>FR990006.1:6857625-9697625 GCA_905404265.1 Fabriciana adippe
TAAAAATTAGGTTTCTGTCTGTCTGTTTACATAAGTTTATTATCTATCTACATAAGTTAAAGTTCGTGAAAACGAAAACCAAGCATTAAAATTAGAAAGCTTAAATTTCTGTACAAAAAGCGTAATTCTAAACATCCATTTAACAAAATTTATTTCTCACCCAGAGATACTACATGAAAAGAGCATTAAAATTCTCACCTTCGCCTTTTTATTTCACGCTATACGAGAACACCACCTTTAAAACACTAAGATTTCCACCGCAAGCGCTTGGCACATAATCCTTTAAGATTAAAATAGATCCTCCATTATAAAGTAGAGCGATTTGAAATCTCTAGTGTAATGAAATACATATTTTATTCTTTTATCTTGAATTTAAAGGGCAGAAAGGATGAACTAGATTTTTTGCGGTGACAAGTTCTTATTTAAGAATATTTTTTTATTATTTATTTTCAGAATATTTGTCTTGACCGCATCACGGAAAAACCACTGGATGGATTTTGATTAAATTTGGTATGATGATAGCTGGTTATCCGAGTCAACATACAGGATACTTTTTACTGCGGTAAAATATATCATCTCTGAGAAATCTATAATAATCGTGATAAACTAAAAAACTATCTGCGAATGTAAGATAAACTATTTTACTTTTATTATAGAACTTGATACTTACTTCACATTTTTAAAAGAAGACCCAAATAGATTTTACAAGACTTATCATCGTGAAAATGTTATTTAAGATATTACAAAGCGATAACGTGTCTCGCGTTAAAGCCTCAGACAGACAAATGAGCATGTCTGTTTCTAGCTCATTGCGTTCGCATCTGAGACACGTCGCATCAATCAACGTAACACTTTAATCCGCCATTTTCACCATCCTTGTCTTACGTGACACCATCATTTCCGTTCCATAAAGTTTCATTACCTAAGCCAGAACAAAATTATTTTATTTATTTTTAAATAGTGGTAGAGTTAAAATATTATATAAACCAATCACAAATAATATAAAATCAGAAACCTGATATAAAGACTTGTTTATACTATTTCATAAATTTATAAATAACTTACTCTTGCTCCGCTTAGATGCGTCACTAAGAACGCTTAGAATATATAAAAAAGTTATTATAAGTGTACCTTAAGAGGTAAACGCTATAGACACATGCTACGCGGACTTTTCTGTAGGCACTTTTAAGGCCTACAATATTCTAGTACATCGTTTTGATGTATTATAATAATTGATTTATAATTTTTAGTTAGTAGATGTACAAAATTGTGTATGTTTGTGTCACACGTAAAAAACAAGACATATTATTATTACATTATAAGCGTAAACCTGTTTATCACCTAGAATTGTTCTTCAGACAAATACTTAAACTATAGTATTTAACATGCTTGCTGGCAAAAATTCATAGAAAAGCAGAGATCATCCCTATTTTTTTATATTTATTTAGGATCTGTCCATCATACTGCACATTTGACAGGTAATATTTTATAACTGAGCTAGCTCTCAGGGTATTCTCTTTTCTCACAATCTAAATAGACTTAATAAATTACTTAGATATCAGATATGACGTATATATTGTCTATAGATAGTCTAACATTGTCTGACGATAATAGCTTGTTTTCCAGAACACCTTTTATATTCAAAGTATAATATAAAATCAAAAATTTACTTATAACAATAAAGCAAAATTAAGTTTACTACATATTATTCCTAATATTATTAAATACTACAATACCATACTAAAATCAAATAAACATATACAAAAATATTGTTGAAATTTACGATTTTCTTGCACCATGTTTTAAGGTAATTGCTGTATAAATTTTCAAATGCAGAGTAGTATTAATTTTATGTTATATCCACTAAAAGCACCATTTGGTGTTATATGGCGATATAAATTCCCACTAAACAAACTTACTCTCCAAACAGTATTTGCACACAATGAGATATGTAAGTTGAACAAAACCGACGTAAACGCGACCACAATACAATACAATCAGATACATTGTCAAAATATGGGTTGTAAGTAATATTATTTACGTTAGCACATGCGGTTACAGAGTTTGATAAATGGGTCTGAGAGAACTTATATTGGAAAACTTGAGACAAGACCGTGCATCGAAACTTCAAACTCTAATTGGAAGCTTGTTTTCTTTAAGACTACTTATTGAGGAAAATATTTTATGTATATTCTTTGACTTAGTTAAAGTTTAGGTAAGCCGATTGGATTTTAAGTTTGGTATTTAAATAAGAAAATATAATTTTTATGATTATGATCATTGACTATATATTTCTGTATATGGTATACACTACATATGTATATATACATATATGTATATGTATGTATGTGTGTGTATATAAATATATATATAATATATAATACTTAAGTTTTTGTAAAATATTTTTTGCGTATACCTTACTTAAAATCGTTGAGCTTTTAGATTTGGAAGCATAAACTTGGTAATGTTAGTTGGTTGCCACTTCAAATTAAACGTTTGAGAAACTTAGATATGCTTGCCAAGATTCTAAATCACGGCTTCTGTGTTTTACGACTTGTTACCGCCAGGCTATTTCGGCGACGGCCAACAAATTAACGGCTGACACTACGAATTATAGTGAAGTTAGGCATTGTAACTTAAACATAGGAACATTTATATAAACCCTAAGATGGTGTTTGTATAAAAAGATTAGTTTTTCAGCATCACAAAGAGTTATCTTAATCTCTTTATGTAAATGCATATATAAGAATAAAAAATATCCTTCTATACTTAGTTTAAACAAACACATCTTTATAGCTCCATAATTACTTTTAATGGATAATAAATAAATAAATAAATATGTTGGGACATAACCACACAGCACCATCTAGTTCCATGGTAAGCTACGAGGCTCGTGTTATGGATACCAGATAGTTGATACACTACACATATATAACTTTAAATGCATATATAGTATAAATATAAACACCCATGACTGGAGTACAAACATTCGTGCTCATCACACAAATGAATGCCTCCAGCGGGACTCGAACCCGCGACCACTGGCACAGCAAATAGGGTCACTACAAACTGAGCCAAACGTATCGTCATATCGTGGATTTTATATTATGTGTATTTACTTTTATAAAATCACCACATATGTAGTTTTACATATCATCATGCTTACCTACGACGTTAAGTAATATCTATGTAATTGCATAATTTTATACAAAAATTTAAACCACAAGAAACCCTTTACTAATATAATTATAAAGCCAGATTTATATATTATTAAATGATTTTTTTTCCATGAGCTTTCTCGAGTCAAAAGTCCCATCTGGATCGTTTATCGCGTTATCCAGTAACCGCATCGTTTAGTAGCGGGTGGATTTACTGCGGAATGTAATGGTTCGCCGTTTACGTTCTGTTTTCAGGCTATTTACATTATTCAGCTCTGACCAACATGTATATACGGTTGAAAATAAAACTTTTCGTACTTTCATAAAAAACTTCTATACTTTTATGTAACTATATACTTAGTGCTAAAACAGTGGTAGCGCAGTGGTAACGCGCTCGCTTAGGAAACCGAGTGAGGCGGGTTCAAATCCCGGGTCTTGCACCTCTGATATATTCATGTGCGAATCATTTCTAACATGATTACCACTTGCCTTACGGTGAAGGAAAACATCGTGAGGAAACCTGCATGTCTGAGAGAACCTAGCAAGTGTTCGAAAGACATGTGAAGTCCGCCAACCCGCACTTGGCCAGCGTGGTGGACTATGGCCTGATCCCCCTCATATTGAAGGGAGGCCCGTGCCCAGCAGTGGGATCTTAAAAAAGGGCTGAATACCGTACTTAGTGCTGGTAAGTTATGGAAAACATCCATGCATAATACATAGGTATTAGGTATATAATAAAAGTAAACTCTACATTGTTTATATGTACATATATTTTATAATACTTTATTTTACAGTAAATAACCAACTTGTGATCAAAATCTAAAAAGAAAATTAAATTAAATTTAGACTAGGTATTATCTAACGACGCAGACGCAAGCAAAGTAATAAATCTTCACTGTATTCCACATTTTTCTCAATTTCTTCCAAATATAATGTAACTTCAACAATAATCTATACTAATATTATAAAGCTGAAGAGTTTGTTTGTTTGTTTGTTTGTTTATTTATTTGTTTGGTTGAACGCGCTAATCTCAGGAACTACTAATGCGATTTGAAAAATTCTTTTTGCATTAGATAGCCCGTTAACTGAGGAAGGCTATAGGCTATATATCATCCCGGAAAAATATACGATTCCCGTGGGATAGAGTTGTTTTTGTCTAGGGACGAACCCGAAACGAAGCGAGGGTAAGTCGCTAGTAATGAATATGAATGACCTCAGGTGTAGTAACTGGAAGTGTAGCATTGCTTACTAAGTCTAATAGTTTGAGTTCCACGACCGCACAATTTTTGTATTGGGTATATAATGCTGCTAGTGATTGTTTCTATGTGGGTAGATAATGCTACTAGTATTGAGAAAAATTATAATTAATTATTATTTTTCTCTTATCTCGACTATATATTATATAATCAGTTTAAAAACTAATATGCCGTCCTAACTTAGGAAAAAAGAATTATTATAAAAAGATTTATTACCCTATAAGTTATTCTATTATTTTTATATATGGTATATTAGAAGAGGTATTATTATATAAAAATTGTTTTAAAAAAATAACTCGCAACTAAACGTTTCAATGTTGTATTTTTTTGTCTACAAGCTTAAACGCTTTTGCACCTGCCAATGTAAGCCCTGGAGCGTGAACACTAAAATGCGATGTGAAAGTTTAAAAATAGTTCAGCTTAATTGAATATGCTGTGAGATAATAATTTTATAACCTCACCCAACGTTATATCGTCTCGCTACTTAACTAAATTCGCTACAACCGTATCTCACTAACCGTACTCAGCCTTCACCTTTAACAGGTTTGATTCCCGTACAAGGTCAGCTTAAATCACCACCAATATTATATTGTTTATAATAAATAGAATATAGAATATAATATGAATACGGAATGGGGAGAAGGTAATAGTATATCCATACTATTCCTTCCTCTGCAATACGGTTGGTTTTTGATATAAATCAGATCTATGGATACATAAATAGGCAAAGACAAAATAGTTCAGTACTTTTTTCTCCTGTATTTGTCAATCGAATTCCCTTTTTTTTTTTTTGTTTAACTGTTGAAAAGCTTTAGTGTTATCAATAAAAAAAAGTTAGCTTTTTTTATATGATGATTATGATCGAATTTCGACCAAAATCATTACCACCAAAAAAAACTATATGATTAATTTACTGCATAAAATATATTCAAAAAATTTGATGTTTTTTATTGAGTCGCCTTTACCGTATTATTTGATCGACTTCAAAAGAGAAGGTACTTAATTCGCCTGTATTTTTTTGGGTATGTTTACATGATATCTTTCCCAATAATTGTGAATGGTTTTTAATAATAATATTTTTTATAATCAAAGGAGATTTTGAAATCGGTGTACCTAGTTTGTTAAAAATGTTTTTATTTTTTTATTTCTCAACCACTAAACAAACTAAATTGTAGTGGCAACTTAAATTTAACACTACTAATTATGTCTCCCACTTTACGTAGGACCTTAAAGTTCAGAGAAAAAATGTGTTAACATTACAAGCAAAGAATATTTTTACAGCATAAAGTTTTTATAATCACTTGTGCTCAGCTGGTACACCTTACAATGTATTTTTTTTAGCGACCACTTCATTCCCAAAGTGTCTTATCTTCTATAAAATTGTTTATTTTATCATATTTTTAAGGTTCCGTACTTCAGAAAAAAGGACTTACACTCTTTATAGGATCACTTTATTGTCCATCCGTCTGCCTGTCAAGACCCTTTTAGGCTTTTTATCAGGAACGCATGAAGGTATCAAGTTGAAATTAATATCAAATACTCAAATCTGTAATCCCTTGAAGCTATGAAAAAATTAAACTTATAAGTTAACGCAATCAAAAAATACCGCCATTTATGCCGCATTTTTTGATATGTGCTAGGGAATGAAAACCTACAGGGTACTTACCGTTGACCTAGAATCATAAAATTTGACAAAAGATAATATCTTATAGCACAAGTAAAGAGAGAAATCCGAAAACAGGAAAGTTGTTACATCACAAATAAATTTTTTTGCCATTTTAAACTTATTTTAATGTTTCATGCTACGGAACCCTCGGTGTGCGAGTCAGACTCGCACTTGTCCGATTTATTTTTAAAATAGCCGTGAGCAATTTCGTCACGGACTACCCTAATTTTACTAACTTTTTAAACAAATCTAGAGTTGACAATATAACAAAAGGCGGACGGACACGCAGACTTTACACGTCTTTCCAAAGTTAACTAGATTCCATCAAACGTGCAGATTTCATCACGATATTTTCTTTATAAGCAATTTTGCTACTTACATGTAGACAATAAAGTATAGTAATAAAAGTCTCCATTTCATTTACAGAAGACACGTACTTGTAAGTTTCATGATATATTTGCGGGTGGTGGAAATGACGTCTTAATAATTCACCAGAGACAACGTACCTAACAATATTTTGCTTCAACGTGAAGCGCAAGCTGAATTATAAATATTTAAGGACTTGCGAGATCAGGATTGTGAAAATTTTTGAACTAGTTCTTCCTTTTCAATGTACCATCACGTACAATATTATTTCTATATATTCTCTACTAATATTATTACTATATATCCTTAGTAATAACACAGATTAACTAATAGTTCCTAATGGTAATAATTTATTTATGAGCCTCGCCTCGTAGCACGTTACGTATGTATAGCTAGCTATAAGTCCGGAAGTACTGAGATCGATTCCTAGGCTGGGTCAAGTATAATAATTATTTTTTCTGTTAAGGTATTCTTAGTGCATCTCAGAGTTGAAAAATTGGCGGTGATAGCCCCGTGCCTGATCTGAGTCAAAGATCAGACACGGGTCGTGTCAAATTGTCGTCCTATCGGACTTTGAAAAATACAATTACATATCTTCTGCGCTCCTTGCTAGTCTCAATAAGATTAATGTTATAAATACAAGGTGTTTTTGGATTATCCTTCTTTATCAGGATAGGATCAGTATGAAATAGACATTATAACTATATAATTACAAAACAAAACAAGAAGTATCTTGCATAGGGAAAGTTAAACGAAAGGAGGCTAGAGGTTCTTAGTCGCGATACTTCACATAATCCCATATAATATTTGCATAAGTTTCTTAATTCAATGCCAAATAACTTCATTTTTTTTCTTCATAATAAAATGTATTAATTACTATAAGTAAAACATTATTATATATTCATCCTAAATGTAATTTCGGTAAAAAGATATATATTAATTATTATTAATCTGCCTGTGACCTATATTTACGATTTATTAATAGCCTCGAACGCTATGCCTTGGTTTACAGGAAATTTAATAATTGAACATTTTGGATATTAATTATATTTAATTATTTTTTCAAATGTAATAGAGGCTCGTTCCGGTTTCGCCTTTTTTAATATGACGACAAAAATTTTCTCATACAAACCTTTTACTTCTTATGACTCCTTTTCTAAATTTTACGTAAATTATTATTTATTTGTCAAACATTTGGGATAAGTCACACTTTGCACTAAAAATATATACTTTATTTCAATAAGACCGATCGATTTTTTATGAATTTTGGGCTTTACTAAGACAAAGAGTAGATAATGTCTACATTTTTAGGCTATCTTTTCGGATTTTTTTGCGGATTTATTTTCTTTTTCGGTTTCATGATGCTGTAAAGCATTAGAAACGTCAAGAAATATTAAATATTCGCGTAAATATAAGAAAGTATTCTTTTAAAACTATTCAAAATTGTCAATTAGAGTCGAGAACTGTCAAAGAAAGTTAGAGTTACATGTATTACAAGGCTTTCCTAAAGTCGCGCCTCACAAAACGCAAAAGCAATTGTAATTCATATTTTGCAACCACTTTAATACCGTGAAGTGTAAAGAGAAAATCCGGGATAGAAACTTCACAAACTCTAAGATTTAATATTTCACTTCTCCTCTTCGCGAGCTGCATCGTAATTTTCAGTTTGCTATTTTAGTTTTACATTAAGTTATTGAAGTTTTATAGAAGCTTCTTGTGAAATATAGCGTAAAAATGCATTTTATAAAAAAGTTTTTCAAGTGAAGGTGATATCTTTTTTACTGTTATCAGTTTTACAGCTCTTGACCAAAATTCTAATAAACTTGAGATAGCTTGAAATTATTAACCCAAATAGAGTCTAAAGTTTTTGTCATGGTATTTTTAAGGGATTTAATTAAAATATTTACAGTGAATTTTTACCACCAAAAAATACTGTTGTTTTTTAATTTACATCTTCATTAACTTCGATATTAAAAAGCTCACTTATACTTTTTTAAAACAAAATTAAAATATAAAAAATACATAACACATTTAAATGAGCCGTGTTATAATTAAAACACTCGAAAAGGTTTTTAAAATGTAGATTCAAAAACTTAAACCACACACCTCTAGCAGCTTGAAACATTGTATGTCACAAGTTGCAAGACAATAAAACAAAACTGTCACTGTGCCTCTGCATCACTGACACACTTAGGTACTTGCACTTCTAAATTCTATTTTGAGAATAAAATTTACATAATCAAAGGTACGTAATATAAATAAATTACTATATAAACATCGCTATTTTCCAAATGATTATTTATATTTTATAATATTAACTAACCAAAAGAATTAAGTATCTTAAAGGAAAACAATTATTCACTTAACTATAATTGAAAGCTTCAGGTTGAGCTTTTAAATCAAAGAAGCGTCAAACAGCACAACCAATTTTTACCTACCTTTTAGAATTTCGTAATTCAAACATTTCCCTAATATCAATTGCACAGCTAGATAATTAGATTTCTTAAAGCTAACTTAATGAGCAAACTTGGATGCTCCTATAAAACACACAAAATTCTCTCAAAGTACAGTCTACAGTATGCACAAGACAGTAAAGGCTGTTAATAAATGCAGGCAATTAAGATGTCTGCTGAACGTAGTTACGAATCTCTGAAGCAAACGTACGTAACCGTTGATGCAAGATAGAAGTAATAGATGTGGATATTAGAGGGAAATGAATGTGACACCGGTATTGAATAATAAGGGCCGCTCCACACTATAGTGCCGATCACAGTCCGTTCTCGGTCTGGTAAAGTATTTCTATTCAAGAAACGTCACTGGAGGGTGATTCGACCAGAACATGAGTCTTACTGATAGTGTAAATGCATTCATTGTTTCCTGTATAACAATACTTTACCAGACCGATATCGGACCGAGAACTGACTGTGATCGGCACTATAGTGTGGGTCGGCCCTAATTCAGCATAGCCTATATATCCCTTTTTTATGTACTATATTATATACATAATATAACAAATCTAATTACGCGGTTGAATTTGTAAATAAATCATTTTTAGGATTTTTTTACATAATACATACTTTCTTAGATTTACGAGAATATTTAAGTTGTTTTAGCGAACGTAAGCATGTTACAGATCCACAAAAATTAAACAATATTTTTTTTTAAAAGTGAAATACACCATAATAAAAAAAATATTTCAATGAATTTTGCTATAGTTATACGAATTAAAAATATTTGAGTTGCTATTATCATCACTAAAAATAATGGTTTACTTATACTTGAAGAGAATATTATGATTTTCTTACAATTTCAAGTAAAAAAAAATACGTAGAATAATAGCAGACAGTTCAAGAGATTTTAACACAAAACATATCTAATTATTTTAAACACTATTTCTTAAAATAAACAAAATGCTTCAGTTTAGAATCAGTTTTGATGTTGATGTTTAATTAACTCACTCGCCTACGGTAGGTTAGTTAAAATTAATTTTAAGGATAATATTATTTAATTATTCAGTGAAATGTTATATCAAACTAAATACATATTTATTTCTTTTCATACCTCAGTTACATGTATGATATAGGTATCTAGTAGCATCTCTATTTTTTTTTTTTCATCATAATATTACTTCACCATTGTAAAACCGGTGCATTGGAAACACCTTTTATAGTGTAAACATTTACATTGAATATACATATACACTTATACATTATATAAAATTCTGAGTCGAATCTGTACATTAAATATTTTTTGGGAAATCTCATTGAAATAATAATTATTATCAGAGTCACAGGCCAAATCTATAGTTTTTAGAATTTTTCTCTGCTGAGTGACTGTCTGGGAACGCATCACGATAAAACCACTGGATAGATTTTCATGAAATTTGGTATGATGAGCTGTTCATAGGATACTTTTTACTGGGAGAAAATATCTCATCTCTGAGAAGTCTACAGTAAAAGTGTATTTAAAACGTAACACGAGACGTAAAAGTGCCGATCGTAATTCGTTCTCGGTATGGAAAGGGATCCTCAATAGTCAAATTTCAGAATTCATCGAATTATTTACAACCCTTACTCCAACATTAAAATGAAATTATTCCAAAAAATATATTTTGTAGATGTGTCTTTCAATTGTTACTTTAAAACAAAAATGACTGTCACTTTTGCTATGTAAATAGTAAAACCGAAATTGTTAAGAGAATACTTTCAAAAAATAAAAATAATTTTGTTATAATACATTATAGTTCAATAAAGTAACGTGCGCTGATCAAAAATGGTACAATAATTAATTGAACTAGCAACGTGCATATGAATGGGTGTAGTAGCTTGTACAAAGGTACCACTCTGTATATAGTTCCATATGCCCGTATATACCTACGTTACAGAAAAGAAATTTAGGCTTAATAGACATTTAATATAAAAAAAACCTTTAATTCGAAAGCTTATAGCATCAACTTTTGTCAAATCTTATGTGGTAGAAAAATCCAGAAGATTTTTTTCTAAAAAAGAATACGGTACAACTTGTTGCTGCCTAATTGAAAAAAAATAGAAAGTCAAAGAAATAAACGTAGGTACTTTTAGAATCATTATGATATAATTTAAATACATAATATATCCAATACATATTTTATTGACCGAATTTTATATTTTTTAAAGTGAATAATCTATACATATAATAAAATTGTAACTAAGCCGAATCTGTACATTAAATATTTCTTGGAAAATCTTATTGAAGTCGACATTATTATCGATACAGAAGCCGAAACTATAGTTTTTAGAATTTATGTCTGTCTGTCTGTTACCGCATCACGAGAAAACCACTGGACAGATTTTGATGAAAGGTATGATGATAGCTGGTTATGCGAGTCAACATATAAGATACTTTTTACTGCTGGAAAATATCTCATCTCTGAGAAATCTATACTAAACGCTAAAACGTAACTAGGGACGAACCCGAGCGGAGCGAGGGTGAGTCGCTAGTAAAAAATAATACTGAATAAATATATGTACATTGTCCAAACAAATGAGGTTAAAAATACCTAAATACAATTTACTATTTAGTATCATTCAATATTACATGTAAAGAGAGAATTCAAATAATCGCTTTGTATGTACAGAGTGAAACATATTTCACGAAATGTTTAAAATTTTTGTTTAAAAATATTAAAACAGTTGCGAAATTATTTCCAAGATAAATTACATTTTATTGTTTGCAGTAGTTATTCTGTTTCATATAACGCTCGCTAAGTGATGCTTGTTTTGCAACACGGCTATGACGACTACTCATTTTGTTTTAATTTTTTTACCAAAGTTTTGTGGTTTACAAGTTTAATTTTAATTTAAGAATTCTTTTGCTGTTTAGTACTCGTACTAAAGTTTTCACGTCGATGCCGAATTTGTAGCATGGTGCGGGTGACATTTGCCAAACGGTTCATTTTCACTAATAAATATTCCAATGATTTACAAACATGACGTAATATTTCTGCTCTAACGTAAATATTATAAGCCTAAGGCACTAAACGTAAGACGCACAACGATAGTATGAGTAATGAGTATAATAGCATGAGTTTGGTATGAACGACATTTTAAAAAAATAATTAAAGAGTGCGTGTATGAATGTGTACACGCGTAAGAAGTAAAACTTCTGTAGGTTATCGGTACTCTTTATGAAATTCAATTTATGTTTTAAATAATTAGGATATGTGAGATACTAAAAATAACGCATATTAGGTATATTACAATCATATTTTTATAGAATATCATTTAAGGAAAGAATATAATATTATATATCATTTGTCAGACAATAACAACGATTACCATGGCAACAAACGTACGTACATTTTTCGTAACGCATTCACCAGCTTACCCCCCAAGTCACGTGTGCGTAAAGAAGTTTGACTTCAAAAAAATATCTGAAATTTTAGTGTAAAAATGTTTATCGATAAAATTGATTGAATGTTGTCACTTTCCAATTCATAATATACTTAGTACTGACAATTGTCACCCGCACTATGCTGTAATACTATAGTATAGTAACTTTATTCTACATACACATTTTAAATGTTTCTGAGGTTCATTAAATTGCCACTTCTCTGGATGACATTTTATCGAACTTTCTGTTTTCCATAGAGTATCCATATAAGTAACTCCTCCTTGCCTCAACCCTCCATAGAAATAAGGAAGAACTTATTCGGTAAATTACAACTCAAACATAATCGGTAAAATGTAAAAAAATGTTCCATAACATATATATTTTTTTATTCTTTTTAAGTTCATATATCGTATACTAGCGACTCACCCTTGCTTTGCTTCGGGTTCGTCTCTAGACAAAAACAACTCTATCCCACGGGAATCATACATTTTCCCGGTATGATATATAGCCTAAAGCCTTCCTCGATAAATGGACTATCCAACACAAAAATAATTTTTCAATTCCATCCAGTAGTTCCTGAGATTACCAAACAAACAAACAAACTCTTCAGCTTTATAATATTAAGTATAGATGAGCCAAATTTAAAATAACATAGACATACTGTGTACATTAAAAAAACAGTGCGCCAATATTCCGCAATATTCCGCAATATTCCGCCGTGAGGACGTTGTGGTTAAAGTAATCCTGTTGTGCACTATACAGCCAGTAGGTATAATATTATCTTGCTGGCGAGCTATCTGTAGTAGACAAATGGTATGCGTGAATACACTTCAAAATTGTAGAAAAAAATATAACAACAGGTCTGTCATTTTAGAATGTAAATACTAAATCAGCACAATAAATAATTTTTCCCTATACGTAATTCAAAATAACACGCCTAAGTAAACTTCTTCTAAAACCTAAAAGTAAAGAATTTCGAATTTTCACACTTTCTGTGTAGCTTTCATGAAGCTGCTTTATTAAGGAAATACGTTACCTACCTAATACAAATCTATACATATTATAAAATTCTAACTAAGTCGAATCTGTACATTAAATATTTTTTGGAAAATCTTATTGAAATAGACATTATTATCGATGCAGAGGCCGAATCTATAGTTTTTAGAATTTTTGTCTGTCTGTCTGTCTGTCTGTCTGTCTGTCTGTCTGTCTGTCTGTTACCGCATCACAGAAAAACCACTGGAGGGATTTTGATGAAATTTGGTATGATGATAGCTGGGTATCCAGGTCAACATATAGGATACTTTTTACCGCAAGAAAATATCTTATTTCTGAAAAAAATACAAAAACTGGTAGGAACAAAACCACGACAATACTATTTGTAAACAGTTTAGCAAGGTAACTTACAAAATATGATAAAAACTATAAAAATAGCTTATCTTGAAAATCAAATTATCAAAAGCGCTATTTTATTCATTAAAATAGTTATTTTAATTAATATTTATTTATGTGTTATTTAGATATTCGACAATAGATGTCGCCATGTGTTTTTAAAATACATAGTTTTAATCCCAAAAAAAATTAATGTACAGATATGACCTTTTTTCGATTTTATTAGAATTACTACTAAATTACCCGCGGCTCGACCCGTGTTTAAATGATCAGTAAAGCAAACTTTTTCGCTTCATAAATTAGTAACTATACATACAATAAAATTGTAACTAAGCCGAACCCCTAAATTTAATATTTTTTCGGAAAATCTTATTGAAATATTCATTATTAGCGATATAGAGCCCGAATCTATAGTTTTTAGATTTTTTTCTGTCTGTCTGTATGTGACCGCATCACAGAAAAACCACTAGAGGGATTTTTATGAAATTTGATATGATAATAGCAGGTTATCCGGGTCAACACATAGGATTCTTTTTACCGCAGGAAAATATCTCATTTCTGAGAAAAAATACAAAAACTGGTTAAAGTAAAAGCACGATGATGCTATTAATATTTTAGCAAGGTAACTTACTTATATATTATGTTAAAACTATTAAAAAAAACTTATCTTAAAAGAAATATTAACAGCGCTATTTTATTCATTAAAATAGTTATTTTAATGAAAATTTATTTATGTGGTATTTAGCTATTTGACAATAGATGTCGCCGTGTGTTTTTAAAATACGTAGTTTTATCGAAAAAAAATGTACAGATATAACCTTTCTATGACTTTACTATAATTACTACTAAATTACCAGCAGCCCTGCCCGTGCTTAAATTTTTAATAAAACAAATTTTTTGGCTTTATAAATTAGTAACATATTAGTAATATTTTGTTGGCCGAAACAATTTTCAAATGAGAATATTTGTAAATTTTTATTGTTTAGTACATAATGTTAATGTTTTTTAATCTTTTAATGTAAAAATTGGGCAAATGTAAATCCAACTCGCGCATTTTAGGTCTCGTATAGCAAAGTGCTGTGTTGTTTTTCTTACTTACGTGTTTTGTATGGTTAACACTAAATAAATACGAATAATATTTACATTTCCACAATACCTACTCATTTTTTGCACCGTAAAAATAAGTTCAATTTATATTATTTTATAACATTTTATGGAAAACAAGTTTATGGCTGTTAAACTGCCAAAGGGGGTAACTAAAAATATTTCATATCTCAAAAACTATGAAAAAGTATTTTAGGAACTGTTATACCTCAACTTTTTCACTTTTTCTTGACACCTTTTCTTGGAAGGTAAAGGCTTAAAGGACACAATAAAATGCTTACGACTTTAATCATATTAGCAGAGCCATATGAAATAAAAAAATGTATTCACTTAGAATTATTTACTTATTACACTTTCTTTTGAAAATCGTTTTGGAAAATATTACTAACTAGCGCTAATTAAGAAAAGTTATCATTATATAATTAAAATAATCAGCTATATATTAAATTAATCTATAGTATAAATACTAATATTACTAATACTATTAGTAAAAAATGATTAAAATTAATTCCGTAGTTTGAGAGTTTATCGTGAGAAACAAAAAACAAACAAAACAGAAGTATAGACATACATACATGTTATTGCTAAAACAAAAAGTTCAATTTAACGGAGGAACCTTTGTGGCATTGTCAATCACTGCCATTATTTACCAATCATGCGGTGCGCAATGAAAGTAATGTATAATGTAAGAGTATACTAATGTGTAAAACCTAAGAATTTGGTTTTTGATCATCTGAACGCGGGCGGAGCCGCGGGAAATGCTAGTACATTATAAAATTAGCCAACGTGAAACTTTTTTTCATTTGCGTAAAAGCTTAAACTTTGTTTATTTTTTTATTTTTTTTTTAAATAAGACTTACGAAGGTTATGGAATACATGAATTTTATTAATACCGCTTTAAGCACATCGATCAGATGTTTCTTACGTAACTACTTATTATAGTATAAATATCTGTTATCTTTTAAATAGATAATTAAATTTAAAATAAATTATCCTTTAAAATGAATTAAAAAGGACTCGTAATATACAATAGCATCTACAATTTTTATTTAAGAATATTCAATAACTTTGCCTTATCTAGAATAACCATTAAACACTAAATCAGGAGTGTTCTAACAAATCACTACTACCTATATATATATATAGTGATAAATATTTCATATATTATAATATATTAAATTAAATATTTCCTTAATACTAGATACTCCATTAATTTAGCATTTTAGAGAATATAGAACACGGTATATTGTTAGAACAGTGATGAATGAAAATGATTAATGGCTCGGGCCTAATGTTGTGAATTGTTCGTAGCTGATGATCCATGTACATTGTACAAGTACGCTATAAAAGTTTTATTTTACGTTTTTCGCACTTTACTTTGTCTACAAAGGCGCGCTCTCAATACAGCTAATTTAAATGTTCTACACTTAAGAGCTTTTGCAATATAAATTGACCTATTTCAATGTAAATCTCAGCCGCTGAATGCAAGAACAATGTTCTTACTTACTTTTTATTGTATTTTAAAAAATACAGTAGCTTTAGAAGCTTCATTTTCTTTTCTTTTAGAAACTTTAAGAGGCTCCGAGATCTAGATTATCATATCTTACAATGTAGGGTTTGTAATTTTCCGCTATACGCGATCACTTCCGATGCAACATGATTTGGAGATATTGGAGGATCTACTAAAACTTTACTATTTTAAAATCTTCATTATTTTTTATCAGGTTTTTATTGTTTAATGTAAATATGTAAATATAAGGTTAATTAAAATATAGATATATAGGTACCTACATGTGAACACATGTATATTCTTATTTTTATCACTGATGACATAAGGCTATGTTTTACTAAAGTTTACTTAGTAACATTTATTTCTTGTCAGTCGGGATTTTTTATACATACCTACTAGGTATATCTATTATACAGGGTTATTGGTAATTCGACGTATTCCCCTTAAGAGGTGATAGGGGTGACTATTTGCGATAGTTTTGACCCCTATATGCATTATGCAAAAGTGAACCATTTTTGAGTTATCATGTTTTTTAGCTTTTTTCAAAATGAGTCAGAAATGCAACTTCAAAAATTTATTAAAAAAAAGTATCAATTTAAACCTCATTTTCTCTTCTGATTTATAAAAACGGTTAAACACCAGTTATTTATCAATATTATAATAACAATTATCGGTCCAAATTAAAAAATTCGAGACGAAAAACGATATTATTTCAATATTTTTTTGAAACTTTCTCCACTAAAATGCCTTAAAAACAAAAAAAAACCTTATGAAACTTGGCTTGCAGATTATTTTAAAAACGTAACCGTTTTCTTAGCTCTCCAAAAATGCATAACAACTAGGAATTTATTTCAAAAAAAACTGAAAAAAATTGATCACAAAGGATGCAGGCAGAATTTCGTATTGAAACTAAACTTAAGGTCGTTCTTTAAAATTTCCATAAAATTAATTAAAAACAATACCCAATGTAAATAAAACAAAAAAATATAAATTTAAAATAAAATTTAGAACCAGTAACAGTTTAGTGGTAATAATAATTAACAATTAATAATAAGTAACAATTAAGACATTTTGTAATTTAGCCTAGTTGAAGTTCTTGCTCGAAGTGACTTCCCCTATTGCGTACGCAAAGTCGCATTCTTTTTCCGAGTTGTGACTTAACTACCGAAGTTCCAGAAGAAGACCTATTCGGACTATTAGTACACTGTACTATATTCACCGAGGTCCGATGTACTAATGACGCTTTATCACTTTGCCGCGTCGCGTGTACTATTAGACACTTTATGAAATTGTATAGTTCGTTTATTTTTAAAATAGTTCTACGTAAAAGAAATGTAGTTTTATAAACGGTACAATATTTTCTTGCAAGTCATTGAGTCAGTTACAAAATTACAAATTAGTTAAAGAATTAAAAACCAAATCAACAATATCACAACACTATTGTGACTTGTATATACTGTTAGAATTCGTAAGAAGGGAAAATATGAAAATAGTCTTTTTTTTTTTTTGCTCTCCCGCCTGTACTAGGTGCAAACACTTTCAGGTTGCTGACCGTTCAGTTGACCTGAGAGAATCGGTTATTAAAAATTGGTTATAAGGAAAAAAAAAACGATTTGTATAAAACTCGACTATTTTTGCACATCCCTAATATGTACGATAATTTTGGTCCATGTACGATAATTTTACGGCCCTAGGTACGATAATTGCCTGACTTCAGGTTGTGAACACTGATACTGTTTATTACTGGCTCCAAAAGTCTGTGTACTAATAGTACTAATAAGGTGTACTAGTACACTTTTCGAACTGTACGAGTAGAGTGCGCACTCAACATTGTCCGAATAAGCACAAGACTATTTCCTATGGATTTAATTCGTATCTATGTAGTAGTGAAAAGTCTAGGGTGTTCTAATATATTCGATGAATACCTGCTGGAAATTCGACCTTTTTTCTATAGACAAGACTTGTTATCTAACCTCACAAAGTATTTGGTAGGTTTACTTTTGTGATGACTCACGTCAATTTTATACCCTAAACGTATGTTCGACACGACTCTTATAGTAAGATGTTCATATTCTTCTAGTGCAAACAAAATTTTGTGAAATTCTCAGCGTACATTCTTTGCCATGTATTACAACTTCTGAGATTTCCAGCGGGATTCGATCGTAGTTATAATATTCATTACTTGTGCTCGTGAAGTGAATATAAAATAAGAAAGTTAGACAAAGTTAAACATTGAATGCCATGTATTCCAGTTATCCATACTAATATTATAAATGCCAAAATGACTGTCTATCTGTCTGTTACGTTTTCACGCCTAAACCACTGAAACAATTTTGATGAAGATTGGTATAGGGAGGGATGGGACCTTAGAGGACAGAAGATACCTTTTGTCACAAAAATGAAACTTGAAAGGGGTGAAATATAGGTTAAAATAAAAAATATTTTGGCATTTATAGAGAATGATTTCAAGTTTATTTTAAAGAACTTACTTACTTTTCTATACCTACATATGAATATATAGTCTATCTATTCCATACTAATCGTTAAAACGTATGTATTTGTCTAGGGACGAACCCGAACCCAGTGAGCACTGTATAGCCATGTGAATATTTTTTAATTTAAATGTGCTTTGGTAAATTAGTTACTTTTTACCCGGCTGCGGCGAAGCCCAAAGGAGGGTTATGTGTTTGAACTGTACCGTGTACGTATGTATCTATCTATGTCCGACGGTCCGACCCTATGTTCCCTCGTCATTACTAACAGCTTAACCGATTTTAATGTTTCATACGACGTTCTATTCGTCTTGATAACGCTAGTATCATAACTCATAATGTATTAAACATTATAATGGCGAATCTGATGCGCCAATTTGTGTGTCTTGAAAACAAATTTTTAAGAGGCGAATCGATTATAAAAATATATACAACTTATATGTTTAAAAGTAATTTAGGATAAGTAATTGTTATATTTAACTAAAAATATCTAATTGACCAAAACTAAAAGGCTGTAAAAAAAATTACAAAAATAAAAAATCTGACTGCGTAAAACTAAAAAGATGACAACAAGTTTACGAGGGAAGATAGTACCTATTATGCAGTCGGACACATACATATGTACATGTTTTATAATAGATACTACGATCTAGATACATTGTATAGAAAAGTTCATTATATATTAGATATATAAAAATATTTCTAATGTTTTTATATTTGTAATCTATTGAAAAATGTGTTATAACTTATGACACTATAAGACCTCTGATTTATAATTGAGACTAGCAAAAAGTTTAATCAGATTTTTAGATATTTTAATTTTGCCTCGAAGTACTCGTAGGTCGACCAAATTAGAAATTATTAAACTAACTAAACGTTGTAGGTTCTAAGTATGAAATAAAATACACCTGGATTTCACTATAAAGTTGGTCTCTATAGAGTCCAACTTAAGTCCAGTCCAAAAATATTTAACTCTTTTATATAAAATAGGTAGAAGTAAAATATACTACAACAAACTCAAAACATTATGTATACAATATGTTATTATTATATAATATATTTTTTCTCTGGCATACTTTGACAAGTGTAAGTACCCACCTATACTTGTCAAAGTATTGTATGTGTGCTTCGAGTTAACCGTCCACCAATATAAGTGATTGAGCAAGTAAACAATTGACTTTCGCTTATCACTAAGTCATGATGACACCCGAATAAGCCTAAATTCTTATAGTAATATGTGCATTTGCTCAACATACAACGTGACAATCGGCTTATTATCCGGCCATCCGGCCTTCCAGCCCGCCGGATATCCAGTATTCGGTATCCGGTGAAACAACTATCCGTTTCATCACTAATAGGAACCCTGTTTTATAAAAAATCCGAAACTTTTTATTTCCGCTTCTACATTACCTGGTAATTGGTATAGAAGTAATGGAATGCTAACTCTCTACAATATTGTTTTTATCATTATGTTTTTATATTAACACACCAAAACAACAAATTTAGGTAATATCATATCTGTATCACTGAAAACGAATGATATTATTAAAATAATTTGGAATAAATAAATTACTATACTTACTTACCTTAATATTGGTTTCGGTTGAAGAAAATCAAAATCAGACCACTACTACGAGTATACCTATAGTACCTGTCGCTATGGGGATGTTTTTGCCTTTTTCTCCCGCCAGATGTCGCGATCATCATGACCTTCAGTCTATTATAAAGCTCTATAGCGTAGATTGAATTTATTTAAAATTTAATTAAAATGACAAATTGTGTAGTACCAGGCTGCAAAGAAAATGGATATCATTTGTTCCCAAAAGACAAAAACTAAGTAAACTAGGGACAAACCCGAGCGAAACGAAGGTGAGTCGCTAGTTACAAATATATTTATTTCATCATGATTTACTTTATTCAAGAGAAACTTACTCATTATAAAAATTAGGCTTATTTTATCTAAGATTACTTTAACTTATTTTCTTCCGAAACAGACAAAAGTTACCCAAGTTACTAATACGGATAATTATTTATTTTGCTACTATAAGGAAGGACAAGTTCAAAATACACTAGTTAATACAACGAATGTTGATAAAAGTTTCTGATTTTGTTTGAGTTATAAAAATGTTTATATTAGATATAATTTATTGTTTCGTGGTAACTCTTAATATGTTAGACGAAATTATGGTCTCAAAATAAATGCTAGGCGGTGCAAAGTTCTTGCACTTTTGAGATTTCTTTTTACTCATATCATTTATACCATGATTACCATTTGGTACTTATTTATATCGCTTAAAACATTGTGAGTTAGAGACATGCTATTTTTTCAGAGTAAACATATCTGTGTTAACAAATATTTATATTTAACATACAGGTGGTTATGTGGGACTCACCGGTTAGAAATGCCAGTACTACCCACTAAAATCCAACAAAACCCCCTCGTCTTAATGGGGCGTAGTAGGATCGCTTACGCACTCAACTACGACGCCCCGACGGCAGGTCTGCCGAAGCAGAACACAACTACTATGGGGTCGTCCACTCTGCTCTCAGAGAAGTAGCAGGAGCAACCCGCATAGTACATCGCCCACCGAAGTGGGCCACCTTCCTGTTCGTTTCTTGGCTTCTCGTCCGGCGTCGCGTCCGGCCGGATGCTAATGAGCTCCTCCGCCAAGGTGAACGCACGTTGGGAGGGGGGCTAAGATATTTGTGTTAACATAATATCCATATTAATATGAATACTTATCTACTAATCTTATAGAATCGGATATTTTTTTACTCAAAGTTCCGAACACAGCTTTCAAGTACCTATGATTTTGATCGCTTTCCTAAAGGAGTATTGTCAAAATTACATTAAAACATACAACAATACACTGTTTTTGTAATATCAGTATTTACATTTGATTACTTTATTAAGCATGCCTCGTCAAATTTTAAACAAATAAACAAAGGGCCCTTTTACGACGTCCAAAGATAAAGAGTGTCAGAGTAACTCATTAAAAGTTTTAAATGATTTTTCCTACAAAGTAAAGCTTAGTGAGATTATGTTAAAGGTACAATCACTTATGATAGAAGTTTTATTATTTAGAAAAGTGACTCCTTCTCGCTTATATATTATGTAGATAATGAAGTTTTAAACAGCTACAGTAATACTAATATCTTTATAAGGGTTTAATATGTGTATATCGCAACCAACTAGCTTGATATTCAGTCGTATCGTCGTAGTCGTAGTCGTATCGTATACAACATTTAATGAACTGGCTGGCAGATTCTTAAGTCGTTCATAGAATAGAGTAACCGTGTGATGAAAATATATGAAATATGTAAATTTTGAGAATTCTTTATTTATGTACACAAAAACTACTGATTGGATTGGACAGTACACAAAAACTGCTGATTGGGTTTTAATGAAACTTTACAATGATATAGTACATCATACATCAGAGTAACAACTTTTAATTCCGGAAAAATGTACGATTCTCATGGGATAGATTTGTTTTTGTTTGTCTAGAGATGAACCCGAGCGAAGGGAGGGTTAGCCGCTAGTCATAAATAATTCTTTACCCATATAAACTTTATTACCCCCCTTTTACTCGTTGAAGGGATGACTTTCGAAAAAAATCAAATAAATATATTTCTTATTATTTTATTTTAGAGTCAAACACCACTTTCTGTGTATTTCACATTAAGAATGACACAATTTCGTACAGTCTTTAATCCCCTATTTTACCCACTCAGGGGATGAATTTCGAAAAATCCTTTCTTATCGGATACCTGCATCATATAATAAATACGTCCTCCAAATTTCATGCTTCTACGACCAGCAGTTTAGGCTGTGTATTAATCCATCAGTCACCCTGTCGAAAAACTCCAATAGGATCTCATCAAAAGCGACAAAAGCCACATAGAAACCAATAAATATTTATTGACTTCTATGTGGCTTTTGCCGGTCGGGACCACCGCAGGATGCACCGCTCCTTCTCAATTCTTCCTTCACCTGGTCTAACTTCCAGGTACAATACATTGCACAGGTAAGACGCGAACACAATAGAAACAAAAAACCAGGTGTAAAAGAGATATCACAATAAATTGCTTAACCTCAGATTGATTGTAAATAGGCCACACGTGTGGCGCCTTCCTTTCGAGAAATCTTCCCCATTCTCTCGGTCGCCGGATATTTTTAGTTTTTAGTTTAGTTATTATAAAGTCGCTGTTTCAATTATCATTAGTATTGCCACAGATCATATAATACTAGGTATTGCCAATTAAAAGAAATCACACGTAGTAGTTTTATAACGATTACAATGCTAAAATTGTGGTTTCAGAATGGAATTTTCCACATTAAGTAATTTGTGTGCTTGCCAAGACTGAACTATTTTAATATTTTATATTCCCACAAAGGAGTTTCAGTTGCTTAAAAACAATTCGTTAAGTACTCTACGAGAACTGGGAAAGAAACACAGTATATAAACATATAGTGTTAAGTGAAGTATTACATTCATTTAGCAAAGTTGTTGCCGGGACAGTGCGAAAAAACTTGTACCATCTTTCAAAATTTTTACAAGATAAGTTTGTAAGCCTTTTTTATTTAGAAGACACACTAAAGAATATTGTTAGAAACTGACCACAGATGATATTCTTTCATCATTGTTTTTAGTAAGAGTACACACATTAATAATATATATATATATATATATAATATGTTTTAGGGCAATCAAAAATACGCTTGTACAATTTTTTGAAAATGACCCATAAATGCCTATTCCATAAGAATTGTCAGACCATCAATAAAAATACATATGACTTTGACTACAATATATTTTGGTTTCAATAATAATAATTGTAGTTTACACAGAGTACAATATTACAAGACTGCAATGAGATACTTAACCTAGAGGAAAAAGAGAATATAAAAGGCAGTGTAAGAAGAATCTATTCTTAATTGCCGTCAGTCCATACTGGATTTAATTTAGAATAAATAAAAAGTATTTATTCCTCATCAACAAGCAGTAAAACCCTGTTTTTGTCAACCCTTACTTTGGGTGCACTCCTCAATTTCTTAATAAATTTATCAGCAATTCTGTCATCAACCTCATCACCGGTAAATTCTGAATATTCAGATAAAACTTTCTTTTGCAAACGCTTAAAAGGTAACTCATTTCCTTTCTTCTCTAAAATTGAAATAATAACAGCATGCCAGTTAAATACACCATTATTTTCAGGCACTTCTCTCTCACTTAGAGCAACATTTTGGTCATGAAGACAAATATTTTCATTGGCTTTAGCTTCAGCAAGCTCATTCTCCATTTTGAGCTTTTTCATACTGGCTTTTACCTTTAATGTCTCACTTTCAATATTCTGCACAGCTTCTGGTATCTCTAAAGCTGTCACAGTATCTTGTCGTTTACGCTTCTTTTCTTTTACTTCATGATCATGCCCATTAATATTCTCCTTATTCTTTTTCTTTCCCTTTTTAGACACAACAGTTTCAGCCTCAACTTCTGGTTCTTCTGGAGGTGCCACAACACTAAGTAATTCTGCTTCATATTTTTTACGCTTTTTCTCCTCTTTTCTTTGTTTCTTAGAAAGCTTCTTATTTTCTTCCTTTCCAGATTGAATTTCACTTTTATCTTCAGCAACATTATCTTTTTCTTCATCTTCTTTATCTTCTTCATGATTTCCATTTTCCAATGTACCATTTAAACTTTCATTATTTTGATTATTTTCCTCTATAGAATCATTTTCCACAGACGCATTATCTTTATCTTTTTGACTTTGGTTTCTATTTTGCGCATTCATGTTAGAAAGCTCAGTTAACTTTACTGAAATTAAGTCCCAAGCTTGATCAATATCTTTAGGGTTTGTTTTTTGCCCACAAACATTTTTTACAAAGTTAATAAATTTTGGTTTCTTCCTTGGTGTGTTATTATGCTTGCTTATGGTCTCAATAATTCTTAAAACATTTCTAGATGTATTTTTCTGTTCATCTAACACAGATTGTAACATTTCCACCCAAGCATTTTGCTTCTTTTCACCTTTTTTTTCCTTTGCAGTAAATCCTTTACCAGAATAGCGTTCTTCTTCAGTAATACACTTTGTATGAGCTTCATAGTCATTTCCTCTGAAAGAAATATAATCTCATGAATATTATACATATGTATTTAAAATAAACATAATAAATCCTTTTAAATGTACAATGGAATCGGTGAAATATTCATAAAGTATCAATTAATTTGTGTGTATTTAGCATTATACTTTACCTTAACAAATTTATTATAACAAATATTGCCAAAGTAGGTTGGTTGCCCATTTCCAAGTCTATTTTTAGCTAAGACTATCATAAACATTTGAAAACGTGGACTAAATATTAGGATACTTACAAAAAGTCTTTAAAACAATCCATGCAAGAGAGGTTGGGGTTTCTATTTCTGCATTTTGTCAAGTAGTGTTTTTCAACTTTCGGTTTTTGGACTGATTCACCGCAGTGGCCACAAGTAAAAACAACCATATTTTTCTCTGAATACAAATAAAAATTTATATAAAAGTACTATTGTATGTAGGTTTAACTTATATTACATTAAATATGCATAAATCCTGTAAAATAAATAATCCTTTTAGGTACGTGACTATAAGCAATGAACATTGTTAATTAGTAGGTTTTGTAGTAGGACAATAATAATTCATAAAAAATCACATACTTTGTGATTGAAGATTTCAAAAATCACACTGAATTGTTTTGTTTTATCAACACACGTGCCATCCAAAACACGCCACAAATTTCGAATCCGAAATTTCTTGAAAAAAGTACGTATTTGTCAAATGTCAATGTCAATTATGTAAAGGGTAAGCCATACATAGATATCTATTTAAAATTGATAATGTGAATTAAAAAAAAAAACAATAAAAATCTAATTTATAACAATAAGTAAAATAATTGCGTTAATTTTTCCTCTGATATGTAATATTTACAAAATATCATACATAAAATGTCTAATTGTTTTAAATAAACATCAAACTTATGTAGTAGTTGGTAGCCCTAGTATCAACAATGTGTTTTCAAATGACAGTTGACTCTTGTAATAGGTATTAGGTACTCTCGATTGTTTCAAGTTTACGAATTTCGGGTGTGTCCAAAACTTAAATGTATGGATTATATTATAATTTTGAAATAAACATGATAGTATGACTGAAAAAATAAAGATGATAATTAAATATAATTTAATATATTTGTTAATGTTAATAAGTAAGTACAGATATTTTGAGTCGTAAGTGTACCTATTTAATTTGCTATAAACCGTTGTAGGATATATGGATAAAGATACTGACTACATTTCTTAATTATAAAACTGACTTTACAGCATCCACAACTGCTGACTTTTCATATAGAGAGCCTTTATCTAATGTTATTACTGACAAAGACAAACCAAAAGTAGAGGGTGAGGACGTTGTATCATGGTGTACTACATCAATAGTCGAACAAAAAAAATGTGAAAAACTTGCAGATGCTATTATAAAAGATAAAGGGCTATTTGGAAAAGATTTTTTTGAATTACAATGTAAAAGAGTAAGTAGTTCATGCATATTTTATAATTCAACTGGATTTACAAAACAAATTCAAATTATTTAGTAGCTAATACTTTCTTAGATTCACGCAAACATTAACATTTTAAATAAAACTACATTTTCGGGACAAGAACGACGGGAGAGTCTGTCCCATGACCATGATTGCAATAAAGCATTTGAAAGGTCTGAAACCAAAAATCAAAATAAATCTGAAAAAAATTCTAGAAAAAACTGTAGTTTCCATTTATATAATTATTTAATTATTAATTTTAATAATAATAAGCTTTACATTAATATCTTTAGGCATTTGACACTGAGGAATGTATGTCATGGGTAGACAGAGGAGAAGCTTCGCTGCTGGCATTGGATGCTGGTGAAGTGTATGTTGCTGGCCGATTCCATTCTTTAGTACCTATTGTACAAGAGGTAAGTCAAAGATTTAAGAATTTAAAAAAAGAACTTTAAGTAACACTTTTGAAATATTTTTGTATTAGTAAGCATTTGACTTATTTTAATCATAATTCGGATTGAAAATATTTTATTCAACAATAAATTATTACAATTTTTTAATGAATGTCATGAGTCTACTACCACAATACTACTAATAACAATAATATTATTGTTATTAAAAGTAATACTTAATAAATAAATGTAGTTTAATGTGTGCTTAGACAAAGTAACAAAAATTATTCTTTATGTCAGCTTTATGGGAGAGGTGAGCCATACCAATTGGCAGTAGCAATTGTAAAGAAAGGTGGTCTACCACACGTTCAGGCTGGTACGGGACTACATGGGTTGAGAGGTGCTAAGGCCTGTTTCCCTGGAGTAGGATCTCTAGCGGGATGGGTGATGCCTATACACACTGTAAGTTTGTTTCATTAAGACCAAAACAAATATTTTTTACTAACTTTTAATGATTGATTAATATCTCATTTATTTTATATATTGGAATCTAGATCATACAAGATTTGTTTTTTTAAACCATTAAATATTTTTACAGTTAATGCAAGAAGGTGGTCTTAAAATAACAGATTGTAATAATCATGTGAAGTCAGCTATAGAATACTTTGGTGAATCCTGTGCTCCAAATTCTTTAAAGGATATGTACAATCCTATTGGTGATAATTCTGATAAGTAAGTTATAATATAAAATGTATTTTTTTATTTGAATAAAAACTACCATTAAAATATATGAAATCAATTGATATAAAGTAATCTAACTTCTGAATTTCTTTTAAATGTTATACTTATTATAATTTAATTTAACACCCAAATGTTTTAAATGTAATCATAATATATGTATATTGTTCAGTACTTATAAAGAATTGCTTCCTGATGTTTCATATACTGGATGGCAATCATGGTAATAAAAAATGGAGAAAATCTTATAAATTGATAATAGATAGATTACACTCCGTGACAAAAGTATAACCCACCCCCATAATTTTGTAATATCCAATTTAAGATTATATTTACCTTGACATATTACTATTGTATTATTTTATTTTTTATTTTTTGTAGTAATATAATATGTGTACAATTATATTCTAAGTAGTTTTCTTATGTCATGGTGTGATTGTTAGTATGATAGTGTGACAAAAGTATAACCCATAAGTCACTTTGGCTTGAGGGGCTTCATGTGCTAGACATGTCAGTTTCTGTTGATATCTGTTCTGTGTTCCTCGTAAATTATTATGTATTCAAAAAAAGTGTGTGTGTACTTATGTACGCACGTAAGAAGTTATACTTCTTTGGCGTAACAGAACAAAAATAGCTAAAGATTTCATCCCGTACGTCTACTCTGTTTGTAAAAGGAATGATAAATTAATAAAAATAATTAAGCCAGAATTGCAAAATTTTTAAATAGAGTCATCGTGTTGTGCGAAATTTTCGAAAAGATCCTGAAAATGATGGTAAAAGACAGAGGACTGGTCGACCAAGGGCAACAACACCACGTCAAAGAAGGTCAATTCTGAGAGTCGCATCTAATTCTGCGCTTACACCAAGTTGCAGTTATACATGGGTGTCGATATCTAAAACGTAAGAAATTACAAAGAAAACGACAGTTATCCGATAAACATAAATTAGAGAGATTTAAATTTGCAAAAGATCATATTTAATGGAAGAAGAATTGGAAAAAAATTATTTTCACTGATGAAAAGAAGTTTAATTTAGATGGACCTGATGGTTTTAATTACTATTTTCACAATTTAAGAAAAGAAAAATGTGAATTGAATCGACGACAAGCCGGGGGTGGTAGTGTAATGTTATGGTGTGAAATTGGATAGTTAGGAAAAATGAATATCCAGTTCTGTACTGGAAAATTGAACAGTAAACGGTACATAGACATAATAAATGAACAGATTACTTCTCATGTAAGGCGAATTGCTGGTCCTAATTTTATATTTCATCACGATAATGTCAGTATTCACCGTGCACAAATAGTTAAAAACTATTTTACTGAAAAAAATATTCAAATTCTAGAATGGCCAGCTTATTCTACGGACTTGAATATAACTGAAAATGTTGGGGAAACTTATCAAGAGCTGTCTATCGAGAATCAAGACAATTTACCACTGTTGACGAGTTAAAAACGGTAATAATTGACGAATGGCAAAACATGAATCAAGACACAATTAAAAATTTATATGACAGTTTACCAGATCGAATGATTGAAGTAATAAGTAAAAATGGTATTTCTACTAAATATTAAATTAAATAAATAATTGCCCTTTGTTGAATTTCTCTTTAGTTTTATTTATATTTAATTTACCTGGGTTATACTTTTGTCGCACCACAAAACTTATGTATCATCTATATTTGGTTAATTTTGTATTTAATAAATAATACGTTGATTGTAAAATATACTTATCGATACCTAATTTTGTCTATAAGTAATGCATTAATATAATTATAATTTTATATTGAATATTACAAAATTAGGGGGGTGGGTTATAGTTTTGTCGTGGAGTGTATTATAAATGACAAATATTCTAGTAATTCAAAGAAATAAACATTTTGATATAGATTGTGTAAGCTGTGTACTGGTGGGGCAGGTGTACGCTGCACTTTAGCAGATCCCTATGCGGGGTATGAAGGTGCCCTAAAGTGCCTACTTGCTAATGGCACGGGTGATATCGCTTTCGTGCGTGACACTACCATACAGCATACCTTGCTGTCGCGTAAAGTGTTTGGTAAGTATTGTTTTACTTTATAAATAGTGATAATTTTTAAATTTTGTTATTGCGACATTAATAGAAAGATTATATTTTTTGTAAAGATTTGAATCCATACACTAGCCCTCTACATATTGAGAATTTTTAATAAAAATGTCGATAGTAAGACAATCGAGCTCACTTGACCCACGTCGTTATTGGACACTAGTACGTGACACTTCGGATTTTTGTGACTTAATCGTAAATTAGTGATAAAATAATATTCTGTATGTAAATAAAAATCATGTGTATTTTTTTTTAAATTAATTACGGTTTATATATTGTCGAATTTTAATTGCAAATAAAGATATTATTTTCACGACAGAGAAAGGTAGTGTATAATTTTCAATATGAATAAGGGAAACAAAATATTTATAGATAATATAATTTTACATATACTTAAATATGTAAATAGAGTATCAAGCTAGCTAGATATAAATCCTTGATGATTTTATATATTTTGTCGTAGGTGGTGTTACAGAAGATAACTTTGAATTAATATGCCGGGATGGATCGCGGAAATCAGTCCGGGAATGGGAACAATGTAACTGGGGTATAGTGCCCGCTGATGCAATAGTCACTAGCAGTGCCGCTACAGTGCTACAGAGAAAGAAGTAAGTTTTTTATTTTTTTGTAATGGCTTAGAATTGCTTTAAGAAGTGTGTTTAGAAATATATTCATTATTTTTCCTATGATTAATTGTAGATGCTACTAGCCAATGTAATATAATGTAGGGTGGACTCAATTTTCCGCATTTAAACTCAAAGTTGGTCCGTTATGCGTCTTGAATCCTGGCTAATCTAGCCGCTCAGAAGCGCTACTAACCAATGAAATAATTCGTAAAAAAAATTATCACAAGTGACTCACCCTCCCTTCGCTGAGGTTGATAATCGATCCCTTCCTCTGTGAAAAACAAAAACATTATCTCACGGGAACCTTATATTTTTCCGGGATGAAAAATAACCTGTGCTATTTCAGACTTTAATCTATTACTGTGCCAAATTTTATCCAGATCCATTCAGTTCAGAGGTGTTACTGAGCATCAAACATCCATCCATCTAATCTTTCGCATTTATAATACTAATGGGATATAGAATTTACCTATATGTTATATTTATTTATTTGTTATGTCATAGGTATTTAGTACTAATTGATCCATATTTTCATTTTATTAATACTAAACTTTAGTTTTTACTGCACGATATCTGTTAGCTTCCCTGAAATAATATTGAAATTCATCTGCAAACTGAAATACTGATAATATATATAATTCTATTTTTTTTATTAATATTGCGATTAATACCTACAGATTACAATTTAAAACATTTTTCCTGAATTGAAATGAATTTGCCTGTTATTAGATTTTTCTGTTTCTGATGAATATGGACATGTTAAATGATATCAATAACATTAACTAACTTGGGATACATATTTCTGCTCTTCTCTGAATATAAAATTTATGAATATATTGATCACAATGCCACCTATCTGGTTCAGATATATAATCTCATTAACCTGTCAACGACCGCCGAGCCACCGGTGGTCCAGTTAACAATTAATTTCTCAGAAATTAACCAAGAGGTGTTAATCATTTGGGTTCATAAATATAGAATTTGCTAAAAAAATGACTACTACCATCTATCGGTTCCTAGGTAAGATAAGAACTATATATATATTAAAAGTGATATGTACGTATACATACACGCACGCGCACGCTCGCGCTTACACACACACTAATGTTTACAACTAATTTACTAATTGTATTTATTTTTTTGTATCCAGATTATAAAGAATCAGTGGTATACATAATATAAATTCCAGTCGACGAAATATATAAAAATAAATTGTAACTGATATACTTTTTATTCTTCACAGATATCAAAATTTGTTGATCAAGATTTTAGAACTATATGGGGAACCGAACTCACTCAATAATAACTCTAACCGTACAAGTGATTACCAACCACGTGACATGTACGGCAACGTGATGACATCCACCACTGAGCGTATGAGATATAATGACTGGAACAGGCGAGATCAATATTTTGAGAGGGATTACAGGAATGAAAGGTAAGTTTTTTTTAATATTTTGGCAGCTTCACTTTATGCAGTATTTATTGTTAAAAATTAAAGTATTATTTAGTCAGTTATAATACTGCATATTACTGGTAGTATTATATTTATATATTATAACAATATTGTATAATATCCATAAAGGACTTATAATGACTAAATAATTAAAATATAGCTTTGTTCAATAATATTATATGTGCTAGTAATAAAGCTGTTCATTTATAGTGTTCAAACTGCAAACACTATGTCAAAAAGCTTAATATAGTATTTCTCGTAAATTAATTAAAACTGTCTCGAATAATTTTTTCATTTATTTATTTATGTACCATAAAAAATACATATAAAAATAGAAAACAGATAACTTGTGTAAAATGAATGATTTATCTCTTTAAGATATCTCTACCAGGACCCTTGAAGCGTGAGAAAAAAAATGAGGTCCAGTGCAGATATAAACTACAAACATCAATAAAAACAAACATACATACATATAAACATGACATCACGAAATATATATATATATATATATATATATATATATAAAAATCAATTGCTGTTCGTTAGTCTCTCTAAAACTCAAAAACGGCTGGACTGATTTGAATAATTCTTTTCTTGTTTTGTTGGGGGTGTGTCAGGGGTGGTTTAAATATAAAAAAAAATTAGCGAAAACAAAAAAAACAGCTAGAAAATCAAATAGTTCTGAACTGTTTATTTTGTATGGGAATCACTAACCGTTAAAACATAACCAGGGACGAACCCGAGCGAAGCGAGGGTAAGTCGCTATTTATATAATAAGGAAGCTATGTCTAGTGACTCAGATATAGTCCCTTTAAGCGAAATTTAAACTGCTTTAGTAATCACAATCTCATTTATAATCTTATGGGGAAGGGAGTTCCATAGTTTTATTTTAGTTGTCTCTAAATAAACGTGAACTTTATTTTTTGATTTTTTAAAGTTATTAAAGTGAAGCAATTCTTATATTTTATTTGCAGAAAAAAATGAACTAACTATATTTTTTCTTTTAGTATATCACCTTTCAAACAAAGGACAGACTCATCTGGAAGACCTATAGAGCTACCATTCTACCTATTCAAATCTGGGGATACAACGGATTTATTAGTACAGGTATATTTTATACAAATTTACAATTTGGTAGTTTTATTTTTGTTAATTGTGATTTAACTATCGAAACATATAATATTTTCTTTTCTAAAAAAGCAATTGTTCACTAATAAGAAATATGCGTGATTTTTTTTGTTTTAGTACTGGCTTTTCTAACCAATGTGTCCAACATGTAAATGCATTTTCAACTACTTTGAATTTTAATGAGTTATTCAAAGTAAAGTTTTTAATGGTCTCTTTTTAAAAGGTGTTTAAAGAAACCACTCCGGTTTTATAAATAACTATTATAAAGATGGAATAATATTGTTTAGGATATACTGTACTTTTATTATTTCTTTATTAATAGGATGCAACAATGAATTTCCGTATCCTCAAAGAAGAAGAACAATCGGCGGATCACATATTAACATTGAAGGGTTCTTCGGTGAGCTCTCAGGCTGAGAAAGCAGTCACCGGTATAAGAGACTGCCCGGTGAAGCGCGCCGTGCTGTGTGTCACGAGCGACCCAGAGATGGAGAAATGTGTTAAAATGAGGGTATGTATATATTTTTAAAGTAAAACTTCTTTAGGCGTGACTGAGGGGTAAAAAAATAATTATTATGAAAATAAATATATAGCAATAAATAAGTATTAGTATTTGGTATTATTAAAGGTGATTATAATAAATGATAATATTTATAATAATAAATATTTATTGTTAATAAATGCAAAAAAAAATATTATTGATAAATTTTATTTTTTTTTTATTACTCACTATCAATTATATTATCAACTAGCGACTTTTAATATGCCTCATTTCATTATTGATTAAAACTTTATTTGCGCCGCGCAACCGCGCGTTATTTTTTTATTTTATTTTATAATTAGTTTATCAACAAAAAAGCTACACTGTATATAAACTGTAGAATTTACTACGGGATACTTTATTGATTATTGAAGGGGCATGAATGTTAATTTATAAATTAAAAAAAGTTTTTCTCACTTCGCTCTGGTATATATATCCCTAGTTAGTTTTTTGTAATATTACGGATTCCTAAAAAACATGGGTGAATCCCCGGCAGGTGGCGCTGAAGGCGGCGTTCCTGTCCCCGCAGCTGGTGTGCTGGCGCGCGCACAGCACGCGGCACTGCGAGCGCGCGCTGGCCGAGGGCGTGTGCGACCTGGCGCTGCTGGACGCCGCCGACATGCTGCACGCCGCGCACAAGTACCGCCTCGTGCCCTTCATGCAGGAGGTGGGTGCCCACGGCCGGACACGGGCCTCCCTTCAATACGAGGGGGACAGCCCATAACCCACCACGCTTACCAAACGTGGGCCGGACAGACCATACTCTTTCGAAAACTTGTTAGGTTCTCTCAGCGGGTTTCCTCACGATGTTTTCCTTCACCATAAGACTAGTGGTCATCATCGTGCAATATTAATTAATTATTATTAATCTAATTATATTATCGCCATTTTAATCATCGTGAGACAGACAAACATACTGCGCATAAAATATATTTTTTACCAAGGGGCTTAGATTAAGTGATATTCCATAATGGCTATTAGAAGATATATTTTATAATCACTACCTCCGATAGAAGATTATTGAATGAGAATAGCGTATCATGCATATCATGTGTACATTTTTGCACCTCTACTGAAAAGCATTTTTTATATGTCAATTAGTCCGAATTTAGATGAAGTTGACATCATTAATTTTTTACTGATATGAGTAAATGCATACATAATCTATACTTATACTTATTACTTATTTTATATTATAAAGCTGAAGAGTTTGTTTGTTTGTTTGGTTGAACGCGCTAATCTCAGGAACTACTAATCCGATTTGAAAAATTCTTTTTACATTAGATAGTACGTTAACTGAGGAAGGCTATAGGCTATAATATATCATCCCAGAGAAATATACGTTTCCGGTGGGATAGATTTGTTTGTCTAGGAACGAACTAGAAGCAAAGCGAGGGTGAGTCGCTAGTATAGTTATAAACTTATTATTTCATATATAAAAATTATATTAAATAAAAATTATAATTTAACCACAGGTGTATTCAAGCGGTAACAATTGGTACTACGCGGTTGCAGTAGCAAAGGAACAAGATCCCGATACAGACCTTACTTACCTCCGCGGGAAGAACACGTGTCACACCGGTATCGGAATGGCGGCGGGATGGATCTATCCTTTAGCCTATCTCATATCTAATGGATGGATTCGGTAAGTATCCAGTACTTGAGCACAAAAATAAATTGCGTTTATAAGTGAAAATGTATTTTGCGGGAGAAAATATAAATAATATGCATAAAAAAGAGAAAAAGGAATTATGTTTTGATATACCAGGATTAAAAACCATCTCTAGTCTTTATGTTCTTAGTTCAAATAAATATTTAGGACATGAAAGAATAATATTCTACATGACAAATACACATGCATTTACATGAACAGTATTAGCATAAACAATTTTCATAATATTATTGGAAAAAAAACCTGTCAAAATTTTTGTTCAGATCAATTAGAGAAAGTGATTTTATAAATGTATCTAATAATAAAAAGACAAACATTTCATGGATTTTTTTTTTTTTGCGCGGTTACTTCTTAAGTTACTCCTTATAACACCAGCTATCTCCTGGTGAAAGCCCTATCAAAATCGGTACATCCTTTTCGAATTATCCGGAACAAACAGACAAAAATAAAAAAAATCTTTTTAGTACCGCATACACTTTCATATGCATTTAATAAATTGTGTGTTATTTTGACATTACAAACAGATATTTCAATTTTATTTATCTGTGTGGATTAGTAATATTGTCAATATGTGTATGTGTCCAGATCGTACGGGTGCGACGGCGCGCACGCGGCCGCGCAGTACTTCAGCAAGGCGTGCGCGCCCGGCGCGCTCAGCAGCGAGTACGTGGACGCCGCCACCGTGCCGCACGACAACCTCTGCCATCTGTGCCACGGCGCCTCCTTCCGGTAAACTACATAATATGTATACAGGGTGGATTTTTGAGACGGGACAGTAAGGGCAGGTACCTTAACTGCTATAGTTACAGGAAAACGTTCCTAGGAGACCATCCATAACTTTTTGAGATATTCTGAACTGCATTCACAGATTTTGGAAAAAAATTACAGTCAGTGAGAAAAATACTAAAATACCAAAAAAATTTTTTTTATGTCAATCGATCCTATTTCATGTAGGGATCAAAAGACTCTATGGGACCATTTAAGGTATGAGTACTAGAAATGACAGAAATCGCCAAATTCTCGCGAGATTTCTAATACAAGTAAATGGATGTTTTGCTTTGCATGAATAAACAATATATAGCAATTGCCGCTTTCCTGAAGTACAACAAAATGCAAAAACTAAAAAATAAATATTTTTTTTATTGAGTATACCATATTACTAGCGACTCAACCTCGCTTAGTTCGGGTTCGTCTCTAGCTTGGATTTTACTAAAATGGATATAGTATGTTATCCTTAAGAGATAGACATACATATGCCATCGTGGACTTTTTTGTAGACCTTTTTAATGTGTACAATACTGTAGTACATTATTTTGATTTATCTCGTAGGGTTTAGCCAGCGTTTGCAATGTAAGCGCAAAACGATGTGTTTATTTACGACATCTCATTAGAAACCTTTAAAATCATCAATGTTTCTCTAGTAATTATGCATATATTATACGTATAAACCTTCCTCTTGAATCATTCTATCTATTGAAAAAAACTGCATCAAAATCCGTTGCGTAGTTTTAAAGATCTAAGCAAACATACGGACAGAGAGCGGCAAGCGACTTTTATACTATGTAGTGATAAGGAATATGTTTTTAAAGACCCATTATTCAATTTACTCATTCAGTCGATGTCGACGCGACGCGAGTGAAGACTACTACGGGCATGTGGGAGCGTTGCGGTGCATGATAGAGGGCGGCGGGGACGTGGCCTTCGTGCGGCACAGCGCGCCGGCGGAGGTGTCCGGCGGCCGGCGGCGCGAGTGGTGGGCGCGCGACCTGCTGCCCGATGACCTGCAGCTATTGTGTCCCGATGGTGAGATATACAATCACAGATAAATAAATAAATATGTTGGGACATTAAGACACAGCACCATCTAGTTCCATGGTAAGCTACGAGGCTTGCGTTATGGATACCAGATAGTTGATACACTACACATATATAACTTTAAATAAATACATATTATAAATATAAACACCCATGACTGGAGTACAAATATTCGTGCTCATCACATAAATGAATGCACCCAGCGGGACTTGAACCCGCGACGGCTGGCACACCAAGTAGGGTACTACAAACTGAGCCATATGGATAGATAGACTCATCCATATACAGCCACAGATAGACACATAGCCACAGGCTCACGCACACAATCACACATGTACTCTCTGTACCATTCCAATTAGAACAGTACAATATAGTTGTTATTAGAGTTTGGAGTGCACAAGTTAAAATACTTGTAAGTTTGTAGTACTTTAATTACTGAAGTTACAGTATAATTTTGACGGCACTAACTGGCCACGTCTGTTCGGCTCAATGTCTTTAAATGCACTCGTAAAAAATGTAGCGACGCATCGCCTAGAAAAGCTAAAAATGTACGTGAAACTGTACACTCTCACACAACCACAAAGCACATATACGCGCATTCACACACACACACACGCAATAAGAACGTCAATAAATTGAAAATGGTAATATTAATTTAGGATTTATTAAAATTCTTTCTCTCTTGATTATCAATTCAAAACCTGCAGATTATGTACTTTTTTTAAAAGATTATTTTTATTAAATCTCCATATAAACCTTTGCCCGTTCTTAGTAGAGGCATTCTTTTTCTGAAATAGTATATGGAGAATTTGTTTTACTTTAACGATAGCATTTTAAATATGCTTATGAAAATATTTAAAATTACTCTTAATTTCTAGGCACACGTGCGAAAATGCACGAATATAAACACTGCAATCTGGGCAAGGTCCCGGGTTCGGTGCTCATGGGACGCGCTAATCACACGGAACTGGACACGTTCTCAAACCTCATGGTGTACGCACAACAGTTGTATGGTGCCACTGCTTCAGACGAATTTAGGTATTATTGCTTTTTTATCTATATAGTTATAAAAACTCTTAAATTATATTTAAAGGTAATTATTAAACATGTTCAGTAATTTCTTTTTTTGTAGGTTGCAAAAATGAAAACTATTTTATTAAATTCTTTACTGCACTATAAAGGATTTATTAATTTTTGAAGTTTTCTTTTGCCACGTTTGGAAAAAATTATGAGAGTAAAATTTTTACAACGCTCGTGCACACCAATAACTAAAAAGCGACATGATGTAGCTGATTAAGTGTCTTCGGTTCCCGTGAAATAATCTAAACTTAAAATATTATATACTTAAGTAATCTAAACTTAAAATATTAGAGAAATACATTTCTAAATGTGTTGAAATATAATGCATAAAATAAAGCGTTACAATATAAATTCACCTTTAACCATTTTCAATTCAGTTTCAGCATGTTCCATTCCCAACCGCCATACGCTGACTTGATCTTCAGTGACGCGGCGGTTCGTCTAAAGCCCCTTTCACACAACAAGCGGTCCGCCGAGTTCGTTGCAGGCGAAGCCCTGGCCCGAGCCGCCCGTATTGTATCGTGTGACGCGCCACAATCTTCATACTATATCGCCTCAGACCCAGATTTTTTGTCTATAGCTCACAAAAATGGTTTTATCGGACATGTTTTAGCTATTAGTCTACTTGTTGTAGCGTTATTGCGATGATATGATAAGCCTTTAATTCAAATGTTAGTATAGAATTTTTTTTAAATCTTAATATTGCTTAAATATATTTCAATCGTACAAAAATGTGCTTTACCAAACAACATTTTGATTTTTTTTTTTTATATTTTGTACACATGGATGTTATCTATTTTTTTCTATTCCTAATGGATTTTAAATATAATTTAATTGAAATGTGTGTGTATTATATCTTAGAGTTGCTATTTTATGAAGATCACACTAGTATATAAGTTATTTCTAATTACTTCCGTCCAGCTAGTGCCAGATGTTAACCGATTCATTGCGACGGCCTTTTTTACGAACTACGGCCCGTGGCGGCGAACAAATTTTTCATGACACCTCTAGGGCGTCACGCGCCATACGTTAAAATGACACCCCTACGGTGCCTTCAGCCATATATGAAAACTTTGTGCTTTTTTTTCTTTTTTTGGCTTATTTACACTTGATTCCGTTCAGTCAGCATCTAATATCAGACCTAAGCAGTTTGTTAATTCGTTTAGAGTGAGTTCCTTGTGTTTAGATACGTGATTTACTTGAAATGACTATTTTGAATCAGATATTGTAAACATTTGGTATTCTTTTTTCTTTGACTATACAATTTAAAAAGCTTAAGAATATATTTTAAAATATGTTCTGAAATTGGTGTTGCAAAGTTTTTTTATATACTTGGTGCAATATTGGCAACTAAAATTCCCAAGAAAAGTTTGAAAGTATTGAGATGACGTCTATTATTTCGCTCGAGTTCGGCCCTAGATACCTTATGACGGTTAGTATGGAATAGGTACATAGACTATATAGTCTATATACATATATCATACATAGGTATGATGAGTTTTATATCTCTTAGTTGAGAAATGATTAATTTCCCATACAAAGTTCCACCCCCCTTTTCACCTTCTTAAGGGATGATTTCCGGGGTAAAAATTATCCTATGTCCTTCCCGGGATCTCAAACTATCTCCATACCAAATTTCGTCTAAATCTGTTCAGCGGATTAAGTGTGAAAAGGAAACAGACAGACAGAGTTACTTTCGCATTTATAATATTAGTATGGATATTAGTATAGATTTTGTAATACACTGCGACTTTATATTTTTTATAGCTTAAAGAGTTGTTACAATTTTTTGAATTGAATCGAAAACGCCCATACATCCCTAAATCGCAGAGTGACGAAGACGAAACGCAGTGTACTTTGGAATAGAACTCTCAATCATATGAAGAGTATGTTCTTCCTAAAAAAAAAAAGAAAATGAAAGATATTGGGACATGCACAGAAATTAAGAAAATATAGATTGTACTATTATAAGTTGCTTTTAAACATAATTATTTTGAATATAAAAATAACATAAATTTTCTTTGAGACCCCTTCATTTTGATAAAAAAGATATAAAGCCTAAAAGATAGCACCCGGTATTTTGTTATTTTAATTTACACATGGACATTTCCGTCACCAAAGAAGAATCTACCGATCAATATCGATATATATATATTATAGAAAATACATTATAGAAAACACGTTATCCGTTCCGTAGCTAGGAAACATCAAATCATACATCATAATCATAGCCTTTCTCGGCTTCGTCGCAGTCGGGTATAAAACTATGCAAAACGGGTAAAATGTTCAGTTCCATACGTTATTCTACGATTAACAGAGTTTCAACGGATTGGATTATGATGACGCCGCTCGGGTGTCATCCGCCACACGTGAAAGAAATGCATTCGGAACAATGAGAAGGTTTTTAACCCCTGAAAATTTTCTATTCACACTAAATCCTGAAACGAAGAGTACAGGCATGATCTGTGTGATAAAATAATGATAGATTTATTTAGCGAAAACCTTTAAAAATGTCATTTTAACATAGTTTCGACGAATTGAATTATGACACCGCTCGGGTGTCACACGCCACACAGGAAAGAAATGTATGACACCCCTAAGGTGTCACCCGCAATGAATCGGTTAATAGTACGTTCTTTTTGCTTACTTAATTTTATGTACCGTTTTTTGACTGTACATATCTTACTTTATAAACAGGATCTAAGTTCCCAAAGTGAATCTCAATTCCTACAATAAAACTGAAAGACTTAGAAAGATAAGCAGTGTGTAAAACAAAATAATAATTGAATCTGTAATGATATTTTTATTCCATTTGTATGATAAGAATATTGCCCTAAGTAAGTTTACTATCAATATATGTAATTCCTGTAATTCCTTTATGCACTCTGTCAAGTTAGTAGTTTGTATAGATTTATTTTACCATTGTATTCCGTCCAAATAAATACTAATCTGTGACAGCTAAATATTATGTTTAAGAGTTTATAATAAAACAATTTTAAGTATAATAATTTTTGATTTTATTTTTTCATTGATAAAATATTTTATGATTAAAGCATTGGAATTCTTTAGGTAAAGTATTAAAATTCTTCATAATATTTCTTAAATCACTTCTTCTACATACACCTCTGATAGCTTCTTTCTGATTTTGTCCACTTTTACTAATTCTGCTAGAATGTTCCCTCCACTTCCCAAAAATACAGTTTGTTTTAGCTAACTCTACATTAACTATTGGAACTAATACATTACACTTTGGTGTTTGTCTTGCACAAAGTAGCAATGCTTTGAAAGATAAATAACGAAAATGATTTATACAATAAATAAATAAAATATTTCCAGGCTGATTTTTGTGCAATGTTTTTACAATAGTGTTACAAAGTTTCACAGTTACCTTTTTTTTATAAACTGATAAATATTTTTCCATGTCTTTTTCATCACATAACATTGCTAATATACAGCAAAATTTATTGGCTGAAAAACATAGTGTTACAAAAATATGATTCCATACCAGTTCCTCGTTATTATAATAAAAATTAAAAATGTGACTATTTATATGAATTCCTGATTGACCTATTCTATTTTCAAGAAATTTTTCTAAATCAACAGTAGCAGCTGAAAATTGTATTTTAAAACACACTTGTCCTGAATAAGCAGTATTAGATCTACTAACTTGCATATTACTTGTGTTATAGCTATATCCAAGAAAAGTTATCTCATGACTGCACTTAATGGTTGGATGGGAAAAATTTACGACTGTTTTATCCAAATTTATATTCTTATAATTTGATAGTGCATCTAAAAATAAATGAGCATCATCCAGTGAATCAGTAATATATAAATAATCATCTACAACTCTAATAAATAATTTGATTTCCTCTTTTACATTATTCATATGTTTTGCAAAGTAAATTTCATCAAAATATGTATAGTATAATTCAGATAAAGCTGGAGAGTACTTGTATCCTTGCACCAAGCCTTTCTTCCATTCATAAATTGTAGAACCAGCACGTATCAGTAGTGGTTTCTTTAGTTCAGAAATGATTTCCTTATAACTTTGACAGAATTTTTTCTTTATATAATCAGGCATTTCTTTTTTCTCAAATATATTATATCTTTCACAAAGGACTTCCAAAAGTTTTCCTTTATTAATTGATCCAAAAGCATTACTAAGATCTGTTTTAACAAAATATAATGGAGGCTGATTTTTATTTAACCATTTTTTATGTAAATATTTATACTGATTTTCAATTTTTGCATGTGGTTTCCCAATTAATAGTTGCAAACATTGCAACCTTTCTCTAACTTTATGTTTTTCAGATTGGTTGAATAATTCATTTTTATAACACACAATTGGCCTATACTGATTTTTTGATTTTAACACAAGATGAAGCTTTGGTGTATTCTTTTTGATGATTCTTAATTTTATTTTATTTTCAATAGTTTGCATCTTTCTTAATTTTTTTCTTATAGTGTATGGCTCATATCTACATATAACTTTTGTAACCACCATATCTGATATTTTCTTATCATAGTATGCTTGCCACTGCTTTTTCCAGAAAAAATATAGTTTATTCTCATTAGCATCAACTTTACATGTTGTAACAAAGAAATTTAACGTTATTATTGCAGAAAGTAATGTCTTAAAGATCCACTGTAAAATATTACAAATTATTTTTAAAACTGTTGAAGAAGAAACAGTGCTCCAAGGAAAAACACTTACATTCCATCTTTTAATAATATCGTCTAAATAAATGTACTGCCGATTCATACTGTATATAATTATTTTTAAACATTTCTTAAATATCTTACTGTTGAAATAACAATTAAAGAATTTGTAAGGAATTATATTATATAATGCATTCATACAACTTGTGAAAACATCCTTCTTCTTTATCGCTTCTAAATTATCTTGCCTAACTTCAGGAACAGTCAAAAACTCCTTAAAATCGCGATTACTACAGCACTTTATATTATATCTTAGTTCTGTTAATAATTTCCTCAACTCTGGACAAATTTCTTTCAAGATTTCTTCATTACCAACAACTTTTTGAAGAAAATAATCATTATTTTCACTTTGCAGTAATTCAACATTTAGAATATTACTAAATGATCGCACATTTTGTTTATTTATGAAATACTGTGAAAAACAAATTGGAGAACACATACTTCACTTTTAAAAATAAATATAGGTGTTATTGAACATAAATTTTCTAAACGTAGCACTTTCCCAATACAAACTTTCATTATTCAACAGTAACTAAATTTTAATAAGTAAGTTATAAATTTCAATTCAAATTTTGCGGCGACTTGTTCAGACTTGTCTAAAAGTAGATTACGTTCCGTTTCTGTTTTGAGAAATGCAAATTTAAGAACTATTTTTATTGTTATATTATTTAAATATTGTATAGAACAGTTTATATTTATTTATTTTTAAATAGTAATAATAATAATAGTATACTTGATTTTTATTTATTATTTAACCATGGATTAATGCATGAAAATTTGCATTTTGTATCCTTCATGCACTGTACATTGTGCATTGTACAGTGTACAAATAGCTCAAACCTATTGCTAAAAACTCTAGTTACAGGTTTTAATTAAATATTATTTCTTATCACAATAAGTTTTAATGTTTGATAATATTTTTATGATATAGGTAATACTTAGGTATACAAGAGAGAGCATATATCTATACATATAATAAAATTGTAACTTAGTCGAATCTGTACATTAAATATTTTTTAGAAAATCTTCTTGAAATAAACATTATTATCGATACAGAGGCCGAATCTATAGTTTTTAGAATTTTTGTCTGCCTGTGTGTTACCGCATCACGAAAAAACCACTGGAGGGATTTTGTTGAAATTTGGTATGATGATAGCTGGTTGTCCGGGCCAATATATAGGATTTAATGAGGGAAAATATCTGTGAGAAATCTATATAAACTTTAAAACGTAAAAAGGGACGAACCCGAACGGAGCGAGGGTGAGTCGCTAGTATAGCTATATGTTATAAAATATATTTTATCTATAATTATTATGTGGTAACTGATGATGCTTGATCACTGATGGTGAGTGGTGGCCTCGTACACGACATCAACACTGTAGACTCCTTAATCTGTGATCAACACATGAGTAAAGAAAAGGTACAGACTATAGATGTAAGGCCGGTTTAAAACCAATTAAACCAATCCGTTTAAAAAAACGGTTTAAAACCGAAATAAACCATTTTTCCGGTTTAAAACGGTTGGTGTTGATGATTATGTTTTTCTTAACTATTACTACATTTTCTTGATTTTACCGAGGTAGGGATATGACGGAGTAAAATGGACGGCATTGTGTTAATGATGTCTTCTAATCTAGTCTATGTAATATAATATAATAAATAAGTATAGGACATAGGTAGGTAGTACTTACATACTTATACAATAATCGTAATTAGATTAAGGAGTATATTTGTATCCATTTATGTTATTACGAATTAAATAAATTAATAAAAATAAATACTTAAGTTCTCGTGTACAGAGGCGGCTCTAGCCCATGTAGCGCCCGTGTGCAATCTCTACCCTGGCGCCCTTTAATAGGCGCGCGGTCAAAATGGAATACTTATAGTTATATTTTTACCAGTGAATGGAAATGTAATCACACGAGTAAAAAGTATTTGTTAGGAAGGAAGGGGCTACAAGAATATAAAAGCATATCGGGTATAGCCGGATATATGTATATGAAATTTGCCCCTGCGGAGTTTTCTCTTCGTAGTATGAGAATCGTTTTGGTGCCAAATAAAATTAATTCTGTCAAAATTTTAGCTTTTTATCTCTAGCTGTTCTCGAAATATTCCAAAAAAAAAACTATTTTTTCGATTTTATTTTTTCCATGACAAATTTGAAATTTGATAAGCATCGATTTTTTTACCAATACTTACGAATAAAAGGAATGAAAAAAAATATGATTCCCAGACCGAAAGCCAATTTTTATCTTACATTCCAATGACCTAGTATTATACTAAAAATTCATAAAAAAAAAAAACTATTTTTCGATCAATAACATTTAAATTTTTGACCTAATACTTTATCATTATCAACATTCTTTTTATTTGTATTCTGGTTTTTATTTTATTTACGCAGCGGTTACTTAAAAATCAAGTTTTAAGTAAGTAGAAAAAAGCAATATTTTGCATCCAAGTCGCCGAAAAATAAATTTACATGGCTTATGTTACATGTAGGCTAAACCTTACGAGATACATAAAAATTATGTACTAGAAAATTGTGGTTCTTCTAAAATCCTAAAAAAACTCCGTGATGGCATATCTCTATCTTTTACAGTTGACTCACAGTATCTTCACCACCACTCACCGTTTATTTCACTAAAACTTAAATTAAAAATTGCGGTACTTGCTACGCTATTTACTCCTATTCAGTATTAATCCTTAAATAAATATGATATCTAATATTATAATAATATGATATTCTTAGTAGTGATGGACCGAATGCGGCTTGAACTGGATACGAACTTCGGCCGAACATTCGGTGAAAACAAAAAATTCGGCGGAAATTCGACTGAACTTTGGTTCAATTTCACCGCGCTTTCTCGAGAGACACGTCGTGACCCTTAATTAAAAATACTTAACGTTTCTGAGTGTTTAGTTAGCGAACCAAAGACGTGATTTTTTTAATACAGTTTACGAATGTAATTAGGATGTTTGTTAGAAGAATACTAAGTTTATTACAATTTGTTTATTTAATTATGCAAAGATTTTTGAGACTGTTAAATTAAGAAGAATTAATTTAACTTTTTATCGCATACGTGTTAAGGTTTACATGTTCCTAACTAAAATAGATGACCATGTAGACCGATCGGAATCCGTTTATTTTTAATAGAAATAAAAAAATTAAAACCTAAAGTTTAACGTCTTTAAAATATTAGCAGGTAATATAAGGAACAAAAACAAAAATGCCCTCGATTTTAAATATCTCGAAAACTTTGAGGTTATTTTAAAAAGTATTAATAAGTTGTAGATTTTTACTAGACCTACAACTTTTGAACAGAACATTTTTCGGTAAGGCGGAGATTGGAAAAAACTATTTTTCAACGTTTTCATCCCTCCATTTCTCGGGGGTAGCTGGACTTCGTGGGATTTTACGGATTTTTGTTTCTTATATACCTGCTAACGTTTTGAAGATATGTAACTTCAGGTTTTATTTTTTTTTGTTCCCAAACTGAATTCCCATTGGACAAATGAGTATATATGAAATGAGTATAGTGACTTAATTTCATTTTATTGTTATGACAGACATGTTTTTGATAAATTTCAGTCAAAATAGTGCAAGTAGGTATTTCTTTTTTCTATTGCCAAATGTTCGGCATTCAAACCGAATTTCGGCCGAATGCCGCAGTTCGGCTCAGGCTGCCAAAATTCAATTAAACCGAATGAAAAACGAATTTCGGCTCATCCTTAATTCTTAGGTATTAAATATAGATTATAATTGGGAAAAAATAAAATCGAAAAAATTGATTTTTTTGAGTATCTTGATAACGGCTAGAGATAAAAAGCTCAAATTTGGACAGAATTATTATATTGATCCAAATTCCGTTATTTTGATCCAAAAGTTCAAACCATGGATGACAAATAAAAGTTCAAACCGTTCGTCGAAGTCGGTAATTGCGATATCTAATAGGTAATTGTAAAAATTTACTTTAAAATATGTTTTTGCATCAAAAATTTTATACTCTCTCTCCTAATAATCGTATTGTTTTATTCTAAATATTATGGCTAAGATAATGAGTTAGGCGTGACTCAGATTTTTGAATAAGGGTAATGTGTTCTGTAAGCACATTACCAAATGAGCTAATATAAACCAGCTTTAAAATTTTACCATTATTAGAATCGTTATTTTTTTTCAAAGCGCCAGATATTGTCTCGCTAAAAAATGAATTATTTTCATTATTCGTTCAAGTAGTGCCATTCGTTTTTTTCTTTGATATAAAATAATCGTTCTCAATGTTATTAGTTGCTTACAAGACATAGGTGCCCCAAGCTCTTTTCAAGACGTTCTAAAGCTATAGACAAATGCTGCCAAACTTTGTAGCCTATGCGCGCCTTGCTTTGGTACCACCGCCCGGTGTCAGCCATAACACGGGCGCAGGGTCTATATGAGCGCTGGCGATGTTTTTTCAAGATGTCGCGAGCGGCGCTTGGCGCCCCCTCAGACCCTGCGCCCGTGTGCATTGCACACCCTGCACTATAGGTAAAGCCGCCCCTGCTCGTGTAGTTGGTAATGTTAAACGATAACAAACACAAAGCGTAGCGTCTAGCTGAGTAAGCCCTGAGTTTGAGTACACGCCGAACCAGTATAAACTGGTTTTTGTCCGTATGTGACGAAGCCGCCTAGCCTCAAGCTTGTAGTAGTGTACCTATCATAGCGCGGTTGTTAGAAGCTTTATCTCTATTCCTTTACTCATGTGGCATCAACATCAAACCTATAACCTCTGACCTCTCACCTCCAAAGTCTCATACAAATTCTAGAATTAAGCAACCATATCCTTAAGTAATGTATTTTTACTTGAAACATTTTAATCTGTACTAATATTATAATTATATTATTATTAATTATTTGTTGGAGGTCCTAAACAAAATAAAAATAAAAATAAAATAAAAATAAATGTGAAAGTTGTGAATGTTTGTTCCTCTTTCACACCAGAACGGTTGAACGGATCTGGATGAAATTTGCCACAGAGATAGATTATAGTCTGGAATAATCCGTTTTAAACCGGAAAAAATGGTTTATTTCGGTTTTAAACAGTTTTCTATTTTTTTTTTGTTTTAAACGGATTGGTTTAATTGGTTTTAAACCGGCTTTACATCTATAGTCCGGAATAACATATAGGCTATTTTTCATTTCGGAAAAATGTATGATCCCGTGGGATAAGTTTGTTTTTGTTTTTCTAGAAACAAACCCAAGCGAAACGAAGGTGAGCCCTGGTGGCTTTGACATATTCATAATTTAATTTCGTGTATCTCAGAAAAGGCTCTAACTTGTGGTTTTGCTTTTTAAGTTTATTTAATAGCGTTTTTTCTGAAAAAAAATGTACTTTTTATAACTAGGTATTGCGAAAAACGGCAAGCGAAGCTCAGTCGCCCAGGTACAGAACATATAATATGACTATAATTTATACAAAAAGTAAATAGTGATTGGTGGGATTATTATATTATATTTTAAATACGAGAAATATATCACTATAATACAAATTTAAAGTATTATTCCTTTTGAAGTTAATTATATTAATTTTAAGCGATTCATGAGTACGAGTTTAATATAACATTGTCATAATGTTACTATTCTTATCTTTGGAGATTCAAGAAATGTTATCTTATCAATAGTATTAAAGCTAAAAAATAATAAAAATGTAACATTATGTAATATCTAATACATCGGCAGGACCGTACTCTCTATTAAGCAGTGGAGGCTATTCCTGGGGCCCCGCATCGGTTAGGGGCCACCGGTCCCGAGAAAACTTTTTCTTAAAATGTTTCTTTAAGTAGAATTAAATTTAAAGATTTATATGATTACGAACGCCACGGGTTAACGCAACTTTTCGAAATTAAAACTATAAAAAAAGACAGAAAACATGTTTGTGTACTATGTACGCACGTAAGAAGTTATAATTCTTTCGCGTAGTAGAACAAAAATAGCTAAAGATTACATCCCGTATGTCACAACCTACGAATAAATAATAAGTTTATTAATACAATGTGCTGAGGGCGGTGCTGAGAAAACCTCGACACTGCAGTGCGTCGGCGATGTTTGCGGAGGCTCATGTAGACGATTTCTACGCGATCATACGCAAGCGTACCGCGTCCATAATAAGCAGGTTATTGAGCAGCTCCAACACCCTCCTCGGAACATTGGCGGTCAAGCTGGATAGCCCACTCTGGAGGCATTGGAATAATGTACATGTAGCCAATCAATGTAGGCAATCTAGTTGTTTTTAAGCTAACATAGGTTAAGTATTTTGTATTACTAACTCTTAGATTAGATAAATTGTATATGTGTTTCCTTCTATGTTTTTTTGTATTTTTTATGGGTTTTGCCTGAAATAAAATTATTATTATTATTATAGGTATTATTATTATTAATTCGCAGGTCACAGCTCTCTGTTTGTAAAAGGAATGCTTCATTATGTCGCTTTTTGGCTGTCAGTGTGCGCGCGTATCATAAAAATCTTACTTTCATATTTTTTTCCAAACGTCCCAAAAGAAGTATAACTTATTGAGTATGATATCAAAAGGTAAGATATTTAAGAAGTGATTCTGATTACAAAAGTGATTTGGGACACCAAATTTATAAGTAAAAATCTAATTATCTAACTAGCCAGAACTAAAAAGCAGTATTTTTGTTTTAATAATAGCTTTCTTGTTTTACGCGATTGATTTTTTTGTTTTTATAAATATTTTGTTAATAAATATTTCTTCTATTATATAATTTTTATTTGCGTGTTATTTTGTTGATAGCTGAAAATCGACTGAGCTGGGGAAACCCAGGACATGCGACACAGGTCACAAAGTATTCTGTTACATATAGACATGCGAGGAGTGTGACAATTTTGTCACCCATGCGTGCTTCTATTGAAACTTAGCGCCGCGCTGATAGTTTCGTTATGGGCTTTTCTGCAGGTCGACGTCGCGTCGTAAACCGCCAGGACTCGGAACCAGTTTAAAGAAAACGGTTTATTTCGGTAATGTAATGGTTAATTCATCGCTTGTTCTTTAATCGGTTATTGAAAACCAACGGATTTGTAAACCGAAATAATAATGGTTAACGGTTATTCTTAGAGAAAGATTGGATATCGGTATTGATACCGAAATAAACCGGTTAATTCATTCATAAGTAAGAAACGTGCATCCTTTAACTAAGCCATTCACCGTTAGCAAAGTCGCGCCAAATATAAACACACAAAAACTCATTTTAACCGGTTTATTTCGTTCATGGACCCTGAATTCTTCAAAAACCATTTTCCAGGATTTAATCGGTTGAAGAACGTAACCGAAACCTTAAACAAAAAAGCCTGTCGATTTGGGGTCAATGATCGAAACCGGTATAAAAATTGAACGGGTCTCAGAGTCCTAGACTGCGCGCACCTGCATAAATATTCATAGATAAGACAAGGGTGATAAAATTGAAAACACTAAATAGTCACTGTGATAATCATTTGGCGGTTGGCGCGCTATGTCTCAGAAGGAGAAGAGAAGAGAAGGCCCCGAGGTCAATTTTTGGGGGCCTGATAAATGATATGATTAATCCGGCCCTGTCTAGCGGTAGAATTACATATTATTCGTATCTTACTAATTAACTCTTTGGTTTAATTTAAAAATGGTAAAAATACTTAGTGATTTGATCCAAATTTTCAAGAGCAGTGTGTCAGCAGTACTTCCTGATAAAGTTATTAAAAACTGTATCAGCTATGACTCTCTAACAGAAGCAGCAATTATATGTGGACAGAATTATAACCTAAAAAATAAAAACTTGTATATAATTGGAACTGGAAAGGCAGTTCAATATATGGCCATTGAAGCAGAAAACATATTCAGCTCCAAAATTAAAAAAGGAATCATAAGTATTCCCAAAGGAAGTTTAAATAATAAAACTCCTAAACAAAATGTTATGTACCTTGAAGGGGCTCAAAATAATTTGCCTGATGAAAATGCTGTATCAACGGCTAGCAAAATAAAGGATTTAGTGACGAAATTAACAAAAGATGACTTTTTATTGGTGTTCATATCTGGTGGTGGATCTGCTTTATTGTCTTTGCCTAAAGATCCAATTACTTTAGGAGAAAAAACCGCTTTAATAAAAAAGTTAGCAAGTTCAGGGGCAGATATAGTAGAACTTAATGTAGTGAGGAAAACTATATCTGATTTAAAGGGAGGCCAGCTGGCTAGGTATGCATTCCCTGCCCAAATAGTAACATTAATATTATCTGATGTTACTGGTGATCCCATAGATATAATAGCAAGTGGACCTACAAGTGATGTTGGAAGTAATCCACTGGCTGCTATTAATATTATTAAAAAGTATGGATTATATGAAGAACTGCCAGAATCGATAAAAACTGTTTTAAATAATAAGGAAAATATAACAGATTTTCCAACAGACCATGTAAGAAATGTAATTATTGGATCAAACAAAATTAGTATTGCAGCAGCTATTTCTGCAGCCAAGTCTTTGAATTTCTACCCTGTAGAATTATCTAGTATAGTCACAGGCAATGTCAGTCATATTGCCAATGAGTATGTTAAATTAGTAAAATTATTTTGCGATTTTAGAAAAGGATACATAAATGTAAATGACTTAAATTTGGAACTCAAAAAATTAAATATACCAGGCTTGAAGAATAATTTTACAGAGAAAAATAATGAAGCATTATCAATTAAAAATAAAGATTTATGTCTTATACTTGCTGGAGAAACTACAGTTAAAATATGTGGTAATGGAGTCGGTGGAAGGAATCAGCAACTGGCATTGGAATTCTCAAAAAATATAAATTATTTGAAAGAAAAACTACAAGATCATGAAATTTATTTCTTAAGTGCTGGAACTGATGGCATAGATGGTCCGACTGACGCAGCTGGTGCCGTTGGGTATCTAGATTTATTTTCAGAATGTGAAGAAAACAATATAGATCCTGATACTTATATCAATAATAATGACACATATAATTTTTATAAAAACTTTAAAAAGGGTCAATTCCATGTAATAACTGGACATACAAATACTAATGTAATGGATTTACATTTAATTATAATAAGAAAAAAGTTATAATATACAAAATAAGATAGTTATTTTATAAATAATATCAATAATGTACAAAAATATGGTCAATAAATAATTTATAAATTTTCTTTGTTGATTATTTTATTAATTGTTCATTATATTGTACAGAAAGAGATGTTTTATGAGACTGATGGTTTCAAAAATAAATTTAGTTTATTTTCTTTCTCTTGTTTTAATTGTGTTGCAGCAACTACTGCCTTCTGACATAGTCCAGCAAATTTATCTTTTTTCTTCTTATTGTTTTTTATTATTTTAGGTTTTTGCTTTATGGAAGTTTGAATAGTATTTTTCTTCAGATTCAAAGAGAAGGCAAGTTTTGATTTACAGTAAACATTTGATTGGAACTCTTGATTCATTGAATTATTATTCTTTTTCACAGTCTGTTTCTTTTGTATTTTAACATTATTTGAGTTACATATGTTTTTCTCTTCTATTATTGGGTTTATTTTTAATTTATAGGGTTTTGGTAATGTACTTTTTGTATTTCTACCACAAAAAGAACACATTCTTATCTGAAAAAGAGATAAAAATAAGAGACTAATTATTACCAACATTAAATATTACATACTAAATAATTTTAAACACTAAGTAGACACCTAGCATTACTAATTGACATACTTTATTTACAGAATTTAAATCATATTGATACTATTTTAATAAGCTAAATTAAAAATGTTATACATATTCATATTAACATTACAACTTTTTTATCTGTTAATATAATAAAAATAAATATTTAAACATTATGTTTATTGTTAGTCTCATATTAATTCTATAATAGTAAATAGCAAGCATAAATTACCAATTCATTACTGTTCAACAAATGTGTTTGGTTCTTTGAGTCTGGAAGTTTGGCTTGACATTTTATTCTTCTTCTTTGTCTTTTACTTAATTTTATTGGTTTTAACTGGAAAATAAAAATTTAATTGGGAACTATCAATAAGATACGAAAAAAATAAAACATTAAATTTACGTTTAGATTTACCTCTACTTTTGTTTTAGTATTCCATTCGATACAGCATCGAGAACATCGTACTTGATCCGAAAATTGCTTTTTCGGTAAACCAAAGCCTTTAGTTATTAGTTTACATCGTGTCCTAGTAATAAAAATAAATATAGTTATGAGAATATTTTTTTAAGCAAGGACATAATATTATACAATTACTTACAAGTAGTAACTTTTTAATATTTGACTAGTGTCATCATTTTCATTTTGAGATAATATAGAAGCCGCTTTTATTAGAAGTCCAACTTGTGCTTCAGTCATTTCTATCTAAGTTCAATTAATCTCTTGTTTTATCACATATTTACGTGATTTTAAAAACAAATCCAGCGGGCGCCGGGCAGTGACCATCAGAGACAAGGAACCAAAGAGAATGTCACCACTACGCAAGGAACAACAAGAGTGACCATATGAAAGTGACAGCTTAGGTGACAGATATAGTTTATAGATTAATGATTATAGTTGGCGTATTGGCACGACATAAAATATGATTGATTAACATAACATAAATGATGCTATAACCGCGTGTATTAAATTACCATGATATTTTTATTAATATGAAGCTGACTGCAAATACAAATTCAATAATTTAACATTTCATAGATAAATGTTATAAAATGTAAGCGATGTTTACGTTTCCAAACGGACATCATGTCTATAATTCCCGCCAAAACATTAATTGTCACAATCCTTCAACGTGAGAGTTGTTTGAATTGTTATTACTTATTAACTATTAAGTTTTCTTCGTATATCTTAATTGATAATTCACAACAAATAGATAGTATTTATATATCCTAAACATGATTAATAGATCACGGCATGATAGATAATAAACATTGCAAATATAACAAGCAAACAGAACAAAGTACTTTTTTGTGGTTAGATTAAAATTTAGTGAATAGAACCTAATCTAAGGAGGTAATTACTACATAGTACAGAAGTGATTAAACATGGATGTAGCCGATACATATGCCACACAGAGTCAAGTAAAAGATGATGTTGGAATCCGGTGCCAAAAATTGTTTCAAGATTTCTTAGAAGAGTAAGTATTTCTTATTCAATGAAAGGAACTTAAAAACATGGGTTTAGAAATTAGAGTAGAATAATATTTGTAGCACTTGTTTGTCCAGGCTTGCATGGTAGGTACCAGATATGGCAGGAGCTTTGTAACTGTATAAGTATTGGATATCTAAAGTAATTCCATGTGAAAGTTTCGAATACTGTAGGAGTAGAGTTAAAATACTAGACTAGTATAGTACCAAATAAAAATTTGAAAATCTATACATATAATAAAATTCGGAGTCGAATCTGTATATTAAATATTTTTTTGGAAAATCTTATTTAAATTGTCATTATTATCGATACAGAGGACGAATCTATAATCTGTTTGTCTGGGAACATGATGAGAAAACCACTGTACAGATTTTAGTAAAATTTTGTATAATGATAGCTGATAGCTGGTTATCCAGGGTAACTTATGTTTTTGGATTATTTCACAGATTTATTTTGATTTTTGGCTCCCAACATTTCAAATTGAATATACTTGTTACAGATAGTGCCTACATTATAAAGTAAATAATTGCCTTTGAGATGTCTAAACCTTAGTCTCTTTCATGAGCATGATTGCTGTAAACCATTCGAAATGTCGGGAACCAAAAAGCAAAATAATTCCACAAAAAAATCGAGTAACATAGTTTTATTTAAAACTCATTATGTTCATACATTTAACTCCAGAGATGAGATGTTTTCCATTTCAATAAGATTTTCCAAAAAATATTTAATGTACAGATTTGGCTTGGTGTGAATTATATTATATATATAGATTTTATTTATATTTGCATAAATGTGAGAATGTATTAAATTAAATAATCTCTTATTATTCTAGGCAATTTTCACTGCCTAGAATTATAAGAGATTACTTTAGATCTTTCGATCTGACTGAAATTGTTTATGAATTAATTTTGAATTATTGTGAATTGAGTGGAATTTATCTTTTTCCAACTATGTGTTACTATTGTATGTTTTTCAATTAGTACAAGGTACTATAAAAGGTACATTTTCAAATATTATTTATAGGTTTAAAGAAGATAATGAGCTAAAATATGAGAAACAAGCCAAAGAGCTTCTTAAGCCTGAATTAAGCACACTAGAAGTTAGTTTTGATGATGTGGAGAAGTATAATCAGAATCTTGCCACAACAATTATTGAAGAATATTACCGAATATATCCATTTCTTAACCAGGCGATATTGAACTATGTATTGAGCCTTGCAGATAGTGGCATGAAAAAAGATTTACAGGATAAAGAATGCTATGTATCATTTGTTGATGTACCCACAAGGCATAAAGTGAGAGAACTGACCACAGCCAAAATTGGCACTTTGATAAGGATATCAGGGCAAATTGTTAGGACTCATCCAGTGCATCCCGAACTTGTTTTGGGTACATTTGTCTGCTTAGATTGCCAGACTGTTATTAAAAATGTTGAACAACAGTTCAAGGTTAGTATTACAGTTACAGTACTTATATGTATAAGGTATCCCATTAATAGTAATCGAAAATCAAAAATTTTTACAGTTTTCAAGATATTCTAATTTTCATGAATTGAAAAAATTGCAAAATAAAATTCAATTGAGAATTTATTACCTTAATATGTAAGTTTGTATATGTATATATAATTTATGCCATATTACTGAAATAGTGAAAACATGAGTTTTTTTATTGAATACTAGCGACTCACCCTCACTTCGCTCGGGTTCACCTCTACAAACAAAAACAAATCTATCCCATGGGAACCATACATTTTTCCGGGATAAAAAGTAGCCTATTTGTTATTCTGATATATGAACTATATTATTGTAAAGTTTCATTAAAATCCATTTACTAGTTTTTGTGTACTAAGCTGTATAAGCTACTATAGTTTTTTAACTACCCTACGGGAATTATTTAATTTTCCGGGATATAAAGTATCTAAAATGTTGACGGGGGATATAAGGTACCACCATGCAAAATTTCATTTCAACCAGTCCAACAGTTTCGGAGATTAGGCCGTACGATCAAAGAAACAGAGAAACAAAAAAATAAAAAAACATCTGGATTTCTTCTATTTCTCTTCTTAAATCCCCCTGACTCGGTTTTTAGCATTTTTTCTATGTACAGACATTCGACCTCTACAGTTTTATTATATGTATAGATTATGTCTGACTAGATGTGTAGCTGAATGTCTATTGTAGTGTTTCAACAACATGAACAGTTTCTTTAGAAAAAATATTAAAGTTGCGAGTTTCAATGAGACAAAATTTTTTATTAAAATTTAAAGTACTTTAGTGTTAAAAAAATACTACATCCTTGATGCCCATTGGCTTGAAAAATAGTGCAATGATGAAGATTAAAAAAAGTCTATATGGGAAAGCATCACGAGAAAACTACTGGACCGATTTTGATGAGATTTGGTATGACGATAGCTGGTTATCTGGGTCAATATATAGGATACTTTTTATTGCGGGAAAATATCTCATCTCTGAGAAATCTATACTAACTCTTAATAAATTTAAAAATTTCATTGTTTTTGATGAAATTTTTCTTATTTCAGTATACAATACCAGCGATATGTCGGAACCCGGTATGTGCGAACAGACGCCGTTTCATGTTGGATGCAGACAAGTCAGTTTTTGTGGACTTCCAAAAAATTCGAGTTCAAGAAACCCAAGCAGAACTGCCGCGTGGTTGTATACCGAGGTCACTCGAAGTTATATTGAGAGCTGAAGCAGTTGAGTCTGTACAGGTGAGATACAAGCAACCTCTTTGTGTTAGACTAGCGACTCACGTCACGTCCCTTAGTGCTTAACTGGTAATATATACCGATAAAAGGAAATAGTTGATGAAGTAACTTAACAGCCTTTTTTGTCCGACTTTAATTAAAGTTATTATGATTAGTGACAGTAAATAAATTTTAATCTGATTAAAAAATAGCCTACAGAATTCGATGGTACTCGTAATATAGCTTCCTATTAGTGAAACCAAATGTTATCTTTGTAGATAAAGTTACTAGGTAGCCCAGTGGTAACTGGTATATGCTTGGGAAAGTGAAGCGGGTTCAAATCTCAGGTCTGGCACCTCAGATATTTTCATGTGTGAATTATTTTCAACATTATTGTCACTTGTCTTACGGTGAAGGAAAACATCGTGAGGATACCTGCATGTCTGAGAGAACCTAGCAAGTTTTCGAAAGACATGCTCAGATCCCCCTCGTATTGAAGGGAGGCCCGTGCCCAGCAGTGGGACATTAAAAAAGGGCTAAATACATATTTGTAAAAATAGTTAGAGGACCTTAAAACTTTTAATTTAAATCTTTATAGTTAACTAGCGACTCACCCTCGCTTCGCTTCGGGTTCGTCCCTAGACAAAAATAAATCTATCCCATGGGAACCATACATTTTTCCGGGATGATATAACCTATAGCCTTTCTCAGTTAACAGGCTATCCAATACAAAAATAATTTTTCAAATCGGATTAGCAGTTCCTGAGATAAGCGCGTTCAACCAACCAAACAAACAAACAAACTCTTCAGCCTTATAATATTAGTTCACAAATGTATGTCATGGGGCTGAATAAAACAAAAAAAGTGGTTAGAAAAATTATTTCTTTACTAATAATTCATATAAGGTTTTTATTAATATTGATCTTTAGAAATTAATTTAGAATAGTTAGTAGTCAGTAATAAAATGTAAATCCGAATTGAATACCTCCTTTTTTTTGTATGTTAATAAACATATAATAAATTAATATAAATTATTTACAGGCTGGAGATCGCTACGACTTTACAGGAACACTAATAGTAGTGCCCGACGTTGGCTCTCTATCTTTGCCGGGAGCAAAAGCAGAACTGACCACAAGGACTCGCCAAGGCAATGAAGGCCAGATGGAAGGCATCAAGGGCTTAAAGGCTTTAGGAGTTAGGGAGCTACATTATAAGTATGTGTTTTTTTTTATATTTGTAAGAACAACTATCCTATTCCCTTCAATGATAGGGGGATACGCCATGCCATGGTATGGTGGGTGGTGTGTTGAGTTACAATAGAAAGTTTTTTTTAGGTTTTTTCGATAGTTATTATTTGTTTTTACTAATTTCTTATCAGATTAAACTCGTGTATATCATAATTATTATTATAGAGAAATTGAATTGAACTGCCTCGGTGGTGTAGTGGCTAGCATGTACGGCTGCACATCCTGAGGTCCTGGGTTCGAGTCCCGGGTCGGGCCAAGTTTAGTTATTGAGTCTTTCTGTATAGTAAGCCTCAGTAACAGCCCGAAGTTGGGAAGTTGGCGGTGTTTCACCCCCGTGCCTCGGAGAGCACGTAAAGCCGTCGGTCCTGCGCCTTAACTCTCACCGGTCGTGTCGAATAGTCGTCCCACCGGAGTATGAGAGTGACAGGAATAGGAAGTGCACTTGTGTCTGCGCGTACACTTGTGCACTATAATATCTCCTGCGCAGTTGGCTAGTCTCAATGAGATTGGCCGCCGTGGCCGGAAACGGTCAGGAGGACATTATTATTATAGAGAAATAGATTATTATGTGATTCAGGATTAAGTTATGATGTCTGGGGTATGCTTGAGAAATAATAGAAGCGAAAACAAACAATTTCAATTTAATCTGTTTTTCATCTATACTTTTAAATAGCTACTTAGTAAACCAAAGACAAATTTAAAGCCATAGGCAGAAATAAGTCTTTATAATTTATTTCATAATCTATATAATTACAAGATTTATATCATTTCAGGACAGCATTCCTGGCATGTAGCGTTCAAGCGACGTCGCGACGCTTCGGCACCGGAGATTTGGCTGCAGATGACTTGACCACAGAAGATATGAGGAAACAGATGACTGATAAAGAGTGGGATAAGGTCAGTCTATTTATGCATAAGTTATGATATAGAACTATATGTTAACAAAAAAAACCTTTAGCATACTCTGTTAATACTTTCTCAGATTTACACGTTAGACGTTATAAATAAAACTATTTTTTCCAATGTTAAAAAAACGTATTTAAACAATATATTTTGATCAGGTATATGAAATGTCGCGGGACCGCAATCTCTACAATAATCTCATCACGAGTCTGTTCCCGAGCATCCATGGTAATAATGAAGTCAAGCGAGGCATCTTGTTGATGTTGTTTGGAGGTGTCGCCAAAACTACTATTGAAGGTTAGATATATTTGGAAAATAATTTAGAGTATTATTTAGTCATCAATCAAAAATGTACTAGATACACAATCAGCGACAAAAAATGTCCTCAAGGAATGAACGCTCATTTGAAAATTTAAACGCGCTTTTAATCTTTTTTGTTTTTGTGAAAACAACTTTAAGCATTGTATTTAAGGATCAATTTACATTGTTGCATATTTATTTCAACTAGAATGAATACCTAAACACATTTGGTAACAGTTTTAAGAGAACTTTTTTGATCGATTATTTAGTTTTAATATTGGAATTTACACTTTATAGTTTATACAAAGCATAGAATACAAATAATTTTATTTGATATTTATATGCTTGCTTGAGCTGAAATAATATTTGGTGTGAAGTTGACGTTTATTAAAACAAATGAATCTGAAACTGGCGATTCTTTGAATTACTTAAGACTGTAGAAGATTTTTTGTTTAAAGCTATTTTTATTGTTATAACTATAAATTCTTGGCACGGTTTTCCGCACTTGGAAAATTTATTTATTGTTGTGCGTGGTCGTGGTTTACTCATACACGACCAAGCACATACTCATCTGTGGGAGCATACTGTATAATTTATTTATTATTAATAAGCACATTAACAATATACATGTAAAAAAAATATAATTACTGACAAGAAAAAACATCAGACATGCATATTAATTACATATTATATATATAATTACATATTACTAACCGATTCATTGCGGGTGACACCTTAGGGGTGTCATACATTTCTTTCCTGTGTGGCGTGTGACACCCGAGCGGTGTCATAATTCAATTCGTCCGAAACTATGTTAAAATGACATTTTTAAATGTTTTCGCTAAATAAATCTATCATTATTTTATCACACAGATCATGCCTGTACTGTTCGTTTCAGGATTTAGTGTGAATAGAAAATTTTCAGGGGTTAAAAACCTTCTTATTGTTCCGAATACATTTCTTTCACGTGTGGCGGATGACACCCGAGCGGCGTCATAATAATCCAATCCGTTGAAACTCTGTTAATCGTAGAATAACGTATGGAACTGAACATTTTACCCGTTTTGCATAGTTTTATACCCGACTGCGACGAAGCCGAGAATGGCTATGATTATGATGTATGATTTGATGTTTCCTCGTAGCTACGGAACGGATAAAGTGTTTTCTATAATGTATTTTCTATAATATATATCGATATTGATCGGTAGATTCTTCTTTAGTGACGGGAATGTCCACGTGTAAATTAAAATAACAAAATACTGGGTGCTATCTTTTAGGCTTTAAATCTTTTTTATCAAAATGAAGGGGTCTCAAAGAAAATTTATGTTATTTTTATATTCAAAATAATTATGTTTAAAAGCAACTTGTAACAGTACAATCTATATTTTCTTAATTTCTGTGCATGTCCCAATATCTTTCATTTTCTTTTTTTTAGGAAGACCATACTCTTCATATGATTGAGAGTTCTGTTCCAAAGTACACTGCGTTTCGTCTTCGTCACTTTGCGATTCAGGGATGTATAGGCGTTTTCGATTCAATTCAAAAAATTGTAACAATTCTTTAAGCTATAAAAAATATAAAGTCGCAGTGTATTACAAAATCTATACTAATATTATAAATGCGAAAGTAACTCTGTCTGTCTGTCTCCTTTTCACACTTAATTCGCTGAACTGATTTAGACGAAATTTGGTATGGAGATAGTTTGAGATCCCGGGAAGGATATAGGATAATTTTTACCCCGGAAATCATCCCTTAAGAAGGTGAAAAGGGGGGTGGAACTTTGTATGGGAAATTAATCATTTCTCAACTAAGAGATATAAAACTCATCATACCTATGTATGATATATGTATATAGACTATATAGTCTATGTATTCCATACTAACCGTCATAAGGTATCTAGGGCCGAACTCGAGCGAAATAATAGACGTCATCTCAATACTTTCAAACTTTTCTTGGGAATTTTAGTTGCCAATATTGCACCAAGTATATAAAAAAAACTTTGCAACACCAATTTCAGAACATATTTTAAAATATATTCTTAAGCAATTAAAATTGTATAGTCAAAGAAAAAAGAATACCAAATGTTTACAATATCTGTTTCAAAATAGTCATTTCAAGTAAATCACGTATCTAAACACAAGGAACTCACTCTAAACGAATTAACAAACTGCTTAGGTCTGATATTAGATGCTGACTGGACGAAATCAAGTGTAAATAAGCCAAAAAAAGAAAAAAAGCACAAAGTTTTCATATATGGCTGAAGGCACCGTAGGGGTGTCATTTTAACGTATGGCGCGTGACGCCCTAGAGGTGTCATGAAAAATTTGTTCGCCGCCACGGGCCGTAGTTCGTAAAAAAGGCCGTCGCAATGAATCGGTTAAATTAAAATTTTATTTAAGCAGTAGATAAAAAATACAAAACTGACATGATTTAAAAACAACGTCATTTTAAATACAATATAGTAAAAATAAAAATAATTCGATTTTAGTTAATTCACAATTGTATAAAAATATATATTTATTTAAATTACAGTTTTGTTAAGTGCATTCAATAGTTAATTATGTTGTATTCAGCCCTTTTTAACGTCCCACTGCTGGGCACGGGCCTCCTTCCAAAACGAGGGGGATCAGGTCTAATTCTACCACGATGGTTAAGTGCGTGTTGGTGGACTGCACATGTTTTTCATGCACTTGCTAAGTTCTCTCAGATATGCAGGCTTCTTCATAATGTTTTCCTTCATCGTAAGACAAGTGGTAATCATGTTGGAAATGATTCGCACATGAAAATATCAGCAAGTACCGGGATTTGAACCCTCTTCACTCGGTTTCCCAAGCGAGCGCATTACCACTGTGCTACCACTGGCTGTACAATAAGTATGTGTGTGTGTATGTACAGGCACAACCCTGCGAGGCGACATCAACGTGTGCATAGTGGGCGACCCCAGCACGGCCAAGTCGCAGCTGCTGAAGCAGGTGAGCGACATGACGCCGCGCGCCGTCTACACCTCCGGCAAGGCCTCCTCCGCCGCCGGCCTCACCGCCGCCGTCGTCAAGGTACGCTCAACGCTGTGGCTCTGTGTGTTTGTTACTCGTGTGCTACTGTGCCCGAAACGGCTGGATGCGTTTAGATGAAATTTAGTACGTAGATAGTCTATGACTTGAAGTAGTGTATATGCAGCTAGTCGTCTCAGTGCTTATTCGTCCAAGCGACCAATTTACCGAAAGAGTTTTGAATACAGAATTATTAACTTTTAAATGTCAATTCTTTTGTTTTATAATACATATTTTGCTTCAAAAAAGCCACATTTTTTTTTTCTATATGTAAATATTAGAAATAAAGCTTTGTTTTTAAGATAAAGGAAAAAATCTCTATTGGAAACTAAAACAAATATTGGTGGTTTGAACAAATAAGTACTAACGTGATGAGCTGTAGTTAGGTACCCAACGACGCTCCCGTACAAAACCCATATATGTACACGTAATGTAAATCTTCAGTCACTGCGACTGAATCATATTTAAAATCGTAATTGTGGTTACATTCTATATTATGTTTTCACCTTTACTTTTTTTATTGTCTAATGGTAAAAGAGTAAACATAAAAGTTTATGTTTATTTCTTTTAGTATAAAGTAGCCATATTACACTCACATTTACTTATCAAACATAAATTAATTATAAAAAAACGCATACCAATAAAACAAAATCCAATCACCAGGACGAAGAATCATTCGACTTCGTAATAGAAGCGGGCGCGTTGATGTTGGCCGACAACGGTGTGTGCTGTATAGACGAGTTCGACAAGATGGACCCCGGGGACCAGGTCGCTATACACGAGGCTATGGAACAGCAGACGATTTCCATAGCAAAGGTATAGTAACTCGTTGTTTTATGCAATAATTAAAAAGCATGCAAAGTATTATGAGAATTCCTTGATAGTTCAATAAATTCACATAACTGCAATGGTTATTATTCAAAATTACAAAATACAATTGCAACAAACTGTCAATCCAATTGATTGATTCAAAGAGGGTCAGTGTAGTCAATTTGTGAGGAAGGTACCACCGTTCGGAAAGCAGTTCTTCTAACAAGAACCAGCGAGAAACTCAACAGCTGCTTTTTTAAATATTTAAATATAACAATAATCTAGTTATAAAACTAGACTGCAAATGAGTCAATTTCACATTTCTATCAAAAAAAAAACTTGAACAGAGTAATATGCTTTACTCGGCAATATATTTTTAACCGAATTCCAAAAAAGAGGAGGTTCTATTTTCATCAGTATGTATGTTCTATTTTTAATTTATAAATATAAATAAATAAATTTGTATATACAAGTATTATTAATATTAATGATATTATTTCACAATTCAATAGGCCGGCGTGCGAGCAACCCTTAATGCGCGTACATCGATCCTAGCAGCCGCGAACCCTATCGGGGGTCGCTACGACCGCGCCAAGTCGCTGCAGCAGAATGTCGCTCTGAGTGCACCCATCATGTCCCGCTTTGACCTTTTCTTCATCCTCATCGACGAGACCAGCGAGATGGTGGACTATGCGATAGCTCGCAAGATTGTGGATCTGCACTGTAATAAGGAGGAAACATACGATTGTGTATATTCAAGAGAGGATCTACTCAGATACATAGCTTTTGCAAGGTCCTTCAAGCCTATTATTACTGAGGTATGTTGGTTGTTTTAATTTGGATAGATTTTTAAATGTATATTGATGTTTCGTTTGAATTATATAAAATGATATTAAAAAAATAAATAATTTTGTTTTCTCATATATAATATCTAGCGACTTACCCTCGCTCCGCTCGGGCTCATCCCTTGTAGTAGGTACGTTTTAACGTTTAGTATAGATTTCTCAGAAATGAGATATTTTCCCGCAGTAAAGAGTATCCTATATGTTGACCCAGATAACCAGCTATCACCATACCAAATTTCATCAAATTCTGTCCAGTGGTTTTCTCATGATGCAGTCTCATCTCCGAGCTAAACGTTAAAACGTAACTAGGGGCGAACCTGAGCGAAAGGTGGGTGAGTCGCTACTTTTAAATAGATTAAGATATTCGTATCAATTTATCCTTCCTTTGCTTGTGTTCACCTCTAGGAGCCCGGATATAGCCTGTGTTTTTCCATGCCATAATTAGTCATCTAAATGATAAGAGTAACATTAGAGATACACACAAACTTATAATAGTAGTGTGCGGAAGCAGCCGTTTTTTTAATAAACAAATAGTACATCTACAATAAATATTTACGGATTTAAAAAAAAAAGAAAATTTAAGAGCTAATAATTAATGATTATTATCTAATAAATTCTCTTTTAAAACATTCCAGGAAGCGGGCAAACTCCTAGTGCACTACTACAGCGTGCTGCGCGCGCGCGAGGGCGGCGCGGGCGCGTGGCGCATCACCGTGCGCCAGCTCGAGTCCATGCTGCGGCTGGCCGAGGCCATGGCCAAGATGCACTGCAGCGGCCACGTGGCTGAACAGCACGTGCACGAGGCTTACAGGTACCCTATACATACTTGCGAGTCTTAATTGCCTTTGTGGCCTATTAGTTAGCATGTCATACTGGATGCTAGTGGAAATGATCATATCCGGGATATCCTGGGTTTTAATTGCTCATTGTGAAAAACCAGATTGCTAAATAAAGCCATGGTCAAGATGTACTGTAGTAGGAATGTGCAGCATCTGAGCAGTATGTGCATAAGACACAAAGGCATGACCATAAACCTACAACCTAATGCCATAGTAGCATAGTCATCTTAACTGACTCGGTGGTCTGGTGCATCATATGGGCGGCTGACATTCTGCAGGTAGGACATTTATGTTTACAGTGCCCAGTCGGATCGAATTAGGTTATTCAGTTGTTTTGAGTAATTCACTAAGCGCTAGTTGGCTCTAGATATGATAGTCCAGGAGCCCGTCACTCCATAATTTTTCAGCGCCCGATTTTCCTGTCTACACGCCTTTGTTAGACGACTGTATGGATTAGTAGGCTATGGTATTGCTCCTACTGCCGTACTCGCATCACGAGGCGCTTTACTACATTTTAGTACTTGCAAGGATATCTGAAGTCGAAAACGGAATATGAATATTTTTACACATTTGAATCATTTTAAATAGAAAAATATTATATATTTCAATACAGTTATAAAGAAATTATTATAAATTTCGCATTGTTGTTTCTTTAGATTACTAAATAAATCCATAATTCGTGTGGAGCAGCCAGACATACATCTAGACGAAGAGGATCCGCAGTATGAACCTAGTATGGATGTTGATCAAGAAATACCCAATGGCACAGGTTTGTTAACTTCAAACATGTTTATTTAAGTTTAGTAAAATTTCGCAAAAAATAATATTTAATCATATTTTAACTTATACGTTTCTGGAAGGAAAAGATTATGGCATAGTTTAAACTCAGAACCACATGGAGTAAGAGATTTAAAAAAAGCGATTAATAATTTACCGCCTTATATAGATACCAAGTAATTTATTTTATACTAGCGACTCTCCCTCGCTTCGCTCAGGTACGTCCCTACTGAAAAACAAAAAACAAATCTATCTCACGGGAACCATACATTTTTCCGGAATAAAAAATAATCTATTACTATGCCAAATTTCATCCAGATCCATCAAGCCGTTTTAGCGTCATTGGGTAACAAATATCCATCCAAACTTTTGCATTTATAATATTAATGATTATTTTATAACTATTTTTATTTGTTTCTAGGTTCCTCAGAAAGTCAAGTGAATAGCGACCAATCGTCTAAGAAGAAACTGACGCTCTCGTTTGAAGAATACAAAACATTGAGTAACATGCTGGTCGTGTTCATGCGGAAGGAGGAAGCTGAGGCAGAGGCCAAAGGTATATTAAACTTATGCATCCATATCAAACACTTTTATTCCAGCAAATAGGTAATAACCCTTAAAATTCTGTCATATTCATCTTGTCACAGGTAGTTGCTTCTGGTATTATGTTATAGATAAATATTATTTTAAATAAAACTATCTTTTCGGATTCTTCTTGTCCTTACACGGCTTTTTTCGCACTTATACAGTTTTGCCCGTTGTACGTGAGCTTATGCTATTTAGTGTGTTATTCTTTCCACCCCAGGGCTTCCCAGTAGTCAAGCAAGTAGCCGGTTGTCTGGAAGATTTCCGGGAGCGATCTCTTGGGGCCACGTTTTTTTGCGCGTAGGTGTTCCAGTTCACTGCATTCAAGCAGAATATCAGCTGGTGTTTCATCCCCTTGAAGGCACGCTTTGCACAAGGGAATGTTTATTGAAAAGATGTTTGTTAAGATGGCATTGTCCAGTTATAAGTTCTACCACTGTTCTTAGTTTAGTTCTACGTAGGCGTGTTAGTTTGGTTTTTTAAGTGTCTGTTAGGTTAGGAAGTGTGTTGGGAAGGCTTCTTTAGATTGATTTTAAAAGTTATAGTCTATCTGTATACTAAATTTTATCCAAATCCGTCCAGCCATTTCAGCATAAAAACGTAACAAACATACAAACATATATACGTTACATATGTATATGCATTCTTGCAGGTGAAGAAGGCTCGGGCATGCGCAAGAGTGCAGTGGTGAGCTGGTACCTGGAGCAGCTCGTGGCGCAGGGGCAGATAGAGAGCGAGGACGAGCTGATTGAGAGGAAGACACTGTTGGAGAAAGTCATTGATCGGCTCATGTATCATGTGAGTTGTTGGGATGATTGTCATTTTTAACCGACTTCAAAAAAAGGAGGTTAACAATGCGTACATATGTGTATGTATGTAATATTATTGAAACTGAAAATATTCACATATGATAATCTATTCCAAACAAATTCAAAATTTTATAGGTGTATGTGTGTATGTTTGTCCACGATTTTCTCCGAAACTAGTAATCGGATCGTGATCATTATTTTTTTATTTGCTTATATTTATCAATTTTTCGCGCCTATTTCTCCTGGTTTTGGTTTCATTTTGGATGTATGGGTGCACCTTGATAAAATCTAGCTTATGTCGAATAAAATTAATAATGCAAACTGGTGAGTTGAAATATCAAATACTTTATACATCACAGACTTTCGTAATAACAATATTGTTATTTTATTTCGTTTTATTTCATTTTTTTGTCTTCAAATAACTAATTGTAGTTCCTAGTATTTTCGTAGATTGTTTAAGTTTTCAAAATATTATTAATTTATGTTACTGTAAATTAGAAGTAGAGTCATTAAAGCATGTTAAATTAACCTTTAACCGATTCATTGCGGGTGACACCTTAGGGGTGTCATACATTTCTTTCCTGTGTGGCGTGTGACACCCGAGCGGTGTCATAATTCAATTCGTCGAAACTATGTTAAAATGACATTTTTAAAGGTTTTCGCTAAATAAATCTATCATTATTTTATCACACAGATCATGGTTGTACTGTTCGTTTCAGGATTTAGTGTGAATAGAAAATTTTCAGGGGTTAAAAACCTTCTCATTGTTCCGAATACATTTCTTTCACGTGTGGCGGATGACACCCGAGCGGCGTCATCATAATCCAATCCGTTGAAACTCTGTTAATCGTAGAATAACGTATGGAACTGAACATTTTACCCGTTTTGCATAGTTTTATACCCGACTGCGACGAAGCCGAGTAAGGCTATGATTATGATGTATGATTTGATGTTTCCTCGTAACTACGGAACGGATAAAGTGTTTTCTATAATGTATTTTCTATAATATATATATCGATATTGATCGGTAGATTCTTCTTTGGTGACGGGAATGTCCATGTGTAAATTAAAATAACAAAATACCGGGCGCTATCTTTTAGGCTTTAAATCTTTTTTATCAAAATGAAGGGGTCTCAAAGAAAATTTATGTTATTTTTATATTCAAAATAATTATGTTTAAAAGCAACTTGTAATAGTACAATCTATATTTTCTTAATTTCTGTGCATGTCCCAATATCTTTCATTTTCTTTTTTTTTTGGGAAGAACATACTCTTCATATGATTGAGAGTTCTGTTCCAAAGTACATTGCGTTTCGTCTTCGTCACTCTGCGATTCAGGGATGAATAGGCGTTTTCGATTCAATTCAAAAAATTGTAACAATTCTATAAGCTATAAAAAATATAAAGTCGCAGTGTATTACAAAATCCATACTAATATCCATACTAATATTATAAATGCGAAAGTAACTCTGTCTGTCTGTCTCCTTTTCACGCTTAATCCGCTGAATTATTTTAGATGAAATTTGGTATGGAGATAGTTTGAGATCCCGGGAAGGACATAGAATAATTTTTACCCCGGAAATCATCCCTTAAGAAGGTGAAAAGGGGGGTGGAACTTTGTATGGGAAATTAATCATTTCTCAACTAAGAGATATAAAACTCATCATACCTATGTATGATGTATGTATATAGACTATATAGTCTTCCATACTAACCGTCATAAGGTATCTAGGGCCGAACTCGAGCGAAATAATAGACGTCGTCTCAATAGCTAAACTCAATACTTTCAAACTTTTCTTGGGAATTTTAGTTGCCAATATTGCACCAAGTATATAAAAAAAACTTTGCAACACCAATTTCAGAACATATTTTAAAATATATTCTTAAACTATTTAAATTGTATAGTCAAAGAAGAAAGAATACCAAATGTTTACAATATCTGATGCAAAATAGTCATTTCAAGTAAATCACGTATCTAAACACAAGGAACTCACTCTAAACGAATTAACAAATTGCTTAGGTCTGATATTAGATGCTGACTGAACGAAATCAAGTGTAAATAAGCCAAAAAAAGAAAAAAAAGCACGAAGTTTTCATATATGGCTGAAGGCACCGTAGGGGTGTCATTTTAACGTATGGCGCGTGACGCCCTAGAGGTGTCATGAAAAATTTGTTCGCCGCCACGGGCCGTAGTTCGTAAAAAAGGCCGTCGCAATGAATCGGTTAAATGGAATGTATATTTTAATAATTTATTTATTCTAAAATATAAGATTTAGTTAAAGACGTTTTCAGTAGGAAGCCAATGTAATATATTATAGAAATATATTACATTGACTTCCTACTGAAATAAGTAAATAAACTAGATATTTTGTCCTAATTGACTTATTTAATTCCAGGACCAAGTAATAATCCCGCTGCAGACGACGGGGCTGAAGTCGAAGTCGTCCGACCAGGAAGTGGAGGACGACCCGCTGCTCGTAGTGCATCCCAACTATGTGGTCGACACGTGATATTCCTTATGTTTAATAAACTCATTGATTTTGTATTACGATATTTTTATTTCGTACATGCCCGCTCTTCCTTTTGTTTTTATGTCTATTAATTAGTTGAGGCACTAAGTGGCAATATTTACAATATTTTAACATTGAATCTGTTACCATTTGCTTTAACTTGATTCGTATACTGATATTATGTATTATGAGGCACAAATTCCACAATACTGTACCAGTACATATGCCTTCTCCAGTCAAAGAAGTATAGACCAGGGCTGAAGCCTTTGAAAATGATAAAAAGTGAAAAAATAATAATAGTAGGATGAAACCCATTGGAAAAGGAAGAGAATATAACAAAAATTAAAGGAAAAATAATTTACGGGCGATCTGAGGTCGGGAAGGGAGGTTTTAAGGGTAAAAAACGGTTTATCTCGATTTCCGGCAAAACTACAAATCCTATGAAAAAAAGTTAAATGGCAAAGTTATAGGTAATAAAAAGATCTACAACTTTTGTATTTACACTTTTTTCACATAACCTCAAAATTTATGTGAAAAATTCAAATAACCAAGTTTTTGGTTTTTAATTATTATCTTTTACAAAAACATTTTGTTCACGCAGTTGGTGCAAACTTACCTTTTTATATCCCAAACACATTGTAATTTTTTTGATTGAAAATATTTATTTTTTTCACCTTATTTGACTTAATATCGAAAAAGCACCCTAATTTTCAATCGAAAATTCTCACGACAAAATATCTACTTCTTAAAAAAAGTCTGTGGGCTTTTTGTTCGTTGAAATCTACTTTCAGATGGGGTAAAAAAATATATACATTACCATGGTAAATTTTTTCAGGAAATGCAAAAATCCAGATGCCAGAATGCCAGATCCTCATAGCCCCTTCCCTAATTCTCTATGAAACACCTTTTGATGGGCTAAAATTTTCCGTAGGTCACTCAGGTATATAAGTTATCTTAAAATAGCAATAAATAGGCATCTACGCATATAATTTAAAGAACATTCTACAACTTTCTCAAAATATTGTAGATGTCTTATTAAATATTAACTTTATTAATAATTGTATTTTATTGCAAATTGTACGGTCCGAGTGACGTCACAGTCCCAGGTGCATAGTTAAGTCGGACGGGTTGTACTATAGCAATTGAATAAAACATAAATACAAAAGTAATGAAAGATATCACTGATTTAGTATTAATTTTATTTCACTTATATTTATATTCAACAATTCATTAACAAACATATTAACACAGATTCAACAGCGTTCAAACACTTTGTACAGATCTCCAAGACTAGCTATTTGTAATATCGCTCCATTACTTACAAAACTGGTGGGCGGTAGAAAATATCTTCTAATAGCAGGGAATATTATATGTTCTTGTTTCCATATTTCTCCTTTTAGGACTTCGTCTGAGGTATCCGGGTTGGTTTGAGAGTAAAATATAGCAGTCTGTCTGCTGAAACTGTCGAAACATTCCTTCTCAGAATTCCAGTTTACTTCAGTGACGAGGCGGACGAGGTACGTCGGTAGAGCTCCCATAAATGGCGTGTGACCATCTATAAGTTCATAATTATTTGTTTTAATAATGAAATATATATATTGAAAACAATAAATATTGTTTGTTGAATTTTGTGTATAAAGTATTTTTGAATCAAATCTTCTCTAAAACCTTATTATATACATTATTATTAAAAAAAGTAGCATGGATCATTTCATATAGGTACTAAAAGTAATTTTAACATACAACTTCCACAATTATACTTTTATATTCGTCCGATTATGACGACACGTTTGGTTCAGTTTGTAGTGATAGTACTTGCTGTGCCAGCGGTCGCGGGTTCGAGTCCCGCTCGGCGCATTCATTTGAGTGATGAGCACGAATGTTTGTACTCTAGTCATGGGTATTTATATATTTATAATATGTATGTATTTAAAAATTATATACATATATGTAGTGTATCAACTATCTGGTATCCACAACAAGCCTCGAGGCTTACCATGGAACTAGATGGTGCTGTGTGTTAATGTCCCAACATATTTATTATTATCCTCCAACTTCCAAAGTTTAAATATATAATTTCAAATACTACAATTTAATATTTACGGACAGTATCGAAACACCTACCTAACAATAGCGGTAGCGCCAGCAGCTCGCCCGCGGCGCTCATGTGCAGAGAGAAGTACTCCAAGAGCATCGCACTCTTGCTCACCAGCAGTTTTGTCATTTGCTTCGCCATCTCGTGCATATCTCCTAAAATAATAATATATTTGACGAAGGAGGATTTAGTCACTTTTTCTGCTAGAACGTAAAACCTTATTGTTTAAAGTCACTATGTTATTGAATTTAGTTTTTATTGCTTGAATTTAGGGCAGAGATTATGTCTCGAGCGGGTTTGAGACGCCATCATGACATTCATTGGAAATACGTGGCTTAGTAACGTTGGTTGATCATGGTGGATCATAGAGAGTTATGTTTTGATATTATATGTAGTTGTAAAGTCTGATCGGTGCTTGTGAACTCGCTTACTCTAAATTAGTCTTTCCCAAAGTGGGCGATAACGCCCCCTTGTGGGCGCTGTAGGAGTCTTTCCCAAAGTGGGCGATAACGCCCCCGTGTGGGCGCTGTAGGCCTAAAGGGGGCGGTAAGAGACCCAGAGAAAAAATGGGGGCATTGTGTAGAGGCTTAGGGGGCGATTTGTAATTTCATGTAGCTAGGAGGACTCTTAGTAGGTGAAAAAATGGGGGCGCTAAAAAATAATTTATTGTCAAAGTGGGCAGAAGACAAAATAAGTTTGGGAACCCCTGCTCTAAATCATTAGAATCGATTCAAGTTTATAACATTGTGATTTCCTTGATTAAATTGTAATCGAGCAAAGAGAATTCTTCATTATTGAGCCCTGACCAACCACTAAAGATGATGTCGGTAATATATACCTAGATAACACGTTACATTAATAAGTATTTACCCCTTTTTATCATCTTACAGGAAGGAAATAGGTCAAAACCTACCACAATGGTTCGTCAGCTTGTTTATTAATTATTATATACATTTTAGATAAATAAATCTATTTAAATTTAAAACAATTATTTTCTACACCTATAACTGATATTTATATGTTTATTAAATGATCATCATGTACCATTTGTTATTAAAAATAAATATATAATTATTAATGTAGCTCAACGGTAAGGCGCTCGCCTCTGATATTCTCATGTGCAACTCCAACATGATTACCATTTGTCTTACGGTGAAGGAAAACATCGTGAGGAAACCTGCATGTCTGAGAGAACCTAGCAAGTTTTCGAAAGACATGCTCAGTCTGTCCACAATTGGCCAGCCTGGTAGACTATGGCCTGATCCCCCTTGTATTAAAGGGAGGCCCACTCCCAGCAGTGTGACGTGAAAAATGAGCAGTAAATACATACAATGTTTAGTGAATCCAGAAAGTAATTATTTAAATTTCTTTCCTACCTAATTCTGGATTCCATTCATCTTCCTGTGAACTGAGTCCTAGCACAAACAGATCTTCTAATGGCAGCGGATTGGACAACTTAATTAGACCGAGGTTTTGGAAGTCATATAATATTGTTTCATAGAATAGCTCCTCCCTGAAAATAAACAATTTTTTATATATTAATTCTCGGGCAAATTAGCCCAGTGGTAACACGCTCGCTTGGGAAACCAAGTGAAGCGGGTTCAAATCCTGGGTCTCGCACCTCTTGATATTTTTATGTGCGAATCATTTCTAACATGATTACCAGCTTACTTGCCTTACGGTGAAGGAAAACATCGTGAGGAAACCTGCATGTCTGAGAGAACCAAGCAGGTTTTAGAAAGACATGTGAAGTCCGCCAATTTATGGAGAGATAGAAGAAAGTTTTATTATATTAGCCAATCTAATACAGGCACAATAAATAAATATAATAAATAAATATGTTTGGACATTAAGACATAACACCATTTAGTTCCATGGTAAGCTGAAAGGCTTGTGTTGTGGATACCATATAGTTGATACACTACACATATATAACTTTAAATACATACATATTAGACATAAAACCACCCAAGACTGGAGTACAAACATTCGTGCTCATCACACAAACGAATACCCCCAGCGGGACTCGAACCCTCGATCGTTGGCACAGCAAGTAGGGTCACTACAAACTGAGCCAAACGTATCTTCAAAATAGTATAAATATATAAAAACATTTTTACTTACATTAACTTCCTTGTGTCACACAAATACAATTTAGTAGAGTGTTGTATAAGCGCTCTGTCAGAGTCAATACACGCGATAAATATTAAATTCGCTAAAATCTCACGTAAATTCGTATTGCATTTATTCTCCACATCCAACCGTAACTGCTTTACACTCGTTAACTTAGTTTCTACCCTCTCGTATTGAAATGTCCGCGTTTTGAAAGACTCCTTTGGATCCACGTAGGATATATTCGCGTTATCTATTACTACTGAATTATGTTTTTCTTCTCTCAATTTACTTTCATTCGGTTCATATATTAAAGAACTTTCTAGATCATTTAATTCATCCGTTACAATATCTGGGGGTTTTTCGAAACTTACATTTTTGGATTCATCATTATTACTATGTTTTTCATTATTTTCTTTAATTATATCATTTTCATTACATTCATTAATTTCATCATTTTTATTAATTAAATCGTTTCTTTTAATTGAATCATTTTCATTAACTTTATCATCTTCATTTGCAGCTATTTTGTATGTGCTAGCTGATTTGTTGACTGCTTGGAAGAACTTGTCTATTTTTTGCATGTCTGAATCAACTCTTACCAAATCTTTAGCATATACTTTAGCTCCATCTGTAGTTTTCTTTACTATTTCTTCTACCATAGTGGCTCCCGGGAGTCGGGCCTGGATTTTTTTTTTAATAATTTTTATCGACGTACTTAACACACACGGGAACAGAGCCATGCATAAAAGCTAGTATTATAAAATATAGGAGTTAAAGCTGTTTCTTTTTGTCTGTTTAATTTATATGGACAGATGGAATAAAAACATGAGTGCGTGTAACCTTTACGCGCGGTTGAAATAAAACTTCTTTGGTAGATACCGCAATTAAATTAAAATAAATCAAAATATAAATATAATATTTTTTATAAAATTATTATTAAGAAATATTCATTTTTATAAGTAATAATAATTATAAAATATAAATGTATTTTATTCTTTTTAAATTATTAATAATAAATTTAACTCTCACTTCGGCTACACTCATTTTTCAAATGTATTGAGTTACCGCTCAGTCACGCCTAAAGAAGTTTTGTACTTCAAAAATAATATAATAAATAGTATAATTAATTATGCATATTGATTTATATTTTTTATATGTAAATACCTGAGTATACATAACCCTTGATGAGTTACAGCTTAGCATCTTGCTTTCTATGGCTGTTTTGATTTTATCAATGATTTGCTCTTCATACAAAAACTGCACTTCATGTTTAGTCGGATGCACATTCACATCTACATTTCTTGGATCTAGAACATAAGTACAAAAATACTTAAATAATTTAATAATCTAGTAACATTTATGAAAAAAAAAATGAGTTATTTAATAATTTAAATAAAACTTTTTTGTTTCATATTTTTCGTTCCCGAAGTTTTGAATATTTTACAGCAAATATTCTCACGGGAGAGACTTGCCCAAAATGTGAACCGATTTCATGATTCTTACTTTAATAAACTATCAGTACTTTTACAATGTAATCATTACCTAAGTCGTCTGAATAAAATAAAAAATATTTAAAATTACCTAATTCTATGCTTAAATAAACGAAGGAATGTGCGTTTTTCGGCAAATATGTTGCGTACACGGAGTCAACGGCTTTGCGAATAGCTGAAAATAAATTATCATTATTAGTAATAGGCAGTTAATACTTTACACTTAACATTGTTACTAGCTACTAGTTTGCCGGCGGTTCCGCCTGTGTTCAGCCCTTTTTTAACGTCCTGGGGATCAGGCCATAGTCCATCGTGGCCAAGTACGGGATGATAGACTGCACGTGTTTTTCGTACACTTGCTAGGTTCTTTCAGACATGCAGGTTTCCTCACGATGTTTTCTTTCACCGTAAGACAAGTGGTAATCATGTTGAAAATTATTCACACATGAAAATATGAGAAATGCGAGATTCGGGATTTGAACCCGCTTACTCGGTTTCCTAAGCGAGCCACTGGGCTACCACTGCCTTACGGCTTCGCCTGCTTTGTTTATATATAAGTAATTGCTTTGCTCCTATAGTTCGTATAATTTTAGTGTGACTGTGATGTGAATAACTTGTACGGTAGAACCTTTCTGAATTAATAGACTATAAAAAATAAAAAATAATTTTCATATTGACTCAAAGTTTTAGAGATTAGTACATTCTAAGAAACAAACTCTTCAATTTTACATATTAGCTTAAATATAAATAGATTATATATAACTTAGACTATATTATAATTTAATTATTTAGAAAACGATGTGTTAATGAGATTTCCATATTTTCCATGTATGTATTATATGTATTCCAGCCCTTTTTTTCCCTGACAAAGACATAAAAGTTTAAGTTATAAGTTCATTAAATATTATTACTTACTAGCAACTTAAACATATTAGCAAATGTTATTACTAACAGTAGCCCTAAGTTATGTAAATACAAATCAAATCTAAATATACTTTATTCAAATAGACTTAAAAGCACTTTTGAACTGTCACTGTTTAAAATTTTAAATATTTTACAAAGAATAGTCTATCTGTGTACTAAACTTCATCAATATATGTACAGCAGTTTCAATGTAAAGCAGTAGCAAACACACATCCACGCATGCAAACTCACACAAACAAACTGTTGCATTATAATAGTACTATGATTACTTACATTGTGAATCAACCAATCTATGATTAATAAACAACAGCATTGTTCCTTTCTTATGAGAGTAATTCACATTAGTTATGAAACCATGCACAGACAGCTTCAGTGTTGCATCCTGCAGTTCTATTTCAAGCAACTCACGGGCTATCGAATTTCCATGTATCTAAAAACAAAACATTTATTTATGCAGTTATACAAACTTACTTAACAATACCTTAATTGGCAAACCATCCAACTCCACATTTTGTCAAAAAATAGTTTTTGGTTTAGATTGTACACAACAGAATTCAGTAGGATTATTTTAATAGGATTTTACAGTATCAAAAATAACAGCTTACGGTATTATCTACCAATGGTATTTTAGATTTTTAATAAGTAGTGTACAAATAATATTATAAAGTTTTAAGTGTCACCTGAAAAATTTGCTCATATGGAGTTAGCTGGTTTGCCAATTAAGGTATTGTTATGTCATCAAATTAATATCTTAGATGGATAAATATTTTATAGTATAATTTTTTGTTCTACTTTAAACACTCGGAAAACTTCTCTTTAGTCAAACTATAATATAAAATAGTTTTAGTCCATAGGTTTGCTAGCAAATTACACTAATAAAAATGGCATAATATGTAACTCAAGGATTATGAAGTTATAGTTTCTGTATATGAAAAAATTCTACCTCTCATAATACTGTAAGATATTTGTTTGATGAAAAATTTTAAATAGTATAATTATAACTAAACATACTCACAATTCTAACATTTTCAACAACAGATGATTTAATTGGTGTTCTAATATCAGTATTTTCACCAAATTTCTTTAGTGTGAACCCTACATTATTGTTATGAATTGCATAACCACCGACTACTTCCATTATATGCGTGTATTCCTCATTAGGGCTCCTTAGGGCTCGCTTGCGAGCAATTACATTGTAGAATAGATCTTCAACAGTTATTTGAGTCCCATTGTTACCAGCACATGCTTTGATTGGACCTTTTAATTTGCCATTTTCATAAGATGCTCTAAATAAAAAGAATATAAATTCATATTATGTTTATAACTTAGAAATCAGTTATATTAAAAAGCAAATAATATTTAAAGTACTGTAATACAAAACAATGAAATAATAATTAGTATTTTAATAACATTTTCACTTACTTATAAGCACATTTATCATCTGCAGTTTTTGTAAGTATAGTCAAATGAGCTATGTGACTAATGCTGGCTAGTGCTTCACCTCTGAAACCATAGGTACTAATAGCCTGCAAATCCTCATATTCTCTCAATTTAGATGTAGTAAATCTCTCACATACTATATCTAAATCGTTATTTCTTATTCCAGTGCCATTGTCTTGTATCTAAAATTTTTTTGAAATAGGTATTTATGATTTTGTCTTTATTATTGTTCATCATTACTAATATGGTAATATTTTTATCGTTAATTAAGTCTTTTATGAATTCATGTACTGTATTGTATTCAGCCCTTTTTAACGTCTCACAGCTGGGCACGGGACTCCCTTCAATACGAGGGGGATTAGACCATAGTCCACCACGCAGGCCAAGTGCGGATTGGCGGACTTGCTACCTTCTCTCAGACATGCAGGTTTCCTCACAATGTTTTCTTTCACCGTAGGACAAGTGGTAATCATGTTAGAAATGATTCGCACATGAAAATATCAAAGGTACGAGACCCGGGATTTGAACCCGCTTCACTCGGTTTCCCAAGCGAGCACGTTACCACTGAGCTACCACTGTCTCATACATCTAACAATTTTGCTAACTTTAAAATGTATTTTACCTGTAAATATTTGAGACCTCCAGCTTTGACTGTAATTATTATATTTGTAGCCCGAGCGTCTAAGCTAAAATATATTAAAATATTATTAATCTACACCTTAACTAAGCACTATAAATACTGAAGAGAAAAATTAAACAAATAGGACCTGTTTTCGATTAATTCTTTCAAGGCATTTGCAGGCCTTTGAACAATTTCCCCAGCAGCAATTCGATTCACAACATCCTCATCTAATTTTTTTATTATTCCTGGCTCTCCCATCTTTTTATTTAATCTTTGTCAAGTGTTAAAATACAAACTTATTTAACGTAAAATATAAGCAGCGAGCGCACCGCCATTTCTAACTTCAAATTTCAAAAATTCAAAATTTTGATTTGTGTACCCAAAGAGAATGTCACCATCTTGTTGTTCCTTGTCTCTGGTCACCACTACGTTTGTGTACCTAATTTGTTTTTAGACTTATGAAAATGTCAAAACTTTAACTTTTAAATGGGGAAGATTTCTTGAAAAGAGGGCGCTACACTTATGATCTATTTACATTCAATCCGAGGTAACGCAATTTAATATAATGATATCTCTTTTGTACCTGGTTTTTTGCTTCTATTGTGTTTGCATTTTACCTGTGCAATGTATTATACCTGGAAGTTAGACCAGATGAAGGATGAATTGAGATTGAGAAGGAAAGGTATATCCTATGGTGGTCCTGACTGACTGATGGATCAACATACAGCCTAAACCGCTGGACTTAGAAACTGTAGTCTCCTTAAATCTGTGTGAAATTTCAAGTACGAATTTCATATCTAAGATATCCGATAAGAAATATTTTTTAAAAATTTTCTTCTAAGTGGGTAAAATAGAGGATTAAAGATTAGTCCAGTCAAATAAGCAAAAAATAGGAGTCAATCTCGGAATGAGAGATAATAAGCTGTAAACTCGTATATACCTTCATTTTGGTGTTCTAAAAGTTGTCCCAAAAGTCTCATAAAATCACGTGTCTACGTCGTAAGTTATTTAAGGTCAAAGGTCACAAAAATCAGTTTTTCGCGATTATCTTGGTTTCTATAGCTCCAATAATGTTATCGTTTTTTATAAAAATTGTAGAACATAAAATTTGCGACAAATTTTGTCTTAAAAAAATGTTCATACGGCCAACCGTTCTTGAGATAGAGGGCAGAGTCCGCAGCGCACATGAGTTGGGCACAATTTACTCCGCCAATGTCGCGATTTTTATTAGTCTTCCAAGGTACTTAACAATAAAAGTTACATACTCTATGTTACCTTTTAGCAAATAGCAACTGTCGGCTGTCTGTTGCCATTTGTCAATTGTCATAAAACAATATCTGTCACCTGCCAATATAAATTAACTAATATTTTTATGTATTTATATTTTACAAGATAAAAAGATTTTACATATCTACTGTGCTAACCGCTTGTTATCGAAAAATAAAATGTTATTTCAATATGAAAAAAATGTTTAGAAGGGTTTAAGGTGAAACTGTTACATGCTTCAAAACACTACAAGTTTAAAATTTCAAGATGAGTGATTTTGAAATGGAATCAGACAGTGACGAAGAAAATGAAATACAGGATTTAGAACAGCTTAACGCAGCGCTAATTGACGATGACCCTAGTCAATCCACTGCTTCTGTTTCCTGTGTCTCCACAGTTAGTTTTAGCTCGTTCAACTCTAAATATGAAGAATACTCGAAAATTGAGACCGTTCTGGCACTTAACAAAATGTGTGACGAGAAATTGCGGCGGCTGGAAAAAATTTTGCAATCCCGACTACAGGAATGTCGTCTGAAACTGAGTGAGATACAAGGTACAGAAAATAATAATGAAAGATATGATAAAACAGAGACATTCCGCTATGTAAGCTGTGGCAAGCCGTATTTTAAAGACAAAAGCAATTTTCCAGCTCCAGATAATGAAGATACTGTACTCATGACTAAATCACAGATGTATGACTTTTCTAACATAGTGTCTGTTCCCGGTTGGACAGTTAGAGATAAAAGTCAATTCTTGGCCATACTACAAAAAATGTCTCAAGAGAAGAGAAAAAAGGATATTGAATCAAAAATTGCTGAATTGAAACGTGAAGATAAAGTTAAACAAACAAAAAATAATGGAAAGAAAATAGCTGCATTGAGAAAAGAAATAGATAGAGTTAACAAAATGCAACTAAAAGATTTAGCATTACCAATAGAAGAGGAGTATGACTGGGATGTTGTTGCAAATAAATTAAGCCATAGACATAGTGCACTTGAATATAGATCACTTTGGAGACTATTTCTTCATCCTTCTATTAACAAGAATGTCTGGACTAAACCAGAGCATATGGCACTACAAAAAATTGCTTTTGATGAAAAATTACAAGACTGGGATAAAATAGCATCATTACTTGGCACTGGAAGAACAAACTATCAATGTTTTGTATACTTCAGAACAAATATGAGTAATACATTTACAGGCAGAAGATGGTCAAAAGAAGAAGAAGAATATCTTAAAAGACTAATAGAATATTACAAGGAAGATAATTATATTCCATGGGGTAAAGTTGCAGCTTCTATGGAAAATCGAACCAAAATACAAATTTATAATAAATATTCTAGACTTGAAGAGGTCAGAAAAGGTAGATTCTTAGCAGAAGAAGATGCTGTAATACTAACATGTGTTGATAATTTTGGATTAAATTTTAAGAAGATATCAAAATTTTTACCAGGTCGTTCTATAACACAGTGTCGTGTCCGTTATCAAGTTTTAGCCAAAAAGCGAATATCTACAGTATGGACAATAGAAGAAGATCGAAAATTAATTCAATTAATGGCAAATCAAGATTTATCTATCAACTACTCAAGTATAACTCAACATTTACCAGGAAAAGATCGGCAGCATATAAGGGCTAGGTATTTGACCTTGACAAAATGGATGAGAAGAAATCCAGATATAGATATTGCTAAAGCACCTAGACGTGGTGCCAGGCGCTTAGGCCATGGACACTCATCAGAAGATTTAAATAGAGCTATAGAAGGCTTGAAATCCAGAATACAATCTGAAGTAACTGATAAAAAACGTAAAAAAATAAATAAAGATTCTCCTGAAGATGCAATAGAAGATGCAATAATAGCTACACTCGTAACAGAAAATGTGAGATTAGAAGAAGCAAAAAGGGCCCAACCATATCCAGAAGAATCTGATGATGAAGAGAATAATTCCCAACACTGTAAACAAAGCTGTAACGTTCAAAATTTAAAAAAGCTTTTAATTTTATTAAAAGCCAAGTTAAACAAAAACAAATTTATGAAGAGTCAATATAGTAAAATGTATAAAGGGCTATTAGAACCAGAACAAGAAGTACTTACAGTAAAGGTTAAATCTTATTCAAAGCAGAGTGTGGAGAAAAATATAACTATTGATGGAACTCCTGATATTTGGGGAAATGTCAGCTTAGGTCCTTTAGCATATGTGCTTCCACCTCATTATTCTACAATTACAGGTTGTAGGAAATTAATGTCATACGTATCTTCAAAATCACAGACAGAAGATCCAGTAAACATCAATGTAGTGTTAAGAAGAAATGTCCTATTAAAAGAGGAGGCTTTTCTGTTAATGGAGAGATTCAATATTTTATTCCTATGGCCCATGCTCCTATCTAATGCAACAGCTGGGGAAACTATAACTGTAAATCAAGATAATCCTCCACAAGAAAGTTCTTTTAAAAAACAACCACAGTTTCATAAAGATGACTGGAATAAACTTGTAGTGCCAGGACATAAATTAAATGATCATGTAAATCAAGCTAGTGACTTAGAAGAGTCCGCGACAAAAGATGATAAAAATGTAGAAATAGAAACACTTAATTCCAATAATGTATAATTTTATAAATAAAAATTATAAAAACCAGCAAACTAACTTATTTTTTCTAACTTTTACTAACAAAGACTAATAAGGAAGGACTAAAAATTAATTTTTACTTTTTTTATATTCTTTAAGATTATTCTAACATCAGTTAAAAGTATACAGTATACAGAAACGTACATACGAGTATGTACATCTCGCGGAAAGGATGAAACGTGTATGTCTCCGACTGCATAATACTATATTTCATCGTGAACTTATTTTCATCTTTTTAGTTAGGTAGCTTTTATGCAGTCTGGTTTTTATACTTTTAATAATATTTATTTTTACAATGTTTTAAATGAAAACAAATTTTTATTTGTGTTTTAGAACTGTAACTTATTAACTTTCTTTCTTGTTATGGTAACATTATTTATGATTTCATGTAGATTTTTTTTCTTACTATAATAATAACAAAAATACAATTAGGAAAACGACCCATATTACTATATTACGTGGTTGGAGACATACAAACACGTAGACTCGCAGCAAGGATAAAGCATGTACATAATATGTCTCTGACTGCATAATACTATATTCCTTTGTTCTTTTTAGTTCGCTTTTTACGCAGTTGGGGGTTTTCATAATTTTCTAAATTTAGTTTACATGATATCCTGATGTATATTGCATTTAGAGTGTAATGACCACTTTGGTTTCTTTGGTTGCTATTAAATGGGAATTACATGGCTTTTTAAGGGCTCGGTTTTTTTTTGTGCCATTTTTTTTCGTGTTGGATCTGGGGGTTTTTAAATTTTGTTTTAAGAGTTAATTCATGCTTTTAAATCTTATGTGTAGCTTATATATTATAAACGGTACTATATACTTAATTGAAATTTCATATCGATTGAATGTGTAGTCTGTCCAACCAGAATTCGTCATCAATTTATGCTATGTTTCTCTATTCTGCTACTACATCCAACCCTGCCATCTAGGAAAGAGCTAATGGTCTGCAAACGGCTCAATGTACTCTGCGAAACGGATGAACGCATCTCTTAGATTCGATTACTCGATCAAGCCACACTTTAAACAAAAAAAACTTTAATTGAAAATCAGTTCATCCGTTTGGGAGCTACGATGGCTCAGGTAGACACACATGTTAAACTTATACCCATATATTGTTATATTAAAAATAATTCGATTGTTAGTTACATACATCTATTTTTTAATTTTTATGCGTCACTTATAATATCTTATTGAGTTATATCTCTTTAAAAAAGAACTAGGTTTCCAGACTTGACGTTTATTTTGACGTTTATGAATTCGACTAAGCGAATTACTTATGTTTGGTATATAAATTGTGGCTTGTAGCTTTAATATATTTAAAATATAATAAAACAATGTGAAAATAAATTTTAAATATGTTTGACTTAAAGGCATGTACGATATGCTTAAAAACAAATGTTAAAATTTATAATTTGAATTCAGATCAATTGAGACATGAGTATAATTTAGTGTCAGGTTTAATGGTATGTGATTTTTATACATTTATAAGGATTTAATATTGAAATATAAAAGAAAAAAATTACTTTATATGTCTCCTTTTAAAAAATATTATATCGATTCCTTACCATTTACTACTTAATTTTTACGTAATTAAGTTTTTTAAATTCAAGTAAAGTAGTCAAGTCAAAATTATTAATGTTTGTAAACAATGATTTTAAAAATAAAATGTTATCGTTAAGCTACATTTAAATTATGTTAAATAAAGTAAGTTGTTTTTATAACATACAATTGCTGTAAAATATTATATACCTGTAAATTTTTTTGGAGAAATAACACAGATTTTCAAAACAAATATCTAAGCACAATATATTGATATTATGATATTTTCTATCATTTTAGACATATAGTCAAAATGGCTTGCCTGAATATTTATGTTATCAATGCATGGCCCATGTGAGAAATTTTAAGAAATTCCGTGATAAATGTCAACATTCATATTATGCACTGCGAGAAGTATTTGAGAGAGAAAAAAAGGTAAATATTCATTATTAAATGTCTATATGTATTTCTAAAAGTACACAAATTTGAAAAATATTTATCAAATTGTGAGTATTTGCAAGAATTACTTATTAATTTGCCTAAAATCAATAATATATCCATCGCTCGTCTATAATATGTGCACCTCTTATTTTTAAGATAACTGAATCAGTGGTTGAAGAGTTGAGTCATAATGTAATAAATATTGAACCAAATCTTTCCTATCTGGCACTGGACCATTATAGAACAAAGTATGAATATGTCAGATCTAAAACAAAGAAACATCGAAATGCTGACTTGAAGGTTTATGACAATATACCCATCCTACAATTCACTACAACTTCTGATGAAGTAATATTTGAAGTGCCTAAGAAAAACTCAGATTTATGGGTGGAACTAGAAGACAGTATAAAGCAGGAGGATGATTCTCTTATAAAACATGATGAAACTTATGTGGCTGATTTAACTGAGCTGTATGATAAAAAAGACGATGACTACTTTGATGAGTTTGATGATTGTGATACGCAGAATGAATTTGATAATGACCTGGAAAAGTTAGATGGTCAGGCTGAAACTAATGGCAAGAATCATCAGGAAGAATATGCAACATTAATTCCTATAAACACTAAAGAAGCCAAGGCTGCGGTTGAAGTGTATAAAATGCTTTTTCAAGGAAAGTTTTCATGTGAAGTGTGTCAAAAGACCTATAATAGTCAGTATAGGCTTAAAGCTCACATGAGAATGCATGATATGGTAAAAAATATATTATTGTATTTACTTTTTTGGTTGTTATAGTCATTAAACATTTAACTACTTCTTTATTAAATCTTTTACTAGTTAAGTAACATGATTATTTACTGTTATTGGAGTAATTTTCAATCTAATCCTTCCTTATATTAATTTAAGCATGTAACTTAGTAATAGAACAAATTTATTTCAGTGTATTAGTGGCACATTTTCATGTTCATTGTGCAAATTTTACTACAGATCTGAATTACTATTAAAATCTCATATGACAGAAAAGCACATGTACAAATATTTATGTAAAAAGTGCCCCGAGGTGAACTTTGACAGGTGAGTTAATTTAAACTGTTTACAAAGAATTCCCTCCCTTTATTACAAAATATGATTTAATTTAGTATAATAATCTTATTGTATGTATTAATGTTTTATGTGACATCGGCAAGGTACTCTGTACTCAACTCAGCAACTGGCTTAATTTACAGCCATTACCAAGAAAATTGGATTTATGAATGAAATTCCTATTTCTAACAGATAAAATATTTTTTTAAAAACCGATATTCTATTTATAACACATTAATCTCCATTTTGTTCATGTTACAGTAAATATAGTAATATATATTAATTTAATTTGTCCTTACAGACATTCAGCCAAGCGACATTACTATTGGGGGCACTTCACAGAAATATCACAAAAACATACACGCACAACCAGACTAACAAAGGGTAGACGGAAGCACAAATCTGCAATACGACAGTTAGAACCTAAGACTGGAGATCCAGATGACTTCCCAATATTATCTGCTGTCACTCAAGAGGAACAATATGCATTAATAAGGGACCGACAGAAAACTAAAAACTATATGGACTCACCCTACAAATGTGAATATTGCTTTAAAGGTTTCAGGGTTGCAACAACATATGAGACACATTTGAAAAAACATGATCCAGTGAGTTTTTTTTTATTAAATATTTTGCCTAAATGGATTTCAGTCACTGTAGCTAATCTCACTGATTGTAAGTGAGGGAAGAAATATATGTATGTAGAAAAATTATAGTGAATCTGTTTGTGCGTGAACATAAATGCCTTCTTTATTATTTCACTCAGTTTGATATTAGGGACTATGCACCTGCACTGATTATTTAAAAAATAATGTACAATAAGTAATCTATATACATAGTATAAAACAAAGTCATTGTCAGCGTCTGTCTATTTCTCCACTTACTTCTTCTAAACCATGCAACGGGTTATGATACGGTTATCACTAATAGAATGAGTGATAAACGAGGAAGATATATGTATATAATTTGTAAATATTTTGTACAAATGACTGAGTGTAGACGTTGTTTTTAAAAAAAAACTGTTTTCATACTACTTACATGGGATACATGGGATAAATCTTAACAGATACGTCAAAACATTATACTAGAAAAATTATAGATCTTAAAAGGCCTACAGAAAAGTCTGATATAGACTTTTACGTTAAGGTTTGCTCCCAGTAACTATTTTTATCTATATAAAAAGTACCTAGGGACGTCTTACTTAAGTCGGTAGTAATATTTATAAATTGTTATGCCGTTGTCTCATTAAAATGCAATGTTGTATACAATTTTATTTAATCATTATTTAGTCTAGATCGTTCCTTTGTGATATTTTGTACCATTGTTAGAATGTATACTCTGTTAGCGACTTGTGTAATAAATAAAAAAAATAATTATGTTCATATCGATACAAACTCGCGTCATGTACATAGGCCCTTAGTCATTAGTCAGATTGGCTGCCATGATTGAAAGTCGGTCTAGAGAGGTTTTTATGATATTTATATGTTTGAGACTAGGGACTTACTTTCGCTTCGATCGGGTGCGTCCCTAGATACGTTTTAATTTTTTGGAGCAAAACCCAGTACCCTAATTCTTTTTATAAAATAAAAGAAGCCTTAGTTACTCTTTATAATATCAGCTATCTGCCAGTGAAAATACCGTTAAAATTGGTCCATCCGTTTCAGAGATTAGCCGGAACAAAAAGACAGACAGACAAAAATTTTAAAAATTGTGTTTTTCTTATAAATACCGTATATAATTTCATATGCATTTAGTATAAAGCTATTATTTTGACATTACAAACAGACACTTCAATTTTATTTCTCTGTATAGATAATTTTGAATGATACATTTCTATAATTTAAATTCTCTTTGCAGGCGATCTCGGGCGAGCTTCAATGCGACGCTTGTAAGACATACTGCCCGAACCCCGCTAAGATGTATAAACACATGACCCGGTGTCACATATACAAGTATACATGCCAAATGTGCGGATATGTCTGCTTTAACAGGCTAGTATACAATACTAAATATTCACATAGAGACATTGTAAAATTTGAATATAAACATTTTTTGAGTATAGCATTAAATATAAAATATGAAAAATGATGAGATCTTTAAAACCTTTAAAAGTTATGTTTGTAAAGACGTTAACACGTGTCTCAATGTAACAATAAAAGTAAGTAGATCATTCTGAGAATTTTAGAAATATGTATTTATGATGAAAATTGTAGGGTAGAAGATATGTTGAGTCGTTTTTGAGATATGGGATATCTTCAGTTATACACTTTATTAATTTAGGAGCTGTATAGCTTACTGGTTTTTGTTATGTAGTTTCCTTGAAAAGTACTATAAAATAAAAAAAATATATTTAAGAGAAAGCAGTCTTGTGAGAGTGTTTTGAAACTCGGGTTTAAGTTAAAACAAAAACAGGCATAGTCGCAGATCATAGCTAGTTAGTTAGACTATAAAAATGGTGTATATTATCTAATGTTGCAGTTACTGAGTTATATTAATTTTTTACTAATTTACGTTATTTCCAGAGGTCAAGCGAAAATACATTACAACTGGCACAAGAAAGTCATATATCCATGTCCTCATTGCAAGAAGGAATTCTCGTAAGATTTTTTGATTCTTTTTTCTAGACAATATATATTTAATTTTAACTATAATATTTACTGAATACGTCTTGTTTTTTTTATTCTGAGATATAGTAAAAAGTGCAATTTGTAGTTATAGTTCCTTTTATTTAAGGTAATGGACACAATATCATTATTAATTATTATTATCTTCTTTGAAATATTTAGGGATGAGCAGAATTATCAATCTAATCACAGTAAATGCAATAGTTTTTGGAGTTATACTTCTTTTGGCACGTTTGGAAAAAATTATGAGAGTAGAATTTTTACGATGCCCGCGCACACCGACAGCCAAATTACAAACAGAGAGTTGTGACATACGAGATGAAATCTTTAGCTATTTTTGTTCTGTTACGCCAAAGAAGTATAACTTCTTACGTGCGTACATAAGTACTTTCAGTTACTGTTCACACTAAACATCGGGACAGATTTAAGTCTTTGTAATGGAGATTTATCATGGTTGTAACAATTAGCATTGTTATTCAAATTTTAGGCGATTTTATCTGATAATACATATATTTACCTATGTGTAGTACCTATTATTATAAGACAACCAATAGGAATATAAGTTATATTTAATACATTATTATTTGCACTTTATTAGAAAAGAATCAACGAAGCTGGGTCACATTCGCAAAATGCATCCATCGACAAACATTTGCAACTTGTGCGGTCACAGCTTTGTCAGTGTCACCGGCCTTCATATACACAAACTCAAGACTCATAGCAAAGAGGTTAGTATTATATTCCTTTTTGTTGTTAGTTATTCACATCTTGTATTTTATTTTTATAGTGGACAATTTGAAATTTACCATGTTTCTTACGTGCTTCTAGTTTTACTTGTAAATAACTAATAAGTAGCAGTAAATAGTATGTGGAACGGATATAATAAAATACTTTATTAGTGCCGATACAAATAAATTGGACAGCCTTAAGAAATAAAAGAAAGTATGGTGACTACGCAACGAAAATCAATTGTTATTTTCATAATTATTTTTCTTCTATTAGGTCATACATGAAAAATCCGACTCCGATAACGATAGTGAGAAACCTTAGCTTTCTCGTTTGTTTTTTTTTTATTTTAAACCCAGAACCCCTACTATCATAAGAGAGTTAAAAAAACCGCATCAAAATCCGTTGCGTAGTTTTAAAGATCTAAGCATATATAGGGACAGACAGCGGAAAGCGACTTTGTTTTATACTATTGTATTGACTATCTGAAGAATCCTTTATTTAGAATTTTTATTATCACACTTTTTATGTCATGGACACCCTATAATAGCGATATAGCCAAACATGGATTGCAATGAAATAATATATTCGTAAATTTAACTTTAATATGTACAATCTTTAGGGTAACGTACTCAGACGTCTACTCATGTAAAACAAAAAGTAATCAAAATAAATAAACAACTTTTTTGTATGAAATCCGATTTGTTGTATAAATATTATAATAATGTTTTAAGTCGGATCAAAATAAACAAAGAAATTTTTGTGTGGTATCCGTTTTCTGAAATTAATTTAAAAAAAATCCACTACACCTTTCGAACGTATCCGCCATACTCTCTAGACGCCATTACCGTTCAAAAAACAACCAATCACAATTGTATTTGCTACACGCTCCATTTCACGCTAATTTAAATCCTACATTAATAACTTAATGTGTTTTAAGGAGGTAGAAGAAAACCCCGGCAAGGTAGATCCGAACAACCCTCTGTACTGCGCTGAATGTCGCGTACAGTTCAGAGACGAAGAGGCCTTTAATACCCACCTTGGATCTTCCAATAAACATGCTGAGACTAATCGGTACGTTCATTAAAATGTATCGCTTGACTAATTGAGGTAGTAAATACAGTCGATTAAATTGATTGGATAAAATACGATGCAGTTAGTACACGCACAAAAAGTATGCCCTAATCGCATATCTACGCTTTTTTTTTAAAGTCGATTGATGAGATTAAAAAAATTGTCAATATGTAAAGTTTTTTTTTCTTTTTTTCTCCTCTTTTTTTTTTAAATCTGACTGCTTAATAATATTATGTATGTGTTTTTGGAAACTTTATTAGTGTATGTACTGTCTTTTATGTGTTTTCTGTAATTTTTTAAATACTATTTGTCGCCCAAAGATAAAAAAATATACAAACAAAATAAAGATGATTGTCATTGCTATCAATAAAATTAAAATGATAGGTTGTTTTTATATTATAATCTTTGTGTCTATTGTAGATCAATGATCCAAGCGAACATAGAGAGCGCGTACGACACGAAGGGCACGGGCGTGCGCGAGGGCCCGCGCCTCACCGACAAGGGCGTGGTCAACATGGGCCGCGCCACCTCGTCCAACTGCGAGATTGTGAGTCGATGTTCATGATGATAAACCATCCCATCAAAAACATAAACGTAAAAATGAGCCACTAAAAACTCCACCGACAAAAGAATTGAGATCTAAATGGGTGCCAAGTTGTGTAAGAAAATAATAATTATAGTTGTAACGTCATTCGTCACTCGTCGATACTCTCAGATGACAGTCTATCTGCTAACTAAATTTTAGACTAGCGACTTACCTTCGTTCCCTTTGAATGCATCTATAAGTGTATTTTTGCCATGCATTTTATTGCTTTATATGAAACTATTTAGCGCAGTTTGTTCCGACTTCATTTTATTTATTCCGACTTCATTCAATTACTTATTATGACAAAAATCACACCTATATAATATCAGTGTAGACATATAATAAAGTATAGCCGGTATGTCTGTACGTCCGCAGTGCAACAAGTACCTGCAGAACGACACGCAGGCGACGCGCCACTACGACGCGGAGCACCCCGGTGCGCCCTACCTCAAGCGCTACATGTGCGACATCTGCGGGCACAAGACGCGCGTGAGTCACACACGGACACACATGCACTTAATATTCGCACACACACACACACACACACACACACACACACACACACACACACACACACACACACACACACACACACACACACAATTATATTCGCATACACAATTATATTCGCACACACACTTATTCTCGCACATTTTATACACGTACAGTGTACACTCTCACACTTTATATATTCACTATAGCATACTATATACACTTATACTCACACTTTATTAATGCCCTTCTGAACGTCGACCATGGCTATCAAGCTCACTGAGTCTAGCCATATACAGGAGATATTATAGCGCAGCGCATGTGGGTGGAGACACAACGTGTACTCTCTGCTCTCCGTTCCTGTCACTCTCACGACGACTGTTCAACACGATTAGTAAGAGATCCGGCACAGGATTGGCAGCTAGCTTTAAATGCTGTCTGAAGCACGGTGGTGAAACATCGCCAACTTCCTAACTCTGCGCTCTTATTGGGGATCTGTTTGACAGAAAAACCCAGTATTTAAATTTATACTTAGGCGACTCGGAACTCAAACCCATGATCTCCTGAATTATAACCGTACACGCTGGCCACAACACTAACGAAACAATCGTTACATACACTAATTACACTTTCACTTACTTTTATTGGTTTAACATTTAATAATATTTTTTGTATGACTTATTTTTTGTATTGACTTTTAATGCTTTTTTTTTCGTCTTAGGATGTCACTTTATGAGAAGTAAAATTTAAGTATTTTTTAGATAATCAGATAATTATGTAATTATTTTACACATTATGTGAGAAGAGTATTTTTTTTATATAAAAATTACCGTCTGTAATTCTCTACCATTAACACATGACATTTAAGTGTTAAATATATTACGTCCCGCTCACTCACACCGAAAATTGTACATTTTTTTTCTTGGTCGTGGAATTTATAGTAAATATTGATATATTCAAAATATTGTTTAGATCGTAATCGTTTTATTTTTTATACACGAAAAATATTTTACTTTATTTTAATTTCTTGAATTATTACAATGATAGGATTTTATCGACTGTTATGGATTGTACAAAATCTAATCAAAGTGTCAGAAGAGTGACCCAACCTTAATGTGAATACTTTTCATACATTCTAAATACAATAAGGGTAAATCTCAAGACAATCTTTCATTGAAATAGTAATAAAATTATCTAAAAATCATATTTATTATATTTTTCAGCAATATGCCAACTTGGTGGTCCACATGCGGACACACACGCAGGAGAAGCCCTACGCGTGTCCGCAGTGCGATCGGCGCTTTAGTATGCAGAACAACCGGGATAGGCATATTGTTGTAAGTTATCTGTGCGATTTTATAATTCTGTGTTTTTTTTTCGTACTAAGCTTTTTTTAAATTCGTATCACTTTTATTGAAACTTTTGCAAAAAATCGTAATTACGCTACTCTTTTGCTACGTAAACATTTTGAAAATATTATAATATATGTATGTATGTTTATACATTTTGATAATATATGTTCTTTACTTATATATATATATATATATATATATATATATATATATATATATATATATATATATATATATATATATATATATATATATGAGACATTTTCATTTTAATCTTCATATTAATAAAAATATTTCTCCCCATACAGGTACATACAGGTGAAAAGCGATACCAATGCCCGCATTGCAGCCGTCGTTTCTCTCAAAAGAACACAGTCAAACTCCACATACAGACAGTACACTTGAAGATCCCCTACCCACCCTGGAATAAGAAAAACCGTAAACCTCGTAGGGACCTGGACTCGGCGCCCCCCTCCCCCTCTACTAACTATAAACTACACCTCGAGGCCTCTCACGGTAACTACCTAAGCGCATATATTGACACAACAAATAAAGTTTGCGGTTCTCATTAACATCACTACATAGTAAATATATTATATGGTAAATAAATAGTAATTATGTATCTAAGATAAAATAAACAACCCTTATATAGTATACAGGTGGGATGACATTCAAGTAGAGGAAGAAACTGCCTCGGTGGTGTAGTGGCTAGCATGTACGGCTGCACATCCTGAGGTCCTGGGTTCGAGTCCCGGGTCGGGCCAAGTTTAGTTATTGAGTCTTTCTGTATAGTAAGCCTCAGTAACAGCCCGGAGTTGGGAAGTTGGCGGTGTTTCACCCCCGTGCCTCGGAGAGCACGTAAAGCCGTCGGTCCTGCGCCTTAACTCTCACCGGTCGTGTCGAGTAGTCGTCCCACCGGAGTATGAGAGTGACAGGAATAGGGAGTGCACTTGTGTCTGCGCGTACACTTGTGCACTATAATATCTCCTGCGCAGTTGGCTAGTCTCAATGAGATTGGCCGCCGTGGCCGGAAACGGTCAGGAGGACATTAGAGGAAGAAATTATGATTGATTTTTTTAAATTAATATAGCCAGAAATAGAAAGTATTCTAAAAACGACTTATTTTATTACAATCAATAAAGTTTAATAATTTGACCACACCCACTTAAAAATTTCAATACTATATAGTAAGTAAAGTACGTACATAAATACAATAATATATGTACTCTCGAAGGTAAGTAAAATAGTTAAACCTCTCGAAAAAAAAACTCGCAAAGTTCATATGAAGGATACAGGCAAAGAACAGGGAACGTCACAATTTTTGTTTTTTTTTTTTTGTTTTGTACTGGTAACAAATCTATGTCTATGGTAGTTGCATTCCCCACCACTGGTTTTAACAAATACTCAACAGATGTCGCTAAAAACACATTTTTGTCTATGCTCAAAGAGAAAAAAACTGAGAATGTCCATGACATACTGATAAAGAAGGAGGATTATCCAAAAATGTACAATGTACATAGTTAAAAGTTACTGCATATTTTGATCTCAATAAAAATATTATAATTTTTAAACATTATATTGCTTTATTCTCTTAGTCTATTCATTAGAACATTCTATGATCTTTGCCTGTACCCTTAATATATACTATGTGGCTCATATTTTAAACTTGTAATGAAAAATCCCTAAAATAAATTTTGTTTACTTACCTATCAAATAACTTCCAATGGCTAATAGTAGACTTATTTGATATAACATCTCAGAAACTATAGTTTTTAGATAATATTATATAAGACAGTAGAATGTCAAATGTGTGGTTATAGGCTTATTTATATTTAAGTGTATTAAATATTAATGATGAAGACTAAATGTTAGTTTAAGGTTGAGATTATAACAATATGTTATCATAATATTGCTATTATATACTAAGTAGATACATGATAAAGGAATAACTCGAATGTATTAATAATGTTTTACTTTAAATATTTATGAATATGAATTTAGTGATATAAATTATGTAAGATTTTATTTATTATTGTATGGTATTTAAAAAACTTCTGCTTATACATATTAAATTTTATATACAACCAGAAGAATTTGGTATTAATAATATAACAGATAAACAAGAACATATATCAACTAATTTAAAATACAGCCTATTAATATAAGGTTATTATATAGATACTGTGAAATAAAAAAGTAGATTTAGTTTGATTTACTTGCATTAAGATATTATTAATTCCAATACTGTTAAAGGTACAATAAACAATTTTTATATGCTATGGTTTTTTTTTATTAACCTAAAGGTTTTGAATTTATTGAAAACTGGTCTGTTTTGGAGTGCCAAGTTGACTGCCGAAACATCCAAGAACCAAGTGTGAGGTTATGTGGAGTGGATAACCTCTCGACAACGACCTCCAGTTTAGTAGTCCGGTACGGTTTAGTAGTGCTATTCTGTAAGAACTTGTAATTCGACAGCTCAATTCGCGATAATACGTTTATTTTTAAGTATTTAACGGGTATTTGACAACTTACTGTATAGTTTTTTTGTACTGTAATATTAGTAAGGATTACAATAATACATATAATATCGATATTAGTAATCTATACTTTATTAATATTATAAAGAGGCAGAGTTTGTTTGTTTGAGCGCGTTAATCTCAGGAACTACTAATCCGATTTGAAAAATTTTATTTGCATTAGATAGTCTATTTATTGAAGAAGGCTATAGGTTATATATGATCATGCTACTACCCAAGGGAGCGGAGCAGTAATATAATATATAGTCTGTCCATTCCATACTAATCGTTAAAACGTATCTAGTAACGAACCTGAGCGAAGCTAGGTGAGCCGCTAGTGTTGGGATAATACATAATATAATTGGGGCTGTGGTAGCCAGCGATTAACCGCTTGGATTACCGAATGAAACAGGTTCAAATCCCGGGTACCTTTGAAATTTTCATGTGCGAGTCATTTTCCAACATGATTACAACTTGTCTTACGGTGAAGAGAAACATCGTGAGGAAACCGCTGCTCTCAAACACGCAGTGCCGGATTCAATCTTATCGCCGCCCCTAGGCATAATAAAAAATGCCGCCCCATTATCGAAATTTTGCATAAAATAAAGTTTCTTAAAGTTTAAATTTTTTCAATTATTAATTTTTTGAAAAATGCAAAAAAAATAATTTATAAATCATATCAATTTTTCAAAAAATGTATCTACTAGTTATTTTTTTTAATTATTAATTTTTTGGAAAATAAAAAAAGCACTTTCGATAACGGGAAGAGATTTTTTTCCCACCACCTTTGTCGCTATAGGCACTAGCCTCGAGTGCCCCTAGTGTAAATGTAGCGCAGACACGTCTGAGAACTTAGCAAGTTTTCGAAAGACATGTGAAGTCTGCCAATCTGTACTTCACATGTCTTTCGAAATTCCCCTTCGTATTGAAGAAAGACCCGTGCGTGCTCAGCTGTGGCACGTTGAATAACATCAATTATTATTATATTATACAATATCAATGTAGCGATTTAAGTTTAATCGACTAAACAAAAAAATATGTTTAATCTGTGGTTCAGGGTTACTTGATACTTCAAAAACTTAATTAGATTTTTGTTTTATCTGTGGATGTGTTGATTTGCAAGTGATGTTTGTAGTTTATTTTCCTTTATTTTAATATTAGTTTATAAAATGAATATAAGAAATCATTAGCAATTTTCACTATGTTCGAATTGAAGGCATGCATCGTATGCTTAAAAAGTGATGTGAAAGTTTTTAGTATGAATACAGGTCAACTAAGAAACGAATATAATTTAGCATCAGGTTTAAAGGTAAGTTTTTATAAATATAAAACTTATGACAACTTGTATAAAAATATTGTAAGTTTAATTGTTTTATTTTTGATATAATTTATTAAGTCTCATTAATTTTTATATACATTAATATTTATTTATAATTATTGTTAAAGATAGAGAAAATATATATAAACCTACTAGTAATTTTTAGACTTTTGTATTTAATTAAAAATTGATATCTACAATAAAATTATGAATCTTTTATTACAGACTAATAGTCATAATGGATTACCTGAGTATTTGTGTTATCAATGCTTAGCTTATGTAAGAAAATTTAAAAAGTTTAGAGATAAATGCCAACGTACATATTATGCTTTGCAAGAAGTACTACATAGAAATAAAGAGGTAAATTTTATTTCATCTACTTTATATATTCTATTCCTTATATTCCTTAGAAATTGTAAATGTCTACTACAAAAAGTTTTAAATAATTTATAATATTAATAGAACATACTAAAAATTTAAAATTATTGCTTTAAAAATATATCATTATTTAATAATGTACTATGAGTAGGTATTATTTTAATAGCTTTTATTACCATTTTTAGTTTATCATGCAATTTTGATTTTAGATTACCAAAACTATCATTGAAGAAATAGATACAAAAATATTAAAAATAGAGCCAACTTTATCATATTTGACTCCAAATCATTCAAGGACTAAGTATGAAAGTGTAAAATTTAAATGGATAAAACAAAACCGAGTAGGATTAAAACATCAAGATGAAATCTCAGTATTCCAATATACTACAACATCTGATGATCTCATATTTGAAGTTCCTAGAAAGAAACCCAAGCTTTTAAAGGACTTAGTTGAAGAATGTATAAAAGAAGAAGATAAAACTATTGCATCTTTGAAACCGTCACTTGTAAATGAAAAAGCAGATGTTGAAATAGAAGTTAATGATAGTATCTTTGATAATAATTTTGATAATTGTGATGAAGACATTATTGATAATGATAATATTGATATTAATGTTACCAATGAAGTACAGTCAAAAGGAGATCAAGATGTAGACGGAATGAATTTAGAAGAAGAATATGCCACAATGGTACCTATAACAATAGTAGAGGCAAAGGCTGTTGCAGATGTGTATAAATTGTTCGCACAGGGCAAATTTCAATGCACAGTGTGCGGGAAGGCTTATTATAATGAAAACCGTCTTAATGCTCATATGAGAATGCATGATACAGTAATTATTTTATTTAGATCATTTAAAAATTTGTCGAAAATATTAAGTATTTGAAAAATTAATATTTCAATAATGCTTTTTTTATGTTTTCAGCATACAAGTGGGACATTCTACTGTGGTCTCTGTTGTTATTACTACAGAACAGAATTTCTGTTAAAAAATCATATGACTGAAAAACATATGTACAAATATTTATGTAAAAAGTGTCCTGAAGTAAATTTTGATAGGTGTGTGTAATTTATGTATATTAAATGTAGCATTTAGTTATTTAATATATTAAAACAGTTTTTTGAAATGTGATTAATATATTATGTATCCTTTTATTGGATCTTTCATAATACATGCATAATAGAATAATTAAAATTGTAGTAATCATTTTCTAACAAATATGTACATCATCAAATTTAGTCATTAATTATTTAATTTTTTTTATATTTATATTTCGATTTAATCATATTATAGAACATCAGCAAAGCAACATTTTATATGGGCTCATCTACAGAAGGGTTCGAAAAAAGATACAAACTGGTATGAATCTCAATCTTCAACAGTTACTAAAGGTAATAAGAAAAATAAATTATTTATACGACCTATAAGAAATAGCCAGAGATTACCTCAAGATTTCCCTGTATACTCACCAATTAGCCAAGAAGAACAATATGCGATAGTCAAGGAAAGGCAGAAAACTAAAAACTACATAGACTCACCATTTAAATGTGAATACTGTTATAAGGGCTTTAGAGAAGAGATTACTTATAAAAAACATATGAAGAAGCATGATCCTGTAAGTTTTTTTATGCTTATGTATATTTTCATTATTTACTTATTAAATTTAATATTTATATTGGTTAATTTTAAATGTTAAACCTTAGACAACATAATACTATAAATTATAAAAGAACAGATACTCTATTCCATGCAAAAAAATGCATGGCACTAAATTGTGCTAACAATTTTTTTTTTAATTTAATGTATGCTGCAAAATTTGACTATAATTATAATTGAAAATTGAGGAAAACAAACAATATAAGTAAACTATGCTTCTATTAAAAAAAACTGTTTCCAAATTTTTTTATTGATAAAGCTCATCAGTTAAAAAACTCGCCAATAGCTACTAAACAGAAAAAAAACGAAGAAAATTGATTGACAATCAGATGAGAAAAGGTACTGAATTGTTTTGTCTTTGTCTGTTTGTACATAGATATATGTACTCATATGTACCAAAACACATTACATATTATGTAAAATCTACTTTGTACTTATAAAATCTGATTTGTCTAATAACAGTGCCACCATCTAAGAATATGTAGTACAAAATCATTATTATATCACTTATTATTTAAGAACACATTTTATTTCCTTTTGCTTAAGACTATTTTTTAAATCAGAATACTTATAATATTGGGAACTATTCTTTGTTTTTATTAATTTTACATGGTTAGCAAATCTATAGACATAACACCACCTATTGACATTTATTTGACGTTAGGTGTTTTAGTAAATTAAACAATTACCTATTCTGATGTATCTCAAAATTGTTTAGATTGTATAACATATATTGTTAGTATTATGTTATATTTTACTTATTAGCAATAAACAAACTGTGTAACAGGAAGAGGCTAGCATCTGAGGTACATACTTGGTCTAGTTCAGATGTTAGTGTACTTAAAATAAAGATTGTACTAATTATATCCTTTTTAAAAACATGTCTTGTATCCCTTTTGTATTTATGTCAATATAGATATTATTATTACATTTAATTTATCTTTGTTCCTGATAAAACTTCATGGTAAAATAATGTTTATTGTTTATTTTTTTCAGGCATATTCAGGTAAACTGCAATGCGATGCTTGCAAAATATACTGTCCGGACGCAAGAAAAATGTATAAACATATGAACATGAGTCATTTATTCAAATATTCATGTCAAATGTGCAGCTATGTTTGTTTCAGCAGGTACTTTTTGATATATTTGATTGTGTGAACTTATTAAAATTATCATTGGCTAGTGACGCTCACCCTTGCTTCGCTCGGGTTCGTCTCTAGATACGTTTTAACGTTTAGTATGGAATAGATAGACTATATATTATATGATATATAGCCTAGAGCTCCTCAATAAACAGGCTATCTAATGCAAAAAGAATTTTTCAAATCGGTTTACTAGATTCTGAGATTAGCGCGTTCAACAAACTGTCTATATATATATAGTGTATAAAAAATAAAATAATATTATTTTTATTACAGAGGTCAAGCGAAAATGCACTATAAATGGCATAAAAATGTTACATACTCATGTCCACACTGCAATAAAGAATTTACGTAAGTGATTCACGCTAATATAAAATACTAAAGAAATCATATTATAATGTGAAAGTCTGTGAGTGTATTTGTTATTTATTCACACTATAAGAGGAACTAATTATGGTTTTATAACAGACTTTTTAAAAATTGAAATAAATAACGTAGGTTTTTTTTTCCGATATCAAAACAAGGTGGTACAAAATTTTGATGTGTTTCTTTGTTGTGCGATATCTTTGCTAATTGTGAACCGATTTTCATGATTATATTTTTAATCAACACACATATATAAGATTATACCTCAAGGGTGGTTTAATATAAATTTTAAGAAAACTCACCCCTGACAGTGGAATAATCACTTTTAAAGCTGGTGTATATTTTTAATTAAAATGTACCCCTTCGGTGCCTAACAGTAGCCTATGTCTTACATTAGTTCAACGTCTATCTTTGAACTAAATTTCATTCAAATCTGACCAACTGTTTAAGCATTTAGAGTAAAACAAACACCCATACACAGATATATGAACTTTTGCATGTATATTAGTAGTTCGATTACTTATCAATTCGAAAACTGGGTAATAAAAAACATTTACATATTTCCAGCAAAGCGTCAACGAGGCTAACCCACATACGTATCAAACACCCGTCCACCTACATCTGCAACCTCTGCGGGCACAGCTTCGTCAGCGTCACAGGCCTTTACTGTCATAAGAAGCTCGCTCATACAAAACAGGTATATTATTTAACAAATCATTTGTTACAGAGCTTATTACTTCATAACCAGATGTACCCGTAAATTTAAATTTTGATATTTTTTTAAATAATTACTTTATTAAGTATGCTAAATTTCTAGCACGCGTTTGTTAAACTTTGAAGAAAACTTCTAATTAACCAATTTTGCAACAGACATACCTATTTTATGGTATAGAATTGATGTATTGACATCCATCAGATGTTTACAAATTCGCTTTTGTAAATGTCTGATGGACTTTAATAAAGTATCTGATGGATTTAATATTATTTTAAAGTGATTACAGATTAGGTTACCTTACCTAAACTAATTTAGGATTAGTTTTAATGAATGACATTTATTCAGTGAAGATAAGCTTTGAGTGTAGGTCCTTACTATTAACTATTACATTACAGGAGGTGGAGGAGAGCGCGGGCGCGCCGGACCGCACGCACGCGCTGTACTGCGCCGAGTGCGACGTGCAGTTCCGCGACGACGCCGCCCTCGCCACGCACTACGGCTCCTCTATCAAGCATGCTGATACTAACCTGTGAGTAGTCCTCGGTCCTCACTAGATCAGACTGACTTAGCCCACACAAGCTTATACTTCCCCATACTAGATCACGCTAGCCAACAAAAGATCACACTAGCCCATATTAGATCACACTAGCCCACACTAACTTATACTAGCCCATACTAGATCACACTAGCCCATTTAAGATCACACTAGCCCATACTAGATCACACTAGTCCATACGAGACCATACTTGACCATACTTGACTTTAGGCTAGTGTACCAGCTCAATTTGACCCCATTAGTCCATATGAGACCACATTAGACAACGCAAGCATCAGCTAGCCTAGTGTGAACTAGTTTATACTAACCCATACTAGACCACACTAGTCCATATTAGACTACATCATGTTACACTAGACTGCACTAGCCCATACTAGCGATTTTCATGATTGTTATTTTATTAAAGAATTAATGATTTTGAAGTTGGTGTGACCTTATAGTTAAAAATTAATTTTAACTGACTATACTTAATAGTCAGATATTTAATTTGATGTATAATTACATCATTTCATAATAACTCCTATTCGAATATAGCCATAAACCAGAACGCATCCTTGTTATAATTATTATTATCTATGGTGTCACTCGAGCGCCTACTCTATTTTTTGTCTTTGGTTTCTCTCTCTCGCTTACGTTGTAACCTGTGTCCGATGTACTGGCATTCATGTATCTGGCATTGATAGCGAGCTAGTGATGATATAAATATACGATAATTTATTTCAGATCTATTAAAACAATAAAGAAAGAAGGCGCAGGCATCCGTCGCGGGAGGCCGCGGCAGACGGGCAGCATCGTCAATACAGGGGTGCCCACGTCCTCTACTTGCGAGATTGTAAGTTACTTATACACTAGCCTACGTACTACCTGCCTATGTACTTCTCTGGCTCATAGCCTACCTGAGTACTACCAAAAAAGCAATCACACACACACACACACACACACTCAAACGAATACGCACAATCACACGAATACGCGCACACAGACGTGCGCGCACACTAATATTGTACACGACACACGCGCGCGCACACACGCACTTACAAAACAACGTACGCACGTACGTGCACAATGACAATTTTCACTATATTACTCTATCTGCTAACATTATAAACTACTAATTTTATGAGCTGTTTATGTCCGAAGTGCTCGTAGTACAGGTTCTCCTAGTACGAGTTTCCAAGCACTCGTTTTGGATTATTTAAATATTTTAAGATTAACGAATTCCTTGAAAGGAGTATTAGGATATTTTTGTAACCTAAATAAACTCTTCTCAAGAGTTTCTTGTTAATGGAAATGTTGGGAATTAAATTATATTGACTACTATGCAGGCTCGCTGTACCCAATCTTTAAAAGAGCAAATATTGAGTTTTTCGCCTGCTCTTCTCAGCAAAACTGCTTTCCGAGCCGGTGGTCGCTTCCTCACGAACTGATTTGAAGATTCAAAAGTGTTTTATAAGTCTAGTTGAATAATATCTAAATTTCATTGTCAAATAAACGATTGAACTCTAGTGTCACAAGTACCTGTCCAACGACTCCCAAGCACGCCGCCATTACGAGGCGGAGCACCCCGGCGCGCACTTCCTCAAGAGATACATGTGCGATATCTGCGGGCACACCACTAGGGTGAGTGTTTTCGGTATACATTTTGTGTTTATATGATGCTATTAGAATTTGAATTATATAATTTTTAGTTACCGTCTTTCATTGGAAATAGTCATTCTGAATTATGGTTACGTAAATTTAAATATTTTGTTAATTTAGGTAGTTATTAGGCATATATAAAATAACATTTTTTTCTTTATGGAATCTGTTCATTTTTTTTTCTTCTTCAATTTCATTAACTTCTTTTTTTGTTTCTTTTTCTATTTTTTAAGCTATTATGGAGGAATCTGACCTAATCATTTTGATACATTTAAATATAAACTATAATTAAAAAAAAAACTTTTATAATAATAAAAGTTTAACATTAAATAAATGTTCATTCTTTTATTCATAAATGAATGAAATAATACTATCTAACCATCGATTGAAAAAATACTAGATATACAACCAATGACAAAAGTGTTCTCACCGAATGAGCGGTCATTTGAAGATTTGAAGGCGCTTCTAATTTTTTTTTGTGAAAACAACTTTAAGCGTTGCATGTAAGGTTCAATTTACGTTGGTGTATATTTTTTCCAACCAGAATAATTACCTAAACACAATTGATGACATTTTTAAGAGAACTTTTACATGTGATTGTGTATCTAGTACTTTTTGAAGTAAAACTTCTTTAAGCACGCTTGACTTGGGGAGTTGAGCTGGTGAATGCGTTACAAAAAAATGTACGTACGTTTGTTGCCCATGGTAACATGGTTTTCTTAAATAATATTCTATAAATGTATGATTGTAATATGCCTAATATGCGTTATTTTTAGTATTCTAATTATTTAAAAGATAAATAGAATTTTATAAAAAGTACCGATAACCTACAGAAGTTTTACTTCTTGCGCGTGTACACATTCATACACGCACTCTTTAATTTTTTTGATCGATGTATCTAACGTACACTACTCGCGCACGGCAGCAATACGCCAACCTGACGGTGCACATGCGCACGCACACGCTGGAGAAGCCCTACGCGTGCCCGCACTGCGAGCGCCGCTTCAGCATGCCCAGCAACCGGGACCGGCATCTTGTGGTAAACACCTCTTATATCTATCCTTTTTAGGGTTCCATACCCCAAGAGTACCGATGGGACCCTATTGATAAGTCACCGCTTTCCGTCCGTCTGTCTATATATCTATCCTCTTTAGGGTTCCGTACCCGAAGGGTGTCATCGGGGCCCTATTAAAAAGTCACCGCTTTCCGTCCGTCTGTCAATCAGCGAGCTGTATCTCATGATCCGTAATACGTAGGGAGTTGAAATTTTCACAGAGTGTATATTTCTATCACCGCAATAGCAGCAAATCATAAAAGACAAAGAGGGCAAATTTCAAAATGGCTACTATGCAAATAAAAATCTATTATGCCGGTATTGGTCGGGGTATTCAGTCCTATAAATGCTAATAATAAAAAGTATTAAAAGTACATAGTGCTATATCTTATACGATGGTACGGAACCCTTCGTTTGCATACGAAAGGGTCCGACTCGCACTTAATTTCATTTTTTTTTATATACACGAGTATACAAATACCTTAGACTTTTTTATCCTAGTTTTGGTTTTATTTCGTCGTGATTTTTTTTTGCGTTACTTGTGCTATTTTCAAACTTACAAACCATTATATTGACATATTGTTAGATCGCTTGAATTGTTATTGTATCCACACATCAGCTATATTACGTCATGGAATTTATTACTTTAGGCGTTTATAACTTTTTTTTAGAAAGCTTTTGAACCCCAGTTTTAGTTTACCTAGTAACTGACATACACATTTCTTGCTCAGTGTTAATTTTTACTAATCCTTCGATTTAAATCGGCCGGGCAGCTGTTACAACGTGAAGAAATAAAACACATTCATTCAATGACTTTCGCATTTATAATAATAGTTAAATAGGATATGGTGTTCTTCATTAAGTAGTAGAGCTCCTGCTCTTCTGCTCTCCACATATTGTTCATTTTGTTCTTTGTATGATACAAATAATGACGAGGTGACGAGTAATAGGGGAGAGTGGAAAAGAAAGACGTACTGCGCCAACCCAAGTAATTTGGGAAATGGGCAGATGATAACGAATAATAATATGTATGTGCTATGTGATAGGTGAAAATTAGTTCTTTCATTGCAAAAATAATCTCTTGACAAATCATCATTACTATACACAGTGCTACGAGGATCATTTGGCACGTGGCGGAAATCAGAACTAACACCGCCATCGTGTAGTCTTTCCCAAAGTGGGCGATAACGCCCCCTTGTGGGCGCTGTAGGCCTAAAGGGGGGCGGTAAGAGACCCAGAGAAAAAATGGGGGCATTGTGTAGAGGCTTAGGGGGCGATTTGTAATTTCATGTAGCTAGGAGGACTCTTAGTAGGTGAAAAAATGGGGGCGCTAAAAAATAATTTATTGTCAAAGTGGGCAGTAGACAAAATAAGTTTGGGAACCCCTGGTGTAAAGCGTCACATTTGAGAGAAGTTGGAGTTGATGTTTGTTGTAGATATTTCGTGCTTTTATTTCAATAAAAATGTCTCAAAGCATGAAGTGGTGTTAGAGAGGTTAGGAGGTTTTTTTTTTATAAAAGAAGAACCCTAATTTCACACCCACGCCCTCACGTCAATGTCACCTAAGTGCCAAATGAACCTTGTAGCACTGTACAGTCAATAATTACTATATCTATCAGGTCCACACGGGTGAGAAGCGCTACCAATGCCAACACTGCCACCGGCGCTTCACACAAAGCAGCGCGGTCAAGCTGCACATACAGACTGTACACCTCAAGATCCCCTACGCGCCCTGGGATAAGAAGAACCGCAAGCGTCGTAGAGACCCCGACCCCTCCAACCCCCACCTGCAAGCCAACTCCAATCCCACCCAACTAGCATTTCCCACGGGACTCGCACCGACCCCCCATCCCGCACAGAAGCTGCTCCTAGACTCGTCCCACGGGAACTACCTCAGCGCTTACATCACATACAATGAGTAGGCTACAGGTATAGTCTGTGGCGTCAGTACGTTGATATGACTAAATATCAATTTTAAAGGGGCTTCATTTTGAAAGTTTGACAGATTTTGTTATCATAATGTTATTAATTTAATGAAAATATTATGAAATTTGAACATAAACTTGATTTAATTCAAACTTTGAAAACTTTGGGCCATTAAAATTGACATTTAGACCTGTTGTTACTCTCCCGCCAGTTGGTTGTTAAGCCCTTTTTACGCTTACCCGTGTGAAGAGTTTTGTGACAGACACATAGACGATACAGCTGTACGTGTGAAGAGAGCTTTAGTGTATTACATAGTCTGGAAAACATTTTATGAGACTGCCAGTGCAAAGGTGGCCTATTCTTAAGGCAATTACTTAAAAAAAAAAAAAGATTATTTAACCAAATAATATATCCATTTTTATTAGTTTTATATTAAAAGACATCGGTTTTGTTTTTAAAATATACATATTATGTCAAAATTAGCTTAGGCTATTTTTGCGCTGAAATCTGAAGGCAATATACCGGCTCTATCGCGTATTAACTTATTTTAGTGAATTAATTTTATTATACTGTATGTATTATTATACTTTAATATGTGCAAAATCAAACTGAATACTTATTTTAGTTTACATTAATATTTGTATATAATAAAAAGTTTTTTAAACTTTATGCTTAAGATTTTATTTTTGAATCAACCAACGTTTCAACCATTTTAATGATTAATTAATGGTTAATTGAGGTCTGAATAAATTCCATTTTAAATAATAAAGTTTATTTTGTATATTTATAACATTAAATTTATTTTAAACGTAACAGGGAACAGCAGATTATTGTCGCTCTATAGCTTAATTGACTTCACAGCACGGCTCGAGCCAGAGTATATAATAAGTAGTAAATGCTACAAATTAATATTGCGAATTTATTGCTAAAAATAACAAATTGAGCATTTCAAATTAATTTGAAGCATAAACATCAATAACACAATAAAATATAACAATAAAAATATTTAAATAATCGTATAAAAAAATAAACATTCAAAACAATACTCAGATCTAATAAATAATAAATCACATGTGGGAATGTTACGGTGCGAACGTCTGTTCGTTGTAAACAGCTAAAATGCGTCTAAAAATTAAATAACAAAAAGGCGACTACAAACTTCCTTCTTGAAAAAACTTTCAGATTTTCCTAGTGTTCAATGTATTTGTCCGATATTTTACAAGCCCTTGTTAAAGTACACTTCGCTGATTTTGGGGTGATTCTTCTTTACGGTCTCCTGTAAATAAATTCATTTATTTTATTTAAAAGATAATTAAATACTTTTAGATGTACGGGAACTCTTTAATTTTCCGGGATGAAAAGTATCTAAGATGTTGACCGGGGATATAAGGTACCATTCAAATCGGTCCAACAGTTTCGAAGTTTAGCCTATACAAACAGAGAAACAAAAAATTTGAAAAAAAATCTGGATTTGTTCTATTTCTCTTCTTACATCCCCCTGACTGGGTTCTTAGCATTTTTTTCTATGTACAGACATTGAACCTTTACAGTTTTATTATATGTATAGATTGCTCTATTTTGTGAGTTAATAATTTAAAGCTAACAAAATATTATAGCAAAATTGCCCCCACTCACCCTAAGTTCCGGGTCAAGGCTGTCCACGGATATGGCGGCGCGCTGGTCGAAGATGGCGCAGCACAGGGGTGTGGCGAAGGTGACGCACAGCCCCACGAGGAACAGCTGGAAGGGGATCACCATCATGGGTCGGCGGCAGAACAGCCCGCGCCGGGTCGCGATATTAGTTATTATCGGTGTTACCGCTGTTTATAAAGAGATAGGATCGGTTATTACACATGTTATTGTGAATATGAATGTTCTTGTCATTTGGTATTTTTTTTTTAAATAAACAAACTTTTAATTAACATGTTAAGACGTAATACTTTCTTAGGTTTACGCGAATATTTGACATTTTATATAAAACCATCTTTTCGGATTTATTCGCTGATTTATTTTGATTTTTGGTTCCCGACGTTTCGAATGCTTTACAGCAATCATGGTCACGGGAGAGACTACGGTTTTGATGTCTCAAAGGCATTGTATACGAGTAGTTTATAGGGAACCAAAAATCAAAATAAATTCTCGAAAAAATCTGAAAATATAGTTTTATTTAAAACGTTAAAGAAGTCTGCCCACTACCCAGTCTCATACCATGACCATGCTAGGAGCGTGTCAGGCAAAAAAAAATTCTTTGTATTGAAATGTATGAGACTCTGCCCACTAGACCGTTCCGTCACCGACCGGCACCGTCGCGTGCCGTGCACGGAGGGTCAACAATTGTCGGCGAGAATATTTTGCCGGTGCCGGTGCGCTCCGTGCCTGACACGCGACGTTGTTGAACCGGTGAGCATACGTGTTATAAACGCGTATGATGACCATTATAACCGCGTATGATGACCGTTCTAAGCCCGTTACGTATTGCCGCTTGTCTTGTAGAGATGGGCGATAATCGTTATTAAAGATGGGTTAGTACCGATATTTCTCAGGATTAGGTAATATTAATATATTCATCTGGCAATATTGTAACTAATACTTCAATATTAGTGATATTTATCTAGAAACAACAGGTAATACTAAAACGGGAACCATACGGATATGACACGCGGATGATACGCGGTTGATACGGGGATGATACGGTCTCTATAACCGTTATGTACGGGCAAGATACGCTGTTGATACGGTCTAGTGGGCATAGTAGTCCGTGCCGTGCTCGTTTCCGTGCCTGATACGTTTATAGCACGGTCATGGTATGAGACGGTGTAGTTGGCAGAGACTCTTAGACATACTTAGTATTACTTAACGTCTATTTGTACCTATACTAAATTTCATATAAATCAGTTCAGCCGTTTCAGCGTGAAGTAATAACAAACATACACACAAACTTCTAAAAGTATTATAGTTATCAGATTTGTCACCCAAAGAAAAACAGCGGCGTTACGCTTCGAAAATCACAAAGAAACTAATTTCTTTTGCAACATTAGAACATCCATCCTAAGTTGTATATTCTGGATGGATAAACGAATTGTAATTTTAATTGCTTATCCTGTTTTCAATTTAGTCTAAGTACCTATATGCAGTAACCATAAAAATACACGTTTGGCTCAGTTTGTAGTGACACTACTTTCTGTGTCAGCGGTCGCGGGTTCGAGTCGCGCTGGGGGCATTCGGTTGTGTGTTGAGCACGAATGTTTGTACTCCAGTCATGGCTGTTTATATTTATAATATATATGTATTTAAAGTTATATATGTGTAGTGTATCAATTATCTAGTATCCATAACACAAGCCTCGTAGCTTACCATGGAACTAGATGGTGCTGTGTGTTACTGTCCCAACATATTTATTTTAGTTCTGTTGCAAAAATTTTTTCCTATCTTGGTAAATCTTGATTTCTAAAATATTATACCAGAACATACGAAGCAAGTATTCATATATGTTTGTATATAAAGTTTATATTACATGATTTTTTTAAATGAACCAATTGAAATTTCAATTAATTTGTTATTGACGAAATGAACTGGAATCAATTGTCTTTCGTTGTGACACGAGACGTACCTTATTCTAGACTACAGTATATTGACCAGTTTATTTTAAAATAATGACGATATGATCAACTAAAGTTGCATTGATTTGAATAATTATACTTTTAAAATACTAAAATACCTGCTTTTGACAACTGAAGTACCTAATGAATAATTATTTATAGCATTTTGCTTAAAAATACACCTATGTAGGTATATAGATATGTGTATGAGGTTACAAGTCTTTTTAATTGTAAACCGGTTTTCATTATTTAATTAATAAAAATCGAACTCAAATTCGGTGTATGATCAGCACAAACGTTCGTTGATAGACTAAGATTAGTAGGCAGAAACACTTAAACCCAAACTGTAAAACTATTTCGATGGCACGTTTATCTTAGTTTGTAGTGACCCTACTTTCTGTGTCAGCGGTCGTGGGTTCGAGTCCCGCTGGGGGCATTCATTTGTGTGATGAGCACGAATGTTTGTACTCCAGTCATGGGTGTTTATATTTATAATATGTATGTATTTAAAGTTATATATGTGTAGTGTATCAACTATCTAGTATCCATAACAAAAGCCTCGTAGCTTACTATGGAACCAGATGGTGCTGTGTGTTAATGTCCCAACATATTTATTTATAAAACACTACAAACTCACTCATTCCGGGCAAAGCCATGAGTACCCTAGATATGCAGACCAGCCCGATGCCGTACTTGGCCGCGCGCTTCGACTCGCCCACGCGCGTGCCGTCCGCCGTGAAAACAGGCGTGCCGTTTAGTAGCTCCCTAAGGAAAAGAGGATCCTGTATATTATTTACTGCACATCAAAATACATACACAGGTATTTTATTAGTAGAAATTGAGGGCAAAAGTGGACTTATCTTTAAAAGACATCTCTTCCAGTCAACCTATGTCCTATTAGGATGAGAAAGATTCGTTTAGCGGATCAAAAAAGAGAATAAGGATACTGTAATAATATAATTAAATATATACGAGTATGTGTATTCTAATGTTTTAAGGGTATTCTTAGGTTTACGCGAATCTTTGACATTTTAAATGAAACTATCTTTTCTGATTTTGTCGCGGTCTTAGGTATAATGTGTTAATTTCCGATATTTCGAATGCTTTATAGTAAAAATTGTCACGAGAGAAACAAGAGATCAGAAACCTCAGTCTCTCTCTTGACCATGTTTGCTGCAAAGAGTCCGAAACATTACATTGGGAACAAAATCTAAAAATAAAAAGCGAAAAGACGAGAACAAATTGATAAAGAAACATAGTATTATGCAATCATATGTAGAGTTAGTTACTTAAATAGAAATATCTTTTACCCGCTTCTCATCATGGGGATATTGATGAAGTTGGCGCCGCACACGGCCGCGAAAGGCACCAAGCGAGCGTAGATTGGGCTCATGTTCTGAAAATTAGAAATAAAAGTAGAAATAATATTATTAATATCAATTTAATAAATACCTAAATAATACCTATTAGTTTATTTTTATCACACTAATATTATACATTCGTTGTTTTCTTGATGTTGAATGAATTCCTAACTAATTTCTGTCATCGAGACCGGTGAGAGTCCCGAGGGTAAAATACCGCCGATTTTTCTGCTTCGGGCTCCTACTCAGAAGTTCTTTACAGAACACTTGGCTCGAGCCAGGACTCGAATCCACGACATCCAGTACTGCAGCCAACAACGAGACAAAGGCGGGGCCGCGGGAGACAACACGTCAGTACGTAATTAGGTTATTAAACCTATATAACCGTGGCCAGCGGCAGCGTTGGCCATTGCTATCGATTATTACTTGCACTGTCAGCGTTGGAAGTCGGAGGTTCGATATTTGCACAGATCAACGACAAAGATAAATAAGTACGAAAAAAGAGAACGGAGTCACTAGATAGAGTACCTAATCTTAGTCTACACAATTTTTATCAAATATTATATATATTGTGTTACTTTAATAAGGATTCTTGAACAAAGCAATAGAATCTACGTTAGTTAGATTCATTCTTTCAAAATAAATTGACAGCGTCTACACAATGATATTTTTAAAGATCAGATGCATAAAACGAAAATAGAACTATTCATGCATATTATAGAATATCACTATATATTTTATCAGTAGATAAGCTTTACGTAAGAAGGCGGTGTCCGTGACGTAGATACATGTATTGTATGAGAATAGTATATTTAGAGTCATGGCGCACTTTATTTGCCGCGTCCTTAGGAGTGTGATAAGTAGAGTGCCATGAAACTCTGTTTACACAGTCTTGTTTGTTTGTTCATCGTTGTCAAGTACAGTCTGATATTAAAATTAAAGGTCGTTTTATTATTTTATATATAAATAGGCTATTACTAAGTACTAATAAATAGCAACTTTTCGCCTGCGGCTTTCTTTGTTTACGTTTATAAATTTTACTCATTTTTGATTTACTAATCCATACAGACAAATAAAATTGAAGTGTCTGTTTGTAATGTAAAAATAACAGCTTTTTACTAAATGCATGTGAAAGTTTATATGGTACTTATAAGAAAAAAACAATTTTTAAAATTTTTATCTGTCTGTCTGTTTGTTCCGACTAATCTGGACCGATTTTGACGGGACTTTCACTGGCAGATAGCTGATGTTATAAGGAGTAACTTAGGCTACTTTTATTTTAGAAAAAGAATCAGGATTCCGCGAAAAAAAAATAAAACCCATGAAGTTGTGAACAAAATCCGCGTACGGCGTACGCACTCGAGCGAAGCGAGGGTAAATCGCTATATAGGTAATTTAAATGAATATCTTAGGAGTAGCAAGCTACTATTTATGTAAAAACATAGCTAACCGTGAAAACGTACCTATTACCTAGGGACGAACGCGAGCGTAGCGAGCGTGAGTCGCTAGTAATTAATATAATTTGACTGTATTTTTTATGTGTAGGTATATGTCACGCGTTAACTTCGCCAATTATGAATCTATCTTCATAATTACCTATTTGTAAATGAAAAGGTTTTATCACAAAGGTGGACGCATATTAATTTCTAAAAAAAGTCCACAAGGACTAAAAAGAAGGGTTAAGAAATTATTTTTAAGTGCTTTAAAGTCGATGAACCTTTTTTTAGTCAATTAGCGAACATTGATCGTCGCTTTAAATGCTCCCATTAGACTATTACGTAAAACTTTATCGAAAATTCACCGAATAAACACGTAACATTTTCAACGTCGTTTTTAATTGACTCTCTTTTTAGTAGGGGAGCGCGGGGCTAGATTGAATATAGGGGAAAAAACTAATACAACGCTTTTCCTCCCTATCTAACAATAAAAAGTATGTGATTTTTTTTTAACTATTATTATATTTTATTTTTGTCAATTTAAATATTTTACTACATAAAATTACTTTTATTATAATTGTATTCTTATGTTAAATCCTACTAATGTTATAAATGTGAAAGTTTGTGAGGGTATATGGATGTCCGAATGTATAAATGTATGGATGTTTGCTACTCTTTTACGCTAAAACTGCTAAATGGATTTTAATTATACTTTACAATAATATAGCTCATACATCAGAATAACACATAGGCTTTTTATCTCGGAAAAATTTACGGTTCCAGTGGGATAGATATGATTTTGTTTTTCTAGAGGCGAACCCGAGCCAAGCCAGGGTGAGCCGCTAGTATTCTATAAAGGACGCAAAAAAGCTAAAATTTATACGTGTTGAGAGGCGCATACACACCCGTGTGTATTTTAACAATCGATTTCCCGGAAATTCGCACGGAAGCGTTAACATATATTCATTATTCATTTAGCTTTTGATAACTTTGTAATCAGGTAGGTACATTAATTAGTAATGAAATTTAGAAAAAAAAAACAAATTAATTTCACCAAATAGATAAGTGATAAGATTATGATGACTATAATCTACCACACATAACGACTAACGTGTTACGTTTATTACGAACTATTACAATTTACTTAGTAAGTAATAGGTACTTATCTTTTAACACGTTCTACCACCCGTGAAAATATACGTAATCAAAAATACACAAATGAATAGTCTAATTTATCAATGTCAAGGAAGTGTCCCTTATGGCAGATTGATTTATCGATCCTTTACTTTGATTATTTTAATACTTAGTCAAATTTCCCAAAAAATGTACGTATATGATAAGCTAATCAAAAAAAAAAAACCAGTGACGATTCGCTATTTTGGATTAATTACGGAAATATTCAATTTAATTAAGTAAGTACTTTGAAATTACATTCGACAAAAAATATTGTTACCTAGTGAATTTAAATAGGCATTTTTTACAATTCTCACGTTTAAAAAAAATAATTGCTTTGAATATCATTTTCGACGACAACGTTAACGATGTCTGTATTTTGTGATATCTTCTTAATTGTTTACTTAGCCATTCAGTTTTTAAACTAAAAACCGGCAAACACTGAAAAGTGACAAAATATATTATCATATATTTAATTTAGAAAAATATTCAAATATTCTATGTCAAAGACTTGGCTAAGACAGTCTACAATCGATATACATAAGTACGAACATTTAAAATGGCAATATCTAAGCGTTTCATTACGTGGTTAGAAAAAACTTATCTCTGGTATTTCATATATAATATTCTTCTTAAAACGATTTTGAATGAAGGAAGTTACCATTACTCAAGAAGTAACAGCCCGACCAATGAGAACTGAACTACCAAAGAAGGACTACATTAATCAAAAATAAACATCCGAAAACTACAAAGTAAAAGGTACAAAATATGTATACTAATTAGTGGTCAATATAAGTATAATAATCCCCTCGTATTGAAGGGAGGCCCAGCAGTGGGACGTTAAAAAGGGCTGAATACAATACAATACAATACAATATACATTTTTATTTCATAGACTAGCGACTCACCCTCGCGTCGCTCGGGTTCGTCCCTAGGTACGTTTTACTGCTGAACTGAGCTGAACGTTGATAAGTCAGTCAGTGAGTCGCGAGTAGTGAATAAAAATAGTAATTGCGAATGTACCTTAGGTGATAGACATATAATATTGCGAACTTGCCTATATAACTTTTTAAGACCTACAATTTTCTAGTACAATGTTTTGATGTATCTCTTAAGGTTCAGCCAGCGTTAGTCATATAAATTCCTATCGACGACTCGATAGAACCAGTCATTGTGTTTTCCCGCGGGAAAGAAAAATGTGCCTGTAGTAAAAGGTATCCTAAATGTTGACCCGAGTAATAAGCTATCACTTCACCAAATTTCGTTGTAATCGGTTTATTACTTTTTGCGTGAAACGCGCACACACAAACAGACATACAGACAAACAGATAAAAATTTTAATAACTATTGTTTTGGGGTCTAATATTGTGTACATAATAGGTTACAGTGATTGTTTATAAAAAATATTTCATGTACAGATTTCGCTAAGTTACTGCTTTATTATAGTAGAGATAATTTAGATAGTCGCCCTTCATGAAGTGCTAAATAAGTTATCAATAACAGAATGGAAAAGTACCTATGATGTGAACGGTAAAAGATCTCTTAAGGCTCTAGTTGTTTGAATAAATATGCTATATATATTTTCTATGTCGCGTTATATGACACACCTCTCTGACGTTGTGGGGTAATAGGTAAACATTGAAATAATGATAACATAATATATCTAAATATTATGCTAATGATACTGTTAGTGGAATTTTGCGTTTCCTCCTTATGACGTTTTAGGTGACGTTTCAAAATTATCTTCTACACATAAATATAATCAAATTCTGAGTCGAATATGTACATTAAATATTTTTTGGAAAATCTTAATGAAACAGTCATTATTATCGATACATAGGCTAAATCTATGTATAGTTTTCAGAATTTTTTATGAAATTTATTATGATTATAGTTGGTTATCCGGGTTAACATATAGGATACTTTTTACTGCGGGAAAATATATCATCTCTGAGAAACTTATACTAAACGTTAAAACGTAACTACTAGTTGACAAATTATAATTTGTAGATATTTTCCGTTTAATAATTTTTCATTAATTCTATTAGAACACTTGAAGGTAGTCTGTTTCATTAATAAAATGAATATTAAAAAAATAAATATGCGTAATCTATATCTATACATATAATAAAACTGTAGAAGTCGAATGTCTGTACATAGAAAAAATATGCTAAAAACCAAGTCAGGGGGATGGATGTAAGAAGAGAAATAGAACAAATATATATATATAGATTTTTTTCAAATTTTTTGTTTCACTGTCTGTTTGTCTGTTTGTACGAGCTAATGTCTGAAACTGTTGGACCGATTTAAATGAAGTTTTGCATGGTGGTGTCTTATATCCCCGGTCAACATTTTAAATACTTTTTATCCCGGAAAATTAAAGAGTTCCCGTGGAATAGTTAAAAAACTATAGTAACTTATACAGCTTAGTACACAAAAACTGCGGATTGGATTTTAATGAAACTTTACAATAATATAGTTAATACATCAGAATCAAATAAGCTACTTTTTATCCCGGAAAAATATACGGTTCCCGTGGGATAGATTTGTTTTTGTTTGTCTAGAGGCGAACTCGAGCGAAGCGAGGGTGAGCCGCTAGCATTCAATACCTGAAAGTACCTAGAACCTGAAGGTTAATTTTGTATTTAAACATTTAGATTTTTTTTTAAATTGTAAAAGAACTTCATTTCTTTTTCTAAATAGTTGGATATCTCTTCCTTTAAATTATATCAGGTAAATTCACGATACATATAAAATGGGTACCTACTACCTACGCACTACAATTACAATTCTACATTATTCAACTTTATGTTAAGATATGTTTTTCACTAAATAAGAAATATATTTATATAGTTGATATAAGTTTTAAATAAAAAACGATAGCAAACTCAATGACAGTTTCATTCGTAATCTACCATTTGTAAAAATATTATCAAAAAAAGGAGTAGTTATTATAAAATACTAAATCGTGCCAATTACGTATTATAATATAAAAATAATATCATACTAATCATTGACTTGACAATTTGTTAACAGCATCCGGTTATAAAAACTGTGAGAAAATAATGGGATTTTTGAACTCTACTGATAAGTGTTCAAGATGTCATGCTAAGTCAAGACTACGATGCTATGCGTATATTTTTAACCGACAAAAAAGAGGAGGAGATTCTCAATTGGACACGTATATTTTTTTTATATTTGTATTTTTATTTAATAGTTTGTAATAAATAGCCGGTAACGATAAAATTAATCAATTGTTATTAATTATTATTATAATTAACACTTATATTTTTCAACATTGAGGGATTTAATTTTTTTTGTTTTTTTGTATCTAAAGAGATAACATGTACATGATAGTTTAATACCATATCAATAATATCTTATCTGCATGTATCCGTGCAGCAATATTATCTACTTATAGTTTTTAATACATTTTAATTATAATAATTAAAATAAAAAACAATATAATATTATAATAGCGAAATTTAAAGCCCAAGAACACTTAATTGAAGTTTGTTTTATATGTAACTAGCAACTCACCCTCGCTTCGCTTGGGTTCGCCTCTAGAAAAACAAAATCAAATCTATCCCACGGGAACCGTACATTTTTGCGAATAAAAAGTAGCCTACGTGAGCTATATTATTGTAAAGTTTCATTAAAATCTATTAAGTAGTTTTTGCGTGAAAGAGTAACAAACATCCATACATCTATACATCCTCACATACTTTCGCATTTATAATATTAATAGGATTATTTTGTTAGTACTAAAAAATTTGCAGTCTGTATAGCATTCACGTTGTCCAGATAAACTAGTCTTATTTGACCTAATCCTTAACTTTGATAAATAAAAGCCCTATTGGACTATTTGTCACGGTTGTATTTAAAATTAAAATAAAACTATTGGAAAAGCAAATTTTCCACCTAGTTATATTAATCTGCAAATATATAATGTACGTCACGTGATGTCTTAGCCAATTAATTATTATAAACCGATTTTGTTATATCTTTTTTTTAAAGATACGATATTTTATATCTAAAGGGTCCCCCCTGAATGTGCGTTCACCTTAACGTGGTGGGAGAGCTCTGTGGCGTCCAGCAATCCAGCCAAACGCGAAACCTAGAGATATTCTGGGAGGCGTTAGGTGTACCATGCGGGTTACTAATGGTATTTTTCTGATAGCAGAGTGGACTGTTGGAGCAACCCCTCGTTTGTCGTGGTCTGACTCAACAGGTAGACATCGGAACGTCATGGTTGAGGTTGGTTGCGTAAGCGATCCTGCGACACCCATTAAGTTTGAGGAGGTTCCGTTGTGTTTTAGTGAGTAGTACTGGCTTTTCTTGTCGGTGAGTTCCTAAGTAAGAGATAAAAAAGTATCCTATGTCTTTCCCAGAGTCTCAAACTATCTTTTTACCAAATTTCATCTAAATCGGTTCAGTATATCCAGAGATTACCCCCTACAACCTCACAAACTCACAAACTTACCTCTTTCTAATATTAGTATAGATACATAAAAAAATATGTTATCTCACCTTAACTTTGCTGTTGAGGTAGAGAGCAGTAGAAAGAGCGCCGCCACACGCGGCACAGTACGAGGCTATAAGTTGTCTGCGAAAATAGAAAGAATTGTTTTTGTTAAAATTATGACAATTGATGTTTTAGCTTTTGTTTATGTTGTATTTAGCCTTTTTAACGTCCGTCTAGTGGGCACGGGTCTCCCTTCAATACGAGGGGGGATTAGGCCATAGTCCACCACGCAGGCCAAGTGCGGGTTGGCGGACTTGCTACCTTCTCTCAGACATGCAGGTTTCCTCACAATGTTTTCTTTCACCGTAAGACAAGTGGTAATCATGTTAGAAATGATTCGCACATGAAAATATCAGAGGTGCCAGATCCGGGATATGTTTCCCAAGCGAGCACGTTACCATTGGTCTACCACTGCCTTATATTATTTATATTTTTTTGTTTATATTGCCGTTTGGAAAATCCATATGATTGTAAACATTTCGTTTTCTTAGAAAATGATCACCTTCTTTTAATTTGCCATACATTGTCACCTTGGAGAGTATTATCTTAATATACTAATATATAATATAATAATAAAATAGTAAAAAAGCGAAATCTGAAAATGAAATATTTTTTTAAAAATAATGACTGTTATGTATTGTGAACAGAATATAGACCCTTAAGAGTTATTGACATTTTTGTCTGTTCGTCTGTATTTCTGTATCATTACTTTTTCAAGTAAAAAGTACTAAGCTTATTACTCGGGTCAGCATTTAAGATACCTTTTACTACAGGAAAATATTTCATTCCCAGGGGAACAATAATTATTGGTTCTGTGAAGTCATCTTTAGAAGTCATGAAAATGTCGAGGAAAATGATATTCTAAGGACGTAATAATTATCAGATACTTTAAAGTCTTTGAAAGTTTAACAATAATCATACGAATTGAAGTGAAATTTACACAGTTTATTTAGTACACAGGTCACAGATACTATAGACTTGAGTAACACATACATATAGGCTACTGTTAGCAATTTTGCGAAAACGTGGCGGAGTATGCCCATACCAATATATAAAGCTGAAAAGTTTATTTGTTTGGATCTATTGGTCCGATTTGAAAAAATCTTTTTACGTTTTATAGCCTTAAGTACTAGCGACTCACCCTCGCTTCGCTCGGGTTTGTCCCTAGATTGATTCCTTATACAAACTTTCATCCCCATTTTCATTCCATTAAGGTATCATTTCCGGAATAAAAAATGTCCAATGTCCTTCCCACGGTCTCAAACTATCTTCTTACCAAACATTTAAATCGGTCCAGTAGTTTTTTAGTTTATTCGTTACAAACATACAAAAATACACATTTTCTCTCTTTATAATTATAGTAGTGTAGATTTATTAAGGAATGTTAAAGGTTATCTTTACATCACACTACGACTATGAGAGCAAAGTAATTTTATAAAATTAAACGAGACGGACGGAGCCGCAAGACAACGCTAGTAATACTTCATACTATAAATATACAACTCACAAGGCACTCAAGGGTGAAGCTAGATAAAGTCACTAGTTCTATAATACTTAAATATTAAAACTACCTCTAATTTAGTCGGTTATTAATGTAAGTTTTTACTCACGAGGTAGGTAGCGGTGCGTCGCCCGATCTATTAGTATAGTTGACGACCGCGTTAAAGGTCTGGTTGACCCATTGCCAAAACACCGTGGCTGCAGTCGTTTTGTAGAACGTTATCATGCCTGAAAGGTTTTTAAATTAAACTTCTGTTCTATTGAGTAAATAAGTATGTATACAGTAGAGTACATGATAATTACAGAGATTGAACTGTAATTACCATGTACTCAGAAGGTCCTGGGTTCGAGACCCAGGTCGAGCCAAGTATAGTTATTGGGTGTTTTATTAAGAAATTCTCAGTAGCATCGGGGTTCGGAAGTTTCATCCGTGTCTTGGAGAGCGTCTGTCGCATCAGTCCTGTGTCATATCTCTCAGATCATGTTGAATTATTATCATTTCATCAGAAGAGAGAGAAAGGTAAAAAGTAAAGATAGCACTTTTTTGCATGTACCTAAACTTGTGCTATAATATCTTCTGCGTTGGCTAGTGTCAATGTCAGTGTTACAATTGATTAAGACTGTCTTCCTATATTTTCTGTCTTTTCTCTATCTATTCTGGGGTTAAAAGTACCCTGTTTTTCTCTATCATTATCTCTACGTCAGTAAAAGTCCGATTAAAATACGTTTAGCAATTCCGAAATTATCTGGTACTAAGAGTCGTTAAAAATTTATAACATTTGTTTGAAAAAATAGTAAAAATTTAGGCTGGAACGAGGAAAATTATTTGAAATAAGTTTAATGTTTTTTTATATTACAAAAAAATTAATGTTTATCTTTATATTATCTTCAACCTATTTAATCATATATATATATATATATATATATATATATATATATATATATATATATATATATATACTAGCGACTCACCCTCGCTTCGCTCGGGTTCGTCCCTAGCTTGCATTAAATCACGATTGATCAGTTTTCGACCGGAGAGGAAAAATAATTAAATTACTAAAATGGCTATTAAAAAATAAGGGTTGATCGTAGAAGGGTGAAAATTGAGGATTGTATGTATTTTTGTATGTTGTATCATAAAAAAATAGAAATTAAAAATTTTGTCTAAAAAATAAAAAATTTAGGGGTGGACTACCCCTAACATTTAGGGGGATGAAAAATAGATGTTGGCCGATTCTCATAGATACCGGATAAGCACAAAAAATTTCATCAAAATCGGTCGAGCCGTTTCGGAGGAGTATGGCAACGAAAACTGTGACACGAGAATTTTATATATTAGATATATATATATATATATATATATATATATATATATATATATATATATATATATATATAACTTACATCCAGTGATAATAGTGTTCATGGGAGCCTGGGCGGACATGCGGCCGAGCACGAACATTTTCTCCCCTGTATCTGGATGGAACGCGCTGTCATACAAGTACTTGGTTGCCCATAGCTTGTCTTCATCGAAGCCTGGCGGCATCTTACGCGACTTCCTATTTCATCAAGTTAAAAATAATCATTTATTTATGTAATTTTAAATCATTTTACTATATTATTTACATTTTACTTTTATTTTCAGTTACGTTTTCTACATGTAATGTAGAAGGTAGGGTAGGTAGGTAGGTAGTAGGTAGGGTTCGATTCCGGCTTAGATATTTGTATAGAACATGATCAAGTTTAATAAATAAATGCACTTGTTATAAAACAAATTTTACTGTATTTTAAAACAATATTTTCTAAATATCTTTTAAAGATTTTGAACCTTAACATACTTAGTAGGTACCTACTTTAATTAAATGTTGAACTTATTTTGCTAAAACTACTTTTTACCTGAATTCAGTGACGATTTTCCGAGCTTCTTCCAGATCGGAGTTGCTGGCGAAAGCGTTCATCGGGTTTGTCAGCAAGAGGAAGTGCTTCGCGCGTCCCATGTACGTGCTCTGGTCGTACCGGGGCTTGTCCAGATTTATGTGACTCATTTTGCCGGACGGCGCTGGGTATAGAATTATTTCGAACTCACTAAATTTGCATATATATTTACTAAATTAAAAAAAAAGTGTTACCATTTTTTTTATCGAAAAATAGTAAGGATATTTAAAATAAAAAAATCTAAAATATAGGTTTGATATCGATCGATATGACTTTCGTAAATGTTTAATACGATTAAATTAACAACTAATTTCAATAACTGTTACTTAGTATTCCATTAATATATTTTCTTATAGCATTTCCATATGTGCTCCCAGATATTTATAGGTACACGTACATACATATATTATGTAAATGTACATAATACACGTGTAAATATATTGCTAGTTACGAGTAGTTTCTCCATGAAACGTAAAGTTGATATAATATTTGCAAATGATACGCTGAGAATAATGCAGATAAAAACCCGGAAATTCAATATTATCTACTGAAACGAATTTTATAATAGGTATTTTAATATAATATTTTTGGTTAACTAAAAGATTTTATAGGATGGTTAGTTAGAAATTATAAATTAATTTCCAAACATCTAAGTTTATTGATTACATATTTCTTTATCAAATTCCAAAAAACCGATATATGTAGGTATCATCTAGACTAGGGTCTGAAAAGTTAAATCAAATATTTGACATTTTTTTTATATTTTTAATGATTATCGATATATTATATTATGATAACTACTTATATATTGTAATGAAAATTTAATCTGTAAATTAATATTGTTTGTCTCTATATTATTATCTTTATAACAAAAAAAATATTGAGTTATATTTATTAACTACAATATCTAAAGCAGTGTAGTTCAGCCGTATTGTACCACTATAACAAAAGGTTATGTTTAGGTAACATACGAGTAGTTCGTTTTTATCGATTCTTTAAGTAGCGACTTTGGAATAATGGCAATAGGCTCGTTCTTATGCGTGTTGTAGGTATGTGTTTTGGAAGTGTAGAATTTGAATTCGGGTACAATCTTTTATTTTAATATGCAAATAAATAAAAATTATAATTCTACCTATTATATTAAATACCTACTCATTGCTTGCTTGCTTGCAATCGCTTGTCCTGACTGATTCCATTCTCTTTCTCAGGTTTTTATTTTTACAACGTATTTCTATACAGACATAGGTAGGTTTTTACTTTTTTATATTCAACGCCTAAAATGATGTGCGGATGCGGATGAAGTGTGGTCATTGTTAGTGTAGAATACAATATTGTTCGGGAATCAAATCATTAAAGAGCAGCCTGGCAAAACCAGGGCCGACTTTAGGTCTTGGAATAAGATTTTTTATATATATGGGATAAATATAAAAATTGAGAAAGGCACAAATTTATTCAGACGACGTTACTACTGCATCTTAGTTAATTACCAATCTACGTATAAATAATTCCTTTGTTCTAATCAATGTAGCTGAACTGAGATAACTTAATAACGTAAACAAACTAACAAATGTCATGGACATGGTCTTATCTTACGAAATTCTTCTGCAACGAAAACGATAAAACTGCTTTATCTAAGCAATAGAGAACTATATTAAATCATTACAAAAGTCTATAATAAATGTTGTAATTAATTTTAATGTTAAAAATTTTATCTGTTCCAATACCTATTGAAACGTTAAAGAGTTTGTATTGTTTGCGCCGTTCCTATTAACTACCAATCTGGTTGTAAAAATCTTTTTGCGTTAGCCCCGTCCCGTCCTTAAAGAAGGTTATATAATTATTGACAAAAGGTATGAACCTACCCGTCTATGTAACAGTTTAATTTCGCTTTACAATGTAACATATGGAAATATTATAGTTTCAGGTTTTTGTAGTTTAAATTTAATCAATTGAATTAATGAAAATATAGAGTTCAGTTTTCGTAGTCTAAATATAATTATTATTGCGGGGAAAGCTGCGGTTATATTATAATAAGTTCCCAATAAATAACCCCTAGCTTATCCTTAGTACCAAAACAGTAGGTAAATGAAAACAAGTACAAGTATTAAAAAAGTAAAATATATACTTAATTTAATTATTTTTTCTTAAACCTGAATCACGACACGTGGATTCAATAAATGATTGCAATCGTATATTCTAATTAAGTGTTCAAAAGTTTAATTTAATCGATGTTACCAAAAATATACGTCAAACATACATTTATATTATTTATATTCTAATAAATTATGATTTATTCCGAATGATTAAGTACGCCATTAAGTGTACTATTCATTCAATATTAAATATCGCGATTCGCTAAATATGTTAATATTTTCGCATAAAAAAAATGCTAATTACGCTATACTAATTTAATATATTATTTTTAAGAATTTCAGCAGCTAGTACTAGGGTACAAATGTGTAATAAAAAAAGGAAAACGAATAATATGAAATGTGTGTACTCTATAGAAAATATCTTCATTTTTTATAGAGTGATTACTTATTTTTTAAATCACAAATATTTAATGTTAATTAAAAAATATAACACTCGACCCTTACTAGAGTCCTTATTATTTCCAAAACACACTATATTCATTTATAATTATCAATTAACAACGTTATCAATACTGAACAAGGAATAAATTTAAGGAGCACATCAATGTTACAAATGTATGAATAAAACTCCTATAGATCTTATTCTACTCATATATATAAAAATAAGTTACAAGTAAAGTAATTTCTTATTGAGTTGAGTGAATTATTATATAGTAAATCAAAATTATTCAAGTAAAAGCTTAAAATTAAACAAAAAATAATAACTCACCGCAATATTTTTGAAACAAATTTGTAATTAAAATTTATATATTTACTATAAATGTAGTCACTATTGCTTAATCCTTATACGCATGTTTTTTGGATTTTATCTTCACTTTATAAATTTATCGGAATTATAAGTTCAAATGTTGCGCCGTCAAAAGACCTCGAAATATGACGTAAAAATCAATCCGTCCGCTGCCCAGCCACCAAAAAGTTGCCACTACTTAATGTAAATAATAGTAAATAATAAAAAAATCATTTAATTTAGTGTTGAATATTTGAATAACAGATATTTTTGTTTTAGCATTTTTTATCATTAAAGTACTCTTAATAAATTTAAATCATATGTAATATTATAAAACCAAAAGTTATTAGAAGTGTTTATATTCTAAAAAAATAATTTATCCATTTCATTTCACGAAGATACAGTTATCGCGATTATACTTGTAGTCTCCTTAATCTGTGATTATACTATTAAGTCCCGTCTTGTTTAAAATAATTAGTAAGTTAATTAAATACTTAAACAAATTATAACAATTTTATTTAAATATTATTAACATATTTAAATTTTTTATTATGTAGCCTTTGTACTAATAAGATCCTATGCAACTAGCGTGAATTGAAAAGAGTGTGCAAAATTACGTCTTGTCAAGCAAGACGATCCAAAAATATCATTACTAATTAATAACCTTTTTTAAAGGTTTTATATATTTTTAAGATGTCTTTTATAACCAGGAACGTTTTCCGTAGTTTGGTACAGGTATGATAAACATTTGCTTACTTTATTTTGTTTAAAAATAAAAAATATTTTTTCGAAGACTGTTTCGTAACTACATGTACTTTAATTTAGATGTTGTGCTTTTAAATATACTTTGTAGGATACAGTAGTTGTTTTTTTTAAATTATTGCATTTCATTGTGCATTTCATGTTACTTTTGTCCTCAAGGTATCAAATATCCTCACGTGACATAATTGATAGATTGATCACTGAAGGAGTTCTATATTATTCCGACGTATGATGTTTCAGGGTTCTCAACATGTTGGCAAAGGTTTGCATACGACCACGGTAAACGCTGATAAAAATGTACGTTTCGCGCCCCTTAACATCAGCAACTTGGTGAGAATACTAACTGTTTTACTAATATTTACACCCTACTTAATAAAGCAAAGGTTTATTAGTTATAATATTTCATATTTTTGTGTAAAATGTTCTTTTTAGAAAATATCAGTTTCAGAATTTTTTATTAATATTTTTTACAAATTAAAAATCCTTTGGGATATTTTTTGTTTTAATACAAAAATGTATAAAAAGATTGATATTATAAGTACTTATTTTGCTTTATTAGTTGATTCCTAAATATTTTTTTACTATTGTTGTTTTTTGCAATTGTAAAACTGAAAGAGGAAGAAATGAATATTATAATTATTTGCTATATTATTAGATTCCTAAATAATTTATTTATGATATTGATTATTTTAGAGCAAAATTCATATTACAACTAATTGGTATTAAAAATTTAAAACATAAAAAAACAAAAAAATATATAAATAAAAGTGTTTAATTATTTTTAAGTTTATTTACCAGGACCCAATTTTTCATCCCAAGATGAAGCCGTAAGATTATTTATAGATTGCATGTATTTATTTTGATGTAATAAAATGCCATTCTATTCAAAGGGGGAAATTTTTTTACAGAAAATATTAAATCAACCTACTTAACTAAATATATTGTAATCAAAACATTAATTAGATTGATGCACACATTTGTATAATATACACTATACCGATCATTGGTATAATACTTTTTAAGAATGGAATGGTTATATGTACTTAGCATGTCTGTTTAATGACTAGATTAGATACAATTAAATGTTGAATAATAAAGCAGATCCAGGAATAAATAAAACTGTCTAAAATATGATAAATATTTTTTATAATTGGCAAACTTATTTAGAAAACAAAATGAACACACAATATGTGTGTTGTTTTTTTTTTCAATAAAATTGAAAAATAAACCAATTGTCTAAAATAGGTTTGCTGGATCTGTTATTTCATAGCATGTGAAAATTGCACTCCCATGCAATGCAAGCCCTTGTGTTGTCCAAATGCATTGTAACAAGTAACACTATGTTATGTGTTGTCTACAAATATCATATTACATACATTCCTAAATATATTATGGTGTAAATTTTGGGTGTTTACATTATAAGTTTGTCAGAAAAACATTATGAATTTTATGAAAGTGCCATATACAAATAATGGGTAGTAGAAACTTGTAAAACTTGTGATATTTATTATTAAATATGGAAATATCCACTTTAAAGTTAAATAGAAAATAACATTTTATCATATTTTACAATGTAAATGAACTTACCTGGATTCAAATGTGTTATATTCTTACTTTGTAAATGTGCCATTTGCTACATTTTTTTACTTTAGGCTATTTTACTTGTAGAATTGTACTTGCAAAATTTTATATTAAAAATTTCAATAAAATTAATTTTTTACCAAACTTAATCCTGAGTTCTTATTCAAACATTAAAGCTCAAAATAAACAGAATAGAAGCATAGAGTAATGATAACGATAATGTTAAATAAAGGACTCATTTAAAGTTAATTTAAAAGTGAATAAAAAAATATATAAACTATTATTTTGTTTAAATATACACAAAGGTAGGTAAGTTATATAAAAAGGATTTTTGTTGGCACAATAATTTTATTATCTGGTGCTATTTAAAGTTATTATTGATAGATGCTTTTAGGGTACCTATTCAAATTGTATAGGCTAAAATAAAATAAAGCTTTATGATACAGCAAACAACAAAGGAGGGTCGCATTAAGTGCACCCTGATTCCTGGAGATGGTGTTGGCCCCGAATTGGTTTACTCCGTTCAAGAAGTATTCAAGGTATGTCCTTCATTTGCTATTTTTTTAATATCCTTCTTTTTAGTATTTAATATTTTGGTACACTCTGTAGCCTGAATGTTTTAATGATTTTTACTATTTGAGGTATTGTTAGATTTATCTTAATTATGTTAGTGACACACTGCAAGTCATAATACAGGGATTTTTTTTATCACTTTAACACTTTCATACCATTATTTTTATAAAAAAAATATTTGTTTTTCATAATATATAATTTTTGGTAATATGTATTACTAATTTAAACAATATTATACCAGAGTCCTTTATATTTTATGCAACATACTTATCCAGGCGGCAGGCATCCCAGTGGACTTTGAATCTTTCTTCTTCTCTGAAGTAAATCCAACTTTGAGCGCGCCCCTAGAAGATGTAGTTGGCTCCATTGCCAGGAACAAGATATGTATCAAGGTTAGTCAATTAAAATGTTTTGATAGTATTACTATGTCAATTTTGAATTTAATTATACAAGTAGATAAAATAACATTCAGTTATGTGTAGAAACATGGATGATAACCTATTGTTGACTCATATTGAAGCTATTAAAAAAAGAAATAAAAACGAATAAATACTTTTCGTAAAAACAACCTTTAATTAAGGTAATGCCAAAATATGATCCCATTAATATGATCCTTTTAATGAAATAAAAAGAAATCATTTTTTTCATATTCCAGGGTATCCTAGCCACTCCCGACTTCTCCCACACCGGCGAGCTTCAAACCCTTAACATGAAGTTGCGTAACGCCCTAGACCTGTACGCCAATGTGGTGCACGTGAAGTCTCTGCCCAATGTGAAGTGCCGGCACCACGACGTCGACTGCATCATCATAAGAGAGCAGACTGAGGGAGAGTACTCCGCTTTGGAACATGAATCTGTGCCTGGTATGTAATGGTATAATAAGTTTGAAACTTAAGTCTGATTGTAGGCACACACGTCCCTTTTAATACTTTTACATTTTTGATTAAGACCTTTTTTAATAGCCTTTTTTATAAATTACGTTTGTGACAGATTTTAATAAAAAAGAAGAAGGTAGTGACATTAAAAGGTGATGCAATTATATGTACGATTTTTATTTCTATTTTAAATCAAATAGATTTAAATAATCTAATATTGCTGCAACGGCCATATTTTGATATTTTTTTAGTCTGTTAAAGCAGTACGAATAAAATGGTTGTAATTTCAATTGAGATTATTATCAAAATGTCAGTGGCCTATACTCCCCACTACTCATTGGCTCCTATTACATTTAAAAGAATACAGTTGACGCCCCAATATTGTTACTGTGTGTATAAATTTCATATCATATCTATACTAATATTATAAAGAGACAGAGTTTGTTTGTTTGTTTATTTAAATGCACTAATCTCAAGAATTACTAAACCGATTTGAAAAATTCTTTTTGCATTAGATAGCCCGTTTATTGAGAAAGGCTATAGGCTATATATCATCATGCTACTACTCAAGGGAGCGGAGCAGTAATCATAAATGTCAACAAAAGGGGCAGACTTCCAAACATTGTTTTTAACGTGGGTGAAAGTGCGGGGCACAGTCTTGTATAAAAAGCGAAATAATTTATTCAAATTCCAGGCGTAGTGGAATGCTTGAAGATCATCACAGCGGCCAAGTCTGAGCGCATAGCGAAGTTCGCGTTCGACTACGCGGTGAAGATGCGCCGGAAGAAGGTGACCGCCGTGCACAAGGCCAACATCATGAAGCTGGGCGATGGGCTGTTCCTGCGCAGTTGTGAGGAGGTCAGTACTTCCTTCTAGAAACTTCTGTAATAATAAAAGGATCCTTTTTTAATTCTTATAAAATTAAAGAAGGAAAACTTTTATAGGTTACTTTAAAGGTTTATAACAAACTAGCGAGTCACCTTCGCTTCGTTCGTGTTCGTCCTTAGGTTGCTACCCCATACAAACTTTCATCCCCATTTTCTCCCCTTTAAGGATGATTTCCGAGATAAAAACTAAATCCAACAAATTTCATCTAAATCGGTTCAGTAGTTTCAGAGCCTATTTGGTACAAACAAACAAAGAAATCTTTTCTCTTTATAATATTAGTATAGATTATTAATATTACATAAAAAGCTATACCAAATTAGAGGTGTTATTTTTTCAAATGTATATTGAATCAACCACCCTTGAGATTAAATCTTTACAAATAAGAAAATAAATTACGAAAATCCGTTAAAAGATACAAAAAGTAGTTGAATTCGCTCTAGCTTTCAAGGTCTGCATTACTCAGTTTCAATAAGTTACTTTAAGATTTATAATATTTTATAAAGTATCATTAAAAACCAAGTAATTGTCTATTTATTTATACTATACTATAACAGTACATGGACATCCCCGGATGAACGGACTAAAAACGAAATTGATTTTATATTAACGAACAAACCCAAACTATTTAAGGACACACACATAATCCAAAGCCTTAACTTCAACACAAACCATCGCATGGTACGAAGTTGTCTAAACTCTGCACCACCTAAAATTTCTAGGAAATACATAATCAATAGCAACCTCCTATCTTCAGAACAAGAACTCATTAAATTGGATAAACCTGATACCAAACCTCTTCTGGAAATTGTTAAGTCCGAAATACATGTACTAGAAAAATACAATAGGGTAGAAAACAAACTCACCAAATTAACAAAAACCAGCATAACAAAGTCAAAAAAAACCAAACACAGTGAAAAAACATTAAAACTCTTAGAAGAAAGAAAGAAGCTGTTTTCGGAAAAAGACAACGTAAACAAGATCTCTGCGCTTAGCAAAAGAATTAGGGAAACTATGAAAAGCGACAGAAAAACAAGAAGACTTCAAACTTTAGAAAAACATATAGTGAAAACAGGAGGCATAAAGAAAGCCCTAAAAGAGTTAAGAGAGAAAGGGAAAGAATGGATACCCAAAATGAAAAAGAACCAAACTAACATTACCAAACGAAAAGATATACAGAGACTAGCGACAGACTATTTCCGCTCATTGTACTCCAGAAATCATGCTAACGACGTAGATCAGCAAGACAAGTCTGATCCTCAACTCGAAGAAGACCAAATACCAAGTATACTTGCAGGAGAGGTCGAGAAGGCCATAAATTCCCAAAAACTAGAAAAAGCACCAGGACCTGACCAAATTCCAAATGAGCTAATGAGAGGATCAATTGAGGAATTAAGCCCAATACTAGCAGTGATATTCAACGACATCCTGCGCACAGAGCTCATTCCAAATCAATGGGGCGAATCCCACTTAATCCTTATACACAAGAAAGGTGCTAAAGATGAGATGGGCAACTATCGGCCTATAAGCCTATTGTCTAATGTATATAAGGTGTTTGCCAAGGTCATACAGGAGAGAATATCAAAAACGCTGGACGAAAATCAACCGGTGGAGCAAGCAGGGTTTAGAAAGAATTTCAGCACTGTTGATCATATCCATACTGTGAAACAGATCATCCAGAAATACAATGAATACCAAAAACCCCTATATGTGGCTTTCATTGATTATTCTAAGGCATTTGATACGCTCAATCACAACTACATATGGTCAAGCTTAAGACAGCAGGGTGTTAATGAAGTCTATATAAATATTATTAAAAACATCTATAGTGTCAGCAAAAGTAGCATAAAACTAGAAACAACTGGTCACCCATTCCCTATTAACAGAGGAGTTAGACAAGGGGACCCACTATCCCCGAAGCTCTTCTCAGCGGTTTTAGAAAGTATCTTTAGGAATTTAGACTGGGTTAGCTTAGGCCTAAATATAAACGGCTGTCGCCTTAACCACCTGCGATTCGCGGATGACATTGTTTTGTTCGAAGAGGATCCCAAGAAACTAAAACTTATGATCAAAGATCTGGCTGCGAAAAGCAAGGAAATAGGGCTAGAAATGAACGAGAATAAAACTAAATTGATGACCAACTCCAAACATGTGGACATAACAATAAATGGAAATCTTTTCGATTATGTTACCGAATATGTTTATTTAAGACAAATAATTTCTCCAAGTGACCAAATGTCTAAGGAGATCAACAAGAGGATAGCTTACGGTTGGAAGAAATATTGGTCATTGAAGGAAGTAATGAAGAGCAAAGCGCTGGGAATACATATAAAAAAGAAGACCTTTGACACTTGTATCTTACCATGCTTGACCTACGGCTGCGAGACCTGGTCCCTAACAAAACTCCACAGGGAAAAACTTGCAAAGTGTCAACGTGCAATGGAGCGGAGTATGTTGGGGGTCAAGTTAAAAGACAAGATCCGCAACGATGATGTCAGGTCTAAAACAAAAGTCACCAATATACTCACGCGAGTTGATCAATTGAAATGGAGGTGGACTGGGCACTTACTAAGAAGTAGCCTGGAGAAGTGGAGCAAACGTGTGACGGTGTGGTACCCCAGAGACGGTAAACGCAAAAGAGGGCGTCAAGTAAGGAGATGGGAGGATGAAATCCGCCTAACTCTGGGGCCACTGTGGACACGAGTTGCGTTAGATAGAGTTCAATGGAGAGAGTTGGAGGAGGCCTTTGCCCAGAGGCACACAGTAGTTAGAGATATTATATAAATGTTAAAACAATCTATCTGTAAAACCTGAAACTCTGACTCCTGTAATAAAGGCTATTTTATTTTATTTTATTTTATTTATTTATTATAACAGTACATTACATGGTTTGTGTTGATATGTTGACAGATGGCGAAACTCTACCCACGCATCCAGTTCGAGAAGATGATAGTGGACAACTGCACGATGCAGATGGTGTCCAATCCCAACCAGTTCGACGTGATGGTGACGCCCAACCTGTACGGCAACATCGTGGACAACCTCGCCTCGGGGCTGGTGGGCGGCGCGGGCGTCGTCGCCGGCGCCTCCTACAGCGCCGACTGCGCTGTGTTTGAGCAGGCACGTGTTACAATATACACAAATACAAACAGACACACGCTCACACACGTGCACACACATGCGTACACATACACACGCGCACACATGGGTACGCGTGCACACGCGCACACATGGGCACACGTGCACATGCGCACACGTAAACACTATCATAAGTGACACATTGTACTAAAGTTACATTATACTGCCCAATAGGGAATATGCGTGTGGTTTAAATAAAGGTGAAATATTTGTGTGAAAAAAATATCACGTACACTCCCTATGCTGTACCGTACTTCTATTACAGTCTAGTAAACTATTATATTATAGATATATTTTTTTCGATTTATATTGATTTTTGATTTCCGACGTTTCGATTGCAGAAAATATGATCACATTAAAGACTAAGGTTTTCGACGTCTCAAAAGTTATTATATATTAAATATGTAGTTATTACGGATGGTGTCTACCCATTTTATTATACTTAAATTCATTCTGGAGGAAACATAAAATGGCGCTGGAGTATATTACAAAAAAATATAATAAAAAATATGATATATCGGATACTAAAAATCAAAATGAAACTGGATAGATCGACAAAAATAGTTTTATAACAATTATTCCTACCCAGGGTGCCCGCCACATCTTCTCCGGCGCGGTAGGCAAGAACATAGCCAATCCCACCGCTATGCTGCTGTGCTCCGCCAACCTGCTCGCTCACGTCAACCTGCACTCCTACTCCAAGATGGTCAAGAACGCTATCAATAAGTTAGTTATTCTTAATGTATTGTATTCAGCACTATTTAACGCCCCACTGCTGGTCACGATCCTCCCTTCAATACGAGGGAGGTCAGGCCAAAGTTCACCACGCTGGCCGAATACAGGCGGACTGCAAATGTCTTTCGAAAACTTGCTAGGTTCTCTTCGATATGCAAGTTTCCTCACGATGTTTTCCTTCACCGTAAGACAAGTGGTAATCATGTTGGAAATTATTCGTACATGAAAATATCAGAGGTGCAAGACCCGAGATTCGAACTTGATTCAGTTTCCCAAGCGTGCTCTTTACCACGCGTTACCACTGCTTTCATATTATTTTTAATACTTTCCAGATTTATGCGAATATTTGACATTTTTGAATATGTACACGCGCAAGAAGTAAAACTTCTGTAGGTTATCGGTACTCTTTATGAAATTCAATTTATGTTTTAAATAATTAGGATGGGTGACATACTAAAAAATAATTAAATAAGGCATATTACAATCATATATTTATAGAATATCATTTAAGGGAGGAATATAATATTATATATCATTTGTCAGACAATAACAACGGTTACCATGGTAACAAACGTTCGCCTCGCCCGATCACACTTTTCGTAACGCTCTCGCATTCACCAGCTTACTCCCCAAGTCAAGCGTGCGTAAAGAAGTTTTACTTCAAAAACTTATCTTTTTGGATTTTTAGTTATTCTTAACATACTAAGTGGACTTGTAGAAGTAGTCACCGGTCGTATCGAACTGTCGTCCCATTGAAGAGTGAGAATAATAGGAACAGAAATTAAACACTGGTGTCTGTGCATACATTTGTGCACTATATCTCCTTCAGTTGGTTAGTCTCAGTGAAATGGCCGTCGCGACCGAAATCGGTTAAGAGGATATTATTGTTATTATAAAGACGGAAGTTTGTCTGTGTGTTTATGTTTGTTAAATTGTTACTTTTTCACAATAATTATTGTTCAATAGATTTGAGTTTTTTAATGGACATAGCTTTATACAGGCTAAAGACACAAGATTTTCATCGACGCACCTACCACGCGGGAAATAACTAGTTTAAGTCCAGGTAGTGAAAAAAAAATGCGGCTCACTGTTACTGCTAGCAAATAAGGTTTAATATCGAATATCCGATCAATCTTATTCTTGCACAGAACTAAGTCTAAAATCTAATTTAATTTATTATAAGAATAATTATCGGCCAAGGTAAATTTTGTTTTGACGGCGGATAATAAACTATATTTTCCATATGTGAGTAGTAGTTTTGCATATGTTACTGAAGTAGTTTTCAAGAAAATCCAATAATCTCTAAAAAGACATATTTTTTGAAAAATAAAACTATTGAGAAAATTTTATTCAATTGCGTTTTTGTCTTAATAATGGATAGAAAAGGTTTAAAAAATTGTATATTTAAGTTATCGTTAGCGCTGGATTTACTCTAGGGGAGTTCGGGGCTAGTACCCAGGGCGGAAAATTTTTGGGGGCGGTAAAATTTATAGGGTGAGAGACAAAAATTTTTCGTGTTGTATCAATTTTTTTTTATTTTCCAAAAAATGATTAATGAAAAAAATTACCTAGTACATTTTTCAAAAAAATGAAATCATCTATAAATCATTTCCTTGCATTTTTCAAAAAAATGATAATTAATAATTTAAGCTTTCAACATTTTATTCAGAATTTCGATAATAAGGCGGCATTTTTTACTATGCCCAGGGGCGGCGCTAAGGTTAAATCCGGCACTGGTTATCGTATTGATTTAATATCTGGTTTACTTAGAATTTCTAGGCAAACCAGCGTTAAAGGGTATAGCCGGATAAGTATGACGATCCGGCCCCCAAATGGGAACCTATATCGAAACTTATGTTCTAATATCGCCTTGATGTACAAACACAATTTATGTACTTTTCGCGGCCAGCTTTCGCTTTGACCTTGAGATATGGGAAAAAATAATCGCACGCATGACTTTTATTCAAAGTCATATATCTCAAAAATTAATTACGCTAAAGAGTTGAGACCAACGCGAGTTTTTAGATTACATTGCAGAGTATATCATATATTTTTTTCAAATTTTTAGAGTATATTTATATATAAAAAAAATTAAAAAATAAATAAATCATAATTTTTTTTTCGTGTTCGCTGAGACTTACAATCACGAAAATAATATATGTTATGCTCCTTTACGTGCTCTATTACTCATAAAAATTTGGTAAAAAAAAAAGTTGGTGCAACACTTTGAAAAAAAATTAAAAAGTGTTTCGCACCTTGTAACTTATAGATATAAACATGACTCAACACGCACAAAATTTTATCGCTCGTGGAAGGAATTGTACATAAACAAGTTTAGACTTGTTTTCACGTTGTTTATTATATTTTATGACTTACTAACATCGCTGGTCATGCGTTGGTATCGCTCTTGGACATTGGTATTGCTCTAAAGGGAAGCTTTGACTTGGGATTTTTATGGTATTTTGTTCCAAGATTTTAAAATTAGTCATTGTTAAACCAACTTATTATTTTTATAAGGTCATAATGTCTGACAAGTGCAAAAACTGTAACAAATATCTTCGTAAGATGGTTGGTTATAAAAAAGTTGTAAAAACTGAAGAAGAAGTTAAAGTGTTCAGTGATTGTTTAAATAAAACAGTAACAGTTAATGATATATTCTGTAACAAGTGTCGTCTTTTCCCATATATTAAGAAAAAAACTTCTATTTCTAAATGTACAGCATCTGACGAGGTGTCTTCAAGCCTTAAAGTATGCGATGAAGTATCAACAGCTACAGGTGAACCAGGAGAAGCTTATGTGCATGTGACATACTTCCAGGCTTGAAGACGCCTCGTCAGATGCTGTACATTTAGAAATAGAAGCTTTTTTCTTAATATATGGGAAAAGACGACACTTGTTACAGAATATATCATTAACTATTACTGTTTTATTTAAACAATCACTGAACACTTTAACTTCTTCTTCAGTTTTTACAACTTTTTTATAACCAACCATCTTACGAAGATATTTGTTACAGTTTTTGCACTTGTCAGACATTATGACCTTATAAAAATAATAAGTTGGTTTAACAATGACTAATTTTAAAATCTTGGAACAAAATACCATAAAAATCCCAAGTCAAAGCTTCCCTTTAGAGCAATACCAATGTCCAAGAGCGATACCAACGCATGACCAGCGATGTTAGTAAGTCATAAAATATAATAAACAACGTGAAAACAAGTCTAAACTTGTTTATGTACAATTCCTTCCACGAGCGATAAAATTTTGTGCGTGTTGAGTCATGTTTATATCTATAAGTTACAAGGTGCGAAACACTTTTTAATTTTTTTTCAAAGTGTTGCACCAACTTTTTTTTTTACCAAATTTTTATGAGTAATAGAGCACGTAAAGGAGCATAACATATATTATTTTCGTGATTGTAAGTCTCAGCGAACACGAAAAAAAAATTATGATTTATTTATTTTTTAATTTTTTTTATATATAAATATACTCTAAAAATTTGAAAAAAATATATGATATACTCTGCAATGTAATCTAAAAACTCGCGTTGGTCTCAACTCTTTAGCGTAATTAATTTTTGAGATATATGACTTTGAATAAAAGTCATGCGTGCGATTATTTTTTCCCATATCTCAAGGTCAAAGCGAAAGCTGGCCGCGAAAAGTACATAAATTGTGTTTGTACATCAAGGCGATATTAGAACATAAGTTTCGATATAGGTTCCCATTTGGGGGCCGGATCGTCATACTTATCCGGCTATACCCTTTGCGCAGCCCCGTCTTAATCAACACATTGAGCCTGACGGGCCTAACATGGTTTACTCTTAGGAAAGGATTAACCCCTAAAATTGTAGAAAAATCAACCTCTAAAAGAATTGGAAATTTAAACGCTATAAGAATGAAAAGAAGCACAAATTTTTATATGGAAAATATTATTTTGCCCAGTGTGATAATATTATAAGAGGGGTTGCCGAACGTAAGAGTGAAAGTGTGTCTTTTTATTTGTCGTGCATTTCATCTTTCATTTTGTCGAGACTTTTCAATAATAACCTATTACTTTTTTATTTTTAACTGTATTCATTAAAAAGGTAGCTTTTTAAGTTTTAAGAGGCTATATAAACCAAATTAGAGTTCGAGACCTTTTATCAACAAGTATTTATTTAGAAAATATAGTTATTTTGTTTGTATTTCAGAGTTTTGTCCGACGGAAAAGTAAGAACCAAGGATCTTGGAGGCCAATCGACTACAAAGGACTTCACCAATGCAGTCATCCATTGCCTGGTCTATTAATTATATATTTTAGTGTCAAAAAATAGGTGGCGAACCTTGTATAAGCTAATAATTATGAAATACACATTAGGTACATTCAAATGGAATTATATAATAAATCGAGTATTAAAAACATCGATTGAATGTTACTCATGTAGTTGTATGAATTCGAATTACTTAGATTCTTCTAATGTTTTTTTTTATTTATTTTTTAAATAAGAAACATTATTTCAGAAGTCATTTATTTAGAATAATATTTACTAAACAGTATTTTTTTTGGAATATGTATTATTTATTTTTATATACTTTATTTTTTTTATAATGTAAACAAATATTGCAAAAATATCAAATGGTTCGCCACCTCAAGCATAGATTATTTACTCATAGAGTAATAAGAGTAATTTATTTATATTATTTAATCATTTTCTGAATGTGATCTGTACCATAGACAACATACGTCAGTATTGTGTAAGTATAATGTTACCAGTTAAAATTAAATCCTGATTGTTTCATATGTTGTTTCAATTCTGCTTTTTCCATCTATTTCGACTGTTGCCTACAATAAATGTTTTAAACGTTAAGTTAATTTTATTATATATTTTTTTAATTAAAACGAAATAATTGCGACTTATTAATTTTTAGGCTGACCCTGACGATGTGAATCTATCTACAATAATTTGTTTCTGATCTCTGAGATCGTGCAAGAAAACTATTAAAATATTTAAAAATAAAAATAAAAAATCTGACTGCGAAAAAAGTGAAGTAAAAAAATGGGATATAATACTATTTTCCTTCGTCAACATGTTTTATACTTGTAGGGAATCTTGCCACATGTAGTATAATATATGTCTGATTTAAAATATGTTCAGTACTTTTTAAGCGAAATGCACACAGATATAGATAATAATAATATTCCTTATTGCGTATCAAAGAAGAAACAAAAATACAAAAAAACACAGATAAGATGCATAGCAGGCGGCAGACAGACAAAAATTTCAACAATGGTTTTGGGGTCTGTGATCTGAATTCAATACAAGTCATTTTTTTTTTAATATTTCATATATAGATTTCGCTTCGTTACTATTTTATTATATGTATGGATATTTAATATTCAAATTTCCCAAGCGAGGTTGATCCACATTATTACGTAGGAACCTAATTTTCAACATTATATAAAAATAACTATAAAGACAGGATGAATAAATTAAACACAATTTGTTATTGCATTCTATTTATTATTGTGTTAGCTAAACAACCCTTGTTGTTTTGTAAAAGGATTGTATTTGTTTCATTAAAGTCGGTCGGATGTCTAGAAGGCCTGCGGTATAACTCTGTGAGCAGCTAGCTTTTTAATTCTGTCCGAAATAACGTATTTTAAAGCGTTGGGTGGCACCTGTACAAAGAAATATACAGATTGACTAAATAGTTTATTTCATATAAATATTAAATATTTGGTTCAACGTGATACAATAACAGACAAATGTAATATAGCTAGCTATAAATACAATTTCAACAAAAAATATTTTCAACACTTTTAATATTTTTTTTATAATTTTATAAATAGGAGATATTGTATGTATTTATGTGTATGATTTTTTTATGTAATATCCGCTAAACAAACTATCGTGAATTTTACAACGTAGAGCAATTTTATGAAAGATACGTTACAGCGATGTGTGTAAAATTTAGATTTTTTGTCATAATGAAATATTAATTGAAATAGTGTCGTTACCTTAACGGGATCTCTGTACCACGCTTCTTTTGATAGTCTTCTATATACTTTAAACTCAGGCAAGTGGCATATTTGGTTGATTCTTGGTAACAATTGTTCCAAGGCTTTGCCTTGTCCTCTCTGAAATTAATCAATGAATTGTTTCAAAGAAGTAAAATTAAATGCTACAACTAGTGTATACTACATTACTCGTAAAGAAATAAGTTAAGAAGTTTTTAAATGTTGATTTTATAGGTAAAAATGATATCTATATTTTCATACCCTAAGAGGAGGAGGTCTGAAATCCTTCTTTGGTCCGGAAATCTGACTGATATAGTCCATATGTTTCTTCCATTCGCTCTCTGTCCAACCTCGTTTTTTCTTCACTTCCTTCGTATCTTGTTTTTTCAGATCGAGCACACAATTGGCCAATTTTGAATAACAGGTGGCGTTAGCGGCTTCGATCATTCGATCGATGCGTTCTATTCGGTCAGTACTGAATCGATTCTTATACATCCGTTTTATTATTAGGAAACGACTAAAATTAGAAATAAATATGATATACATTAATCGTCTGTTGATAAATTATACTGTACTTATTACGTTTACTAGTAGTAAATGTTTAGAATTGATAGTGTTACATAAATTATGTACATACGAGTTTATTAATCCCAGTCAAACGAATAGTGGAATATGTAACACGATGTGTGCACAACACAAATGTTAAGGGGGAGGTAGGTTATAATCTTCGTTCTCACTTTTCTTTAATATTTTAGTTTATACTTTATAGTACAAATCGTTTTATAGCTATGTCGCTCTAAGTACGCTATTACATCTTTTATATATCCTACACAATATAATCTATGGCGATATATTATCCTTGTTCTTTTCCCTACACTTTGTGCAAGTTACAGTAGAATAGGAATAGTTTTATACAATTAAACACATCAAAATAAGGCGTAGGGCAGAAGTTAACTTATTTAGTCAACTCAACAGATGCGGGTGTTTTTGACAATTGACTTATTTAATCGTTTCAATATACACTATAATAAAGGCATACTTACCGTAAATAAGGCCATGCAGCATCGTTCACTCTATCAGATATATGACTGTTTAAAGCGGACTTGCGTATACCCCTAGGCGTCAATGCCGGCATACCTTCACCCGTATCTATGATGTATTTTCTAGGAACACTTAGCATATTCAATCTTTTTGGTATCTTGTATGGAAACGTGTTGGTCGGTGGGTCATACTTTGGCTTGCCCATGGTGCTTTATTTTGTACTTTGTTATTGTATTGCTAGCTAATCAAAGAGTTATACTGATGGTGGGATGGACCGGGTTTACATTTTGCTATTAAAATTTATTAATTTACGTTGGACCCCATTGTTTGTCGTTTTGACAAATATAATGTGACGTAAGATTTATTTTTAAATAATGACCTAAATATTAAAGCAGCATGCATATTTAAATAAAACTATCTTTTCGGATTATTTCGCGGATTTATTTTGATGACAGCATGCATATTATCTGCATAATTAAAATTACAGCTCCGGTATGTGCAGAATTAAATTTGAATATAATCTTACTATTATTATTGAGGAAGTTTGTATGTGTTTATGTATATTACTCCTTCACTACTGAACGGATTTGGTGAAATTTAGTACGCAGATATAATTACCCTTGAGTATAAGCTAGTGTTGTCTGGCACCCAGGGCCCAACAAACGCGAGTAATTATATTTTCAATAACATCATTGACTAAAAAAAAATGTATATTAACGTCTTTTCAACTGATATAGCCCCATGCTTGCTTGTGTAACAATATTATAATTAACAAGAGCTCTTTTTATTAATAAATAGTTCAGTAACATTTTAGCGCGTACATACATATATTATATTTTTATATATTTAAAATTATCAGATATCGAATCTTCAGCAAAATCAATTTATGTTTAAAAACATTATAAAAAGAAATGACGTTTTAAAATAATTGTTACATTGTACCTTTTTATGTGTATGTATCATACGTAAATATCAAATCTTTAATTTTTTTAAAGAAATTAATACTTAAAAAGTACACAAATACATATAACTTTTAACTATTAATAGGTAAAAGGGAAAATAAAATAACATAAATTATCTCCAAAATCTTCTATTCTTTTTATAAATACAAAGACATTCCATAACAAAATACTGATCTCAATAATCTTTTCAATAAATAACAACCTTTTCACATCTGTTTCACCTATAAAACCAGTCATGTGAAATATTCCGACTTTACATCGAGATAAATGTAAAAACAAATATAAGAAAAATGCAATAATATAAAATAAAATATATAATATATATATATATATATATATATATATATATATATATATAAAAGCAATTATTGTTTAGCACTGGACAGAATTATTTTTACACCGTAATTATTGTGTGACACTATTTAGAAGTAATTTATAAAATAAGTTAAATTATTTGTTTATTTTTTCACTTTGTTAGTGAACATTAGAAAAGAAAAAGTTACATTTATGTTACTGCAAAAAAAAAACTAGAGTAAAAGGACGAGTCAAGACTAGTATGGTCTTATGAATTTTTGTATTATCTTGGATACCTCTAAATAGTGTCTATTTGTACATTTAAATATTTATTATATATAATTTATACATTTTAAACAGTGCAGATTTTAGATTATAATAAAAACTTTTTTTTTTAATAAAAAAAAAAACAAAAACTGTAAAAAATAACCCGCACCATGCTGTAGGTTAAATATAAGTTAAATTAAGTAATATCTTAAAATTATCAGATTGAATGCTCTTAAGATATAATTCTACGCTTATATTGTTAATAAAAAAAAAATAATAAATACGTATGTAGGACAGGCAAAGTTATTTCAAATGATTATTGACAGATTTTTTATAGGTGAAATCTTACTAAGGCATATAACGTATAAAGATTTAGTTTTTCAAATCAATATATTTAAAATTATATAAAATTAGTAACAAATTTTAGATAAATTACTTTTCACTTCCAATTAACAATGAATAAAAACAAATCGTTTTATGCCATAAAGGAATGTTTGTTTTTTTTTTTAAATGGACAATATTAAGCCAAAACATATGAAGGCTTTGCCAAGATATATATGAATATAGAAATGTAAAAACTTTGATAATCCGTACTCCAAAATGTAATAAGTATAGAAAATAAATTTTCCAAATTTGTTCTTAGTCTCTTCATACAAAAGTGTATATTTTATAAAATTGTTTTAATTTTTTATAGTTTAAAGCAAAATCATTTTATTTTATATCACTGATAAAAAGATATTAGATATTCTCGAATTATCTATAAAGATGTGCATTCAAATTGGGTATTACTCGTAACACCATCACTTAATTGACACAATATATTTTGAGTTGTCAAAGCGCGATTCCCTCATACTTATATTTTACATATATTTTGTATTGCAATAGCCTGCAACCTCAATTATTTACCAATCACATCGACTATTCGTTGGTTTCAAAGTCAGTTTTTACTGTTTTAAGTATTTTTTCTGTTAATTGAAAATTGTTGGAGTTTGATTCAAGGCTAAAATGAAGTTTTTTTTAATTAAAGTTGTTGTGGAATTATTGCTACCCAATTGAACATATTAATAATTTTATAAACGTTTTTGCTTTAAACGGGAAAGTTTTGTTCGAAACGGCAGTTATAACGGGTTCGAAAACAGTATGAAAATGGATACATGACAATCCTACGAAGCCGACGACGCAGTGTCCTCCTATGGATTAATAAATGAAATTATTTATTATTCAAGAAAAATATATTAATTGATGGTTAAAATAATAAAAGTATAAACCGATTAAGACTTTTCATAAAATTTGTTAAACAAATATAAGAGTATAAAATGGTTTCAAAATTATTATTATTATGTATATAAAAAAAGGCTTAACGCAATAACTTTATGTAAAACCATATTAAACCCCAAACAAATTTAAAAAAAATCCATATTCTAAACATAAACGAAAATTAGTAAATTTCTTTATATCCATACTTAATATAATCAACGTGTCTGTATGTTACCTTTTTACGTTTAAACCGCTAAACAGATTTTGATGAAACTTGTCAAGGACAAATTGCATATTGGGGACGGACATAGGCTATCAAAAATAAGTAGATAACCATATAATACATAACCTTTAATTTTATTGTATTTATTCCATCGACACAAAGAACAACATTGTAACTCAGTATTGAGATCATTGAAAAATAGAAATGACATTAGTAGTTAGTCGTAGCAAGTTACAGTTATACAGGTCAACCCTAAAGCCGTTTCCCGATTGTCATCTATACTAATATTATAAAGAGGTAAAGTTTGTGAGTTTGTGACGTTGTAGGGGGTAATCTTTCGACCTACTGAATCGATTTAGATGAAATTTGGTAAGAAGATAGTTTGAGACCTTGGGAAGGACGTAGGATACTTTTTATCCCGGAAATCATCCCTTAAGAGGGTGAAAATGGGGATGAAAGTTTGTATGGGGAATCAAGCTAAGGACGAACCCGAGCGAAGCGAGGGTGAGTCGCTAGTATAAAATAATTAAATATGTTCGGATATTTAACACACAGAACAATCTAGTTCCATGGTACGTTATGAGGCCTGTGTGATGGATACCAGATATTTGATACACTACACATATAAAATTTTAAATATTAATATATTATAAATATAAAAGTATGTTTGACAGTCACGTGCGTCACGCCCCACTCGATTGACCAGTCTAGACGACTTCGACAGACAACTGTATGTATTAGTACGGCGGTTCCCAAATGGTATTCCGCGGAACCCTCGGGTTCCGTGGTAGGGTAACAAGAGTTCTGAGCTCACGCAAAACGTTAACCAAACCAGCCTAAATAATAAGGTTAAAGTAAGTACAATAAATATTATTGCTATAGTATTAATATTTTTCATTTATGATTTGTTCTTTCAAGTCAAATAAGTATTCCAACTACAACACAATCAGTTTAGTTATTATCAAAATGGGGATCCGCTAAAAAAATTATGATCAATGGAGTTCCGTGGTCAAAAAAAAATTGGTAACCGCTGTATTAATAGACTGTAGTAAAAATCCCTTGGTACAATACTGAGTTACATGTGTCGATACAAATACGTATATTCCTTACATATGTCGATATACAAATCAATAACGTATCAAATATAAATATTACACCTGGCTATTTGACATCAATGGTTGCAACGACGGGAGCGTCGGATACTGGTTTGATGTCATCTGACATTTTTTTGTGGGCATTTCTGTTTCGCACGCTGGAAATTATAATACATAATTATTATAATTTATTCTTTAAATTATTTCTTTGCAGTTTATTTACATAGCAAGATGCGTTTAACACTAATTATTATATTTTTGGTGACAAAAAAAAAGTATTTTTGTTGCTTTTTTTCAATTCAATATGATAGATATTGTTTACCGCAAGAACTACTGAGATAGTAATTCTGTAACATTAAAATTTAAATTTAATGGGAACATAAGAAACAAATCAAATAAAAAAAAACGACTGTCACGTGTCACATCGATACATTTTACATTCAAAATGTTAAGACGTTATGACGGAACAAAAACATGCATTCATGCTAAAAATATACTCTTTTGGATTAAAAATAAAACTATATGTACATATATAATATTAATTGACATAATATTATGTGATATGCACTTGTGATATATGTTTATTGCATATGGTGTCAAATATCACAAATTAAATCGTTAACACAATACGTGACATCAAGATTTGGTCTGATTATTTTACAGCTGAAAAGGTACATTAAATTCAAGTTTTCTTTAAAAGTAATGAACAATAAACTGTATTATATGGACAATGTAGACATCCTTACATACAAGTCAAACACATAACCCTGCTTTTTGCTACCACAGTCGGATAATAAAGCATTTTCATTTAATAATTTCTCATGTTCCGAATAAAAAAAAAATTAAGCAAGCAAACATAAACCCAAGCGAGTCCCACCACCGTATGGTATTTATTTGAATACGTACGGTCACATCCCCAGCTATGTCGCGAATGGGGATGACATTGTATGGAAAATAGAAAATATAAACTTAATACACACTGTAGTGAACAAACGTACTGACAAACACGTGTAAAATGTGCGGTTATAAAGTGATAAGGTTTAAAATATATTTCAATTATTGAAAATACTCAAATAATTACATCATTATAAAAAAAAGGAAGGTTAAATTATCATTAAAAAAGTTAATATCATTGATCATTAAATCATTATTGAATTTTAAACTAATTTATATAAAAATGAATCTGTATAAGCATAAATTAAAAAAAAAATGAACGATTTCGATGAAACAAAAACTCAAATGCTTATAAAATAATAAATTAATAAATGAACCCAAAACGAAACACAATATAAGTGATAAAAAATGAATCCCAATAACAAAATCAAGCATGTTAATCTAGTTAAAAATTAAATAATTTTTTTATCCATATATAATTTATACATAATATATAATTTTCCAAGTATATATATGTATAGTTTGCAAACACACAAAAAAACAGTAAGTTATAATTCATAATATACATACCATGTGCTTATTTTCTGGTAAATGTAGATAGCCGTCATCGGCACAGGCGTCATAATGGCCACCGCTACTGGCACAACTAAAAGTTAAAAAAAAAAATTATATAATAATAATATTAAATTGAACTATGCAAGCAACGTCAATAAAACAGGCGATGGGTTGCGGTTACTTCGCAAACTTTCTAAAAATTAAAGAAGAGAAACTATGTTTTCTGATATTGTCGCGGTTTAATTTTGAAATTTTATTCCCGACGTTTGGAATGCTCATAGTACTGAACATGGCCAAGGAAGTATTCGACACGTCGCAAAATAAAAAATTACAATAAAACCGTGACGTAAAGGAACGATAGTCTCATTTAAATTGTCAAATGTTCGCGTAAATCTAATTAAGAGAGTCTTACACTAAGTATCGATTAACATGGGGTTAATTTGATAGGTACTGAGGTCCTTGATCATCCTACCATGTACGAGTATATTGGTGCATATGTGTGGGTGTGCTTAGTGTGTGTGTGTGTGTGTGTGTGTGTGTGTGTGTGTGTGTGTGTGTGTGTGTGTGTGTGTGTGCGCGCGCGTGTGCGTGTGCTGGCACCGACCAGTGGTGAGGTCGGCCTCGGGCTGCGGCAGCGCGTAGCGCAGCAGGAAGATGGCGATGCCGGTGTTCTGTATGCCGGTCTCTATGGAGATGGCGAGCGCGTCGGCGTGCGGCTGGCGCAGCGCGCGCGCCAGCACGTAGCCCGACGCGTAGCCCAGCCACGGCACGCCCATGCCCGCCACCACTATCTGATGTTCGTATGAAATTAAACTTCATTCAATTATACTGATACAAGTGTATTTGAAAGTTTTACATCTATCTATATATGTAAAGTAAGAAACTTAGGCAGTGGTAGCCCAGTGGCGACACGCTCGCTTGGGAAACCGAGTGAATCGCGTCCTACCTATTTTTTTTTAATGACACAATAAACATGATAGGTAAATATCATGTTGACTATGTATGTAAATACTCGTATTTTTATTTAAAAAGAAAAACCGGTTTAAAATATATAATTTGTTTGTACGGAAAATAATGCTTCATTTATAAAATACATTGCAGTGTACATTCCAGTTAAATTAATTGTGCACGTAACATAGTATCTGCGAACATTGTTGTAACACATTGTATAGAAAAAAAAATTAACTTCTTAATTTGTAATTAAAATTTTACACTATGTTATAATAATAAATGAGCAATTTTCGTATTTATAAATTTATCTCGTATATTTTGGAATCAGTTCTAACGATTTGGATAAAATTTTGTTTTCAGATAAGATTATGTTTTTTAAATATATATATATATATATATATATATATATATATATATATATATATATATATATATACACTATCTTTCCCGAAAAATGCCAAACGAAGCTAGTTCGCTCAGTTACTAATTGATAATTTAAAAAAAAACACAAACCTGCCAAGTGAACAGCTCGAAGATATATAAATTAGTCACAATGGCGAATATTATGATGAACAGAAGTAATGTAGTTGAAAATCCCTTTAGGATCCTGACCATGAAGGCGGCAATTCTTGGCGTGAACTTCTGCATGCCAAGACCTATGGCCAAGGGGACGATGAGGCCGACTACGAATGTGGCTATACGAGCGTATGGGACCACTATGTTTGCATTTGCAAATACTACTTGGCCTAATGAAAACAGCCAAGCTGGCATGAATCCTGAAAACGAACGAGGTAACAATTAATATTGCTTATAAATTAAAGCATGCTTTATAGAACACACAAATTTTAATAATAATGAAGTAATCTTTACATATTTAAATAGCTATTTTGATTTACCAAAATGGAAATGTACTTGAAACTTGAATGTATTCAATTCGGTTGTATATTGTGAATCGATTTTTATAATACTTTTTTCTTTTTTAACAAAAAAGTAAAAAAAAAAACATATATTTCTAATCAATTTTACAAGACACATAGACCTGACAAACATTAAAAATCCCCCCAAATCACTTAACACACAATCTAGAACAAAAATCTTATATAATTAATTACCAAAGGAAGCCAAAGTAGATATAGACGTCATAGTGAGTGACAAATCTAAGTTTCCTTTCAATATGAAGGTCCATATGTTAGAGGCCCCTCCGCCCGGAGACACTCCCGTGAAAAACATGCCGAGACGCATTGCAGGAGACTCGGGAAATATTAGGAACCCTAGACCAAATGATATCTGTAACCAGATGTATTGTATGTTAAAGAAGTTAGCCAAGTGAGAGCCGGATTTAAGCGTGTACTAACGGTATTTATAGGTTTAGCTGCTCATTCCGTTCTTAAAACATTGGGCTTAGTAGTTTCAGTGATTACTTCATATTTTTTAATACTCTAATCTAAATAAAAAAATAAGTTTAAAAACTGTAATCCGATAACGGAAAAAAAAGAAGTGATCTAAAAAGTACAAAAATGTTTCCAGGTATAGCCATAGTCTTTTGCCGTAGTCAGGTAAAAAGTTACAAAAAGTACGCAATAAAACAGAAAGGAATGCAAAGGGACCAGGCGAGTTTATAAGAATAAAGTATATTTGCTTTTACAGAAAAATGTGCACGCGATCTCAAACTATATCTAATATATTTAAACGAACAATTCTTGTATATTTATTAATTTATTAATTTATACCGACGATCTTGGAAACGGCTCTAACCAAAAACTAAAAATTTGGTATGTGGGGGTTTTCGGGGGCGAAAAATCGATATAGATTATAGTCTTATGTCAGGAAAAACGCGTGTTTTCGAGTTTTCATGCGGTTTTTTTTTCAATCCATCAAAATATTTAATGTTATAATTTTGCACGCACAAGCATCGTGGTCAAGAATGTCAGTCACAGGTGTCCGGGTTTGATACACTGTTTTAACTTTTGTTTTTTTTTTTTTGTATTTATTCAAGTTTTTAGTTTTTTCTTATCTAAAAAATACGACATAACAAAAAAGAACTCCGAGCGAAGCTCGGTCGCCCAGGTACTTTTATTAATGTGTTTACAGCACGACTGGATCCGATTGTAAAATACGTATCAAGATTGATAACAAACAAGTTTTATTATTTGATAGAAATATGTAAATTTCTTTAAATGAGTCTTAAATCCTTAATAATTTCTTAGAATTTCTTTAGTTATTCGCATTAATATTTTTAGTTAATAATATAGGTATTTACTGAAACTACTTACCAAGGGCATGAATAAGAATTGCCCACACATCCCGATGGCTGGTCCTATAGGTTTCCTTATGACACCCTTCACGTTGTTCCAGTTCATTGCACATCCAAAGTTTATGAAGATTAAGGAGACCTATAATATAATAATAACTCATAAGTAATATCCATCAATAAAAGACTCGACTAAATGCATATAACGGTATATACCTCATAAGAAAAAACATTTTTTTAAGTTTTTATCTGTCCGTTTGTTCCGGCTGCAGATAGAAATGGCTGGAACAATTTTGGCAGAACTTTCATTGACAGATAGCTGATTTTATAAGGAGTAACTTAGGCTATTTTTATTCACCCTCGCTTCGCTTCCCTAGGTTGATTCCCCATACAAACTTTCATCCCCATTTTCACCCGCTTAAGGGATGATTCCTAGGATAAAAACTATCCTACATCCTTCCCAGGATCTCAAACTATCTTCTTACCAAATTTCATCTTAATCGGTTCAGTAGTTTCGGAGCCTATTCGGTACAAACAAACAAACAAACAAACAATCAAATCTTTCCTCTTTATAATATTAGTATAGAAAAAGAATCAGGGTTCCGTGCAAACAAATTAAAACCCATGAAATTGTGAACAAAGTCGCTTGTCTTTAATATACAAACACACTTCTGTTAAAGTTTATGTAAAGATGTTTGTTAGTATTGCAATAATGTTATTGTATACTGTGTGGGACTAGATGCACAGATTTGATCAGACTCTTCATTTATTTTACTTCAGCGCAGTCGAATAACGTTTATATTTATTATTAGTTTCGCGTGTTTCCGTTCACGTGGTAGATATGTATGTCGATAAAAATAGTCTGTAGTCCAATCAAAAAGGAATCCAAGAAATAAGCGATTTCCAATATGAATTTCAGTCCAATTCGACATAACGGGAACAAATAATAACACGATTTCGCTAACAAAAACTCGATGTAAATAATTAGGGACTTACTTTCGCTCCCTTGGGACTCGTCCCTAGGTCCCTAACAGAGAACCTTATTGTAGTCAAGCCTATATTTAGCCAAAGTTATTTTTTTAGGTATTTAAAGTAATTTAATGTGTTTAGCCCCTTTTAGTTCTTCACCGTAAGACAAGTAGTAATCATATTGGAAATGGTTCGCACATGAAAATATATCATAGGTGCGAGACGCGGGATTTGAACCCGCCTCACTTGGTTTCCCAAGCGAGCGCGTTACCACTGAGCTACTACTGTCTCAACTCTCAACTAATTTAATCCATGCTCTTATTGTGATCAAAATATTTAACTTTGCTATCTCAAGAGAGTAGGTATACGATTGTGTCAAGTGAAAAGATAAAATTGCTATTGTAAATAATGATAAAACTGTTTGAAATTATTATTTTAACAAACAAAAGCAGGCAACATTGATTTCAGGTAAGAAATTAAAAAAAATGATATTATTCATGTTCAATGAAAGGTTAATTGAAAGGTTGATTGTTTAAGTTATTGGTAAAAGAACTAAGACAATTTAAAGAAGGCATAATAAGTAGGTATTCATAATAATCCTCAATAAGTTATACATTTTTTTACGATGTAGAATTTAAAATATTCTATTTTTGCTGAAAAATAAGTAAAAGTTTTGTTTTTCCTGCCCTTAAAAAAATGTGTTTGTTTTTTACACGTTACGTTGAAATAACTATATTTGTATGAAATTAATACAGATAGACTATGGACTTGGAATAACACATAGGCTACTTTTTAAATAAAACTATCTTTTCGGATTATTTCGCGGATTTATTTTGATTTTTGGTTTCCGACGTTTCGATTGCTTTAGGCTACTCTTATATATCTATGCAACCGAGCGAATTGAAGGCAAATCGCTAGTTGTAAATAAAAAAAAATTACAAATGTACTTACAAAAAGTGCGACACTAGATACGAACACCCTGTCTATAATTCTTTCAGGTCTGGTAACCGTTATAGGTAAAGTACCATTGATTGGTTGTTGATTGGCGTCTCGATGCAATTCTACTACTAAATCTGTTCTACCTGTAAAACAACATACGAATTACATGTGTGTTTGTTTGTTTTAGGTGTCATTCAATAAACACGTTTTGTAAACGATTCAGAGGTTAAATACCCCTTGTATTGCTTAGTTTGATATAATATGTTATGAGTGTAAAGAATCTACGACAGTTAATCAATTTTATTGAATGTTTACTAATTTATTTTTATTTTTTTGTACAATAATTATAAATTTATTCAAATTAGCAATAAAATAATTATAATATTTTAATTTTCAATGATTTGTATGCTATTATTTATTATAATGAATCATTCATAAATGTGTAACTTATGTGATATATTTGTAGTATATTTGGAACTCAAAAAACCAATTTGTTGTGACTGTAGTTAGCTGTTAAATACCTATAGGCTGTCACCTTTAGTCGCCGTTCAAGAATAAAAGGCGCCCAAAAACTCAGATCAAAATAATGTTTAAAACTTATGTTTGAGTATGTCCGTAATAATATTGAAAACCTTGATAATACGATTAAAAATGAGCAGTAATTGCGTTCTCTACAAATAGATAAACGATTGTTAGTAAAAAAATTAAAGCAATTTATAAGTAAGTATCTATAATTAAAAAAGATAAATTAAAATGGTTATTGTATCCTTCCTTTGATCGAAAAACTAATACCTACATTTATTTATAATAGAAGAGTTAATTAATTTTCAATTGTTTTATGATATACTATCGATTCACCCTCGCTTCGCTTCGGGTTCGTCTCTAGACAAAAACAACTCTATCCCACGGGAACCGTACATTTTTCCGGGATGATATATAGCCTAAAGCCTTCCTCGATAAATGGACTATCCAACACAAAAAGATTTTTTTAATTCCATCCAATAGTTCCTGAGATTAGCGCGTTCAACCAAACAAACAAACAAACAATCAAACAAACTCTTCAGTTTTATAATATTAGTATAGATATTCCGGTGACCGAGATTCATAAAAGTAAGTGAAAACATGATAAACAGACCATTTTACACCATAAAAACAATAATTAATAATATAAGTGACTATGAAAACCTATATTGAAAATATGATTTTTAATTTATATAGTAATTTTATCGATTCGTTTTAAGATAATGCTACTTGAACTGTTGAGTGAATATTCCTGGGTATGCGAAGAGTATGTTTTAGATATGGTTTTTGCAAATTCTCCTTATAAGTAAGGAGTCAAGAAGGAATGAAGGAAATTCTGTGAATACTTTCATTATTCATAACTTATATTTTTACAATTTCAAGTAAATATGTATATCAAATCGAAAACGGGTTTCATATTTTTATTTTAATCCGAGGCCTATCACAAAATGTACTGAGTTCTATGGTATTAAGTTCGAGCGGCCGACGCGACGCATCGCTGTTTGTAGCATTTTCTGCAGTTGTAATTACCTACTTCTATGTAAAGTTTTGTGATAAATTATTTACAAAAAAGTAAGTAAATAATTACGTTTCTTTTGAACTGACGTATATTTTGGTATAAATTTTACTTAATAATATGAATGTTGTAAGGATATATTTACAGATAATTCTGAACATTTTTAATATTTTTTAAGATTTTGAAAAGGATTTTTTTGTAGAAATTCAATACATACTTTTGAATTCAGAGGTCGCTATAAACTTAACCTCTATATAAGATATATTATTATATATTTTTCAATCTATGAGCTTGAAAAAGAGCCGTCGCGCATTTTATTAAAAACCTTCTTCGGAATTTTAACTTTATTTCAATTAATAATAAAAATTTGCGAAAAGCGAGGCCGCCATGAACTATATTAATAACTATTCTCCACCACACAATAAGTCAAGATTATCGAAGAGTTTCAGTTTCTCTGAAACTCTTTTTTCATAAGAACGTCAGAATGGGCGTTAAGCATTGAATTAAAAATTCATGGTCATAATGTAATAGGCCTCACTTGTTTCGCACAATACTATGTTTCATCGTTAATTTATTTTCATCTTTTTAGTTTGCTTTTTACGCAGTCGGGTTTTTTATTATTGTAAATAATTAAATAAGGAAACGTAATAAAATAATATAAAAACACTATTACATACTCGTACATAATTCTTTATATACATAGGTCGTATTCTATCTGACTGATGTATAATTTTAATTTTTAGGTCACGGTTAGGTTATCCATGTGAATACCGATATCAAATATATTGACTGATGACAATATACACATGTATGTACCATATATCTTAAATCAATGAAAATAATATGATATATAGAAAATTTCATCAAAAATATAGAGCGAAATAGAAAAGTATGCAAACTCACCGAGAAAATGTCCATCTACCCTAAATTTGCCTTCAAATTTTTCATTAGCCACCTGAAGCTCAGTGAGGCGATATGATGAATTCCATTTTGCCGTAGCTATATGCTCATCTGTTGTTTTTAAAGCTAATACGTCATCTACTCGAAATCCTGATCCTGTAACAAAGTAAAGTCTTTTTATATGTAGGCGGTTTAAAAAAAATATATTATTTTTGACAAACATTGGCGGATACGGATATATTTAAAAAAAGCCTGGAATTTTTATATTATTCCCACACTTTTGGTTAAAAGAGGGAGATTTCGATATTTTGTTGTTCATGATTAGGTTGAATTAATTTTAACATATTATAAATATTGAAAACCCAATGCTTAAAAGAACAACTGTTGAATTTATCGCCGGCTCTTCTCTTCAAAACTTCTTTGCATTATCATTGGGGTGATGAAGCACAGACAGACTATACTAACGATATTAAAATTAAGCTTATGTTACATCTCAGAGCCTGATATACTGAATATAAGAATGAACTTTCCTGCAAGTATAAGCATTACCTATGACCACATAAGTTAGAAAGCAATCATATTCCACTTTCGTACATGAGATTACGATACTATCTCGGACGTTCCCACGATAACAAGTTTATATTATATAATACAGTTTTTGACATTATATCATTTTTTTTTTACTAATAGAAAGTAAGAAAATAGGTAAGTAAAGAATCTTTTAGTGACATCCACCAAAGTTACATGTTTTAAGGGGGAAGTTGTTTTTTTTTTTTAAAAGTTCTTGGCTAATTTCAAGGTTTTAAATTTTGATTCCTCATGTTTTATCCATACAATACTGAACATGGGACATGTCGAAATCAATGAATAATCCATGAGATATCGTCCGTTCTAAGAATAACTATACGTAGTGACTACTGGACGTATAAAGTAGGTTGAATAGTTATGTTTTAGCAAATACATGGTGTAGGTACACAATATTAATAAATACTGATGTATAGTACTTACCTTTCCACCAAAAATGATACGTACTGCATGAGCAACAATTTACAGAATATTATTATTGGATTAGAAAACGCTGTATTGATGTCATGTATTTAGAATTTACATTTTTATGTATAAAAATCGTAGTGGATATCTTTTTATTCCGGAAAAAAAAACACGATTCTTACGAATCACTCGAATACTGAAAACGACTAAGCATTCATAATTTTTAAAATATCCGTTTTACATGTAAAAATACTTGAAAATAGCAGAAAAATCGGAATCATTGCCATAACTAGAAGAAAAAGGTTTTTTTTTCTTACCTATAACATTGACATTGACATAGTAATGGTCATTCATATGCACTTCTTCGACTTCTGTCAGGAATTTAGAAAGGAGATTCGGCGCTGCCTGGCAGAGCACCCACAGAGGGCATAACACCAGTATGTATAATATTATCAAATGCAGTGGCCATATCGGACACATCTTGCTTCCGTACACTGTAACAAAAAATATATTTCAATAATAAATCAAATTACCGCTATAAAAAGTTCATGCACAAAAAAGTTACTACATGTTCTGTAACAGGGCGTATAAATTATACTGACATGTCCGTTAAAACTTTAATAATATAATATTCATATGGTTGTATATGAATAATAATATTTTATTTTTTCGGGAATCTTCCATTTTAATCTAGAATTTGAAGTATTTATTTATGTATGATATTTTTTAAAAGTGGATACCATTAAAAATATCACATAACAAAATAAAAAAAAAATATCATATAACTTCAATTACACTTATCTCTAAAGATTGACAACTCGCACTTACTTTTGCACTTATTTTCTTTTACCAACAATACATTCCTAAACTACTACACAAATAATATAATTAAATAAAATTGTAAATAATGTCCATCTGGACTCGAAGCAGATTTTAAATAGATTTTAATTTTTTCATGATCCCCTTCAAAAGCACCTTTCTTACGCCTTTATCACATGTCCTTATTTTAAGGGAATAAGGTTGAGAATTGATAAGAAATCTTAAATTATAGTCTCGTCGTGTTCGATGTCACGTATAGATAACGTCTGATAAAAGTGTATTTAGCCGCTTATATCGCAAATTAATCATAGTTATTAACGAATAATAAATAATAATTTAAATTGAATATTTTCATCAGAAGAAATTTTGATAAACACTCAAATACTAGATTTTCATTTTTTAATTGTACCTATTGTTGGTCTGCGTAAGGTAATTTTTCGAAATTCTGTTTAACATTTAAAAAAATATATGAAAATCAACTGATACAAAAGTATTATTCAAAACATTTTTTTTTATAGTTTTCAAGTTAACAAGCAAAAAATATAATAAAAGCTTTTAAGCTAAAGCAGAAACTCGTTGGTGCGGTGTGAATAATAAGTAGACCGTAATAGCACAGTGTACTAAAAAATAACAGTGGGCTATCGCCTTTGATGTTTGAAGAAAAGCCGACACCGCGTAGCGTACTTCGCATTACGCAGGGTTGTTACAGTTTTTTTTTTTGTAATTTAATTGAAATATAATATTATTATTTAGTTATTTATCGAAGTTCTTCATAACAAAGAATACAAAAAGGCATTTCGCGGAGGCAAATTCAAATAGAGTTTTACAAAATTTCATATAATAATAATAATAAGCCTTTTATTTCTTTAATAAAAAATAAAATATATAATTGGTTTAACAATTATTTGATTTGATTGAATGAATATTTCTATGTGACATTATAGTTAATTTAATGAATAACTAGTAGATAATTAGAATGAAATAAATTAAGTTATAATAAAAATAAATTAAATCTAACAAAATACATAACATAAGTCAAATTGAATTTAGTTATATATAAATTTATCATTATTTTCAATTTTTTAGCAAAGTTAGTTTTATATGATATAATGTAATTAATAGATTTCCAAATGACCTATTATAAATGGGCGACGGACAAATATTTTCGGTTTCTAGATTTACTGGATTTGAAATTTCTGTTATTAAACTTAATTATGTAAAAAATCCTCATCCTAATAAATAATTTTAGCAAAAAATATATAATATAGCACAGGTAGCATGAACCATTTTAATTGCTTACAAATTAAAACAAACGCGTGACAGCCCTTAAAGTCGTGTCCCGAGCTGCTTACTAATTCGGGCGGCAGAAATGTATGCAGCTCGGGCTCGCCTACCCGCGTCTCACCCCTCACACCCCGCACGATTGCCCTGTCTAGACGGCTTCGTTGGATGACTGTATTGTTTTATAGACTGTGGTAATAGTGTTACTTTTGTTATGTGACCTAATCAAAATTATGAAATGAAATTCTAAAAAGACACAAAGTGTTCTTTTATTCGAATTTATATAAATAAAATCAATATTACTGTTTGTCTTGTTGAAATTTTTGGTTATGTGTTTTTTATTAACTAGTGAGCGTTTCTATGTACATATTTTGACTGACTTCAATAAGGAGGAGGAACTCAATTCTGTACTTTTGTCTGTAAGTGTGTTACGCGATCTTCGCCAATTGTTAATCGATTTTTATTTTTTATACTCTTTTTTGGTCTCATATAAAAGATTCCACTCCTAAGGGAGGAATTGTATTAAATGACTACTTGAATTATATGATTTTGCAGGTGTTTGGTGCATCTCTTTAAGTATCTACATGTTAATGTTATTTTGCAATAGATCTACTGGATGTGCCATGGGATCAGTCTGTGGCTCCCCTGTTGCGAAGTCAGTTGGACGTGTGGATAAAACATAATTCAATAAAGATTTTTTTGAATTGATATAATCTATACAAATAAATAAAAAATGAAATTTGTATATAATGTCAAAATAACAGCTTTTTACTAAATGCATATGAAAGTATAAACGGTACTTATACGACAAAAATATTTTTTAAAGTTTTGTCTGTCTGTCTATCTATCTATTTGTTCCGGCTAATCTCCGAAATGGCTGGATCGATTTTGACGAGACTTTCACTGGCAATTAGCCGATGTCATAAGGTGTAACTTAAGCTACTTTTATTTTAGAAAAGGTATTAGAACGCACCTTTTTTTTTAATGTTGGGAAATTCATTTACGCATACCACCGGTATACCTACATACAGGTGGTTATGTGGGATGTGAGAAAGCTAGTACTACCCACTTGAACCCAAAAAAACTTCCAGCGTCGCAGGATCGCTTACGCACTCAACCACGACGCCAGGTCTGCCGAAGCAGACCACAACAGCTCTAGGGTTGCTCCAACGGTCCACTCTGCTGTCAGAGAAGTACCAGGAGCAACCCGCATAGTACACCACCCACCGAAGTGGACCACCTCCCTGTGCGTTTCTTGGCTTTGCCATTTAATGAGGCGTTTAATGAGCCCCCCTCCTCCCACGACAGGAGGGGGACACACACCTAGGGACGCACCTGAGCGAAGCGAAGGTAAATCGCTAATTGATTCATAACATTGGAACGACTTTAATAACACAAAATTCTTATATAAAATAAATATATGTAAACAAGGCGAAAGGTCAGCAAATCTTGTTTTATTATTTTTTTATGACCATGCAGGATTTGACTTAACGCTTTATATATATATATATATAAAGTATAACTTAAATAACATATTATGTATTAAAAGTATAACAAGATATAAAGTACTTGAGAGATTATCTCAATGTTACACACAAACAACAAAGCATATTTCGTCTAAATCAAGTATAATAGATAAGAGATCATCACTTTTTATGCCTATATCCAATAACATCGTAAAATGTTGCCTAAATTTTGCAATGCTGAATAACATTAAGTAATTTAATATTTAAAACAACATATACATCTACATATACCTTTTTATTAAAACTATATTAATAAAAAACGTTTCAACAACAAACAATTCTTTTTCTGGACTGATTTTTTATTCTGAATTCGTGAAACAAAACTTTACGAGGTAATAATTTACTTAAATATTGAATGAAATTGAAATTTCAATTGAATTGAAATGCGTTAAGAATATATTAGTATTTAATTAACATAAAAATTAAACGATATGCATATTTTTTTAAGTAGTTCTCACTGAAGAGCTCAAATCTATATATATAATAAAATTGTAACTAAGCCGAATCTGTACATTAAATATTTTTTGGAAAATCTTATTGAAATAGATATTATTATTGATACAGAGGCCGAATCTATAGTTTTTAGAATGTTTGCCTGTCCGTCTGCCTGTCTGTTTGTTACCGCATCACGGAAAAACCACTGAAGGGATATTCATGAATTTTGGTATGATGATAGCTGGCTATCCGGGTCAACATATAGGATACTTTTTACTGCGGAAAAATAAGTCATCTCTGAGAAATCTATACGAAACGTTAAAACGTAAGTAGGGACGAACCCGAGCGGAGCGAGAGTGAGTCGCTAGCAGTGGCGAAGGGTCCATACAAGACGATTCCCACCGTCTTACCTTTTAAAAATCCAATAATCCGTCGTTCATTATAAATATTTATTTTTTGAATTAACATAATTAGTAAATAAAAAATCTATTTATTATTACTAAGTCAATTTCTGAAAATAATATAACGCAAAAAATCACAAGCAACACATAAGCAACGCAAAATACATTTTTGCGCTCCAAACTGCTTACGCGTTTCTTCAAAGAAATGCGACAATAAGACGTTGTATTTTAGCTTACCGCGTTCATACAAAATTGTATTTCATTCAATGTTTTGGATTGAACATTGTCACGTGACTTCATTCATTTTTAGTATTTTAAGCATGCACACTTATCAAATTTTTGTTGCTCGAAAAGCTGCTTCTTTACGTCTTATCCTGCCTGTGATTGGTCAAAAATTACAAAACGTCCCTAACTTGACAAGCGAAGCGTCAGACGAGCAATGTTATTATGTATTTGAAAACTTATTATTTAATGTAAATTAATATGGCGGATTGTTATTGTTTACGAGTGCATTGCAGAGATTTTTTGTTTTATAGAGTTTTAATTTGGTTTTAGTGTAATATAGACATTTTGTGCTATGTTTTTTTGTGGACTGTGAGTGTCTCACATATTTGTTAATTTCGGTGAGTTCTATTAGCCATTATGGCATTAATTTGCATACTAGTAGACTTTAGTTTTCTAAATTTAGTTGTTTAATAATTAAAAAGCATGTCATGAAGATACTCATTTGTTTGAAATATGATTTAATTATTACATGAAATGAGTTACTTAAATATTTTCATAAAACGTTTTAATTAAATTATGTGTGAATGTGCTAAATTAGAAAATATTTAGTTTTCCATGTTTATTATATTCTGATTCTATTTAAGTTTAGAGTGAATTTTAATATGTTAAAGTTATTTTAAATATGTTACATTATTTAACAATATAATTTGACTAATTAAGCTAAATACTAAATAGGATAGTCAGACATTTTAAAAACGGATGTACCTATTGCTATATGATATTATAATTAAAACCTGTGCTTCTTATCGTTCCTTTTTTGTGAATTATTTCATAATTTTCGTCCAATTTGGCTTGATAAATAATAAGATACAATAAAATAATAAATCAATTTCATTACTAAGCACGACGAAGTAGTTCAATGAGATTTAAGTAGATGGCGGTATTTATATTAAATATATTGATTAAATATATTTATGTAAAATTAACAAAAAAAAAGATAAAGTAATATTTAAATCCCAAAAAATATAGGTTGTAATATTTGTACTTTTAATAAAGAAAAATAAAATAAAATCAAATTTCCATACTTTCACTTACGAGTACTCGTACTAAGTCATGTGTAAAGATTTTTCATAGATGGCGTTATTAATATTTTATGAGGTTTTATTATTATATTAAATGGTTAATATATTTTGCTAGAATATTTTACATGTAACAACAATAAAAAACACAATAGCCTTATAAAAAAATATCTTCACAATTACATTTTTTTTTTGCATTGATTGATATATAAAAATTGTGTATCAATGTTTTTTGTCTTTTTTTTTTGGAACGGCTTACCTCTGCTAAAATTTCACCCTTCGCCACTGGTCGCTAGTATGATATAACAATACAAATCACCATTTCAAGTACTTAATTCAAATTTAATTGTTATTTAACAAATTACTTACATGAGTTCATATTAGTTCGACCAATAAACTTTTATATTTTTTTATATTAAAAATCGTAATATCAACAATGGTTACTCCGTCACAATAATTATATTCGATATGCGAAATAATATTGATTGTGTTATCTATAAGTATACTCAAGTGCATTTAAAATAAGTATAAGATAGTGGACACTGAAATTAAAAACACGAAGTTCAAATATAATAAAAATATTGGATCTTCTTTCTATATCAATATTATAAAAATGTTTGATCTTCAAAGAGCAAGGTTTATAGTAAAATAAAGAATACGTTTAGCGTAATAATAACGTACCGCAATCTATAGGTGCATAGTAGTTAGTAGTAGTAGAATACAATAGTTTTTAGAATTTTTGTCTGTCTGTCTAAGAATGTATCATAAGAAAACCACTGGATAGATTTTAATGAAATTTAGTATGATGATAGCAGGTTATCCGGATATATAGGATACTTTTTACTGCGGGAAAATATCTCATCTCTGAGAAATCTATACTAAAATCGTTAAAACGTATCTACGGAGAAACCCGACCGGAGCGAAGATGAGTCGCTTGTAGTATACTAACACGCGTTCTATGTTACAAAATTACATAAGATCAAATAATCATACACATGTTTTTAATTAATCACATTAATACCTAATAAGTTTACTTCATTTTTTTTTCGAAGTATGCTGTTTATAGAAAAAATAAAATGGGAAAATATATGGAAAAACATTAATTTTACAAAGGAAGGAAATTGAAAATTGACTATGAAGAAAGAGAATGTCACCAGTTACGGGGCTTAATAATAGGTCATTTCGGCTATGATTACTTCACTTTCTCTACAATCTTTTAAAGACGTCCTCAATTCTATACTCTACAGTCCTCACATATTATGCTAACCCACCATTACATTGTTTACGTACATACGAGTAATTCTGCATTTTTGTTAATTCTACAATACTATTGAGTTTTATTTTATTATTTATACTAATGTATTTATATGATGTATGAATGTGTGGATGTGTATAGATGTAAGGATGTTTGTTACTTTTTCACGCAAAAACGACTAAATGGATCTTAATAAGACTTTACAATAAAAATTACGGCTACCAAAGCATGCAAGAGGGCTTACATTAGAGCAGATACTCAGCGCGTAGCACGATTTGGTCAAGAACTTCTTTCGCACCCTACGGGAAGCCGTAGCTACTGGCGACTGACCAAAGCCGTGCAACGCAACTTCTGCCAGCCTTCGCTGCCCCCGCTTCGATATCCTGATGGATCTCTGGCCCATGACGCACAGGAAAAAGCAAATTTATTGGCCTCTCTCTTTGCGGCCCATTCCCATCTCGATGACTATGGTGCCCAACCTCCCACTATACCCTATTGCGGCACAACAATGCCTGATATCCAGATTAGGCAGCGTGATGTACGGGCAATACTACAGTCGATCGACACCCGGAAAGCAAGTGGTCCTGATGGTATCCCAGCGATTGTACTCAAACATTGTGCAGCAGAGTTAGCTCCAGCATTAACGCGCCTATACCGAACCTCCTATTCTTCGGGGATTGTGCCGAAGGCTTGGAAGGTGGCGAACGTTCAGCCGATCCCTAAAAAAGGTGACCGATCTGACCCGGCTAACTATCGACCTATAGCCATCACCTCGGTACTCTGTAAGGTGTTCGAGCGGATCATAAACTCGCAACTCGTCCGCTACTTAGAGGATCACTCCCTTATCAACGATCGTCAATATGGCTTTCGACCAAAACGTTCGACGGGTGATCTTCTAGCTTTGATGACGCATCTATGGGGTGAGGCTATGGACAAACATGGCGAATCGATGGCCGTTAGCCTTGATATCTCGAAAGCCTTCGATAGGGTTTGGCACCGTTCTCTTCTTTCCAAGCTTCCGGCCTACGGTCTACCTCCTTGCTTGTGCGACTGGGTGGCTGACTTCCTGCATGAGCGCAGTATCCGCGTTCTCTGCGATGGACAAGCTTCTAGCTTCCTACAGGTGAATGCTGGTGTGCCTCAGGGGTCTATCCTATCACCAACACTTTTTCTTCTGCATATCAATGACATGTTATCCCTTGGTAACATTCATTGCTATGCGGACGATAGCACTGTCCATGCTCGATACTTTGGCCATCCCGCCGCAAATCGAACCGAGATCGAGAATAGGAGAACTGAACTTGTCAGTGAGCTCGACGATGTCTTGTACCGCGTTTCAGAATGGGGTTCAAAGAACCTGGTCGAGTTCAATGCCAAGAAGACGCAGGTATGCGCGTTCTCGGCTAAAAAATCTCCATTCCTTTGTCCTCCCTCTCTTCAGAACACACGCCTTACGATGCAGGATGGCATCAACATCCTCGGAGTTAACATCCGTAGCGACCTGAACCAAAAAAGCCATATCGAGAGTGTCATTTCGTTAGCGTCACGTAAACTCGGGGTTCTAAACAGGGTGAAGCGGTTCTTCTCGCCTGAGCAGCTATGTCTTCTGTACAAGACTCAAGTGCGCTCATGCGTTGAGTACTGCTCCCACCTCTGGGATGGCTCTGCTAAGTACTTGTTAGACGCTCTTGATAGACTTCAACGCCGCGCTGTCCGCATAATTAATAAAGCTGAGGCTACTCAATACCTTGAATCTCTGCAATTGCGTAGAGATGTTGCTTCACTAGCCGCTTTTTACCGCCTATATTACGGCGAGTGTTCTGAAGAGCTCTTCCATCTAATACCCTCCTCTCCTTTCCTCTCCAAGACAACACGTGCTGGTCAGAAATTCCATCCTCACACGGTACTACCCATACCATCTCGTACCAAAAGGTTTGGTAATTCCTACCTGTGCCGCACTATTAGGAAATGGAATTCACTACCGTCTCACGTGTTTCCCTCCTCCTACAATTCTGGGTCTTTTAAACGGAGCGTGAAAAAGCACATATGCAGGTCGACGAGGTGAGGTTGATCGATACCGAGATCATATCCCGGAACCGATGGACTTCATTCCTGGACTCCACTGTCGCTTACCATCAGGCGTCATGGAGTCATCTTGTCGAACAACAAATAAAAAAAAAAAAAAATATGGATCATACATCAGAATAACACATAGGTTACTTTTTATCTCTAAAAATGTACAGTTCCCGTGGGATAGATTTGTTTTTTGTTTTTCTAGAGGCGAACCCGAGTGAAGCAAGGGTGAGTCGCTAGATTTAAATAAAACTATCTTCTCGGATATTTTCACGGATTTATCTTGATTTTTAGTTTTCGACGTTTCGAAGGAATATGGGAATATTATTTATTTAATTTTTAAGCTGTTATTATTATAAGTATAAATATTTTTTAACCTTTATTAATTAGTAATCTTATTTAGTGTTGCTATTATTTATAATTTATTTTATAACCATAGAGAAAAAATGAAATATTAATTATTCAAGCCATATTAATGTTCTATATTATGTAAGTAATTTAAAATAAATAAAAAAAAAATGACGTATTCGCATAGATCTATGAAAGTATTATGAATTTTATTAATGAATGAGGAAATGGAAAATTGATAAAAGATCATTAGTCCGATCAAAATAGACATTTCAAATAACAAAAACTCGGACAGAGCTGAATTTTGCTTGAGATCTTGGGTACACCAGTAGAAATAAAGTGCCAAAAGCCCCCATCGATCCCATGTGTGCTAAAAAGGTTATTCAAGGTCAAAATTTTCGGTTTTTTGTTTTTTTTTTCGAAATCGTTAAATTTTATCAAAAATATAGCTCAGACAAAAATTGTAAATCATAAAATTATCTACAAAAACGGCCTAAATATATTTTTTCTAATAATCACCATTCCTAATATATCGCGATTCTAAAAGTTAAATTCTTAGTAAAAAAAGTATTAGAACCATTTTTGAAGATAATTTTATGATCTACAATTTTTGTCTGAGCTATATTTTTGATAAAACTTACCGTTTTCGAGAGAAATTAAAAAAAAAAAACGAAAATGTTGACCTTTGACCTTGAATAACTTTTTTAGCACACATGGGATTGGGACTTTTGGCACTTTATTTCTACTGGTATACCCGAGATGTCTAGAAAATTCAGCTCTGCCGGAATTTTTGTTATTTGATTACTATTTTTATGTCTAATTTGACCGAACTAATGGAAAATTATCCTTCAAATTAAAAAAATGTTGTCTGATGATTCTAAAATCAAAACAAACATAATTTACAAAGTTTTCCGCTCATTTCACTCAAGTTTCACTGTTTTTGAAGTTTAATATTTTCTTTGTCATTGTGACAAAAATTAATTCTCATTATACTACGCTTTAATCTATTTCTAGCATGAAATGTTATTGACAATAATATCACGAAAACTTTTATTGAATTAAGATTTTGATATGATTTCCACTCGTCTTTCCTGTTGACCTAGATTTCACTTCAACTGTTATTAATAATATAATTGTCTATAGGTGCCTGATTATCTAAATAGGTACCTATTAAAACTACTATTGTTTACCCTGGCTTTGCTTTCTATTTCTAGTAAAATTAATTATAAGTTTCTTGAAAGTAATTTGTCGTAAATAAAAGTAGATATTTATAGGTATATTATATAAAAAAATACTCTATATAAATTAACGTTTAGTATACATTTCTCAGAGATAAGATATTTTCCCACAGTAAAAAGTATCCTTTATGTTGACCTAGATAACCAGCTATCATCATACTAAACATCAAAATTTATTCAGTGGTTTTCTCGTGATGCGTTCCCAGACAAACAGATAGACAAAAATTCTAAAAACTATACATTCGGTCTCTGTATCGATAATAATGACTATATCAATAAGGTTTTCCAAAAAATACTTATAAATTATACGGTAAGAAGTTTATATTGTGCATAAAAAATTAAAAATATTTAACTTTTTCTCTTATGTTGGGAAGTATCTTCTCGCTTTAAAAGCCAACAGTAATCCTGATAGATTTAAAGGGAAAAAAGAGAAATGAGATTGGAGGAAGTGAATTTTTAGCGACATTCGGCAACACATCTTTTTGTATGCTCTTAACAAATTGTTCACCAAGAGTTCTGCATTCTCGGCTCTATGATTTACTAAAAAAACCTTTAATGATGGCTTTTAATGATGTCCATGCGAATAGTTCTTTATCATTTAGTGTTTGATCAAATATGTTGTTTTTCATTAATAGGCGTGTTTATGGACCAATAAAAATACTTTCTTTGCAACAGTAATTAGTAAATCCACCTTGCAAACCAAGTAACTTGTTTGGTGAATTTTTGCACAGGTGGCGACAACTTTTTTCAGTATTCATCTGAAAACTGTATTATTACACTCACAAACAGGTAATCTCATACATATTAACAGGAAATTAACCTATTTTATCAATATATTATCTAGCGATTACATTTACTAATATGGACAATGTGAGGGTCGTTTAAAAAAAGGTTATCGGTGTGTACCTTTAAAAACAAGACGTGATGGAAACAAAAGACATCCACTCCTTACATACTATAACTAATAGAAAATCTTAATAGCAATCAGTTTTACGGGTACCTAAATTGTGTCACGCAGATTATTGTGTACGCCATTATAAACTAAAATTATATATTAGATATACATACATTTCGATGCTCTATAATCGCAATAAAAGATTAATGATGACATTATTGTTGGTCGCAATGAATTCCTAAACAATGGGTACTTGTATACTGAAGACCTCGGCTGTTATTGTTAGACACGGTATTCAACCATTTGACTTAATCATTTATGACGTTTATATTTATATTTGCAATGATCGAGTTTACAAAGTCATATATATCACAAAACGCCTATAAATTATGTAGATTTGTAAGTTTAATGACACACATTTTAAAATGAATTCAATATTATAGTAAAAGTATGTGGCTTTTTAGTAACGGTTTGAAAACTTATTCAAATTCACCATAAGAATTTCGTTTTAGTACGAGTAGTTATTCTAACAATAAGTATATTTTGATAGCTTATTTGAGAAGGATATATCGCTAAGATGAATAAAATTATATGTCATCACACATTAACGCTTATAGTAAGAACTAGGTTATCAATGATTTTTTATCCAAGAAATCATTAGCTGTCACTAACCAGATAACCTTGAAAAGTCGATTGTGGTGGACAATGTCGAAGGCAAAAGACCCCGTGGCCGATTACCTTGCCGCTACAACCGTTACTTCGTCAAACTGATCTCGTGGTAGCAACTGTGCTAAAACTGGAATTTAGGCGAGAGGGATGGAAAAAAACAACCAATATAAAGCATAATTTCACAGGTTCACGGGTTTATACAGACTTCAGACCTAAGCAAAAACAGTCTAGTAAAAGGAACCTTAAAAGAATGTGCTATAAAAATATTGTCCGAATTTCATTAAATAAACGTAATAGTATTACTTCAAACAAATTGGACATAGCAAGTTAGCTTTCTTATCTAACGACTAAAGAAAATTTTATTGTCCAATCTGACTCTAAATCAAACTAACACAACGTGACAAATACACATACGCAGACGAATATTATATGCAGAAATCGAATTTAGGACGTCAAATAGCAGGTTGTGCCAGTGAAAAACAAAATAACTTTACCACGACTTAACGACTGTCAGTGATACTTTCAACTTTTGATATTATGTTACGTACAATATTTCAACATATATCACAAGGACAGAGCGAGTGCTATGTGGCAAAACATACATGAAATAGCTTGCGATCACTCAGTCTAGTAACACTTTAATAGGATTACAGGATATAAACTTAAAAAAAATGTTTTTGGCTTCATTGTCAGACCCTCATTAGTAAGTTGAAATAAAAACTCGTAGAATGAATATAAGATGATTACTATTGACTATTTATTAAAAGAAAATAAAGCATTAAAATGATTCCACAGTGAATAGATATAAAACATACGTATAAAAACGTACATGTACAAATAAAAACTTGTACTTATGTTGAAAATCTCCTCTTTTTTTAAAGTAGGTTAGAAAGACTCACCTGCTCTATGGAGAAAATGTAAAATACAAAAAAAAAAGACCAATTCTCATAATTACTTCGGGACCGTCCGTAAACCTTAATTAGAATCCGGACCTTGAACTTCGGGTCTCTGTTGATAACACCTAATAGAATAGGGTTTCCGCTTTCTGCTAATAGATAAGAAATATAACAGCGACAACGTTTGAAATAGTTGTACAAGACACATAGGGTTGTACCTAGCGGTGGATAGATACTTGTATATATATCATGTTGTTCATACACTCATTCACTCGAATGAGTCTTTAGTCTACGTCAACCACCGATAGTTACTTCACGTGTCCCTCAATTGTTCCTAAATTATAAATTATAAGTTACCTATGTACTTACAGTTTACTTTCAATAAAAATAAAATTCTTATGTTGTTAAACAATAGTCATTAGAAAGATGTATTTATATTTGTTATATCAGAGGATCTATTCTATTAATTATCGTTGTACTAAATGATTTTTGTTTTTGTTATAGATATTATTGTATCGCGTTTAGTAATATTACCTATTATGAGCGGGCTGTAATTGACATTTACTGAGTGTACACTCCAATGAGGACTCGACTCTTGATTTGGATATATGTACATTCGACTGTAGACAATGAGTATTTTAGCTGGAAGTGAATCTTTGGTCCAGTTCCAAGATTTACGCCCTTTTTAATCGAGGTTCGAGACTTCATTAATGGCGAGAAGCTCGCGGGCCAGTTCGTTAGGATGAACTCTCAAAGGAGACTTGTATTTAGAGCAGACTAACTCTTTGCGAACTGTAGGAAGATTCAAAACTAATGGACTTCTGCGTTGGTTAAAAATGGTAATGGTTTTCAAGATTGCAGTTTGAGACCGTTGAAGAATTTCCATGTTAGTGGCTTGCATTTCCCCTGCCATACGTCCAAATAGGTTTGATGGCCACCTTAAAGACAAGTTACTTGTTTCTAAATGAGAGTTTAAACGACATCCTAAAGAGCCATTTAAGATTTCTGAATCTAAGGTAGTTTCATCTTGTTGCGCCTTTACATGGTTTTTCCAAGTGAGTTGCAGGACTAGATGAAGAGTCTTCATTTGATGCTTTTCGGAATCAACGTGTGGCAAGATTTCATTATTCAGGAGCTGGAGGGCAAATCTCTTGGCGTAGAGTAAAGGTTACATGTGAAGACAGCGGTGATTGCTTTGATTCTCCATCACCTCGAGGACCGCGAGCACACCGGTGTGCTAGATAACAATTGAATTCTCGGAAATTCGCACGGATTTCTTAGAATTTGTCCGGGAGGGATTAACCATCCATCTATTTGGTCATTCGTGTTGTGTACTAAATGAACGCTTGCATTCAATTAGATCCTTCTAACTGATGTATTATGAGAAAAGTTATTTTATTGTACGTACAAAAACTTACGAGAAGGTCGTAGTGCGAATTGTAGAGACCATAGTTGTAATTTTAATAGCTTCCGAGTAACCTTTAAAAATATTTTTAAAGAATAGTGTACTTTGTTATTTTATTTTTTAAATCGTGAAATATTTGTTATAAATCTATTTAAGGCACAAACTTAATTATGATATTTAGTAACTTGAAATTTAAAATAACCTTGAAGCAGAAATACTTGTGAAATTATCATCGCAGTGACAGTGTATAATGTACTTATAGAAGACTAGCGACTCACCCACGCTTCGCTTCGGGTTCCTCCCTAGAGAAAAACAAATCTATCCCACGGGAACCGTAAATTTTTCCGGGATGATATATAGCTTATAGCCCTCCTGAGTTAACAGGCTATCTAGTGCAAAAATATTTTTTTAAATCGGATTAGTAGTTTCTGAGATTAGCGCGTTCAACCAATCAAACAAACAAACTCTTCAGCTTTATAATATTAGTATAGATTTATAATCAAAGAATGCTGGAATAGATATAGCATATAATTTAGCTCAATAGTTATATATATATATATATATATATATATATATATATATATATATAGTAGCCTTTTGTTAACGTTAGGAAATGCATTTAGGAAAACGCGAGCGGAGCCACAGGCAAGTTAGTTTAGTATATTGTATGAATAGTTATCTGTAAAGTTTTGAACATTTGACTTAAGAAGCCTATCACAAAATGTATTGAGTACTATGGTATTGAGTTCGAGCGGCCGACGCATCGCTGTTACTAGCATTTTTTGCAGTTGTAATTACTTCTATGTAAATTTTTATAATAAATTATTTAAAAAAAGTGTAATTACTTTTCTTTTGAACTGACGTATATTTTGATATAAATTTTACTTAATAATTATTGTTGTAAGTATATATTTACAGCTAATTCTGAACGTCTCTAATAGTTTTTAGGATTTTGAAAAGGATTTTTATTGTATTGTAATAGGCCTCTTAAGAATAAACAGGCAAAATTAAACTTAATTTTAACTTAATAACGTTATAGAAACACGCAAGTTAATGTGAAATAAAAACTTAAATAAATAAATAAAAACCGACTTCAAAAACACTCAATAGCACAAAATAACTGATTAATAGTAGAATTCAGTAGGTGAAAATTCAATCATTCCCTATTTTCTACACTTAGGGGTGGAATTTTTTTCAAAAATAAAAAAAGAATCATCGAAATCGGACTACATTGTAAAAAGTTATGTATGATCAAACATAAAAAAATACGAGTGAGTCGAGTGGAGAACCTCCTCCTTTTTTCGTCGGTTAAAAATAACAGCTATTAACTACGAATAAATAATAGTAGGCCATTGTAAATATACAAAATACCTATATGTACAATATACAGAGTTCATTTTAAGAATTGTCTACATCTATACAGATAAATAAAATTGGAGTGTCTGTTTGTAATATCAAAATAACCGCTTTTTACTAAATGCATATGGATGTATACATGGTACATATACCAAAACAACATTTTTTACAATTTTTGTCTGTCTGTCTGTCTGTTTGTTCCGGCTAATCTCCGTAACGGCTGGACCGATTTTGATGGGACTTTCACTGGCAGATAGCTGATGTTATAAGGAGTAACTTAGGCTACTTTTATTTTAGAAAAAGAATCAGGGTTCCGCGAAAAAAAATTAAAACCCATGAAATTGTGAACAAAATTCACGTACGGCGTACGCACTATTAATATTTATAATTTAAATGAATATCTTAGGAGTAGCAAGCTACTATTTATGTATAAACATAGGTAACCGTGAATACGTACCTAGGGCGAAGCGAACGCGAGCGAAGCGAGCGTGAGTCGCTAGTCGTAAATAATACGAGTAATTCCTATTTACCACTTTGTAATTATTAACTTATCTAGAGGCAACATTATTATTAGCCGATTAATAGCTATATAGCGCATTTGCAAATGGGGAAATACGAGTACGCTGTATATTTATAACAAGAAGTGCATACTAATTATAAATACTTCAGAATAATATAGTAGTAACAATGGAATAGATGACTAATTAATTTTAATCAAAACGGTGCTATGTGTAAAATTGAAATAAAAAATATATAAACAATGCCTGTAATGTACCAAACTAAAAGATTTCAAAGATTTGCTGTATATAATTTTCTTATATAAATATTTATATATTTATTTGTACAATACCAAAAGCCAATTTATTGGAAAGTCTCTGTCTGTCTTTCTGTCTGTCTCTACTTATTTTCTCATCGAACTTATGGCTCCTTACTAAGACTATGTGGGTATCGCTGGTTATATTCATATATGTATTATGAACTCTTTCTGGCCAGTAATACATACACCTGCTTTGGATGAAGGTAGGCCAGTCGTTGGAACGTCATGGTCGAATGCGTAAGCGATCTTGCGGCACCTCATTAAAACGGGGAAGGTTTCCATGGGTTTTTAATGGGTAATCCTGACTTATCTATCCGGTGAATGGTCAGTCAACACATAACCTATGTGTAGTAAGTAGTTGGTATACGTAAAAGCATTTCCTAACGTACTAAAATAATAAAAAATAAGAGGAGTAACTTACTTAGTAAGGAAAAATAATCCTCCCGAGAAAAGCGACAGAAATTGTATGAAAATTCTATCGTACATCATTCAGTCATTTTAGAGATACAATCTAATTTGATATTAACGATACCTACTTCCTATAACATTTATGTTCCATATGATTTTTGTATAACTATACATCATATATGTACTTAAAATCCATAATATATTTTTTCCGGCGGTATAATTAGGTACTTATGCCAAAATACATATTAGTATTTAGTTTATGATAGGTAGTATGGATTTACGATAGTGTGGTTTTTTACAAAGTTTACGCGCAAAGTCACGCGCAATAGTAACTTATAAATATTTATATTTGTAAGAAATCAAAAATGTATAAACTAACGGATCTCCGTTCTCATTTCCTTGAGAAGCTTTCAAAGTAAAACACAGTATACGCAATCATGTGTGAATGCACGTACGCAACACTCGATACATTTTAGCCCTTATCGAGGACGGCCATAAAGCTACACATTCTTGTATGAAATAAGCCTTGAGAACAAGTTTATTGTATTATGTTATATTTTGGTATCTATATCTCAACCTATAAATATATTTTTTTGTACTTTGTGCCTATACATATAATAATATTTTGCAATATAGGCATATTCCAAGTTATCTTTGAGATTTAATCTATTAAATCCTTATGTTTTTTTTATTTAATCTTTTATTTTAACGATGTTTAATGCATATACCTACTTTAACTAAGGAAAAACAAGTTGGCACGATATTATAATAATACGCAACTTGAGCATCACTTGGTAATGTTAATTACAACTACAAATAACTCCAGTAGGTATGTAACGTTATTTATTTGCATTTTCATTAATTATTTTAACATAACTAAACGTACTTATACGGTACGGTAATATTTAAAAAGTACTCTACTTAACCTTTATAACAAGTTTAACTTGTAAAACTGGTAGTACTTATACTTAGTCAAAAATATATAATAAATGTTTAATAAAAGACGTCAACCTAGAAGAGTGCAATACAAACAAACAAAAGTTAAATTAAACAATTACTACACGACAAAACTGTTTGATAAGTTCACACAGGTAGTACAAAACATCGTGTCACGTGCTACTCACCTAATCAAATGACGTAACACAATAATATACTATTTAGATATAAAAGAGAAAGTAACCCTAAAACTTAGATTCCCATACGTGAGACGGCCAGCGCGGGCTGGCGGAGTTTAGTCACTGAGGCAGTAAGGTATTTGCCCGTCGCCGAACGCATTATTCGCACGACGAATCGGACGTATAAGGCTCATTATAAACGAACGCACTGTATAATATGCAAGCATCTGCTAGTTAATAGGTTTATCTATATTCTATACTAATATTATAAAGAGGTAAAGTTTGTGAGTTTGAGTTTGTGAGGTTGTAGGGGGTAATCTCTGGATCTACTGAACAGATTTAGATGAAATTTGGTAAGAAGATAGTTTGAGACCCTGGGGAGGGAACTTTTTATCCCGGAAATCATCCTTTAAGAGGGTGAAAATAGGGATGACAGTTTGTATGGGAAATCAACCTAGGGAAGGACCCGAGCGAAGTGAGGGTGAGTCGCTAGTAGAATAGAATAATATCATTCAATTTAAGGTTTGAGTTGAAGTTAAAATACTATCAACTAGTAATAGATTTTTAAGTTATCTAGGATGTTATTTGTACTGCATAGTAAGCGTTAACGTCAAGGGAAATAGATTTAGGCATACCACCTGCATACATACAGCTTATATGGGATTCACCGGCAAAGCCACTACTACCCACTAAAACTCAACGGAACCTCCCCTGTCTTAACAGGGCGTCGCAGGATCGCTTACGCATACAACCACGATGCCCCAACGGCAGGTCTGCTGAAGCAGACGACACAACCAAGGGGTTGCTCACAGGGTCCATTCTGCTGTCAGAGAAGTACCAGGAGCAACACGCATGGTACACTGGCCATCGAGGTAGGCCGGCTCCCAGTGCGATTTTTGATTTCGCGCCCGACTCAATAAGTTCAACACCACGACAAGGTGAACGCGCATTGGGGGGATAGCAAGCGATCCTACAGTATCCTAACAACGCAGCGATAGGTTACTGCTAAAGGAGAGTAAGAGTCTCGCAGTTTCCAGTGACGTCCGACAAAGGACTCTGAAGGGGTTTTTCATTGCAAAAATTTCATTTATAAAATTGTGTACTTTAAACGCAGCTGAATATTTTATAAAATTTCATTAAATAGCAAATATTATATTGTAGGCAGATAGTAACGCAATTGAAATCATATATATAAAATTATAAGTATGATTTGAAAAAGCATAAGATAATGAGCAGAACATATCTATGTATTTTTTTCTGTATTTAATGTGATGATAGCCTTATTATTCCCCCCACTTACGAACCAAGGCCACATTCTGAGAAGCTGGGATTGTAGGAGCAGATATTTAAAGATAACTTAACAATTGCAGGTAAAATTAAATACATTTGACTGTTATAATTATTTTATATATATATATATATATATATATATATATATATATATATATATATATATATATATTATACAGGTGGATTTTTGAGATGGGACAGTAAGGGCAGGTACCTTAAATACTATAGTTACAGGAAAACGTTCCTAGGAGACCATCCATAACTTTTTGAGATATTCTGAACTGCATTCACAGATTTTGGAAAAAATGTACAGTCAGCGAGAAAAATGCTAAAATACCAAAAAATTTTTTTTTATGTCAATCGATCCTATTTCATGTAGGGATAAAAAGACTCTATGGGACCATTTAAGGTATGAGTACTAGAAATGACAGAAATCGCCAAAATCTTTTCCCATACATTTTGTACGGAAAAACGTTTTTTGTTGCTAAACGGTCCTATTTTTGAATGTGATCAAAAGACTCTTTGAGGCCAACTGAAGTTGAGTACAGAAACACTAAAAAAATTTATCTTATGCTCGCTGCATAAAATGCCTGCGTGTAAACCCGGTCTTATGACTTACCGTAGTTTCTGTACGCAATCTTTAGTTTGCCTCAAAGGGTCCATTGATCACATTAAAAAATAGGACTGTTTGGCAACAAAAATTTTTCGAGTTGATTAAAAGCTTTTCCGTACAAAATGTATGGGAAAAGATTTTGGCGATTTCTGTGATTTCTAGTACTCAAACCTTAAATGGTCCCATAGAGTCTTTTGATCCCTACATGAAATAGGATCGATTGACATAAAAAAAGTTTTTTTCGTATTTTAGCATTTTTCTCACTGACTGTAATTTTTTTCCAAAATCTGTGAATGTAGTTCAGAATATCTCAAAAAGTTATGGATGGTCTCCTAGGAACGTTTTCCTGTAACTATAGTATTTAAGGTACCTGCCCTTACTGTCCCGTCTCAAAAATCCACCTGTATATATATATATATATATATATATATAAGGTGCTGTCTTTTAATTTATTTAAATTGATATCTTTTCTGGTAAAAATACTATTTTTATATGGTTTCTGAAAAAAAAACCAAGAGCAAAGCTAGGTCACCCAAATACTTTACATTTATTTAAGTATAATAATATTGTAAACTATAATAAGATTAGTATGTAATATGCCTTGATTTAAATCATTTGCTTTAATATTTAGAAAGCCTTATGGCATAAATATGATAAGATATTGTTATTTGTTTATTAAGTATTATTTGTTTATTAATTTTTTTAACCATGATAATATGTGTATTATGTATAATAATATATATAATAAGCAGGGGCGGCTTTACCTATAGTGCAGGGTGTGCAATGCACACGGGCGTAAGGTCTGAGGGGGCGCCAAGCGCCGCTCGCGACACCTCGAAAGAGCGTGCGTAGTTCGCGGCATAGCCGGCGCTCTCAAAGACCCTGCGCCCTTGTTATGGCCGAAACCGGACGGCGGTAGCAAAGCAAGGCGCGCGTAGGTTACAAAATTTGGCAGCATTTGTCTATAACTTTACACTTGAAAAGAGCTTAGGGAATCTAAGTCTCGCAAGAAATTAATTACATTGAGAACGGTTACTTTATAAAGAAAAGATGGCTGGTTTCTTGAACAAAGTTGAAATTGAACGGAGGAAAAAAAAAGGAAAAAAAACTGCGATCCTTTTTTTCTCCAGCTCAATTTCAACTTGAACGAATAATCAAAATAATTCATTTTTTAGCGAGGCAATATCTGGCGATTTGAAAAAGAAATACGATTCTGATAATGGTAATTTTTAGCTCCAAATTTGATAATGTGCTTACAGAACACCCTTATTCAAAAATCTGAGTCACGCCTAACTCATTATCTTGGCCATAATATTTAGAATAAAATAATACGGTTATTAGGAGAGAGTATAAAAAAACTTGTTTTGAAATTAAAACAATCCAAAAATAAGTTTGCTTGAATTCTTTAATGTGTGCGCTTTTGGGGAGTTCATTAAAAGCGCGAAAACTGTAGCAGAAGATGTCGAGGCAATAGCAGAATTTTCCGCACCCGCCCGCTCTCGCGCTCGTAGAAGGCTTCTTAATTATAAGGCAGAGGATGAACCGATAACAGACGCAAAAACACATTTTAAAGTAATTTTTTACAACTACCCATTAGATACCGCAATAACCCAGTTTGACGAACGGTTTGAAATTTTGGATCAAAATAACGGAATTTGGATCAATATAATAATATTTTTATTTGTCCCCGCGGAGTTTTCTCTTCGTACATTGGGGATTGTTTTGGTGTCAAATAAAATTAATTCTGTCCAAATGTAAGCTTTTTATCTCAAGCCGTTATCGACATATTCCAAAAAAATATGATTCCCAGACCGAAAGCCAATTTTTAAGAAAAGAAATAAGACTAAAATTATTTTTTGACCGTATTTTTGAAAAGTGTCCACCTCCAAATTTTGTCAAGAAATGTCTTCCGTACTCCTTTATACGCAGGTTTTTTTTGATGTGGTGGAACAATGTGAAAAAATTTAAAAACATTTTTTTTTATCTTACATTCCAATGAACTAATATTATACTAAAAGTACATTAAAAAAAATTAAAATTAAAATTTTTTACCTAATACTTTATCATTATCAATCTTCTTTTTATTTGTATTCTGGTTTTATTTTATTTACGCAGCGGTTACTTAAAAAATTAAGTTTTAAGTATGTAGAAAAAAGCAATATATTGCAACCAAGTAACCGAAAAATAAATTTAAACCTTAAGAGATACATAAAAATTATAGACTAGAATATTGTAGTTCTTTTAAAATCATAAAAAAACTCCGTGATGGTATATCTCTATCTTTTACGGTTGACTCATAGTATCTTCACTCACCACTCACCATTTATTTCATTAAGTCTAATTAAAAATTGCGTTACTTACTACGCTATGATGGAACATCAAAAAAGTACAAATAATGAATACCAGAAAAAATCATATTCTTATCAAAAAAAAAAGTACTTCTGTGCAAACCATTTCCAATGTGCACTACGAATGGTATTGTATAGACATGCTGGGGCCTTTACACGGCTAACATGAACGATGCTGAAATTATGAAAATTGTCTTGAGCAATCCTAATGGTCTCATTAAGTTACTAAAAAAGATGATATTATCGTAGTGGGTCGAGGCTTTCGTGATGTGGCACAATATTTAGAACAATTAGGATTCAAAGAGTTAATGCCATCTCTTATAGAGAAACGAAATCAGCTTACTACAGTCGAGTCAAATCAATCCCGTTTTCTTACCAAAGTGCGTCGGGTTAATGAAGCAATTCATGGTATTTCAAGCAAAAGTTCAAGCTTTTAGATCATGAGCTAAATAATACTAAACCACTTACTAAAACTAATATTTTTTTGTCGAGTTTCCTGTTTTCTACACAATGAATTTGGTACGAGACTTGATTCAGATGTTGAGCTTTCTGGAGATATTATTGCTGCGATGAATTAAAAAAAAAACATCATGATAATACTTTGGCTTCGGAATTCGAGACAAATCGTTGGGCAAGACGAAAAGTTCCATTTATAACGGTAACATCAAACGATTTAACAGATTTTCCAGAGTTAACGGAACAACAACTTAAAATTTTTTTTACAGGGTCATATCAAATAGCTTAAGCTGTATCGTATTTAGCTGACATGATAAATGAAGACGGAACAGAACTACGCTTCAGCATGTTAAAATCACACCTATTATTATAAAATTACAAGTCCGATCTCGGCATATCCATTCCAAGCATATCGTTGTTTCATTGATTTATTAATTATAATCGGCCAGACAAGAATGAAATTTCTGGTATTAGTCGATATTGTTGTGATTGTGTTAATGGCAAGAGTACTACTTGATACTGCTGTCACTTTGCAGCGACTATATATTATGTTTCCCATGCTCGATATTTTGCTAAAATAATAAGACCTGCCTAAATATTAAGTTGTTTATTTATAGATGAAAAGTTAATGTTGTAATTGTAAATGAAGATAGTTATGATTAGTGACGAAGATTAACTGACATGTTCTCTCGGTCAAAATATTTATTTATGTATTTTTCTATCAATAATGAAATATTAGTTCATTGGAATGTAAGATAAACAAAATATTTCTTTTTTTTACTTTGTTCTACCACATCAAAAAAAAATGAAAAAAATCCTTAGTATTAAAGAGTACAGAAGACATTTCCTGACAAAATTTGGAGGTGGACACTTTTCAAAAATACGGTCAAAAAATAATTTTAGTTTTATTTCTTTTCTTAAAAATCGGCTTTCGGTCTGGGAATCATAAAAAAAAAAATCTCATGCCTTTTTTTACTCGTAAGTATTGCTAACAAAAATTGGCGCTTATCAAATTTCAATTTTATCATGGAAAAAAATAAAATCAATAAATAGGTTTTTCTGAATAGACAACAGCTTGAGATAAAAAGATTCCTTCCTAAAGAATACTTTTTACTCGTGTGTTTACATTTGCACCCGAAATTCCATTCACTTGTAAAAATATAACTATAAGTATTCCATTTTGACCGCGTGCCTACTAGAGGGCGCCAGGGTATTCATTGCACACGGGCGCTACATGGGCTAGAGCCGCCTCTGATAATAAGGATGTATGTATATGAATTAGAAATAAGGTAAAGATCTAAAAATGAATGTACGATTCCAAAAAGAATAAAAATAAAACTTTTTCCTAATAAAATTCAGTTTAGTAATTGCAATTTTAAATTCTTTAGTTTACATAATAAATAAAGTAATTGCATGTCATGCAAACTAAGTGATTTTTGTATAAAATTTTTGTGATTCATATTATTTCTAAGTTTATATAAGATACGTTAAAAATAAATATTATATTCAATCAAATAAATAATATGTAATAAATGTTAAACACTTCTTGGATGCATTAAAAGTGATTTATTAGGAAATCGAAATATAAAATATATTGAATATTGATTATAGAATAGTTATAAAAATTTAGTTACCTTACATACTTTAAAAGATTCTATTATGTAAAAGAACGTGTCTAATTTTGAATGACAGGTTATATCACGGAAGTTATGTAAATTTAATGAATACCTACATTTACAACAATTGTAACAAGATCATTAACAAATGTACAATAAAAATGTCTATTTGTAATATCCTATAAATTTAAGAAACAATTTAAACACTCACCTCAATAGTACTTCTAACAATCTGATCTCTTGCTATAAAATATTCCCTTACCCTCTCTTTTTTTTTCATATAAATTATTGTAATTTTAACATAAACTTATTACTACTTATAATACTCAAATAACAAAACAAATTTAATTCATAAATATTATTAAAACTTAAAAGTAATATAGTTCAAATTACGTTATTGCCTAATATTTTTTTTAATCTCTTTTCCACTTTTTTAATGTCATATGTCATTTTCAATGTCAAATTACATGTGTCATTTAATCATAAAGCTACAATATAGAACTGAACAAATCTGAAATACTAGTCCCGAAATTATTAATAAATTAAAGCTATTATTATTTTATATTATATATGACATTTAAATTATTTTCAAGTTAGATTATATGTATCTTGAACTACAAGTATTAATTTTGCAAAGACTAATTAAACAACTAAAAATGCTGAAATATTTATTTTTCTTTTATTATTTGCTTTTTATTTACGCATATATGCACATAAAACTATCTTTTTAATATACAGGGGGAAAAATGAGCAGGATATGGAAGAAAAGTTTCTTAAATATCACCTTACAATTACTGAAAATCGTGAAATCATATTCGTAACCATAATTCGTATATATCGACTTATAATCGAGAATGCTTAAAAGCATATACTGTTTAAAAAAAAGGTGAAATAACTCAAGTGGACTTGGAAAACATTTGAAAACCAAAGTTTTAATAATTATTTCTAAAAAAACAGTATCAAAAATTTAGGGATCGAACGTTTAAGCAGATTTTTCTGTTGTGTTGTATGTTTGTATACAAGTGGCAGATTATAGTAGTATATTATCCTTTTAAACATTCTCTCGTTTAAAGCTGACATTTTGTATATTTCTTTGCTGGGGATTCTATCCGATAAGCTTATTGTTTTTTTTAAAAATATAACTTATTAATAGATTTAAATAATTCTTATGACTGCTAATAACATCAACATCTACAGGCTTAATTATAATTATTAACATAATACATAGTAATCAACAAATGAGATTATACTTTAATCCTTACAAATATCAAATATTTAAAATTAAAACAGTTCAAGTAAAATCTAGGTTGACACAAAACAGAGAAAGTGAAAAACTCAATACCTATATAAATTGATTATAACATACTTTTCATATTTTAGTAGTGAGTGCTCCTCCTTTTTATATTTTAAATTTATCCTCCTTTTATATATTAAATTGTGTCGCCTCTAGTGTTTGTACAGCTTTATGGTTTTCAGTTTTGACTATGGAAATTTGACATATAGATTAGATGTCAACCATAGAGAAATATTACATGTCAACCGTAATAATTGTCAACGTATGTGGATAGGAAAGTTGTGTCGTATTTCGAGAGTTGAGTGACGAAAACTAATACATTACATGATTACACACCGAATATAAAAGTCATACACATAACGAGAGTTTTCTAAAATACTGTTTTTTGATCTTTTGTAGTTTCATTATTTCTTTGTTTACCACATTGATTGTGTGTAGCGTGTGTTGTGAAATTTAGTTTCTATCTACATTAAACAATGTCTGATGAAGACACTACAATTTTTAAACAACAAAATTCAAATGACATGGATTATCAGGCATTGCAATCTGCAGAGGATGATAATGTCAAATCTTGTTGGGTATGTTTTGCCACGGAAGCGGATGATAGACTAGCTGCCTGGGTTCAACCTTGCAAATGTATTGGTACAACGAAATGGGTAAGTGCTACCTTCGTAAGCCACCATTTTATTATATATTTTTTGTTACAGTAAATATTGAAGCTATTCTTAAATTAAAAATAATGCTCATTAAAAATGCCTAAATCTATTAACAACCATGCATAATTTTTTTTATTTAAATTAAATAGTGAAACTGTTGTTTTACAAATCACCATTAGTACGTTTATTTTTTACTATTTTATTCCTAGAAAATACTGTTTATTATGATTGTTTGTTTATAAACAGCTCTTAATCATAAATATAATTTTAAAAGATAATATTAATAAATATTAAATATTTGCAAGTAGCTTTAACTAAAAATATGATAAAATTACAGTTGAGTGTATATTTTAACCATTCATATTAACACTTCATTAGTCAGGTAAGTTTCAATTAGTAGTAGTTCCTTGTTAATTAAATGTTATGCAAAGTATGGTTAAAAAGGATTTTTTTCTTTATATTGATTAGTTTTGTGAAGTTTTTTACATAATCATAATTTATACTACATATTCTATGATGTTCATATATATGAAGATTATACATAATATATGAAGTTCCTTACTCCATTCTGTTGTCTGCCATTATATGAAAGGGCACATTTGTTCCTCATGTGTATTTTGTTGCTTACAAATGTATATAAATAATAGTTGTTTTATATCTTTTTTTAATAGATAGATTATTTATTATTCAAAGTAGAAATGGATTACTATGTTTGTAAAGAAATAATAAATATAAATGAGAAATTGTGAAAGTGTTCTATTTATTGCAATATAAAGATTGCAAATTTAAATAAAATAAAATATTATTTCTGGATTGTGCATACATTTATAATAATTTATATGCATAATTTATAACATTCAAGAGGACATAAATACAATGGAAAATGACAAAAAACTTCTTATCCAATAATTATAATAATGTAAAAATTATATATCTTCTTTGTTGCAACATATAATTTTTTATCATATTTAGCTTACAAAAAATAAGATAATCAAAATAATAACAGCTAAATTAAAATTGATAGACAGGAAGAACAATGAGCACTTAGTATTCTGTGTTGCTTTATATTTACTAAACATAATGAATATTCAATGTTACTTTAACTAATATTGTAACTATTAATATCAGTAATGAAGAAGTTTCCCATTTTTTTGTACTTATTATAAAAATTTAAACAAAAATATGAAAGAATTATTAAAATATCTCAACAAATGAAAAAGTTATGAAATTTTAAATTTGTGCTTGTAAGAATAATTTCGTGACGTCACACAACCTTAACGACCGAAATTTAAATTAATATGTCATTTACTGATAGATTTCAAAAAAAAAATCACTGATATATTAGTTTTGGCCTATATTTATAATTCCATTGCATTAAGTATGATATTATCAACATCAGGAAACTTCTTCATAATGGATTTATTCATTTTATTTTATAACTATAAACAATACATTGAGTATGTTTTTGTATATTAATCAGTAGTATTTTAACTTTAGTACGTAATTTCCATTATTACAATACAGCTTTATATCAGTTATGTACAAATTATTGTTTATTATTTCAAAGTACCAAAAAACATCAAAATGAATGTTTCTTTAATGTGGAACAGTAATTTATCAATTTGGAATAACAATCAAATTAGCACTCCATTCAATATTTCTTACTAATATTGTAAACGTGAAAGTTTGTGAGGATGGATGGATGGATAGATCTTTGTTACTCGTCTCACAAAAACTACTGAACAGATTTTGATGAAACTTTACAGAAATATAGCATATAGTAACATATATAGCTATAATTTATAAAGATATAGTAATAGAAGATTTACTATGCCAACACTTTCTACATTATTTTTTATTTAAAATATACATTTATAGGAGTATTTAGAATTGATATATGATATTTGCGTCATTATTTATATCTTTCAACAAATAGCCATAAATAAATTTTCTGATAGTATTATCAATATTTGTTTACTTTCTTGTATGTGGTCAGCCATTGAGATCAATGCATTCTTATACCTTCCTGAACCTGATATCACATCAATTTATCAAAGTTGAAAAAGTTAGACTTAGAGAGCATAATGAAATTTACAGAGAGAGAACACTTTTGTTATACACACAAGTTTAATCTTGCTTTGCAGCTTGCAGACGAAATAGAGGCTTTTGGCATGGCACAAATTCTATCACATATCTTAATTGCTAGGGTTATTTATATTGAAAGGAAGTGTCTATTCTTCCAGTGATTGGAGGAAAAAAATATATAATATTCATTCGACTATTGTTGGTATGCGATATATTGCGACTGCAATTTTTTTTCTATAAATAACAATTCTAACTTATCAAGTTAAATAGATTTTAATAATATGGATAGTTAAAATTTAAAATCGAATGGACTTAAATTAAAAAAATCTTTATCGTCCAGTATTTTTGAATTACCTTGGTTTGTTATGAGTTATGACGCAGTAATATTTGCCTAATAAAATCCATTTTTGCATTGCGTAGGTTAGAGTGATTGTCTTTTTTACACCTAAAAACTCTTAAAAATCGTTGGGATTAAGAATAAAAGAATATGTTTTCTCAGTAGGTAATTTTTTTTTGCATATAGAAACTACTGCACCTAAATATAACTTATTTTACATTAGGAAACAAAAAAAGTGGTAGAAAGTCGTACAAATCGATATTAGTCGGACGAATAGCAACAGCCATATTGCAAATGTATGCGCACATGTAAGGTGTGATCTGACGAGTTTGAAATGCCTCTTAAATTGGAGGATGAAAATTCAAAATGTATTAAATTGGTCTCAAATCTCCACTATTGGTGGCTTTTAAATCTATGTAACCAGATAAGATTTATAAATTGTCATATTGTTTAGGATACATCAATGGCTATAATTCCCCATAGCTTAACTTCGACCTCCTACGCCAATTGATGCTGCTCTTAATCACTTGGCGACTGATAGACGCGCCTGACAAGGCGTAGATAACAGTATAGAGTATAGACCGTTAAAGGCAACCGTTAATTTTTTCCACAATAACCTATTCAAGAGGTTGGATGATGGTAGAATCTATGATTTACTTTTGATTTGACCTTGAGCAAATGCATAGGATTATAATCTGGGTATGGTACGGGCGTTGACTTTCAAGATTGCCTGCTAGTCACTCAGCCTTATCGATTTCGTTGGCGATAGGCGAATTATCGGTCGTTGAGACAGGACAGTTCCAGTGTTTTAGACAGCGACACGCATGTCAAGTGCAATAGCGAGATCATTAGACGTTTAAAAGCTAGAGATTTATCACCTGTGATTTTCCTCAGCGTTCAGCGCTTTCCTTTCTCCTTGTCCTCCCTTGATCAGTCGAGGATTGTATTATTCTAGCTATAACACTATCTGTGATCTCTAACGTTGAATTTTATGCTAACGCGATCTAAGTCTGTTGTTCCACTCATTATTATTAAAGACTTAATAACATCGTCAAAGATAAGAGACTGTTTTCCTGTTCCGTCGCACTTTACACGAGATCTGCTAGATGGATTATTTGAAATGAAAATTTAACTACAAATATTTCAGTGAATTGAAAAATATATGTAGCTTTTGGTACCATCTATATTGAAGATTTCGTGATTAGTGATTTATTAAAAATAGTTATAATATGTCACGCAGCGACGTAGATATGATTATTAGCTACACAATATGTAATTGATATAATTTCACCAGGTCACGAGATAAATACCTACTATTTTATATGTTACTGTTTTTTTTCTCTTAATATAATCAAGTAATTTTGAATAATAAGTATTCACCTATACTAGTATTAACATCTGAATCTGAGTCCATCAATCTGCATTTTTGGGTTTCACTCGCATATGAGTTTGTTGTTTTTATACTTACATCCGTTAGGTATATAAACCTTACAAAATAATAAAATCCACAAAAAAATGGAATCATTTGAATGTTTTCGTTATCATTCATAACATTTGTGTTTCAGGTCCATCAAAGCTGCCTTCAACGGTGGGTCGATGAGAAACAACGTGGAAATATAAGCCGAAAAGTGCTCTGCCCTCAGTGTAAAGCCGAGTACATACTGGTGTTTCCTTCAATGGGAGCCTTTGTAGCGCTATTGGACGCTTTGGAGGAGATCACACATAAAGTTAGCCCTTTCATAGCGGGTGGAGTTTTACTGGGCTCGATTTACTGGATAGCAATCACATATGGAGCAGTAACTGTAATGCAGGTTAGATTATTTTTTTTTGTTTAAAATCGTTAGTCTTAAAAGGTTCCTTACGTTATCCGTCATTCTTTCATAGCCTTAAAAGGTGTCTAAGCTGTGGGCTCAGAACAGATATAATTTTACAGCGCTTACTTCTAATGTAAAATAAAAATATATGTAAATAGCATGCCTAGAGCGTTATATATTTATTATTTACGTTTCGATATCTCTTTCTGTTTTCTATTGTAAATGTTGATGGTAAAAACTAGAAAGTCGAGTTGTCTAAGAAGTTGTCTGCTCGAGCTCACCCCACAGCGCCGCGCCATTGCGCTGTCAGTGCCTGTAGGACTATCATAATGTTATCAATTTGGTCTGAGTATCTAAGGTTGTAGATTTTTTTTCTTGAAATATATAGGTCATTCTTGGGCTTAAGAGTTAGACTAAAAAGATGGTACATAAAGATGTTTTTTTTTTTGGGAAAATATTGCATAACAATGAGACATTTCTTGTTTTAAAATTACAAAGCATAATGTCGCACTTGGCGCACAAACACGCCAAAGCAGTACTTTTCAAAGTGCTTGATTGTGCAAAGTGTTGTTGTAGTTGAAAAATTCGAAGTTGAGCATTATGCCGCATAATGCGCTTTAGTACTGTAATTGGAAAACGCCCATCATACTCCTATTGAATATTTTTAAATTTTTTGGCAATTATTTATGAGAACTTACTATGATAGGTTATTATTCAGGTTAAGTCTCTTTAAGTAGACTAGACTGTAGACTATTAACATATTATAAATTATGATTATTTAATCATTATTAATTCATCTGATTATTTATTTATTTTAGCAATGACTCGATAAAATGTACATTTAATTTACTCTTTGCTTTAAAGTTTCTTTTTATAAAGTTTTTACTACGTATTATTTTTATTAAGTTCTAGTGGCTTACCGTCGCTTCGCTCAGGTTCCAGAAAAATAGAAACAAATCTATCCCACAGGAACCGTACATTTTTCCGAGATAAAAAGTAGCCTATTTGTTATTGTGATATATGAGCTATATTATTGTAAAGTTTCATTAAAATCCATTCAGTAGTTTTTGTGTGAAAGAGTAACAAACATCCATACATCTATATATCTATAAATCCTCACACAGTTTCGCATTTATAATATTACTCGTAAAATAAAATATATATTTACATTCTACGTAAATATATATTTTTGCAGAATTAATTGTAAACTTAATTAAAAAAAAATATATTTGTGGGAATTTAAGTGTAGGAAGTCAGATTCGATTAAATATGATGTAGGTATTTGTTTTGTAATAATTAACTTTGTAGTGAAGTATTAGTGTATAACGATATTTTAAATGAGCTTCTCATATATATATTTTTAAATTATATTTCTTTTGTTAGCAAAATAAAATTTCCATAATTAAAGCGTAAATGTAAATTAGTAGGGTAATGACTTTTTTTTTCAACATTCAAAGTTCACCTACGTAGAAACAATGTGACACCTAGGTATATGCATTGATATAATAAAATGAGGTAGAGACGTTACAAGCGGTCTAAAAGTGAAGCGCACAAATTGAGATAATACTCTTCATTGGCCTCGGTTGCTTTCGAACAAGTAAAGAATACGCACGTGCTTCCTACTTTGCTAACCGGTGTATAACATTAGTTTTTATAACTAAAATGCCTTTTCCGTGTATGCCGTAAATGTACTAATTATCAAAAAAAAAAAAAAAAATGGAGGGGATCACATAACACAGGTTTATAATCTTTTGTAATCAAATAAAGACGCCACGATAGTAGATGTGGTGAATTTATCATTCTTTTTTGACTCCCGCTGCGTCGTTTTTGTTAATATTTTATGGTTTAAAAATAAAATTTCCTCTGGAAAAAGAGTGAGGTGTCCACCATATAGATCGGGATCTCCTACTATGATTACTTAATTCAAACAAAACTTACGCGCAAGTGACAAACACTAGCTGCCTTTTTTTCTTATAGTTTCAATTACGATATCTCTTTCACATCATAAGCCAATGTGGTGGTTTAAATAAAATGATAAATGTGTGAGCAAGTATGCTGCCGCTGAATTGACACTTTCAGTCGCGCGTTACACGCTCTGAGCGGATGGGAGCGAGACCGAAAAAAGTGCAATAAGATCTTTTTTCCGACACGTCTTGCTATAGTTACAGCCGTGTATGAGCTATATACTTCGCCGCACACAGTTCTCCTGCGCGCTGAAAGACTCGACGGCTCTTTTCTCTTCGGCTTTTTTAACTTTTATTTATATTTTTATAGTAAATAATTAATGTTTATTTCTAAAATTAAACAAAACATTATTAATAGTGACTATAGCAACTACCAAAAAGCAAGAGGAACGCCAGAGGAACTTCGTTCCGACCGGGGGTCCATAGAGGGGGTCCCCTAGTTTTTTAGCTAGTTTTGTGAGCATATAACATATCTATATTATAAAACATCATTGGGTATATGTAAAAGCTATAAACATATTTCTAGGCATCCTATTATTTCTATTCTAATTATAAAAATATGTGATTTTTTGTGGGTTTTATGACTCAATCTTGAACTGACGAACGGATTTGAAGAAACTTCGGCACATAGATATGTAGAGCTGAGAGCAGGGCTCGGAAACCCGTCCAAATTTTAAACCGGTTTTGGTCATTAACCCCAAACCGAAAGGCTTTTCGGTTTATGGTTTCGGTTATGTCCTATAACGGGATAAATCTTGGAGAACGGTTTTGACGAATTTAGATTCCATGTACTAAATTAACCGGTTAAAATGAGTTAATGTATGTTTACATTTGGCGCGTCTTTGCTAATGGTGTATGGTTTAGTAGAAGAATGCATGCACGTTTCTTATTTATGAATAAATTAACCGGTTTATTACGGTATCGAAATCGAAATTCAACCTTTTTTTAAGAATAACCGTTAACCATTATTATTTCGGTTTACGAAACCTTTCGTTTTCAATATCCGGTTAAAGAACGAGCGTTGAATTAACCATTACATTACGGAAATAAACCGTTTTCTTAAACCGGTTCCGAGCCCTGCCTGGGAGACTTGTCCTGGACATAGACCATGTTCTCGATTGATATCTTAGTTTTATCCCGGCAATGCGTGTTGGACAATGTAGTAGTATATAGTAGTATTCAGCCCTTTTTAACGTCCCACTGCTGGGCACGGGCCTTCATTCGATACGAGGGGGATCAGGCCATAGTCCAGAACTCTGGCCAAGTACGGATTGGCGTACATCACATGTCTTTCGAACACTTGCTAGGTTCTCTCAGACATGCAGGTTTCCTCACGATGTTTTCCTTCACCGTAACTCGTAAGGCAAATGGTAATCATTAGAAATGATTTGCACATGAAAATATCAGAGGTGCGAAACCCGGGATTTTGAACCCGCTTCAGTCGGTTTCCCAAGCGAGCGCGTTACCACTGGGCTCCCACTGTTTGAACAATGATTTAACTTTAATTCAAATATGCCTAAATACCTATAACTACTATATGTACATATATTGTACTAAAGTATACTTAAGAAATGATGAGAATTTTTTTTTTATGTTATTTTATTTTTATGTTAAATTCAAGGACATCCGCCTTGACTTTGGATTAGCTGACTAGTAAACTAATATTATGCAAAAATCAATGCGATTTGTTATGGCTACAATAAAGAATAAGTCGTACGAAATGCTCATGTCGGATAACCTGTTTATTTTATACTTAAACAATCTCTTTTCCTATAATATATTCCTATGAAAATTATAGGAAAATAGACAAACTCCATAGACATAATGTGAAATTTATATTTTTACAATTGCAGAAAAAAATCGAAGATAGTTTATTAATCTGGCATTTAACTAGTGAGTAGTCGCAATAACTTTATGATTTTTATGATCGCCGATTTACGTGATTACTAGAAAGTTCATGAACTTTGAAATTAAAACATCTTTATTTGTACATATATGTTGTCAAAATATAAAAACCCATTTTAGATATTTAATATGAGCTAACATGCTTTTATGGCTAATATAAATAAATATGTTGGGACATTAACACACATCATCATCTAGGTCCATGGTAAGCTACGAGGCTTGTGTTATGGATACCAGATAGTTGATACACTACACATATATAACTTTCGTGCTCATCACACAAATAAATGCCCCCAGCGGGACTCGAACCCGCGACCGCTGGCAAGTAGGGTCACTACAAACTGAGCCAAACGTGTCGTCAAAATTTACTTACTGTACTTATTTTTATAATTTTTCGCTTGTGGAAATGATAAATCTTTTTTCGAATATCGTAACAAAATAAAATAAACGAAATATTGAATCTGTGAGTGTTCATATCTGGCTAATAACGGGAAGTGTCGTGAATAAACATTTAGCACTTAGCAAAGACCGTGTTTTTATGTATTTAGTATCTAGAGAGTAAAAAATAAATCATACGATTATAATATTATTAGCTTAATTTATTTAACAGCTTTAAAGAAAGGACTAAAGAATTTAGTATTTGCGTCCATAAATCAGAAAACATGTATCGAAATTAACATAAGTTATATTAACCTATTCAATTTCATCATAATTGATATATGAAAAACTTAATATTCTTTTTAACACTGTTCTACCTTAGCGAAAATTTTGAAAAAAAAAAAAAAATGTTATAGAGCATAGTAAGGGTCATTTATATATACGTGATAGTGTCTTTTAAAATACGTGGCATTTTTATTTTTCTAACTTTTAATTTGTGATATCTAATATATAAAATTCTCGTGTCACAGTTTTCGTTGCCATACTCCTCCGAAACGGCTTGACCGATTTTGATGAATTTTTTTGTGCTTATCCGGTATCTATGAGAATCGGCCAACATCTATTTTTCATCCCCCTAAATGTTAGGGGTAGTCCACCCCTAAATATTTTTTTTTATTTTTTAGACAAAATTTTTAATTTCTATTTTTTTATGATACAACATACAAAAATACATACAATCCTCAATTTTCACCCTTCTACGATCAACCCTTATTTTTTAATAGCCATTTTAGTAATAGGAAATTATTTATATGGCAAAACAACGTTTGCCGGGTCAGCTAGTTTCGATATATGAATCACTGCGAAGACTTCAAAGTATCTTATTTAATATATCTTTGTAGTATCTAACGTTTGCAGAAAAGATCACTTGCAAGGAAAAATGTTCAATTCTCGCTCCCACAATTTTTTCAGCAAAGGAATCAATGAACTATCTATAAAATGGCGAAAGTGCATAGATAACAATGGAACATACTTTGACTGATTAAATATACATATGATTTCCTTTTTTTTACGTTTTGCTTTTTTCATATAAATCGCCAACTTCACATATAAGGACAGTGTATATTATATATGATAATATATCCTTTCCCGACTTCATACTTTGTTCAGCGGTCAAAGTGTGAAAAAGTAATAAATAAACAGACAAACACAGAGTTTTTTTCATGTTTATAATGTTAGTATGGACTTATATAACATGATTTATAAGTACCAATAATTTACTTTCAATACGCTAATTAGAAATTTAATTTCTAAATATCGTTAAAACATTGTATTCTATAGCAGCTGTTTATAATCTTATCTGAAGCAATTAGGTCCAATTAATTGGTTACGTAAATGACTAAGAGTGTGTAAAACAAAGCTTCTGCAGTGTTTTTAGACTTCTTATCAAAAGTTGATATTTTGTACCCTGTAAAACGAAATATGTACAGTTCTTGCCAAATGCCAATAGAACTGGCAATAAAAGCGAGCATAAACAAAATTTAAGCATTTTTTATAATGCTCCAAACATTAACATTGCAAGTGTAAGTATTTAGAGAAATCGTAATTACGTATTTAGGTAAAATGGAAAATGTACTTGAGACAAAATGTGGGTGGATATAAATATAAAAAGTATAGGTAGACTGAATGGACTACGTGAAAGACGATATGTTTGTGTGAAAGGTGTGTGTGTGCAAAGATGATAGAGGGAAGTGGAAGAAGGAAACAATAAAAAAAAAATCATATCACATACTTTTCATAACATACCTATATAATTTGGTATAATGTCACAAAAAAACTAACAAATTATTATAATTACATAGGGTCTTTTTGGCCTATTTTAGTTTCGGTCTTTCCTACTCTTTAAGGTTTGTATTTAATGAAAGATAGTAGCTGGTGGATACGTTTTATTGCTGCTACCCTAACAAAAGAAGGAAATGTGAACAAGTCAGAAATAGATAATTAAATGAAGTAATTATGTTAAAATCCCATAGCTAATTCATAATCTATCGATCTTGACAAGAATAATTCTAATTTCTATTTGTATTAATTGTTTCTTCTAGCCATCATTAGTGTCAATGATAATTTGTCACATTGTTTAATGATTACATTTATGACAAGGAATAAAATTAAACGATCATACGTTGACGAAAACGTGCCGTTAAAATAGGTTTTTATTGATTTCCAAGAAAATTGATGATCAAGTATTTACCTTTGTTTGATATATAAAAACACAGTTCCACAATCAATCTAAATCGATAATATTAATAATTTAGCCCGTTTTAGACGTCCTTTTTGGTTTTGGTAAGGCCTCCTACAATGCAAGAGGGATCAAGCCATAGGCACAACAAACCAAAGTGACCTAAAAAAATGTTACTGGAAACTAAATAAACTTTATTATTTTCCAGGTTGTCGGGCACAGAGAAGGTTTAGAAATGATGGAGTCGGCCGACCCGTTGGTCTTACTGGTGTTACTACCAACGATACCGGTGACACTCATCAGCGCAAAGATGTACAATTGGGAGGACTCAGTACTTCTCTTCCTGAGGAAGTACTGTGCGAAAATACCTGCACTCTCCTATATATTGCCATTTGGGAGGTTAGTATTTTTTGTTAGTTTTTTTACAACAGTTTATTACATACATATATGGGATTAAGTTATAATACCGATGAGGCAGTTTTGTATAAGATGCATTTACTCTTACGATTTAGATATGTGTGTTTAAGAATAAAAATGATGTAGACCAACATACTGTATACTAACATATTATGTATATATAATTAACAATTTTATCAATAACTGTTTATTATATTTATACATACATATGTACATATTTTAATTGATTGTCATTTTAAAATAGTGTTTTCGTAGTAAGTTATAGTTGTTTTTTTTTTTTGTTTATTGGTGATCATATCAATTCGGTTTGGCTCTAACTGCAAAGTGCAAAAAGCTTATAAAACTTCTATCCCATATCCTTTCATTCCATTTATTCCTTACTTTCAACAAAAACCTCCAATCATCTGCATCACTAAACATTCTCTCTCTCATTTTAAAAGATAAAATTATTTGAAATCACAGACAAACAATTTGATTTATAAATACGTATGTATATTCAGAAAAAAATGAGAAATTATCTTAAGTTTACTATAGAATATTTTTTTTAAAGTGACTTTAAAATTCTCAAAAATACGTTAGGCCTATATCAAATAATCATGGTTATGTCCAAGTCTTGAAACAATGGAACAATCAAAGAAAACACCATTTCCCTCCACGTTTTTGCGTATCGTTAACTGGCACAAACAACTATAATTGTACCTACTTGTTGTATTATACAAGAAGTTATCGAATAAAATTTTCTTTGCATTATTAATTTTCTAAAGTTAATAAGTAAATACAATAAATGAGAGGGATCAGGGACGTCACTATAGTACTATCTCTTTCACTTTATCTCTAATGTCTTATAAAAACGTAATTGTTTAAATTTATTCATTAATCAATTTTTTATGTATATTTTATATTATTACTAGCGTTTTACCCTGGCGTCGCTTGGGTTCGTCCCTAGGTACGTTTTTTTTTTTTTGAGCGGAATCCTAATTCTTTTTCTAAAATAAAAGTAGCCTAAGTTACTTTTTATAACATCGGCTATCTCCCAGTCAAAGATCCGTAAGATGTTTCGTTTCGGAAATTAGCCGGAATAGACAGACAAAAATTAAAAAAAAATGTGTTTTTCTTTTATGTACCGTATATAATTTAATATACATTTAGTAAAAAGCTGTTATTTTGTCATTTCAAACAGACACTTCAATTTTATTTATCTGTGTTGTCACTATGATATTTTTGAAATATCTTACGACATTGAATGGGTTAATAATTAATATGCATTTAAAAAAAAAACTCTTTATTTCCAGCGTGGAGAGCGACAGAGGGGCCATCGTTCCCGGCCAACAAAACAACAATAATAACAACAGGCATGCACACTTATCACCCACAAGAATTTTCTGCTCCGCATTGCTTTTACCGACAATATCTACAATTATTGGAAAAATATTCTTTCGATCAGTAAAAAATAACCTCCACAGAACCATTTTGGGCGGTCTCACATACATCACAATTAAAGGTGCCCTGAAAATATATCATAAACAAATGCTTTACATCAGGCATTCGAGCAGAATAATTCTAGACTACACCGAGTCTAATCTAAAACTGTACAGAAGTTCAATGAACCAGAATAACACTGACACAACATCGAGTAACAACGATTCCGAACAAGTAATATAATCGATTTTAATATCGATTTCTGTTTTAAATGAAATAACGTGTACTTATAGTACATAGGGCATGTGATAAAAACAAACGACTGTTTTTTTTTTATTTAAACGCTATAAGGTCAATTTTATAAATATTGGAGTAGATTTATAGTGACAATATTTTGTAATGGCAATAATAATTTATTTTGGCAACTTTTAGAAATAGATGACGAGTTTGTGTATATGGGATTTTATTTGTTGGTTTAATTAATCTCTCAATATTTACATATGAAAAAATATTAATTTATGCTCTCGATGTTTTTAATACCCCATGAACATTAATATTTTAAATTTTGAAATAATAAAGCATTTATTTATAAATTAAAATTATTTGTTACAACATAGTTTTCTTACTGCCATATAACATTCTTGCCTTATAATTTGATATATGAAGTTATAATTTCAAATGACCTTGTATACATTATTGTAATATATATTTTATTGTAAATACTAAAACTAAACTGTTTCATTATCCCTAAACATAAAAAGTAGTACACATGCCTGAAAAACATATGAATGGACAAAGTATACATTTAGATAAATATTGTATTCAAAGCTACTTCACGTATTTTTTAATTTATATATGAATTGAAATAGTGGCAGTTAACATGTTTGTACCTGAAAATGAGCGTTGGTACATGTTTTAACCGACTTCCAAAAGGAGGAAGTTATTGTTTTGATGAACATGATATACTATATTTTGGTTTCATCATATATCATAATAATAGGCTAGTTGACTAAATTTGGAAAATTGGTTAATACTGAACATTAGCACCTATTAAACACAAAAAACATTTTATTTAAAAAAAAATCCATCATTTACATTCAGTATTTTGCGTTTTTATAAACCAATTTAAAATTACTTCGGAAACGCTCAGTACTGTCATGGCGTCTTGAATGACGTCACGCCGTGCGAAACAACATTGTTTGTGTATGACTGTAGTTACTATAATTTTGTTTTCTTTAATTAAAAATGAATTTTTCATATTATAAGTACTGTGTAGTACCCCAGTGCAAAAGCACAACTATAAAAACGCCAAACAAGTTATTTATATATGTTCCAAACAATAAACAAATACGGAAAAAGTGGCTTAAACTTGCAAGGAAAGATGATGCTAATAGGTTATCTACAGATTCCCGAATGTATTTTTGTGAAGATCATTTTGATGTAAGTATTGACACAATGGATGTCTTAATCTAAAGCTGTTGAAGCTGTTGAAGTTTGCAGAATCAGTATTTTTTATATTAGTGCTTTATGTACTATGGTGAGATTTGAGTTCAGTTGTTTTAGTACTCTGAATTCTGATTTAAAATCTTGTTTTAGTGTCATATTTATTATGATAAAGACAGTTGCTTTTGTTTTTTTAGTTGCCTAATGATATGGTTAATTACATGGAGTATCATATTATGAAAACAGTATCACAAGTGCGCATGAAACCTGGTTGTATGCCAAGTAAATTCGAATGTCAAGAAGACAGAAGAAAACGGATGTGTAGCAGTATAGAACGGCCATATATTGTAAAAAAACAAAGAATGATGACAATCGCCGAGTGTCTGAATGATTCAGAAAAAAGCTGTACATCTAGTTTATCTCTCAAAGATACTTCTGATACAAGTACAAGTATGTATTTATTTATTTATTGAATAGAAAATTAATAGCAATTAAAGTTTAAAACTAATACAAGTTTGCTTAATATTCCAAATAGTGGCTAATAATAATAAACAGTGGTTATTATCTTTATAAAGCTATTTTCTTGTATTGGTGTTTCAGATTTACAAACAGATGTTAAAAATGTGCAAGAAATTTTATGTGAGCAGACAGCAGACAAATCTGTTCAAGCATTTATTACACACAAATTCAGGAGTAAAGCAGTCCAGACTAAAGTGCAATTCATAGACCAGTCATTATCACCTTTGAAAGTGTCACTAACATGTAGTTCCACATCCCCATTTAAATCTGAGCCTATTATAAAATCAAGACCTTCTGTGTCCGGCCTTAGCAATATTACAAAATCCATATTGATTCAAGAAGAGCACTCTGACAGTGATATTTCTTTATATGTACCTTCTATAGCTACCAAGAGTTCCTCACTCTCCATGCAATCATCATTATCCTCTGATTGTAGTGAATTATTAGAAGAAGACAAAAAACTAAAAGCAACAGAGATGTTATTAAACACAATTAAGAAAATTGAGAAAAAGCCTCGGCTGTACATTGGTGTTCCAAACAGTTGTTACTATTTGATTGACATAATAAAAGAACAAATAAATATTCCATATCATCATTTATTACTATGCTTAAATAAAATAAGATTAGATTGTAAATTTAATCAATTGACAGATGATTACGGATACACTCCTTCATACCTAAGTAAGATATTTTTAAAAAATATACCCTTGATAGCCAGTGTTTTGCATCCTTTTATTGTGTCGCTAGACAATGAAATGATCAAAAGGACTTTACCTATGTCATTCAGGCACAAGTATTACAATGTCAGTTGCATCATAGACTGCCTGGAAATTGAGGTGCAAAAGCCATCTAAAGCGCTTAATCAAGCTCTGACATGGTCAGCTTACAAGAAAGCCAACACTATGAAATACTTGATATCCTGTACACCAAATGGACTAATCAATTACATTTCTCCAGGATTTGGTGGCAGAACAACTGATACATGTGTAGTTGAAACATGTGATTTTTTAAAGACATTAAAACCTGGTATGTGTGTTATGGCAGATAGGGGTTTCAAACACATTGAACAATATCTGCTTAAGTCAGGTGTTACATTAGTAAGACCTCCAAGTGTCGAAACAGGAGTGAAAATGAATAAAAATGAAGCAAAACTAACCAAACAGATAGCAAGCTTACGTATACATGTGGAGAGAGTTATACGGCGTTTAAGAGAATTTTATATGCTCAAACCACATGCATGTGTTAATTTAAAATTTATAAAAATATTGGATCATATATTAATTATAGCATGTGCTTTAGTTAATTTGCAAGATTCCTTGATACAATAAAACAAAAATCTTTACACTGTTTTTTATTTGAAATACATATTATGTTACAGTTCAACACTCTGATATAGTAAGGGATATACATTATTTTTCCAAAACTTTATTAACCTATTAGTGATCATGTTTTGAATATATTCAAGATTGAATGGCACACTTAATATTTCTACCTTTTTATTTTTAACATAATCTGGGTCAGCCACACAAAACAAACAGTTTTGCTTTCCTGTCAAATACATTTGAAGCTGCATTTGGGCATTATATTTTTCAGTAGCTTCTCCATTTCTTATATAATTTTTATATGTCTTTGCACTAATGGGACATTTAATTTCTACTATGCCATCTTCAAATATTCCATCTGGAGAACCAGCAATCATCGGATACTTGGAGTTTAATATCAGGCCGCACTTATTTATTTTTACCTTTAGTTTTTTTCTACTGTCTTTCTTACTTCATCTTCTAGGACACGGCCACGTTTCAAGGATGGCATGTCTGGAATTTTACCACCTAGTATGAGAGACATGAGTGTGCCATCATTTGTTTTACACCGGCTAACTTCAAATGCTCTTGAAGCAGTTATCCGACCATATCTCAGTTCATACCAAAGACTACTATTAGATTGTTTCCTGGTTGCTTCTTCAACTTTCTCTATTAAAGATGCTGGTATTTGCACTTTATTTAAAAATGCATCAACACATTTATCTTTAAAATTAAATATAAGTTGGTGCATTGATACAGCCTGTATTTCACTTGGACAATAAGTGGGTTGATATTTTAAAAGTGCACAGTTGTCAACTTTTCTTTTTCTTCCCTCTTCCAAAAACTTCTCAAGAACAGATGAATTTGTTGGAAATATAGGACTTCCCTTAGACAAGTCTTTTGCTGTAATATATTTTAGGCTACTACCAACTCTGGACAGCTTAGATTTTTTCCAATAACACTCTACCGAAGTGCATGATGGTTCCTCACTTCGGCGATGAACCCACATAAGGAAAGCTATTGCGTGCTTGCAACCACCCTGTGAAGCAACACAGTCATGACACTGAACAGAGATAATAACATCATCTTCTTCGTCAACAACCAATGTGCATCCATATAATTTAGCATGAACTTTGTGCTCTGGACATATTTTGCACTTTACTGTGCACAAATTGCCGTCACGCTTAAGCTGCACATAACTGACGGCGTCATCTCCATATGAAGCGCGTGAGGACCTGAAATCAAGTTTAGCTATTGACACTTGTCTTATCTACAGACGTGAAATAATTATATTTAAGCTAATAATATACATTTTATGCATGTGTATACTTACATCGAGGTTTTAACATTGCGGAATTCCGATGAACAAAACTCATTGTTTGACGCGAAAAATTTGCCAAGCATAACGACATCAATTTTGGGCAAATTGCTACTGTTTGCTTTATTAAATCCTGATTCCATGGCAAACTGTACTCGTTTTTCAAGATATAATTAAGAATAACTGTATCAATTCGACAAGATATAACGAAAATTTCTCAAATAACCTACTCTACTCTACGAAAATATCAACAACAACAATGGCGTTTCGCACGGCGTGACGTAACGGATTCTGATTGGTGTTTACTGTTACGTGACAAAATGTCTTCCTTAGCTGAATTTATTTTGTAGAAATATTAATAATCCATATTTATTTTATTAAAAAATATTGTTTTTTGTGATCTCTAAGTCATGATTAATCATTAGAAACTGTCATCCATGCGATTTATTCTTAGTGGACACAACCCTATTGTGTTAAATGTATTTGTTTTCTCTTTAACTTATCATTCTTTAGCATAATTTATCAATAATTTTATAAATTTTTTGATATACAAATTTATTTATATAATAATATAATAATTACATGAGATAATTATTAAATATCAAAACAAGCTCAATTACAATTTTTTTTTATATTTAATGCAGCTTTAGTTTTATCAAAAGTACCCTCGTGACTCCATTATTTTTCTCTATTAACTCTAGTCTCAGATTTCGCGATCCACTTCCTCTAAAAAAAATTAGAGGATTATTATCAGCAAAACATAATCTGATAAGTATAGTATACTTTTATTATCTAAATTGTGTGTTACTACTGTTTTTTTGTAATAAACTATGCTTGGAAATACCTATATAAACGACATAAGTACGAAATTTGTAATATAATTCACTTATTTATTAAAATAAGTTGATCGATATATTGCCATGACAGTAAGCACTTATTAATTTGTTGATATACAACACTGACCTTTATATTTTAAGGTGTTAGTGTAATTTTAAAAAATAAATAAATGACATAACAGTTACACTTAATATCTCTTCTTCTATACATATTTTACTCTGTGAAGACACTCTTTTGCATTCTCTCCAAAAATAACAAAATAAAAAATATATTTATATTTTGTAATTAACTGAAAGGACAGAAAATAGCATGCCTAAATTTTTTGTATGAAAAAATACATATTATAATTTATAAAAAAACACGTGAGTGTGTACTTATGTACGCACGTAAGGAGTTATACTTCTTTGTTTTTTTAGAGCATTTAAATAAAAGCTTGTTTTTTTAAATGTTTAAACTTTTTTTATGCTGTTTCCTTTTGTATTCTTCTCAGCAGATCCTTTCATTTGCATATTATGGGGGTGCATAAACAAAACAGTCCGCCATCTTTGGGAGTCCGCCATATTGGATTTACAATGACGTCACTTTGATTATTGTGTTTAACTCATCAACCCCTTTATTTGATGCCCATATCATAAGGAATCACTGTGGAAATGATAAACCGTCATTTTGTAACGTCTGCCATATTATATTAAAAATGGCGGCATTTAGGTAATCGTGTAATGTTACGAGAATCAAACGTGTGTGCTTTCATACTATACTAAAGAGAGATTTAACGAATAACTTCACACTGTAGCCAATAACTACTAACTTCATACTTAAGTCTAAATCTGTCGCGTCGTAAAAGATTCAAAATTCACTTTTCATAACGCGCCAAAAGAAGTATAACTTTAAAAAAGAAAACAATAGTTGTATACATAGAGTATTATATAGCTATTAGATATTTTTTTAAACATCGGTTAGATACGAGGTTTTTAAGTTCGCGGAATGGGGGGTAAGAAGTGAAAATAAAAGTATGAATTTCTTTTTCTTTTTCAATATATTCACCTGTTACCCTTATACATTTTTCCGATTTTTCAATTAACTTACGTATACCTTCGAAAAAAAATATTTTGTCTTTGAAAAATACGCCGCAACTGCATCTTTCATTTCTTCATTGCTTGAAAATTTCTTCCCACGAAGACTTCTTTTCATGTTTGGGAATAGGTAATAACCGCTAGGGTTAGGCCAGGACTCTAGAGTGGGTGAGCCAGAATTTCGAAGCTCACCTGCAGGGCAGCCATCGCAACACGACTCTTGTGAACAGGCGCGTTGTCGTGCAGAAGGAGGTTCACCTTTGGTCAATTTTCCTCTTATTTTTTCGATGACGTCTCTTCCAGTATGATATGAACCGATTTTCCATGCTTGGTAATGAACTTTATAACAACGCGGTACTCGATTTTATCCAAATTTCACAGTTTGTTCCCGATTGACTTGTTTGGTCGACGATAGTCTAATGTCCTAATTAAACTTGGTATTTATACTAATAATGAGTTGCTTAATTCGTAATGACTCGAGTAAGTACCCTCACTAATGAGCTACCTACCCATTCCGCGAACTTAAAAACGCACCCTCGTATTTTAAATAGTCAATATTGTATCTGTCGTAAAGTATAATACTTTTTTATATAAATTGGATGTCTGTCCGTCCAATATTACGTCTTTGTTGTTTTGAATAATAATTTTAATATTTCTTGTACTATATCGCTGATATGTAACTTTCTTTTCAAAAGGCATGTACAGTTGTAAAAACTGTAATTTACTATATACATGGCTATTAAAACGTAAGTAGTGTAAAAATGGAACTTTTTATGAATATAATGTTATTTTTGTACTGATTTAGATGTAAAAAGCACATTTTAACAATTTTTACTTTGCTTTTTAATTCATTAATACTGATGTTTTAGTTTACAGTAACTCGAAATAAAGATTTATTCATATCATTATTAAAAATATTTGTAATGTTTTTTTTTGCATAGGTTATATTAGTGTTGCTAGATTTTTAAACCTTTGGTGGCGTTTAGACCAGTAATTTCTGTAATTGTATAAACTATTCTAATTGTGTTTTTATTATTTGTACAGTTTAATATTATAAATATTTAAACATGGCCTGTGTTGTTATTTAGTATATTATTGATGTATTAAAAAATGCGATTAATCTTAAAATAATAGTGCTTTAACAATGATTTTTTTATAACGTCTACTAAAAATAACCGGAGGAGGTACCCAATTCGGGTGCATTTATGTATATGTTCTTTTAATTTTAAGAAAATTGAAAATGTGAAGAAAAAATACACTGCAAAAAGAAATAATAGATATAAATTTCAATAGTAATGCAGATTTATATCTTTATTGGCGATTCACCCTCGCTTCGCTCGGGTTCGTCTCTAGTTACGTTCGTTTTCACGTTTAGTATAGATTTTAGAGATGAGATATTTTCTCGTAGTAAAAGTATCCTATATGTTGACCCGGTTAATCAGCTACCATCATACGAAATTTCATTAAAATCTGTCCAGTAGTTTCCTCGTGTTTTTTTTTTTATATAAACATATAAAAAAATAAGAGGAAGACTATTAGAAGGTTGTGTGTTTTTTTGTTACGCAATATTCTACTCGATGTTAATGTTTTCTTTTTTTATTAAATGGGATATACTTTGTGTGATTACTTTTAAAGACTTAAAATTTCACTTGAGGCGTTAGGCGTAAAACGATTCGCGTTGCATATGAAAAAATCTGAAAAAACGCTTGACTTTTTTTGAATCAACTAAAAACAGTAGGTACATTTTACATATACACTTTTTACTGTTTTAAGTTTTTTGTAATAATTGAAATTAAAATCTCAGTATGCAATTAGCCTTCATTTTCAGAAAAAAGACAACCAACAAAAATATCTATGTTTTGTTCCTCATTTATTTTTATTAGTCTAGATTCTAGATTCTAGACAATATTATTTCCAGGGCATTTGCACTTTTAACAGAATTAAACAGTATCATTAACCTTAAATTGATAATCTAAATCATTATCATAAAAGCTTTTATCATTGATAAGTATATCTTATCACTGACGGTAAATAGAGAATGCAGTGTAAAACAATTTGCACATATGTTAGCGCGTCTTATCGGTAGCGAAAAGATTGCATTTAAACAAGCTTATTAAGTGGGAGCAATTAGACGTGAAGTTTTTTTATCTTAGGTGTTTTCTAATAGTGGCTGTTTTAAAAGAATTTCAGTGTGTGTTAAAATATAGAGTTTTTATTAGGTAAGTGAATGTTTAGTTTGTATTGTGATTTATTTTGAGATTTTAATATTTTATATATAGTTTTCTGTAGCTTTGTAAGTTATATAAGTTGATAAAGTAATTTAAGTAATAAAAAAAAGAATTTAATAGATACAATCTATTAAGTATTTTCTAGTGGTTTCACTGTTCCTAATCTAGTTACGTGCATTAGGTACTTATATTATGTACCTCTACATGCAGTGTGAAAAATATCTTAATGCACTATGCTCTATTTTACCACGTAACGGAATCGAATTTATGTCCTTTTCAGTTCAAAATTTCATGTCAATAGTGTATGGCGTGAAGTAATCAAATGTTTGTTTTGCCTTTAAGTACTCTCAAGTACTTACACATTGTTTAGTTAACAATTCGCACTTAAACCGGTTCTCAGTGAAAGATTAAATAAAAATCAAAATTAATATTATTGTAAAAAAAAAAAACTATCGCTTAAACTATTATTGTTTCAGATACAAACTATGACTCGATAACAATCATTATATTATACATAATAGATAAATAGTGTATCAATAATAATATGGCGAAGTTTATAAAGTCTATTTTCCATACGAGCGAAAGGCGTAAGTCGCGATATGAGGAGGGGGAGGAGGATAGAAATAATGTTGTACCTCCTATGGATGGGAGAAGAAAACTGTCAATCTCAAGATCTGGTAGAATGAGACAGGCTAATAGAAAGCGTAACTCGTTGTCTTTGGAACTGTATAATCAAGTAAGTATTGGTATTCTGTAAATGAATATGGTCTTTACTAATATTCTAAACTGTCTGTCTGTATATGACTCCGGTTTTTAGTCTGTCTGTGTATTAAACTTCATTCAAATCCATCCAGCCTTTTAGCGTGAGAGAGTAACAATCTATACATATTATAAAATTGTAACTAAGCCGAATCTGTACATTAAATATTTTTGAGAAAATCTTATTGAAATAGACATTATTATCGATGCAGAGGCCGAATCTATCGTTTTTAAAATTTTTGTCTGTCTGTCTGTCTGTCTGTCTGTTACCGCATCACAGAAAAACCACTGGAGGGATTTTGATGAAATTTGGTATGATGATAGCTGGTGATCCGGGTCAACATATAGGATACTTTTTACCGCGAGAAAATATCTAATTTCTGAGAAAAAATACAAAAACTGGTTGGAACAAACCACGATGATACTATCTGTAAACAGTTTAGCAAGGTAACTTACTAAATATGGTAAAAACTATTAAAAGTAGCTTATCTTGAAAATCAAATTACCAATAGCGCTATTTTATCCATTAAAATAGTTATTTTAATTAATATATACTTATGTGTTATTTAGGTACCTATTCGACAATAGATGTCGCCATGTGTTTTTAAAATACGTAGTTTTAATTCCAAAAATATGAATGTACAGATATGACCTTTCTACAATTTTATTAGAATTGCTACTAAATTACCCGCGGCCCCGCCCGTGTTCAAATTTTCAATAAAGCAAACTTTTTGGCTTTATAAATTATTAACTACACATATAATCAAATTGTAACGAAGCCGAATCCGTAAATTCAATATTTTTCGAAAAATCTTATTGAAATATTCATTATTAGCGATATAGAGGCCGAATCTATAGGTTTTAGAATGTTTGTCTGTTTGTCTGTATGTGACCACATCACGTCGCATCGCATCACAGAAAAACCACTGGAGAGATTTTGATGAAACTTGGTATGGTGATAGCAGGTTATCCGACTCAACATATAGGATAGTCTTTTATTTCTGAGGAAAAAAACAAAAACTGGTTAAAATTAAAGCACGATGGTACTATTAACATTTTAGCAAGGTAACTTATATATGTTAAAACTATTAAAAAAAGCTTATCTTAAAAGAAATATCAATAGCCCTATTTTATTCATTAAATAGTTGTTTAAATGAAAATTTATTTATGTGTTATTTAGATATTTGACAATAGATGTCCCATGTGTTTTTAAAATGCGTAGTTTTAATCAAAAAAAAAAATGTACAGATGTGACCTTTCTATGACTTTATTAGAATTACTACTAAATTACCCGCGGCCCCGCCCGTGTTCAAATTTTCAATAAAATAAAGACAAACAAGCTTTATAAATTAGTAACATATTAGTAATATTTTGTTGGTCGAAACAATTTTCAAATGAAAATATTTGTAAGTTTTTATTTTTTTAGTAAATAATGTTAATATTTTTTAATCTTTTAATCTAAAAATTGGGCAACTCCAACTCGCTCATTATAGGTTTCGTATAGCAAAATACTGTGTTGTTTCTCTTACTTACGTGTTTTGTTAGGTTAACACTAAAATAAATACAAATAACATTTACGTTTCCACAATATCGACACTTTATCAACCGTAAAAATAAGTTCGATTCATAATTTTTTATAACATTTTATGGAAAACAAGGTTATGGCTGTTAAACTGATAAAGCGGGTAACTAAAAATATTCCATATCTCAAAAACTATGAAAAAGTATTTTAGGAACTGTTATATCTCAACTTTTTTAGTTTTTTTTTTTGGACATCATTTCTTGGAAGATAAAGGCTTAAAGGACACAATAAAATGCTTACGGCTTTAATCATATTAGCCGAGCCATATGAAATCATAAAAAGTATTTGCTTAGAATTATTTACTTATTACACTTTCTTTTAAAATCGTTTTGGAAAATATTACTAACCAGCGCTAACCAATCCCTGTTTCGCGACAAATTAACATTAAGAAAAGTTCCATTAAGTAATTTATATAATCAGCTAAATATTAAATTAATCAATAGCCGTCTATTAGAAAGAATATTAAAATTAATTCCGTAGTTTGAGAGCTTATCGCCCAAAACTAAACAAACAAACAAACAAAACAGAAGTATAGACGTACATAAATGTTATTGATAAAACAAAAAGTGCAATATCACTAAATCAACTATAAGATTTACGGAGGAACCGTTTGTTTCGATTCCCGAGTCGGGCCAAGTGTATTATATCTAGTTATCAGAATTTTCTGTCAAGAAATTCTCAGTAACAGTCTTGAGTCGAGAAGTTAGCGGTGCTACACACTCGTGCCTCAGAGAGCACACAAAGCTGTTAGTCCTGCCTTTGATCCTCACTGGTCGCGTCGCTTTGTCGTTCCATCGGATTTTGGGAACGTAAGGAAGAGAGTGCATTTATGTCTGCGCATATAAGGAATGCATTATAAAATATCCTGCGCACATAGTCTCAATGAGGCTTGTCGCCGCTTAAATCGGCGATAAGGGCATTATTATTGTTTTGTTATTAGGGTAAGCCGCTCGAACTACTATTAGGTATAACACGAAAGTTTGTATGTACATATTATGTATCTTCGTTACTCCTTCACGTTGAAACGGCTGGACGAATTTCGATGAAATAAGTACATTGATAGGCTATGACCTGGAAAACATATAGATTACTAGCGACTCACCCTCGCTTTGCTCGGGTTCGTTCCTAGATACCTTATGACGGTTAGTATGGAATATATATATATATATATATATATATATATATTTATTTATTTATTTATTTATTAGAACACCAACAAAGTACAAACTAAACACATTATAACATACACAGAAAATAGAGCAGTTAGAGTAGTACCTTAATTATAGGTGATAACGACATTTAAAAAAATATTATATGTAAAGGCAAAATAACATTTAGAATATTAAAAAAAAGTACCTTAAAGATTCATATTGTTACAGCTTACAAAAAAAATTAGTTTATATATATATATATATATATATATATATATATATATATATATATATATATATATATATATATTTCATCTTCTTAAAGAATGATTTCCGGGGTAAAAACTATCCTGTGTCCTTCCCAGTGTCTTAAACTATGTCCATGCCAAATTTCGTCTAAATCGGTTCAGCAGATTAAACGTGAACAGGAGAGAGACAGACAGACAGAGTTACTTTCGCATTTATAATATTAGTATGGATATGCTGCATGGCACCTAAGGAGCATGTGAGGGAAGCGAGTCAGTCGCAAGTAGGTAAGATAACGTTGTCTAATAAGTAACATTTGCTAATAATATAATTTTCACATATAGAACCTGTGATCTGTGATAGTTTGTAAGTACCAATTTGTAAGTAGGTAATAGATACTTTTACGTCAATCAGTCACCAATAATGATACGACAAATGAAGATTATAATTTTTGTTAACTTAATACCTTCTTATCTCTATATGGGATTATAGGCTTGATTTATTTTGTTTTTAACCTCTACGTAAGTAGGTTATAACGACAAAATTGCAGCTGCAAGAAACAATATTGCAACTTTAAATTTGATATTTATTTAATTTTCTATGAATTAAAAAAATCGAATTAAAATTAATTTATATTTAAAAAAAATCCGTTAAAGCCATAAATTATAGAGTTTATGATGAATTTATTTAGATTTTTTTACCTAGCTTTATAAGTAAAGGTAAATCAAATTTATTTTTATATTACACATATAGGTGCATATATTTATACAAACGTATAAACATTCATTTACGTGTCCTTTTTTAATAGTACTGTATGATATGAAAGCCTTTTTTAGCTTAATCTGTTGGTTATGGACATTTAAGACGCATAAATGAAACACAACAGATATATCATAAACTAGCTACTTATCCTCGCTTCGCTTGGGTACGTCCGTAGGTAGGCAGATTTTATTCACAATTTCATGGGTTTTAATTTGTTTGCGCGGAACCCTGATTCTTTTTCTATAATAAAAGTAGCCTAAGTTACTCCTTATAACATCATCTATCTTCCAGTTAAAGTCCCGTCAAAATCTGTCCAGCTGTTTCGGAGATTAGCCAAGACAAACAGACAGATAAAAAAATTAAAAATTGTGATTTATAAGTACCTACAGTATATAATTTTATAATGCATTTAGTAAAATGCTGTTATTTTGACATTACAAACAGACAATTCAATTTTATTGATCTGTATAGATAATATCCTTTAATTTCAGGAAATCCAAATGACTGAAAAATCTAAGAATACGGAGTTTCATTCAAACCAAAAACAAACGATGATCGAAACTAAGGCCATGTCAAATATGCAAAGAAGTCAAAGTACCGAGTTGAAATCTCCTGAAGAAGAAATAGATAGTGCATTCGAAATTATTGATAAAGTGGAGTGTTTAAAATAATTAAGAGTGTTTCGTTTAGGAATATTTACTGAACTTTTGTAAGTTAGTTCAAGTGTTAGTTTTTACTCTAATTTTAATAGGTAACTCATTACTTATTAATATTTTTTGTTGTTTTTGAGTGTCTCTTTATAAATATGTGGATATTTTAAATATTATTTTCTGGAGTAAACAATCAGGACGCATATAAATCAGTCGAATGAGAAAAACAAACCTAGTAATGAAAGGTATTAAGCTATGAACTTTTAAAGTGATCAATATAAACTAGCCTAAATAGATTTCGGCTTAGGCGGCCAATCTGACTGGCAATGTAACTAATCTGCAGAGCAAGAGATATTACAGTGCATTAATTATAGCAAAACACTATGTGCACTCTATATTACCGTCATTCTCGTGCTCTGGTGGGACGACGACCGCCCTGTCGAAAAACTCCAATAGGATCTCATCAAAAGCGACAAAAGCCACATAGAAACCAATAAATAGTTATTGGTTTCTATGTGGCTTTTGTCGCTTTTGATGGGATCCTATTGGAGTTTTTAAATAGGGCGACACGACATGTGAAGTATCAGGTGAAGGCGCTTAATACCTTGTATAATTTGTCACGTGGATACGAGATTTTTTGAAACAACATTAAATACCAAAACAAATATATGTATAAGTTTAGTAGAAAGTAGGTAGTTAGGCTTGACTATTCTTATAGTCTCATGTGTTTTTCGTTTTTTAAATTTTTATTTTATTTCTCTAATTTGTCCTCTAAAAATATCAAATCTGTTATTAAGGCAGTGTGACCCATTTAACCACAAACACATTACTATTGTATATTTCTTTCTTATGTTTACGCAAATATTTGCCATTTTTAATAAAACTTTTATAACTTTTTAATTATAACTTTTCAATTTTTTTCGCGGATATATTTTCAGTTGTACCTACCCAACTAAATAATTACCTTAGTCTCTCCTGTGACTAATATTGCTGTAAAGCATTCGAAACGTCGAGAACCAAAAATCAAAGTAAATTCGCGAAAAAGATATTTTTATTTAAAATATCGAAGAGATAGTTGTATTTAAAATATTGTATATTTCTTTACAAATATATATAAAATGTAATCATCTCAATTTATTTTTTTAACATTATTATGACGTCACATCACGTAGGTATCCCTTATCAATATTCGACAGAGCGTTTTAGCGCAGATGAAAGGTATCAATATTATCGCTTTAGATTATTAGACAAGTTATATTACGTGTAAAATTATCCTATTGTGTTATTATTGTTTACCATTGATGTTGCCAGGGTGTTTTTCTTTAAATTAAAAAATCATTAGGTATGTCTTACTTAGTATCAGACTTAGGTAACACTGATGTATATGTAGAGATTTATTATGCAAAACATATTCTATAATTATTTATCTACGTACTTTATTTTTTTTATTAATGGCTTTCTTTTTACCCGATTGCATGACGCAAAGAGGGTAATGTGTTTATCAGTCTACATATGTATGTATGTTTGTTCCTATGTGGCGTTCTAGACATACATAATATGTGCATACATTTTGCGGTAGGGATGAAACGTGTATGTCTCTTTTATGCAGTCGGGTTTTTTATTTTTATGATATATTTTTATGTTACTTGCTCATTGTCATGTAGAATAACGAAGTAACGGAGATTGGTCGATTAAATGAAAATGTATGGTTTATTTATTTATATTAAGTAGGTACGTCATGCAATGATAAACTTCTTTGTGTTGATTATCTGCCTATCTATGGTATATAATATAATATATCATTAATTGAATCATAGGAACAGTTTTTGAAATAACTTATCTTTGAAAATTTTTAGCAAATATGTACCTATATAGCAGTGTTTCTTAAACTTATTGCAGTCATGGACCACTTTTAAAATACCTAAAATTCCATGGAACCCCTGTTCAAGAATATTGTAGGGGATTGTAATGTGGGGGATTGCACCTACACTGTAGGTGCAGTACCTCTGCGCCTCGTGCTGCTCAACAATAACCAGCGAGAGTGATGGATGAAACAAACGATGAGTTAGTTTACTCCACATTTTTTTAATGTCAAGAACTAATTGAGTTGCTGCGGAACCCTGGCACACATATTATGGATCCCCCGAGGGTCCGTGGATCCCACTTTAAGAAACCCTGCTATATAGTATATATTCCCTAATGTATTATACATATTGTCAAAAGCTTTTTAGTGTCCCTCTACAATCTAAATAATGTGTTAAAGTATAATTAATTTATGTATATTATATTTCCAATTACATACTTATAATGTATTTAAAGTAAAATTATCGTTTATGTAATTAAAGTAAAAAGTAAATTGTATCAGATATTTAAAAATTGACTTAAATATCTGATACTAGCGACTCACCCTCGCTTCGCTTCGGGTTTGTCCCTAGACAAAAACAAATCTATCCCACGGGAACCGTACATTTTTTCGGGATGATATATAGCCTATAGCCTTCCTCAGTTAACGGGCTATCTAATGCAAAAAGAATTTTTCAAATCGGATTAGTAGTTCCTAAAATTAGCGCGTTCAACCAAACAAACAAACAAACAATCAAACAAACACTTCAGCTTTCGCTTTATAATATTAGTATAGATTACTTTCACTGGTAGGTAATTACCTAAATATATTTTTTAGATATTGTTCAAACTGGTATCTGATTATAATCATAATAAGATATCATTTTAATTACATTTTGTTTTATAAACAGCTAAGTACCTACTTACCTCCTTATTTCATAATTAAGTTTATGAAATTGGATGAACTTTTAATTTTTATCGAAACAAACGTGGCATTGCTCTTCCTGCTTGTGTGTTGATAAGAACTACTTATACGTATAATTCAAAACGTATTTTATGTATGTAAATATAATATTGTATTTGTGCATTTTAAACGGCTAAGTAATTATTTAGTTACTCAGTAATTAAGAGTATAATAAAAATGTCATTTTTGATTGGTTAGAATTTATTCTTGCATTGGAGATGAAGTTAGTGTAACAATTAATAACAATGTCTATCTTCGACGTTAAGATTGTATAGACGTACTCGTAATAAGTTGTTTTTTGCTTTTATCCTGTAACCTGGTTAAGAACCAAAATGTATCTCACGTATCAAAATCCCATGCTATATTCGAAAAAGTTGAAACTGAACTCTAATTCTATTACTTTATAATACGTTAGTAGAACCTAGTTATAAGTTTTATATTTTAATCTATTTTAAGAATCAATACATTTGTGCGAGAAGGAAAAATTAAAGACTGATTTCACAAGTTCACATGGCTTTTATTGTGTAGGTGCATACATAAATGCTTTATTTAAGCAATGCACTAAAATGAACAAATCAAATCATATGTCTCATATCTCATTTGTAAAAATATTTTTTTTATTAGTAGGTATGTACCTCTGTAGCTTAATTTAAGGGCGTTCACCATACTAATTTAGTGTTTTTTTTTGTCGTATTCTGTTTGATATCCATGTCATGGAGGTGGCTAAAGAAATTAGTCTGTCATCTTAAGAGTATCCACCATATTTTGACTTTTTTACCAGCTCTGAGTTGTACAAGTACCTAGTTAGATCTCATCACCCTTTGTTAATACGTCGAACGTCGTTTTCTTTTTACACGACTGTGCGACGTAAAGGAGGGTAACGTGTTTATCAGTCTGTATATGTATGTATGTTTGTTTGTTCCTATGTGGTGTTCTAGAGACCAAACACGAGAGCCGATTTTGATGATTCATACGTCATTAGATTTGTCTTGATAACGCGAGTGTCCTAATAATTCAAATTTAAATCAAGGTCAGTCAAGGCTAAATCAAAGTAATTTGCGTGTTTTAAAAAAATATATTCCAAACTAATCGAGTGTGGTATCAAAATAAAGTTTTTTAAGAGGCGATCACAAAAATAAATACAACTTACATGTTTAAAAGTAATTTAGGATAAAAAATTGCTAAATACTAGGTACTTCAAATGTCTAATTGGCAAAAACTTATAAGCTGTAAATAAAAAAATATATTATAAAAATAGATAACCCTGAATGCTTTTATGCAGTCGGGCATTTATTTTTATAATATATTTTTTTATCAGAGTTCCTGACTTTCTTCTCACCCCATGATCAGATAAGTTCCATGTGACCATAATATTGCATTTCATCTGAGTTACATGCGGGTGTGTCAATTCCAACTTGGAAGATTTGATTACATACAGACGTAGCGAGATATGCACGTTGTTTTAAAAAAGTTAGTAGGTACATACATATATGTATATTTATATAATATATAAAAGGCAAAAGTGATTGACCGGTGTATCGACGCACAGGCCAAACCCTTAAGGCTAGAAAGTTGAAATTTTGCACACGTATTCCTCATATGACGAAGGCATCCAAGGAAGGATTTTTCAAAATTCAACCCCCAAGGGAGTGAAATAGTGGATAAAAGTTTGTTTGTATAAAACTTTTTATTCCTTGGACATATTTGCATGAAATTTCGTATTTTTCGTACCTAGTTTGATCGCAAGCGAAGCCGCGGTTTCTGCTAGGTAAAAAATAAAAGTGGAAAGTAAAGTGCCAAACATTGGTTTAAATAAACTAACTGTTCACTTTATGAAAGATAAATATTTAAGAGTTTAAGAACATTTTAGTGCAGGCAAGGTCATTCACTTCTGCATTCTTTATGCTGCGTGAAATTATTCTTCAAAATTATGTAGATGCTAAAACAATTATATTTATTACGTGAATGTTTTAAAACAACTTCAATAAAAAGAAGGTAGGTACCCAATTCGTCTATTTAAGCTATTAGGTGGCTTCCAAGGTTTCCATATTTTTTTCCATATTTATGATGATATACCTATATAATATATAAATATATAATAAATTATTTTTAAACATATAAGTTGTATAAATTTGTAAACATATATTTGGTAATGGTCTCTTAAAAACCTGTAATTTGAAATTAAATTTGATACCCCACTCGATCGATTCAGCGGAAAAAAATTTTTTCAAGACACAAATTGCCGCCTAGGATCCGCCATTTTGTTTTCTTAATATATAGGTATATATACTCTATGACATTCGTTATCAAGACGAATCTAACGACGTATGAATCATCAAAATTGCCTACCGCGCCGTTTAGTACTTACGAGGGAACATGTGTCGGACATACATACATATATGCAGGTCAAACATATTATAACTTTTCTTTGTACTTCCGCAGTCGGGTAAAAAGGGTCGAAAGTAAAGTATTTGTGTACTAAAAATATAATATATCTTGAAACTATATCTATACTTAATAAGTTTAAACTATCAAGCAATAAACAAACTCATATGTTATATCCCGATTTTTATCACATTTACGTATTGTATTGGTTTACATGATTATGCTATTATTATTGTCGGTATCTTTTTAAATGCATTATAAAAGCTGAATTATCTTCGTCTTATCGATAATTACTATCTGTGATAAAAATTATGTATATATATATATATATATATATATATATATATATATATATAATATAACGATACATATATAACATAGTAACGATTGGTGTAAAGAAAATTTAAAAAACAAACCTTGTTTCTGTTTTTGTTTTCTCTATGATAAGGAAGTGTCATGAAAATAGTGATAATTTTAAATTTTCTGTGTACATCTTTAAATTAATGATAGAAAATTTGCAAATTTATTTATTTACGATGTTTGTTGAAATAATCACAGATAAGAAATATATACGTCTGTCTGCGTCATCTTTAATGCGTATCTACATATGCTATTAAAAATGATAAATAAATATGTTGGGACATTAAACCACATAGCACCATCTAGTTTCATGGTAAGCTACGGAGGCTTGTGTTATGGATACCAGATTGTTGATACACTACACATATATAACTTGAAATACATATATGTACATATATTATAAATATAGACACCCATGACTGGAGTACAAATATTCGTGCTCATCACACAAATTAATGTACCCAGCGGGACTCGAACCCACGACAGCAAGTAGTAGGGTCACTACAAACTGAGCCAAACGTGTCGTCAAAAGTAATGATGGTGTAAATGAAAAAAAAAAATGGCGTTCAAAACATTTATTATATTTCTTAATTGGGTAAATGTTAAAATTAGCTATATACAGATTTTAATTAACTTATAATATGCTATATTTTCATTTTCTTCTTCTTAGGCTTAATAGGAAGAGGGCCGGCGGTTTTAAATACGGTACTGAAAAAAAAAAAAAACAAATTATAATTTTATAAAATGTTAGTAAACCTTGTATAAAACACTACCTACTCGTGTCAATTTTGCCTCCCTAGATTGTAGTTTTATCTAACATCTGCATACTGATTAGCGAGTGACACTACTACGCTGTAAAATGCTGTTTAGCTAATATAATTTGTAGATCATATACATACATATATATTACCTGGGCGACCGAGCTTCGCTCGGAGTTCTTTTTTGTTGTATCGTATTTTTTAGATAAAAACTAAAAACTTGAATAAATACAAAAAAAACAAAAGTAAAAAAATTGGTATCCAACCGGGATTCGATCCCGGACATCTGTGATTAACAATCTTGCATCTTGGCCGCTTGACTACGATACTTATGCTATAGCGTAAGAAATTATCGACCATATTTTGCGTGGAATAATGCGAAAGAAAACCGCATGAAAACTCGAAAACACGCATTTTTCCAGACAGTAAATAAATAAATATACAAGAATTGCTCGTTTAAATATATAGTTACAGCGGCACACTCAAAAGACGACAAACATGGGATTCGAACAAATTTTTATAGAAATTAGTAACCTGCTGCAATTATATTTTTCTTTAAAGTAGCGAAGCACGATGAAACTGGTATAAATGGATAGAGGACAGTTAAATAGTATTAGCAATATGGTAAGTGCCACATTTCCAACATATTTTGAGGCAAAGATCGCTTAAAAGAGACTTATTTTTTGTGTATACCTGAGAATATTACGACTATTGATTTAATTTTTGATGATTGTTATCATTTTCATATTCGACCTTCAATTATCTCGGACAACGTGACATTTTATTGCATTATATTGGCGATATTTCTTATTTATCTAAATTTTGTATTTGTTTCTATTTGTTCAATAGTATGCCGCAAGTTTAGAAAAAATAAAAATGACCCATTTTCGGCAATACCATAGAGGCCTTTTCTCTTTTATGAAATTACGACACGACAACGTTCGAAAAATTCGAATACCTAGTAGACTTTGTACGTAGGTTATAGCTAAGTACTAATTTGATAACTTATCTATACAAATAAATAAAATTGGAGTGTCTGTTTGTAATATTAAAATAACCGCTTTTCACTAAATGCATATGGATGTATATACGGTACATATACCAAAACAACATTTTTTACAATTTTTGTCTGTCTGTCTGTTCTGGCTAATCTCAGAAATGGCTAAACCGATTTTGATGGGACTTTCACTGATAGATAGCTGATGTAATAAGGAGTAACTTAGGCTTCTTTTATTTTAGAGAAAAAAATAGGGTCCCACGAAAAAAAAAACCAAATTAATTGATTAATTTTTTTTTGGGAAGTAACCCAGGGACGAACCCGAGCGAAGCGAGGGTGAGTCGCTAGTTATTAATATAAAACGTTAGTGATATACACAATCACGTTTATACGTAAGTCATGCACTCTAGGGGCTAAGTCTCTACTTAGAGATAATACAAAGTAAACATGCAGAAAGCCAGAATAAAACCCGCTAACTATTAAAATAGAGTAGGTAGTGCTAATGACACACGAGCTACTGCCCACGACCACTGTCAGTTCATAATACGTATCAATTTTGATTCTAATCTCTTTAAATTAGATGCAGATAGGCAATATAACATAATTTGCTTTTTATCCATTGTTATTTATTCCAATTAAAAATCAGACTATCTCACAAATCTTATCATACATATTGATTTAATACATTTTTCTTGTTACTGTATAGATATTATCAATCGAATAAAAGTATTATATTAGCCACTAACGACTTTCCCTCGCTTCGTTCGGGTACGTTTTAATTTTTTTTAAGCGTAACCATAATTCTTTTTCTAAAATAAAAGTAGCCTAAGTTACTTCTTATAACCACAGCTATCTGCCAGTGAAAATCTCGTCAAAATCAGTCCAGCTATTTAAGAGATTAGCCGGAACAAACAGACAAAAAAAAAAAAATTAAAAATTGTGTTCTTCTTACAAGTACCGTATATACATTCATATACATTTTGTAAAACGCTTTTATTCTTAAAAAGCTTCAATTATATTTATCTGTTTATATACCTAGGTATTATTTATCACACTTACTGACAAGTCGTGCAAATCGGGCTGAACTTGCAAAACACTGAAAAGAAAAAAAATATTATTAAATTAAATTGGAAATAATATGACTGTTTCAAAAACATATATTTACTAACCACTTATCCTTGCTTCGTTTGGGTGGTGTTTTTTGTATGTATAATATTATAAAAATAAAAGAACAATTCTAAAAACTTAATTACACAAATAAAATTAATTATTAAACACTTGTATTAATTTCTGGTTAACAAATACAATCCTACAAAAAAATGAAATATGAACTATATTATTGCAAAGTTTCATTAAAATCCAATCAGTAGTTTTTGTGTACTAAGCTGTATAAGTTACTATAGTTTTTTAACTATCCCACGGGAACTCTTTCATTTTCCGGGATGAAAAGTATCTTAGATGTTGACCGGGAATATAAGGTACCACCATACAAAATTTCATTTAAATCGGTCCAAAAGTTTCCGAGATTAGCCCGTATAAACAAATATGTCCGTAAGACAGAGAAACAAAAAAATTGAAAAAGAAATGGATTTGTTCTATTTCTTACATTACATGCCCCTTACTCGGTTTTTAGCATTTTTTTTCTATGTACAGACATTCGACCTCTACAGTTTTTTTTTATGTATAGGTATATACAGGTAGTAACAATTTTTTGTCAAATATTCTTTTTGATTGTAGCCTAAGTGCTACTCCATAACAAAATCTATCGCCCCCTCGATGTGTGTTCCTTGTCGTGGTGGGGGGTGGGGGCTCATAACGTTCAGCAGTTCAACCGGAAACCAAGAAACGCATTTTTGTGGGGAAACGCAATAGTAGGGAGGTGGCCCACTTCGGTGGGCGGTGTACCATGCGGGTTGCTACTGGTACTACTCTGACAGCGAAGGGACGGTGGAGACAATCCTTTGGTCGTGTTTTCTGCGATTCTGCGCCGCAATTAATAAGACGGGAAAGGTTCTGTTGGGTTTTAGTGGGTAGTACTGGCTTCTTTAGCCGGTGAGTCCTACATAACCACCTGTATACATACAGGTATGCGTAAATGCATTTCCCAATATAAAAAAATGTCAAAATCTGTCAATATTATGAAATTGCAATTTCGCATCTATTCCTGTCGACTCATCACTCTTTTTGTCATGATATTAATATTCTAACGGTTACTACTGTCCACTCACCACTGAGACACACGGAGCACACGTAGCCTATCGTGAGCAGTTCGCGGTGGCAGAAGCAGGCGGCTCGGTAGTCGACCCGCCCGCGCCCTGGAAGGACTAGTTCGCGTCTCTCGCATGCCTCAGGGAGGAATACCCACTGTTGATTTGTAAACATAATGCTATATGTATGCTTATTAATATAACTTATTAATATACTAATTGTTACTCTAAAAAAGTCGCAAAATATTGTTTTGGGAAAATAAAAGGGCTCTCTATGGAAGAATCTGAAAGGGGAATTAAGTTATACTTAAGTTTTGGGCATAATAATTTCTTAGATTTACGCGAATATTTGACATTTTAAATAAAACTATTTTTCGGCATTGTTTTAATTTTAGGATCCCAAAATTTTGAATTCTTAACAGTAATCATGCTCAAAGAAAAAATCCAAATCCAATGAAAAATTCAAAAAATAATTTCGTTTAAAATAATTTTGGGCATCAACTATTGTATTCTAGAGGCAGTGGTAGCCCAGTGGTAATGCACTCGCTTGGGAAACCGAGTGAAGCAGGTTCAAATCCCGGGTCTCGCACCTCTGATATTTTCATGTGCGAATCTTTTCTAACATGATTACCACTTGCCTTACGGTGAATGAAAACATCGTGAGGAAACCTGCATGTCTGAGAAAACCTAGAAAGTTTTCGAAAGACATGTGAAGTCCGCCAATCCGCACTTGGCCAGAGTGGTGGACTATGGCCTGATTCCCCTCGTATTGAAGGGAGGCCCGTGCCCAGCAGTGGGACGTTAAAAAGGGCTGAATACAATATTGTATTCTACTCGTACTTGTTACAAAAATAAATAACTTACCAATAAATATTGTAATAGACCCTCTAAAGAGGGAACTTTTAAATAGAGACCACCAGTAATGTCACAGCCTTGTTGTAGTAAACTCAAATGCTTGTCCAGCGAACACACATCTAGTAGTACTTGTTGTTTCTAAAAACAAAATAAAATATTTTTATTTTTTTAATTGTCTTTAATTTTAAATGCAAAAAGTGAGTTATAAGTAAGTTGTGAGTTAGTGAGTAGTACTCTGTACTACTTCTTCATCTCATATAACCTCAAGAGATTACAGTGTTTGAAATAAATACATAGGTATATGCCACACATGCTAGTTGTAACTGTTTGAGGCATGAAGTAGTAAAACATTATATTGATAATATTATGTATAATTATTTTAAATAAAAATAATGTATTAATGCTTAAGGTGTTTAAACTTTGTAATTTAAACTTGTTAATCAAAGTTTCTATGAAAATAATTACTACTTGAGTTTTCTATACAACAACAAAAACATCATCATAATCTGATTATTCCAAACTATGCAGAATATGCACCAAGTCATAATTACATACATAATTCTTCTTACCTGTGCCGTAAAGAACACATTCATGTAGTTAATATACTGAGCGGCAGTATCAGAGCTTCCTGTTACTATGAGAATACGACTGCTCATGCGTAGTCCAGGGGGTGCTTCACGGCGCATCTATAAATGGTGATGAAATTCTAATTAAATTACATGTTTTATTGAATATCTTTTCTAAAAAACACCTTAGGTAATTATATTTTAATTGTGTTAGAAATTATTTTCACCAAAGTTTAGTAAATGCTCAATTGTAGTATATTTATACCAGTGCATACAATTGATATAAATGAATCAGTGACTCACCCTGTCGCTTCAAGTTCGACCCTAGACAAAAACAAATCTATCCCACAGGAACCATAATTTTTTCTGGGATAAAAAGTAACCTATGTGCTAACAAGTGAAAGAGTAACAAACATCCATCCACACAAACTTTCACATTTATAATATGTATTAGTATGGATTTATTTGGATACAGCTAAATTATTTAGTTTTAGGCATGTAAAGAGATATATTGTAATAAAATATAATAGATATGGTACAATTTATACCTTACCCTAGAAATATAACATAGTCCCATTGCCATAGCACCAGCTAGAAGAGATTCACCAGGTCTTTCTTCTTGTGGTTGACTTTTTATTAAGTTTACTAGCCTGGGAAGATATAAATGTACAATTAAAAATAAATAAATAAATTGTAGTTTTTGTACTAAGCATAAAATTTCTGGAATATTATTTTTTCAAACTATATTGTACTTACCTCATTTTAACAGTCTTTTCAACTAATGTAAACAATTCATATTGACCATCAATTTGCCGAACATCCAATGGCTTTCCAGGAGAAGGGTACAGGTATTCACTTAAAAAATAACATATAATGAACAGGTTAATAGACTATATACAAAAATATTTAATTACAAACAATATATATTATTTATTAAATGGGAAAATAAGACTAATTTATTATAGAATTTTGAAATCCTACCTTTTATGGAAATGGCATCCAATAATAGCCAATTCATTTCTAGATTTCTGCATCAAATGCGAGTTAGCGAAAGCTATGACCGCATCAAGACAATTTGTGAGTATCTTTGGATCCTCTGTAATATATCTCTGATTTGGATTTGTATCCACGATGATCACTAAAAGACTGCTATCTGAGGGTGCTTAAAGAATACCAGATTTAAATTGTTTTAATATTACTTATGTTTCAGATTCTCAAAAACAATAAATTATTTACGAAGGTTATGTTGTTTACTTACCATCATCATCAGCCATAATTATAATGAAAGAGCGCACCTATTTAAATTTAAAGTATGATATGAAATTTGGAGAAATATAATTTAAGATTGGCTTTCGACTTCAACGTATTGTTGTTATTACATAAATTGTTTATTTTCAACATTTACATAGACACCGGTAACCAAAGAGAATGTCACCACTACGTAACGAAATGAATACAGAAACATGGATGACAAATCTATACATATTATAAAATTCTAACTAAGCCGAATCTGTACATTAAATATTTTTTGGAAAATCTTATTGAAATAGACATTATTATCGATACAGAGGCCGAATCTATAGTTTTTAGAATTTTTGTCTGTCTGTCTGTCTGTCTGTCTGTCTGTTACCGCATCACAGAAAAACCACTGGAGGGATTTTGATAAAATTTGGTATGATGATAGCTGGTTATCCGGGTCAACATATAGGATACTTTTTACCGCGGGAAAATATCTAATTTCTGAGAAAAAACACAAAAACTGGTTGGAACAAACCACGATGATACTATCTGTAAACAGTTTAGCAAGGTAACTTACTAAATATGGTAAAAACTATTAAAAGTAGCTTATCTTGAAAATCAAATTATCAATAGCGCTATTTTATCCATTAAAATAGTTATTTTAATTAATATATATATATACTTATGTGTTATTTGGGTACCTATTTGACAATAGATGTCGCCATGTGTTTTTTGAAATACGTAGTTTTAATTCCAAAAATATGAATGTACAGATATGACCTTTCTACAATTTTATTAGAATTGCTACTAAGTTACCCGTGGCCCCACCCGTGTTCAAATTTTCAATAAAGCAAACTTTTTGGCATTATAAATTAGTAACTACACATATAATCAAATTGTAACGTAGCCGAATCGGTAAATTCAATATTTTTCGAAAAATCTTATTGAAATATTCATTATTAGCGATATAAAGGTCGAATCTATAGTTTTTAGAATGTTTGTCTGTTTGTCTGTATGTGACCACATCACGTCGCATTGCATCACAGAAAAACTACTGGAGGGATTTTGATGAAATTTGGTATGGTGATAGCAGGTTATCCAACTCAACATATAGGGTAGTCTTTTATTTCTGAGAAAAAATACAAAAACTGGTTAAAATAAAAGCACGATGGTACTATTAACATTTTAGCAAGGTAACTTATATATTATGTTAAAACTATTAAAAAAAAACTTATCTTAAAAGAAATATCAATAGCGCTATTTTATTCATTAAAATAGTTGTTTAAATGAAAATTTATTTATGTGTTATTTAGATATTTGACAATAGATGTCGCCATGTGTTTTTAAAATGCGTAGTTTTAATAAAAAAAAAATGTACAGATGTGACCTTTCTATGACTTTATTAGAATTACTACTAAATTATCCGCAGCCCCGCCCGTGTTCAAATTTTCAATAAAATAAAGACAAACAAGCTTTATAAATTAGTAACATATTAGTAATATTTTGTTGGTCGAAACAATTTTCAAATGAAAATATTTGTAAATTTTTATTTTTTTAGTAAATAATGTTAATATTTTTTAATCTATTAATCTAAAAATTGGGCAACTCCAACTCGCTCATTATAGGTTTCGTATAGCAAAATACTGTGTTGTTTTTCTTACTTACGTGTTTTGTTAGGTTAACACTAAAATAAATACAAATAACAATTACGTTTCCACAATATCGACATTTATCAACCGTAAAAATAAGTTCGATTCATAATTTTTATGACATTTTATGGAAAACAAGGTTATGGCTGTTAAACTGACAAAGCGGGTAACTAAAAATATTCCATATCTCAAAAACTATGAAAAAGTATTTTAGGAACTGTTATATCTCAACTTTTTTAGTTTTTTTTTTGGACATCATTTCTTGGAAGATAAAGGCTTAAAGGACACAATAAAATGCTTACGGCTTTAATCATATTAGCCGAGCAATATGAAATAATAAAAAGTATTTGCTTACAATTATTTACTTATTACACTTTCTTTTAAAATCGTTTTGGAAAATATTACTAACCAGCGCTAACCAATCCCTGTTTCGCGACAAATTAACATTAAGAAAAGTTACCATTAAGTAATTTATATAATCAGCTAAATATTAAATTAATCAATAGCCGTCTATTAGAAAAAATATTAAAATTAATTCCGTAGTTTGAGAGCTTATCGCCCAAAACTAAACAAACAAACAAACAAAACAGAAGTATAGACGTACATAAATGTTATTGCTAAAACAAAAAGTGCAATATTACTAAATCAACTATGAGATTAACGGAGGAACCTTTGTGGCATTGTCAATCACTGCCATTATTTACCAATCATACAGTGCGCAATGAAAGTGGTGTATGTAAAAGTATACTAATGTGTAAAACCTAGAATTTAATTTTTGATCATCTAAACGCGGGCGGAGCCGCGGGCAATGCTAGTAAATTATAAACACAGATTATAAAATACAGAAATGTCAAATGAGAAAACTTCAATTCAATGACGTTTAAGACTTGATAGGTCCCCACTCCACAGAGTATATATAGAGAGATAAATATGGTTTCTTGACAAAAAATATGAGAAAATGTATTTTACGGGCCACTATTTTGGGAATGTTACTGGGAATTGTTAACATTGAAAGATTGTATGTGAATGAATTAGGCTTTATTCATCTTTAAAAATAATAGTTACATGTACTTTGAGACTATTATAAAATACTTTTATGACTGATAATGACTCTTACATATCTATCTAAAATATATTAGTGTTTCGATTCAAATTGATTTTAATGGCGAAAATTTTATTATTCTAAACATTGTAAATGCTTACTACTTTTTTTGTTTACTTATTGCTATTAATTAAAATCTCACCCCTCAGTTGTGTACATGGAGTGCTACTCTTATTATTATTTCTTTGGCTTAACTGCACCGTTGTCTATCGCCTTACAGAGATCTTCTCATCCAAGTAAAATGAGAGTGAGTTTGATATTTATAGATATTTTGTACAAAAAGCGCCTGTAACAATTCTATTTTTGATTAAAATATAATTGCATTTATTATTCATTAGGCGAACTTTAGTCAGTAAATTTTAAAAACTTGTTAGTAGATAGTTAGATATTAAAAATATAATATTTCTCGCTTAAATTACTGCAAATTGTGAAGTCCTGATTTTTAGTCTCAACTCTGCCAAAAAGCTATTAAGTTTTACTATGAGAGAAAATCTTTGAATCACGCTGTATAGTAACAGTCACTTGGTAAGAGTAAAAGAATATCGAGGGCATTTGTTTGCACATACAGTCACGTACTAATATGCACGAATAATATTATATATTCCGATTCCCGAGTTAAGAGAGAGAAATTACACAAGAGGATATAATTATTATGTTACAGTTTTCATAACATTTATAATATAAAGTAGAGTTCTTAAATTATTTATTCAAATGAAAATACAAAGGTAGACATTATAATAAAGAAAATTTTGCATTGGATACCGCGATACTTTTACGATATACGTATAAATATTGAAATATTGCATGCCTATGTTCCTCGTCTATTATAGTTGTATAAACCTTTAATAGTTTCCTAGTAGAGTAAGTCCAAAAAAAGTCGACATGAAACTAAATACACTGTGAGCTAATTACAACCCGAGTTTGTTCGATGTTATCTATACCAGCACGAGTCATAACTAAAACTTCAAAGCATGATGGATTTAAGCTTCTACATAAGCATGTAATGTAATAGGGTTGTATCTAAGTTAGTTTTCAAGTTAAGAATTTTATAATTCCTTCAAAAGATACAGAAGGCATATAATATAAAATTTTGGTCATTATGTAGAAAGTATTATTAATTATAATAATAATAAACCGATTAACTTTAAATGTTCTCGTCAAGGTTACGAAAACAGTTCCTGCGAAATTTAATTATAAAATTATTAAATAAAAATAAGGTAATATTCTTAATTACTTACAGTATATAATATTTATGTATTAGAGACCCGCAGCCAAATATTCTTATTAAAGTTAAAAGTAAGTAAATTGCGTCGATTACCTATTACATATTTAAAACAACCTTAGAGCTGCCTTATTCAGCAAACATATTTAGACACTACTGCAAAGATTTCAAGGTTTTGGATTTTTACATTATTTTTTATTAACTCGACGTAGCCAAAGTAATCAGCTAAGCTATACTTGTTAATATAATAAGTTATAATTTTCGTGCCAGCCCTACCTACATAAAGTTTGGTTGCGTGGACAAGTATGTGTGGAATGTCCATTTGACAAATACGAATCTATGACATACTGACATCTGTCCACGAGTGGCCATCGTACAATTAATTATACGAATAAATTCTTGTAAACGCTCCGATATGTAAGTCATCGCTTTGAATATGAATTAATACGTGTCGAATTTAATATAATATTAAAGTAATTGATTAGTTTCTTATATTCTTAATCATAAAACATCGTTATTAGTTTATTATTTAAAAAAAAAGTTTTATATTTATGTTATTTTTTAATTATTTTTTTTATTATCCTTACTTGCAAAAAATGGCAAATTGTTCTGCTTTTATACAACAATGAATAGAGATACTTTCATATTCACATTTATTTATTAGTCTCTACTATAATATAGATATATATACACATATGTAGAGTCAGGTTTATTTATTTGTTTGTAGCGACTACTATATAATATGGTAGTGGTAGCCCAGTGGTAACGCGCTCCCTTGGAAAACCGAGCGAAGCGGGTTCAAATCCCGGGTCTCGCACTTCTGATATTTTCATGTGCGAATCATTTCCAACAAGATTACCACTTGCCTTACGGTGAAGGAAAACATCGTGAGAAACCTGCATGTCTGAGCAAACCTAGCAAGTTTTCGACGAAGACATGTGAAGTCCGCCAACCCGCACTTGGCCAGTGTGGTGGACTAAGGCCTGATCCTTCTCGTATTGAAGGGAGACCCGTGCCCAGCAGTGGGACGTTAAAAAGGGCTGAATACACACACTATATTTTAACGTTTAGCGTAGATTTCTCAGAGATGAGATATTTACCATTGCAGTAAAAAGTACCTTATAATAATATGTTGACCCGGATAATCAGGTCTGTCATCAAAATCTGTCCAGTGGTTTTCTCGTGTTGCGTTCCCAGACGGACAGACAGATAAAAACTATAGATTCGGACTCTGTATCGATAGTAATGACTATTGCAATAAGATTTTCCAAAAAATATTTAATGTACAGATTCGACTCAGAATTTTATTATGCATGTGTATAGATATAAATAGATTAGATTTTTTTAAGAGAATCATAAAACTTTGACGTAAAATATTATTATATTATAAAACCAGTAAGTAATAAATAATTTGCAATTTTTCGAGTTTGTATACGAGTATTATGTAAAAGTATAGATCAAAACAAGCTCAGACGATAAGTACTTAGAACGGTTTCTATTGAGATGGTATCGCTAGACGAAAAATAATTTAAAATAATAGATATGAGAAATATTTAAGTGAAAATTGAAAAACTAAACAGGTACATTAATAAAATCTCGCACTTGGCCTATAATTCCTTAATTAATAGCACAGTTGTTATTATAGAAATAATAATGAATTTAAGTTGTTTCCAAAACACTCATCTAATTACCGTCTATCAATCTCTCAACAATACGGAGTCTAACCGAAATACGCATTTGGTTTGTCACCTTAATATAGTATTGACAGCTTGAAGTCTAAGATAATTGATTACTGATTAGTTAAAATCAATGAGTAAGGTACTGTTGTTTAGATAATAATTAATAATTAAACAAAAATTAATTAGTTTCTACAGCCATACATAGTTTTTGTATTATTATTAATTGATAACTTCAATTCAATGAATAAATAACTAACTTTTGTTTAGGTACTAATTAATTATTAAAAAATTAATTAGGTTTTGTATATATATACAATAATTCAATAGTTTTAATAAGAATTACTTTGTTTTAAAAGAAAATTATATATTTTTATTATATCCAGACAATTGAAATGGGTATTGCTTTTATGTAGGTACAATGCACTACTAAATGTGTTTTTAAGTACATCTCCGGTTCCCAGCCAATAATTGTGACCAAGTTTTTATTATATCACAAATATTAAGCCATAACTCATTAAACAAAGGTAGATAAATTATTTTTGAACTAAAAAAACATTCCATTGATTTACAAACCGCTTTATCAGTAAGACGGTAGCTTATTATTGGTTTCAAATTGTATTTCATCGCGATGAGGCTCCCAGATATGACACAAACTTATGTCATCTGTCAAAATACATGTTAACAGAAAGCGAAGATGTGGACTAAAGATAGGCCGAATAATACAGGATTGACAGTGCTACATGTCATTTTACGACATTGTTTGTACAGCTAATGATATGCACCATTTAAATGTAGGTGGTCTAAATAGAAAAAAAACAGTGTTTTTATACGATGTTCCTCATACACTTACATATTTTCAGTTATGAATTATGCTTTTACTTTTATTGGTTATAAATCATCTTAATTTTATATGTAGAGTGGATTTGGAGTTGGAATGATATAGAGCATAAATAACACGAACTTATAAAATGTATATTGATTTTTATCTTTAGCTACCAATCATAATGAAATCTGCAGCATATTTTTTCTAATCCTTACTATTTCCAACTTTATTTAAAAACTAGCGACTCACCCTCGCTTCGCTTCTGGTTCGTCTCTAGACAAAAGCAACTCTATCCCACGGGAATCGTACATTTTTCCGGGATGATATACAGCCTAAAACCTTCCTCGATAAATGGACTATCTTCCATCTAGTAGTTCCTGAGATTAGCGCGTTCAACCAAACAAACAAACAAACAAACTCTTCAGCTTTATAATATTAGTATAGATAATAAAACATTTAAATTATTAACTATTTACTGAAATAAAATAAAAATGCCCGACAATATCTGATAATGTACTCTATGTACATAGCTCTACAAAGACCATGAAAATATTTCTATTGCAGAACTATGTAATCAAAATTCAATCGAGCTTTTAAAAAATGGTTTGTTTATTACTAGGCAATTTCAGAGTAAGAATAATTAACAGTTCGCAGCCTATCAGTTTAATAAACACGGTTGGTAATTGAATGAGGTTTTACGAGAACATTGTTTACAAGAAACACTTCGTGCCAGAGGGCAGCGACGGTACATTAGCGCGAGCTTTCGAAAACCGAACTGGGAAAAAGAAAAAAGGCGGGAACGAAATAATTATGCACGTTCCGTTTCGTAATGGCATCGCGCTACCGTTTCGCTTTAATAGCTCGCTTGTTCTCAGAATTTAATTATACTCACAGCGCTCAGATTAGCTGCCCGCGATCCTCTTTGTTAATAACTCTAATAATGGATGACGCTCGCACTTTTATGTTTAATCTTTAGACCTTTGCCGTCAACTCCGTTAATTACACTGAAAAGTGCTGAATATATTTCGGCTTTTCATATTCATATTTTTTATTCACGTACTTGAACGAATGAAGCTCCATTACCAGTTATGATATCTACATAACATATAGGTAACATTAATATTAATAATTCAATAACGACTTTCCAAAAACAAATTGTCTAAACGATAAGACGTCCGACGAAAACAAAACAGAACGATCCAACCTTAATAAGAACCGGGGACCGAGATGAACACAAAAGAAAAAGATAACGGCCTATTGTTTTTTATCATGTTGTCAATATCACGCGGCCAAATTTTCTATATTGGAATGCCACGATTCGCCAATAAGAAGCGGGGAAGAATTGATTTATTGTCCAATTAGCGTCGGTCAGGTGTGCCAACTGCCAAGATAGCATCAGGCCGGCCAACCTAACTCGGCCGTAACTACTATTTCTTTGGGTGTTTTCCGTTTAAATGGCATATTGGAATCAAAAAAGAACCTTTACACGGTGCTGCCAGCTTGCTCTGAGGTCAATTTGAAATTCTGATCGTTCGCGGCCGAAACCCGCTTAAGTGGAAATCGATTTGAATTAATTGCGCCCCAGGTTTTTATTGCGTAGGAACTTTAATTTGATAGGGATTGTTTTAGTTCGTTACATATACATCGAGGTTAATGCGTTCATTAATAAATATAATTAATGTATACTATTAATGTGTCATCAGTGTGTAGGTTATATGTTTTTTAGAAAGATTTATGAGGTTTTTTATGGTGGTTTGGTTGTTTAAATCATTTTATAAATTGTGACAGACAGCGCCAACAGGTGTCATTGCTACTTTATTTTTTTTTATTTTATTACATTTATTTGTTAACTAGCGACTCACGCTCGCTACGCTCGGGTTCGTCCCTACTTACGTTTTAACGTTTAGTATAGATTTCTCAAAAATAAGATGTTTTTCTGCAGTAAAAAGTATTGTATATGTTGACCCGGATAACCAGCTATCATCATACCAAATTTCATCAAAATCCTTCCAAAAAATTGGTTTTTGCGCAAAATCCTTCCAAAAAATTGGTTTTTGCGTGATTCGGTCACAGACAGACAGACAAAAATTCTAAAAACTATAGATTCGGCCTCTGTGTCGATAATAATGATAATTTCAATAAGATTTTCCAAAAAATGTTTAATATACAGATTCAGCTTAGTTACAATTTTAATATACCTATGTATTGATATGTCAAATATAAATAAAATATTCATGCCGGAAAAGTTAAAAGAGCTCAAAGCTATCTGGATTGTTGCACCTTTCTGTTTAATGTCAATTTTAGTTTACCTTTAATGGTTATTAAAGTAAAAGCGATAAGTATCTAAAGATTTTTTTAATCGATTTGATAAATAGATCAAATAATTTATTTGTGCGTCAAAGAACGGTTTGTGTACAAATTAATGTAGGTACTAGTCAGAATCTAAAAACAATTGTATTTTTTGTTAATTTTACTTTTTAATACTATTTACAATTAAACTTCTAAGATAAGTGCAGATCTTGATGATGTACGCGTTGACACAAGTGCACTCTCTATTCCTGTTACTCTGTTTTTCCGGTAGGACTCCACTTCGTCTCGACAATTGAGAGATCAGGCGTAGGACCGACGGTCTTAAGTGCTTTCCGAGGCACGGGGGTAAACACCGTTAATTGGAACCCAGTACCTTCGGATTTGCAACTAAATATGCTAGCCCCTAGAATAACGAGGCGGTTACAGACACAGAACAATACACAACTTACTTCTCTGTAATTACAATCTGGTCAAAATAGACATTCATCCTTGTATAAATTCCCAAGAAGCTGAAAATTTATATGAACGTTAGGGATACTATTATAATGAAATTGTGAAAAGTCCCCATCGATCCCATGTGTGCAAAAAAAATTATAGAAGGTCAAAGTTCGCGGAAATGGGTTTTTTTGATTTTTTAGTGAAACGGTTAGTTTTATGATAAAAATAGCTCAGACAAAAATTATTGATCATGCAATTGTCTACAAAAATTGTCCTTACACTTTTTCTAAAATTCACTACTGCTGAGAAAAAGCGATTCTAAAATCTACTAAAGTCTTATTCCCTATACTATGCACACGTTTCCACGCCGCCTGTGAGGTAGTGTATTTGGCGCGTTTTTTTATATACTATAATAAAGCATACCTACGTAAGCTGTAACATATTATGTACGCAATATATATATATATATATATATATATATATATATATATATATATATATAGTTAGTATATATAGTTAGTTTTATGTATTATATGTATAGATAAGAGTAGGTATTGCGAATGTACCTTAGGAGACAGACATATTATGTATACTATCGCAGACTTTTCTGTTGGCCTTTTTAAGATCTACAATTTATTATTAATCCAAAAAACCTATTTTCGCGAACTTTTGACTTTCAAAAAAAATTTTTTGCACACATGGGATCGATGGGGACTTTTAACAATTTCATTATAATAGTATCCCTAACGTTCATAAAAATTTTCAGTTTCTTGGGAATTTATGCAAGGATTCCCCTAATTCTCGGGCTAACTTGACCGGACTATTAATGAAATCTGTCATAGATCAAAATATACAACGTGAACAGCGGTAAGCTAAAATGCGATGTAGAGTTTGGACTTTTAATTGTCTAGTTTACACGGAACGCGCTACTTTAAGTATACTAAAAAGGTACCTACTTAGTAAGTCTTACTCATCAATAGTGATAATAATTATATTTATTTCTATAGAATTTTATTTTTAATGATTTTTAGTCTGACAGACTATTATTTTTTAGACTCAGGGTCGCATGGGATCAAGTTGAATATAAAATATCAAATTTGAATATGTACCTACAATAACTTAAGTCTACGGTCCTTTAGAACTATTAACATTTTTATTAGTATTGAGATTGCATAATAAATTAGTTATTTTTATAGTATCTTTGATTCTATGAAAAAGAAATGCGATGAAATATTTATATTGTGGATGCGTAAATATTTTTTTTTTAATTTCTGATCGGACTTATTGCATAAGTTAAAATATGTTAGTTTGGTACGGAGCCATCGGTTCATGAGTCAGGCACCTTTTCGATTTATTTAAATTATCATAGATGTGTTGTAAGGTACCTACATATTTAATATCAAGCCTCGTAGCTTACCATGGAACGAGATCGTGCTGTGTGTTAATGTCCCAACATATTTATTTATTTATTTAATATATATTTTTTTCATAAAATTTGCGGTGTTTATTTTTATTTCAACATACTTATTTTACTATATGAAACAAAATCAAAAAGTCTTACATTTTCTACTAGCGTAAACTCAAAGCTTAATAAAATTACTTAATTTCCCACAATAAATATTAGCTTTGTTAAATAATAATGAAAGCGATCTATTAAGCAGTGTCGCTATTATCGGCCGAGAGGGTGATAGTGATTGTATGACAAAGTTAATAGCTCTTGTATGCCTTCTCACGTTACACAAATGGTTTATACTACATTTTTTATTATGAGCTATCTTCTTTTTATCACGCTTGACCTGTAATTAAATATGTTTTCAAGTCTTGGTGGTTGATTTTTACTTACTTAAAATTATCGTATTAAATTGAATAAAATAATCGATTTCTATTATATTTTTTACATATTATATTTTATTCGATTAAATTTGTATTGGCATATCGATTTGAAAAGTATGTGTGTGACATACATATGTACTTTCAGGTGATTATATAAATATTTGATTCCATCGAGCTGATTTGATGATGAAGTTTGAAAAAGGATAGTGGGATTCTTCAATAGTTTCATGTAAAATCTAATTTGGGCTTATTTGATTCTTTTTGACGCGACCCATAAGTACATTACAGTCTCGCAAAAGTGAGTTTTTAGTTTTTATTGCAAACAAATCAAGTGTTAGCCTTTTAAGTCTAAGTTTTTGGTTTAATTTCTTATGTTATCTTTTATCATATGATAAAAAAAATATTATACAAAAGTTATATTAATAAGTAATTATGTCAAAGTTTTGTATTTTATACAATCAATTTTTTGTTTTTATTTTAAATAATTACGAAATTAAGGAAAAAGTTTTAATCGCTACAACTCATTAATTTTAATTAACGTGATATTTTTATTTTAACAGCCGAATGAAATAAATCAATCAATATTTGTTATAAATTACCCAACGTAGGCAACATAATCATTTATACTGAAATTTATTTTATTAAATTTTTTAAGGGTTAGCCATAATTTGAACATTATCACTCTTAAGTCTAAAGCGATATGAACTCATATTAATTGATAGTGATTTGTCTATTTTATTTTTCATTTTAAATTGTCACGTCATCTATACATATAATAAAATTGTAACTAAGCCGAATCTGTACATTAAATATTTTTTTTGAAAATCTTATTGAAATAGACTTTATTATCGATACAGAAGCCAAATCTATAGTTTTTAAAATTTTTGTCTGTCTGTCTGTCTGTCTGTCTATCTGTCTGTCTGTCTGTCTGTTACCGCATCACGGGAAAACCACTGGACAGATTTTGATGAAATTTGGTATGATGATAGCTGGTTATCCGGATCAATATATAGGATACTTTTTACTGCGGGAAAATATCTCATCTCTGAGCTAAACGTTAAAACGTAACTAGGGACGAACCCGAGCGGAGCGAGGGTGAGTTGCTAGTAAAATATATGATTTATAACGTTTTTATGGCATACGCCATACATTTTTGAGCCATTTAAAACGCGCGACATAAAAGTATTAGATATTTTGCACAATATATGGATCTTGGCAACAGGGCTGCCTACCGAGTATAATTTGACGACACGTTTGGCTCAGTGTGTAGTGACCCTACTTGCTGTGCCAGCGGTCGCAGGTTCGAGTCCCGCTGGGGGCATTCATTTGTGTGGCACGAATAATTGTACTCCAATCATAGGTGTTTATATTTATAATATGTATGTATTTAAAGTTATATAGGTACATATGTGTAGTGTATCAACTATCTGGTATCCATAACACAAGCCTTGTAGCTTACCATGGAACTAGATGGTGTAGTGTGTTAATGTACTAACATATTTATATTTTATTTATTTATAATAGCGAACTATCCAGCTGACTCCGTAAACACAAAAAATTTCATCAAAATCTGTCAATTTGTTTAGTAGGAGAAAAATTACGAACACATGCACAACGGAATTTGAGATAGGTATACATACATATATTAAGATAGTGGTCGTCTTGGTAGAGATTTCATTTAGCGTAGCAAATAGCGCTTTCATCGCTACTCATATTACCTACATGAGACTGAGCCAAATGGCTTAGCAAATTAAAGGATATTCGTCGAGACGTTACAATGGCCTATTGAAAATATGGTACTATAATTTTAATTGTAGGAAAACTTCCGTTAAATGTTAAAGGTGTTTAAATTTTGTAAGTAGGTATTATTTATAATTTAATTGTGTCATTTTATCTAAATATTTGTAAGCGAACTTGTTATTTAATTAGTAATAAATTATTTCTAATCAGGAGCTTTGTTCTGATTTATGGTTAAAAATGATATAGCATGTACAATAAATTAACTATAGTTTATTTTTATTACTTGTTTGTAGTTACACGTATGTTGATTATTTTTTTTATATTTTGTACACCACTAGGGACTTACCCTTGCTTCGCTCGTGTGTGTCTTTAGGTGTCTTTTGTGTTTATAATATTATGTATATATGTACATACATACAGCGTCACCTATATCCATATTTTATTACTAACAATACTCTAGGTATTACTAGGGTATAGTCTGTCTGTGTACACCCAAATCTATCCAACCTTTTCAATGTGATGATCAAACACACGTACACAAATTTTCGTATTAGTGTGATTTTAATTTTAATTAAGTCTTTAAATCAAAACTTTATAATCAACTGTCGTACGTACATGCCACATTACATAGTGTATACACATAATGGAAATTAATATTGCTATAAAATATAAGAGCTATATAAATGTATAAACACCGAGTTAGCTTTCAATTTAGCTGCAAAGTTGCTGACGATTGTCCACGGGCAGTCAATAGGTCCGGTGTCCAGGCAATTGATATTATGGACGGAACCGTTATTGGATCACTCAATACTACTTGTATACCATTGGTTTGCTTTTAATAAATAAAACGTGTACGTTTGTTTGCATGTTACAAAAATTGTGACATGCATGTGTAATTTTCTAGGTCGTACTTACCTTAAATAAATGGAAATGAAAAGGAAAATATGATTGTAGGTTTGTCCATCTTTAACGCAGTAACGGCGTAATTAACTATGATTTTGTATAGAGTTTCTGAGTTGGAGCTACTTTTTATCGATACATTAAAATGTGTCATAATAGTGCCTATATAACAAATATTTAAATACATACAGGACGTAGAATCGCTAGTTAAGTGTAATTATAATTATTGATCGTCTATTTCAGTGAAATAGTTAAATTTAACTGTGGTTGTAAAATTGATTTCTAGTAGGTAGTTCAGCAAAACTTGATCTTACTCGTATGTTCATTCTGGCTATCTTATAAGGTACAAAATTTTATAAGAATAAAGTAAATATAAATCGACTTTTTGATTCAGTTGAAATCAAAGTACAATAATACTAGGCTAAGTATAGTCGTGTTTGTTTAAAATGTTAGTAATAATAACCAAAACATTTCATTGAGTGACTTAAAATTGCAAAATTGGCCACAGTATAAAATATTACGAACATAAAACTGCTCATTTGAATGCTTAACTTTTAATCGGAGCAACTTGGCCCATTGAAAACTCTACACGAACTAGAGATATTGAAACTATCGACATTGTAGGATTGAGGACTCTGTAACTAAAATTAATATTGATGTTATTGGATAGCCGTAAAATAAGACGATGTAAGTATAATTTAATCGTAATTAAAATTATTTCACAAGTATTTAAATAAAACTATCTTTTCGGATTTTTTCGCGGATTTATTTTGATTTTTGGTTCCCGACGTTTCGATTGCTTTACAGCAATCATGGTCACGGGAGAGACTGAGGTGTTAGATGTCTCAAAGGTATTATATAGTTGTTACAGACAGCCTACCCACAAATAACAAAATGAATTCAAAAAACTTGAAAATTGGCACCAAAGTACCTTACAATATTTGTTAATTTTAATTTTAAAACATTTTTAAAACATTTTTATAATTTTAATTACTTTTATATTATATAATTTTATATAATTTATTTAATTTTAGCTTTATTATTATAATTATTACAATTTTTTAGAAAATTTATTGATTAATAATCTATATTTAGTGTTGCCATTATTATATTTATAACTATAAAGAAAAAATAAATTATTAATTATTTAAGCCACATTATTATTCTATGTGTAATTTAAAAAATTAAAATTAGTCTCACCCGTGTCTCCGTCTCGTATCGTCTCTGAGGTGTGTCACACCTCAGTCTCTCCCGTGACCATGATTGCTGTAAAGCAATCGAAACGTCGGGAACCAAAAATCAAAATAAATCCGCGAAAAAATCCGAAAAGATAGTTTTATTTAAATGTCAAACATTCGCGTAAATCTAAGAAAGTATTATTTCACAAGTAATTGGATATACATTTGAATCTATTTGAAACAATATTTTTATCAGTATTTTTGGCTAAGAAAAAAAAGGAAAAGTAATTTATGAAAAGCTACACAATGAGTTGAGAATTAAACAAAATTACAATTTGCCGTGCCCACTGCACTGCATTAAATTTGTTTGGCACCGTTTCCTAACACCCCGCTTCACCGCCATCTATTAAAAGTCCACCACACGACCGACAAAGACGGCACACAGTGCCTCGCCCGCATCCCACGCCAATGTACGGGAAAGAACGAGACGCAGTAATAGCCGGAAATTAGCACTCGTCTATCTTTCATTTTACACCCCAAATTTTCTTATTCCAATTTCCTCTCGCTACGAGCGTCCTCCAAATAACTCGCCGTAACTACTACAATTTACAGAAACTAACAATGAACTGTATACAAATATGGAATAAGGTGGAAAATTCGATGGAGTTAAGCGAAACTTTTGCAGCTTTTCTCGTTTAGAAGCACTTTAGAACACTCTGTCATTTGAAATGAGTCATTTTCTGATAAGAATGCCCTATTGGGTGAGACGTGTGCGATTCGGGCCGCTCGGCCGATAATGCCATTTCCGAATATAGATAGCGAATAAGTCGGGTGTCGGTTTTTGTCGGAGTTTTAATAAAGCATAGGGGGTGGCCGAGATATGGAAATGAGCGTGTGGAGGAGAGGAAATTTGAATTTATATACCAGCTAGTTTTATTCATGAGGGTGCGTAGAGATTACCTTCTATAGGGATGATTTCTGAACGTTTACGACTTCTAAAGATTTATATTTTACGATTATGAGGTTAATTATGTGGAAATTTGACTGAGTTTCTATACAGGTGGATTATAAAGGTAGTCGAATTTTTTATCGGGCGTGGGAACGTTATTGTGTATTATGTCAATGGCAGAGTGGACTTCGATTTTGCACAGACGATTTAATTTTTAAGCATGTAAAGGCTAGATTGACGATAAGTGTTTGCGGTCGACATGATGTGTTAATTTTTAAATGTCGTACACCGTGAGATAGACAGAACTAATTCATATTAATTTTTAAATTGTGAAGATTTGACTGACATCAAGAAAAGTGGAATTTGTGTATGCTTTTGAAGTTATACTTCTTTTTTGCATGTGTTACACGATATTTTCTCTAAGAATACCTGTTTTAATACATATTTTTTATTTATCTACAGGTAGGTAATATAGTTGTAGGTACTCTTTATTATTATTGATAAAATATTTATTTCTATTAGAGTTTTCCATAAAGTATAGTTGCCATACTTATTGATGAATGATTGAGTTTTTGCAACGATATGTAATTCTAATATAGAGGATAAAATTCATATACTACAGCTGTATAATAAATTAATAAAACGTTTTAAAATGGTATCAATTAGAGTTACAAGTTTAAAAAAAGGTTATTCACAAAATAGTGAGGTGCTTTATTATTATGAATCTCACTTTTCAACCGTTGTCCCGCACTTCCATTCAGACAACGCTAAACCATAAATAATATTATTCAACAAAACAAATTTTTATCGTCCGAGAACTCGCCTACGGTACAAGTGGTCCATTCATTGATTCATTCATTCATGAAGTGCAAAAAATAGCATCTCATATATCGTATTGTGAACAGTTAATCTATTACGTCTTCATTTTAGTATCCCGTGGGATTTGAGAACATCATGATGAATTTCAATTCATTCTTCAATACATTGGGAATTATGAGTTTATATTTTTTTCCAATTTTATTCCTTAAATGTCTTTTTTTCTTTTCATAGGTTTTTATAATATACTTTTAAATTGCTTGACATTTTTCATAAGTGTTAATTTCATTTAAAAAGTTGTGAGTATTCATCTACTTTTTATCTCTTAGTTGAGGCCATTTTAAATGCCAATACAATAAATTGGAAAAAAGTATTACATACTTGAATAATCAATTTGTATGTTGCAATAGCAGAACAAACAGTATATTAACATAAATGAAGAACGTTGAAATTGTTCATAATTTAATTATGTCCATACGACGACTGAATGCCAACTTATAATTATCGTAATTATGAATCCAATTATAAAAATTGCTACAAAAACGGTTATTATACTTATGCCAATTGTTCACTTGACATTTTTTCAATGAAACAAACTGGTCTGAAATTGTAATTATTATAATATCAATCATATAAAAGCCTAAATGTCAATAGCGCTGTTAAATAACGTAAGAATAAATGAAGCGTAAAGTATAAACAATGAAAAAGGATTTTAATTATATATTTCTGTTGTACTGTACTCTATTTTAATAATTTTTGATTGATTTTGGAGTTAAAATTGTATATTTTGAGAAATTAGATTTTAAGGAAATTACACACAGGACAGTATATGTTTTTATTTCTTTAAAAAGTAGAGTTCAAGACGAAATGAATGAGCTCTATTTGAAAATTGAACGATTTTTTTTAAATGTAAACGTCCACTTGAAGTTGGGGATGATTTTTAGCCTCACGAGATCGTAAAACATACTTTTCTCGGAAATGGCTAAATATTTCAATTTCATTTTTTTTTATTTATTATGTGTATTTGGAAGATTATTCTAGAAATTAAAAATTAAAACCAAGAAAAAATTAAAAACCGAGTTTTTTGCAAATATCTCGAAAACTTTGAGGTTATTGTAAAAAGTTTCATCTACAAAAGTTGTAGATTTGTACTACACCTACAACTTTTGTAGTAAACATTTTCCTATAGAACATCACAGAAAGCCGTAAATTAAAAAAAAACTATTTTTCAACGTTTTGCGTCCCCCCATTTCTCGGGGGTAGCTGGGCATCGGGGGTATTTTACGAATTTCTATTCCTTATGTACCTGCTAATGTTTTAAAACCATAAAACTTCAGGTTTTAATAATTTTTTCTCTTAAAAATAAACGGATTCTGATTGGTCTAAATATAAAGTCATTTTATAAATATAAGTTTGAATACGTGAAGATTGTAGGTATCTAAATAACAAAATTTTGCTAAAAATTTCCACTTTAAGAACTCTTTCAACCGTGCAAAATAGGTACCTATATAAAATGCAATTTCAAATGATCGATTTTCCTCGCATCAGGAGTCTTCCGTTCCACAAACGATACGACTCTATAAACGTTTTTGAAGTGAAACGTAAACGTTTTAGGTGGTTCAAAATAAAAAGAATGAATTGTGACATGTATTTTGATATTGGTTTTAATATTGAACTGTCATTGTTGGTATAGTAATAATCAGTGAGAAATGATTCCCCATATTTAAAAAATGTAAAGAAGTAACATACATGGGTAGTAGGTACCTAAAGTCATAATTTTTTGTTTTCATGATTAACAAAAATAATAAAATCACAGGCCGTTTTTATTCCTACGCAGCTTCGCGAGGGAAGCCGGGGGTAAAAACTAGTTATTAACATAATAAGAACTTAGAAAGTAAATAAAGAGTATAAAGCCTGTGACGTCGCTCGAAATTGTATTTCTATTTACCCTAAAATACTAAAGATGAAGCCCGCTCCAGCTTAAAATGTATGTATTGAACTGTCTAAGCTCTAGAGGAAAGGAACTGGATCTGTAAAACTTGAGTGATATGCAAGGAAATAGCTTGGAAGCTTTTTTTTAATAAAACAAATCATTTTCCTTCTATTACAACTCAAAATTGGCCTCGGCCCTTCACAAAATTTATGATATTCTGAGGGACAGAAATTAAGAACATAAATTATTACTTTTCATTTCTATTGATTTAGAAAATAGAGACACTTGGGTTTTTCACATTAGAAGTCAAAGATAAAATAGGGTTTACAATTGTTTGGTGGCGAACGCGAGAAACCGACGACAGATATGAGCAAGTAAAGATAACAATGCACTCTTATGAATCATACTTTCAGTATTCAATCAAATTAAATATAATCTGAACGCATCCATGGTTTTATTGTTGGCTAATGACTGTGCATACTTGTGTACTATTACTGACATGGCCGGGAAGACTTTCTTTTTTAACTATGTAGTCATTTTTATTAAATTAATTAATTCGTTGTTAAACTAGGGTTGCTAGTGAAATAAATGTGTTAAACATTATCTATACAGATAAATAAAATTGGATTGTCTGTTTGTTATATTAAAATAACCGCGTTTTACTAAATGCATATGGATGTATACACGGTACATATACCAAAACAACATTTTTTACAATTTTTGTCTGTCTGTCTGTCTGTTTGTCTGTAATTTTTTTTAAAGTTTGTCTCTGCTCTGTTTGTTCCGGCTAATCTCTGAAATGGCTGAACCGATTTTGACGGAACTTTCACTGGCAGCACTAGCTGATGTAATAAGGAGTAATTTAGGTTACTTTTATTTTAGAAAAAAATAGGGTCCCACGAAAAAAAATTAAAACCAAACTAATTAATTAATTTTGTTTTTGGAAGCAACCTAGGGACGAACCCGAGCGAAGCGAGGGTAAATCGCTAGTAATATACATATAATTTTTACATTAAATGTAAAACACAATAGACGTCTTGCCAGTTCTTGTCAGTTTTGATTACTTTAGAAAACACGTATTTATTTAATGGAAAGTTAATATTTTATGTGAAAATGAATTCTAAAAATTTAGTTTCGTTTTAGGAATCCTAACTTTTTAAATTAACAGACATAATATAAGGAACATTTTTTCTCGAACTGTTCTTTCGCACTGGCTAAAATTTTATAGTGTACCTTTTCCTTTCTGACATTAAATATTAAAATTCAAAATAAATTCATATATGACAACCCTAACGCAATAAAGATGGCTGAAAAACAATTTTTTCCCAGCAAGAATGTTAAGTAGCTCAGTGCCAATCTGCTAACGATTCTCGTTATATCGGAGGCGGTTTTTGTCGCGTTTCTACGCCAATACAATGTTCGAGGCTACAATTAAATGGATATGCAACGGTGGCGGGCATGGCGATGTATATCAATATGTCTAACACGTTACAACCTTATAGGTATTTATATGAAAAGGATAAAGTTTATATATATGTATATATTGTAATTATATAAAATTACAAAGAACAACTTAATTAAAACATTGTTTATATTTTTAACATAGATGATAAAATATGTGATGTTTCATAGCAAGAATGGGACTCTTTTTTATTTAAACAGCTGAAACTATTGATATTTCAGTTTATTATAGAATTCTGATATTATAAGTAAGTAGGTACATAATATATTAAATTATATTTAATTAATAATATATTTAATGTTATTAGTATATAGTAAGTACTTGTAGTAGTTTTTGCTGGATTAGCTCAAAGTGATAAAAGACACAAATATACACACACATCAGGCTATGTCTCTGGCGGGGTGGTCAAAGGGAGCAGATTGCCAAGTGCTACGATCTCTACATACCGCTTTCGCTACTTTCATTGTTATCATTCCTTTCAAACACACTCGAAAAAGGGTCCGCAGACAGAGAGGCAAAGTGATAAAAGATCATTTTTTTAAGAGGTTTATTATTACTAGTACAGTAGAGGAAAAATATATACATATAAATAGAATTTACTTATCTATGTATATAAGAACCTCATTGTTTTCAATTTTGTTATTGATAACATTAAAAGATCGTCAGTAGCTACAAAAAAAAAAAAAACTACTGAACTGTTTTGTCTTTGCCTATTTATATAGGGATCATGGACTATTTTTTTTAATGCATAGTTTATGATTATAAGGGTGGCGTCATATAAGATTAAACGAAAAAATAATCCCTAGAAGTGGAATAGGTATTAGGTAATTACTATTAAAATGATTTTAAGGTCCGTCAACCTTTTTAGTTCAAAAGTGATTATTTAATGATTGTAAGGTTATTTTCACGTAAATCTAATATATTTAAACGAGCAATTCTTGTATATTTATATATTTATTTATTTATACCGGCGATCTCGGAAACGGCTCTAACGATTACGCTGAAATTTGGCATGTGGGGGTTTTCGGGGGCGAAAAATCGATCTAGATTAGTCTTATGTCTGGGAAAAGGTGTGTTTTTGAGTTTTCATGCGGTTTTCTTTCGCGTTATTTCACGCAAATTATGGTCGATAATTTCTTACGCTCGGGCGTAAGCATCGTGGTCAAGCGGCCAAGGTGCAAGATTGACTATCACAGATGTCCGGGTTCGAATCCCGCTCGGATATGAAGTTTTTGCTTTTGTTTTGTTAGTATTTATTCAAGTTTTTATTTTTTATCTAAAAAATACGATATAACAAAAAAGAACTCCGAGCGAAGCTTGGTCGCCTAGGTACTAAATAAGTAAATGAGATCAAGACATTATAAGAAATAATTAATTACTACACTTCTACAGGTCACAAACCTGTAAAATGCTAGCAAAAAGACCAATGAGATAATTAATTAAGTATACAATATAAAGAAACACTGCTATTTTCTATAACTTGCTAATAACAAAGTTCCGTAAATGTATTCATTCGCACTAAATCAGTTTTGCATAATTGTTCTCAATGAGAAGATGTTCGATATTTTTACGTCATTAAAACTAGGCATTCCTATCAATTACCTATTGTTTAAATGTCATTAATACATTATTAAATTATATAAAGAAATACACATTGTCTATGTCCATTTGTAAAGTCAATTTAATATATTTAATTACTTTATACTATAATTACACTATTTAAGTGTAGACTATATTCTAAGTATTTGTAAAAAAAAATAATTTAACTTACAAGTGTGTGTGTATATATATATATATATATATATATATATATATATATATTTATTGTCTATACTATAATAAAGTAGTAACTGAGCGAAATCTGTACATGAAATATTTTTTAAAAACAATGCCTGTAATGTATTATGTACTTGTGTAATAGGACCCAAAACAATAGTTATCAAAATTTTTTGTCTGTTTGTCTGTATGTGTGTTTGTTTGTGTATGCGCGTTTCACGCAAAAAGTAATGAACCGATTTCAACGAAATTTGGTGAAGTGATAACTTACTACTCGGGTCAATATTTAGGATACCTTTTACTTCAGTAAAATCTTTCTTTCCCACGGGACAACTCAATAACTGGTTTTATCGAGTCCTCCTTAGAAACCTTCCGCTGGCTAAACCTGAAGATATACATCAAAACAATGTACTAAAAATTGTAGGTTTTGAAATATATAAAATATAAAATTTTGCTCTTGGATCAGTTTTCTAAAATATATTATGTCTTTAATATGTATAGCTAAAGGTTTACGTATATTATATTAAAAAAAATATTTTTTGTCTATTTATTGCTATAGTCGGCATCTAAAAGCTTCACTTATAATGATGTAATATCAAGAGTTGAAAGTACGTTTTTAGGCTATTCCTAATTGTCGTTACAGGGGCTTTGTATGGGGAATACGTATGACAATAAGTACAATAAAATACCATCAATTTGATTTAATGAAGAAAATCAGGAAGTAATGTGAAACTTTTTTGTACGACCTCATTTGATTCACTAGTTTTTATTTTTTTTTAATTATCCTCAAATAAAATAAACTGATGGACTAAAAGTAAGATACATGAACTTTTTTATTTACATAACTGTACTTTAATTTGTTTACCTTGTACTTTATCTTTTGAATAACTTATCTGTATATTGAGCAATCAGTTCCTAATTATTCAAACCCATACAAATAATGTAAAAATATGTAAAGTCCGTATAAAAGCTCGAGTTAATGGGAAAAAATAATAATGTACCTACCTACTGTTCTCATTCTTCAGTGTAGTCTGCAGAGTTTCGTGAAACAACCTGCTGAGATATTGTAAGCTCGTCCGTTCATGTTTACGTAAACGAAACTGTGTATGGCACCGCACTCGTTTTGATCATTAATAGTATTTAAAAAAATTAATTTAAATTTAAGATTTGTCTTTCTTTGGATGTGACTTTAATTATTAATTAGAAACTATAAAAATAAAATAATATTACTAAATTGAAAATTTTTGTATGCTATATTAAATTGTAGATTTTCTATCATATTTGACATCTATATATAAATAGGCAAAGACAAAACAGTTCAGTACCTTTCTCTTCTCTGTTTGTCAAACGATTTTCTTTTTTTTTTTGTTTAGCTTTTATTCTATCTATTGACCAGCCTTAGCGTTACCAATAAAAAAATCAACATGATTATATTTAAATTTCGATCACTGGGCTAATATTAGTTAGAATTAAATTGACGAAAAAGCTTTGCAAAAGTTTCAAAACTGCTCACTCGCTGTATACAGTCATTTTTGCAATATTACACCTCGAATTGTACGAAAATACAAATATATTCTAAGAATAGTAAAATTTGACCAATGTTTTGATAAGTACCACACGCAGTTATTTTGAATTATTATGTCTCTTTTGACAGATAATACATTAAATGGTGCACCAGGTAGGTCAAATATAAAAGCATAATGTAAGATGTTATGTGTTTTCTTTTCTATAAGTGATATGTGTATAATGTGACTGATTTAGATTCATTCATATTTTTTGTGTGCACACGCCTAGCAATTACACATTCTCTACATTCGTTGATACATTTTTTTTAAATTAACAAATGCATTAAAATCTTTAAAACATTTACAGTCTTATACTTATTTATTGTAATCGTATCTATAGCTTTTTGTAGATATAGTAAACTTCTAGTATTCAATTTATGCTATGAGTGTTATTGTGTTACGCGATTATATTATGTTACTCGATATCAACGTCAGTTATGAAATTATCCTCACAATTCTTTGAATGAATACGTCATACTTGAAGGGATGTCTCATGTAGATTTTAAAAAGTATTTTTCTGCTAAAAAAAGAAAAATAATTCTAAATGACTTTAATTTAGGTTTATCTTTTTAAGCAATAGTTGTTGTAATTAGTAATAAAAAGGGCAAGGAACTTATTTGTAAGCCTTACATTATTCCCTTTAAAGTTTGGATGCAATCCGCCCTTTGTTTGCAAATGTTCCTAACAATCGCCGTTAGATGTTGATAAGGGTTCTTCCAAATGGTTGAATTTGATTTTATTTCCTGATAACACTATGATATGTTTATGTATGAATAAAAAATAATTATGCGCTTATCTTTAAGTTTTATTATAAAATAAGATAAAAATTAAGTATAAAGATATGACATGATTGCAAATGAAAAAACCAAACGAGGTCTAGAGGTCGAATACGAAGTAAATAATGGTAGGTATAGTAATATAATCATTCAAAGTAATTAAGAACAGGCTAAATTGAGTAGTCTGTTAAGTTTTTTAAGTAACTGCTTATTTAATATAAAAAATGCATGTAGTTCACAAAAGTCAAGAGAAAATTTAAGACTGTTTTCCATAAAAGGCTCCAGCTGCCCTAATAACTCTAAAATAACGATTTAAATATCAGATTTTTCAATATAATTTGCATCAGGTAACGATGTTTTCATTTGCGTCGGCCATCTCGTCTGTTTTTGTGTATGCAAAAGAGGCTATTTGCATGGCACCCAAACACGACCTAATTTGGATGCACCCGCTATCTCTGAAATCGTTAAGCACGCACGGTAGCGAGAAACACAATAAATATAACGAGGACAATAAATATAATTAAAAAAGACGAAAAAGCTTGTCTCTTTTCATCCGAGACATCCCAGCTTCCGAACATCCTTATATCTGCACTCGTATTAAGGGGCGAATTGTGTTGGCAGAATTTTTTATCATATTGTGATGGCATTTTAAATTATAGCTACGTTAATTATTTAGTTTGAAACTATTCTTTTTTTTTATTTATCGCAGTTCAGTCTTTCTATACTAATTGAGATCTGATTAATGTATTTAAATCAAGAAATTAATGTAAGACCAAATTATTCTTTCTACGTCATAAGTTTCATGCTTATTTTCTTTTTCACTTAATTATTTTGCTACGTGTTCGTGAAAGTCTAAGAAAAGAGTATTACAAACTGCAAAAAAAAAAAACTGCAAAAAATATGGACGAATCGTAAAATAACCAAAACCACTAAGACCTGGCTAGTTAAAACACTTACATTGTCCATATTTCTTTACGCATCGGAGACGTGGACCCTACGAGAGAGCGAAAAAAAGAGGATAGATGTGCTCGAGATGTGGTGCTGAAGACGAATGCTGAGAATACCCTGGACCGCATTCAGGACTAACATCTCTATTCTCGAAGATACTCAGCATCAAGTAGCGTCTCTCCTCTATAGTTCAAGCTCTATAGTTCAAGCTCGATACTTAACCTAGTTTGGTCACGTGTCTAGACGCAATAACGTGGTTATCGAACGCTTAGTAGTGCAAGGAAGGGTAGAGGGCACTAGAGCGCGTGGTAGATCGGTAATCACTAGAGCGCGTGGTAGATCGGTAATCAGATGGATAGACCAAATCAGAGCGGTAGTAGACGTCCCACTGTATGAATGTGCGAGAAACGCAAATAATATAGAGGAGTGAAGGCGAATAGTCCAGAGGGTTACAATACCTATATGATGGCCACGACCAGTCTGTCAATACTGTAACGACTAAGAAGAAGTTATGAGTATTATTTTATTTTTAATGATGTTGACTTTGTAGTAAAGTTTTTTAAGGGTTTAGGGGTTTAGGAGCAAATATGTAATGTGGATGTAATGCAAAAGACGAGAGCCCAAAACACTGACGACGAAAACTCTAAAACTTTTTCGAGACTCTAAGAGCATGGAACTGGCCGTTGCAGCAATATTTTAATCTACTTTAATTTAATAAAATTTAATAAAATATGTGCATCTAATTGTACGTATCTTAATGTCACTAATTTTTTCCTTTTTTTACAAATCTATACAAAAACGTAATTTATAAAAAGGTTAATAAAAAGGTCTTAATCAAAAATATAAAAGTATTAAAAAGGATGTGATCATGTGTGTGTATATTTGTGTGATTACAAAACTGTATATAAGAGTTATATAAAGAGGTCAACCGCTTTCCGCACAAAGGAAGATTTTTTTTTAAATTCACCTAGGATGATTAAATAAGAGATGAGACTGAAAGTTTGTATGGAAGTTAAGTTGTGTATAAATACGAAAATTGTTTAAATATTATACAATAATATATTTCAAATAATTTTTTAATAATAAATTGTGTGTATTTATGTATGAATATCATTCTGGCTTTAGAGTGATATAGTATTTTTGTTTTCACAAATATGAATACATATATTAATTTATTTAAAACCGAAATTTAAATGAGACAATTCGTCGCGTCGCGTCCCGAAGTGAATCTGCTGAGACGTGATTAGTATTTAGTTTATTCTGGGAAGCTGAGTTCGACATACCTGTTTTGTCTATGAAAAATATAACATTCTAAACTAGTAATAGGGTTCGAGTAATGCTAATAATCAAACTTGTCGCGTCGTTCCAAATTTATTGCACCAATTAGTAGAGCCCACGTGAAGGAGTTTATCGTACATTTCGATCGCGCTCTATTTGGGAGGTAACGGTCAATAATGGTCGAGTTTCGGGGAACGCGCCTTTGATATACCTTTTTTTTACAAGTAGCTATTTTCAGAAGCGAGAATGTAACAAGTTAATTGGATAGAAATATTCCGATGGCAACACTAACTGGACGGTATGGAGATCATTATGAACACAGATTAATAAGCATTTCTGAGGTGGCAATTTAAGAGGAATTTGTAGATGTTTACCATAATGAGAAAAATCATTACGTGAACAAGTTTTATGATGGATATTTTTTAAGTGTAATTACATTTTAAGTAGTTATGTACTTTGTGTTGTGATCGTCATACAAATTAAGCTTAATTATGAGGAAATTTATATCACGAAAATTTTTCGATATCAACACGACGCATACAACGACAAACTTTACGAATTTTAATTTGGATACAAAATTTTAAGTGATACTTTTTCTTGATACGGACAGTGTTGCGGGTTAACAGAAATTTTTGCAATAAATTATTATTATATATTTTTTTATTTACAATTATATTATGTATGTATTAAAAATTAAAGATAAGTAATCTATACATAAGAGTATTTATTAACAAAAAAAAAAAAGATATAAATAGATTTCTTATTATTATTTACATAATTAATTAAATAAATATATTGAAGTTATAAATACAATAGGAATGACAAGTAAGTATATAATATTATCTGATAATAAGTAAAAAAGTAAACATTTCAAAAAGCCCAAAAGTCAAATCGACCAACAACATCGCGTTGGGGACACGTTGCACCGTTGTTTTTTCTGTCTACCGGTACCCATGCAACCTTGTGAAACTAACCTGTAAAACATCTCTCATGTTTAACCATATATGTGCTTAATGTGACAAGGTTCCAACTGTTGTCCGGTGTCGATCTTAAAATCCGGTAGCTAAAAGTAATTTGTGAAATTACCTTCTAAGAATTGGAGTCAATTAAGCGTCGAAGCGGGTACCTGTTTGGATAAGCATAGCTTTTATTTGGCTATCTCTTCGAATAATTAAGAATGATGATATAGTGTTTTTAAAATCATTTTTATTGCCTACATTTGAGAAAATTGTTGCTTTTGATCTTGATAACTTTATTGCCAATCAGGGACTTCGGTTCATGCCTAGGTGCGTTCTGTATTTATAATATCACATATTATAAAATAAAGTCCTCCGCCGCGTCTCTCTGTCTGTTTGTTGGTGATAAACTCAAAAACTACTGCACCGATTTTCATGTTGTTTTCATCAATGGATAGAGTGGTTCTTGAGTAGGCTAAAATATAACGATATTTGTTGGAGGTGTCGGAAAAAAATAAGCCGTCTGGCTTAAAAAAATACAAGTAATCGCGCATATGTTGCACGCTTTTATAACTACGAGTATGTAATAAATAAATACATGACTTTACGTATTATTATTACAGAAAGTAAAAAAATGTGTTTTTTTTTATTCTTATTATATTAACAAATCGAAATGCTTCCTGCTGTAAAGAAGTAGAGAGTTCTGACGTGGTTGACCGTAAAGATCTGGTATCCCAGCTTTAAGCACATATTTATATAGTTACCTTTAGGAGGAGGATATAGTTACCTTTTTCTGCTAGTTTATAAAATCTTATTATTGTTTAAAGTCACTATGTTATTTAGTTTAGTTTTTATTGCTTTTAAAATGAGTTTAAATTTAGAGCAGAGACTACGTCTCGAGCGGGGTCGAGACGACATCATGACGTTCATTGGAGATACGTGGCTTAATAACGTTGGTTGATCATGATGGATCATAGAGAATTATGCTTTGATATTGAATGTGAAAGTCTGATAGGTGACTTAGAATCCGCTTGCCCTAAATCATTAGAATTACCGTTTTAAGTTTATAACATTGAGATTTCCTTGATTAAATTGTGTATCGAGTAAAGAGAATTCTTCATTATTAGAGCCCTGATAACGCCCATAAGATTAGTAACCACTAAAGATGATGTCGGTAGTATATGGATAACACGATATATATATATATATATATATATATATATATATATATAGACACACACACATACACACATATGTATATTCCAAAAGAATTGCTTGTCGTAAAGCTTTAAAAGCTTAAGTTAAGACCGCAGAAGCGACACTTTATAAAACATATACATAAACCTTAGCCACAGATTGCAGTGTTTTTATATACCTAGATAACAGAAGTAGGCATGTCAAAAGCTTTTGGGCGGAAGAAAAAATAATTGTAAAAAGACGAAGAATAGGGAAAAGAGAATGTTTTCATTCATATTATTATAAGTTAGGTACATATATTCAATAATTATATCGTACAGGTTTTAGCCACTTGCATATTAGTTGTTCATATTTAATTTTGTTTGCTACGTAAATGTTGAGGTAAATTTTTATCACTTAAGGTACATCGGATGTTCTTAAATTATGGTTTAAAAGGCAATTACAGGTAATTTGCTCATAAAATATACCTAGTGTCTGAAAAAATAACGTGTTAAAACAATACGGTCATAAATAAAAAGGACAATCTATAACGAGCAGCTTTTGTTTACAATTTTACCAATTTTAAAAATTGATTATGTATTCTCTTTTGCTGTATTTTTGTTTTTATTTTATTTTATTTTATTTTTAGGAAGTTAATTAAGAATAATAAATTTACTTTAGAATGGTAGAAATGCTAGGTTTTATTTTGAAATTATAAAAATGTTTTAAAATGTATACTATATTCAACAATATTTAGTTTTGGATTGAGTTTATTAGTATGTTTACACCAAAACGAACTACAGGTCTCTTTAGATCTAAGTAACAAACTGAGAAATGTTTACACCTAATGTGACGTTTGCTGTATTGTCAATTTATCTTCCAGCATAAATGTACTCTAACATCTGAGGCGTCTATTTTCATACATTATTCAAACGCATGTTCGTCTGTCCGACATAATAGGCGTGATGCACACCAGGGTGCAAAACTTGTATTGCTCAGTAAAAGCCGAGGAGGGAGTTTTTGCAATCAATGCCATATAAGTAGAGTCATTTCGAAAGTTTAATTGACGCTTAAAATGGATTATACATGGGAAATTCAACTTTACTCATTAGTAACAATATTTACAGGGTTTTATAATCGTCTTTGTTGTTTAAGTTATAAAGACCAAAATGCACGATTGATTATAGAAAAATATTAATTAAATATAAGATAAAGAAAATTTATCCGTAAATGAAAACACATAAATATTTATGGGGCAATTTTCAAGCTTATAGCGGACAAGTAATTAGACAATGTGTTGTATTAAGAATTTTATATGGCTATAATTGTTTCAGTACACTGTTTGCTTTAAGTGGCATCCATATATGTAGATATATTTTGTCTTATAGGTAGGTATAATACTTGTGTATTATATCTTTAATGAAAAAAAGTTTTAGACTAATAAAAATAGTAATAAATATATCGTTTGTGTTTGTAATAAATCTTTGAAGTATTGCTTAGATACAAAAACTGATTTATAATTTTGGTGAATACTTGGATTGTTCATACACATAATACTTGGATTGCTCGTACTCATATAAATAAATAAATATGTTGGGACATTAACACACAGCACCATCAAGTTGCATGGTAAGCTACGAGACCTGTGTTATGGATACCAGATAGTTGATACACTACATATATACCTAAGTTAAAATACATACATATTATAAATATAAACACCCATGACTAGAGTACAAACATTCGTGCTCATTACACAAATGAATGCCTCCAGCGGGACTCGAACCCGCGACCGTCGACCGCTGGCACAGTTAGTAGGGTCACCACAAACTGAGTCAAACGTGTCGTCATAATATATACATAGGAAGTATGTTTGTATTGTATTAAAAGCTTTATGTGTATGAAAACTATTTTACTAATAATATTGGATCCAGTGCCGATACTTACAGCATATTTACTTACAGAATAGAACAGATGTGATACGAGATCTATATACGGTATATCCTTTTCTTTTGGTATGTCCCACATTATATCTGATAACCTAGTGGGTAACTTATGCGGCTACAAATTGAAAAGTCCTGGGTTCGAATTCAGGTCAATAAATTTTCAATTATAGCAGTAGTCCGATTGTTGGGAAGTTAGTGCGCAAACTTATAATGTCCCCTGTAATGATGTCTTCTTAAACGATTTCGGACACGGTGGCCAATCTCACTGAGACTTGACTCTTGCGTGGGAAATATTATAGTGTAGGTACAATTAGAGTACGCACCGACACTAGTGCATTTTTTGTTCTCAAACGATGGGACGATACTTCGACACGACTGGTGAGATATTAGGCGCAGGACCGATGACTTTATATACTCTCCGAGGCATGAGGGTCTAACACCGCCAACCTCATAACTTCGGCCTGTTACTGCGACTTTCTTAACAGAAAGACTTAATAACTAAACTTCACCCGAAACCCGACCCGGATCTCAAATCTATATCTTCCGGATGTGCAGCCGTACATGCTAGCCACTACACTACCAAGGCAGTCATTTTACCCCATAACCACAGATATAGAGTATAGGTCTATATCTGTGCCTTATGCCTATAATCGTTAGTGCCTGGGCGACCGAGCTTCGCTTGGAGTTCTTTTTTGTTATATCGTATTTTTTAGATAAAAAAAAACAAAAAAATTGAATAAAGACAAAAAAACGAAAGTAAAAACTTTGTATCCCGACCTTGATTAGAACCCGGACATATGTGATTGACTATTTTGCGCTTTGGCCGCTTGACCACGATGCTTATGCCCGAGTGTAAGTATCGACCATAGTATGCGTGGAATAATGTGAAAGAAAACCGCATGTAAACTCGAAAACATGCGTATTCCCAGACATAAGACTAATCTAGATCGATTTTTTGCTCCCGAAAACCCCTACATACCAAATTTCAGCTAAATCGTTAGAGCCGTGTCCGAGACCGCCGGTATAAATAAATAAATATTCAAGAATTGCTCGTTTAAATATATTAGATTATGAAGAATATTTCTTTGAAAAATCTGTAGTTACTTTGAATCCTTTAAAGTTTAAACAAATCAATAAATGCTATGGCTGTTTCATCACAAACACCATTCAAATATTAAACTATTTAATAAATTAACACTTTTACTAACTAGTTAATTAATTAGTTTTAATTGCTAATGTTCTGTCACAGTATTTTAACTGACTGATTATTTCCATATCCAAAACATAAATTATTTTCACTATTTTTTAGCGTCTCGAGAACCTCAAAACCAATTATAAACATAACGAAAAACAAATAAACATAATTCTTTTGCGATCGTTATCGATATTAAAACCGCGATTGAAAGCGATTAATCGTATAGAATAATTAAGCGGGCGGCGTTGTGTTAATTGCTTTGCACAAATAAAATATCCTTTGATAACTTACTTAAGGATTACTTTGCATATTATATTTATCTCTCTGACAAATCCAGGCAGTTTTAAGATTTTTAAATGGAACTGGGACGATGCGATCACGATACGATATATATTATGAAAGTGTAAATATATATGTTCCTTAATGGTTCAGGAATCGTATTTAATAGGAATTATATTTAAAAAAAAAACAGTCAATGAACGCGATAATTTAAAAAGTTAAATCAATTAACGGTGCCAAGTAGTATAACTGAAATTTACTTCTTTATAAGGCCATAAGTTTGATTTTTGCAAATAATGAATATTTGTATCAATCTTTCAGATTATTATATCTCAATCGCGCTGGGAACATCCATAACATATATAGTTTGCTTCATTATATCTGGAACACAGAAAACAACTGTCCTTGCATAAAGAAAATATTTTTTTAAATAATATTTTTTTTAGGTGTATGTTATGTATGTATATTATTATTGTACTAATGAATCAGTAAGTTTAAAAAAATCTATGCCAATTAAAATAACTAGTGGTCGAAATTCAACCATGATCATTATTGAAAATTTGAGTAAAACATATGAATAGATTTTACCTATATATATAAAAACCTGTTTCCACAAAAATTGTATTGATAACACTTGAGCTTGCCAATAGTTACTAAGCAAAAAAAAAAGAAAAGAAAATCGATTGACAAACAGAGGATAAGGCTGAGCTGTTTTGTCTTTGCCTATTTATATATACTCGTAGATTCGCCATTTGACTTGTTCCTTGGTTGTTACTTTCACGCAATAATGAAGTAATGGATCAACGTTTTTTAGCATAGATAATAGCGACATGGACGTAATGTTTCTCGCTTAATTTATCTGGAGATTTCTAAAAAAAACTAGGAAAATATTATTAAAATAAACTAATAATAAGGTATATTCGATCTGCAGAAGTTTGTGTTTGTATATATGTTTGTTATTCTGTCACGCTAAAACGGTTGCACGGATTTGGATGAAATTTGGTATATAATAATAGACTATTATCTCGAGTAATACATAGGCTACTATGTGGCATCTACGGATGCATGCTAGTACATACATAATTACATAATTCAATTTTTACGTGATGTCAAAAGTGAAAGCTGCCTTTAAAATATTGTGCGTCAAAAATGTGGTCATGTAGCATACTTTAAATTTCTAAATAAATCAGTTAAAAGGCAAAATCGTCTCATTGTTCTACCATGATGAGTCTTCACTAGTTTTAGCTACATCCTCACACTAGTCCGCACTTTCAATTTAACAAGTAAATGAAGAGGCTCGTCGACACTGGAAAGGCGTAAAACAATTTTCATGGCCTCTTAGCAGTAACTAACTAAGCTCAGGGGTGTTAATGGATATTTTTGTGTTATTTTAATATTTTACATGCTAACTAAAACCTTTAGATATGCATGCTTACACTCATGTCAATCAGTTAAGCTCTTTGTTACTACAGATTAAGCAAAAAAATAATGTACAAATAGTATAACATTTTATGATAGCTGATGAGTATAAATTAATTAAGCTAACAGCTTATATGAATAATGGATTATAAAACTAAGAGCAAAAAAAAGATTATTTTTTATTTTATTCCTGTTAATTTATCACGGTATATGGACGTTGTTTATTTTGAGAGCTTCTTGTACAATTTAACTTTTTGCGTGCGTTTAAATTCCCATACTGAAGTGTTTATTAGTGTTTAATTTTCCGCGCGTGTGTTATTTCTACCCTATCCTACACTTTCTGTGTACAGTTACTTCTTGTATTATTGTCCTTAAAATAAATCAAAGAAAAGTATATTGTATACATATATGATATGAAATGTATGTACGCGCATAACTTCCGATCGAATGCATCAAATTGGATAATTCTTTTTTTTGGTGTTTGTTATTGTCAGGACAAGTTTTGTTTAGAAAATTAAAAGATAAAATTTACTAAAAATTCATCCCTTAAGGGGGTGAGAATGGGGATAAAAGTTTGTATGGGGAAGCAAGCAATATATAAAACAAAGTCGGGTTTGTTACAACACTTATAACTCGAGAACTGCTGGACCGATTTTTATGATCTTTGTTTTGTTGGATTTGTCGTCACCCCGTATAGCAGAATAACTGTTAAGACATCGGAAAAAACACGAAAAATAATAGAAAAAAAAAATCTATACTAAGTACCTAGGGACAAACTTAAGCGAAGCGAAGACGAATCGCTAGTACATATATGAAGAATTTATATTTATGGGACCACAATTGATAGTAAAAAAATCATTTCACATGCATTGTTAAGATCACATTAGACAAACAGGTCTAATAACTGTTTTATTTTATGACTAGTAAATTGGACGCGCTTTGCTCCTGGTCCATCTTTTTGTATTTCTACTTTTCCTTTTTTCAAAAACATTCGCATTTTAATTGAAGTGTGTTAAAAATTTATTACGCTTATTATTTAACTCTATTCCATTTGCCATAATATTCCTTAGCAAATAGGCAACCCTGAAAATGTAAGCAATTGGCTCTGTGGCTAAGTGTTGCCTGTGGGCTAATTAAAACATCAGGCGGGCGGCCATTTTGCCCCCGAAAGATAATCTTTCATATTTTGTCTTAGCTGCCAAACAACTACCGAGGGCTTGGTCATAAATATGTGCATTGACATGATAATTTGCTGTTTCAATGCAATAAATATTATTTTGTAAAAAAATCATTTGCAATTACTTATCGTAGCGCTAACTTTTTCAAGTTACTGTTATATACATACATACATACATATGTAAGTAATTATAGTTGTGTTTCGAAGGATTGCTACTAAGTAGAGTTAAGGATACATTTTATAGCTCATTATTGTCTCATATAAGTTCTTATAATACATGTATTATTTCGGAAGTCAATATTAGTAAAAAGTCAAATATCATAACCTTAGGTTCGGTCCGGTGCAAGACGATAGCATGACAAAAATATTATGTGGATTGAAAATGAGTGGTTGCTTGAATATGCCCGTAGTTTTAATCGAGGAGCTAATGATTGACCTCGATAGCGTGCCATGCAGCATGCTCCATATGTCCAGTACCAGACAACAATGGACTGAGGAGAATGAAGAAGTGTTAGCCTGAAACTATTTTTTTTCTTTTATTTGATTCTTAATAATGATGTAAAAAGCATATGGAATTAAAATATGTGTTTATTTTGCAGGAAAAAAAACTCAATTGATTTTCATGATGCACCTCATTACATGGGCATACCGAGTACCTAGCAACGTATTTTTAAAACAAGACTATTTCAAGTTGCTTTCATTAAAATTCACAATATAATTGACAAATGAACACCAGCTATGGGCGTGGAGGTATTATTTATTGAGACATGTGGAATTACTTAGGCGCCTCTGTTCCTTGTGAATTATATCTCTCGATTAGACGTTAAGTCTTTCGATTACTGTTGCAATATGAGACTTGGGATGAAATTGTCGATGGTGTGATAAGTGACAGATAATAAATACAAAGTAGAAAAAAATCTTTAAAAAGTTTACAGTTAATTTTACATTACAAAACACTAAGAAACTAGATGAAGAACATGTCTATGTACTCGTATGTCTGGCCATCTTCTTTCTACACACGTCTAAGCCCTTCATCCGATTGATACTGATACGTTCTAGGGGGTGCCCGGTATGGCTTCTGACAGTGTCATCAATAAATGAGTATAAATGAAATGAATAATAGGTGGTCCGCGAGTTTTTTTAATAATTTTAGGTAAATTTTAGGTAATAATTAGCCTGAATACAACAAATGCAGAATGTAATTTGGGTATGTATACACTGTACGTAAACTTATATAACTTTACATTGTAAGAATAACATTGTAGTATGTAATTGGATCAAAATGACTCATACTTACTATACAGGGTGGATTTTTGAGACGGGACAGTAAGGGCAGGTACCTTAAACAAAAAATAGGACCGTTTGACAACAAAGAATATTTCGAGTTGATTAAACGTTTTTCCATACAAAATGTATGGGAAAAGATTTTGGCGATTTCTGTCATTTCTAGTACTCAAACATTAAATGGTCCCATAGAGTCTTTTGATCCCTACATGAAATAGGATCGATTGACATGAAAAAATTTTTTTTCGTATTTTAGCATTTTTCTCGCTGACTGTACATTTTTTCCAAAATCTGTGAATGCAGTTCAGAATATCTCAAAAAGTTATGGATGGTCTCCTAGGAACGTTTTCCTGTAACTATAGTATTTAAGGTACCTGCCCTTACTGTCCCGTCTCAAAAATCCACCCTGTATACTTTGGTATAGTGTCAAGTGAAAATCAAAAATTCTTGATCATATGTGGCGCGAAATATGGGATAGTGGCATTGTGGTTGAGTTATTAATAAACTTGCGTCAAGAAAATGGTAGAAACTACGTTTTGTATATTTTGTATCTGATTTCAAGGATCATTAATGTACATAAAAAAGAAAAAGTGACAGTTTAACTTTCAAGTAAGTATATTTCTATGTTCCTAATCACTTAATTAATACTATAAAATCGTTGATTAACAATTTAAATACGTTCTAATGTCGCAATTACAATCAGATTTAAGAAAATATGTACCTAATATTAACATCACTAGCTATTATTAAATTGATAATGACCGTATAACTGCTATTGGTAGGTTCATAACTAACATTAAGCTGTCAAAGTGAATGGGTATTAGCTACTTTTTAGTAGTAAAAACATTTGAGTCTACAAACCACTAAAGTAAGCGATAAATCACGTATTTTATGATGTACTGATTTGTAAATGTTTAATGAAATCTAAATTATTTCAAACATATGTAAATGTAGAGTATTTATTAAAGCTATTTTTTGGTATCTATTCATGTAAAAAAATATTTGCAATATTTTTATTTTAAGTTTTTTTAAGCGTAAGAGAAGGCACTATAGCCTATGCCTATATATTCAGAAACAAAACAGAATGTTTATCTCTAACGCACTCTCTACACACTCATAGGGATTTAGCGTGAAGTGAATGTTGTATAGTCGACATTTTTTATGTACGTGTGGAGTTAGCATTAATATTTCTATAAATGAATTCACCTGGTATTATGTCAGTTCACATTTCCGTCACTTGATAAAATCAGCGACTATGGTGGCCGAGACATTATTAAATTATTTTAATATAACATCACTACATTCTATGTTATTTAAATAATCTTATCTTTTATACAACTTTATAATCTTTCTTTATACCATAAAAGTCAACAAGTATATCGCATAGCCGATAGTACCTACGTTGTAACCGTAGTTTATGCAGGATGTGGAAGATGAAAGGGAATGAGAGAAAGGGAAAGGTATAAAGAGTAGTATTTCCCCATACAAGCCATAACTCTACTTTTTACCCACAGCTTTGCTTGCGTGGAAGAAATGTCGAAAAAATAATAAATATCTATTCCGTATTTTACTTAAAACTGTTGGCGAAGTAGTAAAAATATACTTTTTCACAAATTTACATTTATACTAAGTATATGTGATTATCAAGGCCTACTCTAGCACTCTTTTAATTTATTTAAAAGATGAAATATATAATATGGCTTTACTAAGGTTTATTACAGAATAATGTTTTTTTAACAATATGGACCAATTTTATCAGTAAAATTTACCCATAATAGAATTTATGTTCTGTCAAGCTAATAAAAATTTCTACTTTTATCATTGAAACATAAAAATAATAACTTTATTACAAAAAGCACTTCCATGTGGATATGCCCTTAACAGCCGAAAGGGTTATTTCGGTGCGTATTCGATCAGATAAAGGAATGTTTAATTAGTTTAGTAGTTACGAGGCCTAATGAGCGAGACTTGTTGAAAGGAGTTTTTCGCGTGTTTATTATAACAAATTACATACTATCAAATTAGTATCCCAACTCATAGAAATGCTACCGAGTAATTACGAGTATTTAGTGATTATTATGGAATTGCTACCCCTTGTTTTCTTTTATTACTAATTAAAAAGAGAATTATAGGGAGATCTGTAGAAATATTCCTTTTTATTGCGAAAGCTTGATTATGGTTTTATTCTAGGTATTACACGATATGCATAAAACAGAAATTAAAAAAAAATATACGTGTCAGTTGGACTTGCGTGAAGACTTTATGTGAATGTGTAAACTTACAACTATTATATATTTTCTGTGATGTAATTTCTAACTAAATTCTATAAAATAAGTGAGTGACAGACGCATTGACAGGCAGACATGCGAGTATTCCTATATAATTCGTTTTTCATCAGATCTACGGTTGTTATTATTAAAAAAATAAAGATTTATACGGTACTGTTAAGGCAAGAGTCAACATTCATGAGAAAAAGTTACAAGTTACAAGATATATGTATGGCGGAACATATAACCTCCTTTTCGAAGTTGATTCGGTCGGAATGGGAAAAGTTATTGCGACATTCCGCTATTAGTGACACTACAAGTAATAGGTTTGAGATTTTCTGTCAACGTCACTTGACATCAAAATGTCATCATAGCAAATCCTTTGAGGTCATTTGTTTTAGAATGTAGTATATTTAGAATTATCTTAGATCGTTTTAAGTTTAAAATTACTATTTAATCTTATACTCAAATAGCTAGTTATTTTCTTCCCTTTTCAATTCAATTCAATATTTAGTGGCTTTAAGTAGTGCTGTATTAGTATTTAGAATGAAAAAAATAAAAGTGAGAAAAAACCAACTACATCTGATTACATGTAAAAACGTAGTGATTCTTCCCTTTTAAACATGATGGCATAGTGTGACATCAGACTGGCTGTGCAATGACATGTCACGAGTTCGATTGACACGCGAGAGGCAAATCCTGAATTGAATTCAACTAAGCGCATGACGTTGGAAATGATCACCTAGAATACCTACATTTTTTATGATATCAGTAGAAAAAAATAAATTGATGTGTATAAATTTTTTATTACATTTATAATTGAGAATAACAAGTATTTCTAAAATAATAGTTTTTTTTTGTTATTTTGCACGCCGTAAACGAGTTGTAATAAAGAAAGTAAAGAATTAGTTTGAAACAAAGATATGAGACGATTAAATGGTTTGAGGATTTATAAAAATTAAAAGGGTTTACGTTTTAAAGAAACAAATTAAGTTTTTTATTAAGTCAGATTTAAGATGGCGGTTTAGATAAATGTATACGCATCCGATGAATTTTTATTAAACAAAATTACCCTCAATAAAGTAGTTGATGGCAAAATGTTTTTTAAGTGTTAATTGTTTTTCATTTAAAATAACTGCTTCCTGAATTGGTTCATTATCGAGCTCATTGAGAAATATGTCTGCAGTTTATTTGACGACGTTGCACTTATGTAATAAATAAGGAAGCGCATGCTACGTGGACATTTGTATTATAGGTACCTATACGTGCTAACCTAATAAAGTGATTTCTATGTATCTCGTAATTAGTTCTAATTACAACTCAACCGCTCGACGTAATTAATTAAATTTTATCTTTACGAAACGTAATCGTAATGTTGCAAATAACCAACAGTTTAATTGCAAATATTCGCGATAACGACCCGGTGCTATGCGTCGAATGCAATGAGATACATAAGTGGCAAATAAAATGTGTAGGCTGTATAAAGTACGACTGACGCATTTAAAAATTTTATTAAAATTTATTGTCCAACCAGCTGTTCCTAGGAAGCTTTCAAGTTTCGCTGTAAAAACTTATAATATGGCCGGGACAAAAAAGTTGACTCGGAGGTCGAACGGAACTCCACAAGCATCATTCAGGCCATTACGAAAACCGATCAATTACAATAAATTGTTGGGTACGTATAGTAATAAAACCGCCATTTTGGTAAATAAATAAATAAATGAGTAATTAATGGCGATACATGGTTGCGTCCGTTCGGTGTGGCATACGAATCTCTGCATTATACAAATAAACATCGCTCAAAATGTTCGTACTGTTTTTATACCGTAGCAATTAGTGGCAAGTAGGTAGGTCTCATGCACTCAGTATGTAAAATGCGAAAGCTAGTGGCTCAAGTGGACTCGTCAGCTGCGAATACGCCTTTTACGTTTGTACATACCTCCAATTACTAGTATAATAGTACTCGTTAGCCAGCCTATATATGTTAAGTGAGGAGTGTCGATTATGCCAATTGCTTTTACGTGCAAAAATAATAGCCTATGGCTTCTGCGCGACAGTAATGTGGCCATTATATTAAGGTTAATATTCTCGAATACTAAAGACGACATTATAAAATTATTTTCAAGTTAAATGCAGGAATTTTAGAGGAATGCGTTCTGCAATTGTGCGATTTTATATTAATGGCGCGGCTGGATAGAGTTTTTTATACAAGTAATGAATAAATGTGACACTCAGCATTCATATTTATGTTATAAAAATAAACGCTTGTAAATTATGATTGTGAAATATGTGAATTATTATCGAGTTATAAGTTGTTTTATTAAAAAATATTTTTTTTTACATTGTAAGTCTCTATTAAAATGTTAGTGGTATTTGTTATTAAATAAATGCAACACAGAGGGAACGTCCGTACTAGTAGTATCACGTGCAGTATAGCGAAAGTCTTATTAGCAAACTGGAATATTATTTTGTAACTGATATAAATACAACAAAAAGTACATGTATGTATATTATATATATATATATATATATATATATATATATATATATCACCATAATAATTTGAAGTTATAAATGTTTTTAAAATTGTCGCAGCTGGTTTACGTGGAATTAAAATTAGCGATAAATTCTGAAAATAATTATCATAAGTGCTCTACAACGCTACCATATCAGTATCATGTGTCTTTTTGTTGTTAACAAAAATATATAACGTTCTTTGTGGATGTTTTAATAATTAATCAATCTATCGCCATTGTTTAATTACTAAGTACCTATACATAATGTTAAATAAATTTTGTTGCTAGTAGCAGCGACTTAATTCTGGGTGGATTCTTTATACTGTCGCAATATTTTTTTTGTATAGATTTAGGGAGATTGTCTTGGTTTAGTTAAGACAGTGTCGCTTTTAGAGCAGCTAGTTGAGCGACCGCACACTGTAGACTTTCTGTCGGCTCATATGTATTACTCTGTATAGTTAAGCGTGAAATTTTTGGTCGATAACGGAATATTATGATTCGCGCACTTACATAATAAAGTTTACAGATTGCAGGGCATCTTATTAGTCTCACAATTGACACAATGCGTGATTGAACATTCCTGTAAGGGATGGATTTAAGTAAGCACTCATAGACTATATTATTCTTGTACCTCTTATGGGAAATATTAGTATTATAATAAATAATATGTATAAAAATATATTAGCATAATTATTCTTGTTTGTTTCGATGGGTGTTAAAGGATGTCGTCGTTTAATCTATCAACTCACACAAGAGACATGTGCTCTTCTAAGGGTTGACACAAAAAGCAGCATTGTGGTACCTGCATCTAATAAGTTCCTGCGATTTACTGTAGATGTTATCTATTTATCTTCTTAATTTAAAGTATTAATACTATGTTCATTAGTAAGAGGCTACTTTTACATCACCTTGGGACTCTACTTCATACGTCTTAGAGATATGTAGCCTACATCCTAACGTCACTTTCGCTTCGCAAGGCGATGTAGTTATATCAGTTTCTCCAGTTCTTTTACGAATATCTTAATTTTTGATTTGATTTTAGAGAAAATCATCTGTTTTAAATTATCAAAAGAGCTCAAAGAATCTTAGCTGAAGTAGCAGTGGGCCATAGAATAATTTTGTTTGTTGAGAGAACGTATTATTTGTCTTGTTTGTAGAGTCGATGGCTGGTAGAGGTACAGTAGCTCAGTAAACAAAGTATGAGACTACTAGATAGATAAACTAGTCGCTTTCTAATATATAGAAGAAAGTGACTAACAGCAGTTGAACACGAAGAGCTGAAGATCTAGCTTAAAACCATGGAAGAGATCTAGGTCCAATAGTGGTTAAAAGCGGGCTGATAACGATGATGATAATTAGAAAGATCCTCATATCCTCCAAAGTTACCTGCTGACTGGATTTAAACATAAGTCATGTCTAATATTGAGACTTCTTTGTCGAAAAAATATCAGATAGTTTTTCTCCATTTTAGGTCCACTGATAGTTGATGACTATCTGTTGCTACTATATGACTCACCTTCGCTTCGCTCGGATTCGTCTCTAGGTTGATTCCCCATACAAATTTTTATCCCCATTTTCACCCTCTTAAGGGATGATTTCCGAAATCAAAAACCCTATATTCTTCCTAGGGTCTCAAAATATCTTTTTACCAAATTTCATCTAAATTGGTTCAGAAGTTTTTGAGTTTATTCGTTACAAACATACAAAAATACAAATCTTTCCTCTTTATAATAGTAGTGTAGAAATACATAAATAAATTTTAATTAATCTAGCTTAGTAAATAGGACATCATGTTGACAACTCACTAAATTTACCTGTATCGATATAAAGAAATTAAAACGAGTTTTTGAAAATTTATTCAAACATTCAATTTTTGATATTTTCAAATTGTACATCCACAATATGTTAATATTGCTTATCAATCGGAAGCAATCGATAAGTAGTCACAACAAATTAGGTTAATACACTTGCGGTTATAACTGACAAGTGTTGATGATTTGTGGCGATAGTTCGATCAAAAAATATTTGAGAAATTTTAATTTTATTTAAACAAGACCTTTAGTACTTAATATAGCTTTGAATAACGTATTAAATATTTTATTTTATTGTTTTCATAATTAAATTTATACTTTTTCGAAGTTATACTTCTTTTGGCACGTTTGGAAAAACGTTTGGCGCGCGCACACCGACAGCCAAAAAGCGACATGATAAAGTTAGCTGAAAGCGACATGATGAATTTAGCTGCATTCCTTTTACAAACATAGAGTAGTGACATACGGGATGAAATCTTTAGCTATTTTTGTTCTTTTACGTCAAAGAAGTATAACTAGTTACGTGCTAAGTACACACACACGTTTTTTTAATTATAGTACTTATTCATTGAGTATAAATAGTAAATCAGATTATTTTAGCTTATGATATTATGTTTGTATTGTAACTTATATTACTTCTTTAGAGAATATAGGTTGATGAATAATTTCGTTACTTTCATCTCAATGATTAATAAATATTCTTTTATTTTGCAATACTTAATAATACACTCTTATGTTAATTAGACTTTAAAAAGCTTCCAATAGACTTAAAAAGTTAACGGCTTCTACTAAATTAACATACCACATTGTGTACATAAGATATGTATAAAATAAGGTCAAAGAAGTATTTTTTTTGATTATTAAATAAAACCTGGGGGGATGTTTTGACTAGTAGTAAAAAGCATCAATTTTTTATCTGTCTGCAATGGAAAGAACGGGTTTTCAAGTGATACGCGATCCAGGGAAGGACGAATTTCAAGGTTAGCTATTTATATAACTATTTAATAATATAGCTGAACTAAATTGAAACAATAACTGCAAAAGGTGGACTCTTTATGATAATAGCTAGGTTATTAATACCACAGATATATTTATGTTTTTTTCTAAGAAAACCATATAGAGACCCATTAAAAAACTACAGTAGAGACAACTTCATTTTATTAAAGAGCTTAAACAGTAAGTTTAATGACTTATTTTCCTCAATTTATGACATTATCTAACGCATAAACAATCGATTAGAGATGACTCGCGTACAATCATTTCGTTAAATAAAAGTCAAATATGTGGTATCGTAAGTCAACTTATATTACACTTACGTATTCAATAAATTAGTTTATAAATATGTACATTGCCTTATAAATAATATGTTTTTTATTTTATGTATAAATAAAATATGTATATATTTTATTATTAAAGAAAATAGACAAGGACGATCCAAAAATAATATCCATTTAAGTTAAAATACATAAAAATCAAAACGAAACATTTATTATAATAGGAATTTTATGTCTTTAATTGCCAATTCAACATAGGAATTTGACAGAAAATTGGAAGCCATAACAGTTAGTGTGAAGTAAATTGGGAATCATAAAAATGATATTTTATATGTAGTTAAAGTAAATTGCTCTAGAATTAAATAATTAGCGATCATCTGCCATTAATAAATGTCTATTATATTATGTTTAATAACACACTTAAAAAAATAAATAATCATGTTAATTATACATTTTATGACCGATATTAGGGAAACTATATGCCTTTTATAACAAATCGACTATTAACTATGTCGTTACTATATTTACAAAAACATATAAATTTAGTTATGGCTATGATCTAAGTGAAGGAATTGCACTTATACATTGAATGATTATTATAAATTGACCTAAACTTGTAAAATCAGTTTCGCAGTTTTAACTAATTTTACGTACACTATGCACTTGAAAGGTTTAATTTTAAAAATTAAATTTTAAAACATGTATGTATAAAATTAAGTACTGGCACTATAAAACACCACAGTGTTTTTATACTTTTTTTTTTAAATTCACTTGTACTAGTTCGCGTATCCGATCGCAATTAAACTGTCAGTCTGGCCGCCATGTTAGGAAGATGGCGGTTGTTCGTCACGCGCCACCGCGTGTTCTTGCGGTCAATGCGGCTGTAAGGAATTTAGTATATTCATATTGATGGCATGTTGATGTGTGGGGGGTCCTCCTAGGAAACTCAGCTGGGGTCTTGTGGCCGCGGCCATGGCTGCAAACAGCGGTGGGGCCCCGCCTCCCCCGAATAACGCAAACGATGAAGGAAGTAAAGGCCTCGCAGAGAGTCGCAACTTTTCTATCTCTGCCTCTTGCAAACGCTTTGCCTTTGCGCGACGATTTTGAAACCATATTTTAACCTGGAAAATAAAAATTTGAATATTTGCATTATTAAATAACTCACTAAATCTTTAGATAACGAAGCATGTAATCATTTGTTGTAATTTGTACATGACATGACCTAAAATATCATGGTTTACGATTACACAGTACACAATGTATGTTTAAACATAATTTCCGTACATGGTAAATGTCAACTTTTAACATTTACCAAAATCAGAAGGGCAGTTTGTCAATATATAGGCGGTAATTGTTAATGCATGTTAAATAAACGAGCTATGGTAGTTTAATAATATAAATTGGCAAGAATAGAAGAACTCTGCTATGGAAATGTGTGCATAAAACAAACAATGCCAATAGGTGTCAATTATAAAACTATACGATAAACTCTTGAACTTATATCCGGATTGCGATTTTAGGATCAGTTATGACCTTTTGACATTATTATCTTTATATAAGATACTAGGAATATAACAAATGTCTAAATAAAGGGTTATTTGCGTTTTGTACATATTTAATAGCTAATGAGATTACTAACCTGAGTCTCTGTAAGCCGCAAAGACGACGAGAACTCTGCCCTTTCCGCAATACTTAAATATTGTTTATCTCGAAATTTCTTTTCTAAAGCCAAGAGCTGTTGTGTAGTAAAAGGTGTTCGAGGTTTTCTATTCGGCTTGTGTTTCCGCAACTGACACCGCACTACGGGTGGACCGCTGGGAGCTCCTGCTAGAAAAAAATAAAAAATTAATTAGAACAATCCTTTATTTCCAAAGCAAAGGAACTTTTATAATACATTTAACGTACGTTGCATATGAAGTAGTGGATAATATAAATTAATTAAATTTGCACTTATATTTGTTTATAGAACTCATAATATCCGATACATTAAATTAAAGTTTTTCTTTTTATTGATTATCTATAAATAAAACAGTAAAAAGAGGGTTCTATAAATAGTATGTTAGGTTCACATTCTAAGAAAACTCTTACTTGACGCATAAATATTTATGTATTACTCATTTTTGGATGTATCTATATAAGTTATATAACGTTGAATTTTTTTTCATTTCACATGAAATAAATAATCTATACATATAATAAAATTCGGAGTCGAATCTTAACATTAAACATTTTTTGGAAAATATTATTGAAATAGACATTATTATCAGTACCGAGGCCGAATCTATAGTTTTTAGAATTTTTGTCTGTCTGTCTGTGACCGCATCACGGAAAACCACTTTTTTGGAGGGATTTTCCTGAAATTTCTTATGATGATAGCTGGTTATTCGGGTCAACATATAGAATACTTATTACTGCGGGAAAATATCTCATATCTGAGAAATCTATACTAACCGTTAAAACACAACTGTCTGTCTGCATATCCGTATTAATATTATACATGTGAAAGTTTGTGAGTAGGTATACGAGTATATAGATGTTTGTTACTCTTTCACGCCAGAACGGTAGAACGGATCTGGATGAAATTTGGCATAGAGATAGATTATAGTCTGAAATAGCACATAGAAATACTTTTTATCCCGGAAAAATGTATGGTTCCCGAGCGATAGATTTGTTTCTGTGTAGGGACGAACCCGAAGCGAAGCGAGGGTGAGTCGCTAGTGCTGTATAAAGAGAGAGTCTTTGCATGCGTAGTAAGAAATAGCATGGCATAAGCAATAATATAATAAGCAACCTGAACTTCTCTATCAAGAAAAACTTTTTTCGGATTTATTGGTTTTTCGTCCCCAACGTTTCAAATGTTTTACATCAAAAATTGTTACAAAAAAACAAAATAAAAGGGAGAGACTGCAAAGAGAAATATTCGGGTAAATCTAAAAAAATATCGTGAGAAAATGGTTCATTGAATACGAGCCTCATTTACTCTAAATTTAGTATAGGTACAAATATTCACTCGTTAATAGTTTTAGTCTTTACTTTGTACATGTAGAGATTACCATATGATCGTTAGGTTTAAGACATGATTGACTAATGACATATCCTCTTTTATGGTTAATTCTATGCAATATGCATAGAAATCATGGGGTTTGCTATCATTTACATACTAAGTTACAATTTATATAATTAATTTATACGAACCGAGCTAGCGGTAAAATGAAGCGGAACGATATTTTACAACTATCGTAAGGTTTGATAAAAAATTTTGTAAGTTAATCAATTACACAACCTAAAGCATGTTTTTGATAAAACATTGCATACATTAACCGTATGGAGTTATCGAGAACAGAAGTTGTCAAATAAAATCCTATTTGAAAGATAAAATCCGGATATAAAGACATTGGTAACTGTGCACCCAGAAATAGAATATCTTTATCTAAATGAAAAAATCGTTTATTGACTTGGGAGGCATCTAAGGCTAAGTTCACATGTAACGCGCGCTAACGGACGTCAACGCGCGATCTTTAGAAAGAGTTCAGAAAACAAGCGCTAATGCGCATTGTGAGTGATCGTCAGACTTTTTCGTTAGAGCCCACAAAATGAACGTGGAAAAGGCTAATTTTTATGGTTATATGTATTACAAAAACATTATGGAAAAAGAAAAGGGACATATTGGGTTCACCCAATTTTGAAAAATAGACCCTTTGAAAAATATAACCAGTTAGTTTGCGACATTATATCCAAATCTGGGAGACAATAAATTTAAATTCTTTAATTATTTCAGAATATCTATAATATCATTCAACAATTTGGTTCAAGTCATTCAATGGAAGCGCGCGCTTAACTGAACAGCAAACGGACGTTACGTATCTATCAAAGCGCGCGTCTAGACATTCTGGTATTTACATACATCCGATCATATGAGCGCGCGTTAACGTTAATTTTGCCATCTGAACGTAGTCTAATACTTTGCTGTACATTCGGTGTTATTAGTCATTCTATGTTATTAAATCGATAAGGGCTTCGTTAAGCTGTTATTACTAATTTTTTAGTGGTTTTATAATGAAAAAAAAAAAAAAATGAAAATAATATATGTTAATTGCAATTCATTTCGGTTTGTTAAAATAAACGTTCTATTTGAGGCTAACATAAAAAATATTTTTGTTAAGCAATATTTAATCTATACAGATAAATAAAATTGGAGTGTCTGTTTGTAATATTAAAATAACCGCTTTTAACTAAATGCATATGGATGTATGCTAAATGCATGTGCACACGGTACATATACCAAAACAACATTTTATACAATTTTTGTCTGTCTGTCTGTCTGTGTCTCTGTCTGTTTGTCCCGGCTAATCTCTGAAATGGCTGAATCGATTTTGACGGGACTTTCACTGGTAGATAGCTGATGTAATAAGGAGTAGCATAGGCTACTTTATTTAAAAAAAAATTGGGTCCCACGAAAAAAAAAAAACTAAATTAATTAATTAATTTTGTTTTGGGAAGCAACTTAGGGACGAACCCGAGCGAAGCGAGGGTGAGTCGCTAATATGTAAATAAAAAATGCGTATTGCAAAATAATTGATGGATTAACAAGTTTCAATTATTTGCATGAAGCACTGAAGCAGTAGCTAGTAAGTTTTTAGTGAAAACCGAATCAGTTTGGGCAATAAACTTGTTTAAGAGTAATTTACATTTAATACAAAATAACTTCATATAAATGATAGTGACAGAATCTAATAATACATCCATACGAGTATGTATATCTAATATATAAAATTCTCGTGTCACAGTTTTCGTTGCCATACTCCTCCGAAACGGCTTGACCGATTTTGATGAAATTTTTTGTGCTTATCCGGTATCTATGAGAATCGGCCAACATCTATTTTTCATCCCCCTAAATGTTAGGGGTAGTCCACCCCTAATTTTTATTTTTTTATTTTTTAGACAAAATTTTTAATTTCTATTTTTTTATGATACAACATACAAAAATACATACAATCCTCAATTTTCACCCTTCTACGATCAACCCTTATTTTTTAATAGCCATTTTAGTAATAGGAAATTATTTATATGGCAAAACAACGTTTGCCGGGTCAGCTAGTTTTCTATAATTTTGTGATTACAAAGAGTAAATGTTCGAAGAAAATGCACAGGACATTAAAATTTTTTGGAAAATCTTATTGAAATATTATTATTGATACAGAGGCCGAATCTATAGTTTTTAGAATTTTTGTCTATCTGCCTGTCTGGGAACGCATCATGGAAAAATCACCGAAGGGATTTTGATGAATTTTGGTATAATGATACCTGATTATTCGGGTCAACATTTAGGATACTTTTTAATGCTGGAAAATATCTCTTCTCTGAGAAATCATACTATACGTTAAACGTATGTGGGGCGAACCCGAGCGCAGCGAGGATGAGTCGCTAGTCGTATATTATATGACTCAGACTAAACGAGTCATTTTATTTATTACAAATTTAAAAACATAATTATTAACATTAAATACTGCCATCATTTATTTCATGTTGTAAATTAATTTTGATTGCCGCAATACCAGCGGGGGGCTAAAAACTTTTTTATTATTCTATGATTGATTTATTACCAACCATTCATAAACAAACTTGATTGACTCCGCGTTACTTTATGATACATAATATTACATTTATGTTAATATTATATAGATAGATAGAGAGATTGTTTTTTCTTCTTTTTTTTTTATAATTTTTGATTTAAAAAATCTTTTTGCATTATATACGAGTAGCTTTTTTTTTGGCGAAAGTTAAAGGCCATCTACCATCAGACTAGGACATTTGGGAGTGGAACAATTATGCATAAAAAATCATTTTGCTTATAAGTTTATAACATATCTTTCTCTAATGAAAACATAAGGTTTCTAAAATAATTATGTACTTGTTGATTAATCAGATATAACCATTAGGTTGAAATTACAATTCCCTTATTTTCTTTACAGTCCAGTCAAATATGGATTTAACCTCGGAACAAAAGACAATAAGCTATAAACTTATATTTCTGTATACTGTTTACCCCTGTTTTACTTCACTTCTTTGTAATATTAAAGTTTTTAAGATATAAAAAATGTAACTTTAATAGCTTTTTAAATATGCATATTAAGCATTCAGAATTAAAGCAAATCTAAATAAGTATATTCAAATGGGATCTTTGACATGGGTATAATTAAATCGACTGATCAATATTCATTTAGGGCTAAGCAATTTTGAATTAATTTATGTCATTATAGATGACGCATATTTTTGTTTCACGGTAATTTTCTAAAAATATATATAAAAGGTATGGATTAGGTTAAAAAACTTTTTCTTTTTAACCTCAAGAAGTTTTATGAGCTTGACACCTATGCCTGTCTGTTTGTCTATAATAGGTATATCTATTTGTTGCATCATGTAGGTTAACAAAATAGGTACTTCAACGTCAAATCGCTCGGCACATTTAAATGTTAACAATAACATATCTAATATATTTAAACGAGCAATTCTTGTATATTTATTTATTTATTTATTTATATCAGCGATTTCGGTAACGGTTCTAATGATTTCGCTTAAAATTTGGTATGTGAAGACTTTCGGGGGCGAAAAATCGATCTAGATTAGTCTCATGTCTGGGAAGACGCGTGTTTTCGAGTTTTCATGCGGTTTCCTTTTGCATTATTCTACGCAGAATATGCTCGATAATTTCTTACACTCAGGCTTAAGCATCGTGGTCAAGCGACCAATGTACAAGATTAACTATCATAGGTATGTCCGAGTTCGAATCTCGATCGGATACAAAGTTTTACTTTTTTTTTTGTATTTATTCAAGTTTTTAGTTTTTTTTTATCTAAAAAATACGATATAACAAAAAAGAACTCCGAGCGAAACTCGGTCGCCCAGGTACTGTATATAAGTATTCACGTTCGAGTTCACTCCTAGGTGATTGTTTAAATTGACATATTTTTTTAAATTTATGAATCGATTGAAATAAAACAAATACTAAATTTTAAGTGAAGCTATGCAAAATACATTAGTCAAAACCGTTCCCAAATCGGTTAATCCGTTTCTGAGATTAGCGCGCACAACACACAGACAAACAGACATACAGACAAACATTGTTTTGGGTTCTATAGGATTAATAAAGACCTCCATTAATAGTTTTTCCCAAATATCTTCCATGTATAGACAGCGATCAGTTACAATTTTATTATATGTATAGATTACTATGTACTATATATTGTTTGTGTCAAGGGTTTTTAAAAATTTAAATTTAAAATAAAACAATTATGAAAATTCACAATTATTGGCGAAGATATCTCGTAACATATCCACGAAGTACAGACGAACTTTCCGACGTAAAGAGTTTGTTAGTGATATAGAGACATCGTTTTTTTAACTACTTCCGAACATTGCGTGAATTTCAGTACTTACCCATTCCGATATAATATATTATTAATATTAATACATTCGCCAAACATTCGCATCGTTTCTTGCGAATACGAATGCGAGTGGCAAAAAAATGCGAATATTCGCGATTGTGAATGCACATATTCGTTGCATCACTAGTACCTATGGCTTATTTTCCTTTGTCTCAGCGAAAACTCGGTCTTGTGATAAAATGCCTAGTATATACTAGGTACCGTTTCTTTTTAATTAAATAATAACTATAAGGTTTCATCCTATTTAGCTAAATATACTTTTAAATTTAAATTGGTGCAGAACATTTTAAAAATATTAATTAATGATCTCTACGGTCTTTGATCAATGCATTATTAACTATATGAAAATACGTACTTCAATATTTCGAAAAATGATTAAAAATTTAGTTTCTGTGTGTGACAATAAACGAAGTAGATTTTAGAGTCAATAGCCATCATATCATTAGAATATTAAGCATATTCATTGTGGCGTGAAATGACGTTTAGGTCGTCCATTGTCCTTCTTCCGGTCTGCAAATAACCGATTGTCGAATTAATCGATCGATTTAATTATAACACAATATATCGATAATCGCATTAAAGGGACGACCGAGCCCAGCAGTGGGGCGTTAAAAATGCCTGAATATTTTTTTAAATAGGGGAGACTGGGTACGGTTGTAACAATTTTTCTTTAAATGTCCACAGCAAAGCTATTATAGTTATAAGCAGCGATTAAAGCCTTTGCGATGAAAGCATAATTATTAGTCTTTAAAATAATGTCAAAACCAATAGCTCAGGTATAACAGTTTGGCAGGAATATCTCATTTTAATGAGTGTGTGCGATTGTTACAACCGACCCCCATACCAGGGGCGGTTGTAACACCAATGGGGGACAGTTGTAACACTCAAAAATAATACATATCTCAAGCATTTAAAATCAGTTTTAATACCTAAGAATACTGAAAATGTGTACTTAAAACATATTAAAAATATTTAAGGCACGTTTAAGATAGATAATTATTAAAACCAAACTAAAACAAGTCAACAGAAATAATATTTCTTTCTTTGGAGTGTATCACTTGAGTAGTTTTATTATTAGACTTGCCAAACAAAAATAATTCCTAAATAATTATTAAAAAAAAACTAATCAACAAAATCTAAGTTAAAACAAAATATTTTTTCCATGTAATATTTACTCAGACTCATCGCAGTTATGTTATATATAATATTTACTCCCATCAGTACAAGCTACGTGAGACCATTGCTTGCAGCCCCCTTGACACTGGTTTTAACACTCTCCAGATCGACTCGCTGAATACGTCTTGGCAAAAAAGACAATAATATTTTTATTCTTCAGATAATTCGGGAGGTGGGTTAGTCTTCTTGAGCAGAAAAGCAGCTCGTCTTAATGAAGTGCCTAATTTGACTTCATCGTAAGCGTTCTTATACGACATTATATCAGTTTTACCTCTCGAAGTTTTTCTTATACGTTTCCAAGGTATCTGCAATAAAAAATATTATAAAATTACTGTTACAACCGTCCCCATGAAAATCGTTACAACCGTCCCCACACCCCTTTTTTGGTCATAAGGCTGTCATAGTAACGAGATAACATAACCTATACAAAAATGAATCAGCGTATTATAATCTCTAAAATACGAGGATTACGTAAATACATTTTGAAATACAATAATAATATCAATATTTAAGTTATATCATAAATAAATTCGCCAAAAATACTTACTTTTGGTTGGCAAAAGACAATAGGCCTCCTCGTAAGCGCACTCACCGCGCGAAAGACGAAGCAACGCTGGACTCGTGTCGGGACTTGTTCCCCGAGTATTTCCTCCCTTTGTACCTTGCACCTACCACGCATAGGTTCGGTGATATTCGAGTTGTTACAACCGTACCCTGTTACAACCGTACCCAGTCTCCCCTACTTTTATGGACTAGAAAAATAATAAAATGTTACTTTAACAGATTACATTAACTAAATCGTTTTAAGGAAAAGCCTTATTCCAGCTAAAGCTAAGTAAATTAGCACAAGTAATAATAAAAGTCTAAAGTTTTAAAACACTTGAGACACTTCCTAGCGACAATAATGGCGTCAGTTCCTTGTTTTGTTGCTGCGTGGAAATGACATATTAACAAGCTCTTTTTGAATTAACAATATTATTACGAAATAAACTAGTAAAAACAACACAGTTTGAATATCTTTATGATGTTATAAAAATACAAGTAAAGTGTAAACTGTGCATTACTTAGTAAAAAGGGTAAAATAACGGGCGACATTGTGAAAGAAAAAATCGGATGTGTCGATCCAAAAAGAAATTGAAAAATTCTGATCTTCTAAGACATACCTTCGCTTCACACTTCACCCATTGAACTAGTTTTAAGGGTCAGAAAAATTAACTTTGTTTATACTTTATAGGTTTGCCTTAATTTCGTAAACAAAACAATACTTCAACAGCACTTCAATACACTCGTATTACCATTTATGCGTTTCAGTATTCATTTAATAAACTTTAATTTTATGTCTTATTGTTTGATGCGGCAATGAAATCAATTGAAATGTTAATATTTCAATTTCCTTTAGGCCTTTGTAACTCGTTCATGTCGGTCATTGATCGTTCATAATCTTAACCTTCGTCTGCAAATAGCGAATACATAATCTAATTTAAATATGTCTAATTTGATAGTTTCTATTTTTATTACTAACGCTTTTATTGTCAACTAGCGACTTATCCTCGCTTCGCTCGGGTGCGTACCTAGGTACGTTTTAATGTTTTTGAGCGAAACCCTAATTTGTTTTTCTAAAATAAAAGTAGCTTAAGTTACTCCTTATAATATCAGCTATCTGCCAGTGAAAGTCCCGTTAAAATTGGTCCAGCCGTTTCGGAGATTAGCCGGAACAAATAGGCAGACATACAAACATATAATTCCTTATGCAGTCAGTACAAAGCTGTTATTTTGACATTACAAACAGACACTTCAGTTTCATTTATCTGTATAGATTAATCTACACACATGTATAATAAAAGAGTAACGAAGCGAAATCTGTACATGAAATACTTTTTGAAAACAATGACTGTAACGTAGTCTGAAGAGAATATAGACCCCAAAATCAAATATGATATGTAGTTATATATTGAAATGTTTAGTCTGTGTATCTGTGTGCATTTCGCGCAAAATGTACTTAACCGATTTTAACTAAATTTTGTTTATTAAATAACTTATTACTCGAGTCAACATTTAGAATATCTTTTATTACAGGTATTTCTTCGGCTTCTTCGGCTTGAATGAATTTATATGGCTAACACTAACTTAACCTTAAGAGGTACATCAAAACAATGTAGTAAAAATTGTATGTCTTAAAGAGGACTCCAGAAAAGTCCCCAATAGCAATAACTAATTTTAACTATTTAAAACGTACCTATGGACATACACGGGCGAAGGGTCAGTCGCTAGTTTATTCTAAATGTTGGCTGAGGTGATTGTACTATTTAACTTTATTCAATGTTACCTAGAATAACATGCAATGAAATCTAAGGCATGAAGTATAAATCGTTATCGCCTTAATCACGTTTGTAAATTAATCTTGAATTTATTTTATAGTTTCATGAGAACTTAATAAAAAGTTATGGTAATTTATGAAAAATCATTTTTTTAAATTTAATTTACCTAAAAGATAGCAATATAGTTCGAAAACTTTGAACTTTTATTATGTTAATTTACTAGCGACTTGCCCTCGCTTCGCTCGGGTTCGTCGATAGCTTGATTCCCCATACAAAATTTCATCCCCATTTTCACTCCCTTAAGGGATGATTTCCGGGATAAAAAGTATCCTATGTCCTTCCCAGGGTCTCAAACTATCTTTTTATCAAATTTCATCTAAATTGGTTCAGTAGATCCAGAGATTACCATCCACAACGTCACAAACTCACAAACTCTTACTTTATAATATTAGTATAGATATACTCGTACTATATTGTAAATCATTAAAAATTAGCGAAGTAGTTAATCGATTAAGCCTTTCTTTTTTTACCCTTTTGTGAAATCCGTTTTGAGACACAAAGTAACGTTCGATCTCCTTTTCGCTTGAAATTTGGATTCACTCGTGAATATAAAATTCTATTAAAAACTGATTTAGCAGCAATTTAGGAGGTACAAATATATGAACATACAAATGGTTTTTCAACGATTGCTTGCGCTATTACATCAAATTATCGTAAGAGCTAAACGTAATATTTTCATTTATATAAAATATTACGTTTAAGTCAAGGAGACGTTCAGAAGTCAGTACTAGTCCGTCGTCCTTGTGTTGAGTTCACAATGCACAGAAAATTCCAATAAAGCAAAGAATAGCAGCCAAGTGATAAAATACAAACTATTTCAATGGCCATCTACTTTAGACATGTGAATGCGCTACTGTACGCTAATGAAGATATAATATCCATTTCTAAACGTATTTATTCCCCTGCCCGCCATTTTGTTGTGACAGACGCGTAATGGCGGCCAATTACGCGGAATTTAATAGGATTTAGTTGTCAATGTCGCGCTTTAATTGGATTATTCTAATCTCTTTCAATTCAAACAAATGATCATGTTAGTTGGAAATGGAGTAGTTTTTTGAAATACAGTACAAAACTGAGCTTGTGAAGACTATATTGAATAAATACATTAATGATATGGATAAATTATATACCTACACTATAGAGTTCAATAATAATACTATTTTTCATAAGTAGAGAGATGTTTTATCGGTAAAAGTACAAAATAGATTTCAAGAAAATAAAAGTTTCGTTAAGCTTTATTTAGCTATACGTCACCATTTTTATTTCGAGATTTGTAGTACCTAATTATTATTTTTTATTGGTACTTAATAGATAGCCATGTTTTTTCAACTTTCTTATATTTGATTATGACCCTTGAAATGATATTATGGTTTTAGTACTTATTGTACAAAGTACATTTTACCTCTCTGTAACGAAGCCGAACGAAGAGGGCTAAGTATTTGACCTATTTACTATATGTCAGTACGTATGTTTGTGTATGTTTGTATGTCCGATCCTATGTTCCCTCGTAATTCCTTAAGAGCTGATCGAACGTAGCAAGACTTACAGCTAAAATAAAACATGTAGCTATGTTTCCGATTCCATAATACCTACTATGTTACTACATGATCTTGTTTATACCTTTTAGTTTACATACCTCGTAGACGGTTTTTGTTGTTTTTGTTTTTAAAACTTATCTGTTTCTATATCTAAGAAATAAAAGAAGGACACTTGAGAGGCTACAGTAGTATAATAAATATCTTTACCCTTATTTAGAAAATTAAAAGAGAACCAAAACTTTAAAGCAATTAATTTCACTTCACTTAACACTAAATACTTCACCGTTAGTATTCAATTAACAGAGGAAGCTTGTAAATAAGAAAACGCGATCAACAACCATTTTCCTGTAAGTGGCTATTGCAATTAATACGCCCTCTTCCTCTCATTTGACGGTAACTACAAATTTATAAGTAAGTTGGTCGTGGTTTCGATTTCTTTAAGAGATTACAATATTATTATTTTCTTTTTTTCCTTCCTATTTTAAATTACTGTATTATCAATTATTATTACTTAATATAAGTATTTTTGTAATTGTTATTGAGCTTAGGAACAATTTGTACCGGTGTGTTATACATACATATTTCCGATTTAGGTTTGTATTAGATTTTTGCTAGAGCTAAGATATGTGTCGAAAATTACATCGGAAAATACATTCAGAGATTAGAAATATGATAAATATATAAATATGTAATCGTAGGATTTAATTAGTTAGGATAAAATTAGTAATATTTTCTTTTGGAACTGCTTTAGAGTCTTTTATACCTACACAAAATTGAGTATCTAATTGCATTCTTCTTCACACAAAAAAATAGTTATAAATCAAATCAAAAATAATCATAAGATAATATGACAAACATTTAGCTATCGGGCAAATCCTTCCTTTCATTCCATCCATATTGACCATCTCATTCACATTTAGTGTATATTAATCATCAATATTTTCTTTTGTCCTTCTTTTAAGTAACACCACTCTATATTGATTATAATTAAAGTTTTTAGTCGCGCTGAGATTGTGTTTGTTCTGGCTAATCTCAGAAAGTACTGTATGGATTTTTATAAAGTTTTCATCAATAGAAAGATGGAATATCAAGGAAGGGTATAGGGCTATATTTTATGAACATTTGGCGAAAATAAGCTGAGTATTATAAATGCGAAGGTCATCGCGTTAGAGCGAAGCGAGAGTGGGCCAGTCGTATAGATATCGTTTCTGACCAGCAATATGACATATTAATTTCCCATAGTGATCCCTTTAGGATATAAGACGGCTGTAAAAAGTTACTTTTAAAGATTATATTTATTAACTTACCCTCTCTTTGCTCGGGTGCGTCCCTAGATACGTTTTAATTTTTTTGTGTGGGACCCTAATTGTTTTTCTAAAATAAAAGTAGCCTAAGTTACTCCTTATAACATCAGCTATCTGCCAGTAAAAATCTCTTCAAAATCAGTCCAGCCGTTTCTTATATTAGCCGGAACAAACAGATAAAGCAGAGACAAACATTTAAAAAAATTGTGTTTTTCTTATAAGTACTGTTTATAATTTCATATGCGTTTAGCAGACAGACAGATAAAAATTTTAAAATTTGTGTTTTTCTTATAAGTACCATATACATAATTTCATATGCATTTAATAAAAGGCTGTTATTTTGACATTACAAACAGACATTTCAATTTTGTTTATCTGTACGGAAAAGACGCGAAACGGCCACTTCTTTCCACTAACTTATACTTATCTCGACAAAGCGCTTTCAATCGGTACAAAATATTTGTATCAAATTGCAAGATCTTTTCCAGTAACTCAAGATTTTATAGACTAAACCAGAAAAGTATATCAATAAAAAGTATTTTTACGATATAGCGTTGCAAATTTCAATTAGTTTCATTGATAAAATTAAAAAGATAAAAATGATTTACATTTGGTCTTATACATACATATTATACAGTTATTTGAAACCTATAGTAATCTTTGAGAGGCTCTTATTGAAATGTGGTACGTAGCACGTACAAAATAAGGTTTGATTTAAGTTAATTGTGCGTGAAACAATAATAGCAGGCTTCAGCAAAAACTTGACGGGCGCTTATCATGGCTGCCTTATCACTGTCTTCGTCTCGGGCATGATCGAATACAAATGTATGAAAGGGACAGAGACATTGAGAAAATGGTTTATCGGTTTCACGGCGTCTAATTTTTATTGCGATACGTAATTTATAATGAATTTTCTAGTGCTGGTAGATATTAGAATATTTCATTATTTATAAAGTATGTAAATAATTTTTATTATGTATGTATGTATGTCACATAATTATGTATTAATGTATGTAATAATAATGATATTGTATTGTGTTAATTTATCGATCAAGTGCGAGATGAATTCGCAAGCGAAGGGTTCCGTACTATCGTATATGTACTTTTTATTAATATGGTTTTTACTCTATGTAATACATAGAGTACACATTACGTACTATGTAGTATTTTAACTTTGATGATCGATTACAAACGTAAAAAAAATGTTTCTTGTATTTTTATAAATTTATTTTTATTTGTTTGTTGTTATAGCGGCAATAGATATACATACTCTGTGAAAATTTCAACTTTCTATTATTACGGTTAATAAGATACAGCCTTTTGACAGACGGACGGACGGATAACGGAGGCTTAGTAATAATGTTCCATTGGCACCCTTCGGGTATGGAATCCTAAAAACGATTCTAAACATATTAAATTTGGTAAAAGTACATTGTACAAGCTCATTAATCGAATAAATTATTTAAAATAAAAATCTTACTTATTTAGGTAGGTATATATCTAAAAATGTTCTATGACTTTGGATTTGTCATGTAATATGTCGAAATTTAACTATTTTTAGGCATTTTTAGGGAAAACAACGAAATGTGTAATTTGTCAGCATTTTTCAAAGTATTTTTTTAACAAAAATCCATTAATTTTTGGGGTGGATTTACCTTTGTTTGAAGTTATGCAATGTATTTTCATATCAATAGACCTAAACGGGTTTTAATTGCTTATGCATAATTTATATGTTTATGTACCTACATGAGATGTGACGGAGGGATAAATACATTTTATTTCGAAGTTTATGGTATTGCTTATAAATAAAATTATGGAGGATGTAACCAGTCTTCTCGATTATTTTACTCACGTATCGTATATGTTTTAAAAAACATTATACATTACTGCACTGGCTTTTGCATGCTGTTTTACTCATCTTGTATCTAAAATTAATTAGTTAACAATCATTTCACATGCAGACATGTGCTAAAATGTGTCTTGAGATCTGCTTTACCGATATCAATATATTTAAACAAACAGATTGACAAAGTTCATAACGTTATATTAAATTTTTATTAAACGTTTTTTCTGTGCATAGAAAATGCTTAGATATTTTATAGAAATGGTGTCTCGTATCTAATATATGGTTTGAGACTTTATCAAATCCAAATATTTAATTTCTTAATTTTGATAATTAATTGATGATTGCGAATGCTACGCTACCAACATTAGTTAGGTATAAGAATCGACTCCACTGAATGAGAAATATTTACTATACGTAAAGATCGCCTTAAGACGGGGCTATGCTTTAACACTGATTTGCCTAGATATCCTAAGTAAAAAGATAGAGAGCTTGCATGCACTGTAACAACTAGCGAATAAGGTTGAATATCGAATATCCGATCGACCATATTCTTACAAGAACGTAAGTCTAAAATCTAATTTAATTTATTATGAGAATAATAATTGGTCAAGGTAAATTTTGTTTTGACGGCGGATAATAAGCTATATTTTCCTTATGTGAGTATTTGTTTTGCATTTGTAACTGAAGTTAGTCTCCAAGAAAAATCCATTAATCTCTAAAAAAGGTTTTTTTTTTGAAAAATAAAAATATCGAGAAAATTTTATTCAATTGCGTTTCTGTCTTAATAACGGATAGAAAAAGGTTTAAAAAATCATTTAATACTATACAGATCATATAATACTATAACTAGGTACCTATAGAGAGCGACTCACTTCGTCTCTAGGTACGTTTTAACGGTAAGTATAGAATAGACTATATATTATGTGCAATGTACATACATAGGTATTTTTTATTAGAAATGGGCTTACTCTTGACCTTCATCTTAGCTTGAAAGCATAGATAAGGTCTACTTCCGACTTTGCCCAGCAAAACAAAAACAGATATAGAAAAGTAGGTATGTATTAAAATATATATATATCCCTTACTTGAGAAATGCTTGATTACCCATTCAATTTTCTACCACCCTTTTCACTCCCTTATATACTATATGTTTTCCGGGATGAAAAGTATCCTATGTCATTCCCAGGGTCTCAAACTATTTCTATACCAAATTTCATCTAACTCGATTCAGCAGTTAAGCGTGAAGAGCTTACGGACCGAGAGACAGACAGAATTACTTTCGCATTTAATATTAGTAAGGATATATAAAGTTGTCTTTTTTGTGGTGCTGCTCTATCATCATCGGCTTGGGCTGAACGTTGATAAGTAAGTCAGTGAGTCACGACGTTGCCTTTAATATATAATAAAAAAATAGTAATTGCAAATGTACCTTAGGGGATAGACATATACTATTGCGGATTTGTTTGTAGACCTTTTTAAGACCTACAATTTTCTAGTACATTATTTTGATGTATCTTCCATGGTTAGTTATACAAATTTCTAAGGACGATTCGATATAACCAGTCATTGCGTTTACCCATGGGAATGAAAAATTTGCTTGTAGTAAAAAGTACCCTAAATGTTGATCCGAGTAATAAGTTATCACTACACAAAGTTTAGTTAAAATCGGGTTAACACTTTTTGCGTGAAACCCCCACATCGATTTGACTAACATAGTTTTATTATAGGTAAATATAGATAAGAATTGGTATTGCGAGTGTACCTTAAGAGATAGACATAAACTGTTACAAATTTTTCTGTTGGCCTTTTCAAGACTTAGATTTTTTTGTAGGTACATTGTTTTGATGTATGTCTTAAGGTTTAGCCAGCGGAAGGTTTCTAAGGAGGACTCGATAAAACCAGTATTGTGATTTCCCATGGGAAAGAAAGGTTTTCCTGAAGTAAAAGGTATCCTAAATGTTGACCCGAGTAATAAGTTATCACTTCACCAAATTTTGTTAAAATCGGTTCATTACTTTTTGCGTGAAACGCGCACATCAGTTTTTTTTTAAATCATTTTTGTAAATTGTGGGTAGACACTGTCTGTAACAAGTACCTATATAACGCTTTTGAGATGTCTAAAATCTTACTCTCTCCCGTGACTATGATTGCTGTAAAGCTTTCGAAACGTCGGGAACCAAAAATCAAAATAAACCCACGAAATAATCCGAAAAGATAGTTTTATTTAAAATACTTACAATTCATAGTATCTACGACTTAAAATTTGAGAAACTCTGGTAAAACTCTAAAGCTACATAGTTTCGTAAGATACTGCAATTAAAACTAGATTTTGCTTTCTGTTATAGGGTAATAATTTAATGTTAATCCATTTCAAAGGTTCCATTACACTGAATATTAGTACTTATGATTATTTATGAAGTTGTTTTAGTGAAACACTAAATACTACATTCAATATGAATGCACTCTATATTAGCAAGTAAAGAAACTGTAAATAAATCATTTGGGAATTGTTTGAATTTCGGTACAGAGTGTTTTCAAAAAAAGGAGAAATCTATGTCTATATGGCATGTAATTAGTATTTATTATGTATATTATTATGTTAAATTACATTTTTAATTTTATATATTAAAAAAAATGATTGAGAATAAATCAATTATGCACTTATTTATTTGCACGAATACTTTCTTTCTCTTAACAGGTTTATTGAAACCGTAAAGCCTTGCCGAAATCCAGTGTTGTAGTAAACAAAGCCAACCATTAGTATGTATGCAATGGCGGAGTCAGTTCACGCGGACATTTCACAATTTGTCCCAACTTTTTGCAAGTCCATACCTAATTGGTTCACCTGCGGTCCGGCACAGGGCCAAATACGGCGCACATTTCGCTCGGTCATTCCCGCTGAAAATTCTTTGCCCACTGACAAATGTGTAATTATTTATTTAATATCCTACCTTCGATTTGGTCACAATTCGCATTCCGATGCTTTCGGAACTGACATTTTAGGTGGTGTAATTATTGAATTAGTAGTTTAAAATGAAACTTTACCCAAATGACTATAGATCATACTGAAGTGTCTACGATTTTTTTTGCATTAAACTTTAAAAAGTATCTCATGTTGTCGTAATAATAATTTCTGTTATGTTTTAGTTTAGCTTTTTAGAGATATGAATAACATAAGATGTCGTTTTGAAAATCTCCAAATACAGCACAGGTTTATGTGCATTCATGTTTTTCACATCTCAAATAAATACCTATATATCCTAAGTTTATGGAGAGCCACCACTATTTTTTTTTGTTTTAATAATTTGATATTAAATCAAAGCTTTTTTAAACAAAATAATAATAATAATATTACAACGAGAAAAATAGTTTTACTTAAGTGACATAGCGGAAAGGGATTTGTTTTTGTCATTTGACAATGAAACCTTAAAAAATATAAAAACGAGTAATTTCATATGCTTTACTTACCACTATTGTGTTGACTGTGCTTTAGTTTTTTTTATGTATTCAATACTAAAAAGATCCGGAATTCTATCACTAAGCCTACGCTATTTGTTCCGTCTGTCTGTCTGTTTTTTGCGACCTTCTTTCATCGTACATATAGTACCAATTATAAAGATATATGGCCATTAAAAACATTCATGCGTGTGTGTAGTGAATATTTATTTAACATAGTTTCTATAAATTATTTCGAGTACAACTTTAATAAACTAATTAACAGATAATGGAACCCAAATACACGTCAAATTTGACAAGATTAAAAAGATTTAGCCTTTGCCATTCACCTGCTAATGTTTGCAGATGTTTTTGGTATAAACAATTCACACTTTGAATGCCGCTTAAAATAAAATTTTTAATTTCAACGTTTATCGACAGGTGGTTTTGTAATTGAAATATATTGAATTTATAGTATTTTAGTGTAATAATATATAAAAAGCGTAACCGGTTATAATCGAATTATCTATTAAGATGTCAAACAATTTATGCTAATAAAACCTATTTACTAAACGTGTTCTGAAAATAAGAATAAAGATATATTTTTTTTATTTTAGAATAATTAATGGCGGCAATTGTGTTATTTATATTTGACACTAGTGATTCACTCTCGCTCCGCTCGGGTTCGTCCCTACTTGTGTTTTAACGTATAGTAAAGATTTCTCAGAGATGAGATATTTGTCCGCAGTAAAAAGTATCCTATTTGTTGACCTGTATAAGCAGCTATCATCATATCAAATTTCATCAAAATCTGTCCTGTAGTTTTCCCGTGATGCGGCCACAGACAGATAGACAGACAGACAGTCAGACAGAAAGATAGACAGATATAAATTCTAAAAACTATAGATTCGGCCTCTGTATCGATAATGATGTCTATTTCAATAAGATTTCCCGAAAAATATTTATTGTACAGATTCGGCTTAGTTAGAATTTTATTATGTATGAGTAATTTGGAAAAAAATGGTTTTATAAAATTTTTCTATTTGAGGAATTTTTAAACTTTATATATGTATATTGGAAAAAATATTGTATATTCACTTTATTGCATTTATGTGTATTCATTTTTTTCACATTTCAAATAAATACCTATATATCCTAAGTTTATGAAGAGCTACCACAATTTTTTTTTGTTTTAATAATTTGATATTAAATCAAAACATTTTTTTGGAAACAAAATAATAATAATAATAACAATATTACAACGAAAAAAATAGTCTTAACTTAAGTGACATGGCGGAAAGGGATTTGTTTTTGTCATTTGGTAATGAAACCTTAAAAAATAGAAAAACGAGTAAATTCATATGCTTTCCCTAACACTATTGTTTTCACTGTACTTTAGATTTTTTTATGTACTCAATACTTAAAAGGTCCGGAATCCTATCACTAAGCCTACGCTATTTGTATTGAATTTTTATTTTAATTATGAGGTATTAAGTTAAAAAAATATATTACTGTAAAAAAGTCTTCATACTCTTTAGTTCTACAATTTTTCGAATACATGAACATCATCTACATCTAGGCATATAAAATTGCAATGTACGTAATATGTACATAAAATCATCAACCTTTAGTGCGAAATTTTATAGCGTATTGTTATGATATAAATAAGTTAAAAAGAATATTTTGGACAACTCCTAAAACGTGGTAAAGTTGATATGGATAATATTATTTTTGTGGCTAAATTAACTTAAATATTGGCACCTATAGTATAATATAATATGTCTCCTCTTCATTTTTAGAACTATCAACATCTGTATTTTAGAATTTTGATGGGAATTTTGTTTTAAAAGTATTTTTACATTACGTGTTAAAAGGGTTAAAAGATATGCATGTATAATATTTTTTAGCAGTGTCAATTTATAAAAAAACCGAGTGTAGCCAAAGCACGTCGCTAATAAGAATAATGTGAACAATTGAAAGAAAGTTAGATAATTGGATTTAATTCTTCAAGATGAAGATTTAAAAGATTTTTTCGGAGTAACGGATTGGGTATAGCTCAGTCTCTGAGGTCTCCTCGTCTGGCGACTGCTTGATGACTGTAAGTCTGATTTATGTGCTGTCGTTCGATGAAGTAGTAGTCCGGTAAAAGTAGACATGTCAAAGTGCAAAAATTCGCATAGATAAACTTACCGTTTGGATAAAAAACGCAAAAAATCCATATTTGCGAACTTTGACCTTGAATAAATTTTTTGCAAGTCTGGGATCGATGGGACTTTTTACATTTCATTTATAATCGTGTCCTGAACGTTCGTAACAATTTTCAGCTCTATGCGAATTTTTGTTAACCTACCCCTATTTTTTGGTCTTACTTGACCGAACTATAGCCCGTGTTGCAAGATTGTCTATCACAGGTGCTTGGGTTCAAATCCCGGTCGGATACAAAGTTTTACTTTTGTTTTTTTTGTTTTTATTCAAGTTTTTAGTTCTTTTTTATCTAAAAAATATGACATAACAAAAAAGAACTCCGAGCGAAGTTCGGTCGCTCAGGTATTAAGATTTACCTATATGAGCAAACACCTTTCATTGCGAGGTTAGAGTGGGCATAGACATAATCAATTAGTGTCTCTACATAGAGTTTATATTATTAGAAAGGAATATTTGATTATCGATTTCTTATTTAACTTTGACATTCCCGTATGTATTAAGCTCTTGATGGATTTAGGATTGATCCACGTATAGTGCCGATCACAGTTCGCTCTTGGTCCGATATTGGTTTGGTAAAGTTTATACAAGATAACAATGAGTGCATTCCCACTATTAGTAAGAATTAAATACTGTTCGAATCACGCTCCAGTTTTTTATATAAAATACTTTACCAGACCGGACCAAGAACGAATTATGATTAGCACACTACATGTCTACGTGGATCAGCCCCTAATATGAAATTACTAAGTTATCTTAGTTAAAGTGTTGAAATTAAAATAAACAAAAATTAATGATTATTAACAAAATTATAAACATGTAGTAGGTATATTTGAACAATCTCAATTCCCATTTTTATTATTAGATTTTGTTAGCACTTTAAGCATTTAAGCAATTAAATCTTACGCACACAAATCAGACCATGTTTGATATCACGTTTTTTATAGAAAAAATTTATTAGGGCTTCGCAGTTTACCTACCTGTTTTTACATCCATTTCCTCACGTAGGAAATCATAAAATTTTATATTTATGAGTTTTAGCGTTTTAATGAAAGTGACTTCAATTAAAATGGTTCAACAAGTTTTATCTAAAACCAAATGCTAAATACATGTTTTCAATTTTTTTTAATATAACTTCTAGTAAGTGGGACAAAAGTTAAACATAACCTTTACTTCAATAAATTATGTTACTGTATAAAGTCTAATTACTTAATGTGTAGTAGAGACACATTTTTAACTAACGGAAAAAGATTTTACGAGTATATCAGACGCATATTTTTTACACAGTACAGTACAGCAGTCCAATTTTGCTGATTACTTTTTTATTGGATAGAGTTTGAAATTGGTCCTTACTCAATTTTAAGATAATGTTCACCGCAAAGAGTAGTAACTCACTTATTTTTTAAAGGTTATAATTAATACATACATATTAATCACGAATATAAGAATTAAATCAAAATATTCACAAAAAAACTTAACAGACCAAAAATAAAACTATATAACGAAAAAAATATAATATGAAAAAAATGATCCCATTATTTTTTTAATATTATAAATACGAAAGTTTGGATGAATGTTTGTTACGCCAGAATAGCAGAACGAATCTGGATCAAATTTGGCACAGAGATAGATTATAGTCTGAAATAGCACATAGGTTACTTTTTATCCCGGAAAATGTACGGTTCCTGTGGGATAGATTTTTTTTTATTTTTCACTATGGACGATCCCGAGCAAAGCGAAGGTGAGTTGTTAATCCTTACATAAATTAATTAAAATTAGAAATGTTTATATTTAGAAACGTGATTTTTTATATAATGAAAGTGTTAATAAACAAACTTTTTAAGAAATAATCTTTTCTAGAAAGCAATAAAAGAAAACGGGATTATTAGTGTGTTCATTTATATAATAAAATTGTTTTACTTCAACTAAGTACGTTTAAACGACTTTATATTCGAGTTTAATTTTCTCACAGATTATATAGTTATCCCGATCCCATATTGGCTAGATTCTGGAAAGTTGTAGTTAAGTGACCATAATTGCGATACTAAAGGCAACTAGCGTAGTTAGTTAGCTTTAAAGGCGAAGCTGGTACGGCTTGGGATCGGTTACTAATAACTTTAATAGGTTTCGCGTGCTTGGCAAATAATTTGTATCAGTGTAATTGGAAACGTATATGTGATCTGGTTTGCGATTTGAAGAAATAATATACTTCTATGTCTTTGCTAAGCTTTATTTATTGTATTATGATTAACGGTATCGACAAAAATATCTTAATACTTTGAAGGTTTTAGATTTTCCTTCCAGTGGGTTTTACACATTTTTTCTTATATACATAATATCGTCGTTGCGCGTGCAAAAGTGGCTATGTGTTATTTAGTTATTTTCGGTTTTTTATGCAGTTTTAATCGTTATTTCACGATATATAACGATTAAAACTGCATAAAAAACCGAAAATAACTAAATAACACATAGCGACTTTTGCACGCGCAACGACGATATGTACATTTTTATATGGTCACTAGTGACTCACACTTACTCCGCTCGAGTACGTCCCTAGTTACGGTTTAACGGTTAGTATAGATATCCCACATATGAGGTATTTTCTCGCAGTAAAAAGTATCCTATATGTTGACCCGGATAACCAGCTATCATCATACCAAATTTTATCAAAATCTGTCTAGTGGTTTTCTCGTGATCCGTTCCCAGACTGACAGATAGACAGACAAAAATTCTGAAAACAATAGATTCGGCATTTGCATCGATAATAATAACTATTTCAATAATTTTCCAAAAAATATTTAATGTACAGATTTGACTCAGAATTTAAATATGAGATTATAAATCTATTAGAAAAAATAATCTATTAGAAATCATTAAAAATATATTAGATTATAAATCTACCTTCGTATATTTATTTATATACGAATACGTCGGTCGGGATAGAACCAGCGTCCCTCAAGGTAGTAGTAGTACAATGTATACATTACTAAGTACATTGTTATATCATAGACAAGCAAAAACTTATAACATAAAACAATCGTAAATGAGTGTTATCATCTTCTTTATGGCGCGTAACTACCGAGCTTTTATTTATAGTATGATGAAGTAATATTATGGTTATTATCTATAGGTACTAAAAAGCTTTACTTAAAGCTCGCGGGAACCGACTTTAAGGCAATTTAGTGATTACTTATTAAGTAGGAAAAAACTGAGCGTTCACTAATTACCATTTTGGGAAACTCCTAAAATGGTAATTGGTAAATGCACGAGTTTTTCTTCATCAACTCACTTGATTTGTTTTTTTTTTCTCACATCAACAGAGCAATGGATGGATGTTGTTTTTTGCATAGAGAAAGTTTATGGTCGTTAAGACTACATATTTAGTATTTACCTTAGTATATGAAGTGGTACGATGTTAGGGTATAAAATGTTACTTAAGAACGCTTCTAGGTGAAGTAAGGGCGGGTAAGTCAAACTATAGTTATAAGTAGTCATATATGTATTACTTGTTTACGCTGTAACGGTTTAACAAATTCGAGTGCATTTCGAAATAGAGATAGCTTAATTTCTGGATCAACACTTAGGCAATCTAGGCATAGGTTTAGTGGCGTCGTGATTGAGCGCGTTGGGTTTTAGTGGGTAGGTACTACTGGTTTTTCTGGCTGGTGGGACTCATATTACCTGTATGCGATGGTATGCGTAAATTAAATATGTTAACATTAAAAAACGGTACTTTTTATTGACATATACTTATACTAGATAGACTTAGACATAGACTTTAATTGTATCTACGATTATAGATTTCACAATTAGGACAGAGAAGCAAAGAGAAAGTAATACTTTAACACATTTCGCTTTAGTGGAAAAAATAATACAAATATCTAACTCGTGTAAGTATTACAAGTTCATTAGCTTAGATTGAGCCTCATAGCTCTAACTAAAACGGAACTTAACAGGTTAGGTTAAGCAGTAAGTAGAAGGAAACAATTTAATGCCATTAGCATGCAGACGGTAATGTATGCATGAGAAAAAAATAAATCCATGTAAAGTCTGGGAGTTATCTTTTAAGTGGTTAAAGAATACCTGTACGTTGTATTTAATTAAGGTGATCTTATTAAGGTATGTTTTGCTAAAGAAAACTTTTCTTTATTATATACCGACTAAGCAAAGTAGTTGAAGGTCGTGGATCTTTATTTTATTTATGCTCAATGTCCAAAAAATTATAGTTTCGACTGTACTCCTATACATTTTAAGAACTATCGAGCGATTTGATTTAAAATTCAAATTCAAAATATTTTATTCAGATATAAATTATTACAAATTTTTAATGAACATCATGAGTCTTCGAAAAGAAGAAGTCTCAGATTTGAGAAGAGCTGGCGAAAGGAACTCGTCGGGATAAATTTTTTTTAATCTTTTTTATAGTTAAATTATAAGTTACAATAATTATACAATAATTGAAGTAGCCTAGAGGCGATCACACAATTCCCAAGGCGTACCTAGTCAATAACCTAGCCATAGCATATTTATGAGTGTACAATAGGAGATGAATTGGCAGGAGTGAGAGTTAGAGACAAAGGCACCCTTACTGATCGAAACCTTAATAGTTAGGGTTGATACAGCTGTTTTATGTTACATTGCGTAAGCAAACCGGAGTGAACACTTAAAGAAATCTGTCCGGGTGCCAAACATACTACGGCTATCCTGTGTAGTTTAACTTTACAAGCAAAACTGTACAGGCATCTAATATATGACTACTTTTGAATTTATACAAAAGTAAAATCTAGGACATCAGATTAATTAAAGCAATTTTGAACAAAAAGCAATGTTATCAGGCATTCAAAAGACTTTGTGTTATTGGGAATATGCTTACCTAAAACTATATTACAAAAATATATTGAATTGAACAATAATAACAAAAATATCAGATATTTTGTAGGTATGGGTATAACACAACATGCCATGGTGTCCCAGAAATTTTTAAATTTAATAAGCTTTTAAAATATTTTTCTGACAAATTCTCCGGGCGCGTACCAGTTTAATAGCCTGTTTTAAAACCATAAAAATAACTATGGAACTTCCGCCAATGTTTCCAGAAAGTCAATCAATTAAAGTTGTTTTTAAAAATGTGGGGCCCTTACACTAATTATGTGTCTAGAATTCGCTAAAAAAAGATATAGTTTCAATCAAACACGTCATATAGACTTCATTACCTTTGTTTTTATCCTTTCATTCAATTCTCGAGTATCACTCAATGACGATGATTGACAGATGAATGTACACTGGGATATGATAATAATTAGTTGTAATTAGTTGGTACAGCCGACTTATTAGGCTTACAATGGAGTTTCCAATAAAGTTTCTCTATGTAGGCTTTAGGATATCCTCGATTTAGTTAATTGAGAACCTCTTAATATTTTTAGCAAGAAATATGTTTCAAGTTTTCAATTGTGAAATTAAGTTGGTAAGAACTAGTCCTCGTGTTAGGTTTTATAATGAATCTAATTAAATTAAAGGACTGTTATAGTAGTTATTAGACTGGAATAAATAAGATGGTTAAAGCTACACTATACAACCTGCTACCTATAAAATTTAACGTTTCCTATGGAAATGACTTAGTTTTATGTGTTTTCTTAACCGTGCGTAGTATAGCCTAAATAGTATTTAAATGAATGAACTGGCTCGACTAGGAAAGTAGGTACCTGTCATGTGTGCCACACATTGTTATCTCCTGGTTAATTTCTAAGAAATCAATTGTTAACTGGCATACCGGTGTGTCCGCGCCTCTCGACAGATTATTTACGTAAACAAGTATCCGTACTGTTGTGTTTTATTTGGTAAGTGAGAGAGCCATGGTTTTCTTAAGGTTCAAGTGTTTATAGCTGCAGTTACTTCTAAACATCAGGCAGATCGTATGCTTGTTTGCCATCTTTCTACTATAAAAAAAACATATAAGTAGCCAGTAGGTATGTCTTCAATGTCCCTCAAAAAGTACAATGTGTTAGACACGTCATAGTTATTTCTTTTTTTTAACTGCACAAAGCCGAAACTACGGGTTTATGCTAGTATATTATTATAAGAATTTTTCGTTTTAATTTCTCACAATTAGTGTATGTTACATTAAACTGCTTACATGTAGGTATACGAATTTAAACAAAAGCATGTCAATTATTCAATGATTTATTTCTAAGATTTGTATTATATTAAAATCGATGGCATCACACAAAAAATAACTCTATCATTTTGAAAATAAAGTCTAGAAAGACTTATTTTATTTCAGTCCGTATAAGATTGGCGTGACTGACTTCAATTTAATAACAATCAATGTAATTCTACATAATGAATCGGTACCGAAGCTGTGCACATCCTCCACACTTTTCCAACGTTTTTAAATCATTTAATTCGTTTAGAAACGGAGATATGTTTTGACAGATAACATATTTTGGAAGATTTTAAAATTTAAGATTATTGTTATTAATTTTTACTAAACATCCTAATAATATAAATATCTTTTTCCTTCAAAGTTAACGATTTTTGGACACTACAGCATATATAATGAATGAACAAACTGCACTGCAACACAAGATATTTACAATTTACATGTACCTATTTAAACTAACATAACAACCAAGACCATAATACATTAATACGATTGCAGCATAAACAATAAATCAGTACGCTTGAGTTAATTCGTTATTTTTATCGATTATCAGAATAAATTAATATAACATGCTCGGTTGAACTCGAAACGAATGCATGGCTGATATATGATTTTTTTTTATTTAATTACACTAAATATTTATTATTACATTAGAAGTCATAAAGTATGTCTTAGTTGCGATTTATTTATCATTTTATATTAGTTTGAGAACAATTAGGGGCTAATTTTCACTTTGCTTTAGTGCTTTTCGAAGCACCATTTGTATTTATTATAAATTTATTAATAGCCTCGTAATGTCTTTAAAATTTTATTACATACTTATTGTTACTAGTATATAGCCCACGTGTTACACCAGGTCATACAGGCCGTATTTATAGTTGTAGTGTAGTAGTAGTAGGCCTTTGCGTCAATTCCAGACGATTTATGGTGCAATGTTAGAGATGCACCTCTTCTGGCGGCTGTATAGACCGATGCGAGAGCGACATGTCTTACCGCAGACCTGACAGGAGAAGTTTGCGACTGATGGTACTGAGTCGCCTAGACGTCGTCTTTGTCTCTTGTCAGCAAGTGCCGCGAACGCCGGTCTCATCGCAGAATCATCAGGATTCTGCGATGAGTTGTAGTGTAAAACTTATCAAATTGATTATTATAAGAAACATAAGGCACAATCAATCTTTTATTATGCTTTCGTTCAACTTCACAGTTCAGCTCAGTCATTAATTTTGACCAAAACAATGAAGAGACCACTCAGATACTTACCTTGAAATAGCTAAGGTCATAAAACGTTAGTGGATTAATTCTTTATAAAATACTACATTTGTTTTGCGGAAAGTCATTATTGTAAGCATTTCGCATAATTTTTCAATAAATATAGGCAATTATTTTTTTCAATTCCGTATGATAGAAGATAGAATACGTACACTGTAAGAAGCCTAGTTTAATTGATTCAATTTAATTGTAAAAAATGTAGCAATAACATTTTACTTTATAAGAATTTCTGTATATTTTATATAATAAGCAAAGCCATGGGCAAAAACTAATTTATTAGGTTCTGTGAAGAACTGTGAAAAAAAAACCCAGTAATTTGAGGTAAAAATGCAAAAGACGTTTTAATTCACGAGGTATAGGTACACTCGATTCTATTCTATCAAGCTATTGTTACGGTTAATTTAATTGAATCAGTTACGTTCTTTCTCCACAGACGACAAATGTAATAGATTGTTATTAATGTTATTTCTAATTTAATCTTACTTCAGAAACTCTCTTTTGTTTACATCTTTTTTGTATTTTAAATACATACATATAATCACACTACATGGCTGACACAGCTCAACGAATTTCGTACATAAATAGACTTTCCAAAATGTGGCGGCTTGTACATAATATTATGGATAGAATAGGCACATAGGAGGCCAAATCTATAGTTTTTAGAATTTTTGTCTGTCTGTCTGTGACCGTATTACGGAAAAACCACTGAAAGGATTTTAATGAAATTTGGTATGATGATAGCTGGTTATCCGGGTCAACATGTATGATACAGGTAGATTTGGTATAAAATATGCATTATGTATTCGATTTTAGGAGTTAATTATAGTTATTTAATTAGAAAATAAAAAAGTCTTTTCAAGGAATGGGAATTAAAAAGAACGTATTTTTTCTTTAATTTCCTAACTGAAAACATATTAAAGAAAATCTATGAAAATTGTGTATTCAATCTACTTTTTAATATTTTTTAATATAATTTTAGTTTTGCATATTATTTAATATGTATATAATGTAATTAAAATTAACATTATTTATTTGATTTTCAATAGAGGTTGCAATAGTAATTAGCATATCTTTACTTTAATTAATATTAAATTCATATTTATTTTAATAACAGGAAAATGCAATATAGTATTGACAAATAATTATAATACATTACATTAAAATTGTATTTCATAACACTAAAAAATAAACGTGCTTTGTGAAATAATTAGTGTGTTATATAGCCTTATCAACCGACTTTAAAAAGGAGGAGGTTCTCAATTCGGCTGTATTTTTTTTATTTTTGTTATCTCAGAACTCCGTTATTTATTAGCCAATTTTTGTTTTGTTAGAAATGGTATACCTCCAATTCAGTCCCATTTAAATTTGAAAAAAAAAACCACCCCTAAGGGTGGAAAAATAGCTAATGAACAATTTACCAACTTCTAATTGTCATATTGACTTGAAACTTTTCAAATGTTTCTATTTCCGTTGATAGTACAGTGGTTCCTTATTGTCGACCTGATGTGATGGTATGGCTAGAAGGTGGATAAGTGGAACTCTTTAACGGCTTATTTTGTTTGATTTGATAAGCCCACTACCTACGTTAGAATTGGATTCTAGAGCAAAAGTTTTTAGTGTTACTAATAAAAGCTAATTTTAGTTTGTCAGTCTTCATATAAAAATTGGCATCTAACTAACTTAAATGGCTTAAGCGAATATTTTATTAAAATACTTTCTTCTTACTTAGCTACTACTATATCTACACTAAAAAGGGAAATAAATCAAAGTCAGTAAATACAAATAGAAGACACTGACTTCCAAAATATTTGATTAGGTATTTGTATTATAGTAAACGAAAACTACCAATCACTTAGTTTTTACTTTTTAGTGTTTTTTTGAAGTCGGTTTTTTTAAGTTTTTAAATTTTAATTACAGCAATCATGGTCTCTCCCGTGACCATGATTGCTGTAAAGCAATCGAAACGTCGGGAACCAAAAATCAAAATAAATCCGCGAAAAAATCCGAAAAGATAGTTTTATTTAAATGTCAAATATTCGCGTAAATCTAAGAAAGTATTTTTAAATTTTTAAATTTAGTAAGCCACATGCACTAGAAGCTTAGAGGTAACCTCAGGAATAGTGATACAGAGTGATATATCAAATCATTTTTTATACCACAAAGGTGGTATCTGTATAAGTATACTAGCGACTTACCTTCACTGGGTGTATTTCTAGCTGCCAGTAGTACAGGTAGCGCTCCTTTTAGGATTTTTTTTATTACTCCAGGTTATATTCTGTCTGTGCTAAATTTTATCGAAACCGGCCAGCTGTTTCAATGTAAAGGAATAACAAACATATACACAAATAAAATTTCGCATTTATAGTATCTAGTAATAATAATACTTAGAATAACTTCGAATAGCTGTGTGTATGTATGTCTTCGACTGCATAATACTATTTTCCTTCGTCAACTTGTTCTCTTTTTTTTAGTTCACTTTTTACGCAGTCGGGTTTCCGAAATTATACTTCTTTTCGGACGTTTGGAAAAAATTATGAGAGTAAAATTTTTACGATGGGCGCGCACACCGACAGCCAAAAAGCGACGTGATGAAGTTAGCTGATAACTGTTTGTTGCCATGGTAACCGTTGTTATTGTCTGACAAATGATATATAATATATTCTTTCCTTAAATGATATTCTATAAATATATGGTTGTAATATGCCTAATATGCGTTATTTATTTTTATAAATTTATCATTCCTTTTACAGAGAGTTGTGACATACGACACGCAATCTTTAGCTACTTTTGTTCTGTTACGTCAAAGAAGTATAACTTCTTACGTGCGCACATAAGTACACACACACGTTTTTTTATATTTGTGAACTTTTTTTTTATTTACAGCTTCTTAGTTTTGGCCAGTTAGACAAATTTAGTTTTATTGAACAATTTTTTATCCAAAATTACTTTTAAACATACGAGTATAAATTGTATATATTTCTGTAATTACCTCCTAAAAACCTATATTTTTTTCAAAACACACAAATTTTGTGTTTGATTTTTAATGATAGGTATCTATATACATAGGTGCCCTATGACACTCGCGTTATCAAGACGAATGGAATGACGTATCATCAAAATCGGTAAAGCAGTTTAGTAATTACGAGAGAACATAGAATTGGACATACATATATACAGATGAAACATATAACCCTGTTTTGGGTTTCGCCGAAGTCGGGAAAAATAGTCCGACTTTGGCCTATCTGATGATTAACAGTAACTGTAATATTTGCACACAACATATTACTTAAGAGGTTTCCACCTAAGGTGAAGGGGTCGGAAAAAAAAGAGCAGTGATTATCGGCCAAAAAACAACAATGTGCTTATACATAATTTTATTAATATTCTAAGGGTAGTAGACTCTAAGGGAGTCGGTCTATCAATGCTGCAAAAATTCAAATTAAATAATTATATAAGTTAATTTGCCAACTCAATTTTAGGCCTTATGGGAGATGACAAATCTCTTGTTAATCCACATTAGATAGATTAGATTAAGATTGACTTCCGCCCTTTTTAACGTTCCATTGCTGGGTACGGGTCGCCTTTCATTACGAGGGTGATCATGCCATGATCCACCACGCTGGCCAAGTGCAGGTTGGCGAACTTCACATCTTTCGAAAACTCGCTAGGTTCTCTCAGACACACAGGTTTCCTCACGATGTTTTCCTTTACAGTAAAAAATTAATTCATATGACTACTATTTTACCTATATGCGAAGTATGTGTGTATGTATGCGTATGTTTGTTATTTCTCCATGACGAAACGGCTGGATGAATTTAGATTAAATTTTGTAAGTTCACCAATAGACTACAATCCGTACGACATATAGTTTACTCTAAGGTTAAAGGCGCACAAGAGTGAGGGTAAGTCGTTACTTAGAAATATTTTAAAGATTTTAGTTCTTATACAAAACTTAAAACATAAAATTATGTTGAAAACGAGATTCACAAGAGATCTGAGCAGTGCAAAACCCGGGTTTTGAATCCGCTTCATTCTACATCCTAGAGTTCTAAAATTTCTAATAATTGTTTAATATATAATAGTTATTGTATAATAAGGCAATAAATATAAATATTTTGGGACATTAACACAGCACCATCTGGTTCCATGGTAAGCACCGAGGCTTGAGTTATTGATACCAGAGAGTTGATACACTACACATATATGTATAAACTTTAAATACATATACATTATAAATATAAACACTGGAGTACAAACATTCGTGCTCATCACACAAATGAATGCCCCCAGCGGGACTCGATCCCGCGACTGCTGGCACAGCAAGTAGGGTCACTACAAACTGAACCAAACGTGTCATCAAATCGTGCAATATCCTCATAAATATAAATTTAACATAAATTTGCTTCATTAGATAACTTGCAAATGCTATGAAATCATATTTGACTAAATATGATTACATAGCATTTGGTAGTTGTACAAAATAGTAATTTGTGTTGTTAATTTTCAATTAAGATATCAACAAGATACATATTTCGTAATTTATTAATATCTTAGTATACATATTATTACATTTAGGTATTTATGGATCAATAAATACATTATGCATTTTCAGACTAAATTAATTTGACTGACCTTTTGACCGACTTCAAAAAGAACTGTTACATTACAATTCGGCTGTAGGTATGTTTTTATTTTCGGGTGTTATTCGGTATCTTCCTCAATTATGAATCGGTTTTCGCAATTTCTTATTTCAGAGGTGGTCCACTATAAATTAATCAAAAAATTATGCCACTATAGAGTAAAAAATGCCGCTCTGAGTTTAGTGAAATCATAATTAAATGATAGAGTTCAGCGCGTAGAATTGAATGGAAAACAATTTTTGGGACCGCTGATAACAATGGGTTTACCACAAGGCTCGATATTAGGTCCTTTTTTATTTCTCGTCTACATAAATGACTTGCCATTTCTTGTTAGAAATAAACATGGTATAGTACTGTTTGCCGATGACACATCTCTTTTTTTTTAAATTGAATGCCAGCAAAACGATTTTATCAATGTAAACTGTTGCAGATGTAGTAAACTGGTTTAATATAAATAATTTGCTTTTAAATCGAAAAAAGACCAAATGCATAAAGTTCACGCTTCCGAACGTAAGGTCCCAAACACCCTCTATAATAATCAAAGACGTACAGCTTGATTTAGTTGATAGGACAATATTTTTAGGCATTAAATTGGACTCTAAACTACAATGGGGTCCCCACATAAATTATTTATCAAGTAGACTTAGCTCTGTAGTTTTTGCGGTAAAAAAGATTCGACAATTAACGAATGTGGATACAGCTTGAATAGTATACTTTAGTTATTTTCATAGGGTCATGACATATGGTATTATAATACGAAGTAATGCTGCTGATATAAATGACATCTTTGTTTTACAGAAAAGAAGTATTCGTGATATACAAAATAGGCTCAAGAGAGTCAGTTAAAGATAAGTATAAGGAAGCTAACGTAATGGCTGTACATTGCCAGTATATCTATAGGTATATGAAAATCTATTATATGTCCATAAAAGTATTGTTCAATTTAAGAAAAACAGTGATTTTCATAGCCTAAAATATCAGAAATAAATATAAACTTGCAGTATTCACTACTAGGCTCCGTAAAGTGATCAATCCATTCACAGGTAATTCTGTAAGATTTTATAATAAATTACCACACAATACCAAAGTGTTATCAGTGGATAAAAAAACATGTGTCAAAAGTAAACTTATATCCAAATCGTATTACAATATTAATGAGTATTTAATTGATAAAAAGGCATGGGACTGATATTAATTATTATAATTGGACGTATCGTCCTGATTCTACATCAATAAATGTTTTAAATAAAACTATCTTTTCGGATTATTTCGCGGATTTATTTTGATTTTTGGTTCCCGACGTTTCGAATGCTTTACAGCAATCATGGTCACGGGAGAGAGAAGTCTTAGCTACCTCGGTGGTGTAATGGCTAGTATGTACGGCTGCACATCCTGAGGTCCTGGGTTCGAGTCCCGGGTCGGGCCAAGTTTAGTTATTGAGTCTTTCTGTATAGTAAGCCTCAGTAACAACCCGGAGTTGGGAAGTTGGCGGTGTTTCACCCCCGTGCCTCGGAGAGCACGTAAAGCCGTCGGTCCTGCGCCTTAACTCTCACCGGTCGTGTCGAGTAGTCGTCCCACCGGAGTATGAGAGTGACAGGAATAGAGAGTGCACTTGTGTCTGCGCGTACACTTGTGCACTATAATATCTCCTGCGCAGTTGGCTAGTCTCAATGAGATTGGCCGCCGTGGCCGGAATCGGTCAGGAGGACATTATATTATAATATTATTAAATATCTTGATAAATGCTACAAATAATATCATATACTCAGCTAATATATATACTAGTGATTAATATTATATTAGTGATAATGATTATGATTATTGATCTATGATTGATATGATTATTTGTGTGCCAAGTTATGCTCAAAGATGAGCTTACAAAGGATTTTTTGAAATTATTCATTTAAAGGCAGAAATGGATTACAAATTTTGATTGTTGATGGAAAATCACAACTGATTCGCTGCTTGTCCTAAATTACTCAAATACAGCAAAATGCTATTTATTGTTCAGAAGTGCCTTATCTTCTTAGTTCATGGTTAAGATTATATATACACTTCAGAAAGTACCTATTATATTCACACTTCACCATATTTACATATATTTTTCTTTAGCCAAATGCCATTTTTGGAATCCTCATTCTTTCATTCTGTTCGTTTGTATGTAAAAGCTGTCTCACTTAAAATACTGTACATCTAGCTGGAAATGATCCAATTTTAAGTATCTTCAGCCACAAATGTTTTAAAATCATCTGAATGTAAAGGAAGAACCAAGAGCTCACAAATTACTTCTGCATATTTCTTAAGGATTTAATAAAAAACTATGCATTATAATCTCAGTTCCAGTAAAAACTTGAAGTAAGTGAGTACTTGTAAGCATTCGTATATTTGAATTGTAAATACGTTTCAAAATTGCGACTTAACAGCTTTAATTTGAATAGGTTAATTTTATGATCTACTAAAAATATTTAAATACAAAATGAATATTAACCTTTGATATATGTAGTTTTATATGCATTTCGTACGGACGTTTAAATTCCGGAAAGTTTTAAACAATGTAACGACATTGTATCTATAATGAATACAAAATGATTGTTTTGGCTGTATGCTCGTAACTCGTTAGACAGTATTGGCATTTAAATGGCATAGATAGAATATTTTTTTTAAACTATCATTATCTTTAAGCGTGTTTTTCTAATTTATTTATAAAAACTCTAACACTGACTGACTGACAATGCAAAACCTAAAAGACTGAATCTAGATATTTACATTTTGAACATACATTTTTATAGTAACACTAAGGATTTATTTTATTTTAACAAGAGAACACGAATTTTTTATATTTATTTTAAGGTACGTTTGTAAAAACCTCAATCGATTTTTTAAATATATAGTAGGTAGTTAATATTACTAGCTCTTTAAAACATTGGACCCACAAGATTGGGGCAATATGAAATTAATATACTGGGACTTCGCTCAGCTCACTTACACTTTACAAGTTGACTTGTTAACTAAAAAAGACTATTTAAACTACACATATACAGGGACCTGAAAATATAAACGCATGAAATCATCTTTAGTTCATGATATTTGACAACTTACAACCCTTTACAGCACAACCACCCCTCTCCCCCCTCCTCCCACACCTATTTGTGTTGGCAAATTAAAAAAAAATGGACTTACTTTTTGAATTATGCCGAAAACATGTGAAACGTTTTTTAATCTATCTACCTATAAGTATATATTATAAAACAAAGACGGGCTAATTACACCATTTATAACTCAAGAACAGCTGGACCGATTTTCATGATTTTTGTTTTGTTGGATTTGTCTCCGTCCCGAATAGCAGAATAACTATTAAAATACCATGAATTAACGAAAAAAAAATACATGGCTAATAACTATTTATTCTATCCATTTAAAACGTACTTAGGGACGCACCCGAGCAAAGCAAGGGTAAGTCGCAGGTTACTTATAGGAATAACATCTTTTGTTTTACATTATACGTTCAGTCACTGGAAAATTCTTTAGGATAAACCATATGCATATTATTTATTTCGTGTGTCCGTTGTATTGCGATTGCGATGACGCCATGCATTTTAAGTAAACTTCAATTTAAACAAAGTGTTTGTGCACTTTTGTTATTTTTTTTAAATCAGAGTAACAAAGATGAATAATAAACATTTAAATTTACCAGTTTTTATCCAGTTATTAAGACTTAGATTAATTTTACATAATAGGTACACTCATTTTAGGTAATATTATGTTTTCTCGTTTTTTACCATTTTGAAATTATTGGGGATGTCAATATTTAAAAAAAAAACATGAAATCTTAGAAATATTCTTTCTCATTTAAAATGTATGCTGTATGTATATAAATGTATAATGTCTTTAAAAGCTAAACCAAGCCAAGCCAAAAGCCAAAGTATTTACAATAAAGTAAGAAGAACAATTACTGATATGTAAATAGTACTGTAAAATGCTGTCGTTGTTCAGAAAATACCCACTAGGGAAATCTAATCACTAATATCACAGTCTATAAAACAATACAGTCATCCAACGAAGCCGTCTAGACAGGGCAATCGTGCGGGGTGTGAGAGGTGAGACGCGGGTAGGCGAGCCCGAGCTGCATACATTTCTGCCGCCCGAATTAGTTAGCAGCTCGGGACACGACCTTAAGGGCTATCGCGCGTTTATTTTAATTTGTAAGCAATTAAAATGGTTCATACTACCTGTGCTATATTATATATTTTTTGCTAAAATTATTTATTAACATGACGATTTTTTACATAATTAAGTTTAATAACAGAAATTTCAAATCCAGTAAATCTAGAAACCGAAAATATTTGCCCGTTGCCCATTTATGATAAGTGATTTGGAAATCTATTAATTACATTATATCATATAAAACTAACTTTGCTAAAAAATTGAAAATTATGATTTTTTATATTACTAAATTCAATTTGACTTATGTAATATAATTTGCTAGATTTAATTTATTTTTATTATAACTTAATTTATTTCATTCTAATTATCTAATTATTCATTAAATTAATTATAATGTCACATAGAAATATTCATTCAATCAAATCAAATAATTGTTAAACCAATTGTATATTTTATTTTTTATTAAAGAAATAAAAGGCTTATTATTATTATTATATGAAATTTTGTAAAACTCTATTTGAATTTGCCTCCGCGAAATGCCTTTTTGTATTCTTTGCTATGAAGAACTTTGATAAATAACTAAATAATAATATTATATTTTAATTAAATTACAAAAAAAAAAACTGTAACAACCCTGCGTATTGCGAAGTACGCTACGCGGTGTCGGCTTTTCTTCAAACATCAAAGGCGATAGCCCACTGTTATTTTTTAGTACACTGTGCTAATATGTAGTTTTCACTCAGTCGGAGCTGTAAGATTTTGGTGGATTCATGCGGCTATTATGAATGCGAAAATTTATATGTTTCTTACTATTTCACGATAAAACGATTGGACAGATTTGGATAAAATTTGTAGTTACCTACTTGCTGTGCCAGCGGTCTCGGGTTCGAGTTCCGCTGGGGGAACTCATTTGTGTGATCAGTACGAATTTTTGTACTCCAGCACGAATTTTTGTACTCCAGTCATGGATGTTTATATTTATAATAATGGGTATGTATTTAAAGTTATATATGTGTAGTGTAACAACTACCTGGTATCCATAACACAAGCCTCGTAGCTTACCATGGAACTAGATGGTGCTGTGTGTTAATGTCCCAACATGTTTATTTATTTATTTAGTACACTAATACAAAATGATCTGGAGTAACACACAGGGCATATACTTTTAGGCATCTAGCAACGTCGCTACGACGACAATGAAATCGCTAGTAGTACATAACTACTTAAAAATGAGTAATCGAAGATGAATTTCGTTCTCCCCATAGCAAGCAAATGTATTCTTAGCTAGGTAGGTATAGTTAGGTATTTCTGCAAAAAAATTGGTTTAAAAGATTGTTTTGTTCTTAAAATTATGTTAATTAGCAAGTACAAAGAAGTCAAGTTACCAGTCATTGTCCTTATGAGCACACTATTTAGCTTGTTGACCGACTTTAAACAAGAAGAGGTACTCAAATTAGCTGTATGTAATTTTGTCTTTATATATGTCAAGCGATATCTTCGCTAATTGCAGTTAACCGATTTACGCTTCTCGTAAATTTTAAAAATCTAGTTTAAGTTCGACCACGATAAATTTTTATTGGATACGACTAAAGCTCGTCAATCTAAGCCGCTAAACAAAAAAAAAAAAAACAAAAAAAAAAAACAGAAAATCGGTTGAGAAACACAGGTGAAAAAGGTACAGAACTGTTTTGTCTTTGCTCATTTATATATAGATTTCTTCCAAGATGGTGGAAATTATTTTTATTTTTACATTTTCAAGTCGTCTCAAAAAGACATTTCAAAAAGAGACTATTCGTGAGACTTCTAAGTTAAGATATAAACATTATGAAGTCATTTAGGTTAATAATATGATATGATGGTTCCATTGAGTTGGCCTGATGATGACTGATGATATCTGAGTAAACCATAGAAATCCTTCACTTATATAAATACTTAAAAAAAGTTTGCTTAAAAAAACTATTATTACATTATTTTGTCATAACTATTATACTACCTAAGCTGTACTGTTCACAGAATACTATATTTTCAGATGAATGATATAGGGATAATATAATGATATACATACAGCAGGTTTGTTTATTGTTTATATACATATGTTTAAACCACTTGAACTTTTTTATAATTCGACTTTGAGGTAGCGGTCACGACGACCTGAGTTACGCAGAATGCAACTAAATTATCTTTTTAATTATCAAATGTCTAATTACTACTGAATAAAATTTATTTATTTCAACAAATTTTAATTATATGCTTTGTAAAACCGAAAATTCATAATTGAGTTTTTATAATGTGAGGTAGGTATTTTATTTACTTACAATATCTAGGTATCATTTTTATTTAAATGTAATATTTTTATTTCTTAGATTTATGCGATATTTGACATCTATAAATATAATAAAATTTTAACCGAGTTGAATTTATTATATACATTAAATATTTTTGAAAAACCTTATCGAAATGGTCATTATTATCGATACAGAGGCCGAATCTATAGTTTTTATAGTTTTTAGAATTTTTGTCTGTCTGTCTGTCTGAGAAAGCATCACGAGAAAACCACTCGACAGATTTGAAATTTGGTATGATGATAGCTGGTTATCCGCGTGAACTTATAGGATACTTTTTACTGCAGGAAAATATCTCATCTCTGAGAAATCTATACTAAACGTTAAAACGTAACTGAGGACGAACTCGAGCGGAATGAGGGTGAGTAGCTAGTTTTTAAATAAATTATATTTTTTTGCGTGGGTAGATATTGTCTGTGATATCTGTATATTGACTTTTGAGACGTCTAAAACCTTAGACGACTAAAGCGTGAATGTGTAACAAACGTACACATACATAAAATTTCGGAATTTTTAATAGTAGTGTGACTTTTTCACGTTCCTTCGATACAGAATATAAAAAAAAAATACAAATTATATAACAAAAATTACAATTGGATTTAGCTTTTTGACCTGCTAATGGATATTCATTTGTGACTGCAGTAAGCGTTGTAGGTAATTTCCTAGTATAGTAGTTATTAAAAAATTCAATTATATAGACGGAGCTCGCCAAAAAAATATGTTTAAGAAAATAGTAGCTTGATTTTGCCGTTTATGCTACTATTTTGCCATGCAGATCGTTTACTTTCTTCAAAGAATAAGGGAAATTTTATATAGGTATTAGTCGTTAATTTACAATTTTAGATATGAATATAATACTTTCTTAGATTTACGCGAATATTTGACATTTTAAATAAAACTATCTTTTCGGATTACTTCGCGGATTTATTTTGATTTTTGGTTCCCGACTTTCCAATGCTTTACAGTAATCATGGTCCTGTGACCATGATTGCTGATTGATTCACAGTTTTATTAAAAAATATGAATAATAATGAACAATTAAGTAAAATCATTGTATATTATTTTGTATTTGTGCTTAAAAGCATTACTTCTCTTCCCATTGAAAGAGTAATAGCATAATAATATAAAATAAATGCAACGTAAAAAAAAATACTTAATTTATTTCTTTTTTACATTATATTTATTTACTTATTACAGTACCTAATAAGTATTCTATTATATGTATATTAATTTAAAACATTATTGTTTGGCTTCATGTACTATCGTTCTATGACACTCTTGTCTATATTTTTTCTTAGTCTTAATTCTACTTGGATCAAAAATTATTCTTAAAGTAGATATGTACCTTGGTTCCGGACTATCAAATCATCAAAAATAAGTGAAAAGCGTGGTGCTGCTTACTTAGTTTTGCAGATATTTATTGTTATAAAATTAAAAAAGAAACACCTCATTTTCCTTCTATATTCAGTCCCTTTTAATTTCCCATTGCTGGGCACGGGCCTCCCTTCAATAATAGGGGAGGCCATAGTTCACCACGCTGGCCAAGTGCGGGTTGGTGGACTTCACCTGTCATTCGAAAACTTGTTAGGTCCTCTCAGACATACAGGTTTCCTCACGATGTTTTCCTTCTCCCTAAGACAAGTGGTAATCATGTTGGAAATGATTCGCACATGAAAATATCAGAGGTGCGATACACAGGATTTGAACCCGCTTCACTCGGTTTCCCAAGCGAGCGCGTTATTACTGGGCTACCACTGCTTCATTCAATATGTAGCATGTTAATTTAATAATGGCAGAATGTTATTGTTTAATAGTTAATTCGTAATTTTTCAAAGTCTTGATGTCAAATCAATAAAACATTAACTAATTATGCAGTCAAAAGGTTAAGCATATACAGATATTTAAATGAAAGACTCGACTTCATTCGATTGCCTTATAGCATTAGAATATCAAATTGTTTTAAAATAATTTTATATGTATGCATATATACATATTCTTGTAGGTATGTACCGCGCCAACACGCACTTGACCAGCTTAGCGGACTATGGACTGATCCCTCTCGCATTGAAGAGAGGCCTGTGCCCAGCAGTGGGACATTATAAAGGGCTGAATTCAGTTCCACGTAACATCCCAGAAAAGTCAGGACAAATTATTATTTATTTATAAGTGTACAATTTCGACTTTACTTTTTATTAATGTAATTCAATTCCAGAACTGTATTGAGATAAAACAGGCCTCAACCTATAGTAATGGTTATAAAATACATAAATTAACAGGTGCTTAATTAAAAAATACTATTCAATAAATTTATTCCGACAGAAAGAAATAAAATCACAAGCATTATTTCTTTATTCCAATGCAGGTTAATGAAGATATTATAACTAAGGTAATACCAGAGTCACGTGTCCATTGACTGCGACTATTGTGACATGCATCCATTAATTTTTACAGTATAATAATATACCATGGACATCTCTTGAGGTAAATAAAACGTAGCTTATAGCACTCACAGCTATAAAATGTTCTATGGCAAAATCTCTTTAATACGATGCTTTAATGCTGCGTGAAATTATATACTACTAGCAGATCCCGCGGCTTCGCTCGCGCTAAAACTGCAAAAAAATGCTCTAAAAAGGTAGATTTTATACACACTTTCGTTCTCTATTTTACCTTATTTCATACGGGATGAATTCGAAATGAATCGAAGACCGCTAAAACAAGTATTTATTTAATTATATTGAAGAGCATTAATATCAAGTTTCAAGTAATTCTAATCATAAACAATTTTTTGGGTTATATTATAACGTGTTTTCCTGTAGGAATGGGATGATTTCCCACGGTAAAAAGTAGCCTATGTCACACTCCAGCCCTCCAACTATCTCCACACATAAAATCAAGCCAATCTGTCACTCTGTTTTGACGTGAAAGAAGGACAAACAAACAAACAAATAAACAAACTAACATACTTCCACATTTATTATATTAGTATAAATACTTATAGCAACATATTGTTTTTCATATTTTAACAATTTTAACTCAGAAAAAAATCATAATCTTTATGACTTATAGCAGGAAAACGTTATTGCAAAAAATATATAAGTACCTACTATCCTCGCTTGTTTCTAATTTGCGGGATCGTACTTTCGACCAAATCCTCTAGATCTGACTGTCCCATTCTAATTAAATAAGCCTTTGCTTTAACATATATTCTATAGAAAAAGTATTATTTTTTCCAGATAAAAAGAACCGGTATGCTCTTTAAACGATTTTTTTATCCAACATTAAAAATATCGCGTTAATAGTGATGCATCAGTTCAGCCATTGTGAGAATTTGATAGTACAAGCAGACAGACTGATATTTTAACGGTTGTTTAAGCTTTGAATATTGTGCAAATAACTATATAAGCTTACATTAGCTTGATGAAATTTGAAGTAATCTCATAAATCACATAAATTATTTAAAATTTTAATTTTCTAGGCTACATAACTTTACCTATATAGGTAAAGGTATTTTAGTAGTAGGTAAAAAGGTATTATGTAGGTAATAACTTCAATAAGTTATCTATTAATAAAAAGTTACACTTACAGCAAAATTGTTAAAACTTAAATGCTTAAATTCAGCAATTATTTATTGTACAAGACTAGATTCAAACAAAAATTGTCAATTTTTTTATTTTATGAGAATTTTCCCAAAGATTTGTTTATCCGTTCGTTGATTTTCCGGATTATTCTTTGTTTAAAAGTTTTCGATTATTTTTTAAATTGGGGATTTATATTTCGCTGAAAAGTCAGAAGCCAAGGACAAATTAATAAAGTAAATTTTGCAGCAAGACTTTATGGCATGCCGTTAATATTTTAATAAGAATGAAGAATACAGCCTTCAGGGTTTTTTTAAATATTTGTATGGTACCTTTATGACAAGTGTAGTCTATTCGAATATTAAACAAAATCCGCCGATTTGAATATAAGAAATATTTGAATTCGGTAAATCGTTGATGCATATAATGAAACTAGCACTTCCTGTTTTTATATATTCGACGTACCTACGTATACCTAGAATTGCTAGAAAACGTCAAATTCGTGACTGGCAGTTTTGAATTATACATTATTTAAATGTGTTAATTTTGTAAATGGGTATATAAATACAACGTTGGCAAGATATGCAATTATTTGCTAGACTTATTGTGATTATATGCATAAAGATAAATTTTAATGAACATACGTAAATACATCTTTACATTAGTGTGTATCCTAGATAAGTGTGTACATGACATTTCGTGTCTTTTATGGATAAAAATGTCACAACTGACAGACTCAACAAATCCCAGCCCAAACCGCTGATGATGACAAGTTTGAAATTCGGAGAGGATATTGATTTTATACTGTAGGCGTAATTTAATTCTATCATATTTAATGCGAAATGCATGAAAAGTAGTACAAAATAAAAATTAAAAACTAATTCATCAATTAAAGGGGTAAAAAGCGGTGGTAAAGTTTATATGTATAAAAATGTTTATGATGAAAATTACATGAAACTTGATTAATGCTCCTCTGTACAAATAAATAAATATGAATTTTAGAAAATTTAGCCCCTAAAGGAGCAGAAAGGGGTGATAAAGTTGGTAAAAAAAGGTTCCATTTTTATTGTTAAAGTTAGGTATTGAGCTGCAAAGTTAAAAATAAAAATATATGTTTATCAAATTATTAAAAAATCATACTTTAAGAGGATAAACATATTTTCAGAAAGCAGTTAACTTAAAAATTGTTATTTTTAAATTAACTGCACCCTAAAAATATTTTTATCCACTCAAATCTCTAAAAATCCTGCTCTGACGCTGAATTAATGAAACAATAAAAAAATTGCATAGAATGGGATAGAGGTATTTATAACTAAAATAAATTTTACATTAAATAATTGTATTGCTTTTAGAAGAATAGAGTGATAATATGATAATAGAAGAAAAAATAATATTTTTTGTCTATTTCCATCTACGTATGTCGATTTAATAAGATTAAAGACTACCCTAGCTTCGCTCGGGCAAGTTCCTAGTTTCCTTTTGTATTTATAATGTTGTATACAGGCAGCGCCATCTATTGGCAAATTTTATTTCTAGCAGTAGCCTTGAAGACATAGGCTTTGCTTCAGGTCATAGTCTACTAAATTTCATCAAAAGTAATTCGAAGGAGTAACAAATATATTATACACATACAAATTTTCGCTATCATAATAACTGTAGTGTGATTTTACATCTCTTTTCAGACTCATATATTGAATATCCCACTCCCATTTGTGATGAAACGCTTTCTAACAACCTACGATACTATCGCTATAATATAGGGTTGTCTTAATACAACAAATATGGTTAACGTGCGAGTGTATATCTTTGTCTCTTTATACTAAAGATGTTTAAGTTTATATAATAATTAAATATCCATACTAATATTATAAATGTGAAGGTGACTGTCTGTTATCTTTATACGGTTAAACCGCTGAATTTCGATCAAATTTGGCAAGGAATTAAATTGCATCCTGAGGACGGTTATAGTAACTAAGTAACCTATACTATCTTTGATCCTCGCCCCACTTACCCTGCGACCGAAGCCACAGTCAAAAACTAGTCCTACTAATATTATAAATGCGAAAGTTAATGAGGATGTATGTCTGGATGTTTGTTACTTTTTTACGCAAAAATTACTGCACAGTACAATATAGCTCATACATCAGAATGACACATAGGTTAATTTTTATCCCAGAAAAATGTAAGGTTCCCGTGGGATAAATTTGTTTTTGTTTTTCTAGAGGCGAATCTGAGCGAAGCGAGGGTTAGCTGCTCGTTTAAAATGAAACAAATGTGATGGCTTAACTAAAAGAATATATCTACTCTGTTAAATATTTTATATTGTCCATCTTGGCTTAGACAACATTGAGCACCGAAACGAACTTTTAATTTGTAAGCGCGTTTTGTGCAATATTAATAAATACATATTAAATATTTTTTGTTGGACCATCACAAACGTTTAAAAATAAATAACCAAATCGGTCCAGACGGTCCCAAGTTAAGCGCTAGCCAATGAATAGCATTTCATTATATTTTTAATTTTTATTATATTGATTATTAATTATACATAGTTTAGGTGTAAATGAAAAATTGATTTAATTTTTACTGTTTTGTAAGTCTAACCCAATTAGATAGGTAGTAAAGAGTTTGCTCGAAGCAAGAAATAAAGCGGGTTCAAAACCCGGGTCCCACCCTTCTGGTATTTTAATGTGCAAATCATTTTCAACATGATTGACACTCACCGATGTTATCACCTTGCGGTGAAGGATAACATCGTGAGGAAACCTGCATGTCTGAGAGAGCCTAACTAGTTTTCAAAAGACAATTGAAGCCCGCCAACCTATACTTGGCCAGCGTGGAGTACCCACTATGGCTTGATCCCCCTTGCATTGAGAGAAGGTAGGTGCTCAGAACTGGGACTAAAAGAGCCGAATATAATGAACAGTAAATTTTTTTTGCTAGTGATTTTTGTAGGTAGGTACCAAAAATAAAATATTCTTTAGCTAACCTAAAAATATCGTTCAAGAGTTTCTATATTTCGATGGACAGACGGATATGACGGAATTATTAGTGTTCCGCTTTAGTTTTTTTGCTATGGAACCCTAAAATTACCTTAATCGTAATTAATTAACATAATATTTATTCCTGTAATTTTAATAAATCAAAAATCGTAAAAATCATTTAATCGGTTAATTTGTTCTTTGCTAGTTTTGTATAATTATAATTGACGTAATAAATTTATCGAAATGTTTGCCATTTTTTGGTAATAATTTTTAATTATTATGAATCACAACAATTATTATTTTTATTTTAACAAAATACAACGAATTAGTTTCAAGATGGAGGATATGTTAAGTCAAAACTAATATTCAAGGTTACCCAAAATATTTGCTTCATGCGAGAATAGAACTCACGACCTATGTATATCGGCACTAAACAGGAAAGCAGGAAGAAGGTAGACAGTAAGTAAGAATTCAATATTTGTTCAATAATTATTACCTACTGTAGATTAAAATAAGTTTATTGATATATTTTTGTATAACATATTATTATGTAAAGTAATTTGATTGGTAGGGTTTTATACAATAAAAAAAAGAGAAGTAATATCTATTTTCTCTTTTATTTATATTATTTCTTCATCTCTTTCTATGCGAAAATCTACAAACTACGAGTAGGTTGGAAAATCAATAATTTTAATAATAATCATAAACACAAACTTGATTCACGTGATAGATAATTGAATCTAATTTTCATGATGATAATTGTCGTTTAATTTTTGTTAATTTGTCGTTAAATTGTTTTTAAATTAATCTACGAATATTTCTTTTTTTAAGCATGCCACATCTATTTTAACATTATTTTGTCACGAATGTCTTAAAGCCGATTAATGATTATTTTAATTGTAATTTATTAGATGTCATCGGGTTTTTATCATTATTAGAGACTAACAACTCATCCTCGCTTTACTCGAGTTCGTCCCTAGGTACGTTTAAGTATGGAATATAAATAGTATATATTATATGATATAGCCTTCCTTAATAATTGGGCTATTTAATGCAAAAAGAATTTTTCATATCGGATTAGTAGTTCCTGAGATTAGCGCATTATAACAAACTAACAAACACACAAACTCTGCCTCTTTATAAAATTAGTAAAGAAATTATTATAATTTATTAGATATTATCATCGGGTTTTTATCATTATTAGAGATTATTAATATAATTATAGACTATTAAGAAAAAAATTTACATTTTTATTGATTTTATTATAGAAATGTCACGTCTCATAATTCTGCATTTGTCTATGGAATAAGTGTAAAAGTTTTGTGATGATCAACAAGATATGAGTCAGCTTTACTCAATATAAATACCTAAGCAGATAACTGACCTATCTATTTTTCTCTTCACTAGTACTACGTAATTGGTTTTTACCTTTAGGTTTATACTTTATAAAAATATAATAATTATATACTACATAAGTTTCATGATTTAAAATAACGATTAATAGTATTTATTATGATTTTTTATTAACATTTTTTATCTTCTTACATTTATAATACTTAACTTAGATCTTTCTTGTAAGAGTTACAGCGATTTCAGATTTAATAGGTGCAATATTTATTTCTATACTCATTAGAAAATAATAATAATAATATGTACTAAATATAAGTAAAAAGAAAAATAATTACCATTTGGCGATCCAGCTCGGAACATCGGGTTAGGTGCCATCCAGGGAAACGCTCCAAATGGCCAAGGTGCGGGCGCCGGGCCCTGATAGAGTCTCGGCAGTAAGGGCTGAGGCACCACCACCTTTCTGCTTTCATTCTCATCTGGATCATTCGCACTCTCCCGTTCATCTCGTTCATCTCCAACATTTGATTCAATATCCTCAATATCTACTTCACTGTCGTCAGTGTCAACACTCTCAGCGTCGTTACTTTGTGCATCGATAGCGTCTCTAGTTTCCGGCTTGCTGCCTAACAAGGAGTCCACACTAAACGATATTCTCCCCTTACTCTCGGCGGCCTCCGACCGCTCGCATTCAAGCGACGTCTTCATCTCATCTGCTCAATGTCATTTCCATTAGCACTGCGACGGGTTTTCACGTCGCCATTTCATTTATTTAATATTTTCACGATCTATTATTAAGGTTCAATACCGTATTGCACTAAAAATAAATCAAATCAAAGTAATTAAAAACGAGTTATTAATAAAAGTATTTTTGCAAAGTTTCAACCGAAGAGTATCACGCAAAACCAAGCAAAGCAACGGAGTCGGTTCATCACATCACATAACACTTAGGTTGTGCTCGTTGAAATCGGTTGTTACAGTAACGTGAATTTGCAAATACGTTCGCGACCGCGTAATTCGCGTGGAGGCGCGTTGGATATCGCGCTAGCATTGGCGCAGCCCGCGGCCCTCCCTCCCTCTGCGAAAGAGACGAAGCTACGAGGCGAGGAATTTTAATAAGCGGCGCGGAGTGAGCGAGACCACGATACGATCCGACATGTGTGGAAACGCGATATTAGGTAGGCGGGGTCCGTCGCGCTCAAATTAATAGCCTCTGTGGAATACGCCTTATAACGGTCACCTCTATCAACTTAATTTAAACTTTATTTATTTATAGTAAGGTCGTATTTAAATTGTGTAGAGGTTTGTAGTAGAGTTGTTACGGTTATACGTTAGTCAGATTGCAGTGGCTATTGTGTTGAATGAAAAAGGAGTAAATAGACGGGTGCCGTAGGCGGCGTAGAGGGGACTTTACGATTTAATTATTCGCGAATACGGAGGCATTTTGTAGCGAGCTAATGTCTCATTGTCTCATTAATATCTCGGGCAGCCATGTTTGATTTGTTTATGACACGGACTAGGTGCAAAGCGGGCGACGTTTCTGCTACTGTTTCTGAAACGTTTTGTACGGAATAGCTCGGAAACACAGATTCAATGGAACTTGGAATTAATTCCCAGCAACTTACATCTTTATTAGTTCGCTTGTAGGTGTACGGGCAACTTTCTCTTAGGTTTCGCTATTTTATTTTCGTTTGAGGTGTTTCAGTTTACTTCTGTGTAATGAAAAATAAGCACTTTTTATGTTGATAAAATAAAATATATTCAATTTTAATAAAATTATAATACATAATATAAGTAATTAAAGTAACCACTGTAAAATATATAAATATTTTAAAAATATAATAAAATTCTAATAGAGTACGCAAATGGCTTTACTCGCTCTATTTGGAACAATTCGATAGGTAGGTATAGGTAGTAGGTAGGAATACCAATATATAAATTTCCTAGCATATTATTCGTAGGTACATACTTATTAGGTAGGTACATATTGGTTATGAATATTTTATTTATTTATTTTCATATAAAGTATTTCATTAATTGTTGTTTGCATTATATTAGCTAACGCATGCTTTACACGAAGATGAAGACTATGAAAAAGCAAAATCGTATTTAATAGTCATCTTTAGTTGCTTTATGTACCTACTTACTAGCGGCTTACCCTCGCTTTGCTCGGGTTCACCTCTAGGAAAACAAAAACAAACCTATTCTACGGGAGCATTACATTTTTCCGGGATAAAAGTAGCCTATGTGTTATTCCAGACTATATTTTTTCTCTGTGCCAAATTTCATTTAGATCCCTTCACCGTTCTGTCGTGAAAGAGTAACAAACATACATCCATATATCCATACTCACAAACTTTCACATTTATAATATTAGTATGGATGTTTTATTTGTTAATAATAGCCTTCATAAGTTCCTTTTTACATTCAAGGCTATTTTAAATATTATTAGCTTTACCCTCATTCATATTGATTTGGTTGTGGGGTACGTCAAAATAGCGTTATATTACTGTAGTATTATACCTAGTAATCATAGTTTATACGTTAAGGTATCTTCGTTCCAAGCTGGTTTGACGAATTTTCCAAACAGACATTTAATTTTTAAATGTAAAAAATCGAAAGTCATTTTCTTAGTGTATTTACGACAAATATATTATTATTAAATCAATTTATTCAACGTACAGTGGTGACGGCATTAACAGCTAAACACTATCTGAAACTAATCACTTCTTGAAAGATCTACATTTTTTTACCCGCAGCTTAAAACAAAACTTTCTCCATCCTTAGAATGATGCCTAATAAGTGTCTACGAAATGTCATAGACAGCCCAAAAGAGAAAAGAATAGACAAATCTTACTACGAGATTGAGCTTGATTTCTTTGTCATCTGAAATAATTTACAAAAAGACTCATTTTCACGATAAATAAGAATTTTAACCGATAATTTTATAGGTTGGTAAAACTAAATACCTACATATAAATAAAATCTATAACGAGTATGTATACCTATTCCCTACGTATTTGTCTTTGTGCAGACAAGGTATGGTAGAACATCTAGTTATGGTGAAGACTGCATCGAAACTATTCTAAAGGAGAGAGAGGATATTTGGTAAAAACAGAAAGAGCAAATACCTGATACCTATGCTTATATTTGCGACTATAATTAGTTAGAAAGTTATTTAAAATCTATCAAGTTCCATAATTTTATAGGTTCAATATAATATTTTATATATATTACTTGGTTGTACCTTTTTTCTGTACATAGGTACATAATATTAGTGCTTAGGTAATCAAAAGATTTCACTCGAAAGTAGGAGCCATTAAAAAGACATAAATACATCAAAGCTGATTACAAAAGAAAACCTATTTGAAATCAAATCGTTAGCGCTATGTCACTTACCGTTAATCGTATTATTTCGATACCATCTCTTTGTGATCTTTTCTCTCAAAAAACATCATTTGTGGCACTCTATCTGAGTGAAATAAGGTTGAATTTGCTATTGAAAGGTGAATCAATTCGCGGATATTAACAAAAGGCTTTCCCTTCAAATTGACACGCAAAAATGAACTTTATGGCCATATAATAAGCTGTATTCGTAGAGCATTGTTATCTCCCCTTACAGCCAATTAACGTGATTTAATTGTACAGGCAGATTACCGCTGTAATGGAGGAGGGTAATGACAATATACGGCTTTATGTCAAAAATACGATACTGATTACAGCATCAACGAATGTGGGAAATTGCGAGAGTTGCACAGAAGTATAACCTATTACTATAATAACACTTAAAAAATAACACAACAGCTTTTAGTCAATTAGTATTGAAAACGTTAGAAATGATAAATAATTATGATAATTTTTACTGAATTCGTGACTAAAATCTATGTAAGATAATTCAGTTAATTCAGTTTAAATGTATGTTAAATTAAACCTACGTTAAAATCTGCTTAAATTCGTAAAAAAACATTTTATAAGCACTGAGCGCTTTATAATTTATGTTCAAATAAATTAAAAGAGAAGGCGTAAGAAAGTTATAATAAAAGAAAGAATCGGGTAAATGAGTTATTAAAGATTCACACTTTTATTTCGCCAACTTTTAATTAAGAATAAATGGCGTTAATATGAATTATATTAAAAAGAAAGCAATAAGCCAGACTCCCCTCGAGAGGCTCTTAAGAAAAACAGCTTAACTGAAAATTTATACCGAAATAATACGAAAGGGCAATCTTTTTTTAAATAACGACTTTCATATTCCCGAGTGAGGACAATTTAGCGGAGATGAGGTATTTTTTTATTAAAAACTGGGGGTAGTCGGGTGGAGGACCGTTCGGCCATTACAGCGCGAAATGAGTTTTTAGTTAGCGCCTTTTTTCAGCGGCTACAGGATGTTTATTTTATAACTTGAATATTAATATTCGTACTACTATTATCAGTGCGAAAGTTTGTTTGTACGTATGTATGTTTGTTTGTTTGTTCCTTCATGCTGAAACGGCTAGACGGATTCGAATAGAAATTAATATATAGATATGACCTGGAGTAGGTAACACATAGGATACTATAAGTAATTTTGTTCATAGGTGAGTTTGTATATAATATTATAAATACAAATAAGACTCAAAGACATAAGTACCTAGTATACATTACTTTAGGTAATTACTTTGCAACTGTATAAATAATTCTTTTAGATAAGAAATTCGCTAATTAAATTAAAAATGTTAAATTATTAATGCTTATGGGTAATTGCCTTATCCGATTTTTTAAAATTTATTTGTTTAAGATATTTTTAATTTTTGCTTCTAATTGATTGTTACAGTAATGTTGCGTAGCGTGCGCTGTAGGCAATATCGTCCAATTAAATTCAATACATATGTATATGGACGTTATGGCATGAAGGTGTTTATTTAGATTTGCAATGTTTATAGTAAAAAGAATTCATGCGTTTTTAATGGTAGAATATAAAAATACAATATAATTAGTAAGTACTTCATCTCGTCATATCCATTTAACATGATATTGGCTGAATGAATTATGCTCAAATGGCACGACTATAAGCCATAAAAGAAATAATTAAAATGTGAATATATGAGTACATGCATGCAATTTAATATTAATGACATTATAAGATGCTACGGATGATTAAGATCACACTGTATACTTGGGGCAATAGAAAAGCGGTGAAGTAATAAAACGTGTCGCTCTACCGCTGTCATCGTAAAAACATTTCCCGCCTTAATATTCTGCAATTGCCACTTCTCGTTATATTTCTGCTCCTATACGTATAAGGTAATGTAATTTCAAATAAAAATTTAGAATACGCTTAATATCTTGATTTTTTATAAACGATCTAGAAATATATCGTTGTTTTTATATTTTACATTGACGTTAACGATATTCGTTTATTATATTGTTATTCTTAATTTGTTGAGAAAGTAATTATAGTCATTGTCATATAAAGCATTTTGTCCATAGTTTTTTGTCTATTTTAGTGTTTATCTATCTACATATTGGAACATATAGTAGGTACATTGGTACGTAATTAATGTGACTTTAGTTTTCTTTGGTTCTGTGTCTCAATTATTATTTAATATGTGATGTCGTTATTGTTTTTTCTTAATTATAATATAAAACATACATCTACCAAGTGTTTTTAATATTTACACAAGTTAATATTTAATTATTATTTCTATAAGTGTTAATTCGTAGTAGATATTTTTTTTCTAAAAATCCAAAAAAATAATAATACATGATGCACTTAGCAAGAGATATTTTTTCCACATCGGAAACTAGCTTAAGTCCTATTTGACAGTCACTTTATTTCATAGAGATTATGTGTAAGAACTAATGTATGTTCACTGTTAAGCAGGTAAAAACAAATCTTGTTAAAGACGGGTCGTGTAAAGCTGAAAATCAAACACCGTCCTAAAACAACCAAACATCGCGCTCCCACTTAAGCATCACTTAAAGAGACCATTTTAAGTAGATCCACTCACGTTCCCCTATCCATTGTAAGTAAAGCCCATTTTAATTCGAACGCATCATACCCAAAACAAACGGTACAACGTGTAACAATTGAATAAAGAATAGGGAATTGTAACGAGTTCGGATTTCAAACGGAGGCGCCACAGAGCAGATTATGGTTTTAAGAATGTTTGCACTTTAAAAATGGGACGCGTGTTTTCGCATTAACACCTTTTACTGTTTTGCTTTTAAAAAGTTAAACAACGTGTGTGGTCTGTGGATCATTTTTTAATCTGTGACGCATTTTTAAATCGTTGTCTTTACAAATTAACGCATAAGCTTTGTCAGTTAACAAGATGAATGCATTGTTTTTTTTTAACTTAGTGCACTTACGTGGTTTAGGTGCAAGCCTAGTGACGTGAACCCGATTGTCTACTATCGATATTTATCTATTTAATACTATCGAATAGTGAACGATTCGGGGAAGAATCCAATGCACCCTTGACCTCCAACGAAGAAGTCACTGCAGATCAAACGTACATATACAGCACCATGAAGAACGTCAATCGTTTTTTGTAAGTTAATCTTTTTGTAACTCGACTTTATCCACTCAGAATGTTAAACGCGTGCTCATATACACGTGCAAAACCTTTTGTGCCATTTCAAAGAACTCAAAAACCTTTTGATATCAATAGGAAAAGGTGACGCGAAAAAACGGTAATAAACAACAATAATATTTTAACAGCCATTATAATTATACCTATGCTTGAGGAATAAGGTTTAAAATGCATTGTTTTTTTTATTTTTCGATCATTGTACGTCAAAAATGACATCTTATTTCATTTAAGATATTAAGATAACATTAGTGGCTTTTAAATGCTTGTCCGGTAGATTGAATGGGTTCTATAAAACATACTTGAGTGAATGAACGAATGAATGGGTGACGTTTTTCCATTCGATGGTTTCACGTTGATAAATACGAGACTAATCAAATTATTTATGGGATTAAATAGTAATAAAATCGTACATCTGCTCTGGGACAATAAAGATCTGGATCTGATAAAAAATATAAAGGGTTCTTAGTTTAGTTTTGACTTCCATATTATTTTATAGAAATGTTTTGTTAAGCTTTTAGTGACAGTCGTAGAATATTCACTTTTAATAGACATATCATTTTTCAATTTCAAAAACAATTTATAAAGAAAAACAAAAGTAAAACAAAATGTCTTATTATACTTTTAAGCGAGGTAGATAGTAATTAAATTATAGTTATAGGATGATAAAACAAAGTCATATTTAAATTATAGGCACATAATTGCGTATAATAAAGGCTCTAATATCAAACTCCCATTACGAGCAGGGTAAGCGTCCCAGTTTTCACCTCATTTAGCAAGTTAAGGACCCTACTTATGTACTTTATGTATTTCTAAATTACATCACTTAATAGGGGAGCTTTACCCTATATCAGTATAACTTGACCTTCCTGTCCTTTAATATTTACTATCAAATGATGCGTTGTTAAGGGGCCTACGTATATTGGCGAGTGGTGGAGGGTGGGGTTTTAAAGTGTTTGTAAGATTACCGACTTGTTCAAATTTAATACCCATGTTGATTGTTGGAAACCGTGATTTAATGTTTAAACAGTGTTAAGTAATGGTAATGTAATTGTATCAATGTTTGGTGATATAGAAAGCATTATTAGTTCTATGAAAAATGCGTTTTATTTAATCTGAGGGCAGTTATTTTAGTCGATGATATAGATATATAAAACTTAGTTATATTCGAATACTTTTAATTATTTCCTTTAGAGTTAAACGTATACGTAGGTATATATTAGTGTCGTTTTACCCTATATCTACTAATTACTAATACCCGATATTTCAATAGTCGCGGTCACGAGCTGACATAAGGCATAAAAATATCATCTTCACTTAATATTATAATTGCGAAAGTATGTTTGTTTGTTATTCCTCTACGCAGAATGAAATTGACGTAATTTTATTTAAAAAATGTAGATCCCAGAGTGATATAGCGTTCTTATCCTACTACATTGAGTTTTTCTCGAGGAATATTAGTCTGTTTCACTACTTAGTAATATGTATGCAAATAGCTAAAATTCGTAAGATTTCATTACATATTAAATTATAATTATATACAGATAATATCACAAAGAATAATACGATAGAGCAAAGTACTCTCAAAAATATTATAAAGGGAAGTTAATCGCATATTAGTAGACTTCTTAAGAATTATGCGACACTTTGTTAATGTGTTCAAAACCGCAGAAGCTATTTGAAAAATGACGAAGCAGTATATGAAAAAGTATTAGAGAATGTCCCCTGTAAATAGTCGATATTAGACCCCAGATGTGAAGGCAACAATAGTCGTGTCGCTTATGTGTACGAACTATTGTAGTGCTGTCCTATTATTGAGAGTGTATACTTAATACACATAGTAATGGTGACCATAAATTCTACATACATCGGGGTGTTTTCAGGATTAAATGACGTAAGTGTAAATTACTTTTAATTTAAAAATAACATCCTTTAACTAAAAATCCATTCTTAGATTTACGCAAATATTTGACATTTTAAATAAAACTATCTTTTCGGATTTTTTCGCGGATTTATATTGACCATGATTGCTGTAAAGCCGAAACGTCGGGAACCAAAACTCAAAATAAATCCGCGAAAAAATCCGAAAAGATAGTTTTATAGAAAAATTCATTATTATTTTAGACATACATGTGTAGTTGTGAGCACTTTTAGTACCTATTTAAAATTATTTGAACAATTTCAACTTATCGCTAAATGTGCCGAAATGTCAGAGTTTGGTGAATTAGACTTTACTTTTGTTAAATTAGTAAAAATATCGTTACTTGTAATATAAATTCTAATTTAATGTGAGTGTTACATCTGGCATCTAAAATAAATACCGTAGTCACCCTAAACTCCAAAATGGCCCGGCATAGACGATACATTCACAGCCGTTTTAATGACCGGCTGATAGCCGTTTAAAAACGAATTTGCTCACTTCTGCTACATTAAACAATCATTCATTCATTCATCGATATGGGTGTTATAAATTTCATGTTAGATGTTGTCTTATTTTGTAAAATTTTTAACGTTTGAATTATATTTTTGATGACTCTAGCAGTTGTAGTTTCACAGTCACACTATGAAGATTTTTCAAATAATTGATTAGGAACTTTTTATGCATATTTTTAACAAACAAAAAAAAAACAGAGCAGCACTCGGACTACTATTTTTATTAAATCAAAGGTAGCAGTTTCAATTTCTATATGAAGCATTGAAATATATTTTTTTTATTGTTAGATATGCTTGCGCTCGACGACATTCAACGCTGGGAAGCACTGATGAGGTCTTGGTTGGAGCGCGCTTGCCTAGAAGATGCCTATTCACTCTTGCCTTGAAGATACTTATAGGTGGCAGGAAACACGGATGCTGGAAGGGTGTTTCACACCTTAGTAGTTCGTTTCAGAACCTTAGAACTAAAAGCGTTTCGTGCGAGTTGTTTAGATTTCTGCCACGTAATGTTGCCAGCGCTCACGACTTCTTGCAGTTCTGTGGTATAACGGTGAAGGAGGTACAAGGTTGTGAAGTTCCTGCGAGCACTCCCACGCTACTTTATTTGAAAAAGCGGGAAAATAATAAATAAATACACTCTGTTTCATAAAGTTATAGCAGTATAATTAATATCGTCATTGTATTGTTAGATAGTTTTATTTTAACTTTCAATGAATTTTAACCACATACTCTAAATGAATAAGCAAAATTTTGTCATTTTGTTCTTGAAATAAACTTATCTCACCACTTACAACTCACAAGCATGTTTTTATTTCTCAGGGAAAATCAATTGTGTTTATTTTAATATCGTATATAATAATAAAGTATTATAATTGTGCGGTTTTCCTGTTTACCAAAAACTTGGTAGTGTTGCCATATCCTAACGGAATATTAAAAATACTACACAATTAACATTGTTATAGGTTTAATTAGTGTTATTAATGATCAATTAGTTAAATATAAATTTAATTTTCCTCCATTAATCAATGTTATCAACTAAAATTGTTTCCTGTTCCTATATATATGGATAAATTAGTCTTTGTTATTATATATAGGCGCCATTATTTATATTATTTATAACAATAAGGTAATATGTATTCAGAATTGTTTTTTTTTGACAATTTCGACGATTTATTTACCATTGAAGTATGTACAAATACTTGTATTTTTACTCCTTGTCTAGGATTGATCAAGAGAAAGCAATTCCCAAAGAGGATCCAGCACGCAGTTCGTTTATAATTATATTTATTATCTATGGAGGTATATAGATAGTATTAGTGTTATACAACAAAATATAAGCATAATAGAAATAAGGTTGTGTTGGCACCTTCATTAAAACCCGCATTTTAGGTACTGAGTTCAAACACTATTAGAAAAATTCTCCTCTCGAAAACTTAATTTTTCCTTTTATTTTACATTTCTGACAACTACTAATTTATACTAATATTATAAAGAGGTAAAGTTTATGAGTTTCTGAGGTTGTAGGGGATAATCTCTGGATTTACTGAACCGATTTAGATGAAGTTTGGTAAGAAGATAGTTTGAGACCGTGGGGGGACATAAAATATTTCTTATCCCGGAAATCATCTCTTAAGAGGGTGAAAGTGGGGATAAAAGTTTGTATTGGGAAGCACGCTAGAGACGAACCTAAGCGAAGCGAGGATGAGTCGCTAGTTATAATTAAGGATATATTACATATATATATTTGACATAATTTGGGTAGTCCGAAGAACGATTTAATTACCATAAATACGTAAGCAGAAAATTTTACAAATATTATATTAGTAATAGTATTAAATACATACGAAGAAACCGTTTTATTTCCTGTTAACTTAATGCGTAATTTTTCTGAGCGGAACCCTAATTATTTTTCTAAAATAAATAGCCTTAATTACTTTTTATAACATCAACTATCTGCCAGTGAAAGTCCTATCAAAATCAGCCCAGCTGTTTTGGAGATTAGCTAGAACAAACCGATAGACAGGCAGACGGACAAAAATTTTAAAGATTGTGTTTTTTATAAGTATCGTAAATAACTTATTTATCTGTATAGATATTGCAAGAATACAAGGAAAGTCTTTTAAAAAAAGGAAATAAGTACACCACTTTGCAAAAACTATTTTAATAAAGCAGCAAGACTCTATAAAATTCTATAAAAGTCAATAAAACCCCGCAACACGTATACACAAACATATTATGGTACCCAATCTCCCCTAATAGTTTCTTATTTCCCCTCACGACCCGCAGTGTTAGTGTAGAAAATATAAATAAACGTACAGACACGCTCAATGATTCAACAATTACGGAACACTGTGAATTTATTGAATTAAACTGTTTAGATTTATATAGGGTTGATATGATTTTAAACGGGTGTCAGTGATTCTAAACGTTTAAGAGGGTTAATTTGCTTAACACTTGAAGTATTCTGAGAACGTAATAAGTCAAATTTGATTCGTTTATATGAATGTCTATTGAAATAGTTAGCCGTTAGATCATTTTAGTGTATTCGTTATTCGATTGTCGTACGAGTATGTACAATATTAAGATAAATGCTGCCCTTAAGTTACCACGCTTTTAATGTGAAAATTAATATTATGTTTAAATTATTCTGTGAACGCTTAAAAATCATTCGTAGGTACTGATTATAATAATAGCTGTAGAATATGATGAAAGTTTTCTTTCTATACATGAAAGCTAAATATAATATATAGTATTTGTTTGAGTAAATACCATGACAACAATTGTAAAAGGACACAACAATAATAGTTTTTAGAGCGAGTCAGTTCTCTATGATTCTCTTGGGCTCTATGCATTTGCAAATTTTAAGCGAATTTTTCAAAAGAAAATATTAAATTAAAATTACACTTGCATAAATAAATTCGTTTTTATAATCAGTTAGGTTATATATTTGGTGGATAACTTTTATTTCATAAAAAAATCAGCCCTAAAACAAACAAAAATGTATTTGTGGTTCATAATAACAAAAACTAATATAATTCCCCCTCAAGAAAGCAATCTCCCATACGTTTAATAATAAGCATAAAACCAATCGCTTAGTCAAATCAGATTTAGTAAGCGTTTATGTATAGCAGTTGACATATTTTAATATAGACCCTTAGGGAGGGTGCGTCCCTTAGCGACGTTAAATGCGTTTAGTAGGTATTAAATTCGATATTTTTCCATATCATTGTGCGGGGATGCTGTTGAGAGGGGAGATGAGAATGGTACTATGCAATGAATAGCCAATATCTATTTTTTTGGCACTTTAAGGTAATTGGTCTCGCTTACAGTTATTAATTTATATAAATTATAATTTGGAATGACGATAGTGATTGGGGAAATGGAAAGAGATGATGTTATATGATAAAGAGTGTGTGATTTTAATACTAACATATATCTATTGTTCTTTATACAAAGGTATGTTTTGGTAAACATTATGAGATAGCCACAACATTATTATATTTAACTGTCTTGGTAGGCTAGGTCCTGTGCCTTGGAGAGCATGTAAAGTCGTCGGTTCTGCGCTTGATCTCTCACCGGCTAGAACTAGAGTTGGATTGAGACCAGGGTACACTTAGGTTTGCGTTCATAGTCTAGACTCAGGGAAATAAGGCACCGTGGCCGAAATTCATCAGAAGGACATTAGTTACATTATATTTTACTAGCAGAACTCGTGACTTCGCTCGCGATCATACTACGAGAAATACGAAATTTCATTCAAATATATCCAAGGAATAAAAAGTTTCATGCAAACTTTTATCCCCTATTTCACCCCCTTGGAGGTTGAATTTTGAAAAATCCTTCCTTAGTGGATGCTTTCGTCATATAAGGAATACGTGTGCGAAATTTCAATTTTCTAGCCTTAAGGGTTTGGCCTGTGCGTTGATACATCAGTCAATCACTTTTGCCTTTTATATATATAGACTAGCAACTCACCCTCGCTCCGCTCGTGTTCGTCCCTAGTTACGTTATGACGCTTAGCTCAGAGATGAGATATATTCCCGCAGTAAAAAGTATCCCATATGTTGACCCGGATAACCAGATATTTTCATACCAAATTTCATCGAAATCTGTCCAGTGTTTTCCCGTGATGCGGTAACAGACAGACAGACAGACAGACAAAAATTCTAAAAACTATAGATTTGGCTACTGTATCGATAATAAAGTTTATTTCAATAAGATTTTCCAAAAAATATTTAATGTGTAGATTCGGCTTAGTTACAATTTTATTACATGTATAGATTAAGTGTATGAAAAATGCATAAAAGTAATTGTTTTTTGAATTATATTCTACACAAACTTCTAATAAAATTCAAATATATACGAGGATAGAGACTATATATGATAGACCTAATAAAAATAATTGATTTATAACAAACTAATGACTCACTCTCGCTTCGCTTGGGTTCGTCCCTAGGTAGGTACGTTTTAACTGATAGTATGGAATAGATAGACTATATATTATATACATAGATACATAAGTATGATAAGTTGTTGTGTGTTGTATCATAACGTGTTTTCTCGGGAAATGAGATAATCTCCCGTGGTAAAAAATAGCCTATGCCACTTTTTAGCCCTCCAACTATCACCACACAAATCATGCCAATCCGTCACTCTATTTTGATGTGGAAGAAGAACAAATAAACAAACATACTTTCAAGTTTATAACATCACGTATGGATGTATAGATGATAATCTGGAATAATACATAAGACCGTTCCTTGCAGTCGGATGAGCCCCGCTTAACTTGGTTTAACGCAGTCAACTGATCCAATAAAGGGACTTTGCGTTTGAATTCATTAATGTATTTGTCGTACTCATATCATAATTGTGTTATTTTCGAAGGAAATCCGATACTATCTCTCCATTACCGTTTGCGAATGCTCAATCCCTGCTTTTATAGAGTAGAGTCGAATTGTAATAAGATTTAAGTTAGAGTAATAACATATTTTTTTTATATATCAATTTGAATGGGTAATGGGAATGGGTGAATGGGTAAATTTACGTGACATATTATAAGTTTTACTTTTTGTCAATCATTTAGTAAAATTTAGATATCATGTGTTTTGGCTTATTAAGACATAATACGACATTAGGAAAAATAAGTATGAAATTATAAGATTCATTATATTCGTATTAATTTCAATTCTTTGCTAGGGCAAGCTTAACGACAGAACCATCACTGTTATGGTTTATATATTTTTTCCCCTGTCGCTTGTCACTATACCCAATAAATATCATTATAGAGCTACTAAGTTATTTGAGTTCATTTAACACTTCCAAATAATTCTCTAATCATTAATAATAACTTATGAATGACTACCAGAATTGTAAAGATTCCAACATCTGACATTTCGGTAACTTCAAATTTCTCGACACACATGCTGCACCGTCTTTTCATCATTTGAAAATGTCATTAATCATTAATTCCTTCAATCATTTATCATTAAAATGAGACTTAAAGGGAGAGAAAATGAAGTGGTGCGATATTGCACGAGTAAACACAACTATATTTTAATGATACAATTGGAAGATTAATTGTATTTCGAATTTGCTGAATGAACGGGTTGTGTTAGATTGTAAAAAATTAAACGATAAAATGAACTCTATTGTCATGGTACTAAGATACAAAGCGATTAACACTGTCAGTGGCGTCGGCATGTCTCTATCATTATTTAGTGTCTGGTATTTTAGTTACTTTCATTAGTTTAGAGAATAATGACACGGTCCTTTTCATTGATTTGTATGTGATTTGTGTAAATCCCATGAGACTCTCTTTTAATCTCCATTCATAATTTCACACTATTTTATTACAATTTGAAATTATTTTTCAATGTAAAAGTAATACGCATCCGCAATGCTTTGGGGAGCCGAAATTGTAAAGTAATGCAGTTATTCTATGGATAATAATTTAGGAGTTAGAGGTTATTATACTTACTGGACATAAAAAGTAACAATTATACGCTTTATTTATAATGGAAATTTTATTCACATACGTCTTAAATTTTTCTAGTAGGTATTATTGCTATTTGCGGCTGCTTTGCGTCTTTTTTCTTGATTTATAGGCCACAACCAACAATCGTGAAACCTGCTTCATGTGAGAGTATTTAGAATAGTTGAGTCTTGACCTCGATATTTTATTATTTGGATAAATTTTTAGATATGACATACTTATGTTTATTAACAAATTTTAGGTAATATGAAAAAAAAGCATTTTTGCGACGTATTATAGCGAAATGTGATTAAAGTAGGTAGGTACATAAAGTGAAATATAAAATAATAATTTTTTTTTCAGTTTAGTCCATACATTTCCAGTGAAATTAAAATTACTTACAGTTATTTAAAGTATAACATTATGATAATAATCTTCGTGTAACTACTCTTTATATTGACGTATTTAAAAACATGAATATGTTCTATGTGTATTATCTAAAAATCAATAAGTCATTTTCGATATTATATCGGCAATAATTTTTATAATAAAAAGTTACGAGGCAACAGAGGCATCACAATACTCCACGGTAGCATAATAGATGCCTATAAACTTCAAATATTGTCGTTTTTTGTAGTATATACTAAGAGTTTAGATGAAGCTATTAGAGACCGAATAAATATATTTTTTTCATTACAACATCTTGAAAAATATATACATATAAATTTACATTTATATGTTGTATAATACATAAGACGATTTTAATTATTATTTTAAAACTAAATAGACCTATAGTAAAGAAATAATATTATATTATTAATTACGTTAAAAAAAAAACGTTCGATAAACAAAGAAAGCAATTAAATATATATTCAAAAGATAGAAATTAAAATTTGAATAGGCTACGGCAGTTTAATCTAAAAGTTTGTCCGTACCCGTATCACAACAGATGTTTGGGGGAAAAAGGCAACAATAGCTCTAAGTAGAGTCAGTTACTAAATAATAAAGTTTAACGACACCTTATTAAGGATTTATTTGTTGTTGCACTCGAATTATTCTGTAATTTATTACAAATAACTTTAGAGTATTAAAGGTTATGTTACAATGAGTTTTTATATCATTTTATGTACATTTATTATGGGATTTGATTTTAATGATCCACCATTCGGCTTCACATTCACTACGCAGTTACGTTTTGAGTAATTCTTTATGAGATTTATTATACAATTATTATAGTTTAGACTCGTAAGGGTGGTCTGGAGGCTTCGGAGACCAGCTTTTGACAATGATCTTAGATGGCTTTCTCGTTTACGGAGTTAATTGTAGTTATTGTACTTTTATTTAGTTTATTTTTTTTTAATTTTTAATGCCCTTACTAATATTATAAATGCAAAAAAATGTTTTGTATGACTCGATTCCACTTAATTATTCTTAAACTTATTTGATTGCATACTGACTTTGTTTTGTGGGACAATATTATAGGATTTAAGGGAGATATATTAAACTGTATTTTAAAGGCCGGCTGCTAAAATCGCTAAATTTTAAACGTTAAGCCCTAATCAATGTATTCCAGGTGGTAAATGAAAAATATAAATAGGCTGGTGGAATCAAGTCACACTTCCAGAATCATATAAAATAATAATAAGACAGAAAAGAAAATAATAATAATAAGTCTGGGTAGAACAACTTAAAGAATAATTTATTAATATTTAATATATTTTAACCAATCGAAGAAAAAGCTTTAAAGTTTAATAACTTCCATTCTTTATATAAGTAATTAGCTATAATTACATTTCGCAGAAAAAAAATATATAAAAAATATCTAAAATCAATCCGACCTAAAAATGTCCAAAACAATAAATATGAATTATGACAGCGGCTTGACTGTAATATAATCAGAAAAATGTGTCCCTCTGCTAATTATGCGTCATTGTACTTTGACACTTCCAAAACAAATTCCGCCAAACAAAAAATAGTAGCAAAAACTTTTAAACGATACTTCTAATTATTTAAGGAAACGTTTTATTCATTCCTGTTAATTATTTTGACATGTGGTTGTGTATGATTAAAATAAGAAATTTTCATTAGCGTGAGGCCATCATACAATTTTTATTTTTTTGGCATAAGCTTTGGTCATTCTAAATTATATAAATAAATAAAAGAAAACCTTTTAAATAAATATTTTTTCTCTCAGCTCTGAGTTAGTTAGTTCAATGTTATCAAAATCAGCCCTGAAACTATATTTCTACTACATACTGTATAATGGCACAATAAGTCAAAATATATTTTACGTATTGAAAAAGGAAAAATATCAATATCACCGATTATACTCTACAATATTTAGGTTCTTTTAAAATGTAGCTTATAGAAAAAATATAATTAATATTTATATATATTCAAATACTATTGTATAATATATTTTGAATTTCTTATCCAGAACTATAATTGCATTAAAATAAAAAAATAAAAAAAAGAGAAAAAAGCAGTCATAATGGCTGCCGACAGAAGTGAAAACTTAAAAGTTAAAACTATAAACAAACAGTTGTCATTTTTGGATATTCAAATTAATTGTTTGATCTTAAATAAAAATTTGTAAATAAAAACTGTTTCCATTTATATGGTTTTGATATTTATCGGCACTCTGAGCAACAATTATATTTATTTTCATATGGTTTAGTTTTATATTAATAAATGAAGTATGAAAGCGCAGTCCCTACTACAATACAGTGTAGTCTATGCATAGAGTAAGAATATTTGCAAGATACGTGTATGGTGCAGGCGCCCGTGCCGCTATCTGCGTCTCTTTCTTTCATATCGCGTTAGAAAGAGACGGATGTATACACACTGACAGTGTCGCAAGAAAAGTTATATCAATAATACCTTTTATAATTAAAATATAATTTCATTAAGAACACTTTATTTATGTTGCCATTTTCTATTATATCGTGTGGTAATTCAACATATTTTATTTGATTTTGAATTTAAATAATAATAAGTTATACTTATTAGCGTTAATAAGTCACGTGATCATGTCGATGACGACTTACTTGAATTTACTCCCCATTCAAACTTGCCTATAGAAGTTTTCACTTTAACAAAACTTAAATGTAAACAGAATAAATACTTTTTGGTCCTAATACATTTTTAATCTGTGACGTCAATATCCAGACAGACTAAAAAAGTGGCGCCAAGTGTCACAGGTCACTTGCACTAGAAACGCCCATAATACAGAAACTTCAGACGGATTTTATAGTACCGATTCCTAATGAAGCAGAAACGGGGGTATCCTGCTCGAGTCGGGCTTTGCGGTTATTTAGAGATTTTATGCCCGTTTGACATCAGCCAGAATATATTTAGCGAATAATATCCTTTACAACAACGTTTCTACGAGTATATTATTATCTTTAAGTTTAAGTACATGGATGATTATGAATAGTATAGAAAGCTTATTACTCAATTTTACTGATTTCAAGGCGGTTTATTTATTGATATAGAAATGGAAATAGATATGCATGTTTAGATCCAGAGTATGTATGGATATATATTAATATTTTATATTATTATTAAAAACTGATGAGCTGCCCTCATTTAATTTACTTAAATACATACATAATACGAACACCTTGTACTTCTGGATGGAAGTTCCAAGGTCGATTCGTACGTTTTTGTGTAAAGAAATTCTCAGTAACAGCCCAGAGTTGGCAAGTTGTCGGAGATGCGCCTGATCTCTCACCGTATTGTCGGCCATTCTAGTCGATTTTTCGTCCCACCGAAGTATAAAAGTGACATGAATAGAGAATGCAAGTTGTGTGCGTTCGCACACTAATTGTGCACCATAATCTCTTCTGCACAGTTGGCTCAAGGGGACCGATCAGAATACCGTGACTAAAACCGGTCAGGAGGACATTATGTACATAATCTAATAAATTAGTTAATGGCATTGCCTATGTACAGACTAATAATTTTTAAATTACTTATCTAATTTTTTTAGGAGAAACTATAATCAGAAAGATAAGTTCAAAAACTTATCTAAACAGGTACTAGCATTCTGTATAATTTTTCAGTGATGCGATGAAATTATGGTTTAAGAGAAAATATATTTTTTTAGTAATTATTAGATAGTTTGCATGTGTATAAATATAACTTTATATAATGGGAAAAATAATAATAATAAATTTCACAATAGATACAAAATGATTGAAACAATAACCATGTTTTAACAACGCATTTGTAATTGGGGTCCCATAATTCCGAAACGAAATGTGTCGGTGCGGGCATCAGGCTTATTTAGGTAGTCAGGACATATCGAATGGCAAAGGTACCGACTCAAGTTTGTAAGAAGGCGAAAAAAGTAAATATTTAAGTTAATTGAATAAAATATAGTGTTAAGAAGTAATGATGATTATTCTTCGAATTAGTTCATACCATATGGAATTCTCAATTTATTTATCATGAATGAAACAAAATAAGAAGGGAAAAAGTTTGATTGTTCACCCATCTATCCATCCAAAGTTCTAGTAGTAGGCGGAGCCAAATACAGTTGTTTTCTAATCCCTCCCGGACAAATTCTAAGAAATCCGTGCGAATTTCCGAGAATTCAATTGTTATCTAGCACACCGGTGTGCTAGATAACAATTGAATTCTCGGAAATTCGCACGGATTTCTTAGAATTTGTCCGGGAGGGATTATTAAGACAGTAACAGCACGATGCTGGGAACTTAGTGGTTCTACACTTGGATTCCGAAATCACGTAAAGTTAAAAGTACCGTCATACTTGTATAAATTTGAATTAACACTTTGAATTGAAAACAAATTGTACCAACATATACAGATAGGCTATGTTTTGACTCTTGAATTTACACAAAGGAAAACCATATAGTGAGTTGCTCGTAAAATATTAGTTCAAATTAATTGTTTCTTAAACAACACTTAAAATATTCTTAAGTAATTACAACTAAAGTTACAATTGGAACGTTGAAAGTTATTTTAATCGAAGACGAAGCTGCGGGTAGCAACTAGCCTATACAAATAAATAAAATTGAAGTGACTGTTTGTAATGTCAAAATAGTAGCTTTTACTAAATGCTTATGAAAGTATATACGACATTACAGAACAACATATGAGAAAAAAGAGTTTTTAAAAATTTTGTGTATGTCTGTTTGTTCCGGCTATCTCCAAAAAGGCTGGATCGATTTTGACGGGTCTTTCAGTGATAGATAGTTAATGGTATTAGACTTATAAGGTTAAAGAGGAGAGGTTTAAGGAAAAAGAATTAGGGATCCGTGCAAAATAATTAAAACCCATGAAATTGCAAAATCCGTGTACCTAGATGCACCCGAGCGAAGCGAGGGTAAGTCGCTAGTTCTCTAATAAATGTTTTGAAAAGAAAGATTTGTAGCAAATAAGATGATCCTAAAAGGAACCGTGGAACGTTCAAAGTAATAAAATTCATTTTACACAATCACAACATAACATAAATCATTTGCAGTAAGATGCTAAAATACTAAAATATCGCGATGAAATTCGTTGAATCGGTCTGATAAATTTATGATTATGCAAAGAAAGTAAAAATTCCCAAAGGTGTTGGCTTGGTTGGTTGATACTTGGCTAATATTTTTAGGTGGCTTTAAAATGCATCCTTTTTTTATTACTTAGAAATAAGATTTGGGAAATAATAATAGTTTTTCCTACTATTCAGATTTTTGTTTCATTTTTTTTTATTAATTTTTATTAAAATGTGTAATATTCATTTACATTTACTTATAGTAAGTAGTTTTCCATAAAAAATCTATAAACGTAGTATAAATCCTTCATTATTAAAACTTTAATTTCAGTAACTAATAATTCACATTCCAGCTACCACACATTGAATATGAAAAAAAAAAACGTTCGCCGTCTCCAAACATTGCCTTAATATTCCAGTAATATTTATGGTGTTCGATATTTAATTTCGCACACAAAAGGGTTACCGCCTTTCGCTAACGATCGCGGGCCGCGGCTTTTTAAAATCTTTTATTACATTTTTTATCTTTGTTAAGGTTAATCTTGACTTGTTAAGTGATTCCGAGATATTAATGGGGGTTAATGAGGATATTCGGTTTATAGATTGTAGAAATTTGTATTATAAGTTATTTCTTTATATTTTATTACTTAGAAATAGCAGATGAAGGATAAAATATTTAATAATAATAATAATGTTCTCCTGACCGATTCCGGCCACGGCGGCCAATCTCATTGAGACTAGCCAACTGCGCAGGAGATATTATAGTGCACAAATGTACGCGCAGACACAAGTGCACTCTCTATTCCTGTCACTCTCATACTCCGGTGGGACGACTATTCGACACGACCGGTGAGAGTTAAGGCGCAGGACCGACGGCTTTACGTGCTCTCCGAGGCACGGGGGTGAAACACCGCCAACTTCCCAACTCCGGGCTGTTACTGAGGCTTACTATACAGAAAGACTCAATAACTAAACTTGGCCCGACCCGGGGCTCGAACCCAGGACCTCAGGATGTGCAGCCGTACATGCTAGCCACTACACCACCGAGGCAGTTAAATAAAATATTTAGAAGATAGGCATACCTGCTAAGCTCATCTGTAAGCTGTCATACTATTATTTTCTTAATGTTTTTCCTCTTCAATAACATTCATTTTTATTATTTAGAAGCTTTTGATCGAAAATCAATCTAATATGTACTTGAATTTCTAATTAAGCTTCTAAGCCATGAAATTAATGTATTAAATTAACATTTTTTTTTTATTTACTGAGATATGTGAGTGTAAATGAGAATTTCGTTTCGTTTAAAGGGTATTTTTCGAATAATTAGAAATCGACTTCTTCAAATAAAAGGTTAATCAAATTAAACTATATAGTATAATTATATGTATGTTCGTACAAGAGACGTCTGTTGCGTGTTTTTACTACCGGTTTCTCTCGTGTGTGCATCTGACAGGTATCGCTTCAATTAAACTTTTGTTTCCCACCATATTATGTAGGTAAAACAGAATAAAATGTATTAGAAGTGGTATGAAATGTTTCTTTGCTCCAATATTGTGCCAGTTTTACTCACTGTATAAGGATTTAGGTTTATTGTTAACAAAAACATTTCCGTTCCCAGATAATTTTTGACTATTAGCATTTCGTTATTAATTAAACTGGATTTTAGAATGTGTCATGTGTAAGAAATTTATGTAAAATCTAGCAGAACCTGCGGCTTTACTCGCGCTTGAACTCATCCCCCTATTTTACTCCCATATGGGATGAATTTTGAAATATGGTAAAACATATTGTATCTATTTAATTGTATTGAAGAGTATTAATACTAAGTTTCAAGTAATTCTGATCATAAATAATTCTTTAGTTGTATTATAACACGTTTTCTCGTGTGAGTGAGATAATCACCAGCGGTAAAAAGTAGCCTATGTCACTCTCCAGCCTTCCAACTATCTCACAAAAAATCACGCCGATCGGTCAATCTGTTTCGATATGAAAAAAGGACAAACAAACAAACACACTTTCACATTTATAATATTAGTATGAATACAAAGTTTAATATAAAATTTATATTGTTTAAGCAACGTAAAAAATTAAATATGTAGCGAATAATAGTGTGGCATGGCGATAAATTTTTTATATATTCCTTCATCTTTGGTAAATATATGGAAGCAACACCTAAGAATCCATTAATCAACGCCTACAAGACCTCCGGCGTGCCTAATAAAATTATTAAAAGTTTCCGCTCACTGTGAACACAATTCACTAAATTAAGTAGACTAAAAGCCTTTTAAAAATACAAGTACATGGAAAAATGACACTTATCGCTTAGAATTTACGAACTTCCCTTTTCTTTAAGAAGACCACGCTGTAAGTGTATAAGCACATGATATGATAGATTTTGATGTAATGTTATTAATGGTAAACTAATTGACTTTTATACTGTTCTTCAATATATGAGAGTTTCATCTCACCCGTTCACGTGTAAGTATGAATCTTTACTAATGAATAAGTAGAATTAATTATGATTTATATAGTTATATAATAAATATTTATATTTATTTGTAATCAATAGATACTTAATTACTGCTATATTTTTTAAAGTCTATTTTAAATATTGAGAGGCAGTGATAGCCCAGTAGTAACGTGCTTGCTTGGGAAACCGAGTGAAGCGGGTTCAAATCCCGGGTCTCTCACCTCTGATATTTTCATGTGTAAATCATTTCTAACATGATTACCGCTTGCCTTACGGTGAAGTAAAACATCGTGAGGAAACCTGCATGTCTGAGAGAACCTAGTAAGTTTTCGAAAGACATGTGAAGTCCGCCAATCCGTACTTGGTCAGCGTGGTGAACTATGGCCTGATCCCCCTCGCATTGAAGGGAGGCCCGTGCCCAGCAGTGGGATGTTAAAAAGGGCTAAATACATATTATAAAGTGATCCAATTTTTTTAGTACTTCAGTACTAAAAAAATGCAAACTGTTACTAAAGACGCTTGGAGTGTCAAAATAAAAAAATCTAAAAATTATTTACTTGTAGTCAAAAATACAGTTTTTAAGTATATAAGATGTGTTCTAGAAGGCTACTTATTAATAATACTATAATAATAATGGCTTGATAACCCTCGTATTGAAGGGAGGCCCGTGCCCAGCAGTGGGACGTTAAAAAAAAGGGCTGAATATATTTTAAATATTGATTTCATAAAAGCTAAAACAGTTTGAATGGTAGCTATGCATATAAGCCAAAAAATTAATTAGTTTTTTGTTTGCTTATTTTTACTTCTCCGAAAAAACTAAACTAAACTAAACTATAACGAGAATTTCATTTACGGACGGACAAGGCGAAGATATTAATATTTTTTATTCTGAAAAAGGAAAAGAAATCACCCTCGGATGAAAAAAATACTTAAACAGTATTATACTAAAAAGTAATAAGTATCTAATACAGGTTACATAAATATTTTTGCTGGATGGGATTCAAATCCGCAACCCCTAGCGTAGAGATAGAAACCAAGGTCACAATGCGAGACATTCATCAAATTAAAGATCAACTATTAAGGAAAACTAATTAAAAAATTAAAATGCCGCGTCGTCAGGTGGGCTTCATTAAACAATCTGGCGTGCAATCTCGATTTCAACTTGAACCTTTACGTACTCTGCATCGAACTTATAAATATTTATGTAGCGATGTGTTGCGCCCGCGTCCAAAGTATCAAGGTTAGGTCGCCCCGCTCCCCGCTGCCGGCCATCGCTTGGGCAGTCAGTCGGCTCCGTGCTATGCGATAGATTAGCCGCGCACGCTGCGTCGTGCGCCGAACACGAATCGTAGCATTTACGTTATATTAATTATATATTGCATCTCAATTACGTTATAAATTGCGCCCAACTCGTGGCACGTGCTCTTTACGGCAAATACTTGCGATTTACGAATCGAAAAGTAACCAACGCGAGTGCGAACGAAATCCACGCAAACAGTGTTCTACCTAGTCACGAATCGAGTAATTTGTATACCTACTGGACTTTAATGCCGTTTCTACCGTTTGTGTACCATTTACGAGTGTTAGTGTCGAGAAAATGCCGCCAAAAACACGCCGCACGCACACAAACGAGGACAAGAACGATAGATCCAGTAGTGATGAGGAAAGTCACACCGTAGCTAACCCCGCGAGCATGAACACCGCGGCAACAACTACACCTACATGTAGTAACATGATTTCCATGTCCGAGGAACAGCTCACACGATTGTTATCCAATGTCATGAGAAGCGTTATGACGCCGACGCCGACGTCAACGAGTGACGACCTTACGGGACCGACTCAACCCACCGCTGCATACACTAGACCGACCGTGCATGGCATGCACGGTATGCACAGCAACTTCACCCGGTGCACAGCCCGCTTCGACGGAGCCACCCGTAGTGCCGAATCCCTAGAAGCATTCGTCGAGAGCGTGCTCATCTACAAAGAGTGCGCAAGTGTATCCGACGAACACGCACTTCGAGGTCTACCTATGTTGCTGACTGGAGAGGCCGCAGTGTGGTGGCAAGGCGTGAAATCTACAGTGGAGACCTGGGACGACGCGATACGCCGCCTGCGATTCATGTACGGCGCCCCGCGCCCCGCCCACCGGATCTTTCGAGAAATATTTGCGCGCGAACAAAGTGATAACGATAGTGTCGATTCTTTTATATCGCGAGTGCGATCAGAAATGTCACGTTTACCTTATAAGCTACCAGACATTATGCAATTAGATATAGTTTACGGCCTTTTAAATCGTAAGTTACGTAAAAGAGTGTCACGCGATAGTGTAAGTAGCGTCGACTGTCTGCTTGAGCGAGCAAGGTATGTTGAGGAGACGCTGGGCGAGGTAAGTCATAATAATACATCACTGATACCGTCTCATAATACAATTAACCCTTCGCACGCTGTGCCCGACTCTAGTTCGAATATTTGTAAAGATTTAAATAAAAAACGTGTTAGACCGCGCTGCACTTTTTGTAAACGGTTTGGTCATTCGATAGATGAATGCAAAATTAAAATAAAATCGGGTGACCATAATAATGATAATAAGGCACCGCTAGCTTGTTACGGCTGCGGTCGACAAGGTGTAATACGTTCAAAGTGTCCGACGTGTAAAAGCACGCCCTCCGCAGACAAGGTGAGTTTCCAAAGCGCCACCACTCATGAGTCCGACTTATCACACCCTACTGTCAAGATAGAAGTAGCGTCTTTAGTAGGTGTTGCAATACTGGACACAGGAGCTACAGAGAGTCTTGCTAGTCCCGGATTGTATAAAATATTATTAGACAGTGGGGCTTCTTTCGTCAAAGCACGCCGCAACCTTGGCCTCGCCGATGGAACGCAGCAGGTACGTGAATTATTATCATGTGACACGAACGTCACCATTCAGGGACGCGTTATCCCCACCACTTTCCTAGTGATACCGGAGGCGAATAATAAGACGCTTCTAGGACAGGATTTTATCTCTAGAGCAGGTATATTAGTGGACCTCCAACGTAACTGTTGGCATTTTAGTAATTCCCCTGGGCAGAAGTTTACTTTTGTGCAGTCTTTTAGCCTCGCCCCCACCAGCGATGCAGAGCTGATGCAGGTTGATACCACCGGCTTGGCGCTGAGAGAGGATGAAGGGACGAAGCTGTCACCTGCTCAAAGGACGCAGCTCAATCAGCTCATAACTACGAGAGGTCAGCGCTTCGCCACCGAAGGACCCCCTACGACTTACGCCACTCATCACATTCGAGTCGACGAGAAGCAGGAACCGATCGCTTCACCGCCTTATAGGATGTCGCAAGGTAAGAGAGAGTTGTTGGACGGCGAACTCGGGAAGCTGCTGCGCGCAGATATAATAGAGGAGTGCGAGTCGCCGTGGGCTGCCAACGTCGTCTTGGTCACGAAGAAAGATGGCGGAGTCCGCCTATGCGTGGACTATCGTAAACTTAATGCCGTGACTGAACCGGACAGGTACCCGCTCCCACGTATGGAAGACGTTCTTCATGCAGCCAAGACGACCAGCTACATGACGACGCTAGACCTCCACTCCGGCTACTTTCAAGTTAGTGTCGCAGAAGAGGACCGCGACAAAACGGCATTCGTTACACCCTCCGGCACCTATAGGTTTAAGAGGATGCCGATGGGTCTTCGCAACTCTGGTGCCACGTTTCAGAGATTAATAGATCGTTTTAAGTCAAACCTCAGTGTGTCTACCCGAGGGTACAAGGTAAGTGACGACTCCGATATCCCACCAGACCTCCAAGGAAGTAGGCCTGTGACTATTCTTGGATATTTGGACGATCTAATAATCTTGTCACCGAGTTTTGAGGATCATATTGCAGATCTCGAAGCAGTCTTCAACAGACTCGAGAAGTTCGAGCTTCGAGTGAATCGGAAGAAAAGCTGCTTTGCCCGTGATTCCGTGAAATTTCTTGGTCACATAATTGTTCCTGGAGGTCTACAAGTAGACCCAGAGAAAACCTCAGCCATTGCTGACATGCCTGCCCCGAAGAACGAGAGGCAGCTCAAAGGTTTTCTGGCTACGTCCAGCTGGTTTCGACGGTTTGTACCGAATTATGCTGCAATCGCCAGACCCTTGACTGACTTGCTCAAGAAGAACAGCAGATGGAAATGGCATGATGAGCAGCAGGCTGCATTCGAGCACATCAAAGAGCTCCTGGTAACTGCTCCCATTCTTCGCCAGGCTGACGAGTCTAAGCCTTTCTCCCTCCGGACAGATAGCAGTAGCTACTGTCTCGGTGCAGTTTTGATGCAGGGGGAGGGTGTCGACGAAAGACCCATAGAGTACGCCAGCCGCCTACTCTCGCCAGCCGAACGCAACTACACCACCACCGAGCGTGAAGCTCTCGCCGTTGTCTGGGCCGTGACAAAGTTCAGGGGTTACGTGGAAGGCTCGGAAGTAGTGGTTAAGTCCGACCATCAGCCGCTCCGTTGGCTGATGAGCCTTAAGTCTCCCAGCGGTCGTCTTGCCAGATGGGCACTGACTCTTCAAGCCTACAACTTGCAGATACAATATACTCCCGGAAAGGTGAATGTGATTGCCGACGCACTAAGCCGCCCAGCTTGTTGCGAGGAGAACCCAGCTGGTTGCGAGGTATGCTTAGTTACCGTAGATATGCCACATAGGACACCTGAGGATGTGCGCTCTAACCAACTTAAAGATCCGGAACTGAAGAGCATTGTCGAGGACCTAGAGACTACTGATGATCCCTTCAGAGGGAGAGGGTGGTCAGAGAGAGGCTACCTGATGTCTGATGGTGTGTTGTATAGGTGCACTCCTGAATCCGAAGACGCTGACTCCGCTTGCCTCGTGGTCCCTAAACACGAGAGAGAGGCCATCCTCGTAGAGTTCCACGACGCTCCTACAGCAGGCCACTTTGGTGCTGAACGTACCCTACAACGCATCAGGGCACGGTATTTTTGGCCAGGGATGAAATCATTTGTTACAGAATATGTTAAACGCTGTGCAGCTTGCCAGCGTTACAAAGTGGATAATAGAAAACCTGCAGGACTACTTCAGACACCTGCACCCACCCGGCGATTCGAAGTGGTATCAGTCGACTTGTTCGGACCACTACCGAAAACTTCAAAGGGTAACCGTTGGATTTTAATCTTGGAAGACACGTGCTCCCATTGGATTGAGCTATTTGCGTTGGAGAAAGCCACCAGCGTGGAATGCGCGGAGACGTTAATAGCCGAAGTCTTCCTGAGGTATGGAGTCCCACGAAGGATGATTAGCGACAACGGAGTCCAGTTTGTTGCTGAGGTGATGCAGCAGGCCTGTCATGTGATGGGTATCAAGCAGTCTTTGACGCCGTTGTATCATCCAGAAGCAAACCCCGTGGAGCGGAAAAATCGTGACCTTAAACCCCAGTTAGCGATATTGGTAGGAAAGGATCACACATCATGGGATACTCACCTCGCGGCCATAAGGTTCGCGATGAACTCCGCTGTTACAGCGAGCACTGGATTTTCGCCAGCTTTCCTTACCTTCGGGAGAGAGCTGCGCGCGCCATCTGATGTAGTAGCAGACATGAAGACTATTGTGGACAGCGATAACTTCGTCCACAATATCACTCCTTACCTTCGTAAGTTATCGACGATCCTGCTTGACGCCCGTGACGTTCACGAGCGTAACCAATCTCTACAGAAGAAGTACGCGGATAGAGGCAGACGCGTCCCTCCGGAATACAAGGTAGGTGACCTGGTTTTGTTGAGGACGCAAGGGATGAATGATGCCAGCCCCGGACAGTCCGCCAAATTTTTACCCCGGAGAGATGGCCCTTACCGCATCCGCGAAGTGGTAAGCCCCACTACTTACCAAGTAGAGGGAGTTACTAGAGGTGAGCACGTAGGACGTTATCATGTCTCTGATATTACCCCATTCATCGGTGATGTCGAAGCTCCGATTAGAGAAAAGCGCAGACGCGGTCGGCCGCGTAGATTTGATTGCTAGCCCGAACGCGAGGGCGCTTTGTTCGAACTAGAGGGGGAGTGTGTAGCGATGTGTTGCGCCCGCGTCCAAAGTATCAAGGTTAGGTCGCCCCGCTCCCCGCTGCCGGCCATCGCTTGGGCAGTCAGTCGGCTCCGTGCTATGCGATAGATTAGCCGCGCACGCTGCGTCGTGCGCCGAACACGAATCGTAGCATTTACGTTATATTAATTATATATTGCATCTCAATTACGTTATATTTATGTATTCCGTGATCAAATGGTTAGCTTTCGATTGTAAAACCGTAGGTTTAACCCTATCTAGACTAAGGATTATGATAAGTGAAAAAATCGAGTTAATATTATAAATGCGAAAGTTAGTATGTGTGTATCATGTATGTTTGTTTGTTACTTGATCAAACGGCTGTTCTGGTTTGGATAAAATTCATTTCTTAGATATATTATGAACTGGAGTAACATCCAGGCTACTTACTGCTTGACACCTGAGCCCCCGAGAGAACCCAGGGTTAGTACCCGTCTGTTTTTTTACACAGTGCGCCCTGCAACAGGATCTTTAAAACAAAATTTGGGTTCGCTAGCCACCTCCGCTCTCATGTCCGGAACTAACAAGGTTCGTAACTAACGAAGACGTCAAGGAGTCCTCCGTTCATTTGTTATTTAGAGTTTGTAAGTTTTTTTTTTATTTTTTAAAATTATGTTATGTTGTTTTTATGTAACTTCACCTTATACATATTATATTGAATCTGTGGTGTTTAAATAAATCCTTTTTTACCCTTAAATGTTCCTTACTGTCTGATTTTAGTTGTTGGGTGGCGTTCCCTAATAGCATGCATTGGTCTTAAAAGGACCAAGACAAATATCTTCATCCCAATACGTAGGCACTTACCCAGTTCGATCGTGCTCTGAATTTTTATAAGGTGAGTGATAATTTGAGTTTAGCTGTTTCAGATGGAATTCTTACTTTGGCAAATATTTCTATATTGAGGTCTTTTCTTTTCCATACCAAGGAAATGTATAAAGTAAATTTTATCAATACGAAACAATATATAAAAAGAAAGTAAAAAATCTTTTTAAAATTGTCTTTTTATTTAGAAACACTACTTACCACGATAGACACTTCTGGCCACAACGTCAAAAAGACTTCAAGATACCTATCATATAATATAGTCTTAAAATATTAGATTTTACTGAACTCCCTTATGATAATTAACTGTACAAAAATAGACTACATATTTGAACAATCTAGACACAAGGACAAGTACCTAAATAACAATTTGTTATAACTTAAAGCATACGTAAATCTAAGTCATATTAGTCATATGTTTTAAAGATTAAATTTGTTCAGTCAGTCAGTCATATGTTTTAAAGATTAAGTTATTGTTTAATGTATAAATTATCTTACAGCAATTTATTAAAAGCATCTAAATAACGACATCATTTAATGCCTCGATTGCACTTGTTAAAGTAGATTTCATACAAAAATATCTCTGTAAATCTGTTAATCTGTCTTCTATTCCATAGGCTGAATGTATAAATAGGGTTCCGCGGGCAGATGTTAGCTCCTCGTTAGCGAACATACGCAGCGTTCTGCCTACATCTTAATTAAGGAGCCGGTGCAATGCGACGCAGCAAGAAAGTTTTGTTCGGAAATAAAATAATAAAATGTGAGTCAAGCTCAAGTCACATTTTCATGTGGCATTTAATGGATTTCTTATATTACAAGCTTACAAGTAAAATACAGACGTGTATATACTCCATCTATTTAGAAATTGTATAAAGTGCATTTTCAAATCTAGTCAGTTTTTATTTTGGGTAAAATAGGCATGTACAGTACGGCAATTATAACAATGTTATGTGTTCTGTTTGATTGACTGTAGTTGTGCTGATAGCTAGTATAATTTTCTTTTAAGATGACACTTCTGCTGCGCAAGAGTCGAAAAGTCGTCAATTTTAAAAAATAAATATATAATTATAGCATTTGCCTACGATTTAAATTATATAAAACATTCCAGCAACTGCACCGCCTTATTAGTTAGAATATTGATGACCAATTAAGCGCAGTGTTCAAGCAATCTCGTGTGCCCGAGATAAGCGCATTTGTTGGTGTCTGAGCGCACCACACTTTATGCTAATTCGCCTCCTTGCCCAATCAGTGGAAGTCTTGAAAACTACGGTAAAGAATTGCTTAATTAGAGCCGTTTCGAAATTACTGCCATTTATATGGGAAAATAATGGGAATCAATTTCGTGTTTACACGGGCATTTAAACAGGTGGCGGGTTGTGATGAGTTTTTATGGGAATTTAGGTAATTATACAATTTATATTCTATACTAGCGTTGCTCGCGGCTCCGCCCGCGTTCAGATGATCAAAAAGCAAATTCTTAGGTTTTACATACATATTAGTATACTCTTACATATACCACTTTCATTGCGCACCGCATGATTGGTAAATACTGGCAGTGATTGACAATGCTACAAAGGTTCCCCCGTTAATCTCATATTTGATTTAGTACCTAATTTTTGTTTTAGTAATAACATTTATGTACATATGTCTATACTTCTGTTTTGTTTGCTTATTTAGTTTCGGGCGATAAACTCCCAAACTACGGAATGATTTTAATCATTTTTTACTAATATATAGCTATTAATTAATTTAAGATTTAGCAAATTATTTAAATTACATAATGATAACTTTTCTTAATTAGCGCTAGTTAGTAATATTGTCTAAAACGAATTTCAAAAGAAAGTGTAATAAGTAAATAATTTTAAGCAAATCCTTTTGATTATTTCATATGGCTCGGCTAATATGATTAAAGTCGCAAGCATTTTATTGTTTCCTTTAAGCCTTAACTTCTAAGAAATGATGTAAAAAAAAAATGAAAAAGTTGAGGTATAACACTAAAAAAACACTAAAACTTTTTCATAGTTTTTGAGATATGAAATATTTTTAGTTACCGGCATTGTCAGTTAAATAGCCATAAACTTGTTTCCCATAAAATGTTATAAAATAATATGAATCGACTTATTTTTACGGTTGATAAAATGAGCCGATATTGTGGAAACGTAAATATTATTTGTATTTATTTTAGTGTTAATTAAAAAAACAACACAATATTTTGCTATACGAAACCTATAATGCGCAAGTTGGATTTGAATTTGCCCATTTTTTACATTAAAAGATTAAAAAATATAAACATTAAAAATTTACAAATATTAGGTACTAATATGTTACTAATTTATAAAGCCAAAAAGTTTGTTTTATTGAAAATTTGAACACGGGCAGGGCCGTGGGTACTTTAGTAGTAATTCTAATAAAGTAATGGAAAGGTTATATCTGTACATTATTTTTTTGGATTAAAACTACGTATTTTAAAAACACATAGCGACATCTATTGTCAAATATCTAAATAACATATTAATAAATTTTCATTAAAATAACTATTTAAATGAATAAAATAGGGCTATTGATATTTCCTTTAAGATAAGCTTTTTTTAATAGTTTTAACATACAGAATTAAGTTACCTTGCTAAAATGTTAATAGTATCATCGTGCTTTTATTTTAACCAGTTTTTGTATTTTTTTCTCAAAAATGAGATATTTTCCTGCGGAAAAAGTATCCTATGTGTTGACCCGGATAACCAGCTATCATCATACCAAAGTTCATCAAAATCCCTCGAGTGATTTTTCTGTGATGCGGTCACATACAGACAGACAGACAAAAATTCTAAAAACTATAGATTCGGCCTCTATATCGCTAATAATGAATATTTCAGTAAGATTTTCCGAAAAATATTGAATTTACGGATTCGGCTTAGTTACAATTTTATTATTTGTATAGTTACTAATTTATAAAGCCAAAAAGTTTGCTTTACGTACAATAATTTGAAGACAGGCGGGGCCGCGGGTAATTAAGTAGTAATTCTAATAAAATCGTAGAAAGGTCATATCTGTACATTCATTATTTTGGAATTAAAACTACGTATTTTAAAGACACATGGCGACATCTATTGTCGAATAACTAAATAACATATAAATGTATATTAATTAAAATAACTATTTTAATGGATAAAATAGCGCTATTGATAATTTGATTTTTAAGATAAGCTATTTTTAATTGTTTTTACCATATTTAGTAAGTTACCTTGCTAAACTGTTTACAGATAGTATCGTCGTGATTTTGTTCCAACCAGTTTTTGTATGTTTTCTCAGAAATGAGATATTATCCCGCGGTAAAAAGTATCCTATATGTTGACCCGGATAATCAGCTATCGTCATACCAAATTTCATCCAAATCCCTCCAGTGGTTTTTCTGTGATGCGGTAACAGACAGACAGACAGACAGACAGACAGACAGACAGACAGACAAAAATTCTAAAAACTATAGATTCGGCCTCTGCATCGATAATAATGTCTATTCCAATAAGATTTTCCAAAAAATATTTAATGTACAGATTCGGCTTAGTTAGAATTTTATAATATGTATAGATAATACCTATATAAAGACGTAAAGACGTATGTATGTATGTTTTTCTATATCATTCATCCGAATGCGGTAAAATTTTGTAGAGTTTTTGGGTGTACGCCTGCGAAGATCTCAAACATAGTTAAAATATATATATATATATATATATATATCTGTATATATATATATATATATATATAAAAAAGATAGGCACTACTAGGAAAGCCTACTAATCCATACACCTATCTGATGAAGGCATCTATAACATTACTATTATAGACAGGGCAATCGTGCGAGGTGTGCAAGGTGAGATGCGGAAGGAAGACACGGATGAGGCGCACCCGACTGTCATACTTACTTTAATATAACAGTTGGGACGCGGCTTTAGGATCGACAGGTATAACTGTAACTTGCCAAGCAGATAGCACTACTACTAGTGTTTTGACTTCAAAGCTGTTCGCCATGAAAACTGTTTTTTTTACCAACCCTTGCGTTTTACAATGCTTCCGTTAAAAATATGACGATCACTCATTATTTTAACAACTGTGTGTTCTGTAAATAAATAAATAAATTAATTAATGACCTACTAAGTATATGGATTTTTATACTACGGTACAACTATTGGTTAATTTAGAAGGGTATTTATATATCTGTATTACTTTATACCTAGGTGAACTTTGTATAATATGATGAACTGGTAGTTTTTTATTATGTGTACCTATATTATTATATGGGAATAAAATATAGTAAATATTTGTTTGGAAAACTGTTTTGATTTTTATTCATGTTCTATTATTACTTACTTCCGTGTCCTACCTTAACAGGAGAAACGAGTTCAATTCCCGGACAGAGTCAACATATATATGTTAGAGAATAATTAATAATAATCTATACATATTATAAAATTCTAACTAAGCCGAATCTGTACATTAAATATTTTTTCGAAAATCTTATTGAAATAGACTTTATTATCGATACAGAAGCCAAATCTATAGTTTTTAGAATTTTTGTCTGTCTGTCTGTCTGTCTGTCTGTCTGTCTGTCTGTTACCGCATCACGGGAAAACCACTGGACAGATTTTGATGAAATTTGGTATGATGATAGCTGGTTATCCGGGTCAACATATAGGATACTTTTTACTGCGGCAAAATATCTCATCTCTGAGCTAAACGTAAGAACGTAACTAGGGACGAACCCGAGCGGAGCGAGGGTGAGTTGCTAGTAATAAATATTTGTGTTGACATGTTTGATACTTCTTGTATGTTTTGAGGGTAGTCGAAGACGGTACTTAACAATAGCGTTTGAAATATTTGATAAAGAATAAATAACATGAATCAGTAGAGCGAGTGAATTCACTTTAACGTGAACATACATACGTTATGTTAAATACATACATACGTATCCAACAACATAATGTATAAACATATACTTATAACATAATATATATACAACATTTATAACAAAACGAACCTATGACGTTAAGAAATACTAACAGCAACTGACATTCCAAGACTCGATGGCGGACAGTCACAACGTGGGTAGTTTGAATTAACTACATATATTTCAAACTGTACAATAAGAATAAATTTTACTGATGTTATTAAGATTATTATGTACCTAAAAGAAGATGTTTTCGCTGGATACTACTTAAAAATCCATCAAATAAATCCTTTTTAGTTTTAAAATTCCAAGCTTATCAAACTACCAAAAAATATTTTACACTAATTTGCCAAAGTTATATAGCCGGTGGTCGCAAAAGCTCAATGCAGAATTGCTTAATTAGTGCGGTTAAATATTACTTCGATTTATTCTCCTCTGATATGAGACAGTAGTGAATGACGGTCATTATATTTTAACTGGTAGTGATATGAAGATTGCAGAAGCTTAATCGAATGAATACTGCGCTTATTTTATCGAATAAACTCTTGAACGTTATTATTATATACCTATTCATAAACATTTTCTTCTGATTGTATTTTACATTTCATTAATGCTACAAGGATCATTTGGCACTTAGGTGATATTGACGTGAGGGCGTAGATGTGAAATTAGGGTTTTTCTTTTATTAAAAAACCTCCTAACCTGTCTAACACCATTTAATATTTTGAGATATTTTTATTGAAATAAAAGCACGAAATATCCACGACAAAAAACAACTCCAAATTCTCTCAAAAGTGATCCATTACAAGATGGCGGTGTTAGTTCTGATTTCCGTCTCGTGCCAAATGATCCTTGTAGCACTGTATTATACTTCTTTATTATTTTTCTAATGTTATAATTAATTATTTTTTTAAGTTAAGGGTACAATGACTTGAAGATCATTCTTCTTTCTTCTGATATTTATATAGAACACTTCCCTTCAAGTGTAACCGAAGAAGGTGATATTGGGCTGAGGTAAATGACAATAATAGACGAAAAAGAACAACAAACAAAGTATATTCTTTTTTTGAAATCGGTCAGTAAATGTTATGGGTGCTTATTTGTCTCTACAGATAGTTATAATTACGGATAATTAATGAGTCGACGAGTGGTATAGGTTACTTTTTTATATTAGTACTAGCGACTCACTCTCGTTTTGCTCGGATTCGTCCCTATATACTTCATGATATATAGCCTATAGCTTTCCTCAATAAACGGGTTATCTAATGCGAAAAAAAAAACAAATAGATTGGATTAGTAGTTCCTGAGTTTAGCGCGATCAATCAAACAAACTCTGCCTCTTTATAATATTAGTATAGATAAGTATTGCTTTATCTGCTTCGTTGATGTAGTGACTAGCAATCTTGGGTTCGAGTTCCGAGTCGGGCTTAATTGTCGTCCTACTCAAGTTTGAGAGTGAGACGAATAGAAAGGGCACTTTTGTTGCGCGTTCACTTCTGCATTAAAATATCTCCTGTGCACATAGTTAATCTCTGTGTGATTGGACACCGTGGTTGAAATCATGTGATAAAAATGACATTATTTTTAACTGAAAAGTTATATGAAAATATATAATAACATTTATTAATTATTGCATACAATTAAAAACATCATTATTATTAAAATTAACGTCACATTGGACCGTACGTTGATCATTAATTGTTTGTCAGTTCAATGATACATCATCCAAATGTCTTGCCTTTCACTCTTTAGATTCGCTCGTAAAATTTATGAAGACTACAACCGCCGATCACGCCTACAACAGAATCAATAGATACTCGACTTCGGGCACACTAAAGATTTATTAGTCCGTATTCGGATATAATCTCACTAATTTACCGTAAAAAAACGTCGAGTTTATAGCCATCTGCACAATCGCTTCTTTGTCGCTCGACTCAATATATTTTAAATGACTCTCGAGACGGCCACTCGTGAAGCCGATCCTATTGTGACTGACGGTGCCTTTACGAAAATCGAATACCGAGATATTTATTTTGAATTAAGAATAATTTCTTTTTTAGCTGCCGTCTGTGGAGTGTGCCGCGCATTAGGGGCCTTTGTTGGGGTTATATTAATGAACGATGGATATGACTTTTGATTTTTTCTGGACTACCGCATAGTACAGCCAACGCATTCATGTAAGACGTGCGTTGAAATATTTAAGAGTTTTTAGGTAATTTTATCGTTTTGTGACTCAAAGTTCTTCCACTTAAAAGATTACTCGTTAAGCATCTTAAATTACAATAGCAAACAAACAGTGTTTGTATCTCTTAAGACATCCTTTGACACACAATTTACATCCGTCGGCCTTGAGTCATTGTCAAAGATTACTGAGACAAAGGCACATTCAGTTGCCTGTGTATCGCTAATTGTTGTATGCTAATATCCTTAGCACGTTCACAAATATTATACTGTGGATTTATTGACTTAAATTACGCGTTGAAGTAAAACTTGTACTGGCATTTAGGGGGATTAGCTTGAACATTAGTTAATGGCGTGTTAGAATGGAACTTATAACTAAATTTGAAACGCGGATAATATTATTATCCTTATAAACATAGGATAAAAGACAATGTATGTATATGTTCTTTTGCATGCTTATAAGTTATAACTATTTTCTCTTTTTAAATATTTTTTTCAAATATATATAAATTGATGCTTACTAACGGGTAAAAAACATTGTAGAGCGTTTCCTGCGTGTTGATATTATTAGGGCTCTACGTTTGCAATAAGTAAATTTAGTGGATTATAAGATCTTTTTGTGTTGTGAGGGCAAAAATTCTGGGGACTCCCCGACGGGTATATATTAAAAAGACGATGGTTTGGAGTAACACATAGGCTACTGTTACAATACAGTTAGTTACCTAGGAACACATAAACCCGAGCATAGAAATAAACTCTTGCACTTATATTAGTAATCCGATATACATATACATATGTATATTAATATATTTAAACGAGAAATTCTTGTACATTTATATTTAAATATTTATATATTTATTTATTTATACCGGCGATCTCGGAAAGGGCTCTAACGATTTCCCTGAAATTTGGTATGTGCTGGTTTTCGGGGACGAAAAATCGATCTAGATTAGTCTTGTGTCTAAGAAAACGCGTGTTTTCGAGTTTTCATGCGGTTTTCTTATATATGATAGGAGAATATGTTAGGAGAATATGGTAAGTGGACACACAGGTGTCCGACTTCGAATCTCAATCGGATACAAAGTTTATACTTTTTTTTATCTAAAAAATACGATATAACAAAAAAGAACTCCCAGCGAATCTCGGTCGCCCAGGTACTGTATAGGTACTAATATGGGAAGTGAACTTTATTTCATGGGTAGGTATTTAAATAGCCTTTTATGTTATAAAAATAAGTTTTTAAATTAGGCTCAAAAATATATGAAGTAAGTAAATAAATCGTAGATCATAACAAGTGATTTCTAACACATATTTCAATATTTACGCATACAGTCATCGATGACCAAATTAAGATATACGGATGTGTACACAATGACGTGAAGTAAAACGTGAAAAACCTGCCTACACGACTAGGTATTTGTTAATTAGTACTGCTTAGGATAATGAAAGGAAATCGTGTTTTGCAGAACTCGCGTATAGCTAATTTATACATGTGCAATATTTAAAAGTAAATTAATGCCCATTTTTAACTTAGCATAATGTATGTATATATGCATTCAGCCCTTTTTTTTTAAAAAAAGGTATAATGTACATGCTTGACTAATATCGTAAGCGTTTTTTAAGATTTACGTACGTAGGCATTACTTACTAATGACCCACTCTCAATGCGCTAAAGCTCTGCTTATATGTAATATTAACATTATTACAAATAAAAATTAAAGAGTGCGTGTATGAATGTGCACACGCGCAAGAAGTAAAACTTCTGTAGGTTATCGGTACTATTTATAAAATTTAATTTATGTTTTAAATAATTAGGACAGGTGAGATACTAAAAATAACGCATATTAGACATATTACAATCATATATTTATAGAATATAATTTAAGGAAAGAATATAATATTATATATCATTTGTCAGACAATAACAACGGTTACCATGGCAACAAACGTACGTACATTTTTTCGTAACGCATTCACCAGCTTACGCCCCAAGTCAAGCGTGTGTAAAGAAGTTTTACTTCAAAGTCTACATCGATACTTATATAATATACCTATGTAGTTCTCGTAACCCCCCAGTGGGTTGCTTTGTGAAATAAGGCCTATCTGTGTTTTTATAAGGATGATTGAAATTTTATTATTTAATTAAAGTAAAAAGAAAACCATTCCCGTATTTAAAACGCTTCATATTTTGAACCGTAACAGATAGTAAATTAAGATTTGGTAAGGTAGGTACTCTAGCAAATAAAAAAAATATATAGTTAAAAAAAAAAAAACTAGATTTAGACAAACTTTGTCTTATGATAAATAAATAATTGAGATGATAACTAATGAGATGAACACGAACTTGGGAGGTCTACCCGTAATCATTTATTTATCATATACATATTAGCCCGATCTTGTGAAATTGTTACATTACCATTCGGGTCAAACATAAAAAAGTATACAATTGATGCAAGAATTAGAACCAGGTTAAAAGCGAATTTCAAGGAAAGCTACTTTTTAGTAGCGAGTTAAAACTGGTGAAAATATCATTTTTTTCTGTATTAAAACGAGTTTTAGGGTTCTCTATATCTACAACTAGCGACTCACTCTAGCTTCGCTCGGGTACGTCCCTAGCTTGCTTCCCAATACAAACTTTCATCCCCATTTTCACCCCCTTAAGGGATAATTTCCGGGATAAAAGTATTCTATGTCCTTTCCAGGGTCTCAAACTATCTTCTTACCAAATTTCATCTAAATCGGTTCAGTAGATCCAGAGATTATCCCCTACAACTTCACAAACTCACAAACTTTATAATATTAGTATAGATAAAGAGAATCCTAAAACAAGGTATATTACTGTATGCTAGGTATATAATTCTGCCTATAGGTAATTGTACTAGAGGCTTTAACTACTTTTAATTGTACTTGATCGAATTTTAAACTCAAGTTAGCTTATAAGCGTTTAAGCTATTGGTGATTTTGTTTATGGAGTATGATGGAGGCTATAACATGTTCCCAGATCGTTCTAATTTCTCTAACAGACGTTAATAGTGGCCACAACACGCTCTCTTAGGCATAAACTTACTTATCGCTGTTAACACACTGTGGGAAATATTGTCTCTATAATATCATATAAAGGGTACTTTAAAAGGTACAAGTTCATTATTTATTTGGTTTTTTAAAAGTTTTTGTGATAAACGCATTTGCTAATGTGTATTGAATGTTGAATAATAAAATAGAGTAGGTAGACCGAGGGAGATATGGTGGGCTGTGTTACAGAGGATATGTGTGTGAAGGGTCTGAATGTTAATAATACGGCCGAAAGAGGGAAATTGAAGAAGGAAATATGTAATGCCTGCCTCATGTAGCTTTGGACAACGGCAGAATAATAATAGAAATTTATAATAAATATATTTTTGTACTTGTAATAATTAAATTTAACATTTATCCTGTGAAGGAATATAATAACTTAAAATAATTAATTTAAATACATTAAAGGATAACCTTCTAAAGAATAAATAATATTTGGTAAATAAATTTAAATGAATATTTTGATTTGAAGGAAATAATTATCTCGTACCTACCAAGCTTGGTTTGAAAAGGTTTTCCTTACTATATACCTCCTTATACTAAGCGAAGCAGGGATATTTTTTTTTGAAATTTCAGTATTAAATCAGTAGACTTTTTGTTCTACATGATAAGGTAGGTATAAGTTTTAAGCTATTGACTAACCTATTCTTTTACTAGTAGATACTATGCTCATGTTGCTGGTAGAGCATCCTATATAAATGAGCAATACTTCCTATTGGCCGGTAAGTAGTTAGTAAACACGGACCGTGGGTACAGAACAGTAAGGAAATTACATTAGCAAATTGTATGAATGTGAGAACTCGCTTGGGAAGCTCTTCTTAATAACTGTAAATTTGATGCCTTTTTAGTAAAAGTTAATTGGCAATAATTATCAATCTGAAAAGGGAATCAATTGGAGATGTCCCAAAACTTATTATGCCATTCGTACTGTAAAAGTTGTAAAAGGTAACATCTCCTCATATCTCAATATACCTACTACCTAAGAAGGTGGCAGAGAAGACAAAATGGCGTTGTAATAGCGACACATCTTGATGAATTTTAAAAACAATCTGTATTTAAGATTCACTAATTCATTTCTTTATAAAAAAAATATCTTTATTAGAAAAATAAATATCTTATCTCAGTAAACTCTGTTATTTTACAGCATTAACATAATAATTGTTGTAGTATAAGAAAATAGCATAAATAATCAGTATAACTTAATTTTGACATTATATGATCATGGTATGGTACTCGTATTAGCGCTTATATCGTAAAACCATGCAAAAGTTACATATCTCAGTTGGGCTAACCCTGGTAAGTATGTGCCGCTATTCAATTTCCAGAAGAATGTAGAAGATTAGTACGACGGACTATATTTTGTTATCCTTACTTAATATTTTAAATGCTTAAACGTGGTTATAGGTTTTTACATCTTTCACGCAGTAACCGAGCAAAATAAAACATTAGATTTTTTTGCATAAATATGGTTAAAAGGCCAGAGAGTAAGTGATATAACCTATATTTTACCTACTGTGAGATACTCAGAGACGCATCCGAGCAAAGGCTGGTTAAGCCTAATAGTATATTATAATTTTGTGCCAGTACATCAAGAAATTCCTGTGGGATAGTATTACTAAACCAACTAACAAAAAATCAATTAACATCGAAGACAGACTAATATAAAGTAAAATAAAATAAATACAATTACACTTAGGTACACATTTAAATAGCTACACTATCTAAAATGTGTAACAAAAGTGCTATACCAGATATCGTGAGCTAGCATAGAGGAGTCGTGGCGTGAGACGAGGCGAGAGCATAATTGCATCTGCTCGCGACTGTCCGCGCGCTCTAATCACTTGTAATAAGTGCTTAAGTACCACCCAAAGACCATACTTACAGGTATGTTACGATGGAGACAGACTTGTATTACATAGTTAACATGTAAGCTCTTCATTGGCTATTTATATTTAGTAGATTATTTCAAGTTTGGTTTTCTTTAAGAAAAAAAATATTATTATTGATGTTTTTTTACATTTTCGATGAATTATAAAGATTATGATAACTACAATAACTTGTCGAATGTCGAAATATATGTTTATCAAACAATAAGTTGAAAGTTCTAATAAGAGCTTTTAACATACCTTGCTTTTAAGTTTTATATAAAAGTATACCTACAATATGTACCTACTCGTGTTTATACTTAATAGATTTCTCAACTGCTAATGAAAACTTTACCTCTTAGATGCAGCATACGTAAATTAGATGTGTAATATCTGCTAATTTGCTAAACGAAGTGCTGATTATAATTCCGAGTATTTAACGAGCCGTTTTGCATAATTATTTAGATTTTGCCAAAAAATTCTGTTCACTAATTACTTTATTTATTAAAAATGAATTTATTCATATACATTTATATGCATATTGCAAGAATATAGCAATGGTTGATCAATAAAGTATTAATTTCGTATATTTAATTACCAAATTCATATGGAAATTAAGTGTTAATTTAAATTAATTTAATACATTAAAATTGTATATTAATAGACTCAAAAGTAGTTTATGTTTAGAGAGATTTGTAGATAATTTTTACTAATTGTTAGGGTTCCGTACTTATAAACCAAATAAAAATCTCTTACAAGATCCCTCGCGTGTCATGTCTGTCTATTAAAAATTTAAAATTGAAAAAGTTTATATGTATTTAGATTTGTTTCAAATATTAACTTATGCCTGGAATTATATAACCCAATAAAAATATCCTGAATTTAGAAAATTAAAAACAATGTTTCGGTGAATGGTAAATTTTTAATTGTAGTTATATAATTAAAAAATATTTTTTAATAGAAGTGTTCTCTATATTAAATAAGCTCGGGGTCGGAGAGCGGGTGCACCTTACGACTTCATTAGAGCGCGTCAAGCGAACAGTCACGACGCGCCCTTGCGCGCTGCACTTGGCGAGACAGTGGACAGGCGAGTTGGCTCTTTAACTACAGCCAATAACTACCAATGTTTGGTTTGTTTATTCGTAAATTATTAACCCTTTGTGATAAAAGATATTAATAAATTGAATATTGTACTACCACGTTGTGTGTATTTTACTGAAACGGCTGGTTGGGTAGATATACGAGTATATGGATTGACCTTGTTTTTTTAATGTTGGGAAATGCATTTGTGCATACCACCTGCATACATAAGGAAGTTTTGTGGGACTCAGTGACTAGCAAAGCCAGTACTATCCATTAAACCCAACAGAACCTCCCCCGTCGTAATGGGGCGTCACAGGATCGTTTATGAACTCAACCACGACGGCTGGCCTGTCGAAGCAAACCATAACAACAAAAGGGTTGCTCCCACGGTTCACCACGGATACGGTAAAGAAATTAACAAAAGGTGGCGCTAGGGTCACACCTGAATAAAGCCAGGATAAGTTGCTAGTAATGTATTAAATTTAAAAACACTGGTATGAACAGCATAGTTCAATTGTTTAACGTTTATGGCCGGTCAGATTATAATTTCTGTAACATATGTACATACCTACAATCTACATATAAGTAACTTATGTAATGATAGAAAAAATAGTTTTGCCTTATTTTTTAACTTTTGTCTTTTTGCATTTATACAAATTCAGAAAAATTTCATCTAAAATATTCAATCATTTTGTTACAACAACTAACAAGATATTATAATACAAGGCAAATTTTATAGTACATTTGCATATGTTTTGAATAAAAAAATATTTTATATACAATTAAATTCTTTCGAAAGCAATCTTATAATGTTAATTGATAATAAATATCTTTAATGGAAAATAATAAAAAATGCTTGCCTTAATAATTATTAGCAAAATTGTTGTTTGTTGAAAATATTTAGATTTTGTAGCGAAACGAGTATTAATTATGAATAATTTTTAATTTATATTGTAACAGAATAAATAAATATTTGAATGAAATAATTGAAAACGTAAGCATTATATGACAAAGTGTTATGAAATAACATAATATGAAATGTAATGTTAATGAATAATATCTAATATATTTAAACGAGCAATTCTTGTATATTTATATCTTTACATCTTTATTTATTTATACCAGCGATCTCGGAAACGGCTCTAACGATTTCTCTGAAATTTGGTATGTGGGGGCTTTCGGGGGCGAAAAATCGATCTAGTAATATGGCGGATGTTACAAAATGGAGACTTATTATTTCCATAGTGATATGATATGGGCATCAAATGAAAAGGCTTTATAAGCTAAACACAATAAACAAAGTGACGTCATTGTGCATCCACCATGAACCATCGACTACAACTTTTCTAATATAGCAACTCCATTTCTCTCATACATTTTAGTACCTGGCGACCGAGCTTTGCTCGGAGTTCTTTTTTGTTATATCGTATTTTTTATATTAAAAAAAAAAAACTAAAAACTTGAATAAATACAAAAAAAATACAAAAGTAAAAACTTTGTATTCCGACCGAGACCAGATCCCGGGCATATGTGTTGTCTAACTTGCGCCTTGACCGCTCGACCACGATGCTTATGCTCAAGTGTAAGAAATTATCGACCATATTCTGCGTAGAATATGCAAAAGAAAACCGCATGAAAACTCGAAACTTGCGTTTTCCCAGGCATGAGACTGATCTAGATCGATTGTTTGCCCCCGAAAACCCCCATATACCAAATTTCAGCGAAATGTTTAAATATATTAGATTTGAACAAAGTATGTTCAGTCACCGACAACTCATTTAAAATCAATTAAAAAGTATATACAAGTAGTATATATTATATAGTAGTATATTATAGTGTTTGTGATTTTAATAAACAATTGACATTTATTATATTATATATCATTATATATCATTTTATATCATTTTGTATCAATTATATATTATTCGTATATGTATATCATTGTCTATTCAATTTTAATTTAATATGTTGAGAACTTATTATCGTTAATATGAGTCCACTTATACAAACTTTTTTATGTTATTTTAACGTAGGTCATATTAGATTAACAATAGAAGTAAGAAATTAATTACCTCCAATTAACCATTTAACTATTAGTAATTTATTATTCAATTAGTAATTATACTATATACAAGTTTCGCAATAAAGTATTTTATCTGCTGGTGTCACCCTCGCAAGCTATATCTCTTTTGGCGTAGTTAAAGTGCTTTTCAGAGTTTTGATCTAAGCCGTGAATATATTTAAAATATTTAGTCTTCATAAGCCCTTCTAGGTCTTCTCTCTGCCTCGCCTTCCGTTAAGTCATTTTATGTCTTTCACTTATACCTACGTTATTGTAAACTTTATGATCATTCTTTTATTACTAAATAAAAAACCGCCCAATTGCGAGTCAGACTCGCGCACGAATGGTTTCTTACCGTTATTTATAAAAAGGGCAAAAAAATCATGTCTGTTGTATGGGAGCCCCACTTAAATATTAATTTTATTTTAATTATTTATTTTTAATGTGAATATATAACTAAATATTCTGTGAATATTTCAAGCGTCTACCAGTTGCCGTTAAAAATATCGATCAAAAACGAGCAAAAAAAACCTCTTTCAGGATATGGGAGCCCCCTTAAATATATATTTTATTCTGTTTTGTAGTATTTGTTGTTATAGCGTCAACAGAAATAAATCACAGATGATGCTGTGAAAATTTTAACTGTCACGGTTCATGAGATACAGCCTGGTGACAGACAGACGGACGGACAGCGCAATCTTAATAATAGGGTCCCGTTTTGCCCTTTGGGTACGGAACCCTAAAAAGATGCAGTCAGAAGAAATTAAGTTTTTACGGGACAATGAGTATAAAATCAACATAGGTTTTATGTTTGAGAATTAGGTCTCATATAATTTGAAAAAAGGACCTATTAATTTAAATAAATTCGTAAGAGAAGTCGTAAATTAAACACCCACTAATATTTTTTCCTGTTTACAGTAAATATACAAACATTTAATCAGAATTCTTATTGAATTTCATTCCAAAAATTGAAATTGGATGTATTTTCTCAATCAGAACTCAATAAATAGCAGATAGGTACTTTAAATATTTGATTGCTTTTTTATCTATACAGATAAATAAAATTGGAGTGTCTGTTTGTAATATTAAAATAACCGCTTTTTACTAAACACATATGGATGTATACACGGTACATATACCTACTAAAACAACATTTTTTACAATTTTTGTCTGTCTGTTTCGGCTAATCTCTGAAGTGGCTGGACCGATTTTGACGGACTTTGACTGGCAGATAGCTAATGTAATAAGGAGTAACTTAGGCTACTTAAAATAAATTTTAGAAAAAAAAATAGGGTCCCACGAAAAAAAAATCAAACCAAATTAATTAATTAATTTTGTTTTGGAAACCAACCTAGAGACGAACCCGAGCGAAGCGAAGGTGAACCGTTAGTGTTAAATATATTTACTATTTGTAAGTATCTTAGACTATTTAGCATTGAATCACGAACAATACTGATAGTTAAGTGGTAAAGCCGAAGCAAGTCGGTGCAGGCACGCCCAGTGTGATGATATCTTAGGATTTAAGGAAATTATTTTAGTAGATCCTAGATAACCGTCTCGCCCTTTAACTACTAAAGGTTAGCACATCTGGTATTTCGATACTTGTTTATTTGAATAATTCTTGTACGAGTATTTTGCGTTTCAATTATCAAAAGGCTAGATTGACTTATTTACATTTGACTATGTAAATTTATAGTGCTTCGAGATTTTATTTTGTAATATCTTTCAGTAAGTAATTTATGAAACAAATGACCTATACCATTAACTTGTAATATTACAATGTAATGAAAGATAATTATAATAATGGAAAGAGATATATATATATATATATATATATATATATATATATATATATATATATATATATATATATATATATGTGTATATTGCTAATAGTTTTTAAATATAGGTACTTATTTGTTTAATTATAACTCAAATAAGTAGTATCTAGTTGAGATATCTATACATAATATTATAAAGATAAAAGATTTGTTTGTCTGTTTGTATCTAATAAGTTCCGAAGCTACTGGAACGATTTTAACCATTTTTTCACCAATAGAAAGCTTAATTATCAGGAAGTAACATATAGAATATAATTTAAAATTAGAGATCCTTAAGAAAATTGCAATAATGTAACCCAAAGAAGCAAAATTTTGCTTATAAAATTCATTATTTGGCGTGCACTGAGAAAACTATTGATGATACATAAAAATATATAGTCTATCTATTCCATACTAAGCGTTAATATGTACCTAGGGACGAACTTGAGCGAAGCGAGAGTGAGCCGCTAGTGAGGATCTAAAATCGAATAGAAGCGTTACCAGTAACGTGCATGCCGTACAAGTTTACATTATATTTAAAAACAGGAAGGAATATCATATTACTTAGTGTAAAAGAATACCTAACGTTAACCTTCCATCATCCATGTTATATAATATTGAATTAGTGATAGGTACTAATTCTGTTTCGGTGTGTATAATGTACTTATATTTTATCTTATTACTAGCAACTCACCCTCGCTTCGCTCGGGTTCGTCCCTAGGTTGCTTCCCAAAACAACATTAATTAATTTGGATTTAATGTTTTTTTCGTGGGACCCTATATTTCTTTTCTAAAATAAAAGTAGTCTAAGTTACTCCTTATTACATCAGCTATCTGCCAGTGAAAGTCCCGTTAAAATCGGTCCAGCATATTCAGAGATTAGCCGGAACAAACAGACAGACAGACAGACAGACAAAAATTAAAAAAAAATGTTGTTTTGGTATAATATGTACCGTGTATACATCTATATGCATTTAGTAAAAGCGTTTCTTTTAATATTACAAACAGACACTCCAATTTTATTTATCTGTATAGATATTACCTCAAAGTACAAAGATTATAAGCCCAGATATTATTTCTTTATCATAAAATACATAGAAGATTAAAAAAGAACAAAACAAAATAATTCTGTACTTTTGTGTAGGTGACATTAATTATATTTTGCAGTCAACACAATATTATTAACAGTGTGGATCAGTTAATAAGTTAATAGGCACGAAGTTCGCGTAATTACAAATTAGAGAACGAGTCGCGTGCCCCTATGATGGCTGAGGAGATAGTCGGAGGAATATTCTGAGTCAATACGTATTTTATTCAGAATTAAAATTTTGTAAGATTTTTTCTTATAAAATTCTAGCGGGATATCCAGATTTTGCCTGGGTCAATTATCTATTTAGTTTAAATACATTTATAAAATACTAGCGACTCACCCTCGCTCCGCTCGGGTTCGTCTCTACTTACGTTTTAACGTTGGTATACGTATAGATTTCTCAGAGATGAGTATATTTTCTTTTTTTTTTTAAAGTACCCTATATGTTGACCTGGACAACCAGCTATCATCATACTAAATTTCATCAAAATCTGTCCAGTAGTTTTTTCGTGATTCGGCCACAGACAGACAGACAAAAATTTTGAAAATTATAGATTTGACCTCTGTATTGGTAATAATGATTATTTCAATAAGATTTACCAAAAAATATTTACGAGTAATGTACAGATTCGACTCAGTTAGAATTTTTTTATATGTATAGATTTTTCCATATTTACTTTACCACCCGTTTACACGCTTAGGGGTTGATTTAAAAAAAAATCATATAACTAACCTTCTTTATATGAGGAACTTTTGTGAAAAATTGAATTAAAAATTAGATTGAGCGAGTTAGGCTATAGGTACATAGGCTGGAAGTGTAAATCTTTATTAAGAAAATAGTGGTGTTGGTGTGCAAAATGTTGTTTTTGATAGATCAAGCTTTTGTTAAAAAATAAAAGATATTCTTGCTAAATAATAGAGAGGACTTGTTAGTCGTCTCTATTATTTACTACATCATATTTACATATTTTTTTTACAATTACGTGTGCTATATTTATGTGTATATTATGAATATTAATTTTTTTTTTAATGAAAGTTGTTTCGATGTTGCAATAATAATTAAGGTTAATTTTGTTTATTATGTTAATTAAATGGATTTACATTTTACATTCGAAAAAAATTAAATTAAATTTCTTAAAAAAAAAACGCAATTGTTAATTACATATGTTAAAATACTAGCGACTCACTCTCACTTCGCTCGGGTTCGTCCCTAGCTTGGATATAGTACCATGGAGATAGTTTTCTTTTTTTTAAGTATTAAAACCTTCCGTAGACGTTAAAAAATATACAAAAAAAAAATAGCCGAATTGGTCCAGCCATTCTTGAGTTATGCGCTTACCAACATTCATTTTTATTTATATAGATAGATTAAATTTATTTCAATATAATAAAGAAACATCAGAATAAACCTTTTCGTAAAAGCGCTAAGAAAGCTGTAATGGGCTTAATGCAAAGGTGAGGCGAGAGCAACTTAACAATCTTATCTATTGACAACTTTACTTCTATTCTACCTTCCACTATTAAGTTTATTTCAACTAAATTAAAAGGAAATGTTTAATTAATTATATAACTTGTTTTATAATTTATTATAAAAATAATATCAGTTTTTTATTTTGATTATAATTAAACAAAATAATCCTGTTAATCAATGTAATTGAGGAAATAAAAATCTTTTTATTTTGTATAATTGAATGTAATCGAAAATTCATATTTATGATTGCACAAACACGAATATAAATATATCATTAATTTTAATTAAAATCAATAGCAATATTAACGCCGTATTTTGAAACAAACATGAAAATCATATTTAAATTGGATAATAAAAATATATTAAAGCTAAAATCTCATCTGAAATAAAAGCCAGAGTCAATCTCGAATATAAACGAAAGGAGAGATAATTGCGATAATGGCGCGTTTAGTTGATTGCACACGACTCAGGCGCAGAAAATGTCTTAATTGTTTTGATTAAAACACTCAGACTGCCGCTATCATATTATACATAATTACTTTTGGTGACTTTCGAAGGTATCAATATATAAGCGTTGGCGAAAATATTAGAAATATAGGTATTTTAATTAGTTTTACCATTGAATTAGTACGTTAATAGGAAATGACATAATATAATATCAGGAAGAAAATATAGGCTTAGTGGTTCTAGTGATAAACTCTTACAGAAAAACAAACAATTTATTACAATTAATAACTCGTCATAATAACAAATGTACCTTAATGAATCATTATGCCAACAGCGAATTCTTTAAAAAAGTTGAAGTAAACTTTATTTCAACAAAAATATATTTTTTATTAATATTTATCAAAATAGTTTTTTTTACACGCTAAAACAATTTAACCTTACACGCAAAGTAAAATAAAAATGCTAAAAGCATGTGCTGAATAGATTGTAAAGTCGTTTAAAAGTCCATCAAAACGTTTGTCCGTCAATTTAATCTTTTAAGCTTTATGTAATAACATTCACACTTTTTAACTTACATCAAAAACTTTTATAACGTTCAAAACACAATTAAATATACAGTAACTGTAGTCGTAGTGCGTATATATTTTCATATATTTTAGTATAATTTTAGTCTAACTTGGATCTTGATTATAAGCTCTAAATAAATTAATCGTAGGTTTGATAAGTTTAAGAGACACCTTTATGGTAAAATGGCAGGTCGAAAGACTCCTCTTGTTATTTCTAGAGCCCCCGGTTTCGAGTCCTTGTTCAGGAGGTATATTCTGTTTATTTTGTCTACACTGTACTATCCATATCAACTCCGACTGTATTGTTACCAAAGTAACAGTTAGAATCTGGTTACATTTCCCTATTGATATTATGCGAGCTAAAGATCTTCATTTAGATTATGTACCTTTTTAAATGTTTACTTATATATGTAATTTTAAGCCAGTGGTGAAGCGCGCTTAGGCAACCAAGTGAAGCGGGTTCAAATCCTGGGTCTCGCACTTCTGATATTTTCATGTGCGAATCATTTCCAACATGATTATAACTTTCAGCCAGCGGCTTGTTGACAGCCTGGTGGGTTATGGCCTGATGACTGATCTCCCTAGTAGTAGGCTCGTGCCCAGCTGTGGGATGGTAAAAAGGGCTGAATTCATGTCATTTTAACATTCCTTCTGCATATTTTAGATAACATATGTTATGTAGTTTTAGATATTATATGTCATTCTAAAGTAAAAATATGTATCGGACTCAGAATGTCTACAGACTAAAAATCACTTAGCTAAACTTGCCCAGTGACCAAGTAACCGAGTGCATTGTACTTTTTAAAAAGCTCATAGAAGTTAAACAATCGACGACCGGCGCCTGACATTCCTTTAGTTCGGTATAATTAAAGAATTTTTAATTGATGTCAAATATTTGTGGTCACGGCAATTACAAGCTTAGTACAGCGTGACCCGCGCGGCCACTTGTCTGTACGTTGGTGGGACAATGTAGGTTGAAAGTATGGAAATATAATATTTTTATAATGTATAATTTAATATTTTTAAGCAAAGAGGTAGACTGATTATAAAATGATTTTAAATATAATTATTCCATTTATGGAGGTGTTTTTTTTAATTCTGCCAGCTCTCCAATTCCGGGCTTTTACTGAGAATTTATTGACAGAACTATACTTTGCCCGATCCGGGACTAGAACCCAGGACCTCTTGATCTGCAGCCACTAGATCATCGATACGAACAATAACTTAATGTGATAAATTATAAAATAATTAAATATCACAGTGAATCGAAAAAATGCACCTAATAATAATAATTTAAAAAAGGTATACAGTATGGTTAATTTACATGCTATATGCCACTACGTGATAGTATATTAGAACTTACTTTGACTAGCATAATAGCGTGTAGACGCATAAAATTATTTCAATTTTTTTGAAATAATTAAAGAAGCAGTTTAAAGGCCGTCAAATATTAGCTCGGTCACAGCAATTAGTATCAGGAAGCATGGTGATCCACGCTACCACTTAAGCGATAATGTGACCATGAGATATGTACGTTATTTGATAATATTATTATGGGAATGCAATAAAATTAAAATAAAGTTTTTTTTATTTACCCAATGGAGTAAAGAATTTCAAGTATATGGATTAAAATTATCGATATGTGTATGTACATATTTAGTAATTTCTTAAATCTTAAAAATATAACTAAACGGTCCTTAGATAATAAACAATCCGGAGTAATTTCAATTTTGCGACTCGGGATGATGTTTTTTATATTACATATTTATATTTAATTTTAATATCTACGTATTTATAATTATAAATACATTCAGGTGTGAATAAAAACTGATAAAAATGGATTCAAAAGTTCCTCCCATAGACATGAATTTTTTTCCGCAGTTTTTTTCGGACTTTGGAAACACATGTACTTCGAAGTTAATCAATTATTATAATTGCTACAATGAAAAAAAAAAAAAACGCAAGACCTTACATTTACTTCTCAACTTTTAACCTCCTGCAAATATCTAAAAATACATGGTGTAGTGACATTCCTATGTCAAAACAACTCGACTAAAAGATTATGCTAGTAAAGAACCCCGGTAGCAGTGTTTAGTGAGAACAAATACGACAGCCTTTGACTAATTTCCGCGCCGGTCTCACAAAGCTATTTGCTTATCGGCGCCCACGCACTCAGTGGTCACATATGTTATATATAGCTTTACGGTTACAACGCTGATGCTTCATACGAGATCTAATGGTCTATAGTACTTTTATAGTTAACCGTGACTTAATTTAAGTGATCGAGGAAAGTTTCATTTTATATCAGTTACTACTTAAAAGTTTGAACATATTCTTGCATTAATTACGACAGTGTTCATTTAAAGCGCGCTCGCTTGATAAGCCAACTGAAGCAGGTTCTTACCAGGGCTTCGTATTTCTGAGATCGTCATATTGTAATCATTTTCAACATGATTTCCACTTGCTAATACAGTGAAAGAAAATATTATAAGGAAACTTGAACTAAGAGAACTAAGATTTTAAAAGACGTGTGTAGTCTGACAACCTAATTAGCTAGCACTACGTCTTATTCCTCCCATATCGAGAAAAGGGACATGCCCACCAAAGCAACTTTAATAGCGGATGTGTTATTATTACATTTTCTACTTTTATCGTTATTTACGATTTTTTTGATAATACAGTAATAAAACCTCATTAATAATAATTAATTATTAACTACGTCGAGAAGATTTTTGAGTATAAAGACAACTAGCCATAGATAGCTTGTATCCTAGACCTACCATAAGCGATTTTCTTATATCTAAAAATGTCAGTATATTAATTAAAAATATTATATTATTATTTTTAGCTCTATCAGTTAAGTAAAACTAATGCTAGACGGATATTGATATTTATTTCTATGCATCTACATTTTTAAAGTTTCAAGTATGCGCGTAAAATACCACTAAATTACAATATAAGATATAAAAGCAGCAAAAACTGACCCGTGCTCACTTTAAAGGACATTCATTCACTAACAAAAGGAGCTAATTTGAGTCGCTTTCTTGACCACAATACACTTTTTCTTTATAATAAGACCACCTTGAAGATTTACCAAAACATCAACTTCTGTGATTATTCCATGAATAGATTTCAATTGTATAATACAAAACATAATGCAATTTGATATTTATGTTGGCACTGACCGTTTCTACTTTATTTAGTTATTTTAAAGTATTTTAATAATAATTAATTACATAAACATAACTCAAAATATTTGTGATCAGAATGAAAAACTTGGGATACCTAAAAAAGGGAGCTAACTCGTTTTTCGCCCGAAGAATCGGCATTGCGAATAAACGGTAGAATGCAGCTTGTGTTTTGCCACTATCGTTTTTATTTTTTTGTTATATGAATTGATATATTGACTGTAACAAATTATGTAAAACTTTAACTACTGTAGTAATTCCAAAATATTTAAAATCATTTATTTAAAAAAGAATACGTTATTAAATTGTACCTTTCTTTGTATTGTATACAATTTAAGAAAAGAATGGTAACAATAAAGTCTTAGGAAATCAGCTGCTCCTTCAATAGATTCCGAATAGCCACAGAATGTGTCAGGGGCGTGAAATGGATGTGCTATATTTCACTTTGTAACGCAGTTAGCGCCATGTGACGGTCATTAAACTAAGGGTCCTCGTAACTTGAAAAGTTCAGATAAGCCTACTTGTGACTACGAACTACTGCAATATCGAAATTTTGATTTGAAACAAGGATCAGAATCAAAATTTTATAAATAACTTATGTAGAGTTAACTCTAAAAAGTATAATCATATTATAATACTTAGAATTTAGGCGTTTAACATTTTTTTTTTGATATATTTGGTGGACTTTAACTGATAAATGAATGAAGTTAGGATTTTTACCACGTCGATATTTCAAGTGTGAGTTAAAACCTACTATATAATTAAGTAACAACCAAAATGAAAGCAAAATATGTATATTCTTTAGTAATTTAACTTATAACTACATAAATTTATGTATATAATATGTCCGTATGTAGGGACTAGTATAACATGTATGCATAGTAGATAACTTAGCAGTCTATTTTTAACCGACTTCCAAAAAGGAGGAGGTTCTCAATTCGTCGGAATCTTTTTTTTTTTTATGTATGTTCACGGATTTCTCGAAGACGGCTGAACCGATTTGGAAAATTTTTTTTTTGTTTCAAAGAGTATTCTTCCCCGGTGGTCCCATATAAATTTTATCGAAATCGGTCAAGCGGTTTTTAAATAAATGGCTTAATCGAATATTATGTTTTTATTAAAAATCTTTCTTCTTACAAATTACTTGCTTATTACGTCTACACTAAAAATGGAAAAATAAAAACTTAAAAAAAAAAAAAATAAAAACCGACTTCCTGGCACTGAAAAGTAAAAAATAACTAAACAGAGGTTTTCATTTAAAATAGATACCTAATCAGATATTTTCGAAGTCGGTGCCAGCCAATACAAATCAAAGCACACCGACTTCGAAAATATTTGATTAGGTATCTATTTTAAATGAAAACCTCTGTTTAGTTATTTTTTACTTTTCAGTGCCAGGAAGTCGGTTTTTTTTTTTTAAGTTTTTATATATATCACTAGCGATTCACTATCGCTTCGCTCGGGTTCGTCCCTAGCCTCTAGGTATGTGTTAACGGTTAGTGATTCCCATATAAAATAAACAATTCTGAATTTTTCGATTTTCCAGGTGGTTTTATGGGTTTCCCATTTTTTTAATATTTAAACTACCCCTGACTCACCCCCAACAACACAAAAAATGTATTCAAATCGGTATAGCCGTTTTTGAGATTTAGCGAGACTAACGAACATCAATTGATATAGAGTGTTTTATCACTAACTTTTAATACGTATTCTAATTTTAAGTTACCCAGTTGTGCATTTTTAGGCGGCTTTTCAAGGCTAAATGTATACAATGGACAAATTTGTTTCTAATGAATGACCAACACGCCTACAAACCTTTGTTCTGTTGATGCCGCTTGAGTTTGAAACGGCAATTAATTTTTTACCAAATATATTTTAGTTTGTCAAGCTATGGATATATTCAATAGAATGAAAGGTGTGCACTCTCTCGACATGATTATTCTTTTTATAGCAGCACTCAGACTTTAAGTAGTCGGCCAATTAAAAAATAAACTAAATATTAAAAAAAAAAATTGTGCACTTATAAAATTAATGAATAGATACTAAAATATAATGACATTAAAGAAATATATGTAGCATAGATATCTATTTTATCGTTTTAAAAAGGTTCAATTATAAGTACTGTGTCAATTTAATAGGTGCATAATAATTCACAAAGGTTTTATTGTAATTGGATTAAATGTACAAATGATACGTTAAAATAAACACATTTTAATTTTTGATATAAATACGTCAATTTTCGATATTTTGTCCATTATAATATTATTTCATACTATAATATTATCAACAGAAAGACTAGAACTGGTATAAATCTGTTCTAGTAAATATAAGATATTCACAATAAGTAGAAGAAAGCAAATAGATAAAACTACCTTTTACTTTGTCTACGTAATTCTGCGATAACGAGCATGGGTCTGCGAATCCCTTGTTAGTGATACTTAATGATGCTGTTATAGGATGCAAATGTAGTTTTTATAACGTTATGCATTAAAGTAGAGAAAATCTTGTAAAAATTGCATTAGAAAAGACAACGGTGTATAAAAGATTGAAAATTAACCCCTTCATATGGAAATACCATATAAAGGGATAAATGTCATTTATTAAGTAACTACAGTTTAAAAAAACCTTAATTTTTTCAATGAATATTTTTTAGCTGAATATATAAATTACTTACTACAAAATAAATTTCTACATATAATAAAACTGTAGAGGTCGAATGTCTGTACAAAAATTCTACAAACTGAGTCAGGGGAGTGTAAGAAGAGAAATAGAACAAATCCAGATTTTTTCAATTTTTTTGATTCTCTCTCTGTTTGTTTGTCTGTTGGACTGATTTAAATGAAATTTTGTATGGTGGTACCTTATATCCCCGGTCAACATTTTAGATACTTTTCATCCCGAAAAATTGAAGAGTTCCCGTGGGATAGTTAAAAAACTGTAGCAACTTACAGCTTATTACACAAAAAGTACTGATCAGATTTTAATGAAACTTTACAATAATATAGTTTATTTATCAGAATAACAAATAGGCTACTTTTTATCCTGGAAAAATGTACGGTTGCCGTGGAATAGATTTGTTTATGTTTGTAACGCTAGTTTGGAGTATTTCTTTTAAAATACTTAATGTAATAATATTTTCCATCTACAGAACACAGAATGTCCGATGCGTCCCTATTTCGTTCTTGGAATGAATAACAGTTTTATTTGCGAAAGGTAAACTTTAAAGTATTACTTTTTACACGATGCCAAAATGGCGGATCGGAAGCCATTTTGTGTTCGCAATTTTAATTGGAACGATAAAAGAAGGTTTTTCGAGGAATATTTTAAGGGAATGCGGTCGTGAGGCGGTAAAAAGTTTTATCTGGCGACGATTAAAATTCCATTTTGAAATGGAACAAATAGGACCTTTTTTGTTTGGGCACGCCTGTGTTGTCACCTCAGAACTCAGATACCAATATGGCCGACGCGTGTGTGATAATTTGCAGCAGTAAAAACTGTAGTAAGTTCAATCACAAATTATATGCTCGGGAAATTTTATTTATACCGTTTTAATATTATACCGTATGGAGATAGTATTATAAGTAGTTCTTATGATCTGTCTTAGATAAATAAGAGTATAATTTATAGGATATCAGATATCCTCATCAATTGCCATGAATTTTGATAATGAAAAATGTTGAAATTATTTATTAAACGAGTTTGAAAGAAGATTTTTATAATAAAATTTACTAATAGCTTCCAGGTTTGCTTATGTTTTTAGTTTTATTTAATCCAAAATTCAAAACCATACTTAACTAAACCGGTGGTTCTAGTTGAATCTTGGTACTTAAACGATAAAAAATGTGTTTATATTAAATCATGTACAATATAATTAAAAGTCAATTGAAAAGTGTTTCTTCGTGCTTTTGCGAATGATGCACAAAGAAACAGGCCGATAGACGGATAAATAAAAAACTGTTATATTGTATATCTACTAAAATATACCTATCAGAAAAACAAAATATTCCATATTATACTACTTACACTTCCACTTCCACTTCCATATTTTAAAACTTAAGATTCTTTACAACAAACTGCTTTAAAAAATAATATTACACTGTAAAATGTCCATTATGAGACGTGGAAATATGTACATAAGTTCGAAATTCATTTCATCATTGGGTAGCAGTCATATCCATAATTACATATATTAAACAAAAACATTATGTGAATATAAACCTAATCGGTCAAGTCGTTTTGCAGTTACACTATCAGATAACGACCAAATGATCATACTGTGTAGGTACTACTGTTTTCCCAGGGTTCCGCCCGCGTAGTTAAAATATGTATCTTTATAAATTGTTCCCTTTGTGTGACTCTATGTTACTGTAAAATCTCATCAAAATCCATTCAGTAATTTTTACGTGATAGAATATCAAACATACAACCTCAACAATTTTCGCTTTTATAATATTAGTGGAGGAATGCGCGTGAGAAAATATTTGTATTGACCATATAGATGCTTCTAAATGAAGGTAAAAAAAGGTACTCAGCATCAAGCACCTATAACCTTGATAAAATCGGATATGGGCACCCAGATCAATGTATAGAAAAAAACGTGACTATAAAGATATTACTTATAATTGCTTAACAGTTTTATCACAGATCATATAATACTATACTAGGAAAAAGTCTGAATTTCTTTCTTATTTGAGATAGATAGATATAGCTTTTTTCAAGGAGTGTTATAAAGGCAATTTTATTCCTTTTAAGTATTTTCTATAGGATAGGACATTTGTTTTTACCAAAAAGTTCCTTAGGAATGCTAATAGGTATGCTATTTATAGAACGTCTTAAAGGAAAGGGGTTAAAATATAAAAACAATATGAGTAGATATTGAGTAACTTGATATAGGAATATTTAAAAAAATAAGTGCCATCGCTAAATCATATGTATATTAACAAATAGCTCCATTAAATATGAGCGAAATAGCGTAGCACATAAAAGTATCAACCACATCACTTAAAGGCCAGCACTAAATCAGAGTTTATGAATAAATCAAACGACACAGCATAGGCGAGTATTTTTAGATACATGCGTTCGCTTGAAAATATCAAGAAATATTTATATCTATTGTTCCAAATGTTTTGACGTGGCATTAGCAGTTTTTTATTATTTATAACCTATAATATAATATATTCCTATTAATTATAATTAAATAAAGATTTAAGTTCTTTTTTATATAATACCTTAGTATTAACCTCGCACTTCGAGGTCTTAACCTTGCTCTTGTTTTGTTTCTGCTCTTACTTCATCTATGCTAAAAAGCTCACAATATTTTTATTCTTAAACTTTGACCAATTCTTTCGTGATTAATAGAAGTCTCTATCACTGTCGACCAAAGCACAGACCGATTCTTTTATTTTATATAAGTATAATTTATATTTACTGCATGCAGCTTTTTTCAATTGTATCCACAATTAACAATTGGAGTCAAGATGTGATACCACATAAATATATTACTGTAGGAGTACTTATTAATCGTCTTTTATAATTCAGTAAAGCCCCTGAAGTGTTTGTCCGTCAATATATCTGATCTCTCATTTTCTGCGAATCTACTGAATGAAGTTAAAATATGGGGTTGTAGGTAAGGTAACCTAAAAAGGAGCCATCACCATAAAAACTATGTAAAAATCTATATAGTAGAGACAAACCACAAATTAAGTGGTATCACTAGCTTTTAATAATTCATTCAATAACGAAATATGTTTGTGTAAGTATATATTTATTGTAAATACGTAGGTACTTTCTAATGTAATCAAACAACTAAATTGTAATAAGGACGTAAAACGTGAATATAATTAATTCATTTATATATGTATGAATTAATCATAATTTATCATATAATAAATTCAAATAAATTCATAATGCTTATAGCTAACTAGCGACTTACCCTCGCTTCACTCGGGTGCGTCCCCAGGTACGTTTTAATTTTTTTGAGGGGAACCCTCATTTTTTTCTAAAATAAAAGTAGCCTAAGTGACTCTTTATAATATCAGCTATTTGCCAGTGAAAATTCCGTAAAAATCAGTGCAGCCGCTTCGCAGATTAGCCGAAACAAACAGACAGACAAAAAAAAAGTGTTTTCTTATAAATACCTTAGATAATTTCATATGCATTTAGTAAAAAGCTGTTATTTTAACATTACAAACAGACACTTCAATTTTATTTATCTGCATAGATACAGACTCACAGAGGTTAAGACATGAATTACACATATTAAGATGGAGAGGTCAATTGTAGGTCTTTGAAGACATAATATCAGTATAGCGATGTAAATAGAAAAAAAGTTATTGTTTAATCGTTTATTGTATTATTTAAAAAAAAAAAATATTTTATTGATGCTTTAATTTTTCGTAATTTCATTATTTTAAGAACAGCGATTTAGACTATATTATTAGTCAGTTAGTGAATAAATTTTAGATAAATGATTGAAGTGAAACTTCTTTAGAATCGTTGTGATTTGAAAGTCGACGAAACGAAAATGCGACACGAGAAAGAGACAAACACAGAAATATAAAGGATTAAGCCAGCGAGAGAGTGAGATAGAATACATGATAAATTGTTCCCATGGTAAACGTTTTTATTTGTCTGATTAATGATATATACAATATTATATTCTTTCCGTATATGATATTCTATAAATATATGATTGTAACATGCCTAATATGTCTTATTTAATTATTGATTTGTTTTAATTTAATTGCGATATTTGCCAAAGAAGTTTTAGTTCAACCACGCGTAAAGGTTACACGCACCCATTTTTTACTAAGTAGGAAATGGTAATAGTATACATAAAAGATCTTAAGATAGAATCTTTAATTATTTCACGGCTATAAATCATTCCGCATATCTAATTAAAGAAATATAAGTGGGAATATGTCAATTAGCAGACGTTTTGCTGCGTCAGTTTTTTGTTATTGAAAAAAATTATGATTTACGACGTTTAGTGTAACTCGACTCGTTACGAGGTTACAAATTGTCTATGTCTCGATGTCATATACGGACTAGTGTTGTGATATTTTCGATAAACTATATATTATTTCAATTTTTTCTCAGTTTTTTTTTGGTCTTCACGGTTATTTACATGAGTTGTCATAGGTCTCCAGCTTGTTAATAAGGACCTGACAAAAGTTTTACATATTTTAAAACATGTAACTATATCGTCTATTCAAATTTTCTACCTACGCATAAAATGTAAATCGAACTTGTATCTCTGGCGTAGCAGGTAATGCCAGCTAGACACTGGTTGTACAAACCTACATCACATACAAAATATTTTAGAACGTAGGTACTTATTAGAAATAGATATAGGTATGTTTAGAAAAAATACATTAGAAGAACGCTTACAAACCACACGGAAAGAAAAAAAATCCATTTCGTTTCAAGTGCCGAATAAACCCATATATTATAGATTGGAAGATTAGATTAGTTTTAAAATAAAATTTCATTAAAATCATTAGAAAATATTACTAAAATATCGATAAAAAAACATCACTAATTGTCTTATTGAGTTTAAACGAACACTTCCTTATCAATTAGCGTTTGGAAACATGTATAATTTATCTTTTCAAAATAAACCTTATTTCTTACACAACAAGAACTACATAATATTTATGGGTATATTCTCTGCTTGATTGGTTAGGGATGAACCGTTGGTATGGAATTCCGTTTTGACATTCGTGTTAATCGTCCACAGGTGCGCTATGCTATTTTCAGCATGCGCTTCTACTATTTTGACCGACATAAAAAAGGAAGAGGTACTCGATCTGAGAGTATTTTATTTTTAATTTATTTTATACGATATATTTTTCAATTGGAGACAGAGTTCATTATTCTTGGTATAAAAACTGTCACAGAACTTATAACTATGGTGATATCTATGTAGCCTAAATGTCGAATGATACAATACAAACATCACTAGGTATATCTAAATTTATCTCCCTATAATAACCTATGCAATTTATAAAGCGTTATACCTACAGAAATGTATAATATAAAAGCTAATTCAACTGCCGGAAATTCAGATTTCTTTGAGCTCACAATTTTCTCTGTTATTTTTTGTTATATGCGACCCTAAATCATATGTAAGCATTCTTTGCATTTTTGTGCCTTAATTATATTTGGACGCCAGTTAAGATACCACATCATTTGTAGTGAAAATATTCTTAAACACGTGGTATGATTTTCTGCTATCCCTACATGTTTGTTAATTGATGTTTTTGTTGGAAAGAGAGTTTGAGGCATTTAAATATAAATTATTATTTAGAGTTTCGTTTATATTATGATATTTTGAGTTTAGTAAAGAATATAGTTGGCACCTATTTACAACATACGATGAGATGGGTATGTTTAGATGCGTTATGGAAGCAGTTAAAATATAATAACAAAATAGGCAAATATATATAATAACTAGCGACCCACCCTCGCTCCGCTCGGGTTCGTCCCTACTTACGTTTTAACGTTTAGTGTAGATTTCTCAGAGACTAGCGACTCACCCTCGCTTCACTTCGGGTTCGTCTCTAGATTAAAACAACTCTATCCCACGGGAACCATACATTTTTCCGGGATGATATATAGCCTAAAGCCTTCCTCGATAAATGGACTATCCAACACAAAAAGAATTTTTCAATTCCATCCAATAGTTCGTGAGATTAGCGCTTTCAACCAAACAAACAAACAAACAATCAAACAAACTCTTCAGCTTTATAATATTAGTATAGATGAGATATTTTCCCGCAGTAAAAAGTATCCTTTATGTTGACCCGGATAACCAGCATACCAAATTTCATCAAAATCCCTCCAGTGGTATTTCCGTGATGCGGTAAAAGACAGACAAAAAATCTAAAAACTATAAATTCGGCCTTTGTATCGATAATAATGTCTATTTCAATAAGATTTTCCAAAAAAATATTTGATGTACAGATTCGGATTAGTTACAATTTTTTTATATGTACTATAGATTTACAAAACACAATGCAAGATAAGTAATAAATTCAATAATAATAATCATATAAATATCTAGCGTTTTCAACGGCTCCAACCTCGAATTGCATAGTGTGTAGGTACCTTTTTAAATTATAGCTTATGTGTTACTCTGACGTATAAACTGTATTAGGGTAAAGTTTCATCAAAATTGGTAATTTCCGTAGTTTTTGCGTGAAACAGTTATAAACTTACATCCTCATAAATTTTCGCGTTTATATTAATAGTAGGATTTATAAATTAACAATAATTTTCATTTTTTTTTTATTTTTCATTTTCAAAAGTTCTTTATTGTAAACACTATTTTTTCTCTTCATTGGACAAATATTTTATACTGTAAGCGTCTTGTTTTAAACATTAATCGGGCCAATAACATTTCTACTACAATTTATTATAAAATATCTAATAATTAAATACTTATTGATAAGTATAATATGTATGTATTGTATTCAGACCTTTTTATCGTCTCACTTCTGAGCACGGGCATCCCTTCAGTACGAGGGGGATCAGGCCATAGTCCACCACGCTGGCCAAGTGCAGGTTGGCGGACTTCACATGTCTTTCGAAAACTTGCTAGGTTCTCTCAGATATGCAGGTTTCCTCACGATGTTTTTCTTCACCGTAAGGCAAGTGGTAATCATGTTAGAAATAATTCGCTCCTGAAAACATCAGAGGTGCGAGACCATTTCCAAAGTGAGCACGTTACCACTGGGTTACCAGTGCCTTATATGTACCTACCTATTCTGGATTGAACATTCGTTTCGTGATTACATCAAATATTAATTAAATCTGAACATAATAACGATAATATTAGTCTATTAATCATAGAAGAAATAAATTCACATCATAAACAATATGGTATTAATAACGTCATATTTCTAATACGAACAAAACTTCCAGTTACAAAAAGAGCTAACAAAATAAAACCTTATTGCTCATAGCATAGAGTCTTTGATACTAAACAATTTAGCTGTATTTTTCTGCCCATATAATTATGTCTCCCTTCCGAATACTAAATACCTATTTAGTAGAAACTATTACGAAGAGAGACGGATATACTAGTTATTACATGTGCAAGGGAGGCGATAGAATTCACCCCAAGCTTGCACGAGTTAATATTAGGGCGGTTAAAGATGATATAACAACCCCTACGATATTTTGGGAAGCCGAGTGTGAAGTGATAGGAAATTGTTTATTTCGCTTGCATGGTGTATTTTAAAATTTTAAAGTCATGTAGTAAGTAGGTAGCTACGAGTATTTTAGATTTTTTCGGGTAGCGGAATAATGGATCAAAATTATAGTTAAATTTAGTCGATATTGAGAGATTTTGACAATTAAACATTTGAAGTGTTTTTATGTACCTAATCTATACATATTATAAAATTCTAACTAAGCCGAATCTGTACATTAAATATTTTTTGGAAAATCTTATTGAAATAGACATTATTATCGATGCAGAGGCCGAATCTATAGTTTTTAGAATTTTTGTCTGTCTGTCTGTCTGTCTGTCTGTCTGTCTGTCTGTCTGTCTGTCTGTTACCGCATCACAGAAAAACCACTGGAGGGATTTTGATGAAATTTGGTATGATGATAGCTGGTTATCCGGGTCAACATATAGGATACTTTTTACCGCGAGAAAATATCTCATTTCTGAGAAAAAAATACAAAAACTGGTAGGAACAAAACCACAACGATACTATTTGTAAACAGTTTAGCAAGGTAACTTACAAAATATGATAAAAACTATAAAAATAGCTTATCTTGAAAATCAAATTATCAAAAGCGCTATTTTATCCATTAAAATAGTTATTTTAATTAATATTTATTTATGTGTTATTTAGATAATCGACAATAGATGTCGCCATGTGTTTTTAAAATACATAGTTTTAATCCCAAAAAAATTAATGTATAGATATGACCTTTTTTCGATTTTATTAGAATTACTACTAAATCACCCGCGGCTCCGCCCGTATTTAAATTATCAGTAAAGCAAACTTTTTCGCTTCATAAATTAGTAACTATACATACAATAAAATTGTAACTAAGCCGAACCCCTAAATTTAATATTTTTTCGAAAAATCTTATTGAAATATTCATTATTAGCGATATAGAGCCCGAATCTATAGTTTTTAGACTTTTTTCTGTCTTTCTGAATGTGACCGCATCATAGAAAAACCATTAGAGGGATTTTTATGAAATTTGGTATGGTAATAGCAGGTTATCCGGTCAACACATAGGATTCTTTTTACCGCAGGAAAATATCTCATTTCTGAGAAAAAATACAAAAACTGGTTAAAGTAAAAGCACGATGATGCTATTAATAATTTAGCAAGGTGACTTACCTATATATTATGTTAAAACTATTAAAAAAAACTTATCTTAAAAGAAACATTAACAGCGCTATTTTATTCATTAAAATAGTTATTTTAATGAAAATTTATTTATGTGTTATTTAGCTATTTGACAATAGATGTCGCCATGTGTTTTTAAAATACGTAGTTTTATCCAAAAAAAAAATGTACAGATATAACCTTTCTATGACTTTACTATAATTACTACTAAACTACCCGCGGCCCTGCCCGTGCTTAAATTTTTAATAAAACAAACTTTTTGGCTTTATAAATTAGTAACATATTAGTAATATTTTGTTGGCCGAAACAATTTTCAAATGAGAATATTTGTAAATTTTTTATTGTTTAGTGAATAATGTTAATGTTTTTTAATCTTTTAATGTAAAAATTGGGCAAATGTAAATCCAACTCGCGCATTTTAGGTTTCGTATAGCAAAATGCTATGTTGTTTTTCTTACTTACGTGTTTTGTACGGTTAACACTAAAATAAATACGAAAAATATTTACGTTTCCACAATACCTACTCATTTTTTGCACCGTAAAAATAAGTTCAATTTATATTATTTTATAACATTTTATGGAAAACAAGTTTATGGCTGTTAAACTGCCAAAGCGGATAACTAAAAATATTTCATATCTCAAAAACTATGAAAAAGTATTTTAGGAACTGTTATATCTCAACTTTTTCACTTTTTCTTGACACCTTTTCTTGGAAGGTAAAGGCTTAAAGGACACAATAAAATGCTTACGACTTTAATCATATTAGCAGAGCCATATGAAATAAAGAAATGTATTCGCTTAGAATTATTTACTTATTACACTTTCTTTTGAAAATCGTTTTGGAAAATATTACTAACTAGCGCTAATTAAGAAAAGTTATCATTATGTAATTTAAATAATCAGCTATAGGTATATTAAATTAATCTATAGCTGTCTATTAGTAAAAAATGATTAAAATTAATTCCGTAGTTTGAGAGTTTATCGCCCAAAACTAAAAAAACAAACAAAACAGAAGTATAGACATACATAAATGTTATTGCTAAAACAAAAAAATCAATTTAGCGGAGGAACCTTTGTAGCATTGACAATCACTGCCATTATTTACCAATCATGCGGTGCGCAATGAAAGTAATGTATAATGTAAGAGTATACTAATGTGTAAAACCTAAGAATTTGGTTTTTGATCATCTGAACGCGGGCGGAGCCGCGGGAAATGCTAGTAACTAAAATAATGATCTTAATTGTCAACCGATTTTCTCAAAAGCGAGGAGGTTCTTAATTCGGCTATATGTTTTTTTTTTTGTTTTGTATGAAACGCTTTCAATTTTCAATTTCATTGTATTTATAAAAAATATTAGAATCACAGTAATTAAATTGAACAAAGGAATTACATTTATCTCTGCCAGTTGTTGAAAATTTAAAATAAAATATAACTATAGATTCAACTATAAAAATCAATGTCTAATTGGCTAAAAATAAATAAATAAATCAAGCAAGTGAATGTCACTACGGCGGCAAAGCAGTAGTAAATCATGAGCGCTAATTTGAAACGGATCCGTAAACAGCGCGCCGAAATTCACCAAAACGCTGCCCCCGGCACTAATCTCATAAAGGGAACCAGCCGGAGAATCTCTCAAAAGGATTTAACAAGCGGCATTCACGACTGCTCATTATATTTTTATACTTTATACCTCTGGTGGCGGACATAAAGTGCGCGATCAAAACGCGCGAACCCCTACAAAAGGTAATTATGTTTTGATTCCTACAAAAAAATTGAGTATCACAAAGGAGACTAACGAGATAAGAGCGTGCTAAATCGCTCTCCCCTCGCCCCCGCTCGGATCAATTCGGCTCGGAACGGTCGATTGGCTGAGCGGGATGGCTCTATTTCGGGGGCGGAGCGTCTCGTAGACACGCCTCTTAGCCGGTGCGAGGGTCTCCGCCGCTCTACATCGGCCAGTCAACCTCCGACCGCGCCCGCATGCGTACACGATCCCACGATCGCGATACAAGTGTGAAACTGTGCTAAATGGAACTGACCGGCGTTCAATGTTAAGGAAACAAAGATACGAGGACAAGGAAGTGAACATGGCGATACAGAGTGTTTCGAGGTACCCAAGCAGCCCGGCCGAGGCGACTGAGCCACCGAAGGCGTCGCGGATCAGCTTTAGTGTCGCGTCCATACTGGCGGACACGAAGGCGAATCAGGTCGATGAAACGGCTGAAATGATAAGACATCACCGCACGATTCCTGAATCACCGCTGAGACAATCACCAGCAGCGCAACCCGAGTTACCCGGCGGCAAGTCCTTATCACCGAGGCCGTCGTCCCAAACCCCACCTTTAAATCTAAATGCCTCAGCGACGGTAACTTCATCAGATGATGAATACGAAGATTCTATTAATCAAGAAGACTCTATAGTTGATGTGGAAGATTTGCACAATGGTGTACAGAGCGATGATGACGACAGGACATCAACACCGAATGAAAAAGAGCGATTAGGCCCGATCAGACCGACACCGTTCAGCGCATTAGCGGCGGCAGCAGCAGCATACCATGGCCTGGGCTGGCCTGGACCACCGACAGTAGTTCCGTCATTCGGACCCCTATTTCAATCACATTTTCCAGTAGGACATATTACAGGTTAGTCTTTAATTTATTGCATGTATACTTACCTTATTAATAAGTTTGCATTTTAAGAAATATACATTATTTAATTAATTAATAAATTGTATGTTTTTTAACTTTAGCTTCGTTTTGGATTTAGTTTTATTTTGCATATAATATTTTTATGGTGCCGGAGATTTATTGGTTGGGCCAAAATAACTATAATTTACGTAAGAAACGCCTCTACTAAGTTCCGCGCAGTCATCCATCACTTTTTTGTAGCCTCTTAATCGATTGCCTCTTTATATTTATTAACTTTTATTTAACTGATACTTTCTCATGTGGAAAAAATATTATAGTTATTGGCTTTGTAAAAGTAGAGATTCTTTGTTATTTTTATGTATCGTTTCATTTAAGAATATAAGTAATAATTAAAAATATATATATTTAGAGTTAATGATATCCTCTTTAACATTAGATGATCAATTAAGGTAAACTATTTAAAAATAATATTTATGACTATTATTTATAATCATATATAATTAGACAATCATTTACCTTGTGCAGTTTTTAATTTATTTTAATTACCGCAAGTAGTACGTAATGATTCTTTTTCTACAACTTTTTGTGGATTTGCGTAATATTATTTTATAAATGTAGTCTCATTAGAAATTATGTTTAAGGAATACTAATAAGATATATTTACATATGTAGATGAGTAATGTGATGTATTAAGTACATCTATAGTAGCACTTAAAATTCGTGAAGGATTTGAAAACCCTTAAAGCAAACAATTGGGACATGATACAAAAATCCTTAAAACCCTTTCAACCGGTTACCAAAACAAACAGCCAAAAGGGCAAAGCCGGAACATAAATAACGGATCTGTCGAAACTCGAAAACAATATCCACGATAAGATGGCGGCTTCAGCCTGCCGTTTTGCATATTATGCCCAAATGGTTGCAGATTTTAGCCATCTGATAAAGAGATTTTCCTTTTATTCGTCTTATTGGTGCCTCAAAAGAAGTATTTCAAGTCTTATTTGCGGCAATTTAGAATATTGGAACTTAGCCTTTAAGTAATATAATTATTTGTTTTATAAATCCGAATCTTCAATTGACAATTTTATTTTTGTTAGGATTAATTAGTTGACATTTTATTTCTGTTTATTATGAAAATACAAAAAAATATATTAGGTTTTTTCAAACTTATCTTCATTTTAAGTGCATCGATATCTCAGCAATTTAATTAAAATGTAAAAAAATACCTGTAACGTTAAAATCATCTAATCAATGTTAATGTTTTTGTTTCGCATAATATGTATATTTTTTACTATTTTAGTCATCTTGAAACGAATTATTCTTAAAAATATAACTTTAAATGTATAGTTATTATAAATATATTAGATGGTGAGTTGTTAACATAATTATTAACAGTTAATTAAAGTTGAGTAACATAATTATTTAATGTAAAGTAAATTCGAGAGATATTTACAAATATCCTTAACTAGCGACTCACCTTCGCTTCGCTCGGGTTCGTCCCTACTTACATTTTAACGTTTAGTATAGATTTTTCAAAGATGAAATATTTTCCCGCAATAAAAATTATCCTATATGTTGATCCGGATAACCAGAAACCATCATACCTAATTTCATCAAAATCCCTCCAGTGGTTTTTCCATGATGCGGAAACAGACAGACAGACAGATCTAAAAACTATAGATTCGGCCTCTGTATCGATAATATGTCTATTTCAATAAGATTTAAAAATATGTAATGTACAGATTCGGCTTAGTTACAATTTTATTATATGTATAAATTTTAAGTAAATGCCTTTAGAGCCAATAAAATATTATTTTATATAAAATATGCTCGCCCTGGAATTTACTCAGAAATAGGTTTATATAAGATTATAGTATAGATGAGGAAATCACAGAAAAAAAGACAGATTAAAAAAATATATATTATGTTTTTTTTTTGCGTTTTTGTGATAGCATAAGGTTACTTAAACCTACTTGTAGCATGTCTTACTACATGTTTGCGTGATTATAAATCACTATGAGAACAGATTAATTTGAAGCATTCCACAATTATAGCGTGCTAATCACTTGTTTATTATCAGTTCATTATAATACAATAAAATGAATTTTATTTTTTAATAAATTAATAAACTTAATATTCTATGCAGGTCAAAGGCATGTTTGAGAGTTATCGAAAAATTAAACCTGTTAAACATTATTCTCTTGACCAGCGAAGCGTGCTTTAGAATGTATTTCGCGGGCCGTCGCGTACGTAGGTCTAGTATTCAAGTCGTGCACAGTGGTATAGGTAACTATAGATATTTAATTATATTAGGGACGAATACCTATACAGGTATGTATTTGATATGCTATCCATAACTAGCGAAGAAAAAGCTTAGCATTGGGTGCCACGACCCAACACACATTGTCTCGATAGGTATTGACGAAAAGTGAATAGTGTAGAAAGGTGCAAATTGTTACAATACACCGTCAAAAGAGCTTACGGAAAAAATGTTTAGTTATATTAAACACAAGCGACTGACCCTCGCTTCGCTCGAGTTCAGTCCTGGGTACCTTTTTAACGGTTAGTATGGAATAATAGACTATATATTATATATATGTACATAGGGATAAAATAAACAGTTCTGAACTTTTCCATTTTCCACCTGCTTCTCTGGGTTTTCCCTATTCTTTTTGTACTTAAACTACCTCTGACAGATAAAACAAAAAAAGAATTATTTAAATTGGTTCAGCCGTTGAGTTTTAGCGAGACTAACGAACGGAAAATGATTTTTATATATGTAGATGTAGGTATTATAGACGGTTATAGTCTAGAATTTGTAAAGTACACAGTAAGTAAAGTGCGACGGTTAGTTTACATTTTATGGCGTGTTTTGTTCACATTTGGCGTGTGACATAGGTCACAAATGCACCTGAACACGAGTAGGCATGTTTTTGAAATTATATATTGTTTTCTTATCAATGTTAATAGTGAGTAGCCTTTAAAAGCAATATTATTTTATGATTGAGTGAAAATACACTTCATAGCTCTGTATATTATTTATTATGCAAAGTAATGTACAATAATGCAGGAACAGATCACTATAATTTCTCAATATACGTAAATAGAATAAAATAAATTAGGTATAAATTAAAAAATAACTAGATACAGCTTTTTCTCTGTTATTTGCCTCTATGTTTTGAAAATCACTTACGAATATATGATAAGTATCTAAAATAATGTTCAATTATGACATATAAAAATTAATGTCTTCCTTTAAATAATATTTATTACAATGATTTGCTTAAAGTTAATTTAATTTTCATCATAATTTTATTCTCATACTATAAATATCATAAATACGAAAGTGTATTTGTTGGTTGGAAATTGAACCTTCTTTCCCACAACGAAGTACACTTTTGCAATGAGTTAGTTTACAGACCGGAAAGCGACATAAACTACAATTCATCACATAATATAAAACATTAATCAACAAGGTATGACCTGCATGTTTAAGAGAACATAACTGTTTTTTGGAAGATAACCAGGATAACCCGTCAACCCTCACTTGGCCAGCGTGGTGGACTATGATTCCCCCTCACATTGAAAAAAGGCCTGTGCCCCTGCTGGGCTGAATCGTTAAAAAAGGCTGAATTATAAATAGTTTCTAAAGTATACAGCCGTACTTAGTCCCTGAGCTAAGCGAGGGTAGTTTTAGTATTTATTTCAACGTTATTGAATTCAAGCACATATTAGATGAACATGTGATTATTGCTTATCAAATGAAAGCATACCAACAGCAAAAATAAACGTTCGCATGCACTTGTAATGGCGCATTGTCACGTTAGGTACTTAATTTATTTTCAGTTTTAAACTAATTAAGTGTAATTTTTTTGCCTTTATTGTGCGCTCGTAAATATGTCGAGCATTTCTACACTATCATAAATCATTAGTTTTCTTTATTTGAGTGAACTTACGAACTTTTGCATTATTTGTTAGAGTATATATTTTTATATTGCGCTTAGTAAATATAATTTAGTTTCAAATATTTAATGTTTTATAAAATGTGGGTTTTTTATACTTTAGCTTTAAATTAACAGATATTAAAAAAAATATCAATAATGAAAACTTATTATTGTTACTCACCTAGTTAATTTAACAACCTATTTCAGCTATCATATCTATTATCATTTGTAACAAAAACGCATAGTGCTTGTGTAACTCCAGAATAAAAAAAAAACTTATAGTGTTATACATACTTTACGTTTTGATGTACATATCTATTGTATAAAATTATAGTAAACAATCATAATTCCTGAGTAAAAAACGGTTCCGGATATATAACAAACGAAATCGGAAGTTAAAACTACCTTATAAATACATATATAACGTATCTAAACGTTCTATAATAGTATATCATTTGTTGTTTATTAGATAGTTATTCCAAATAGTTTAAGAAATATCAAAGGCAATTAAAACTGAATATATTAAGGAAACTTTTAGTTTCTTTAAAAAATGTAATAGCAACCAATTAAAGTTTATATCCAACGTTTATAAAAAAGAAAAATGCAAATTATATTGATATGTTAAATATTTCAATGATGCGTGAATAGAGCTTTTATTCAATTTGTGCGGAGTTGACGTTACATGCATATGCATGCGTACTGTACACGTAGTGTTGTATCCGGCAGAAATTTAGAAAAATCTATACATATAATAAAATTCTAATTATGCCGAATCTGTACATTAAATATTTTTTGAAAAATCTTATTGAAATAGTTATTATTATCGATACAGAGGCCGAATCTATAGTTTTTAGATTTTTTGTCTGTCTGTCTGCTTGTCTGTTACTGTATCACGAGAAAACTTCTGGACAGATTTTGATGAAATGTGGTATGACGATAGCTGGCTACCCGGGTCAACATATAGGATACTTTTTACCGCGGGAAATATCTCATTTCTGAAAAAAAAATACAAAAACTACATTGTAAGAGTATAGTAATATGTGAAACCTAAGAATTTGGTTTTTGATCATCTGAACGCGAGCGGTGTCGCGGGCAATCCTAGTAAACTATAAAAGACTTGTTTTCTTATCGGCACAATGGCCTCTTACCTTTGCCAAGTTAAATACGCGTTAATACGACTATAACTTCATATTTTCCTATTTGTTTACGAGCATAATAGACTATTAAGTTAAATTACTAATCAAAAAGCGCACCGTGAAGTAAAATTGATGAGGAAATAATTTTTTTCTAGACCTACTTATTGTTTGTTGATTAAAAATTAGGTTCTAATCGTTTTGTTTATTTATACATTCTCCTAAGCAAATAAACCATAAATGAATGTTATAGTGTATCAATTTATTATGATTTAAAACAACTAAGACTTTTTTAATTTCATAGTCATTACCTAGCAATGCGTCTACAATTGACCATACGGTTCTGATTTATGAATACAGCCGCCTCAAACGTTAATTAGTTTCATATTGTTTCATAAAAAACTTTATAATCTACTTAATTGGGTGAATATCCTTACCAATTATGAATTTTACTGATAAGAGTTTGAAATAAAAATTAGGTTAAAACACTATTTACATTCGAACTGTACAGTGTCAAAAACCCGGCGCTGCCCAAAGCCTGCTTGTTTGTGCAAATTGACGTATTTAATCGCCTACCTCGTTTCGTGAAAGAATGCAATTCGCGAAAAAAAGGGAAAACGACTGCGTGTTTTAATGGGCATCCCTAATTGGTCACCACATAGGTGGAGGGCAGAATTTTAAATTGCACAAAAACATTCACCATTAGATATGCAGTTTTCAACAAAAAGTAAAGTTTACCGCCCAGAATGCCGTAAATAAACTTTGCACGTCAATGAAATTTTCTTTTAAGAATAGTAAATGGTCGGATTCTACGAATTGCGTGTGGTTCCGTCATTTGTGTATACTCAAAGAGTAAGGTAACGTTTTGCCTATAATTTTACTCGCCTTTAAGTAGCGTACTTAGGATTTAAATGGCACTTCTGTTCATTGTCTGAAGTCGTTACCGGCGTCAACTTAGCTGTTCTGCGAATAACTAAAAATATATGGGCTTAAAAGTTTCAACTTCTATTGAAATATTCGTACGAAACTGAGCCTTATGTCTTAGGGCTTAAAGCAAAGGGTTGTCCAATTAGCCTGATTGTTTGCGAGCTCTAATTTGCTCGTGCAGGAAGCACGGATGGCGTGATGGGGATCCCAACACCGTATAATCTTCACTTCTGATGTTATCTTAAGATTTATTATACTCTGTCATCGCCCGCGAGATGGCAGCACGCATCACTGAAGACGCTACTGGATTTATCTTTTTAAAATGCATAATTTTAAACTGTAACATTTAAATATTAAAGTACATATTCAATTCGACCATAATAGCTCGACCTCCCATAGTGGAATTATTAATTTATTTCACAAAACTACATCTAGATTGAACTCGACTTAAATCTCATATTCTAAAATGTCAGCGAAATAATCACAGAGTTCTAATGAAACTATTTTAAGCATTGAATGATTTGAATTCGCAATCCAGTAACTCAATCAGGCGACTCGCACGCAAACGAATCGATTAATCGCTCGGTTACCGTCCGCCAGGCGGAGCCACGCGTCAATAAAATACTTGTAAAACTATCGCGAAATGAATTAAAACAGATGGCGAGCCAATTAGGAGAAGCAATCGTGCGAGTACGGGCAAGGAAAAAAAATTATTTGCCCTTCAATTGATATTGCAACTTAATATAAAGCGCTAAGGTCTATTTGGAATGCGCGAGTTGCAGTAATAGGGGTTTCGGGTAACTGCTAACGAGTCGGCTCGATAAGAGTTTACAGTTACCTGATAGACAAATATGGACGTATTTATCGTTGGTTTTGCACTCGCAATCGGTGTTATATTATTGTACGGTAATGAGCATTAACTGAAACTAATTCGCAACCAATTATGGTTGTCTGGTTGTGTCCTTTTAATGTTGCAGGATTTATTGCAATAAAAAGTTCTGATTGTTCTACTTTATATATAATTTTGCCTTCATTGATTTTCTTTTAGCGTAGAAAATAGTGGTGTAAAACTTATTTACTCCCTTTGGAATGTAGCGTCGGTGGCTTAAACGTGTGGAGTTTCAGAATCAGGAGAAAATGTATGATCCATACTAACAGACAATTTCATTCCTGCAAATATAGAACTATTGGTATACAAAAATAAATGTGTGGGCTTTGTGATTATGCCAAAAATGAAAATATGTATGCATATGAGCCAATTTGAGATTTTTAACATCATTAGCAGATCTCAATTTTGTTTATATAGTATAAACACTAGATATTTGTATAGAATACAAAAGCGGTCTGTACTAATTATATCTCCGATAAAGCATTTGCCGTCTAAATTTTCTTAAAATATCAAACAATAATTTAAAATCAATTAATTCAAAATACGTATGTAAATGTAGTTTTTATATAATTCTTTACAGTATTATAAAATTCACTACTGTTTTAGAAGTCATGAGATTGAATAGATAAGATGGCTATTAGGTATAATAAAACGACATATTATTATATTTTTATTATAGTATGAGATATTTTATAAAATATAAATTTATAATGGGGTCAAAGGCATATTAATATTAAATATTTTTTTTAAGAATTCCTATGTGTCGATAATATAAAGCTACAAGATATAAAAAATTAGTTTGAGCTCTGTTTTTGCGTTCCTATACAAAACAGAGGTTGAAATTAGGTAAAAGGAGGAACAAATTAGGTAATGAAAAGTACACAAGTTTTCCACCCTTTGGAATGGAAAAAAGAATTTATCACCACTCTCGAAGTTGCACCTATTCGTCACAAAGAACATAAAAATAAAAAAAAATTTACATAAGCACAATATTATAGCATACACTGAAAAATATACCCAAATTGAAATATCCTCGCTTTTAAAATCTATCAATAAAAGAGAAGTAAACAAAATATATTTTGAACATCACTCATTTATTTACATGCCATTTATTCTACTAACTTTAACTAAATAAATCATACAATAAAAAAAAAACTTCCAACAATGACATTTTCCTAACTTAATCGTAAAAACTAATTAGTGTCTGGTATTTTTGTATAAAGTCATCATAATGGATATAACCGTATAGCTACATATTTGATTTATAATATTTTAATTAAAATAATCGAGTGTGTCAAATTAGATAATTTGTCATCGGTTTCGGCTCCATTGTGTTTGGAGCTATAAATAACGACCTTCTTGGAAATTATTTAAATATCCATTTAGAGAATGGAAGCAAAATTTACAAAACATAGAGCTAATATTTTTAGACACGCCTTGATATGTCATGAAACTTATATTAAACGACTAAAAAAAAACACGAATTATGATTTTTAAGTTATATTTCTCGGACGTCATTCTTGTGGTTTGAGTTTTGATAAAATTTACTGCCATTTCGAAATGTGTTTTTAATAAATAAATTAAAAAGTTATTAGCATGCATGCAAATATTCTCATGTTATTGCGAAGCTTCTATTAAAATTAAATGTATATTTTATTCTCTATGTATTTTATTTGTATGCTAAAGATACCAAAAGTAATTTATTATTTCACGGTTGCTGATAACATTTTATTTTTCAAATTAATTAAACGTCATGCAGTAAAATCACTAACATTAAAATATTATGATATAACTAATTCTAAAATAACTCAATTTGTTGTAACCAAATTCATGCGAATTTACTTATACTTTACATATATTATGTACTAGCGGCACCCGCGGCTTCACTCGCGCTAAAACTACAAAAGCTCTCATCCCATATGTTACTTCCTTATGGAATGAATTTCGAAAAATGCTAAAACACGTGTTTATTTAATTGTATTGAAGAGCATTAATACCAAGCTTCAAGTAATTCTGATCATAATTTTTTTTGGGTTGTTATAACGTGTTTTCCCATGGGAATGACATAATCTCCCGCAGTAAAAAGTAGCCTATGTCACTCTCCAGTTCTTCCACTATCACCACACAAAAATCACGACAATATGTCATTCCGTTTCGACGTGAAAGTATTACAAACATATAAACAAACAAACAAACACACTTTCACATTTTTATAATACATATTAGTATGGAAGTATAGATATGGATATTATGTAGGTTTGACAACATTCATTCAACATTAACATTGATATAATTTTAAGTAATAATTAAAAAAAGTATTTTATTGTAATCTCTGCTGCTTATATGTATGTATTTCAGTGTATATAGTCTAACTTATGCATTTTAACTCCTTAATAATGTGCAAAATATGCAAAGGTATATAGCAGTTTACTTTATTTTCTCCATTATTTTGGCTCATCAAGACGTTTTCAGATTACTAATAGAGAGATCGACTAGCTCTATCTAGTAGGTCACTACACAACTATTAAATTTTATGGAAATAATATAATCGCTTAAAATTTGAATGAAGTGAAGAAAGATTATTAGTATAACATGTTTAGATAATTTTTTAGTCAATAGAAACTGTACGATTATCTAGTAACAGCGTGGGAGTCGGGGCGCCCTGCGGTGAGGCGACGCACGCGTATTAACATACCCATTTATTAATACCGTGTAGTTTATGATATAAGCCTTTTTTAATATATTTTATTGCATTGTTACCATTAAGTTTTATTAATTTTATTGACGTAATTTTTTTTATTTTATCGGCTTTAATTAAAATTTACGATTTTAATTTTTATGAAATTGCATAATAATCAATATGTCTAATATGGCAGTAAAATTATTACACAGTCTATTTAATAACTAAATTATACGTTAGCTTAATCTAGTACTAATATCAAAATGTATATCAGTCTTTACTTTTTCCATCCGCACATGGATCTATTTTAGAAGGTAAATTACTAGTCTGCTTACGGCCTTAAGTGTATATTTGTAATCTTACGCATGATAATCTGAAAACTTATCTCCGTTGTATAACAAAATATATAATAAATAAAAATAACTACAAAGCCCTCCCAAATCTCTTATAAAACTACTAGCATCTCACCCTTACTTCGCTTCGGGTTCGTCCCTAGACAAAAACAAATCTATCCCACGGGAACCGTACATTTTTTCGGGATGATATATAGCCTACAGCTTTCCTCAGTTAACAGGCTATCTAATGCTAAAATAATTTTTCAAATCGGATTAGTAGATCCTGAGATTAGCGTGTTCAACCAAACAAACAAACAATCTCTTCAGCTTTATAATATTAAGTATAGATGTATATATTTTTGCGTACTACTAGTAAAACATTTTTAACCCACTAGTTGAATTATTATTCATAATTATAAAAACAATATAAAAATCTACCAATGAACTTTGTACCTCTGATTAAATTTAATTAATATGTCTAAACTCAGAGTGTAAACATTTTATTTTATTGAGAGCAATAAAATTTATGATCTTTTGTATAAAGATATAATAAAGATATGCCTTTAATTATATTAAAGCTGTTGAAATATTTATTTTAATGGCTTATCTAGAAAAAATATACGTAGATATAAATAAAACTTTACATGATAAATCGATGAGGCTTGTTTGAAACTGTAGAATTTATGCAAAATATCGCTTCATTGTTACAAAATCAATCATTTATATTAAAATTTGGGTTATCATATTACGAGGTCATGACACTAGTATATGATTTCTTTGTCTTAATTATTTTAATTTGAATGAAGTGTAAATAGTTACAAGTGATAGCTTTTATTAGGGTCTAACAATATTCGAATGTTAGTCATTCGGTGTTGAAATGTAAAAAGTGAAAAGTGAAGTGAGCTTAACTACAAGTAACTATTGCCCATGTCATGCTCCTAATTATAGAACCATTCCTAATCAATTATACACAACAAAACAACTAAATTTGTACAAGCACAAGAAACATTGTCGGTATGTTGGTTGTTTTTGTTGGATAATATTTTTTTTTGTTCCTTTGTACATACTTTTTGATATGATCTGCTGTTTGTTTTAAAAAAAGCTAATTAAATTCAATTAGGGCTTATCTATTTATCAACAGTTTGTTGTTGTATCACATTTCGTCCACTTCATTAGGATTTTTTATTAATTTCTAAGAAATCTAAAAAAAAAAGTTGACGTTCTTTTAAACTTCGGACATCAATGATTACTAAATAATTATAACATAAACAGTATAAAAAAAGTATTATAAAATTTTTATTTTATACAAGCGACTCACCGTCGCTTCACTTCGGGTTCGTCCCTAAACAAATCTATCCCACGGGAACCGTAGATTTTTCCGGGATCATATATAGTCTATAGCCTCCCTCAGTTAACGGGCTATCTAATGCAAAAAGATTTTTTTTAAATCGGATTAGTATTTCCTGAGATTAGCGCGTTCAACCAAATAAACAAACAAACTCTTCAGCTTTATAATATTAGTATGCAAAAATTGAGGTAAATTGTAGAAATATTATGTAATCGTTAAATCGTTTATTGTGAGTAAAATAATATTTGAAAGTTATACATATTCCAAAATGATCTAAAACTCAAACAAAATGTATCAAGTAATTTCGAGCAAAATCACAAAGTAAGACTGAACAAGCAATCAAGTGTCAAATGCTGGCCGCGCGCCAAAATACTAATGCCCCATTGAATAGCGCTATTTGTAACGTCGTCTAAACTGTAGCGGCAGTTAATAGCGGGGCCATGCAAGTCATGTAGTCTATACTACATTCAATATTTATTATAAACCTTATAGTAGTCTTATATTAGTTTATAACATGCATTTTATGTGTTCCTGATATTCTCAGCTTCTGATATTATGTTCTAAAGTAACAATGGATAAAGATCTTAAAATAAAAATCTTATTTTTTATCTCTTAACGATTATAAACTATACTTGGTCTTTTATACTCTTTTACTTAGCTCGATAGTAGGTTTTAGTATGTTTTATTATAACTTAAAAAAAAAAACTATTCACTTCCTCTTTATAGAAATATTTTTTGTTAATACGCAAGTAGGTACTTGTGATAAGATCCTAGTTAGAGAGCTTCATAATTTCAATACAATAGTACTCTAATGGGCATATATTTCTATGTAGGTATATTAGGCAAGGTAAGTATAATACACATTACGCTAAAAATAAAATAATAAAATTTCATCCCTAAGACAATATCGATGTTAACTAATTCCATTTAAACTCAACATAGCGTCTTAACTCTCACCGGTCTTGTCTCGTGTCGTCCTACCGGAGTATGAGAGTGACAGGAATAGAGAGTACACTTGTGTCTGTGCGCACACTTGTGCACTATAATATCTCCTACACAGATGGCTTGTGTCATTGAGACTGGTCGCCGTAACCGAAGTTGGTCGGGAGGTCATTTTTATACTAGCGATTCACTCTCGCTTCGTGTTCATCCCTATGGACAAAAACAAATCTATCCCACGGGAACCGTACATTTTTCCGGGATAAAAAGTAACCTTTGTGCCTTATTCCACACTATAATCTATCTCTGTACCGAATTCCATCAAGATCCATTTAACCGTTCTGGCGTGAAATAAACATACATACATCCATCCATCCTTACAAACTTCCACATTTATAAATATTAGTATGGATTAGTGAAACGACAAAGAGTAATTTCGAAATAAATAAATCTAAACGTTAAATTACATGATATTTTTAGACAGTTTAAATAATGAGATCATTGTCAAATATCTTCCGCCTTTTCTATGGCTCAATCGAAAATGACGATCGAGTCTGATGAATGGTTCAAAGGAGTTTCGTTTGATCGTCTGATAAATATTGTGGGTGTAGTTTTGGAATTCGGGAAGACTTGTTAATGGCAGTCTTTGTTTCTAACGTTTTTGAGATTTATTGATTTGATTTTTGTTTTATTTCCTTTTTGTTTGATTTTGTAGAGGATGTTGCGTTCCAAAAACAAAAGCGTAGGAACTGCGAATATACTTTTTGACTATAATTCTATACATAAACCTGTTTCTAAGTGACGTGTAATAGTGATAGTACATTAACTTCAAAATGATTTTTATTATTTTATAAATTTTTTCTTCCTGAAAATGAAGTCTTCATTTATATTACGTATCTTATAAAGCAAAGATACTGGTTTAAAGGACTGGATATTATAACGTAATCATAGTAATTCAACCTTTTATTGGTCTTATTACTGAGCACAGGCCTATTTGAAGGTAGGCTTGTGAATGATAGATTTCCTTTACTGTAACACTAGTACTAAAGTGGTCATTATATTAAAAAAATAAACGTTTTTAAAAGACCCAGGGCTTAACAAGGTTTCACTTGGCTTCCAAACCGAGTGCTCCACCAATAAGCCGCTACTGCAATTTTAATTGAGAATTTAACGAACATTTTCCTACTATTTTTGTACAATTTGTTTTATAATATAGTCTTTATATATATGTATAAGGCAATAATTTAAAAATAAACTAACGAAAGTTCATAATATTTATGTCTAGCATATCTTGTTAATAGTCCTCACTTACCTAACTTACCGTTAAAAGTAGCAAAGTAGCATAGAGAGTTTTAATGCTTCATTAGTAGAATTTCAGTTACCGCGGCATTCTCGACTCTCGTATACGAAACAAAAACGTCAGTTTAAAACATCGGAATGAATGACATACCACGCCTCGCACGATTAATGGTACTGCTCGCACAAAAAGCAAGCATTCTCATTAATATATCAACTGTCTTTTTAGCACGGGAATAGTACGGTCAGAATGTGAAATTTAAATTGATTTCGTTAAACTCCCCGCATATTATTGCATCGTTAAAGTTTTCAAAAGTAATCGATTGCTCTCTTTGCTCGCGACACACGTACAACATACAGCTATTTGTATTATAATTATTGTAATATAACATTTTTATTGATACTAGTATCGTTGTCATAAATAATTATTTAAGGAAAAATTTATTAATGAAATTAATTAGTTATTTGTGTAATGTAATGGTATCCCTGAGCTGGGTAACTTGTCGAGGTATATAAAAATAACACTCGCTTTAACATTTTGTTTTGAAATGTCAAGTGTATAATGAATGTAAATAATTTAATTGCACTGTCGATTTCAATTTTTTTTTTTAAATAAAAAATTATATTTACTTTTTAATTTTCTATTTAAAGCTATAGATTTTAATATGAAATAGTGAAGCTTTTAATTCAAGCTGTTCTTTTGATGGTATAATAATGCGAGACAAAAGCAAATGTAGTTAAATTTTAAAACATCGTATTTCTTTCAAAGCTAAAGACATGTATAACTCAATGAGCATCTGCACTCGATATCTCTTAGACAATTAACAGAGGAACGGTTCTCGTGTATGTATTTTTAAAGACGTAATTTAGATGCGGACAATTTAAGGACTGTTTAACATGTGACGATGGATGTTCGAGGTTTTATTTTGCTCACTAACTTGGTCTATCTTATTAAGTGACTGCAAGTTAAGTTTAAATATTGTAATGAATATATTTTGTAATAGCACAAAACAAGTATATTAATATTATTTATTTGAAAATCAGCCAAATATTGAAATAATAATATGTTCAAAGAAGATAAAAATGATTTCTTTCATCTTAAAATAAATATATGATCTTAAATATGTATAAAAATATGCTTATTATAGAAGAGATGGCATATATGCTTTTATTAATTACTTAATTTAAAAAAGAAACTTTTAAAGTCAAGTAATTAATGAAAGCTCCTTTAAATACAATTTCACGCGTAAGCTCTACATTTTCGTCGTAAGCGCACATCTCGCCTTATTTTTATTTTAGAGCGCCGGCAGCTTTGACGTCTAACACGACATTAATACTCATGAACTTTTTTTCGGCTGTCACATAATTTACTTTTTTCCTGCTTCTTGTGGGCCCATTAGCTATTAAGCGAGTCGTGGTGTTTGACATCGGGATTAATATGTTGAAATCGTAAACGCTGTCAACATAAATATAGTATGATTCTAGCATACTACTTGCAAGTCAATTTTCTATCGACTAGTTAGGTTAAACTACTCTCGATGTGCATTGCAGTTTTGAGCTGATTTCAAATAAAATATGTTAATTTTAACGATTTAACTATGTAATATATGTAAAAATAATTGCGTATACCAATTTGTTATTACATGGCAACATCCAGTTTCCTGTTTATGAATATTTAATTGAAACGCGTTAATTAATAAAGCCTTCTACACATTTTTATTGGAGTGCAAATATTTTTATTTACGATATTATTATTATAATTAATTATACGTACATGTCAATTATTATGAATGACAACATACACTCTTAAATAGATTTGCGTAAACCGTCTTATCTCGCTGACCATTAGCTATCGACTTTCTAACGCCCGATCGATCAATCAACTCATAAACGTTAATTAGTTCCTACATATTAATTAGTATTGATATGGGCTATAAACGACTTTTATCAGTTATTAGTTAAAAATACAATAATTTATAAAGATTAAGTGATTCGTGTTATCAATTTGTTTCCCGTTATGCCACGACCGGTCGTAGTAATGAGCGCTGAGCTTTAAATTTAATCCAATTAAAAATACACATTATTTTTTATCTTAAATATTATGTTACTTGTAGAAGCGTTGGGCAGTAGCATTAATATTATATAATTAGCCTTTGCATATCTAAACCTTTAGATTTTATCGTTACTATAAATATTTGTTACTATATCTCTATTACATGTTATATTCACAAATTGAGAAGACTCTATGTATAGATACGTTACGATTGTATCGCGAAAAGTACTTCATATATTTGTTTGGAATATAGCTCTCATGTGTTTGCGTAAACCTTTTAACGAATGAATTGACCTTTACTGTATTGATCTCTACATTGCAGATTGCGGCTCTATACACAATATGGGGTCAGTTTGAACAACTAATAGATATTGTATAGAATTAGTAGTGCGAACCATATATTAATATAATCATATTTAACTTAAACATTATATTGGTAAATTGGTCTAAAATATTTTTTACTACATAATATGTTATCTCGTACGTGGGCGACACTCGAAATCTCGGTCAACCGGTCTCGGCAATAAAATTTCAAATTTGCGTATTAATACTTGCTTTATTGTTAAATAATTTAAAATTACTTTGTATAGATTTTATCTGCTTTGGATCGCGGTTCGTTTCCTTCGTTGTTTTTTTTTACGATTTATTGAGAATGGAGCGGCATTCCATAGAGACCTTTAGTTATTGAGTTGTAATGTAAGGCTTTTAGAGGCTATGTTAACTGAAGTTAAAACGATAAATATCATTTGTTATAGGTATAATGGCTACTTGAGAACATTTTAAAGTAAAACAATTAGTGGAGTCAATATCAAATTGACTTTAAAATCGATTTAAACTAAATTGATTTTTAAATCGATTTCTAAAGCCTTTTCATGGACAATTTAAAATAACTGCACAGAAGAAAATAAATTGTTTATCAATTGTAATTCAATATACTATTTCATACTCTATTATATATTTTTATTCAACTGTAGGTACTAAATCCTACTTTCTTAATTAGATGTGATTTTTTTAATTCGTTATAGGATATAGCATATAATCGCTATTTGTATTATGGCTGAGGCAAAATTTTAATAATATCTATAAATCTTATTTAATAATATAATTACAGGTTAATCAAGTCATTTTTGACTGTAACATGCAATGAGATTATTGTCCTGTATAACATCATTGGTAACATGTGTTTTTACAAATAATTTTCTATAAATCTCGCCATTTTTTCTTTTAAGAGAAAATCTGTGAGATTTAAAACTATCTTTGCGATAATTTGTCAAAGATAGGATTTGCTCTAAACGGCATCGAATTCTTGACACCCAGCGCCAATAGGCTATATCAGCTACATTGGCACAAAACAAAGCCGCTTAATAAATCTGATCGATTATAATGTTAATACAACATGGCCATTATATCTTTAATGCATTTAAACAGCGTAATAGTATATATTATTTGATTCAATGAATTATTAAGATATGCAAGCGAATAAATTAGGTAGTTGATATTACAAATTGTTGAGATTTTTATAGCTATATTATAGCTCTTGCCCGTGGCTCTACTCGCATTTATTTATGTATAAATATTAAATATGTTAAATATTACCTTCGTATAAAACCATTTTTTCACGGAACCCTACGTTTTAGCGCTGTACAACAAAAAAATCTCTGAAACTTTAAAATATTATATAGATAAGATATTAGGTATAACAAATTATAAACTTATTTTTTATTTATATTTATTAACAATATAATATGTACAGGTTTTTTATTATACTATTATTAATAACTAACAAGTTATTCAATGTACTAAATAATGTTTTCTTCCTCAGATGCTAACGGAGAGCCTCCCAAGTTGAAATGCAATCTGCGCAAGCACAAACCTAACCGCAAGCCCAGAACACCCTTCACTGCACAACAACTACGTGCTCTAGAAAGCAAGTTCGTTGACAAGCAGTACCTGAGCATAGCTGAGCGAGCTGAGTTCTCTTCATCTCTTGGCTTATCAGAAACACAGGTCCGTTGATTTTTTTAAGGGTTCATTTTTAACCATAAAATTCGAATTAAATATAATAATTGTCTCATAGTCTATCTGCGTACTAAGTTTCATCCAAATACGTTCAGCCGTTACAGTGTGAAAGTATAACAAACAAACAAACACATACAAACTTTAACATTCACAATAGAATTCCGATTAGTTTATAATTTAGGTAATGAATCATTTTTATCTGATGATTAAAAAATTAGGTGTATTAAAAATGTCGCTGTAGTTTGGAATTTTTATGTTTGTTGATTTGCACGTGTATTGTATAAAAGTAGCCAAACCGATTTGCACGGTGTTTTATTATTAAGCTAAACGTCGGGAACCAAAAATTAAATAAATCCGAAAATATCTTTTCGGATTATTTAAAATATTTATTTAAAATGTCAAATATTCGCATAAATCTAAGAAATTATTATTTAGCTAACTTAAACATTGCTTTTGTTTTGTTAAACATCGAATGTGAGAAACTGTTTTATAACATTAAACAAACTATAAGCTGTATAGAGAGAAACTTATTAGGTAAATAGACTTAAAAATATGTTATTTCAAAAGTTTCTTTATTACTAATAATAATTATTATGATTATAATCAATATACCGATAATACTTTGTTACAAAATGCTACGGTAGAGAAAAGTCAATTAAAACTTTTAACGCTCAACTCGCGTTACACCTTTAACAAACCAGTTCTTTCCTTCGCTAAGTCGTAAATATTAAATAATGACTAAAGTTTTATGCTAATTATTAATAATATGTAGCTACTAAGTTATCATGTGTTATATATTTAACGGCATGACTTATGATATTGATGTAAATAATTTTAAAAGTACTTATAATCATTTAGGTTTACGAATATTATTCAAAATTAAATTTTAATACTTTCTTAGATTTACGCGAATATTTGACATTTTAAATAAAATTATCTTTTCGGATTTTTTCGCGGTTTTATTTTGATTTTTGGTTCCCGACGTTTCGATTGCTTTACAGCTATCATGGTCACGGGAGAGACTAAGGTGTTAGATGTCTCAAAGATATTATACAGTTGTTACAGACAGAATAACAATGTGTTTTGTCCACAGGTAAAAATCTGGTTTCAAAATCGTCGTGCGAAAGCGAAACGTGTGCAAGAGGCCGAAATAGAGAAACTCAAGATGGCTCAGTTCTCTCGTCACCCTCACCATATGTACCCTCATCCCCTACAACAGTACTTCCCCCATCCGTTAATGGGAAGGCCTTTACCACCTATGATGCCACCTCACTTGGCAATGCAGTCTGTGCCAAGTTCGCCGTCGCCAAGCACACAAACAAGCGGACAACAATAAAATTAATAGGAAAGAGCAACCACCAAAATAATTATAGATTTAAATTTTTCGTTGTAATAGATCCACTGTACAAGTACATACATAATTCATACTCGTATATATACTTGTATTGGTAATATTTACCAAAATCCAGTGGGCTTGACTTTTATGCAACTAAACTCTAAAAAAACAATAGCTAATGAGTTTAAAGGATTATTAATAATATAAATATACGAAGTATTCTATCGAACTGAAACATGAATTAATTGAAATGGCTGTAGTCTCGAAACAAAATTAGTGTTCTTCTCTATCTTATTAGGATTTGTAATGCAAACCACAAGAACTATCAATAAATCAATGTAAATTATTTTGTATATATAGCTCTAAGGGAACGTATTCTCCATGATTGTTATATTATTTAAACTATGAATACTTCATAATATTATAGCACCAAAACATAGGAATTGTAAAAATTTATTTTTAGTACAAAATTATTCTTACGTCAACATTCAGAATTTGGACTGTTTCAAATATTGTAAATAGAAATTATTTGTAAATTAATATTTGTATTTGTGTAATAAATATATTAAAGCCTGATGAATTAAGAAAACCTCTTTTAATAATCCTTAGTTCTTTTTAAATTACCATAAACTTTGTCAAAACTATCTATGTGTCAATATCTAGTATTTCAACCATAGACCTAGAGAATGGACTCTCATAAAATTGACCTCTCTCTAGAAAGAGAGAAAGTGAACGTGCGGCCAATACCTGTCTTTTATTTTAAGTTGAATTTATAAATAGAATGTAAAAAAAATATAATGGAATGTAAAATGGTTATAAATATCTATCTTCGTTAATCGTATTTATCATTAATACACACCACGATGAGTAGCTCATTCGTTTTGTCTTTGTCGCGCCTTTCCGCCATTTTTAATTGACGTCTGGCAAAGAAACACTTAGTCTACTCTATATGTCTATGATTTCAACATAGGTGAAGGTCTACCAAGTGAGGAGAACCGTCGGCAATTTTTTTTGTTTAATAAAAAAAATTGTATAGTATTTAAATAGATAGAAGTGTTATTTAATATTTTTTAATGTTTTTTTTTGCCAAAAAGTTTTTCACACCTTATTATAAAAGTAGAGTAAACTATTTTTTGTGTAGTTTTCAGAGAATACAAAATATTTTATTGATTTATGTATTAAAGAAGATAAACAAAAAAGTACATACGAATCCAAAAAATAAATAAATTAGAAACTATGTATAAATTATTCAAAATGTAATTTCACATTACCGAAGGTGTAAAATTAAAATATTATTTGATAATTATCGTAGCTTCCTTAAAATAAAGATTAATAGAAAGGGGGACCATCGGGGGCCATTAGCAAGATGATCTTATCAAGAGTTATTTACCCTTTTAATAAATTATACATATAAAAATGTTTAAAATAGAAGAGGCTTATAACTATTTCACAGTTGATCTTCAATTATAAATATGTATGCCTGTATGTTTGTTACTCTTACGCTGAAACAGTTGGATTTGGATGAAATTTAGTACCTACTCATATAGACCTAGTCTAGACTAGACTATTTATCTAGTCTGAATATACTGTATGAGGCATGTCGCTGATATGCTTCATATTTTTGGCATGTCTTGTCTTGCTCATGCAACTGAAAGCTTTTGCTGTGATAACAGACTACCTTTATTTAAAGGCTTTAGAGTAAAATAAGGTTGCATGTATAACTGTAAAGTAAACAAATCCGGTACAAACCATTAGGTCAATATTAATTGAGTCGAGATAACGTTGAACTGACGTAATTATCGTTGTTACAGCGTGATCCGTGATTTTTCAACTAACTCGAATTATCGCTAACGATTGCCGATAACGGTTATGATGTTGTCATATAAGCGTGGACCACTAATTTAAATAAACCTATTAAAGTTAATTGTCTGATAGCAAGTGGGGTCGGGTCGAATGACATGTTTTGATAGTATATATACAGTGTGTTGGATTTTTTGTACGAATAGTGCAAAATTTTATATAAAATGGCCAACAATCCAATTAAAATTGCATTTTAAGTATTTTCAATTAAAAAACTAATATTTTAAGAAAAGCTTCCTTAACTTATTACTGTGACTTCATATTTTTTTGTATTAAGACCTAAAGCTTGGCGGGTCACCCTGTATAATATAACATTATAATATTTAACCTAATAATTTTTTTATCATTGTTTATGGCAAATGGATTACCTACATCGAAGACGTTTGTTCCAGTTATACACTTTTGTTTTACTCACTAAAATTATATATGCGAATATGTGCTGATATATCTTTCTTGAATTATTTATTACACATGGTGTCTAAATTCGTTTCATGGGATATCAGACTGCTGTAAAAATATCTTAAAGAAAATTAAGGTAATTAGGCTTACAATTGTTATATTATATACAAACAAACATGTTAGGACATGAGTAAGATATACCTACAGTGCCCAGTTCAGTAATAAACTATCGTAAGTAGATATTATAGCACATAATAAATCTGCTAGATAACACTAGGTAAGCAATTAAAGAAAGATAATGTTTTACGTCATGCAAGGAACAGTACCTATACGTGATAGATGCAAAAATAATCAATAGTACGAGATCCCGATCTATGTGGTAGATATTTCAATTGGAAAAAGAATGAGTTACAGGAAAAGAGTTTTTGTTTTAAAAAAAAAACAAATGAATTTTTTTTATTTAAAAATAACCTAAAGGAATTTTTTGGAGACACCGCTTCTGGGTCGTGTTTTTTAATATGTTTTATTGTTTAAAAAATATATTTCGCCTGGCAAAAAGTGAGGCGTCTACCACATAGATCGGGATCTTAGTCTACAAAGAGAACACGTGGTCCCTGTATTTAGTACTGCACTTTCTATAGGTCTTGTATTTTACTTGGTCTGTACACTTGAATGAATAAAATATTAAAAATGTTTATATTATAATCTCCTCCTAACTGTGTCCAATCTCACTGTAATTAATTAATAACTTTGCGTGAGAAATATATAATATAATGCACAAGTGTACGTAGAATTAAGTAAGTACACTTTCTTTTCCTTTCTCTCAATTCCACAGTCCAGTCGAACTATAATTTTAAGGATCGAAGAAAGATCAAGTGCAGGATCGACGGATTTCTTTACCCAGCAGCCATACCGCCCACAGCATTGGGTTATTGCTGAGATTTTTTGTCATGATTAACTCCCGGAATCAAACTAAGGTCCGCATAATCTTAGAGAGATGATACTAATTACTTGACCAGAGAATTTTATTGTCAAAAATATTTTATACCTATTATATCGTACCCTAACATTTTTTTTTTATGTTTACTATAAAGTAACGTCATTAAGTGTATGTAGTAATAGGGGTTATTTTAAACATAACACTTATTTACATTGAACCAATATCTCAGTAACATCTCGCTACAACAGAGAAGAAATGTACCACAGTAATACACTGTCTGCTCTTCATTTAAAACTAATTCCATTTACGTATCATTAAGCACAAATGTAAAACACTCGTCGCTTCACTTCGAGCTAATTAATCTGGCGAACTGTGTTCGCAATTACTCGTAATTAAAAATAACTTATTAATTTCAAAACGGTTGCTCTTAATTGCTCGAATTAATCACATTAATGTTGCATGCCTGTTCATTTTCAGGCCACAGGCGTGCTTTGTGCTCGAGATCGGCGGTTTGGCCTGAAACGCTTGATGTAAGGGAGGGTGTATACTATGTAGAAAAATGAGATTTATATTATTTATTTTTTATGTTTAACTTATATCTAGCGCAATAATGATGTCTTAAAATCGTAGCGATAACAGGAGGTCGAAAATATCAAATATTTACTTAGAATCTGACTATAGCCTACTACTTAAATATATGTCAAATTTTCTTATATATAAATGACATTCAATAACAACAAAACCAAAAAAGAGAAAGAAGACAAAGAAAAAGTGTATGTAAAATGTAGGTACTAGATAATAAAAATAAATACTGATAGATATACCTGCTAGATAACATAAATACTTTCTGTAACCATAATTTCCGAAACCAATTTCACTTGTCAACTTTCCGAAACATGTTTGACGATTTACTTTAAATGGTAAAATTCTGTTATTAACCTGTTCATGACAAATTAAACCAGTCTTAAAACTGTCTTAATAGTGAGCAGAAAAAAATTAAAAATAATTATTAATAAAATTGTTTCATCAGTATAAAACGTATACTGTGTAAGTACTGCGTGGCACGCTCATTAGTTGCAATCCAAGCGTTCATCGTATAGCCAAAGAGGAGATCTGTCATCTCGTCCGCCATTCCTCATTCAAATGACTGAGACGAATTGGTCCCTAATCGTTCTATTTACTTTCGCTGCAGATGAGTGATTTCTTGCACTATCATTTATTTATTTGTAACGCTTCAGTGAGAGACTACTTTTAATAAATAAATAAATATGTTGGGACATTAACACACAGCACTATCTAGTTCCATGTTAAGCTACGAGGCTTGTGTTATGGATACCAGATAGTTGATACACTACACACATATAACTTTAAATACATACATATTATAAATATAAGCACCCATGACTGGAGTACAAATATTCGTGCTCATCACACAAATGAAGTCACACACAAGCAAGCAAGCAAGTGAACAGCAAGTAGGGTCACTACAAAGTGAGCCAAACATGTCGTCTTTTTTTCTATAATAAAAATTAATATTTTTTCTTTTTTTTGATAATACTTTTATTATTTTTACAGTTTCTTACATAATATGTTAAAATAAAACAGAAAAATATGTGGTTTCCCCTCTAGTTACATTAAAATACCGCACATAAAGCTATGTATGTTATAAGAGGAATACTCGTAATTGAATCAATAGTTGAAACTCTTTTTATGAAAAACTCTGAGAAATGCATTTACGCATACCAGCTGCCTCCTTTTATTCATGCAGGTGGTTATATGTTCACTCTTCAGCAACATGAGTCTTTCTCATTAGTAATATCCATTTAACACTCTTTCTAAGCACTAAAAGCTGGAAACCCTCGTCACGATATCCAAAATTAATATAACGGTGTAGGTTATCCTGAAATTATGTTATGCATGGGAAGTACATAAGACCCATATGATATTCTCGATGACTACGTCATCCGTCGATACCTTTAGGATATAACGAATGAACTAAAAAATATTTTATTTAAATATATTTTAACAAAGAATCTCGCTTAAATTTTTAAATTTACACATTTCAATTAAAATATAGGTATATGTACATAGGTATTGTATACATATATACATAGGTATTGTAAGTCTGTGAAAAAACTACCGCTATTTTGGAGGGCAGGTCCTACTAAGAAGAGCCAGTGATGTGCGCTGTGTCGGTAGAAATATACCCATAATATTTCAACATAATAATAATTCGGCTATTATGTAATTTACATAAATCAAATCAAAATGTACTTTATTCAAATAGACTTTTACAAGCTCTTTTTAGCAAGAATTTTTATAGTCAGCAGCTAGTAGCTAGCTCTTTGTTGCTCATTAGTGGTCTATATTTTACCCATTATACCTAATCCTAAACAATACTATAAAAATTTATATACAATGAATAACTGAAGGCCGCGAAAGGTGAAGTTAAAATAAGATCAGGATCAAAGGTTTTTTTTTTGGGTCTTTCCGAATTATATTTAGACATAGGTATATATAGGTACAAATCATATATGGACAAACATGATATGCATCAACATATATACATACATACATACATACATACATAAATACATACATACTCGTATATGTATATATGTACATACATATATTATGTATATTATACAAACAACACGATAGCGATAGCTTTCATTGACTAGTTAGAGAGAACAGAGCTCCATGCCATATACCTAATATTTACATAACCCTTCTTCTATTGTCATCATTCTCTCCACACGTCCGTGGGGGATCCTTTCGTATATTATACAGTTGGTATCAAAAGTCATACGAGGACTATTTTGCCTTCCACTTACTCTCCGATAGTAAGTATTCTTGACCACTCTATCGTCATTTTTTTACTCTTTCACCGTAAATTTTATTCTTTACAGATCTTATTTTTTGAAATAATTCATATGTAAATGTCGCTATATATATTTGTATAGGTGCATGTCATAAGTACATTGGGCAGTTACTTATCCATTATGTTAATTAGTGGCACCTTGTTTATCAAATTTGAAGTAAAGTGGCAATTAAAATTTAAAATATTTATTTTAAGGTCACATGTATTACCTACTTTTAGGTTAAGAGAAAGTATTGATTTACATAATTTTAATACTCTGATATACTCGTATAATATCCAATGATGCATACAATAAAAAAAAACCTTTTACTCGTATTTCTCGCAATTTAGAATTACCTTTTTAATAATACAAGTAACACTTTCATGCAGCAATAAAAATAAAATAAAAAATAAAATCAATTATAATAGTTTTATCACAAAAAATAAAGCAATTATAAATTAATTCAATTGGTTTCAATTAATACTAATTAAATCAAACGAATATTTGACATTTTAAATACAACTATCTTTTCGGATTACTTCGCGGAATTATTTTGATTTTTGGTTCCCGTCGTTTCGAATGCTTTACAGCTATCATGGTCAAGGGAGAGACTTGCTGAGAGATAATCCGAAAAGATAGTTTTATTTAAAATGGTTTCAATTAATTTTGTGTAAAATAAATTAATAATAAAATGGTAAAAAAACCGTGCTTAAACTCCTTTTAGTTGAGGGTGAAAGGATTCTGCAGAGATAAATGCTTTTTAGTCTCTATTTTTGGCTTTTTCTACAGTTCACCAACGAGTCCTATCATGTCTTTTACGCATCTGGTTCTAAATTTTCTTCTCTTCCTGATACCTGGGGTCTGACCATGATGTCAGCCAAGTTGTCTAGCGACTTTCATACAAAAACTATAGTTTTTTGTTATAACGAAATTAAAACAAGTCTTAAAACCTTAATAATAGTCATATCAAATACATATTTAACATGTTAGATAACATCTCCAAAAGTTTCTGCATAATTTTAAAAGTTAATGCAAAAATAATAAATATGTCATAATTTACTTTTACTCAGAGGTTCCTTATGTAGCATCGTACAAAAGCGATGCACTTTCTCCATAACAGATAAGATTTAAAGAACTTAATTGTAAATTAAAGATATAGTAATGAGAAATGATGCTTTAAATTAATTATGAGTACACTGTTTCTAAGTAAGTACGACGTCCGTTCCACATAAGCGTCAGACGTTCCTCAATCGGATGGTAATTAACGACAGACAATTATTTATTGGTCCGATCATAATAATTATAATGTAACAATTATTGTTCAGTAAAAGAGACATTTAGATAACTTATCGTATCTTGGTTTGAATAGACATAAATATTTATGTTAATTGTATATATTTTTATTATTAATAATGATTTCTGGCGTGTTTTTGAAACACGAGCAGATAAGGGAATAATAACTCTTGATAGTTATTTCACTCTACAATAAATCATTTTTATCTTATTCGCATTAAATTACTTTGGATTATAAATAAACGATATAGTTGATTTCAATATCGCTTTAACAAAAATTAAAATAATAATATTAATAACAGTCAATCAAAAGCAAAGTTGAAAAGCAGACAGAACGAATTATAAGAAATGAAATGAAATGAAAAAAGAATATTATAGAAATACGATAATATCTAACACAACATAGGTATATAAATATATACGTAATTGTTATTATAATCCTTTTTTTAATTAATAACTTATTTCTAATTATTATAATTATTCAGCAACCATTACTTTCCCCAGTACTACAATAGACGATGTAATGCAAAGACGTATGCACTAAACAAAAGAGTTGACATTAAGTCAATGAGTGATACAGGCCAGTTGAGTGCTTTATGACTTCCCGTGCGATACAGATAAAGCTATTTTAGAATGAATGAACGAGTGAATGACTCGGAATGAATGATTGCTCCTGTGTCTATTAGATATCTATTTGCAAAATGTCTCACCAACATTTTGATTGAGAGGATTCGATGTACATATCTATTGAGATTTATGTTTCGCAGTACTGTGGATGTAGTATTTAGTAAGACTCAGTATAAGATTTGAGTGGCGTTTCCTATTGCTTTGAAGTTCCAGGTGCAGATTTAATAATTCAATCTTCATGTCCCACTGCTTGAGGAGGATTAAGAGTCCACCATGATGGCCAACCTTGTCTGAAAAGTAGATAAGATTTCTCAAATTGCAAGTTTCCTCGATTATTGATTTAGCAAGCAGAAATAATGATGAAAACGAGATTTGCACATGAAAAATTCAGAAGAGTCACAAGTGCATGATGCAGAATATGAGCCTGCGACTGCAGGAAACCAATTGTTTCCTCAGACTTGGTTGGGCTGCCACTGCTAAAGCTCTTAAACATAAAATATTTACCCAAGTGAGATAGATAGAGAGAAAAAATATAGCATACAAAAAATATCAAAAACAAAAAAAAACAACTCATAAAAATATAACACTGAACGGAACACTTTGTTTGAAAGTATGTTAACTAATTAATCAGATAAATGAAATCAAGGACAAACTTGCAGTAGTATAAAGTATTAAAAATTATAAATAACAAATATAGCTGTAATAACCAATAAATAGTTTAAAATATACTGTAAAATCATGCAATGCAATTATCCTATAGGTATATATATTTTTTTATTATATAATAACGACTAAGTGCGATTGTTACACGCAAACAGAATTCCTTAAAAACTTACGTAGATACATACATACTTACATTGTTTTAGATACAACCTAAAAATATGTAAAATTGTAAAGAAAACCTCTTTTTATATCACATTTTCTAGGCCTTATACTTGCATCGCTAGAATGTGTCCCTAGGTTCCTAACAGTAGCCTGTTGACTTCAGGCCTTAGTCTCTCTGTGTACTAAATTACATCTAAATCGCGAATAAATATAAGGAACAACATCAAAAAGCCATGATAGCCTTCAATAAATGCTTGAATGATTCATTCGCTCTATAATATAAAAAAATATTCATTTTATAGGTAAACTATATTTTCTATATAATAGGTAGATATTACATCTAAAATTATTTTATCCACATCTCCATTTTCTCAATTCAATTAAACGATAGCTATATGAATTAATATTAAAGTATAAATGATGTTCTTAATAATGCAGATAGCCATCAAATTGTACAACCTAATTATCAAGACGTTATAACAGTATCATCAAGTTAATATAACTGCACAAAACAACTTTGCAGAATGGACTGTATGTAGGGACATTACAAAATAACTACTATATTACCGTTCACAATTAACAAGTATCATAAAAGTAACTACCCGCTAATTAATTGCGTATATTAATTCGTAAGTAAGCTACGTGATCTGAGTATTTTGAATTGCTCGTAGAAAAATATTAATGGCAAAGAACAAATGTTGTCATAGAAATGGCAAAATAAAATAGATATTATATTATTCTATGACATTTGTTATATATTATCTTAATTTTAGAAATGCTAATATGTGTTTGTTTGGACAAACAAACACTTCCAATCACAGCAACGGAATAACGGATTGACTGGACTTTACACAAAGGATTTTATCATTTTTTATCCTTATTTCTAAAATCATTACCGTAGGATATCAATATGTCAAATAACGGCCTTCGGGCGGTATTATGTTTATTTAAAAAATCCACAGAGCTCGTGTCTGCCATGAACGTCGGGTATATTGAAAATGAATCTGCCAAATGAACAGAATTAATTTTTTTAACATATTAATTGTATTTATTTATCAAAAAAATATTTCAAAGTAGGTTGGTAGTAGGTAATACAGTAAAATTATTAATCTAACTCTAAAACTATTACAATTTTTTACGAGCTAAGACACAATCGTTGTACACACGTTGAAGAAACATTATTTTTAGAACAATAATCGCAACATGTTTGACACATTAAAATATAACTATCTTTTCGGACTATTTCGCGGAATTATTTTGATTTTTGGTTCCCGACGTTTCGAATTTTTTACATAGCAATCATGGTCACGGGAGTGACTTGCTGAAAGATGATTGCAGTAAAGCATTCGCATAAATTTTCTTCTGATCGAAACCGGGCGAAAAACGATCGCATTTTTCTCATTTTTTCAATTTAAAAAAAAGTTTTTGGGTTTTTTCAAAAATGTTTTTTGCATTTTGTTGTCCTTATCGAGACGCGTCTTTTAACATCCCAATCAGCCACCTAGTCCCGAAACCCACGACACCAGGGCAATGTCGCACTTTCGCTGAAATTCGGGCCTATACCTAAGCGACAAAAAAAAAAACATTTTCAATGTTAAAACTGGTCCCAGATTCCTGCAATGTGTATCGTATAGGCAATGTCTAATAATACCAATCACGTCTTAATACTAAATAATATTATATGAATATTCTAAAACAGCTATTCTACTAAAATATTCTTCTAGTATCTTTTATCTTTCTTATTATAAAGCCATTTCGAATAGACCCTCTGTTCAGATAAAGGTAGCATCATTAAGCGGGGCTTAAACTTAATGTTTCACATTAAAAAACTTAGCACGAACTAATATATACTGACAATTATTTGTTCGGCGTCTTTGTGTTTGTCGACGGGCGGCGTCACTTTTGAACCTGATGTTTTATAGCAAGCGATATAAGGAGCTGGAATATGAATACGGACGTTACGAAGAAACAATTTCCAGACTAATTACGTAGGATTAGTAAAAGTTTATACAAAGTTAGTCAAATAAATAAGTTTATTTATTTTATGGCGTTCTAGCTTTTATGCCTAGTGGTAAGCATTAAATATGATAATGAGCCGTAAGACTTAATAAAAATCTATACATAATAATTATATTGTTTTGTAATATATATGTATATATCTATTTAAAATATAAAAACTTTATAAACAAAATTTAAACTAAGATCACAAAAAACTCTTCATATATCTTCTAAATCTCACCTTATTCCAGATCTAACTGGGTCCTTATACCTCAATAAGCGAGCAATCAAAGCTTTGGAGGGTCAAACCGATACTGGACCTCAAACAAACATAAAAACGGATAGTAAAATTTTACGAGCACCAATTTAGTGGTGGCCGTGAACTATGGAAACCAGAGCGCTGGATTTTAAACATAGAATAAAATAACGTAGAAACGCTAAACTGTGAATGACATTCATATTAATATTAAAAATCAAAAGTATGCTACTTCATTTGTTTTTCTATAATAGAGCACTCTCTCTATCTCTAACAATAGAGCACAAATCGATGAGGTGTCTGAATGTAGATAGTTAATGGGTTGGATTTTGAATCGTGATATACCATATCATTTCTTATTCTAGTATGAAATTCAATTAAAGATCTATTCGTTTCGGGTCACTTGGTTCGCTAATACTTTAAAAGAGAAAGTATGTGTGTGAGTGTGTTACTTCTTCACACTGTAACAGTTCAATGGATTTAAATGGACTTCGACATGAAAGCAGCTTACATTCTAGATTAATACACATAATACCTTATATCGGTGTACTTACCAGCGAATATAATCGCAGTTAAATATTAGTAGGTATTCCAATGATACATAAAAATTGTAGAAACCGTTACTCGTATTTGTACATATACTTAAGTATTTTTATAGCTAGGTTATTACGGAACTCTTTTTTTTTTAAATTACTTACCCTATTTTAGCCTTATAAGGGTTGAACTTATAGTAATCCTTATTAGTACTAACCTACATTATCTATATAAAAAATTACTCTTGTATTAAATGACGTTGATATGAAAGTAATTTCCATTATGTTTGTACATTTAATAATAACTTACGTTTAAATTGTATTATTAATTAATTGAGTTTTATATTATAGTTTAATCGTCAGTTAAGTAAGTAGGTAGATAGAGTACTTTAACTGAAAACGATCTTCGTGCCTATGATTACCTAACAATGTTATGATTATAAAACCAAATGAATAAAATTGTATATCGCGTGTCTCTTCTTACAGCCTTTTATTAGTAAAACCTTGATGTCTTTCTAGTTCCCTTAATAAAATGTTTAATTTATCTGTCTGTTTAATGAACAACAATCTATGAATATATTTTTCAGACTAAAAACTTCTTCACTCGTATCTCACATTTTTTTGACGTTTCTATCGTAAAATATATTCTTAGGTGCTAACATACTCATTTTTACGTAATTTTGTAGCTTGTAAAATTTTATTATTATTTTTAGGACCCTTAAATTAAGTACACTTAAAGTCGGTTCAAAATTTATTGGTGTGATTCATGTCGGAAGTCTTCTCTTAAGCGAGTATCTTTTAATACTAAACACAGTCCTTTTGTAGCTTCTGTATATAAGAAAATACATTTTATTCACTAGAACTTATGTTATTAAGTTAATACTAACGACTTAATTAAAACCATGCTTAAGCTGCTGCCGTATGCTGGTACTTTGAAACATTTTAAGTGAATATCATTTTTTTTTATTTCAATCATCTAATTTCGGTGTTTGAACGTTCATCATACAATATAATTAAAATTATAAAACAGTATAAACCGTAGTGCTACCGCTTCTCTGCCCACCCAAAGCAATATGTTCTCCACCGCTCGTTATACCAATTAACTTGAGAGTATTCCCGAAAGCCTTATCTACGCGGGAGATTTAAGGGGAAGTGTTTATTACTGTAATTTAAGGATAAATATCAAGAAATGGTCAAATACAGGCATATTTTCACGAAGTTAATAGGAAAAAATAATAATTAATGCACTTAATAGGCAATACTTCTAGGTACTCTAGGGACAAAATCTAAATTTACTTTTTATAATGTCAAAAAAAAAACAATAGGTATATGGACAGAGCTGTAGAAGATAAAAAAATATTTGATTTGCTTATAGTAGCAACATTTTAAAAATTATTTGTGGATATTATAGCGTCGAAGAATATACGTACGTCTTCTTTAGTACTACAGTAATAAAGGAAAAAAAAACTTAGCAAAATATTATATAGAATATTAATGGAAATGAAGATCCTTGATTCTAATACATTAGCATTTTTTTCAACCGTTATTTGCATACAATTTACATAACTTTAAATTTCATAGCTCTTAGACAAAGTGAAAAAATATAAAAACAGGCAAGATTTGTCATTAATTTTAAATTAAATCTAAAAATACAAAGTGGCCAATTGTAGTAAATTTTTTATAAGAATTTGGACATTATAAATATGTTATCGTTTTAATGAATAAAAGAATTTTTCTTTACATTTATGAGCTTCCCACGTAATACTATTACTATATTATGTTAAAAAGATCCAATGGTATGTGTTCCCTCTTAAAACTGGCACCGAAAGTGGTGACGTTTTATTCCCTATAAACCTTTATCGACTCATCTGCATATTTATTTTTATGTCTCTATTTGACGTTTTCCGGTAGCCGTTAATAGTTTAAGTCCATTAATGTAAATTATAAATGCTGATCAACCATCTCGTATAGCGCGGATGCTTAAAATATAGCCGTACAGTATTTATATAAAAGCTGTTAGCAAAGCTTATACCTATGTTATTCTAAAAGCTCAAATTACAGTATATTTTAAAACTTTTCGGTTAAATTATATGTCAAATCAAAGCCATTTTAATCGCAAAAGTACGAATTGTTCTTTGGAAATCGCTCATCTTGCACTTAGTACTAACTTTGTAATGGTAGGTATATCTAAGTGCAATAAACATTCTTCTTCTTTTTAGTTTGAAATAACTATATCATGCATATTAATAGCACCACTTTCCATTATTCCAATATGTCATTAAGCTTTTCTATGAAACACATGAATTGTTTTAAATAATATTTTCTTAAATTTACAAAACATAACACTACACCTATAAACTTTTTTTTTAACTTTGGGAAATGCATTTACGAATACCACTTGCATACATACAAGTGTACAAATACATATACATAAGTAAATAATATGTTATCCCTTGTATAATTCATTCTATATTACGTAGCAAATGGCTGCGAACTACTCAAAACTATAAGACTTTATAAGGCTTTATTCTAAGATCTTTACAGCTACTATATTACAAGTTCTGTGAAGGATACAAATCAACAATACAAAAAATTAATTAAATACATATATAAATTATCAATTAAAATAAAAAAAATATTTTTTTAATTTTTAATAGCTATACATTTAGTGGAATATAAACTTAAACGTTCATCTCGCATTAGTTTTATGAACTATAAAGCCGCTCCGGGCTCAATTTGTAAACGAAACCTAAGCCGTTTACATAATTTATTTTCATATGGTCCGATTAAGTATACTTGAAACCTTTTACTTTGAACTTAAATAAGCTACTAATGATTAACCTCGTTCTGCAAGGGTTAAACTTATGAATGTATACCTACCGTAGTGTGGTAAAAGCTTGGACACTATTACATAGGACGTAAGTTCGATGTTCGCGTTATAAGAAAACAAGCGTGATATTAAACAGACGGCTAAAGGAGTCTGCCCACTACCCCGTCTCATACCATGACCGTGCTAGGAGCGTGTCAGGCAAAAAAATATTCTTTGTATTGAAATGTATGAGACTCTGCCCACTAGACCGTTCCGTCACCGACCGGCACCGTCGCGTGCCGTGCACGGAGCGTCAACAATTGTCGGCGAGAATATTTTGCCGGTGCCGGTACGCTCCGTGCCTGACACGCGACGTTGTTGAACCGGTGAGCATACGGGTTATAAACGCGTATGATGACCGTTATAACCGCGTATGATGACCGTTCTAAGACCGTTACGTATTGCCGCTTGTCTTGTAGAGATGGGCGATAATCGTTATTAAAGATGGGTTAGTACCGATATTTCTCAGGATTAGGTAATATTAATATATTCGTCTGGCAATTTTATAATATTGTAACTAATACTACAATATTAGTGATATTTATCTCAGGTATGTCACTCAGTATCGTATTATTTATATTACGGATATGACACGCCGATGATACGCGGTTGATACGCGGTTGATACGCGGTTGATACGCGGATGATACGCGGATGATACGCGGATGCTACGGTCACTATAACCGTTATGTACGGGCATGATACGCTGTTGATACGGTCTAGTGGGCATAGTAGTCCGTGCCGTGCTCGTTTCCGTGCCTGATACGTTCATAGCACGGTCATGGTATGAGACGGTGTAGTGGGCAGACTCCTTTAGTCGCTAAACAGCAACTTTAACATGAGCTTAAAGCAGCCTAATAGATTCTACCACGAAATTATAAAAAAATAAATATAAATAAATATGTTGTGACATTAACACACAGCACCATCTAGTTTCATGGTAAGCTACGAGGCCTATGTTATAGATACCAGACAGTTTTACTTTAACATATTTATTATTTTTGTTTATAAAAGACCAATCCTGTCAGCCCTAGAGAAATAACAATATAAACGTACAAAAACACAATAATCCACAACATAAAAAGTATAATATATAAATAAAAGATAGTTGCAGCATTTTACTTTGAACTCATTATTATCATTATTTAATTACAAGCCAACTAAAGTTATTTTTATTTACAAAGGCAAAAAAAAAAAAAACAATTCTTTTGTGTAGTGGCTTCCAGAAGTGCTAGTTGAGCACAATTTACTTCGCCAATGTCGCGTTGAATGGAGAAAACACGTTATATTAAGTACTAGCGACTCACCCTCGGGTGTGCCCACCACACTCCAGACATTGCTCAAAGAGCATTGATGCCTACTGTCCTAGGAGGACAGTCCTTGTCAATAGCATAGTGCTTTGTCAAGCAAGAATGCATTTTTGGCTGTCGGTGTGTGCGCACATCGTAAAAATTTTACTCTCATAATTTTTCAAACGTGTTAAAAGAAGTATAACTTCACTTTATTTAATAATTGATAACAAAGTATGTATGTTAAATATATTTTTATGTTGAAATTCATACCCCAAAATCATTATTATACAGTGGAATTACTACAATTAATGTTTTTTATTAATAAATTGTTTCGCGATATATTTATATTTCTTGTTTACAAATAATGCTATAGAATAATTCCGATAACTGTAGCTGGTTATTTTTTAATTCATCGAAAATTACCATGAATACTTCGATAATAAAGAGTTGGTTGAAAAGTATTCCATTTTAATTGGCATTTAATTCTGAAAGAATTTATCTCAATTAAAAGTAAGTTATAAGTAATAATTAGAGTTCCAGTTAAATATATTTTTATACTCATGTTCTATTATAATAAACTTAGACACTAGATATTATTTTAGATTCTAAATCTAATCATCCTAAATCTGCAGTGCTGAATGTGATTAAAAACAAAGCTAATGTTTTTGTATAGGATGTATTTTTCGCAGATTTTTATTAAAACTGGATATTTATGTTTGTTAATAAAATTATTGAAACACGTATTTAGTTTTTTTTTTTTTCACTTCTTAAGGCACTGAGGAGCATCGTTTCTGGAGTAATCAGTTAATGAAAACGCAGGTTATTAAACATTGTTATTTCTTATTTTTTAAATTTTTTATTAATGTCAATATTGTTTCAGTTTTTATTAATATATTTCTATATTATTCTATACTAATCCTAAGATTCTATTAGTGTGGTGTATCGAAAAAAATATTTTACTTTAAAAATACATATATTACTGAACGCTAGTAGACAGTTAGTGTAGTAGGTAGCAGTCTATTAGAGTAGCACTTTCAGAGATTATCACTAACATGCAAACAAAAAAATACCTCATAAAAATAATATTAGAAAATGATTATTTTTTTAAACCGACACAGTCAAAAATCTATAGAAATATTTATGTAACGTACTATTAATTATCTAAATAAAATAAAACACTAACTGTTTGGTTAGTTGTCGGCTTTTCTTAGCAAAATTTGGATAGTATTTTAAGTCTATGTGAAAATAAGCTTAAGTCCATAGTTCATAGATCCATCTAAACAAATTTGTTAGAGTATTTGGGTATATTGGGTATTTCTTGTAGAAAGTAGCACTGATATAAGAAAAATGTTAGAATAGATAATAAAGCACATGTCTGTAGGGGTTATCATTTATCAAGAAAAATTAAAATATCACTTAGTCCATGGGAATAAAACGTTACTAAATGAGGTAGCAATATAATTAGTCTGTCCCCAATAAATAACACAATTATCGAAATCGCCTCCGAGCCAGCTCCTGCGATAAGGTATCGAGTTCTACGAAGCAGCTGTACAGTGTGCATACGATGGAGGAGTAGAAAAGTTCACATATTGTTATTTAAATAACAAAATTGTCATGTAAAATATTTTTGTCATAATTACGTCATAACTAAAAAGGTTTATTATTTTGCTTTTACCTACATGAAAAGGTAGGTATAATTTACTTATTGAAAAAGATTTGTTAAAATCGTTTGACAATTGTGAAAGATGTCGTAAAAGACACACTAGAAAACATACACTTAAATATTTTTTTTCGTCCTTCTTTTTCAGAGTGGGTCAAAAATACTAATATTTGAGCTTCTTTTGATTCTAAAATGAAATTACTGATGTTGTTGAACACTTGGTTCGAACTAGAACTGCAATATTTATGATATCGAAACAAAAGTTTAAATGGCAAGGTTTGTTTTGTACTTTTTTTTAATTAGGTTATTATAAATAGTATATATAAATATAATAGGAAAACAAAAACAAACCTATCCCACGGGAACCGTACATTTTTCCGGGATAAAAAGTAGCCTGTGTTATTCCAGACTATAATCTATTTCAAATTTCATCCAGATCCGTTCAGCCGTTTTGGCGTGAAAAAAATAACAAACATCCATACATCCATACATCCATACTCACAAACTTTCACATTTATAATATTAGTATAGATTATGTATTTTATTTAATCACTTTTATTATTAATAAACATTTTTATTTTAACTTAACATTCAAGAAAAAAGTCATTTTAACTACAAAAATATATGTTTTGTTGTTGTTGTGTTCAAAATATATGTTACGCGAAATCTCTACCTACTTATATATTATAGTCTTATTACATTTCATTAGTAGGCCTCGATTATGGGCTGGGATAAGGGCGGAGTTAAAAATTATTTAATTATTGTTGATTTGTCATAACCTAGAGCCCAATATAATAGTAATAGGTCATTTAATGATAAATAAAATAATATAATATAATTTTTATCAAATGGGCAAAGGCATTAAGTCAAGAATGTTCTATTATGTTGTAGGCGGGCTGTTAATAGTTATCAGTTATTTAATTTGCAATCATCTTTCATGATAATTAAGATTTAGTATATTGTAATTATTCCTAATGTAAAAAATAAACGCCATGCCATTTTATTTTGTCTTTTGCTATCAAATTATAAGCTTAGTACGGTTGGCTCGAAACATCGAACATTTACTTTATCAGTTTCGTTTTACCATTTTGTTTTGGAATATCGGTATAATCGCCCTGACCTTATGGACTATATTATAGTTTGAATTTCAATTTTAATTGCAATTACCTCATACAATTAAGTTTTTATGACCAGTTCAAGATAACACCACTGGTTATTCTCTGACCCCTCCAGCAGGGATCCCTATTAATTAAAATATCCACTAGATTTTACTTAACATTGGTCTCTTCCGTGACCATGATTGCTGCTAAAAGCATTCGAAATGTCGAGAAATAAAAATCAAAATATAACCAAGAAATATATAGTTTTATTCAAAATGTCAAATATTCGCGTAAATCTAAGAAAATATTAAGAAAATGTTACCTATATCCGCTACAGTACTAGATATATAAAATTATTTAAAAGTAACTTCTGTTTTTAGTTTTGTTTGCCGAATGATTTAATTTACTCAATAACCTCATCCATGGTCTTCTTATAAATATTCCTCTACATTACATAATTCCGGATATCTATACATATAATAAAATTCTAACTGAGTCGAATCTGTACATTTTTTGGAAAATTTTATTGAAATAATCATTATTATCGATACAGAGGCCGAATCTATAGTTTTTAGAACTTTTATCTGTCTGTCAGTCTGTGACCGCGTTACGAGAAAACCACTGGACGGATTTTGATAAAATTTGACATGATGATAGCTGGTTATCCGGGTCAACATATAGGATACTTTTTACTACGGGAAAAATCTAATTTTTGAGAAATCTATACTAAACATCAAAATGTAAGTAACGCTAGTAATATATACATTTAAACCGAGATAAAATGAGATCATATAATTTAATATCTTATTTATTATATAAGTTTTTACTACGGAATACGGTTTGAAAAATTATTCTCAAACATTTTAGCTTTAATTTTTACGGTCGATAAAAAACAGCGTAACTGACGGTTAATTCTTATCGCATCACAATAAATTCAGTTGTAAATTGACTCCTTTTGGAGTCATAATATATCCTATAAATAAAACTGTATCTTTTAGAAAATTATAAGCATATCTACAACATAATTGATAATAATTTAAACATAACATTCAAACCGAAGTACTTAGTTTTAGTAAAAATAAAATTTTATTTTATATTTAAGCTTGAATTTCATAAAAGTGTACGTATTTTATAGAAGTTATTGGGAATTATTCATTTTACTTAATTTTTATCTTAGATTATTATAGACGTGCTGATCAAAAATATTTTTTTTTACTAACGAATCTAAATTTCACTATCATTAAACGGTACTTTGATCCATATTTTGAACAACTACCGATCTTACTTTGCTCTGATCCTACCTACATATAATTAATGCATCTTTCTGTAATTTCTTGAAATTATATGTTTGAATTATTAATTAGTGTATCGCGATAGAAGTATTCTACTAGTGATACTCCTCTGTAGCATTCGTGATTAGCAATACTATTTTTCAACTATATCTATGAGAAAAAAATCCTTTCGTTTCTGCGTGAAGAAAAATAAAACTAAGGTATATGATGAAAGGTATATTATGATATTAGCAATATTGCATCCATTAATGGCACATAGGTTTATTTAAAGAGAAATAACAAAGGTTGAAATTCTTATAACTTGCATATTATTATTTTATCCTGCCCTCTTTAATGTCGCACTGCTGGGCACGGGCTATCCTTCAATACAAGGGGGATTAGGCCACAGTCCACCACACTGGCCGAGTGCGGGTTGGCGGACATCACATGCCTTTCGAAAACTTGCTAGGTTCTCTCAGACATGCAGATTGCATGTTTCCTCATGATGTTTTCCTTCACCGTAAGACAAGTGGCAATCATGTTGGAAATGATTCGCATATAAAAATATCAGAAATGTGAGACTCGGGATTTGAAACCGCTTCACTTGACTCCCCAGGCGAACGCTACTATTACCATACATACCGGGCCGACGCTATGAACGAACGTTAAAGGTGTCTGCCCACTACCCCGTCTCATACCATGACCGTGCTAGGAGCGTGTCAGGCAAAAAAATATTCTTTCTATTGAAATGTATGAGACTCTGCCCACTAGACCGTTCCGTCACCGACCGGCACCGTCGCGTGCCGTGCACGGAACGTTAACAATTGTCATCGAGAATATTTTACCGGTGACGGTACGCTGCGTGCCTGGCACGCGATGTTACGGGACCGGTGCGCGTAGGCGGCGCAATGGTGAGCATACACAACACTAAAACCGTTATGTACGGGTATGATACGTTGTTGATACGTTCTAGTGGTGCCATGCTCGTTTCCGTGCCTGATACGTTCATAGCACGGTCATGGTATGAGACGGTGTAGTGGGCAGACTCCTTTAATTGTTATATTTTGATAAATTTTAATCTTTTATCGTTTTATCTTAAATATTCACATTACTTTATTAATATCAAGTACTAGCTGTCTTACTTTGCTATAGTCGTAACTACACCCGCGCAACCTTTACTATCTCTTTGTAATATATAATATCCCACGGGTACCACTTCATATAACAGGATGCAAATAGCCTATGGCAGTCTATTGGCTCATAAACTTTCTGTAAGCAACATTATTTCGTTCCGTTACTGTGTAAAAGAAGACATGCCAACAAACACACTATCGCAATTACAACATTAGTCATGATTAAAAAGCGAAATAATCGATATGCATTTTTTTTTTCCATATTAAGTTTATTTTGTATCTCTAATTAAATGGAGCATGCAAATGTTCAACGAAGGCTATTATAGATATTTAAATTGTACAATTAGTTTGTTTGTAAAGCACCTATAAATAATATAGATGCTCATTAAAGGGTTAGGCCTGCAGTTTAACGAGCCACTGGATAAACCACTTTTTATTTCGATGCCGTGTAATCATTCCTCTCTTTTTATTGTATAGACTATAATGATATGTGTATCCTTATCGCACCGGGCAATTAACTGTAAATGAATTCGGTAGCAGTGGTACAATTAGCCCCAATCTTGGTCATGGTATTCAATGTTTTTATGAAAATTCAGAAAAATTACTCATTTGTTTTTCAAGAACTTTTAACTTTATACAAATGTTAATAGTTTAAGTTGTATACTCTTATTATCTATCCTGTGTAATCCTTTTCTTTCTCAAAGAAAAGATAGCTTTTGTAACTCTCGCCTCTATCCGCTAGAAAAAGACTCGTTAAAATATTATTTTTTCAGTCTTAGCGGATACAAATTGACACGCAAATAGACTAACAAATAGATATACAGATAGATAGCTATACAGACATCAAATATTTTTTTGAAGTAAAACTTCTTTACGCACGCTTGACTTGGGGGGCAAACTGGTGAAAGCGTTACGAAAAAATGTACGTACGTTTGTTGCCATGGTAACCGTTGTTATTGTCTGATAAATGATATCGACACCAGCAATTTATACTAAGCTAACTCATAAAAGTGTACTTTACAGTAGAGGCATATAAAGGGAAAAACGTGATAACTTTTATATTAATTAAGATACTTATTTGAAATTTGGTATGCTTAATAGTTAATTTATTCATTGTAATTTCCCATATTTATTTTTCCTTAATTATTTATATTTTTTGATTTAGTGCAAGTTAGCCGTATATACACGAAATTCCTCAATAAGATTTTACATATTACACACGTCTAACTAATGTTAGCGTAGAGTATTACGGGAGATCATAGTGCTAAAGAAGTGTTATAATATATTTTGCTTTGCAATCATAATTGTAAAATATATTATGCATTACTTATAACCTTAGGTTTTTATATATATTCACAAGGTATATAATTATAAATTCTTATGCTAAATAACAAGTTATTAAAGTTAGCTTCATTTAACCGGTACATGCATCACAGGCGCATATCGTATTAAAAACCGTCAAATTATATATAGCGTACTATACATCGACGTGTGCTATAAGTTAGCGTATCATTTAACTTTCCGTTGAGCTATAATACACGTAGATTTTTATAAATTCTTGATAAAATTCTGTAGATAATATTATTTTTTGTAGGTAAATATATAATTAAAACAAAAATAGTAATCAACTGTTTATTAAAATTTCAGGTAAGTACTTATTAATTAACGATAAGAGATCAGATTAATCACAGTTCCACTTCGTATATTATATTTAAATCAAGATTGCACATAATTGTTATTCTTAATAAAAAACAAAATCTTCTAAATGGTAAATATAAATCAAATAATTTAAATAGTATGTTATAATCATTAAGTACTTATAAGCATTCAAACCTCATCATCACTTACATTCGTCTCATCATATTCAGTTGTTAATAAATTCCTATAAAATGTATGATACTTTTCGGGTATAATATTGTTATCGCAGTAATATTTTAAATCTTTATATTTTGCTACATTAATTTTTCACAAAGTTTTGTATGCTTTTTCGGGAAAAGGCTCCAAAGGGGATAATCTTGTCGATGTCTTTTTGAAACATTGTATTTGATTGCTTTCTTTATCACCTAAACTATACTTATATTTCAACAACCCGTAATTATCGGGAGAAACTTCAATTTTTTTTACTTTATTCCACATAACTTTCTCGTTATTTAAATTTTTAGTCCAATTTTTTTTGCTAATATTACTTTTAAAATCAAATATCATGTTTTGATTAACCTCGATAACATTATAAGGATTCCCATTGACCTTTGCCCATCGTACTAGTGAATACCACTCATCTGGCGAATATACTTCTCTACCTCTTGCAGTCTTTTCTATCAAAGCGTGAACTGAATCTCCTTCTTTCTGTGTATGGCCCTTTTCCATAAAATGGTGGCTTATCTTCATTTTAAAAATTTTAGCAGTTAATAAGTACATATAGTAAACAATACGGTTACGATTTTGTCCCCCACAGTTGTCTGACCATAGATTGACTTCTTGAACTCCTTTAGAAGCTAATTTATTTAAAAAATCATATAAACAACTAGCCACTTCATTAGCCCCCCTCTTAGCCGTTTGCTCGTCCCACATATAGCAAAATGCTTCTTTTGACCCCATATTGTAAATAGTAAAATTATATACATTGAGTTTACGCCTATAATAATACACACTTATATTACCATGTGGTGAGCTTAAAACTTTTTGAAAATCAAATACAATACAAACTACTTTATTATTAGAGACAGCTAACAGTTTACATTCTAATTTTAATTTACGGGAAATTTCTTTTTCTGTTTGATGTTTTATGAAGTTTTCCTTCAATTCATCTGTAGGGCTAGATGTATTTTTGTACTGATGACAGAGGTCGCATTGGTCTTTTTTTGGTAAATGAAAACCTATCTTCAAATTAGTATTAACAATATCTCTATACGGTCTTACTGTCTGTACTCTAACATTATAATTATTATCAGCACACCACTCATCATACAATTTAAACATTTTTGAAAAAGATAAAGAAGGTTCTAAGTATTTTTTACTCGTACGTTTTCTAACGTAGTGAGACTCAACAGGGGTGAAAGAATTAACGTGATCTATGACACTCTGTTTCATTTCATTTGAAATTACATATTTATGGTTTTTATGCCGACCTCTGTCATCAGTAACATCAGTAAAATCATTGTTTTCTTGGATTTTTCGTATTGCAGTATACACAAAATCTTTACTAATATCAAAGGTGTTCAAGAACATTGTTTTGCAAACTTTTTGTAATGTGATACCATTGTCAGAATTTATAGGAAGGTGATAATGCAAAGTGTGTGATCGACGACTAGATCCGCTTTCAACATTAGTGGTAGTCTTTTTACTTTTCTGTATTACATATTTGGCAATGATTTGCCATTGTTTTGCATGATTACCAGTATCCCAAAATTTTTGAAATAGGTCAATACGAACTTCTTGGCTTATTTTACTATAGCATCGCAGACGACAATTAACACAACTGACTTTAATGCTTCTTGGTGCTTTACTTTTTCCTTTTGACGTAGTATACTCCAATCCTTTGTTACACAAACGTTTTCTCTTTCTACTTATCCACTCATCTTCAAGTTTAAGACGTTTGAGGCCCACATCAGCTCTTTTTTTAGATCTACGTTTATTATTTTTTGGCGTCGATACTGCAGAATAGTCACTATCATTGAACGTTGCAGGCGAGGAAATTGAATTACAGGGAGTAGATATTGCCGATACTGAATCTGTGTTATTGCTGAGGCCGTTATGCATATGCGAATCGGGAAGACTTTCCTGGACGGACGTACCGATTTCTGGTGTGAGTGTTCTATCTTCGGTTTCTTGGCAAGAAGTCGGCACTAAAGTACCGTTTAAACTTTGTGAAGATTCCGAAAAATCACTATAAGGTGAAGGTACGGGGGTATTATCTATGCTGTCAGAAGGATCATTAGAGACGACCGAAAACAATGGTTCGATAATTGGTGGAGTTAATGTCAATGGAGAAGGTTTTTGGGTTGAAGTCAATACATTTGGTGAATAAATATTAAGTGGAGTTTTAGGAGGCCCCAAGTCATTCAAATTTATATCTTGTAATAATACTACATCATTTTTGTAATTGTCTATATCTCGGTTTGCAGAGCTGACTATAGAATAATCATGCTCTTGAATAGGCTCTTCAAACATGACGTGATTATACAAAGCCACGAATTCAGGATTATCAACTTCGGCAGGTAATGGCGAGGATTCTATAACAATAGGGATAATGTGTTGAAATCATATGATTATTTTTATAAAAAAACATGTACATTAAAAATATACTCAAAGTACCATCAATAAACTAATTAACATTCGTTTTTACATAAGTATTTACAACGGTGAAGTCGCTAAGTAGTGCATTTTACAAACGAACAAGTATACACGAACGCACTAAACTACGCTAACTAAGTGTTAGCGTAGTGTTACACGGACTCTGAACTAAGCGGCTCAAACTTTCAAAAAAACGTAGCGTATTACTATAAAACATAATTATATACTTTGATCTACACTATAATCTTTAATAACACATTGAACTTACCTCTCTCGACAGTATGAAGCGGTATCTCACCATTTATATCAAAACTCCTCAATGAATTTTTCTCCTTTTTGGCTAAATCCACTAAATATTTAGCTCGTTTTCGTGATATTTTTGTATTAATAAATTAACACTAACAATATTTTAAATAACTTGTAACAATGACGCTATATGAATTACGATTTACTTATAAAATTTTTAAAACCGCGCAATCACATCTAACACAGCGACAAGTGTCGTTAGATTAATGTAAACAAACAAGCGGTGCGTCCCCTCCCCGTCCACACCCCGCTAATAATAGTTAGCGTAATTTAAATTGAGTGATTTCGAAAAGTACCTTTACTTAGCGTTGTATAAAATTTGTAACTTCGTTATTTTTGTATATTTCTTCACGATTTTTTTATTACATATAAAAAAAGACATTTTAAGCAACTTGGCATAAAAAAACGAATTTCCCTAAAAATCGAGTTAGCGTAGTATAAATTGTTGGTGTCGATATATAATATTATATTCTTTCTTTAAATGATATCCTATAAATATATGATTGTAATATCCCTAATATGCGTTATTTTTAGTATTTCACCTATCCTAATTATTTAAAACATAAATTGAATTACATAAAGAGTACCGATAACTTACAGAAGTTTTACTTCTTGCGTGTGTACACATTCATACACGGACTTTTTAATTTTTTTTTGTTTGGGCTTTAGTCCACCATTACCAGAATTATACAATAATTTGTAAGAAATCGAAAATTCTATTTCTGTGGGGAAGATAGCGTCTGTAATAATTATATAATAACTTTAGAGAAGTCTAAATGCTTAGTCTCTCCCGTGCCTATGGTTGATGTAGGGGGAGTCCGGGAGAGTTTACCAGGTAGGAGACAATAGCCACTGCTCATAGAACCTTTGTGGAACACAACATTGCAACATTGTCACACTTCTTAGATTTTATATAATTTCCCTTTCTTGCTCACGCGACGATATTTCGTTCTTCAATGTGGTTTGGAATTGAGAAGTAATAATCCATTTTCGCGTCCGGTAAGTATTTTTTTTCAATTTTACATATTTCTATATTGTTGCTTTGTGTGAATAGAATTAAGCAAAGAACCTATATAAATCGTGAATGTATTTATCCTAGTAAAACCTACAGTGGTTAACTTTTACCTACGTTTCATAGTTTTTTGTAAAAATTAAATAACAAACAGATTGACGTGGAGTGGGAGACATTAGCCACGCATCTGGAGAAGACTTTACCCAGGGTAATCTCTCCCGCAATTTTCTTTTTTTACTATTATTATTACTTTTTATTTTAGAGAAACAAATTAGCCAAAATAAGTGAACTACGTAAGCTGATGTACTAAAGGTGATGTACTAACGTGATGTACTAAAGCATTCGAAGCGTCAGGAAACAAAAATCAAAATAAATTCGCAAAAAAGAAAGCTCGAGATCTTGTTATAAACCTAGGACTGCTCGTCTCATTATCCTAAATTTAGAGCAATATACATTTTTAAAAGAGAAGTGCAGGTTCAAACCCGTGTCTCGATTTTTAATTGCAAATAATTTTCAACACCAACTTGCGAAACCATACTGATTTTCGAAAAACGTGAGATTTCGCCAACCTGCATTTGTCTAGTATTGGTAGCCTATGGTATGATCATCCTCGCATTGAGTGGAAGCCCGTATCCAGCAGTGGGATGTTAAAAACGTTAACATATAACAAAAAATAAAATAAATATGTAATAAAAAGTATTTTAAGGTTGTTTTTTCAATTGACTGGTTAGTGCAACTGGTACATTAACATGTTAATTTTGCTAATGCAATCAGTTTTACATATTTGTAAATATGCAAACAATAATTGATTAAGACAATGCGGGTTCTATCTATAAATATGAAATACCTATTCATATTCCCTTTCTCAGGTAAATAATTTAAAACTCTTTTAATGTCAATTAGATTTGCATATTCATATCAATTGTCCTAACATACTAGTATTGGTTGTGACTCTATCTGTAAGTATTTATATTTATGCTCAAAGAGTATCTTTTGTCTACCTCAAAGAATAAAATGGATTTGGCTTATAATTCATACTTCAACGTATACAATAAAAAATCCCATTCATAATAATTCATCTCATTAATATCAGTACAGCCGTCCACGAGTGATGCCTGATTAGCCACATAAAAACAAAAAATCTTAATATAATCCTCCAAAATTATTTGTCAAACGTATCATGAAATTTACGGTTTATTAAAAACTTGATAATTTTGTATATTATGAAAATACTAGCGACTCACTCTCGTTTCGCTTCGGGTTCGCCCCTAGACAAAAACAAATCTATCCAACGGAAACCGTACATTTTTCCGGGATGATATATAGCCTACAGCCTTCCTTAGTTAACGGGCTATCTAATGCAAAAAGAATTTTTCAAATCGGATTAGTACTTCCTGAGATTAGCGCGTTCAACCATACAAACAAACAAACAAACTCTTCAGCTTTATAATGTTAGTATAGATTTTTCACAAAATGTGCAAATTTTTTTAATGTAGGTAGGTGGAAGTAGCAGTAACGGTTTTATATATAAATATCTACATATAAAATATATTAAATGAACGTTAATTAAAAGCACCTTTAAACAAACTTGCATTATAATTAAAAAATATTTATTATCAATATCTGTCATTTTAGTTATCTAATAAAATCTAAACGGTGAGAACAATTCGCAGTACGAATGCGATATCTCTACAAAAAGTCTAAAAAGAATTTACAACTAAACGGTCGTCAGTAATCAAAACAAATGGGTTAGTAATTATGAGAGCGTAATTGCGTGGTTAAAAAATCACTTAGCGCAATTATAGTAGTTTCTTGAATAGTTGGAAGACTATTAATTACATCTAATGTGTAAAATAAATATACTATTATAATGACAAGTGACATTTGACAGGCAAAGTTTTTAATGTAATTTATTATTATTTCTTTTTTTTTCGCTTCAATTGTTGCATTTTTATAAGATAAAAGAAAACAACATCACAGAAAGATAAATACAACAGGTAAACACTCTTGTTAGAGGTCAAAAAATATCAAAGTATTATTATAAAATAGTAATTATTAAAAAAAAAAACAATTAAAGCGATTCTTAAAAATGTTGGTAGTAATATAATAAATTCAATTTTATTACATTTTATATAATTATTCCATATTTTAAATTTATTATTATGATTTGAATACATCATACTTACAGGTATGTATCATACTTAGGTAAGTAGATGCAAACGACTTTAGATGTACCTTAGAATTATCTTTAACTAGTTTCTATATTATAATATAATTAAATATAAAATATTTAACTCCAACTGTTTCTAACTTTGTTGTTAATCTGTACATATAATAAAATTGTAACTAATCCAAATCTGTACATTAAATATTTTTTGGAAAATCTTATTGAAATAGACTTTATTATCGATACCGAAGCCAAATCTATAGTTTTTAGAATTTTTGTCTGTCTGTCTGTCTGTCTGTCTGTCTGTCTGTCTGTTACCACATCACGGGAAAACCACTGGACAGATTTTGATGAAATTTGGTACGAAGATAGCCGGTTATCCGGGTCAACATATAGGATACTTTTTACTGCGGGAAAATATCTCATCTCTGAGCTAAACGTTAAAACGTAACTAGGGACGAACCCGAGCGGAGCGAGGGTGAGTTGCTAGTTATTAATAAATATTTTGTAAAATTTTAAAAGACATAACTTTTGACATTTCAAAACTTATATAAATATAAGCAAAAACTTGAATATAATGGATGAAGTCAACCGCGACAATCCTATAGATATATGTACATATTTAGTCAATAAGTAATAACTAATAATGGATAGATAAAATGGATCGTTGATCGATTATCATCAAATTATCGATCTTTTGTTAGTCGATCCCTAACTAACCTTTTATATAAATATGTATGGGAATATATTATGTAAATATGAACCACTTAGTGCCGCTAGTACGCAACTGTTCGCGCTTCATTTCGTTTACTTATTAAGCCAATCATATTAAAATAATTAATATAATAACTGGCTTTGGCGTCGACGGCATTTTAAACGTTTTATATTTATAACGTCTCTCTTACCCAGTATAAAAAATTTATGATCTAGTATGAACTATTTTTTTTTTTTATGTAATTTTTCTAATATAACATTTTCTATACAGATAAATAAAATTGAAGTGTCTGTTTGTAATGTCAAAATAACAACTTTATACTAAATACATATGGAATTATATGCGGTAATTATAAGAAAAATACAATTTTTAAAATTTTTGTCTGTCTATCTGTTTGTTCCGGCTAATCTCCGAAACGGCTAGACCAATTTTAACGGGACTTTCACTGGCAGATTGCTGATATTATAAGGAGTAACTTAGGCTACTTTTATTTTAGAAAAAAAATTAGGGTTTCACTCAAAAAAACTAAAACGTACCTAGGGACGAACCCGAGCGAAGCGAAAGTGAGTCGCTAATTAATTAATAAAATACTGTATGATAGGCACTTTCGGTAATTTTTCCTGATATGTCGTTGTTGATCAGACTATATGGTACTCTATAGACTACAAGAATTCGATATATAAATAAAAATGTTTTTTTAATAATAGTATGAAGAATTCGAAGTTGGAAAATACTGACATAAATATAATTATGTTACGACATTAACTCACAGCACCATCTAGTTCCATGGTAAACTACGAGGCTTCTGGTATGGATACCAGATAGTTGATAAACTACACATATATAACTTAAAATATTATCTAAACACCCATGAATGGAGTAAAAACATTCGTGCTCATCACACAACCGAATGCCACCAGCGGGACTCGAACCCGCGACCGCTGGAACAGCAAGTAGGGTCACTACAAACTGAACCAAAAGTCTCGTCAAATATGCATATTGCCACTTTTGCACCATAATAATTACAATACAGTATACAGGTACAATAAAAGTAATACATTTTTTGTTGCTAAAAGAAAGTATATTACAGTTACAATGTTAATAACTACTAAGGGAAAGGTCACTAGTTCATTTCCCTTATTGGAAATAATACACACAGTCATAGTTTAGTTTAAGTTGAGTTTCAAAAGTGGTAAGGGTAGCATACAAAAAGATTCACCCAAAAATTGTTTTAGATTGATACAAGTAGATCACTTTTTTCTTACAAGTATTTTTAATTTAATAATTGTATTTAATGTCAACATATCTACATATTATGTATTTCATGGTGCTTATTATAAAGTATTGCAACAAAAAATGTAATTTTTAAATACATACATGACATAGGTACTTAACTAAAAATGCTCGAATTTAAAAAAAACCGCTCAAAAACGTGAATGGAAAAATTCTAATCAATTCCCTCTATTTATTCATTACAAAAAAATCATCACTGAAAAATTTTTTGTTGTTTTTTGTTTTCTTTTTTATTATGATCACTTGTTATGGCTTAAGATTACCAACAAGTGTCGAAGTCAATTTTAATCCTTTTGTGCGAACACCTCAATACAGCAAAGGCTCTTTTGTGATCACTTGACGTTAGCGATCTCTCAATGAAAAGGATAATTTGTTTTTGAGTTGCAAGTGATGTTTATTGCGAAAGATATTCATTATATTTCTATAGTAAATCCAAGAATAGGTCCAATGTTTATGTTTCTTACAATAAGCTTTAAATTACCTTTCTGTTCCCCATTTTTTTTTATTGCAACTGTATAAAGCGGATTTATAAAACAAGAAAAATTGTTTTTATTGTGTATTTTATCTATATTTCTAGCTCTTCATTAGTGTAATTGACCAGTTAGTTATTAATTAAAATTCTTTAAATTTTTTTTTCTCGCCACTAAACCTATTGGTTTAATCAGATTATGTACAGTTGTGAAATTGTACAAATCAAAGACATGATAACAAAACATTTTGGCCTGTTCCTTGAACATTGGACATCAAATTAAATCTTTACCTCACATAAAACTATATTGTTAACTGTTCTCAAGAAAGAAAAAAATAAGGCGTGAAATAGAAACAAAATTAAAATTTTCGTTAATATAAAAAAGAAACAAATAAAATATTTTATTCAGTTTAAGCTAAAAGTTTACAAGATTAGCACACCTCATACAAAGGTAAGCCAATTTTAAATCTTTTGTTAGTATAATTGATTTGGCAGAACTAAGAGGATTTCGTTTTGTATTGTGTTGGGTTAGAGAGCTTTTTTCTATTTTAAATATTAATGAAAAAGCTTAAAATACGTATATTCAAATACACTTCCAGATAATTCTAATTGGGTTTCAAAATTAATGTAATTTTTAAATAAACAGATGGATCGAAATGTATAAACTAGGACATAGAAGGCATTTGGCAGTGGAATGTTTGTGTCAATTGACATTGAAGTTTATTGTCCTGATTGGAGCATTGTGGCCCACCCACCCGTGAGCTGTCACTCAAGGCATGGGTTTGCTTGTAAACAATAGAAATTTACACTTTTGTTACACTTTGAAGTTGTCCAAGTCGCAAAGCCAGATAACTGAATTATTTTATATTTTAGCGAGTTTTAGTTATCTAAAGAAGAAGTAACTTACGTACATTAGATATTGTTTATATTTATGCTGTATGTACTTCACTTAATTCTCTTAATAATTTCACAATATTTTTACTTTCTGATATACTCTAAACCACTAGTACTTTTTTATGTGCACTTGGCACACACTTGGCAAAATCAATAGGACTAAATCTGTACATAGTTTCTTCTGCATCAATAAAAAATGGTCAATTTATAAAAAATGTCTATATGTTTGAATATTTAAATAAAATACTGTATTAAATAAGCACATTATGCTATTATCAGAAATTTTGTTATTGATATATGTATAGTACATATATGTACATATATGTATATATTATGGTTTGTGATGAGAAATACAGAATTTTATTATTTATTTATTAATAATCTCACATGGAATATTGTTTAAAAAAATTACATTCACATTATAGACGTTTATTTTAGTTACCCCACTTTGCTGCACGCTGGGTCCACCGACGCACTTAAATTAACAACTAAAATAGGATTTGACTTACTACACTGCACTGAAAGGGCACACAATGAGGAGTCAATCATTTTTACATTATCTGTCGAATAACAAAAGGCCCATTCCAAGTTTTATACAAAAGCAGACAAATTTTAACCTTAAAATGATGGATTCGTCAGAAACGTGACAAGTATATATTTGTAAAATGATCCTACAGGTGCTCATAATTTTTGATATAGAACATTCTCACGGGTTTTTACTTCCGCTTTAAGATTTTGGTGAAGTTATTTAATGAAATTGTTTTTTTTTTCAATTGTTACATTAACTTAATTATGAACTTGGCTGATTAACAAAGCAAATTTCATTATTTTATTAATAGATCTGCAATTGTTAATTTATCCATGTTATATTATATCCTATGATTTTTTTAAATAAAAGGAAAAAAGAATGGTGATTTTTTTTCTGTTTTTTATGTTGATTAGTTGTTACCTTATTAGTTGCAGTTATAGTTAAAATAAATTTTTAATATATTATCCTTAATAAATTAGTATACTATACTTTATATTAAAATTTTATCTTATTTAATGTTTAAAACAATAAATAAAATCTTCCTTTCTTCTTCACACTGAAAAAGCTCGGTCAATTTAAATGCGATTTGTATTGCTTGAATTAAAAAAAAAAACAGACTTTATTCAAATAACACAATGTTAACAAATGCACATAGCCCTAACTCCTAAACTATAAAACTGTGTTTCCCATATTAGACGTACATATTCAATGCATGAAATTATACGTTATAATAAGGTAAGTTAATGTAAACAAAAAAGAAAAAAAAAATAACTTCTAACTTACAAGAGAGAGAGAGAGAGAGAGAAAAATTGTGTATGTATGTGAAAATTGATTTGAAGAGTGGATAAAACTATCTTTTCGGATTATTTTGCGGATTTATTTTATTTTTGGCTCCCGACGTTTCGAATGCTTATAGCAATCTTGGTCACGGGAGCGACTAAGGTTTTAGACATCTCAAAGGCGTTATATAGGTACTTGTTAGAAACAGCGCCTACCCACAATTTTACAAAAATTATTTAAAAAATTTAAAAATTGCACCAATTGTAATATTTATAATAATGACAGCTAAAATGAAATAAATAAAATTACTGTATTTAATTATAATACTTATTAAAAAATAATGTTTAGAATTAAAATCAACAAATATTGTAAGGTACTCTTGTGCCATTTTTGAATTTTTAAAATCATTTTTATGAAATTGTGGATAGGCACTTTCTGTAACAAGTATATAACGCCTTTGAGATATCTAAAACCTTAGTCTCGCTCGTGACTAAGATTGCTGTAAAGCATTTAAAACGTCGGGAACCAAAAATTTAAAAAAAATCCGCGAAATAATCCGAAAAGATAGTTTTATCCACTCTTCAAATCAATTTTCACACACATACACAATTTTTTTCTCTCTCTTGTAAGATAGAAGTTATTTTTTTTTTATTTACAACGTCAAATATTCGCATAAATCTAAGAAAGTGTTATTGAAAAGTGCAATTTAATATAAGTATGCTAGCGTATATGTTAATACAATTTGTACGTAAGTTTATAGGTTACTTCTGTCGTACCTACAGCCACATGCAAAAAATAAATAAGTAATAATTTCATCTTTATTATTATTTGTGATAATTCAATTTGAATAATGAATACTATGGGAAGAGTTCAGTTAAATATTAACGATTGCAAGAAAATTCTACTAACTCCAGGTTAATGTGCATCGATAACGAACTGTTAATTAAAAAAAAAAATAATTATATTATTTGTAGTAGTAATATCCATATGTTAATAAATAATATAAAATATAATATTTTTTACAAATGACGTTAAACCTTTATTTTGCTTAATGAAATTCAATCTATAAAATTATTGATTTATCTACATCATTAAAATTTATGGTAAAAAGATGACCGTTAAATAATATATGTACCTATGATATTAAATATTATAAAAATAAGAAATCACTAAAAAAAAATTATTTAAATAAGAGTCCCCCTGTGAGTTTAGTACTAATTAACGTCATTAAAATAATAAAAAAAAATGTGAACCAAGTAACGATGTTTTGTAATGTTCGTTCACACTACAAACAAAATGAAAACGGGTTTTGTAAAAAAATATCAATACTCGTAATATGACTTTATAAAGCTTTATGCTTACATATTTTGGTTATTCTTAGGTAATATTTAAGGCTTTTATTGTAGTTTTTTTTTAGGCTTAGAAAATGTGTACTTCTACAATCGTTAAAGAATAATAAGAATAGAGCTAAAAAAATTGCTTCAAGCGATTTCATAATACTAGTGCTCACGTCAAATTCTACTATAATCATTATTGAAAATTTAAGAAAAACGTATTATATGAATAGAATATACCTATTAATAGAAGAAATTAACTATTTTTAATTTTCTTTATTCATAACATTAAAGCTCATCAATAGCTACAAAACAAAAAAAAAGCTAATCGGTTGACAAACAGAGGAGTAAAAGGTACTGAAATGTTCTGTTTTTACGAATATAGATTTTACGTGTATAAGCCGATAAATGCACATATTTAAACATTATACAAACTAATTCTTTTGTCTTTTATTCCGACACTCCCTAATTCCTATGTAAAGCTATCAATATTTTCTCTTAAAACCACTATTTTTCATATCTAAGTATCTTTTCATTTACTCTACCACGTTAAATAAAACTGTTACAATAAACACGCTGTCACTTCATGGTATTTCGTACTGGCAATATAAACTTCCATCCAATATTTAATTCTTTAAGGGAAAAAACTTTTAGAAAATAATTCTTAGTACACCTTCGTATATCATTGAAGTTTTGTGTGAAATTTCATGCCCTTTTACCTGCCACCCAGCAATTTAGGCTGCCTGTCATTTTTAATCAGTGTTAGTTTAAGTAGTTTTTAAATATTATGTATGTGGAGTCTAGACGCGAGTTTTCTTCAGCAGTGAAATACAGCAATATTTATTTTTTTAACACATAATATGTTTAATACATATTATTACTGTTAATAATATGTAATAATTATTACCGTTAATTTATCATTAATAATATCTAAAATTTTCGTTCGACCACCTAGTATTTTATATTGCATATAAATGCGATTCACAAAGCTCTATTCAGCAAAGGTCTCAATCAAACGCAAAGGCGGCCGACATGCTCAATCATTTGTACACTAAATACACTTAACGAGTGATGTGATTCATAATCGCCTTTTATTATCGATAAAAATCCGGATCAAATGAAGTATTGAACGGAGTGATTACAGAACTGAGAAGATTACAGAAATGCCATCTTTATATTTTTAGAATGCGACTTGGGTATATTAGTTATATTTGGTTAATTTATACTAAAGTAGTAGCGATCAATCGATACCTATAACTATACCTACTTAATAGAAATTGATTTAATACTAGCTATTGAGTTAACTGACCTATGAAAACCTCTTCTGATATATATATATATATATATATATATATATATATATATATATATATATCGTATATTAAAAATAAGCTTTACAAAGAGAACTACAGGAGTAACTAAATACATCGGGTCAAAATTACTAAATTACTCAATAAACTTTATTACCAATTCTTTAACTTTATTACTAAACTAGCAACTCATCCTCGCTTCGTTTCGGGTTCGTCCCTAAACAAGAAAAAATTATCCCACGGGAACCGTACATTTTTCCGGGATGATATATAGCTTTACAGCCTTCCTCGGTTAACGGGTTATCTATTGCAAAAAGAATTTTCAACCAAACAAACTACCAAACTCTTCAGCTTTGTAATATTAGTATAGATAATATTAATTTTTCCGTCCTTCCTTACTAGTGCAAAAATATTCAGAATTGAATCTAAACTTTCGAGTCTCCCACATAATATGTTTTTTATGGTATTGTTGATGTTGAAGACATGAATCTAGGGAAGAAGTTTAATTAAATTATATTGCATATGCCACGGGTTCTAATTTTTCTATTAATCATCCAAGTAATTGTCAAAAAAATTATAAACATGTAACATCATGTACGTTACATACTTACATTTAAGCGGGAAGCACCGAACGCAAGTGAGGGGAACTGCGGGAAATATTCGTATTCACATACCTATCTTTTTGAAAACAAGCCATCAAACTGTAAATATTACTCTAATAATTAATTTTATCCTGAAACATGCTGTTTAACTTTATAATTCTCTATGTTAATGTAAGCTATGAAAAAATATATGTAATAATACCACTTCTAACATGTTCTAAGGTGTCAAATGTCAGCCGGCCGTGTTGACAGAGACGCAATCAATAAATCACAGGTGTACAAAGAATATTCAATGTGTGCTGATTATGCGTCGGGAATGCCTTTAGTGATTAAAAGTGATGTGTCATATAATGATACTCAACTGCCAGCGAAACGTTTTACTGACTAATTTAGAAATTAATAATATACCTACTACTAACACTTTCTTAGACTTACGCGAATATTTGACATTTTAAATAAAACTATCTTTTTGGATTATTTTGCGAATTTATTTTGATTTTTGGTTCCCAGCGTTTCAAAAGCTTTACAGCTATTATTGTCCCCGTGACCATGATTGTTGTAAAGCATTCGAAACGTCGGCAACCAAAAATCATAATAATCCGAAAAGATAGTTTTATTAAAAATATTCAACTATTTTTCAATATTTTATTCTAGCGCCTAATCTTCGCTTTGCTCAGGTTAGCACCTCGGTATTTATTGTATATAAAAAAATATATAAAGGATGTCGTCTCAGAGCTTACTTGTCTAAGCGATCAGTTTACCAAAAGAGCTATTATTACACAATTATTGACTTATAAACTTCAATTCTGTTGATATAAAATACACATTTTACTTTTAAAGAGCCTAAAAATATATTTTATCTATCTATCTATCTATTATATATGTCTCTATGCATATAAATCTTGGAAATAAAGCTTTGTTTTTAAAATAGAGATATAAAACTCTACTGTAAACTACAACAGTAACGTCACTGGTCGGTGAATTCTATTGGGTACTATCAGAAGCCATAAGTACTAGTATACCCAAATCCATCTAATCCATTTAGCCGTTTTAGTTTGAAAAACAAACATATACACACATACATACGTACAAACTTTTACATTTATAATAGTAGTGCGCTAATTTTTTTTTTAACAATTTTATTAAATATATGTATTATGTATATATGAAAATTAGAATTCTGTCGGTATTCATAAATCATTGTTGGTAATTATAAAACTTTTACTACAGAAGAAAAATAATTATAGATATAAAATTTGTTAGGTAATATTTTTTTCATATTTACGATTAATTTTATTTATTCATTAATTAAATCGATTAATAATTTATATAATTAAATAAGTTATGCGCATTGTTACGTTTGTTGCTCTAGCAAAGAAAAAATATAACAATATTTTATTTTTCAATTTAATATGCATTTGTTTTTACACTTAGGTTCAGTTATATTCAACTAATATCGATATTTATATAATCATTAAGGCAACACTAATCAGCTGCTATCATTGGTGGTCCTTTAGAATATGCCAAATCATGGCACGCGTTTCGATATGCCTTTTGTAGTCCAAACCATTTTAATTAGATCTGTGTATTTTCATATAATTTCTTTAATATCAACGTATAAGGTTCAATGTTTTCGTGATAGAGTCTTTTCAAATGTTAGTTTTTTGACGATAAATTGATGTCTATTAAACAGTTATTATCGATCTATTGATGGTTAATAAAATATTGTTGATCCACTACACCGCTCGTGTGGCAATACAGTTAGAGTTACAGTGCAACCACAGTATCACAATACTGTTATAAAAACGAAAGTTTGTACGTGTATTGTGTATGTATGTTCATTGCTTCTTCATGCTGAAACGACGGATGAAATTTACCTAGTACGAATGTGGAGTATGTCTTGGAGTAACACAGGATATTGTTAGTAATAAAATTTGCCAAAAGGTGGCGCTATTTGTTGTCATAAGTTTTATAAATATAACAAGCGACTCACCCTCGCTGCGCTCGGGTTCGTCCCTAGGTTGCTTCCCAAAACAAACTTTTTTTATTTTTTTTTTTTGGTTTAATTTTTTTTCGTGGGAACCTATTTTTTTCTAAAATAAAAGTAGCCTAAGTTACTCCTTATTACATCAGCTACCTGCCAGTAAAAGTCCCGTCAAAATCGCTCCAGCCGTTTCAGAGATTAGCCGGAACACAGACAAACAGACAGACAAAAATTGTAAAAAATGTTGCTTTGGTATATCTACCGTGTATATATCCATATGCATTTAATAAAAAGCGGTTATTTAAATATTACAAACAGACACTCTAATTTTATTTATCTGCATAGATAAAAAGGTACCTAAGCATAGCCCTTGAGCGAGACGAGGGTAAGTAGCTAGTACTAGTTCTAACTTCCAAGCCATAAGTCATTCATTGGCGTAACCTCAATATCATCCATTACTTAACACAAAAAATATTATTGTTCAATAGTAGGTAGCTACTTCATTAGGAAACAAAATGGAAAGTGACGGAGACGTGAAAGTTTGAACGTTTTCGTTAATTGTTAATTTTAAAAGCTTGTGGTATATTAGAATAAATAATATATACATACGTATGTTGTTATCTTAGTTTTCATAGTTTATTTATCTATTGTCTAGTTTTCACTCTTAGATCTCATCCAACTCACATAACACGGGCTTCATTCACAATGAATAATGCGGGGGATCAGGCTATATTCTAACACGCTGGCCAAATGTGGGTTGGTGGACATTACATTTATTTGAAAAACTATAAACTCAGACATGCAGGTTTCCTTGCAACATTTTACTTTACCGTTGTTCGTTTTTAATACTGAAGTTAATTATAATTATTATCATTGGATATTATTGCTTTTGCTCTAAAGATCTAAAAAGCTAATAACTATAATAAACTTTTTATTGAAATTGATATATATTTTGATCACATTGTATGTAGGGAAGTAAATACATATATAGAAAGAACGTTTTTGACTCTACTATAATTTTTTTTTGCATCATTTAACAACATAGGAATTTAAACAATGCTTAGTGTAAGTATAGATAAGGTTATTGATTAAAGTTAACGTCGGAATAAGAAATAGGAAATTTAAGATCAATTAAGCCAAAAATAGTTACACAAATTTCTTCTGGGCTAGGTAAAAGGTCAGCTTTGTAATTCACAAAATGTCACACGTGCAAATTACCCGAAACTATTGAGAGCTGATTAAATGTAGCGATTGCAGCCGTGGGAGGCCAATTGAGTGGCAATTTTTGCTCTCCAGGACACCGAGTGGCCAAAGCGGGTATAATAAGCTGTTGAAATTTTAGAAAACGATTTTAACAACGAATAATATCACTAAGTTGTCCATTGTAAAGTTCTATTATATATATATATATATATATATATATATATATATATATATATATATATATATATCGATATTCAGGCTTCATTAGATCAAGTTAATGGAAAGAAACTATTGCATCATCATCAAAAGTTTTACAATACGAGAATACATATTTTCTTGTAACAATGAAAATTAAGTTTGAAATAATTTAAGGTTAATTTCCAAGATTTTATAATATGGAAAAGTGTACTAAAAATGATTTCAAGCAGATAAATTATGTATTAACTAAATTATATATATTTAGGAAAAACACAAATTACAGGGCAATATACTGATAAGTGAATGTGTAGTGATTCTAACGGCGGGAGGCCAATTGGGTCGCAATTTTTGCTCGCCGGGACACCAAGTGGCTAATGTAGCTAGCTTAAGAAACACTGTAACGTACTTAGTATGTGAGACATATTAAATTTTATTTATCTAGATTTTTATTTCCACAAAACCTTAACTGTATGACAACAATTACGTATACATACGTACATACATATGTCTTAAAAATTAAAATGTGAACCATTATAAAGTTATAATATTTAACTGAGACTTGTAAAAAGTGTCAAAGTTCGTTGCAGTAGGTACGAAGATCCTGCAACCAATTCGAAAAATTGGTCAAGTCTGAATTGGACTCAATATATTCGTTTACCTACCAATGAAATTAAATTAGCCCCTAGAAGAAGTCCGACGCACACTTGACCAGTTTTTATTACCAAGTTATTATATTTTCAGATTTTTACTACGGTTACAACAAGTTTGACGCTTGTATGTGTTACTTTGCTGTTTATTTCGTTGTTATTTTTACGATAGAGCATAAACGTAAAGGGAAAATTTCATAAAGCACAAGTTCCTAATATAAGAAGCTCTGATATTTTTGTTTATTTATTACTCTTTTATTATTATTTAAGGAATTTTAAGTAATAAAAAGTATTTTATGTACCGTTCTCCATGAATTACAGTTCAAAAGATATATTCAGGAGTAGTCAAAAAGAAGGACGAATATTGATAACTGGATTATAAAAACTCATTAGTATCCCTTAGTCAGAATATCTATAAATTAGAATGATATAATTATTAATATATTTATATATTATATAATATTATAATATATATTTATATATTAATAATTATATCATTCTAATTTATTTTTTAATTTTGTATGAGCTATATCGAATGAAGAAATCATCTTATCTAACAATAAGATTGTTTAACATTTATTGAAGTACTAGATACCTTTGTATTTATAATATTACATACACACAGCGTTATACTTTATCAATTTTTAAAAGACGCATACAAACTTTTGTAATTTGAATAATTTCCAATAGGAATCATGGTATATAAGACTAGGTGTAATCGATTTGCCCGATTTTATCTCGATTAGAAGACGTTTAGGGGTTAATGCTTATATAGATACGGTACACCGAAACGTGTAGGATATATTAGGAAGCTAATCTTAATGACGTTTTAAAATATTTGTTTATTGTTATTACAATAATATAACAGACGCTTTTCTTACTATTACCGATATATTATAGATCCTAAACAGCTTCTTTCGACTTCATGTACCAGAGAAAAGTTCAGGTCGAGCCAATCGCCGGCCCATAAAATGTGTTGATACAACTTTTTAATTTACCACATATACTACTACTACTCACTACTAGCTACTAGCGAATCACCCTCGCTTCGCTAGGGCTCGCCTCTAGACAAACAAAAACAAATGTATCCCACGGGAACCGTACATTTCTCCAGGATAAAAAGTAGCCTATTTGTTATTCTGATATATGAACTATATTAAATTTAAAGTTTCATTAAAATCAAATCAGTAGTTTTTGTGTACTAAGCTGTATAAGTTACTATACATTTTTAACTATTCCACGGGAACTCCTAAATTTCCCGAGATAAAAAGTATCTAAAATTTTGACCAGGGATAAAAGGTACTACTATGCAAAATTTCATTTAAATCAGTCCAACAGTTTCGGAGACTAGCCCATACAAACAGACAAACAGAACAGAGAGAGAGAGAAACAAAAAATTTGAAAAAAGTCTGGATTTGTTCTATTTTTATTCTAACATCCCCCTGACTCGGTTTTAAGAATTTTTTTCTATGTACAGACATTCGATCTCTACAGTTTTATTATATGTATAGATAATAAAAGCATACCATTGACTTTTTAAAAATTATTTTAAATAGATTCTATACTTTCAATTCAGATGTAACATCGAAGCACGAAACTTCGTATTCTCACCAATTGGCCATCACGACTTTTAAAGATTCTAGCGAATTACAAAAAGATGCAGATATGCAAAACCGATTTCCATACTAAATCTGAAAAACGAAAGCCATTTAACTATCGACTCTATTATTGAAGAGATTTAAGTCTTATATGCAATTATTTCATGGAAGTTATGTCACGTTTCTCAGTAAATAGTCAGATCCATTGTTATAACTTCATTTGCTCCTACGATCTTTTTATTTTCATTGGAATATTGATTTAAAGTGGCTTGTAAGTAGAAATGTGAGGAATTTTTACGATTTAAACGGGGAAGAAAAAAGACATTGTATTCTTAAACGTTGGCTTTGTAAGGCCTTTAAAATTTATTGACTTTACTTTTATAGGATAATAGCAGATGTAACCCTTTTATAGAAATAGTTACATACGAAAAACGTTAAACACATAAGTGGCTACATTTTATAGCGTTCAGTTTATGTTCTATATTCATATATTTTTTTGGATATTTTGAAATTTTACATTGTAAATTATATACACTATCTAATGAAGAAAAAATAGAAGAAAAAGAATAGTATGTGTAGAAATATCTACTAATGACCTTTTATTTATAATGAAAATGATAGCATAAAATAGTTGATACGTAGGTATCACTTTTTTATATTATCGCTAGCGATTCACCCTCGCTTCGCTTCGGGTTTGTCCCTAGACAAAAACAAGTCTATCCTACGGGAACAGTACATTTTTTCGGGATGATATATAGCCTATAGCCTTGCTCAGTAAGCGGGCTATTTAATGCAAAAAGAATTTTTCAAATCGGATTAGTAGTTCCTGAGATTAGCGCGTTCAACCAAATAAACAAACTCTTCAGCTTTATAATATTAGTATAGATTTTAATCTTAAATTAATAGAACTAAAAAAATACATATATCTATACTTTTCTGTCGCGGTTGGGTAAAACAATAAACAGACAACAATCAAAACAATAGAACCATACCTCTTATTGCCAAATTATTATCGAAAATATTTTTTATATCGAAAAAGTTACTTCATAGGTATATGTAATATGAAGGACATAAAAATTATATAACAGAAACTCCTTCTGTATAAGTATAAGCATTTCATTAATTTTACACAAACGGTTAATCAGAACAGATACCTTAGATATAGAGGTTAATTTAAGATAACTAGTGTACGCTTAGTGGTCGAAATTCAATCATAATCATTATTGAAAATCTTAGGAAAACAAATATGAATGAAATTTACTTATCTATATTAAAAAAATCGTGTGTGTGTACTTATGTACGCACGTAAGAAGTTATATTTCTTTGGCGTAACAGAACAAAAATAGCTAAAGATTTCATCCCGTATGTCACCACTCTCTGTTTGTAAAAGAAATGCAGTTAACTTCATCATATCACTTTCAGCTAACTTTATCATGTCGCTTTTTGGCTGTCGGTGTACGCGTGCATCGTAAAAATTTTACACTCATATTTTTTCCAAATGTGCCAAAAGAAGTATAACTTCAAAAACTGTTTCTAATTTTTTTTATTGATAACAGTAAAAACCACATCTCATACTTGCATGGTAAAGTAGGATACAAAGCCTTGCATGGTAAAGTGTTAATCCAGAATATATTATGTTATCTCTGGTCCCATATCCGCTAAACCTTTGCGGAGTGAAGAAGCAAAAAGTTTTCTATTTATAAAATTACTGTTTTATTTTAAAAATAGATACCTACGTGTCAATCCAGAATATAAACTATCTCCAATCTGAACTTCATCCAAATTCCTTTAGCCTTTACGGCTTAAAGAAGTTAAAAACACGCTTACAAAATTAATTTGTTTGTAATAATATATAATATGTTTAAAAAATTAGATCAACTAAGTATTATTTAAAGCCAACAAACAGTTTTATTTATTTCTATACGTTTTATTATACCTATAAACGTGCATTTTAGTGGCCCCCAGCAGGCCATATCTTCAACGCCTCTAAACTACTTAATAGAGCGATAATTGCGGGACGATTGCCACCCTAGTCTCCCCTCCTCTTTATAGGAGGGTCCCAACTTTCTTAACGTAATGGTTTGTTATAAGGCCATTTACTGAGTTTATTGTATTATTAATAAGTAGTCTTCTAGAACACATCTTATATACTTAAAAACTGTATTTTTGACTACAAGTAAATAATTTTTAGATTTTGTTATTTTGACACTCCAAGCGTCTTTAGTAACAGTTTGCATTTTTTTAATACTGAAGTACTAAAAAAATTGGATCACTTTATAATATGTATTTAGCCCTTTTTAACATCCCACTGCTGGGCACGGGCCTCCCTTCAATGCGAGGGGGATCAGGCAATAGTTCACCACAGTGGCCAAGTGCGGGTTGGCGGACTTCACATATCTTTCGAAAACTTGCTAGGTTTTCTCAGACATGCAGGATTCCTCACGATATTTACCTTCACCGTAAGGCAGGTGGTAATCATATTAGAAATGATCCGCACATGAAAATATCAGAGGTGCGAGACCCGGGATTCGAACTCGCTTCACTCGGTTTCCCAAGCGAGCGCGATACCACTGGGCTACCACTGCCTTTTACATACCTATTACTTAGTTAATATTAGTTAGAACCGCGCAATTATTCTCCACTAAAATTTGATAGTGACATATAGATATGGTAATGAATAGTGATCCTTTAAGATTTTTATGTACTTTGTTGGATTATTTTTATAGTTTCAGATATCTTTAAAAAAATATAACAAGAGAATTTTTTGGTTGCTAATTTTTTACTTAAATGTAATTTCTCATATAATAATAATTACCATAACATATGTACCTACGCAGTAAATAAAAATTTTGCTCATACAAATGATTTATTTTTACCAGATCATAAATTATTCTATTGACATACCTACTCTTTACATAAGAGATATCTATTTATATAGGTTTAATATACAGTATTAAAATATAAACAAAAAAATCTTACTTTAAAAACATCCTTTAATTATGTGAAAACGCTGCATAAGCAAAACAACTCGTCAGAAAGTTATTTCATAAGGCAGCTCTTGTTAAGCGAAAATTCATTAGAAACTTGGCGGGCGGAGATTGCTTAATTTTCTTTAATATTAACTTGTACAGACCCCTTTTTAATTAATATCGACAAAATAGTCGAAGAGACCGCTAGCGTGCTGATAAACATAATAGTGATGGGACTTGATCGATGATTCACAAAAATATTTATTTAATATTAAGTTTATTTTCTTACCTCGATTTTTATTGCAAGTATAATGACATTGTAACAATAATATCATGGTATTTATAATGGTTATTTTTAACGGTTTTATTACTTATAAAATTATATGCAAAAGGATACAATATAGTCATTCTGACATCATCATAACAATGGTGCGCAAATAATTCAAGATATATACATAATATAAGGATGAAATAATAAAGTAGGTAGGAATACAATATCGATAAACGTGAGCATCCCTTAGAATATTAATTTCAAAATTGGTTTAAATAGGTATTCGCTTGTTAGTCCGGGTCCGAAATGAACTCATTAAAACTATAAAAGCGGCGGTAATTAAGGCCCTCGGTACTCCCCCGATGGGCGGTGATTTACCCCACAACACCCTATATACTGTTTAACGCGGAAACGCTTTTACTAAAAGGGACAGAAAATTTTATTATTACGTTGTCTTTTGGCTCTACTTCAAAATTCCAAGTCGAATTTCAATACATAAAAAAAACTTCAATAAATAATTCTTAAGCATACAAACAATAATTTCATAATCACTGACAGTTCACTAATTATGAAAGAAAATGTCAGAAGCACATACATAATATATAAAGTGACAAAAATACTAAATCATCTTATTTAAAAAAAAAATAGTCCAGTTACTTTTAAAACTATTTATAGCTAAAATTTATACAAATTGCGTAGAATTAATGGATAATAAATTGTAGAGTAAAGTAGAAGATTGACATATGCTCCTTATTTATAGCAAACTTAGAAGTCGTGACTTTTAAAGGTCAATTTAGGACTAATATACTATTTCAATTAGATACAATTTACATGATATAAAGATAATAAATTAAATTGTTTTATGTACAAAGTAGTTTTCAAATATTTTCCGTATGTCGTTTTCAAATATCCTGCATCCATTAGGTACTTGGTGTGTTAACAATCAGTGAAAACCAGAGAGTAGAGGCATATGCATATAGTTACTATGAATAATAATTGATCTGAAATAAATACTTGTTATATAAATTATTCTATGTTCGTATTAAAGTCTAAAAGTAGCCTTTATTACTAATACCAAACTTTTGTTTTTTTCAGTTAGCTAATTCTGTACATACACATATATGTACCTACACTTATTCTTCCTGATAAAGTTAAGTAAGTGAGGAGGTATTAATTATCTGTTTTATATTAATTTTTAATACTCGTATATAGATAGAAAAATATAAAATTATTTGAAAAATTGATTCATCATCCCATCTAGAAAAATTACATCTTCTATTCAGGCTTTATTGCCGGCGACATTTTATCCCGACAGCGGTAATTTTCAACTAATAACCTGTTTAATTTTCACTGCCTTTGCTGCTTTTACGACTTTTTAGATATACAAAATGTTTCGTTATTTTGTTAATTTTATTTGATTAAATTTTATTTTAAGAAAATATTTAGAACTATAATTATGTGTAAGGTTGCATTTATATATATGAGCGTTTTAATGGAAAATAATATTATATTTGATTAATTTGTAATGATTTATGTTTAAGGCATTTTGTTATGTGACCTTGGCCAATAGGAATGTATTTTAAAAAAATAAAAAAGGGCGCGGATATTAATTTGTTTCCCGCGCTTTTTGGCAGACATGTCGGTACCACCCTGTAGTGACTAGTCATGGAATGTTTCTAGTGCTGAAAATTGTTGTTATAAATTATGTAACTCATTATTTTAAAAGAGCAACTGTTGAGTTTCTTGCCGGCTCTTCTCAGCAGAACTGCTTTCCGAGCCGGCGGTAGCTTCCATACGGACAGACGTACTGACGATTATAAAAGTACTGAATATATGAGTATTTGCAACGAGTATCGTAAAGTTTTATTAATGTCCTCCTACATATGGTATAATTATAGAAATTACAGATATAGATATTCATAAACATTTAAAACAAAATTTTTTGACCGATTGATTTTGCTTTAACGAAATTAACACTCTAAAGTTTAATCTAATTATTCCTATAGTATGAATAAATACTTTCAATATCATTATTGAAATTATACTTCTTTTGGGACCTTTGGAAAAAATATCATCTAACCGTTGTTATTGTCTGACAAATGATATATAATACATATTATATTCTTTCCTTAAATAATATTCTATAAATATATGATTGTAATATGCCTAATATGCCTATTTAATTATTTTATTAATTTATCATTCCTTTTAGAAACAGAGTTGTGACAAACGAGATGAAATCTTTAGTTATTTTTGATCTGTTACGCCAAAGAAGTATAACTTTTTAAGTGCGTACATAAGTACCTACACACACACTTTTTTTTTTTTAATTTAATAACAACCAAAGGAAGTGAAAAACAAAATTAATATATTATGTTTTTTTTTGTTTTATGTTTAATTAAAAATTTCACGTTACAAAAGTTACTTCAGCAATTAACAAAGAGGTTATAATATTTATTTGCAAAACATGACCATTTCGCTAATTAAATACAGAAAAAAGCAACCTGGTGAAACTAATTCGTTAGTCCCCTATATTAAAAATAAATGATTAAAAATATGAATCGAATATTAAGTATCAACCGATTAATTTAATTAGCAAGGGGGAATCGATTAGAAGATATAAGGTTTTTAATTTGCACAAGTATAACTTAAAAAAAATAGTTTTTTTCCCACGCGCCATTTAAATATAATATTAATTAAATATTCTAAATAAAAAAGTGTCTTATTTATTATGCATTATAGCAGACATTGACAGATGTTAGTCTGTAATTATTGCTACAAAGATGTATAAAATTCTTAATCGTTTTTATGTTATCTATCGAGATATGTTTTTGTTAATCTATTTCTTTTGTAACTTCATATTATTTTTTATTAAATACCTAGAGAAGCGCTACAATTATACATAATATGTATTATTTACTATACAATTATACAATTTTTATTAAAAATGATTACGTATTAAGTTATAGATATCAATAAACCATAAAGAATATGAAATATTCCTAAAAAATACATTGATTTTCATTATTATTTTCATGACATCATTCATATTTCACATCTAACATAATTAAAATGTGCTTTTTGACAAATATTTATCAAAAGTTCTAGTATCAAACACAAATTTACTTAATTATCCATTGTTCCGAACAATCATTTATCATAAAATCCTAAATCTAAACAAACAACATAATAAGATGCAATCAATTACACGACGGCAATAAATCACTCACAAACGATTTGCGATTATAAATTCTCTACAAAGCACAAAGAGCTTAGCGCTTAAACTAATCAGATTTATCTTTACAAAGGACACGTGTACTTAATAGGACTAAGGGTGTAGCAGTAAAATGTTACTGATTATATGCTATAATATTATGAACTAGCAGCAGTACCCGCAGCTTTGTCCGAGTACCAACTTATCGCTATCAAAATTCACAGGATTGCCCGCTATGGTAATCTGAAGATTGCCTGAAAATTTCATGAAAATCGTGAAAGTGAAAATGTGATCGTACTATGGTCAATAAAACAATAAATGGTCCTCTAAGCTCAGCTTTTTTACAAAATTTTACTGTACTGGTTCTTCCGTTAGAGCGTTTTGATAAAAGTGAGGGGCCACAAAAAGATTAGTTACGCCACTGCTTATACGGTTTTAATTAAATAAAATATTTTTGTCTGAAACATTTCGGAAATTGGTTTATTGAATTGTCTTTCAGCGATTTTTTTCCTGGTATAATTTGCGATCAGTCTTTTAACTATAAGCTTTGTTGAGAGATTGCTGTCGTGTGAAGTTGATCCTCATTAGGATCTAATCTCATTCTATTTCTCATTCTCATTCAGGCTAGAATTATAATGCTAGGTGCTTGTATGGCTTTCAGCAACAAATAAGCGGTTTTTTTCATATAGTGTATGGACTAAATTCCCAGGTTGTAAATGACTTCATAATTTAAGCGCTCTAATAAAAATCATGGTATAAGTTTAAAATTTTTCTATACTAAGCTTCGAACCTTTTGAAATTTGTTACAGTACAATGTAATACATAATTTATTTTATTATAGTATATAGTATAATAATAATAGTATTTATTGTTAGTTTGTTAGGATTTTTAGGTTGGCAACATTTGTTAAAAAGAGAAGTATAAGTAAAATTATTTTTTGTTTCAACTTAATTCTTAACTGATTTTTTTCTGGAAGCTTGTGTCATGTATAAATCTACATCGTGCAATTAAATATTTATTAAAAGGTCTAGACTTTTGATTTAAGTAATTTAAAACGCAACAACAGGTTATGGGCCCAGTCCACATACCTAAGAATAATAAAAAGTCTAGTGAAAAAGTTTACTTAGTTGAATATATATCGGTAAAAGAAAATCGCCACGTGTTGGCGTTGGTTGCCGGGAAGGTGGAAAATACTTGCTAAATAATTGAGTAGCAAGGAAGGATATAGAAAACTAGTAAGAAGCTAAAAAGTACACGATGGACGGAAGTAATACAGTTATTAAACTGGAAGGAATCAAAAACTGGAATGTTTGGAAATTTCAAACCATGGTTTTACTTCGAGGTCAAAATTTAATTGACGTTGTGGAAGGAAGAGTTATAAAAGGAGAAAACTCAGAGGATCGAAAAAAATGGGAGACACAAGATGCTAAGGCTCAAACGATGTTAGTGACCAGGATGACTGAGGAAGTGATGCTGCATATAATATCCTGTAACTACTTCAGCTGAAATGTGGAGGAAGTTAGCAAGCGTTTATGAACAAAAAAGTGAAACAAGTATTCACATAATCCAGCAAAGATTCTTCCAATATAAATACGAAGAAGGAATGGAAATGTCAGTCTTTCTGTCGAAAATACAGGAGTTACAAAACCAGTTGAAACAAATGGGGGAAGAAATTTCGGAAAAATTCATCATAACAAAGGTGTTAATGTCATTGCCAGATATTTACAAACATTTCGTATCTGCGTGGGAGTCTGCGCCGGATGACAAACAAACTTATGATAATCTAGTTGCTCGTTTGTTGGTAGAAGAAGAGAGAGTAAAAGAAAAGTGTGAAAGTGCCTCATCATCGTCTGCGTTTATTGCAAAAAGGAATGTTACAAATAAAAGAAATATAAAGTGTTTCAAGTGTAATAAGATGGGTCATTATCAAGCTGAGTGTACGAGTAATGTAAATAGTAACTATCATAATAATGTTGTTAACAAAAATGAAAAGAAATGTTATTATTGTAACAAGACTGGACATAATAAAAGTCAGTGTTGGTATAAAAAGGGAAAAGAAAAAAATGCGTTCGTAGTGCAACAAACACCTACAGAACTTTATCAAAAATCTAAGTGGTTGGTGGACACAGGCGCCAGCGAACATATGTGCCAAAACAAAAATTTGTTTTCGACATTCTCGCCGTTGTCGTCACAAAAATCTGTGATAATAGGCGATGGTACACAGATAAGTGTCATTGGTTGCGGACAAGTGGAGCTAGAAGTATTTAATGGAAACAAGTGGGTTGAAACGACGATAGATAACGTACTATGTGTTCCAGAATTGAAAATAAATCTGTTCTCAGTAAATTGCGCGGCAGACAAAGGTTATGTCATGGTGACAGATCAAAACACTTGCAAGTTTTTAAAGAGAAATAAAGTATGTGCAGTGGCAAATCGCGTCGGAAATATGTATATCATGGACGTTCGATATAAATGCGGCTTTGCAAACATAACAGTAGTTAAATCAAGCTTAATCGAGTGGCATGAGAAACTTGTGCATCAAAATATACAGCATGTAAAGAACGTATTAGCAAACAACAACATCAAAGTATCTGACGAGTCTCTTGAATATTGTCAAGGCTGTATAGGGGGAAAAGCACACCGATTGCCTTTTAATAGCAGCGATACAAAAACGTCGAAAACATGTGAGCTAATACACGCTGATGTTTGCGGACCCATGGAGGAAATATCTGTTGGAGGATCAAAATACTTTTTAATATTAAAAGATGATTACTCATGTTATAGAACTGTATATTTCATTAAAAGGAAGGAGGAAGTGATAAATTGCATCAAAGATTTCATAAACAGAGCAGAAAATATCACAGGTAACAAGATAATCAACTTTAGAAGTGATAATGGCTTAGAATTTATTAATAAGGCTGTGTCAATTTTTTTCTCACAGCGGGGTATAGTACATCAAGCCTCTGTGCCATACACACCACAACAGAATGGCAAAGCGGAAAGGGAGATAAGAACCCTGACAGAAGCCGCAAGATCAATGTTGTGTGCTAAGAGTCTTCCTAAGAAATTATGGGCTGAAGCCGTAAACACTGCAGCATATGTACTAAACAGAACAGGTAGAAGTAATGAACCAGGAAAAACACCTTATGAAATATGGACAAATAAAAGTTTTAACCTCAGTAACTTACAAATTTTTGGTACACCTGTGTCTGTCCATATTCCAAAAGAGAAAAGAAGAAAATGGGATTCTAAAGGAGAGACAGGAATTATGGTAGGTTATGGAGAAAATGTGAAAGGGTATAGGATATTTTATCCAGAAAAAAATGAAGTGTTAGTGAAGAGGGATGTCATATTTTTGAAACCTGTCATGAAAGATCAATGGGAAAGAGTGAATTTAGAATCTGTAACAGAAATGCACAACAATGAAACATCAGTTGTTGATGATAACAAGCATGACTTTGAAGAAGAGGTTATGAGTGATTCAAACCTTACAAATCAGAAGACAGATGAAGACCATCATAGCTTATATGAACCTGAAGAAACAAGTGATGAATATAGTGAATGTGATAGTGACAATGCACCACAGCCATCTCCACCTCGTCGAAGTACACGTGTCAGAAAACCACCACAATTCTATACTTGTCAAAATGTCTATACTGTAGACACAGGCACAGAACCAAGAACCTATAAGGAAGCCATGCAGAGAAGTGATGCCTGTCAGTGGGAAGAAGCTGTCAAACAAGAACTTGAGACCTTAAAAGCAAACAATACATGGACGGTGTGTCAAATACCTGAAAATCAAAACATCATAAGCAGTAAGTGGGTATTCAAAATTAAGAAACTTGATAATGTTATTCAATATAAAGCTAGGTTGGTTGCCAGAGGTTTTGAACAGAATGATAAATTAGATTTGTATGAAATTTATTCACCCGTTGCCAAGTTGTCAACATTTAGGTTATTTGTTGCCGTTGCTACTAGATTAAATTTACCAATACACCAGATGGATGTCACTGGGGCCTTTTTATATGGGGATATAAAAGAAAATGTATATATTAAATTACCAGAAGGGGCATATAATGGTTGTGAAAATATTGTAAAACTTAATAAATCTTTATATGGACTAAAAAAATCACCTAAGTATTGGAATGAAAAATTTAACCATGTAATAAGTAAAGCAGGCTATGTAAAGTCAAAGAATGATCCATGTTTGTTCACTAAATGTAATGAAGAAAACCAAACCTATGTATTACTTTATGTTGATGATCTTTTAATGTTTAGTAGTAATGAACAACAATTAAGTGACCTTAAGTCACAGTTACAGAATATATTTAAAATGAAAGATTTAGGACTGATTTGAAATTTTCTTGGCATTAATGTTAAACAAAATTTCAAAGATTGTGTAACTGAATTAAGTCAAAAATCCTATTTAGAAAGTGTATTAAAAAGGTTTAATATGGAAAATTGCAAACCTATATCTACTCCTATTGACCAAAATTTTAATGTAAAAATCCTAGAAGTTAAAGAGTGCAAGTTAGACAAGAATATTGAAAATACATGTAGAAAAATTATTGGTAGTTTATTGTATGCTGTGTCAGGCACTAGGCCAGACCTTTGTGTAGCTGTATCTATTTTGAGTAGGTATCAAAATAATGCAAGTGATATATTATTATCTCATTTGAAAAGAGTCTTAAGATATGTAAAACACACCTTAGAGTATAAGTTAATATACAAATGTAATGATGATGGGCTCGTGGGGCATTGCGATGCAGATTGGGGTGGTGACTTAAGAGACAGAAAGTCTACCACTGGTTTTTGTTTTAAGTTTTCTAACTGCCTTATATCATGGTGTTCCAAGAAACAGTGCTCGGTGAGCTTATCATCAACGGAGGCTGAGTATGTTGCAGTCAGTATGGCGGCTAGTGAGTCTTGTTGGCTAGCAAGTTTATTAAAAGATTTTAATACAGTAAATGTGTATCCAGTATCTATGTACTGCGACAACCAATCCGCCATAATGGTTGCAAATACTGATAATATTAGAAGATTAAAACATATCGATATAAAATATCATTTTGTCAGAGATTTAATAAAGGAAGGTAAAATATGTTTAATGTATGTAAAAACTCAGGATCAAATTGCTGATATGTTTACTAAGTCATTAAACAAGGAACTATTGTTTAAATTTGTTACTAGGTGTGGTTTGATGTAGTTTCTTTTGAGTTTATAAGTTTATGCATCTTACATAAGTTGGTTATATATGTATTACATTGAGTGGGGGTGTTACAGTACAATGTAATACATAATTTATTTTATTATAGTATATAGTATAATAATAATAGTATTTATTGTTAGTTTGTTAGGATTTTTTAGGTTGGCAACATTTGTTAAAAAGAGAAGTATAAGTAAAATTATTTTTTGTTTCAACTTAATTCTTAACTGATTTTTTTCTGGAAGCTTGTGTCATGTATAAATCTACATCGTGCAATTAAATATTTATTAAAAGGTCTAGACTTTTGATTTAAGTAATTTAAAACGCAACAACAAAATTAAACATGAAAATTATAACAACGTCTGAATATTTCAAATGCATAGAATGTTTTAAGTGAATGCAAATAGCGTGCATTGCCTATATAAAAGCAATTCAAGTCGTACTTATATTAAGGTGCATGTAATGAGAACAATTAAGCATAAGGATTTTTCAAACTCAATGCATACCTTGTTTTTCTACGCGATAAAATAGCTTCGGTATAGCTTCTAGCACGAAATGCAATTAATGTTTATGACTGCTACCTTAGAAATACACAAATTTAAGTAGTCAAATGAATTAAACACTTATTTGTTGATAATAAGGTCTATATTTGCGTGTACAGTTGTTATCTATATGAGTATTAACATCACAAAACGTTCATTCATCAAACATCTACCCGCCATGATTGCAAATCTGATAAGAACTGAATTTTGGCGTATTTCGCAAAGTTGTTTTTACCACTATTAAAAAGTGTATGTCTAACTTAATTTAAAATATAAATATTTGGTTTAATGTAAGAATCCATTGGGATCCTTTAAAAAAATCTATGAAATATTTTTTAATGTCAAGATTCATATATCTTTAATTCAAAAATAATCACTACAATTTATTAGTGAGCCCAAAATTTATGCCGGAGGTAAAACAGCTCTATACAAATCCAGATTGCAAATGGCCTAATCGAGATAACAAACAAACTAATTATATTTAACTGACGCCCTTCATCAGCCCCGATAAGTATGACGTACTATGCGTAGTTTGTGACTCAATGTATTGTAAATGAAAGTAGAATATTTTATTAATTAAAAATATTACAATATGTATCTATTTTAAAAACGAGGGTAGAACTTCACTTATCTAAAATATGTAATATTTATAAATATTAAAAAAAAATCGGACAAGCGCGTGCCTGGCTCGCTCACCGAGGGTTCTGTAACATGAAACATTTGAATAAGTTTATAATAGCAAAAAGTATATTTTTTTTGTAACTACGATCTTACGGTCTTCACATTTTTCCTTTACTTGTGCAATAAGACATATTTTTTTTAAGACAGAAATGCCGCATGTTTTTGACACTACGAATGTCAAAACATGCGGCATAAACGAACGTATTTTTTGATTGCGATGACTTAGAAGTTTGATTTCTCACAGTTCCAAGGGATAGCAGACCTGAGTATTTGATATGATTTTCAATTGATATCTTCACTCGAGAAAAAGGGTCTAAAAAGACAGACAGATAGACAGACAGATAGAAGGACAACAAAGTGATACTTTATGGGTCCCTTTTTTCCTTTTGAGGTAAGGATTCCTAAAAAGAATTAGACAGTAAACATATTTTAAGCAACAAGTGGAATATTATTAGAATTTGATAAGATCAACAGGTCAACAGGTGTCCGGGTTCGAATCCCGGTCGGATATAGTTTTTACTTTTGTTTTTTTATTTATTCAAGTTTTTAGTTTGTTTTTTAAGAGAAAATTGTACTTTTGGCCAAAAACTCCGAGCGAAGCTCAGTCGCCCAGGTACTATGTATTAATCTGTGCCCAACTGGCATGCCTAAAAGCCAAATAACAATGAATTAAATTGAATTGAATTGAAGTTAAAGATATGCTTACTAATATTAAAATCGTATAGGTGACATTATTAAACTTTAACTAATTATTATCGACCGCAATCTTGTCTTATATGTTTCATATTTCTTTTTATTGGTCATTTCCAAAGTTGTTTCTCTTTATTGATTTTACAATTAACGCGCCCTAAAAGGCTAAGTAAGCCTTTTCTTAAATATGAATGAAATAACCTCAAATCCCTCAAATGACCTCAAAATAATTACTCCATAATCCATATAGCTCATAAAACGGTAATTTTTATGATACTAAAGTTTAAATAACCGGTACAAACATGGCTTTCCTTAGCGGATAAAAGGTGTATAATATAACCAAACTCTATACCGCAGCTCTACTCGTATAATAGTCGTGCTGTCGAACGATATAAGATGCCTTCATTCCTCTCAGTCAAATTCAACGAGCCGTTACAGCGTGAAAAAGTAATAAACACATTTACAAACTTTCATTTCACTATTCTTATATTTCTAAATAAATAATATCGATGTATTGTAACCATTTAATAAGTTTAATTCAATAAACTAAATTTCTAAATTTCTTAGAAATGGGGACATCCAAGACCTAAGTAGGAAATATTCCACCAACAATGTTTTTGATTACGCTGCTAGTAGGTGTTTTTCTTTAAATCATTTTCCAACTGGTCTAAAGTGCCACGTAATTTTTTATCTATACTATTATTATTAAGAGGATAGTTTTTTGTTTGTTTGTACCGAATACGCTCCGAAACTACTAAACCGATTTAGATGAAATGTGGTAAGTAGATAGTTTGAGAGCCTGGAAAAGACATAGGATAGTTTTTATCCCGGAAATCATCCCTTAAGGGGTTGAAAATGGGGATGAAAGTTTGTATGGGGAATTAACCTATGGACGCACTTTAGCGAAGCGAGGGTAAGTCACTTGTATTAAATACATTTATATATTTTGAACTTTTAAAATTTTAGATATAATCATTATTAATTATAAGAACTCATTTCTTCATGTTTTTTTTTTATTAAGGCTTCAACCCCACCGAGGAAAATTCTTTGACTAAGCTGGTGAGGTCTTAAAGTATTTTAATCATATCGGAATATAGTGTCATTACGAATAGTTTGATCGTGAAATTGGACCACCTCTTTTAGAAGGGTGAGCCTGCATATATACCACCACTGCTCTCTTAATGCCATTATTACACAAAATAATATCTAAATAATTTCCCTGTCAAGTAGTCTCACTGTCTGGTAGTTCCAATACGATAATTCTTTTATTTATTCCACTCCACTGACAATAAGCCCGTATTTTATCCTGTTTTGTTGCAGAATTCAAATTTATGATATAGGTACGCGCCTCGGACGCCACTTCTACTGATCGTGTTTAAATGTTGTGTTCTATACATAAGATAAAATGGTAACAAGCACTGAGTCGGTACTTTGAATATTTAAAAAAAAACTGTATTAAAGGGGCTTGAATTGGAGGAAGAAGTAGTATTCAGAATCTCTCCATGTCACATATCATATTATAACAACTTTTGATATTAAACAAAGTGATAATTTGATTGCATATGTAATGAGAGTCATTGTAGAACTAAATCATGTTCATGATTACAAATAGATTTAGATATACCCACAAACTAGTTTAAAATAAAATAGTAAGGAAATGTAACATGCTCTCAGGTCCCTTTGTTTCAGTTCGCCTTTAAAGGCAGTATTCGTAGATCAACTTAACTGCTACTTACCAGTGTTAATACTTAACTTTAAATACTTTCCTAAAACTAATAGAATACAAATGCGCTTAGTAATCATTTTCGAAGACGAAATTACGTATATCACTTGTGGAATTAATATTTTAATGGCTCCGAAATTCATTTTTATGTAAAAATATTAAAAACACTTCGTAGGTATTATTAAAGTATAAAAAAAATTAAATACACCTTACGTAGTAGGTTTCTACTCTATTATAAATAAATAAAAAATAACATAAAGCATAACATACAGTTTGTTTGATCAATCTGTTATGTACCTATTAATATGAAATACTGTACTTTAAAATGATGAACGAAAATTAACTATAAAGTCGATCTCAGAAATTAACTATATCAATTAACGATGGAGACAATAACATACTGTTGTTTAAAGCAGTTAAAGCTCATTTAAATTCGTAGTGGGAGTAAAATTAGCCTTAAAAACCACTTTAATCGCTAAAGGCGAGAGGTACAGACGAATCAATTAAGACAATAATGTGGTCTAGCTAGATACTATCGCAATCAAGTTGATAGTGTCTTTCTTAGACTACAAAAGCGAAGCAATAGCGAAAAGCGTCTTAGTATAGCGAAAAAGTATCTAATAGGTACTTAATTGTTAAAAAATTGAATTATCGTTACAAATTATTTCGTCTTCATGTAATATGTTTAGGGAAATATGCAGTGTTATTTGCAATATGGTCCTGCAAAATGAAACTTAATTATAGCGACTTACAGCGCTTGTTCAGTGAAACAGCATCCCAATTGATATATCTTTGGCTGGCAATTGCAGGCTGATTGCTCCACTACAGTCAACGAGAATATAAAGCGAAAATAAATATTTGTAAGCTCGTTTGCGGCGTAATATCTTCTATCTTGAGGAGAAGTTAAGATAGCCAATCGTTATTGCCAGACAGCTCTTATCGCTAATTCTAGCTTTATAAATAATATACGATAAGAATAGGATACTATAGAATAGTATAGAGAAACTTTACATAATCTTTTGTATTGAAATAGTAATAAGAGATTCATTTGGCATTCGCTATATCTACTAATAGATAATTTTATATGAATAGATAGAGCGAGAGAGAGAGAGTTATATGAAAAGCAAATTAAAAGAAAAATTATAAGTTAAATAAAAAATATCTTATGTATGTTCATCGTCCTTGGTTATACTTTTCCTTATCTACCTGGTAAAGTAGAGAATAAAATGATTTTTGATTCCATTCTTTAAATCTGTGTAAAAAGCTTAAACTAAAATCAGCTTAACTACACAATGAATTTTAATATAGTTTTTGGCCTTTTTACTTATAGAAAGAGCGATACATGAGGAAAGTTTGTGTGTTTAATTAGTTAACGTTTTGTTAAAAAAACTGCTTTCGTACTATTACATGACTAATGCTGGCTAAATCTTAAGATACTTACATCTTACATCAACACAATGTACTAAAAATCTAGATCATAAAAATCCGGAATAGCATGTGCTTATCTCCTAAAAGGCACTCACAATATTAATAAACATTTGCACCTATTTAAACCGAAACTTCGAACACACGAGCGAAGCGAGGGTAAGTCTCTAGCAGTAGTACTGTGCCAGAGACTATTTATATATTAGTTACTTCTTTTAAGACTATACGCATAGTTAAAATAAGTATCATTTAGACTAATATGTGATTTCAAACTCCCTTTCACTCATACAAAGTCAGGTTACACATCTAGCAATATAATATAATCACTTAGGTACTTGCTGCGATAGCTTTATTAGCCTAATTAATTACTGCTTTTGAATCATTACACGAACACCCGTCAGACGGCCCGATTACACTGCAGGGCATGATAAATGGCCACTAAATGTAGTAATAGGTTGTGCTATTTAATACATGGTATGGACTAAGTCTGTGTATTTAGTCCAAACTAAACAATCGCTTTAATTATTATTAGTTATTAGTTACAGAACTAACTTTGTTTTTATGGTTTTTCAATAAATTTTACTATTAAATCTATGGAATTACCGTCGTATATTTTACGTACATATTTTACAAAACAAAAATATTTTTCCGACAATGGAATTTAAGGTCACGTAAAGGAATAACTCGAGAACTATATTTCATCTCTCGGCGCGCTAGTTATGAGCTCGGCCCAACCAAAACAATTACTTAATGTCAACGAAAAAGATAATTTAATAATTGTTGTCGATGATATATGACGGGTCCACGCCCACCTGGGGTCCCAGTACTAAAATAACCGATACTTCTTCGACCCTTATTTATGCAGACCGGCACAAGTTACATCTTACTCTGTACGCCGTCGTGCATTTGTTAAAAGAACACGGTAATAGTCGCTCCGAGATTTCTAATGTCTCAATTTCCCTTTTCATTTATATAAATTTAAACCTTATGTATACGACTTGAAGGTTTATATTTGTTTAACATTTGAAATACTCAAAGTATCAACGCTAAGTCCGAAATGGAACAACAATAGCGAGGGACGTTAATCGAAATTGGAGCTTAGATCGTTCGATTTCAACTTTAAATTGTATGTCATCAAGGGATGGACTTAAATTATGTCTTGTTTAATGAGTCGGTGTGATCCGCGGACCAAAACGACGTAATTCCTACTGAGATACGTACAAAAATAAACCTTTCACTTCACTAATAAGACCCCGATTACTTTAAACTTTATATTATTAAAAGGACTTATTAAATTTCTTCTAGTTTGCGAGATGTTTTCACCGAGAACACAGTCATGTAACTAATGCAGAGAATCTACATATCATTAAGAGATGTAGGCTCGCTTTATACGTGTGTAGCGCTTTGTTTCTTATATTTATCGTTCGATATGTACGTATTTATGACATGAAGGTATAGCCTACATTACTATGCAATGTTATACGCCGGGACCGAATAAGCTTGTTTTCAGACGCCTTTTGTGAAAATATGAGTTCGTGTATTAATGTTATGGTCCCTTTGTCTATATTGAAATTGAATTTATTGTATCGCTTTTTGAAAGGCGATATTGTCAACGGATTTTCTTATTGTAATGTTGATTTGTATGTAGCGAATGCGCCGAATGGTTTCAATATTATAATCATAAGTGCATTTGATTTATACTAATAATAATGATATTATGAACTTAACTGGACGACTTAAGGGCTAACTGAATCGAAATACTATAATAAATTAGAAAGTTTATGTCATATGTGTGTTATGTTTTTTACTCTTCGAAAGCTGAAACGTATGGTCATATTTGTTTGCTATTGAAGTGACACGTCTGCTACTGTTAGTAATAAATTAGCCAAAATGTGACGCTGTTTGTATATACATAATATTAAAAACACAAGAGACGAAGACACGAATCTTGTTTTTTTAATGTTACTGTGCATTTACGCAAAACAGGTTGTTATGTGGGACTTGGTACGGCTAGAAAAGCCTGTACGACCTACTAAAACCCAATATGACTTTGACGACATGTTTGGCTCAGTTTGTAGTAACCCTAGTTGCTGTGCCAGTGGTCGCGGTTTCGAGCCCCGCTGGGGGAATGCATTTGTGTGATGAGCACGAATGTTTGTACTCCAGTCATGGGTGTTTATATTTATAATATGTATGTATTTATAAGTTAAGTTATACCTATATGTGTAGGGTATTAACTATCTGGTATTCATAACACAAGCCTCGTAGCTTACCATGGAACTAGATGGTGCTGTGTGTTAATGTCCCAACATATTTATTTATTATTTATTCCGTCCCTCCTGACCCAGAGACAAACGAAGTGAGGGAAAGTCACTAGTATGAAATAGTAACGAATAATAATTCGAGTAAAGTGGCATTAAACAGGTGCTTAAACCTTTTAATCATCAAGTTTCGATAAAAGTGTACAATATAAACAGAATCGTGTAAAGTGTACTGTTAAATCAATGTTTGCTTGATCGTCATTAGCATGTGTGGCGTGACTGCTGGCAATTTACCTTTAATTGGAGAATCACAAGACTTCAGCTACTTGTTTATTATTTCTTTGTTTCATATGGGATGCATTTTTTTTTTCATTTTAAGTCAACTTTTATCTTTTATTACATTTTTTTTATTTTAACCAGTAATAAAACCTTTTGAGTTGAGTTTTCATTCAATTAGGTACATTTTTTAACTGTTATTAATTAATATTGTTTTTAATGGTAATAGATGTAGCTATTTTTAATTCAATTTACCTGTAAATTCTTTTAAAAGATCTGATATAGAAATAAGAATATGCAAGAATAATATGCGCAAGTAAGATCTATCAAAAACTAAATTCCCTACCTATATAAGCAATCGTCAGTAAAATCAATGAAAATAATTAACTTATTCATATACAGGGGAAAAAATGACCAATGTAAGTTTAAGCCATTTGACTTCGCGGGTGGCCCCAGTAGTATGCATAACCCATTAGAGGTCCCAATAACACACAACGTTTGTTCAAGCTAAATGGGGTATAACGTGTGAAATTAGCGAAGATGCTATAAGTAAACAGAACTGGACAATACGTAGGATAACCGATGAAAAATTATAAAATAACATTACGTTATTAAGCGCTTGCTTTAACTTTGAGTTTTTGACTAAAACGATTAAAATTTTAATAGTGCCTATTTTTCTATTGAGACACCAACAAAAATATAAGATATGGAATAAACAAGAGATGTGAGATGTAAGAAGAATTTTTATCTAAGGCCATAGGAGGTGAATGCAGTGGCAAAGTGTATAGCAATATATGTAATACTTTTCTGACAAGTTTACTTGAAACTTGATACAATTAATAAAACGCATGTTGTCACTTGTATTTTAAATTCACAAACCTTTATTAACATAGAGCTTTTTAAAATTGATATAAAATATAAATATTTTGATGTAGTGTCAAATGTCAAGTTTAGATATACATATTAATAAATCCAAAGCAGGAATAAACAATGATGTGACATACAATACGGGTAATATTGTTATAATTACTATTTACTTAAAAAGTAAGAATTGAGTGCTCAAAAAAAAAAGCTTTAAGTGTCCGTCCACTTCATCAAAGAATATCATCAATAATAATAATGTATCATATCGACATGCAGGTAATCAAGAGTCATGTTCGTTGTTGCCTGCACAGGCATCATGATATTTTCAAAACTAAAAATATCAACTAAACTAAAGTGTTTGTAATTTACTTATTCAAGAAAAAGTTATTTCATGATATAATTTTCATTATATTGTAAACTAGCGACTCACCCTCGCTTTTCTCGGGTTCGTCCCTAGGTTGCTTCTCAAAACAAAATTAATTAATTAATTTGTTTTTTTTTTTCGTGGGACTCTATTTTTTTTTTCTAAAATAAAAGTAGCCTAAGTTACTCCTTATTACATTAGCTATCTGCCAGTGAAAGTCCCGTTAAAATCGGTCCAGCCATTTCAGAGATTAGCCGGAACAAACTGACAGACAGATAGACAAACAGACAGACAAAAATTGTAAATAATGTTGTTTTGGTATATGTACCGTGTACAAACATATGCATTTAGTAAAATAGATTTTAATATTACAAACAGACACTCCAATTTTATTTATCTATATAGATATTTTAATGATTAATTTTTAAGAGAATGAAGACGATAAAAAAAGTATAATTTACAATTAGAGCACTAGACTTTAAACAAACTTTATAGTCCTTAGTAAATACAAATTGCAATATCTAGTAATTAAATTAATAAATATATAAGCTGTTCGATTTTATTATCGTTTGTCCACTGATAATTGATACAGACGATGACAAAAGGAAATTATGAGAATTTTGTATTGTTTCACTGTTGCTCTTTATAATTAGGTCTTTAAGAAATGCGGATTTTATTAGAAATATAATTTACAATAATAACAAATGTTAAAATCCAAGGCAAAAATGTTAAATGAAGGCAGTGCTAGTTCAGTGGTAACGCGCTCGCTTGTGAAACCGAGTGAAGCGGGTTCAAATCCCGGGTCTCGCACCTCTGATATTTTCATGTGCGAATCATTTCTATTATGATTACCACTTGTCTTACGGTGAAGGAAAACATCGTGAGGAAACCTACATGTCTGAGAAAACCTAGCAAGTTTTTGAAAGACATGTGAAGTCCGCCAACCCGCACTTGGCTAGCGTGGTGGACTATGGCCTGATCCCCCTCGTATTGAAGGGAGGCCCCTGCCCAGCAGTGGGACGTTAAAGAGGGCTGAAAACATACAAAATCCAAGTAGCAATACCTAGGAGAAAAATCTACTATACCGAACTCTCATCCAATCAACTATATATCGAACTCAACCTTTTGTCAAAAGGTAATGATGAAAGATAAAGAGTATGACAAAAGAATACGAGCACGTAATATGTATTTTAATTCCGAATCATTCAATGTCAATAAGTACTAATCTCTCACATGTCATTACCTCACTCAAGGTACTGTAATAATCATTTATTATAACGCGTCACGTAACGTGTGAAATATTGTAGATTGTTTATTTCCATTTGCACATACATAATAGTAACATTTTTATATATATATATATATATATATATATATATATATATATATATATAAAATAAACTAATAAAAAATACATAAGACATTTCTTTTAAGGTTCATTTTGTTTTTGCTCTATGGCAAAGTGTTAAAATATATGTACATGTCAAACATAATATTACAAACTCTTGTGTGGTACCTACTTGTTACAATTGTGGTATTTAAGGCACCTTTAGCAGAATGACTAGCACTTAAAAAAATTTCGTTGATTTTCACTCTTCATATTAAGCGTATGGTAAAATAATTTACATGAATATGATACAGCAAATGAAAATGTTTGTATTGAACCTTTTTTTTTAATATCCCACTGCTGGACACAAAAATAAAAATGTTTACAATAAAATAATTATTATTGATATTTATTTTCCATTTAAATATTATAAACTTTTTCTGAAAGTAAAACATACATATGAAATTACTTAACTGAGATTATAATTTTCTCGTTTTAGGTGTGACAATGGAAACAAGTATCGATAAATATACTTAGCGATTTTTCCGCGTCAATGTTAATAATGTTCTGATATGTAGGCACTGGCTTTTATCAATTTTGGTTGGATGCGCCCTTACGCTAATGTCAAACTAATGACGAAATTATCATCTAAGGTGTTATAAAAAATTATGTCAATATTGCTATTGTTTACATAGTATTACAATAAGGTAAATTTTTAAGCATCTTTGTTTAAATATACAAGCAATAAACACTTAGATCAATAATTGAGTCATGAAACAATGTTACAGAGATGCATTATCATATTTCAGTATCTTTTAGGTTAATCATAGATTCACAAAGTCAATTCATTAGAAATCCCAAATTGATGTATGAGGGTCACTAGCAAATGAAGAAAATGATTCGCTATAGTTATTACTAGCGACTCATCCTCGCTAATCGCTTCGCTTCGGGTTCGTCCCTAGACAAAAACAAATCTATCCCACGGGAACCGTATATTTTTCCGGGATGATATATAGTCTAAAGCCTTCCTCGATAAATGGATTATTCAACACAAAAAGAATTTTTCGATTCCATCCAGAAGTTCTTGAGATGAGCGCGTTCAACCAAACAAACAAACAAATTCTTCAGCTTTATAATATTAGTATAGATTATATGTAATAATACTAAATAATGTTTTGCCATAAAAATGCTAACAAAAGTTTAACTAGGGTTTGATGGTCGATTCCCACACGACGACGCTACGTTCCGCAACCCATACAGTATAATATAGACTATTGTAGTCGCGCCATTCAATAAAGGAAAAAAAAATTTTTTTCTGTTTCTCGTGGTAAAAGTAATTGTTTATTAATTTGGAAGTCAATATTATAAACAGAAAATGATTAAAATGATAGCTAAATTAAATGATAGATATGAGCTTATAGCTTGAAATTAAAACAAATGAAATTAAATATTGAAAATAGAGAATGATACAAAATTAAATATGTATGCATGTTTAATACTTTCTTATATTTACGCGAATATTTGGATTTTGAAAAAAATCCTAAAATATAGTTTTAATTAAAATATTTATGTGTTTTCAGAAAGTGTCATTCTTACATCGGTTATTGGGAGCTAAAATCGCAGTAGTGCACACTGACCGCAATAACTCGCCGACTCTCGCACCCCACACTGAATAATTCATAACTAAATTAATAATAACGATATAATACAATAATGCACCGTTCCCCACATTTATTACACTATACATTACAACATTAATAAAAAATTCAAATGAGCTTACAACCGTAATCCAAGCTTTAAACTGTTTGGATTTCTCACATTAAAAAAACTCATAAAATTTGATTTAACTTGTGTGGGTGGGTGTACTTAATCGTGAACGCTGGTATGTAATCTCTTGTGTGAAAAGTCAACAGTTTGATTTTCAGATTTAGTAACATTAAGAACGGAATTTTGATGATTTCTTTCTATTATCCATTATGAAGTGGGAAATTATAATTTTATTGCCTTTTTGTGTTTATGTCTAAGTAAATATGGTATTATACACTTATTGAGTAAAAATGTATGCATAATGTACTTCCTGAGTATAGAAACAATGTTAGTTTAATGCTTGGCTTATAAAATTTAACTATCACTTTTACATTAGACACTTTGATGGCTCTGTAAGGAAGTTGTTATGCTCTGCACAAAAAAATATTTTGAAAACGAAATATATAGATATTAATAAGCAAGGCATATATGAATAGGTACATTTAATAATATTTATGATTAAATATTTTTTGGTAATATAATTATAATTTAAAGAAAATTAAAAATGTTCACACGAAACTGTAAAGCTCAGTAAAACAATATTAGGGCATGTCACACATGACGGATCGCTTTATCGCAAAGTTAATTTCCTCTCACAAGCAATTCAATTCTGCAACAATGGAGCATATTTGCTTATCTTTAATTGATTCACTCTAACCCTCGCCGGTGATAAGGATTAGCGCTATTCACGCTGACTTTTACAAGGGTAGTGCCCTTAACGAGGGGTGTGTCAAAGATTAGGAAATACGCAAAAACGTTTTTTGTATTAGTTTAATTTTAAGTTTTTACCTATTTGGCTTAAAATACTATTGGTTTATTATTTAAACTAGTACAGCATTTTAGGATGATATTTATTTATAATTTTATAACAATATAATTCTATTTAAATAGGTAAATAAACAGACTGTACGTTTTTTTTGACTAACTTTTATCTAAGTTATTTCATTTGAACTTCAAAATTATTTAAAATACATATATACTTTCACATTTATATATATAGTATAGTCAAAGGCGGATATATGTATAGTCAAAACGAACGTAGTAAAACTACACTCGTTTTAACGATGACGTGATTTATTAGATCACTATACTCTTGTCTTGGCAGTTAACCCAAAAAGTAATGATGTGAAAATAGCAACTATGCAACCAAGGTAACATCCCGTTACTTCCTGCTCTATTCGGTCAATTAATTGGTGCATTCGTATATCTTAAAACAAATAACTAAGTTGTAACTGTTTAGCAACGTACCGTATAAGGCACTATTTGCAAAAAAAAAATATAAAAAAGAATTAAAGAGTGCGTGTATGAATGTGTACACGCGCAAGAAGTAAAACTTCTGTAGGTTATCGGTATTCTTTATGAAATTCAATTTATGTTTTAAATAATTAGGATAGGTGAGATACTAAAAATAACGCATATTAGGCATATTACTATCTTATATTTATAGAATATCATTTAAGGAAAGAATATAATATTATATATCATTTGTCAGATAATAACAACGGTTACCATGGCAATAAACGTTCGCCTCACCCGATTTACACTTTTTGTAACGCATTCACCAGCTTACTCCTCAAGTCAAGCGTGCGTAAAGAAGTTTTACTTCAAAAAAATATTTTTAAAATAAAATTATCACTTAAACCATTAGGCACATCTACATTCACTCTCTAGTTGTAACGACATCAAATATCATAAGCCGGCGCGTGCCCCGTATTATCGGGCGGCGACGCGATATGCGATCGTGAATTACAACTGTTTATCGCGTCGCGCGTCGTGTGGTGTGGCCTGTTTGCTTAGGGAACTAATGGCTTAGGAGTATAGCTTTGTAACCCAACGGTGCTCGTTAAACTAAGAAAAATATTAAGAAATAATCCTTACAATATTATAAATGCTAAAATATATTTGTTAATTTTTATAAGTAGTAGTAGATCTTAGTCTGTGGAGAACCTAATTAAATAAATGTTACTAAGAACTCCAATGCCCCGTGCATTGGAGTTCTTGTACATTGGTGCAACAGTGCTAACTTCTCAACTTCGGGCACCATTGAGAATATTCTAACAAAAAAACTCAGTCACTTAACTTAACCCGACCCAGGACTCGAACCCAGGACCTCTGGATCTGCATCCATACATGTTAGCCACTAGACAATTGAGATGAAAGGAATTATTATTGTAAGAACTATAACGAAGTGTATTTATATTTTAGTCAGATATAAAAAGTTAGTCCAATTTCCATTAAAAGCAAGAATTTATATTGGTTATATGTAAGAAGGTCGTGATGACCTATCTTACATTGCATATTGTTAAATATTCTTCGTATATAATGCAAAATAATGTGCATAAAAGATAAAATGTCTTTGTGGGAAACTATTAATAGTCGCTTATTTTTTACATTGTATCTACACTGTAACAGTATTACGTATACATACGTTTAATTAACATGCTGTTTAATTACAATGTTTTGAAGGTCTCGTGACCAGATGAAGGTTGATCTTATTAGCTACGATAATACAATCATAATTATCTTATTAATGTGTCTTCTATTAATTTATCTACAATTAAATGCTTTTGTTTTATTAAATCTATTATTATATTCCTAGTATCGAAGCAGTACCTACAGTAAATAAATATGTTGGGACATTAACCCACAGCACCATCTAGTTCCATGGTAAGCTACTAGGCTTGTATTATGGATACCAGATAGTTGATACATTGCACATATATAATTTTAAATGCATACATAATATTATAAATATAAACACCCATTACTGGAGTACAATCATTCATGTCACACGAATGCCCCCAGCGGGACTCGAACCCGCGACCGCTGGCACAGCAAGTAGAGTCACTACAGACTGAGCCAAACGTGACGTCAATAAGTTATTTTATTATCGCATGCAACTATCATTTTAAATAAAATTTTCTTAAATAGGTTTTATAACTATGAAAAGAATCGTTTCAAAACGAAACGACACCTATGTTATTAACACATCCCTGTCCACATTTCAATAACGCGACAAAAGAATAAAAAATGTAAAATGTCCGCCAAGTCATTCAACTGGATGTGATACGGTGGGCTGGAAATTGAAAAACCCGTGAAAACCTGTCTGCGACATTTTCAAAGTTTTTTTTATGGGATCGTATCAAATAAATGGGATAGGTTTCCATATTCATCACAATTTCTTTTATTTTCACCATGAATGTAAGATTAAAATTAATACCTTTTGTTTTAGTAAATAGGAATATCTTGTATTATCTAATAAAGGTAAATATTTGAGATACAATATTCTCATACTTAATTATCTGTCTAGGGGTACTTAAAGGATAGACTCAGTTAAAGGGATAATTTTCTTAACGTACATACACATGCAGAGATATTGGAGGATTCATAATAAATATACATATATAACATACCTATTAAATACTGCTTCATATTTAACTTCTAAAAGTCTTATATTGAATAACTTTTACAATTTTCTTTACATATAGATTTTTTACTCATTAATTCAATATTTTTGCGAGTAACACCAAAGAAATTCTTTTTTCTTCTTCAACAATAACAAAAAAACTTTCGTTACCGTCCATTTTATATTTTCTGTTTACATGGACTATTTACATAGACTAGATAAATAATCTAACAGTTACTTTGTTGATTTTTTTTATATAATAATTTTATAGTAAAAGTTTTAATTCGAACGATTAATTATTATTAGTAATTTTTAATTATTGTTTCGATTATTACACGTAAGATAAACTCAAAATAAAAAAATATATATATTTTAACATTTGATTCTATTAAACTTTATCATTTATTTTAATGCGGCATTCAATAATTCATAAAACAGGCTTCTCCACTATTCACAGCCATTTTAATTCGCTATAATGGATGGGTGGAAACGGCAAAATGGCGGAAATTGATTTTTTTATCACAGTCGTAGCAAAGCGATTGGAATTTACGAATAGCCTGACAGCTGGGGACACTGAGTATTGTTGTTTGTACTATTCTTACTTGAATTTGCTCCCCTTATATAATAACTTCCTCTTCTTCAAACTTTTGGACATCTTCTCATCAGGAAAAAACATATTCTTCATGATTTTCCTCAATTCTATTATTTAAGTAACCAAATATAAATTGTTATCTGTATAAAGGAATAAATGATATTTTTATGAAATTCTTTTTAAACATTATTTTATCCGATATAAAAGGGAAGAATTTATTATATTCACTCGTAGTTGAAATTTTCGACTGTTTTTTTTATTATTAATTATGTATGTACACACGTTGCTCCATTATCTTTAGACCGATTTGCTATTTTTATTTGAGAGTGTATTTATTTTCAATTTTAGTAATATAGTGCTTTAAATTCAAGAATTGGTATGTAAATTTTACGTTTGAATCTACCAATAGCAATTAAGAAACATCCAGGTATTGTAATATTTGAATCCTAAACTGAAATATTTAAAAGATAATTTTAAATTTATAAGGTGAGAATAACATGGAGTAGGAAGTCACCCTCTATATTTATTAATATACCTACTAACTATTATAGGGTGTTTCTATACTCCCATAAACGTATACAATGTTTCGTAAATTATCTACACACGGCTCATAAACTTTAATGGATGGATAAATAGATAAATAAGTTGTAGGTATTCGAGGTATAATAAAGTGGTAACGGTTTAGATATAGTTTCTATAAATTGTAGATATATTTTTCATTAAAATGGGACTGTTTTAAATAGTCTAGTCCAAAATTAACCAAGATTAACAATTTTCTGTATATACTGAACTAAATTAATACTAAGAAAAAAAAAGTACATAATACTCATATGAATTTATTCCAATCACTATCTCAAACTCAAGGCATTTATATTTTAGCAGTTTAGTTATCGAACACGTATAAACCTATTAATCTGTCTATCATAATGCTAGCATACAAATAATATTTATTATTGCAACTAAAATCGTAATAGATCTATAAAAACCCTTCCGTTCCACATTACAATACAACGTAATTACATCAACATGTAATATTTCATTGCTATGCAGATGTTTTTATAAGAACACTATTAGTTTCCATAATCTATGTACGCCGGTATTCACTAGGAATCTAGGCACTGATGTGCCGACCATTTAAATTACAGGTAGATTACTATAGTAATCAATTACGCAAGTAGTAATATATTCTGAAATTTCTTTTTCAATTAATCGGCAACGATGCCACGTTGTTATCTTTGAGTGATTACTTATTATATTAATTTATGTGTTAATTTAGTACGCAATGTTCGAGTAATTAGCCTTTGTTCTAGTAGGATACAATGTAGTTTTTAACAATCTACACAGATAAATAAAATTGAAGTGTCTGTTTTTAATGTAAAAATAACAGCTTTTTACTACATGCACATGAAAGTATATACGGTACTAATATAAAGGAATAATTTTTAAAATTTTTGTCTGCCTTTCTGTCTTTGTTTGTTCCGAATAATCAGCGAAACAGCTGGACTGATTTTAACGGGAATTTAACTGGTAGATGATGTTATAAGGAGTAACTTAGAAAAAGAATAAGGGTTTCGTGCAAAAAAAAATCATGAAATTGTGAACAATTCGGCGTACCTAGAGACAAACCCCAGCGAAGCGACGGTAAGTCGCTAGTATTTAGTATGAATTCAAACAATTAAAAACATCCAAGCTTATAAGTTACATTGTAATAGTTTTTTAAAATTCATTTCATATCATAAACTTTTAAGAGCTCTCGGTACAGTTGAACAATTTTGTAGGACAAAAAACATAAAAAATATTACTTTTTTTGCTTATTATTTTCATAGGCATACGTCATACCACCAGTTGTTTACTTAAGCACCTGCTCTACTTTCTAAGGATATACATTTTGAGACTTGCATGGTCAGTACTTTTGCTATAATTTGTTTTCTAATTGTTTTAAAATCTACATTTATAAAAAAAGAAAGAAAGTTATTCCTGTCAAATGAGAGTCACTTCAAAGCAATATTTACATGTCTGTTTTCTTAGAATAAACATATTTTTGCCATTGTAATTTATGATAATATAAAGGCAGTGGTAGCCCAGCGGTAACGCGCTCGCTTGTGAAACCGAGTGAAGCGGGTTCAAATCCCGGGTCTCGCACCTCTGATATTTTCATGTGCGAATCATTTCTATCATGATTACCACTTGCCTTACGGTGAAGGAAAACATCGTGAGGAAACCTGCATGTCTGAGAAAACCTAGCAAGTTTTCGAAAGACATGTGAAATCCGCCAATCCGCACTTCGCCAGCGTAGTGGACTATGGACTGATTCCCCTCGTATTGAAGGGAGGCTCGTGCCTAACAGTGGGACGTTAAAAAAGGGCTGAATACAAAGACTCTCATTAATTGAATTTCGTGTAATAGTAATAATGACAAAATTTTGCTATTATTTTTATCCTTAATCCCCTGGAATCATCCCCTTTTGCAATTGCAAGCTGTCTTCTAGGTACCAAATTAAATTGGAAAAATCTTATTGGCTTAGCCGGTAAAAAATATAATAAAAATAAATATAACCTCAAAATCAATATAAACACTTCATTTTAACTTAAAAATAATTAAGTTTTCAGTTGCAACAAAATGAGCGTCAATTCCTTTAATACTGAGCAGTTCCTGGAACGCCCTACCCACCAGTAAGGCGAACTATTGAAAGTGACCGCTCATATGGAATATTATTGTACCGTCGCTTCGTAAAGTCATGTCAACTTTGTCCTATTTATAAACTAAGGAAAGGAAATAGAAAATATAAAAATAAGCCTTCTTCAAATTTGATATAATATTATATATACTAATATTTATTATTACATATTATATTCAATTACCAAAAAACTTAAAGTAATGTTAGAAATTAAGCAAAAATAAAATGAATTCAGAAACGAATGTGTTGCTAACTAACGCGTTTAGTTAATTATATTTTTTATAATAATTAAAACATATTTGTTATTATAATTATACTAAATTATTATAATTTATACTTGTTACACAAGATGTTTATTGTGTATTAAATATATAATGTCTGAAGTGAAGTCCGTCAACCCGCTCTTGACCATCGTGGTGGACTATGGCCTGATCCCCCTCGTATTGAAGGGAGGCCCACGCCCAGCAGTGGAACGTTAAAAAAAGGGGCTGAATACAAATATATAATAAAACAGTAACTTAGCGAAATCGATGTGCGCGTTTAAAGCAAAAGTACTCAACCAATTTTAACTAAATTTTGTGTATTGATAACTTATTACTCGGGAGTCGGGTCAACATTTAGGATACCTTTTACTACAGGAAAATCTTTCATTCCTACGGGAAAACACAATAACTGACTTTATCGAGTCGTTCTTAGAAAACATGTCTAAACCTTAAGAGATACATCAAAACAGTGTACTAGAAAATTGTAGGTCTTAAAAAGGCCTACAAAAAAAATATCTGCAATAGCATAAGTCTTTCTCTTAAGGTACACTCGCAATAACTATTCATATTTATTTAAAACATACCTAGGGATGCACCCGAGCGAAGTGAGGATAAATTACTAGTATATTATAAACACAAGCGTATAAAGTACAAGCGTCTCTCTTTCTGTCCTTTCTCTTTCCTGTCTCTCAGTCTTTATTACTTTGTGATATGGTCAGAAATGTTATAATTTCATAGCTGGGTAATTAAATTGTACACCGAAACTTTATTATCGATTTTGAAATATGGTCCTATAATATAATTGTTGTGCAGTAGCTATTCTCCGCTTCACTTCACACTTCACTTCACAAATATGATATACTTATTATCTTATACCTAATACATAAAGAGAAAAATCGGCTCTTCGATTTCTTTCTGTTTTCCGTTAGTAATAAAATTTTATTTATTTTATTGTACTAGCCTAGAAACTTATCTTTACAAATATTATAAATATGAAATTGTGTGTATGTGCATTGTACTTATGTATTTGTATTATTTTGTCCTCCAATAGACACGTTGTAGCGAAGACAAATCATAATAAAATTTTTGGATAGGTTTTCGCTTATGGGCCCAGTGGTACCGATGAAGAAAACTGTAATGAATGATAATGCTGAAATTAAATGCAGAAATTATTATTTTTTTTTCAAATTAAAATTAGTTATACGAGTATATATTGACAGTCAGTCATAATGGCAGTTTTCAAACCTATGGTTTTTATGAATATAATTAAAGCCAAATGTTTTCTATAAAAATCTGTTAATTTTACTAAGAATAACGCCAAGTATTTCTTTGTAAGCCCCGCCCGCGACAGTAACACGAATCATCGCATAGTTACCGCTCATATTGTATTTACAGGAATATATTGTACCTTCGAGCAGTCAAATTCAAAAATGAAATTCTTTAAAAATATTTCTTGCCAAAATTTTAAGTTAGTTAATGTATTTAATTCCTACAAAATAGACTATGATAGAGAAAAGACAAACAGACACACGAGTGATCGAATATATATGTATGTATATGAGAGATAATCGACACATTTTAAAAAGTAACTTCTATGTACGTCCTTGCCGTAAGTTCCCTTTTACTTTTAATTTAAAAATAAATAAAAATCCATATGGCTGTTATAGAATACTATAATACAAGATTAAAACACTATTAAATTTACATACCAGTGTGTGCGAATGTAGAGGGCGGGGCGTTAGACTTGACTCGTTTTATAGCATTTCACGGTAAGACATTAATTGAGCAAAACAAAATCAAAGGCGTTTAGCGAAATGTCTTCTTTGTTTAATATTACATAGTAATAGGGACTATAAACATTATAATATAAATAATAGCTGGAAATAGATTGAAACAGCTATTTTGTTGCAATATTTTCAGAATAAGTGTTACTGTATTTTAACGAAATATTTTATATTTTTGTTGGTTTATATGATTTACTTGAAAGCATTTAAAGGCGTTACGAAGGCGTAATATTATTATAATTCGTGACGTTTGGCCATATCTATAAATATTACGATAAAAATTACGATTAACTGAGTAAATTCTCATAGACGTCAAGAATTAGTTATTCTCAAATGGTAAAAGTCAAGTCACAAGGTAAAAATGTTAAATTTTACCATTGTGACTTTTTTAAGTGATATAAGGTTTTTTTAATTGAAAACTTTTAAGTAATGTACATACGTACAAAACTTATAAGGTATTACGAATCGAGAATACCTTCAGTATAGAAAGCAGTACCAGTGTTTTGGCAGTACGACGGTCATCTGTTGAAGTATTTATGGTCGACAAAAGCTTAAAAAAAAGAAAGCACTTAATAAGAAAATATAAGTAATAATATGCTTTTAAGCTATAAAAACTCAATTACGAACACATGCCACTTGGGTTCGGTTTTGCTTACTAATTAACTAAATAAATTCTAGAATTTTAATTTAAAGATGGCACGGACGTACATATTTTAAGACTAATTAATGATTCCTGATAAGGCAAAGTTACTTATTTTTAAGGAGAAATATGGTAATTTACATTTAATATAAGGACTGATGGGTCGGGTTTGTCTTATATGGAAAGGTGTTGGTGAATCTAGGTAGGCATTTCATGTATCTGAACCTACGTAGGCTCAAGTGATTTCGACATCAGCAGGTACGTGAATCATGATACCGTAAATTAATTATATACATAAATGTCTCGTGTGAAAATTCCGGGAATTCAAATAATATGAAATGTTTTGAACTGTACATAGACTGCTATGTGTCTGCTATAACCTATGCGTTTCTAATTCGGACATACGAGTAAATCTAACTACAAAGTAATCTAACCTAGGTTGGCAGCAATTTATTTTTATAATTTTATATTATACTACTTATTAATTTCTATAGAAATGTACCAAAATCTTTAACTTTAAATTAATAATTTATTATTTACTAGCTGATTTACGCGATTGCAACCACAAACTAAATTCTTCTGTAACAATTACTAATTTTGTTCCTTATACAATTGTCATACAATTTTCGTCTTTAATTTCGTGATATTCTTTCATTTCTCAGGGACCTGATTTTTAAGCTTTACAAATCATAACTACTAAAATAACTATATACTTTTGTTAGGTTTTTTGTTTTTGGTTTTCTTATATAAATTACTTACACCATTAGATTTTTATTAATTCAGATCTTATCCACGAATGAAAAAAGACCTACACGATACTTGAATATATTGAAAAAAACTATTTACCACCATTTACCAGTAGTTGAAACTGTTATCCACAGGGCCCAATATTACCATATTTGATTAGCCGCGGCTCGACGGCACCACAAAGGCTCGTCATATGGTATCATACAACAATAAACAAGACGCGGTTAATGCGATCACGATAACATCGGTGATCTTCTGACACCTCCTTTAATTGGAATTTATGTTGTCTACACCTCGCTTTGTGTCTAGCCCCTACTAGAAGTTATCGAAAGGAAAATATTTCACGTTATACAATGTTTTTTTTATTTCATAAAATTTGATATAACAACTATCTATGCTAAGTTAGCTCAATATCAATGCTAAGCATGAGTTTTTAGTACTTATTTCTGTGTAGACGGTTAGGGACCTTCGTCATTCGTAATGTTATTTTAAATTGATAACACAAAAATCTTTCTTGAATAAATAAAGCTTGTACTCGACGCGAACTTGAAAGCTTTTTAATTTTATTTAATTTTAGTTAATAATTATATTAAATAAGCTTATATTCCTAATAGGAATACTTTGCTTCTGGGAACTTTCTTTTAATTTCCTTGTAAATATTTTTCATTATCTATAAAGTTATTTTTACTTATACACCATGCTTCCATTAAAGATTTAAATAGATTTAATTTTCTGAGTTCACGTTTAAGTTCGAGTTGTAAATAGTAAGGGAGTTTTAAAATTCAGGATATTTATTAATTACATATTTCGGTTTCGTTTGGAAAAGCTACCGAACAATTTCTGGGGTAATTTTATTTTACTCATAGCTTTATCTTAATTACCCAATTAAAGTTGGTAGTGTTTATTAGCAAGTGACATCGTCATTTTTGTCTGCGCATATTTACATCGTTTAAGTGACAAACATAAAGATGGATATCGGAAGTGCTTCAAAACATAGTTGAGGGTGCATTCAAAATTAAGTATTTACTAGTTAATTTTTAATTAAAACCGTAACTGCAAAGTATGGAAATATTTCATTATTCCTTATATTGTAATGACATTACATAATTGTGATAATAATCATTAAAATATATATCTAATAAATTTCTTGCAGTATCGTATTATCAAAGTTTTCTGAAACACAACTCTTAAGTCGGTTCATCAAAGGAACAAAATTATCTAGGCAAAATTACTAAGCAATTTTATCTACGAGTAATATATATAATTTTCGTGTTACAGTGTTTGTAACAAAACTCCGCCGAAACGGCTTGACCGATTCTTATGAAACTTTGTGTGTATATTTAGTAGGTCTGAGAATAGGACGTAAACTATTTTTCATACCCTTAAGTGATAAGGGTGGTCCACCCTAGGGACAAACCCGAGCGGAGCTAGGCTGAGTCGCTAGTACTATATAATATACCTAATAAAGCCAAGGGAATCGAACCAGCGGCCTTCAGATTATTCACTACATATTAGCTCCAGAGATTAAACACGGTTCTAATTGAAAGAAAAACTGCAAAAATCAATTTATCTCAGAATTATCTTGATAGATCTTTGAAAGAAGGCGATCACATTAAGTAATCTAATTTGACTCTCATTGAAACTTTTAAGGGCTTATAGAATAAAAGATTAAAACATAGTACCTAAGTACATATTACTAGATCGGTTTAATTTTTTTTTTTAAATAACATTCTTTTTTATTTAAAGTTTTTGAAAAGTTTCAAAGTGTTTTAGTACAATAAAACTATAATATTCAAGCTAACAATAAACCCAATAATAAGTTTTTATGGTTGTATAGAAAGAAAGTTGCTCTAGAACTGCTATGCTTTTAGAATATATTACTTTATAAACTAACCTTCACCTACAAATTTTTAGTTTTCCCTTTAACTGAAATGATATCTTTACATTAACATTTCCATTATTTAATATATGTGTTAAGTTTACGAAATTTTCGGAATTTTTCAGATATTTTAGTCATTTCTAGTATATACGATAACTCTAAGTCACGGTAAATTTGCATTCGACTATGATTTCCCCGGCGATCGACTATCAGCTGCTCAATCTAAGTACTTTGAAAATTGCCACCCTGGTAAAGGTATCCAAATCGAAAATCAACTCTTTTTACTCCGATCGACTTTACTATTGGGGGTTTGGGAGCGTATTCTGAACGGTTAAATAAAATACATTATTTTTATAAATTTCAATTTAAAAACAATTGCAATTGAAATTATTTTTCGATCCTGGCGTGCTATGATGATAAATATAACTTATAATAATATATCAACAAGGTAATCAACGTAAGAACTAGAAAATTTATAATTTTCGCTATTTATACGATTTTTGTTTTACAGAAAAAAGCTATTTATGCCAATGTCAATAATTCAATAATCTAACATATATAGTAAAAAAAATGTTAAAGCACCTTTGTGTGTTAAAGGTACAGACCTTTAACTAATACGTTAAATGATTTTCTAGACGATAGTACACCATGGAAGTGATGTGATTAAATTCAGGCTGGTAATAATTGAACTTCAAATAAAATTTTAATTTTATTTAAAAAAATAACTATAAAGCCCAGCTCAGTTTATTTCCCTATACGTTGTGACGACTCTTTTTTGAGTTTGTTTTGGAAACTGCGGGTAAAGTTTATGTATATCTGCAATGCCAATATTTGATGAAGCATTATTAATTTTTACTTTTTCACTGTTTAATATATTATTTACAAATCTCTCATATCGTAAATATGTATGATAAAACATTCGAGAATAAACTGTATAATTAGATATGTAACATGAAAAAAAAAGAAAAAACCCAATTTTACTTCTAAATTCAATTCAAATTTACAAAATACGTCCGTTGGTTTCCGCTCGTTACGTATTTTCATTTTGCATAAGTAGTAGACGTAAACGTATAAGATTTTATTGCAAAGAAACTTCTATAGCAGTGAATTGAATGGATGCTTTCACAAAGGCGGGTGTTTTTCCTAATAAAAAGTTTAGATTTGCATTGTAAAGGAAAAATAAGTAGAATAAAAAAATCGATAGAAATAAGATTGGCTTCGATATCAATAAAATAGGGGGGAAAATCTCTAACAAAGAGACTCTTGCCTGCACTTAAAAAAATTGGACATCAAATTATTAACAATTGATATACAAAATTGTGAACAGAATTTATTAAATAATGAAACAAATATAACCTTTCTACCTAATTATACACATTTTTGTAATAATGAAGGTCGAGATTTTTGGGCATTCTTTAGTCCCGCGCCAAAAGCATAATTGGGGAACGTAAATAATTAATTTTATATGCACTACATACCTCTCTGTATATTTTCGAAGCTAAACGACTGATCACATTTTTAGTTGAAGCTTGCATATCGATAATATTTTTCCCAAATATGCATACAACCATATAAGCATGTGACTACGGCGCAGACCTTATTGTTAGCTTAATTAAACATATTGTATAGATCTATTAGATTTATTTCAATTCTTAGTCAAGTACTGTCATCATAAAATGATGTATGCATGTCCGGGTATACTGTGGACATTTCTTATTTACAGAGGATCTAAAGAATTGAGGTTATCACTAGTTTTGGTGCGTTTTTATTACACTTAAATCTGAATTTAATCAAAAGTAAAATATTCTCGTACCATTTCACAATACTTGTTTTATATAAAAATGACTGTTTATCAAAAAAATATCAAAATATCATTATTTTATATTCCTACAAAGACACATCTGATCCATACCGCTGTACTGATTCGACACTCAGTATAATTTTATTGTCAAGGAGGTCCATTATCTGAATATAAAGCTGCGAGCGGCACACAAAAGATTATGTTTATACCTTTTCAAAGTACATTATGTAAACGGGCTAATAATTTTGTTGTTGAAACACTGGGTATTGTGATTTCTTTGTGAGTATATAGCAACATTTAAAGCAGAGGAATATATTGCAAATATCATGCTTTTAAATCTAATACTTGATATGTCAGGGCTACTGTGTTGAAATGATAATATTTCTAAAAAGCATATACAATTTTGGTTTTTTAATACGTGTTAAATCAGTATTTAAGTTATATTTTTTTAAATATATAAGCCGAAAAGGTAATTTTTTTAAGGAAGAATTTATCGAAGTGCACTACGCATAGTAAATGTTGACGGTGGTATAAAATAAACACATGACATGCATAGGGTAATTAAAATTTCTTTTTACCATCCTTTAATTCCGAAAATTGCCATAATGATAGATTTTCTCCTTTTATGGCAAAAATTCTCCGTCAATTTATACTATACATTATAAAGCAGGTTCAAAATAAAGAACCCCGGTATTAGGAAACGTTCAGTTCTTATTCGCATAATTTCATCATATGTATGCACGGGTACATTATGTGGGCATTTATAGGATATCGCGAATATACGGCTTATTGTGCTTTACCAATGATTCCTGGGGGATTACTGTTTTATTATGTAAAATAGAATATAGCTTTCCGTTACATAAGCTTTATAGATATTGCTTTGAATTCGCAGATGATATTTCTTGTCAAATTCTAAGAAGAGTCAATAATTTTTATCTTGTAAGTATATATATATATATATATATATATATATATATATATATATATATATATATATGTGTGTGTGTGTGTGTGTGTGTGTGTATAGGTATATATTAGCATTCTCCCATAGAATTTAATACAAATAAGTATAGTATTACTGAACGCTTAAGCATAGTGGTGTCTCAGTTACTGCATGGGGCAGATTTTATATTTATTGCTAAGTTATTTCTGAGTATAAAACGATTATTTGTTTTTTTTTTTATATGTTATGTATGTACATAAATTACACCCTTATCGAAGTCGATATTATGCAATCAATAATATCAATAGAAAAATGATAAAAATATATGAGACTAACATGTTTTATCCAGTGAATTAACACTTTGATACTCCCATACTTCTCTGTTTTTATTATACAGTTATACAAGCAAAGACATAAAATTGTGCTTTATGCGGTAAAGTAATTTTACTTATATCCTTCGTAGTATATCATAAATAGCATTTTATAGTACAAAGGCTATTTTTAAAACTGGCAACTTACTTAATATTTAAAAGAGTCGACAGCCAAGTGTTGTATCTTACACCCGCTTGATATACTGCCTCGCCGCCCCCTGTACGCCCTAATGCAACCCTACATACGTTTATGTAAGCCGTTATGGCTTAATCGTCGTGTAATGTATCGTCGTGCATATTTATGACTTTATATGTATTAAAATAAATTTTAAAGATTGATAAGTCTGTTTATTGAAAAATGATATTCTTTTTGTAACAGAATATTTTATTATATATTTTGTGTAGAAAGAATCAATTGATTGCTGTGGAGTTTAATTAATCTGTGGTATGCATTACTTAGATGAAAAACAAGTAATTCAAATAATAATTTCTTAGATTTACGCGAATATTTGATATTTTAAATAAAATTATCATTTCAGATTTTTTCGAATGCTTTACAGTAATCTCTCCCGTGATCATGATTGCTGTAAAAGGATAGTTTTATTTAAAAAACAAAATACGCAATAATCTATTGAAGTAGACTTCAATAGATTATTACATACATATAGCAGCAAGATATCGACAAATTATAAAACTACGCTAATATAATTACTTGTAAAAGTATTAATTTAAACTTATTTAGTTAATATTTAATTAAAACTACACTCCTTTTAAATGTAAATTAAAAAAAATTAAAAATTTAAACATTTCCCTAAGAAGGTTACTATTTAAAAACAATAAAAAATATTGTAAAAACTTGTAGCAAAAAACGTAGAGTGGCGCTAAACGCATTTAGGACTCTGTTCAAATATTTGAGATGCGATTAAGCGCCCCTTTGATTGATGGGAACTCAATATAGGTAAAGCCATAGAGTAATTAAATATTTATTTAAAGATTTTACACAAATCTTTCGTTATCTTACTACTTTTATAAATGCGAAAGTTTATCTATATATTAATACGTCAAGAGAAAACTTTGAACCACTTTTTAAGCATATTGCATGTACCGTTGTACGGAGGAGTATGAGCTTTAGCATAGTTAAAGTTTATATAGAGAAGGACTGCAGAAAGTCAAAATTAATTGACTTTCTTTTACCCGCGAATCCGCTCGCATATTTTATTTAGGTATATATAATTACTTCACTGTTAAAAGATTTAGTATGATGTTAGATAACCTTCATCAATATTATACGAGTACTTACATAACATAACATATAGATGAAAAGTTTATTTGTCTATACGTGCAAATCTTTGAATCTATGGGCCCGTTTGAAAATTCTTTTGGGTTTTATAGGTTATCTTTATTACTTTGAAAAACGAACCTCAATATCGATCAAACTTAATGAATTATGGTTGATTTTCAACCACGCGGCGATCGCTAGTTATTATAATTGCGGAAGTATATGTACATATGTGTTTTGCTCCTACACTCTCGAATAGCTGAATGAATTTGGATGAAAAGTAGATAGAGAGTAGCACATAGGCTACTGTAAGGCATCTAGGGATGCTACCGAGTAAAGCGCGTGTTAATAATATTTATAGCTATTTTATTATTAATTACAACAAATATTTTAATAATAAATTTCTACAGTATAAATTACATGTTTTTAAAGATTGTGAAAGATTTCTAAATAGAAGAAAATAAATGAAGATTTAGTTGGGAATCATTTCTAATTGTAATAAGTAGAAAAGGAGAAACGTAGTAAGTAAAATATGAAGAAAATTAAATAATATATTAAAGTCAAAGTATAGAAAAGTATACTTTGACTTTATTATATTATTTTATTATAACTAGAAAGTTTAACTTTAATAAATAATCATATTCTATTTTAAGGTAGAAACAAACTTCCAAAAAGTAAAAAAAAAAAAACAAACACTATAAAATATAATAAGACTATTTCTAAATGCGGTATTTTGAAGTCGGGCCACCAAATAAAGAAAACCTACATTTTCCATATATGTATCTCTACTTCATATTACTCTACACAATCCTCTTACAGCTGTGTCCATAATCATCCCTAGTTTGTCTAAATTTAAAACAATTAAACACGTTATACTATTTCAAACATAACGGCGCTTTCTGTGGGAAAAGATACATTTTATTTCTACGTAATAACAATAATTCCTACCTTATGATATAATATAAAGTTAACAGCATATATAGGTACCTACAGACAAAAAAATGTTATAACGCAGTCGTGCTAAAACTTTCGTTCTCCAAGCTTTATCTTTTTATTAGTTATTTTTATTTTAATTGCGCTTTAACAAGCACTTATCCAATTTAAAGGTAATAAGTCCTCCGACCTATAATGAAACAGGATTCTACAACTGTAATAAAAACCAATTAAAACAATGCAATTACAATCTTTTCTTTCGTAAGTTTTAATTATATGAATAAACTAGCAGAACCCGCGGCTTCGTTCGCGATCAACCTACGAAAAATACGAAATTTCATGCAAATACGTCCAAGGAATAAAAAGTTTCATACAAACTTTAATCCCCTATTTCACCCCCTTGGGGATTGAATTTTGAAAAATCCTTCCTTAGTGGATGACTTCGTCATATGAGGAATGCGTGTGCGAAATTTCAATTTTCTAGCCTTAAGGGTTTGGCCTGTGTGTTGATACATCAGTAAATCAATACTTTCAAAATGTAAGAAGAAGTAGGCAACAACTAGTCCTTTAACAAAGTTTCATGATAACTTATTTCGAAAATTCGCAAATAACTCGGACAAAGGTGATCAAATATTAGTATAGGTGTCGGCGAAATGAAAGCATAGCTAATCGATCTCAAGCGAAATTTAAGCGTCAAGTTTCAATATTCAGCTGTTGAGTGGGATAGATAAGTATGGAGACTTTAATATTTTATTTATATATATTTAGTATTAGTATATATATCGAGCATGTAAGAACCAATGTATTTATGTGTATCAATCTGGAAGGTTATTTTTACAAGAATTTCTATAAGTGTATTTATGTAGTTATCATTAGGTATATTAAGAAAAACATGATGTTTTCATCAATAAAATAACTACGATATTTGTAATTGTTACTTAAAATTGTTTGTTTTGCTTTACTAATAATTATATAATAGATCTATTACATATAAGCTAAATTCGTTTTGGTACTTTAATGTTACTTGAAGATCTCAAAATAATTCCGTAACATACTTAACACTAACTAATAACTAACACTTATACTAATATATTTTATTATAATATTAACCTTTTAAACTTCCTCCATAGTTTTTAAGCCGTCGGCATGTTCAAACATAAATAGTGGCGCTAAGAGTCAAAATGAGCACCCACGTTGCGGATAACATGAACAGTTTGCTGAGTATTTTTAACTTAAAAGTATTCCATACTCATTTTTATACTTAACAAGAATTCTGAAAAAATGAGTATTGTCTCTTATGTATCTATAAATTTTAGTATTTTGCCTTTGGAAAATAAAAATTTACATATTATCTATGTAAGAAAATACTATATTAGTTTGTGTTTATTTTTATAGAATTGTAATTATATTGCATAAAATAAAGAAAAAAGTAAAATAACGACGCTTACAAAATAAAGCGGCAGCTTAACAATATGATTGTTTAGTTAAGATTCCTCTTATTGCTTTCTCACACTACATAATATTATGATCAAGTTATTATACATCTATCCATGTTTAAATAGACGGTACAGTTGGTAGGTACATAATATAAAATTCCTGCAGTGCAAAAAGTATTGCGAGTTATTTAAAATAAAATTTCTCACTTTATTTAAATCACCTTATATCGTAAAAAAATATTTCCATAGGTACATTTTCTCAACTCTACTTTTTTTTATATGAAAATCTTGAGATATTTTTTTTTTGAAAATGATATTATGTTATAATCAATACTTCTTAATAAATTAATTACCCTTTGAGCTATTATAATAACAAAATAAACCGGCTTTTCATATGTCGGCTTTTACAATTAGATACAAACGCCATAAACTGTCATCGTAGTAGCAAAAAATCGGAGGTTTTACTGTTTGCTCGGGGCTCTAGACGTGATTTTGTTCGCACGTAAAAGATAATGTTTGAGTGCAAAATAAGCACCAACGAAATCTGTTAAAATTGCTATTAAAGCTTCTGAATGTTTATTTTATTTATATATAAGCCGCTCTCGCTTTACTTTGGATCTAACCGAATTCCTTACGGCCATTTGTATTTTTGAATTTTCTACTATCTTATATACTTAACTATTAATTTGAATCATATTGTTTTATGATCATTAAGGCTTAGTAATATAATGCGGGTTCAAGTCACGCGAAAGGCATGTTGATAAAGTAAAAAAACGTTATTTTAAAATAAAAACAGATTAATTATTAAGATATTATTTAATTTTAATTAAATAATATTTTAATAATCTTTAGATTAGATTTTTTTTATTTAATACTAAGGATATAATTTTCTGTTTTATTAGCGAATGATAAATAATTGAGTAGGTACTAACTTAATACTCGTATTTGTCATTTGCAAATAAAATGCACTTGAAATCATCGTTTATTTGGTCACTCCTTAATTAGTCCTCAACGAAGCTGAGGGCATTATACATTTTTAATTTAACCTTGTATGTTTAATGGTCTGAGATACCAAAATGAGTGTCATACATTTAGATAAATATTGTACTCAAAGGATTTTAATCTTAAATTTCAAAATTCACTTCTTATAAGTGCATCGCATACAAATTGATGGTTCATTAAAGTCAACTTGGACAAACTAACTGAAATCAAATTAAATAATAACAAAATTTCAAAAGCTCCTAATTATATAGGTATAATTTTATAATAGTGTGAGAGTGTGAACATTTTTGTAACACACGTAAAAGATGCCGACGCGACGGTATTATCGAAATGAGTGCACTCAACTAAACGGATGTTTGTAAATTACTTCTTAAGTAAGAGGTAATAAGCTGCCGAACACTTACTGTATCTGTTTGGCAGATCGTTGACACCAGTCGAGTTTTTACCAGAATAGTTTCCGCTGAAAATGTTAAAGTTATGTTTTGTATCTATTTTAGCCAATTGAAATAGTGATATAAAAGTTTTTTTAAAGAAAACGAAAATATTATATTCTATAATCTACCCAACCTATTTATTATAATACTAAGCATAGGTACAATTATTGCTTAAGTTTTTTGAAATAGTAAATTATTTGATATACTCAGTTAAATAAGGCCTACTAGACTTTTATTACTAGTGTAGTATTATATGAACTGTGCTTCTATGTAGTGCTAAAGTACCTACCTATATAATATAACAACATAAATTTTTCTAAGTATTTTGCCACAGTAGAATAATAATTAGAAAACAAAAAAATATTATCAAAGAAAACATTATTATACTATTGTCTGAGCCATGTGCCACGATATATAGACATAGGACATAGGTACATATGTATACACAGAGATATAGGTGCATTCTCTATTTCTTTTACCCTCAAACTGTGGTGAGATGACTGTTCGATACGATCAATGAGAGATCAGATGCAGTAGGCAGGTCCGACATACTCGTGCTTGCCAAATCCGACAAACAGCCCTAGTAACAATGACTTTTTTTTGGCAAAAATCCAATAACTATGCTTGGCCCGATCCGGGATTCAAACCTAGGACCTTCTGATCTGTAGCCGTATGTATGCCGTATGGAACCCTCATTTATCCTTATAACATCAGCTATCTGCCAGTGAAAGTCACGTCAAAATCTGTCTAGCGGTTTCGGAGATGAGATTAGCCGGAACAAACAGACAGGCAGACAGACAAAAATGTTAAAAATTGTGTTTTTCTAAAAACTGTTATATGAAAAAGCTATTACATATTTTGATATTACAAAGAGACACTTTAATATTATTTATCTGTAATAGATAAGATAAACAAATACTTCCAGCTAACCTACACAGTTTATTTAATGTCATTATTTACAAAAGTGTTTGCATAGTTGAAATCCTCCCCTAAAAGATAAATTATGTATTAACACGTGGTTAAATATTCAAATGATTATAGGTAGAATTTTATTGCCCGTACAAAAATAGCGGTGGGCGGGGACAGGAAATCCATTACCCAGTGAAATACACCTAGCATTAGGTGTTATAGTGATGTAATGGCAAACAATATTACATGTATGATTAAATAATTGATATATAATTTTATATGTAGGTTTTACATCTACTAATTACAATATTAGAATAATTTTTATTTGATTATTTAATTTAATTTTTATTTTCTAATTTTAATTATGATTTAAAATATCATAACTAATTCAAATTTACATTTTAAATATTCATAGAGTATCTAACTTGATTTTTTTTATCTTTATTAATATGTCCAGCATAGAAAAGTGATATTTTAAAATCTGTAGAAACTTTATCGTTTTTATCGATTAATGCTAATTTCTAGTAACAATTTCAAAATTCTATTACTCCATGTTATCCCGAATCATTTTTTTATGTTCATTCTCCTCTCCATATACTTACTATCACTATGCCAATGTATCGCTCCGTCACTATATCAAATATCTAGAATAAAAACACATTACTTTTATAATATTAATAAAGATTATCGATGAGTATTTATATAAATAAGCACATCACTACACAATCATATTAGAGCTCAGCGTCACATTTTCTAATCTATATTCAAATTGGCGAAACCTACCTCCCCCTTTGTGAGTCTGCGAATATTTTTCCAATTTCGTGCGGAAACTCGCCTCCTATAAACATTGAATCCCATTTTCAACCTTAAATTTATATTAAATAAGAAACACCTAAAATATTCGTTTTATGGCAGGTTGCCATAAATTGAATAAAATAGCCCTATAAAAATAGTTAAAAACGGGAAGTCTTGTCGTTCACATTTAGTCTCTTAGTCGATATTGATATACTTACCTACTTGAGAAATTATTTTTTTTTTAATCTTTACTACGACAGTCTTTTTGTTTGTTATATTTTCATGGTAAAGATGCTAGATAAAGATTTTTTTAATTAGAATATTTTATTTTATTTATTTTTCGATGTGTTAAAGATATGGCATGGCTAAGATGAACTATTTACTTTAATTCTCATGAAATCAGGGGTTGTTTCCATTATTTGGATTTTGGTCTGCGTAAAGCTTACTAGTTTGTTAGTCAGCAATTATTATTTTATACAATAATGACAATTAGTTCTTTTTTGTAAAAACTTATTAGAAGAACAAATCTCTATAAGTAAATATATCTGAATGAGTATAATATAAAATGCTAGTCGATTTTTTCTGCTTGTACCTTTTAAATAGGTACTTGAACAGTATACCTGTATTTATGTTATAAACTTTTACCTAAGTAAAATAGTCGGTTGCAAATCGTACGTCTTTATTTTCAATATGGCGACATTTGTTACAAATCCAAGATGGCGCCGGGCGGACAGAGGGCCCTTGTTTGGACAGCATGGAACTCGTTACTAACATTGATGTTAAAAGGCTAGATAAGAAAATACTTTTTAATATACAATAACTAAAAACAGCTCTAAGTATAAAATATAATCTATATAGAAAATAATGAAAATTTTAAATTTTTACTGACCATCCTTGCTTCGTCTCTATTCAACTTTAAGCAGCATATTCATTACCGTTGGAGCCCCTTGATGTATAAGTTAAAAAGAAGCCCATGTTCCTAATAATAAAATTAAAACAATGAAATATATCACTTTTTTCCTTTTCCGTGAAATAAATACAGAAACATTTCCTCCTATCTATGATATTATTATAGATTTAATTTTAATTCCGGCTTAAACTTAAAAGTCGCTACGTAGGCTTAAATATATAATTATTCATTTAGAGACAGATCGCAGATCATTGCTATATCAATTTACTCGACCCGTTAAACTTAATAAAGTATATTTAAAATGAAATAACTTTGATTCTTCCAGTTTGAAACTATCCGAGATAGTGAATCCACGAACCAAAATAAGACGTCCAGTCCGGCTCATATTTATTTTTTATTTATTTATGATTATTTGCATGGGGCGCGCTGGATGTGACAACGCTCGCGCTATTGTTTTCCGAAATAATAACGAGATATGGCGCTTCCTAACATTTTTTTTTTCTTGTATGCCGTCACGAAAAACCTGCCCTCAGTATGCCCTTAAGCGAAGATAAAACATATTTTATAAAACGGCGTTTGAATAGCTTTAAAGAAATGCTTTCAATGTGACTAAATCGACTTGAGATTTATGATGTTCTAACGTATAGATTATTCTCACGCTTTCTGTATATCTTTTTTAGGAATATACTTTTCGCTTTCAATTACTGTAACAATGTACTATAAGGCTACGAACATACAATGACGCACTCGACTCTATTATTATATTTATGATTATCGGTAAGTTTTTTAATAATTGACTAGATAAATAAAATACTCAAAATAATAAAAACTTTTTTGTATCTTTTTATTTCCCTTTCTTTGTTACTATATGATTATATTTTTAAAAATAGACGTTTTAAAATAAATTTAAACTGAATAAAAACAAAATAATTAATAGATTGCTAGAACTCCATCTTAATGGGTTTTATTCCTAGATAGTAGATACCCATATTTTCATAGATATGTTTTAAAATGTTAACTTTAATTAATAATAATGAATTGAATATCTTAATTTTTGTAGTTCAAAATGTACATGGATTTAGTAAACAATGCAAATAATTGTCGAATAAAGTTCATGAAAGATAAATAAGGTTTAAATACAATCGCATAATTAGCCACACAGGTTCGGAAGGACGCCATAAATCCAATTACTCCTGAATTAATTCGAACAATACAAAAGAGGAATGTTTTCGACGAAAAATACACCACTGAATGTGTGCGTTAAGAACATTTATCTATAATAATATACGATAGTGTCTTAAAATCATATACAAAATGTTACTGTATAATTAAATGTTCAAAATAAATAGCATACACGCAAATACAAATGGAATGAAAATTTATTATATAATAGCTCCCGATACATGTATATTTAAAAAAAATTAAGCTACTTTTAATGCATGTTAGAAGAATATCGTGGTCATTATAATTCGTTTGAATAAATTGACTATATGGCTAATTAAGTCACAAAAGAATGAAACACAAGCGGGCCAATTACCGAAATCCCAAGAAACGTCACGCGTCAGGCGTAACTTTAAAACAGCGGCGCGCCTTTGCATTTTTGGGGTCACTTACGAAATATATATACAAACAACAACTATAAACAATTTATTATTAAGGATTAAAATATTGTAATAATTGATGATTCCTTAGGTATGATGATTTCGTTATTTAATAATTCAACTTAATAAAATTTTGGTTAAAATGGTATTTTTTAATTTTATTATTTAGCTAGGTGCCTTAAAGTAACTTATGTGCAACTCAAAGTCTATATACTTATCTGTTAAAATTTGCTTTTTTGTTAAAATTGCTAAATTTCATCCAAATCCGCCCAGCCGTTTCAGCGTGAAAGAGTAACATTCATTTCTTACACACAGACATAAAAACTTTCGCATTTATAGATTTTTTTAACAGTAATTAATTAATTAAATAATATCTTATAACAGTCATAAATTATGATAGTATTAAAAAGAAACAAGTCAGTATCTATTTCTTTATTTATTTTTATATCATCATGTCTACGGAACCTAAACATATTTTGTGTTTTCGATGCAGGTAAATGAACACACCCATGTCGCCTATAAATACGGCTACTGTTTAATTGAAACATTATAAAAGATCTTATCTTAAACGAAGACAGAGACGGGCTTTTTGAACTCTGAGAATTTTTACTGCTTTTTTTTTATTTAGGCATAATAAGTCTCTAAGCTATGTCCACACAAATTATTGATTTAATTAAAATGCCTTACCTGCTTTGGGAGATTTAAACGTGAAGTTAATTATGCAATGTTTTGTACCCAAATATATAGTTTTGAAACTCGGAGTATTATTTACCCCAACATTTCAGAGAATTCATTACAAAATTGTTATTTTAATTGCAATAATTTTTGTAACAAAGCTATAGAATATATATTATTTACTTAAACATCCTTACTCTTTAAGTAAAACTCTATATTTATTCGTGAAACAAAGTAATCTGTAGACAAGTGCGAAAAGTACTAAAATATCTAACAAGCCACCGTGGAAAATAAATTTTAAAGAAAAATAGCCTCTATATCAAATAAGTTAAAGTTTAAAATATCCCACAGCAATATATGAATTAACGTAATACCTTTACGTAAACACCCAATGTAAGTGTGTCTGCAAGTGTAGGCCGTTCAATAAACAAGATAGGTCAAGTTATGTTTGTTGCTGGAGTGGTCGAGATGTAGGCAGCATATATTCTAATGGGCTATTAACATATAATGCTGATTGGATGGCAGATGATGTCGTGTGCATTGACAGTGGTACGAAACTTTTTAAGTTTATATCTTGACATAAGTTTTAGTAATAATCTATACATATTATAAAATTCTAACTAAGCCGAATCTGTACATTAAATATTTTTTGGAAAATCTTATTGAAATAGACATTATTATCGATGTAGAGGCCGAATCTATAGTTTTTAGAATTTTTGTCTGTCTGTCTGTCTGTCTGTCTGTTACCGCATCACAGAAAAACCACTGGAGGGATTTTGATGAAATTTGGTATGGTGATAGCTGGATATCCGGGTCAACATATAGGATACTTTTTACTGCGGAAAAATATCCCATCTCTGAGAAATCCATATTAAACGTTAAAACGTAAGTAGGGACGAACCCGAGCGGAGCGAGGGTGAGTCTCTAGTAAGCTATATTCTACGAACATTTTCATTACAAGAATACGTAAAAGTGTCTTTAACTATAACCCACATGATCTACGGTAGGGAAACAAATATCTCAAGAGAACTTCTTGTACTAGGTTAGGTTATAAAATGACCTTTGTCACTTTCAGGCTCATAAGTATATCTCTATAAAAACTTTTATCCGTTAACCTGATGTTACACGTAGGTGAATAAATGAATCACATGGTCAATTATGAACTCTATATATATATATATATATATATATATATATATATATATATATATATATATATATATATATATATATACATATATATATATATATATATATATATATATATATATATAAGGTTCTCTTTGATTTTATTTATAAGTAACGACTTATTCTCGCTACACCCGAGTTTACTCCAGGTTATATCATAGAATCAAGGTCTATCATAATATAATTAATTATTTATAAGAACACATTAAGTAAAACCTAACCTTAAGTATAAACAGTTAAAGTAATAAAAAAACAAAACAATATAACTAACTTGTATACTACTAGTACAGTCACAGATTAGTTATAATTTAATGTTTCAAATTTAATATGCAATAATTAACCATTTTTTACAAACCTTCTATTTATTCTGAACAAAACCAACAGTTATTGACCCATGACACTGTGATGGCGCGCGATACGGTAGCAAATAGCGCTACTTTCGCGATTCACCTTACCTCACACTATTCGAATTAACCTTACTACCTTAGAATACGTCCATAATCATTCCAAATTAAACCATAAACCTTAAGAGCTAAGATCCAAAATAACTAAAAACCTGCATAAATTTAGGCTGATATGAAAGAAACACCATACAATCTCCATTATAAAATCATCATTTCGCTTCAAGAACAGCTCAAAAACTTAATAAATCGAACGAAATTGCACCTTAACTTTGTTACAATAAAGCTTAAAATAACTAATCGTAATGTTGAGACTTCCCCGTAGTCAGGTGATGAAAATGTTCAAAATTCAGGGAAATATAGGCGTAATGGCATGGAAATTGGGTGTATTATTGTGTAAAGTATTCGATACGCGTATCGCTTTGGAATAAATAGATGTATGCATGAAGAGCAACACAAACTGCACTGTTAGTGCACCACGCTTTTGTAGGACCTAAATGGGGATATGATGTCATGGAAACAGCTTTCAGGATAGTTACATAATTTAATAGGATAACATTATGATACAGAATGATTTTATAAATGACTAGCGACTTATCCTTAGAATGTAAATTTTTGTTATAAAATAAAAGTAGCCTATGTTACTCCTTATACCATCAGCTATTTGCCAGTGAAAGTCCTGTCAAAATTGGTCCAGCGTTTTGAAGCGTAGCCGGAACAAACGGATAGACAGACAGACAAAAATTTTAAAAATTGTGTTGTTCTTATATGTACCTACAGTATATAATTTCATATGCATTTAGTTAGAAGTTGTTATTTTGACATTACAAACAGACTCTTCAATTTTATTTATTTGTATAGATAGATTAATTATTGTCGATTCGTCAATGCCAATAGTAAAAAAAAAAACATTAAAACTTAAAAGATAAATAGACGATGAAAATAGAACTAAATAATTACTTTGTTTTAAGCTTAATTTCACTTTAAAACTTAGCAATAGAACTAAACGTTTTTCGAAATAAAAGAAAAACGTTCATCGTGTTAACTATAATATGATTATAATTATTTTAACATTTAATTATTACAAATAAAATTAAAGACTATCATAAAAAGTCTACCTCCACACATTCCTGCAGTCCGCGTCGTGTGGGCTGAAATAATAGGCTCGCACACTGGGAGGTATTGAGACATCAGCCGGTATTAACTGCTTCGTGATTCCCTCCCCTCTCCCTCCCTCCTTACTCTCCCTTCACTCGTTAGAAAAGTGCCATAAAGCCAGGCATTCACATTCTATTTTCAAATTTTAGGAATAAAAAAAACGAATGACAGTCGATTGAATGAACACTTCGATTTGAATTTGGAACGTAAATTCTTTAATATCATGAAAAACTAACTAATTTTGTCTCCTCCGTAGGTAATATGGATTATCAGACTTGCATTTTGAAAACTACTTTAATATTTTTGAATAGTATATTAATTGGCGATAGATGTACATTGTATATAAAATAGCGATTAATTAGTACGGTGAATGAACTAAAATTATATAAAATATGTATGTAATATTATCGTAGATCGAATAAAATATTAAGTACAATCTCGATAATTACTTAAGCGGCGACTTAGTTTTTTTAACACATCCTCCGTATATATAATGGTAGGTATCAGACTCCGATATATAATAAAGTTTGAATCGATTTAAATGTTTTAGTACTATTTTATCAAATGCTGTTGCAAGACAATACAGTGATCTATCTGCACGTATACATTTGTAGGTAATATATACGTAACTACGCAAATCAGAACATTTTTGTATAAATAACTAAGCATTTTAAACACAGTAAGTGTTACAGAAGCGCACATTTACAAAAGGTACTAGAGTATAACAAGTTAAGGCATATTTCGTTGAGACATAAAATCAAAAATCGTTATCATAAATTTAATCTATTCAATTCCGGTAGCTGTTACACATAGACCTAATAATCATCAATATATAATCGAACGGTGCACTCTTAATATGCTGCACCTCTTAGCTAAAAACGGCCTAAATTATCTCGGAACTTAGAACAGAAAGATTAGTAGAAATAACAGTAGCTTATTTCATTATTATACTACCTAGGTGTATTATTTTAGTAAATCAAAAATAAAATAAAAAACGTGTGTGTGTACTTATGTACGCACGTAAGAAGTTATACTTCTTTGGCGTAACAGAACAAAAATAGCTAAAGGTTTCATCCCGTATGTCAAAACTCTGTTTGTAAAAGGAATGATAAATTAATAAAATAATTAAATATGCCTTATATTAGGTATATTACAACCATATATTTATAGAATATCATTCAAGGAAAGAATATAATGTTATATATCATTTGTCAGACAATAACAACGGTTACCATGACAAGAACAGTTATCACCTAACTTCATCATGTCGCTTTTTGGCTGTCAGTGTCCGCGCGCTTCGTAAAAATTTTACTCCCATAATTTTTTCCAAACGTCCCAAAAGAAGTATAATTTTAAAAATATATAATACTGTTTCTATTGTAGATACAAGATGAATAAAAAAGAAATAAATGGGCATCATAAATCAATACGCACTATGGTTAGTGCACTATTATTTATTATTATCATTATAGCTAAATCTGGACCAATAATTTTTCTAGTGATTTAACTATATTGACCTATATTATAAATGTTTGCTTGATGCCATGTTTATATTTCCCTGGTTTAGTCCAAGATCCATTAATGAAGCTAAAAGCCACTAATCGCCCTGTTTCCGCCACCGGGTAATTAACGCTTTAAACACGCCGCGTTTTTTAAACGCCTTTTTATTTTATTTACTGTTGTATTGCTCTTTTTACTAACGGTGGTATTATATGGTCAGGTCCAATTAAAAAACTTAAAATGATAATTAAGATTGACTATAATATCTTTGCTTGTTTTTGATAAGTATAATGTTATTGAGATGTTTTCGGGTTATTGTAATTTAAGTGGGGACATATAAATTCTTTTGAGAAATATTTTTTAAGTAATTTGATATTTATATGTAAGTTAAATGTAATACGATAGTGAGTAATAATGGTTTATCTACACTAATATAATATTATAAAGCTGAAGTTATTGATTGTTTTTGTTTGTTTGACCATGATAATCTATGAACGAGCAAGTTTGACAAATTCTTGGTACATTTTATCGCGCATTTTGAAAAGGAGTCTAATAAAGTTGCTAACTATTGACCGAAGTGTCATAGTACCTAATTGATTTATTGAAATCCTAAATATATAGTTTTTTTTTTTATAATCTACAATACTCAATATAGAAACTAGCTCTATGTAACTCCTGCGCATGTATTAAAAAGCGCTAACAGCATTAGTGAAACATCTTAAAATAGTCTTCCGTTGTGACAAAAAGCAAAGTGGCGCCTGATCTTTGACGCCTATATTTGGTATCCAATACGACTAGAGTCTAGAGCACACTTCATGCGAGGCGAAATATCAAAATTATATTATTATAGCTCTTCTTGTTAATACATACTACGATAATCTTAATATATAAAATTCTCGTGTCACGATGTTGATCCGCGATGAACTTCGAAACAACTTATCTGTAACGTTTTTTTTAAATGTTTGATTTGTTTCAACTTAAAATGGGTTAGTTTTTATCCCAATTATTATTACTATTCTTTATTGCACTTACATGTAAAATACAGAAATTATCAAACAATAAAATTAGCAAAGGCAGACTTACCTCTAGAAGAGATCTCTATTTCTTTTTTTAATGCAAAATTAACGATTTAAGCTCAAAGCAACATAAAATTTTTAATTTAACATTTTATTTATCTCATGTTCCAACATAATTTGTCATAAATAATTAACGTACGAAGTTATAAGTGTGCCACAACAATGCATGGCAGGGTATATGATATAAGAATATAACCGAGTTGGTTTTTTTTTTTTTGCAAGAAAGTCATGTAGAGTATTTTTATCCTAGTACAGTAAAGATATGATTACCGTATACACTATACAGTATATATCAAATTAATTTTTTTTATTACACAATTAGGTTTTGAAAAAAATAGGGGAGGGTCGCTAGTTTTTCATAACTTTAGTATTTAAAAAAAAACTCTAACTAAACTGAAAATTAATTTAACGATCTCTTTACTTCATCATTATTAGTATTAAGATTTCTTTCTAAGTTATGTTATTTTTATCTAGGTTTTATAAAAAATTAAAGAGTGCGTGTATGAATATGTACACGCGCAAGAAGTAAAACTTCTGTAGGTTATCGGTACTCTTTATGAAATTCAATTTATGTTTTAAATAATTTGAATAAGTGAGATACTAAAAATACCGCATATTAGGCATATTACAATCATATATTTATAAAATATCATTTAAGGAAATATAATATTATATATCATTTGTCAGACAATAACAACGGTTACCATGGCAACAAACGTACGTACATTTTTTCGTAACGCATGCACCAGTTTGCCCCCCAAGTCAAGCGTGCGTAAAGAAGTTTAACTTCAAAAAATCACTTACCCGTACTCTACTTTGTAACTTTATTTAACTAGCTTTATATTTACCATTCTCTTAACGGTTAGCATTACTTTGTTTGAGTTTTATGTTTAACACTATACCTCTTTAATGATCTTTTAATGTATCATGATTCTTCTTATTTGGATGCAGAGACACATGCCACTTCAATAATAAAAGCTTGTATCTCAAGAGTATACCGTGGTCGTACGTAAAAGAAACTAACTAAAATATGTAAAAACTTCTTATTTTTATATCTCTATCATTCCTGTCTTTATCTTGTTCATTCTACGTGACACTGGTGCAGTTAATTTTGCTCAATTGATCATTATCATTCATGATCATGATCAAATTAAATATTATTACAAATTCAGAATAAATATGTCATGTTATTTTTTATCTACTAATGAACTATCTTGACTTTTATTTTAGTTTATAACTGGGATGAAATCAATCTTATTAGTAAATTTTACATTTACTTTATAAATTGTATACGTAAAAATATCGTTTGATTAGCATATATTCACTTTAACCGAACACCTTATCTAAATTCTTCTCGGATATCCCGTCATATATTGACTTGAGAAAACTCTACCTATAAATATTATTATAAATATTTCTTTCTTAGCTAAATACAAAAAAATCTAAAGACATCTTATCAATTTCTTACAGTCTATGATTTAGACATAATTTTCGCCGTAAATTAGACTTTTACCGCTTTTCGACACTGTCGCTCGTAAACACGTGTTAATCGTCACGCTGTCACGTCATACATGGTTCATGCCAGTCTCTAAACACTTGCCTTATTTTATGCGGCGCCTGTTCTTAACGACTTGCTAACATATGCTGATGACGGATCTCATATTGTATAATTAATATTATAAATAATTAATACTATAATATAATATATACTTTAATAGTTTTGAATATATAATATTGGTAAATTTTGGTGAATGAATAATTATATTATATTAATTTGAGATTAATTAGGGGTGTATGATATACAGTAGACTAAAAGAGCGAATAAATAGAATGAATAAGTTTCGGGTAGACATTTTTTAACTCTGTGTTTGGTTATTTTTATCTGTGCTTTAACACTTCTAAACGTTTAAAAGAAACTAAAGTAGTTTAGGACTACAGTTTTAATCTAATGACCTAGGTTCTTAGCTAGACTTTTACAGTTTTACACTTTTACAGCACATCAGTTTAGTATGATATAATTTTAAATCACAGTACAATATATTATTTTTAAGCGTCGTATTTAATGCTATAGAAGAGAATTATTAACTCATATATTTAAACGAGCAATTCTTGTATATTTATTTATACCACCGATCTCGGAAACGACTCTAAAGATTTCGCTACAATTTGGTACGTTGGAGTTTTCGAGGGCGAAAAATCGATAGATTAGTCTTATGCCTAGGAAAACGCATGTTTTGAGTTTTCATGTGGTTTTCTTTCGCATTATTCCACGTAAAATATGGTCGCTAATTTCGCACGCTCGGACATAAGCATTGTGGTCAAACGGCCAAGGCGCAAGATTGACAATCACAGGGTTTGAATCTCGGTCGGATACAAAGTTTTTACTTTTGTTTTTTTTCTGTATTTATTCAAGTTTTTAGTTTAAAAAAAAAATAATACTTCTGACCAAAAACTCCGAGCGAAGCCCGGTCGTCCAGGTACATATTACTAATATTTAAAGCATCCTAATACAGCAAACACATCTCATATAATGCTGAAAAAAAAACATAACGATCCTTTACACCCTTAGGTACTTTTTATGAACTCGGTAACCCATGTTTTTAAAATCCAATTTGCAATTTGCTAAAACCAATCACAATAATTTTTATTTTTAATTAAGGCTTACGTCAATTCTAAGGTTTGGGAATTAAAAAAATAACATATAACAATACCATTTGGTATCTACAATTTAAGTAATCCTTTGAATTATCTTAATATAACTCTTATTGCTGACAACATAAAGACCAATATCGTTGAAGATATTATTTCTGAGATAAATATTTAACTTTGTTTTAGACAATCAGGTTATTTGTCAGGTAATAATGGCTAGAACCGCCCACAGAAAACATGTTAATTTTAACGTTTTTATAATGAAATGAAAGCTTTTTATGACCATCTAACCTAAAATTAAAATCTCCTGTTGCATAAATATCGAATGACACTAAATAGATTTTTTGTACTAATATCTGCCTCTGTCTTTTTCTTTATATCTGTCTATTAATTAATGCTATTAAGTAAAAAGAAAAGTTAAAACAACGGGAAGACGCATAATTATTCATTAAAGCTCAACCTATAAAATTTTTGCTAATAATAATTCTTTAATAATCAAAATAAATGTACCATAAAATGATGCGTAAAATCTTGAAACAATTACAATTCAATTATTTGCAGCCGACATTAAAAACTTAATTGAGACATTCGGCTTTATTGCCAAATCTCATGCTTTATTCTGGGCAGTAAAATAAATTTAAGAATTTGATATACCTTTCAGTTTTATAGATATTAAATTGCTATATATAAACAAAAACAAGATGAAATTAATTAGCATATGATAAGTTCGGCTAGAATGTGAATTCTGAAATGACGCATTCGAGGATTCAAGCAGCCATTACAATAATAATTTGCTTTAAATCTTACACCGTCAATCTTTACATTAATGTACTACATTAATATTAGTACCTATGTAATATTAATCTCTGGAATACTGAACTACACAAAAAAAATCTTTTACTTAAGCCAAGCTTTTCTATCTCTAAATAACTCTCTCTAAATAACATAAGTTGCGCCCTGAAACATAAGATTTGTAAATAAAAATATATTTGATCATATTGTATACATACATATTATGTTTATCGACCAAAGAAAGGTTCAATTACACATTTATCGTAAGCAAGTATCGAATTCGTAGTCATCTAGGACCTAATAAAATAAAAAAGGTGATGAAACTTTAGCGAGTCATTCTGCGTACGCCTGCGACGTCCCAAAAAAAAGTATTTGAATAAAATCAATTAAATAAAAAGTAAATTTTTGTATGTGGGTAATTCTCACGAAATTCCGAAATTCTTGTCCTTGGAGTTTATATAAAAATCCAATAAAGAAATGGATGTTACTAATATTTCTATACAATCCACATAACTATATCTAAAAGTTTCACATGAGATTTTAGAGCTGTAAAATAAATAAATAAAAATGCATAACCATAATGTTTCTAATATCATTCCCTCACTGTGTCCCAAGTACCAATTTTATTTACTTTTATTTACCAAAAAAGTACAAAAATCATTCGAATCATATTCAAGTAAGTTGGATTATTTAAAAATATTATAAATTTATGGGAAAAACCGAAATTAGCGTCATAAAGTAAACAACGCGTTAAAAATTTGAATATTTATATGTGTCTCACAAAAATAAATCATTCCCTTACACTATTACTGACAGTTGAATTATGAACGCATTTTAAATAAAACACGAACGCTACCATTAGTTTTTGAAAGTTGGCACTAATGTCAATTTATCAAAATGGCGAATTTTCTGTGATTGTGTTCGGGTGTGCGCTGCAAAAAGATTTTATTAATTATATGGTTAAATTAAATTTTTGATCGTCATTTCATCACATTCTAAAAAAACAAAAGGTAAGGACTTGAACTGATTATAAGTTGCACATATAAGATGGCTTTTGGGAGTAATTTCCTTAAGCAGAAAAACTGTTTTAAAAGTAAGGTTATGTCACGAGTCCTTTACGGTTATTCTTTATTTCGTCATTCCCTCATCATCATTCCCTCATAAAAAATTATGGTGAGGGAATGATGATATATGAGGGAATGATTTTTGGGTGGTCTAACTGGCTTTTTTTATTGTTTGCTTTTATTAACTCTTGAATTTATTGTTGCAATATCGTTGTAGGTAAAAAATGTCAAGAAAAAAGAAGATAAGCAAAGAAGAAGCTAAATTAAAAAAGCAAGAATATGACCGAAAGCGTAGGGAAAAAATGAAAGCTGATCCTGTAACACATGAAATACTTCGCGAAAAAGAAAGAATTAAATACCTAAAAAAAAAAAGAAAAAGGTCAAGTAAAACCTATATCCGCAATGAGTTCCCGAGAAAGAAGGCAAAAAAGGAAAAACTGGAAGAAAAATAGCCAAACATATAGAGACAAAACAGTGAAAGCGCGAAAAAATTTAGCAAGACTGTTAGATGAGACACCACCTCCTAACCCAGAACCTATGCAAAATAATGATGAATTAAGAAATCTGGCAGTTAATCGGAGAAGGCAGCAACTCAGAAGACGTAGAGGAATACTTTATGAAATTTACTTGACAATGAAGTCCTTATTCACATAGATTTCAGCGAAAACTATTGTTGCAAATATAACGAAGAGATTCAGGCAGTACATTTCGGAGGTGCAAGACAACAAGTTACTCTACATACAGGAGTATTATATTTACGCGAAAATGACACTGTAAAACCCTACACGTTTTGTTCTCTTTCTGAAAATAATAGACACGATACGATGGCAGTATGGGCACACTTATTACCAGTTTTTGAGTGGCTTAAAAATCACAATCCAAACATTCACAGAATACACATGCTAAGTGATAGTCCAGTCAACCAGTACAAGAACAAGTTCATGTTTCATCTAGTATATCATCATATAAATGATTTGTTTCCGGGTGCGACATTTTTTGCGTGGAATTATTCAGAACCAGGCCATGGCAAAGGTGCTCCTGATGGCATAGGTGGCACATTAAAAAGAACAGCTGATAAAGCGGTGGCTGAAGGCAAGGACATCGTAAATTTGAAATCTCTCAAAGACATTTTGTTGGCAAGATGTTCTTCAATAAAGCTATTTAAAGTTACCACTGCTAATATCGCGAAGATAGAAGACTTAGTCAAACAGTCAACCATCATTGCTGCATTTCGTGGAACCCAGAAAATTCGTCAATTTGTCTTCACTAATGATGTCTTGGAATTTAGAAGTCTTTCATGTTGTCAATGCGCAGAAAAGTGTAAACATTTTCACATGGGATATTACAAATCTTCAAAACCTTGCATTGAAAAACCAAAGTCCTTTGAATTAAAAACACGAAACAAATCTTATGATGATGGACATTCGTCAAATGATATTATTTGTATGGACAGTAATATCGCGTATAATATTGGTGATTATGTACTTATCAAATGGGACGAAAATGTTTACCCAGGGGAAATAATATCAATTTCTGAGGAAGGCGCTTTAGTAAACTGTATGAAAAGAGGAACTAAATCTTGGAAATGGCCTAAACTCAGAGATGAGCAGTTATATGCCTGGCATGACATTCTGAGGAAGATTGAGCCTCCAAAATTAATCAGTAAGGGTTGTTATTTTATAAAAGACTTAAACTAGTTTAAAATATTTGATTAAGACTTTAATTGTAACTTTGAGACTGAATCGTTTAAGATTACAAATTTTAAAAGTAGGTAATTTCACTCTTTAATAGTACCTACTAAATAAGAAGTATTTTTTGTTTGGAAAAAAGCCAGTTAAGTTATAGATTTTGTTTTGTTGATTTTGATACTAAACATTCATTTTATCTATGAGACTAATGTTTAAAATAAGAAGTTTTCCTGTTTTTAAAAATGCTGTTAGATGAATCTTTAAGTTAGCAAGGATTTTGTTGTTATTGTCATTTAATTGCTTTAATTTAGTGCCATAATAAATTAAAATAAGTTTAAATTAGAATTATGCCAAAGTGCTGCAATAATTTTGTGATTTGCTGAAATTACTCATTGATCTTACTTATTGTTTAAGAACAAAATTTCATTTAATAAAAAGATTTCTTTGAAAGAAAACTAATTTCATTTAAAAAGCTACATGACTTGTCCGCAATAATTATTCCCTCACCTTAATTGTCATTCCCTCACTTTGAATTTTTTTAATGTCCTCATAACTTTCATAAAACGCGATAATTTTTGGGACCACTATATAATTTAATTCTAGTAACATTAGTACTATCAAATTCACAGAAAATAAATATCAAATAATTTCAATATTTTTCGTCATTTTAAGATAGCCGAATTTCGGGATTTCGTGAAAATTACCCATGTATGTTTGTACTCCATAGTGCCAAAATGATTCATCTCTAGGCATCTCTAGGCATGCAGCCCAGTCAAACAAGGGAAAGCCGCTAGTTCAGAATAAAAATCAAAGAGTGGTGGACGTTGTGGTAGGATGAGTAAGTGGGGGACAAATACAAACGAGCGAAGCCGAAGATAGTAGCTAGTAAAAGCTATAAAATAACATGGGTTCAATATGTAATATCGTAAAAAGCAATTAAAGCAGTAACATAAAGTTAATTGTGCACTGCTACTATCTGTGATTGAGATATCAATAAGGTTAATTGAGAGATTTAGGTTTATCTTGAAGAATGGTCGCCTTTGTTCTGGTGTGAGCCGACGGTAATCTTTGTTATTCGGCTTAAGGTGAAATATGCTTAAAAATGTACATAAAATAAATTCTGAGAATTCATACACAAATTTTTGCGATTTTGAGTTTATATTTTAGTTTAATATAGTTTACATATTACTATTCTAGTGTTGTAGTTGATAAAATATGCATAGTTCTTTTTCTTTAGATACAATTCAACAAATACCTTTGATTATAAGAATACTAAGTTAATGATTTCAGTTCAGCTAGTTTTATTACGAATTTGTGTTTAGAAATTAACATCTTTAATTATTTATAAACCAACATATTATACTCGTATTCTTATAATTAATAAATCTTTTTTTTTTATTTAAATATAATATTTTCTTAAAATTAACAATTCTGTAAATAATCGTAAGAGCTGCTTTGTGATTTTATCTTATAGTTAAAGGATTTTTATTTTATTTTATCATTTCTGATCTTTGAAGATTTTTGATATCAACTCAAACAAACATCGCCTTAAGATCGTTAAATTATAATCGTTGTATGTTTACTGAGTTCGTTTTTTAATACTTTAAATTTACTAAATTGATCATAAAACAGCGAAATGGCTGCATCCAAAGCGCGTTCGACGTTAATTTTATATGAATCACTAGTTGTTACATTCGACTTCGCCTAAACTATATTTGGAGTAGATACTCCGACTGAAGAATAAATTAATTATTGGCGAGATATTTAACTATTAAAATAGTTTAACTCAACTTTATTTCTGTTTGTTGTCATATAAATAACATCATATATCTAGGTCGTCTACGTATGTTTTAAATAGATATAAAAAGTTATGGTGAGTGTTCCCTAAGAGATCCACAGATGCTATCACAGATTTTTCTGTAGGCTTTTTTAAAACCTATAATTTTGTAATATATTGCTTAGTATATCTCATAATGTTTACAGCGTTAGCTATATCAGCGCATGGAAATAGTTTTTTTCACAAAACACTATCATAGTTCAGCCATTTTGTAAAAAAAAATTACCTATTTTATACACAAACATTCCTTGTTTCTTGCTTTTTCTATTAGTGAAATCTGTATCAAAATCCGTTGTATGGTTGGGAAGAAGTAAACTGAGAAACAGACAGACAGACAGCGATTTTTTTATATAGGTACTATGCAATATGCATAGATTTAGATAAGCGACTTGCGCCTGAACTACATTTGTTTACCCAATAAAATGAGAGATTTTACCAAACTAAATTGTTAAATATCTATGTAAATTATAACGTATATATCTATGTAAATTATAACGTATATATATAAAATGTAAGTAATAACCTTGCTACTTATAGTTTTTGGGGCTCGGCAGAACAGTCATTGTTTTCCCATGGGAATGATAATTTTTCTATAGCTATAGGTACTAAATGTTGACCCGAGTAATAAGTTATTACTACACAGAATTTAGTTAAAACTCTAAGTACATTTTGCATGAAATGCACACAGATATACAGACAAAAATTTCAATAATAATTTTTTTTTTTTTTTGGGATCTATGTTCTGTACACAATACGTAACAGTTATTGTTTTTAAAAAATATTTATTAATTGATTACAGATTGCGCTTTGTTACTATTATTATATGGGTAGATTTTCATTAAAAAACAATTACTCGCATTTAATAAGGAAGACGGTTTTATTTTTTACTAGCGGCTCACCCTCGCTTTGCTCGAGTACGCCTCTAGAAAACAAAAACAAATCTATCCCATGGAAACCGTAGGTTTTTCCGGGATAAAAGTAGCCTACGTGTTATTCTGATGTATGAGCTATATTATTGTAAGGTTTCATTAAAATCCATTCTGTAGTTTTTGCGTGAAAGAGTAACAAACTTCCATACATCCAGATATCCTCACAAACTTTCGCATTTATAATATTAGTAGGAAGTAGGATAATAGGGACACATAGCTATGTGTTTATGTATCTACCAACTTATTAACCATTTTTAACTTAATTAACTGTACATAGTTTGTTTCTAAATTTAAAACTTACCAACCTAAAACTTTCAACAGCACAAAAAAGGTCAATCACGAAAAATTCCAAGTAAGATTCCCAGAAATAAATATCAAAAGAAGATCGCCACCATGCCATATTTTACACTAATTATAAAATGTCAGAAATTAAATCAATTACTTTTCGACGGGATCGGCGTTTTTACCTTTTTGTTATCAAATAATAATAAATAATGTCGCGCAGCAGGTGAGGATAGGCCCTTTTGTGTGTTTGTACGTAACAAAAAACATCTTTATGTCTTGTGATTTGGTCAGTGTTATCTTTTAACAAAATATACTCTATGGAGCAGCGTGAAATAGTTCATTGAGGTAAATACAAGAGCTGATATTATATTATTTGTTATTTCTGTTTCATTTTAATAATATAATGTTATTATTTTAATTTAAGCAAAACAAATAATCTAGAACATCCTAAACGGATCTGGTAGATATTATTGAATGTTTAGAAAAGTGAAAGCACTTATTTAAATTAATCTCTCTCCCCCCGTAAAATATACTGAATTCTTACTTTTTCCTGTTTATTAGTAAATGAAAAATTAATATTAATATATTAATTATATAATTCGTTAAAAATATCATTTATGTTTTCTTTTAAAAATTACATATACAAATTTAATATTATCAAAGTTATTAATATTCTTATAAAAGGTAATAGCCCCTCACAACATATCGCCAGGGGTCAGGTAAAGGAGGATTTTTACCGATTTTTTTGGTAGCGACGAGTGGAGATCGTTAAGTGAAAAAGGACCAGTTTCGGTCCTTTTGTAGGCCAAATGTTAAAATCCGGACGGTAGCGGCAACTACATATTATCAGACTAATTAATCGATGTGTTTTCACAAGCGGATTTTGAAACTTCTTAATCGACTATTCTTTTTATAATATAATGTGAACATAGCTTGACTCTAAATGGTTGACAAAACTTAAGGTAATAGTGTTGTTGAATGATTCAGCAGATTTCTTAAGAAGTGTGGCTTTGAACGTGGTTATAACAGTTTTAGTTCCATTTTTTTTAATGTGTATAAATCGTAGGAACCTTCCATAAATATTATATAAATTGTACTAACTCTCTAACTTAAAACTGTGTATAGATGCACCTTTTAAAAACTTTTTCAGGTCCAATTTTTTATTACTGACAAAGTTTTTAATAAAACGTTTTTAAAGCTTAGGTAACAACGAGATCATGTAATAATACTAATAATAATAAACTTGCACATGGCACAACTAAATAAATACTTTTATTCTATGAAAGCATTTAGTTTTTTTTTATGATGACTTTCTATGCTTTTTACTCAAATATTTTACTTAACTTGCTTAGTGCTTACTGTCTATACAAGCAAAGTTTTGACATTTTTTTTTTTTCATTTTAGTGTCCAATCTAAGTAGCACAAAACACTTTTCAAAGATATAAAATACCATATGGTATTAGTGTGGTCGTGTCTCTTCTTACTTACAACTTTGACTATAATTTTACTTTAGTCATTTCGATGAGACGTTCTTCCTAAACTATTTGAAAAAACTACTAATTTAACCGCTTTGACATTTCGAAACCGTCAAAACGGCGGAGAGTCGAAATAAAAAAAAATGGAATGATAAAATCATATTATCTACTTCTTATTTTTTTCTTTAAATGGTGGTAGTTATACAACATATCATGAGGAAATCTGCATGTATGAGACAACCTAACTAGTTTTCGAAAGACATGTGAAGTCCACCAACCGCACTTGGCCAGCGTGGTGGACTATGGCCTGATCCCCTCGTATTGAAGAGATGCTCGTGCCCAGCGGTGGGGCGTTAATAGAGCCGAATTATTATAATGTTCTCCGTATAATGTATTGATGATTAAATAAAAGAAAGAAAGATTTATCTTATAAAACACTTAACATAAAAATTATCTACCCAAAGTGCTACTTCCAAATACAGAACGTCAAGTGTGCAGCATTCATAAATAATAAAACACGAATCGATTTAATGCCCATAAAAAATATCGACTCGAATTGAAATCGACCGAAACACATTAGAGTCGCGTTGACAAAACATGATAAATGATCAAATAAAAATATACTTCATAAAAATTCATTCCCATTATTAATTCTCGTATGTAAAAAATGAAGAATGTCTGGGTTTTTGTTAATATTACCTTTAAATAAAATCGTTAGCCACACTCGAAGATTCCGACCCGTCGATTAAATTACATGAACTTGTGCCTTTGAACAAGGAATTCAATAGAAATAGTATAATAGAAAAAATATATATATAGGTACATTTATGAAAGTTTATCAAAGAAGATGTGTTCTCGTTTTTTGTAAGAACTCTCAACGAAAAAGTCATCATATAATTTTTGAATTTTCACCTATATAAAATTTCACATTATCAAACTGACAAAAGATTTGTAGGTAATATTTAAAAATGATAAAACAATTTTTGTCTTTTATCAAGTTAATTAAGAAATGAACCACTTCTAAGGTAATCATTAGTCTTAGTCAATAAGGTTAACTTTTTATATTTAGTTGAAATGCCACCTTCACTGTGTTGAAATGTTGGTAATATTTATTACGATTATATTAATGTAATAGATATAACTTCAGCCATAACTCATTGTTTTATGTTATGTGTAATTATGTTTAGCGAGTGAAAGAAATGGCGATAGAACAGAGTACAATTTAGTCGTGGAATATGGATCCACTACCTCATCTTGCCGTTCTTAAAAGTTATTTACTATATAATAACAAGTGGTTTACCACTTCATTATATCTGGACTTATAAAAATTTTAATCGTACTACATTTTTTAATACTATAGAAATTTATTAATTATGAAAATTTTGATCAATTATCTTTTATGTCCCTATTTATATGAATTTTCCTCGATTTCATATGCGCCATGAATATCGTCCACACGAAACTCGCCAGACTGACGAAAACTATTCTATTTTTTTCAGACACAAAATAAAAATTCACTGTCTGAGCTGTCGGCCAGAAGATTACACCCACTTTGTATGTCGGCCAGAACTTCTCTTTCACTTCATTAATACATGACTTCAGCGGTTTCATTTCAAGAAGACTCATCCCGAAGAAAAAATATGCCATCGCTATAGGAGAATATGAAACTTGCTCTAACAAGGCTCTAGTTACAGCAGTTTTTAAATCTTTCTTCTTAAAGAACTTGCTCGTATACTTCATCCAGCCGTAAAATACGGGTGCCATGAAAAATGTGCCGAAAATTCCGAATCGAGCGGCTCTAGGCCAATTAATAGTGTCTAAGTTGCCGTACTCTATGTATTCTTGCACTATGCTGCAGGTCGGCCAAATAACGGCGTACGATATCATTCCCCGGACGAGCGGGAATTGACTTTTTAGATGCAGAACTTTTGTTAATATAGTCATCGTAAATTTTGTTGGTTTGACACATTGACATTTTTAAGTTTTTTTTTTTTTTGATTTAAGGATAGATTATTTATATTCTTTTTATTTGATAGAACATAGACAATTTTGTATTCTAATAAGTTATTAATTATTATTAATTCATCTTAGAATTGTTTTGTTATTAAAGTTTGTAAACTTGAACAAATTATAATTAATTAGAACAACTTTAAAACGTTATTAAATGTACCTGCCTTCTCTAATACATCCAGTTTTGATTTCTGCTTGCAGAATGCAGAAGCCATTTGTATATATAAAAATACAACGATGTGTTTTAGTGCTGTGATTATAGGTGGATGCAGATAAGAATCGGACTACTATTGTAATTGTGAAAGTGTATGTGTGTTTGTATGATTGTTACGCCTTCACATGTAAACGGCTGGAGGGATTTGGATAATATTTAGTACACCGATAGAAAATAACCTAGAGTAACACAAGAGGCTATTATTACGCACGTAGAGAAGCACCCAAAATAAGCGAAGTGAATCGCTAGTTACATGTAATGATTTGAACAAATAATATATATAACCTTAATTTTTGAACCGTATAATCTACAATAAGGTTAAACGTGATACATAATTATCTTCCGCTAATCACCGGCGCGGCCACACAGAGCGACGGTCACTTAGAACAATCGGTTTATTTGATTATCTTATTGGGATGAATAGTATCGATCCGCCTTTGAGATATGAACTGATGACACAGCACTTTTTCACTAATAGTATATTATATTGAATTTGTCTGATTAAAAATAGTAGGTATACTTGGTAAGTACCATGTAAATATAATAAAATAAATATTATTATTTACCTAGAATATTTATTTATGATATAAAATACAATCCATAGATTATAAAGTGAAAATATTATATTTTTATATTCTTTATGGTTATAGACATACTCGTATATTAAAATATTAATAATTAAGTATATAAATTATTCATAAATAATTTATTTTTTATCACAGAGATAATTTGTAACCTGATATAGCAATTTTTACTTTTTTATCACATCGCTACTTTCACACAACTGCCAGCGGGTATTAGTCAATTATCAGACAATTAATCAGATAGCAATTTGTATCTGATTTATTTTTGATAAAGAGGAGACAAAATATTTTTCTTAATAGATCTTAATGTGTTTTATTCATCTGGAAGAGATACGATTTAATGAGCACACGCAATCCAAGAAAGCTAATTGATATGTAGCGCGGCCAATTTTAATTATGAAGAATTTGTTGTTTTTATCATTAATCATACCTCTATTTTAGCAATAAGGATTATTAATTTATTAAAGATTAATATAAGAATATAAATTATGTTTATTTATTATAACAATATAGTATGTACGTTCAGTTTTTCAGTAAATAAGTATAGCATTTCGTTTTTAAAATGTATATTACAATGGCAGAACTCTGTATTATTATATATTATGCGCCTAAATAAACGTATTTTCCTACATAAATAAAGAGCGTTTAAGAAAAAGGCTTAGGTTCTTGAATGATGCTCCTCTACTCCTACTTACAACCGCATTTATTTCATCAACGTCACGTATTATCGAAGGTTAAGGTTGTCTATGATACAATAAGTTGGGAAGTAAGCTTTTTACATGAAATACCTATAATGTTACAACTTGCTTTAACATCAATCTTCAACCATAGTTTAAACGCGCTCTTGTCGATTTTTGTTCATACTCAGTCTTCACTATCGCAATCACTTCAGTATCGCGAAATAAATTTATAATATTAAACTTGAAACATTAAGTATAATATAGTACAAACACAAAAGTTTTAAGTAGTTAATGTACACTACACTAGTTTGCGTAGTGTAATGTGTAATCTATTAATGACAAAGAAGTAGTCAACGCCATCTTGTATTTGTTTTTAAAACCAAATCACGAATACATTTTTAAAAACCTTTGGAATAAAAATAAAAATTAAGTAACATAATATTCTTCTTCTGAAAAAGAAGAAGCATAATATTAAAGGTCACCAAAAAACTAAATAGTTAAAAAAGTTGTTTATTATTTTTCTTTTTAGTATTTTTTTATATAACGCCATCTAGCGTCGTACATTGTATTTAATTTTAAAAAAACCGCATATGCTGCCATCTATTAAACTTGATATAAACATCATTGATACACTAAGCGCGAAGCGCCATCTATTGAGTAGTAGTTAAACTACATTATAAGATGAAAAAATGATATAAACTAGTATTGCCACTGAACACTAGATGTCATTAATTGTCAATAAAATTTATAATTGTTTCAATCTATATTTCCTCTTTTATTTGCATATTTCAAAACAACATTAGATTGTTATATTAGATATTATGGATAGTTAGAGTTTATTAAACATATTTCACATTCCGAAATCACTGATGACTTAAAGTTTCTTTTAGTTTCTTTTTATTTCTAAGTTAGATTTATCTTTAGATTAATAAGCAAAAATTTTAAGAATTATCTGTCTATTTGTAACGTTATCTACACTTCTCATTAAATATACATCATCATCATTATATTGCGTATGGTACCTATATTATATATCCTTGTTAGTGTTAGTTTCATTAAAGTTAAGGTTATTAGGAATCTAACGTTAATTAGAAATACCGGCTTTGGTTGATACAACGGTAATGCGGTGTTTAATAACCCTAAAAATACAAACGTACATATATACATAACTTTTAGGTTTGTCTCTTTTGGAATAGGCAGAGGGGAGACCAAAGCTCCACGAGCTCTACATTCCTCTTTCGCTCCTTCCCTTGTTATTATTCACTTTTGGCCTGATATTCTTTAAATATCAAAAGCACTTGGTCTTCAAAAGTGCATCGAGGTCTCCCAATACTTTTCGTTTTACTCACTCTTCCACGATATACATGTATTTTAACCATTCTTCTTTCATTCTTAATATCACACTCATAAAACTTAAACTTGCCATGCTGTGAATGTTTAAGATATTAAATTTTGAGATAATAGAACTTCAAAAATACTTTCGACAAAAATTATTTTGAAGAAGTTATATTGACTACTTGTTACCCCAATGTATATCTTTAAAAAAAATCTTCTAAACCTATCAAGTGTAGGATGAAAATAAAGGTTTTTAAGAGACGATCGCAAAAATGTTTACAACTTATGTCTTTAAAAGTAATTTGGAATAAGAATCAGTTAAATGAAATTCCAAATGTCTAACTGACCAAAACTAAAAAGCTGTACGTAAAAAATTATTTACAAAAGTGAAAAACCTGATTGCGTAAAAGTGAACAAAAAAAAGATGGGAACAAGTTGACGAAGCATAGATGACATTCGTAATCTATATATCTACTACATATTTTGTGCATGAGGTAGGACGCTTTACGCTAACCGTTTCAGGACAAAAATCTGTTCCGCCATTACAAACGTTTGGCATGAGCGGAATCTGAAGCAATATACGTAATAATAATAATAATAATTGAATGTGAAATGTAGGGGCTATCTATCTGTCTACTATATTATGTAAATCTAATAAGACTTTCTTAGAACAAAATGCCATATGCCTAAAAATTCGCAGTTATATCAATATATTTAACTATTTTACTTACTTTAAAATAATTAATATTCTTGCGCACATTAATATAATAACCGCACGTAATCGTAAAATCTAGATAAGTAAGAAAAAGTATGTTATTTCAACAAGAACAGACATTAAAATTATGATGTTTTCTACAAAATAATAAAATAGGCCTGACGGCTTCCGGAATTGGTTTTATGATCTCTTAATTTTTTCCATTCCTTCCGTAACTTGAGATGCGTAGCTCATGCCGAGCCCGTGCCTCCTCGAAGTGAATCTGCAGCTTTACACTGTATTGAATAACAATTGTTTAATTTCAAATTACTAATATACGTTAATTATATTTGGCCAAATGTTAGATAAATTATTTTTCTTTACATACATTTTATCATAATAAAGTACTTAATACATATGTAATAGGTATTTCTGTCAATGCGGAAGGCCAAACAGGCAAAGAATTGAAAACATATTTAGGCGAGCAAAGCCACGTGTAATTATTAATATTAAAAATAATATAATATTAATGTTTTATTTTTAATATTAACTACTGCCCTTTTCAGTTTGAAAAAGATAAAATACAACAAACCTGAAAGGCTCTCTCTCAAATGACATTGATGAAATATTTACAATCAGTAAAAATTACAACCACAATGATAGGTATTAGTTTAAAATATAAATGTCAGTTAATTTTAAATGTTTTTTTCTTAATTAATAATTAAAACTTTCACTAACGAAAGTACCTAATGGTTAAAAAAATGTATGTAGATATATTGCTTTAAATGTTAATTACATTTACTATTTGTCAACTAGCGACTCACGCTCGCTTCGCTCGCGTTCGTCCCTAGGTACGTTTTGATTTTTTTGAGCGAAACCCAAATTCTTTTTCTAAAATGAAAGTAGCATAATTTACTTCTTATAATATCAGCTATCTGCCAGTGAAAGTCACGTTAAAATTGGTCCAGTCGTTTCAGAGATTAGCCGGAACAAACAGACAGACAGACAAAAATTTTAAAAATTGTGTTTTTCTTATAATTACAGTATATAATTCCATATTTATAATAAAGCATTTAGAATAAAGCTTGTTATTTTGACATTACAAACAGACACTTCAATTTTATTTATCTGTATAGATTAGCGATTTACCCTCGCTCCGCTCGGGTTCGTCCCTATGTTTTAACGGTTAATATAGATTTCTTAGAGAAGAAATATTTTCCCGCAGTAAAATTTCCTAAATGTTGGCCCGGACAACCAGCTATCATCATACCAAATTTCACCAAAATCTGTCCAGTGGTTTTCTCGTGATGCGTTCCCAGACAGACAGGCAGACAGACAAAAATTCCAAAACTATAGATTCGGCCTCTGTATCGATAATAATGACTCTTTCAATAAGATTTTCCAAAAAATATTCAATATACAGATTCGATTAAGTTGGAATTTTATTATATGTACCTATAGATTAACTAGATAAATGTAATAGGTACCTCTAATCCCTGCTTATATCAACGTCAAATATTCCTTATTCCATTTAGTGTAATAAGTCAAGAGAGATCATTAATTATTAAAAAAAAAGTAAGAGTATTAAAAAAAAGTTAACATTTTAACACGCTTTTATTAGGTCACTTCTCAGAATTCAGATTTGTTCTGTATTCTGAGGCTCACTTGTAATTAACAATGTGAACAAAATTTTGGTAATCTACTTCTGATTGTGGTATCGAAGTGAAATTTTAAATTTTGAAAAATGGCTCGGACTATCAAGAAGCTTGGCCACCCCTGGTATAGTTATGTAGTTCGGATGAAAGTATGTACTGTAATTTGGTATCTTGGGGTTCATCTGATGATGGAGCGAGAAGGTGGAGGGGTAAATCAGTCGCACCTAGTAAACCCCTCGAGCTTGGGCTCATATGATTCTTTTAGATGAGTCCAATACATTGCACTTGGTGTTTTTTGGAGGGTCTGAAAATAGAGCCAGAAGATGGAAAGTGGAATTGTTCAGTGGCTACTAGTAACACCTACAATTTTGGATTTTTTATATTTTTGTTTCGAATGTTTTACAGTAGGTAATCATGGTCACGGCAGGAACTATCGTTATAAAAACAAATCCGTGACAAAATCCGAAAAAATAGTTTTATTTAAAATGTTGATTTCGTGTAAATCTATAAAAGTTTTTACAATTTTTTTGAATACTATAATTTTAACAAAAAAAGAAAAAAACAAATGTTAAAACTCAAATACCAACTAAATTCACACAGTACTCAATACCTTCCTAATATGAATTTTGACTTTTTAGTTAAAGGTTTTTTAAATACTTCATCTTAATTATGCCCACTTCAACATATTTTAGTCGTAAATAACTCTTAACGATCTGTTAAAATCACTTGTATGCCGTGAAGGTATTTGTTTTGCCATAAAATAGCGATTTTATTGTCCATTTACGTAATAGCTTCGTCGACAATAATTTATGTGAAAAAAATCAAAACAGAAACTTTTTTATTATAAAATATAATCATTAAAAATATTATTATTGCCCAGAACATTCAAAATTGTCAGTTTCCAGGGCTCCATTACAGACATTAATAACTGTTTTAAAAAAACAATATACAGACTAAACAAAAATCGATAGAACTCTTTAAGTGTGAGTTTTCTTTTCGACTTACCTTTGACTTAAAAGTCAATCCAGTGACTTAAAAAAGGCATAATCGATTTTAAAAATAGAAAACAAAGTATGATGTTAAGCTTTATGTAGTTATATTAGTTTGCTGTGAGAAGACAAAGGAATAAAGCTTATATTAAAAAGAACCACGTGCCTACGAACGATAAATGGATAAAATATTTTTGGAAAAATTATATAATTCAATACACTAAATATTTTTTTTTTCAATTTTATTATTTCAATGAAATTTTAATTGAATTCAAACACATGAATTCAAACAAGAGAATGTTTCGGCCCTCGGTTTTACTCGCACTCATATAACATATTTATACCCGCTATGAAATCCTGGCTTGTGATTACAATATATATATCCAATGATAACGCATTAAAGAGAGTCGGTATAATTTTGATTTCAGCATGAAAAATGATTTACAATATAATTTAAAAAAATATATTTAAAAATTTAAATAGCAGATACACAATTATGAAATAATATTCTTAGGTCCATGCAGCATAAATAGAACAAAAGTACCTACCTAATTATCCTAGGGATTACATTTTTTTTTTTTATAAAAAATAGTTAAAACTAATTTTAAAGATATCAGTCATATCACTTTATGTTTATATATCATTATGTTTTTCTTTATATAGTAAATTAGGAACATTCTTACTATTTTTCAAGTTGTTACCTTTCGTGAAATCAGGCTTATGTGTATTATACATATATTACTAGCGTACTTACCCTCGCTTCGCTCGGGTTCGTCCCTAGGTTGATTCCCCATACAAACTATCATCCCCATTTTTAACCTCTTAAGGGATAATTTCCGGGATAAAAACTATCCTATGTTATTCCCATTGTCTCAGACTATCTTCTTACCAAATTTCATCTAAAACGGTCTAGTAGTTTCGGAGCCAATTCAGTACAAACAAACAAACAAACAGACAAACAAAAAATCCAATCTGTCCTCTTTATAATATTAGTATAGATTATGTATTGTATTTGTGTAAATATCTAATTCGTTGTGTAAATTTACATGAAACCTTATTACAGTTTAATAAACGAATATCTATACTATAATAAAGCAGTAACTTAGCGAAATCTGTACATGAAATATTTTTTAAAAACAATGACTGTAACGTATTATGTATACGATATAGACCCCAAAACAATAGTTATTAATTTTTTTGTCTGTTTGTCTGTTTGTCTTTTTGTCTGTTTGTCTGTTTGTCTGTTTGTCTGTACGCGTTTCACGCAAAAAGTAATGAACCGATTTCAACGAAATTTTGTGAACTGATAACTTATTACTCGGGTCAACATTTAGGATAACTTTTACTTTTGTAAAATCTTTGTTTCCCGCGGGAAATCGCAATAACTGGTTTTATCGAGTCCTCCTTAGGAACCCTCCGCTGGCTAAACCTAAAGACATACATCAAAATAATGTACTAAAAAATTGTAGATCTTGAAAAGGCCAACAGAAATATCTACAACAGTATATGTCTATCTCTCAAGGTACACTCGCAATACCTATTCTTATCTATACCTATAGCAAAACTAACATAGTTAAATCGATGTGCGCGTTTCACGCAAAAAGTACTGAACCGATTTCAATTAAATTTTGTATAGTGATAGCTTATCACTCGAGTCAACATTTAGGATACCTTTTACTACAGGCACATTTTTCGTTCCCGCGGGAAAACGCAATGACTGGTTCTATCGAGTCGTCCTTAGAAGTTTATATGGCTAACGCTGGCTGAACCTTAAGAGATAAATCAAAACAATGTACTAGAAAATTGTAGGTCTTAAAAAGTTATACAGGGAAGTTCGCAATATTATATGTCTATCACCTAAGGTACACTCGCAATTACTATTTTTATTCACTACTCGCGACTCACAGGCTGACTTATCAACGTTTAGCTCAGTTCAGCAGTGAAACGTAACCTAGGGACGAACCCGAGCGAAGCGAGGGTGAGTCGCTAGTATAAAATATAGGCAGAGGTAGCCCAGTCGTATCGCGATTGCTTAGAAAACCCGGTTTGATTTCAAATCCCAAATCTCGCATCTCTGAAATTTGACTTGAAAATAAATCAACACGATTACCACTTGTCTTACGCTGAAGGAAAATATCGTGAGGAAACCTGCATGTTTGAGAGAACTTAGCAAGTTTTCGAAAGACATGTGAAGTCCGCCAACCTGCACTTAACCAGCGGGATGAACTCGAATTGAAGGGAGGTCCTCGCCAAGCAGAAAATGAATATATACCTTTATAAAATTAAATAAATATAATAATATGATACTAATTATCTATACTTTATAGTGACTATACCTACTAATATTATAAAGAGGTAAAGTTTGTGAGTTTGTGAGGTTGTAGGGGGTAATCTCTGGATCTACTGAACCGATTTAGATAAAATTTGGTAAAAAGATAGTATGAGACCCTGGAAAGGACATAGGATAGTTTTTATCCCGGAAATCATCCCTTAAGAGGGTGAACATGGGGATGAAAGTTTGTATTGGGAAGCAAGCTAGGGACGAATCCAAGCGAAGCGAGGGTGAGTCGCTAGTTATTGATATAATATTAAAATTAATACGGACTCTATTTTCAGTTAATTTAAACTTAATATTCTCTTCTATTTTAATATCGTCTTATGTAATTTGTTATTATAATTCAACATAATTCAACGCCACCAATTCACACTTCACACAGTGACAACATAAATAAACAAGTCAAGTGTAACTTCTTAAATCATATCGGGAGTAAATACAACGTTTTTAGTAATTACTGAGTTTGAAATACGTTAATAATCGCATATAATCAAAATTTCTAGTCCATCCTCATAACTACTAAAAAGTTAAAACATCTAAAAGTATGTAAACATTTCTATCAATTATAATTTGTTTAAATTGGAAATAACAAATTCTTATTGTTATAGTGATAATAAAATGGCTCTAGATTTTTTGTCATTACTTTTAGTTATGTAAAAAGTCAGGTTAATAGCGATTTACTTTTAAAACAATTCTACCTTCTTTCTAGAATCTTTCTTTGAAATAAATAGACGTTTTAAATAAATAAAATACAATCATTTAAATCGACTCACATAAGGCCAAGGTACCGTCTAAGATAATTGAGTATCTCTTACTTTTCATTATGTTCAAATTCGAACTATTTTAATAATGAATACAAATTATAATACATAAATTAATATATTCATTAGAAAATGACGAAATTCCATATTTGCTTTCCAATTTTGAGATGTTCAACGTGAACTTTATTTAAATATATAGCAGTACCAAAATAAAAATCACATGCTCCAACACAATTTATTAATCAAATCACTTTCGCCTAGCGCCATGAAAAAAAAAAATATTTGCGTCAATACAAAACTCATTAGCGATAAAGAGATCAAACTCTGACAGGATGAAATCATCCGTGTATTTAACTATTTACACTACAGCCCTAAAGTCTGATAGAGACGGGTAGAGAAAGTCCTCTATAAGTGAGAAGAGGACGGGTATAAACACCATGGCTCCGCCCAAAACACTGTAAGCATCGTGGATTGGCTTCGGGGCCCAATCTCTGACACCATCAGTCTTCCATTGCAAGTCATTAGAGCCACAACTTAATTAAGCGTACAATTAGACACAGTGAGTTATGAAAGTGATTGCGTGAAAATGGATAACTACGAACAACATAACGAGGTCTCTACATCTTACAATAATAACAATATGAAGCACAACTTCAATGAATGCAAAATCGAGTACTACGAGTACGATGTGCGACAAAAACTCGAAAAAGACTATTATGAAAAAAATTATAAAATGAAACTAGACGAACAAATGAATCAGGCGAATTTAAGTACACCGTTTTCTGTCAAAGATATACTAAACATAAACCAGACCCCATATCATGAAAGAAGCGATGTGTGGAAGCCGAACGATAGACGGAGCTCCGAATATGAAACCTTATACCATCAAAGTCAATATTGCCCAGAATATTTCAGCCAAGTGTACCCAAACATACCGGTGCACAACGAACCTTATTGGAATCCAGATATGTATCACGAGGCCATGGAAGAATACTATAATTATAATCCATATAGTCATAACTTATATCATCAAAACCATGAATATCCTGATTTGCCATCTCACAACATGAATGTATCAGTAAAACTAGAGAATAACAATGAAGTTCTGTCTCAAGCATCTGGGTTAGGAGTTAGAGTGATGGAAAAAAGCATCCAGCAATTAGGACCAGAACACTCTACATACTCAGAAACGCTACAAAAATTTCCAACGATGACTAAAAAACTTCCTAGTAAGTATGGCTTGTAAGCTTTCATTTTGTCAAATAAGACCTAATGACCCACCATTCTTTACACAAAATAAAAAAAAAATCTGTTAAGAAATGTTAATAATAAAAATACAAAACTTCGGAGGAATATTTTTGGTAATTGAATCAATCAGATATTAATTACTTGTATCAACTATAAAAAAATATATTTTCATAAAGTTTAGTCTTTTTAATCGTATTGCCATATGCAATCAAGCTCTTTTAAAATAACTGCATGATCTAACATTTTTTTTGTTTCCAGAGCCGTCTCCATGCAGCAGCAAGCAAGATAGAAAAGAAAAGAATATTAAACGGAAACCACGAATCCTGTTTTCACAAACTCAAGTCCACGCCTTAGAAGTGCGCTTCCGAGCACAACGTTACTTGACAGCGCCGGAAAGAGAGCAACTTGCAAAAACCCTTAATTTATCGCCAACCCAGGTCAAAATATGGTTTCAAAATCGACGGTACAAAAGTAAACGAATCAAATCACCCGAAGTATCTACATCAACTGATGTAAAACCAACAAAGAATTTGGGAAGAAAATTGTATAGGACGGAAAATAAAGACTTACCACCCCCATATGAAGCGTATAAAGTCGAAAGTATTGCTGATAGTGATAACTTATCCACTTCTATAAATTACTTCGACGAAAGTCTTTCTTATGAGGAAAATAACCCTGAAAAATATTTCCCGAAAAATTTAGACCAAAATGTAGGCACTTCGAATATGACTGACATATATGAATCAGCAGAAGCGAGTGTCAGAGAAGATTTATATAAGGATACGGAAATGAAAAAATACTTCCCAGTTACATATGTTTGTTGATAGTTTTTTTTATTATTATTATTATTAAGAACCCATGCCGTATTAGACTGACTGCCAAAGAGTTTTATTTTGTTATTTTTATAAGATTATTATTGTGTGCTTGTGCCAATTATAAATATTTGTGAATTGCTGTATGCCAAAGTATTAGTAATAATTTTTAATGTTTTTAAATAAATGGAAAAGACTGAATTAAATTTATTCGTTTGTAAATGAGACCCTCTAGGATATAAACTTCTATATTTTCCTTTAAATCCTAATCATTTGACTAATTTGTTATTAATGTACCTACTCTGAAAAGCTAAAATCTTTACGTAAAAAGATAATAAAAAGAATTTTTATTTAAAAAAAAATCTATAGTTAAATTTTTATTTAAAAAACATTAACTAACATTATGACATGATATAAATAACATTAAAGTTAGAATACTAATAACTACATTTTATAGGTAGTTGCGTTGTTGCATAGGAAAAATGTAAAAAAAAAACAATAAGTCGTTCTAATTATAAAATCAAATTTCATTTTAAAATTGTTTTAAATAATAATATATAATCTATTTAAATTCGCTTAATATATATAAAAAAAACGAGAAAATACCACATGACTTGTCGCTTCGTTTTAGTTTTTTGGTTCAATTTGTAAGGATTGCTCTTATCTGAATTGCTACCATACCACATCGATTGAGGGTTGTACACAACAGACGAGCGATATTTAATCAATACCTGCTCAGTCAAAGGTTTATATAATCCTAAATATTTTTAGAGTCCAAAAACAATGTACTTTCAGGCTTTGTTTTTTTTTTTTTTTTGAATTCTCAAATTTTCTTATAAATAATATAATAAACAGAGAGTACTTAATTTATTTAATATCAATATCAATTTTATATAATATTTAATATGAAAATACAAGCTTTCCTTAATTTGAAATATTTTAACAATCAATAATTTTAAAGGTAATAATGTTTCTTTAGTCACTTAAATTTAATTATCCTTATATTCTGTATAAATAAGGGATTTTCTCAAATTATGTTCATTTTATAGATTTTATTATTATAATTGTTGTACATAAATAAAATAATATACATATCTATATAATGTGTTTCTAAATAAATAAACGCGGCGGTTGAACCGCTTGTCTACTGTATCCCATCCCTGAAGCGCCGGCGCCAAGATAACCATTGATGTACGCAACCTGCGGCCGCGGCCCGGGCTTGGGAAACTCTGCACCTGTGCTTAAAAGCTTTACGAGGTAAGCGTGCGAGCTTTTTCAGGCAATAAAAGTTTTAAAGTCATTTTTTGTAGTACTTGTATGTTTAACTAGCAGAACCCGCGGCTTCGCCCGCGATCAAACTACGAAAAAATACGCGTACAATTTTTACGACTTTAGAATCTACGTTATTTTTAAAGACCCAGTGCTATGTACAACTGAAGCTTACAGTCTCCTTCCTTCTCCTTCTTTTTTAAGTTACACGTATAAATTGCTATTTTTGTTTTTCTGTAGCTTTTTTCTTGCAGCTACGCTCGCGTGGGCTAAAAACTTTGCTCAGTTTTAATTTCCATTGAATTTATATGTTGCCATATCGAATTTTTAATATTATGTCTAGAGTAAAACTCTAGATTCACTTAACTTAATCTACGCTAAAAGAACCAACCACAAATATACCACACTGATGAATGTTCTGTCTAGTTCTGGGTTCTGCTAAAATGACCCTGTGAGAAGCTATCATCTCTTAAGACTACGCCTGCTACTTTTAACGACTGGCCCTGAGATGTATCATTTTCATTTCACATGCCTATTGGTCATTTCAAAGCAAACTTTAAGATAGCAGGATACTCTCTAGCTTCTCTCTCTCTCGCGTTCCAGGTCTGTTATAGTGGTCGCTGCTGTGGCCAACCGAAAAGTTATACATAATTTTCCTTTGGAATCAGAATAATTTTCGTTCGTTACTTTATATCCCACACAATAAATGTGCACCCACAGAGAACTCGAGCCATGTTACTCTATTTATTCAACAACTCAAAGTTCAACTTATCCACTTAGAGGCTGAATTTAAAAAAAAAACTACATTACATGTTTGTTTAATTATATTAAAGAGCATTAATACCAAGTTGCAAGTAATTCTAATCATAAACATTTTTTTCCTCATATAAACAGCATAATCCCCTTTTACTCTTTTAAGGAATGGATTTCGAAAAAAAAATGATTTGTATCGTTTTAGTTTTCATTTTATAGATAAATACTATTTTCAGTGTATCAATTACAGAGTTTCATACAAACTTTCATCCCCTATTTGACAGCCTCATGGGATGAATTTCAAAAAATGCTAAAATACATTTTTATTTAATTGTATTGAAGAGCATTAATACCAAGTTTCAAGTAATTCTGATCATAAATAATTGTTTGCCCATATAAACTTTATCACCCCTTTTTACCCTTTTAAGGGATGAATTTTGAAAAACTCTAATACATACATTTCTTATTTATTATCTTAAAGCTAAATACTAATTTCCGTGCATTTCGCGTTAAGAATGACAGAGTTTCATACAATCTTTTATCCCCTATTTTACCCCCCTACGGGATGAATTTCAAGAAATCCTTTCTTAGCGGATGCCTATATTGTATAAGGAATATGTCCTCTAAATTTCACGTTTCTACGACCAGCGGTTTAGGCTGTGCGTTGATCGATCAGTCAGTCAGGACAAAGCATTTTATGTATATATAGATGTTTAAGACATAATACTTTATGTAGAAAAGTTACGGTTATTATTGAGTTATAAAGTCTTTAATGTAAACCTCTCTAAATATACTATAACAGAAACTATAGAATTGTTTGATTGTAAAATTGTGTTCTAATAACATTTTAAGAGATTATCTTTAAAGGAAATTAAGCTGTTATTGATGTAAAAGGAAAAGAAAATGTAATGTATATTTTATAATAATGTCCTCCTGACCGTTTCCGGCCACGGCGGCCAATCTCATTGAGACTAGCCAACTGCGCAGGAGATATTATAGTGCACAAATGTACGCGCAGACACAAGTGCACTCTCTATTCCTGTCACTCTCATACTCCGGTGGGACGACTACTCGACACGACCGGTGAGAGTTAAGGCGCAGGACCGACGGCTTTACGTGCTCTCCGAGGCACGGGGGTGAAACACCGCCAACTTCCCAACTCCGGGCTGTTACTGAGGCTTACTATACAGAAAGACTCAATAACTAAACTTGGCCCGACCCGGGACTCGAACCCAGGACCTCAGGATGTGCAGCCGTACATGCTAGCCACTACACCACCGAGGCAGTCATATTTATTTTATAATACAACTTTGACTATCTATACATAAAATAATAACTAAGCGAAATCTGTACATGAAAAATTAAAAAAGAAAAATACTGTTACGTACCTACTGTGTACAGAATATAAACTCCAAATTAATAGTTGTTGAAATTTTTATCTCTATGTCTGTTGTTTATTTGTCTGTATATCTGTGTGTTTATCACGCAAAAAGTACTAAAAGGAATTAAACTAAATTTCTGTAGTAATAATTTATTACTCGGGTCAACATTGAGGATACCATTCACTACAGAAAAATCTTTCATATCCATGGGTCATCATTACACTGGACACAATCTAAACTAGTCCTTCATACAAAAATTTCAATGATTTATTGGACAATAACTTTAAGAAGCAGGGAAGCAGCAGAATTCACTTTATGTACTATATTTCCTAAGATACAACTATATTTATATATTTACAGTTAGATTTTGTTATTTAAAAAAAAATAAACAGATTTGTTTGCGTTTTAGTATCTTAATGTTAATAAAAAATTGTAAAATATATGATAAGAAACAAAGAAAAAACAAAGCTAACTAAAACGAACCACCACCACTTCACGAATTTTTATACCACTGTCTTATTGTTGGCGATATACTCGTAAAGCATGAGTCTTCTTGCCACTGTCTCCTAGACTACAACTACAAATGACAGAACACAATATTAAAGGTTTTATTACCAGTTTATCTTCCGATCTCATTTGATTGTGCTTTTTTACGGTATTTAGCAAACACTAAACAGCCCATACTGTTAAGGAAATACTAGAAAGTTGTAGTGAGATATGTCTTATTCTTGTAGAAACAGTATTTACTATTTAGTATTTAAATATGGGTTTAAAAAATTGTGTGCGTGTTTTCGATAAAAATATAATGTAAAAATATGAAAATCAAATACAGACTAATAAAAAAAAAAATTTATTACATTTCCGGTTTATACAATATTTTACATTCACTTTCATTCAAAAATGTTGACATAACTTAAAAAAAAGTTTATTATTATTAATATTTATTTACTTAGTAGGGATTTTGAAAATAAAATAGTACTAGATAAATAAATAAATATGTTGGGACATTAACACACAGCACCATCTAGTTCCATAGTAAGCAACGAGGCCTGTGTTATGGATAGCAGATAGTTGATACACTACTCATATATAACTTTACATACATATTATAAATATAAGCAGCCATGACTGGAGTACAAACATTCGTGCTCATCACACAAATGAATGCCCCCAGCGGGACTCGAACCCACGACCGCTGGCACAGCAAGTAGGGTCACTACATACTGAGTCAAACGTGTCGTCTATATGTACGACTCTTTTGTTTGAAAGTCGCCACACTATCCGTTTCGACTTTCGTATTCCGTGATTTGAATCATTGGTCGGTTTGTATGATGTACGCGCACGTGGGTGTTTGATGTATTAATATCGTAGTGCTTTTAAGGTTATCGCTGTGTGGAAGGTGATCTGGCCCGATAGACCGATGCCATGCCACCCGGCCGTACAGACACAGGGGATTTTGTAACTAATATTATTGAATTCGGATTATGTCGCGGACTCATTTTGATTTTTGGTTTCCCACGTTTCGAATGCTTTACAGCAATCATGGTCACGGGAGAGACCAAATCAAATATTCGTGTAAATCTAAGAAAGTATTGATATTATTGAAGTTATACTTCTTTTGGCACGTTTGGAAAAAAATATGAGAGTAAAATTTTTACAATGCGCGCGCACACCGGCAGCCAAAGAGCGACATGATGAAGTTAGCTGCATTCCTTTTACAAACAGAGAGTTGTGAGATACGGGATGAAATCTTAAGCTATTTTTGTTCTGTTACACCAAAAAAGTACCTATAACTTATTACGTGCGTACATAAGTACATACACACGTTTTATATGTATATTATATATTTGTCATTGACAATATTATGTGTTATTATAAATGATGAAACGCTTACAAATATTTATTATTGTAAATAAACTTAAATAATTGTAATTTATTTGAAAAAGATATCTTGCGAAGAAGTTAGTGAGCTTCTTATATATCTTTTAACGCATGGTTTGACAAAATAAGAAGAAAATAATATGCATGTGTTCGTGTTATTGAGGTTGAGGTCGGTTCATATTCCATCGAATAAGTTTACATTAAATGAGTTTATCAGAATCCTCAGAACTTATCAAATATATCCATCCAATCCAATGTCGCGTAGAATGGAGAAAACACGTTACATTAAAAATGACCAGTAAAAAAGAGAAAAAACATCTAAAGTAGGTTATTACTACCGTTTACAATGAAAATGACAGTTTACAAAAAAAAATTGCAAAAATACTTTTTAGTGTACCAAAGTCTCTTTCGCCTGTACTCCATTACTAAGCCCCCGTACAGCGCTCGTTAGCTTTTATTTGGACGCCGGACTCCTGTAGCAGCTACACTGTCGGCCATGAGTAATCATTTAACAGTAATACAATATCGATATATGTACTTACTATATTTAATTTGATTTATTATATAAGGAAGTAGTTATTTTACTGTTATTTTATTGAATTTAGTTAATGGCTTCACATTGAACATCAGTTTTGATTTATTATATTTGAACATACAATCTCACAAATGTTGGAAAGTTTTGTATAGGTTTATGAAATATCTTATTTTGTTATAGAATATTAAAAAATATGGATTTTCTGGTCAATAGATTATTCCTATAATATTAGTATGGAGATTATCAATGGTATTTTTTTTTATTACTTACCATAATATGATCTGTGGTATTACTCCGTCACAAGTCTATCTATGTGCAAAATGTCATCCAAATCGGCCCAATCCTTTCATCGTGAATAAGTAACAAACATAAACAAAAACATACAAATTTACGCATTTATAATATTAGTACGATAATATAGGGGAGACAATAATATTCTGTCTCACTAACAGCGTTATTTTTTTATACCTACAATGTCTTCAAAGTTTTAAACATTTTTTATGTGCTTGGAAAACTAATGGCAATAAATTCCCAATTAAACAAATCTATAAAATTGCTTAAAATATAATGTCCATACTAAAATTATAAACGTGAAAGTTTGTTTTTTTGTTCGTTCGTTCGTTTGTTTGTTTGTCTGTCCTTCTTTCACGTCGGAACAGAGTGACAGATTGGCGTAATTTTTTGTGTGAAGATAGTTGAATAGCTGGAGAGTGACATAGGCTACTTTTTACCGAGGAGAACATCTTATTCCCACGTGAAAACACGTTTTTTTACAACTCACAACAATTCATCATACCTATGTACCTATATAGTCTATCTATTCCATACCGTTAAAATATACCTACGGGACGAACCTGGGCGAAGCAAGGCGAAGCCGCTAGTAAAGAATAATAAGTAAACAATGTAATATAGAAATATATTCATGTCCTGCGGTGCAGAGAAGATCTTTCTCAGTGTTATCAGTGTTCAGTACATGTGCACAGCTAATGTTCTCATTCTGTTGCACGATTAATTGCTGATGCCTCGCCAGCCCGGCGAGATAAAATTACTACTATTTTATTTATTAAATTATTATTGATGTGCCTAATATCGTTTTCAAATCAATAAGACCAGGTCGGGTCAACGCTAATAGGATTTAATTTGAATGAATAACATGTACCTACATATTTATTATAGTGAAGAAGCTATGGATATTGGATTTTCTTGAAGATTTATTCCAGTAGCATTGTAGATGTAAGTTATGTACGTAAATATGAAAGATTCACAAAATTACGAAATATGTAGTTGTAAAAGATAACAATACCTTGTTTGCAAAATTTCTTTTCTTTTTACAACTAAAGCTTTTGTAGTTTTAAATGAAAATCACGAGTGTTTGAAGAGAAATTAAAATCAATCCGTGCAAACGTTACACTCCAAAGCCGATTATTTAGTAAACTAAGAACTTAGTATATAGTAATACATTATAATGCCGCATTGGACAAATAAGTAAATCACAGTCTAAATAACATTAAAGCGTATTTATTACGACCAACTCTTCGGAGCAAAAGAATTATACATAAATAAATTACGCGGACAGAGCCGCGAGCAAACACTAGCAATAAGTAATTCCAAGTAGATTTAAAATCTATATATAAATAGGTAAAGACAAAACAGTTCAGTGCATTTTTCTCCTCTGTTTGTCAAACGATTTTTTTTTTTGTTTAGTAGTTATTGACGAGCTTTAGTGTTGTCATTAAAAAAATCGAAAATATATAGTTCTTTTTTATATATAGGTAAATTCTATTCATATGTTTTCCTCAAATTGTCAATAATGGTCGAATTTCGACCACTCGACGAACATAGTATTCATAAATGCACGGTTAGTCACATTAAATGATGAATAGTACTAAGAACTCTCGAGCAACTACCGGATATTACAAAGCATATAGAAACGGAAATCAATTAGCCTACATCCTTTTTTTGCGTACATTAGCCTATTATTTGCATTTCGTCTCCTTTGATTACCCTGTAATAAATTATAGTTAAAATTAATATCATTATACGAGTAAAACATGAACAATATCACGAAAGGTTATCTAACTTTTTATATACTTTTATACTTATTGTTATATACTTTTTTATATACTCTAAGTATATAGATCTTAAGGAAAAATAAAAATTCTGTTTTTCTTCTCAAGCATAAATGCAAAAATTGTTGGTGACAAAAAATTTAGCCTAATATAATTTAGTGATTAAAGAGGATTGTTATTAGTGCATCATTTCATTACTTATAAAATTCAGTTCCTTTCATTGAAATAACCCAACCAACAGCCCCAACTGTGCGCAAGCGAAACGGAAAACATATGAAAAAATAATTAAATTTTCATTTACCTGTACGCAACTATAAATTATTATTTACAATTTTTAGTTTATCAAATAATATCTATAATACTTACTTTTATAATATGTAGTTGCAAGTAGAAATGGATTTCTGAACATTTAAAAAAAAATAGGGATATCTATTTCGAAAATAATAATTTAAAGGGCCTTTATAGATTTTATCTTTTTGTCAGTTTAGGTATTTTAATGAAATCTATTTTAGTATATTAGGTTAAGTATGAATTTAAAAATATGTACCTAGTTTTTATAACCAAAGGTTCATATTTACGTTTAGGTCAAGTATTTACTTTATATACATACATAGGTACCTACTTATTATATATACTTAGATATAATATACCTATTTTTTGTATATTTATACTAAAACAAAATAAAATATTTCCATACACTTAAAATTTAAACACGATGACTAAAATCGCACAGAGTCGAAATTTTTTCTACCAATAAATCAAATGCAAAAAGTAACAGATGTCACGGCAAGATCTTTTACAAATAGAGCGTATAATTTTAGTTGTACGGCGCCATTGCGCCTGTGACCCGGGTAGGACCCATAACTTATAGAAACACTTTACGAAATGAAAATTGACCTCCCATTCAACGTTTTAACAAGATGAAATATGTATTTAAGCTTACCTCTATTTTTTATAAGTTTTATTTAGCAGCTATACTCAGTACTCACATTAATCGATGAAAATATTAAATAGCCTTTATTATTCCAGTAATGTAAAAGCTTATTAGTTTAATAAAAATAAATAATAATATTTTAAATGTTGTATTTTTTTTTTTAATATAGGAATTATTTTATTGCTACAGGTACACACTTGTCGAATACGAAAATTAATTAATATTTAAAATTCACATAAAATTTTCAAAATACAGTGACCATCACATTATTTTAACAAAACGAATAAAATTATTAGTTTGCATAAAACAATACCTAGTAAAGAAAAAATTGCATCAGAATATATTTTTTGCACCTTAACACATAATATTCCTATTAAAACACATATTTTTGTACAATTTTAATTTTCAGTGGCGCCATCGATACTACTCGCCCAAATGGTAGCAATAACTCAATGACAAGCCACAACGCCACGGGGACTCCCGTCGACACTGACCCACGGTTTTATTTTGACACGACACCTGACCCTTCATGCTAAACTTTTTTGTATGACAAAAAATCTATAAAAAAAGTTACATTCATCGGACTACTATTAAAAATTCAAAACTTTGTATGTCATATGTGTGTGTATGTTCATTACTCATAAGGCTTAAATTGCTGGACGGATTAGGAGAAAATTTAGTACACATACCTAATACTTTCTTAGATTTACGCGAATATTTGATATTTTAAATAGAAATAAAATAAATGCCTCCCCGGGACCATGATTGCTGTAAAGCATTCGAAACGTCGGGAACCAAAAATCAAAATAATTCTGCGAAAACATCCGAAAAAATAGAACAAAGATAGACTATCTGGCAGCACATAGACTAGGCGGAAGCGAGGATATGTTGTAAGGGCTTGTATTAATAGGTAGATACTTGTTACTATTAGTTTAAACAGTTTGTTAAAAATTTATTGTAGATTATCTAAAGATAAAAAAATTATTGTTAATTGCAATTAATTATTTTTAAACCTTTTTTTACAATAGCGCGTAATTTAAACTATTGCATAAAATTACTTACGTAAATCAATTTTCTACTCTTCACTTAGTAAGTGGTAAATTATATTTGTTTGTATATATGTATACCGCCTCGGTGGTGTAGTGGCTAGCATGTACGGCTGCACATCCTGAGGTCCTGGGTTCGAGTCCCGGGTCGGGCCAAGTTTAGTTATTGAGTCTTTCTGTATAGTAAGCCTCAGTAACAGCCCGGAGTTGGGAAGTTGGCGGTGTTTCACCCCCGTGCCTCGGAGAGCACGTAAAGCCGTCGGTCCTGCGCCTTAACTCTCACCGGTCGTGTCGAGTAGTCGTCCCACCGGAGTATGAGAGTGACAGGAATAGAGAGTGCACTTGTGTCTGCGCGTATACTTGTGCACTATAATATCTCCTGCGCAGTTGGCTAGTCTCAATGAGATTGGCCGCCGTGGCCGGAATCGGTCAGGAGAACATTATTATTATATGTATACATATAGGAGAGATAGTTTATACATTATTAGTTAAAAATATACATAAAAAATTGAAATTAGCGGCTCGAAATTAGTATAGCACTCAAACATTTTTTAATACGAAGGCAGGGCTCGTCGTATTGACAACAATATACTACATAATTTATTGGCAGAGCGGCGCCGGCGCAGATCTTATTTTTTGCGCAACCCTACTGAGTGACGTGACCTGAGCTTTGTCAGCCATTGATAAGATTTCACTTTCGTTCTTTAAACTTTTTAACCTTTAAAAGCACCGTTAGAATTTTTTAAAAATAATTCTAAGAAGCAAGTTTGCATTTACACATTAACTGAAAAATCTACAAAAATAAAAATTTTTTAGGGATATTATTTGACTACTAAAATTAATATTTATCAATAAAAAAATGTGCTTTATTAACTATATAAGCAACGAGTCTGTTTGTTGCTGTCGAGTTGTTGTCTGAACGTGAAATCTCATTGAATTTTAAAAAAAACTTAGTGGATATTTAGGATATCAATATATGGGAATAAGCTATGTACTAAAATTTTATTTTATTCAGACGTTTGGGCTAGGCATTATTGAATTAGGCAAGACAAGCCACTTTATGAATGTAATAAAGTTATGGTTAAATAAAAATATTTTTTTTCCTCATCGTCAAAGGCATCATGCATTTTTTTTAAATTTAAGTGTCTAATCTATTCCATAAATAATCTGCACATTTCCATTTTTATTTATATTTTAATATATGTAAAACCTATGTTTAATAAGGTTTTATTTTTAGTCTTCTATAGACTTTCTCAAAACCTTGTGTAGCATTGAGAAACACACGTAGTAGTAGTTCGTTTCATTTAGGCAATTTTCTTCCGGCAAAAGTAATTATCGTAAATTATGCCAATTCCTAAAAAATATATTTTTTGTTTCGTTATTACTTATTACCTACTTAGGTCTTCACGATAATTTTTCTCAATTCATGTTACGACTACTAAACACTTTTTATTTTAAAATAATATGACGCTGATAAATACTAGTATAGGGTTTATAAAGTATCATATTATGAAGGAAAATAAAATAAAAAAAGACGTGTGTGTATACTTATGTACGCACTATAAGAAGTTATACTTCTTTGGCGTAACAGAACAAAAATAGCTAAAGATTTCATCCCGATGTCACAACTCTCTGTTTGTAAAAGGAATGCAGCTAACTTCATCATGTCGCTTTTTGGCTGTCGATGTGCGCGCGCATCGTAAAAATTTTATCCTCATAATTTTTTTCCAAACGTGCCAAAAGAAGTTTAACTTAAAAAAATAGTTTAGTTATCGTAAATACATATGTGCGTTTTATATAAAATCTCATTCAATTACATTTATAACTCATATAAATACTAAATTAAAAAAAAAAATAAGTACCGTTTAAGTGTAATGGAATAAATTCATTTTTCATTTCAAAAGCAACCTGAAACCTATTCCTTTATATGATCATCATATACCTATCATTTTTTTATTTCAGGCAAAATATTACGCCCTGTGTTTTCAATTTCTATACACATTTACGTACCGACAAGGCATTTCAAGTGGCCGACGATGTACATGACGTATTTATTTAGAGGAATGACGTCACAAAGCCGTCATGAGCCGACAGTCGATGAAAATATTAAAAATGTTTATTTAAAAGTGTCAATTACACTTCCGAAAGTTTGGTTTATAATAATTAGAAGTCATAGGAATTTATTATCAAAATGGGATAAAATAAATACGATTTTTCTCTTCAATAGGCGATAATCTTCTTGGTTGGACTAGTTTATGTATTTTTTTACGATTAGCTCAGCTTAGCTGAAGCTTATTTTTTTTACAATATATTAACTCACCTTTTATGTAGATATATAAATGTAGAGTGACTAGACTAAAATCACTAAATCTCCTTAAATGGTGATCATATGAAAGATATAACTCTCAATAATTAATCGCCACTAACCAAATGAAACTCTGAAAATTAATAACAATACAGAAACAAAAGCTTATCAAAAATTTTCAACATACCTAATTTGCAAAAAAATAATACTTAATACTTATGTGTGAAATAAAAACTTTAAAAAGTATCTTAAACTTTTATTAAGTTAAGCTTTTAGACAAGGAAAGTCACGAATAAATAGTAAATGAGAGAAATCCAAGCAACCCCATAATATGAAATCAGTACAAAACGAGGGTATTAAAGTATCACGTATCAGTTACATGACGTGCATGTGGTTAGTGTCGGGAGTTAATCGATGCATTTTATTTGTTTTGTGCTCTAATGTTACTTTAGTACGGATTGATTTTATTCCTTTGAAGATTAAGGATTTAATAAGCATTGCACAATTTAGTTGCTAATTTATACACTAACTTACCAATCTTACATGTAAATACTAAATACATAATATGCGGGTATAAGCTAAATAATGTAGGCAGATAACATTTTTGATTAAAAAAAAAGCAAATAAATAAATGTATGTACCTATTACCTAGGTATATAGTCTTTGCTTGCAATTTTGATAGCATAATAAGATGACCTAATATACAAATCGATTATTCAATACCTATTTATACTTACCTTACTATAACAATTTTAGGAACTACGCCGGAAACTGCGGGTTTGAATCCAGCTCAAGATGAATATTATAATAAATGTCTCGACTTGTGACTTTATTGTACTCTTATGAATGCAGTGTTTACGCTTACCCAATAACGGATCTTGAGTGCATATATTTGTTTAACTTATTATGCTTTTTCATTGTGACAAATTTTCCCATAATCTCAGAACTTTGAATTGTGAATATCGCATGGATCACTGTGGTTTCATCCACAAATCATATTATTATAAATACTAGCGACTTACCCTTGCTTCGCCCGGGTGCGTCCCTAGGTACGTTCAATTTTTTTTGAGCGGAACCCTAAATCTTATTTCGGGCGGACGGATGGAACGGACGGACGGACAAACAGACACAAAAAATTTAAAAATTGTGTTTTTCATACGAAGAACAACAACAACAACACACTTGTTTTTTTTTTATACAAGTACCGTAAATAATTTCATATGCATTTAATAAAAAGCTGTTACTTTAACATTCACAAACAGACACTTCAATTTTATTTATTTACTGTAAATGTTCTAAGATTCTGCTGTCTTATCTTTTATACTGTAGTATCGCAGAGATTGAAATATATCGTCATATTTCCCTTTATTGAATATTAATAGATATTTCTATATTGAACTGGTTTTATCGCGGCTCTTGCTTCTAATCTCTATTGGCACGGTGAGCGAAGCGGGGCTGTCTGCTCCCACGATGCAATCTATATTTTTGCCAAATTTAAATGATTTTTTTTTACAGTCTAAGCATTAATACGTAACAAATAGACAGTTTAATTAATATGGATTATATTTTTTGTAGTTAGCGACATCTCTTGACTAATAGGAAAAGTATAAATTTAAGATTTAATTGTTGATAACATCACCTCTGAAATTTAAATTCTTTAACTAAGGATTGTTGATTTAAAATAAATATGGCTAATATTAAACTTCGTTACATGTTTTTTAATATTTTGTAGCAAAAAAAACCTTTTAGAGTAGAAATATTTTAAAATACTTCATTTCAATTTCTTTTAGTGACATCTAGTAGTGAGTAGTAAAAACCTGTTATGGATAATTAGCGCCATCTATATGTCAAACTATTAAACCAATATAGAAACTTATAGCCCACTAGATGGCGCTCAACTTATAATTTTACACAAGAAAAGTGTTTTGAAGTCCGTCAAATAAAAATATTAACTAATAACCTGCCCTAACTTCACATTATTTTAAGTAATTAGTACCAAAAAATTAAGCTAGGATATCTTATTTTGTATCAATAATTTTGTAAATTTAAATATTTTAACTCTACTTTTATACTTCTTTGTCTATTAAAATATACTTTTTTGGCTCTTTATCACCTTTTTTCTTACAGTGTATAAAAACAGTTCAAATCGCACAAGACAAAAGCATTTTTACAGATGACTAATAAGCTCATAAAAGCAATCACATTAACGACATATCGTACTTCATTGTTTAAACAAACATGTCGATAAAACCCCTTTACACTGAACACTTACCTACTCTTTGATATTTGTAATCGATCGCTAATCGAAGTACTTTTCTATTTTTCAATAATCATTTTGTGTTGATCAATAATTGATTTTGAAGCAAAACGATTGATGTTAGGACACAAAGGAATAATTTGTGCATTGATCAAAGTGACTACAGTGGTAATTTTTAGCAGCCTATATTTAGAAACATAAATAGCACATTATGCAGTACTATTAATTACTAATTATTACTTAAGTTTACAGTTTTACTAGTTTATACACTTAATATGTGAATAATTTCGTTTATACACTTACATTTACATAATTTATACTTTAAAATACATTTTAATAGTAATTCTAATTACGTTTTTAAGTGATCAATTCTACTTTTACAGTTGACATCAAAAATACTTAAGCCTAAAGTGATATTATTGTAATTTAGTTGTTTATAATAAACAACGATCCTGTTGCCGTTTTCAGTTTTGGGGCCGCGTCGCGACGGAAAGAATATAATACACAATCAATAATCATAATTAAATACTACGTTGCAAAGTTTTATTTTAACCGTTCATTAGCTAAGAAAAATTAAACTAAATTAATTTTAGTCAAACATGTTGATTAAGAATTTAATTGACAATAAAATTACTTCGACAAAAAAAATAAACCTATTATTAATTTCATCTTAAGAAAACCGAAATAGCAGTTCCTTTAAATATGTAGGTACATCTATAGGTAATAATTATTTAACCTAATGGCTCAGCTGTTTTCGATATTTATTAACTGAATGTCAGTAAAATATTTTCATGTCTCTTTTCACATTTCAAGATATTAGCAATCATTGTTTATACCAACCATATCATAAAACCCTAATATAATTTAATTAAAATACTTAGAATGTAATTACCACGGTAAAATATAAATTACCTTAAATGGCAAAAAAAAATACGTACATAAATAAGTTTTGTAAATGTATTCAAATAAATAGCAATAGATGGCGCTTATGTATGGATTTGTTTTTAATGTTTTTATAAAATGAATAATACATCCTAAATGTAAACCTATTTAAATTATATAAAAAAAATAATTAAGTAAAGAAAAATGAAAAGGTGAATTCCTAAATGTAATTTTTATATTTTTGATAATTTTTAACCGACTTCCAAAAAGGAGGAGGTTCTCAATTCGTCGGAATCTTTTTAGTTTTTTTTTTTATGTATGTTCACGGATTACTCGAAGACGGCTGAACCGATTTGGAAATTTTTTTTTTTTGTTTCAAAGGGTATTCTTCCCCGGTGGTCCCATATAAATTTTATCGAAATCGGTCAAGCGGTTTTTAAATAAATGGCTTAATCGAATATGTTTTAATTAAAAATCTTTTTCTTCTTACAAATTACTTGCTTATTACGTCTACACTAAAAATGGAAAAATAAAAACTTAAAAAAAAAATAAAAACCGACTTCCAGGCACTGAAAAGTACAAAATAACTAAACAGGGGTAATACAAAATATCTGATTGGGTATCTATTCTAAATGAAAACCCCTGTTTAGTTATTTTGTACTTTTCAGTGCCTGGAAGTCGGTTTTTATTTTTTTTAATACTAATGATTCAAATTAACCAATAAATGATAAGTTTGTATTATATATTTATAGATGGCGTTGTTTGCATTTTAAGCGTTATATGTTATGTCGATTACAAACCATTATAGTTTATGCATTTTGCTACATTTTACACCTTTTAGTAATCATATATATATATTAAATAAATACCTCGGCAACTTTTGTATAAGCATCGTCAGCTATTGTCCATTAAGACAAAACGAAACCCTAAGAATAGCCCAAACTAGGACCGCGCTATAAGATTTGTGAATAATACTGTAGAGTAGATGCGTAGACATAGAGTGGAATGAGTGTTTCTTTGCCAGCCGTCAAATAAAAATGGCTGAAAAGCGACAGAGACAAAACGAATGTGCGGCCGAAGTCTTCTGTAAAATTAAAATACGATTAATGAAGACAGATATTTAATTACAATCATTTTACATTCCATTATAATATAATTTTTTTTTTAATTATATTATATTTTTTTTTACATTCCATTTATAAATTTAAATTGGAATAAAAGAGAGATATTGGGCGCGCGTTTGCTTTCTCTCTTTCTAGAGAGTGGTCAATTTCATGACAGTATTGCTCAGTCCATTCTGAGGTAGGTCTATGAGTAGATGCCTATTATACGTTCATGGCGTGTACTCTTATGATATTAGATACACCAAGATACTAACTGAACATACCAATTATTAGTTTTGATAGTTGTATTTTCAATTTTAAATATGGAACTTTTATTTCCCTTATTAAGTATTTAATACCTATACCTATTAAAAAAATATTTGATAGAAATACATAACAATAAATGTTAAGAAATATTTCATAATATACATTTATTTACATCCAATAAAAATTACAAAGGAGCCTAAGGCATTTTATTGTCTTTATAAGTTTTATTAAAAAAAATTACAAAAAAAAACCCGACTGCGTAAAAAGCAAACTAAAAAAAGAGAGCGAGATGTACAGGTTTTATACGAGCTGCGAGTCTTGCTACGTGTATTGCTACGTGTATTGAATACGTCCTACCTACATACGAATAGCATACCTAGTCTTCGACTGCATAATGCTGTTTCTTCGTCAACTTGTTCTCATTTTTTAGTTTGCTCTTTATTTTTGTAAATTATTTTTTTATTTATAGCTTTTTAGTTTTGGTCAGTTAGACATTTTAAGTTTTATTTAACAATTTCTTATCCTAAATTATTTTTAAACATATAAATTGTGCATATTTTTGTAATGACCTCTTAAAAGCCTGTATTTTGATACCCCACTCGATTGATTCAGAGGAAAAAAATTTTTTTCAAGACGCCTAATTAATTGGCGCCTAGGATCGGCCATTTAGTTTTTATAATAATATCTATATATCCTGTGACACTCACGTCATTAAGACGAATCTAACGACGTATGTCTAATCAAAATCAGTTAAGCTGTTTAGTAATTACGAGGGAACATAGGGTCGGACATACATAATACATACATACAGGTCAAACACATTACCCTCTTTTGGGCTTCGTAGCAGTCGGGTAAAAATAAAAAAAATATGACGAGTGAAAATTATGTTATGGTTTTAATAGTAAATTATTATTATTAGAAAAGTGAATTTGTATTTTTTATTTAGTAATTTTAAAAATCACAAAAATATTTTGAAATATTTTTCATATAAAAGTCAACACAATATATACGGCAGTCGTCTATGGTTTATTAAGGTTAGGGCATAGAAATTCTTCATCATCATCATCTCTCTGCCCGTTTCCCTATCACTTGGGGTCGGCACAGTACATCTCCCGTACTTCTTCGTAGGATTTGGCAATATTTTCACGACCGGCCGCCTGCCTGACAGCTATTATTTATCTCGCACGTCTTGTAATATGCACATTCGATATTATTTTCTTTTTAAATATTTTTTATGCTATTACTCAAAGTTTTAAAGTAATTTTCTGATATATTTTCAAATAAATTTTGAACACAATAAATTTCTTTTTGACTTCGTTAAATTGTGTTTAAAATACAAATTCTTGATATGATTATAAATAAAAATATATGTATGTATGTACCTATATCTATTTTCCGTGTTCCGGGACACACAACGTACCGCTGTGGGACGTAAAAAAGGGCAACTAGCCCTGTTGATGATAACCATGATGACAAGACCTAAAGGAATAAAAGCACAGAAACATTGACTCCATACGCTCCCTAAGTACTCACCTACTCCGAGCGTACGGAACATTACATATTTATTATTTTCTTTACCATACCTATCACGGAAGATATAAATTATAAGCAATTGTTTTTTCTCTTCCGTGACAACTATTATATTTGGACTACTACTGCAAATCTCCAGTAACTTGTTTGAACCACAATAATGAAGCACTCCCTTAAACGCGACAAGAACGCGTATCATAATATCCGAGACATTAAATATCCACTAGGAAAATCTAATAACTATAGCAATAATATAGTGAAGTTTCATTATAATCAAACTACCACTATAATCGTGAGATTGTGTGTACTTTTGTTTGTACGTTAATTAAAATATATAATAACTAAAACTAATGAAAATAACAACATCTTTGGCATAATTGATAGAAATCAATAAAATGAAATCGACACCGATATTATGAGGCGGAGCGGTGACCGCAAACACTCCGCTTACGACCACTCGCCTAACACTTACAAAGTCCACAGATAACATACTAATAGACATGACAGATTTTTATTTGAAATTTAATTCTTGCTTTGATTATAGGTACTTACTGTATAATATTAGAAAATTGTAAACTATAAAATACGGGGTAAATAAGTTGGGGTCATTTCTCAACTACATTCTTACTTGAAGGTTTCCTTTGTTATTTAATCATCAAATTATAAATTTATATTTTTCACAATATCACGTAATATATTCACGAACTTCTATCAAATATTATTATATTATTAGAATATTTTATTACAATATTCCGTGTAAAAATAATAACCCTGAGACAAGATATCCATTATCCAATCAACCAGGGTACTTTATTTAACTCTCTTGAATATTCCAACAATAGGACTTAATGGAGCAGAATAATTAGGCATTACCTACTCTTTTCGTATTTTTATTGGGTAAAAACTAAGAATACTAGGTATGTAGGTACGTTTGTTTAGTGGCTAACTTTTACGGATGTAGATTTTTTCTATCGAGGACCTCAGAGTAGTAGTCTAGAAAGAATAGCATTGGCGTACACGTTAAAGCCCTTTTAGATTGCTGTATCATATAATAATTATTTTAATCTTGTAATATAAAATTTATTACAAGGACGAGTTAGGTCTTTCCTATATTCTTTTCTAAAATTATGTCCAAATGCAGCGATAACAAAAGACCAGTAATGGTCGCAGTGAAATCATATAGCCGCACAAATTAAATAAAAAAAGAAATGTCTTTTCTAAACGTCTTCTTAGGTCTGTAGCAAACCACTTGCCGGCATCAGATAACCACTCATCTCAAACGAACATCATCTAAACGTAATATAAAACGCTCATAAAGCGCTTTGTATTGCGAAGACTCATAATTATAATTAGATTAAGTAGTAGGATTTAGTACTTGGGTTCATAAAAGTAAATGACTGCTTAAGTATTCTCATCTGGTTTTGAAATCTCTATTTTTTTTTAAATCAAAAAAAAAGTAGGTTTTTACACAAGTAAAAAATGTAGTAATGTAATTGACCATTTTTACTTATTTAAATCCAATAAGTAAAATAAAAACGTAATTTAATATATTATATAAATAATGTTTAGTTGTAAATAAGCAAATAGTGAAAGTGACTGGAAAGTAGAAACAATCCCATACATGTTTATTTTCTGTAAAAAAATTTTTTTATTACCTACATTAAATAAAAATTTTAGTTTGATTCCTTCCTATATGCATAAGAAATCATAATAATCAAACTAAAACTGTAAAATTAAATTATAATGGATAGACAAAATATTATTTTATTTAAGTAGGTAGGTATACCTACCTGCATAGGTATACATATACATATGTACATAAGAAGGGTAGAAATAAAAACGTGCTATCTATTGTTACGTCTAAGTTTTGATAGTTTAGGTACCTTTAGTGAGAGGATTTGTCTATAGATCAACGGAATAATGCAATATCATAATGATATTATAATTTATAAAAAAAATATGTATTAGGTACGTACCTACCTACCTATCTATATGTACATTTTTTCATAGGTATTTAATGTTTCAAAAAGAAATTTTTCAACTTCTATTTAATTCTTTTTTATTAGGTAAATAGGTAGGTAAGGTAGGTATATTAATAATAACTAGTGTAGATAGTATTTTTTTACTTCGATATAAAAAAATTCTATACCTATGTCAATTCCATACGTTTTTTAGTATTCTGCTAGAGATAATGTTTACATAATATCAGCTTGTCAAACCCACAGAACCAGTCAAAGTACTGAGTAGTAACCTAACCTACATATAAATACCTATTCACGCAGGTAGGTATCTATTTATTAAATTAAAAAAAAAAAACAATATACCTACCTACGTTAATAAAACAACAAGTAAAATAAAATGTCTATGTGTTTACAATATGATCAAAATGATAAAATCCCATTTATATTATAAATGGGAAAGTTTGGATGGATGGATTTTTGTTACTCAATCACACCAGGAAGGCTGAACGGATCTCGATGACATGTGGCATAGATAGATAGATTATAGTCTGGAATAACACAAAGGTTACTTTTTATTCCGAAAAAATTTACGGTTCCCGTGGGGTAGATTTGTTTTTGTTTTTCAAAGAGTTTTTCTATTCCATACTAACCGTTAAAATTGACCTAGGGTCGAATCCGAGCTAACGAGAGTGAGTTACTTGTATTTCATATTTATTGACTCAAATAATATAAACTACTATCCTCTAGAATCTTTGATCATATTTTGATTTATTAAATAAAATGATTTTTGCACAACAAACATAATTTTATACTATTTATATTAATAATGTCCTCCATCGACTTCGGCCACGGCGGCCAATCTCATTGAAACCATAGATATAGTGCACAAGTAGGTATGTGCGCAAACACAAGTGCATTTTTCTGTTCCTGACACTCTTATTCCGGTGGGACGATTATTCGACACGACCAGTGAGAATTAAGACGCAGGACCGACGGCTTTACGTGCCTCGGAGGCACGGGACTGAAACTCCGCCAACATAACTGAAATGAGAACAGAAACACTCAATAACTGAGCTTGGCCTGATCCGGGACTCGAACCCAGGCCCTCCGAATTTTCGAACGTACCTACCTACATGCTAGCCACTAGACCACCGAGGCCGTTAAAATTAAAAACTATATAGGTACCTATATTATTTCTCTATATCTTTATCTCTCTATCTTACGCTCTATCTTTTTTTGATGTATTGATTTTTCTAGGTGCCGGCCTACAAATAAAGTTATAAAAAACAGAATACACGTTACACTTTATAACAGTTAGTATATGAAAAATAAATGATAAATAATAAAAAAAAAACAATTATAAGAAAAAATACTATCCTACTAATTCTTTCCAAGCCTTTATCCCGTTACAGTATTATGAAGAAAATTTATTGTGACATTTCCATTTACTTACAATTTTTATTGGCCGACCGCAATCCCTCAATTCACCTGATTGGTCTATTTAAATGTCGAACTAATGATGGAAAGGGACAGCGAGTAAAGGGCAAAGGCTAAGTGCGCTATGTGGAAGTGAGACAGATAGACACTTGTCGAGTACTTATGATAACGCAACGTGTTAACGGAGGACGCCCGAAGTTAGATGCTTCCTACGTGCCGGTTTCAACAAGGTATCATTGAGAATTGGCACATTTCAAAATAATCTTTTATTAAATATGAATACAAATAATAAGTCTGTATAAAGACTCATTTATAAAATCATCATTGTAAATATGAGCACGCTAATGCATAAAATATGTGTTAACTACTAGGTTCGAATGTAAAACTTTTTTTTTTAAATACTGCATTAACTTAAATACAAATATATAGATACAATAATACAAATATTTTATGGACAAGAATTTTAAAGAATCTTTTAAGTCTTTACAATTTTTGTGATTTTATTATATGAATAGAGGAAAGTTCAAATGAAATTAAATTTTTAAGTCATACAATATCAAACTTTATTCAAACAACCAATTCACAACAACGATATAATTTGGTTACGACCAAAGCGATCAAATGTATTTCACGTAAACATCTTCAAGAAAAACTCAACGATCCCCACTACTTACGCTACTTAAAATATTTTTAAAAAACGACCGCCTCGATATATTGCCATCCCTATCTAACACCTACTATTAATACAAGGAGTACTTTATTTCTATCTCTTTCTGAGGCTCTCTTGTTAAACAGGCGGGCAATTCATCACCTAAAGTTTATTCGTTTGAGGATCGCTTTGCGGTCTGAACGCGTCGTGGAATATTTTAAAATTAATGTGTTCGGAGCAAAAATGGAGTCGAAACTAAAATTTAAAGATTCCATTACCTTACAAGACTGTGAAAAACCTACACTAAATTTAACGACGCCATTTTCAATAAATGATATATTGACAAAAGAAAATGAAACAAAGTGTTTTGAAAATGGAATGTTCTCAGAATTCGGCGGGAAGATTAATTATTTAAACAAACCGGCACAAGATGGCTACAAAAAGGAGGTTTTGGAAAAGAGTATGAAGTACTACGATGATTGTAATTTTCGTGATTTTTCGGATGACGGTGCTTTGGATATGTCGAGGAAAAATAATTTTCCCGTCACAGAACTATCGGGTAAGTTTTAAATAAAAGCTATTATTAATAAGTTAGACATTAATATATTTCATATATTTCACATATTCAATGATTTTAAAAGACTAGATTTTTGCAGAGTTTAATGATTCTGTTTTAAAAAATAGAAAATACTCTATGTAGAGCTTATTAACAATAGACAGAAAATTTCATTATTAACTATTGATCGATTGAATGCATACAGAAATTATTTATTCAAAATTAGTGTTTGCTCACATGGTAGGTAGATACTCGTACGTTGATAAAAAATAGACATAATGCCCAGTGCCGAATTTTACCGGTACCGATATTATGTCAGTGACAATATTTGTAGGTATCATACCAGACATACAATAGTAGTATCTATTAGTTAGCCACTTGACTTGCTTAGCCCCTGTAAATTAGTAATTTTTATTTTTGCTAACTACGTTTATAAATTTGACAAAATAAAAAAAATGCAATTTATGGAATATTTAAAGGTCTCGTCCTTAATTAACCAGGATACCCTCATTTTTGAATTCGGCCGTGGTATAAATACCGTTTTACTTGTTTCCTTTACAAGCGGCTCCGCTCGCATAGCTTATTGGTGCATAATTGCTCCGCTTCCGTTATATAGTCTAAAACCTATAAATAGTAAATGAAATCCAAACGAATTTCGGAAACAGGACTGATATCTCTCGAGATTAGAGATAAACAATTTCTTCGGCTTAATAATATTAGCACAGATTTATAAAAAAAATATACAGTGCGTGTATCAACGTGTACACGCGCAAGAAGTAAAACTTCTGTAAGTTAGCGGTACTTTTTATAAAATTCCATTTATGTTTTAAATTATTAGGATAGGAGAGATACTAAAAAAATATTTTTTTACCGATTTAAAAAGGAGAACAATATTTTGTTATTTTTGAATAATAAGTACAATTAATGGTGTTAACATAAACTTTTATTTTCAATCAAATGTTGTAATGATTCAATAAATTATAATTTATAATAATAAATTTATTATATATAATTGTATATAATAATAAATTATATATAATAATAAATAAGATTCAATAGATTGTATATAAACAATAAAATAAATAATATTACAGGGATGCAAATTTTTTGTGAAAAAAATAAAAACTATAATTTTTTTTAAGTTATACTTCTTTTGGCACGTTTGGAAAATATTATGAGAGTAAAATTTTTACAATACGCGCGCACACCGACAGCCAAAAAGCGACATGATGAAGTTAGCTGAAAGCGACATGATGGAGTTGGTTGCATTCCTTTTACAAACAAAGAGTTGACATACGGGATGCTAAATCTTTAGCTATTTTTATTCTGTTACGACAAAGAAGTATAACTTCTTACGTGCGTACATAGGTATACACACGTTTTTTTATAAATATCTATTTTTATTTAATTTATTCTTTGAAATATTCACATAATATTTTAAATAATTTTTAAATAACAATTTATTCACTTCCGTAACAACCGTTTCCGTTACAAAAATCGTAACGCCAATCCTTTTTCCTCCTTTCATGGCGCACCTAAAGAAATTTCACTTAAAAAAAAATCGTTTACTATAATGTTAAATAGCACTATTATTGCCTAATTGTAAGTTTTGATTTGGCATGAAATAACTTGCATTTGAATCTACCCACCACAGCAAGTACCTAAGCATTATGCGAATTTCCAATTCAATAAGAATAAGCAAGGCATTCTGTAGGTAATTAATAATTGTAACTTTGGAGGGTAGAGTATAGTTATTAACCTAAGAATTAATAAGGCAAAAAACGATATATTCTTTCAATACCTAATTAAGAAAATATACCTACAGTAGAGTTTGAATATTTAAAATAGATAAAAAAAATTTTTCTTCTTTTTTATCAAAATAAAAAGAGAGTAGGTACCTATCCTAAGAGAATTTTAAATATTAGGTTATTATACCATTGCTTACTTTTCTTATTTTATCTAAATAAATAAAATATTTATTATAGAAGTAATCATTATAAGAATAAATTAAATTAATTATAAACGATTCTTTTTTAAAGCTCTAAAAGGGCATTCTAAATATAGACCTTTGACAATGCGTAGATAATGGGGCGTCTACACTGGTGTCACCCCGCGACGTCACACTTGCTATTACGCCTCATTATTGTAAGTGACGCTTAAAGCACTAAAGCGTTCAATCAAGTAATTACTAGGCTGGTGGCACGTGCCAATGAATTAACTTTCAAATATGCCGCATTGTTTGAATATTGATTTTTGTACGCACAATATGGACATTTTTAAAAGTTTTTATTTTATTTAGCACATGATGTCTATTTTTGTACTTTTTTTTAAATATGCGCATGTAAACATTTAATAAAGGTTTTTTTAATACTCTAATTCTATTTAATATTTATTTCTTTGTATAATTTTACTTTAATTTAAACACATTGAACGATAACTTTCTTACTAAATTCGATATAATTACCTAATATAAATTAAAATTTCCATAAAGAATATTATTTCATACGCCTATATATTAAATATAAGCTGACGTCTGTATAATTAAAAACAAATCATTACAGTTATCATTTACTTCTATTTTTTTTTAATACCAGCTTAATTTACTGAGCTTTTTGTACGAAAAGAGTAATCTAACTTTCGACAAAAGGTTAGCATCGCACGCAAAAATACTGTTAGACCTATTCAACTTATTCTCCTAATGATCGGCGACAATTTGCGTAATGGATCCATTGTAAAAGCTGCTTTATACAGGAATGGCGTGACCGTAACAAATTTTATTCAGTCTAATATGATAGTCATAAGAAAGGTTTATTTCTAAATTCATGAAATTAAATTTCATATTAATATACGAATTAATTACAGATAATAAAAAATATAATTGATATATATATATATATATATATATATATATATATATATATATATATACACACACACATACCTATTTATTACATACCTACCTACATATTTTTATATTTAACAGTTACAATTAACAATTGTTTAATCTAGATTAAACTATAAATTTTTAACTTAAATTATTTATAGTTAAATATTATTGGAACAACAAATAATTTAAATTCAAAATTATATATACTATTATATATACTATAATAATTATGTATACTATTTAATAAAATTTGTATTTACAATATAAAATTGTTGCAGATGACTACGACTCGCGGTCCTCAAACACCGGCTCTCCGGTACGACGAAGCAACTCATCCCCAAATTCAGAAATAAGCTACAAACCGTTTAACTTACATTACGAGAGAAAGTGTACCACGCCCCCTCCTGACCGCACCATGAACTACACTCCAATAGAATACTCACAAACGAACGGAAGGAAAAAGAGGTCGAGAGCGGCCTTCTCCCACGCACAAGTATACGAACTCGAACGACGTTTTAGCCAACAAAGATACTTGTCTGGACCAGAGCGAGCTGACTTAGCGGTTAGCTTGAAGTTAACAGAAACACAAGTAAAAATATGGTTTCAGAACCGCCGATACAAAACAAAACGAAAGCAATTGCAGATGCAAGAAAGCGGAATGCTAGCAGCTGCCGCGGCTAATGCTAGGAAGGTCGCGGTAAAAGTTCTAGTAAATAACAACGGACCTAATTTACCAGATTTCAAGTACCAGACTATTGGCAAAACAATGAACCCTTTCGGTCCGAATATTCTAGAAGGATCTCCAATTTTGAAGCATTTCGCTGGAGTGTACGGTGTTGATTTTGCAAAGAATCCTGAATATAAGGCTTTATTACAAGAGTCTTATAACCAAGCTATGTTGCAAAGTCTTTATGGCCCACACTTAGGGGTAAACTACCCCAATTTACCCATTCCCTATATGTACTATCCCGGTCATCCCTTTGGAATGCCTATCCCATGTGAAGTGGACAGAAGTCATGGTGAAAGTAGCGAGAATGTTAAGGAATTTGGCGAAAATTCTATGAAAGACGACAAAATCGATAAACCCAAACCCCTCATTGATGTAAACGAAAATAGTAACGAGAGTATGGCAAGTAATATTGAAATAGAAAATTGAATCACAAATGAATCGCTAGTTGACAAAATTTTTAAGTAAAATTCATGTAGGAAATGACATTTGTGTGAATTTTTATGACACAACCTAAGTGTATAAATAATAATTGATTTATAGAGAAAATTCACTTTCAAACTCTTTTTGGTTTCAAAAAAATTCTAGGAAAATCAAACTTTTTACATTAACGAACTTAAAGATCCGTACTTGTCAAATTTGAACTTTTAAAAATTCCTATAAATAATAATCAATAATGGCCACACATGTAGGAATTTAAAAATATTAAGTTTATACCAAAGAACTGTAAAATAAACCAAAGATTCATATTTATGCAATCGTTTATTAATTGTTAATATTAATATTAATTTTAGTATGTAAATATGTTCCTTGTTTTAAGATGTTTGTAGTTGGCACGTTTGTAAATAGTACAAGATTTTCGATTAGATATCAAAGTTTAATAAAGGTGCAATACCGTTGATATTTCTTTGTTTCATTTTTAATATAGGAAACGCAATAATAATTTAATAATATTAAATGAGCAAATTTAATATTTAGATAAGGTTTTCCTTATTAAGTTTATCTATATAAGAGTCTTTTCTCCAAAGATATAAAAAATAAAATGATATAAAAATGCAATATTTAGGTATATCTTTTCCGAAAAAACTTCAAATGAAGCTCGGTCGCCTAGGTATAAATATATAATAAATTAGAGACTCACCCTCGCTTCGCTCGGGTTCGTCCCTAGGTTGTTTCCCAAAACAAAATTAATTAATTAATCTGGTTTTAATTTTTTTTCGTGAGACCCTATTTATTTTCTACAATAAATGTAGCCTAAGTTATTCCTTATTACATCAGCTATCTGCCAGTGAAAGTACCGTCAAAATCGGTCCAGCCATTTCAGAGATTAGCCGGAACAAACAGACAGACAGACAAAAATTGTAAAAAATGTTGTTTTGGTATATGTACCGTATGTAAATCCATATGCATTTAGTAAAAAGTGGTTATTTTAATATTACAAACAGACACTTCAATTTTATTTATCTGTATAGATGTGAAAGTAACTCTGTCTGTTTAATAGAGGCTTTTTTACACTTAAACCATGGAGCTGATTTTGATGAAATTTGGGAAGAACATAGATTGTATCATGCGGACCTTTGTCACCACCCTGCTTACAATAGCGTACTATAGCATAGCCGCGGGCAAAAACCAGTTTACCATAATATACTAGCGACTCACCCTTGCTTTCCCATACGAAATTTCATACCCATCCCCACCCCCTTAAGGGATGATTTCCGAGATAAAAACTGTCCTATGTTCCTCCCAGGGTCTCAAACTACCTTCTTACCAAATTTCATCTAAATGGGTTCAATAGATCTAGAGATTGCCCCCTACAACTTCACAAACTTTACCTCTTTATAATATTAGTATAGATTAAATAAAATAGCTATTTATTTGTATTAATTCATTGCCGTAAACTATACAATACTATGTTCCATCAGTTATTCTTTATCATATGTAATTAGTTCTCATTCATTTCCTTTATTTCCGGATTATTTTATAACAGACACGAACAAAAATTAGTTTAGAATATCTTTAAACTTATTAGTATTATTATTATCGAATCAATTAATTTTACTTTGATATATGCTACCAGGAACATCCAATTTTTATACAGTTTGAGTAATCGTGTTGGTCTCTAAACATAAAAGTATTAAGTTAATGTATGTTCCAGTGAACTTTCTTCAAATTAGAAAAACTGTGGTAATAGTATTGTTTTTCCCAAAAGGTGATTAAAATAAATTTTCGATTTACATCTTATAATGTTTGACTTTAATATCTTTGTAAAACGTAGATGCCTGAGAATATCAATACGTGTATTATGCTCTTATTTTTTCGTGGAAATGAAATTTTTCGCGCAGGCAAAAGTAGGTAGCTTTTATCACTCTCCAGACCTTAAAATCTGTATGATTTTGTTTTGTTGTGGAATGCTATAAAGTACTTACTTATAGACATATCTAATGCAGACATCTTTAAGAAAAAATAATCTATACAAAATGTTAAAATAACAGCTTTTTACTAAATACATATTATGAATATACCTAACCTATCTACGTTACTTATAATAAAAAACCAATTTAAAAAAAATGTTTGTCTGTCTGTTTGTTCCGGCTAATCTTCGAAACGGTTGGACCGTTTTTGATGGGAATTTCGCTGGCAGATTTTAATTTTTTTTGTCTGTCTGCCTGTTTGTCTGTTTGTTCCGGCTAATCTCCGAATCCGTCATACTTAGGGACGAAGTCGAGCGAAGCTAGGTCGCTAGTTAGATTCTATTATGGTTGGTGTTAATGATATTACCAGTGAAGCCGGTTATGTTAAAGAACACAAAAAGAACTAATTCCTATAAAAAATATTAGATTAAAAGTAATAAACATAGGTAATCAATATTATTTTGTACTTTTTATGTATCCATACTTAATTAGTATTATGATTGTGAAATTAGCTGTATGTTAATTTTCACGCTTAAACCATTGAATAGATTTCGATAAAAATTGGTAACGATTGAATCCTGGGGACGCCATCCCAGTCCCACTTACCAAGCGAGCGAAGCCGCGGGCAAAAGTCAGTAGTAGGTATATAAAAAGTAATACAGCATTACTTGTGACTTCGATTGTGTTTAACGAAAAGTTTAAAGAAAGGGGCAACATAAAGAAAAGCTTAACATGACTTGTACTTAAATAAAAGTAAAATATTCAATTTACTAAGCCTGTTTATCGATGCTTTCAAACAAAGTTCTTATTAAATATCCGTTAAATAAGTTTTAGGCAAATACTCGTAAGTACATTAAGTAATGACCCGAAAACTAAATCATATATGTATATCTAAACATGCTATTGGTAAAAATCAAACGTTTTTGTCATGGCATACTCTACTTTTTATATTTTTCGGCCAAAATGAAACAATCCTCGGCTTCTGAAGTAATAAGCGACTTAATTCGCAGCCGAAGTAATATAAGTATACCTACTATTTAGTATGAGAATTCAATAAAATTAAAAATTTTAGGTAGGTAGTACCTACTAGCAGAATTTTCAAATGGTTTTATGTTTTGTTCAGTTCGACGATTAGACGTAAAAGTGTAAGAGTCAATACAAACAATAAATTAACTTTTCAGAAATAAGAATTAATGAAAATGTATCCTAGACCTTCTCTTTCAAATCTCCTTCGATTTTAATGGTAATATTTATTATAATAAATAAAGTGTGTATATAAGTAAATTATTAATGATAATATAAAGCAGGTAATCTTTACAATAGGAATGTTTTATTTATCACTCTCTGCCTTAATCCAAATTATACGTAGGAGTCATAACTTTCTCTATTATACAATTTATTCACTCAGATATCGTATAAAATGTATTTAAATTAATAACTATTACCTATTTATAAAAGGAAATAAAGAATTTGAAGGAGAATTTGTACCTCCTTAAAGAAATTAAACTTTGCACCCTCAAAGAAGTAAGAGTCGCCGATCAGTAATTTACGACCTCAAGTCCGGGAAAGTGAAGAATGCTCGCGAAATCACCGCCTTGCAAATTGCATGTGCCGACTGTTGGCGAATATGGAATGAGCTTTCAAAGATAAGAAGAATGCAGCTTTCTTTACAAATACTACCTGGGCATCGAGCTTCGCTCAGCGTTCTTTTTTGTTATATTGTATTTTTTAGATGAAAAAACACAAAAAACTTGAATAAAAACAAAAAATACAAGAATAACAAAAGAATAAATACAAAAAAAAAACAAAAGTAAAATTTTGTATCCGATCGGTATTCGAACCCGGACACCTGTGAATGTCAATCTTGCGCCTTGGCTGCTTGACCACGATGCTTATGCCCGAGCGTAAGAAATTATCGACCATATTTTGTGTGGAATAATGCGAAAGAAAACCGCATGAAAACTCGAAATTCCTCGTTTTCGCAGACATAACACTAATCTAAATCGATTTTACGTCCCTGAAAAGCCCCACATACCAAATTTCAGCGAAATCGTTAGAGCCGTTTCTGAGATGGACGGTATAAATAAATAAATTAGTAAATAAATAAATATACAAAAATTGCTCGTTTAAATATATAAGATAGATACTGGAGTCTCGCTTCACTCGGGTTTGAAGTTACCTGATTGCCTTCCAGTGTTGCCTATGTATAACTTAGAGTACACAGGTACACAGCCTATACCTGTACTAAATTTCATCCAAATCAGTCCAGCCGTTTAAACATGAAGGAGTAACTAAAATATGCCTACATACATATAAACTTTCGTATTTATAACAGTAGTCTGATTGTTTTTGTATATTAAAATCCACAGTAAAATTTAGCAAAATTAAATTGATTTAACGATTGAACTTACGGCTATAATTAATCAGCGATAAATTACACACAACAAATACATTTCATTTACCGATAGTATATAAATAGTTACGAAGCAAAAGAAAAGTCGATACAAAATTATATTACTGAGTTTGATATTCCCTTCCTACTATTTAGCGTTTTAAAGGCATCATGCTAAATTTTAAATCAAATAAATATTACTTTTTCGTGTAAAATGCATTATAAAATATTAAAAAATGAAAAATGAAAGTCTGTATCCACACAAAGTAGCCGTGTTCTTGCAGATTATCATATGAATACGTCGTAAGGCGACATTATGAAAATCTCGAGCGTCGTTTCCGCGCGAAGAATTTTCTAAGACTCGAGCGAGTGACGCTTCGCTTGCACTCTACGCGTGTCAACTTTAAATTGCTCTTTTACTTCAAATGCAATATTTTCTTTAAAATTTCGTTATAAAATATATTTAATTGAATCTTATTCTATCTCTTACTTTCTTGGTTAATCTTACATGGTATTTATAGTAATACTATTAAGAACAGTATCATTGTATAAAACTTAGGTACCTACGTATTTTACACAAGCTTTATTTTTCTAATAACCTAGTACTTTACTTTCTTCTTTTTAGAAGTCGGTAAAACATGTATAAACATTAAATGCTAATCTTTATAATACTTAAAATTAGGTAAAGCTTGATGGGCACCGTTAGTGTTAGTGATCGTACAATACTGAATGGCTTGATGACCGATTAAAGTTATATTTACACAATATAGGAAAGTAGATTGTTATAGTTATAGATGGGTTCATTTTAGTCAAGCTTTTAATAAATTCTTTGTTCTAGTACCAATTAAGGAAATTGTTGTATATATGGACCAAAGTTAATAAAAACGTACCATAGGTACTTACCTATACCGTAATATAGGTGCATATACCGCAAAGGACAGCATATCGCAACGTAATCTCTCAGGCCAGTTCAGTAGGTATACCTAATTAGGTAATATTAAAAGCCTAATACGCCACAAGGCTGTAAAATCAGACTTTGATAACTAATCTTATTCTCTCTATTACACAATCAAAATCAGTCATCAAAGTACGTCTCCACTAATGTTCACTTCCTGAGCCTGAGGAGGAATTAGTCGATAATTACAGATATCGGCCCATTATAGTAAACAGCTAACTGCATTACCGCTCATCTTCTTACTGTGAGTGCGGCGATTTTATCGATATCGATAAAACCAGGAAAAGCTATTAAGTGAAAATATCTTCTACTCTATCAAAGCAATGTATTTTTCTGGAAAAAAAATCACTGAAGATGAAAAAACTACTCAAATTCTATATCAATAAGTTATAAGCGTATTATGTAATCTGTGGTTATAAGATAACAACTAGTTGGTATCATTAATGAAAATTGAATTTGCGTTTGTTTGGGTTAATCTCGAACACAGATTTTCATACGGCTCTCGCTAATAAAAAGAGGGATTATCTGCGAAGATTATAATCTATAGGTAAACATTTCGGAAAAAATAATCTACAGGTATAAAGATATTTCTTAAAAGGTAAGAACTTAGGGACTCGAGTAAAGCAAAGATAAGTTGCTAGTTTATACTATTTTTTATAATTGAGGAAGAAAATGTTGTCGATAAATCAAAACTCATCCCTCTGGACGGTACTGCATTAGCATCCACTGCATCAAGTTACAAGCACGTGCGCCGGAAATGTCGTCAGGTAAACAAATACGCATCACTACGGATGGGTTAACAGCGGCGTTTAACTGTCTCATTCGTATTTAGTACAACACTAATTTAGTTAATGACTAGATGTTGCTTTAGACTCTATAAGATCAAGTTTTATTTAGTTATCTATACAAAATTGCAAATAATGCCTATTAAGGTTTTATATTGTATTGCATGATTGTAGTTAAATTTAGCTTTATTTAAATCAAACTAGAGCTTATATTACGATGAAATATCTAAAATTAGAACCTCCATAATAACAGTTAATAAATCCGTAACAGGAATATTGGAATAAATATTTTTTTCTGATTTCAGTATTAATTGTATACAAGATGTTTTTACGTTATCTCTACTCATTATATTGATCCTATTACGATGAAACTTTGCTGATTTTTTATGAACACACCTGCAAAAATTCTGGCATTTCACCACTACGAATTCAATTGTACAAGTACATGTACATAATATGTACGTATGTTTATATTATAAATAAAGCACGTATTTGTTGTTGCTCTTTTATAGAACACCTTAGTAACGGATCGATGAAATATTTAGCTACTGAAAATCTATGAGTTACCTACTAGTACTACTCAATAGTTTCTAATATTTCGATATTTAATGATGGAATTATTATTAATAAATCGGAGCACATGTTTGAATTTCTTATATATACTGCACCTGTACACATACTTATGTATAATATATCATGTATAAATAAATATAAATATGTTAGGACATTAACACACAGCACCATCTAGTTCCATGGTAAGCTACGAGGCTTGAGTTATGGATACCAGATAGTTGATACACTACACATGAATAACTTTAAACACATATAACATATTATAAATATATTTATTAAACGCATTACTGGAGTACAAACATTCGTACTCATCACACAAATGAATCCTCCTAGCGCGATTCGAACCCGCGACCGCTGGCACAGTAAGTAGGGTCAATACAAACTGAGCCAAACGTGTCGTCATAAATAAATAAGTATATTATACATAAACATGTGTAAAGGTATGTATGATGTGTACCTAAATCTTTTCTTTATACCAGCGAAGGCATCGCTAGCACTTTATAACTTAAGCGCAGGAAGCAAATCAAGGATAGAATCACACAAGTAAATCAACTACAGATGCTAATCGTAATGCAATTGCAATGGTTTTGATTACTCTCGTAATGGCGCTTCCCATCATTATGTTTACGTTGCACATTTGGTACGAATATCTCGGTTCTCATCGATTACATGGCTTTTTAATGCACTGCAAATGTGTACAGGTCATTAATTCGCTAATATGTGATATTTATGGTTTTATTTTACGTTGTAATATAATTTAAAGAAATATTGTATGATTATGAAAACAGTATTTATCACAATCTATTATATACATAAAATGCTTTGTCCTGACTGACTGACTGATCGATCAACGCACAGCCTAAACCGTTGGTCGTAGAAACGTGAAATTTGGAGAACATATTCCATATATAATATAGGCATCCGCTAAGAAAGGGTTTTTCGAAATTCATCCCCTAAGGGGGTAAAATAGGGGATAAAAGATTGTATGAAACTCTGTCATTCTTAACGCGAAATACACGAAAAGTGATATTTATATACACTCTGTAATTGATGCACGGAAAACAGTATTTACCTATAAAATGGAAACTAAAACTATACAAATATCTTCTTTTTTTTCAAAATCCATCCCTTCAACGGGTAAAAGGGAGTTGTGATGTTCATATGACAAAAAATTGTTTATGATCAGATGATCAGATTACTTGAAAGTTGGTATTAATGCTTTTTAATACAATTAAACAAACATGTATTGTAGTTTTTTTTAAATTCAGCTCCTTATTTTTTTCGTAGTTTGATCGCGGGCAAAGCCGCGGGTTCAGCTAGTCATAGATAAATAGCCGCGCTGGTGTCATAAGAGTAGATAAGTGTTTAGAAAATTGGTCGAATATTAATGCAAATCAACTGTTAATTTACTACTACGGTATACAGTTTGACTTTAACAGTTGACTTTGTTTGTTTGTCCTTCTTTAACATCGAAACAAACAAAAGTGACGGATTTGCATTATTTGTGTTATGAGATACATAGCACGTTATAATACAACCCACAACGACTCATCATACCTATTACCTAGGGACGAATCCGAGCGAAGCGAGGGAGATTCGCTACTATTATATAAAGATATAATTTCAATTAAGACCGTATTTAAAATTGTAAGAGATGGGAATTTATTATCTGAAACCAAAAACCAAAATATATTTTTATTTAGTATAGGTAAGTGATTAATGATTATGTACCCAAAAGGAAAATTTTCAATTCCTTTATTTCGGTGTATCAAAAGAATATTTTGTATCAACTTTTACAAATAGCAAATAAGCACATACAATATATATTTTTTTCTTCTTCTTTGGTTTACTATTTTTGAAGCATGTTGTGTTTACTTAATATAGATTTTCAATTTACCGATGTTATCCATGATATTAATTTTAGTACTTGTATTAACTAATTGTAAAACTGCTGGTAGACCTTAAATAAATAAAAATAAAATAAAATTATAATCTTTATATAATTATAATCAGCTCTACTGCAAGAAAGCTCAGTTAAACATTTATCTAAGAACCATAAATCGTCTATACGCTAATAGAATTCACTCAATATGAGTAAACCTTTTAACTATACCCCTTTAAACAAAAAAATACAAAAATGGTCGTGTGAAAAAGCAAATTAGTATAGAATTCGCCATGCCACTTAACGAATAGGCAAAACATCTTAAAAGGAGTCGCGACGTCAAAAAAATCATACCATATTTACGCAAGTGGTTACCCCTACTATGTGTATTTAAACAATTAAGACCGAAAATTTCAACCAGTTAGCTTATGATCTTTTTTTTTACAAGTGAGAAGATTTCACATTTCATTTAAATTACTTAATTTGTTTAAACATGAATCCATACTAATATTAAAAATGCGAAAGTACCTGCGAACTACAGAATTACTTTCGCTGTCTGTCTATTATCTTTTTACGCTTAATCCGCTGAACCGATTTAGATGAAATTTGGTATGAAGATAGTTTGAGACCCTTAAAAGGATATAGGATAGTTTTTATCTCGAAAATCATCTCTTAAGGAGCGAAAAGGCGGGTGGAAGTTTCTGTGGGGAATCAATCATTTATCAAGTAAGAGATATTAAACTTATCATATTGTATATATATATATATATATATATATATATATATAATATAAAATAAATATTCATATATTAATTTTGTAAAAATTCATATAATATATATACATATCTTATCTTAGTACTTACAAAGTTCTCACTCATTAAAAAAAAATATACTCACATCTTTTTCACCCATCAAAAACAAACAAATATTTACAAGCAAAATGTAGATATTATAGTTACAAGTAGTACGGGTATTTGGAGACGGCGTCGGCCACCCCATGGTCACTTCACAGCGCCCTGTAGACGTCTTTCAAGGGTTGTTAGTTGGTGGTCTCATTTGATAACAATTGGAGAGCCCAATGAGTAAAATATAATTATTGACTAAAGTTTAAAAGTGAAAGCTATGGTATTAAATGTAAGTAAATGTTAGATTTCATAAAGACATAAAAACTTCAACATAAAATTGCAATTACAAAAAAAAACTAATTTTAGTAATATGCAAAAAATGAATTATTGAAAAATACGCCGGCTCTTTTAACCTTTAAACGATTTAAAAACTTTAATATTACTTGCTTGATAATTAACATTAAACTGTTTTTCACTTTACTTTTAAACTGTTTTTCAGTAGACAGCAAAGAGCATGTAGGTGGAAATTCTTATAAAAGACGTTTACCGAGTTGTAAAATTTAATGTTTGACTATCCTGTTTTTAATGCTTCAAACAGTATTCCGCAAACCAGAGGGTTGTAAAAGTTTAAACAACTACATTTACTATTTTGTACACGTGCACTTGCATCGAATTGTCCGTTCTCCTTTACTAACATTAAAAACGCGTAATTATGGATATAAAACCTCTTTCGTCGTAAAACTTCCAGATAAAAAGGTTGTGAGGCACTTCCTCTGGGTAATACTCCATAAAATGGTTCCGTGAGTCCATTAACACTATTTTTACTTTTTTTTTTCAATCTCATTGAACGCCCCGTCCTCAATGAGGCTCATTTATATTTTAAAAAGTTCAAAAATAGTAGTATGTTTACATTAATTTTTAGTGTACCGCGTAAACGGTGTGCCGAATTTTCTAATAAAACGATAGCGCAGATCATAAAGATCAAAATTGTTTGTCAAAATATAATCACATAGAGGATGCTGTATGATGGTAGCAATTTATGAGCAAGCTATTAACGACTTTGATGTAGTTCTAATTAATTTATTGGTGTTTGTAAAGCGGAAGTAGAAAGTTGTAGAGACGCTCTTTTATTATAACACAAATAGACGTTTGAATTAAACACAACTTTGGTGTTTTTAGACTTTATATTATAATATAAAATATCGATTGTTCTTCATTTTTATCTGAAACACAAAAAAATAATTTCTGTTTTCATTTAATTAAGAACATATTCAAGAAAATTTGAATTTAGAAATGTGGAATTTACTTTCATAAATATTATTGTGCTGTGAGGAATCTCGAATATGACTGCTTCTTCTATATCGTGAGAGGAACCAATTATACATTAAATACGGTATTATATTTCATAATTTCATTAGTATTTTTGGAAATACATAATTCTATACTGGCTAGAATAAAAAGCAACAGTTACACTTAGAGATATATTTATAAAGATGGGTATGAAGCAAATAATGTCATCTATTTAACAATCTTTGGGGAAAGAGATGTTGGAATTCATAGTAACACAAAATATTACCATAAAAAGAAAATTTTATAATGTCCTCCTGACCGATTTCGGCTACGGCGGGCGGCCAATCTCACTGATTTCACAAATATGCACGAAAACACAAATGTACTCTCTTGACACGACCGGTGAGAGTTAAGGTGTAAGACCGACGGTTTTACTTCCTCTTTGAGGCACGGGCCCAACTACGGGCTGTTACTTAGGGTGGAATTGCATCATGGGCTAAGCTACATTTTGTCCGTCTTGCTTATCAAGTAGAGACGTAGATAAAATCTAAATATAAAAAGTAATCTTTTATTGTTTTCTCAACGGTTTTCTATAACGTGTAGAATGCAAACAATATTTACCCGATACTTTCTTAGATTTACGCGAATATGTGACATATAAAAAAAAAACATTTTTTTCGGATTTTTTTTGCAGATTTATTTTATTTTTGGTTCCCGACATTTTAAATTCTTTCATTTTAATTGCAATCCGAAAAAATATTTTTATTTAAAAAATTTATGTGGCCCATCCGGTAAAGAGCGCTATTACTTAATAGTTCGTGCCGCACTATTCGTCAACCTTGCTAACCCTTATATGTATTATAAACAAAAACAATTGCTTTCAGTATAAATAAACAATCAATTAGGACTAAAATTTGAATATAATGCCAAATGTACGAGTATATAGTGATTTTTCGCCTAGGGTAAATATAACTTTTTTTTTAGAATGTATTGCAGTAGAGAACCAAAATCAAATATAACATATTTTTTTTTTATATGACACAATTAAAAGTCTATGATTGCTGTAAAGCATTCGAAACGGGAACCAAAAATCAAAATAAATCCGCAAAAAAAATCCGAAAAGATAGTTTTATTTATAAAGTCCACTCTTTACTAAAATAATATTAATGCGAAAGTTTATTTGTTTTTTCATTGTCTTACTTTGAAGGTCCTTCAGTATTTTAAATAAAGAGTGATTGACTTATTTTTATACCGGTGACGGTAACTAGAAATTAGCATATAAGATTTACATTACTACGCTTTTTTATTATTTAAATGGTATTTTCACGAGATAAACCTATACCAACACTTTGAGAAACACTGCTTTGTCAGTGTCATGCAGATTTTTTCTGACTTGTAACGTGACACTAAAATTGAGTTAAACAAACTGGCACATGGGGTAACTTCAATGATATAGCGACAAAAAGGAAATTTTAAACTCTTTTACATATAAAAAATCAACACAAATAACTATGTCTGTGTAGTGTATTTATTAGTCGCAGGTACATATTTATTTAATTGTATTGAAAAGCATTAATACCAAGTTTGAAGTAATTCTCATCATAAATATTTTTTTGGGTTGTATTATAACGTGTTTTTCCGTAGGAATGAGATGATCTCCCGCGGTAAAAAGTTGCCTATGTCATTTTCCAGCCGCCCAACTACGAGTATCTCCACATAAAAAACCATGCCAATCCGTCACTCTATTTCAACGTAAAAAAAGGAAAAACAAACAAACAAGCACACTTTCATATTTATAATATTACTATATATCCAATATAGTGAAATGGCTCTTTAGTCTACCTACCGGCCATCATGTTACCTATTCGTGTTTAATAACTACCTAACAATTCAAGTAGTAGATTAATACAAATATATCCGTCGTATAAATTTATATTAGTTCTGGAAATAAGCATTTAAAAGACATAAAAGGAGAGTAAGCACATTAAAGTGTCTTATTGCAAAATAAAGTGGGAGCCAAATCAACGAACTTGATAGATATACCCAAAGAGATGGCTATCCAATTTTTTGTTTAGTTTTCTTACTTATCAATTAATAATAACAGCATAATAATAATAGCACTTAGATAATTATCTTATTTAAATAAAGAAAAATCATAAGCAAAATTTAGTTTTATGAAATGTGAAAGTGACTATATTTTCTACTTCTTAAGCTATAAGATCTCAATGTAAGTTTAAAAAATTAAGTAAAATTTGGAATAAGATGTCTTATATACTAAATTAATGTGCAGGGTCGTAACAAGCGAACGTCATTAAAAATTTAAGATACTACATTCAAACAAACAAACGAAAATATATAATAACACACCTATACAGGTTATATCCCCTAAATAGAGTCTAAAAAATAGAGATAGTCTAGAAAATATGTTAATGTGTTTATCATAATTAAATATGTATTGTTTTAAATATTTCAAATTTACAAATTCTTTTTAATGCTCTGCAAAGTTCTACCATCTCTTAGACTATATGAATCGTAGTGATGGATTACTTTATAGCTGTGTACACAGATTTGCCTCCCCACAACAATCACTTGATCCCGGTTCTGCTTTTAAGGGCTGTTGAACGTTAAATTTTGCCTATCATATCAGTTACATTGATTTTATGAGGATAATATTGTAAATATTTGTATTAAAAATTTTAAAGCTAAGAGATTTTTAACATTTCTTAGTCTTCATCAAATTAAATGAACTTGAACGCATAAGGCTAAAATACTACTAAATTTAATACCTAATAATCTTAACTACCGTACAATGATACGCATACCGTACAACGATATACCTACTGTAAAGATCAATTATTATTAGTTATTACGAATTACTTCTTGTGTGACAGACAGTGTCTGGGACAGAAAAGAGAGCCTTTGTCCTTATATTATACTAACTACTACTCCGTATGTATTTTTGTCGGACATTTTATTGTTTTTTTTGGGTTCCGTACTCAAAGGGTAAAACGGGACCCTATTACTAAGACTCCGCTGTCCGTCCGTCTGTTTGTCTGTCCGTCTGTCACCAGGCTGTATCTCATGAGCCGTGATAGTTAGTTGAAATGTTTACAGATGATGTATTTCTGTTGCCGCTATAACAACAAATACTAAAAAAACAGAATAAAATAAATATTTAAGGGGGCTCCCATACAACAGACATGATTTTTTTGCCGTTTTTATAGATAATGGTACGAAACCCTTCGTGCGCGAGTCCGACTCGCACTTGGCCGCTTTTTTATTATTATTAACAACAAATAAACTCGTCAACAAAACAACCGAACACGGAATAATAAATACCCGTAGCTTATACCTATACACTCGGCGGTAATGTAGCTTCATATTAGTGCAAGAATTTTCAAAATCGGATCAGTAGTCCCAGAGATTATTCCAATCCAAACTTACAAGCTTTTACCTCTTTATAACATCTGTTATAATAATGTAGATGTAATCAATCTTTAGATCTATTGAATCATTGTGATTAAGATTATTAAAGGCAAAACGAGCTTTATTAAAATTCGTCCATCATGTTTTTTTCAAGTTCCAGTTTTTTGATCATTAAATAAAAAAAAAAATAATAATAAAAAAAAAATAACTGACTATAATTACTATAATGTCCCGAACATAACATTAATTATAGGTTATTTTTTATAAAGCTTTTTCTTTTGAGTGTTATATTTATTCTGGTGTCTAAATTTCTTTATGCCGGAAATAAAAACTATTTACACGAATAAATAAAATACACCTTTATGATAAAAACTAGCGACTCCCCCTCGCTTCGCTCGGGTTCGTCCCTAGGTACGTTTCAATTTTTTTGAGCGAAACCCTATTTCTTTTTCTTAAATAAAAGTAGCCTAAGTTACTTTTTATAATATGAGACATCTGCCAGTGAAAGTCCCGTTAAAATTGGTCCAGCCGTTTCGGAGATTAGTCGAAACAAACAGACAGACAATTGTGTTTTTCTTATAAGTACTGTATATATAATTCCATAACTGCCTCGGTGGTGTAGTGGCTAGCATGTACGGCTGCACATCCTGAGGTCCTGGGTTCGAGTCCCGGGTCGGGCCAAGTTTAGTTATTGAGTCTTTCTGTATAGTAAGCCTCAGTAATAGCCCGGAGTTGGGAAGTTGGCGGTGTTTCACCCCCGTGCCTCGGAGAGCACGTAAAGCCGTCGGTCCTGCGCCTTAACTCTCACCGGTCGTGTCGAGTAGTCGTCCCACCGGAGCATGAGAGTGACAGGAATAGAGAGTGCTCTTGTGTCAGCGCGTACACTTGTGCACTATAATATCTCCTGCGCAGTTGGCTAGTCTCAATGAGATTGGCCGCCGTGGCCGGAAACGGTCAGGAGGACATTATTATTATTATTATTATTATATAATTCCATATGCATTTTGTATAAAGTTGTTATTTTGACATTACAAACAGACACTTTAATTTTATTTATCTGTATAGATAAGTAGTAAAATCAAAACACAGAGTACAGAAGCTAAAACAAATTGACACTCCATTCAGTAAATAATTATCTTCACAAGTCCCATCATCTATACCGAACGACTAATTTACTCATCTTATGTTATCTGGACCACTTGATCTCCATTACATCAATTCATTTTATAAATATGAAATAAGATCATGAAACTTTATTTACATTGTTTATCAACTTTAAGAACCTAAAGATGAAACATAAAATATTTTTTTACTTTCCATTCTCTATCACAAAATACATATGTATGTAAAGATGGCTATAATCTGCTTCCTTAGAGATGTACCATAACATTTTTCTGGAAATTTTATACCGATTGATTTAGTACTTAACAGTCGTAATAATCAGCGTCAACGCCACCCGCGATGGAGAGTGTATGTACTATGTAAGTACCTACAGTACACGTACATATTCTCCTAAGATACCTAGCTATTAGATTCATAAGTCATACCGGAGATATTAAGATATAATATTTAAAATTAAATATAAAAACTATTATTAAAGGTAATTTAAAAAAACTATAATGCTGCTAATTAACGCTGTAGGTACTCTACGGATTCGATTCCCAAAGAAAATATTGTACTTAGTTAATTAAGTTAAGAAATATAGGCGTAAAATTAGGCGTATATTTTAAAGACTTATGTTCTTTTAACTGTATTCTTCCAAAATATTTAACTTTGAATGGGAGTTCAATTAGGCCATTACCAACTATACTTACATATAATGTTTCAAATTGCCTACTAATCGTAGAGATAAGGACATGAGGCTCAAGCAGTTACGTTATGGTCAAGTGTAAAACAAAGGTGCATTGACGACGTCTCCCACGATATTTAATATGAAGAATCTTAAGAGTTTTCTGTTCATATAATAAAAGATTAGTATGAAATAGACTTAAATATACTCATATCTTAAAAGCATAGTAAGGTTTTGAATAAATAGTCTCTTTGTAGATATTATTATATCCACTGTATACTCATTTTACACACTATATTTTAGAGGATTGTTATATTCTGTATGGTATTATTATTTATTTGCAACACATTTTGAATTTTTTGATACTGAATTTGAACACATCCGTTTAGTTAGGTTGAGAAATAGATTTGGCTGATTTGGGATTTTTTGAATTTCTTATACTAAAAAATAAAAAGTTTACCTTTTGAAACCTTCCGCTAATGTTTTTTTAAGAGTTGTCCCATGAAAATGGTGTTACTTCTAGTATAGTACATTCCTTTTACGCCCATAATATATATTTTTTCTTTCGAGAATAACTAAGTTTCTATAAAGAATATAGTGTCTTACCCTTACTTCGCTCGGGTATGTTATAGATATGAATAATTATTGCGAATGTACGTACCTTAGGAGAAAGACTTATGCTTTTGCAGATATTTCTGTAAGCCTTATTTTACCTACAATTTTCTAGTACATTGTTTTGAAGTATCTCTTAAGGTTTAGCCAGCGTTTAGCCAAATAAATTTCTAAGGACTACTTGATAGAACCTTGTTAGTTATAAAAAGTTTTATATAAGAAATCTTATATAAACAACCTCAAAAACTAAAATTAAAAATATATTAAAAAATTCCGAAAATTGTATTTTTTGTGGAGATTTCTTGAAAATTTGTTTATTTTTTTTAAATTGACGGATTTCAAAACAGCGGTAATTTTTAAGGGGCAAACATTTTAGTTTATGCTATTAAAAACGCAAAAAAAAATCATTCAAATTCATTCTATATAACTAGTCTTTTTCATTTATAATGGCTGTTGCACTCGAGTAACATTCTAAGTTGAATCTGTACATTAAATATTTTTTGGAAAATCTTATTGAAATAGTCATTATTATCGATACAGAGGCCGAATCTATAGTTTTTAGAATTTTTGTCTGTCTGCCTGGAAAAGCGTCACAAGAAAACCACTGGATAAATTTTGATGAAATTTGGTATAATGATATCAACATACTATGCTGTAAAATATCTCATCTCTAAGAAATATATTACAAAACGTTAAATAAAACGGTCATGGAAGAGACAGACCATGATTTTTGTAAAGTATTCAAAACGTCTGGTACCAAAAGTAAAAAAAAAAACCGCAAAAAAGCTCAAAAAGATTTATGTAACATCGTGACGTTCTAAGATTGAATTTATTTAACTTTAAATCATATTGTATATAATAATTATTACTTATGTTTTCATAATAATCTATGCATATTAATATGTGTAACTTAAACTTAATCGTGAATCGAACGAAGCGAGATTAGTTATAATAAACACATGCACCTGGCTCTCACTCCCTCGTTCAACTCTAATTTGCATCCATTAACGAGAACGTTCAGCCAATTTTCCATTCCCTATCACTAACAATTTGAGTCTAGACTTAAAGTACCACCACACCATACAAAACAACGTAGCAAATAATATAACAACTTGTATTTGTAATTTATACCGAAAGAAAAAATATATTTTTTATGTTTTCAGAAACTACCTACTTAGAAAGAAAAATATTTAAAATATTATTCGTATAATGTACATACTATTAACTTATTACTTTAGGACTGCGTCATGAATCGGCATTAAAATCTCTAGGTACAAAGACATTGGTGAGCAGCCATCATACTCAATTCATTAAGTATTAATTCAATTCGTAGCTTCGTTAGTTAGCGAAAGAAGGGCCAACAAACGAATACACATTCATATCCAGACTTAGATAATATTAATAAAAAAAATATATAACCTAGATGTTAATTTTTTTCCCCGTCAAAATTCCAATGTTCGTGTGAAGTACCATAAGATAAGCAACACTCAAATGATCTCGAGTACAATTGTATAATTTGGCATTACTTGCGTAACGCAAATAGGTAAGAGCTATAAAACCGGACTCTAATAGCAATGATTTCAAAACACTTGTGCCGCGTCTATAAAATATATTTTAACATTATTACATTTAAGATAAACATGATTATAGTAACGTTCCTTAATTGGTGTTATTTATTTTATTTACATAAGAATGATTCAGAACTCAGTTTTAATTAATATAGCTTATAATATAAAAGTTTAGCATAATTATTATCATATTACTTTTTTAACATTTAGTCGTTTTTGCTTATAGATTATTAAAAAAAATGTATTGTACAAACTCTTCTATTGTTTTTTTATATACAAGTAAATAATGGTAAGTATTAAGTATACCTATTATATTAATTGCAATAAAATAAGTAATTTATTTGAATGAAAATTATCATACGTTTTAAAAGAATTGCCGAATTCCACTTTTCTGTGGGTACAGCTCTAGTAGCGAGCATGTCATGTAAGGCAGTCTATTACGAGTAGGTAAGATGTAAACAGACAAGAAACAAGCAGTACCAGATAACCACCAATGGGTTATACACGCCACTTAAGGGTTACTGGTGTAGTGTTGTAAATAGGTATCATATCGATACTTCAAATAATAAAAATATTACCAAAATATTATTCGTCCTTTAAATGATGTGACGTAATGTGAGAGAAATATGTTTATATTTTTATGTTTAACCCGATACAGAAGAGACGATTTTTTTACTTAATTCACATATATCATCATACCGGTAGATTTTTTGTAAAATTTTAATAAGTTATGCCTTAGAAACTTCCTCATATGAAAATCCGTACAGTAGTGTCTAAAATCAGCCCGAATAAATACAAAGTCAACTTTGATTTATAGTACGTAGTGATTAAAGATAAAAAAGTTTGTTTGAGCTGATATCGTTTGTAAAAGTTAGTTTATTAAAACTTATCATGAGCTTTTTTACTTCATCGGTGTGTTAAAACACAATATTTTTAAGATCTATAGAGTTGGCTCGTTGGTCTAGGGGTATGATTTTCGCTTAGGGTGCGAGAGGTCCCGGGTTCAAATCCCGGACGAGCCCAATGTATATTTTTAAATTGATTTTTTGTTTTCTAGATTTCCAAATATATAGATTTCTAACGTTAAATATAGAATTATTTTATAGTGTAAACACATAAAATATAGAATATTACTACTTAAAAATATGTTACCCATAAATACAACCGATTCGATTTTCCCATCACTAACGCCTGTCAAATGGAATACGCACTTCACTCATAAGTTGTGTGAAGAGCACTTCACCTGTTATTTATGTTTCATTATCTGCGTGACGATACGCAGGAGTCGGCGAAATAGATGCTTCTGTTATCGATTAAGTTGTTTTGTATGTCACTGATATATGTATTTTTAAAAACAAAAACAAAGTTATTGGTTGAAAAAAATCAATTGTTCTAGGCTACTTCATGTCATTTATCTTATACTAGCTATTGCCCGCGACTTCGCCCGCGTGGAATAGTGACTTTGCTCGCAGAGCTACCGGCCGACGGCCAGCGCCCTCCCCCCTCGCCTAGCATCGGGCTCTGTGTGTGATGTGATGTGAAATGATCAGAAAAAAAGTTATAACGACCAATAGATATTTTTTCCTCAAATTTTCATCAATTTCCACTTATAGCTTGGTTATTTTTGGTTCTACGACTAAAAGTTACTTAACCAAAATTGTAGAAAATTTTATTTGCAACCAAAAATGGTTTAACATAATTTTTGTGAGACCTATAGTTGGTCAGATAAACCATAAAAACCATTTGTACCACTTTTTCCAAGATGGCGGCGGTGGGACAAGGGTTGCAACCCCACAAACTTGGATTTAACTTTACACTAACCCCTCCTTGATATCTAAAAAATAAAATTGCGTCCTCTGACAAATGCAACCCCAAATGTAACTTTTCAATGGACTATATAGATTTTTATTGGCATGAGTTTTTGACATTAGTTCAAACGCACCTGCTCTATCCAAATACTTCGTGGTTGCACTAGTGGGTTTAGGCAACTATAAGTTTTGTTCGCGATTCCGCCTACTTGGTAGGTAGATTAAAACTCACAATCACTGGGCATTAAAAATAATCTTCCACTTATTGATGAAAATAATGATAATAATAATGTAACATTACTAATAACATTCAATTATCAAATAAATATGTATTATAATTGCATATTTAATGAGAAATGATTGTACCAAAAAATAATTTAGATTGTCTTGCGGCATGTGTCGTTTTTAATTAAAAAAAATACCTTGCGTTCATTAAAAAGAAACTATTTAGGGGGCGTCGGGAAAAAATTAAAGACTTAGAATTTAATTGAAGTACATAATTATAATATCTCCACTCTAAATTTCGCCACTTGGTAGGTACATACAGTGTGAAAAAAAAAGTGCGTGTATGAATGTGTACGCGCGCAAGAGGTAAAACTTCCGTAGGTTATCGGTACTCTTTATGAAATTCAATTTATGTTTTAAATAAATAATTAGGATGGGTGAGATACTAAAAAAAATGATTATATAAGGCATATTAGGCATATTACAATCATATATTTATAGAATATCATTTAAGGAAAGAATATAATATTATATATCATTTATCAGACAATAACAACGGTTACCATGGCAACAAACGTACGTACATTTTTTCGTAACGCATTCACCAGCTTACCTCCCAGATCAAGCGTACGTAAAGAAGTTTTACTTCAAAAGTTAGAAACACCATCACTACAAAACTGTTGCATTTATAATATAAAATATTCGAATGATTATAGCATAGTTGATAATCATAACTTATTCTTATTACATAAAAATGATTAATAATAAATAAAAGTATCACTATCTTCACACTATATAAGTATAACCAATTCACAATTATGCACATATAATATGCCACATGGTAGTATGAATGGGTATCGAAAAGTAACCATAACTTATAAACTATTTTTACTTTATTTCTTGTTGATACTTAAAACTTATGCAAGCTAAAATAATATAGAATAATCAAAATTATAGTGAAATCGTATTTAGATGAACTCTACATTTTATTGCTCGGAACAAGTGATCCAAATCGAGCGTAATCGCTGGCTGGTCCGATTTTGAATGATTTACGATAACGACAATGTGAGTGCGGCGGAAAAACTCATAAGTACGAGCTTCTCTGCGGTTGCCAAAAGAATCAGCAAAGTATACTCTTGCGGTTAAGTTATAAAACGTCTGGAATGTAATTTAAAATTTACAAACATTTTTTAAAATCTCGTATATATTTATCAATATTGTTCTTTGTTTTAACAATAGTCTTAATTTAAATACAATACTTTTACCTGCACTTTAAATAAATGTTATTTAGAACAAAGGACATAAGTACCCTTTTATAAAAAAATATCATATTATAAAATACACTTATAATAATTCAATAAAAACGTAAATAAATATTAAAAACGATGTCTACTGTTACATTCATATGAAATTAAAAGAAAAATCACCAAAAGTTATCTTGAAAAGTCCAAACTTAGACACTTATGCACACGACCGTACCATAAGAAGTGGCGCTGAATTGGGCAAGCGAAACTCAAGTGGTCTTTTAGAGGCACATTTAGTTTCCATTCGGGTTAATGGTGGAACATACATACAGCTAGCGAAGACATCATTGTTACGTCATCTGCGGAAAATAAGAGCTTTAATAGTGATATTAAAAATATAAAATTGAATTATAAAACAAAAAACGCGACTCAGTACAGACTTTGTAGATGATAACTAGTACAATTGCAAAAAATATTTTGGCCCGTTTATTGATAAAGGTACCTATATAGAATTACAGTGTCCTCCAAAAGTTAGTTGAAATAAACTGTAATTCATTTCAAAGAAGACTGCCCACAAAAATATTTGTCCATGTGACATAAAAAGCGCCCTTTTTATTTCAACTTACTGTCTTCTATAATGTCCCATAACAGAGAAAGAGAGATCCTTATCGCTTATGCTGCCTAAATGTAAATAATTATTTTGTATACTAAAGTACGATGCCAAAAGTTAGTTGACACATGTTATATCATAGCTAACTACACGCGTGTTTCTGCCTCAAGACAAATAGCTTTTGCAGGTTTTATTAGAAAATATTACGAGTGTATAATTAAATATTTATTTCAATATTTACTGTTTAATAAACCAAAAAAAATATCATTACATGGCTTCAAGTCGTAGACTCAGTATAGAAGAAAGACAAAAAGTGGTTTGTGAATATGATCGACTTAAAAACTATAGACAAGTAGCAAAATTATTTAAAATTAGTGTTGAAGGAGTGAGGAAAATAATAAAAAAAAGTATAGAAACCCGGACATTAGCCGATAGACCTCGATCTGGACATCCAAGAGTTACTACAACACAGGAAAATCGACTTATTGTGCGTCTTTGCAAAAAAAAAAAAACCTGAAATACTAGTGAAGGAAATTCAAGAACAATTACAAAATGCTGGTTCTATGGTCTCTCAAACTACTACACGAAGACGTCTTCATAATGCAAAATTAAGAGGATATGTAGCTCGAAAGAAACCGTTGTTATCCAATGTTCACAAAAAAAGACGACTCGAGTTTGCGTTAAAATATGAAAATAAATCTCTAGATTTTTGGAAAAAAGTTATTTTTAGTGACGAATCAAAGTTCGAAGTGTATGGAAATAATCGACGTAAAACAATTTGGCGATCTAATTCAGATAATCCATATGATAAAAAATATTTGAGACCAACTGTGAAATACGGAGGTGGTCGAGTGATAGTGTGGGGATGTTTTTCGTGGTTCGGTACGGGACAATTACATGTGATTAATAATATAATGACTGCTCATGTGTACTGCGATATCTTAAGGAATAATTTACTAAAATCTGCTAGAGCTATGGGATTAAATCAGGATTTCATATTCCAACAAGATAATGATCCTAAGCACTCAGCTAAAATAACTATGCAATATTTAAAAAAAAATAAGATCAAGCTGTTAGATTGGCCGTCTATGTCACCGGATCTTAATCCTATAGAGAATTTGTGGGATGAAATAAAACGTAGGATTCCTTCAACTTCGAAGCGCAACGTTGCTATGCTCGAAAATGAGATCTTGAATGTATGGTTGAATATGCCTAAACGAATTTTGCAAAAACTGGTAGAATCGATGCCGCGAAGACTTAGGGCAGTAATCCAGAATAATGGTGGACACCGAAGTACTAAAACAATAACAGTTTACTAATTTAAAAAATTCTTACATATGAAAAAAATTTAGAAATACACATATTTCAACTAATTTTTGGCGGTAAAAATTTGGAGGAATAAGTACATTATTTTTTTTATATAAGAAATGAGGTTGATTATAATTGCAATGTTCATATTACATAATAATTTAAATATTGTTCTTTTAAATACAATACCTATGTTTATAAAAAAATAAGTGTTTTTATTATATTGAGTTGATTAACTTTTTACCTGAATATTTCAACTAACTTTTGGAGGGCACTGTGTATAAAATCACATTATAATTTGTCAGTAACAATAATTTTAAGTAACTGAAAAAACTATAGTACAATTCAAAACATACAATACAGTAGATATTACAGTAATAAATTTGTATCAGTTATATTTAGTTAGAGACAATTTTTACTTACACGAACAAAAATATCACCATCGCTTGTATATGATCGCCTAATCAAATAAGGAAAATTGACTGACAAAAAGGAGCAATTCTGAAACGCGCGAATGTCTTAAAAGAAGCTTCGGACGTGACGGAGTAAAATCAATTTGGAGTCAAACGGGAAAGACGGCTAATCAAAAGAGATTCAATAGGCGGAAACCGACATTACGGGCAGGGTGGAAAAAAGTGGAAATAATTCGTTAATCCCGTAATTGGAGTCCGCTACCGAACCGGAAAACAAATTTCCTATTATTGGCGAATAGGGCTGTGATGAGGTGAGCTTTTAAACATAACAATAAATAAATGGCTAAACATAGAATATAATGACTATAATGGCGTAATTTTAATGTTTTTCTCATTACTTCCAGTAGTTGATTCTCATACAAAAAGGCGATTTGCTAAGGTGCTATTATCTACTTTCTATATATTATATGTACCTATATATATATCGTGCAATATTAATCCTATGTGATAAATTTCTCTGCTTCAACTCTCTATGCAAATCTTTCTACACGTACTTATTTAAATCAATGTCGTAATTGTATTCTTATATTATGTCGAAATTATCTACATTTTATTACTAAGCAATTCAAATTAATAAAAATATTCATAGTTTTCTAAATAATAAATTAACAATCATCAGTCATTTTAAGCATACTTGTTAAATTGTAAAATAAAGTTCAATATAAATATATAAAAGCCTGCACAATTTTAAACAGATTACAACCCTTACAAAAGAATCGTCGCTTCACAGCAGAAAGTGTAGGTGGATAATTATTATTAGAGACTCATTAGGGGACGATTGTCCTCCCCTCCCGGTACTGGGCCCCTCACACCTGACCGAACGACTTATTGGCTATTGGCTAAGCTTTATATACAGTATGGTTATTTTATACATATATTTTTCATCTAAGTTTTTTTTAGTCTTTGTCATAACAAGCGATAAATGCAAAATTCTGATAAGAATTTTTATTCCGACTTAATTTTTATTGTTTACTGTATACTATATTAATTAAATTAGTATAACGATTGGTTCTGTAGTAAATTATAAAACATTGTTTCTCAGTGACAGTTATGAAACATTGAAAGTAAAGGATATTAGATAAATTTCACTTAAAATAAATGCACCATTAAAATTTAAAAAATGGGATAAACATACGATGAATATGTTGAATATAAACGATGATATCTCTAGCTCTTCCATTATTCTGTGTACTCTGACGATGTCATAACAGTGTTTTGAATATGGGATCCCTTAATCCCTGAGGCGATTCAAAGGCTGCTGGCACTGGGTATTCAACTACACTAGAACATTTTCATTCTCACAACTTTTCTTTATTAAAACTTAGTCAAATAAGTCCTAAAAAAATCTTTTAACTAAGTTTTCAAAAGGTTTCGCAGTATTCATTTGACTTTTTCTTTTTCATAGACTAAAAGTTATTGTTTTTAAATCGACTGTACATAGGTAAATAGGACAGTCATTTCTCGTAAGTTAACCAAAAAACAATTAAGACAAACATATTATTTATATGGTTGATAGCGTCTTTATCTATCAGAATTTCCAAAATTGTATAATTGGTATGTACATTTAATCTCTTGTGCGTAATAAATTATTAATTAACTATAGATAAAATTGAATTTACCTATATTTTAAAGACGTGTTGGCCTTGATTTGATTAATTATTTTAAGAAAATTTTAACAAGTAGAAACAATTTTGACCTGCTGACACTATACTTATTTATTCTATTACCAAACGAATTCATACACGGAAAATAAAACACAAGTCCAGAGGACATATGCAATAGAAAACACCCTATACATAAAAGTTAGTGCTGAGACGAAGTATGTTCTAGCTGAGCTTTTTATTTGTTGGTGCTCCGATCGAGCACACCGACGTGACCCCAGACTAACTACTCACATTATGTTACCCTTACATAAGAAGCTAGCTACGGCTTATAACTATATTTTATTGAATAGAAATTATTTCAAACGAAGAAATAGTGTATGTAACATTTTCCTAAGCTATATACATGATGAGCACCATGTATGAGTAGCTGTTTAATGGCTGCCTAGGTCACAAATAACACGCAGCCAAAAAAGAGATTTTTTATGAGCTATTTAATTTTCTTGTTCATGGCATATTATAATATAATATAATCTTTGGGTATATATCTCTACATTCCCTATATAACAAATAACAGTAAATTAATAAAATCGACGTCAAAATTCAACCTTTTACCTAACCAGAGACTAAAAAATTGTATAAAAATCATATTTCGAGTGAATGTTGTAACACATACATAGATTTGTACTTGTTTGATTTTGTACATGACTAGCACAAAAATTATACAATTAAATATCTACCAATTTAAATTTAATTTTGGCATAAAAAAACATAAAGCGACATATTATTTACTATGTAGTTATGTACGTGCTCTTCAACCATCCAACAATTTCATGTAACAATCACACTTCGATCACATTTTTTTAACTATGATCGACATTTCGGTTATTTATCCATCAATGTGTGGCTTTCAATCAACGAATCGACCACACAATAGGGCTATCGTTTAGAAAATCAAATATAAACAATCTGGGAATGATGGCTTCAAGTAGCCCATGAAATGTTTTGATTTTTACCTTTTAAATTTTGTTTTGGCAGTTCTTGTTAATAGTTAGTGTTTGTTAATCTAAATATTCTTATGTTAACACACGCTCGCGTATAAATATTTACTTATAATAGATTAAAAAAACTTTAATACTCCGATCCATTAGCATTTCTTCTCAAAATTTGTTTTTATGTAACTCGTTATTATTTTATTATTGTCGGCACATATTATCTCGTATGAACACAAGTAAAATTTTAAGTCTTCAAATAGGTAATAGAAATTACGGAAAAAATTCGTTTTATATCAATAGTGGATGGAAAATAGAGTAATTATCTTAAAATCGCAGTTTTCAATAAACACCAGTGTGTTAGTTGTTGAAGTCAGTTGAAGCGTCGTGTCCTAAATCTATTTTTTTTAATTGTTCAAACATAACATTCACGGATCAACGTCCAAAAGTTTACTTCTTATCCAGTTTTTGATATAGATTTTTGAAGTAAAAGGGGCAATCTTAAAATACCTACATTTTTTCTGAATGACCTAAATTCTCTTTCAGAATTTATTACTAAAACTAAAAAAAAATTTGTATTAATGCTTGAAAGGTAATGTATAATTAGTTACTTTATATATATTTTAATCAAATAAAAATAAATTAAAGTACTTTATAACTGTTTTATTCTATATTTAATAAACATTCAAATAATCTACTTTCTTAGTACTAAAAACGATTCTTTTGTATTTATAATTTTATTATATTTAAAAAATGTGAGTTAGACCATTTTTATGTTACTACTACCACTATGAACAATGCTGCGGTAGCGACGGAAGACAGCAGCAGTAAACTAAAAGCAAAACAAATAATATTTCACTTTCACAACGTGTGTAAACATTGCGTTATAAACCTGCCTATCAACTGTTTTAGATTTTATATTACTTACTATGCTAGTAGGTAAAAAGAAGAGAAATTATTCACTGAGAGGAATTGCTCATATGATTATATACAATTTATTTACAACTAGCAGAACCCGCGGCTTCGCCCGCGATCAAACTTTATTACTTGCAAAAATAAGGAAAAGAAAATTTATTTTAGCGATCGTAACTCAAAATATCCAGTATCTTTTTTTATTGTTAAAAGATGTTACGCATATATTCTGTAAATAAATTTACACTTTAGGTATTTAGCAAGCTGCACCACCTGTATTTTTCGCACATTTTTCTACTCTCCATCTTTCCAAAAAGCCGAAAAGTTATACATAATTTTCCTTTGGATTTGGAATAATTTCCATTCTTGAGTCATGTTACTCTATTTAAATATATTCAACAACTCCAACTTCATCGCCCAGTTTTACCCACTTAGGAGCTGAATTAAGAAAAAATAAAGAATACATGTTTATTTCATTGTATTGAAGATCATTAATATTAAGTTTCAAGTAAATCTGATCATAAACAATTTTTTCCTTATATAAACAGCACAACCCCCTTTTACCATTTAAGGGATGAATTTCGAAAAAAAAAAAGATATTTGTATTGTTTTAGTTGTCGTTTTAAAGGTAAATACCATTTTCCGTACATCAATTACAGAGTTTCATACAAACTTTCATTCCCTATTTGACAGCTTTACAGGATGAATTTCAAAAAATGTTAAAATATATATTTATTTAATTGTATTAAAGAGCATTAATACCAAGTTTCAAGTAATTCTGATCATAAATGATTGTTTACCCATATAAACTTTATCACCCCCTTTCACCCTCTTAAGGGATGAATTTAGAAAAAAATCTAATACAGATATTTCTAATTTTTCATGTTAAAGCTAAATACCACTTTCTGTGCATTTCGCGTTAAGGATGACAGAGTTTCATACAATCTTATATCACCTATTTTACCCCCTTAGGGGATGAATTTCGAAAAATCCTTTCTTAGCGGATGCCTACATTGTATAAGGAATATGTCCTCTAAATTTCACGTTTCTACGACCAGCGGTTTAGGCTGTGCGTTGATCGATCAGTCAGTCAGGACAAAGTATTTTATGTATATATAGATTGATCAACTTCGGATCATTTAATGGTCTTAACTTGTATCGATAACTAAGTCAACACTGAAGAAAAATTCATAAGAATCGCTAACACTTTGCTAGTACCTATAGTTATGTCATCTATGCATTTTGGAAACAAACTAATTAAAACGAAAATGAAAGCAACTGTAAGGATGCGAAAATTACTTCTATAAGTTCTGCGACAATAAAGATTAATCTACCAACCTAATATTTAACAATAAAAAATAATAGCCGAAAAACAAATTCATAACAAGAATAAAATACGGAATCCTAAAAAACATGGTCATAAGTTCAGAAGTTTTTGCGTGATTAATGAACAAACAAACGTAGGTAGTCAGAACAGATAATACACAGATTTTTAATTACAAGCAATTATGAGCGGCCGCAGCGAGAATGTGTATGTGTCGTAAAACAATAAAAACTTTTTAGTGACACGCACACATTCCCGTACAAATAAACATTGCACACATGTGGACTGACAAAAAAATAAATTGTATTTTAAATGGTCTTCAGGTTACTATTTCGGTAATAAAAAATAACAGAGTTGTTCTGGGTTGTCTGATATTTTAAAAAGCTCAAATATAAAAATTAAATAGTGGTAGTAATATTCTATCGTAGGTCGCAAATTCAATTAATTGTTATAAGTGCAAGCTTAAATTGTCATATTATAGTAACAACTAGCGGCTCACCCTAGCTTCGCTCGGGTTCGCCTCTAACAAAAACAAATCTATCCCGGGAACGGGAACTGTTCATTTTTCCGGGATGAAAAGTATCTAAAATGTTGACCGAGAGTATAAGGTATCACCACGCAAAATTTCATTTAAATTGGTCCAACAGTTTCGGAGATTAGCCCGTACAAACAGACAAACAGAGAAATAAAAAAAATTTGAAAAAAAAACTGGATTTCACAATACTTTCTTAACACTAAAACTGGATTTGCTCTATTTCTCTTCTTACATCCCCCTAACTCGGTTTTTAGCATTTATTTTTTTCTATGTACAGACATTCGACCTCTACAGTTTTATTATATGTATAGATTAGGTCAGAGCTTATTTGCTAGTATTTCAAAGAAAGTTAGTGAAAAACTCAAAATAATTAAAATAAAATCTAGATTGTTTAACGAACTTTCCAAATTAAATATGTATATTCTGATCTTGTAGTTAAATGAGGAAGCCCAACAGATTATAATGTTGATATAGTTGAACTGGACTCGCCATTAAATTGGGATAGAGCAGATGTAGTAGACAAGTAAACAAATCTTACTGGTCGTGTGCTGCAATTACGCGCTAAAAATTAGCTATGTTTCATTTCGATCTTTAGTGAAAATATTTTGTAATACATATTTACAAGTATTAGAAATCTTGATGGTAATCATATTAGTATTAATAAGATTAATAGTAATTTATTGAACCTCAACTTCTGTCTGCTCGCATCTACATGAAATATGAAAAGAAATCAAAACCATCATCGGCAAGGCTTTTTTGCTGAAATGGGCGGGCGAAAAACTCTTTTTTTTTTTAAACTTTGGATAGTTGCTATTTTAAAAATAACATTTGCTTACAAAACTTTTTATTGTATTTGTTGCTTTACTTTTAAAAAGATCGAAAAAGAACAAACCTGTTGTAGTCAAGAAATAGCGATGATTAAATTTTATGAGCGATTCATTTTATAAAACCCGCAGCGATTGCGTCGAATACCGAGTAATATGTGCGTTAATTAACTTTACACTTTCATATTTTTAAAAATAGCATGGTTAAAATTTTTGATACTACGAATAAAAACCTCCTTACGTACTGATTTCTTTATTTTCCTGAAGTGATAACATTCTATATATTTAGCGCATTTAGTTATATCGTACGTTTATTAACGTGCAAATTAATGGAGCAAATGGAAAAATACTCGTTAATATTATCAAGAAATAGGCCGAAAAAGTAACTCAGGAAACTGTGAAACAATCATCTAATTTTATCCCAATGACTCAATCAAGCTGATGGCAATTAGATATCTAACAATGCATTCATAACCACTGCTAACCACAGAACAAGACATTACAGAAATACTTTTTCTCACAAAGAAAGTTTTATTTAGGAAAAAAGAAACTATGAATAAAAAATGTTAATCATAAATTAATTAATCGATCTTTACAATACCTATTATCCAAATAATTATCTATATATACATATAATGGATAAAACTTTTTTAAATGAGATTGAGACGTACAAACTTAGCTTGCAACAGATTATATTTAAGCAAGAAACACATAAGTTACCTAATGAAAAAAAGGCAATATATACCATTTCCAACACTTAGTTCTGAGGTACAGTCAATTAGATGACCACAAAGCGGACCGATTTAACCGCCAACTCCACACGTGTTTGAATAAAAATAAAACTACCCATAGACGAACCGCTTCGCTTCTTGAAATGAAGAGTGCGTTTAAGACATGTAGATTAGAAATTTATTGCTGCAAGTTCACTTGCTGAGTTAGTTCATATTGACTGTTTAGTAAAAAGAAATACTATTGTTTTAAATTCCTCTACTTGGTTACTATGGTTACTACAATCTATACTAATATTATAAATGGGAAAGTTTGTGAGTATGGATGTATGGATGTTTGTTACACTTTCACGCCAGAACGGCTGAACGGATCTGGATGAAATTTAGCACAGAGATAGATTATAGTCTGGAGTAACACATAGGCCCTTTTTATCCCGGAAAATTGTACAGTTCCCATGGGATAGGTTTGTTTTTGTTTTCTTAGAGGTGAACCCTAGCGACCGAGATAGTATATCTACACTGATTTAAAAAGGTAATATTGATATTAACAATATAAATAATTTTATTTTTATTAGTTACAAAGATTCGTTTCCTTATTAGGAAATACTAATCTTTTCATATTTAAAAATTAAAGAACTCAAAATTTTATTAGGCTCAATAATTTATGACTGTTGCGCAATAAACTTGTGTGTACTTCCAGTAAGCAGTTACTGGCCTCATTCAAACACGCCTTCAGTACTTCCGAGCTAGTAGATTGGTAAGGGAAGCTGAGTTTACGCTACCGAATGTAAATGTGGTAACGAATGACTGGATGTATTGAAAACAAATACTATTTTAATCATCCTCATTTTGCTTATTAACTCGCATTATTATCTGTAATCTGTTTATTCTTCATGATCGTAGTTAAGGGGTTTTGTACAACATATAATATGTTTATTGTGTATTGTAAGATGTGTGTTTCTATAAAATTCTATTCTATATACATAGGGATATATAATTCTTTATTTTGGGTCTTTGTTTTCACTAACATAAAGCTTCACACATTTATTCAAACTAAGTTTTACGTTGTTATATCACATAAGAAAAAAAAATTTCATAGGAAATTCTGTAAATAAATTTTCAGTAACAGCCCAGAGTAATAAGTAAATGGTGAAAACCCCCGTGCCTCGGAGAACCTCACCAGTGTTGTAGAAGTGTCGTCCCACCGGAGTTGGAGAGTGGATGGAATAGAAAGTTACTTGTATTTGCACGCATGCTTGTGACTACAATACTCTGTACATTATAATATGCATACTTGTGCTTACTAAACCTAGTTTTATCGTATGTATAAAGAAAATACTGACTCTAACTGTCCATAAGAAAATTAAACCTGAAGATATTTTATAATTACCAAGGAAGCATAAAGTATACTGAAGACAATCAATTATAATATTTATAGAGGTATTTTTTTATTCTGGTAATATCTTGTCTTTGTATTTTATTTTATCAATAAATGCATTAAAGGAGTATTACGTTATTTTTTTTATAACAATAATAGCTAGGTCAAAAGAATAATAAAAAGGTACTAAAACAGTCACCTATTTGTGTGCTTCTATTATTTAGAACGCAGCCAACCCCTTCCGCGACGTGTTCACCAAACTCCAAACATTATAAACGAGTGAGCGTAATATTACATTTTATTAGTTTATAGTTTACAACACATAATTAACTAGTTTCCGAGAACGCCACAGCTTCTAGTTCACTATTAATTTTATTTAAACATTTTTTGTCGCTTCAACTAAGACAATGTTTATGTTATACGTACACGTGAGTACTTTGGGCTATTTTATAGTTTAAACGTTTAAAATAAAGAGCAGGAAAGAAATATGGGAAATCTTTGACGTGTTTCTAAATCTGTAAATAATAATACGATTACCTATCTAAAAATGTGTATTTATTGAGATTCAAAAGTTATAATAAAATAGTTAAAAATATTGTAACTCTATTTCTAGCAAGATAATTGTTTAAAAGGCAGTGGTAGCCTAGTGGTAACGCGCTCGCTTGGGAAACTGAGTGAAATGAGTTCAAATCCCGGGTCTCGCACCTATGATATTTTCATGTGCCAATCATTTCTAACATGATTACCATTTGCCTTACGGTGAAGAAAAACATCGTGAGGAAACTTGCATGTCTGAGAAAACCTAACAAGTTTTCGAAAGACGTGAAATCCGCCAACCCGCACTTGGCCAGCGTGGTTAACTATGGCTTGATCCTCCTCGTATTGAAGAGAGGTCCGTGCCCAGCAGTGGGACGTTAAAAAGGGCTATAAATACCTAAAAATAGTTCATATCAAAAGTAAATCATACCATACATTTTGCCAAAAATAATAATCAGTCTCATTCAGCCAATTAATTACTGAGCTCCCAAAAAAAAATTGTTTAGTTATGTTTTTCATGAACAAGTAACATTTTAAATATTTGTAAATAATGTCCTGGTTAAGATCACTCTATAAATAGATAGGATAGTGTCTTAATTTTCGAAAGTGTACAAGGTTTTGTGGTCACTTTTAATGATTACTGCAGGGCATTTATGGATTGTTTTGGTTGTAAGCTTCCTGTTTTAAAAATGAGAGTAAATACATATATTGTTACGCACCGCTAATTCATTCGAAGACATCAAACGTAGAACCTCTGTGCTGTTCGTCTACGCAGGTGCACAGGCAGGCAGGAAAAGTATGACGACGAATATATTTGACGTTTGGGCGGGACGTACGATTTTCTGTTGTGTTTTATAAATTTTATTAATTACTGGCAATATAAGGATTAAAACGGGAAAAGTGTTTCACTGTTTTACAATATATCAACCATTTTCTTTAATTACATACTCACGATCCGCACTAACTAACAGATTTAAAATGTATTCATTATGTGGTATCACTATGTCAAGATGAAATATAATCGACTTTTTAATAATTTTTCATGAGTGTTTAGATTCTCAGCTAAAAGCTGGTAGATAAATGCCGATTACGGGTCGAAACCAAGTAACCGTCATTGTAATTGGGGATAAGCTATGTTAGTGTCATCCTGCGTGAATTTTTGAACGTTGCGACATATATTTAAGATTGCTGCTTTTTGTATATTAATGTATGAGTTAGGTGACATAAGTAAAATTTTCAAGCTATGATGTAAGTAAGTGCTTCGGAATTATTCCGGTCGTAGAAAGTACAATGGGTATTATAAAAACTTTTTTCATCTTCCACATTTTTGTTATTTCTGCTTTTAGCTCTGTGTATTTATTTTTTTGGTTATGGTTTTAATTAAATAGTGTTTTTTTTTAAATTATTATCATTATGAAATATAAAAAGCTCTTAACGTTCTATTAATCACTCCATTAAACAGACAGTCAAAAAAAAAAACAAAAAGATTATTTTGGAAGTAGAGACAACAAAATACTATAGGTATTTATCCACGTATTTTTTTTTGTAAATGATTTAAAGAAATACAAACAATTTGTCTTTTAACATTGTTTTATAATACAATGTTATTTACTGTGTTTATAGTAAATAATTTAGTCAGTAAAAATGAAAATTGTTGTTTCATTAATAATAATTATATTTTTGAGAGGTTTCTAGATGTGTAAATGTATAGAAACGTTTGTTAGATACATATATGTATTACATTTGTGTCACATTTAAACTTATTAAATTATTCTACGTAAATATAGAGTAAAAAAAAAATTATATTAATTTGTCTTACTTTCAGGAAATCAGTAGATTTTTCGGTTAAATAAATGTCACATTGAGGTTTTACAAATATATAATTTTTCACATACCCAAAGACACATACACAGACTTAACATTTAATTATAAAGATTATATGAAAATCGACTCTATATTTGGTATCGGTTGACCTAACATTGATTGATTTTACAGCTTGAAATGAGTTCACTTTATGGAAAATGGAATATTAGACAGTCTTTTAAGAGACTCAAGCCAAACGCAAAGAACAGTTTTTTTTTTTTTTCAGAAGATCTCAGTGCCTATAGTATCAGTGTCTCAAGTTCTGATTATCAAATACTCATTTATTGGGGTAATTAATTGTCTATAACTAAACCTGGAAATTTGCCAAAACTTGAATTCTATTTAATACAGAGTAAAGAATCTATTATACCTATTTCAGATCATTTGTATGAGAATCTCATATTTATAACACAGATATTACATACTAGTATCCCTGGTGACACTAGACCAGAAATGGTTGCAGTGGTGTCTTATAGTCGCAATCACTCTCTTTCGCTTTTTACAAAAAAAAAAAAAAAGGTTAAACCGTAGCTGCGTTTCTGCATAAAAGAAACACAAACTCACAAAACGACAAACCCTTTTTCACATATGATGTACCTAACTCATATATTTTCATATTAAATTTTTTTTTTTTTTTAAATAATTATAATGTGAAAACTTAATGTAGATTCTGCTATTGCACAAATAACATAGAAATCTTATTTGACATATCTATACATATATTAAAACTGTAGATGGAAAAAAAATGCTAAAAACCAAGTTAGGGGGATGCAAGAAGATAAATAGAACAAATCCAGTTTTTTTTTCAATTTTTTTGTTTCTCTGTCTGTTTATCTGTTTGTACAGGCTAATCTCCGAAACAGTTGGACCGATTTAAGTGAAATTTTGCATGGTGGTACCTTATATCCACGGTCAACATCTTAGATACTTTTCATCCCGGAAAATCAAAGAGTTCCCGTGGTACCTATAGTTAAAAAACTTATACAGCTTAGTACACAAAAAACTGATTGGATTTTAATGAAACTTTACAATAATATAGTTCATACATCAAAATAACAAATAGGCTACTTTTTATCCCGGAAAAATGTACGGTTTCCGTGGGATAGATTTGTTTTTTGTTTTTCTAGAGGCAAACCCGAGCGAAGCAAGGATGAGCCGCTAGTAGTAGTAATACGAACACATCATGTATGTGGTTACGAACTTTTTAATATATTTAGCAAGTAGAGCAACTCTATTGTTTCAGTACACTACACTCCATCGCGTAATGTAGTGTTCTTAGTAGCGCTCGCGGTATAAACGGTACGTAAACACAGGGCGGAAACGCCTTGATGTCTGTCCGTCTGTCAGGTAGTCGCCACTAGTGTTGTATTGTGAAATTTCCGTATCAATTAGCTTTGTAGCTTTTGATATGATCGCTCATTTTTTGAATTGATTATTTATTAGGATTTCTTTGAAATGAAAGGTGGGACTGTATTTGATAAACTTGCTCTCGTCTGTTATTGTTATCGTTATTTTTATTGATGACTGATATCTCATTTCTAACTTAAAATTTCTATTTTTTGACTATGAAAAATAATAAAATAAAATAATATATTTAAAACTAAAATAATCATCCGAAACATCACCCCAAAAAAAAGGTAGGTACACAACAGAGTGCCGAAAGGACTTTATAACGAAACTATGCGTTGTTTTTATTTAATTTTCGCTGATAAAATTACTTTAAAGAGAACCATTAAACTACAAATATATTATAATTGACAAAATATAATTTAATAAAATAATAATACTAAACAAATCATTGCAATAAGCATGTTTCATACACGTCTACATCTTTACGAATTTCAAATAAAATAAGATATTATCGAAGTTAACACTAATAAATTACAATGACTGGAAAAATACCATAAATACCTTGTATAAAGTCTGTCTGTTTATAGACTTTTTATATTAGTGTCAGATCTTTAAAAGTAACCTATCAAAACGCAATCATACATCGTGATACGTAGCACACTCCTACGCACTTGTGACTGACGAACTTTTAACGCGCTTGAATGCTAGGTTTCATTGTGTTTATTTAAATGCTTTGATATACAATTTTCGAGTCATTCTAGCTTTGTAGTTGGAATAATAGCCGCTCTGTTTGATGCCATTCGCGAATAGCCGACTATTTCTATAGAGGCTAGGGCTGCCTCTCTCTGATCTAACCAGGTTATTTTCTAATAGAAATTGAAACTTTGAGGTTTTTAGTCGTTGTCGCTGCGATTATGTCGTTAGTTTTTTTTAATAATTAAGGCATTTGGGTATTCGTATTACTGATCATTTTTAACATATAATAAATACATTTTAAATTCGATATTATAATACTGAATAAAGGTTTTGGAAGAATTTTGAGAACTTTGACTTAAGACCTGATCATTCTTGTAATTATGAAATACAGTATATTATATTCAATGTAAATCGGTATATCTTAATCGTCAGAATGATTGTTTTGTTTTGGGAAACGGATGTTATTAAAAAAAAAACTGAACACAACGGTAACAAGACAAAAATATATTTTTTTGTTGTTATTTCTATTATATTTTAGTCCAGGAAAAGTTAGACTTTGGGCGAAAATGTAGATTAGGAAATAGACAATGTTGAATGTAGTTATTATTAAATTAAAAAAAAATAGTGATAAAAATTTAAAATATGTGTATATGTAAATAATAATTAATAGGTGACATTTTAATTTTAATTAAGAATGTACCTCGTAGCTTACCAGTATAACAACATAATATAGTGTCAACCCTATATAATCGTTTAATATATCACTTGTGTATATCTTCCTGATAATAAACTTACGTATGCTAAATCAGCTAGTGTTAGATATTAACTAAGAAATTAAGGAAATTACTACATTCTATTTCCTCCTCCTATTGTGCTATTCCTACACATCATCTCTTCTTGGTCATGTTGAATTGACGACCCATCGAACTGTCAGGGAATAATGTAGTAGCATATCAGCAACAATATTTTTACTGCCAAATACAATGATCAACCAATTATTATATATTATAATTATGTTATCCTTTATTCATAAAACTTTTGAACATATTATCAGTGCTATAACATAATAAAATATTAATAATGTGACCTCGTTCGACTGAAATTCAATACCTATGTGTAACTTTATAATTTCGGCAACTAAAGTAATGATAAAAAGCAAATCATCTTCTAGATTAAAGCTTCACTAATGTGCAATATTAATAGACTACTCTTTTTCTGAATGTTAGTCTTAACAATAAAAGTATTATGTAACAAGGAAGCAAAAAATGTATTTGTCTATGTAAGAAATAAAGCCAAGTCACACTTAAGAGAAGGCTCTGGAGAGGATAACTAATCATGTCTGTGAAAATCTCTAAAACGAAAGAGTTGTACCATGAGAATATCCCGATAACTATGGACATGAGGGAAGATAATCTCAATAAAGATTATCCTTTACCCTAAGGGGTGACGATTTAAAAACAAATCTACATCACCTCATCCAGGTAGGAGAGATTTTATTAGATTTTGTGGATAGTACCTAGGTACATACTTACTTAATATTCTGGCCGTTAAGTGTTTTAAAAAAAAGAGTATCAAGTATTAAATATTTTAATATCACTAACTACTAATTAATTATTTAATTTTCATTACAATTCTATTCAAGATATAAATTATGAAACTTAACAAAAAATAAAAGGTAATAAATATATTTTAAACTCAAACTCATTGTGTCTTATTGCATAAATCCATTCAGTCATCACGTAACTCGAGCTAACATGTGATTGCATATTTCGTGTCAAACTAAAATAAATTATTTTAAATAAATTCTGGCGAAATTGTTTAATGATAGCTGTTCAAACTGACATGTAGATTTTAGAGCTCACGTGAAAACGAATGTTTTTTTTTCAGAATACATATTAAAAAATTGATTGATTCACTTTAAGAATACCTATGTAGAAACATTATTTAAAGTTTTCGATTCAATTCAAATTTGTTTTTTTAATTATTACCCCTCGAGGACCGCGTACACGCCGGCGTGTACGATAACAATTGAATTCTCGGAAATTCGCACGAATTTCTTAGAAATTACCGTGGAGAGACTACTGCTTTCCAATTTCATAAAAGGTATTTTATTTCTTTTGCTTTATTATAAATATCTACCTAATATCTAATTACCTATTATCTAATGGTCCATGGGTAGGTTAGTAGAAATTTGATGTATTCAGCCCTTTTTAACGTCCCACTGCTGGGCACGGGCCTCCCTTCAGTACGAGGGAGATCAGGCCATAGTCTACCACGCTGGTCAAGTGCGGGTTGGCGGACTTCACATGTCTTTTGAAAACTTACTAGGTTCTTTCAGACATCAGGTTTCCTCACGACGTTTTCCTTCACCGTTAAGACAAGTGGCAATCATGTTGGAAATGATTCGCACATGAAAATATCAGAGATGTGAGACCCGGGATTTGAACGCGCTTCTCTCGGTTTCCCAAGCAAGTGTGTTACTCCCAAACTTTCCTATTTAGGTATAATATTAGTAGGATTATCGATACAGAGGCCGATTCGGTAGTTTTTGAATTTTTGTCTGTCTCTCTGTCTGTCTGGAAACGCATCAGAGAAAACCACTGGACAGAGCTGGTTATCCAGGTCCACATATCGAATACTTTTTACTGTTTGAAAATATCTCATCTCTGAGAAATCTATATTAAAGGTTATAACGTAACTAAGGACAAACTCGACGATTGTGAGTCTCTAGTTATAATATAAACCTGAATAATTTCTAATTTTGAACTTGTTAAAGCCCGAATACAACATCGTGCAATGATCTAAAGCGTAGACAAGTATTAGGTAGGTACACAAAGCGAGAATAACGTAAGGTTTGATTGAGATCTTCTTTTAAAAAAAATCTGATCATTAAATACACATCATCACATTAAATCTAATGTTATAAAGAATGGAAAATGGTTAAACGGAGAAAGGTGATATTTGTTTAAATTATTTACAGACATTGATATTCACAGTAATATTATAAATGTAAAAGTGTATTTGTTTGTTTGTTTGTTCTACTTTCACGTCGAAACAGGGTGACGGATTGGCGTGATTTTTTGTGTGGAGACAATGGGAGGGCTGGAGTAATGACATAGGCTACTTTTTACCGAGGAAAATTATCTCATTCCCACGGGAAAACACATTATAATACAACAACTCATTATACCTATGTATATCTAATAACTACATATATAAAACAAAGTTGGGTTAGTCACACTATACCTATATAATTCAAGAACGGCTGGACCAATTTTTATGATCTTTGATTTGTAGGATTTGTCTCCGCCCCGAATAGTAGAATAACCATTAAATCATCAGAAAATTCAAGAAAAAAAATTATATGGCTAACGCTGGCTAATAATAACTATTTATATGTATTTAAAACGTACCTAGAAGAACCCGAGCAAAGCGAGGGTGAGCCGCCAAATAGTAGTAGGTATGACCTTTGACATCATTACTTAATACTTTTTTTTTTATAGGACCAAGGGGGCAAACGAGCATGAGGCTCACCTGATGAAAAGTGATCACCGCCGCCCATGGACATCTGCAATACCGTAAAGCTTGCAAATGCGTTGCCGTCCTTTCAGGAATGAATCAATACTTACCAATGAACTTAATACTTACCAATTTATTAAATTCTTATAGAGTACTTAAAGTTTATAAAATATTATCTAGATACCAAAATCAAGTAGCCGCAGTATATTTTAATTACAAAAAAATAATATATATAATAAACATTAATTTCTTTATATAAAAATTGAATGCCGAATAACTTTGTCGCATTAATTTATAATTCCACCTGCAATACTGCGCTTTTAAGTTCAGTAGTTCTGAGAAGCCCACCCACGCACCTGACAAACAAACAGACGAACGCCAGAACACGGTAGCTTTACGCTACACCCTTAGCGCACTTCGTAGAAGAGAAGTAAATAATATGCCCTATACGTAGGTACGTACACTTGTTCAGCTTTTCACAGTGTAGCCGGGTGTAACGAAGGCTAGGCTACTAACTTTGAACAAAATAATAAGTAATTATGGCTAGTTTTTAAAATATTTACAATTTTTTTATTTCAAGATGTAAGTAGTTAGACATATGTAGGTAATCGTGTGTATGAATTATTTTTCATCCGAAGCCATTATTTACTAATACGTACAAAACGAAATGAGGTGAAATAATGATGTTGGCACATGAAACAATAAAATAAAATTTTTAGATAAATGTAACAAATAATATTTACCTAAATATTAGATATATGACGTCTGTGTACATGTAGATTAAGTATATACTGGTATTTCTACGACTATGCATCCTACATAATTGTCATGACAGAAGTTTTATTTTAACTAAAATTACTGCGAAGTTTTATTTAAGAATAATTGAATCAAATACATATGTAGAACCTTATTCAAAATCATTTCGAAAACAATTAGTGCTAACTATAAAATACGTAGATCGGAGAAAATTAACCAATCGATAGATACATTACAACTGATTAGCAAGAAACATATAAACCGATTTCTATGTAAAATAGTTTGCTGTCTTATTAGCTGTACCTGTTGATAAATTTATCTATGTTTAGAACCGTTAATCGGTAAGTTTATAACATTACGATAAAACAGTGTAACTCCAAACAATAAAATCGAATTTAACTGTTACGTTGAGCAACTTATTTATTTAAGTGGTTTACTACTCACCACCCGCGGGTAACTATTTCTGAAGACCACACATTAAAATTGACCTCCAAATATATTTACTGTAACTACCTACTTAACGCCTTTATATTGATTTTATTGGGTTCTGTGGGTGTTTAATTGTCGGATCGCGTATAAGGTAAACAATTCTAAAGCGAAACAATTGTTTTTATTTCGTATTTAGTATTCGATCATTCGAAACGAACTTAACAAGAATTAGTTTTTCTGTTGGATTTAGCATCTGGCTTTTTAAATGCGATCTTTATACATATAGCAATAATAAATTTAAAGATCTTTTACGAGATGGTATAAATGAATGTACTGTCTGTCTCCAGGGAATATTTACTCTACATACAATATAGAGTCACATTGTAATAACATTATATCATCTGTAGTAGTTACAACCTGAGAGGACTCTACCTTTTCTTCGGTTATATCTCAGGAGAATAATGAATCGTTACACTAAAAATCTACGTTGTTTAAATTATTATCTGGCAATAAGACCACAAAAATAATCAAATTTATTATGTAAAGTGGTTATATAAGCTTTAATAGTAAGCTGAATGTACCCGTGAATATAGGGCTTGTAACGATGCCGAAAGCTAGGAAACTCATAAGTCAAAATGAAAAACATGTTACAAATCCCGTTTTACATTTAAAAAAAAGTTAATTATCATGAAAGTTTAAAGACTTAAATCACTCAAATATTGTTTAACAATTGCATTTACTTATACTAATATTATATTATAACTAGCGACTCACCCTCGCTTTGCTTCGGGTTCGTCTCTAGACAAAAACAACTCTAGCCCACGGGAACCGTACATTTTCCGGGATGATATATAGCCTAAAGCCTTCCTCGATAAATTGACTATCCAACACAAAAAGAATTTTTCAATTCCATCCAGTAGTTCCTGAGATTAGCGCGTTCAACCAAACAAACAAACAAACAATCAAACAAACTCTTCAGCTTTATAATATTAAGTATAGATTTATAATGTAGCCCTTAACGTCTGCCGTCTCTCAGAAGTCAGAATTTGAACATTTGTCATCCATGGTTTGAACTTTGAGACATTCATTTGTTTACAAATATGACAGTGCAACTAGAGACATCTACCGATAAACTAGTATTTGCGTATTTTCGGATAAGATGTATGAAATGTGTGCGTAAAAGCGCCATCTATAAATAACTTCGTTTGCAATGTTTAATAGCTATGCAATAATTTAAGTAATAAAAATAATACTGGGAAACTTTAATAGTTTTAATAAATAAAATTTTTTTAAATTTTACATGCCATTTATTTTAAGATATTGATAAACAATAAGAGTCGTACAGTTTAAAGTTGGAAGTGTATCCGATTGCATGACAAAATCAAAATATGAAAGATACAAAATCATGGACGGAAAATGACGTTTGTAGACAGTTTCGCTTTGTTATCGTGCCGAATAATTTCAACAATTTCATCTAAGAAAAGTATATCGTTGGCCATCATAAGCAAATTTCATATGGATAATAGAGATGCAGCAAAATCACCCATGGAAATCGTTAATATACCACCAATTATTTCAACTTACCGGCAAGCTCTGCATACTTTCGACGAAAAATTCAAAAATGATTTTACGGCCAACTTGAATAAGTTAAAAAGCATGATGGACAAATTGAAAGCCGATGACTTAGGCTTTGATCAAAATCTAAATGATCCAGCAACATGGAGAAAACCTAACAAAGCACCTTGTACATACATCGAAGTGTTTCAAAATCGTTTAGTTAACATGAGCATATTCGTCTTGAAGCCCGGGTTTGTGATGCCTTTACATGACCACCCGCACATGCATGGACTTTTAAAAGTTATTTCAGGAGCAGTTCGGATAAGAAGCTTTACCGAATACCCTTTAAAAGAAATAGTGAATTCTTTAGATTTTGCTGTTCGTGCAAAACACGAAGCGGCACGTCTAGCTCAAGGTATTCATAAAAAGAGAAGATTTTTCGCTAAAATATCACAAGATAGCGTGTGCGCGGCTAATTCAGAGACATGTATTTTAACCCCAGTAGTATCAAACTACCATGAAATAGAAGCTTTAGATATGCCCGCTGCCTTTTTCGATATTTTATCTCCACCTTATGATACACTGATAGAAGAAATAGGACCAAGAAGATGTAGATATTATTATGTAGCCAACGAAATCAGTAGCAATGTTGTTGAATTACAAGAAACAAATGTGCCAGAATGTTTTTATTGTGATCAAGCACCTTACTTAGGGCCAGTACTTATATAGCATTTAGATGTATTAGAAAGCTAGATAAAATACATGGTAGTTACCAGGAGTTTGTAGATGCTACAAATGCTTGAATATCAAGAGTTTTTAAAGATTTGTAAAGTTAATTTGAACTCGTCAAATTTTTATATAGTCAAAGCAAATATGTATGTATAATTTACATATATTGGGTTTGTTAATTATAGAATTACTAAGTAAAGATTAATTTAATGATCTCTCACAATGATATAAACTGATATAAAGAAACATCTAGTGCAAATAATTTTGTGCCTTTTAAATGTTATTGCTAATAAGATATTTAGATGGCATAACTTAAGTAGCAGTTTTGGTGTTTGAAAATATAAAATTTAATATTCATTTGATGAGTTACCAATATTGTCTAAATTTTTTTATGCTATTTAGCTTGATTAAAACAAGCAGGAAGATTATTTTTACAAGACCCAATCTTATTTTAATCTATGTATCAATAATTAAACATATACTTTAAGAAGCCTACCTTATACTGTTTATTGTATTAAAATGATATACAACAAATATGTTACTCTTAAGTAAATCTATTTATTACCAATATTAAAACTTAAAACACCAAAAATGTCTTAGAATTAATTAATAAGTTGATATTTAAGCTGATTCACTTTTATTACAAGCAGATAATTCAATTTATATAACTGTATATAGACAATAGTTAAGATTTAACTTATTGAGTTATAAAACCTATAGATTTAGTGCAACTTTATCTTCCAATTTAAGTATTATAAAGACTAGTTGTAATGCAACTTTCTTTAAAATTTAATCGATCATAGAACTTGACAACTGACGATGTCCAATGTGACTGAATGCTCAAATATAGCAAATAAAAGAATATACAACACTTGTAACTGTGCCACTCTGAAACTCGACTTGATAAAAGTTTTTATTTCAAGTAATGCTAATTGGGTATACAAACAGTTGTGTTGGTTAAAATATTTACTAATAATAATAAAACAACATAATATTTCAAAGTGGAACAGTTTTAATATACTATGTTCTTTACCATGATATGTGAAAATGAAAAAAAGAAATAAAAGATAGTGAAATATTTATATTATACATCACAAAAGAAATTTTAAATATAAATTTCTTTTATAATACTTTTTAAAACATGCTTTTGTGCTTATTTAGATGTCCAATTACAGTTTTATGACTACAATTTGCAAAAGATTTTAATAAAATTAGTCTTTGTATTTAAGCAATTTAAAACTATCTTTTTTCTAGATTAAAAAATTCTATCTCATCTATTATCTTGAAATATTTTTTGTCTCTACATTCCAATTTGTAAAATATCAACTTTTATGCACTTAGTACATTATTGGATAAATAAAATTAATGTAATAAAGAAAATAATGGCCTGATTGATCTCTATATTATTAAAATTTTACAGACAAGTTTAAAATCTACAAACAAATAAGCAGTAGTATTACACTAAGTTTAAGATATACTATTTTCATAGTAAGTTTGTTTTAAAAATGCAGTATCTATTGATAAAATTTGTTAATAAAATCTTGAAATTTGTTACCAATAGTAGTTTTCTTGTCGTCTCTATATATTTTACTTTCTAAACTTAAGGTTTTGACTTTTGGTATTTAGCAGAACGAGTTGGACAAATGCCACGGTAACATTTGTCTTATTTAAATGATTATATGAAATCTACTTGCTTCATGTAAGTGTACACCTGCTGTACTTGTGTACCTCTTGTATTTATCATTTTCGACGACACGTTTGGCTCAGTTGGTAGTGCCCTACTTGCTGTCAGCAGTCGCGGGTTCGAGTCCCGCTGGGGGCATTTGTGTGATGAGCACAAATGTTAGTACTCCAGTCATGAGTGTTTATATTAATAATATAAATTTAAAGTTTTATATTATGTGTAGTATATAGCCTCATAGCTTACCATGGAACTAGATGGTGCTGTGTTAATGTCCCAACATATAATGTATTATTTAATTAGACTATTATATAATATAATATAATAATGTTCTCCTGACCGATTCCGGCCGCGGCGGCCAATCTCATTGAGACTAGCCAACTGCGCAGGAGATATTATAGTGCACAAATGTACGCGCAGACACAAGAGCACTCTCTATTCCTATCACTCTCATACTCCGGTAGGACGACTATTCGACACGACCGGTGAGAGTTAAGGCGCAGGACCGACGGCTTTACGTGCTCTCCGAGGCACGGGGGTGAAACACCGCCAACTTCCCAACTTCGGGCTGTTACTGAGGCTTACTATACAGAAAGACTATAACTAAACTTGGCCCGACCCGGGACTCGAACCCAGGACCTCAGGATGTGCAGCCGTACATGCTAGCCACTACACCACCGAGGCAGTTTAGACTATTATTATATATGTTAAACAAGTTTGTATGTGTTTGTATGTGTGAATTGAAAAACCCCAATAGGATACACCCCCAATAATTATTAGTTTTTATGTGGCTTTTGTCGCTTATGATGAGATTCTATTGAAGTTTTTAAATAGGGCAGGTCGTAACCTATCTGACAATGAGTACTAAACTACATCTAAATCTGCCCAGCCGTTTCGCCAAGAAGGAGTAACAAACTTACACAGATACAGTAGTGTAATTTTGAGAATAATTTGATAAGATGAATAATAATAATAAAACACAATAGATATTTAATTAATTATTTAATGGTTTATTAAAAATTAACATAAAGCATAAATTAAATGATTCGAACACAGCTACACATATTCAACTAACGACTCGCCCTAGCTTCGCTCGGTTTCGTCCCTAGATACGTTTTAACGGTTAGTATGGAATAGATAGACTATATATTATATGATATATCCTTCCTCATTAAACTGGCTATCTAATGCAAAAAGAATTTTCCAAATTGGATTAGTAGTTCTTGAGATTAGCGCGTTCAAACAAACAAACTCTGTCTCTTTATAATATTAAGTATAGATTTATCATAATTCAAGTAAATATTAAATAGGATTTCAAAAATAGATTTATCGCATCACTTTCACAATAACAAGGCTTTATATAGCACCTAGACAATACAATAATTTAAAAGTATAAGTTAAATCAAAAAAATAACTGATCTTATAAAATATATAGAAAAAATCTTCTTCATCAATAAAATAATCTGAAATTAAAATTTGTAAACATTAAAAATGATGCAAGAAAAACGCGAAAAATATATGTAGTGCAAAAAATTTGAATTTATCATTTAGATAGCCACACCTAGATCAAAACAGAGAAATAGATAAAGTTTCAAGTCATATCAATATTTATCGCAAATTTCGACTATACAATATCATCAGTGGAAATACCTTAGAAAACACCTCGAAATATACGATATATAGGTATTTTTTATGTAAGAATGTCTAATTGCGCAAGTTTGATTGACCGATAGGCTCGTACATTTTCCCATCTATCCTTTTTTAACTCAAGACGTTTGTTTGCAATTCATACTAAAATAATAAGAACAAAGCGTGTAGAACAGTTGTTGATTTTTGAGTCCTGTCCTCATATTCTATTTGTATATGTTTAATAATACGATTTCTCCCAATGCGACCAGTTGTTTTGTTTCACTTTTATTCTATACGCTCTGCATTTCTTATTTTTTGTCTCACTTTGCTGATCTTTACTCATGCATTTAGCATGTTTCAATATAAACATTCATTCATATAAGATCCAAAATTTACTAACTAATCAATAGTCAAATGCAGTTTGGAATTACATGATAAATATATCAAGTCGTTTTTAAGTTAATAATATTAATAATTTTAATAATTATTATTCTAGATTTTTCTTCATATAAAATTAACCATACAACAACATAGAACCAATGAATATACAATTTCAAAATAATATTCTAATTTTTTTTTTTTTTTTTTATATTGTATGTTTCCCTTTGGTACCCCTGTCCTATTTTTAATTTAAAAAAAAACAAGCTGCCAAAATTACACACTAATTAATTATAAATTAAAATGTCAGAATTATAGAATATAAAATACAAATGGAGGATGAAAATTAAATAACTGGATTGTGTAGTACATCTTAAAGGTTGCAGTGTTAAGGCCGGCCGCACATGTACGGAATTCCGATCCGGTTTCCTGATTCGTAATTCAGATTCGGAGACCCGAATGCATACCTTACATACAAATTGTTCGACTAGGCGCATACGTTCGTACATTTTCCGTTCGGAAAAAAAACCTGACGTTCGTTTCGGAAACAAACCGTGCGTTCGGGTATTCAGAACGGAAAAAGCCGAATGACGTCATCCCGAATGCAGCGCTCGCATTAATTTTTGCTGATCCGCCGCACACGCACGGAAATTTTCCTTCAGAATAGGGATGTAGGCAGTGAAAAAAATATCAATATATCGATGTATTGATATTTATTAAAATATCAGTATTGACCTCGATATCCCAAGGAAAAAATATCTATATATCGACCAAATTTTCATAGATTTTTAGTTTTAAAATAATAATGTATTTAATACTTTCTTAGATTTACGCGAATATTTGATAATAGTAATGGGTAGGAACTGTTTGTAACAAGTATTTAACGGCTTTGAAACGTCTAAAATTAAAATAATGTATTTAGTTCAGTCTGGCTCAATGAAAGATAATACTATTTTTTATATAAAATGCACATTATTTTATTGCATGAGAATTTTAATAAAAACGAAGTTATTTTTAAGTATTAGTTTACTAGATTATAAAAAACATAGTAGTCATAGACAATACAGTAATTTTTTTTCCGTTCGTTCCTATCTTTTACGGCTTTATAAATTCTGTTAAATATTCCGATAATAAATTAAAAAAAAACGTTTTTGATACGGTTTTCGATATTGAATAATTTGTCGATCGATGAATATCGATGAATCGATATATCGATGTATCGGATCGAAATATATATATATATATATATATATATATATATATATATATATATATATATATATATATAGCTTTTATTGAGCTAGATTGAACTAAATACATTATTATTTTGAAACCGAAAATCTAGGAAAATTTGACCGATATAGTGTTATTTTTTCCTCGTGATATCGAGGTCGATATTGATATTTTAATAAATATAGATATTTTAATAAATATATATACGTCGATATATCGATATTTTATTTCACTGCCAACATCACTACTCTACCTACTGCCAGTAGTAAAATTCCTAATACAAAAAACCTAACGTCTACGCTAGTCTTCCGGAATTCCGAATCAGGAATTCCGAATCGGGAATTCCGAATCGGAATTCCGTACATGTGCGGCCGGCCTAATACTTAAAACTAAGTCAAAGGCATGCATATGATTACCTAATAAACATTTAAATTTATATTTAGGTAATTACGGAAGATTGAATAAAATAATTTAAATTAACAACGAAATGTTAGATGTTTTGAACAAAATGATTTTTAAATGAAATGTTCCCAATAACCACGTTAAGCTAATTATTTTGATTTAAACATTATTGTTAACATTCTATTTAAGTAAATTAATTCGAAATAATCACTTTATAGAGAGCTAAGTATTGTTATTTTAATAAGTTTAATAACTATATTTTTTCTATTGAGTGTAAAGATAAATTTATTTAAATATCAAAGATTTAAATCCACAGATTAGCCTTCGCCATACTTAAAGCGTTTAAAACTTAAGTGTCCATACTGACGCTTTTCTTGCGGAGCCCGATAACCTATCCGTAGTTCTCCTTACTGGAGATAGAAATTTGACACAAACTCTATACAAGTTATATCAAATTACTAGCTTAAGTGGAACACGGGACAGATAGGTTGTCTCCATTATTACAGGCTTATGAACCCATTTTGTTTTATGTAAAATTGACTATAAACGAGCGACAAAATGCCATGCTATACCATAAGTACCTACTCCAATATTTCAAAATTTCCAGTAGCACTAAAGGTGTTATGTTCATTTTATAAAAAAACTACTATCTATACTGAAATATTATCAAAATTCAACTGCAAATAAAAATGGCCTTTTCATATCAGAAATATTGTGTACAATTTTTAGTATGAGCGAGCGACATACTAATTAGTACTTAAAGGATACATTACCATGGCGACGCATAAATAAACATAACAAAAACGTAGCCATAACAATTAGACACAGCTTGGGCACAACTAGAGACAAATTTTTGTTAAAAAAACCTAACTTTATATAACTGACACTATTACATAATATACTTGAAACGAACTATTTATATCCCTATATAATTTATTATACTTTTCTTCAATATTTTGATGTTCAGATAAGATAAAATAATTTCACCAGATTTTTTTTTATAAAAAATACACTTCAAAATATTATTTCAAAAAAAGAAAAAAATAATTTGGAACATATATTAAAAAATTCTTCAAACATAGTACACGCATGTCATTTAAAAAAAAACGTATAATTTTGCGACTAGTTAAGCGTTGTACTGTTATAATGTCTAAGGACTAGTTATTGGCGATGACCAGATTCCCTACTGGCAAGTTTCAGAACTAACTTCGACCGTTTTTTTTTTTATTAAAAGTTTGAACTTTACTAGATTGCAATTTTGATTTTAATCTATTATATGTTTGGGCCATACATTTTAACTTTGCTTGTAATATTTTATTATCCTGACAAAACTTTTATTTATATATCCTCATTTTTATTTAGGCAAACTCTTGGAATTTTATCTCTGTGAGAGTGAGTACACCTTGAACTTCTAATCTTAACTGGTGTGGTCTGTCTGTACAAAATGAGATTCGACATTGAAAGGCATTTTACTCGATGAGTTGGAACTTTGGGAAGCCTCTACTAGTAGCTTAACAACTGGTCGGATATGGAATTTCTCATTATCATAGGAGTCTAATGATATCTGATTCCCTACAGATGATTTTTTTATCGTCAGGACTGGGTTTTTGGGAATATTGAATAATACTTACGAATAAGAATACTCGACTACTTTTATTTTGTGAGGTTGACCATGAATGAAAGGATTTATTTCAAGATATTCTTCGTTGGTCGAAAGTAAAATTGTTTTTGGCTTATTGTTAGATTGATTTGGCAAATTCAACGAAGGAATTGCATTCGAAGTTAATCTACATGTTTCGGTTAAGTGATGGGTTAAAAAATGAACATTACAAATCTTAAGATTCTCTAATTGTTTTAGGGAATACTGTCTGAAAAATGAACAAATACTTAACCAAGCCGATAAAGTCACAATTTAATCTATAATAATATAATACTTTTAGTTTATAAAAGCTTAGATTGTATTTATTAACAAAGTAGTACTGTTAACTGATCTCGTTAGCTGCATCAACAGCCTTTAGGGAAATATAATCACTGCCAATACAGAAAAACCATTGAAATTTTTCAATATGGAAGAATTAAACTGTACAGACATTTTAAAAACCACAATTTTTAGACATTTTTCAAGAATTTATCACAATGCTTATTTAAATCTCTTAAATAGTTATAGTAAGTTTGATATAATTTTGAACTTCTTCATACTGAGTTATTTCAACAGTTTACTCTGTATATTACTCTAAAAAAATGATATAATATTTAATCTTATAGCTATCGATTTTCGGACTCGTTATCAATTTATTTTACATTAATAGATTACATTGCATTAATTAAATCTAATTTAAATTATAAATATAAAAATCATAACGATTCCACCATTTTGTTTTATTACTTATTATTTTTACTCTGTGACAAAGGACTAACAACTTATTATATATTAATTATTAGATATCTATAGTTATTTGTGTGTGATTTCACTCAACAGTGCTCTTTAATTTAAGATTTTATAGATTCAAACTGGACGGTGAAAAATTCAGAAAAAGCTACATTTGCCGCCATTTTTAATGACTTGTCAAAATAATAAAATAGGCGTATTTGTTATTTTTTAATTTCACTTATAATTAAATTTGTAAATGTAGCTTCACTCTGTTTTTCTAATTCAGGCAATCTACGATAGAAAGTGAATACAGACAATCATTTATAGACTAATCCTATTGTTAATTTATAAGTTATTGTCACTTGTCTTTTTTTCTGGAGTCTGGATCTATTTTAAGACAAGTTGACAGCATTTCAGTAAGAGCGATATTAACAGGATTTGTCACATATTTATATAAAATAATAAAACTTTTTTTCATGTTTATTATATTTCTATGAGTGAAAAAAATATTTGCAATGTGTTTTTCGGATATCGGATATTTTTTTATCTATGAGTCAGAAAAATATTATAAACAGATATTTTTTTATTTACTTAACAGTATTTTTTATATTTTTTCCACTCAGCATATGAACTCAAAATAAAAGAATAAGATTAACAATATATTCATTTCATGTCACCCCAACATTCTTTAACAATTAAATCTAAAATCGTTAGATTTGTGCTGATCTATTTCATTGAATTAAAAAAAAAACGGTTTCAAAGTACAATGCCAATCAAGTTGTTAGTAATAGATATTTATATTCAGATCTTTTATTTATGATATTATTTATTCAGGTAACATGGGTCTATCGCCGACTCCATCCGCCAAATCGAACACAGCTTGTGCTACTTCAGCGGCTAACTTATCTGCTGACTGTAACAAAAAAAAAATGTGTTATGTGCGATAAAATATACATTTAACGGAAGGACTGTTGAAAGAGGATCGTATAATATATATATATATATATATATACCTATTTTTGGGGTAGGGGGGGTTGGTAGGGGGTGTAGATCACCCCCCCAAAAAATAGAAGATAATGAAATGCATAGTTTTTTATGAATTTTTAAAAATCTTATTTTGAGGTTATGTTTTGTTAAGTGTGTACTTCGATTTTGCGTGAAATTTGATCTATCTAGTGTTCTAGTTTTATAACATTTAGAGTTTATGACACTCGCCGGCCGCTGCCGCGGCACGCTCGCTTCGCTCGCTCGGCTCGTGTGTTATGAAAACTATTCTAACCTAACCTAACCAAAATCTGATGATAATTACCTAAGTTGTAACCTAACCTAACCACAAACTTCTTACCTAACTAGTCAAAATTAATGACTTATTAAACCAAATAAAACATTAAGAATCTTCAAATAAAAATTAAAAAGTGCGTCAACTTATTATTTACAAAATTAAAACGCATAATTAAGTTCCTAAAATGGCAACATTTCTGTCTTAAAAATCAAAACGCATAATTAAAATTCCCTAAAATAGCAACACTACTGACAAAATTACGTCAAAAGCAATAAAATAGTGCAGATTGAGGTTATATTTATCAAACTTTGATATTTTTTATTTCCGAAAGTATTTATTTCATTAACTTCAAACTTTGTGGGTTTACTTAAAATAATAAGTACTTTGCACAAAAAAAAATCAAGAGTCTACTACTAAATCCTCATATAAAAGTTGAGCCCATTTAACATGCGTGTGATTTTAATAAAGGCAAAATATTTTTTTTTATAATCTTTGATTGCTTTTAAATTAAGCATATCAATATTTTTTAATGTAATTTCTTATTGATTAAAAAAATATTGTTAAAAAGTACAAATACAGGTGGGAAATTCAAAGTAGTTGAAACGCACACCATTGGTCAGACCGATAATGACGTCAAAGTATTATCATACCAGCGATTAGCGATTTTGTCGCTACAAACTAAAGTCGTCATTTTTCTATGTATAATACTTTGACGTCACGTCAAGCGCACGAAATGGCGGGCGTTTGAAGTATCCATATCGATCTGATATTAAAAAAAATATACTATTTTTTTATTTTCTGGAGCTAGATATATTTTTACAATCATATAAAAAAATCACGCATATTCCCTATTAAAAGCAGTCTGTTTTCTTGATAACACACTGACTTGGGAAAGTGAAGCGGGTTTGAATCCGGGGTGTAAATTTCCAACATAATTACGACTTCCAAATCGATATAATTAAGACGAATTTAAGGACATACTCGTATAAATGATACAAATCGGCTAACCCGAAACAAGGGAATTTATGGTCTAACATACATACAGATTAAACACAACATATATGTATAGAACACAACCCTCATTTGGGCTTCGCAGTCGGGTAAGCCCTGTTGAATATTATAATTGTTGCGCGCCGGCTTCTGCGTACACACGCATCACATCCTCAGTACTGGACGGACGCAGAAACGACCACTAGGATATTTAGATATTAGTTCATTGATCATGGCCAGCAGACCTGGCGGTCACATAGAGGTCAAACACATAACATACAAATACATATGTATATAGCACATGTGTATGTATGTATTCAGCCCTTTTTTTTAACGTCCCACTGCTGGGCACGGGCTTCCCTTCAATACGAGGGGGATCAGGCCATAGTCCATCACGCTGGCCAAGTGCGGGTTGGCGGACTTCAAATGTCTTTCGAAAACTTGCTAGGTTCTCTCAGACATGCAGGTTTCCTCACGATGTTTTCCTTCACCGTAAGGCAAGTGATAATCATGTTAGAAATGATCCGCACATGAAAATATCAGAGGTACGAGACCCGGGATGTGAACCCGCTTCACTCGGTTTCCCAAGCGAGCGCGTTACCACTGGGCTACCACTGCCTTCGTAACCTTTCCGTATACCACATAACCTTCATATATATCACAAATCTCTTTCACACATAACACACAACCCTCCTTTCCTTTGGGTTTCGCAGTCGGGTAAGCTTTGAATACTATACCTGTTGCGTGTCGGCCTCTGCGTACACACGCACCACATCCTCAGTACCGGACGGACGGACAAACGACCGGCCACTGGGATATTTTGAGACTAGTTCATTGATCCTGGCCTGCAGACCTTCTGGTGCTGTACACAGACGTTCCGCGTCCGCTGTCGATATTGCGTTACGGTCCTGGAATAAAGTGATTTTGTGTAATATAAGAAAAGTAAGCACTTTTGTGTTAGTTCGTGTAGCGTTTAACTAATATATAAGTAATATTAATTTCAAATTTCACGCGAATCGGTTGAGCCGCTATAACGTGAAGAAGTAATAAACACGTTCACTCACTCGGTCAATTGACAAAAAGTCATAGTCTATCTTTATACTAAACATTTAAATCTAGACCAGACGACGTGAACTTTTTATTCCTATCACTCTTCCATTTCGGTGGAAAGACAATTCGACATGACTGATCGGAGAGATCACGATCAGACGCAGGACCGACGGCCTTACGTGTTGTCTGAGGCACGAGGGTGAAACTATGGGGAGTGGAGGGAGGGAGAGTTCGGTTAGAGGGAGAGGGATGGGGAGTGGGGTGTAGAGTCGTTTTGATATATATGTATACTAACCTTCACAGTGACCTTGAGCTGTCGACAAGGCAGATCCTGGTACGAGGCCATCCACTGCCGCACGTCGATGCCGCGCGCGCACAGCACGGTCTCCACCAAGAACAGGTCCGAGATGGCGTCGCCTACCGTCTCATTCGTCATGTCTATAAAGTTCAGGAATAGTTGAGCTGCTTTACGTTGCTCTGCTTCACTAGAAATGGGAATATGAGGTCGTTAATGTGGTTTTGTTAGCTTTATTATGATGTAAAACGGAATATTTACTATGTTTCGCACTTTTGAGAGTTTATTAGCGATATTTCGGCAAGTTACAAGTTTCATGCTCACGAGTATACTGATTACAGGTGGATGTTAAGCTTTTATTGGCAGACAAATCTATCTATCCTCTGTCTAGTTCGTTTTGATCATCCGTTACCATGGTAGTGGTAATCCGGTGCATTGTCAATTATCATAAAAGTATGTAAGTATAATGACTTATTTGTTAGCTTTACTCGTTACTAGGTGTGAAATTAAATGTGAAAAATCGTATCTATACTAATATTATATAGCTGAAGAGTTTGTTTGTTTGTTTGTTTGTATGGTTGAACGCGCTAATCTCAGGAACTACTAATCCGATTTGAAAAATTATTTTTGCATTCAATTGCCAGTTAACTGAGGAAGGCTATAGGCTAATATCATCCCGGAAAAATGTACGGTGCCCGTGGGATATATATGTTTTTGTCTAGGGACGAACCCGAAGCGAAGCGAGAGTGAGTCGCTAGTATTATATAATAATGTACCTTATGAGATAGAACCTTATCAAACTTACCCCTCTTCAGCAATTTTCCTAATAGTATTTTTCGCTTCTTTACTATACACTACGGTGCCGTGTCCGTTCGCTTCGAAGTAGATTCCCATGTCGTAAGATAAAGCGGCGTGGTGAAGATGTTTTACACCTGTTTTCACACAGCTCACCGGCATTTTCTAAAAAAAGAGTAAAATCATCGTTGTGTATGAATAATTAATTCTTGGTTTCAAACAATTTTAAGTTATTTTTCATGTACAGGTGCGGTGTGGGTCCGGTCCAGTCCGGGTGCCGGGAACTCCAGGTCGAAGTTAAAAGTGGCATCACATGCGGTTAAAAGTTGCGTGATATGGCACGCTAGGAAATGTGTATGTATGTATATGCTTTTTTGTGTATATTTGTTACTCGTTCACGCTGAAACGCTGCAACGGAAATTGATCCAATTTTGACGAAATTCAGTACCCAGATAGTAAGTTGCTCGTAATACGTAATTACCAGTTCTTCAGTAATGTACTTCGTTGAGGCGCCATTAGCGTACGCAGTCTGTACGAGGCCGACGTTGAGACTGGCGTCACATGCGGCCAGGAGTTGGGAGATGTAGCTCGCTAGGAGGGTTGCTATGCGGTCCCCATCTAGCAGGTGCATTTTGTTGCTGTTGACGATTTATATTCATATTTAAATTAGCCATTCCTATAATACTTTGTTATTCGGATGATAAAGTGCATCATTAGTCGACGACACATTTGGCTCAGTTTGTAGTGAACCTACTTGCTGTGCCAGTGGTCGCGGTTTCGAGTCCCGCTGGGGGCATTCATTTGTGTGATGATCACGAATATAAATTAAATAACAAACACAAAATAAATTAAAGTAAACAAAGAAGTATCGCTTACTTTGATTTATTTATTTTTTGTTCGTGACGTTTCAAAAGCTTTACAGCATACATGTTCAAGGGAGAGAATGAAGAATTTCGGAACCTCAAAAGTTACAGATATTAAAGACAGCATCTAAAAACTATGTTAATTTTACTAAATTCTAAATATTCATTCGATTGTGATAAAACTGGAGAACCTCATATCCAGTAAGAGAAGTTGTATGACGTAGTTACACTTTGTTTTGCAAAATTTAACAATTTTATTGATGAATGAGACATAAACCATATACTACAACTAGCGACTCACCCTCGCTCCGCTTGGGTTTGTCCCTAGTTACGTTTTAACCTTTAGTATAAATTTCTCAGAGATGAGATATTTTCCCGCAGTAAAAAGTATCCAATATGTTGACCCGGATAACTAGCTATCATCATACCAAATTTCATCAAAATCTGTCCAGTAGTTTTCTTGCGATGCGGTCACAGACAGACAGTAAAAAAATATAAAAACTATAGATTCAGCCTCTGTATCGATAATAATGACTATTACAATAAGATTTTCCAAAAAATATTTAATGTACGGACTCGATTTAGTTAGAATTTTATTATATGTATAGATAAGTAGTTATTAAGTTAGTCCCATATGGGTCGCTATCAGTATTGTTTGAACTCTTGGACCCAAGGGGTCAAGATCAAGGAAAATTGTCACGATTTGGCTTTATTTCAAACATCTTGCACACCTATCTAATAAACTGAATTAGTTATGTACATTGGACAGCATTTGTGCCAAGTTGTACAGATGTAAAAATATATAATAATATATAAGAATTAAATAAAACTATATTGCTTGTCCTTTTAAATTGTAATATTTATAATAATAGCAGCTAAAATTAAATAAAAAATATTGTAATATTCAATTACAACACTTATTAAAATTATAAAATTTTTTTTTAAATCAAAATTAATAAATACTATAAGGTACTTTGGTGCCATTTTTGTATATTTGAAATCAATGAGTAATTTTGTAAGTATTTACTGTGTGTAACAAGTATATAATGAACTTTGATACGTCTGAAATCTTAGTCTCTCCCGTGACTATGATCGCTGTAAAGCATTCGACACATTGAAAACCAAAAATCAGAATAAATAAATATTATATAAAATAAATCTAAGAAAGTATAACATAGGGATAAGGTTAAAATGTCCAAATGAGTATGACTTTTTTTAAATATTATTTCTAAGCGTTGAATTTGAAAAAGAAACTCACTCATCATCCAAATAATAATACACAATTCGGTCGCCGTCGCCGTCCAACGACGCTACGCGCTGGAAGGGCACGTGCTCCACTCCCACCGGCGGCTTTTGTGATACTTTCACGAAATCTGCTCCACACTGGGAACAAGAATTATTATATTTTACTATAATACTAAGTCTAAAACCTTAATCTCTCCCGTAACCATGATTGCTGAGAAGCATACGAAACGTCGGGAACCAAAAATCAAAGTAAATCCGCGAAAAATTCCGGACAGTTTTATTATTTTAAAATTGGTCAATCCACAGACTATAAACCTGTGGATATTTCGATATACTTCTTTGTGATCCTTAAGTTTATATAAAAATCCTTGAGAAGAGCACTATGCTTTTCCTGAAATTTCCGATTTTTCAACTTTTATTCCTAAACATATTTATACTGACGGACTATTATTAGTGTTTAAAAAAATTGTTAAAGCACTCTCAGGTGATGTGCTTATCAACGAACACATTTTAATTTTATTATATTTTTTTAATAAGCTATATACATAATATAATACTTAACAATATCTCTAGAAATACTGACACAGATAACTTACATTTAAATTCAACTTCCCTCCATTACCGCCCAAATTGAACAGAACTAAATCTAGTTCTCCATCTAAGGTCTTTTTGATGATATTTAACTTTTTCCCTCCGACGCCATTAGCGCCATCCACGTACAGAGTTGAGTTGTAGTTACCAGTTACAGGTAGTTTTTGACGAATATTCTTGAAGGCACCGACGATTTTATCGTAATAACCTAAAATTTAAAGAAAACTGAGAAACTAATTTGCCTATAATCTGTAATAATATATAAAACTGAAGAGATTTTTTTCGTTTGTTTGTTTGTATACGAACGAGCTAATCTTTGGGAGTAATTCTAGTATGATACGAAAATTTTTTTATGCATTTAATTCGCCTATTTATTGAGAAAAGTTAAAAGGCCTTCAGCAGCAGAGTAATTCTAAAAAAATAAGCTACACAAAGCCGCGAGCATAACTATTTAAATATTATTATATAGTTATTTTAATTTTATTTGGCCAAAAATTCGATGTTATGTAAGATAAAAACAGTGTCTTTTTTTGAAATACTTAAGAATATTCAAAGTTAGACAGAAATCTTCATACCACGCGATCATATAAGAAACGATAGCAATAATTTTGTCACGCACTAATTATGGCATGTGAAAGTTAAAAAATATTTGTACATTATTATTATAAATTATTATTATTTAATATTAAATATTAATAATAAAAATCAAATTACCTTCTTCTGTGGGTACTCCGTAAGTGTTATCGTTGCGACATTTCACGCAGTAGTGTAGCATAGGCGTAGTGACAATACCGAATTCCTTTGCCGTTCCTTTTAAAGCCATGACCCCGTGTACTGCGGCCGCTGCTAGGCGGGGACTCGTATATCTTAAAAAAAAGGCAATTTTCAATAAAAAATATATAAAAAAAAAATACTTTTTTTTTACAATCAATAAAAAACCATATAAATCACTTTCTTTTCTTTCGACGTTTTTGCAGAACTATCTATTGATAATTTCAGAATCAAAGTTATGTTAAGATGATTTTACAGTTGAAGTATTATATCATGGGGACAGTCTAGGACATGGTCTATGTATGGAACTTCAATTACATTCAAAAATTGAGTAACAAGCCTCCAAGCATTTTTACAAACTTCCACAATGGTTAAGTTATCTAGGTATACTAATATTATAAAGAGCCAAAGTTTGTTTTAACGCGCTAATCTCAGGAACTACTATTCCGATTTGAAAAAATCTTTTTGCATTAGATATCCCGTTTATTGAGGAAGGCTATAGGCTATATATCATCATGTTACTACCCAAGGGAGCGGAACAGTAATCATATGTCAACAAATCGGACAGACTTCCATATATTATTGTAACTATATATATTATATAAATACATAGCGACAAACCCGAGGGAAGCGAGATTGAGTCGCTGTACAACGTAAAGCCAAAGAGTTTTTTTGTGTAGATTGAACGCGGACGAAGGCGCGAGTTCAGAGCAGTAGTATATTTATAATAATTACGGCTTCGACTGTTTCTCTATAGTAAATATACAAATAACAAAGTCACTCTTGCCTACTAGTATTTTTCAACAATGACTTGAGAAAGGACAATTCTGTGTTCAAATATCGTACTCATAAACAACATAGTACGTATCATTCCCTCCATAAATATTGCATATAATATTTGTTTGTATGTAATTTTATATACATATTTATATATGAATGTATGCATATGTATTGCGTGTTACCTTGTGTCCATGCCGATGAAAACACTGACTTTGAGTGTCATGTCGGCGTTAACTTCCTTGATCACTTGCTCCGTTGTTGATTCTAAGTCATTGTCACTAAAAAATATACAACAGTTATAGAAACTTAATTTACATAGCAATACATACAGATAATAATAGTAAAATAATGATGTGACCGAGCGGGTTTTATTTTATATAATAAAAGATTATAAAATAAAACCGTGACAAAATCCGAAAAGATAGTTTCATTTAAAATGCCAAATATTGGCGTAAATTTAAGAAAGAGAAATCTATTATAGGTTTTTTTTTAATTCGCCACTTTGCACGAAGGAGGAGGAAATCCGTTTTTAATATAAACAATAAATATGCACTAGGAACCCAACTTGGCGCTAAATACATTATCTATACAGATAAATAAAATTGGAGTGTCTGTTTGTAATATTAAAATAACCGCTTTTTACTAAATGCATATGGATGTATATACGGTACATATACCAAAACAACATTTTTTACAATTTTTGTCTATCTGTCTGTCTTTCTGTCTGTTTGTTCCGGCTAATCTCCGAAACGGCGGGACCGATTTTGACGGGACTTTCACTGGCAGATAGCTGAAGTTATAAGGAGTAACTTAGGCTACTTTTATTTTAGAAAAAGAATCAGGGTTCCGCGAAAAAAAATTAAAACCCATGAAATTGTAAACAAAATCCGCATACGGCGTACGCACCCGAGCAAAGCGAGGGTAAATCGCTATATAATTTAAATGAATATCTTAGGAGTAGCAAGCTCCTATTTATAAGCATAGCCAACCGGGAAAATGTACCTAGGGACGAACACGAGCGAAGCGAGCGTGAGTCGCTAGTGATAACATATGATATCGTAGGTCCCATATTATGGAAGTTAACGTTAAAACAACGGAACGATCGTAATTATTATTATAAGGATACTTAAAAGTATCTACCACTATGATTCAAATAAGGTACATTCAAATTAAAAGGCAGTTCACAATTCACATCCCAAAATATTATTATAATTAAGTCACCAAATTATTATTTATTTGAATGCTAATTCAACGTTTGTGTAAAAGAAAGGCTATCTCTGCCTTTGCGTTCGATCTTAAATATTTGCATACTACTTATTATATTCTTTATTGCACTAAACAAGTAACAAAAAAACAATACATAGAAAAAAACGTGGACAAACGTGGACTTATCTCTATAAGAGATCTCTTCCAGTCAACCCATGTATGTGGGAAATAGTATTAAGTAGCGGGACAGAAAGAGAAAGTGCAAAGAATGATAAGGATATATAAGAATAAGCAAAATATGTAAAACAAAATAAATACAATATATAAATATTAAATATATATACACACAATATATTTCATATATAAAATATAAGCATAAATACATAAATACAAATATGTATTATAAACATTACATAAACATTAGGAAGAATAAATAAATACCAGAACTATATACATATGTAAATATAAATGTAAAATGTAAAAATCTTATATAGAAATGTAATGTAAATTCCCACAGTATATGTGTCAATTGAATAATAGTATGAAGCGAGCAGACAAGATGCTACTATAGACATATCCTGCTGAGTTATGTACTTTTCGTATGGCTAAATATAGCATTTGCATTCACTTTAGGTTGGTACTGGCGCCCCTAACTCCTGCGTGTCCTTTTAGTATTGTATTTTATAAATATTTTAGTATCTCACGTGAAACTTTTAATACTGTGATAACTGATAAGAGCCTGTTTATCTCTAACCTATTAATTAATCTATAACCAATAAATCATGTACAAGTTTGGTACTAATATGGTAAAGGTTTTTCAATGGAGAGTCCGTAAAAGTAGTATATAAGACGTATTATTTTAATTATCTAATACAAATGTTTAAATTTAAAAATGGGTACAACCACACTTAGAAATTAGCAAAATAACTTGTCTCATAAAGCGTTAGCAGCTTGAAATACTATCTGATATACATATATTGTATACTAGCGACTCACCCTCGCTTCACTCGGGTTCGTCCCTAGGTACGTTTTAACGGTTAGTGATTCCCATACAAAATAAACAGTCCAGAAATTTTTGATTTTCCAACTGTTTTTTTTTTTCGTTAATTTTTTTATATTTAAACCATCCCTGAAACACCCCTAACAAAACAAAAAAAGAATTATTCAAATCGGTCCAGCCGTTTTTAAGTTTATCGAGACTAAAAAACAGCAATTGATTTTAATATATATAGATGTAATATGTATGCATCTAAAGTAATCACAAATCAATTTTATGTTTTTTTATGAAAACTAGTGTTCGCCTAGTACTCAAAATTCGGCCATAATCATTATTGACATTTTGAGAAAAAACATATTATGTATATGAATAGATAATGAAAGTAATAATCGGTTTACAAACAGGGTAGTTACTGAACTGTTTTATCTTTATTAATAGATATACATAAGTAAGTACTTAGCTGTATGTAGTTATAATTCTAAAAGAAAAGCGAAATTCTGATTTCTGATGCGCTGTTAAATTACGTTGAGGTTATAAAATCCAATTAGAATTTGAGCCGTAAAAATCTTATTATAATCGTATACCTATTCAAGTGACTTAAAAGCCTGAAAATGCCCTATTTAAACGTTTGTAATTTTATGCAAACAATGTTCAATGTTACAAAAGCTATAGTTACATTTAAATTTTGTGTCTTTAATTAATATACAGTAGGTATCCATATTTCCATTTTAATTAAGGCGCCTACACACGTATGAATAATAACAGAACCACTTCGAAATACGTTGCAAATGCAGGTATGTAAGTAACCAAAACAGCAATTTGTATGTAAAAATTATTTTGGAATCGCGAAAACTTGACAAGCTTAGCCTGATCATCTTGTGATAAACCGTTCATACAACACTTACATGAAACTGTCCTTTAGACTGAGGCCACATTATGCGGGTTATCTCATTATTCCTTAAAATAAACTTAGTCGAGGCTATGGAAAGATAAATATGTATGTTAGAAGGTGAGTGTCTAAGCCGTAATAGTACTACTTGTTCAATATCTAGTCACCTAGTGGATACAAACGTCGACCTTGAACCTTGAACAAAACCTACCTAATTGGCTTTGTGAATAGTTTTAGAGATTTTTTACTATTGGGAATATAGTCAATATTTGGTTTTATACGGCGGCATAATTACACTACAAAATACAAAAACTATGCCTAAGTATCCTGTCATGTCATCATTAGTATTATACGTAGTCATGAAAAATTGTTATTGTTTCCAAAAATCAATAAAACTAAGATTAGGCCCTATATAAATTATGCGAATAATCGACTTCAACAATCGGAAATATATGCAAGTAAAATCCGATATTGCAACACATAATATGAATAGATATTATATTGGTTTGAATAACATTGAGAATTACTTATTAACAAAGTACTTAATTTATAATTATGTACTTTTTTAAGCTCAAAATATGTACTTTTTTAAGTTTAAAATATATTTGAAAACGTAAATGGTGTCTCTAATCCTATATTTTCAATTACACGCAACGATAAGAGTCCAATAAGCTACGTGCAATATCGATTATACAAAACAATGTCATCACTAAAGTGAAGGACACCGGGGGCTTAACGGTATAGTGCTGCCTACTCAAGCCTAGGGTTTTCCCCTAATAGCTTTACTAACCCTATATCAACTATTAAAAATAGCCTTGCTCATGTTTTACTTTTTTATTACTAAATCGATCCGAATGCAAAAAAATTGCGCTGCAGCCAGCGGTGTAACTAACCTTTTAGCCCAATGCACAAAAATTGAAGTGTCCCCCTTTGCCTATTTTGAGAACGAATGTGGTCCACAGACAGACAGCTTTCAAACTTCTCATTTTTCAAACCGCTCTCACGGAAGAACGGAAAGAGCAAAATTTAGTAAAAAAAACTGAACTTAGAGGATCATTCATCGTCTAATAGAACATAAGTAACTCGTGCTTCTCTTAAAAATAAATATGCGGAAATTTAGGACACTTTTTTCTTGCACTTTTTTTTAAATTTCTATGAGAGCCGTTCTCGTAAAAATGTTTTGAAATAAAAGAATCCTTTGTGGGCCGCTGGGGCCCCTTTAAGTCATGGATCCCATGTGACACCACTGGCTGCAGCCATCAAACAAAATGAAGATCCAAATTATAGGTACATCCTGGTTTCGAAAAAGTCATACATATCTTTTATTTTACATTTTAAAATTATAATAAATATACATATTATATAATCGTATTCCTCATGATAAAAGTATTTATTTCAGAATTAATTTATCTTTTCTATTCAAATTTTCTTCATTTGAAAGTTTCAGAAAATGCGCAAAGTAACAACCTGTAATATGTAACAGATGGACTTTTAGCCCTATAAATGTTCAGTTTCAAAAAAACATAGTTAGAGATTACATCAATCATAAAGCAAATACCTGGAAAACAGCTAGTATATAACGCTTTATTACACTGAGTATGAAATATTCGATGACCTATATAAGCTCCGTAAAGACCATTCACCGCGGAATACATTCTACTGACCTGACATTAGCGAGCCTAGTTGCGATCTCTTCCCAGCTCTCATCGAGCATTTCACCGTCTGGGTCGATTAGCTTGACACCATTGTCTGGTTCCAAGTTGTGGGATGCGGTTATCATTATTCCTATTGCGCGACCTATTAATGATAAAAAGAAATAATTATATCTTAAAACATGCGTACGGTTTCATAGACTTAAATAAGGTTGAATAATAATAAGGTACAATAATAACTAAACCATGACATCTTACTTCTTACTAATATTATAAAAGTGAACGTTTAGATGGATGTTTGTTATTCTGTCACGCCAGAACGGCTAAACGAATCTGGATGAAATTTGGCACAGAGATAGATTATAGTCTGGAATGGCATTTAGGCTACTTTTTGTCCCGCAAAAATGTACGATTTACGTCGTTCGGATAGATTTGTCTTTGTTTTTCAAGAAGCGAACCAGAGCGAAGCGAGGATGAGCCACTAGTCTTCAATATTAACGTGTTACTATGCAATTGCACTATGCACTTTAAATTTAATATTTTGAATTTACCTCTTTAAAAACCACAATTTACCAGCTAAATTTTAATTTAAAGCCTATAATAAAGCTTAATATTATAAATACTACAGAAGTAAATCTGATTGTCTTTCTGTTTGTTTGTTTGTAACGTTTTGACGCCTAAGTCGCTGGACTACTATTTATGAATTTTCGTATAATAATAGACGACTTTTAGCGTATACTTCAAGTATGGAATATAGGGAACTGAGAATATGAAAAACTATATAGAGAAAAAGTTAAAAACAAAATAAAAACGTGTATGTGTACTTATGTACGCGCGTAAGTTTTTTTTTATTTCTCTTTATTTAAAGGAGCTTTAACACTCAGTGATTGTCATCCCCGTAATAAAAATTACATATTTTATTAACACATTCTTAATTACAATTTACACTATAAACTTATTCATGACGTTGTATGGCAAAATAGCAATGTACAAAGCATCTTTGCTTGCTCCGATAAGGGGCAAGCCAAGAAAGTTACTGTTGCACAGACCTACTTCATAATTTTTAATAAAAATATGTCGACGTTCATCAGAGTTCCGTTCACATTCTATCAAAACATGTTGTTCATCATCCACGATTCCACATATTTCACAATTTGGGGATTCCGATAAACCCATTAGATATGTATGTAAATTTGTTTGAAGGGATATGACCCGCGCAACCTCAATAACGCGACCACATATCTTCTTCCTATTTTGTCAAACCACGGATGACGAAGAGTATGCACGTAAGAAGTTATACTTGTTTGGCGTAACAGAACAAAAATAGCTAAAGATTTCATCCCGTTTGTCACAACTCTGTAAAAGGAATGCAGCTAACTTTATCATGTCGCTTTTTGGCTGTCAGTGTGCAGGCGCATCGTAAAAACTTTACTGTCATATTTTTTCCAAACGTGCCAAAGAAGTATAGGTCACTTAAAAAATTAAAAAGTCTTTTGGTGAAGAAAAAAGAGCGTTTCAGCGGCATGAGTGGACCCGTGTGACATAAAAGTAAAGCACTCCTGTTGATTTCTCACCGACGAAGTGTAACAAATTTTGGTGAATATAGTATTTTATTGCAGCCTTATTAACTGCTGAACACGGGGCCATTTCTAAAAGGTGGATTATTTTACCATGTTATGTCATCTGTAGATTTAAGGATCAATCATCCTTTGCTTTTCGTCGGTCCTTACTACGTACCTACTACCGTTAGGTAGCATTTCGTTTAATCTTATATCCCATAAATGAAAGTCCTGTTAAAATCAGTTCAGCCGTGTTTAAGCTTTGGTATGATCGTTTTAATAATATGACCTCAATATATTATGTACTAGCGGCTCACCCTCGCTTCGCTGGGGTTCGCCTCTAGGAAAACAAAAACAAACCTATCCCACGGGAACCGTGCATTTTTTCTGGGATAAAAAGTAGCCTATGTGTTATTCCAAACTATAATCTATCTCTGTGCCAAATTTCAGATCTGTTCTGCCGTTCTGGCGTGAAAGAGTAACAAACATCCATACTCACAAACTTTCACATTTATAATATTAATAAAAATAATACGGAAATACGGATATTTGAAATATTTAAGCCAATCGATTCGATACCTACGGTTATATAACTTTATTGCATTCAAATAACATCGCTAGGACTAAGAGCGATTTAAATATATAATACCTAAAATTTGTAGTTAATATTAGATATACTCTTAAATTAAACTCATGCAGAGCGGCCGTCCTAATGCTTTTTTAAAGGTTCCGTACCCGAAGGGTGCCAACGGAACCCTATTACTAAGCCTCCGTTGTTCGTCCTTCCGTCTGTTAGAGGGCTGTATCTCATGAACCGTAATAGGTAGAGAGTTGAAATTTTCACAGAGTATGTATTTCTATTGTCGCTATAACAACAAATAATAAAAATACAAGAAACATTTTTTTAACGTTCGTTATCAATCATAGAAGATAATATAGGTGATACGACATAAATAGAGTAAAAGTGATTTTAATAAAAATTACATGTACATTGCACAATGGTACGGAACCCTTCGTGTGCGAATTCGACTCGCACTTGAGCAATTTTTCATAATTAAATATAATTCATGAGTCCAAAAATTATAACGTACTTTTTGCTTAATTCAACTATTTTTTACGTGGTCCACGCACCCACTCATTTTTAACATAACATTATCAGAATACAAATACCTTTTTTCCTTAGGTCATTGTTTTTTTTTTTTATTTATTAGCAGTTCTATAAGATTACAGTAGAAAACATAGCAAAATTAATACATTTCAAGATATTACAAAAACTTAATTCGATTACATCGCAAGTTAATTGGCTTAACCTATAAATTCTACAATGTATCTCGGTATTTTCTTTTGAGTCTACTTAGTGATGTTTATTATTTGTAAAACAAAGTACAATTAAAAAACATTTAGTAAAACCATAGATTTTATGTTATCTAGAAATATATATTAAGGCAGCAATATTCTACGTTTTTATAGTTTTATAGTCATTAGTGCCAACAGGCGTGTCATGGGTCGCAAGGTCGCAGGTTCGGACCCGCCCTAATGGGTATTGACGCAACGGTTTACAAAAAAAACTTATGCATTTTCTATTCCTGTAAAACGAAAATAAAAAGTTGAATACATACCATTTTTACAGCGAGAGCGAATAACTGCGAGGAGACCCATGCGATATACCACATGTTCGAGAAGACTGGCTCTAAGAATACAAAGAACGTTATATTAATTTTCATTAAAAATTTTAAACTTTATCTTTTACTATCTTAGTCTTTTGCTACCTATTACTATCTTTTACTATCTTAGTCTATCTTTAGGCCTCATTATTACAGTTAAAATAATTCAATTTGTATTATATGATAATTGATAACATCAATTATAAAACAACATTAATTTGAACTTCCCTTTAAATTCCAATTCAATGTGAGTTTACAATTAAAAAATGCAATGTAAAACACCCAACAATTAACATTGTAAAGGTTAATATGATCAATAGGCACGAAATGGCTGTGTCCTTTTGCAGAATAGCACCTGTATAAAAATACTAGCGACTCTTGCTTCATTCGAGTTCGTCTCTAGTGAAAAACAAAAACAAATCTATCCCACGGGAACCGTACATTTTTCCGGGATAAAAGGTGAAGACTATAGCCTATCTCTGGGTCGAATTTCATTCAGATTTGTTCAGCCGTTCTGTCATGATTGAGTAACAAACATCCATTCATCCAAATTTTTGCATTTTTAATATTCATGGGATTTACAATATTTTTGGGATGTAGAATAATTATAATTAATAAAAAATGTTATTAATATAAAATACTAACTATAAGTAATGGACAATTCAAACAGTTTTTACAAACAATGTTACCTCCCGTTACATTTGCAACATAAGATACCATACCATATTGTGTAATGTTTTAAAATAGTACACAAATATTAATAGAATACTCATTACTGATCAAAAATACATAAGGGATTTTATTATAATAAAAAAAATTGAAATCAGCTACTATTATGTTTTTTTCCTTAAAGGGGAAGAGAACTAATGCTTTAAAAACCCTTACCAAATATATGTATATGTAGTATTTTTAGCATTTATTACTATTCATTTTTTTCTCTTTAAATATTGTAAATTAATGACTAATACCTACATGAAATGTTCTTTATTCTTTAAAAAAAGTAACAATAACTATGGTAGAATCGAAAATAGTAACATAAACAGCAAGTTACGCTACTATCTTTGACTTTTAATATTTTTTATGGAGGGCTCCATATTTATAAGTCTTTAGTCAGAGTATCCTACATAATATATCCAATAGTTTTACAGAAAGCAATACAAACTCATAAATTAGGAATTTAAATAGAAGGTGTGACAGTTTTCTTAAACCCCATACTACAGTCATTGCTATATCTACTTTATTTTTTTGAATTAAACATGACTAAAGGAATTTTAAACACTTCTAATATGTCATCACTACATTAAAACCATTTCAAGTATTCATAATCACACTGATAAAGATCTGGAACAATACATTCACTGATAATCGAGTGATTGCGAAACCAGTGATTACAGTTGTTAGCATAATTATAGTTGAACAAATTTTTACAAAAAATTAAATTATATTAATATTAATAAGTGAATAACATTCTAATTATTTTAATCACTTAATAGAGTGATTTTTAGGTAATACTGATGAGTTCATTTGGTATATTTGGCTACCTGTCAAGCGAGGAAAAAAAATGTGAGATAAATACAAGGTTGTTTAAAAAATACCTAAACAGGTGAAAAGCATTTAAATATAGTTTCTTCTCTCATATAAATATTTTTAGCAGCCCCACACCATGTCTACAATTAGATGTAAAGGTGAGTAAAGTATTTCTGTTCATGATATCCGCATCACCATAAATATAATTTCAGATAAATAAAAGAGTTTACATGAGGAGTTCCTATGAACCCAAATAACTTAAGTACTTGGCTGAATGCCAGCATGTTTTAGACACACTAACAAGAACAAATTGCAATTGTGTATTGCATACTATCCTACATTTTAAATTACATCACTACAAACTATAATGAAATAGCTATTTTGCTAAACAACTTTGTTCTTTTACAAGAAATATTTGACATTGGCCTATAGGCTAAAATATCATAAAAATGAATTTTTATGACTTAAAAATATATAGAGTTTATGAAATTATAGGTTTCTATAATACATTATAATATTAGGCAATTATAAAACATATTTCCTTAATTAAATTCAATGTCAGACGCAATTATGCTAATGATAAGCTTTTTATAATATTATTTATATATGCTATAAGTTACCTTAAAAATTAATATACCATATGATACAACATGAATTCGAAAAAAGTTACCATTTGTTTTGATACAAGAAGTCATCGACCATAATATCGTTTACTTCCCGTTATAAATTACACTATAAGTGACTCATGATCTATCCGATGCAATGAATCGTAAAAGGATAATAGCATCCTTAGCAAATTTTGCTTACGTGACAATAGAAATGGGTGTGAAAGTAAAAATTATTTGATTGGTTTTGTTTTTTATTGCTAGAATTTCATATTAAACTCAGGAAATCCCTAAATTAATAACTTATTCATATATGGGCATTACTTACTTGGTTCGGAATCCGGCGGTGCCGTATTGTATGAAAACGTCGGTTGTTTTAGGATGCATTTCTCTGGCGAACGCGTACACGACTCGAAGGCTACTCGGTGGCATTGTGGCTATGAAGTTATTTTATAAGGCCGTGAATCGTTCAGTTACAATCACTTGGAATCAACAAACCAGATTTCCACATTCCCGCTTTGACAGCGGTAAGTTATGACTATTCAGTAATGTCAAAAACTCATCGGTTATAGGCTACGCTTCTATTTTAAGAACACCCATACATTTGACAGTTCTATACTACATGGTTTGATTTTAAAACTTCACGGTATATCTAAAATTTTGTCGGTTTATATTTCCATTTTTTGACATTTTCACTAACATAGAGCTTTAACTATTACACACTAGATGGCATTTATTTCGTATAAGTAATTTTACTATTTCTTAAAAGATGGCATTTGTTCCTACAAATAACTTTTCTATTGTTTAATAGATGGCACTTTTATGTAAAATGAAGTATTTTAAATGTTAATATTTAACAAGCTTCAAAATTTATGAGTGTAAATACTTTACACGATATTTTTGCAAATATAAATCAATTTAAAAATTATTTTTTTATGAAATAAGTTAAACACTAGGATAGTAATCCCATAAGAAATCCGTTTTTAAATAACTAGGTACTTATTTATAACTCAAAAATATGAAGAATGTTATATTTTTAACGCACAGCAAAAATAAATTAAGCTTACTGAAGTCTAAAAAACATACCTACCTACGCATGACCTATTCAAGTAGGAAAAATAATATTACCTAATAGTTCTTGAAATTGCATGATTTCCGAACACCGTAATTTTATATTAAGACAGAAGATTTATGGGATAGCTGTATCTATCTTTAGGCCTCGGGATGTTACATTTTTACCTACAATTGCGACCCCCACTCGTTTTACTTAATGACTTCCTTCCTTTTTCTTTTTTGATGATGACAAAATATCTTAACTTTTCTTTACTTTCTATAAACAATGGACATAATAATATACCACAATAACTTATGTTTATGTAGAGAGTAGCAAAAATATAGAACTTTCACAGAAAACTACAATAACCTCCATATGGGAGGCGCGGTCAATATAGAAAAAGTAGGTAAATGAAAACATCCCTTTAGAATTAAATTATTACATTAAAAACATAAATATGAATTTTCATATCTCTAACTGGAGATGGATGGGTGAATGATGGGTCCTCCATACATATTTTCGTCCCCTATTTCTCCCTTTTCAAGCTTTATTTTTGCGACAAAAGTCATTTTTCAAGTTATTAGAACTATATCTATATTAAAGTTAATCAAAATTGGTTCAGTGGTTGAGACGTAAAAATGTAACAAACAAATACAAAGACAGTTATTTCTCATTTCTAATATAAGTAGAGACAAAAAAAAACCTAAATAAGAAAACGAAACATTGTGTTTTTAAATCAAAGTTAAGTGAGCCCTAAGTTACAAAGTCTGCTGCGTTTTATTTATTAATAGCTGGCACTGTCTGCATTTTCCCCTCCATAGTAACGATAAAAAAAATCTTGTGTAGATAAACTTAATTTTATAATTTATTTTATGTTAACGTTTTTATACATCTGTATTCAACCGCCGGCTTATTAAATAATTAATTTAATATAGTGAATTGTAATAAAAGAACTTTATCTTAGTAAGCACTGTTTTAATTATATGATAATATCTATTTATTATCTATACTTATATTTTTTTTTAAATAAAACTAACGCCTGTATAGTAAGTACCTACAATGTACTGAGCTCATATGTTTGTTTAACATATACTTTTTATCCAGAAAAAGAAAAGCATAACCGTGCGATACCTAAGTATTGAAGAAATGGCTTCTCTATAAACACCAAGCAAGGATTTAGATTTATAAGTAATACACTATGCTATGCTGTGAGATGAAGTTAAAGGTTTAAATTTATTGAAAGTTACTAATAATGTAGTAAGAATAAAATATTTAATAATATCTATATAGATATATGTATGTAATTTTAGGATCATCCGTTTTTTTCTGTCAACATCACTTAGTTCAGTGTACATTATAAATCAGCTCCACTACATTTGCACCAGTTATGCTCGCTCGAGTGAACGCCGCCAACTAATTACTAATTAGAAGAACTAAAATAAATGCCCCCTAATTTGATCCGAGCAATAATTAAAGGTTGAAAACCTTGTGATGGCGGATGAATTAATATTTATTACATGTGACAGATGTTTGTATATTTGTTAGAAAAAGCAAGATATTAATGCCTGTTTCTTGCTTCTTTGATATTTTTTTCTTGGGACTTAGTAGGTTTATTTACAATTATACTTAAAATACAAGGTAAAATATAAAATCTTTTTTATTTGACTTGATTTTTTAATTGTGTAATTGCAACTATTAAATAAACTGTTATAATAGTTTGATGGTTATTTAATTACCATCATATGTTATTGGAATCGTCCATATTGGACAAATTAAATATCACACATAAAAGGTAGAATACTGGCGGTAAACACAAATATCGATTTTATATATCGATCAATAAAAACAATATCTATTCAGTCTCCCTATAATATATTTTATAAAGGTGTGGATTTAAACAAACTATCCAAAGCTAATCAAATAATTAAAACTGTAACTGTCAAGGAATTAGAACTATAAAATAGTGTAGTTAGCTCCGAAAAAGTCACTACGGAAATCTGTTATTTAAAATATCTAATATAAGTACTTGTGCTTATTAGGTATATTAAATATAGGTATCCTTTAACTTATAAATATACTCCAAACTTATAAATATATTTCTGAAATACAATTAATGAATAAAAAATGTATATTAGTATTGTTATATAATACTCTTAAAGTCCATTTTAGATTTACTCTACGAAAACAACAAAAACAACTGTTAATTTGGCTTCATTTTAAATGTTACAACATCAAAAAAATGCCAAATAGGTACCTACTAATTTATTCATAAAACTAAAAATAAGTATTTACCATATGTAAAGATACATTTAAATAAATACGTTTACTTACATCGCACAGTAATGCTATGTTTATATGTAAAGTAATTGCCGCTCAGTACAAGCTCTAACTGGAAGAGATGTAGATAACGACGAACGTCTGCGCGTCCGTTGCCAACTTTTAGTAGGGCCAGCATTATTGTTAATATTGTGAAGATTCAAAATATATAATATTTGAAGTAGATAATAGATGTTATGTGATATATTAAATAAAACCACTAAAAGCTTTGTCTAAAGTGTTAAAAAGGAATGTTAAAATCAATAATAATATTATCGTGTTAAAAATGCTTCAAATTCTTTTTGTTTTTTTTTTTTTTTTTGCAAAGAAAAAGATGATACAGTTAAAAATAGAAAATTATAAAGAATAGTATTTAAAAAAAATCATGTATCTAATAGATAAATTAACAAGAGCTCTGTCAAGTCTACCTTTGTATGTCTTGATTAATTTAATCTACCTGAACTGCATTCATATAATAAATCTGACTTATCTATTACTATCTAATTATATTAATAAAACTTTAGAATGAATTTTATAAGTTTATATCTAATTAGGTTTTGATCAAATTCAAAGAAGCGAAGGTAGAGTCAATTCATCTGTATTTTTTATCTAAGTATAGCCATTACCGGGTAGCTAGCTTGCCTTAAATAATACAATATCGACGTAAACATTTTTCAGTGACTATTTGAAAAGAATAGAAGAAATCAAAAAATATTAGAAACAGTTTCACCTTTTTCTCCGCTAATTTTATTAATCATATGTATAATTATGTACTAGCGACTCACCCTCACTTCGCTCCAGTTCATCCTTAGGTTGCTTCCCCATACAAATTTTCATCCCCATTTTCACCCCCTTAACGGATGATTTCCGGGATAAAAAGTATCCTATGTCCTTTCCACCTCTTAAACTATCTTTTTACCAAATTTCATCTAAATCGGTTCAGTAGATTCAGAGATTACCCCCTATAACCTCACAAACTCACAAACTTTATCTCTTCATAATAATAAGTATTAACTTATATTACTCATTTAATTACTTATCTAATATATAAAATAAATGTAATAATATTTTCTGTTGACGGTATGGATTCTCTTGCTATACTAAGTGCATACCAGTGCTCAATCAAAGTGCACAGTTTAGTGACTATCGCACATCAAGCGGCAGCCATGCGTGCGCGCTGATTTACGACCGCCCAACATTAACGTTACATCGTATGTTACGAATAGTAATGTATTACAAAGAGATTGTTTGTTAGTTTAAATATATTTTAATTTTATAATTAGCTTACAAAATATTTTAAAAATATACTAAACTGAATTTCTTACATTACTTTTTTCAGGGCTAAAACTGAATTTAGAACAGTAGTTTTAGGTAACAGTAAATAAAAAAAAAACAAGCTCTGAAATTTACAAACTAGTGAATTGGACAAAGAGCACTCAAAGTTGGCTCGTTTTTGATGCTATTTATTATTTATAACATATTAAATTGTTTTTTTTTTTAATGTTAAAGTTATAGACATAAAATCACTAATTTGTGGTAGGTACCTTTTGTCTAACAAATGCTCTTTCTACAATTGCTAAAATCAACAAGATCCTTTTCATTGTATTATTGACTTGTATCCATTATCAACGTATTCCATTATTTTTATTACATAAACTAGCGACTCACCCTCGCTCCACTCGGGTTCGTCCCTACTTACGTTTAAACGTTTAGTGTAGATCTCAGAGATGACATATTTTCTCGCAGTAAAATGTATCCTATATGTTGGCCCGGATAACCAGCTATCATCATACCAAATTTCATCAAAATGCCTTCAGTGGTTCTTCTGTGATGCGGTAACAGACAGACAGACAGACAGACAGACAGACAAAAATTCTAAAAACTATACATTCGGCCTATGTATCGATAATAATGTCTATTTCAATAAGATTTTCCAAAAAATATTTAATGTACAGATTCGCCTTAGTTACAATTTTATTATATGTATAGATAAAAAAGTGCGTATGTTGCACACACATTCATACATGGTTTCTACCAGATGTGAAACTTCAGAAAAATAACCTACAAGAGAATGAGATGAATATAGAGTATCAGGAGTAGGATAATTATAAGGTTAATTTTTTTATAATATTTTTACCAAGTTTAAAAGTTACTAGCGACTCAACCTCGCTTCGCTTGGGTTCGTCCATAGTTGTACGTTTTAACGTTTAGTATAGATTTCTCAGAAATAAAATATTTTCCCGCAGTAATAAGTATCGTATATGTTGATCCAGATAATTAGCTATCATCATACCAAATTTGCCAGTGGTTTTCTCGTGATGCGGTCACAGAGAGACAAACAGATGGACAGACAAAAATACTAAAAACTATATATTTCACCTCTGTATCGGTAATAATGATTATTTTAATAAGATTTACCAAAAAATATTCAATGTACAATTCGCATACGACTCAGTTAGCATTTTATTATATTATGTATAGATTTTACAATTTATTTGAAATAAACATACATTACATATTATTCAGTAATTAATTTTATTATTTTTCACTTCCTGTGTAATATGTGCTATATCAAATTATTAGATAAGGCATATTACAATCATATATTAATAGAATATTATTATGCAAAGAATATATTATTATATATCTTTGTCAGACAATAACAACGGTTACCATGGCAATAATATGGCAATGTCTTCTATCTCATTCTCTCGCCGGCTTAATCCTATATATTTATATCTTGTCTCTTTGTAGTGACACATTTCCGTTTCATCGAGTTTCAAATCACAACGATTCTAAAGAAGTTTCAAATCAAAAATGAGAAATATATGGCTCCCTATTGAAACGTATTATAAATATAAACCAGATGAACGTACAAAAAGGACAACTTGTTCACCTTTTTTTGATAACTGTTTGTGCAAGTTGACTTTTCCATATACCCACAATTAATAATCTGAATATTAAATAAACTAACTACATACATCATAAAAATATACGTTTTTAAAATTAACTAGCGACTCACCCTCGCTTCTTTCGGGTTTGTCTCTAGCTTCCTTCCCAATACAAAATTTCATCCCCATTTTCACCCCTTTAAGGGATGATTATCGCGATAAAAAGTATCCTATGTCCTAGGATCTCAAACTTTCTTCTTACTAAATTTCATCTAAATCGGTTTAGTAAGTAGATCCAGAGATTACCTCCTACAACCTCACAAACTCACACACTTTACTGCTTTATATGTAATATCAGTATAGATTATGCCCAACTGGCACTAGAAGCCACAAAAGAATTGAATTGAATTGAAAATTAATTGTAAATTTTTATTATACACTATTGACTAAACGGTATAAATAAAATTGCAAATAATCAATAAGTTTAAGATAGCAATTATTACCCGTTTACTTGTAAAACAATACTATATTGGTGTACCGTATGACTTATAACACTTGGATTTATTATTTAATAATAATATTTAACAATACATTGTTAACATAATACTTTCTTAGATTTCCGCGAATGTTTGACATTTAAATAAAACTATCTTTTCGGATTTTTTCGCGGATTTATTTTGATTTTTGGTTCCCGACGTTTCGATTGCTTTACAGCAATCATGGTCACGGGAGAGACTAAGGTGTTAGATGTCTCAAAGGTATTATATAGTTGTTACAGACAGCCTACCCACAAAGTAAGATCCGCACAGTAAGTTCTTACTGTGCGGATCAAAATAACAGTAATTTAAATTAGTATTCAAATTAATATTTTCATTTGCAAATAGTAATTCTTAATTAATTTTAATTTTTTAAATTACACATAGAATAATAATGTGGCTTAAATAATTAATAATTTATTTTTTCTTTATAGTTATAAATATAATAATGGCAACACTAAATATAGATTATTAATCAATAAATTTTCTAAAAAATTGTAATAATTATAATAATAAAGCTAAAATTATATAAATAATATAAAATTATATAATATAAAAGTAATTAAAATTATAAAAATGTTTTAAAATTAAAATTAACAAATATTGTAAGGTACTTTGGTGCCAATTTTCAAGTTTTTTGAATTCATTTTGTTATTTGTGGGTAGGCTGTCTGTAACAACTATATAATACCCTCTCATTTGTGTTGCCCATTTATGAAGCTTTATGTCAAAAATGCAGCTTCGTGTAGGGTGGTTTTAAACAACCCCTAAAACTTTCTCGCGGGTGTTTAAAATGACGACATCTGTAAAGTTTTGTATGGGAGCTATAGTAACTTATATCGTTGGAATCGTTATGGAATAACCTAACACATTTAAAAAACCACAATAAAAACTGCCTTACAATGTATTAGTAAATAGACCTGGAAGTCAGGGAACCCGATGTTACCCAAAAATCTACCTAAAAACCTTTATAACTTAAAAATAAAACCATTATTTCAAATGTTTGTTTTTTTTTATTTCATAAGAACTGTATTATCTCACATTAATAAACAAAAAGAATACACCTCTCCATATATTTTTTTCACCACACAAGCTTTAGAAAATTTCACCCTTTTTGTTCACCCGCGCGAGTGAAATAAAATAATAAAATCCTTTACTTTTCAATATCGAAAACACTGTAGGTCAAGTGGCTTAGGGTAATAACTTTTTATGTAATACGATCCACATACTTGTTACAGACAGAGTTTCAAGTGTTTGAAGTGTTTAGTTTACAATAAATCAAACTACAAGCCAAGCACTTGAAATTAAAAACAAAAAAAAAAGGTCTCTCAAATGTTCGCAATAATTGAAAAATTCTTTGCATTTATTTTAAACACTAATTGACCTCCTAAAATATAATTATAATGACAATGTTTTAAGCACAACGATAATATTATACGCTTCCATATTGAAATATTTCTAAAGTAAACAAATAGAATACCCCATCTGTGTAGACATCCTTTAAAATATGGTATTTTTTTATTACAATAATACGAATTATTTTTACATTTGTTTTTAAATTAAATGTTTCGTAAAGATCATAAAAATAATAGACTACGTGTATAATATGTTATATATAACGTATATAATACACAATGTTTATAATAAAGTTAACAAAAAATATCGACGAGAATGACGCCATTTTGCCGCGAATAATAGCGGCGATGTTTGTTAAAACCACTATTTCTATACAAAATCTTATTCAATTGTCCTAATCATGTAATTAATATTGATCTTTACTTACTTAGTCATAATGTAAATCCATTTTACGATCACTTTCACTCCACACACAATAGATATTATCACAAAAAGAACACGCGAACAATGCACACGGCTCGCGCGTTTCGACGAAACCGAGGGGCGACTTTGTATAGATTATATCTCAATAATAGTGTATTTTATAAACTTTGTCTTCAGTCTTATGCTATGCTTATTTATTTGAGTATACTGTGTGAAAATTAGAGCGATACAAATAAGATTTGAAAAATGTTATTCACTTACATAGAGGATGCGGAATTTGAATGATAAGCGTGCTTAATATGCACGAACTTTTGACGTTTATTTTGACACACTGCTTCAGAAGCACAGTCTAACACATGAGAGGATACCTTTGAGACATCTAACACCTTAGTCTCTCCCGTGACCATGATTGCTGTAAAGCAATCGAAACGTCGGGAACCAAAAATCAAAATAAATCCGCGAAAAAATCCGAAAAGATAGTTTTATTTAAATACATTGTTAATTATCACAACGTAGATGTTTATTGCAACTGGTTTGCTAATCGTAGTATGGCTTCAATTTACGCCAGACAGCTGAATGAAATCGAGAATCTCAACTCGTTTCTAATAAATTATATTATTTAAAGAAGTAATAATATAAATAACTCAGGCTTAAGATTAAACGAAGAATTGACATGGAATTAAGAAAATGTAGAGTTGGTCAGACAGTTTGACTTGTAATTATTGAAATAGTATTTTTTCAGTAATTTTTATATAAATAAAATGTAATTGCTAATAATATTAATAAGTAGATGTTTCCTTAGACATAGATATGTTACCATTCTGATAAAGAATAAAAATTTTATTTAGATTTTTACCCCACCGCCATTTATTTGCGTCATACAGATGGACACTTTTTCAACTTGTCTCCCATATAAGAGATTCCTCCTTACCTCTATGCTCCAAAATCTAAATACGATTTATATTTTTAGTGAATGACTGTTCTAAACATAATTTTGTATTCAATTACACTAAATCTAATGGAGTTTAATTGTTTTTAATAACTTCTGTAAATACAAAGATTGTTACGCTTTATGATTTAGCCATAAAAAATATCAACACTTACATTTCGTCATACATTTTTCACTTCTTCCACTGTAATTAAATGTTGTAATATGCATATTTCTAATTATTACCCGAGACTAAAGGACTAATAACAATTTTAAATATAAATTAGTAGTGCCATAAAAAATATCATTAACTAGGTATCAACCTGCTATTCATCTAGCATTAGTCCTTGTTACGACATGAAACCTAAAGTTTTTCTTCAACAACTGGAAATACAAGCAAAAAAGTTAATAAACAAACCAAACCACAAAAACGTGGAACGTAATATAATTAATATGATATCGCTTTTTATACTATACTAGCTGATCAACGTGACTTTTTAAGTAATTTATAGCTAACTTATAAGTTATAATATTATATATTTTTCCATAATTCAAAAAAATCATTAAAAATTAAAAAGTACACGTCGAATGTAGTTATTTTTGTAACTGGTATTGCACGTGAGATATTAGAATAGGTGAAAAGTTTAAATCACAGACAGACGTCGATATAATTTATATGCATAGATGGTATCTACCCAGTGGGCTGGCACCATTAATGATGGCGTAGCGCACATGCACTGATATGATACGAAATTGTGGGTAATATCATTGCTGTAATAGGCTTCTCGTACGATTCCACTATACACCGACATGATCAAGATTTTTTTAAATAGAAAATTAAATTACAACGTAACATCACAACAATAATAACACACTTTAAATATTTTTAAAGTGTACCTATATATTCTATAACTATAGCAACCCCATTTATTTATATATAATTAATAAGTATATATCGGAAACTAGTTCTGTGTCAATTCCAGATAGGTATTTTTTTATTTCTGATTATGACTGAGCGTTGTCTAGATATATTAGGAATATTTAGTGTTATTTTATTTCTTTCCATAAAGGTATATTTTGTATAATTTAGAAAACAAAGATTTAAATTCTTAGATTAGCTTTTACCATACTTAGAGCAATTGCAAATATATCCAATGTCCATAATTGAGATTGTTAATCTAAAAACTTAAGTTGCTGGTTGTATCAAAGAGATTTTTTTTTTCAAGAATCTCCAAAACCAAAGTTGTTACTTGTCATACGTTTATAATATTAACTCGGATTCACGCAATATTTTCAAATTTCTATTATTGTAAAAAAGATAATAAAAATTGATTATTATTAAAAGATAAGTTGGCATTATTTTGGCAGAGAATAATGTGAATGAGCGTTACTATGGTAACGTATAAATAAACGAATCACGAAAACATGACAATATGTATAATATTTAGACACGGCAGTGCGCATCTAGAGATATAAATCTTTGATCTTTATCATAATGTGTGTTTGTTACTTTGCTCTTCTTTCAAATGAAGAAAAAAGAACAGGAAAATATATCAACGGTAATTTTCTATGCTAGTATACTTACCAAAGTGATTCCAAAGAGCATGAATATATTACAAGATGTTACTGAATCACCTATTTATATACATAATATATGAGCAGGAGGCAAAGGCACCCCAGGTAAGGCGTTCACCTAGAAAACAACTTATAGTGGGAAATCCCGGATCTTGCACCTATGATATTATCATGTGTGAATCATTTCAACATGATTGTCATTCGCCTTACGGAAAAGAAAACATCGTGAGGAAAGCTGCAAGCTGAGAGAACTTAACTCATTTTTGAGAGAGATCAGAATGCAACCTTTTGTTGTCCGCCAAAATGCATTTGGCCAGTGTGGTGGACTATGGTCATATTCCCCTTGCATTGAAGATTTAAAAGGGCCAAATGAGATGATGATGAAATTACACAAAAGCCTTAAGCCACACAAGGACGGATTTCTAGTGTTATTTTAAACTATTACCTAGGCGACTGATCTTCGCTCGGCTTTTTTTGGAATAGATATAAAAATGCATTTTTTCAGAAAACACACCTATACAACATGATTATAAACTTAAAAAGTAAAACCCTATCTACATACAGGTTCAAATCGTTAGAGCAGTTTCCGAGATACAAGAAATAAAATATACCTACATATGTACAAAAATTGATCATTTAATATTATAAGATAAACATTAAGTAGATTTATGCCGTCTATTCGTGGGGACGATTTTAATATCATTAGTTGAGTGTAATGGAAAAGAATCGTTAATGGAAATTATTTGATGATTGTAACCACTATTGCATGAACCGCCGTGCCTTTTGTATGGAAATATTTACAAACTTCTAAATGCCAATCAAATTTTACCAATAACCTCTATTTCAATGTTATAAGATTTATTATTGAACAAAAATTAAAAATAAGACTTTTTATTAATCATTCAAAGGGGAGTTACGGTCTAATGTCGGGGGTCTTCAAAGATGGTTAGAAGTATTAAGTTATTTAGTCATATACCAGTTTGCTATTATGTATCTATTAGTAGTTTTGAAATATCAGTTCAAATTGGTAGTGCTTTGTTCCTATTTTGTTAGTGCCTATTAGAATTGAAAACGATTATTTCTAATCAATAAAATGGAATGGCTCTATTTTAAGTGATGGTTGAATTTATTTGAATTGTAGATTACACATTTATATTTGGGTGTGTTAAAGATTTGTTTTTAAATGTTATTTAAATTTAGATTTGATCGATATTTAATATTTAAAAGAAAAATAATATGAACACATTTAGTGCTAGCGTTGAAAGCATAAATAATAAATATTTGTTATTATTATTAGAGATTTTAAGAGTATACTAATCTCCAGAATCTTTTTTTGAATAGCTTTCGTAGAACTATAGTTATAACTTTTTTCTCAAGGTATGTACATATGTATGTAGGTAGTTAATGCTATACTCACTACTGATATAATATGTACTTTGAGAACAACTTGAAAAATTAATAGAGGATAACCAACATTTCTCCGGCCTATATTTTTTTTTATTTTATAACTACTTGTCAAAAAATCACATTATTCCTTTATTGCAATAAAGGTAGATAAACCAACAAACACATTTTTACATTAACTATAATATTAGCAAGGATTACTTGCTAGATTGAAAATATCTTCAAAAAATTATAGGGCTTATAACTTTTATTCCTACACTTCACCCCTACGTTACATTCTATGTGAAACACCTGAATTATAAAAGTGATAATAGAACATCCATCATATGATGCTGTGTGGTCCACTCATACAATTAGTACGGCGGCATTGTGGGAGATGAGCTTCAAAGTGTTTGGAAAAGCTTAATATATAGACTTTTACAGCGACTTTTTTTTACTTTTAAGCGAGTATTTCTTTGGTAGTCTTATTAATTAATTAAATTAAATTCTAATGGTGTTCATATTAAGATATTTCTACTTTTACTGCCTTTCTTCTTTGAGGTGATCAAATGAACTAGACAATATTTGTGTGTGTGAGCGAGAGTCGTGCCATTTAATGCAATTAAGCAGTAATATTGAAGCCATCGTCGAATTTTGAAGAGATTGTCTTTGATTTTATTAATATATTAAAATTGCAAGAAATTTGTGAGTATCATATATTATCTATAGGTACATATATTAAAAGTCTAACGGATTCGAATCTGTACATTAAATATTTTCTGGAAAATCTTATTGCAATAGTCATTATCATCGATACAAAGGCCGAATCTATAGTTTTTAGAATTTTTGTCTGTCTGTCTGTCTGTCAGGGAACGCATTACGAGAAAACCAATCGACAGATTGTGATTCTGTTGAAATATGGTATAATGAAAGCTGGTTATCCATGTCAACTTATAGGATACTTTTTATTGCGGGAAAATATCTCATCTCTGAGAAATCTATACTAACCCTTAAAACGTATCTAGGGAGGGAGTGAGACGCTATTTTGCGAGTAGGTACTTAAATCATTTACCTTATATTTTGTACGTTTAATTATAATTTACTCGTGACCACGAACAGGTTCTTTAAAACTATGTAAAACCACTGTAGGCTTTCCTGTTAATAAAATATTTAAATGGCTTTACTTGTACTCTCAAGGTGAAATACATAATAATAAACAATATGATAAAAAATATATATACGGTCGAATTAAGAACCACCTTTTTGGAAGTCGGTTGAAAGTAGAACATATTACATTAAACAAAATAATATAATATTTCAGATATGCAATATAATTCTACTTATGCTATGCAATTTGATAGATAAGTATAGCTACTATACGTACTCGTGCATAGTTTACGCAGACATTTTTCTTGAGTAACCCCGCTACGGTTAGTCAAGGATTCAACAGCCATCACCGATTCCTGGGACTCAAAATACCACCCACAGTTTTCTCACATCGAAACCACTCACAGTTATAATGAAAGCCTCTACTACTCATATTTTGTACAGGTGGCTACATATTGATCTAATACCTACATTTAAAATATTTTACTTTATATCTTTAATTTATATTAGTCGTAAATACTTATTATATTTTTTTTATTATAAAAGAATATTTATTCTTACATACTATTAAATTTATTTATTTATTGAACAGGAACATCAATCGTATGCATATGCAACATATAGGTAAGTATAATACTAATCTAGTAGTCAAAATATCAGAAATAAACTAAGAAGTCTTCACGTGTACATGTTAAAAAGAAATTATAAAACTTTTATAGGTACATACAATATTGATGCCAGAATACAAATACTACAGTTATTTTAAAATATCTACAGCAGTTATACCACAATTACTTAGAATTCATATATTGGCATTAATTTCACAGTAGAGATATATTTAAAGACAATTATTTACCATTATCACACAATGAACTGGTATCGATGAGAGCTTGTATCATTACTGCCCCATAAATTATATCCCTAAAAAAAACTATGTGTATTCATTATTCTGTTGCTGCAAGAAAGTAGAGTAAAATATATTTTTAAATAATATCTAGTCCACTGTACATCGCGTAATGTTAGTATCGCATCACGATCACAATGCTTCGCGGTGGTCCCTAACTGAGCATTAAGCTTATGCGAGAGCCTTCAATAGATTTTGGCAATAAAATACGAAATTACACTATATTTTCATTTAGTAGATACTAGGTACCAATGAGTACTCATTATGTGAACTTTCTCGTGATCTCTAGGCTAATTTTGTGTATTTATGATATTATTAACTTTCACGATCTTAGTTATTTATTTCTAGCTTTTACTGAACACAAACTCTGGTTATTGTCAAAAAGCTATGTACTTAATAGGTACTCTTGAGGTTGTAATTAAAAGGAAAAATATTTTTTTATAATTTTACCATTTTATTCACTTTTTAAAACTATTTTGACATTAACGTATAGTTAAATATTAAATATAGTTTAAAATCCTCATATCAATTATTTCAAATAAACCAGGATATCCTGACCGAAATAAATTAATTTTAAACTCAACTATCGAACTAATAAAGCTAAAAGCGGTAATAAAATTAGTACAATCCTATAACTCGATGATAAGGCTCGCTTTACTAATAGAGAGCCCATTAAAATCACCTTTCAGGCTATATGGAGAGCCATAAATGAATAAAAACAATTACTCAAATATCGACAAGGTTATCTTTTCGGCTTAAATAATTTAAAATTTATATTTTGGTTCAATATTAACCCTTATACTATTGACGTTCAAGTTACAAATTAACAGGATGAAGTTTACTAAAACATCGTGTTGACGATATAAGGTATGTTCACAGTGCTACAAATAGCGAGGATAGCTACCAGTTAGATTTAGAAACTAATATGTATTACAGTATTTATATTGTATTTATTACTTTATTACAAGTAAAGATAAATTAATTACTTTTCTCTACATACTTGTTAATTGCTAATAGTTAAATTTTTTTAATAAAATTTGTCTTCTAAAAGTAACCAAGCCAAACATAAAGAACTTACAACGTATATCGCTTTTTTTGATTATTGAAGTAAATAGCCAAAAGATTGAATATCTGGTACAAAATATATTTTTTAATAAATTATTACTTCTTTTTTAAATAAGGAAACGTTTTTACATAACGATTTCATATAGGTTTAAATAAAAAATGAATTCGATCGCTCTCTCACTCACCTCGCCCTCAGAGCCGGTCGGCGAGATGAAAGCCGTCGGCGCGTTTGAGATGTGTATTGCCGCGCAATTAGGGCCCCGTAATGAGAGAAGCGACACAGCCACCGCTAATCGTCCGATTCGGCCCCTAAAACGGCGCTCGGAATGCAAATGGAAAAATTAGTTTAGCTCATATTATGTTTTATCCTTTTTGTTATTTATTTTGAATTTTTTTACTGAGATTTCGTTATCTTATGAGATAGTACATATGTATTGTGTGTTGATATGATAAATAATGTTGAAATAAAAGAAGACAGCTACTTATACAGGCTTAAAGTATTCCATTAGTCGTTTTCAATATTGATTAAACGACCTATTTTTTTCCTTACCTAAAGCTATATTTAAAAAAAAATAAGCTAGACAGCTATCGAATCATTTTTTTTAATATAGGCTTAATGACTTAATGACATTTCATTATTTTTTAATTTGTAAAATATAGAACGAATGAGAAAAATAATCAACAGTTATTTTTTTTTCAATTTCTATAGAAAACCAACTTTAAAAAATAATATAAATAAACTTTGAAAGAATTTATATTAAACTCATACATAAGTAGACTACTTATAGCTTGGACGAACATATAGGATACTTAATACTTTCTTAGATTTACGCGAATATTTGACATTTTAAATAAAACTATCTTTTCGGATTATTTCGCGGATTTATTTTGATTTTTGGTTCCCGACGTTTCGAATGCTTTACAGCAATCATGGTCACGGGAGAGACTAAGGTATTAGACATCTCAAAAGCGTTATATACTTATTACCATGGATGACAATTAAAACTTATTACAGACAGTGCCTACCCACAAATTTACAAAATGATTTTGAAAATTCAAAAATGGCACCAGAGTACCTTACAATATTTGTTGATTTTAATTCTAAACATATTAAAAATATTAAAAAGTTTAATAAGTATTATAATTAAATATTATTTGTTTAATTTTAGCTGTTATTATTATAAATATTACAATATTTTAAAAAACTTTAAGAATTAATAATGTAATATTATTTAGTGTTGCTATTACTATAATATGTCTAACCACAAAGAAAATCAAAATATTAATTATTTATTAAATACTAATTATTTATTAAAGTATTATTATTGTTTTATATGTAATTTAGAAAATTAAATTTTTAATTTAGATTTCTAATGTAATTTTAAGATAGAATATTAAGCAACACTATCTTCACAGATAAAATATAATATATTAATCTGAATCATTGTTATAGCGATCCACACAGTATGAACTAACTACATCTACAGGTCTGTTATCTTTGTTTTTGCTGTTAGATTTTATTATGTTTATTACAGGATCCCACGATGATGGTAGTACCCAGCCATCTTCCCTATTGAAGTTTGGATGTTTTTTAATTTCAATAGCTTCGCGAATCATCCTGGGGCGATAACGGCTTTCTTTCGCAAGTATTTGTGGATTATCAAAGCGAATGTAGTGGCTTGGGCGATCCTGGCTATGTTTACAGACTGCAGATGTTGTATTGCGACGGTGCTTCACATCAGCTATGTGTTCTTTGACCCGAGTTCTAATGGATCTCTTTGTTTGTCCGATGTAGGAGAGCCCACAATCACAATCAAGTTTGTATACCCCTGCATCTTGGAGAGGGATGTGGCACTTGACTGGTGGTAAAAACTGACTAATTTTCTTTGGCGGCTTGAAGTAAGTTTTGATTGAAGCACGCTTTAAGATGTAGCCAATCTTGTCAGTGACTCCTCTCATGTATGGCAGGACTGCAGGGACTCGCTCGACTGTGGCTGGTTTCACTCGGTCACTGTGACGCAGGCGCGGCACTTGCAGCTTGTTGTCTCGCAGAACTTGCTTGACATGTTGCAGTTCTCCGGCCAGGTGTTGCTCGTCACAGATCCCTTGTGCTCTCTGAAACAAAGATTTTCCCACGGTAGCTAACTGTGAAGGATGGTGGTGAGATTCACCGTTCAGGTACCTATCAGTATGGGTCTTCTTTCTATACACAGTGTGACTCAAGGTGTTATCTGGGTTGCGTTTAACTAAGACATCTTAGCTTTCTTAGATGTCTTAGTTAAACGCAACCCAGATAACACCTTGAGTCACACTGTGTATAGAAAGAAGACCCATACTGATAGGTACCTGAACGGTGAATCTCACCACCATCCTTCACAGTTAGCTACCGTGGGAAAATCTTTGTTTCAGAGAGCACAAGGGATCTGTGACGAGCAACACCTGGCCGGAGAACTGCAACATGTCAAGCAAGTTCTGCGAGACAACAAGCTGCAAGTGCCGCGCCTGCGTCACAGTGACCGAGTGAAACCAGCCACAGTCGAGCGAGTCCCTGCAGTCCTGCCATACATGAGAGGAGTCACTGACAAGATTGGCTACATCTTAAAGCGTGCTTCAATCAAAACTTACTTCAAGCCGCCAAAGAAAATTAGTCAGTTTTTACCACCAGTCAAGTGCCACATCCCTCTCCAAGATGCAGGGGTATACAAACTTGATTGTGATTGTGGGCTCTCCTACATCGGACAAACAAAGAGATCCATTAGAACTCGGGTCAAAGAACACATAGCTGATGTGAAGCACCGTCGCAATACAACATCTGCAGTCTGTAAACATAGCCAGGATCGCCCAAGCCACTACATTCGCTTTGATAATCCACAAATACTTGCGAAAGAAAGCCGTTATCGCCCCAGGATGATTCGCGAAGCTATTGAAATTAAAAAACATCCAAACTTCAATAGGGAAGATGGCTGGGTACTACCATCATCGTGGGATCCTGTAATAAACATAATAAAATCTAACAGCAAAAACAAAGATAACAGACCTGTAGATGTAGTTAGTTCATACTGTGTGGATCGCTATAACAATGATTCAGATTAATATATTATATTTTATCTGTGAAGATAGTGTTGCTTAATATTCTATCTTAAAATTACATTAGAAATCTAAATTAAAAATTTAATTTTCTAAATTACATATAAAACAATAATAATACTTTAATAAATAATTAGTATTTAATAAATAATTAATATTTTGATTTTCTTTGTGGTTAGACATATTATAGTAATAGCAACACTAAATAATATTACATTATTAATTCTTAAAGTTTTTTAAAATATTGTAATATTTATAATAATAACAGCTAAAATTAAACAAATAATATTTAATTATAATACTTATTAAACTTTTTAATATTTTTAATATGTTTAGAATTAAAATCAACAAATATTGTAAGGTACTCTGGTGCCATTTTTGAATTTTCAAAATCATTTTGTAAATTTGTGGGTAGGCACTGTCTGTAATAAGTATATAACGCTTTTGAGATGTCTAATACCTTAGTCTCTCCCGTGACCATGATTGCTGTAAAGCATTCGAAACGTCGGGAACCAAAAATCAAAATAAATCTGCGAAATAATCCGAAAAGATAGTTTTATTTAAAATATAGGATACTTTTTGTCCTAGCCCTCGACGATGTCTCCGTGAGATTTTAGTTTAATTTGAATGTTGTTTTAACAATATCTTATTCTAAACTTTCCATAGTTAACATTGCCCTTAAAGAATGTCGGAAAATAATTTTCTCGCGGGCCCTACCGGAGGCTGACACTAGTTTGTAATAAGACCCTGATATTATGTCCGTTAGTAACATTTTAGTCGGTATCTTGCAGCGTTTAGACCGAAATGAGATGAACTTGAATGCAGGAATCATGAACGTTGGATGAGCTTAGAAATCTTATCTCACTATATAATACGATGTAGTAATGCTCGCATTACATTTAAAATACAAACTAACTGTTAAATCAAGTAAAAATTTAATTTTAATAATAAAAGTAATAGTATAAGTGTATTGAAACGATTGTTTAAACATAATGTATAACTGACTCGAAATAACTTTCAGTTAACTTTAGCATTTACAATACTAAAACTTTTGTCCGCGACATGCCGCATGAATTATAAAAACTTTTTCACAGAAAAATGGTCGAGCTTTTTAGATTTATATTGAGATCAAAATTAGTAGATGAAGATCAGAAGAGTAAAATTTATAAGGTATACCTAATCTTTTATGAAAAAGTTAACTTTTCTTTTGTACCTCTATTTAAAAAGTTCATTAACTTTGAAATAATAATTGTATTATTTAATATTTTAAATAAAACTATTTTTTCGGATTATTTCGCGGATTTATTTTGATTTTTGTTTCCCCTGTAACCATAATTGCTGTAAAGCAATCGAAACGTCGGGAACCAAAAATCAAAATAAAACCGCGAAAACATCCGAAAAGATAGATTTATTTAAAATGTTAAATATTCGCGTAAATCTAAGAAAGTATTATAAGTGTATCGTAAGTGTTGATCTCAAATATTTTTTCATTTCAAGAATGTCATTGCTCTACAATTTTTACTTTATTTAAATAACTTTTAGCTATTGGTAACATATGTAAGGTAATATTTTATAACATAGTATTGATGAATCGTTTTAAAGAGAGGGTTAAAGAGATATAGGATTGTAAGTGAGGTACAATTTTGTAACGATCTTATGATTAGACATTACGCAGCTACTGGTCGGAATTCCATGAGACTGCAGCTTAATACGTAGGTCGCTGTTTTAATCATTTTATAATCGATATTGGACTAGCTTGGGTTTCATCCCATTATCCGTTTGGATGGATGTTTGTTACTCAATCACGCCAGAACGGTTGAACGGATCTGGATAAAATTTGGCACAGAGATACTTTTTATCCCGAAAAAGTATAAGGTTCTCGTGGGATAGATTTGTTTTTGTTTTTCACTAGGGACGATTTCGAGCGCTGCGAGGGTGAGTTGCTAGTAGGATATAAATAAATGAAATAGAGAGTCATTTGAATAAAATAGTTTAACCATTTCTCTTTTATATTCAACAAGGTTATAATTTAATTGGTTAAATAAAAAATCGGCTTTTACTAAAATTATTCTTAGGTATGTAATACATATTCGGAATTATTACATATATACAACGTTTCATTGTAATTCTTTTTTTAATACCGATAAATTATACCTCAAGGGACCATCCATATAGAATAGCCTTTGAGGTTTCATCAAGATTTCCATCCCTGAGGGTGGTGAATTATATTTGATGTGATTTTAAACTGAGTGTATATTTCTAGTCAAAAAGTAATTATATAGATTTAATTATTAGATTAAGATCCTACAATTACAGAGCATTATGTGTAATAATAATGTCCTCCTGACTGATTCCGGCCACGGCGGCCAATCTCATTGAGACAAGCCAACTGCGCAGAAGATATTATAGTGCAGCGTCTGTGCGCGCAGACACAAATGCACTCTCTATTCCTAACACTCTCATACTCTGGTGGGACGACTACTCGACACAACCGCTGAGAGTTAAGGCGCAGGACCGACGCTTTTACCTGCTTTCCGACGCACGAGGGTGCAACACCGCCAACTTCCCAACTCCGGGCGGTTACTGAGGCTTACTATACAGAAAGACTCAATAACCAAACTAGGCCCGACCCAGGACACGAACCCAGGACCTCCGAGTGTGCACACTCAGAAGGGAGGGAGGGGTATAAAATAGTCTATGTTCGTACCTACGATCTAAGTTCTTGCTAAATTTCATAGAAATCTGTTCAGCGAAACGTGAAAATGTAAAAGACAGAAAAACACACTTTCTTTCATATTAATTAATTTGTATTAGATATATTTCTTTTTTTTTGACTCAAACTTTTTTGGAATTGAGATTGATAAACATGACCCATCTACACCACTATCATAATAGATAACAAATGTCTCAACATTATGCTGAGCATTGGGAAAAATGTCACACGTCACATTTACAAGCGCACGTCGATTGTATTCTGTTTGGTTGTCAATTTACACCTCGTGACCATTTTTAAGATGTTCAAATGATTATTGATATCTTTTGAAGTATCTATTTAAAAGAGGACGAGTTTATGCCGAAATGTACCAATTTTGAATTTATAGACGATGAAATTATTATTATTTACTAGTTATTACAAGAGGTTTCGCCCACATTTATAGTAGGTACATCGTAAGAGATATGTATGTAGAAACCTGTAGTACACAATCATATTTTTTTATATTATTCTTTATTGTTAAAACAAGTACTATAAAAAAACTAGCGACTCACCCTCGCTTGCTTCGGGTTCGTCCGTAGAATAAACAAATCTATGCCTCGGGAACCGTACATTTTTCCGAGATAAAAAGTAACCTATGTGCTATTCCAAACTATAACCTGTCTCCGTGCCAAATTTAACCAGATCCGTTCAGCCGTTCTGGCATGAAAGAGTAACAAACATCCATCCATCCATCCTCACAAACTATCACATTTAAAATATTAGTAGGATACACACAGAGTGACTTACACAAGCATGGGCTTATCTCTAAAAGAGATCTCTTCCAGTTAATCCATTTATGTAGGAATTAGGGTCCAATACTTTTTACATGATATCTCTGTTACGAATTAGACAAATTCGTTTAGGAGTTACACTTTAGAGTGTAAAGAAGATACAAACACACTTATTCATTCACAATAATCCGCATTTACAGTATTAGAGAAACTATAATGATGAATGTAGGTACTGAGACATAAAGTTCAATCACATCAGATAAAAGGAATAATCCTAATAAAACACTGTGAAAATCCTGGCAAATTATAATTTAATTGGTAGGTATATAACTTTTATCAAATGATTAAATAGAAGAAAATAAAAATTGATATAAATTAAAACATTTTATTAAAGATTGGCACATTATGACATTACTTTTTCACACATTTAAAATCGTTATACATTGAAAAATATTTACAGTGTTAGTTAAAATTCTAAGATAAAAAAGTGGTAATGGATCGAGAAGAGTTTTCAATACAAGTAATGAATAGACTTGTTGATTAAAAAGGTACCCGAATTCTTTGTGCCATAAAAGACCTATAATGTGACACCCGTTGATGACAGATGATTCAAAAGACCACTTTTTATTTGCTACCAGATCCACACATATTGAACGCTAAGCCTTTCGACATAAAGTCAAACAAATTTACAAAAGGACTTTGTGCTTTTTTAAAGGGTTCGAAATCAGGTCTAAATACGGAGGCGCTAAAAGGTAGTTTAAAATATATTTATTTGGAGTGACGTGTCTGTTGACTGTGAGATAAAGACATTTGGCTGAAAATTATTTTATTTTAAAGTGACTCTGTGAAAATTAGCACGTACAGTACCTATTTGATTTAAAGCAAACAATTGCAAATTAAAAACGGGAACTTTGTGAAGCAAATGATTCATTGTTTTAAAGTTTACACTGATATTTTGATATGACATACATTATATATGTATATATATATGTATATATATATATATATATATATATATATACATGTGTATATATATATATATATATATATATATATATATATACATATTACGAGTACATACATATATTTTTTATAAATATTTTTTTATCTATTTTATTAAATCATATACTTGATACTATGCAAATAATAAAAGATAATTAAAATTTCATTTGTTTTGCTAGCAAAATCGAAAATAGTAATCAGAAATGGTCTGAATGAGCATCCGATTATCATCTATCCATCATCGGGACCTGAATGGTGACATTAAATAACTTCAAGTACATCGGTCATGGGTAATTAAATAGGCATGTTTTTTTTTTGTAGGGATACCAGAAGTTTTATTTGCGAATGAGGACAAAAAAGTTCTATTGTAAAATGAAGCACAGTTAATTTGTTATATTGGTACTTGGAATACTAGGTTTTGTTCACAACTTCGCTTACGATATGTCTATAAAAGTAAAAGTAGCCTACTGTTCATTCAGGACATAATTAATAATTAACCTATTTTCATTTCGATGTCCATTGATCCATTACAGCGTGTAATAGCACAGATCATATATAGAGTAGTAATAGTAACAAACATTCACATTCATAAAGTTTTTTATTTATAAAATATCTAGCTTAAAAAATAAAAGCTTTTTCTTCATGGAGAGCATGAATGTTTCCTTTTTTTCATAACTGTGAATACATAAATTATTTCTAAAAGAAATATAAAGTAAGTACTTGTATCAAACTGTGTCGCACCAAGCCTACTAAGTATTAACGAAAAAACGAGTAAGTACTTACTCACTAAACTACTATACAGTGACAGTTGCGATATATACAGTCATTGTGAGTATATATAATTTGATTATTAGGTAACTTTAGTACATTTTTTGCTAATATGTTCTACTATTTTTTTAATATAAATACATATGTACCTATGTCCTTTTCATTCCGTAAAATTTACTAAATTTTTAATAATCAGTAAAATGAAATTAACTTTATTATAAATATCAGTATTATTGAAGTGGAAATTCTTTAGAATCATTGTGATTTGAAACTCGATGAAACGAAAATGCGACACGAAAAAGAGAAAAACACATAAATATATAGGATTAAGCCGGAATTATATATAATATTATATTCTTTCCGTATACGATATTCTATAAATATATGATTGTAATATGCCTATTATGCCTTAATTAATTATTGATTTGTTTTTATTTAATTGCAATATTTGCCAAAGAAATTTTACTTCAACCGCGCTTAAAGGTTACACGCACCCATTTTTTTATACATAGTTGTTTATTTATAGTGTCATAGTATGATTAGAGTTTCAAATAATGTGGTCACAATTATATATAACATCTGCAGCGTCACAATACCAAGTGATTAGCCATGTCGGATGACTTCATCGTCACTAGTAACGTCGCGGTGACATTCGTATTCAACGATGGGGATAGCCCATCGTTGAATACAATGTCGTCCGTATTTTTTTATTAGAAAAATATATTTTCTTTGCTCTATGTTGTTTAAGGTTTGCCAATTTTGAGTTCAGAAATGAAATTGAAGGAAAGAAATGTATCTACTTATGTACATCATATTATTTACTAATTTAGATGTAAAAATAAATACAAGTTCAGTACTACTTCCAATTTTAGATGTGAACAAATATTTTTGAAGTTATACTTCTTTTGGCACGTTTGGAAAAAATTATGAGAGTAAAATTTTAACGATGCGCGCGCACACCGACAGCCAAAAAGCGACATGAGGAAGTTAGCTGAAAACGACATGATGAAGTTAGCTGAAAGCGACATGATGAAGTTAGCTGAAAGCGACATGATGAAGTTAGTTGAAAGCGACATGATGAAGTTAGCTGAAAGCGACATGATGAAGTTAGCTGCATTCCTTTTACAAACAGAGAGGTGTGATATACGAGACGAAATCTAGCTATTTTTGTTCTGTTCCGCCAAAAAGTATAACTTCTTACGTTCGCGCATAAGTACACACATACTTTTTTTATTTATTTATTAGCGTTTGCGTATAATTTTGTTTTATTTTAAAAATATTTAGTTATAAAAATATTTTACCAAGGCAAGTTCTTCAGACTAAAATTCTAAAAACTATAGATTCGGCCTCTGTATCGATAATGATGACTATTTCAATAAGATTTACCAAAAAATATTTAATGTACAGATTCGACTCAGTTAGAATTTTATTATATGTATAGATTAATATAATAAAAATATTTAAACATGGCCTTTATTTTAAAGCAAAATTTTGTTTTTGTTTTTTTTATTTTACTAAGTGTAGAATACTCGTATTATTTTACATCAATCATTGACATTATAATGAAATACAATGTTTGACTCAATCGAAATATTTATAAATCCATCATTTTTTAATAATAAATACAGAAAAACTTAAACTTATGTCAAAAATTGTAATTCCCGATAAAGAATAACATTAGATAAACTCTCCTAAATAATGATCACACCTCCCCAACCGCAATAGTTTCCGGTGGACCACCATGGCTTAATGCTCATATTTTTGACAATTTACTGCAATATTAGCAAAAGAATGACAAATAACATCTATATTTTCTACTCACACCCTATATTTAGTGATATTTGGTGTTTTATAAACGGAAGTTAGACTGTAGAAGTCATTTACAGTGTCTAGTGCCCGGGTGCACGGCAGGGTGGATGCGCGCTATGAATGGTGTATTCGATGCTTTAAGATGTAGATTAAATCTTAAAATTCATTAACATAATTTATCTTATAGGTTTTCTTTGTAGGTTTTAGATATACAGTAAACATTTTAAGGAAAAATGTGATATGTAATAAAATGTATTGAGAAAAATTAATTTCTTCTCGTCGCCAGATACAATATTGCATTAGTGTATCTATTAGAGTATTATATGATCTGTGCTATTAGTGATCGACACTTTTACGAGTATAGAGTAGTATCTTAAAGCCGAAGGCGAACCACGGACCACAAGGTTAATATGATTATTATAGTTGTTGACGATCATTTAGTGTATAAGTTTTCTATTTTATGCTAAATGCCAAAAAAGAATTTTGCTTAATATCTAAATGTCTAAACAAAACAATAATTGAAGTATCTGGTGCTAACAAACCTGCCGCAACTGGAGGTCGTCTAACCGCACTAATAATTCGGGGCCCAGTCATTATAACACATCTCAATTTAGTTTTAACACATAAACTATAATAAGCAGATGCGGGTGGGCAGCGCCAAGCGTGGGACGTGAACATTACTCACAATAATAAGATTACGTTAGTAACGCTTTAAAATTTTAAAATTACAAAATTTACTTTATTCTATTAGATTTTTACAAGCATTTTTAAATTTTAGATACCTACTCTATTTTACACTTTCATTTTTCATACAGAAATATGTAAGTAGAGTGAAAATTGTTAGTAGTAAGTATAAGGAAATATACTTAGTCTACATTTCTATATGAAACATCTGTTTTTGTATTGAAAACAGCGTGAATGATTTGTCAAGAATTCGTTTTAAACACAGTCTACGTATAAGAAATATATTATTTCTATGATATTATAAAAATGTGAAAATAAGGTTTGTTATAAATCTGTGTACCTATAGACAATATTTATTTTGCATATTAGACTATTGTAGGTAGGTACTGTTTGTTTGTTTGTTTGGTTGAACGCGATAATCTCAGGAACTACTAATCCGAATTGAAAAATTCTTTTTGCATTAGATAGCTCGTTAACTGAGGAAGGCTATAGCCTATATATCATCCCGGAAAAATGTGCGGTTCCCGTGGGATAGATTTGTTTTTGTCTAGGGACGTACCCAAAGCGAAGCGAGGGTGAGTCGCTAATAAAAAATAAATGAGACTTTTAAGTTCTATAAGTACCTACTGTACCTACGTGTGATGTGTGTATGATACAAAGATGTATTTTCTGTAACATAAAAATGGTGAAATTTGATGTTAATATGAAATTGCACACTTACCTATAATTAACTATGAAAAAAACTAGTAATCTAGTAGTGAATTGAGATGTTGCAAGAATAATGATGATTGTAGCGGAAATCAAGAACCCAAAGGGCGTTAACGTAATTTGTACGGGCACCTTTACATTTATTATTTTGACTACCGATTATATCGCCCTCTGTTCTAATACAGTTCACATTTGTTATTTGCCGTTGTTGCTACCAAAATTAAGGAAATTATACATATTGTTGTACAAAATTTACATATATAGAAGAAGCTCATGTATTCCATAAATATTAAAAACCTATGCTTATTCTTTAAATTAAGATGTATACATTTATGTACAAGAAAAGAAAATGGATTGAAATCCATACTAATATTATAAAGCTGAATAGGTTTTTTGTTTGTTTCTTTGGTTGAACGCGCTAATCTCAGAAACTACTGGATGGAATTGAAAATTGTTTTTTGAGTTGGATAGTCCATTTATCGAGGAAGGCTTTAAGCTATATATCATCCCGGGAAAATGTACGGTTCCCGTGGGATAATTGTTTTTGTCTAGAGACGAACCCGAAGTGAAGCGAGGGTGAGTCTCTAGTAATAAATATGCTACTTAAGTATGTACACATAATTAATTATAACTGTATAAGTCAGGTTTGCGTGGAATTGCGGCAAGAATGCTAGCCACATTCCACCGCTAAATGTCTATGTCGATTAAAGAAGTGAAGACAAGCCAGCTTTCTTGTCAGCAATGGATGCGATAAGACGAGGCTATCTCTATTTTCTAAATTATACATCTATACTAATATTATAAATGTGAAAGTTTGTGAGGATGGATGGATGGATGCTTGTTACTCTTTCACGCCAAAACAGCTAAACGGATCTGGATGAAATTTGGCACAGACATAGATTATAGTCTGGTATAGCACATAGGTCACTTTTTATCTCGGAAAAATGTACAGTTCCCGTGGGATAGATTTGCCTTAGCCTAGGGACGAACCCGAAGCTAAGCGAGGGTGAGTCGCTAGTCTAATATAAATAGATGCAGTAATTTCTTAGCTGTAATAACATATCACTGTGGATTATTTTATTGACTTTCACATTTGATGGCAGTAGTCTATAGATATTACTGTCACTAAAATAATTAGATCTAGGCCTCAGAATCAGGAAGAGGCGGTGTATAGGAAATCGTTGATGATCTTTTACATTATAATGTTCGCTTTCCTGTAAGAAAACGATAAAAGTTATTTAAAAGATATGACATAGATTTACTTAATAAATAAATAGAATGGACAGTTTTGATTTTCACTGAAACGGTAACTTATTTTTTATTAAAATATTTAAAATACTCTAAGGAAAATCTTATTTAAAAAGTTCCACTTTTAAGCATACATTTTAAAAAATCTATATTAAAATATTCAGTATGCACCTTTTGGATGTTTTATATTAAAAAAAAAATTATTTTATATTTTTTAAATTACATCTAGGTATAACATGCAAATTTAAATAAATAATTAAATAATTTACCCATTCTAATATTAAAAATATGAAAGTAAATCTAACCTTACGTATCGATTTCATTTTTACGCTTTAAACACTCAACAGATTTTGATGAAATTCGGCAAGAACATAGATAGCAACATGAGGATGGACATAAGGTATCTCTTAGTTACACGCAGCTTACCATGCGAGCGGAAAGTACACAGTACCATGCTCTTGGTTGACTTTCTAGTCATTTCATTGATATCAGAGAATAGAAAACTATAAATATATGTTATAGTACTAGCAGCCAGCTCTCTGCTTCGGTTTTCCCCCTATTTTCTGCCAAAATACTATTAAAAAAGTATGTGTGTAATGACATGGTAGAAATGAAATTTCAGAAAAGTAACCTACGAGAGAATGAGATGAATATAGAGTATCAGGAGTAGGATAATTATGAGGTTTATTTATTTTTTATAATATTTTTACCAAATTTAAAAGTTATTTTACATTTTATTTAATATATATTACATTAGGTACATATTATTCATTATTTTTATTATTTTTATCTCATTCTCTCGTCGGCTTAATCCTATATATTTATGTGTTTGTCTCTTTGTCGTAACGCATTTTCGTTTCATCAAGTTTCAAATCACAACTGAAGAACTAAAAAAGATATATAAAGTAGCCTATGCCTCTTTCGCCCGAATAGGTACTCTATCCCTCGATATATTGTACTTTATTTATTAGGAAATCTATACTCCCTTAGATAAAAGAATAATATAATTTGTAGAATAACTTGTGACTTACCTTCGCTACGTTTAGTTACGTCCCGAGGTGCCTAACAATAATTTATCTGTGTAACCAAGTATAAACGCATACATACATACACAAATGACAGTTGTCTGGTTTCTCTAATTGCAAGTAATTGTGAAAGCTCAGTCATACTCAACTTAGCTCTACTAGTACGTGTTACAACGCGCAGACAGACAAGATATTTTAATAAATTTTCTTAGCTTAGTTATCATATAAATAACTACATATTCATATATATAGGTATATATGAGCTTAATTTGAGGTAGCAATTTTTAAATTATAGACAGACACATCATTTTTATTACTATAAGTATAGTTAAAGGTGTAAAATAATTATAACAAACATGTTTTACTTAAATTAAATAGAATAAAACTTTATATTCTGCGTTATATACCCACCTAACTACGAAGTAATTACTTTACACTAATACGTACATAGTTTATAATCGAATTGAAAGCGGTGGTTGCTTACTCAAGCATCGTATAGTACAGGCATTTAAATATAAAAAATATGTTAAAAATAAGCCGCTAAAACCTGAGTCAAGGAGATGTGAGAAGAGCTCACATCTCTTTGACTCAGGTTTTAGCATTTTTTTCTATCTACAGACATTCGACCTCTACAGTTTTATTATATGTATAGATGTACGGTTCAAAAGTAATTGAAATAGTCTATTTGAATATATATTTTGATTTGATTTTAAATTAGTTGCAACAATGTTTCTGATATATGTACCTACATTGTACATACAATATGTATATATACACATATGATACGTTTGAACCTAGTACGTAGTATATCAGGTATGTACCAAAATGTAAATACACAATAATTTCAAAGAAGAATTTATTTGCTTAGCGGCCGTATGACGTATTTAGGGACCAAGAGTAATTTTAGGCTACTATTTTTTGGTTTTAAGGATTCATTTTGTGAGTTGAGGATGTTTTTATAAAAGTTTCATCAGTTAAAATTTCCAACCTACTCTACATAAATTATTATTGCTTTTTTTTCTATGGTTTCTAAGTTTTAAATTCAAAAGGTACATTTTATTATTAAAATGATAATATATTAATTATTTATTATTATATACTACTAAATTCTATGTAGGTATGTGAATTATTTTATTCGTAAAATATTAATGCGTAGGTACCTCCATATTTCACGAGTTTATAATTGGGGATACAATCATGGCGCTAAAGTCAAACAATATGGCGTCCGGTAATAATACTAAAGCTGTAATAACATAGGCTATAAAACATGTAATAGATATTTTATACGCAGTTTATATTTTTATTATTTATGGAAGGCGTAAGATTAAATGGCACTAAAATTTTTAATTGATAGATATCATGGTTTAGTACAGAGTAAAATTTCTTATCCATACACCATTACCTACTTTTATCACTAAATATTGTAGGTACAGTAGAAAACGAATTTACTTTACAGTCATAAAATGGTCGATATAACGTTCCCTGACATAAACATATGCTGTTATACCTATAGGTAATGTTTACCTTCGATTTCGAAATTGAATTTGGTTCTTAATATTCTTAATATTATTTACACAGTACAAGATTAAAAAAAATCATCTTTCATAACAGAAAAGTTTTGTGAAATAGAGTATGGAAGCTTTTGGGAAATTCTTAATAATTATCTATCTCGGTACCGAGATTGTACTGAAAGATTGAATTTTACTTTATTCTTCAATTTTAATTGTGTTATTATTTGTTTTGTTAACTTTTATTGTGAAATTAGTTTAGGTTTGTATAGGTAAATAAAGTAACAAACAATTTGAATTTAATAAAACTTTTGACAGGATTAATTAACAAATTTATAAACATGTTTACTTTAAATTCTGTTTTTATATAATTTGTAAAATGTACTCTAATATAACTTTTTGTAACACAATGTTCGATAAGAATTATAAAGTATAAAATATAGGTCATCCTAGATGTAGCCGACATGTATTCACAGACCTCCTAACTACTTGCCAATGTAATTAGATTATTTTAAAAACAAAACCAGTACGAAATACTTAAGTATAACAATTACAAAAGCAAATTCCATAAGTCATTCCCCCTGTAAAGGCCTGAATGTCAAATTAGATTACATTTCCACGCTCACCCTAAAACCACAAAGCGTGAAGTTACCGAAAGTAAATAACGGAATACAAGATGGCCGAACGTCAATTCAAATTTACGTCAAAACGTTGCCTTTTGTAATACAATAATTATAGTACTCTATTTTTACGTTATACAGAATTGATATATAATTATCTACTGACATATAAATAAAATATTATAACCTATAATTCTCAGTAATGTTTTTAAAAAGGGGATGTCTGATGAATAATTTAAAAAGCAAACAAAGTAAGACACAAGCATAATTAAGTGAAATATTAATGTGACAGGTGGGTTTGTTTCTTGTCGCAAATTGAGTCGATTTTAGAAGTATTTTGGACAATTTTACCTGAATTCTGAGTTATCGATCGATCAAGCATCAAGACGATATCGGTATTTCGTTTCTATCATGACCAGGTATGAAAATGCACTCTCACATAAGTATGTTGTTGGAAAAGGTAAAAGGAAATTCACCGCTTTACGTAAGAGTTCAGGATATTCTTCCTATCTAGCTGCCCGGAAATCAATTAAAGACATTCTTTTTAAATTTGCTTTATGAGTTTCATCTTCAGGCATTTCTAGTAAAGACTCCTGTTGCTTAATACTCAAACCTGAATTTTTGCTCTCGGTTGTAACCATAAATGGGTTTCAAATCCAGTCTCACTCTTTGTTCTAAAGTGATACTTGCCAGCCATTCTGCTGCCATTACATAAATCTTGTCGCGAACCTCCTACCGTCAAATATACGTTCGTATACCTCACTTTAAGTAGCCCTGCTCTACAACAATCACGGTTACGGAGAGTCTCTCCTAAATCTGAATAGTTTTAGATTAAATGTCAAATATTGGTGTAAACTAAGAAAGTATTATAACTTTTATAAAACTAAGAAATGGCATTAAGGTGATTGAATTAGTAAAATAAGAAAATATGCCTTTTGTGCCTACAAATATGTATGTAATATTGAAAACTACAAAAAAATAGATACCTACCTCTGATAAATATTTTAATAGAAAATAGTAAGTAAATTGCTTATTGTCACACTAACTAATAGGTAAGTCTGAGGTATTATATAATAGATTATAAAAATCGAGGTTATCTTATCTAATTGTAAATTGAGTGTAATTTTAATACAAAGTGATAAAATAAGTATATTATAATGTTTCTTACATTATACGTGTCATAAAGCCACTAAATATATAAATAAAAATTTAATTGAAATCAAGTTAAATTTGTCACTTACATAAACAAAGTAAGTAGGTGTGTATTTTATTATTTAGTTATACTTTTTAATAAAGTTCAAAGTAAAATACTAGAATATTTGAAATGGGATCCGGAGAGAAGGTAGATATCCCAAGAAGCTATTTTTTAACTCTACATTTCTCAGTTTTACTCTCATGTAAAATTCAAATAGGTACATAAATATTTAATAACAAGCGACTCACCCTCGCTTCGTTCGTGTTCGTCCCTAGGTTGCTTCCCAAAATAAAATTAATTAATTAATTTGGTTTCTTTTTTTGCGGGACCCTATTTTTTCTAAAATAAAAGTAGCCTAAGTTACTTCTTATAACATAAGCTATCTGCCAGTGAAAGTCCCGTCAAAATCGGTCCAGCAATTTCAGAGATTAGCCGATGTAAGAAATATTGTTTTGGTATATGTATCGTGTATTGTATAAAAACGGTTATTTTAATATTACAAACAGACACTCCAATTTTATTTATCTGTATAGATTAAAATAAAAGTGGGTTTAATTTGTACTTGTTTCTTAAGCTTTTCTAATAATCAAATTAGTCATATAGCTTTCTAAAAAAAAAATGACTTGGCATAGAAAATATTTATGGAACGAAAACGCTGATTGTGAAGTAGAGAATGGAATTTAAAATAGCTTTATAATTTTTTAAATTATATTCTTAACAACGACAATAACAAAGGCATAATCAACTTAATTAATTGCTATCATCACCCGTTCGTGGGGCCTTATAAATATCTCTAATAACTGTCTGACATAAACACGAAAGCCATCGCATTGAATTCAGACAATTAACCGATGAACTATAAATGAAGTAAAGTAGCAATTTCTAAGTGACAAACGTCAGTCCGTCGACGCTAAATAATGGAGAGCCGTAGTTAGAGCCGCGTCTTCATCCCGGTAATTAAACGGCTTCCTCCCCCCGCGGCTAAATTAATCACACTATGAATCTCGCCCCCCAATCCGGGTCCGATTAAAAAGTTTTATTGGAGCGCCGAGTGTGAAAGCCCCGATCGTCCAAGCCGCTACTCCCGACCAATCAGAGAGCAGCAAGAGTAAAATGCTTATCTCCCATTGGTCGATGCTAATCTCACCACGCCCCCCATCGCCGCCCGAGCCAGGGCTGTCACACGCCACGTCAGTTGACCGATGCGCGTCGAACCGTCAGCCGTATCTCGTGTTGTTAAACAGCCTCCGGTGTCTGTGAACGTGTGATGGATGTGAATTGAACAATGGAGGAGGAGTCGATGTCCGGACACAGCTGTTCTGAGGACGATATCAGTGTTGGTCGGCCGTCGCCGGCACCTTCCCGGTCACCGTCGCCACAGGACTATTTTAGACCACTAAAACGACTGAAGATGGCTTCCGAACCAGTGGAGGAACGTCGGGGAGAAGGTGTAAAGAGTTTCTCGATATTGGACATTTTGTCGCATAGTCCGCGTACTCCTCCTCGTATAGTGCGGCCTTGGGATGCTTCAGGGTTTGAGAGATTGCAGCGGTTGCAGCGCTTGGCTGGTGCTGCTTTATTGGATGGTGAGCGCTGGAGGTTAGCGGCTTTGGGACTCTTAAGGCCAAGAGAAATGGCGCCAGCGGAATGCTGTGATTCTGTATCAGAAAGGTCATCATCTGCTTCCGATTGCTGTTCAGAACCTAGACGAGCACCTCAAGGGCCTAATGCTCCCCATACGCCCTTAGATGCACTATTCCATATGACCAGTAAAACTTTCGAAGCAAATAATGCTGACAACGGAGGTAAGTGTTTAGTGTCATGTTATTTAATTTAATATCTCTTATTTAATTAAAAAAGTATAAAGTAAGATAAGTAACTATAAGATACATCCATCAGTACCTATCTATCTAATTTAATATCTACAGGATACACTATGTTTCTACTAACCAACTTTTTCTTTTGAATTATACTACATCCGCTATTAGAATTAATTTAAAATTTGTATTTGTTGTATCTAATTTAAAATTGTCCCCACTCATTAATAATAATAATTGCAGAACAATTTTGCTTTTATTATTTTTGTCGTAGAGAATAATAAATATTCTTATAGGATACGATATCTATTATCATAAATACATATTCTTTTCTACATCTACAGATAATTTAATCTACATCTTATTATAATATTAAAAAAGTTAAATTTTTCATACACACAAATTTCCAATTTTCCAGCTCACCTATTTTTGAATTACATTTTCATAATTTATAAAAAAAAGCGTTTCATTCCTTATCTTGGAAATCGCTGGACCGATTTTAGTGAAAATTGTAAAAAAAATATATTGTTTAAAACAAAAGCTCAGTTTTAGGAAAAAAATAGATTTCCCGCTCCCAGGGCTTTACATTGATTTTTAAGGATATTCCTTCAGTGTGGAGATCAGCAAGTCACTACAAACTGAGTCAAACGTGTCATTACGATAAAATAGTATACAAACATTTTATTAATTTCATAGTAATGTATGTGTACAGTTTAAAGACACGCCAACAAAATATCTTTTATCTAATAAGCGTATAAAATAGAGATATCTACTATAAAATGGTTTCCCTTGCGGAAATAATCGACAGTGTCTAATTGATTTAATATCATACACCTAATAACATCTACGAGATATTTGTCTCGCGCAATATAAAGTTTCTCTCGATATATAACAGTATTAACGATTCCGTCAGATTTGGTTATATAGTTCCATGAATGTAATTTAGGTCCATCGATGCTAATTTATAGTTAGCAATGTCCATTTAGTATTTACCTACAGAACTGATAAGCAGTAATACGAATTTGATGACTTCTATCAAACGCTTAATGTTGTTTGCCGTTCAGTATTAATATCAGTATTATTAAAGTTAAATAATAGTTTTGCAAAATAATTGCAAGTACTACGGTTATACGACATTAGCAAATGCTTCTTACAGCTCTTTAACTATTAAGTTTTTATTATGGAAGGGAAATTATGATATAGCTTAATTCTAGTGTGGTATAAGCAGAATTACCTAGGTATATATAGCGTCTATTTGGCTCTAATGAATTGAATTACATTTATGTTCATTTATAACTTTTTATCTATATAAAAAAAAATCAAGAATATAGGAGCTTTCTTAATTAGTGATAAATATATAGTTGTGCTTACTCTTGACCTTTATCTTAGCTTGAAGGGATAGATAAGGTCTACGATATAGCGAGTTTGCCCAAGAGAAGCCTGTTAACACGCACCTTAAAGAGTTTCAGGTCATACGCACTCGGAAAAACAGACATAGGCAGGGCATTCCACTTCTTGGCTGTGCGTATTATAAAAGACTAGCGACTCGCCCTCGCTTCGCTTCGGGCTCGTCCCTAGAAAAACAAATCTATCCCACGGGAACCGTACATTTTTCCGGGATGATTTATAGCCTATAGCCTTCCTCAGTTAACGGGCTATATAATGCAAAAAGATTTTTTCAAATCGGGTCAGTAGTTCCTGAGATTAGCGCGTTCAACCAAACAAACAAACAAACAAACAAACAAACAATCAAACAAACTCTTCAGCTTTATAATATTAGTATAGATGATGAATAGCGCTTAGTGCGAATGGTCGGAATGTCAACCAAGAAATGATGGTATCCTGCAGTACGTCTGGTGTCCGGATGGAAGGATGGCGATGGTGGTATGAGACCATGGAACTCGTGGGCACACTCCCCGAAGTACAGTCTGTAGAAAACCGACAGACAAGCAACTTGGCGACTGTGTGTTAAGCTGTGAAGCTTAGTGTCCATCAGCTTTTCGTTACCGATTTTTGGCTGATGGCTCTGCGTTCCACCGATTCAAGTTCGGCAAGTTGGTATTTTGTAGAACCATCCCAAAGGTGACTGCAATACTCGATGCATGATCGGACTTGAGCTTTGTATAAAGTGAGAAGCTGTTCAGGCGTGAAGTATCGTTTAATACCCAGTTTTTTTTCCGCAGTCTGTGCTTTTGACTCGATATTATCGCAAAAGTTAAGATTTGCACTCAGCCTTATGCCGAGAAGCTCCAGACTGTGGGAAATCTCTACAGGTGTACCGCGAAAAATAGGAGTCAGGCTGAACGGACTCCTTTTTGCGGAGAACAGACAGACCTGTGTTTTGGCGGTGTTGAAAGCAACCAGATTGTTGAGCAGAAAAAAAATCGCAGAGAGAACAGACCCCTGTGGAACTCCGGCATCAATAGTCATTAGATCAGTAGAGCAGCCGTCAACGACGACTTTGATCGATCGTTCAGTTAGGAAGTCAGATACCCAGTCACAGAAGTCAAAGGGGATGCCGTAAGCATGAAGCTTGCTCAGTAGACTTGCGTGCCAAACCCTATCATATGCCTTCGAGATATCGAGTGCGACTGCTAGAGCTTCATCACGGTTTTCGATGGCCTCACTCCAGCAGTGCATGACATACATAAGAAGGTCTGATAATATGATATAATATCGATGATCACTACGGAGATCGTTAGCTTCAAGGTATTACAGCAGCTTACTGTTAAGCACCCTTCTCATAACTTTACAGAGTATGGAGGTAATGGCGATTGGTCTATAGTTGCAGGGATCGGCACGACTACCCTTCTTAGGTACTGGCTGTATATTGGCAAGCTTCCAAGAATTGAGCACTGTGCTAGTTTGGAGAGAGAGGCGATATAAGCGAGTCAGTACAGGAAATAACTCAGGCGCACAATGCCTTAGGACCGTTGAAGGTACACCGTCAAGTCCACTGGCCTTATAATAATATATAAATATATAATAGGGTCAGTACTTTTGGAGATAGGTAATACATAAAAGGATGTACATGAAACCCACAAACTTAGGTAAACTTCAATTTATAGAATGTAAATAAATATTCAATTTATACAATGTATTGTACAACTTTAGGATGCATTTTGTAAAGTAAATTTATCTCAAATTCAATTAACTTTCTAGCAATAAGAGGTTCCTTCGTCCAAAGGAAAATAACTGTTGTAGCTAAGGTACAAATCAGTTTCCAATGTTAATGCACATAAAATTTTAATTTGAATACATTATAATTGAAGTGGTCAACGCTTAAGATATTTTACGGTAGTATATGTTTGTTTGAATGTTCATGGTATTGTAGATAAAGAAATTAATAAAATAGATAAAATAAATTAAATTTAAGTATTGAAATAGGAAAAAATCCTTGGCCGGTATTATAATATACGACACACACAAAAAAGATTTACGTGCAACGTAATTAATACATGGATATCTTTATAAATACTCAAATGGCTACCTTGATTTACCTAATTGAAATTTAAAGCTATAAATTGAGCTGTTAAAAATTAAAAATAGGTTGTTTATTTAAAAATAAATAAGTAATATTTAAATTAAGAGAATACGTAAAAAAAAGAAATAAATAATATACATTGCTATTAGTATAAAAAAATGTAAGAGAAATAAGACGTAATCTAAAGAAATATAATATACATGAAAAATATAGATAAGTTCCTATACCTATTCTTCGTCTTCATAATATATATTTTTTCCTTTTAAAGAAAATTGCGTGCAAATTATCCATTACTTATAAAAAATGAACTTAAATATTTTGTTGAAGGACTGTCTGTATATAATACTTATATATATGAGCTAATGATTTAGCTATTATATTCACATAAAGCGACTAACGTCCCACTAGTTTATAGATGTCGTTTAACCGCCGACGTTCATTACAGTATTAATGTGAACGTATAGGTACGCAATTACTTGATAGATTTATATGTAAATGCCTTTTAGCTTATTCACTGTGTGGTCCTTACGAGGAAAGTCACAAAATAATATTACTAACACCATATGAGACCTCTTATTATCTAAATATAAAATATTATGTGTTACGCAGGCATTAGAAGGCATTATAATTTTGCAAATTAAGTTTTCTCCTGGTATACAACCAAAAGGTTAATAATAAATAACTACTCACAGTTACGAGTGTTTAATGTGTTTTTCAGTAATATTACATCTATAAAACTAATTAATTTCTTTATAAATTTCTTAATTTTTTAAATAGCTTTGGAATCTATTTGAAAAAATATTTTACCACATATCTATTATAAATTAAAGTTCAGTTTGTGTTTGTTTGTACAAACCTCAGAAAATACTAGACCGATTTTTCATACAGTTTTCACCAATCGAAAGAGAAATTATTTAGGAAGTCTATCAATTATAAAACTTTGTAAAAATAATTTACCGTCATGATGATATTTGTGAATCAAGTCGGAAAAATCGACTGTTCAGAAGCGCATTTCAGCGGGGCGCGGATAAGTCAACTCTAGAATTTCAATAAAAAATAAATGAATCGATAAAAAAACATTGACTAATATTTTTAATTATATAACAAAACTAAGTCTTCATTACTCTCAAACGGAAATACCTACAACATGCTACATCTTTGAATGCATTTATAAAATTTATTTATTTATTAGAAAATAATTTAATATTTAACTAAAAAACATACATACAGACAAACATATAACCTCCTCCTTTTTGGAAGTCGGTTAAAAAGACATCTCTGACAAAAATAATTATTTCACATAAACAATCCGTTTTTGGATGCAGTTATGCATTTATATTTAACTACCTAGTTATTATTTAATAATGTTTTATTGATAAATAAAATTATTTTAGCATTTAATTAGAAAAACGATAGCTATAACTATATTATAAAACTGTTAAATATATTTATCAAACTAATATTTTTGTGTCAAGCACAAATTATAGGCGTCCATTCGATATAGGTGCGGGACCCGCACCTTATTTAATTTTGCTACATTTAAAAAAAGCTGTTACTGCATCAGCCTGTTTCTGATTAGGTATTTTTTCGATATTAAACATGTTAAGAGACCCTTAACTATATTTGTAATAATTATGAACTTTAATTCTATCAAATTCGGATATATGATTATATATAGAGCTTTTATGTAATAAGTATTTCTTTCTAATTTTATTTGCTACAATAAATACCAGCATTCATAATGTAGCAGCATGCGCTCGACTAACTATCATTTGTATTTAAAGTTTTTTCTCTATTTTACGAACGGTTTCATCAGACATAATAAGTAAACGATTACAATGGTGAAAAGTGAGATAATGAAAATCTATATTTTCTCGCCTATGCTGCAGTCAATATACTTAATTAACTTTATATTATATTATTTGGATATTATACGATTCGGTATATTTTAATACAAACTGAAACGATAAAAAAATAAAATATTCAAAAACAAATTGAATAGCATTGCCATACAAAATTCTCTAAGCATTTAATTTGATGCAATAGATATCTTTGTCTAAATTTAGAGTAAATATTTAAGATTTCCTTACAATAAAGGAAAAACATCGTGAGGAAACCTGCATGTCTGAAAGGACCTAACAAGTTTTCGAAAAACATTTGTAGTCCGCCAACCCGCACTTGGCTAGCGTGGTGGAGTATGGCCTGATCCCCCTCGTATTGAAGGGAGGCCCATGCCCAGCAGTGGGACGTTAAAACGGACTGAATACATAATACTAAAAGAATAAATATCCAGTCTGTAAACGTTAGGTAGGTAGTCTGTATTCAAAATATAATTTATTTTTATTTCGTAACATGAAACAAACGACCGTTGAAACAATGTAGCCATTGTATGGCCGATTACCGACCGCGTGATAATACTTATTGGTTATCGACCAGGTATGTTAACATTTGTAATACCTGCATCGAATAGGCGATTATGCCATGATTACAGAGCGGCGCTTGTAATTGAAACGCGGCTGAACGCATCTGCCTTTGCGCTCTGTTATTATATTACGTGTTTTTTAAATTGTCAACGACAATTTTGGCAGTCATTGTATTGTGCGGATGTATTATGTTTGATGAAATCATTTTGATCAAATCGATTTTATTATATAGGATAATTTCAACATTATAATCAGGATTTTATAATCAATGTTTCTTTGTTGATAGCCTTTAAATATTTAAATATACGACGCGAGTCCCTTGCGATGTTTTTACAATTAAATAACATTAGAGTAAAATGATTGCGGCTACAAAATGTATAAATATAAAAATTTACGTTAAACAAATTAGTTTTAAATATACTCATTGGAGTTAAAAATGAACCACATTAAAATGACAGTGCAAATCAATGAGCTCTCAAAGGTTCCAAAATTTATACGCATTGAACTATTCAAAAAACACAAATTGACTATATAAACGTAATTTAAACGGACATTGCAAAAAATCCATTGTTACCGGCACAAAAGAAGACATCAACGCTAACAATGGTTCCAAATTTGAACGTACGTCAAAAGGAAAGGCGGGAATTGTCTATGCTCCATATGCTACGAGATTAACATATTAAAAAGTAAAGTAATTTGTCATTGGCGGCTTGATTGAGGAAGTCATCTTGGCAACGGAAATAATATTTTTTTAACATCCCCCTCGGCGTTACATTATTGTGATTGTGATATCTATATCATTACTAGAGCGTTAGATGAGTACAACAAATGATAATGTATGTAGTTTTTATATGTTTAGAAAGGTTTAAATTTAAATGGGGAAAGAAATAACCGTTTTATGTGACTTAATTAAACATTGGGCTTACATAAAAATTATAGAGTGTAAGTGCATGATATAATTTGTGATAACTAGAAGTAAATAAAACTCGCCAGTGGCAAACATGTCATGTTAAAATATAAATTATATATTACCTTCATGTAATAATATATTTATTCGTTCAATTTTAAACTATCTATAAATAGATTATTCAAACATAAATGGTGCAAAAATATGTCTTCTACTGTATAGTATTAGTTTATACCTTCTACAAGGCTAAATACTTACATGAACATGTATGTCACCAGCTAACATCTAACTAACACATTATGTATAGTTACGATGCAATCGCTGTAATGATTCGTAATGAATGTGCTATTTGTGCACTATTTGCTTATTTTTCTAGACTGAACATAGAAAATATTTATAAGTACCTAATTTTATCTATACATACCTGTAATAAAAGTATAACTGATCGCTATCTGTTCATGGAAGATATTTGAGAAAAAATATTATTAGGGGTCTTTATTAACGCAATAGAACCCAAAACAATGATTTGTAGAATGTGTCTGTTGGTTTGTGCGTTTGTGCGCCCTAATCTCAGAAACGGCTGAACCGATTTGATTGCGGTTTTTACTAATGTATTGTTATTATGGTGTGCTGCACTTAACATTTAGTATTTGTTTTATTTCAATCGGTTCATAATAAAAAGGTTTTGTCAATTTAAAGCATCACCTAGGGACGAACTCAAGCGAAGCGAGGGTGAGTCGCTAGTTATAAATACAATAATCACATTTACAGCTATCGAGAAGATTAATAATTTAAAATACGATTTATTATTAAATAACAAATAAGTAATTAACATATTAATTTATAATAATACTTAGTAAGCTCTGAATATTGATAATGTTAACATAATAAATTCGTAAATCATATATTTTATTAATTTTATAATTAAAATAATATAAAATCGCTCAGCTTCAACCCTTAAGAAAAACACATTAGTTGACTCATTTTGTCTATGGTCGTCAAGCGCGAGCCCAGGATTATTATATTTTATTACCCCACAAATTGTGCTTCAACCTCCTGTGGGGTCCAAAGGTGTCAGAACCGGCACGTTTGTATTGCCTCTATTATGAAAAGAAAAAAGAGAAGCAAAAAGTCGCTCCCACCATTAAAGTACAGGGTGCTTTTAGCCAATAATACGTTTAGAATTCGCTGACTAATTGATTGTGAATGGTTTTATTTAATTGGAAAACGATAGGTGCATGAAAAACGTTGAAAGCTATATAATTTTTTGTACGTTTTAATTAATACGTATTAAGTAATATGAGGTTAATATAATTATACTAGGTACCTTAATAATTTTGGTACCTAATACATATTTGATTCGTATGGGTAATCAAAAATATAACTAATTAGAAGTAAAAAAATAATAACAAAGTAAAATACGAAACAAAACCTAAAATATTTTTATATATCCCTAAGTAAAACTGTTAAAATTGGTTGGTGTGACAACATTATCCTTCACTATACTCAGAAATAATTATATTAAGATTATTCTAATTCCCTCAATAAGGCCAAAAGGACAATTTGTACAAATCACTATGAAGGCATAAAGGTGATGGCAAGGTGTCTCGCTCTTACTCCCATAGTAGGAGTGATGCAGGTGTATTCGATTAATTTAATTATATTATTTGGGTACACCTTCATCGACTGCTATCTTGTCCATCTGTGATATGATGGCATAGGCTGTTTGACCAAATAGGGTGCATGTTTCTGTTTTTCCGTTAAAATACGTTGGTACCATTCTTTGATTATGACTTGCAATAAGCTGGTATTTTTTGTTATAAAATATCAAATTGTCTCCAAATAATATGACATATGACAAAATATTTTATCCATTAGCCAGTATTACTTATAGAATATCTTACAATATTTTCATGGTAAATAAAGAATATTATGGTTTCGTAAAAAATATAAAAAAAGAAGAAATTAAGGCGCGAATTTGTGATCACTTCTAAGAATTAAATTACTGAATACCTATAATAAAAAGATATGGGTAACTATGAGATAATTTAAATTATAAAATTAGTCGCACCATCGTGTAGCAATCGTATTGCATTATATTATTGCCGGGCATTATTTAATAACCCCACATTTGGACACCCGGGCGGAATTACAGCCGTTTGTAAATAAACCGCCGGCTTTGTGAAACACCGACGTTTATCTCGAGTGAATATGAGCATTTGTTTTATTTAATTACAACCTAGTTTTGACTCGCGGCTGCGCTCGCGTATACGATAGTGAAAAAAGCATACATATTACATATATCTCCCGCCCTAATCAACTATCCGCTAGTGTAAAAATACTATTGAATTTTCGAAGGTTGCGCGGGTGCATAAACAGACAGATGGACAACATTTTTTAATGGATGCTTAGCCTTTAGTCTCATGTAAATCATATTATCAATATTTGCGGAAAAATCTATTTTTAAAATATGGGCAGACAGAGTATGCAAGCGTTTATGGTCAGATAACAGATTATTTTTATAATGTAAAAAGAGACATTTACATCTTCATTATGGTTTTCCAGCACCTCTAACAATATGGCACGGATAAACTTATATACTTACTGGAACTAAGTACATATAGTAGCAAAAGGTGAAGAAGCGCACACATCCACTTTCTTTATATACAACTAATGAGTTCAACAGAAACCGAAATAGTAAAATGATATAAATTCTACAAATAAATAAAAAATGTACATATACTGTGTCCTCTCTCTACATGCCCCCTACACAGCCTGATTCGAGCTGTTAAGTATCAAGTTAATAAAAATATACAGTTTCTAAAGATGTGAATTCGCATAAAATGTAAATAAGCTAATTAATTAGAATAAAAGTTGAAGTTTGAATCTCGCATGTAAAATTATGTTACAGATAAATTACGTTTATTTGCCATTGTAAATGTTAATACTTGTGTGATAAACAAAAATAGGCGAGGTGGGAAGTTTTTTTATATAACGTTAATTTAAACTCCATAGATACTTCGCAATCTGATTTTTAAACTAGGTTTCATGAGTCATTATAATCTAGTACAAAATATATTACGAAAATCACGATTAAAGATGATGAGATTTCAATGCAATTTCCGTGGTTAAAATATATTACAGTTCCATAGTGTACCTATTCTTTTCCGATGTAGATTATATGCTTTTTTATCTATATTGTAGTTACAACTTACATAATATATCTTATTAATATGGAGGGTAGAGGTAAAGGGAACCCACCTTATACGGGAGACAAGTTAAAAAGTGTCCACCTGTAAGCGATAAATAACAGTTCAAAACTCACCAGAATGACACTGGCGTAGCAAGAGAGTTTGATATGAATTTAGCAGTAGTAAACGGGGTGAAGTGTGCTGAGTTGAAACATTTAATATTTTAGGTGACTTGAGTAGTTATTGAAACTACTCACGTAGTCCAAAATAATTTAGTAAATATAAACGAAAAAACTGTGGTGACATAAACGTAGAGAGTGATTTATTTTTTGTGAACTTTTAATACTTTTCGCACTTTCTTCTAAATGTACCCACTTGCTACCGTGTCGCAACCCTAATGCTCGGTACACACGACAACAATTTATCGTAGCGATTTGACTGCGCAGTCCGTTTTTGTAGTTTTATTGATGGTATGTATGAAAATTGATGCAGATTTTTTGGCTTGTGCAAGCGATCGGAGGTAGTTACAAAATCTATTCGATTAGTCGTTGTCGATCGCGTTTGCACAGTTTTATCGTAGTGTGCAAGTAGGAGCAATCATTCAGTTCGTTCACAAGAGCTTGCTGTAAGCGTACGCGTCCGCGCACGTCAAAAAATGTCACAAGAAGATTGTAGCGGAATCCGTGAGTTATTGGAAAAGTTTATCTAGTGCTATAAAAATGAAGTTTGCTTGTGGAATAAAAGAAGTATACATTATCAAGACCGCAATAAGAAAAATGCTGCCTACGACAAGCTAATTGATAAGTAAGTACCATTCCCTCATTCCATCGTAGATGACATGTTTCTCGTCTGAGTTTCTGCGGAGAACTGACGATCGTTGCAGATATAGTAGACGTGTGGAAACACTTTGAGCGTTCGATAAACTGCACAAACGGACTGCGCAGTCAAATCGCTACGATAAATCGTTGTCGCGTGTACCAACCATTATTTGACGCTTTTCGACGGACATTTTTTTATCTCAGAGATAGTACTCCTTACCTCTATCCTCCATACTTATTAGTTAAAATTTAGAAAACATTTGGCTCTAACGTGAATTTCGACGTTTGTTTTTCTTAGAAAGAGACAAGACATATTTTAGTTAAAAGTATTTTTAATTTTATATGTAATGACTAATTTAATAAATAAAAATGAATTAGGTTTTATTGCGGAAGGTAAAAAGAATTATTTAGTATTTTTTAAGTAAATCTTAAAAATTAATTTAAAGCTTTGCACAATATTACACTAGCTTGTTATTTTAATTTTATTGTAGTCTCGTGGCAGAAATCAAAAGATAAACCTTAAAAAAAGACCCATTAAGTTTTACACCTTTCTACTTCTGATATTGATTTAGATAATAGATCTCTATCGATTTATTTTTTATCAAAATCATTCGATAATTATGTGCATTTAGTAACGTTTAGTGGCTTTGTAAGTTTTTCTGAAAGAATTATTTCTTGCCCTTTATTATGTGGGCGTTGATTAACTGTGTAGATACGTAATATAACATGAAATATAAAGTTTCTCATTTATCGTAAATGTGTATAATATATATGTACCTACCTATATGTATATGAAACTTTATTTACATTATAGGTAGGTAGGTATCCTTTGAGTTTCTTTTTCTCTTACTCCCAAAAACAATCTGTTATTAATATTTCGTAATGAGAGAAATCGTGTTGTGATAAGTATGTACTTCATATAAAATATTCACAAAAGAAAATGTATAAAAAGAAATACATACGTCAAAATTACATTTAATTGTTTTAACGAACATTGTTATACGCAAAAAATATTTAACACATCTGCAGGTAAAAAGAAAGTTTTTATATCGATCCTCGCATTGTAATTATTTTATTAAAATATACGCACAAAGTAAGATTTCTTAAAAATTCGAAGACGATCAAAGGACTGTAGAAGTTTGTTCAGAAGTTTCTATAGTCCTTTGATCATCCACTTTCCAAAAATTACGATTCTTTTTTAACACCGTCACGACTTATATTCTCCATTATTAAAACACGCAAACAATTTTTCATTGAATATAGATTTCAATATAGGTCACGGAGTTCCTTTATATCTTTATAATTCCTTCACAAAAATCTGCGCCCTATGTTTATACAATAGAAGCTATATTTGCTTGTATGAATAAAAGCAGATGGCACAATATGTAAGTTCAGCGTACTAAAGATCGCGCGTCGAATTATTTTCTTATTGGCGCGATTGTTTGAGAAAATAGCTTTTAATAAAGGAGTGCATTATGAATCTGACAAAAGTTGCTTCAATTGAATTGGTATCGATTCATCGTCTGGCGTACCTACCTACTCGTATTTAAATTATTGTTTTGGCTTGTCTCCATAGCATAGGCATAGAGTGAAGAGATGGAGATCTTTTAAAATTAAATTTAAATATAAATTATTAAACTTTCATTTAAATTAGATTACATAATTGATATAGAAAAAAATATGTTGTGAAATAATATATGTTATTGTAAACATAATAATTTCATATCAGTTGAAATTAAATTGACACTAGCGACTCATCCTCGCTCCGCTTGTGTTCGTCCCTAGTTACATTACGTTTAGTATAGATTTTTCAGAGATGAGATATTTTTCCGCAGTACACAGAACAGTAAAGTATATGTTGACCCGGATCATCAGCTATCATCATACCAAATTTCATCAAAATCTGTCCAGTTGTTTTCCCGTGATGCGGTCCCAGACAGACAGACGACAGACAAAAATTCTAAAAATTATAGATTCAGCCTTTGTATCGATAATAATGACTATTTCAATAAGATTTAAAAAAAATTATGCACAGATTCAACTCAGAATTTTATTATATGTAAAGATTCCGATCCGTATTGGCTGTTGACATTGATTATCACATTTTACTTTTATTGCTTTTTCAATATAGTACTTGATACAATAGGCCTTCAAATTTTAGTCAATAAACTATCTAGAAGTTTAGTTAGTTAAGTTAAAAGTATATATATGAAAAAGATATGCAATAAAAACAAAATATTAGTCTTCATTTCTAATACATTTATAGTTTGTTTTTTTAAATATTTGAATGCTATCTACATACTTTATTATAGATAAGTAAGCATATACACATTAGGTTCTAATAAAAAATAAATTTCCTTAAATTTACATATTAAGTTTATATTCAATTCAATATACTGATATACATAAGAAATACCTCATAAGCTCTATTGTTTTAATATCTAGTTAAAGATTAATACAGAAACGCTACGATTACGAATCGTTTTTCAATACATTGTTTATACTTCATAATGCAGCATAATCCAGTTCCATGGTTGGCCATGGCGATAAGAGATAAGGGAGTAAATCACGTAATTAAATTATGTTTACAAAACTTCCGGACCGGTGATTGGTTGAATAATACTCGTACCTACTGCAGGATAAAGATTCTAAAGAATTAATTTAAAAAAAAAATATGTTGACATTAAAAATCAATTGCAGGTCAAAAACCATTAAAGATGCAATCAATGTATCACAAGACAACAACAACAGTAGAGCAAAGAGAACAATTAAGCAGCTAAAGCATAATTTCTATTTTATATTGATTAAATAAAATCAAAAGTTAATAAACTTTAAATAAGAATTCCATACTAATATTATTACGCGAAAGTGTGCTTATTGATTTGTCCTTCTTTCATGCAGTGATGGAGTAACGATCTACAAAACGAACGACAATTCACGATTTTATGCATTGAGATAATAGTAATTTCTGGGCTGAAGAGTATTATTCTTAATTATATCTAATGAATAATACTTAGATTTAGTCTTTGTAATCTAGTGGTTTTCTTTGAGATGTTAGTACCTATATTGTAAAAAATATTATAGAACGCAAGAGCAATATCTTACTTTCATCTTACAACAGCATCTTATTCATTTTTTTACTTGTACCTATTAAATATCATTTTGAGCATAATTTAAATTAAATACAATTTATCTCTCATACACAAATGACACTGTGTTGCAAATGTTGCACAAATAAAGTCATTTTGAAGGCGTTTGTTGGCACAAAGCAGTCTGTGGTTGTAGCTGGCAACCCATAGGCCTGCTAGTGTTGCGTCGTCTCAAATTGAAAACCGCAACAGCATTTCAATTTAAGACGAGGAAGCCGCGGTGTAATTTAAATATTTGACAGATTTACAAACTAATTTGGGTGATAGCACAATTTTGTAAATTCAGTACCTACTTATAAGGTTGCAGGTTGCAAAAAATTGTAACGTAATTTAACTTTTAAAATAAAAAATCCATTTTCATACGTGAATTGATAATACACACGAATAAATATTAAAGTTAAATGTAAGTAGGTATAAAGATACCTTTAGATGTCATGATACCTACTTCTTTAATATTTATTCAACAATTCAATTATGATTAGGACTGTCTATCACTCTTTTGCATCTTGATCGCTTATAGTTTTTATTAAAAAAACACAGTCTAGGGAGGAAAAATTTCATGAAAATTCTTTTATTACACCAAAAGCCCAAAACTATAATATTAATCTTAATAATATCAATACAAACTACAGTTCCTGCGGAATGGAAGTTGAAAATCTGTAAAAAAAAGACGAAAACTATTTCATAGACTATTAGATGTTTAGATTTTAAGTTAACTTGACCAGTTCATTTTTCACTAAAACAATATAAAAAAATATGTTAGCCTTTATGAATTTCAATTCATTCCTTTCGGTATCGTGCAAATATTTTTCCTATAATATTAAAAAATCGCGAGAGTTGCTAGTTGCGCTTAATGAAAGCATAAATCCAGTCAATAAATAAGGAACTCAAGCACACAAACATAGCAACACTAAAACATCTAAACTTCATTTCTGATGGAAACTATTAATACGATACGTCGATGGAAGCACAATAACGCGTCGATTTGCTCAACACAATAAGCTGCTACTTGCTATAAATATACCCCATTGTTGATCAAATCCCCAGTTAGGGCTAATCGACTTGCGCTAGGGACGCCACTACTGATTACATTCTATATAGATTATAGATATTTTGTTAAGTCCTTCCTTTATTTGATTTTTCTTTTGGTATTTATTGATTTTACATACATTGTTCTTTTAAATTAGGTATAGTGTTCGATAGTTAAATGTAACCGTTTTTTTTTTTAAATAATGCATTTAACTACTGCAGTGGTAGTGGTACTGCTATGTAAAAAATCATATCGTACCAAAAGTAAGAAATTATGGGCGTCATAACAGTATTTGTTTAAATTTCCATCTCTAAAAATATTAAAATTATCACAAAACATAGTACAGAACTATCAATAAAACATTACTTTATTGATAATTTTATATTACGTGTTTTTTTTTTTTTTTTTTTATTTAATCCAACCTTTTTAAATGCGCCAGTATAATATTAAAAAAAATATAAAGCGTGTATGTACTATGTAAATAGTAATTGATAAATTATATAATTTATATTATACTAGCATTTCCCGCGGCTCCGCCCGCGTTCAGATGATCAAAAACCAAATTCTTAGGTTTTACACATTAGTATACTCTTACATTATACATTACTTTCATTGCGCACCGCATGATTGGTAAATAACACAAAGGTTCCTCCGTTAAATTGAACTTTTTGTTTTAGCAATAACATTTATGTATGTCTATACTTCTGTTTTGTTTGTTTTTTTTAGTTTTTCACGATAAACTCTCAAACTACGGAATTAATTTTAATCATTTTTTACTAATAGACAGCTATAGATTAATTTAATATATAGCTGATTATTTAAATTACATAATGATAACTTTTCTTAATTAGCGCTAGTTAGTAATATTTTCCAAAACGATTTTCAAAAGAAAGTGTAATAAGTAAATAATTTTAAGCGAATACATTTTTTTATTTCATATGGCTCTGCTAATATGATTAAAGTCGTAAGCATTTTATTGTGTCCTTTAAGCCTTTACCTTCCAAGAAAAGGTGTCAAGAAAAAGTGAAAAAGTTGAGATATAACAGTTCCTAAAATACTTTTTCATAGTTTTTGAGATATGAAATATTTTTAGTCACCCGCTTTGGCAGTTTAACAGCCATAAACTTGTTTTCCATAAAATGTTATAAAATAATATAAATTGAACTTATTTTTACGGTGTAAAAAATGAGTAGGTATTGTGGAAACGTAAATATTATTCGTATTTATTTTAGTGTTAACCATACAAAACACGTAAGTAATAAAAACAACATAGCATTTTGCTATACGAAACCTAAAATGCGCGAGTTGGATTTACATTTGCCCAATTTTTACATTAAAAGATTAAAAAACATTAACATTATTTACTAAACAATAAAAATTTACAAATATTCTCATTTGAAAATTGTTTCGGCCAACAAAATATTACTAATATGTTACTAATTTATAAAGCCAAAAAGTTTGTTTTATTAAAAATTTAAGCACGGGCAGGGCCGCGGGTAATTTAGTAGTAATTATAGTAAAGTCATAGAAAGGTTATATCTGTACATTTTTTTTTTTTTTGGATAAAACTACGTATTTTAAAAACGCATGGCGACATCTATTGTCAAATAGCTAAATAACAAATAAATAAATTTTCATTAAAATAACTATTTTAACGAATAAAATAGCGCTGTTAATATTTCTTTTAAGATAAGTTTTTTTATTAGTTTTAACATAATATATAAGTAAGTTACCTTGCTAAACTATTAATAGCATCATCGTGCTTTTACTTTAACCAGTTTTTGTATTTTTTCTCAGAAATGAGATATTTTCCTGCGGTAAAAAGAATCCTATGTGTTGACCCGGATAACCTGCTATTACCATACCAAATTCCATAAAAATCTCTCTAGTGGTTTTTCTGTGATGCGGTCATATACAGGCAGACAGAAAAAATTCTAAAAACTATAGATTCGGGCTCTATATCGCTAATAATGAATATTTCAATAAGATTTTCCGAAAAAATATTGAATTTAGGGGTTCGGCTTAGTTACAATTTTATTGTATGTATAGTTACTAATTTATGAAGCGAACAAGTTTGCTTTACTGATAATTTAAACACGGGCGGAGCCGCGGGTGATTTAGTAGTTATTCTAATAAAATCGAAAAAAGGTCATATCTGTACATTAATTTTTTTGGGATTAAAACTATGTATTTTAAAAACACATGGCGACATCTATTGTCGAATATCTAAATAACACATAAATAAATATTAATTAAAATAACTATTTTAATGGATAAAATAGCGCTTTTGATAATTTGATTTTCAAGATAAGCTATTTTTATAGTTTTTACCATATTTTGTAAGCTACCTTGCTAAACTGTTTACAAATAGTATCGTCGTGGTTTTGTTCCCACCAGTTTTTGTATTTTTTTTTCAGAAATGAGATATTTTCTCGCGGTAAAAAGTATCCTATATGTTGACCCGGATAACCAGCTATCATCATACCAAATTTCATCAAAATTCCTCCAGTGGTTTTTCTGTGATGCGGTAACAGACAGACAGACAGACAGACAGACAGACAGACAGACAGACAAAAATTCTAAAAACTATAGATTCGGCCTCTGCATCGATAATAATGTCTATTTCAATAAGATTTTCCAAAAAATATTTAATGTACAGATTCGGCTTAGTTAGAATTTTATAATATGTATAGATTGATGCATAACAATGAATATGTATGAACAACATTTGTTTGTTTCCTTTAACTTCTTGATAAACTGCCGCTCGTGTGTAGAGCCCTTTAGACGGGGTAATCAGTGGCTAGCAGTAATGAAAGTCGTAATTAAAGCGACGCGGGTTGTGATTGAATGTGGTGTATTTAGTAAATTTCGTCGAGCTTTGTTGCCAATAGGATCGAAGTTATGTTTCTTAGAATCCTACTTTGAATTGTAATTGAACTTTTATTGAATACAATATGAAAGCTTTTCCTTTCTAAAATGTATAAAAAATCGTGTTCACTCCCATTGAATTTCACATTGGTTACATAAATATGATATTTTGTATTTCTATTTCAAGTAATTTATTAGTTTTTTTTTTCGCACAAATCATAGAAACAAAAACGTTATAAATTATAAAGTTAAAAATTGAAATCGATTCTATGCAGGTTTTGATCTATATGTATTTTTTATGTAGGTACTTAAATAAATTTTACAGGTATAATATTCTTTAAGTTTTTCTAAAATTCTAAAATTTCAGCTAAACTTAACTTTTATTAATACCTAATTCCTTTTTCCTATTTGAGGAGTTCCAAAAGTCGATATATTTTAGTATCTATCGAATAAATAAGTTTTTGTTTGTTTCCAGGAAAACGAATATTAGATAGATAACTGTAAAATAATAATGATTTTATGATTAAAAAAAACACAAATTTTTACTAATAATACATATAACAGCTATGAAAGTAAAAAAACATCCTCCGGTTGCTACTTGCATTGTAATATTTGTTTATGTGCATAATTAGTTCTCAAGACAGCTATGTAAAACAATTTCCATCTATGGATAACATCTAGCCCGATACACTTACTGCTTAAATAGTAGTATAAAAAATCTACTTATTCATTATTGTAAGCTTATAAGGTTAATGCCTTACAATTAGTTTGAGCCATGTTTGAGCGACCACCGACGGTGTAACATGTGTAAAACCGGTTATATGCGATGTTTCGCAGAATGAAGTGTGAATTTAAAAAGAATTCGTGGTAGTCCTGTTAGTACCTACCACCCACTCAGGAGAATCTATGTTTTTTGTATATATGTACAGCGTTTCGAAATTTCTACACACAATGAAAAACGTTGAAAATGTATGGTCAGGTCAGCTCTTTCTATCATATTTCTAGATTTTAGTTTATACTGGAAATTTGGAATAAGGATCCCCGTTAGTCCTAATTCCCTTAAATCAACGGGCATATACAGACATTCATCGTATCGTATCAGGCGTTGATCAGAAAAACAATGTATAATATGAGTACTCGTAATAATTCGAACAAATGAACCTATTTTTTCGGATTACTTCACGGATTTATTTAGATTTTTGGTTCCCGACGTTTCGAATGCTTTACAGTAAACATGGTCACGGGAGAAAGTAAATCCGCGAAATAATTAAAAAAAATATTTAAAATGTCAAATATTCGCGTAAATCTTAGAAAGTGTTAAATAATTCGAAATTTCCTGCTGCTTATTCTAGAAAACACATTATATTTCTCTACAAACATTTAGAAAACCTAAATTATAATCCGCCGAACACAGACTTTTTGAAGCGATCTCCAACAGATGTAAATTCCAAATGTTGTATAGAAAAAAAAATTGCTACATGCAAATTATTCTCGCTCTACGCTCTATGTATTCTGTACATGAATGTATTTTTACTAAACTTAAAGTTTTCGTTACTTGTTGACCACAAATGAGAATAATTAATTATTCTAAACACGTTAAACGTCTTAAAGGTTTAACTTTTAATTAGATACATTTATTCATTGTTATTTACATTGTATTACTTGCCTAGTTTGGTTAAAATTAAAATACATTATATCTATTATGAATATGCATTACTTATAATATTAGCATATTCTGACGCTCGTCACACTTTTTAACGTACCGTACCGTTTACATTTTTTTTTCTTAATAACAACTAAATAAAAAACATTAATTTTATATTATACTAGCGACTTACCCTCGCTTCGCTCGAGTTTATCCCTAAACACGTTTTAACGGTTAGTATGGAATAGATAGACTATATATCATACATAGGTACAAAATAAACAGTTGTGAACTTATCGATTTATCAGCCTTATTTTTTTGAGTTTTCTCTATTTTTTTATACTTAAATAACCCCTGATACACCCCCAATAAAACAAAAAAAGAATTATTCAAATCAGTCCAGCCGTTTTTGAGTTTTAGTGCAACTAACGAACAGCAGTTGATTTTTATATAATTTATAGATTAAACACATCCCACTACTATTATAAATTTGAAAGTTTCTATGTTTGTGGCGTTGTTGTTACCCCCTTACGCTTTAACGGCTGGGTGGATTTTGATTAAACTTAATACACAAATAGACTAGATATTATATGAGACCCGAAATGAATATAAACTGTACATATATAGTAAAGCTAATATAGTAATATAAGTTGATAAATTGTTTGTGCTAAATTTTGTCAAAAGGTTGTTCAGCCTATATATAATATTACTAGCGATTCACCCTTGCTTCGCTTTGGGTTCGTCCCTAAACAAAAACAAATCTATCCCACGAGAACCGTAAATTTTTCCGGGATAAAAAGTATTATTAACTATTATAACTATTCCAGACTATAATCTGTGTGCCAGATTTCATCCAGATCCGTTTAGCCGTTCTGGAGTAAAAGAATAAAAAACATCCATCCCTCCATCTTCACAAACTTTCAAATTTATAACATTAGTATGGATAAACATAAGAGCCACTTAGTAACCACACACACCCGAGCAAAGCGAGGATATGTCCCTAGTATATAATACTTTTATATAAAACTCTTAAATGTTTTTTTTTTCTTTCTGTTAATTTTTATGAGATAATTAATATTTTAAAATTCCATACCTTTAAAAGATGCCACGAGCGGTCAGTAGTAAACAATTAAAATAAAAATAAATGTTTCACGGACGAGCCCCGAGATTGAGCCATTTCATCGCAGCCCGAGGTATGATGCTATCTATCGCATCTTATTGTTACTTATTTTGATACTCGCTACAGACAACCTCTCATTATGAATTAGAACCGCTTTGGTGGAAAAATGCGGCTAAGTGCGAAATTTAAATTCTACTTCTTTTTGAAATCATAGCTGACTATGAATTAAATTTTAAATCAAATTTTTGGATAGTAAATATCTGATCAATATTTTATTTTAATTTTTACTTACATTCATTAAGTATGGCATATCGATGAAACATATAAACATCTTTTAAGAATTTTATCCTCATGTTAATTGTAAATTTTAAAGTCTAATGTCGATTGCTTTATAAGCTTAAACATTTTACAAACGTTTTGTGACTTAACCGCCCACGCTCTTTACACTAAAGATTTTTATCTTATTGCTGTAATCCAATTACCAGGGTCTTTAATACCAAACCTTCTAATCCTATCACAGATCGTATTACGACATGTTAAAGCTATATTTAAGTAACATTTTAAACTTTATTCCGACGGAATAAGAAGTTTTTAGGCTGTAAATAAAATTTGGTCTGCATATCTACACATTTATTCGTGTAGGGTACGAAACAGCTTTAACTTTAGCTCCTTTTCTTAAGAATCACGCGAACTGCTAATATAAACTTGCTCTAAAACACAATTAATTAGATTAAAATTAATTAATTTGAAACCTATTCCATTGACTTAGATGCTATCTAAGTAGCAAATTGTAATTTTGTGAATAGACTAAGGGATGGCGAGACGAATGCGTAGGAAATCGGGATTTAGTGTCAACACTTCACGGGTGATGGCTATAAATGGTAATGGAAGGTAGACACAATGCGGTCGTCTCTTTGTTGTTTAGAGCAGAGTTACACGCTTTTTGACGATCGTTCTTTGGTTTAATCATTAAGTTAATAGCATAAGGGAACGTATCAACATAGTTAAATAGCAAAACTTTAATATATGTATATATTTTATACCAACTACGTATGTACAAGTTTTATTTCTATTTTAACTCAAACTTGTAATAATTAATTATTATTTATTATACAAACATTTTGAATGCAAAAATTTGTAAGTTATTGAGTACGTTTTGATACTTCTTTTTACTAAAAGGTTTAACGATTAAAGAGTAAAAAAGTGGAGTAAAAACAGCTAATAGAGCGAATTTAGAGTTGAAACAAAGGCTAAAATTAGTAAATAATATCCAAAATATGTTTTCAGTGTGGTAATTAATGACACGAAGATATTCGTCTCGCATTAAATATATTGAAATGACCTTAATGAAATATTTGGGACGAAACCTTAATTTTAATTATCAACTTACTTAAATTGGCTAGTTAATTTATCCATATCTATATCCTATACAACCTATAAGACCTATCAAAAGGCCATACCACACAAATCGTCTACGGTGACCTCAACAAAGGCGTACTAATTGCCTAGCGCGGATCGGTGAAATTAATCAATCTGCGCAGGAGTGAAACATAATATTCAATTCTTTAAGTATAACCCTTATGATTATGTTAATAAATGCTAAAATGTTATATACGAATTGTGTTATACCTGTGGCCGACCGTACCTGCCTAATATAAACGTTGTAGTCGGCGCGCTTTGAAGTCGCAGTACTCTCCAATTAGCGTTCGCCGCCGCCTTTGGCGTCCGCCGCCTTTAAGATGTACTCTGTCTCTATCTCGCTTCGGCCCTCTCTCTCTAAGCCTCCATGGGTGCCATCGCGGTAGGCTTTAAACGTGTCGTAATGTAATGTATAGTGTTAAGTTCACACACGTAAAGATCTTTATCGGTGTAAGAAATTTTGATGTGATGAAAGAATTATTCTCCGGCTCATAGACCATTTTTGAATTGTTAGTGGAAAGTTTCTTGAATTTAGAACGATATTTAGCATATAATTAGCATTTCAAGCCACGAGAATTACCTTTTTTATTTTTTATTGTATTTGTAAAACTGTTAACTTCTCTCACTGTTCGCTTACAAACAATATATGAAAATAGACGTTTTTTTTATTAATTATTATTTGATATTTCTTTAAATTTAATATTTAAGAGATTTTCAAAAGGATTTTTAAGTAAAACTAGCGGCTTACCCTTGCTTCGCTCGGGTTCGTCGCTAGGTACGTTTTACATAGAGATTTAAAATAGTTATTTGCCAGAGTTAGCCATATACATTTTAATATATATTTTCTTAATCTTTCTGATGTTTTAATACTTATTATCCTATTCTGGACTAAAAGAAATCCAAAAAATCAAATATCATAAAAATTGGTCCAGCCGTTCTTGAGTAATGGTATAAATGGTGTAGCTAACACGTCTTTGTTTTATATATATAGATAATAATCGCTTTCCTAAACTAATAAAATAGTTAATTTACGATAACAATTTACTGATACCTCTCTTAGTCTTTTCTCGTTGAAATTAAGTAGCTACCTACTAATTTCATATTCAAATACATACATTTGCGGTAAAAAGTATTATTTCTTTTTATTTAAACACATAATAATTTGCTACAATAAATTATTTCTTAAATCTCATCAAGAAAACTCATTATTAGCTCAAAAAATGTTATGTATCGTAGAACAAGACTTAATGAATGAAGCGACGGCGCGCGAACTGGCCTTACGCGAATTTGTTATAACTTTTAAGTTATATCTAAGAACCACTGCTCACTTATATACCTACCTACAAAATAATAGTAATAATATCAGTAATATATGTACATATAGCAAATGTTTCAAAGACCTATCAAAAAGCAAAGAAGTGTACAATTTTATCGTAGAGTTATACCCACAATAGGCATTTGTTAGTTAAGTATATTATTTTATTTGATTTAATATAATAATCAATAGTTTTTCCGCATACAAATCAATAACCAAAATTTTTATTCATTTAAATTATTGTCTAAAAATATTTGAAACCTGAATATTTTGTAAATTGATTGCTGGCAATAAATTACTATAAATAAAAAATCTGTATGAAATTTATCAACATTAGGTTACCGTTTAATATAATATTAGCAAGATTAAGGCGGAAAAATAACTGTTATTACGAGATCATAACACTTTAAGCGGGCCACCCCGTTACCAATAAATCTTACACTTATTTTGCATAAATAAAACCAAATTAACCCTTTGGATCGCCCGGTAGCCGCCTGATGATATTGTAACCAATAACAAAAATAAATTAAAGAAAAAAGTAAAAAACGTTAAAGGTAAGAGAAAAAAAGGTTGTACATCAAAGAAGCCGCGGTCACGTACTGGCTGGTTATGACGACCAGCGGGTGTTAGTCGCCTTAGTAAGGAAATTAAAAATTATACTAGATGAGTTTCAAAAAAGGAATTGAATAGGATTTAAATTTGAGGGAGTAACGAAAATTAGATTAATCCCAGTGTATTTTTGCATTGTCTGCTGCCAATGCTATTCAATAAAATCTATAGTAGATATGTAGTTTCTTATTAAATGGACCCAAAAAAAGAGTTACTAAAAATAACGTTTTCAAAATTCGAAAATAATACAAAATTAAAATTAAAAAAAACTTACATTGTACAGATATTTAATAAATACGTTACCTCCATATTTTATAGCGAATTGCTGTTTTTTTTTTGTGAATAAACCGGAACAAACATTCAATCAAATCATTTAATACTATAGTATTATATTATTTATTTCAAAACAAAATTCTGCAGACTGTTACTTTCCTAATTCTGTTGTTTCTTAATAAATTAAAAAAAACACCAAATTTCAATTGTAAATTGTAGAGTAGGTACCTCCTTTTTTATTTACTTTAAAAGTTTTTTATAAATTTTATTTTAACCCATTTGGACCCAAATACAAACTAGCAGAAAAAAATTGAAAACACTTTTATTTATTTATCAATTAGATGCTAAAGATAAATTTTACGAAAAAAAAAACTGAAAAAAAAAATCTTCCTTCTATGAAAAAAATCACCGTCCTTAACTGGGGCCAATGGGCTCATGTGCGGTAATTTACAAAACATCCGTTTTCGATGCAAAATGTTTTAACACATTTTTTACACTGCCAATGTGCTTTTTTATGGCATATCACGCATCGTAGCTGGCTTGGCAAGCTCCCAGGAAAGTGGCCAACACCATCTTTACTTATATTTGGCACTGATGAAGAAGGTGTACGACGTCGTCCATCAGGTCTTTCAGTGCCTTCAGTCCTCAAATAATATCGGGCTATGGATTGACGAAACTGGAGTTGGTCCATTTTATCTTCTACGGCCAGAACGTGAAGACGCCAAGCGTTCGCTACAGCCAAATCCAATATATACGTAAACAAAATCCACCACCTTTTCTTGCCTCGTATGGCAATTCTGTACATGCACAGCAACCTGCCTGATCCATTCCTACCATTCCTTTGTTATAATTTTGAAATTCAAAAGAAACGTCTGTAACTATCTTTCTCCTGTCGGTCAGTATTCTGAGGTCAATAGCGATAGAAGATATTTGAATGACGTGACTGTTATTTTGTGTGGCATACAACTGCGTGTTCAAAACTATCGTGTCCATGACCTCGGCATCTATTTTTTTTTTCAAAAATGTTGACTGGACTTTGGTCTGTTAGTTCGTTTATAATAGATTCCTTTTGGTTTTGCACACTACTCATTGCTGAGGGCTTGTCAACGTACGAATTGTCATATTTACGCCAAGTTGGATTCTTGTCTACTCTTCTACGTCTTTCTAAAGGTTTGTCATCGTCATGCTCCATTCATCGACATTCCTATTTTCAAATACCTCAACTCTCCCTGGTATATCGCATGGAGTTACATTTTTCAGGACATCATCTTTATCCCCTTCTCTTTATCAGTGAGAATTCTGGGGTCCAGAGGAATAGCCACTAGGTCATAACTGACGCCGGGATCCCCTTCCTCGTTCAATATGTACTCAATGGCTTCTTCGTGCTCTCGATAGTCAATTGAGACGTCAAACGATCGTTTCGTCATTATTTACTCCGAAACTAAACCTGTGAAAAATAAACGATAAATAATATCACATCAGCCCATTGGCCCTGTTTGGGGACACCACGCTAAAATCAAGCTATTATGCTCAATTTTCAATAAATACCTAATGTAATCTTATCAATTATTAGTTAGAACTATAATCAAGTGAATAATATCAAAATATACGAGATTTTTTATTGTAAACACAAATATTTATCACTTACCTTTCGTCAATTACCTTTTAACACAATGTAGTACAAAAAACCATCAATTACAGCTACATTAAGAAATATTTTTCAATATTATGTTATTTATCACGAGGATACACTCAATGACACGACATATCTTCATCAAAATCAACAGTTAATAAAAAAAGTGAAAAGATGAGGGTATCTAAAGACATGGCCCCAATCAGGGCCAGCGGGCTTAAATGGGTTAACGTGGATTTTACTTGACTATAAAAGATATCTTATAATTTATAATATTATATAATATATAAAATAACATATTTGAAATGAAAATAAAAGCAAGAGATTAGAGCACGAGCTCATCTACCATAATGCTGCCATTCACATTGTAGCGATGTTCATTTGTGCCGACACACCCTTCAGAGGTTGTATTGTTTTTCTACTATCGATACCCTTATAGAAATTTATAAATATATCATAAAACATGTGATGTTTATTAATAATAGTAATAATAATAAAATATGTTTTCTGTGTAAATTGCAAGATTTATAATAAGACTTACTAAAGAATTAGCTAAAGGAAAAAAGTTCTTTAAACAATAATTACTCTTATTACCTATTATCAATATATTATATATAATACATAATACATACCTACACGAAAAAAAGTATCTAATAATAAAATGTAACCATTAATTTATCCACAAAAACGTAAATCAATATGAAATTAATAAGATTATAAAATATATATGTGTCGTTGTCGCAAACGCTTCCGAATTCCGACACGATAGTTACCATTGGAGAAACCCAGGCTCTTTGTAAAACGCCGCAGCTATTAAAGTGCGATTAAGCGGCCCCCGAGACGAAGCGGCTCCCACTTTCGATTTTACAACTATCTAAAATTGAACTGCTCATTCTTGTTACCTTTGAGTTCGACGAATGGATACTAACACTGATATAGGTCATCTAGTTCCTTCTAGCGACATTTTCTAATGTTATTTTTAAGTACTTATGGTTACTTTAAATAGTTATTAGTTACCTAATTAGTTCCCAGCAACATATTTTAAATTATGCTTTATTTAAATCTAATTAATTTCGAATGCATTGGGTTGCTCGAAGATGAAATCAATTTTTATATCATAGAATAATATGATAGATAAACAGAAAGACACATTGTTTAATTTTTCCTATCAGAGTTATTTATAACTAGCGACTCACCCTCGCTCCGCTCGGGTTCATCCCTAGTTACGTTTTAACGTTTAGTATTGATTTCTCAGAGATGAAATATTTTCTCGCAGTAAAAATATCCTGTATGTTGACCCGGATAACCAGCTATTACCATACCAAACTTCATCAAAATCTGTCCAGTGGTTTTCTCGTGATGTGTTCGCAGACAGACAGACAAAAATTCTAAAAGCTATATATTTGGCCTCTTTATCGATAATAATGACTGGTTCAATAAGATTTTCCAAAAAATATTTCATGTACAGATTCGACTTACTTAGAATTTTATTATATGTATAGATTACTGACTAAAGACTGACTGGTACTGATTATAAAGACATTTAGTACTTCTGATGACTTTGTTACTTATTTTGTTTTTTTTTTAATGATATATGTATGTATGTACGGAACGCATAAGAACAATTGAACAAGTATTGCAAATCGCTGGAATTTACAATATGAATTCATAGAAATGTTTCTCTATCTCATGGTATATTTATAAATTGTCTGTGGTATGCGAAATTAGATCTAGATTATACATATTTCGAAGAATAGGCAAAGACTAATGTTCATAGATCCCGACAAATTCGAAGCGTGTATAATTATTTTGATGTTCGTTATAAACTACATAAAATATATGCCTATTTATTACTTCTTGAACTAACTTAACGTGTTTTTGAAGTTATACTTCTTTTGGCATATTCGGAAAAAAATATGAGAGTAAAATTTTTACGATGCGCGCGCACACCGACAGCCAAAAAGTGACATGATGAAGTTAGCTACATTCCTTTAACAAACAGAGAGTCAATACGGGATGAAATCATTACCTATTTTTGTTATGTTACGCCAAAGAGGTATAACTTCCTACGTGCGTACATAAGTACACACACTTTTTTTTCTAAACCCATTAACAAGAACATTGACTTAAACTTAAAATGTAACGAATATATTATAATGTTTCTAGATTACTATAGTAACTGGGTACCAATTAGAGACATTTAAAATTACATAGGTACCACACAAATGTGTATACTACACTTATAATTTAAACTACTAGTATAGTTTGCAATTTTTTCAAAATATCAATTTTATTATTCTCTAATTAGAAGGAATCGTATTTTTACAGTACATAAGTTTAGAAACAATATGACATGTGTTTTTATATAGCCATCTCACAAGTTTAAACTTTAAGATAAATATTAAAAAATGTTGGACAGATTTCGACATTTACGTGTTAATATTTACATATTACGTACATAATATATTCACATAATATGCTATATATGTTAAGGCAATCTCTATGCAATCTAACAATACCTATTAAAATTAATCTTATTAAGATAATAAAACAATATTGATAATATTGTAAAAGACCGATAATACATATGTAAGTAGAATACAGGAATTTCTAAATTATAAGGTCGTTGATTAAATTTGTGTTCATTTGCATTATCTTGATTTATACTGTCAAGTGAGAGGAGATACTTAACTGATTAATTATAGCTTTCTGATCTTAATTTTCATATTTTAAGTTTATTTATTTTTTTATTTTATTTTCCGTAGGTACATATTTTAAGTTTGCTTATTTAGTTTCAACTTTATACTAAAAACAGAAGAAAAAAAACATTTACACTATAATTACATACAGTGACATTATCTATAATCGAACCAACCTTTATCCGTTTTCTTTTTCTTATTATTTTGACATCACGAGTATTTCAACGAAGTAGATATACAAAGTTATTTACACATTTATTTCTGTATAAGGTATATGAAAGAACCCCAAAACATGAAAAGAAATGCGTGTCAGTTTTAAACATCAATTTTAATATTATGCATCATAATAAGATTTCGCAAATGGGAATTTTGCTAAAGCGACAGCTAATAAATGATTATTTATTATTATAAGCTTAAGTTATGTGCTTAGAAATGAGTGTTCAATGAATTATAGCGCCTTGCTGCCACTCTTGTTAGCGCTACCTAACATCAAACTTTCCTATTTAGGAAAATGCTATTACCAATACAATACTTGGTTGCTTATCAAAATAATAAATCAGAAATTCTATTAGAAAATAACAATGCTCACGACCTCATTAAGAAATATTGCGTTAGCAGTAGGTACCTACAGTACATATATTCAATCCTATGTTTATATTTTCAACTAGCTCTTGCTCGCGGTTTTACACGTGTTAACTTCTTTTTAATTTCTTATCATTTTTATTCCGTTGTACTCACATACTGTACACTCGAGTAAGTACCACCATTTAAATAAATATATCTAAGGTCACATTAGTCCCTTCCATAGCCATGATTTCTGTTAAACTGTAAAAATTCTGCGAAAAAATCTGAAAAGGTACTTTTATATAAAATTTTTAAATATTCGCCTAAATCTAAGATTTTTTATAAGTACCACATATTTTTTTCAATTCAATCAAAAATATTTGTTAAAGATGTGTTAATAAATATAATATAATATTCACAATATTAAAAAAATACATATAATATATTTTATTAAATATGAGCTTTTCCTAAAGTCAAGCTTAGTGTGCACAAGCCCTTAGCTATTGGTTTTGGAGATGGTCCTAATCGGCGCGATAGATTGATGTTTTTATTAGTGGAGAGAATTACGCTATTTAGTGTCTTAGAACTGGTTTTGTAAGAGAATTGATGCGGTAAACGTTGCGTATGTTACAAAGTATGGCATTAAATATTTAATTAATCTTTATAAGATTTACATTTTCCCTTTAACTTAGCTTTTGCCTTAAAATATAAACTTTTGTTAATGTATTAACGTGCTTTATACGTATAATAATTACAAAAATCTTTACAAACAATATATTATATCATATGTTATTGAATTAATGTCTTTATTCCAATCAAACTGTACCCAAAACCTAAATGTAAGTCAAAACAATGTTGCTGTCGAATCAAAGACGCCGACAGCGGCAGTAGGTATATTTAAAAGATTTAAAAAACATTATAACGTGATTGAAGCTAGTTTAAAAACGATAATTTTCATCTCAAGCCAGCCGTATCATGCCGTATCGCAGTGTTATAAGGCTGCCGCTTACGTATTACATCAAATGAGATTTTATTCATTTTATTTTAGGTTTATAGTAACTTTTGTTCTGATACTCGTGGTCTTCTCTAACTTCTGTCAAGCTTTCACTGAAAAGAGCGCGCTTTTAAGTTATGCTTTCGCAATCCACTTAAATTTTGGTAACTTTGATTGATTATAATATATTAGTATCTTACAGAAAGCAATTATGGTACAAAAAAAGTAGCCTTTACCATCCCTTGCCCGTAAACTAACCAACGCTAGAATATATCGTAAAATATAATTTTTATTATATTATAATAAAATATATTCAATTCTTCTATATTTGTATAATAAAGAAAAAATCAATTAATATAATTTCTTATTTTCTTTATTAGTTTATATTATACAATCATTTATTAGAATGGAAAGAATTTTTTCCTTAAAGGAAAAAAACGCAGCAACAGCGCTCAAATCACAATATTTCAATGCTATCTAATATACAAAACGAAATTAGGGGACACTATTACTACCCTAGGACAAAAGATTTTGTATTCCAGACATCCCATTTTAACAAAAAATCATTGACCTACTAATTAAGATAATAGTACATACGATTTCCCTAAAATCAATCTATTCGAGTTAACTACATAATACTCGTACATACATCTTTGCTTAAGTTTGTCCTCATTACACTTGAATGGACCTACACAATGTATTAACTATAATTATTAAATTCTAACTAAGGACCTACAAACAATCATAGTTAATTAATTAGTCATTGTTCTCCTATTCATATATTAAACTACTATAACATGCTATGTATCTTGATGACATACAATTACTAAACATATTTAATTTAATTCTAGGTGATTCTTTACATAGACGTAACTTTGTGAACCGATTGAATTAAAACATAAATACTAAATGTTAAGCTTTTTCACAGTAGATTAGTAAAAACCGCATCCAAATCGGTTAAGTTTTTTTGAGATTAGCGCGCACAAACAAAGAGACAAAAATTCTAAAAATCATGGTTTTTGTTCTATTGCGTTAATAAAAACCCTCACCAATAGTTTTTCTCAAATATCTTCCATGTGCTGATAGCAATCAGTTGCACTTTTAATATATGTATAGATTCAATATTTAACATTAGCATTGGCGTGTAAAACTTCAAGGAAAATTCATTATTTTAATGAATAATATTTGATTTAAAGCACAGATACTAAAGCCTAAAAGGCAATACATTTAAACTGAGTACATTACATATTTATTTTATTTCAATTGATTGGTAGATGATATTTGAGCTTTCGTTTCCATGCACTCCCGTAAAAAATAGAGATCATGTTTAGTGGTTGTGAGCTAAATAGAAACACGTAACCGTAGAGTACTATTCTAATACTTAACATTTCTACAATCTAAATATAATTTTAAATACGTAAATATATTTTGAAAATTTGTAAGTAACATAATTAATAAATCTTCATTTATTACACTTTATGAGCGCTCATTGATTTTAATTTACTATTACACGAACCTCGTCTTTTATCGCTTGTCTACTGTACATTCACAATACATTGATTTCTATCTGAATAAATTGTAAGATATGATATGAATTTTAGCTTTTCGATTTTATTAATATCGTTGATTTTTATAAAATTATTTATAACTTCATTTTTATAGATTAACTTTTTAATCATAATACAGGTTTCTTAGTTCAATATTACATTTAGCAATCGAGAGTCATTTAAATATCTAGGGAGATTTTCTAAACAATAACCATAAAGAATCTGAATAGATTCCATTAAAACGTAATCATACTTAGAATCGACTTCCAAAATTGATAATATCACCGCATACCTAATACCTGCTGTATACTGTATAGCAATTCAAAAGTCAAGCGTAACAAAATATGAATGTATTTAATTAATTTATTCAATACTTCAAATGCAGATTTATATTATTTATGTGAAATACTTCATCAATCAAACAGATTGATAAATGATTCAATCGATAAAGACACCTAAAAATAGTACAATAAACAATCTTGAAGTAGTCTTGATACTTGAGTCTACTAGTTTCTATATTTATGAATGCACTCTGTAAAGAATGCCGTTTGTGTAAATATATATTGTATGATGTTATTGAGAATTTAAAATGCATTAGCACATTTTGGCCATGAATATATTGTATTCAAACATAAAAAATTAACAGGTTTTTTATGTTTTCTTATATTGATTCGAAGAGTGAAACTAAAAAAAGAGAGAGCACTTTCAAGGGCGTAATAAAACTAGTCACCTATCCCGGATCAACTTTTTTTAATTGTATAAAAAGTTATAACTCATAATTTTTTTATCTATACTAATATTATAAAGAGGTAAAGTTTGTGAGTTTGTGACTTTGTAGGGGGTAATCTCTGGATCTACTGAACCGATTTAGATGAAATTTAGTAAGAAGATAGTTTAAGACTCTGGGAAGGACATAGGATACTTTTTATCCCGGAAATCATCCCTTTAGGGGGTGAAAATTAGGATGAAAGTTTGTATTGGGAAGCAAGCTAGGGACGAACCCGAACGAAGCGAGGGTGAGTCGCTAGTAAAAAAATATAGCAGTAGATATATAGATCATATTTAACATTATCTATACTAAATACACAGAAGTTAATGTAACACAATAGCAATAATAAAAGATATAATATTATGATCTACTAATAAGTTGTAAAAACGTAGCGAGGTGTTCATAAAATATAAAACATATGTGCATATTTGTTATTACAAATGACTAATTTTAAGCAAAATATATGTATGTTAATTACATATTTATATTTTCCTTCGTTGATATTTGTCATATGCGTCTTTTAGGACGGTAAAGTAATTGTAACAACAACAACATCAACAACAACATCTGTAACAACTATATAATACTTTTGAGACATCTAATACGTTAGTCTCTCCCGTGACCATGATTGCTGTAAAGCAATCGAAACGTCGGGAACCAAAAATCAAAATAAATCCGCGAAAAAATCCGAAAACTTAGTTTTATTTAAAATTTCAAATATTCGCGTAAATCTAAGAAAGTATTACGGTGAAGTAAGATCAAAAAATAATATTCAATCTTTTCGCACTCGGATAAGTTGCTAATTATTCAATATCATGCATTACCGGCAACTTGAAGCAATTATACACTTAACTCGCTTTAATAACATGCCTCAGGCGATCTTGATCTTGTTCTCAGATAACGCTATTTGCGAACTTGTTACGATCGATCAGCGTTAGATACGGAATCAGTTTTTAAGATGACTGTGATATCATATTATAGTGATGTGAAAATTGTAATATTTAAAACTTAATACTTATTTAAAAGCTTTCAAATAAAGTCTCAATCATATTTATACTAGTGATAAGCCCTGGCTTCGTCTAAACTAGGCGCTACTTTATTTATGGTACTCTTTGCAACTAACTTATGTCCCCGAAAACCATAAACAAGCCATGTCACTCTCCGGTGATTAAATTATCTCTATGTAAAAATCAATTATCTGACAAACCCACTCACATCTTTGCATTTTCATACACCATAAGTAAGGATTTTCTTGAGAAATGAAGAAGACTTTTTTATTAGCATGTTAAAAGAAAATTACCTGAGTCATTAAAATAATTAACTTGTTTTGATTATTTATCTACTGGCTGCTGGTAGCTTCGCTCGCATCTTTAAATCTAATCAATCATATTTAAAAAATACGAAAAGATATTTTTATTGAAAATGTCAACTCAATTAACTATAGTGAAACATAATATTTTTAAATCAAAAAAATAAAATTAGAAAAAACATCACTTAAATTTAAAAAAAAACGTGTGTGTATACTTATGTACGCACGTAAGAAGTTATACCTCTTTGGCGTAACAGAACAAAAACAGCTAAAGATTTCATCCCATATGTCACAACTCTGTTTGTAAAAGGAATGCAGCAAGCTTCATCATGTAAAAATGTCATTTTTTTTTCAAAATGTGCCAAAAGACGTATAACTTCAAAAAAACTATCCATATTGTTATTTTTTTTAAAATATTAAATGTACAAATCCGACCTCGTTTGAACTTATTTACACGTGTATCTAACTAACAATGTATTTAGTAGGTATCTAAGATATAATCACAGGTCAGGGAGTAATTGATGGAATACTTTGTAATAAAACAACATTGAAAATAAAAATGCATATAAATTTATTTGACATTTGATCTTATAATCACGTCCAATTGGCACTTTACTTTGTTTTGCTACAATTTACCTGAAATAATTTATCATTTGTTGTTTATGCAAAAATGTAAAGCCAATTTTTATAGCAACTATGTATTTTTACTTTACATTACGAAAGATTTTAAAAAACCTAATTAAAATGAAAAATGATTATTTAACTTGGCAGGTATCTGTCTATCTATATATCTATATACCTCTACTGGATACATTTTTGTATGTTGTCCAGGTTAAGAATAACTATAGGTTGCCATTGTAAAAAACTTAAAAGTTATGTATGCAATGTAATAAAGCCAACTAGCAACTTACCCTCGCTCCGCTCTGTGTCTTCCCTAGTTACGTTTTAACGTTTAGTATAGATTTCTCAGAGTTGAGATATTTTCCCGCAGTAAAAAGTACCTATCCTATATGTTGACCCGGATAACCAGCTATCATCATACTAAATTTCATCAAAATCCGTCCAGTGGTTTTCTCGTGATGCGTTCCTAGACAGACAGACAGACAAACAGACAGACAGAAAAAAATCTAAAAACTATAGAATCGGCCTCTGTATCGATAATAATGACTATTTCAATAAGATTTTCCAATAAATATTTAATATACAGATTCGGCTCAGTTAGAATTTTATTATATGTATATATATATATATATATATATATATATATATATATATATATATAAAGAATTATAATATTTTAATTAACATACAAGTACATAATATCTTTTCCTTTTTAAGTGGAAAATTTCAAGAAATATTAAAAAAATATATTTATGAATGTAATAATATAGCACATTATTATTTAAGTAATGCTTAAACGTTCATTTTACAACATACCACACTTATCCGTCTCATAACTTACTACTCTATAAAAGCAATCCATTGCATGTTACCTAGGCATCACAATACTACAATAAAGTATACTAATTACTGTTCTCAACAACACATCCGGTATTTTTAATTATATATAAAATATAACAACTTCATATCGTGTCTATCAGTTTTAAATCACATTAATATAATGCGAAAGTCTGTGCGTTTGTATGTTTTTTCTTGTTCTTTCTTTACGCACAACGGCTAGAGCGATTTTGATATAACTTGGAGCACATATTATAGATAATGTAGGAACTAGGAAACTTTTTATCTTTGAAATCACTTTTATATAGTCAAAGTTTTTTCATATAATTAAATATTATAAATATAATAGTTATATTTATATAAATATAATATTACAAATATTCCTATCATTTAGCTGACTTTTTAAGGAAATGAATGAGTTATTAATTAACATATTGAATACCGCAATAGTGTTTTTTTTGTTAAAACTGTAACTTAAATCGACAACAGGATCCGCGAATGTACTTCGTATAATATGCTTGAAGGCTGTTCAGCGTTCAGTGTTCACGGATTGAGCTGTCGAACGACATAAAAGCTCTTACAGAATAGCACTACAGGTTATAATTATCACAGCCATAAATATTTATAATAATCACCCCAAAATATATATAATGTAAAGACATAAACAAAAAATATCATATTTTTATGGTTGTTTATAAAGTCAAATAAAATATATTGCTGTATAGATAAAAAAAGCCTTTTAAAGCTTGAATATAAAAATATTTAACTTTCATTCCTTTTTGGGACATATTTATATACAAGTGTGTGCTTCCTACTTTTTGAGCTTTTTGCTGACATATTACTACATTTTTCCCTTTACTTCAAATTGAGTAGGTATTACCTATTAAACAAATTCGTAAATATCATGTCTGTTGATTCTTATGGCTATATAAAAAGTTACAGAATATAATTTCTGTTTTAATAGAAGTGCATCTTCATTACTATTGAATCTGAATAAATTAGTAAAAATAAATTAATAAAGTTATATGAAGCGTTGGTATTTTTTACAAAGAGTGATGTTCTATAAGACAGCTTATTTATAATAAAACTTTGATGGACTATAATTATTGTTAATACGAATAATAAATTTGCAATTTTATTTAATATAACAGTTTGTAATTAATGTACCTACCTACCTATTAAAATTAACTAGCTCCTTCATCCCGTAACGAGAATTGAGTTTTATTTTTCCTTAAATGCCGTTGTTATCGTATTGAAGTCATAAAAATAAAAAACTTAAACGTTATTAATAAGCACTCCATGTATGCAAATGTCAAATTTAAGTGGTAGCTACGCGAGTCCCCATACTATTTACGCGAATGATTTAAAATGAATGAATCATTATATTTTACTATGACTGTTATAAAAAGGACAATTTTCAAGTTTTTAGGTAGCTTCGTTATGTTTTTTACTTCTCAAGTAAACTCTAAACTTAAAGGGTTTATTGTTTTTTGGCTCAGTTGCATTATAAAATGGCCATTTTTAATTAGACTTTTATATGTAGTTACCTTCTTTTGATAGGAGCTATTAAAATCTTGTTCTAAGTTCTTAATAGAGAATATTCTCCACAATAGTTTTACTCATAAAGTTTTTCATTGTAACTGTTTTATTAAATGTTAAATAATTTTCTTCCAAATCTAGCAGTAAAAACTGACTCTTCATATCGATTTTTTGATGGTACTTCCTCAACACCGAGCTTTAATTCTGTGCTAGATTTACAACCAGATTAAATCAAAAGCTAATGTTTTATTCATATCATGAGGGAATCAAATCTTTTAATTTATAAGAGAATGAAGAGATAGTCTAAAGCAATTATAGAACACAGGAATGTCACCCATTGCGCTAAAGTATTACTATAGATTTTAGTTAAAATTTCATACATTTTTAATGTTTCCAAGCTCTAACTTGGAGAAAAAAGTTGTATTGTATAGTTCAAAAATTGTAGAAGTTATTCAGTATCTTTTACATTCATTAATAATACACGTAGTTACATTGCGGTGGTACAACAAATAACAAAACTAATTTGTGGAATAAGACAACATACTAACAATGTGAACCAACCCTTATCGTTTGACGCGGTAACCTCGGAGAAACGTATTATTACATGAGATGGCTTAAACTGAGAAGTAGGAGCGTTTATAAATTAAATATTTTTAAATTATTATTATTATTAATTTGTAAAATACAAGTCTTATATTTTTATATGTTTTTTAATTAATTTTAATATTACCTATTTAACAACATATCATAAATATTTATTGAATGTAACGTGTTATTTACAAGGTCTTTAAATATTACTCCTTATTATTTACAGTAGTTATTTAAATAAATTTGTTTAGTAGTCTGTAAAATTACAATTAAAATTATTAAAAAAAAATATAATAAATTATTTTCATGTAAAGTATAGCTTTATTTCTAGGCGAAGAAAAAAATAATATCGAATTATGAGTAATATCATGAGGTCTCATCACGAACAAAGAAAAATTAGTTTAAATAAATGTCAATATATAACGTTACATGTCTAGATTTGTTACATAAGTTGTGTTAAATTAACAAAAGATAAAAAATAGATTCCAAAAAGGTATTACGGTGGAAAATTGCTAAAATCACTGATTTTACAATATTTATCTATTTGCGTTTAACGTAATATTGTAATTTAAGTTTTGTTCAACTATATGCAGATCAACGACATCTATTATTATCTATTTAAGCAAACAAAAATAGCCCGAAGAATGGCCCGTATTAGCGCTTTCCAATTTTGTATGGGATGAGGCATCTGTGGGTACTAAGTTCATAATATTAACCCTAATTACTGACAATATGTTACAATAAATACGTACGAATTTATAGAGTTTAACAACATTTATTAGAAATTATTGGTTACTAGCGATTTACCCTCTCTTCGATTTTACTGCGTTCCTGGCTTCCTAATAGTATAGAAGTAGTCTAGGTATGTATTACTCCAGGTACTACAGAATGGATTTTTAGAGTCTAATTAACGTGATAAAACATATTATACACATATAATATACATGCATACAAACTTTCTCATTTACAATAGTAGTCAAAAAAGGATTAATCGCTTCTAACAAAGACCACACTCCCCAGAACGTTATGAAGGTTCATATTATATCTTATTACACGGACGAGTTGTACCGTCATTACTTGAGCAACGCACTAATTGTTCGCCTTCTTAGTTCTTATCCATGTGGGCTTTGCAATATCTATTTTCAGAATTTCTTATAATTTTATTAATTATATTTATTGAAAGGAACTTTGCGAATTCAACAAGAAATTTTCAAATATTCACTAAAGTTATTATGTTAGCAAGCTTTTAATAAATATTTTATTATTAACACGTTCTTTACATTATTTTATTTTCATTATTATGTTTATTAAAAATAGATATACTATAATTAAGAGAGTGATCTACATACAAGTATTTTTGGACAGCAAATAAAGAATAACAATTTCTATTTATTGTTACTTAGTTTATTGTACAGCGTTTCGTTATTTCGTGTACTCGTATTACCAATTTGTAAATAGGTAACGAGATGCGACCCGCCAGCCATTAACCTCAGCACACGTGTCTTACATTTAATGCACGGTATATTAGAAGCTATTAAATTAAATGAAAATAAACTTGTACGTTATCAAAGATTTAATTATGGTATGGTATATCTTTTTACAGTTTGTATAACCAAATGATAACCAGTATTTTTAAAGTTATACTTCTTTTGGCACGTTTGGAAAAAATTATGAGATTAAAGGGTAATCTGTTTTCATATGCAGCAAACTACAACCTTACGAAGTCTTTTACTTCAAAGTGAAATATGTTCTATGTGTTCAATTCTTTATTCGGCTATACGTTTGTTTAAAGTAAACAAAGATTAACAATTTAGTTCCACTTTAGCTAGAAATCACAGCTGGGTACGATATTATTTCCAAGACATCTTGAGCAATCTGTGTGGCCCAATCTCTTTTGTTTTACAAAATAAACATGGCTACGCAATAAGTTGACGTTAACAATCGGTGTCATTTTTTTTGAATATCGATTTTTATTACATGTCTAACATATGTATCGCATAAACCACCCAATTAGCAGATTACAAAGTAATTTTAAAACTTCGAAAGTAAATACTAATATAAAATCTTTATATGATTTTTAAAGTAAAATTTGCATCATAAATCATTTTTTTTGATAGCAAAAGCAAACAAGAACCTCGCCGTAAAGGTTTGTTATCTCTTCACTTAGCAATATGTCAAAATATTGTGTCTAAATCTGTTTAGTGTTGCCGATGCAGGCCGTATTGTGGCGCCATGGAGAGTTTTTAATCTTCCAAATCCGTTTCATTTTGAAAAGATTTCTTGTAATGAAAACGATGTAATACTTATGCGAATACTTATTAGATTTATGCGAATATTTGACATTTTAAATAAAATTATCTTTTTTACAGACTTTAACAACTATATAATGCCTTTGAGATTAAAACCTTAGTCTAGCCCGTGACCATAATTGCTGTAAAGCATTCGAAACGTCGGGAACCAAAAATCAAAATAAATCCGCGAAAAAAAACCGAAAAGATAGTTTTATTGAAAACGATGATTGAAAAGCAAATTTGAAAATAATAATACTTATTACAAAAAATATTTTTTATTAATTAAAAATACTTAGTAGATATTAGTCGGACTTAATTAAATAGGTTTAATTAATAAGTATATTATCACGTCCTCTAACGAGTATTATTGTAATCATTTAAATTAACTATTGTAGTGAATTGAAAAAAATAAAACATGTGTATCAATTATATTTAAAGTAAGTTTAATTCTTCACTCGATTGGCAAGATTTATTACGCCATTAATTAGATACAAACCGACGCTACCGCGAGCTAATTTAAATTTAACGGTCACAATTTGCTAATAACCGGCACTCATTCATTACCGCTAACCAATTTCGCTCTGTCATTCCCTTTTGTTTTGTTTTATGAAAAATCATCTCCGTAAATAAATTAGAAATGAGTTTTTTACTAATTACCATACCATTGAGGTATCTAAAACAAACGTCCCAGTTTCGTATAACCGTCGACTCACCGTCGCGATTGCTTTCAATTTTTAAATTAGGACCATCCGCCGGCGCCCGGCGCGATCGCTACTCTCTCGCTAATGAAGATTTCGTATGGTGCCGTCCTTTTTTGTCAGCCATATCTGTTTGTTTTGAGCTCACCATCAATTATTATCCAGTTTTAAATTAGTCGTGTTTTGAGCACCGGTCTATTTCTTTCCCGTTCTGTCGCGTGATGGTACATTATGTGCGTCCCAGTCACACTTGTCGCTATCGTTTGTTTAGTGCGTGACGCGCCCCGCCCATGTTTCTTTAGCGGCACGGACGGCTTTGACCGGTAGCGACTCGTTATCTTAACTTTTTCACCCGTCTGTGTGTGTCCAGCCTAATATTTGAGTAGGACGGACGAAAAAAGTCGATTTGTGTGCAGTAGGAGGTGCACATCTACTGTTGTTTCGTTTATAGCCATCGTGCTCTAATTACTGTGCGACTTGTAGGCCCAAACATAAAAATGGGCACATTACAGAAAAAAACTCATTTGGGAACCGGGAAAAATATAAAAAAATCATCTACTAGTTCGTCAATTCCCCCCGTCCGAAATAAAACTTTACCAAGTATTTTAGCAATTCGTTCATTTCTATTTTCCTTTGAAATATCGCCGCTAATGAGCCCTAGTTCGTAATTCCAGTGATTTGTCGTAGTTTCGTGTAGTCGTGATTTTACTCTGATATACACGCAAGCTTATGCATGCTCGTATTTTGCTTAGAATTATACATTAACGTAAATATAGTCCTTAACAACAAGGCTTAAATACTAAAGTAGCGTGAGTAAAATAATCTTTTAAAGCTAACTTGAAAGGCGTCAAAATATAATGATAATAGTATTGTGTGAGGTAAGTATGTAGGCGCAGTGACATTTTGAACGTTAAAAGTGCTAATGATATTTAATACTCTCTAAGATTAAACTATTTTTCTGCTTATCAACTGACTTCAAAAAGGAGCAGGTTCTCAGTTCGGCTGTATATTTTTTTTTATAGTTTATCACATTAAGTCATAAGATACCTAGTAAATAGTACCTACCTATATATGGTAAATATTTTATTAAAAAAATAGATTTTTAATAATTCTTAATAGACTATAATTTTAAAAGAAGTCATTTAAATATTGTTTATAATAAACGTTATAGGTAATATGTTGTATCATAGCTTAGTAGCTGTATAGGAACATAATTAAACATTGTATCTAAGGCTTTCTGAGAATTATTAACATCATATAACATGAACACGCAAATTGACAATTCTTGTAATCGTATATAAATACAAGGTCTTTTATTTATAGATCAAATAAATAAGGGAAAAGTCTAATACAACATATTCAACAAAACTGTTAAAGCGGAAGTAACGACGTTTTTATTCAATTAGCACTTACAAAAGACACTTGTGCGAGAGGGCCGATTCAATTATACGGTTAGTGAATAGTAATGTATGGAATAAATGAATTAGCAAATAAAGATTTTAATTTAAAAATGTAATACACGTTACTTAATATATTTGTTTAATATAAAGAATGTAAATAAAAGTGTCAATGGTACACTGATATCTTTGTCTCGTAAAATAATATTATGGTTAGGGTACGTTTACTTGCATTACTGCAATGTCATTTTCAATTACACATTTAAAGAGGGAAAGTAATTAATCCTACTGATATTATAAATGCCAAAGTTTGGGAAGATGTATGGATGTATAGCTGTTTGTTACTCTTTCACACAAAAACTACTGAATGGATTTTAATGAAATTTTACAATAATATAACTGATATATTAGAATAACATATAAGCTACTTTTTATCCCGGAAAAATGTACGGTCCCCGTGGGATAGATTTGTTTTTTTTTCTGGAAGTGAACCCGAAGAGAGTGGAGCCGCTAGTTATTCATATGTGGGTTAATAATATTCTCTATTTTATACATTTACTTTGCATTTTATTAAATAATAGTAGATATTAATTATATTGTAATAATTAGAAGTCAAGCATGGGAAATTGATAAGCTTTTATGTAAAGTTTTATTCAAATTTTTTTTAAGTCTCTGTGTAATATAAAAATAATTCGCATGTTTTTTGCCTTGAGAATATCTCACTTCTAAATACTTATTGAATTAAATGAAATCATACATACAAATATTGTACCTAATAGACATTGGTTTAAAGATTATTGTATCGACTAGGTAATGAACTCACTTAGGTACACTATTATTATTTATTCTAAGAATAATTTTACAGCCAATGATGTTTTTGTTCAGACAGCTAAACTTGTTAAAATTATTGTGATTTTGTCAATATGTTTGTCTAATCCTGATCTGTAATTTTCTTAGGAAACTTACACAGTTTATATTAGGCGAGGTTTAAACAAAGCCGCCTAATCTGTTGCTAATGTTTTATAGCTCACAGAGGGTGATTTGCTACGCCTCAAAATGATTGCACATTTGTAAAATTCGATTAGACACAGCGACTGGTTTAAATAGGTTTCTTACAAAGGGGTTGATTAAATAAAAAAGAACCTAAAAAGCAATAATTAACTAAGATGTTAAAGATTATGTTTTGAAATTGATGAAAATGACAAAATGTATGATATTTTATTTATATAGACCTTGCCTAGGTACTATTTTTAATGTGAACAGTTTTCGCATTAAATAAAAATGTTTATGTATTTATAGCTATTGCTTAGAGTCAACAAAAGAAAACTTTGATTTTTGTGACAGCTAGAATTATCCATTACTTACCTATTCTGTTTATTTTCCTTTAGTTCAAATAAAAACATCAACAATTTGCTATTTTACCATAAAGAGCGTTACTGCTGCATAATAAGAAATATTAGCTTTAAAGATTCAGTATTTACAAATTATAAAATAGCTTAATAATGTCGCGTAGTGATGCACAATAACACAAAGCAGCAGGTTATTGTTATTTTTTTGGTCTAAATTTTTTTTTTAAATACTATGCGCTGAACCTTTTACTTACGTTAATTGCTACTTAAAAAGTATTTATTGGTTGCTTATAAAATTATTCTAAAAAGTCAAAAATTAAATTAAAACCACTACAGAATCCGAAAAGGTAGGGTATCTATATTTTAAAAAATGCTTTTAGTAAAGAATTCGTAGTTGGGTTGCTAGTTAATAAAATACCAAATAACGCGCAAACCTACAATAGACGAGCGAAACTGATATTGTGAAGAAGCAGTAGAACGGATGAGCAGGAATAAAAGACGCAATATACCCGTGAAGGGGCGCGGAAAATGATAGAATAACATCGCCACCGCTTGCGATTGTTCGACACCAGTATTTTACACCCCTGCGCATTTTATATTTATACGAACGATTTGTGATTATTTTGTTAGCTTTTTTGTTACTTTTCAACAAAAGACTCCGTTTTAATATAAATGACATGATACTATTTAACTAAAATCTTTATTATATTAGAAAGTAGGTAAGTACATGGATTACTTAGAGAAATGTATGTTTTGAAATAAAAAAAGTACTCATAATTAAAACCTTCACATTTTTAACAATAATAAAAATATTTTAATTAGTAATGTACGTATATAAAGTAAAAAAGTAACAAAGCAACTCAATCTAAACTTTTATTACTTTTTTAAATATTGAGCTTTCGCTCCTATAAAGTAATATATCAAATCATATAAATTAATTAAATTTACACAATACGTCAGTAAGCAGGTGACAAAGAAGCTATAAAATATATTGGAATTCCCGCTATAAATAAACGTGAACATTTATATTTTTCTATTACGCGTTTGGTCATTCGGTCGTGTGATTATGTTCGCTATACACATGTGGGGCAATTTTGTCGTATGACTTGACACCTGCATGCTATTATCTATTTTAAAATTAGCAAATAGCATTCGAATTTTGGCGAAATCAAAACTTTTTTTTTAAAGCGGCTAGTTCATTGTCCTTTAGTGAATTTAAATAAAAGGAGAACCTACATAGGTACATGTACCGAACGAATTTTTTTATTTTACGTAAATTTAAAATGACATATCTACGTACTTTTAAAAATATCAATCCATAAAAATGAGAATAGTATAGTGTAATAAATTAATGGTTAAGTCGAGACTAATTTTTCATTTTCTCTTAACATTGCTTAGTTTAAGCTTCCATTTAGCCAGTCTAAATTAAATGCACTAAGAGAATCTGGAAAGCAATCTACAGACGGCAGTACATTAAACCTCATCTCTTTACATCTCTGGCAGAGTGCCAGGCGACCATGTTTAATTAATTGCCTACTTTATATAATGTAGTTTTGCACTGAATACATACTTACTTATCGATAAGATACGAGTAAATAAATATGAACATTTGCTAAAATGAAATAAGAATAAATACATATACGTCTCTACATATTTATATTCCTTAATATTTTGGCATAGAATTTTCCACAATCTCAGTTCATTAATTTTATGTTATGTATTGAAACAGTTTAGTATTCACGTACCTGCAAGATGTTATTCACCTCCTCATGACTATAAACTCGTGTAAATCCATTGAACATATGCAAATGATTTCAAAATATGCTAAATACTTATATACACCTTGGTTATTCATAGTAGCAACAAAGATACAATTTGCAAACTAATAAACTACGAAGATTTCTGATTACTGCGAATGCATCGAACCATGCTTTGCTTTACAGATAACATTGAATATATTATTTTTTCCCTTGTTTTTCACACGTAAAGTTTTTATACTATTACACGCTCTTTTGATGCTGTGATATAATATGTACGAAGTATATTTAGCACTTCAAAGTTAATTCATTTAATATTAAAATGAAGGAAGCTAACAATTATAAGTTTAAAGACAGGTGCTTGTTTTTAATTCTTCTTTAGGCACACTATTTTTATAAACTACCTTAATACCTGACTTAAAATTCGTTAGAAACCCTATAGTATGATTATATCGGTAGGTTATATAGGTTATACATATATAAAATATGTTTGGTTTATACTAAGCTTAAATAATAGTGATAGTAGAGTAATAATTTTGATGACATGACACGACACGTTCGGCTCAGTTTGTAGTGACCCTACTTGCTATGCCAGCGGTCGCGGGTTCGAGTCCTTGGGGCATTTATTTGTGTGATGAGCGCGTGTTTTTATCCAGTTATGGCTCTTTATATCTATAACATGTATGTATTTAAAGTTATATATATATAGTATATCCATTATCAGGTATCCATAACACAAGTCTCGTAGCTTACCACGGAACTAGATGGTGCTGTGTGTTAATGTCCCAAAATATTAAAATATTATTATTATTATTATTAATAATAATAAAATTACATTAATTGCTCTATAAAAACATAATGAGACATTTTTTATTTCTAAATTTGAATTTTACTACATATATCATTATTTGAAAACATTTGGCGGGACTCGAACAATCAAAGTGACAGCGCGGCGTTTATAATGTGTGACAATTAACTAGATGTCACTCGCGCCAACGGCTAACAAATGAGAGCGGCAAAAGATATATTTTTCAACTCTTATCCTGTCTCCAGTACAAATTACGTTTAAACAGAAATTCTTTCATCTCGGTACACTTTGTTAACTTTTCTTGCTGCGATATAAAACAAAGATTATTATTTCGATTTTACAGATCACTTATCTACTATTAATATTGTTTACGTTTAAATATAAGTATATTTAAAGTTAAACGTAAGTTAAAGTTAATCTTTAAATCAAAGATATAAAACCGGAAAACAACAAAAGGCGAGCGTTTCGAATGTGATAAAAAATGCTGAATTGTCAAGTTTCGTTCCATTTTCAAATGCCAACCTGTAAGCTTTAACTATCTAAGATACCCTGTCGGGACTAAAATCGATTAAACTGCATCGGTATTATAATCGACGCCTTTCTACAATAGGTACCGGGTAGGTGGAAAAACACCTGCATTTTATTCTTTATACTAGCGGCTCACCATCGCTTCGCTCGGGTTCGCCTCTAGACAAACAAAAACAAATCTATACCACGGGAACCGTACATTTTTCCGGAATAAAAAGTAGCCTATTTGTTATTCTGATGTATGAACTATATTATTTACACATTTCATAAAAATACAATCAGTAGTTTTTGTGTACTAAGCTGTATAAGTTACGATATTTTTTTAACTATCCTACAGAAACTCTTTAATTTTCCGGGATGAAAAGTATCTAAATGTTGACCGGGGTTATAAGGTACCGCCATACAAAATTTCATTTAAATCGGTCTAACAGCTTCGGAGATTAGCCCGAACAAACAGACAAACAGACAGAGAAACAAAATAATTGAAAAAATCTGGATTTGTTCTATTTCTCTTCTGACATCTCCCTGACTCGGTTTTTAGCATTTTTTTTATATGTACAGACATTAGACCTCTACAGTTTTATTATATGTATAGATAAGAATACTATAAATATTATGAGATCTATCTATATCTATACTTTAAACATGTCACTTAATTTAATATTTTATTTTTGATCATTCATCAAGTGTATAACGTGTTGCACACAGATTTATATATATATATATATATATATATATATATATATATATATATATATATATATATATATATATATATTGAGTATGAAGATACGTATACAATATACATATACATTACATTGTACATACATATATGTACATAATAGGTATGTAGACGGTAAATTTTTAATAAAAATTAATTGAATTAGTACATTATATCTATCTTTCTTGACAAATATTCATAATATTGTCAAGCTGTATTATAGCAGGTACCTTGATTAAAAATGAAAAAGGACACATCGGAATGTTTTAAAAATACACAAATAGTAGATATTATCATGTCGTTACAACTTACTTTATATAAATAAAAGAAATATCAAAAGCGAAGTTCTAGCTTGTTACAAAAGACTTAATAATATCGTAACAATATAACTACACGCCGCAAAAAAATTGAATCGATATGTACTTACCGATAAACGAGTTCTCGGAATAGACTATAAACAGAAGCACGCGCAGTTAATAGCTCAGGTGGACAATAAGTACATTTTTTTTATCTGTCACATCGCAAGGTGGACAGATAAAAAAGCTGTAACAATTGTATAGCACCGAGAAACGTTTCGATATGGACAAATAATAATTGAGAGAAGTTGACTTAAATTTTAAGTCTATAAAGTATGAGAATAATAATATAAAACCTAATATATAATAATGTATAAAACACTATTTTATAAAAATATTAGCAGAACCCGCGGCTCCTTCCGCATTCAATCTACAAAAAAAAATGTTTGGCTTTATGTTATACAGCGACTCACCCAATATATAAAATGTTGTTCATACAAAAATCGTGATTAAAAAATGGGAGGTGGGGGTGGTAGGGTTAAAAATATTTTACGACCTATTCTCATACCTACCAAATGTACAAAAAAACATTAAAATCGGTCGAGCCGTTTCGGAGGAGTGCGGCCACAAACACCTTGACACGACATTTTTATATATTAAATGCTATTGTGATTATTTTTAACCATCACTATAGATATTTTGCTTATTAGATTGTTTTATGTTTTGCTATTACGAAGGCACTAATGTAACTAAGTAATACCTAATAATTATTCTAAAATGTCATACAGTTTAAATGCTCACGATTTTATTATCATTTACAAGATACAACGTTATAATTTGTGTACTCCCTGATCGCAATTATATAAAATTGTGACATTGTCGTTAGACTAATAACTATGCGGCAGCGGCACAAATAGGTAGAAAAGCAACATAGTAAATAACACACACGACATCCATTGTTTACAATTACCAGTTAGTAATTAAAACAATCAACTATTTGTCGTTAGATATATCGTATATCTGTTATAATTACTAACGCTGAAATAATTAACCTTTCTGTTGTCATACACTTTGTAACATCAGTTATGTATGAAATACAACCCTCATATATTCACCCGATATTTTATTTACTCACCGTTTACTATTTCGCAGTAATAGGGTATTGTATAACAAATAAATTTAAACTTTTACAAAAATAGACGACACAAGTTTAATCGAATGAATTCAGTGCCTCCAACTAGCGCCCCTACGTGACAGTTATGACACTGGGCGTGCCTCGCCCTCTTCATTTGTCGAGCCATTTGCTGGCTGGAATGCGGTGTCATCAGTGGCGAACGGAGCGTGAAATGGAAAACGCCCCACTGGTGACAAACCCCCCAACCCCTCAATTGCTAACGAAAATTGTTCGAGTGCAAACTGTACTCTATGATATGCTTAAAAGACCGAAACAACTTGTGTTAATTTTACTAAAGCGAAATTATGTAGCAACTTTAAAATACCTTTATTTTAATTTTGGGTTCAACAACTCAACTAGAAATCATAAAAACGCTTAAACTTTATTTAAGAAATACGATTACTTAGTACCTACATATATTTAATTCATTTTTAATTTTGGCCATAACATTGCTAAATATAAAAACTTATTCATTTTTAGGGTTCCGTACCCAAAGGGTAAAACGGGACCCTATTACTAAGACTCCGCTGTCCGTCCGTCTGTCTCTATGTCTGTCTGTCTGTCTGTCCGTCTGTCACCAGGCTATATCTCATGAACCGTAATAGTTAGACAGTTAAAATTTTTACAGATTATGTATTTCTGTTGCCGCTATAACAACAAATTTTAAAAAAACAGAATAAAATAAATATTTAACGGGGCTCCCATATAACAAACGTGATTTCTTTTTGCTCGTTTTTGCTCGATATTGATAACGGCAACAGGTAGACGCTTGAAATATTCACAGAATATTTAAAAATAAATAGTTAAATTAAAATAAAACAAATATTTAAGTGGGGCTCCCATACAACAGACATGATTTTTTTGCCGTTTTTATAGATAATGGTACGGAACCCTTTGTGCGCGAGCCTGACTCGCACTTGGCCGGTTTTTTTTTTTTTAATTTAGATATGCTGCACATTTTTTCATTAACAACTAAATACTATTTGTAAGCGCGATTAATTGAAACGAATTACTATACTTGTGAACTGGTAGATAATTGTATCAAATCGAAGGTGCTCACTCAAGTGCCAACATCCCTTTAAGTTGTCACCCTAATCCAGGACCGCTATTTGTTTGCTAAGGGGATCCCGAAATCGACATCACTACGTGACTTTCATGTTAAAGCGATAAGTTAGATAGTACTTTTAATAATAAAAGATTTAAATTTATTCATGGCATAAAGAGGCATCTATATAGAGCATATAGGTTTGTATTTTTAATGAATGTACTTACATAATCAAAAGACAACAACAGAAATTTTCCCGTTAATAAACATAATATAAAAAAAATACATATTTAAAAATATGTATAAAAACTATTCTAACGTTACTAAAATTATGAACACCAGTTTACTACTATAGTGATTGAGAACCTGATAAAAATATATAAAAAGTATTCATAGACCCCCTTTAATTTTAATTTACCGTGTTACATCAAATCATGTGAATACAGACAAATCGCCGCCCCGGGATAGCGGTGTAATCCGCGATCTCAGCGTGTCCCCGCACTAGCAATAAATCGAGTCTCGGGAATAAATCTGAATCGCCGCTGACATTTTGATTGTCGCAACACCACAATTGTACCCCACTGTTTTCCTAAATCTATTGTTACCTCGGAAATTTTTCGATATTTATTTAATAGATATCTAACGGCATATTATGAAATCCATTTCAGACTTAATGATACTTAAAAATACGTATTATTATCGATATTTTACACATATTATACATATAATAAAACTATAGAGGTCAAATGTATGTACATAGAAAAAAAAATGCTAAAAACCGAGTCAGGGGGATGTAAGAAGAGAAATAGAACAAATCCAGATTTTTTTGTGAGCCGCTAGTATTATCTAATTCTTTGTTTATTACTACATTATAATTTATAAATGTTTCTTTTCTAGGTAAGTCATCAGCTGAGTTTCAACGATTTCCCCATAAAAAGCAGAAATAACTTATATAACGTCTCTGGGAAGAGACAAATAGGCCTCAATTAGTGACGCTTTGACAAATAACGGGCTACCGAATTAGCTAACGGCATAAAAGTATTATGGTTTATTGAAATATTACTAGCAATTTGAAAATAGAGCATTAATACGATCTTACACCTACTAAGTTTAATATTATTAAGACATATGTTTCTATTAATTCGAATTTTTATGTCGACTTTTTATGCCTTATGTTATTTAGAAGTAGCATTAACATTTTACATAACTTTGCTCTACTAACCATTATGTTACTAAAATACTACATATTTGCAATTAATATAAAAGCTAGTTATAAATAAAATGAATATATTCTAAATGAAATAAATCGAATTTAATTATGATTATTTAGACAGTACGTAAATTATTCGAGACCACACAACGTTAATATCACGCCCATTTGAAAACCATACTTCTTTCATCAAGTATACGCTAAACCGCTAGACATGACGCAATTTATAATTTCCGTCAAAAAAAAAAGTAGCAAAAAATTCAAATGCTTAAAAAAGTTTTAGTTTTAAGAACGTATCTTGCATTGGGATAGTGGACTAGGAATTTAAAATAAATTTTCTTTCATGTTAGGGTTATTCAACAATAAAAAATATTAAAAAAAATTATACTTAAAAATAGTACAATCATTGTAGGTAGTTAAAAAGTAATTGTGATATTATCTATACTAATATTATAAAGAGGTAAAGTTTGTAAGTTTGTGAGATTATAAGGGGTAATTTCTGGATCTACTGATCCGATTTAGATGAAATTTGATAAGAAGATAGTTTGAGACCTTGGAAAGGACATAGAATACTTTTTATCCCGGAAATCATTCCTTAAGGGGGTGAAAATGGAGATGAAAGTTTGTATTGGGAAGCGCTTGGGAAGTTATGAACGAACCCGAGCGAAGCGCGGGGGAGGTGCTAATATCTAATAATTTTGTAAGCTATTGTAGATTTACATAGGTATATCCTTTTATACCTACCTTTAATAAGGGAGGTATATATAATTTTATAGGGGAAGTCAAAAGAATTAAAATCTATTTAATATTAATTCATTTTGGCACTAAGACTGCTCTACACAAAATAAATTCAGAGACTTAATGAAATCATACCAAACATTTTACTATTGCTTCAACACTTCATGTTTAATACTAACATTTCTAACAATTGTCACTACTATCGAGTAAAGCTGTCATTTTAACATACCTTGAATTGCCCCCGGTTAAATTATTTTCAAACTCTCTTGCTTTAACATAAAGATGAAAATCCTTTAAATTCTATTGTTGTAGGGTGAACAAATGTTGTGTTTTTTTAAAACTAGTGTTGCCAATATATCTGTCAAGGAGGCGTTTTGTTTTCGGTTTTGACACCACTTGGCGTTACGGACCACACAAAATATCGTTATTAGCCGACGACGTAAATGTTATAGTTTAAAAGTTTACAGTAATTGCCTCGTAAACGTATTAAGAACTACATAATATGTTTGCTTTTATTTTTTGATAAATTTTGAATTATATCATTACATGAATTATTTATTTTTAGTTTTATATCAGCAGGTAATATAAATAAACTCATAGTTCTTACTAAAAAAAGTTGGCTAGTAAAGACTTCTTGATAAAATCATATCAGTTCAGAAATCATTTGTTTATAAACAAACTTTTTAGTAAAAAAGTAGCATAAAACATTTTTTTGCTAATTATGAAAATGTATAGGTAATAAAACTGTAGTGTAAAATAAAAAAGCAGTCATGAGGACTGCCGACAGAAGTGAAACTCAAAACTATAAACAAACAGTTGTTATTTTTGCATATTCAAATAATTTTTTTAAATTAAATTGTTTGATAGTAAATTAAAACTGTTTACATTTATCTGGTTTTGACATCTATCGGCATTCTGAGTGTTAGCGTTAACACATCACGTGACCATGTCGATGACGACTTACATAAATTTACTCCCCATCCAAACCTGCCTATAGAAGTATTCACTTCAAAAATGTTAAATTTTAATAACCGTTAATCTTTCAAAATCCCTTACCAAATATCTCTTAAACACTCCATAGAACACTATTAAAAGGGCATCTTTCATTTGCTATAAATATCCATTCACCCTCCGAGTCATATGTCTTTATTCCGACTAATAACAATTTAAGCAATTATGTGACGAACCGACAAAAGGAAGTTTTGTACACCGTGCGATCCCCCGGGGCACACGGCCCACATTATTGCTTTATAGTGATTTACTACCGCTACCGATTTTATTTGAATGTATATGAACGTTTTTGTATCTGAAATTATCATTAGCTTAGTCTTTTCTTAATTTTATCATACATCGTTATTCATTTTCGTTTTACGCAGTAGCATTTTGTGTTTAAACATGTTATTTTTTAACAATGATGACAATTTTTAACTAAAATATTTGAGTAAGTACGAATACCGACAACAAAATTATAATTTATTTTAAGCAGTTTAAGGAGTTTTTTTTTTCATTATTTTTTTTTTGTTTAAAGCACACAATTAAAATTTATCATTTCATTAATATTTATTTTTTCCTCCATAAAATACAAGAACTAATTGCGGCAAAACTTATGGTAAGTATTACCATTATGGTTAGGAAAAGTAAAATCAATTACTCGCTCTCTTATTCTCTTAGTTTTACATCTTAAGGTAAATACAAAAATTAAAATAAATAATAACTTTAATGCTTTAAAGTAGGTACCTTCCTATTCTTGCTTAGAAGTAAAAGACTTCTTTTTGGCCGATTTTGATCCATTGGACGGTTTTTCAAGATTTTTTCTTAACGAACTTGAATTTTCTACTCCGTGAAATTTGAATGTTTCCTCGAATTTAAAATAGTTTCTTTCCATAATACATTATTTTCTAAATACTATCCAAATATTCAAATAAACCTTTATTGTGGCAATATTTGTAATTAAACTATAGCGTTATTTTAACTGCAGATAAAGTATAATTTTAATCGTACCAAAACAATACAAAGCCAATTCTATTTTACTTGCTGATTTTACAAATTTGTCTTCTAAAATAATGACTTTCTCTGATCCTCTAACGTAATCTTTACTTTAAGATCAGATGAACATCAATATCTCTAAAGAGCTTTTATTTACTTTCGATAAAATATCTACCTATTTCTTATATCTTTCAATGAGTTAACTACATGCAGTAATATTCGTTTCCATAAATGTCCTTTAAAAGAATAAATAAAAAGGTAAATAATTCTCTAAACACTTGTCTTGTTTGGATTTTTAAAACTTCAAATAAATAAAACATAAAAATAAATGGTTCAAGTGGAAACTTAAAAGGGACTCAAATGGTTTGTTTTGACTACTTATGCTTGAACAGGGTGATAAAAAATTATCTATAACCGTAGCTTCAAAGTCTCCGAAAAACACTCCTTAATAAAAAGCGTAAATAATTGTTACATTTGATTACTTTTTACCTTGACATTATACAATTCTATATTTGTCTATCTTTGAAGATTTTTAGTTTTCTAAAATCTTGAATTGAAGTGAATTCCTGAATAAAATTGATTCTTCATCGTTGATTGACACAAATTATGTAGAAGGTTTTTATAACATTACCTACCTTTCACTAATTCATTACTTCACCCAACCTTTCATTACAATTTACATCTAAAACATGCTCGTGTAAACGATTGGATGAGAACTATTCATTAGCATTACTAGAACTAGACAGTCGACATCATTAAATGAGCTTCAAACGATAAACATCGGTCGTTACTCTGTCACGGCCCCTGCACTAACTGCCGCGGTACTCCACGCGTGCAACCTTTTTACATAACTGCGCTCTTTTTTCAAAATATTTCTAATTTGAATTTCGTGAGCAGAGACATTGGAAAGTTCATTAAGCGCCTTTAATTTATGTATGCTCGAATACCAAATTTGCTTTAGCATTTTGGCGCCCACTTTGACGCAAAATGCCGCCTTTTTTATGTATCATGAAAGCGCATTCTGGATATAAGATTGAAAATGTCTAACCATTATCGTTATTTAATTCGTTACAATGAATAACTAAATCATTCTATTCGTATAATCTGAAGGTGTTTGAAATAATAATGGATATAATTAATACGAGTAATGGATATTATAATAATGGATACTATGGATATAATTATTATTAGATATCTATGAAACACGCATTTTTATAAAACTGTATCCTCTTTGTACCATAGGCATGCCAAAAAAACACATTAATTTGTTTAAAATTATTACATCGATTGCGGCTAAAATATCCGAAATTCAGCCACAAAAAATATTCAGAATGTAACTGGCCGGCAAATCGAATTCCCAACTCCGTAGCGATTACAGTATAAAAAACAAACCGCATTGAAGTAATTCACGAATCGATAACATTATAAAAACTGTTGGTGGCGGTCAACGGGGCGTAAAACCAGAAGGAGCTAGAACTCCGTGTGAACTGCCGTCGTGAGAATGTGGTTTACCCATGATTTTGTATCATTTTGGCAGTTTATCTCATAGTTAACGCCTAAATTAACAGTTCTTTTGTTTAAACTAGAAAAAAACTATTGGTATAATAACACAAACTTTCTACTAAAGCAAGAAAATGACAATTATTTTATATCCCTCTGTTCATTTTACCTCAAATGATTGGATCATAGTCTAAATCTGCCCAAATTATTTATAAAAAAAAGAACTATTTAACCGGATACTTATCCTAATTAAGAGGCAAAAACAGAAACATTGTCACGAGCCATTACTACTCATTCGGTTGTCTGTCGGTAGAGCATCAATCGGCCGTAGCACTAAACCAGCCGTTCATCTGCGACGCCGCTTCAAAGTGTTGTGATGCCGCTTGATTACTTACAATACTAATTCTTTTAATGAAAGAAATATGACTAATAACAGTATTTATTTTTGTATTCGTAATATATATTTTTAGAAGTTTAAATAACTATTTTCTACGTTCCACTGGTAATATAAAGTTGTCATGACAGAAAAAAAGAACTAAGCATAATTATATATTCTAATTAATTATAATGTACATTATACATTAATTCGTTTAATAATGTATTTTTTGTAGTTTAACCTAAATGATAGAGTCCTATGGGAAGCTACTACCTTGGCACTCTACCGCTAATGCATTGTACTATGAATAAATGAGTAATGTAATATGAAAATAGTATCCTCGTTAATAGCTAACGTATGCATATCTAATAAAACATGTGTATTGAGACGGAAAGACGGAGCGTTCATCAACTGCCACAATATACTAGCTAACTACCACTTGTGACAGTGACACAATGTTAAAGTAACTTTTAAGAGTGACTAAAATGTGATGCACGTTTGAAATAATACTGCATTGTACCTACACATTATATTTTTTACATTTTTTACAATTATAGATATGAAAAATTCATTAAATAACGTGTTTTTCACGTATATAATAACCAACCAACCCAATAAATGGTATAACGTTAGCGCTTCTATACTATTATGGGTTGCCATAAATATTTTTATTTATATGTAAAGTATGTACGTCTCAGACCGTAATTTAAATGTTATTATGTAAGTATGTGCACTCATGTACGAGTATGTATGTATGTATGTATTACTTTACACCTGTGCGAAAACAAGAATCACTAAAATATTTTCCAATAGTTTATTATCCGCATTAGGAATAAAATAAATATGTATCTTATTCTTTTATAAAACCTAGTCAAAACTTAACTAGCGACTCACCCTCACTCCGCTCGGGTTCGTCCCTAGTTACGTATAAACGTTTAGGAGGTATAACCAGTTATCATCAACATACAACATTTCATCAAAATCTGTCCAGTGATTTTCTCGTGATGCGTTCCCAGATAGACAGACAGACAGACAAAAATTCTAAAAATTATAGATTTGGCCTCTGTATCGACAATAACGACTATTTCGATAAGATTTTCCAAAAAATATTTAATGTACAGATTCGACTCAGAATTATTTTATTATATGAGAAGTATAGATGTTTTAAAAATCGATTAAATGAGATATACAGTTTAAAATAATTTAGAAAATACAAAAATATGATGAAGTTGTTAAATATTTATTAAATCGCTAGTCTTTTATATAAGTACAAGTTAAGATACAAATGAGGATAACAAAAATATGACTATGAGCAGTTAATAAGACGTATGTCGAGACAGCGTCAATCGGCCGTGGAGATAAACCAACCGCTCAGCCGAGACGCCGCTTTGTAACTGTTTTGATAATGCCGCTTGATAAAATATGTAATGCTAAATATTATCTATACTCTATAGGCGTAGGTTACAGTACGATAAAATATCATGGATTTTTTTATAACGTTCAGGTAATTTTAAAATAAGGTAGCTAAGCTTCTAGTGCTTATCAATTATGCCTTGAGCTTATCTGTTTTTAGATTATATTATATTTAAAAAAATAAAAAAATATTGTATGGTCCAATTGACTGACTTAATACTTAAAAGTTAAAACTCAATTTGTATTATGGAACTAATAAGTAGATACTTACATATATAGCAAACTGTTGACTTACTCTTCACTCGGGTGCATATATGTAGGTATTCCTTAATACCTAGCAATGGCCTATACTACCTAGCAATAGTTATTCCAGATCATAATCTATTTGTAAATTTTATCTAAACCCGTCCAGCCGTTTCAGTGTATACGGATAACAACACACGCGCACACATTAAAACTTTTCCATTTATACTATAGGTACATATAATAAAATTGTACAGAGTCCGAATATATAGTTTTTAGAATTTTTGTCTGTCTGTCTGTGACCGCATCACGGAAAAACCACTGGAGGGGTTTTTATGAAATTTGGTATGATAACAGCTGGTTAACCGGGTCAACATATAGGATACTTTTTACTGCGGGAAAATATCTCATCTGTGAGAAATCTATAATAAACGTTAAAACGTAACTAGAAACGAACCCGAGCGTAAAAAGTATAAATTAATAACTATGATAAAAAATAATACATAATTTATCAGAATTAATAATAATTTAATCATCACGTATAAATAATTATTTTTTAATGAAAATATTATTAAGATTAAAATAAATAGCATTCAATATTATTCATTTATAGCAAAACAAAACAAACAGACTTACAAAACACTGAAACTAACAATTAATATCCCCACTTCCAATCATAGGTTCGCAACAAACTTCACGGACTTCTGAATAACGATACTCATTTAGAAAAAAAAAACTTTAACAAACGTTGAAAAAACGCCGCTATGAATAACAAGTAAAGAATTACAGTCATTAATATCGGTGCGATCATTCATATGCATGCGATCTTTTTGTACGCTGTTATTACTACTTATTACATTATGATTAGAGAACTGATATTTTACACCTATTATTATACCTGATCCATCAACTAATGTTTTGATACTTATTAATAATGGAAAAACATTGATGTGCATATTAAATAACCAATTTTGATACTTACATATCTCTTCAATGTTGGGGTCTATCAAGACTTAATATTATTCATTATAGATACCTACCTATAATACTTATATTATTAATAAGTAAAAATGTTTATCCGTTGCTTACTTTAATCTTCATTTATATAGTAAAGAAGCACCTGATTGATGTTGTTATTTGATGTATGGATATACAAATATACATACATACATAATATTTAGTATTAACATTTAATACGAACTATTTATTTCGCTACATGTCCTTTGATATGATATAAACCATATTATCCAAAAGACAGTTATTTTATAAATAATAATTTATATATAACTTTATATAATTAAGTGTCTTTGTAATTTCCTTTAGTGTAATTGACTTTAAGCCCAAGATTCCGAATTATTAAATTGCTAAATCGCTGTCAGCGTTTCTTCCATCCACAAAAACCCAATGAATCACACGTAAGTTCTGTTTCGCCACGCTTTTTTCGCTACACTAGAACGTGGCTAAAGCTTCACTAAATAGCTTTTTCTTCACCGTATCATTTCTTGTGTGGTTCGTGGCAGGGTATTCAATTTATTCCCGTTAAGGTAAAAATGTATGGTTAATTATCAATTGTATTTTATCAATCTTGCTCAGGTGTATCCTAACTTTTTAAGCAGTTTATAAGATTATGAACAAATAGCGCTGGTATTCTTTTAATTAAAAAGTTTTTATAGTAATTTTTGGTATATATAAAAACTTGTTGTTACTTATCAACGCTTGTACGTTATTTACATAAATAAATAATCATGACATTTTCATTCTAGAGTGAACTAGAAGTCTATCCAATCCAAACATTCATAACTCGGAGTCAAACCAAACAAATATATGGACTAAACAGATTAACTGTCAACTTAGTATACTGCACAAAATGCAGTTATATTCATTCACATACAATAAAATAACACTTTATAAGCCTACTTCGTGCGTATCGATCGTTACAAGGCCATTGAGTCATCGACAAAACATTACCAAGTAACGAGATACAGAATTACTATTGATTGCTTCTACTTTTCATCACCTCACAGACTTACTCTTTAACTTATCGATGTAAAATATAAAAACTTATTTTATATAATTGATATATAATTAAAACAAAAAACAATGGCAAAAAATGTAGCCTATATCATCCGGACAGTAATAACGAATTGATTGATATCTTATTCATCGAAAATGGATGAGCACACATGTCTATGTAAATGTATGTATGTCTTTAAACGGTGGAACATACGTCAATATAAGTCAATACAAACAAGCATACATGACTGCTTAAAACATAACCCTTCTTTTTGGCTTTAATGTAGTCGGGTAAAACACCAAACATATTTCTATCCTTACCTATAGGACATTGTACTCTAAACTTCTGAATATCTCTATCAATTTGAAATACTATGCCTATAGAAATAAGTGTTGAAGTGAAGTAATTAGATTTATACGTGTAAGAGTACCCGGGTCAGATGTTCGACTCGCACAAACACTCAAGTACGTGATGTTATTGAGGAATTAATTAAGTACAACGATCGTGACAAGTTAAAAAGAGGAGGCTGGAGGGAAATCAATAAGGTAATCATGACGGGCGGGCGAAATCGAGAATGCCTGGTATGTGACTCGAACAGAAAGGTGGTAGTACATTCCAATTCTAGTCCTTTTTAAAAAAACTATATGCATCTGATATATTTATCATGTTATAAAATAGTGATGGCATATTTATATTATCAAAAGATAGATCCTACAATAATCATATATTATATATGTAACGTGAATAATCATATTTATTTTTGTGTTTTTGTAATATATTATCTTATAAATATTTGAACAAAATATTTCAAATAATTTTCATTGTCATGTTTTTTTTATATGTTTAACTTAAGCCAACTAAAATTAATTCAAGTGCAAAACTAAAGTAACTTTTTTGATAATTGCCTCCTTTACAAAAGACCTCATTCGAAAAGAAGGACGATGGTCAATTTTTATTAATGACTTGTTTTCATAACAGCTATTATTTTGAATACACAAAAGGAAACTGATTTATAAATCTTTTCCGATTATTATTTAGATATTAATTGAAGGTTTGATATAAAGCGAATTCCACTAAATATTTCCTCCGATTAATATAACATTAGAACATTTCATATATAAAAATCACATCAGCTGCGATCAAACGTTAACAATGTGCCATGACTGATTGAGTATTTTTTGCGACCAAGTTGTGCTTTGTTTCCACTGAATATATAACGCGATATAATGCTTTAATTTAGTACACATACCTTGCTTAAAAATAGAAATAATTTTTCAAAATGACATTTATATACATATAAATTATATATTTTTAATTTTATGTTTAAATATTATTTTCCTAGGTTTATAATGATACGTAAGAAATATCTTAAGCCATCTCTAGCGCCAGATGTAGAGCAAACTTTAAGGTCGTATTTTGACTTAGCTCTTTTTTAGTACTTTAGGTGTTTTATTCAGTCCTAATTGAGCTCCGAATTCGCTAAGGATGCGATTAGCCCGTGATTAATAAAACCGATTTAGCTTTGCCGATTGCTTAGGACCGATTTTAAATAAATTGTTCTCTTTATTTCGACATTTATAAAATTGGATGTGACTTCCAACGAATGGAATTGCAACGTAATTAATGATTAGATTTGTTTTTTATTTGCAACATCTTTTATATCACAGAAATGTTTGGGTACCTGCGATAAAGGAAAATGATTTGTGTTAGTCATATTATGTCTATCTACAATTATAACATTTAAATTAGAATATAAATGAACATAATGGCCACTCAATATTTCTTTATAAATATATAGATTTTGAATTCAACAATGAATTGAGAATTGAATTCAAACGATTCATAACTTTAATAAAGTTTTTAATTTGTTTAAAATAATTTGCAATATTTCAAAGTAGTAAAAGTATAATTTGAACTTTTATATTCCTCGTGAATGTGGTTCGAGTAATTGTATGTTACAATTTGAAAGAGAATTCCGATTGTCTGACAGTGCATAGGCAGTTAGACTTAACGACACCATGTTGGACGTAAATGTTATTTTATTATTTTATTAATATCTGTGGTTCACCGCGGCCTAAGTGATCTCACGAAATAAGAACTTCATGGTGGTTGTAATACGTATTCAGCTTTTTAATTCTTACTATAGCTTATTGAATTGTGTAGCACAGATTATACATAGTCATATTGAAAAGGAAGGAAAATAATACTCTAAAAAAAATTATTAGTAGGTACATAAAATCGTACATATTAATTAAATTTTAGGATATAAAATATAAATAATAATTATCATACTTTTTCAAATTTCAAATTTTAAACAATCGATAAAGAAATATTGTATATTCCTATTGCATTTACATTCAGTATGAAACGACATAAACATTTTAAAACATTAACAAGTTAATTACAAAAAACAATTACACGATTTCAGTGCATAGCGAAATTACGCAGATAACGATAGAAATAGGACAGCTTGCGATATTGCGATAAGTTACTTATTGTTGGGTAGTTCATTTCCGCTGCAGTACCTAAATGCGAGTACCTACATATGTACCTATGTCGCAACGTACATTACACCCGTTATTCTAAACTTAGATAACACCAAAATAATTATTCCAATAGTATTTTTCAACATTGTAACTGATTGCTTTCTTTCTAAAGATCTGGCGAAGAGCCCGTATATTATTGTGAGCTCGTTAAAATGCAACGAGTCCTGGTGTTTTTATTATACGCTTTTACGATGGAAGAGTTACATTTTAGCGCTGCGGGCACTTTATTACAGTGCCATAGACTCGAATAATGTTTTAGTATCTGATAACGAGTTAGAACGTTTCTTCTACACACATACTTTCATACAATATAGACATAAAACCTACTTTTTTACTATCGTTTTATTATAGGTACTTTTAATTAAACTAATTCTAGGCGTTAACTACTTTTTCTAACACATTAATAGTTATACCATTAACAGTTTAATTAATTGCACCATTACTGTATTAAATGCAAGTGTAAATGAGTTATGAAAATTAAACATAACATTTTCTTTGTTTCAGATGGTCAGTCAAATCACCTAAACCTCTTCAATTCGAGGCCACAGCCGAAAAAGAAGCGAAAATCGAGAACAGCGTTCACAAATCATCAAATCTTTGAACTTGAGAAACGATTTCTTTATCAGAAGTACCTGTCTCCAGCGGATAGAGACGAGATAGCGAGCTCTCTTGGACTGTCTAACGCTCAGGTCATCACATGGTTCCAGAATAGGCGAGCAAAACTCAAGCGAGATATGGAAGAACTAAAAAAAGACGTCGAAAGTGCTAAAGTACTATCCGCCCATAAAAGCTTCCTTGAAAACGTTACAGATTTGGGAATTCTAAAGAAGAAAGCTATGAGTATAGGCGCGAGTGAGGAAGCTGCGACGAATCTCGTAGTGAATGCGTCGAAATGAAACGAGATGGCGCGTTCTATCGCGCCAGATGCCTACGATCGACGACTACTCGATTATTAATCGGCATCATCGATACAATCGATACAGACTTTAATCGACAATGTGTTTAAATGGACCTAGTGACGTTACTCTATTTCCACTAATCTAGCTAATGTACTTCACTATTTAATACTGTAAATAGATTAGTTCGATTGTACAAAGCTTCGTTCGAATAAATGTGATAGTTTCTATTTAAGTACTTAATATTTTATAGAATATATTCCTAAATTATTTATTGTGGGTTATATCGACTGGCATTTAGAAAAGCAATATTTAAAAGTGTACGAAGTTTACCAATAATATGTTATTATAAAATTCTGTCAGTGTGCAATATAAAGAAATAGTAAGTTTATTACCCATTCGCCAGTGATGATACCTAGGTGTAAATATTATTTCATGTATAGTTATTGATATTAATGTTATTTTGTAGTTTTTAGTAAATGAATACAGATTTATTAGAGCATAGAGCGGCTAATATAAAAGTAATTTTAATTAGCGAACCGTTACTGATTGTATTAGTTTGCTTAATTAAATTAAACAATCTACTGCCACTGTTCCAATACTTATGTACTTATTCTTATTTATTTTACAAATGTATATCCATTTTATAGTGCTTGGTTAGATGTATAAAAAGAGCCACATCGTTTTGTGCAATTCAAAAAAAATATAGTCCTCTATGTAAGGGCGCGCGTCTAGGGCAGCCGATCAAAATATTTAAAAAGTATTTTGATAACGTAGTAGTAACACTTGAAACCGTCAGATTAAGGTATGGTGGACTAATTAGGTACATCCTGAAAAGTGTGCAAATCAATAATCTGCCGATTTCCACAAGCCGAAGAGGCAAAAATCGTACATAAACTTTATAGTTGATTTTTGCCTCTTCGGTTTCTTCAAATCGGCAGATTATTGAATTGCATTATTTATTTTGATCGGCTGCCCTAGACGCGCGTCCTTATATGTATAGAGGATTTATATTATCGTGGAGGTACTCAACAGAGTGCAAGGTATCCCCCTTATGTTAATCTACCTTGCTTGAGTAACAACAAAAATCCCCTCTTGGGCTCTCCTACTATATGTAGGATGTTAAATAATAAAAATACATCTACTTGTGAAACATGACTGATTGAGCACTTTTTTAATTTAACCACGTAAATGAAAAAACAAACAACAGTTTAAATTATTAGTATAACCTTATATAACACAATCAGTTAACAGCTTAGTCACGCAAAAGTTATACAAACATATAATATTATAACTGGTCACGATATACGGAATAGTGAGTTTTATGAAGAAAATTTGAATATTCTGTAATAAATCAACACGCGAAGATTGGTATATTATTATGAGAAGTATACATTTTTCTAATTATAATAATTGGCATTACTTTTTACCTAAAAAGAAGTACTCCGATTGCACAATCACTTAAAAATGGTTATAACTCATAGATAGATTTTTAATTTATTTGATATTTAACAAAATGACTCACAATTACTGATAATTAAAAACATTAAACCGAATTCAGTACATTTCCTCCATCTCTTTCTTAAAGTCAGTCTAAAATAAATATCATTATTTCCAAATAAATGATTTTGGTATGTACTAATTATGTAGAATAAAACCAATACGTATGAAAAATTTTCCTCGTTATGTTGCGTCAAACAAAGAAACGATTTACATATTTTTTCAATAAATAATCAAGAGAATATGTGAGTTCAAGCATGTTATACACTAATACTTTTAGAACGTAGGATTTTTAATAACATTTGAAAACCACAAGAGTTGGTAACATTATTATCTATTTTTAACCGACTTCAAAAAGGAGGAGGTTCTCAATTCGATTGGTATTTTTTTATTTATAGCCAGCCGATACAAATCAGTATAGTTTTCGAAAGACGTGTGAAGTCCGCCAACCCGCACTTGGCCAGCGTGGTGGACTATGGCCTGATCCCCCTCGTATCGAAGGGAGGCCTGTGCCCAGCAGTGGGACGTTAAAAAGGGCTGAATACGATACAAATCAAGGCACATCGACTTCGAAAATATCTGATTAGGTATCTATAGTAAATGAAAACTACCAATCAGTAATTTTTTACATTTTATTGTTTTTTTTTGAAGTCTGTTTTTATTTTTTCTTAAAAAGTTTTTATTTATTAGCTATCTATTTTAAAAATATCGAAATTCGTTCTAGCCTTCGAATGTCATTAAAAGTCTAAAATATTAGCACTAAAGATGGATGATGATGGATAAACTTGGGCGGTAGATTGTACCATATAAACTGATTTGACTAAGTTACTTAAATGTTATTTACTGATTACCATGTTTATTGACAAGATTATCTTATTTAACTTTTATTACTTGGATTAACAACGGGCTATTTTGTAAATATTTATTGTATATATGGACTGTTTTACCATTTAAAAATAATGTTTTTTATATATTATACAAAACTTCTTTTAGTATCTAATAATTAATCAGGTAGTGTCTGTACACGAGACTAAATTTTTAGTAAAAAAAAATAAAATTAAAACCTTTTCCTACACCTTAAATCTTCAAAGTAATAAGAAATACTCTTTCGAAAACATGAAATTATTTTATAATTTTTTGAAATGGCAAAACAGACTATATATAAAAGTTATCTTGTTCCTACTATAGATACTTAATGTTAAAGAGTAACACAATAGCCGCACGTTATGTGTGCTTTTGCAAACTATGTGAATATTACTTTATGTAAATAAATAATAAATTTATGTGTTCTAATATTTATGTTTGTTTTATACCCTTGAATAACCCAATAGTTTACATTAATTTTTAATTAATCAAAAATCTGTTAAAATGAATGACTCAATAAAACGGCATAATATATTCTTTAAACATAGGGAAAGAAGTCATAATTATAATTAATTTATTTTACTCGTAGATAAAATCAACACAAGAACAGTATATCGATGTCTATTTAGGATGTGACCAACTTACATTCTTTTGTTTTTTAAAAAAGCAAAATTGGCTTTCAAAAAGGTTTTTTTTTTATGGTTTAATTGGTCATAGTAATTATAAATGTAAGGCTAAATGGACGGTAACCTGGATGCAAAGTATGCAGTGGTTTTCCATACCTAGCTATAACATTACCTACCTATATAGTTAGGGCCAGATTTATAGAATGACAACAGAGAGAGAAATATGAAATCACGTAAAATTAGGTAAATAAAAAGATCATATAGAAAACTAGCGACTCACTCTCACACCGCTCGGATTCGTCCCTAGTGAGGTTTTTACGTTTAGTATAGACTTTTCAGAGATGATATATTTTTTCGCAGTAATCCTATATGTTGACCTGGATAGCCAGCTATCATCATACCAAATTTCATCTAAATCTGTCCAATGGTTTCCTCGTGATGCGTTCCCAGACAGACAGATAGACAGACAGACAAACACACAGACAGACAGGCAAAAATTCTAAAAACTATAGATTCGGCCTCTGTAGTGTAATAATGTAATGTAATAATGACTATTTCAATAAGATTTTCCATATAATTTATATAATGTACAGATTCGACTCAGTATTTTATTATATGTATAGGTCTATCTAGAGCCCACCATCAACCATGTATCAAACGCATTAAAAATCACAGTTATAGGATTTTTTTAAAAGTCAAATCGATTTTTATCTTAATCATACGAAGTTACGTCATTTCAGCATGTTAATAGGCTTATTTGTAGGGCTACCACTGCCTTGCAATAGAGTTCAGTTGCATTTGCATTTCCAACATGATTACCACTTACGGTGAAGAAAAACATCATGAGGAAATATACATGTCTGAGAGAAGTTAGGAAATTTTCGAAAGTCATGTGAAGCCTTCCAACTCGCACTTGGCCGGCGTGTTGGACTATGGCCTTATCCCCCTCGTATTGAAGAGAGGGGGATCAGCAGTGGGATGTTAAAAACGGCTAAATATAGATTTGAAACTTAGGTTCGCAAATTTATTAATGATTTTACTGAAAGATGCTAGTAAATTACTTTTTATCATGAGTATTACTTTTATATTCATTAAAAATCACCTTTTTTTTCGAAGGTTTTCGAAAGTTTTCGAAATTTCGAAGGTTTTCGAAAATTGCTTATTCGCCTAGTAACTAATTGAAATTAGACAAAAAGCCTTTTTCCAACAATAAATTATGTACTCCTTTGCCTCGTTTTTTTAATATCCTTACACTGTCAAACCAGGTTCTCTCCTTTATTCCTGCGTTACAAAAATTTTATTCACAATTTACCATAAAATATCTCTTCTAAGAGGAACTAAAAAATAAGAGCTTTGGCGAGAACGCTACTACTACAAATCTCCCGACGGTTGTCATAAGAGGTTTATTATGTTATGTTAGTTTTTTACTCCTGAAGTTTAGGTTAACTAGGTTTACAGTTGTAGGTTATTTTTTTTATTCCATCGCGTTGAAACTGCTGGATGGATTTTGATGAAATTCAGTCGAAGAGAGATTATAACCTGAAGTAACACATAAGCTAGTTATTGGCACCTACGAACATACATAAGCAAAGAAAATCCCTAGTCCATTCATAATAATTAAAAATTTTAATAATAAATACAACGTTGATAATTTCTACATAATTTGCATTATCTCCATATCGAGGCTATCGACTTCACATCTATCCCATTACAAAGTTAACTATACATACATGTATCAATAGCAGGAGTCAGGAGATTAGATTTCGAAAAGAACCGCTAGTGAGCAAAATCAAAGCTGCAATCTATGACAAAAAATATCGATGGTGCACGGAAACCCATCTAGTAGATACTAGCGACTCACCCTGGCTTCGCTTCAGTTTCGTTTCTAGACAAGAACAAATCTATCCCACGGGAACCGTACATTTTTCCGGGATGATATAGGTATAGCCTATAGCCTTCCTCAGTTAACGGTCTATCTAATGCAAAAAGATTTTTTCAAATCTGATTAGTAGTTCCTGACATTTGCGCGTTCAACTAAACAAACAAACTCTTCAGCTTAATAATATTAGTATATATTGAATATACTAAAGTATTAGTTTGCTTAATAACAAAAGGAGATGGTTTTTGCAAAGAGATTTTTATTTTAGTATAGAGCCACATAGAGTTTATTTATTTTTAAAACTCATCTACAATAAGAATAATATTAAAACGTCTCCTAGTTGTATGTAAGTAAACTGAATGAAGCATCAAATACCGCTAGTATTTGGGAATTATCGTGTGAAATCCATTCGCTACGTCGAAACCAACGTGTTTGTACAGCAGTGTTTGATGTCCGCGTCGCGTGCCGAGCTGGCGTGCTGTAAGGGGCGCGGCACACAAGAAAAATAGTTAAGCTTACATAGTTTAGTGGATTACATTTATATAAAAAATTAAAAGCACTTGTTCAATTATTTCTATCTGGATATTAGCACAGACTACTAGTTCATACACTCGTCTAACGAAGGTATCTAGACAGGACAATCTTGTGGGACGAGCGGGGTGTAACACACATGAATGATATGTGAGACCCGACTCCCATACATTTTACATGATAGGAAAACGCTTTGGGGTTGAGAAGTATACCTAACTGTAATTTGCTACGAGATGATAGTATAGTGCTTTAAATTCGCTTGTTCGTCCTGATAATCCTTGCAATTGACAGCATTTCCGTTAAAATCACAGGTGACAGTAGATGGTGCCTACTGTATGATTTTTTATACTGTAATAAGAGTGGTAAGACAGACTTGTGGCTACGTTACTCTCTCTAAGTGTATTAAACTATATTTTAACCGTCTGGGACAGCTGGATTTATTGGTAAGTTCAAATCTAAATTATTGCTGTATTGCCATTAAAATTGCACTATTATCTCATGGAACGCAGTAGCAGGCAAAAACTATACTATATGTGTCTTAAACATTTTATTCTGTGATCGGTGTACATTATTTATAGGTACGTGAGGATAAACATTTAAAACTTCTTTATAAACTTTTGCATTTACAATATTAACAGGAAACTATTAGCATCAATCCGATTTCCTTAAATCGCTAATTTTATACTACTCAAATTTCAAATCAGAGACAATATCTACTCTACTACATTAATTGTTCTACGTATAAAAAGCTTCAGGCAAATATATTCAGTATAGTGTAAATCACCCCTTATATCAATTTACATGAAATTTCAAAATTCAAATTGTTAAAACTGTACGAGAATTGGTTACGGCCAAAGTTTGTTATTCGTTAATTGGTCACAAGATAGCGCTCAAACCATTAAAAGTTAAGCTCCTATTGCATTTAAACTTAATTCAAATATAGGTCTTGTTAAAATAGCTGGAAACTTGACACGAATATGGCGTTTCGGTCACTTTTAAATATTTATAATATTTATTGGAAGTTGTTAAAGCGTTAACTATAGTCAGTACGTTTAAGCATTATGAACCATGAACAATAAATAATTGCTTCGATAAATATTGAAAACAACTCCTTTCCTTTGTTTTATATAATGCTCTATAACACGTTTATTAAAATAAAACACGTGTGCGCGTCAATTATAAACAATTATTTATTTATTTTTAGCAAAGTATAAGTACCTAATAGCGATCCGCCCTAGCTTTGTTCAGGCGCGTCCCTATAATAATAACTTTCCGCGCAAGACGCGATTTATTTTAATTTTTTTTTCGTCGACTCACGTCGGAAAATTGGTGTCCTTAAAGAGCCCCTTTATTTTATCCGACTAATAAACAGAATATTGCTCATAAAGAGACCGACACTATTAAATTTAATTATATTTTAAATATCCGAATTTTTCCCTGTAGATTTGATGATAAACCTTCTTTCTCTAACTATTTATATCTATATAGACAGATAAAGTTCTAAATTTAACCATACCTATTGGAAATGGACCACTAAGAAAGATTTTTTCGCAATACTATCTTTAGATATGTGAAAATAGAAGGGAAAGAGTTAGGTTAACGTAAACTGGTTAAGTTAAATATTTTTAAAAGAAATATCTCAAAAAAGTGCAGCATACGTGCAGCGCCATCTAGAGTAACGCAGAGAAATTGCGTATCTTTAGTACATTGTGTTTTCCAATATACTTTTCATAATTTTACCAATATCTGCATTTTTACTGTTGCACAAACCTTTTGAACCTGATTTTATATATTTTCTTACCTTCCTTAATTTCATTAATAGTCACAAAACAATAAGGTCTCTTTTCTAGTCTCTTAACTCAGCTTGGTTTTTACTACTATATCCTCTGGTTGCTGCAATATGATATTACATGCATATGATTTGATGTTAATGTTGTAGGTATAATAAGGCACAGCAAGCAAAAAAATGTTATTATTTAGACATTATTTGTCATTTATGAGTTCCACATTCATCATCATCAAATCAGCCATCATAGTACCTAGATACTAAATTCTAAATTCATAAATGTTTTTAAATTAATGTAACAGTTAAAAGAGAAGCTAACAAAAATTGTTAACTAAAGGATAAGGTGTGTTTTTAATATTATTTATTGATCTAATAATTTAATTTTAATCGTCACCATATTTAAACGTCTTCAATTTTTTATCTTGAATAGAGAAAACAAATTATACATTTTACGCGAGAAAATGCGGCTTTGTACAAACATAATTACGTATAAGTAAAAGAAACCGCAAAGAAATTAAACAATTGTGTTGTTTGAAAAAAAATTACACAGGCAAGACCTGTTAATTTGTGTTCTATAACAATTAGAACTGGCCATATTGATTTCGCGAGTTCCATTTTTAAATTTTAAAAATGCTTTCGGTGTCTTTGTTCGAACGTTAATACTATAATTTTGAGGTCAGCACGCGTGATGGCGGGCCCGTAACGTTGCTTTGTAAAATGTGACCAATTTAACTACGCCCTTCGGCGATATATGAAGGCAAAAGTTAAAATTCACACGAAATTATGTAAGCAATTTTAACCTTATACTTCTGTGTTATAAAGTTGTTTTTTGTATAATGTATTCCAAACTTAATACTATGTTCGGTGGTGCGCCTCTAGACTCATCTTTTAGCAAACCCAAGTAAGACGGTAACTTTAATGCAGTGGTATTATAAAACAGTTGTTGATTTCGAATGTAGCAATTGGATATAATTATTACGAAGTACAATCAAAGGATGTTATTATGTTCCATTTGTTTTTAAAACTGTAATGAATGGCGGCTTGAGGTGTTGCAAGACTTGAAAATTACCGTCGCATTATTAAAATATTAAATATAATTTAGATAATTAGGCACCTACCTATATTATTTCATGAATGTCATTCAATATTCCATTTAATTTATGTGTACAGCCTTTAGAATGTTTTAAATAGATACACAAACTAAACAGTTTATATTAACGTTAAATAAGTAAATTGTTACAATTTACTCTTTATGTTGATACTTGTAATAATATGTGTATTTTGTTAAGCAGCTCTATTATAATGTCACTTTAAAACTAAATTATTTAAATTAATAGGTTAATGTTGATTTTTATTTTTAATTAACGGAAATCTAATTAATCACTATGTATTCTTAAACGTATAGTAGGTATTATTATTTGTGTTGCGACATAATAGTACGTTTATATTTTTATAATATACTCATAATATGTACATGATATTTTTTTTTTTTATATTTCTGAAATTATACTTCTTTTGGGACGTTTGGAAAAAATTGTGAGAATAAAATTTTTACGATGCGTGCGCACACCGACAGCCAAAAAGCGACATAATGAAGTTAGCTAATAACTATTTGTTACCATGGTAACCGTTGTTATGGTCTGAGAAATGATATATAATATTATATTCTTTCCTTAAATGATATTCTATAAATACATGATTGTACCTAATATGCCTAGTATGCCTTATTTATTTATTTTGTTAATTTATCATTCCTTTTACAAACAGAGAGTACGGGATGAAATCTTTAGCAATTTTTGTTCTGTTACACCAAAGAAGTACCTATAACTTCTTACGTGCGTACACACACACGTTTTTTTAATAATATAGGAACTACCTACATTTGCCTAACATATTTTAAAAACAAAAATAATACCACAGTGTACTAAAAAATTAGACTGTGATAATACATAGCTTAATTCAATATAAACAGAACATAAATTCAAATAAAACATTAGTTATAGTCATTAATGAAAAGTCGATTACAGTTTATAATGAAAGTGGCGTTATAATTAATTAGACAGCACGCGCTGCCGCGGGCGCAGCAGTTGGCTATCTTGTGCAACTTACATTTGTAATACTTAACCAAATGTTAAACGTTAAAATCAACACCGTAAAAAATTTAATATTCTTAATATTTTTATAGGTATTTCAATTTGGTGCCAAAAGTTCTGTCTTGCATTTACATTAAAAATAGCTCAAAAAGTTTTATACAGTAAAGTAATTTAAGTTAAATATAACTTTTAATTAAGTTTAAATATAGGTTTTAATAACTATTCACTTTATACATACACTAGCGACTTACTCTCGCTTTACTCGAGTGCTTCTCGAAATGTCTTCCTGCCATACATTTTATTGCTCCATTTCAAACCGTTTAGACAGCGTACGCCAATAAAGCAACGTAACGTCAATATTTTTCCAACTTCAATTAATCCCTCCCGGACAAATTCTAAGAAATCCGTGCGAATTTCCGAGAATTCAATTGTTATCTAGCACACCGGTGTGCTCGCGGTCCGCGAGGAGTTAAAATTAGTATGATTTCTGACAGTACCTAAATCTAATACCTTTAAACCAGCAATTCTTGTATATTTATACCGGCGATCTCGGAAACGGCTCTAACGATTTCGCTGAAATTTGGTGTGTGGAGGTTTTCGGGGGCGAAAAATCGATCTAGATTAGTCTTATGTCTGGGAAAACGCGTGTTTTCAAGTTATCATGCGGTTTTCTTTCGCAATATTCCACGCAAAATATTGTCGATAATTTCGCACGCTCGGGCATACGCACCGTGATCAAGTGGCCAAGGTGCAATCGGATACGTATATACGTAAGTTTTTACTTTTATTTATTTTTTTGTATTTACTAAAGTTTTTAGGTTTTTTTTTATCTAAATAGTACGATATAACAAAAAAGAACTCCGAGCGAAGCTCGGTTGCCCAGGTACTACACTTTTATCACAATAAATTGTCAATAGCGCTTAATAGTGATGTAGGTAGGTAATGCAAGTCTATTAATTCAAGAATTTTCAGTAGTTTTAGGGATTACTCCCTACATTCAAACTTACAAACTTTATCGCTTCATACCTTATATTAATATAGATCATAATACCTATTGTAAAAAAAAGAGAAACTTGAAGAATAGAGAGCTAAGCATCTACATTAACGTTACGACTATTATCTTGCAGATAACACCTGTAGTTAAACTTAAATTATAAATCTGACGATACGTTTTAATGATTATGTTTCTTGTCACGTTACTCCTAAATTGCGTACAATATGATGGCAATACGTAATTGCAAAGACGACGGGCACTAAGTGGTTCCTTTCACAAATTTTATTACTACATCATTATCTATTGAGTTAGGGCAAATTGCGCTCGAAAATACGACAAATGTTATATGACTATTTACGCAAACCTCTGATGGCAATACTTATAATTTAGCTCATAATTAAATTGAACAATTTAAATATAAGCCGGCCTTTATTTGCTTGTCAAGTTGTCAGATGTTTATGAACTTTAAAACAGCTGACAAGTGCAAAATATGACATTTGTACTTAAATCTATATTTACTGCTTCTCACTGGTATGATTGCTAATAATTTGCTAATTAACATTAAATAATATTTTCCAAAATTAACAGATCTTTTTGCAAAACGTTTGCCTATAAAAGCAACCAATCCCGTTGGTTTTTTAATATAATTACAGCGAGCAAGTAGTCGTTTTTTTTCGGGCTCAATAACATTGACACATGTTATTTTGAATTAACGATACACAATGTGTAATATATATTTAAATATAGTTCACTTCTACACTACCTACCTTTGAATGATCAAACAATAATTACAATTGTGTAGGCGACAGTACATTTCGAAAGGCCAGTTTCGACATGCTCCACGCTAATCGCTCAATAACCGCCCATTTATATCATAATTGTGCTTTAATAGGGCCCACACAAGAAAAAAACTACTTCATTACGATCTATTGTTGTCATATGGCTTTATGAAATTCGGGTGCTTTACTTTATATAAAATCTCTTGTTCTGTGCAGCTCTGGAAGTTTACATTTATAAATTAGGGTTATTACAAACTAAAACGTTTTACATATCGTGTTATTAAGATAACTTGAATATTGCTGGAACAAAATCTTTATTAGGTATATATCTAATGTCTTAAAATTATTTTTATTACCTTAATAAATAATTAATTATCCATAATTGTACTTATACAATTTTCACTTTACGTCGAATTAGCTTGGAATAACGATAATTAATATAAAATTATTTATACGCATATAGTATAGTACTATTTTTGGATCAAAACCCTAAAACATAAGTTTATTTCTTAGTTACATATCAGTTTGTTGTCAACCTTACTGTCTAGTATGATACTTCTGCCTGCTTTCCAATAATAATAGAGTAACAAATCTGCGGAACGATTTATCATATCGCTGAATTCTCTTGTTAATTCGTCACAGAGGCTTTCGCCCAGGCTCGTCCCGAGGGATGGGAAAAAACTTAATGTTCATCGAATTTAGACTCGGTATCACATAACTGTTGCAATATAGCATGATATTTGCTGAATTCTTTTGAAAATTTGTTACAGTACTGCTTTGGACACCGCTTAGAACAGTGTGGACTATTGGGTCATCGATATTTTATATCTAGTAAATCTATACTAATATTATAAAGAGGTAAAGTTTGTGAGTTTGTAAGTTTGTGGTGTTGCAGGGGGTAAACTCTGGATCTACTGAACCGATTTAGATGAAATTTGGTAAAAAGATAGTTTGAGACCCTGGAAAGGACATAGGATACGTTTTATCCCGGAAATCATCTCTTAAGGGGTTGAAAATGGGTATGAAATTTTGTGTGGGGAATCAAGCTAGGGACGAACCCGAGCGAAGCAAGAGTAAATCGCTAGTCTCTAATAAAAACAAAATATATTTAATTTAAAAAGGAAGAAAGTCGATTTTTTTTCTTATCCTTTAATTGAGTAAGGGCTAAAATTTCCATACAGTAATTTCAGAAGCGTAGTAGCCCGTTGTAAGGCACAATATCGAATTGTGCGTTCAGAAGGCTGACTATATTAGGCATACTTGTACCTATGCACCATAAGTTGCTCTAAGCGCACAAAACCCTTTTCTAGTAGAATATCGATTTTTATAATTCATGTTAATAATGTGTAAACGCCGTGCGTCTTTCTATGATAAAAAACGTAGAAAAGTTAAGTTCCTAAATTAAGCTAAGTAACCTAGCTTATTTTGGAGTCAGCGCCAAATGAAGGTTTAGTTTAGAAGCATATCTAAGACCTATGTAGTTATTGGGAGAGATTAAATATAAATAAAAAAGCCTTATATTTCTTACAAAAAACATACATACTTCTTTATAAATTAGTGACTCGCTCGCGTGCCATTTATTATGTCGTCTACCCACCCGGATAAAATTGGTCACCATCTCTTTCTAGAGCCTGATGACCGACTCCAGAATGTTAGCCTATGAATCAATCGTTTGTCTATCAAACGAGATTTATGACCAGCCCAGCGCCACTTTAGCTTCTTACAGTGACATAGAGCATCAGAAATATTTCTCTATTTTCTAATATTTTTATGATTATTTCGATACGTAAACTTCCAGGTTTGGCTAGCATAAGATAATGATGAAGAGTAAAAGGTTATTTCTTTTCACTGTTAAGTTTTTCGACTTCGTTTTATCCTTTCGTCGAATCTTTTTGTTAGACGTTTTTGAATTACAAAGGGTATTATAAAATTTTCAATACGGTGGTTAAAATGTAATCAATTTAAAAAGAACCTGTAAAAGAAATATCCATTTTAAGTTATTTATAAATATATAATAAAAAAATAAGCTAATTTGCTTAAGTTCAATGGAAAAGGCCAAACAAAAATTATAAGTTTTGAAAGTTCCCGCAACTGACGACGTTGAAATAAAAAAAAATAATCATTAGATGTAACGTACCGCGTCTAAATATGTATAATCATTTTTCGTTTATGTATATGTTGCAATATGGTTACAATGACATCTGAGTAGATACTAAACATAATCTGCCTCGCTCACTCATATAAAGAATAATTATTGTACACCATTGTTTCTCTATCACGAAAATGCTATTTCTATCTGCAATAGAAATTTGAAGACATTATATAAATCGTAATTATTTTTGTAAAATGTACAAGGTACATAATATGACAAGTAAACATTGAAAATTATTTTTTTTTTGTCGCTTCGGTATAGGCCCGATTTTCATTGAAAGTGCGACATCGCCCTAGTGTCGTGGGTTTTTAGACTACGTAGCTGATTGGGATGTCAAAAGACGCGTCTGAATGAGGGCTACAAAATGCAAAAAAAATTGAAAGCACTTAAAAGTTTCTTTTTAATTCGAATAAATGTGAAAAATTCGGTCACTTTTCGCTCGGCTTCGATCAGAAAAAAAAACATATCACGAAAACGAAATAAGATGTCGAAAAAATAAAAAAAGGCCCCTAGAGCTACATTTAAAAAAATATTGGATGTCCATATCAATGATGAGTTATTCAGAAGTTGTACCTTTGTGACGCTGAGTTTAAGCGAGGAGAGGTTAATAAATGTTTTGAAGCATGGTTTTATTTTTGAACGAAGTGATTGTGAATAGATAAATATTCATTTAAACTAATAACTAATATCTGTACATATAATAAAACCATAAATTAACGAAATCTGTATGTATAAAATATTTTTTAATAACAATAACTGTAACGTACTGTTTCCCACAGAATATAGAGGGTCTATGTAAAAGGATAGTTATTAAAAATTTTGTCTGTTTGTCTGTTTGTCTCTTTGGGAGTTCACGTTTCACGAAAAAAAGTACTGAACCGATTTTAATGAGTCAGGTCATATATAATACTAGCTAGCGACTCACCCTCGCTCTGCTCGGGTTCGTCCCTAGTTTCGTTTTAATACGATGTTTGTGTTATGGACACCAGAAAGTTGATATATCATAAGCCATAATATTAAATACATTTATATAAGCCTTAGGTTTATTTACATTGCTTAACCAAGACAAATAAGTAATCAGGGTCTACCAAAACATTATCATTACTTTCTTAATATCAAAGCAAAAAGACAAAATGTCAAATGGATCAACTAAATACAATTGACACTTACTTGACAGGCTTGAATATTAAACAGATAAGAATAATTTTATTATCAGCTTACTTCACACTAATTCCTATTCATTATAACATCAATCGAAATATGACCTTAATTGTATTGAAATAAAGATTATATTTTAATGGCTTGACATAAATATAACTAAATCTGTCACTCGACCGGCGATTACTCTCAAATCAAAAGGAACAGTGTCTCATTAATTTCTCATAAAAATCAATCGATACGCCGACATACATACCTGTACAAATGTTAATACTACGTCTGATATGAAAATATGGTGGAAGTGTCAAATTGAGGGTTGCTATCAAATTATTTAATTTATAATTTGTATTTATTGCCGAATGGTTGAAAAACACATCTTTTTTATATATTTCTTTTTCGTTTATTTTAAACTTTTTTATTTTAAAACGTTATTGCCATAATAAATACAATTAGCGTACTTAATACGTCAAGCATTCTACACGAGATTACGAAGAGAAATGTTGTTTAATGTTTACCTCTCTTAAGGATGATATATAAATCAAGAAATGAAAATAATTAATACATAATATTAAAATATTATTTTAGTATCAATTATATTACTCTAAAGTAAATGTTATGAATATTCTTTATATATTTTTAGCTTTTATAATATATCCACAAAGGGACACAATATGATAAAACACTTTTTTTTTATAATTTGAATATGTTACTTTTTTGCTTTGTTTTTTAAATGCGCTAATTAAAAAAAAAAAAAACATTTTAATGAAACAAAATTTTCAAAATAAATACTATTCACAGTAGATATTTTCACCTGGTTATCATTTAATAAGTTAATTTTAATACGACCCTTATTCCATGCATGTTTAAGTCCCAGAAGTGGAAGATTAAAGAGTTGTCAAGGATGTAGCAAACTAGACGGGCCAACAATACACCGGCATCTTTGGTGTGCTCGTTAGCTTAGCTTGTCGGCTCCATTGATGCTGCTTGACGTGAAATTGATATTCGTGCCTTAAGTAGGGGTTTAACTATATGTTTGAAAACAAATTGTATGCCGCTTTGAGTTTGAGAGCTCGACTTAGTTACTCGAATACCTACTCAAATACATATAAGTAAAATATATTGTTAGGGTAATTTTAACATGTAGTAATAGAAGTAAAAGCTAAAATGTTATATTTTAGTTATATATTATGTTTATATGTACAAATTTTCAGTTAGAAGTTTACTCATTTTCATTGGAAATCTACATATTACTGTATCTCTGCTGCTGTCATAATAATTAACATTCAGGTCAATAATTAAAGGTTTACTTATAATCTTATTTATCTTGAAAGGTATACTAAATAATCTTATTTTACGTATCAAACTCCTTCAGGTATTTTCTATTCTATGTGACATTAGGGAAGTAATATGTGCTCAACTGGCACGTTTTCAAGCAACAAAATTGAATTTTACATAGATGCTTCTTTATTTATAGGACACACAATTGTTAAAAACATTATAGCATCGTCTCTAAAAACTGAACGCAAAATTAAAAAAAAAATGTTTAACATTTTAAACTTACTACATAATAATACTACTTACATGATTGAAATTACTTATCTGTAATAAAAACTTATCAAGTTACATACAAATGGAAAACAAATGTACTTATCAAGTCGGTATAAATGCATTAATATTGTTAGAATTTGTCCATTTCTAAAAAGATATTATCTATTTTTAATGACACAAATACCTAACTTTTACCATTTTAACTTACAACACAAACACATATTTTCCCATATCTACCTGAACACATAAAAATATTATATGTGTACCTACTAAGTAAATAGTTGAATAATTAAATTCAACAAAACACGAATAGAAATGAAATAAGAAGTACCTACTTATATGAAACCTTGCATTCTAAACTTAAATTATTAACATTACTTGTAAATTCAAACATATAACTATCGCATATCGCATTCAATCCACTATGTACTTATAATCACACTATAAAATATTAACGGCAATTCATCAGAAAGGATGTTTTTGTGACGGATGCCTTTCAAAGAGATTAAAGCTCGTAAACGTAGATACAAGTAAATCTGCGTTATTTCACATTTACTGAAGCAATCAAGATTATTATACTGTAAGAGATATCTACTATTTGTGATGGAAGTGCGTAAATTAGTGTGTTTACACGTTAATTTATATTTAATGTGACAAATGTACTAACTTCTAGAGCTAGTGTACATATGTACATACATATGTATGTACCTACTCGCCAAGTGCTTTGAACTTATGCACCGAAATGATTAGAATAAAATATTTAAAACAAAATAAATACTGTTCTTATGTAGGTATAATTGAAAAATAAATCTATATTTATCATGCTATTATTATAATTGTCTTGTTTGTTACTCCTTCATGGTATAAGAGCTGGATTTTCAGAGCGAAGCGAGGGGAGGTCGCTAGTCTTAGAATAATACAGATATTATTTTATATAAACTTGTCAAGTGCAACTATAGTAAAAAATAAAAAATATATTCCAAAATTCGTGTTTTTAATTACTATGATCTTGATGGCGTTAGCTCTTCGACTATCTTCCTAGTTTCTTCCCAACTCTTGACTAACAAACAGTTCACATCAAAGGAGACATAAAACTACGATTATAATATTTCGTTTGAAATTAATTACCGGAGTAAACAGCCGCGACCGACGGCTTTGATAAATCACTCCGCGCCTTTATGCTTTACAGTTTACTTTATTATTTGTAAGATAAATAACGCTTTATGGTATTTCTATCATTTCCTGAGTGAATTAATCAATATTAAAGTTTAATTACCTATAATACTTATAAGTGAAAAATACACTTATATTCGAATTTCATGTGTGTAGGTATACCTGTGCTACAGCCTACATGTATTGCTTAGGCAATATGCCTATTACCTACGAGTATTACTATATAGCGTCAAATGCCTCGGTGGTCTAGTCACTAGCATATACGGCCGCAGATGCAAAGCTCCTGCATTTGTGTTTTTCTGTTAAGGAATCTTCAGCTTAGTTGAGTAGCAGCCCGGAGTTGGGAACTTGGCGGTGTTACGCCCCCGTGTCTCGTAGAGCACGTAAAGCCGTCGGTCCTGCCCTTTAACTCTCACCGGTCATATCTTAGTATCGTCTAATCAGATTTTGAAAGTGAAAAAAAAAAGAGATGAGTATATTTAACACTATACATTCTTTCGTAAAGTAATTAGTATCAGCATATGAGAATCGCATAGGAACTCTATAAATTAATCGACTCTGTGATTTCAATTACATTATAAGTTTCATATTTCTAAGTTCATACATGACAAATGTGACAGTACACTTTCATTCCCTATTTAAACTCTTTAGATTTTAGTAAAATTTTGGTAATATTTCCTTAATGCTGAGCACCTGTTATTTAAGGAACTCTTATACAAAACTAGCAACTCACCCTCGCTCCGCTCGGGTTCGTCCCTAGTTACGTTCTTACGTTTAGCTCAGAGATGAGATATTTTGCCGCAGTAAAAAGTATCCTATATGTTGACCCGGATAACCAGCTATCATCATACCAAATTTCATTAAAATCTGTCCAGTGGTTTTCTCGTGATGCGGTAACAGACAGACAGACAGACAGACAGACAGACAGACAAAAATTCTAAAAACTATAGATTTGGCTCCTGTATCGATAATAAAGTCTATTTCAATAAGATTTTCCAAAAAATATTTAATGTACAGATTCGGCTTAGTTACAATTTTATAATATGTATAGATTTCATTCTAGAGACAGCAGTTTAAGCTGTGACAATTGACTACTCTCTAAAAAGAGAGAAAGCGAACATGCGGCCACAACCTTTCTATTATTCCAATTTAAATTTGTAAATAGAATGTAAAATATACCTAATATTATTAAAAAAATTATGATATTATAATGAAATGTAAAATGGTTATTAGTATCTATCTTCATTGATCGTATATCAAATAATACAGAAGACTTCTGGCCGTACATTCGTTTTATCTCTGTCGCTATTCCGCCATTTTTAGCTGACGGCTGGCAAAGAAACACTCTCTATATCCATGGTTCTAATAAATAGAAAGTTATAATATACCTACCTAGTAACTATTACAATCGCTATTAAGTCTACCAATGGGGACTTTTATCACAAAATCAAATCCGTAATCTCTGACACCCTAGACAATGCCTTTGCTTAAAATGTTGGTTTGTAAAGTAGGAGACTTTAGTGTCCTGTAAAAGTTTTTAATGCTGTTCCAAACCCCAAGTCTGTCAGATGATTAAATACTTATGAAAGTTAAGTACGCATCGAAAATACTTTATATAAAAAGATGTTTTTCTCAGTATCGAAGGCTGGTTTTTTGCTTGTTTATTTATAGCCATTGCCAATCACGTTGATGGCGATACGTAATAGATTACAGATCGGTTTCATGGTGGCGCCGGTGCACCAACTTTTTATTTTTTACAAAACTGGTAGTCTGTATTGCTTTAAGCTTTGAGTTTCTTGTAACGTCTTGGCATCGCAATTATTAAGTATCTTGGTAATTGCTTTTCTCCTTATCACAAGATTCATTATTACGGTCCATTCTTATTTAAGGAGTCTGTGTATTAAGTAAAATTGTGAAGCAACTAGCATTTATATTTTACGACACCAGCAATAAAACAATATTTATTATTAAGTATTAATGGAATGGCAAATTTGTACTCATTTATAAAATCATTACTTTTACGTATCAAAGCAACTAATTGATTTTTTTTCAGTCGTTATTGCCCTACTGCTGGGCATAGACCTCTTTCTTTTGCCTCCACTCTGCTCTATTTCTGGTGATGAATTGCCAAACTTTTTCAAAGGCATCCAGGTCGTTCATATACCTGTCTCTAGGTCTACTGTGTAATTAATTATAAATTCTGTAAAATAATTATACCTATATATTACTATTTTTTCTCAATTAAAACAACTTACAAGCTAAAAATGTCAGATACCTCAGTATCTAAAACAGATTTGAACTTACTAGGTCCACTGGTTCCTGAGAAAATGGGTAGTGACACACGGACGGACAGACGGACAAGAGATTGATCTTATAAGGGTTCCTTTTTTTACCTCTTGAGGTACGGAACCCTAAAAACGTCAATAGTACAATTATATCCCTGTAGGCGATTGGAGTTATCCCACTAATATATTTACATAGATAATGTTTAATATATTATTAGCAGCAAATATCATGTATCGAAAACGAGAAATAACCATTAACAATACTAAACTAAATTTTTCCTTATATTTTTGCTACTTACTTAATTATTTAGCATGTATTCCAAAACTTTACATATTCTATATTTACCTTACTATATTAAATAAATAAAATTGAATAAATAGAAAAGAGTATTAATGCTGTCGTTAGGTACTTGTTTTTTTTTTTTTAATATTTTGTACAAATAGAAGGATTTATCTTACATATCTGCATTTACTCTCTGAAGTCTAAAGATAGATAGTTAGGTACTGCCTTTTAACCTTTTATCCTTTGAGATCATCCACTAATAAATATTAGGCAGCCATAAAACATAAACAATAATATAACTCGATGTAGTGAATTGCTCCTAATTATGTCGAAATAGGCGTTAATAGGACACCTAATGGCCATTTTTATGACCACGGAACGCCGACAAAGAGCCTTCCGTTGTATTTATTGACCCCTTTTTTCCTAAGTTTTTAAGTAAACAATATACGATAGGTCAATTTGAACCTTCCGAATATAATTTTTAGGCAATGTTTGTGTTATACGTCTCTAGGATTTAGATGCGTACATACATCACTCATAGTTAGTCTATACTTCTATACAGATAAATGAAATTGGAGTGTCTGTTTATAATGTTAAAATAACAGCTTTTTACTAAAAGTATATGAAAATATTTACGGTACCTACCTATAGGTACGAAAATCATTATATTTTTTTTCGTCTGTCTGTCTGTCTGTTTGTTCCGGCTAATCTCCTAAACAACTAGATAGATTTTAATGTGACTTTCACTGGCAGGTAGCTGATCTTATAAGGACTGACGACTTTAATTTTAGAAAAAGAATAAAGGTTCCGCACTACACAAGGTAATTAAAGCGTACCTAGGGGCGCACCTGAGCGAATTGAGGGTAAGTCGCTAGTATTGCTTATAAGTGCAGATGTCTTTATGTAGGTAAAATATTTTCCATCTCTACATTATAATTCTAGCTTGTAACATTAAATAATAATAGTTAACTTATTAAAAACTATAAACTAAAGAATACATAGGATTAATAAGATTTTTAAAAGTAAATTGTAAAAAAAAAAACAATTTAATGTTACTTATTTTTTATTAAATAATTATTTAGGATTATAGTTGTACTCAAATAAACCGCAGATAACAGGAAAACTTAATTCACAAAACCAATAACCACGATATATTCCCACATCCTCATCACTCGGGTCATCATTGCAATAAGCGATACTAACAATTTGTATCTAATATTCAATCTAACATAGTAAGTATTCAGAAAATCAAAACTAAGAATATGAATCTGTCCGTTTCGCTTAACTCTAACCGAAGTTCTAAAAGAATAGGTATAATACCATTGCAGCATAATTTATAGCGAAGCGTAAGCTATAACGTTATAATAGCCTCCCAGACACCTCGAGATGGCGATATTTGTATGAAAGGGACGGATGACCAGAAGCGCCGCTCCACGTCAAAATACGTGCTCCATTCGCTTTATTGCCGCGTGACGAGTTCTCAAATGGACCATCGATATCGATATTTTTACCGAGAGTATAGTTTTTCGATAATAAATAATGGCATAAAATTAATGTTTTTGTATGTCTTTTTGAAGTAAAACTTCTTTAGGCACGCTTGACTTGGGGGGTAATTAGGGGTTGTTATTTGTCTGAGAAATGATAATATTATATTCTTTCCTTAAATGATATTCTATAAATATATGATTGTAATATGCCTGATATGCGTTATTTTAAGTATTTCACCTATGACCTACCCTAATTATTTAAAAAATAAATTGAATTTCATAAAGAGTACCTACAGAAGTTTTACTTCTTGCGCGTGTAAACATTCATACACGCACTCTTTAATTTTTTTTAATTAATTATACATATTAATGTTCGCTGATTGGTGTATCTTTTTTATTTAATGATTTATTTGTAGTGTAAATTAATTTTTATATTTTAAATTAATACACCAATAAATATGCACATCACATTTTATAAGTAAATGAAACGAAATAAACTTTACTCAATTAGACTTATTACAAGTGCTTTTGAATCGTTAATTTAATGTAAGCGTCAGTGTAGTCACTTAGTGAGGAAGCTACCATCGGCTCGGAAAGCTGTCTGTCGGAAAAAGTCTGCTGAGAAGAGCCGGCGAGAAACTCAACAGTTGCTCTTTTAAATATTGACGTTACATGTATTTTATTAACATAACAATATAGATAGCAAGCATATGAGTCAATATTTCTCAATCCCACACATTTCCATCAACAAGAACCTCTTGAACAGTGTAATACGCTTTGCTCAATTAAATATTTTTAAAATCTTTAAATTTTTGAAGAGGTAAATCTAGGACTTTTTAATTAAAATTAATATGAAATATATGTAAAATTTCTCTGAAAACAACGAAAAGCGAATAAACATACTAAAACACTGAAGAAAATTGTGAAAAAATGCCATTAACTACGAAATAGGATCTGTCGATAAAACAGTATCCCATGCACTACATCACTGGCCGCGGCACCGCGGCAACATCAAAGGAGCCCACCTCTTTGATGTGGCCGCCGGCGCGCGCCTCCAAACGCCGTAAGCGACAAATCCATACGTCATCCTCCTGGCATTATAACGCCTCACAATCGAGTCGGGAATGTGAAATTACTTACGAGACAATATAAATTGACAAGGCGGTTTAATAGCGATTACTTGCTTGAACACGATTCAAGTGTCATTTTGGTCGAGCTTAGTGATTCAACGAGCCACTCTCTTTAAGTAGTAATTAGAAATCATTGATAATTACTATTAAGGTATTTATTGAGTAATTGTGATTATATTTGACATGAGAATACTAAATATGGCATAACAAAATAAAACAGAAATCGTCGATGAGTGAAGTTTTATTTAAGTTAAAATTTAAGTAGCCCATAAAATGTAAAAAATTCAATGTCATTGTTTCTTTCATACCTAAAGAACGCTCTAAGTATAGCCACTTAGGGCATTTCCAATGTACATCCCACTAACAATAGCTGTAGCCGATTGTGTAAGCACAAAAAGGAAATTACAGGTTTGGAAGCAAAGGCATTGTTGTTTGAATAATTTGGGCAACCCCTTTACTTCGAGTGAATACTAAAGTTTGGTTAATTTTAGGTCCTGCTCTTAATGACTGGAACTTTAGATTCCACTGTTTGATTAAAATAATTTTCAGTCACATCCGGACAAATTCAAATTGTATAATTATTCATCCATTTTTATTGCCACTGTGTTTTGTTCTTATAATTTTATGAACGGTAATTAGAAACAAGTATACTAATAAATATTCACTTTTTTTATTACCATACTAGAACTAATTAGACCATTTGCGTATCCTTTGATGAATCACAAAAATAAAGTTTAACGTAAATCTACCTGCAATTAACTAATGGGGTGATCAACCTTGGGGAAATCGCCTAATAAATGACGGCCAAGGTGAGGCAGATTAAAGACATAATCCGCAAGGTCGCAAAATCTGCAAAAACCATACAACCAATATAATAAAATATGGTAAAAAATGATCATCTCATCAATCACGCTTGAAAACGTTCGGAACATCTGACTCTGACATCGAGGCTAATCATATAATTAAATAAATTTAACAGATAACCGTGCATAATTAGCAACAAAGCTACAGTTCCCGCGTCAACCTTTATCAACGAGAAAAATCGTCTAATTCACACCTTAAAGAACCCAATTTTGACGTACAAAAGTTCTCGACTGGTCAAATTAATCAAGTGGTCCCTAATTATGGCGTATTTTAGAATGTTTTCGGACAGAGCGACATAGTTTTGACAGAGGCGTAAAGATAAATGATCGCTAATTGCCCAACGGCTGCCAGAGTGCCAGAGGGCGTGGCTGTACGTGGTATCTAATGGTCCTTACATTGCAACTGTTGGCTATTTAATAGCTAAAAGTTATCTTTAATTAAATTATAACATCTATCCTGCATCTCGATAAACATCGTATTTACTTAAATTGAACTTACCTCATTTACATTAAGATAAATAAAATAGTTAAAACTCGTAATGATTCATTTTCGCTCTCCAATTTTCGAATTTCAACCAATACATACCAAAATTTCAATGTTTATAATGTTATTGTATAGAAAACTATATTTTCATATCTGAAGTTAGATTATATCGCTGTAGAATTATGATGAATTAAAAAAAAGTAAATCTAAATATAACAAATTGTTTAGTCACATTATGAGTTTTTATTTAGCATTTTATTGATGTTGAGGAAAAAAGTGGCACAATCATTTGCAAAACTTAATCATACTCTAATTAGACTCTTGAAAATTTTATTGCCCATTTAGCAAACGTTCTGGGAAAAATATAAAATACTAGGTAGGTATATAAGTTCCAAAACGTTTTACAAAATCATCGTGTGAATTAAGTAATGGCACATTGTTTATTTAATATAATAATATTAGGTGTGGCTTGTATGATGACTGCTCTTGTCACGCCTTAAAGTACAAAAATGAACATTAATTTCGTAATTGTATGTCGTAATTAATCATTCCCGAATTCTGCAAAGTAATGTTGTGCATTATGTCTAACTTAAAAGTATATTTTAGAGTTATGAGAACTGCTTATCTTTGAAAAGCATGTTATCAGATTGGCGATCGTGGGAATACTCATTTGAAATACTTCATATAAAATCTGAGATGTCTACCTGGATGAGTCAGCAATCTTTCTATTAACACGCTACCATTTTATGCAGGCCTCTTTCATCTCCTTCAGCACTTTGTGTTCAATAATAAGATACAATTTTGTTCGAGACGTCACAGCTCTATTTATTTTGGTCATATTATGCTTAATGAGTAGTTAGCTTTTCTCTTCTGAGTGAACGTGTCATAGATAATTCGATTTAATGGCTGCAACCCCGCAATTATCGAATTAAGGACGTCGCTCGAATTTCATGATTTTAAACGTACTTTTTTGTACGTTAGAAATTACATATGAAAGTCAGTTTAATGTCTTTATTAAACTTAGAACAGATACGTACGCAATATTCTCTATTATTATATAATTTGTTTTTTAGCAATATGGCTACTGTAATGAAATACTTTCATAAGTAGATTATACTATTTTTTTAGAACAGCAATTCGAAACTATGTAAATATTATAATTTTTAAAAATTTGACATTCTTGTTTGGAAATAGGCGCCTAATGTTTACATACATATCTATTTGTTTGTTTTATTAGTAAGTAGGTACTTAGTATGCTCCACTCAAATAGAATTATGAAATCTAATCGGTTAAAAAGGACTAGGTATTGAATAAATACATAGGTTCTATTTATGATCTTCGTTAATGATCGTCTTTGACAAGCAGATTCATGATGTCAATACGAAATTACGGTAAGACTATATTACTCTACTTTCTACGTGTGTATTTATTTTGACATTAATTCTTGCATTTATCTTCCTTGTTGTCTTCCTTTTTCTACAGGCAGCAGCGCTCCTTGAAAATCCCCCCTCAATTCCCTCTTATTGATCTAATTTTATGCCGTATACAGTTAATGGATTTATTTAATGGAGTAAGACAATGGCATAATTTGTCTAAGTCGATCAAGGAGCTTTCTCATGCGACTCGTTAAATCTTTTAGATCTCTTTCCCAAAAAATCATAACGCATGAATAATGTTTGCTTCTCATATATTTTCATTTATTCACATGTACCTATACTGTATATACCTACTTACCTGTATGTTTAGACTTATATCAAAATATTTTTTGTTATTATTGCACTCAGTTATTTATATTTTTATAAACATTAGCCAAAAGGGTTTCTGATTTGCATTCTAACAAACAATGATTTTTACTCAGCTAAATAGACTGTTAGAAAATACTGTAATAAACATGCCTTTTGTATATATGTATATGTATTAATATTTTCATATTTTGATCAATAAGCTTAGAAAAATGAAAAACTTAGCTACTGTTTTCGCAAATTAAGTATAAAAAATAAAATTCAATAAAAGCTGTATTTAAGCTATAAAAAGTTATAGCTGATCTAATGCATTAAAGCTGTTTCGTTACAGTTCTAGTCGATTTCTTTTAATACAAGAAAAGGTTCTTAGAAATACACATCAATGTGCTTTTTAATTAGTATTTGTAGATTTTTAAATCGCTAGAGTACTTGGGAGCTCAACCCGGCGTCTAAATTATAAACAATACGTCAATGACGTAAGCTTCTTTAGCTGCACAGATTTATCGCTAGAGTTGCGCATGCGCATGCAATTAATTTTATCGATATCGACTATCGATTTTAAATTTATTAGCACTTATTATATATCTAATATTTCTAAATTTGATAAATATATTTTTTATGTATATTTTCCAAGTATTTTAAATTTTGAAACATTGTTATCTATTTAAAATTGTCAACCTATTACACCTACCCTATTACACTAACATAGAGTTATAATTAATAGATGAATACATAAATATAACGGAATAAATTCTATGATAGTTTATTCCTAGTTTTGTAAAACTATTGCCAGTCTATATTTAAAAAATCGGATAAGTAATAAATATAAAAATAAATTAAATATTATTACTCTACAATTGAATACTATAAACTTACAAATGTAATCTCTACGTTGCTCTACAACTAACCCTATTCACTTTATCGACAACGCAAATCACAACCACTATCCGCCATTCCGGCGATCTTGAATCAACCCGTTCGTACGTCACTACTACACGCACAGACGCATACATCTCTTTTCCTCACATGTAAGCACGCATGCTGCATCCTGCTCGCACATCAATAACAAGTACCGATGTGTTGTTACGGCGGTTTCTTTGAAGTTTAGGCCACGCCCCCCGCGCCGCCCGCCGCCCTATAGTTAATTCGTCACACTAATGACAATGCTTTAATTGCAAACGGAAACGTGCACGGACAAATACAGTGGAAGTGACATAGTCAGATATCCAATAAGACCATCTTATTGAATCTTTTAATAAGTTAATGAAGTAATTAAACGATCGTAATAGGATTTTGAGTTGTGAGAAAAATATTTCGCTATTAACTGTTACTGTTGTTACGTTACATTAGGTTCAATATCTTTACTTTATATATTTTTAATATTGGATTATAATTATTTTAACATTGAATTGTATATTTTTTATTCTTATTACATTTTTGTTTAATTATAAAAACCTCTATCATATCTATTGTTTTCATACACGAATAATTAAAAAAAATTGTATTATTATTTTAGCTAATTTAAGCAAGAATACTTTTTAGTTTTTTTGTAGTTTTTAGCATAATAGGTACAGATGTATAAAGTTCATATGTTTTTACTTATTCAATATATGTATATAATGTAAATTTGAAATATAAATATGTTTTATAAAGTTTTAGATAATTCAACTCATTTTTATAATTTCATATGTTACTTGTATTTGAATTTAATCATGATTATTTTTAAATATTTTTATTTTTTGTTTGATTGGTTATAGGCATTGATTTGATAGGCATATGGTTTTAAATTCAAGAAAATATATTAAATTTTATTTTACTTTTAAACATTATCTATATTATAACAAATATTGTCATTGAGTATTATTTCTGTTACGTAAGGTACGTGGATGCCGAATAAAAATGAAATTTAAGACCAAATAACACACAAAGATTTATTAGACTTGAATTGAATAAATTGGATTATAACAAAATATATAATTATTATTTCACTTCTGTTATTATTTATTAACTCTACTACCGGAACAGGAAATAAACAAATATATTTTCCTGAAACAACTCAAATCTAATTTCCATACTTACAATATCTTTAAGTACGTTTCAAACTTAAACTCTAGAAATCCACTAAGAGGCAATGCATTCTGAACACACTTACGTAATTACAGGCGGTCGGATCAAAGGGATCGCCGCGGCGATCGGCGCCTTTGTGCTCTAATAAATGAGCTCTACAATTCTTACAAAAATCTACCCTAAACGTACTTCACTAAAGTATATTTTAGGAAAAATCTAAGCGCTTTTCTTAACACCTTAGCGGAGTAAAGGGTCATATCGGTTAGGCATTTTGCCACGGATATGTCAAAAAGAGGTTTTATTATGTCCCTAAATGAGACCGCACGGGGAGAGGAATTAGGTCATGCTGTATTTGCTGGATTGATTTAAAATGATGGCGACGAGTACAAGCTCATTTATAACGTTTCTTAAAGATTAAAATTTACTCCTTTATACAAAAATTGTAAAGTACCTACTTATAATAAAAATCTCTAAAAGTAGGTACACTTTACATATTATTGAAAACATTTCTGTTTTGTTTTGTTACGTATACCTATAACTTTTTTCGTTATGAAAATCTTAAATTCTTGTTAATACAAAATTTAAATAATACTATATCTAGTTGGTCTTCAAAGAAGCCTGATAAAACAAAGACGCTTCCCTAAAAACCAAGAAACCTAGTTTTTTGAAATAATAGTTCAACCTTATAAAAAGATAGGTATATTTATATTTTTCTTTTGTCATAAATATGTAAAATGCTCATATATGCCAATATAATAAGGCCTTGTTCAGTTTTTTTTTACTTGTGGTAGTTCCTTATTTCACCTTACACATTAAATACGATGTTTACCATTGTAAATAATTCCAATCACACTAGTCACTACTGTCCAAAGGTTTATTTATAAACTAGCGACTCACCCCCGCTCTGCTCGGATTCTAAATGGCTATTTCATACAATGCTACCAACACTTGAAATATTATGCCCCTAAGAGTAATTTCAAGAACCCCTGAAACCACTCAACTAACGATTTGAAAAATATACGTTTTTATGTAATATATATTTTTTAATTTTTAATTAATTTTTATTTTAAATGATTACAAGTAGCATAAAAAACTTATTTATGGTTATTACTATAATAATTACATATAACCATTTAATAATAAATTCCATGGATAACTTAGAAAATAATAATAAAAAAGGATAAATGATGCAAATGATATTTAAAGATATATAATTTTTCCAAGTCTTTAACCAAAACTTTATAAACCCCTAAAAAACCCTAAATATTTTTCCCCCCTAAAAATCCCCGTTGCAATTTGTTTACCCCTAAATTTGATGGGAAAGTTAGCTACACTGATTTCATAATAATGACTATTTCAATAAGATTTTTCAAAAAATATTTACAGTACAGCTTGTACTAAGTTAGAATTTTATTACATGTACAGATAAATAATTATATTACCTGTGCACCGTACACGCTATACATATTTCAATTAGGTACAAGTTACTTATCTTCCAATTCTTTATACATCTCGCTCGCAACTATATAATTATTTGCTTAGTAAACAATCAATTCATTTAATAATCGCGTGTTGAGCCATCGTAAAAATGGCGTATTACACTCTACGCGTTTTTTTTCACGTTTTCTTTAAAAATCTTCGCAATCCCATTGATTTACTAAGAATACTGCGATACCTCACACCGTGTCGGTAGTAAACAGTTAAAGGTGTATTTCCTATCAGACTTATAACAATTTTGGAATAATTTTATACCCTGATGAACTTTGTTGCGCAGTAAATCTTTAACTCGATGGCATTGTCTAAAATGGCAAAGTGTGTTTCCCACACAAGATGAAATGGGTAAATTATCCACAGAGTTTATCTTTAATGTTATTTTTAATAACTTTACCTCAAAGTTTAATTGAATTTACTTCGTTAATTAATATTTTTTTTATTTTATTTAATCGGCATTGACTTAGAATTAGGGTAACATACCAATGAATAAATAATTCGCTACCGGTTGCGTGCGTGTTTATCTATTTAGTTCGCAACCACTATACAAGGCATGTAAATTGTTGAGGGGGTGGAAACTAGAATCAAAAAGTAGTACCTGTAAATATCTTTAATTATAATTAAACTTTGTTAGGTTTATTATATTTAAAAAAAATAAACTTTTTTTGGATTTCTTCACAATTTTATTTTAGGGAGAGACCCAATTACCCCTTTTTGATTTAGTGAAAAAAATTGCTATTTCAATTAGGTACCTGAATGGATGGATACAGCAAAAACTAACATTACCTAGAATATTTTAGCGTGAGTGCAGTTCGACTATTATAGACAGACTGAAATTCTTAAAATTCTATAAGGTATATCTAGATATTTTCCATTATATCTTAAAGAGACATTGAACCGCATTACTTTTAATTACAGTAATTGCCAATGTAAAAATTAAAAAAAAATCCGATTAATAAATTAAATAGTAGCTTAATAATTCTTTCCATACCTTAAAAAAATTATTGGCCGAATAGGGAGTATTCCGATTATTAAACATTTTGTCTTAAACTTGCCGATTACCGAGATGGAATTATTAACACAGGTACTTCGGTGAAACTCGCTTTTTTAACTTACGCTCTGACAAGTTAATTTCAGCCTCCTTTGCACGGAACAAATAGTTCTTCTTTGGTGGCACCATTATTAACCGTCTGCAAATAAAGGTAAATAAATACAAAATATACCATGTATTTAATGTTTACCTACCTTTATATATTTATATTTCATATAGGTATTTAATATTTTGTTTTACATAAGTAATTAATAATTATTATTATTAACATGATCTTAATTTCATGTCCCAATTCAGATTAAACTTTTCAACCATAATATTAAACAATAATTTATAAAATAGTTTTTCTAAAATTAAAGAATAATAGAATAAGATTTAATATAGCAGAACCTGCGGCTTCGCTCGCGATCAAACTACGAAAAATACGAAATTTCATGCAAATATGTCCAAGGAATAAAATGTTTCTTACAAACTTTTATCCCCTATTTTACCCCCTTGGGGGTTGAATTTTGAAAAATTCTTCCTTAGCGGATGCCTTCGTCATATGAGGAATACGTGTGCGAAATTTCAATTTTCTAGCCAAATTCAAATGTCTAGGGTTTGACCTGTGCGTTGATACATCACTTTTGCTTTTTATATATATATATATATATATATATATATATATATATATATATATATATATATATATATATATATATATATATATATAAGAAATTATTAAAATTAAATTTCTTTATTAGCATCTATCCGATGTAGACAGCGAATTAATATCCAAACTGGCGCAAGCAGCTATGTACCTACCCTCAACACAGAAATGCCGCAAGTAACTTCAATAGTTTTATGTTTGCCGATATATTAATTAATATAATTATTTACAGGATTACCACATATATTTTTTTTCTTATTGGTACCAAGGCAACACTGAAACAAAAATGAGTACCTACCTACTCTTACTTTACTACTACTATCATAATAATACACCTGATTAGACTGTAATTTTTACCGTAGATATCTAATTAGAGAATAATTAATAAACTTAATGAAAAATAAATAAAATAGCGTGAATAAAGTATGTTTTGTTAATTAAAAAAAATGAAATTAGCCGTGGACAGTAATACTAATCATAATACGCTGCTAAAATCTATAGGTACATCTAGACCTGCCTGACAGCCCTGCGGCCACCCAGGACGCATGCTTTCTCTATCTAACTCATTATTCTTAAGCAAAACCAAACAAGGATGCAATATGTAGATCAATTTTTTACGGGTTTACCTCAAGTCTATTTATAATAAATTTAACGATGACACATAAATCTCTTTATAGCATTATAACCATAATGTAAAGACAAATAGGCATCATTATTGTACACACACGCTCACGCATACAGTTTACAACAAAAGTAGATTACTTAAGTACCTATACTTTTATACTAATTTACATTTTCTAATTTTCAATGGTAATTGAACATATACAAAATACTTATTAACAGTTATATATTAAACACTAGGGACTCGCTTCGCTCGGGTTCGTCCCTAGCTTGCTTCCCCATACAAACTTTCATCCCCATTCTCACCCCCTTAAGGGATGATTTCCCGGATATAAACTATTCCACTCACTCACTTTTAATATCATGAGATAAAAAAATCTTATTTTAGTAAAAAAATCTTTTTTCTTTTAATTTTCTTCTATACAAAACTTGTCCTGTCAATAACAAACACAAAAAAGAAGAATTATCCAATTTGGTGTAGTCGATCGGAAGTTATACGCGTACATACATTTCGGTGGTTCATTTTATTTATATAGATTACAATTCGTATGCTAAATATCTCCAGATATTCTTTTCCAGTTGAAACTCTACTGTAAAGGAATTCGGCAAATCTTTAAACCTCTACAAATAAACTCGGCAAATTTTTAAGCCAAGAGTCAGTAATTTTAAAAATATCGGTTTAATTAAATAGAAGGAACTACAAAGTTAATTTCTACGTTTATATTTTATTTCAAAATTACTTCCTCAGGCTTTGCCTCGTCGTTCATTTCTATCATCTTAAAGAATACTAAGAACCCTTGGATTTCTTTAACTAATTGAATTGAAATTAAGCTATATTTTAAATCAGAATATAACTTTGTAAAATAAAAAAGCTCTCTTCATATCGGTTTAGCCGTTCCTATGGGGAAATATTCTGATATGTATGTATATAAAAATATCTATAGACTTGTTATTATAGTTTGATATTTATTTAACTACATTCAAACAAATTAAAATATAAAATATTATTTTTATAGGACTTTATATTATAGGACTTTAAGATTTTATTATATTTACAACATACTCGTACATACTCGATTAGATTAGATCTACAACACACATTCGTATTGGTTTACAAAACTTTGTAAATTCAAAATGTCTGTCCAATTTAAATTTTAATATTTTAGAGGAATTTGGAGATAGATAAGAGTCATAATTGGCCGAACCCTGCTGTAATAATAATTACCCAACTTCTATTTATGTTTACTGAAACTTATATTTAACTTTTTACTAAAATTATATTTTATTTAAGTAGTTCTCTCTTTTTTTTTTTGGATTTAAAGTAAACGATTTAATATAGGTAAGTACCAGTATCTTGAATAATTTACTTAATCATAATTATTTAAATATTGTTTTTGTATTTATTTTATTACATGGTCTTAACAATGAAACCTTTCTCGCTAACTGTACTTGTAATCGATGAGACAGAATTAAAATTGCATTAATTCGATCTTCTCCGATATCGATGTGTGCGATGGACGATTAATCACTCGATGAAACATAAATCGATTATGTATGTTGTAAATTTTCAGTTTTGATTTGTAATATTGTTTCGTTGAATTTTTTTTTTTTTTGTAAACGGGTAAAAATTATTTAAAAGAAATAACAAGGTTATTTTTATTATATTTTATTTTTATAACCAATAATCTTCAGTAGTAAACTAAATGCTAAAGGGAGTTAAACGGCTATAAAATTGATTAGTATTTATATCTTTACTGGCAGAACCCGCAGCTACGCCCGCGTTTAATCTACAAAAAAAACTCTTTGGCTTTATGTGATGTCCTCCTGACCGATTCCGGCCACGGCGGCCAATCTCATTGAGACTAGCCAACTGCGCAGGAGATATTATAGTGCACAAATGTACGCGCAGACACAAGTGCACTCTCTATTCCTGTCACTCTCATACTCCGGTGGGACGACTACTCGACACGACCGGTGAGAGTTAAGGCGCAGGACCGACGGCTTTACGTGCTCTCCGAGGCACGGGGGTGAAACACCGCCAACTTCCCAACTCCGGGCTGTTACTGAGGCTTACTATACAGAAAGACTCAATAAGTAAACTTGGCCCGACCCGGGACTCGAACCCAGGACCTCCGGGTGTGCAGCCGTACATGCTAGCCACTACACCACCGAGGCATGTATGCTTTATGTAATGTAGTACTAAAATCGCGATTAAAAAATGGGAGGTGAAGGTAGGATGGTAAGAAGTACTTTATGACCTATTCCTATACATACCAAATATACAAAAAAAATCATTAAAATCGGTCGAGCCGTTTCGGAGGAGTGCGACCGTGACACGATACACCGTGACAGGAAAAACACCTTTATACGAACAATTCTTAAATATTTATTTATATATACCGGCGATCTCAAAAACGGCTCCAACGATTTCGCAGAAATTTGGTATGTGGGGGTATTCGGGGGCGAAAAACCGATCAAGATTAGTCTTATGTCTGGGAAAACGCGTGTTTCCAAGTTTTCATGCGGTTTTCTTTCGCATTATTCCACGCAAAATATGGTCGCTAATTTCGCACGCCCGGGCATAAAAATCGTGGATCATAGTCAAGCGGCCAAGGCGCAAGATTGACAAATGACAATCACAGGTGTCCGGATTCGAATCATTCGAAGTTTTTACTTTTGTTTTTTTTTTATTTATTCAAGTTTTTAGTTTTTTTTTAAGCCAAATTAAAAATAAAATTGTTCTTTTGGCCAAAAACTCCGAGCGAAGCACGATCGCCCAGGTACTTTATACATATATTAGATAAGCAATTTTACTTATTGAAGGTATTTGCATTTGTTATCCCACCTGGCAGGCGGATTAGTGACCGCCGTTTCTGAATTTTTTCGCTGATGGATGAATAAAAACTGCCATTTGCAGATTCCAGCTTTTATGTGAGTATCCCAACACGATGTCAGTTCGTAAAGCCTCGTCCTTTATCAAAGAGGATGACCGTGGCCCCGCTTACATCCCATAGAAAGGTGGTAGGCTATTCATGGTCGAGATAGCTGGCACCCCTTAGGAGAGGCTTATGTTCAGCAGTGGACAGTGAATGGCTTATCGTTGGTTGGTCGATGATCATAAGCATCTTACTTTATAAAATTAAAATAAAAAGAAAAAATACGTGCTAAAATATATACTAGACGCCCATCACGTTTCGTACTTACGAATAGAAGGGGTTCTCTCGCGCTTTGTTTTAACCAGAGAAGAAGAAGAGTTGTTTTTTACCCTTCGTGGTTTTTGAAACTATAGATCAGGGATCTATATGACCAATACAAACAATTTGCTCAGTGCAAAAATGGCAAATGGCATCACCAGCATATGACATTGAATAAATAAAATTGTATTGCGTTATAATTTAAGTTAAAGTATAATTAAGTATAAGTTAAAATGAGTATTCTGTCTGTTTCTTTGTACCTTCAGAAGGTTTAACGATTTCCTTTATTTCGTAACGTCATCAGAATATGTCAAATCTAATTATCCATATAGTTGGCAAAATATACTTTTTATTAACAACATTTTACCATCTCAATGTGATTTATTTAAAATTGTTTTTAAAGTATTTTAATTTATTTTAATTTTTTTTTAAGTATTGAGAATTTATTTTCTGCCAATTCGCAATTGGCGAAAATATGGAGTATTTTACACAAAAAATGCAACAGAATTGAGTAGATACCTCATCCTTTTTGAAGTCGGTCGTAAAAAAAGAACTAACGTATATATGTATATATATGCCTTAGCTTATATAAGGGTGGAATACAGTGGCGGATTTACACATTTTCCAACTACATACAGACTGTTAAATATTTGCCGCTCTCACTTCTATAACTTTCAGTTCCTTGATTATTTTTACAATCCAACAATTTGGACGACATTACACAAGAAATAGGTGTTGTGTATATTTTTGAGCTCAATCATGTTTCGAATTGTTACAGGAGTCTATGATTTCTGCAAGATGCTTAAAAAGAATTCTGCCCTAAATTCGCCGCCCCTAAAATTTGCCGCCCTAAGCTTAAGCCTACTCAGCCTGCTGGTAAATCCACTACTGGTGTAATAATAAAGTTACTTAATGGATATTTTTGCTACACAATCTGTGCACTCCTCCACTCGCCATAATTTTCTTGTTTACGAATACATTACATTCCGCCAAAATCGACAAATCACAGTGATAGGTAAATTCTAGTGGTATCACTTCGATTTGTCGTCCTGTTTCCTGCAACATTTAGCTTAGTAGATACTTAGTTCATTAAAGAAAAACATGTTTGAAATCATCATAAGTAATTGAATATGTTATAATCCATTCTAATACCTATATAATTACGAAGCGCTAAAATATATAATAGCCCTAGGAGCTACGAGTATTATGAATTATTATTATTACTATGAAACTTAAACATTTAAATACATCTTGGCAGTTAAGACTCAAGACACTTGTCATCATAAGCTATTTCAACAACTTATTTTTAGTTATATAGGTAAGTAGGTATATCTTTTGATAGGTGATCGATGTATATATGTTGAATACCTAATGGATAAAAATATCATTTCAACAACTGAAATAATTCTTGAAAATTTTCCATTTCCTCATAAGGCGTAGGTACAGTGTTGAGTACGAACATAAAATTTATTGATAGACGTCGGAATGATTGATACCCTACGTCTTCACAAAACTGCTATTACATGTCCTCAATGACTTGCAAAACGTGCGAACTGTTCCGAGATGTCCCAATGTGAAAGGTCAACGGACAAAATTATATTATAATGTAAATATTCATAGATTATCTTTAGATAAATAGGCAATATTAGACTTTTTAAAGCCGTGTAAATTTTTCAACCTTATATCGGAAAAAGTAGAGCGTGTTTATTATTTTCTTAAGGTGAAATTTTAGTATACATATTTTAGAATTAAAGATTAAGTAGCTACTCAAATCTTTATTCATAAACCAATCCATTAGGCTTTAGCTTTAACGTTCTAGAACTGAATTGTAAATCATTTTTAATACCTGTACCTTCTTGATTTTAAGATTAGCAGAAAAAAGTATATTATGTACCTACTTATTATATAAATTGTCCATTCCCCATGATGTCAATCGAAAGTGCAGCGATTTAGCAGCAAAAGGGTAACAAACAGACCGACTGAGTTACTTTCACACTTATCATACCTAGTACAAGTAAGGATGTTAGGCAAAATATATAATTTCTATTGGAATATTATTCCCTTACTCTCACCAGTAGTGCTATTAAACTGGAAAACTTTTATGCAACTCGATAGCTGAATTCGCGAATATATCCGTTAGGACTATTAAATATCACTGAAAATACAGGTAGGTACTATTTATAAAGTCTAATATGGTATGTAAAAAGAGTTCACTTATTTTTTTTTCTTTATTTCACCGGCATCATTAAGGTGTTGGGGGGGAGTGAAATTAGGGCAAAAGCTTCAACGATCGGTACATCTATTACAAATAAATAAAATTGAAGTGTCTGTTTGTCATGTCAAAAAAACGGTTTTTTACTAAATTCATATGAAAGAATATAGGTAGGTAGGGTACATAAAAGAAGAATAAAAAAGCCGTCACGGGACGCCTGGCAGAGCTGAAATATCTATGTTAATATTAGAATTCAAAATTAATAAAAACCTATAACGAAATATAAAGTAAAGTAAAGAAAAAATAGAGTTTCCTTAATAAAATGAATTTATTTTTCTTATTATTTTAATTATAATAATAATCGCAGAATATATATATTCATAAATAGAATAGAAAATATATAAGTATTTTTAAAACATACTGTTCTACAATGAAGCGTGTATAGTACACGCTCGCGCACACAAGAGAGTCGAGAGTGGTGGTGGTGAAGGGGTATGATAGCATGACAGCGTCATACCGTTTGCCGTCACGACATAATTATGAGTCGATTTTACTGCCGAGGCGTGCCAATAGATGTTTCACATCAAAAACCATTTTTAAAATTATTGGCTATCTGTTTGTCCCGAAATCTTATCTCCGAAACAGCTGGATCGATTTGTACAGGAATTTCGCTGGCAGATAGCTAATGTTATAAAGAGTAACTTAGGCTACTTTTATTTTAGAAAAAGAATTAGGGTTCCACGCAAAAAAAAAAACCATTGAAATTGCAAAAGTTGCTCGTCACACTTACACCTAATTAAATTAAAAAATCACGAGGATGCCTTCTGTGAAATTTGAACAAATTATATAGGTACATGTATTTATCTGTTGTCACTTCTGTGGCCTGTTGACATTCTAGGATATATCACGATTTTTTTTCACTGTTACTCTTAGCTCAAGGTCCTCATTACTAAACCATAATAAGTATATGACCTGTTACAAAATATTGTTAATTCAATTGGTAGATATATTATAGATACATAACACTGTAATAGCTTTATATTATAAATATAAATTTGCACATTTTGATTGATGAATCCTGATTGAAGGTCCAATCTCTAGGACCAAAGTTTGAAGGAAAAATTGTGGCATTCAAATATTGTGTTGTGTAGCTAACGTTATGCGTATGTAACGCAGAAATATTTTGTAGTAAATCTTAAAGTCGACAAATTAAATTGGTAATACTGGATTAGTAATATTGGACGTTTTGAAAAAAAATCAGAACGTCCTATTATTAAATTAAAAAAAGTTCCAACTACTAAATTAAGACAATTGTAATTTATACAATTGAAAATATTTTAATATGTCTATATAAGGATATTGTACCTACATACCAACTTAATTAAAAATTTAAGAGTAGGCAGTATGTAGCATATAACTTCAATGTATTCTTAATTTTACAGAATCATAAAACGAATAAAAGGCTTCTTTGGGCAAACTCATAAGTTATTTACACAGAATTACAACAAAAACCTCTCAAGCAAACAAACATTTACACTGCAGTTCATATACAATGTTACAAACATACCGGTACAGGAGATAGCCCCGTCTCTCTCGCGGGCGGGGCTCCACACGGCGATGCCTACGTATTTAGACCTCTCTATGTGAGGTCCCGAAAGTAATTTATTAACGGGCCCCACAAATACAAGTTTCGAAACACCACTCAAAAAATAACAGTATGAATTATTAGTAATGCGATGTAACGCTGCAAATTCAAACTAATTATATTATCAATGTTCTAATAAAATTGATGGTAACGTTTTGTTTCATTGGGGCACGATTTAGAAACTCTCTATCATAATATTATAGTCTTGTGAAATTGTAGCGTTACGTTTACTAAATGTTTATGGCGTCTTCGTGATTTCTAATGTTTGAGAAAGCTAATGGACATTAGTGTCAAAGTGCATGCCTTGTAATTTTCTAATTTAATAGCCGTTTAAATCTTAACGTGATAAAATTACTAGGGCGAACACGGAATAACCATTTGTTAGACTGTTATAATGTAGTAGAAATTTGTATATTTGATATTGATATCTATGTTTTAGGTATACCTAATAATAATATTAATAACTTTTTCCGAACTAAATTTATATCAACAAAAAATAACAAGTACATTATTTTATATTATAATCTTATCATTTAATTTTAAAGCAGATAGTAAAAATATGGGGTATAAATTTATATTTTATATTTATGTGTACTTAATAAAAATGTTACTTATAAAACGAATTAGTATACAAGCGACATCTTACAATGCTGATCATTATTATATAGTTACATCTATTCGTCAATAGATGGCATTATTTAATCAACCCGTATGTATCAAAATGTATTTTTTATAATATTAACTTTTGAATATAATATAAAAAATAGTGAGTTTTTGGTTTATAATAAATATTATTATTATATATAAAATGAGCAATGGATATTATTTTCTTTTCCTGCACATTATATTATTTTTTATCTTATTGAACAGTAAGGGGGAAGAATTTTCTTTTTTTTTCCCGCCAGATGTCGCTATCACTATAGCCTTCGATATGTTGTAAAGCTCTATGGCATGGATGGACTTTTTTTCATTTTATTTAAAATTTTATTAAAATGACAAATTATAGAGTATCTTGATGAAAAAAAGTGGATATCATTTGTATCCAAAAGACAAAAACTGATGAACTCACTTAGGGGATGAATTTTGAAATATTCTTTTTTATCGGATACCTACATCATATAAGAAATACGTCCTCCAAATTTCACGTTTCTACAACCAGCGGCTTAGACTATGTGTTAATCCTTCAGTCAGCCAGGAACACAGATTAAGGAGACTAGTCAGGACTACCGCAGGATGCACCTCTCCTTCTCAATTCTTAATCCAGCTGGTCTAACTTCCAGGTACAATACATTACATAGGTAAGATGCAAACACAATAGAAGGGAAAAACCAGGTGTAAAAGAGATATCACAATAAATTGCTTAACCTCAGACTGAATGTAAATAGGCGATACGTATAGCGCCCTCCTTTCGAGAAACCTTCCCCAGTGTAACTATCCCTGTCAAGTGTCAATATAGTGTATGTAAATTGTAACTTTATACTGTCACCAATAATTTTTAAATTTGTGTAGTTTTACAATGTTTATCTTATATTTATTTACGTAAAACGATGGAACTATTTATATTACTTCTTTGGAATGTTTTTAAAAAGTACGATTGAAAAATTAGTTTATATATAACTTACAATTAAGTTAAGTTTACGAATATAAACAATGAACAACAAAGTAATAGAAAAAATTATATCATGCAATGATGAAAATTTCTGTGAATTCATTTATTCCAACCCACTTCTTGATAAGAATGTTACAAGATCACTATCAAAAAGCTTCGTTAAACTTCTAAACATATCTAAGGATAATAATAATGAAAACAATAATTTAAGACACAATGTGCTAGAAAATATTCGGAAAGTATGTAAAATCGAACCAGAAGGACATGTGAAAGTTAATGAAGATGTAACTGAAATCTTAACAAACTTTTATGAACAACAAATAGGAAATATAAATAATACTCAAACTCTAGATGTCAATAAACAACTCGATGCTTTTTTAATTAGAAAATGGAAGGAAACAAATCTAAACACATCCTTTAAATCTAATGTAAATCCTGAAGTAGCACAAGCATTACTGAATTTAGATGAAAAAATCGATTTTAAAAGCACAATAGTAGAAGACATAATTCACTGGAATCAACATGACAGGAAATATTTAAAAGTACTTAAAGACATATGGAATAGAAATAAAATAGATGAAGCCAATTGTGACAAAGATAACAGGAGATCAATTAACCTATTTGATGATACCTCAATTAAGATCAAACCAGAAATTGAAAGGTGGTTACTTGAAATTATATATAATGCACTTGAAGATAACAGTTTTAATGTTGATGATTTAATTCTTTCTAACAATAACTACAGCACTTTAATTAAATATTGTTCAGTCTCAGCTGGATGTTTTCAGATGTGTATAAGTATATTAAATTGTGTTTTCATAAAAACCAATCTACAATTATCAGTTCAAAAGTTAATTTGTTCATTTGTTACAAATGTCAAATTAGCTTGTAAAGTAACAATATCTATATTGTACCCAACACATTTAAGCCATTTAGTAACTTTATTAGATATCAATTTAGATGAATTACCCCTTACTATAAGACAAAACTATATTCAGAACACTAAAAAATATTTGAAAATTTTACATGATGGGTCTGAGACTGATTTAATCATGTTACTTTCACATTTCCCTCAATGGTATTGTATTTATTTTAATTAATTGAATAATGTAATATTACTTTTAAAGACAATCTTTTACAATAAATAAAATTATCTACAGTAATTATGGTAATATTTAAATAAAACATATGCACATATATATATGACAAAACATATTCATTTGTGCAATGAGCATGAATGTTTGTACTCCAGTCATATGGAGGTTTATATTTAAAATATTTATTTATTTAAATTTATATATGTATAGTGTATCAACTATCTGATATCCATAACACAAGTCTCATAGCTTACCATGGAACTAAATGGTGGTGTGTTAATGTCCAACATGTTTATATTTATTTATTTATTTATACATAATGTTACTATAACTCGGGCGAATTAACATGATACCTGGCTCGAATGACGTTTGTGCAATGTACAGTGTGCAAAAAAGTTTTTGTTTCCATTTCACTTTCTCGTATGAAAACTAATAATATTTAATTTTTTAAACTTATGCAAGTATATTATTAAATTGCATTGATGTATCGGATTTAGGTAGTAACTTGTAGTTGTCATTTGATTTATATGGAAATAAAACAAAAATAAATAGTTATTCATATTTTTATATTGGATTTATTTATTTACTTTAATTAAAACATTATATTTATTTATTTTATTTATTTATTTATGTACCAAAAAAAAATACAGGTAAAATAGACAACAGTAACCATGTGTACAAAGGATGACTTATCTCTATTTATTATTATTTATTATTATTACGCTGAATCGTCACTTTCATTAATTTCTTGTATTCCAGATATGTCACTATCATTGTCATCTTGTTCACTTTCACTTTCTGAAGAGCTTTCTTCTCCTCCAAGAGAAATAATAAATTCCCTTTCATGGATTTCCTGGATTCTGTCACTTTCCCAATATTCTTTTTGGAGTCTCTCGACGTGGTTTACATCTTTTTTCCAATCAGCAGCCGTTATCGAGTTTACTGCTTCTCTTGTTAATTTTTCTATGTGTCTTTCCGATTGATCGACATTTTTGTCTGCCACCCTTTGTTTAATTAAATTCCAAATATATTCAATTGGATTCAAATCACAATGGTAGGGTGGCAGACTTACAATTTCGTGGCCGTGCTCCCTTAGCAATTCGTCTACAACATTTTTTTTTCTGGTTTATTTATTAAAATTAAATGATATAATTCCGATTACGTCATTTTTTCCTCAAAACTGATGTTGTTCTTTAATAACCAGGCTTGCATCTCACTTTTTAATGATGCATGGTATTTTTTCGGACTGGGTCGAATGGTACGGCGCATTATCAATTACAACTATACCATTTGGAGGCAAGTTGGGTATTAATTTTTCTTTAAGCCACTTAACAAAGTTTTTCGTGTCTATTTTATCGTGGTAATCACATGTCTTACTTTTGCACTTATAAAGCAGTTCTGCTCCAGGAATAAATCCATTTTTACCACCAGCATGGACAAGAATCCAGCATTGACCAGGATTGGTATTTTTCTTTATACTAGCATCACTGCTATTTTGCCAGCATTTTCTCACTGTATAATGAGAATGAATCCAGGTCTCATCCAAAAACGTCACCGGTGTTATGTCTGCTCCGAGGTCGTCATTTTCTTTCATTCGTCGCAAATAGCGAGCCCTCCAAGCAGCGATATCGGGCTTTTGAATCAAAACCAATCTGGCATTCTTGCATTTTTTAAATTTGTATCCCAATTGCTTGACTGGGATAAGTCGCAATGTAGTCCTTTCACCTGAAAAAGACAAAATAATATTTCTGATTTACCGAATTTTATACAAAGTATTATTAATATAGTTAGAAAACAACAAACTCTAAAAAATAGCGTGTTGAACGTCCACGTTATCCGTCAGTAAAAAAAGGCCCCCGTCATCAACCGTACCTTACCTACAGCATTATATTATACCTACCTAAACTTTCGCGCCGCACTCGAACTAGTGCATTATTATCAAAACATCCCTAAATGTAAATTATCTTGACTTTTTTTCATCATTTACAAATAAAAAATGATTTTTTCAAATCGGTCAAATTTGATATAATATATAATAAATAATAATATAAATTTTTTTTTTCAAATCGGTCAAATTTATTATAATGTAATAAATAGTAATATAAATTTAATTTAAAATTAATAAGTGATGAAGTTCTGAGATAACAAACATAAAAAGAAAATACACACATACCTGGAAAATTCAAATCCTGTTTGGCAGCGGCCAGTATTTTCTTTAGAGTAGAAACTTCTTTCTTAACAGTGTAAAAACTGTTGACAATGTTTCTCAAAGCGACTAGATCGAAACTGTCCAGACTTATTTTCTTAGAACTCGGTTTTCTCTTTTTGCCAGGTGTTGATGGTCCGGGAATTGGGGCAGACGTCGAAGTACTCGGCACGGTGAAACAGGCGATGCTATTGATTTCATTTGTTTTTTTATTCTCATCAATGTACTTTTAGATATTCCAGTTGCAGCACAAGTTCTATTTATTGGTTGATTCACAGGAATTAAAAAAAAATTATTCACTTTCTCATGCTCATGAGCACTCTTGGTAGGATCCACAGGAATCACGAATTTGCTAATTTCTTTCTCGCGTTCAAAAAATTCAATACCTTGAGTATAAGGGCCCGTTCTTTACTGTGTATCGTTTTTCCTACCATTTTGTTAAGAAAAGAATAACTATTTAAAGAAAAACGTCCAAACGTAAAAATGACAATAAAAACTTAACAAAAATCTAATAACAATAACAAATAACAGCAAGAGAATAACTCGAAAGCGCAAGGACACGTGTAACGGTAACTGAGATGCTATCGTTATTCGTTACTGCCCTCGCAAGGCGACGGCGGGACGCCGCGCGGGGCAGTGGGGGAAGCGTCGAGTTCGAGCGAGGTGTCATGTTAATTCGCACGGTTTGTAACTAGAGTTGTAACAAAAATATGTTAGTACAAGTTAATACATTTCATCTTAAAATTATTGTAGAGCAAAATTTAAATAAAAAAAGTATATCAAAAAAACAATTTATTTCTTAACTTCAACATCTTTTAACTTGAACAAAAACTAAAAAAAACTTCTAATTTATAAAAACAGTAAAAAAACAACACTTGAAAAAAAATATCATTACTTAATCAATCCCATCTAATTTCCTCAAAGTAATATATTCCTCTATTGCTTCCAGAGGAATCAAAGGATTCAAGTATACTTTACCACAGATAATGCTTAACAATTTCTTTTTATTTCTTTGCACTTCATGAGTAAAACTTTTTAAGTGTCTTTGCATGTTCTCCCAATATGGAAATACTTTGTTACAATACCCACAATGATACAATCCTGGCCTTATCTGAAATGTTAATAGCAGCAGCAATTGATAATAATTTATATTTTTTTATCCTTTTAAAATTAGATTTTTAAGTCACAATCAACAGTTATACCTGTCTAACAAATTCCTCATCTCCTTTAGTTTCAATGGGAAAGACCCTACTGGCTGAGAATAAATTAATATGTTTCTTACTTTTAGTATGCTCTGGTATTTTAGTAATATCCATTATGACATCACAAACAAAACACTTCCCTTTAAGACTGTTGAAATCATCAACAATTCTGATAAATGTAAAACTAATTTGTTCCATACAAATACCATCGTTAATAACAATCAAGGTAAACTCGTCAACATCAAATGGACCATACTTGCACTCTAAGAAATCTTTAATGAGTATAGTTTTATGTTTTGGTTTATCGTGTTGGCGATCTGATATTAGTCCTTTTAATTCTAAGTGCCCTCTATGAATTGCACCTTCAACATGCTGTTTAAAAACCTTCATATGAGCAGATAAATGAATATTACATAGAGAACAACAACCTTTACTGCCACCCTCATTTAAGTTTATGAAATTTTGTTTTCCATATATTTTTAACTCAGCTCTTCTCTTTCCACCATTTTCATAAATATAAACACATGAATTATGTAAAGCTTTGTGTTTAGATGTAGAGTTAAAATCTGCTTTCACTATTTCTTCACATTCACGACATGTAGCTGTCTCATTTTTTACATCAAAAACAAAATAGTCACTATTTGTGTCCATGAGTATTTTCATAATATCAGAACCTTCATTGTTATTATTATCTTGTGATCTTGTATTTGATTCAGTTTTGTTAGACCTTTTGTTTCCTGGAGCTATTTCCTTTATATGAGCAACAGTGTGTGTTTCTAATGAATTATTTGTTTTAAAACATGTGAAACAGAAATACTTTTCTTTTCCTAACTGAAAATAGTATTTTGTTATTAAATTTAATTCATATACATTTGGACTATAATTAAACTGAAAACTTGTTTTTATAGTACCTTTCTATAATACTGATTATCCTTACATATTGTTTCACTTTGTATTAATTTAACCATATGCTTAAATAGAGAGAAATGAGCAAAAGCATTAGTAACAGGTTCGTCACATAATAAACACAAACCATCTATGATTGAATGCCACTGATGCTTAGTTAGTTTTAACTCATTTATTTTTATAGCACCATTACTTTCGCGCCTAATTACTGATGGTTTATTTGAAATATCATTAGATGATTTAAGAGCTTGATGATGATCCTCATTAATATGCTCAGCAGCAGATTTCATAACTACATTACATATTTCACAGTAGAAGCAATCAGAAATCTGTAATTATAAAATGTAATAACTTGTAACATTTTTAAATTATTTACACTTTCTGACAAAAGTACTAAGGACACTTTTGACAAAAGTACGACGAAAATACTAACTGAGTAGTTAGTATTAGTCGATACCTTCCATAGAATACTTACCACTTCATTTACTTACCTTGTAAATGAAATGTTTTCTAAATTTCGGAACATACTCGTGTTGTTTGATATTCTTCCTATGATTTTCCCATCGTAAATGCTTATCAACCTCCTCGTTAACACTAAATGCCTCTTGACATATAAGACAATAATAGTCAGCTTCACCGCAAAGTATAAAATTTTTATAGTATTTCTCCATATTCGAAAATATACACCTAGATAACTAATGAAAGTAGTTCCACGAAAATGCGAACAGTTGACGGTATTAGAATATTGTCAAAAAAATACAATAACTACTCAATGTTTATTGTTATAATCCAATACTTAATGAGTTGCCTTTAACCGGGTTTATTTAATATTAAATTTCTTTATATTCTCAATGTTTTACTTATTTTTAACAGTTTACGGTTTAAATTTTAAACAGAAGAAAATGAAATGAATTTTAAAAGTTTAAGACCACAGATTATGGAGATTAAAGTTTGACTCACAGATTAAAGAACTAGTAAGTTTGACTATAAATATGACATTCCTTAAAGTATTGCTACACCAATAAAAAAATCTATTCTTTTTAACCGTAGGTAAATAATGAATACTAAAAACTACAATACAGTGGTACCTCGATAATTCGAACCTCATCATCAACTACAAACACTGCGCGCTCTATTTCGAAAACGGTTAAAGTTATAAAAAAAAATTATAAACAAAAGTTGTAGAGAATTTAATCCTCTACAATATTTATAATAAATACAAATAGCATAAAACGCATAGGAAACAAGATATCTGCAAAAAATAAATTTTTTAACCTTTGACCTTAGATATCTGTAGTCGCGGACACCCTACGATAAGTAGGTTTTGAAACAAGTTTTAGGGTGTGAAAATAAAGGTTTATACAAGTTTATAATTGACTATCTCCAATTCCTAAGTGAAACCTCTAATATGACTGAACTATATAGAAGTTTTTACTTCAAGAAAATTGCCATTCTTTTCCGCTGAAATCCTAAATACGCGGTATCTCGAATTATTTAGAATTTGTAACTCGAACAAAATGTTATTTCCCTGCGAGGTATTAGTTGTACATATTTATACTCTATAGCTCGAATTTCAAAACAGACTCCGTAACTCGAAGTTAGTAAAATATTAAGAAGTCTTTCTCGGAATATCCCGAACTAATTGCCATGAAATTCAAAAGGAATGTTTGGTGCTTCTAATCTATTATTTGTACCTTATATACATGTGCAATGAATGGATTCATCTAAGAAACACATCTGGTTGCATTCGAGCTCATTGCTAAAAAGCTTTAAAAAACTATCGTTCAGTTCTTATCTGATAACACATAAAGAGATTTTTTATAGTTGTTTGTACAGTTTACCTTATCTACCTACCTTACCTACCAGAAAACTTAAGTCGATTTTTGAAGTTATACTTATTTTGGTACGATTGGAACCAACGATGAGAGTAAAATTTTTACGATGCGCGCGCAGTGCGCACACCGACAGCCAAAAAGCGATGTGATGAAGTTAGCTGAAAGTGACACGATAAAGCTAGCTTTTCCTTTTACAAACAAAGATTTGTGACATACGAGATGAAATCTTTAGCTATTTTTGTTCTATTACGCCAAAGAAGTATAACTTCTTACGTACATACATAAGTACACACAGACGTTTTTTTTATATGAAATATCTACTGCGGGTCTACACTCCACCTTTTGTTTACATCGCACCACACGCGCTCGTAATTCTCAGAGTCTCTTTCTACTCGGCTCGGCCATCCCCCGTCTTTCTCACATATTCCTATAGCGTGTACAATGTGTTACTTACATCAGACATGGTGCCGCACAACATGTTGCCTTTGTTAAAACAAAGGCAACGTGTCAAATAAATTTGGAGTTAAAACGTAAAAAAAATTATGAGTGACAGTAATAGTTTAGCCTATAGATGTAAGGCCGGTTTAAAACCAATTATCCGTTTAAAACAAAAAAATCGGTTTTAAACCAAAATAAACCATTTTTATCGGTTTAAAACGGTTGGTGTTTATGGCTATGTTTTTCTTAATTATAACTACATTTTTTTGATTTTACCGTGGGATGACGAAGTAAAACGGACGGCATTGTTTGTGTCGCGTCTTGTTACGATTGGCATCTAGTGTGTGTAAAATAAAGTGAGCAATCTTATTTATATTATACTATATTTTTTGAATTTGTTTTCCTTTAATAAAACACCTTTCATGCATATTTTATATACAAAATAGTTTCAATGTTTCACATCTGGCAGGGTTCCCAGGACAGATCTAATTTCAAATACAGACATTATTATTCAAAATCTATACATATAATAAAATTGTAACTGATCGCTGTCTGTACATGGAAGATATTTGAGAAAAACTATTATTGGAGATCTTTATTAACGCAATAAAACCCAAAACAATGATTTTTAGTTTTTTTTTGTCGGTTTGTCTGCTTGTCTGTGCATTTGTGCGCTCTAATCTTAGAAACGGCTTAACCGATTTGGGTGCGGTTTTCACTAATGTATTGTGGTAAGTTCAGTTAACATTTAGTATTAGTTTTATATCAATCGGTTCCTAAATAAAAAAGTTATGTCAATTTAAAGAATCATCTACGGGCGAACCCAAACTATATTATTTTTATATTTAATGGCTTTTCATAATAATTTAATCTGACATGAGCAATATTTATTATCTGCAACTCTAAAATTTAATAGGCCAAGAATCTGGCAGCACTGTTAGCTTCCCTTCAAAATATTTATTATAATAATTTTATTGTAGGTACCGTATAATATTTATTCTTGTTTTATTTTTATTGAAATTAGATTTATAAAACATATTATTGGTATTATTCATCTTTTATGATTTTGTGTTTTAGGAATGTACTAGATTATATACATTTTAGCGAGAGTAATATATGTAATACTTTGTGAATAAATCATGAGTAAAAGACGCCGCGCATCTTCGGTGGCAAGCCGAGGTGCTGACGGCGATGATAGTGATGATGGAGTAGAACTAAGTAACCCTGGCCCGCCTCCAGCACGAAAAAAGAAAAAGTTGGAACCGGTGAGTTCTATAATCTATTTAAACTTTTTTACTATCTTTATGTAAATAAACAGAATGTCCTAGTGAATTAGCTTACTTTAGAAGTTTTTTATAGACTATAGTGGAGTACAAAATTAAGCCGCAGTGCATATAGAATTTAGAATTATCTTTTATATTTTCTTTTTTTAGAGTGAAATATGTCAGCAACTATATGATATAATTCGGACCTATAAGAAAGAAGATGGTACTTTGCTCTGTGATTCATTCATAAGGGCTCCTAAGAGGCGTCAAGAGCCACAGTATTATGAAGTTGTCTCTCAACCAATTGATTTGTTAAGAGTGAGTAAATTTGAGAGTTTAGTATTATATTATTAATTATACATGAAGTTAATTATTGTGATACAATATTTTGATATTCATTTTTTCTGGAAAATGTTCCTTATATAATAGAATATTAGAATCTTTTTGGAATTATTGTTTTAATACCTATAGTTGTCTTATACTTTTTATATTTCATATAATCATATAAACATAAAAATATTATAGGTACAACAAAAATTAAAAACAGACACCTATGAAGATATTGAGGAACTCTCAGCAGACATTGAGTTATTGGTGAATAATGCTAAAGCTTTTTATAAACCTGATTCAGAAGAATATAGAGATGCAATTGAGCTTTGGAAGCTTTACTCTAAGCATAGAATGACTCTTGAAAATGGTGAGTTCATGACATATGTATGTATATATTAGGATATAAGATTGCAAATATTGCAGGTTAAATTTTAACATTAAACTACTTGACATCTAAATCTTGGGCTGTATTGTTTGTTCTTGAAACACTATTGAAATCTTGCAGATGTTATAAAATAAGATATTGCGTGTCACCCAATTACTTAGTTTTTAGTGTAACCAAAATGTGCAAAATATAATAACCCCGTGCGGAATGCATACACACCGGTGTATCAGTTAACAATTGATTTTTTAGAAATTATCCATAATTTCTTAGAAGTTATCCAGGAGGGGTTAAATGTTTCAAAGTTTCTCAATATTATCCACCATTGCTAATTACAACAGCAAGAGATAGTGTGAGTGATATCTAAAATCTAGTAGAAAATGATCAATAACCTATCTTTCTGTTGCTTTACATAAATAAACATTTAGTACACTTTACGTCTAAGGAATCCCTTGCTCTTAATATGTTAAAACTTAAAAAAATATTTTGTAGGATTATTTTAAGCAAGATCTATAATATTGTCTTTACAGTGCATTCATGGTGTCAACAGTATATTTTTATAACCTTCTCAAGACTTAGTAGTATTATATATTATTGTTGTTTTTTTTTTGCCAATATGACATAATTTAAAAGAACATAAATATTAACAATATATTTGAAAATATTATATTTTCAAGCTTAGAGCTATTTATATTTATTTTATAATATGTTTAAACTTAAACTTCAAGCTTTAGCTTTCAATCCTTAGTTCTGACCACAGTTACAGCAGTAATATTAATATAAAATGAAATATAAACTCAGGTGACGAGGTCAAGACACCAAAATTATCTCGAAATGGTTCTTCAAGTAGAAGGTCAGATGTTGCAGAGGATATGTCCGAGACATCCACTAATAATGAAGATGATAATATTTTTGAAGAATTATTTAATGCTGTAAGTTTTTGATACACTAACGAAAATAAAATTATATTCAACAATTTAAGCTTTGTAAATAAATTTCAATAAAATTATAAAACATCTAAGTCATACCTTTTGAAACATTAATTTTATTTTTGTTAAGCTAAGTAACTTTCTTTACTATGTCGACATTCTATATTGTTTATTTTAGGTTATGACAGCAAATTCTGATGGTAGACCAATCTATCCAGCATTCCAATTTCTTCCTTCTAAACGACGTTATCCAGAATATTTTAATGTGATTGATTCTCCAATAGATCTAAAGATAATTGCACAAAAGATACAAGGTGGTGAATACACGAATTTAAATGATTTGGAGAGGGATCTATTGCTTATGGTTAGAAATGCTTGTCTATTTAATGAGCCGGGCAGTCAAATATACAAGGATGCAAAAACATTGAAGAAAGTAAGTAAAAATTGGTATTATAAATAATTTCTTCAGATTTCTGCTAATGCTCCATTCTATTTAGTCTGTAATCTGTAGTCCTGGCTAATTACATTAAAATTAGGTTATATTTTTATTCAGATAAATAGTCCTGTTGAAATTATTGAAACTAATTTTGAATAATGCAACTAAGTATCCAGAAAAACTGTAATTTACACAGATATACTACGAGCTGGAGATATAGGATGCTGTCAGTCACCTAGTGACCGGTCTATACAAATAAATAAAATTGAAGTGTCTGTTTGTTATGTCAAAATAACAGCTATTTACTAAATGCATGTGAAATTATATATGATACTTATAAGAAAATCATTTTTTTTAATTTTGTCTGCCCGTCTATTTGTTCTGGCTTATCTCCGAAACGTCTTGATCGATTTTGACGGGACTTTCACTGGCAGATAGCTGATGTTATAAGGAGTAACTTAGTACTACTTTTATTTTAGAAAAAGGATTAGGGTTCCGCGCAAAAAAATTAAAACCCAAAAAATTGAAAAAAAAAAAAAAGTTTTATCTAGGGAGCAAAATTAATGTAAGTCGCTATAGTTCATTCGCGTTAAGAAAATAGTAAGTCATCGTTGTCCACCGGCCTAGCCACGCCCTTTGACCAATTAGGTTGCATAAAATTATAAAGTCAAGTTCATAATGACCAGTTGAAGACAGACTTAAATATGTTATTAATGACTTTATTTTGATTTAAGATAATTAAGTTGATTAGTTATCTCAAATTAAAATTAAGTATTTATTATCTTGAGATGATAATGACTTTATTTGATTTGAATCAAGATTTGAGATAATAAAGAAAAAAAGTAAGATAATTCAGTTAATTTTTATTCATTAAACTTAATCTTTTGAAATATATTTGAATTTTTACTCCACTATGAATACACCTTTACCTGCCGTTGCACTTTATGACTCGCTATTTTCTTAACGCGAATAGACTATAGTATAAAAATAATGTATTCAGCCCTTTTTACTGTGGGTTCTTCCTCGTATTCGGAAATCCGTGCCCAGCAGTGGGCAATACGAGGGGGATCAGGCCACAGTCCACCACGCTGGCCAAGTGCGGGTTGGTGGACTTCACATGTCTTGAAAACTTGCTCTGTCCTGAGAGGACACGACAGAAATTTAGAGGTGCGAGACCCGGTATTCGAACCCGCATCAATCGGTTTCCCAAGCGGGCTACCACTACCTAAAATAAATATTAATAATAATAATATTATAAATGTCCACCAGGTGATACAAGTGCGCAAGCAGGAGATCGAGCAGCACGGGCGGTCGGGGCCGGCCAAGACGTCGGAGCGCATCCGCAGCAAGCGCACGTCGCGCGTGGGCCCCGCGCCCAGCAGCCGCGCGCTCGCCATCATGGAGCCGCCCGGCTCTGACACCGAGCCGGATGTTAAGGTGAAATAAAATACCTACTTTAAAATTATATTGTTGAATGGATTCTGTATACAATTGCTTCTCAATTTGATGTTGGGTGGTGTGTGCGTGTGTGCGTAGTAGGTTAAAGGTAGTAAAAGGTATGCTAAATGTTGACCCGAGTTATTACTCGGTTATCACTACACAAAATTTTCTTAAAATATGTTCAGTACTTTTTGTATGAAAAGCAAACGGATATACAGACAAACAGACAGAATTTTCAACATCCATTGTTTAGGGGTCTATATTTTGTACACAATACGTAACAGTCATTTTTTTTTTTCAAAAAATATTTAATGTACAGATTTCCCTTTGTCACTATATGTATGAATATAATTTTTCTACAGCATTCTGAAGATAGTGGAGATAGTGATGAAGATAAAGGTGACGAAGACTCGCCTCAATGGAAACTTCTAGATGCCGTTAAAAATCATTTGGGACCAAATGGTAAATAGTACACATATCTTTTGAGTATTTTTTTTATTTAACATATATTTGTAACACATTAATGTTACGAAGAAACTATAGATTTACTCTCACTGCGCTTGGATGCGCTAGGTCCGCGAATTTTGTTCACAATTTAAAGGGTTTTAATTTTTTTGCGCGGAACCGTAATTATTTTTCTAAAATAAAAGTTACTCCTAAGTTACTCCTTATAACATCAGCTATCTGCCAGTAAAAGTCCTGTCAAAATCGGTCCACCCGTTTCGGGCATTAGCCGAAACAAACGGACAGACAAACGAAAAAATTTAAAATTATTTTTTTCTTGTAAGTACAATGCATACTTTCATATGCGTTTAGTAAAAAGCTGTTATTTTGACATTACAAACATACATTTTAATTTTATTTATCTATATAGATAATGTTTATGAGTTTGAATGTAGAAGGTAATCTTAGGAAGGGAACGTAGTATAAAACTAATAAAAAGCTTTTTCCTTAAGTGATATTTTTCATTTAACTTAAACGAAGATGACTTTTCAGTACTTACCATAACTAGTTTAAGTCTTTAAGTTTAAGTCGTTAGAGCCTGTGCGCTGGAAGTGCGAATCAGATATAGACTTTCTTAGATTCACATGAATGGGAGAGACCATGTCTCTCCCGTGACCATGATTGCTGTAAAGCATTCGAGACGTCGGGAACCAAAAATCGAAATGAATCCGCGAAAAAATCCGAAAAGATAGTTTTAAATAAAATGTCAAAGATAGACTATCGACTGCAATAAATAAAATTCTTTAAATTTAAATTCGAGAAAGCATCTCATATTAAGTTCAATGGTCAATATTATTATACACAAAGAGTAAGCAGCTGTAATAAATAACTATAATAAATGAATCTGGTAAATGGCTGGATTGATTTTAACTGAACTTTCATTCAAAGTAGAGGATTTGACGTAGGAAGTTATATAAGCTAGTTTTATTCCAGAGAATGAAATGTTTCCGCGGGATAGTTAAAAATATATATTTTTTACTTTCAGTCGCTAATGTATTAATTCTTCGGAATTTCACTTAACCAATATGTTTTGTCACTAACACATTTAATAGAGACACTTTCTCCACAGGCTCACCGCTAGCCGATCCATTCTGGAAGCTTCCATCGCGACGTGAATATCCAGACTATTATAAAGCTATAAAAAATCCCGTGTCATTAAATCAAATAAAGAACAAAATAAGACGAGGGAATTATGGCACGCTGTCGGAAGTGGCCGGAGACATGAACATTATGTTCGAGAACGCGAAGCAATATAACCAGCCAACTTCTAGATTGTACAGGGATGCTGTGAAATTGCAAAGGTAATGTATATTACTGTGTTGATGTATTTCTTCTTAAAGAAATACTTCAATTTAATGGATTTTTTTATTAGTAAACAATATATGTATTACTAGCGACTCACCCTCGCTTTGGGTTCCTCCCCAGATAAAAACAAATTATCCCTCGGGAACCGTTCATTTTTCCAGGATAACAAGTAACCTATGTGCTATTCTAGACTATAATCTATCTCTGTGCCAAATTTCATCCAGATCCGTTCAGCCGTTCTGGTGTGAAAGAGTGACAAATATCCATCATTCTCACAAACTTTCACATTTATAATATTGGTATGAATCATGTAGTTCTAGATATTTCCTTATTATGGTAATGTCCTGCTTGTGTTAAAAGTAAATAAATATTTCAATTAAATAGATATTTAATTTGGAATGGATATGCTTAATAAAAGAATCTAGCCTAGAAAGACTCACTCTGCTCTTTATCTCAAGAACACTTGATCATATGAAATATTGTTTATTGTTGAAGTCCAAATTTGTAAATAATTTTATGGTTTGTAACGACTTCTAATGTCGGTTTGAGTAAAGAAATGAGGATATGTACAAAAAAGACTATTTCTGTAATCTTTCATCTCTGATAACTTGTATGAATTATACTTAATAGCTTTCGTTTCGAGGTTTATCTTTATTTTACCTAATGTGCTTTTCTAAAATCTGTAGGTAACTGTAACCATTTACCTACAGATAAATATATCACTGGTCTGCAACAAAATCCTCCTTTGAATGAAAACATGATCAATAGGAGCAGTTTAACATCATAAAATCAGATTTGCTTTCCATTTTTTGCTATCACGTATATATTTTTTTTAAATATATTTTTTTAATAGCTCTATATTATGTACGTTTTGCCCGTCGTTTTTGCTTTAACGATGTTTTATTCAATTCAAATCATATTTAAATCCTCAAAACCGATTTGTATTAACAGAAGGAGAGAGAACGATATCACCTGACGGGGTTTTAACACTAATGCTTGCGCCACAGCAGTTCTCGCTGTGATTTCGTAGCGTGCAGTACGCTGAAAAGTTGTTTAGAAAATATTTTTTAATTTATACCGGATATTTTGGTAATTCATGATTTATATTAACAAATATTTGTTTTTTCAACTATAGAGCTAAATAAAATCACATAATTAGAATATTATTCTGATTTTAAAATTAAAAGATTCTTCATGGGTCCCCAAATACGAGAGCTTATGAAAGACTCGAATTTTATAAGTACCTTGAATGAAGATGAAAAAATAGCATGGACTGCTTTCGTAGAAGTGTGTCATAATTTTCTTGGAAACGAAAAACATTGAAAACTACCAAGAAATCATCCAAGAACTTGTTTATTCATACAAAGCTCTGAAATGCAATACGAGTATGTCCCTTAAAAATCATTTTTAGACTCTCACTTAGATTTCTTCCTCGAAAATCTTGGCGCAGTATCAGATGAACATGGTGAAAGGTTTCACCAAGATATATTGCACATAGAGAGATGCTACAACGGAAAATGGTCAGAAGCAATGCTTGCATATTTTCGTTAGACGATTTTTCGTGAAACACCAACAGAAAATATGAAAAGAAAGAAATCTATAAAGTGAATTACTACTAAGAAAAAGAATATACTTTATCTAATAGTTTTTTGATGATTTTTGACAGATTTTATCTAGTATCTTATTATTTTTTTGAATGGATGACTTAAATTTGAAGCACAATAAGAGTTTTGTTCAAAAATCCATTAAAAAGAATATATACGTGTTTCGTAATTTTTGATACTATATTTCTATTCAGAAATATCAAAATTTTCATAAAACATGCATTAAATCTAAAAGAGAAAAAAAAAAACTTTTTTTGTAGACCAGATTTAATGTTATTATTATATGTATAGATTGATGCAACAACGCGTCCAAGAACTCCTGGATATTGTTCAAAGTTCTTCGAGTGATGATGAAAGTTTGTCGTCTGTCAAAAATCAAGCACAGGCGAATACCCCGCGTCCTAGAGGTAATATGATTTTATATAGTAACTATTTATACTTTAACTTATATAGATATGAGAAAAACAATGACAAATATATGAAATTACAATAAAATAAGTTTGTAAACATGTTATTGTTATAATAAACTTATCTTCTCCATTTTTAAAGCTTTTTTACTACTACTATACGTATTTAGTTTAATAGATTCTTGGAATGAATATGAGCTTAATTAAGATCATCAGACATTTATAAGAGCGTATACAGTTTCTTTTGGGGTAGGTGGTGGAAGAGTAAACTTCCATCGATCAAAAACCCTTTTAAATTCTCCAGTGACGGCAGCGGAAACTAGTGGCGTAGTTATGCCAATGAGGCCCCTAATTCAAGGGGGCTCCACCGAGGCACGAACGATTCTTTTATTTCAAAACATTTTTTTCGAGGACGGCCCTAATAGAAGTACAAAAAAAAAACGCGAGAAGTGTCCTAAATTTCCCTATATTATTTTTCACGAGGACCGCGATGAATGTGATCTTATCTATGTTCTATAAAACAATGGATGGTCCTCTAAGTTCACCTTTTTTACTAAATTTTACTCTACGTGTTCTTCCGTGAGAGCGGTTTGAAAAAAGTGAGAAGTTCGAAAAACTATTTCTATCTGTGGACCACATTCGTTTTCAAAATAGACAAAGGTGGGCACTTATATTTTTTTTTTGTATTGGGGCCCAAAAAGGCTAGTTACGCTACTGGCGGAAACCATATTCTTTATATGCAAATAGAATATATGATTTAGTTAATATGTTCTTTGTCAACCCACACTAGACCATCATGGTGGACTATGGCCTAATCCCCCTCGTTTTGAAGGGATGCCCGTGCCCAGCTGTGGGACGTTAAAAAGGGCTGAACACAATATGTTCTTTATGTTCTATTTTTGTTTATTTAAACTCATTTAATATTTTTTCAGGTCGACCACGTCTAAATCCAAACCCGTCATCAGCACCATCACCATCCCCATCGCCAATTGTACCGAAATCTAACTTGCCTCTGAAAAAGAAACTACACTACATATCGAAACAGCTAGTGGAGTTCACATGCTCGGATGGAAGACAGCCGATGTTGCTCTTCATGGAGAAACCGAGCAAGAAATTGTATCCGGAGTACTACAATGTGATAGACCGACCCATTGATATGTTGACTATTGAAGCTAATATTAAGGTATTTTATTTTGTTTGTGTTATGCGTACTTATTATTCTGTTGTTACAATGTTGGGACTTCAAAAAAACACATAAAGACATTCGCATTTATAATATTTTTTGTGTCATAATATAAGAAATCCCACCATGGTCTAGATATTGTGAAATTAAGAAAAAATAATACTGTAATTAAGTATTACATGAACTATGGGTAAGCACTGTCTATAACCACTATATAATAGCCTTTGGGACGTCTAATACCTTAGTCTCTCCCTTGACCGTGTTTGTAGTAAAGCATACGAAAAGACGGGAATTAAAAATAAGAATAATTCCAAAAAAAAACCCGCGAAATGTTTAAGAGTTTTATTTAAAATTAGCGGTTCGCCTCTAGAAAAACAAAAAACTAATCTATCCCACAGGAATCGTATATTTTTCCGGGATAAAAAGTAGCCTATGTCCTTTATTCCAGATTAATCTATCTCTGTGCCAAATGTCACCCAGACCCGTTCTGGCGTAATTGAGCCAAATAGTCATCTAAACTTTCACATTTATAATATTAGTAAGATGTAGCGTAGTATAAAGTATTAATATAAACTAATAAAAAAAATTAAATTTGTTTCATAGAATGACCGCTACAGCAGTGTGGAGGAAATGGTCTCTGACTTCCGTCTGATGTTCTCAAACTGTCGTCAATTCAACGAAGAAGGCTCAATGATTTACGAAGATGCGAATCTTCTAGAACGAGTTATGAATGAAAAGTTGAAAGAAGTTAATAGTAATTATGAAAGAAAAACGCCAGTTAAAACCATAAAGTCATCTAAGTCGAAACAACTGACACCGTTCGAACAAAAGCTACGTACATTGTATGATGCCATCAGAGATTATAGGGATCCTAAAGGTTTGTAATGAACCATATTATTTTATTAAAAAAAGTCCTTATGAATTTAAAAATTCTTTTAAAAGATACTTGGCAAGTCTGATTAAGCTTAATTACATTTTCAACAATTTAAAGATAAAAATATTGTATTGAGTAAAGCATATTACTCTGTTCAAGAGTTTCTTGTCGATGGAAATGTATGGAATTGAGAAATATTGACTCATATGCGGGTTATTTGTTATGTTAGTAAAGTAAATAAAATGTGACTTTGATATTTAATAGAGCAACTGTTGAGTTTCTCGCCGGCTCTTCTCAGCAGAACTGCTTTCCAAGCCGGCGGTAGCTTCCTCACGAACTGACCACACTGACGCTCTTTAAATTAAATTTATAATTCATAAGTGCTTATAATAATTCTCATTGAATAAAATTTAGTTTCGATTTAATTTCAATAAAAGTAGACGTTAAGTGATACAAAAGAATTCATTGAAATTTAATAAAAGCTTTCATAAAAAATATTTTTTCGACAGTCAAATTAAAAAAAACAGTCTTAATCTGCTTGTGTGAAATAAAATGACGATTGAATTAATATTATTTACATTCATATTAATACATTATTAAAAGGCATATGTATACATAAAATATTACAATTACTTTGTTTGTTTGTATTATATTTGATAGACTACATTGAATATTAATCATCGATTACATTTTCAGTGAACCGTCAACTAGCTCTGATTTTCATGAAACTACCAAGCAAAATGGAATATCCGGATTATTACGAATTAATCAAAAACCCAATAGACATGGAAAAGATAGCACATAAACTTAAAAATGGCATATACACGACGGTTAATGAACTTGCCTCGGATTTCATACTGATGTTCGACAATGCTTGCAAGTACAATGAACCAGACTCGCAGATATATAAAGATGCCTTAATTCTACAGAGAGTTTGCTTGCAAACGAAACAGCTTTTAAGGTGGGTAGATGTGATTGTTGTAATAATAATATTTTAAAATGATTATGGGGATGGGATTATGGATTTTGCCATGTGTGTATATGTATATTTAGTTTTTACCAAAATTTTAAATATGTTTAAAAAAGTGGTCACATTGAACTATCTTTCAAAGTCAAAATTTTTCACACTCGAAATTGTTATATAAGCCACAGAACAAAGATTTGAATTGAATTAAAAATTATTATAGAGTGCTATCATCGTCTTGCTTTGAAGCCATTAACAAGAGAATTAAATTGTATTGATCATTGTCTTTTTTTATTATGCCACTGGGATACCTCAGTGAAAAAGGCAAATATCATTAGAAAAAGTTCATGTAGCAATATTCGACAAGAAGGCAGGCATTCGGTTTAAGGTTTCGGTTATGTTCTTTAACCAGCAAAAACCCGGAAAACGGTTTTTGACAAAATTAGGTTCTATGATCGAATATTCGGTTAAAGAGGTTTTGAGCGTTCATATTTTGCGGATCTTTGTCAAAGGTGAATTGCTTAGTAGTCTTGATTGTAAAAATAATGTTAAATAATATTCGATTGGTTATTAATTATTATTATAGACAGTCAACTGCCTCGGTGATGTAGTGGCTAGTATATACAGTTGCACACCCGGAGATCCTGGGTTCGAGTCCCGGGTCGGGCCAAGTTTAGTTATTGAGTCTTTCTGTATAGTAAGCCTCAGTAACAGCTCGGAGTTGGGAAGTTGGTGGTGTTTCACCCCATGCCTCGGCTCTCAGGTGTCACGTCGGTCCTGCGCCGACACTCTCACCGCGAGTGTTTCGTGTCGTCCCACCGCAGTATGAGAGTGACAGGAATAGAGAGTGCACTTGTGTCGCGCTCTCTCTCACACGCGCTGCACTATAATATCTCCTGCGCAGATGGCTAGTCTCCATGAGATTGGCTGCCGTGGCCGGAATTGGTCAGGAGGACTTATATATGATTATATAATATATTTTTTTTTATCACAGGGAAGATGATGACGCAGTACCAGATGTACCAGCAGCAGTACAGGATTTATTACACAATTTGTTTACTACTGTATACAATCATCAAGATGAGGAAGGGCGGTATGGATTCTTTTTTCTTTTTTAATATTATAATCTTGGCTTTTAATATGTTATGTGAGATTGTGTTAATATTTATAGTGTATTAAGAAATAAAATTTTGAATTTAATACAATTTGTTTATGAGTAAATCTGTAACAGAAATTAAAGAAAAAAAAAATAAACAATTAAAAATATATGATGAAATGCAATTATTTATTGAAATATTAAATGTAATTTTAATAACATTATTTATTTTCATAGATGCTACTCAGACAGTATGGCCGAATTGCCAGAACATGACGAAGCGGCCAACGGGGAAAAAGTGCGTGCGATATCTCTGGATTTAGTGAAACGCAGACTGGATAAGGGGCTGTACAAGCGATTAGATCACTTCCAGCAGGATATGTTCGCTGTATTTGAACGGTATAAACTAAATATTACCATTTGTTATTTTGATTTACTGTATAATCATTTTATTTTTTAATTTCATTCATCGAATATGAAAACTGACAATCTTCCAAAGTTAGATGTTTGGATTATGATGGCAGGTTTATATTACACGAGCTACAAAATGGTATGCGATACTCGTGACTTAAATTTAGTCGATTAATGCGGGCCGATATATGTAAATTACGGCCGAACGTAGCGAGGGTACTAAGTGCATTCACAGTATCTATAGTAGTATACACGTAGCGACAAACACACGCACGTAATACCACATGCACGCACATACATGTATATACACGTACACGCACAAACACACACACACAGAAATTGTCGCATATACAACAAATAAATAATAAATATGTTAGGACATTAACTAGTTCCATGGTAAGCTGGTAGCCATAACACAAGTCTCGTGACTTGTGTTATGGATACCAGAAAGTTGATACACATATATAACTCTAAATACATACATATTATAAATATAAACAACCATGACTGGAGTACAAACATTGGTGCTTATCACACAAATGAATGCTCCAAGCGGGGCTCGAACCCGCGACCGTTGACACAGTAAATAGGCCACTACAAACTGAGCCAAACATGCCATCAGTGACCCGATAATTCCAGAGCACGCCGCCTGTCCCGCACGGACAGCCAGATCTTCGAGGACTCGGTGGAGCTGCAGACGTACTTCATCCGGCAGCGCGACGCGCTGTGCCGCGGCGCGCTGTCGTCGCCCGCGCTCGTGTACACGCGCGACACCGTCGCCACCAGCGTCGAGCTCATCAAGCAGTGCAAGATGCTGCAGGAGAACGACGACGAGGACGAGACCAGGTATGCGTCATTATTGGTTGTTGTTCAAAAATAACAATAGGAAAAATTCGTGTGATTTCAATAAAAGTGATTTTTTTTTTATAATCTTTATTGCTTTTGAATGAAGTCTATATCAATATATTTTAGAGAATAATTATAATAAGTAAAACATAGGTGGGAAATTCAAAGTAGTTGAAACGCACGCCATTGGTCAGAGATTTTTACAATTATAAAACGATGTTAGCTATTGTATAGAAAATTAAAAAAAAATCACACATATTCCCTATTGTTATAATACTTTGTTTGATTTACGCGAATATTTGACATTTTAAATAAAACTATGGTTTCGGTTTTTATTTGTAAATCAAATTAATATTTATTTTGATTTTAAATAATAAGAAACCGAATTAATATGTCTCAATTTTATATTCTCCAAGTTTATAAATATAATATAGCAGCACTAATATACTACTTTAAACTAAAAGTCAAATGCTTCCAGATCTAGCACAGACGAGTCTATGGCGTCGGGTGGCGCGCCGCCGCAGACGCAGTACGGCAAGGGGGACTTCGTGTACGTGCAGCCGGAGAAAGGCAACAAGGAGCCCGCAATAGTGCAAGTGGAACGCGTGTGGACTAACTCTGATAATGTCCCTATGATATACACTAATGTTTACTTTAGGTTAGTATTTGTAGTTATGTTTAGTGACTAGTTGTTAGTAAGTTATTGTTTAAGTTTGTGCTGTTAAAATTAATACTTAGGCCATATAAATGAAATTTATTATCGCTTCACATGCAAAAACACTAAATTATGATTATTAAAATATCTTATCTTAGTTAATTTATAACTTTAAGTATATAATGAACTTAAAATAAATAAAAAATAAGGGTCTGGAAATCGCCTTACCCAGAGGTATCTGCATCTGAATTGAAGAAAATTAAAAGAGAGATTAATAAAAGGTTGATGAAGATAGAAAAACTCAATTATTTTCTTTTTTTGTATTAGCTATGTTTGTGGGTACAATAAATATTTATAAATAATACTTGTACAAAAAAAATATATCGTCCACAGACCGCACGAAACGTTCCATGTGCGCACGCGCAAGTTCCTGCAACAAGAGGTGTTTAAAACAGAGACGCACCGCACCATGCCACTAGACCATGTAATTGGCAGGTGTTACGTGATGAATGTTAAGGAATACTTCAAGTTTAGACCTGAAGGTAATAATAAATATATTATAGTTATTTTTGGAGCAGTGGTAGCCCAGTGGTAATGCGCTCGCTGGGTAAACCGAGTAAGGCGGGTTCAAATCCCGGGTCTCGTACCTCTGATATTTTCATGTGCGAATGATTTCCAACATGATTACCACTTGTCTTACAGTGAAGCTAAATATCGTGAGTAAACCTGCATTTGAGAGAACCTAGCAAGTTTTCGAATATATGTGAAATCCTCCTCAAATTGAAGGGAGGCCCGTGCCTAGAAGTTAAAAATAAAAGGGTTTTTTAGGGGTAATAATGATTATTTCCCTAAGATCATTATTTGTTATCAGTTTATTGATTGAATGTTAGTCTATGAAACAATGTCCATACTACTTTCTTAGATTTACGCGAATATTTGACATTTTAAATAAAACTATCTTTTCGGATTTTTTCGCGGATTTATTTTGATTTTTGGTTCCCGACGTTTCGAATGCATTACAGCAATCATGGTGACGGGAGAGACTGGTCTCTCCAATAAAATCCGCGAAAAAATCCGAAAAGATAGTTTTATTTAAAATATCCATACTCGTAGTACAAACAATGAAAAAGCAAAAGTAATATTTGCCAGTTCTTCATAACTTCTTTTCTCGGCAAGATAATAGCTTAATTTTTCGTTCTAAATGGTAAGAGTAAAAGTGCACCCAAACTCTTAATGTACTTAACATGGTCTAAACGACTTTAAAATGTAATTTTTTTTGCAGGCTATTTAGACAAGGATGTATATGTGTGTGAAAGTCGTTATCACACTAAGAATCGTTTGTTCAAGAAGATCAAAGTGTGGGAAGGCGCTGAGAAAGAGGCTACACTTATACCTAGAGATGTTAGTAATGTTTTATTTTGCTATCACAAACTCATTTATGAACTCTTTATTCCTTTCTTTTTACTTGACGATACGTTTGGCTAAGTTTGTAGTGACCCAGTTTGCAGTACTTGCTGTGCCAGCGGTCGTTGGTTCGAGTCCCGCTGGGAGCACTCATTTGTGTGATAAGCACGAATGTTTGTACTCCAGTCATGAGTGTTTATATTTATAATATGTATATATTTAAAATTATATATTATGTGTAGCGTATCAATTATCTGGTATCCATAACACAAGCCTCCTAGCTTATCATGGAACTAGATGGTACTGTGTGTTAATGTCCCAACATATTTATTTATTTTTCTGTAAATTAGTTATATGTATTTACCATAATAAGCGAATTCGGAAAAAATACTATATCTGTTTTCAACGAAGGAAGGGATTGTCGATTTAGGTACTTTTTGTTAAATCGATCTTTTTAATGAGTGGGCTATTTACCTGGAGGGTTGTCTCGATAAGATTTCAAAATAAAAAATCTATCACTAAGAGTGAAATAATTTTCAGGTTATTTTGTTCGTGTTATTTTTTACCCGACGTAGTAAGCTACAAACGCTACGCGACAAGCTAGCATAAATCATGTGTGTCTTCGACTGCATAATACTATGTTCCTTTTTCAACTTATATATTATAACCGCCAATCAATCTTTTTTCTCCAGTACTATGGACTATGGATAATATTTATATAATAAATTTAGTCTAATCACGAATACTTTTCTATCAATTTAGGTACCGCTAGAGCCTAACAGAACTGTGTCAGTGTTCCGCGAACGCGTCGAGAAGCACAAAGACGAACTCGCTGAGCTGGAAGTACTGGAAAATGTTCAAGAGAAAGAGAGGCCTGTGAGTTATTGATATTTTTTTTGTTTATATTTTATTACCTTGACTTATAACTATGTAACAAAATCTTGGAAGTCGATTTTGATCTTTTCATGAGCGATTTGAATAAACTTTGTCATTTTGTGAAATCGGTTTACAATGCAATAATTTGGTACCTTTTAGCTGATCTAATGATTGAACCAAAAGATCAATAGTGAAATTCCTCAACGGGTGTTATTAAAACTGTCGAGATGGGGTTCACTTCGTTCGTTTGGACTATAGATGATATGCCATACAATATAATTGATCAAAAACATGTTTTAGCTTTTAAAACTGTAATTACTTATTTAAAGTTTAACACTATTATGTACATACACCGTGACAATCATCATAAGTTTTACTTCTGTTACTTTTTAAAATGTGTATTTAATATCAATAGAATTGCCATTTAAAATTCCGATATTAAAAACTCTTTCGGTAAATTGGTTGTTTGGACAAATAAACACTGAGACGGCGAGTTGTTAAATAACCGTAATAATGTTTCAGGACGTAGTAATGTACAACCCGCTGGGCACGGACGACGAGAACACGTACTACGAGCAGTACAACACGGTGTGCTCCGGCGTCATCAAGACGGGCGACTACGTGTACGTGGTCACGGACGGCGGCAAGCAGCTCATCGCGCAGGTCGACACCATATGGGAGACTGGCGAGTGAGTGGGATGTCGTGTTTCATTAGCGTGGTAATGACTCCTAAAGGTGGTAGCGTAGTGCTAGCTATGCTATGTTATATATGTTACCGGCCAAATTCGATTTCAGGCCAAATTAGTTAAGCCTAAAGTATTTAGATCGAACTAAATTGTCCTGGGCTAAACTAGTATATCCTGACATACTCAGATGAACCGGTTTGGCCTAGGTCAAACTAGTTTAGCTTGAAATCGGGTTTGGCTGGTAACATATACACATATGTTACCGGTAAAAATCGATTTTAGGCCAAATCGGTTCATCCAAAGTCTGTCAAGACCAAACTAGATTGTCCTGGACTCAATTAAAATAAAAATACTACATAATAAAAATACACACTATGTGAAAATTTCAACTCTCTACCTATTACGATTCATAAGATACAGTCCGTTGATAGACAGTCCTGTCGGCACCCTTCATGTACGAAACCTTAAAAAAAATATGATTATATTATATTAAAGACAAGTATCATCTATTTATATATTTTTTTCAGTAACAAATGCTATTTCCGTGGACCTTTCTTAATCTTCCCGTCTGAAGTGGCCAATATAATAAACAAGGTTTGTACCTAAATTTAATATATAATTAAATTATTTTTCCTTATTAAGAATTTATATTCACTTATAACGAAAATAAGTTTATTTTAATTAATTATAAAAAAATAGTATGACTTATGTATACATAATATATCATGATGATATATTATATATGTTATTAAAATATTTACAGCCCTTTTACAAACAAGAGGTACTTCTGACAACGATGCACGACACGAGCCCCCTAGTGGGCATCGTCGGCAAGTGCTCCGTGCTCGACTATGATGATTATCTAAAGTGTAAGTTTGTTTGTATTATATAAATCTTAATATTTAGATTAACAGCAGTACTGCTGTTAATCTAAATATTAAGATTTATCAACAGCAGTTGACTGTACTTTATAAATTCGTTAATTTAAGCCTATGAAATACAATGTTTCAAAATAAATTCGCTCGGGTGCCTAACAGTAAGATAAAGTGCATTTACGGCCATTTTTTTCCGAATTCAACTAAAGTAATTATGATCTCTGACAGTAAACATATTTTTATCGGAATAAAAAATATTGCCATAGCACTCGGCGGTAATGTAGCTTCGTATTAGTGAAAGAATTTTCAAAATCTGATCAGTAGTTTCTGAGACTAACCCCTACATACAAACTTACAAACTTTACCGCTTTATTATATCAGTGTAGATTCACGTATATAGAACGTAAGCGAAGACGCAAGCGAAACTTAGTAAAGTTATTATTTTCCAGGTCGGCCAACAGAAATAGCAGAAAGCGACGTGTACGTGTGCGAGTCGGTATACGACGAATCAAACAGGGTCGCAAGAAAACTGAAGGCCGGATTGCGCAAGTTCGAGCACACTAAGGACGTCACTGTGGACGAGGTTTGTGTTTCAAAAACACAAAAATCACATGTGTTGATTGGAAAACATTTTGTATGGGTTGATGATTGTGTAGCGAAATAACATTAGGTTTTGTTTTTGACAACTGAGTATACTTATAGTTGAATTGATTTATTTACTATAGTAATCAACCCCTTTTAGCGTCCCACTACTGAGTGCAGGCCTCCTTTCAATACAAGGGTGATTAGGCCATAGTCCACCACGCTGGCCGAGTGCGGACAGACTGAGCGTCTTTCGAAAAATGCTAGGTTCTCTCGGACATGCAGGTTTCCTCACGATGTTTTCCTTAGAACCTTACAAGTGGTAATAATGTTGGAAATGACTTGACGGGACTTGAACCCGCTCTTCTCAGTTTACCAAGCGAGCGTGTTACCTACTGGGCTACGACTACACAGCAAATTTATTTATTATATATTAGCCACACATTTATTTATTATTAGCGAATTAGTACCTTTAGGAAGTACCTTTTTATTTTTAATAATATACACAAACAGCGCCACCTTTTGAAAAAAGTATTACTAACAGTAACCTATGTGTTACTATCTCTTTACCAAAACAAACACACACATATACACTTTCGTATTTATAATAAAATAAAAAAAAATCCTAATATTGTTATGTTTTTAGATTTACTACTTCCCGAAGACGCTGGGCCCGCCCGCGCTCGCGTCGCCTCAGGACGTGCAGTCTTCGTCTAGCGCCTTCACACAGAAGCCTTTTAATCCAAATGTCAATGCTGATTCTTTGGTATGTATATTTTCTTAATATATATATATATATATATATATTATACATATATATATATATATATATATATATATATATATATATATATATATATATATATATATATATATATATGTAAAATAATCTAAATCCAATAGAATATGTATAATTAAGTGGATGTGTTTGATTTTTTATTACCATTTCCATATCAACTCCGTATCTGCTGATAGTATTGCTGCATAAGTAAAAAATTGCTTTAAATTAAAGCGGGTCTATTGAATTACAAGCAGTGAGTCTGACGTGAATTCCAATCAGCAATATAAACAGAAGGTTGAACATCGATTCCTTAATTTTCTAATTATATGGCTGCAGATCGTCGGTCCTGGGTTTGAGTCCAGGGTCAGGCCGGAACATTTATTTTGTTTTTCTGTTATGAAATACTATAAACAGCCTAGAATTGGGAAGTCGGCGACGTGTACAGCCACGTGGCAGAACATGTTAAGCAATCGCTCCCAACTCTTACGTCTTACCGGGAATGTCGAGTTGTAATCCGACCGGAGTATAAGAGTTAAAATGATAAGAGATTAAAAGAATGCACTTCACTATAATAACATTAGCGACCTACCCTCGATTTGCTCGGGGGTGTCGTCAGGTGTAATAGTCTGTACGCTAAATTTCATCTAAATTTATCCAGCAGTTTCAGCTTGAAGACGTAACAAACATACATACACACACATAAACTTTCGCAATTATTATAGAAGTCCTATGTACAGCGCAAGTGAAGACAAAATAAGGGGAGATTATAAGGAACAATTGTGCCTTCATTGTTTCTCTACCTAAGCTGGGTATTATTTCTCCGCTATTTTTGATTTAATTTTCAGATTTTAAGTAAGTTAATTTATTCAACTTTTTATGTTTATTGTTTTACAGGATGGCAAACCTCAGTTCACGAATCTCATCAATACCACAATTGGCAGTCAAGATGTTGAAATGATTCTAGAAAATTCACTTGATGACTCCTCTCTCGCCTCACCGGCCACGCCTCTGTCTATAGGTAGATAGATATATTTTTTTCAACTCAGTGCTATTTGCCCAAACGACCAATTTACCGAAAGAGTTTTCAATACAGTATTATTGAATTTTAAATGTCAATTCTGCTGATATAAATCACATTTTATTCTAAAAAAACCGAAAAATTATATTGTACTATATATATATATATATATATATATATATATATATATATATATATATATGCATATAAATCTTAGAAATAAAGCTTTGCTTTTAAAATAAAGGAAAAATCTCCTTCCTGTAAAGTACAAGTAGATATTGGTAGTTTGAATAAGGTGACGTGTTGTATATAAGAGAAGATATTTTTGATCAAAAACCATATATTCTTCAAAATCAGGTTGCAACAGTAACCTATACAGCTCATCAATAACTGCATTTTCTAACCAAACATATTCCTTAAAATCAGGTGGTAACAGTAACCCGTACAACCCATCGATGACTTCATCCTCTAACCAAGAGCGGTCCAGCAGCCAGACGACGTCGACGCCGGCCAGCGGCAAGAAGAAAAAGGACCAGAAGCAGAAGATTGTCACCGGATACATTCTGTATTCTAGCGAAGTGAGGAAGGCCATTGTTGCGAATAACCCTGAGTCTACTTTTGGTAAGTAGGTTTTATATTACTTTGACAGAGAGACAGACATACAGACGAACAATGAAGTGATCTGGGTGATAAGGATTCCTTTTTTCATTTTGACGTATGGAACCCCAAAAAATAGATATTCAAAGCTGACCAATCAGTGACCTTATCATTTAGCGAAATTGTCAAAATGTCATTGATACATAATGTCACTGAATGTACTGAGGGAAATTATAATGTAACTGATAGTGCAAGAATTGTAGACGATTGACAAAAGTTCGAGCGAACATAATATTACTAGTGAAATTAATAATGTGAAATATCTCTCAGATGTTCTGACTGATTTAATAATGTCCTATAAAATTTTAAAATTAATTCATTTTCTTAAAAGATGATAGTAGTATAATAATTTTGTCTGTATCTCTGTATGAATGCATGCAGATGAGATCAAGTAGTATAATATTATAATATGTCTGTAAATTTGTTTGTATGGGTGTATGTGTGTGTTTACAGGTGAGATCTCCCGCATAGTGGGCAACGAGTGGCGCTCGCTGCCCGCCTCCACCAAGCAGAGCTGGGAGGAGCGCGCCGCGCGCTGCAACGAGGAGACCTCCGCCCGCCTCGCCGAGGAGATGCGCGAGCTGTCGCAGCATGTGCGTACATACACACATGAACACACATGTATAATACACGCACGTACACACACATATACATACGTACACACGGACATACATAATATGGTCACACGATACAAAATATATAAAACTAAATATGTTGGGACATTAACACACAGCACCCTCTAGTTCCATGGCAAGCTACGAGACTTATGTTATAGATACCAGATAGTTGACACACTACACACACTACTTTAAATAAGTATACTTATATAAATATACTTATCACACAAATGAATACTCCCAGTGGGACTCGAACCCGCGTCCGCTGACACAGCAAGTAGGGTCACTGCAAACTGAGCCATATGTATCGTCAAATACATGTAGACATTGCATGTTGTATGCATTTGTATTTAACAGCATTTCTGTTAAAATCAATAGACGATGGCTAAGATCGAGTTTAAATATTGTTGCTAAATTATATTAGTTAATGCATAAGCATGAAATACCTTACATTTTTCAAAAGTCATGTGTATATGTTACTTTTAAATGGGGTTAAATAAAATAAATAGGTTGTAGCAGGCAGTATTGGCTTTTAGAGTCAGTGTATTGCCACATAACCACTGTAGGTGGTAAAAAGTATGTTGGAAAATTAACACACAACATTACACATGTTATATAACTTTAAATACATACATATTATAAATATAAACACCCATGATTGGAATACAAACATTCGAGCGAGAATTGAACCCGCGACCTCTGGCACAACAAGTAGGGTCACTACAAACTGAGCCAGTCGTCAAGTGGCAATGTAAATAGGTGTTATGCGTAAATGTATTTCCTAACATTATATATAGATTAAAAGTGTAATAAAATGAATATGTCTTTATCGCAGACTCCAATGGAGATGACATACGAGTGCGCGTGGGACACATGCGACTACCAGTTCGAAGATCTGGCCGACTGTATGGAGCACTGCATAGGAGATGGTGGCAACAGTATGTATAGCGTAGTTCAGAAATGTAGCTGTATAAATATTATCAGACTAATAATATTATTGCGCAAGTTTTTGTGTGTGTGTGTAGGTTTGTTACTTCGTCAAGCAAAAATGGCTAGACGGATTTGGATAAAATTTTGTGTACGTATGTATAACCCTGTTAGGGTTCGGAACCGGTTTAAAAAATGGTTAATTTCGGTAATATAATGGTTAATTTATCGCTCGTTCATTACCCAAATAAGAATGGTTAACGGTTATTCTTAGAGAAAGATGAGACTTAGGTTTTGATACCGAAATAAACTGGTTCATTCATTCATAACTAAGAAACATACTAGTGTCTTTCTACTAAAGATTCGCCAAATGTAAACATACAAAACTCATTTTAATCAGTTAAGTTCGATCATGGAACCTAAATTCGTCATAAACCGTTTTTCCGTAACCGAAACCTTAAACCGAAAAACCTTTTAGTTTGGGTTCAATGACCTGAACTGGTTAAAAAATTGAACGGGTTTCCGAGCATTGCTATATACTATGGCCTGGATTCTGGAGTAGCACACAGCTACTATTAGGCACCCAAGCGAAGTTGGGGTAAGTTACTAGTAATATAATTAATACATATGGAGCCTCAGTACGAATTTGTTTTATAATCGAGCTTTATCAGTACTGTCGATTTTGATATGCGATTGTTCCCACTAGAGGTGCTGCTAGAAAGTGTTTCGAAAATAGCTATAGTTGAGTCACACGTCATTACAAAATTCGTACTAAGTATAATTCTATCATAGTAAAATTAGTGGATTTGTCTTATTTAATGCTAAGTAGATAAAAATATTTTGTCTCGTATACATGTAATATATATATATGTAGTTTTAATTACATTGTTTTTGATGTTGTGTCGTCTTTTTTAACGCTGCTAGTGATTGGAACGTTTATTGAGACCAAGAAGAGTAAGCTAGAGCGTGAGTATCTTGAAGTGTATTATAGTGCATATATTATACTTAATAAATAATATATTAGCGAATCATCCTCGCTTCGGTCGAGTTCGTCCCTGGGTACGTTTTAACGAGTATTAAAAATATACAAAGATATGATGAGTTATTGTGTGTTGTATTACGTGTTTTCCCGTGGGAATGAAGTAATATCCCGCGGTAAAAAGTAGCCTATGTCACTCTTCAGCAACTATATCACAAAAAATCACGCCAATCCGTCACTTTTCGACGTGAGAAAAGGACAAACAAACAACATACACTTTCACATATTTTATAATTTTATAAGTATGGATAGTCTATTCCATATTAAACATTAAAATGTACGTACTAGGGACGAACCCGAGCGAAGCCAACGAGAGTTGCTAGTCTATATATATGAAAATTAATTACTGTCCGTTAGCCTCGCTAAAACTCAAAAATGGTTAGACCGATTTGAATAATTCTTTTTTTGTTTTGCTGGGAGTGTATATAGAAATTCATAACTGTTTATTATAAATACCAAAGTGTTTTAGTAGTACTAGTGTACCATTAGTGAAGCACCTTAATATAAATATCTATAAGAAATTTATTTGTTCAATTTATTTACACGTGCGGTGGCAGCGGGCCACGTGCAGCAGCACTATCGAGGCTCGGGGGGTGCGGCGGGGTCGAGTGGCGCCGGGGGGTCGGGCGGCGCCGGGGGGTCGGGGGGCAACGAGTTCCCGTGCCTGTGGCGCAGCTGCGCGCGCGTGCGCAAGGGGCAAGCGCCCTTCCCTAACCTGCCCAGGCTGATGCGGCACGTGCGGGACTTGCACGTCAATAAGGGCAATGGAAGGATCATGGCGGTGCATGAACGGTCCAGGTATTATTTTTGGATTTATTTTTTGGATATGTTTTGTGTGTTTTATCTGACTTTCTGACTACTCAGTGGTAACCCATCTTGTCTTGATTACCACTTGTCTTACGGTGAAAACATCGTGAGGAAACTTGCGTGTCTGACAAAACCTAACAAGTTTTTATAAGACATGTGAAGTTTCGTCCGTGGCCAGCGTGGCGGACTGTGGCTTGATCGCACTGAAAGAAAGCCCATGCCCAGTAGTGGGACATTAATAGCCCTGTTGAAAAACTCCAATAGGATCCCATCAAAAGCGACAAAGGCCACATAGAAACCAATAAATATTTATTGGTTTCTATGTGGCTTTTGTCGTTTTTGATGGGATCCTATTGGAGTTTTTAAACAGGGAGGACTGATTGAAGGAATTGGAATTGTTATTATATTATATTATTATCTGATAGTGTTTGTGTGTATTTATGACTTCTTCATACCTAAACGGCTAAACGAATTTGAACGAAAAGTATACATAGACTATCAACCTGTAGTAACAGAAAGGCTAATATGAAGGACCGAAGGAAGGATAAGTCGCTAGTAAAGTTATAAGTAAATCAGTTATGATGATAATTCATTATAATTAATATCGTTTCAGGAATTTTGTACCGTCGTCTAAGAAGCCGCCTAAGGTATATTCGACGAGTTTCCGAAGCGGCCTAATGTCACCTGGAGGTATGATTTTAAAATTATGTATATTAATATATGTATCTAGAGCCACAGGTAAAATTCTATAATCCGTTTGAATTATACTAAATGAATAATATTTTTAATGAATTTCTAGTGTTTTATTTTGATTTTTTGTTCACGACGTTTTTACTGCTTTACAACAAACATGGTTATGGCAGAGACTAAGGTGTTCGATGCGTCAAAACTTATTATTATATAACTATGACGTCAAAAACCTTAATTTTTCTCATCACCATGTGTGGTTGTTAATCATTCTAAACATTGCAATTAAAAAATCAAAATAAAGTCACTACAAAGTTCTTAAAGATATTTTGATTTAAAACACCATATATAATAAAAACATCAATAAACAATATGTATAGTAACCGGCGGTAAATAATGCATCGAGCTAAAGACGGAGACAATCGGCTAGTTTCGGCTTCGTAGAGTGCCGTCTCTGTCGAACGGATCACTAACAGTCTGGTATCTACTGGGGATATGACATAATGTACTGAGTGACTGAGACGTTGCAATACAAAACTGAAATGAGCCGATTTTCTCGATCTTTATATGTATGTATGTGCCTTAACTGCCTCGGTGGTGTAGTGGCTAGCATGTACGGCTGCACATCCGGAGGTCCTGGGTTCGAGCCCCGGGTCGGGCCAAGTTTAGTTATTGAGCTTTTCTGTTTAGTAAGTCTCAGTAACAGCCCATAGTTGGGAAGTTGGCGGTGTTTCACCCCCGTGCCTCGGCTCTCAGGTGTCGCGTCGGTCGTGTCGTCCCACCGGAGTATGAGAGTGACAGGAACAGAGAGTGCACTAGTGTCTGCGCGCACACGCGCTGCAATAAATTTCCTGCGCAGTCGGCTAGTCTCAATGAGATTGGCCGCCGTAACCGAAAACGGTAAGGGGGACTTATATGTATGTATGAACCACCCGCAGGCATGTCCCCGATGGCGCGCAACACGCCGTCGCCGGGCGAGGGCGCGGCGCCGGGCGCGCTGGCGGCGCGCGCCGGCCTCGAGCCGCTGTTCGTGCACGCGCCGCCGCGCGCGCAGCGCGTCACGCACTCCGAGGCGTACATACGGTGAGTCACGACTCACCGGGGCTTCGGTTTCAATCATCGACACTATATAGTATATACGACTATAAAGAGGAAACATTTGTATTTTTGTATGTTTGTAACGAATGAACTCAAAAATAGTACTGGATCGATTTAAATGAAATATGGTAAGAAGATAGTTTGAGACCCTGGAAACGACATAGGATATTTTTTGTTTCGGAAATCATCCCTTATGGAGGTGAAAATGAGAATGAAAGTTTGTATGGGGAATCAACCTAGGGAAGAACCCGAGCGAAGCGACGGTGAGTCGTTAGTAATTAATAAAGCATAACCGTTTTTGTTACGTGACAATAATATTTTTAAATAATCTATTAATAAGATTTTTTCCGAATTTGTAATATTATTGTAATAATTATTTCATTTGTCTTGAGACAGCTGGATGGATTTAGATGATATTTAGAATACAAACGAACAATTATCTACATAAAATAAATGTAGATTACTGTTTGACACCTAGGGATGCCACCAGTTGTACGAGTGATGATATGTTGCTAGTAAGTAATAATTTCAAGACACCAATTATGTAAAAAAATACTGCATTGATTTTAAATTAATTGTAAATTTAGATATTTAATTACTTTGGATCCTGCTCAAATAATAATATTAAAAAGTTTTCATTGCAACATTTTATTTACAGGTATATTGAAGGGCTTCACTCTGAGCAAAAGTACATTACGCCCTGGGAGAAATCTCTGACACCAATGCCAGCTAACCCCGACCCTTCACACTTTAACATGCACAAATTACCATCTCATTGGATTACTGAAGAGGCAGTCAATGGCTACTTGCAGCAAGATAAGAATTTATCTGAAACAGATATACAAAAAATGGATCAAACTACAAAAATTCTGAAAGGACTGTGTGCCCTTCGGGACTTTATGATGAGGGACGCCCTAGCTATTTATAAGAGCACTTGAGTATTTTTAAGGGTTATTGGATTATTATGTCTTATACATTGGTCAAATAAAGATTATCATCATTTATTATTATATTATTGTTTCATTTATTATCGAATTAAAATAATGAGATTAGCTATATTCATGTCTTACTCAAAAACTGTCGACTTCTCTTCTCAGATCCGCCATAATTGACAAAAAATAATGATGTTTTTACTGGAAAGCGCATAACTAAAGAACAGTTGGCCTTTCGGCACATTTTTTTTAAAGTTTTCGTTATAGTCCAAAAACAGGTGACATAATATCATGAGGTTTCATCACGAACAAAGAAAAATTAGTTCAAATAAATGTCAATAGATGGCTGGCGTTCGTATGGATTTGTCATTAGTTGTGTTAAAATAACAAAAGATAAAAAAATTGATCCCAGAATGGTATTGTTTTAAAAAATATTCTAAGTGAAGGGAAACAAAATAATGCGCCCGTAAATCAAATTGGCATAATTTTACTGATTATTGAAATAACAGCAATCATTTGATGTGTTTATAGTGTATAGTCACAGATGGCACTTTTACTTTTTATGAATTGTTTATCACGGTTAAAAATGGTTAAAATCACCGATTTTCTTTATTCAAATGTAGGATGAATTTTACAATATCTCCCATACGTTAGCTTGCACATATTTATAAAATAAAACAGTTTAACTATTTGAGAATCAACGACATCTATTATCTATTCAAGGAAAAAAAATAGGCCGAATTAGCGCTGTCCAATTTCTTTGTATAAGATGGGGCATCTGTACTAGTTATAGAATTATGTGATCTGTGATAATGTTATACGAGTTTTAGATACCCCATCCCATGCAAACAAATTGTACAGCACTAATTTCGGCAAATCTTTGAGCTATTTTTATTTGCTTTTTGTATGACTTATTATGTTAAATGTTACAAAATTCATTCTGAATTTACTTGAACTGTGATTTAGTTTTTAAGCGTAGTGAACAGCTTAAAAAAATTAAAAGCCCGTCTGTGGATACACACTACGAAGTACAAATCCACTAACTGATTGCTGTTTTTCAAGAATTAGTGAAGTTACGCAAATTTGATTAAAAAGCGCATTATTTCGTTAGCTTTCACTTAAATTACTTATTAAAATCATAATATTCATTTGATGGATCTCTTTTTTACTTTATGTTAATTTTGTACAATCTTCAATAATGCCATCTATTAACATTTATTTGAAATAATTTTTCCTTATTTATGATTAAACCCCATGGGCCTGTGGGTTTATGGTTTTTAGCCGAAATTATAAGAAATTTTATCAGGAAAATTGTCACATTCGGGGAAATCTAAAAGTGCCTTTTCAATAATGTACGAAATCAAAGATCGCAACGGTCAGTTAGTTTATTGGTTAAACTGCTTCTCAATTACGTATATTTAGTTTTTATATGTATTGATATATCTCAGTGATTAGAATTATTTGTCTTTTTTATCATTGTTTAAAAGCATGTATGTATGTGCACAAATTACACATTACAGATTAGGTCCCCAATACAGAGAATTTGGACCTCAAGCTATTTTAATTTCATTATTTAGACGATAGATGGCGTTGACTGTTGAACTTTTTATTTTTTAATATATATTTTAAAACGATTGCATCCATATATTTTTTTATTTATGGAAATGGTGTACAATAAAGAATGTTTTACTTTATTTTTGTCAAGTGGATGGGTCTAGGTATAATTCTTGGGTTTGGTCGGGCCCGCAATTTCACAAATTTTCTCTTTTTTGTCTTCCCATTAGACTTGCTGTACTACTACCTAAAATATCTTCAGACAGCAGATGTTTATTTTTAGTAAGATTTGCTGCCATAAACGAAATCGATCACGACAAATTTTTAATTGCTTTGTTTTCTATTTCCTTTGAAATAAATGTTAATATTAACCATCACTAATATATTACGTTCAATTTTAAAATGATCTAAAAATGTTCTTAACATCTGCAAATAGCATAATTTTGTATTTCATTTAAATTTGCAATACTTTTAACAGCACATAATAATAGGTCTACCGGAAAGTTCTGTCCATTTCTATGATAACAATTTTCATATGTAAGCACACGTTTATTTGACGCATGTTCGGCTCTCTGTTTTCATAGCTTAATGTATACATACTAACGAAGAAAATTAAGTAAAATAAAGTTAATTCACGTTAGTTTTAAGTGTACAGCGATAGTGTATTCATATGACTGATAAAGTTCATTTACGCTACTGCATTTTCGTACGAATTTTAACCAGGAAAAAATGTTATAGGATCATGTACAAATTTATTGAAAGTGTTCGGTGAAGGTACAGTTTCTGATAGGGCATGCAGAAGATGGTTCGAAAAATTTGAAACAGGTGATTTCGATCTTTTTGATTAGCCATATTCTGGGCGACCATCTTTGATCGACGACGATGTTAATAAAGACCATGTTGGAGCAAGATCCTTTTCGGACAACATCAGCGGTCGCAGAAAGGCTTAATTCAGCTCAGAAAAACATTTCGGATCATATTCGGTAGATAGGATTCAAGATAGATGAATGAACTAACCACATAAATTAAGTCAGAAGAATTTGGATGAACGAGTCGTCGATATGCACATCTCTGCTTGGTCGGAACAAAATCGTGCCCTTATTAAGCCAGATAATAACTGGAGATGCAAAGTGGATTACCTACAAAAACATTGTAAGGAAAAGGGCATATTGTGAATCCATAAAACCCAAGCCTTCCAGCTCTAAACCAAATTTAACTTTGAATAAGATAGTGTTGTGTATATGGTGGGACATTCCGGGATAATACATTACGAGGTATTAAAACCGAACGAAAAGCTCAATTTGGAGAAATATTGACGGCAACTGGATAATTTACAGTCAGCAGTCCGAGAAAAGAGGTCGGCGATGTTCAACAGGAAGGAAATCATACTGCACCATGATAATGCCAGACCACATGCTGCTTTGGGGACCCGTCAAAAAATTGCAGAACTAGGCTGGGAAATTTTTTCGCATCTATCATATTCCCCGGACTTAGCACACTCCGATTATCACTTGTTTTTGTTCTTACAATTTTTTTTGAACGGCAAAAAATTCAAAAATGAAGAAGATATCATACAAGCACTGGTTCAATTTTTCGCATCAAAAGGAGAAAATTTTTTCAAAAATGGGATATAAAAATTTGCCCTCACGCTGGCAAAAACTCATTAATAATAATGGCAATTATATGTATTATTAAAGTTTATTGACAGTTAGAAAAAAATGTTTTTTATTTTATTTAAAAAACGGACAGAACTTTCCGGTAGACCATATATTTAAAAAAAGCGTTATTACATTACAATCGAGATAAATCGTTCAAACTGTATTATGCTGACAGTATAGATTATAGGCTCAATGAGCTACTTTTTCTCATCTTTGTTCATCTGTAAATGTTAGATTGGTGTCAAAATAAAAATTCTAAATTGTAAAAGCTTAGCTTGCGTACATTTTATTCTTATAATTATAAATAGGAATTACACGTTGTAATAATGGCATAAGATGGTTATGTGTATATAAAAGCAATATGTTAAACACTTTCCACTTCTTCCTTGAGAAGTCTTATTAGATGATTGAATTTTTTGCCTTCAAATATTAGTATCTGTAAATAAAAAAAAAGGAATATTACTATTATTTTTTTTTATTTTTTTATCAATAGGTTCATATTATGATGAAGGATGTTTAGAAATCCATACTTCCATACTAATATTATAAATGTGAAAGTGTGTAGATAGTTGGACGGCTGGAGAGTTACATAGACTACTTCTTACTGTGAGAGATTATCTCATTTCCATGGGTAAGCATATAATTATACAATCTACTCCAACTCATCATACCTATATATATAATTATATAATAATATATAGTTTATCTATTCCATATTAACCATCAAAACATACCTAACGAAGGGAGAGTGAGTTGCTAGTATATATATCAATTAGTGTAAAAAAAAAAACAATCTTCTTAATATTTATTTGTTTCAAAAGGGAAAATTGTTTTCTACAAAGAAAGTTTGGAATCACTAGCAATTACTAATAATAAATATAAGTAACCTTTCTACATGGAGTCATAGCACCACCATCATAGTCCCATTGAGATAAATCTGCCTGTTCTGTCACATCAACATCAAAACTAGCCAGTGACTCTTCTACTAATGGTTTTTCTTCTTGATTTGCAAATAGTATTTCTGATTCATCATCTGAGAGCAAAAATGTCATCAGCAAATAAAATATGTGACATAAAATTTTGTTACAAAGTATTTTACAGCATTTAATTTCTAATTATATCAAAAGGTTTAAAAAAATATTCAATTCAATAAAAATAATTACCTCCAGTTTTGTATGTTTTGCAGATCCATATCAGGTATTGGAAATTGTAAGGCATATTTTTTTTTAAAGCTTTGTCTAATTCACTTTGCAGTGATGAGAACAGAGGTACACTGATTGCTGCTGGAATGTTGAGGATTCTAAAAAAAATAATTAGCATTATAACACAAATTCAAATAATAATATTGTGAAAATATATGTATATTATATGTTCAGTACATTTTTTCTGTTTGTAAACTAATTTCTTTTTTCTTTCATTTATTAGCTATTGACGAGTTTTAGTGTTATTAAGTAGAAAAAAAAATATAACATTAGGAAATAGTTTGGTTATATAGATAGGTAAATTCTAATCACATATGATTTCATTAAATTTATAATAATGAACACTACTAATCATAAAAATATGTTACTTGATGTAAGCAAACACAGACAGATGGAGTTTATAGTTTCATTTGATGGAACATGATAAGTTCCTTTCCCACTTGATTTATATGGAAATAAGAAATTTTACATGTAAGTTGTCATGAATATAAAAAAAATATAGATAAATATAGTGCCTTAGATAAAATATATTACTAATTAGTAATATATATCAAACAAAATATTCCAATTTACCTTTCATTAATAACTAGTCCTACATGATTGGCATCATCTGACAATATTTTACTAACGAGCCCCTTTGTTCTATCATCTGCATTATCATTGGCCAGTGTGGTTAGCAAAGTCCTGATTTGCTTTATACAATTTTCTTCCTAAAATTTGTCAAAATTTAGTAAACAAGCAATGTTAGTATATTAATTTTCAACTTTTAAATAAATATGTAGAAACTTATAGGGGTACAATTAAATTTATTTTATTATGTTAATACAAAAGGTAAAGCAGAGTAGTAAAAAACTCATTCAAACTAATACTGCACATTTTACAATATAACATAAGGGAAAAAATAATAGGTTTTTATTACAACTTACTTTTCTCTTGGTAATGTTTAATACAGTTGTGATACCAAACACACCATCACTGCCATCATCTTCATCATCATCTTCATCTTGTCCATCATCCAAACACTGCTTTACAACACTACCAACATAATTTTGTGCTAAAAGCAAAAAGTTATCATAAATATTTAAAAATAAGGTGACAATAATAATACTGGTTGTAATATAGCTTACAAATTATTATTTGTGCTAGACCTCCTAAATCAACATTTGATTTTAGAAATAGTTGTCGCAAAAGTTGTTTGATTCCATGAAAATCACAATCTTCAGGATTTCTGCCTTCAAAGTCTGCTTGTAGTTCCTGAAACATTGAACAATAAAATCTTCAGTAAGGTAACAATAGGTCATTAATGAGACCAGGCAATCATCTTCATTTTGTAGACAGTAATACGAGCTTGCTTTTAACCTTATTACATAGTATTATGAAACATGAATACATGATGGTAAATAAAATTCACTTACATACTATTTTAAAGTAATAATTAAAAAAAACTTATTTAAAGAAATAATTGAAATCGGCTATATTAAAGTCCGCCATGTGTTATTTAGGTTATGTGTTTGTCTTACCTTGTCCCCAACGAAATTTCCGTCGGAATCAAAGTCTGAGTCTTTTTCACTCCCAGAATCTTGTTCTTCTTCACTTTCGCTTTCTTGTTTTTCTATTTCTTTGCTTCTTTTATTCGACATATTGTTAAAATGTAAATTCCGCCGCTACACAATACGAACGAATACTAAAGATGTGTCAACTCGATTTACTAACTCGAGTTAACTCGAGTTGGGCTTAACTCGAATTAACTCGAGTTGAATTCTCTCTGACTCGAATTAGGCATTCTTAAATCCGATTTACATCAAACGAGCGAATGCTCATTCTATCCCCACCCTATCAAATTCTTTTAATGTAAACAGAGACAGAGCATTCTTTCGTTGTTCTCTTTGCGTTCACAAAGATTCTATAGAACATTCTAAGAATGCTCACTCGCTTGATGTAAACGGCACTAGAACAGTGTTCGCAACTGACTGACATGACTGCGTATGATGTACGAGAATACATTGCAAATGTACGATAATTTGTGAAGATGGGATGGGTTAAAATTTTTATCAGGATTAGGTAATGTTTTATAAAGAAAATTATTTGATTATGCATTTTAAGTATTTAGAATTTGTAATAAGGGAAAAAATGAAAACAGTCCTTTTTTTTTTTTTTTTTTTTTTTTTTTTTTTGCTCTCTCGTTTGCAGTGTTCGTAATCATAGGATTAGTTTTTTTTTTTTTTTTTTTTTTTTTTTTTTTTTTTTTTTTTTTTTTTTTTTTTTTTTTTTTGCTCTCCCGCCTGTACTAGGTGCAAACACTTTCAGGTTTACATTAATTTAAACCAAACAAATCATTCACTTCAATTTTCATCCAGTTAACTCGAGTTATGTAACTCGAGTTCAATTCGAGTTACGTGAATTTCAATTCGAGTTAAATCGAGTCATATTTTTTCCGAGTTGGCACATCTCTAACGAATACAACTACAAAACTTCAAAATTCAAGACAAACAATTTTGACAATAATAAATTGACAAGTACAGATCACATTTTTGCTTAGAGTTGCCATATGAAATATTATAATCAAAGTGTAACCATCGATAAAAAAAGTACTAGAGACACCTGCATTACCATGCAAAAGTTCTCTTAAAACTGTCACCAATTGTTTAGGTAATTATTCTAGTTAAAATAAATATACAACAATGTAAATTGAACCTTAAATGTAATGCTTAAAGTTGTTTTCACAATTATTTTTTAATTATAAGCGCGCTCAAATGTTCATTGAGCGCTCATTCGGTGAGGACATTTTTTGTCGCCGATTGTGTATTTAATACTTTTTTGATCGATGTTTCAACATAATAAATATATTTAGTAAATATGCAAGTTCTTATTTAATCTGTAGTATATTAGGTCTCTGTACCATTTATTTGTTATTTTGCGCGAATTTTAAAAATATGACATTAAAGTAGTCTCCTTAATTTGTGCATTAAAGATAATTAATAATTATAATAAGTGCTGCTATGTGTGATGCTTTTTATTTAGAAAAGAAATATTTTTTTATACAGTCTACACGATATCTAAATTTCATTTGCATTCCATATAATAGTGGTTAAATAATTAATCGCTAAATTTTGAATGAATATAGTAATTAGTGCTTGATTTTAAAACTTAGTGTTGTGTCGAATAATATCTTATCTCTTATTTTATGACTTTTCTATATGTAGATTTATCCTTTATACATATTTATTAAAAGGGTGAAATAAGACCATGATGTTTTAAGGATCTGTAAATAATAAAACATGTTTAGTTATAAATCAGCCAAAATTTTATAATTAATAAAAATATACGAGAACATATTACAGTGGAATAACTCTCCAAAGAAATTATCGAAAATCCATAAGTTGTTACGTATACGTGTTTTTGTGATCTGTGAATCGAAATATTTTAAAATTAATATCTTTTAATCATTAGCAATATAAAAGAATACATATACAAATACAGGTAAGAAAAAAGAATATTAACATAGTTTTAAGAATTTATAAACTCATACTCTAGATAGTCAAAGAAGGTGGGCCGGCGACGGGAAGCATTATATATGGTTTTCCCCTGGAGAACTCAAGTCTATTCATCGAGAACTCATAACAAAAGTGTCACAGACAAACCGATTGGATTTTTAATGTAGCCTTTGCACTATACTAAGACAAAAACTTATATAAATAATAAAAATATGACCACACACTTAACATTTATTTAAGATATACCTATCTAATTATAATTAATAAAATTAAATTAATACTATAAGATTTTGGTTTTTTTTTTTGGAAATAAATTTAATTATATTTAAATAATTTTGAAAATATTGCTCAATTTTGCCGGTAGGTAGATACTGTCTATAATCGTGTTACACCCAGGGCGTCAGGGAGACCTTCCTAGGAGGAGGGAGAATCCCCGAAAAAATCCGACAAAGTATTTTAAATGAAACTATCTTTTCGGATTATTTCGCGAAATAATCCAAAATGATAGTTTTATTTAAAATGTCAAATATTCGCGTAAATCTAAAAAAGTATTTATTATCCAACAGTTTTATTTTAAGATATATCTAACTAATGAACTTACCTGTACATGATAATAAAAATAGTTTTCTTCATTTTGTTTGAGGTCAAATACCAACCGCTGTTATACAGAGCGTCTGCTACTCCTGTACTCTAAAAAATAGAATGTTATCCTTTTTTATATAGTACCAGGGCGACCGAGATTCGCTCGGCGTTCTTAGTATCGTATTTTTTCCGGAAAAGGTATAAAAATTGCGTTTTTTTCATAAAGAGTTACACGAAATTTTACATATATAAAAGAATTGCTTATTTAATATTTTAAGATTTGAAATAGATGAAAGAATATTTATAAAAGATATACATCTTTTCTTATTGCCTCTATTGGTGACAAGAGAGCTGGCTCCTTTTGTTTTTCGCCCAAAGAATCGGCATTGTCTTTCAGCGGAGAAATGCTTTATGAAACAATTTCGCGCGTACATCATACATGACTTGTACAATAATAATTAAGTGTATTTTTGTATATTTAATGTAATTAATGTTATATTGATATACCTACCGTATCGAGTAATTTCTGTCCGTACCAACAAAGCATCCATATTTGCAAAATTGCTGTTATGAAAAACAGTTTATATAGTGCCCCATTCCATTTTTCGACAAACTAGAATAAAAACAAAGTTTATTTATTTGAATATCAAGGCATTCTTTTTTTATTTAATAAATACCTAGCAACTAATAATACATACTTGGATATTATTCGTGATCACTTTAACCATTACATTAATTGGCAAATATTTAATTCTAATCTTAAATTATTATTTATTAAAGTTCTTCGTCACAGTTAATAAGACACATTCTGTTTAATTTTTTATGAAATAAAAATAAAATGCTGTTTGTTGGGAAGTGCGTCACTTGAGAATGGCTGGATCGCTTCGGCCAATATTTTTTTCTTAATATGTACGTAATAATTCGAATACGGCTTATAGAAAAAAAAAGTTACCTATTAAAAATGAAAAATTCGGGAAGAGTTTTTTCTATAGTATTTTTGTGGCAAGTAAATTCGAAACAATAATATACTAAAAGAATAAAATAAAGAGTGCGTGTATGTTCGCCTCGCCCGATGACACTTTTCGTAACGTTCTCGTCACGCATTCACCAGCTTTCTCCCCAAGTCAAGCGTTTGTAAAGAAGTTTTACTTCAAAATATATAAACATGACTGCATACACCTGTTTCATCTTTTTAGTTCGCTTTTTACAGTCTTTTTATTATTATTATATAGTTTGGTATTTGATTTACAAGTACTAATCAATCCAATTCACAATTGTTTGAGTAAATCTGTTAGATCTCAAAAACTTGCTCAATCGTAAAAGGAGACAAGAAAGCTATGGTTAGGAGATAAATAAACTACATCGCATTAACGCGTAGCGTAGAGACGTGTTATTTCGTATTCAGGATACCCGATTTCGCCGAACCCAAAGGATTATTTTTTTTTATCAATTTATATCGATTACATATTTATTTGAATAAAAACTTTTTTTTTCCTTTTTTTTAAAATGAAAACTATATTTTATACTCACTGCGCAGCAGAATAAGCAGAAACAGATGATAATCGAGCTATTTAAGAAGTTTACGAGAAGAGAAAACGAATACATGTTCTCCACATCGCTTGATAATCTAAAATATTATTATAAATATTAGTGATAATCCACAATATATTCCTATTTTATATAAATTGCCGTCAACATACTTATGCATATTATGATACCTTATTAAAGCACGATGTCTTAAAATTATAGATATAAGTTCTGCGTTAAGTTTCTTTTCTTTTTCTTCATCATTAATTTGTCCATATTGTCCATTTTTTGCATGTAGTTTACTGTACATTCCTTAAAATATATTATGATAGATATAGAGTTACACATACAAATTATTCATTTTTGTTTACATTGCATCGGCTAGCAAACAAAAATTAACAAGCCTACTCCAAAAACATTGATTATGTTCCTACCTATCCATGAAAATAAAATCTCCCTGGAGTTATTTGTTACTTTAGAATGCCTTGAAATCGCTTTACACTTTTTAAAAGGTCTTCCTTGTTTAAAAAGTTTCACAAACTTTAATCACCTTAAGTGTAATTATTTTCTTTCTGTGTTTTATGAATTTTATGTATTTTTTTGAATAATATGTAGAACATTCAAAATTTTCTTTATTAAAACCAATCAATAGGTAATTGGCGAAGATATCGAGTAACATGCATTAAAATCATACCTATACCCGAATTCTATAAACATACCTACCTACCTTACTCTATATTTAAGTAGGAAAAAATATAGTATACAACTTTAAAATTACTGTAGATTGTGTGATTGACACCACTCAGGTAATCAACGCTTAGAAATATTATTATCACTACACAATCTACGCACTTTTGTGGTACACTTTACTGAGAAACTATCACACTTTCAGGTTTGGGCTTTGACATAGTATTTTCTAGATGAGACATGACTAGAAAATACTGTTATCAATCATAAAAATATTATTTTGTCCACATTTAAAAAAAATAGACGGTATAACACTTTTCATTAATTAGATCTCTAAGAAAACTAAAAAAATACTTTTATAGTATAAATGGAGCATAACTTGACAATTAGCTTTCGCGATTACAATTCATAAGTCAAAAGGCTTAACATTAGATAAAGCGGTTGAATGATTAGCGTATACACGATTCCCTTATGATAGATTAAGTAGTATTAAAAACTTATACAGGGTGGATTTTTGAGACGGGACAGTAAGGGCAGGTACCTTAAATACTATAGTTACAGGAAAACGTTCCTAGGAGACCATCCATAACTTTTTGAGATATTCTGAACTGCATTCACAGATTTTGGAAAAAATGTACAGTCAGCGAGAAAAATGCTAAAACTCGAAAAAATTTTTTTTTATGTCAATCGATCCTATTTCATGTAGGGATCAAAAGACTCTATGGGACCATTTAAGGTTTGAGTACTAGAAATGGCAGAAATCGCCAAAATCTTTTCCCATACATTTTGTATGGAAAAACGTTTAATCGTCTCGAAATATTCTTTGTTGCCAAACGGTCCTATTTTTTAATGTGATGAAAAGATTTTTTGAGGCCAACTGAAGTTTGAGTACAGAAACTACGGTAAGTCACAATTTTTCTAGTTTTTGTTAAACCGGTCTCGTGGCATACTATACCTAGAAGCAAAAGTACCTACCTAAGTAGAAAATCATAATTGCATCGACAAATAAAAATAAAATAAAATCATATCAACTAAACGTGTATTTTTAAACACGATATCCATACAAGTTCATTCGTTTTTTGCACTGAGCAAGTAGCAGCCGATAATTTACTTGTATGGATATCGTGTTTAAAAATACACGTTTAGTTGATATGATTTTATTTTATTTTTATTTGTCGATGCAATTATGATTTTCTACTTAGGTAGGTACTTTTGCTTCTAGGTATAGTATGCCACGAGACCGGTTTAACAAAAACTAGAAAAATTGTGACTTAGGGTAAACTTGCATAATTATGTGACTCACATAATTCTGTGATATGATATTTCGAAGATCCTACCGCTTGATAGAAACAAAGTTCACTTTTTTGAATTAAATCTTGTGATAGCACAATAAAGCTTCTTTTTGTGTATGTAATTTTGTTACAATCGTGCCTGCGAGGTAGTAACATTGAAGTGAATTGTCTTTTCGCGCGGCCATTTTTTCTTTTCGCCGGTAACGTACGACTGTGTTATGATAATTAATTCATTTTAAATAGTAAACACTGATGTATCTTCTTGAAATTTGGAAAATAAGTTGTAAAAAACATATACTTACTTCTAACTTTATTAGTTTCAGTTATTTATGGTTAGTGTTTAAGTAATATCTTATTTACGTTGCTTGAAAATTAACGCTTTTCAAGATTTGAGCGCAAAACATTATCACCGAATTAACCAAGGTAAATGTGACATTTGTCTGATTCTGAAAGTAAACATTGTTGTTATTGCGAGTAATTATGTAATTTGAGTTAAAAAAAATACATTTATTGAGATAATAAAGCATCGACAGTTTTCAAATATGTTTAAAATTATTATTCAGTTTTTTTTTATCACGGAATTAAGTCAGTCGTGTTATTTCAGACATCGTGAACGAAACAGAAAACTCGAAAAAAAGAATAGAAAATATAATGAAGCAACGTTAAAATCAGCCATAGAAAGTGTTTTAGAATCGAAATTTACTTTTAATTATTTACATAATTTCGTAATCATTATATTTTAACGTAGGTACTTGCATAAGTTACATTCTAACATATTTACATTTAAAAAAATCTTTAAGATTGTAAAGAAATGTAAATTAATGTTATTGTAATAAAGTTACATAAGATTATTAAACTTGTTTCTAGTTGATTTGTGAAATTATATTTGATTTTATCTAATTGTTAATTTTTAATATTCAATTATGGCTAATTCTGTGACAAAAAATAATTAATACTCACTTAACTCTGATATATCACAATTAGAGTAGTTCTATCACCGAATTAAAGTGATTGTCACAGAATTAACCAAGTTATCGTCATTTTAACAAATTCATATTACGCTAAGTTAATTGTTTTAAAATTACGATTTATACTTCTCATAAGGAAAACAAAAGTCTGATTAATGGTCGTACTTAAAATAAAACGTATTGATTAAGATTAACCAGGGTTTTCTTGCGATATTCCGTTTTATCACAGAATTATATGAGTTTACCCTACCGTAGTTTCTGTACTCAAACTTCAGTTGGCCTCAAAAAATCTTTTCATCACATTAAAAAATAGGACCGTTTGGCAACAAAGAATATTTCGAGACGATTAAACGTTTTTCCATACAAAATGTATGGGAAAAGATTTTGGCGATTTCTGCCATTTCTAGTACTCAAACCTTAAATGGTCCCATAGAGTCTTTTGATCCCTACATGAAATAGGATCGATTGACATAAAAAAATTTTTTTCGAGTTTTAGCATTTTTCTCGCTGACTGTACATTTTTTCCAAAATCTGTGAATGCAGTTCAGAATATCTCAAAAAGTTATGGATGGTCTCCTAGGAACGTTTTCCTGTAACTATAGTATTTAAGGTACCTGCCCTTACTGTCCCGTCTCAAAAATCCACCCTGTATAAGTATGTTAAAATGTAGAAAACAAAAAGAAATTCGTATGAGAAATCACACAATAATCACAAACAAACTTTTTAGTTTTATAAATTGTTATTGTTATTTTTATTTAGATGAAATAGAAATGAATAAAATCGATTTGTCGCATGAATTATTTACAGAAGCCCATGTTAATAGTCGATAAATTAAAAGTTAATTCTCTTTAAAAAAAACTGCCTTCAAAATTACTAATTAGAAAACTTGGCGAGCCCTCCTAAAGCACCGCTTTTTTACTAGTTTAAATAAACTTTATTAATAAAACATTTATACAGTAACCCTTGACTCAAAGGAATATTAAATCTTTGAATATTATAGCACAAGCCAGTTAATTGATTACTGCACTTAACTATTCTATTAATTTTTAAGTATGCCACGGCATCATTTTATATTTGCTTTTCCTTTGTGGGTTATTTTGTACACTTACCTAAGGGATAAGATTCGATGAGTTGATCATCAATAGGGACATATATTAATTTATTAATTCGTACAGCAAGCAAAGCAAACTGTGTAGTTATGTGGCTTAGGAAAGAACAGAATAACAGATCTCCTGATAACATAAAGCCAGCTGCGAGGAAGCCTAAAAATATTTCATTATAAAATTGTTAACGTTTGAGAAATATTTTAATCTATGCTATAATATTATAAAGAGGTAAAGTTTGTGAGTTTGTGAGGTTGTAGGGGGTAATCTCTGGATCTACTGAACCGATTTAGATGAAATTTGGTAAGAAGATAGTTTGAGACCCTGGGAAGGACATATGATACTTTTAATCCCAGAAATCATCCCTTAAGGAGGTAAAAATAGGGTTGAAAATTTGTATAGGGAATTAACCTAGGGACGGACCCGAGCGAACCGAGGGTGTCGCACTGTTGCTAGTTATATATTTTATAGATAGAAAGCATCCAAGTTACACTCTGCCATTATCCTTTGTAGTAAGATTAATCTTTTATACATACCTACCAATATGTAACACAATTTTAATTAAAAAATGTGTATGTGAGACTGAATATAATATAAATTGAAAAGTTTGTAATTCAATATTTTTCTAGATAAAAAAGTGTTGTTATGACTTATTTTACTAAAATTCTACTATTAATTAAATAATTATATTTAAGCACTTACAATGACAAGTTTGAAGAAACATTGTTATTTCAAAACGATTTCCTATGCACGGATCGTAAGGCAACCAGTAGAAAAAAGGCAACATCACTTCATCGTCAAAACCTGCCTTATTTCTAATATACGCAATGAAAGGCGGTACAGTGAAGATAGAGCCGAGAGTCATGTTGCAGCCGAAGTATGCTGAATATTGGAAAAAAATGTGTACTTATGTACGCACGTAAGAAGTTATACTTCTTTGGCGTAACAGAACAAAAATAGCTAAAGATTGCAGCTAACTTCGTCATGTCGCTTTCAGCTAACTTCATTATGTCGTTTTTTAGCTGTCGGTGTGCGCGCGTATCATAAAAATCTTACTCTCATATTTTTTTCCAAACGTGCCAAAAGAAGTATAACTTCAAAAATTAAAACACAAAAATAGAAAACGTAAAAAAAGTAGGTAGTATAAAAAGTAAGTATCATCAACTCTACGTGACTGGAATGAATTTATCCATGCATTTATTTGCCTTTCTTTCATTTATTTGTCCGTCGAAACGGACCGGCGGATTTATGTGACTTTTTATATAGAGATACTACTATTTTTTGTTGGAGTGTTGTAGAGTCACATAAGCTACTTTTCACTGCGGGAAAATATCTTATTTGAACAGTTATTATATAATTTAAGGTATAAATACTTACGTTTAACTAGACTCAAACCTAAGAGACATCGTTAGTACATATATTTAAAATTTATAACAAAGCAGTTCTGTTTAAAACTGCTATAAGCTTTTTTCGTTTAAAAATACATACAAGATAATATCAAATAGGTAATCGTTTTAAAAAAATACTGATATTTGAACCATTCTTATTTTTAACCGGTTTCAAAGAGAAGGAGGTTCTCAATTCGATTGGTATTTTTTTTACGTATGTACACCGATTACGCTGAGATTTATGATCCGATTTACGTGATTATTCTTTAGTTTAACGCGGAATAGTTGCCATTTGTTCCCATAAAAATTTAACATAGTTTAGCCCAGTAGTTTTCATTTTGTTTGATTTGTCAAGCCCAATACGTTAGAATCGGATTTTAGAGCCAGAATTTTTAAGTGTTACTAATATAAGCGAATTTTAGTTCGTTAGTCTTCATACTTTGCTACTACTATTATGTCTACACTAAAAAGGGAAAAATAAAAACCTTTTAAGAAAAAAATAAAAACCCATTTCAAAAAAAAAAGCACTAAAAAGTAAAAAATAACTGATTGGTAGTTTTTATTTGCTATAGATACCTAATCAGATATTTTTGAAGTCGGTGCCAGCCGATACAAATCAAAGCACACCGACTTCGAAAATATGTGATTAGGTATCTATAGTAAATGAAAACTACCAATCAGTAATTTTTTACTTTTTGGTGCTTTTTTTGAAGTCGGTTCTGATTTTTTTATTAAAAAGTTTTTATTTATCTTTTAAAAATGAACAAATTTAGTACAAATAAATAAAAGATTGATTAAAGCCTGATTCAAATTACCTGCTTTTTTCTTACCTTTCACTATAAAGCGTAGGCGAACGAGAGCTTCGCTCATAATCTTATGCTCTTCTTCAGTGATGCGGCCACTTGGCCACATGTCTCTTAACTCATACACCAGGTTTTCGTAGACAGACCGATAGCGTTTTATCTTATAACCTTTGGCGGCGGCTATAAAAAAATAGCTTTATTTTAGCTCTAGTGGTAAGTATTTCGCTATTAAAATCACTTTAAAGGCTACATATTGCTGTTGCTAGTAGTTCGTTAATTGGAAGATTTAGGAATAATTATTTATCAGACTATTGTAAACTATTGATAAAATATCTTTAAAGTGGGTAAGTAAGTATTGCAGCATCTTCTTCATCTTCAAAAGTAAAGAAACCAGTTGTGACGGATCGCAACGCCGCTAGAGGGCAACGGCAAGCCCCCCCCCCCTCCCCCCGATTGTATGCGAACGTATTTTATGAACGGCCCCCGAGCTAAAAATTGAAGTTTTTTAGATCCAGTCCCTAAAAATTTATAGTATAAACCGCATATAGGGGTAATCTCTGAAAGTAGTGACTCGATTCTGAAAATTCTTTCACTAAAGCTATATTGCCACCGAGTACTTTGGGCTATTTTTTATTTCGATAAAAATATGTTTACCGTTAGATTTTTTTTATAGAAATAGGGCCAAACGAGCAAACGATCCACCTGATGGTAAGTGGCTATCGTAGCTTATGGACATCTGCAACACAACAGGAGTTGCGAATGCGTACCCGGCCTTTAAGGAACCTATAGACGCGACTCTAGATGAGAACAGTACTCCATGAGAACCTGTGCTTTATAGAACAAAAAGCGATGCCCCGATGTGAAATACTGTTTCGCTCTGTTAAGCACACCCATTTTTTTTGAAGCCAATTTGGCTTTTTCTTCCAGATGACATCTAAACTAGACCGTAGACGTCGCTCGATATTTCGACTCCTAAGATCCTGATACTCTTACAGATGTTAAGAGGAGTGTTCTGGAACTTTGGCACTATAATAAATGTTTTTTTTTAGTGGTGAACGCACAAACTTGTGTCTTTGAGGGGTTAAACTGGACGGAATTTTGTCGACCCCAATCGAAGACTTACTCCAGGGAAGTCTCAATAATAACTACAATTTAAGCTTTATTGAAAGAAAGCAATAAAATGGATGGCAAAAAAACGAGCGAATCGAAGGCAAGTCGTTAGTATATTATAAAAAACAAAAAGATTTCTTTCGATGTAACATTTAGGTATATCTTGAAGCATTTGGTAGCTAATTAATTTGACATATTTGTATATATTATTTTCTGAAATATAATATTCCCTCTCATGTTCTATTTATATCTATACCAATTACAATAAATCAAAATTGAATTTATTTGTTACCTCTGAATAACGGCACACCTACCATGTTGCTTATAACACGGAAGAAAATAAGTTGCTTTATGTCGCGATTCGCGAGGTATTGGATATTGGTAGTAACATAAAAAAAAGTAGGCGAGTCGTTAGTACATTGTAGGCATAATGATTTTAACAATATTTGTTTCTATATTATAAACTTATACTAACCTACAAGCAGGTAGCCCACGCAAGGCATCATAGTGAAAAGATTGAGAAAAGTCCCTACTGACGCCATCATGAACATATTGATACTTTCCAAAATCGCCGCTAAAAGAACGTTGATAAGATTGAACCAAAAGTACAAGTTCCAGCAGATGCTAAAAAAGAATTGCCAACAAATTACTTTGGTTAATTCACGTAAAATGTATATATTTATAAGTAAGATATTATAAGTATAATACGTACCTCGCTATATTTGTATCATTAATGAAAATGCGTAATCCAACCGTTTTTAAAATCTTTTTAGGAAGTCCGTATGTTGCATCATAATCGTTTACATTACCCTCATATACCTAAAAAATATAAATAGGTATCAAAAAGGAGTAAGCTAAAAAATAAATAAAGTGTAATGTATAGCAATAAATACAAAAAATAGATAGATAGAAGATGGAGAGGACAGCAAATTACTATTTAAAAAAAAAATATTAATTTTTGCAGGAATCGAACCCCAGATCCCCGGCAAAGTAGGTGATCGCCATCATATACTTATTTATTACTTTATTAATAGATTTTCATTTATTGGTACGAATATTGATATTTTAACTTTATTTAAATACAACCTTTTCATTTTCTTCGATACCGACGACTTTCTTGCTTGATAACTGTTTTGCATGTGACATTTTGCTTTTTTTCATTTTGTATAAACTGTATTTCTTTTTCATGCTTTTAAACGAATAGCACCGTAAGAAAGCTCAGATTAAAAATGTAAGAATTATTGTTGTATAATTGCTGTAGGCTACAGTGTTTTGCATGAATGCATAATAGATAAGTTAGTTAAAGCAGTAAAAAAGTGCAAAATTGAATAAAAATATTTTTATTGCTTATTTTTAAATAACTGTTAAACTGTTAAAGCTATTTATTACAATTATATTAGCACTAATGCTTATTAAATTTAGTATTTTATAATAATTATTTATTATAAACTTTTATTTTGTTTAAATCTACAATTAAGCGATCTATTTACGAATCATCTTATTTATACTGAAATAATTTTTAGTTTTTGTTTATTTTTTCAAAATAAATAGTACATTATTTTTAAATAAACTTAATAATATTATTTTATTACTCAAAAAATATTAAATACAGCCATTGTATCCTAGTTAAAATAACAGACTAAACGAAGCAGTAAATAACTCTAGCTCACCGAATTTACATAAAAAATAACATAATGACGTTAATTTCAACTTCACAAGGCGCAAGATTAATAAGAATAAGTAAGTGACAATTTTCCGCCCAATTAAGTCCTGAAATGTTACTTTACAAAACATACTAAATATTTCCTGTGGCATCACTTGGCTATATTCAATTTTGATTGATTTACTTATTTTTACCATTGCATTTGGACATAACTACTCTTCTCCCTTATAAAAGATAAGATATTAATCGTAATTTTAATATGAGCTTAATTTTATATAAAAAATAAGTAGTATATATATATATATATATATGTATATATATATATATATATATATATATATATATATATATATATATATATATATATATATAATTACTAAATATAACTACATATCTATACATATAATAAAATAGTAACACAGTGAAATCTGTACATAAAATACAATGGTTTTAAAAACAATGACTGTTACGTGTTATGTACAGAATATAGACTCCAAAACTATAGTTGTTGAAGTTTTTTGTTCTATAATATAAGTCACCCGCCGCGCCGCTGAGTATGTTTTTCCGGGTTAATCTCAGAAAGTACTATAGGGATTTTCATAAGCATTTTGCGAAAATATAATCGTATTAGCGACTCAACCTTGTCCCTAGTTACGTTTTAACGGTTAGTATGAAATATATAGTCAAGGGATCGACTCTGTGAAAAAAAACAAACCTATCCCACGGGAACCGTACATTTTTTCGGGTTAAAATTAACCTATGTGCTATTCCAGACTTGTAATCTGTATGATGTATCTGTGCTAAACATCCAAATCCGTTTAACCATTCCTGCTTGATTGAGTAACAAACATCCATCCATCCAAACTTTCGACTTTAATATATTTATTATGGGATTTGTCAATTAAATTGGAATTATTTTCTAAAAAATGGAAATTCTATGGACGCACCCGAGCAAAGCGAGGATAGTCCATTATAATTTGTAATCAAAACTTAGACAAGTACAACTTTAAAATGCTGACAATTACCTATATTTATATCGCGCTTCCTGCGAATTTAAGCCCCCTTCTATCGGATTTGAAGTACCTAATATTTTAAATTTACACTCACACAAAAAATATTTAAAAAGTGACACTAAAATTGCATTCGAGACATTTGAGTACCTCTGATTTTGTAACATGCATGAGGCACAACTATTAAATTGAACTTTTAAAATATTTATAATGTTTGTTCCACACAATTCAGTATGTAATTAAATCCCTTTTATTATAGTCACAGTATTTATTATGTATATATAAAGCAATAGAGGAATAATTGCTAACCAACTTTAACAAACGGTAAGTGCTTTTTAAATTCTAACGTTTCTTTAGTTAAGAAATAAATTTGTACGAAATTTTATAAAAAAAAAAAAATTGTCACATAGGTATATTTTTCGGAGGAAATCTTAATTTAAAAATTAAATTAAGATTTCGTCCGAAAAAAAAATACGCGAATTAAGCTTTTTGTTGTGTGTTCATTGCATCTTTCTTCTTTCTACTATGGCGAATAACTGAATTTAGAAGGCAATAACATGCAGTAATAAGGAATTTAAGTACTTAATTAGGTATATAATAATATATTTGCCTAAACAATAATCATAATCATATTTTATATTTTAATAAATGATGATAATTTCTGGTTTTGTTTATTTCTCAATTCATTTCTTTTAATCTTGTACTGGCTCAAATACACATTTTGCAGGTAGGTTAGACAGAACAAAGTGCGGAGCGCCATGATTTCTTCGACCAACTCACCCGCCGGTGATCCCCAGTTGTTTGACCTAACTTTCTTTAAGCGCGAATAAGTAGGTATATGTAAAGCAAATTCTAAAGCAAATTTTTCATCTACTATCCTTTGAGAATTCTTGGCTATTCAGAAATTCTTATACTCTTATACAGTAGTAAAATTATTTCAAGTAGGTAAATAAAAAATTACATAATGTGTATACACATATAACAAATTTCTAACTGTACATTACATATTTTTTGGAAAATCTTATTGAAATAGTCATTATTATCGATACAGAGGTCGAATCTATAGTTTTAGAATTTTCGTCTGTCTGTCTGGGAACGCATCACGAGACAACCACTGGACAGAATTTGATGAAATTTGGTATGATGATACCTGGTTATCCGGGTCAACTTTTTACCGCGGGAAATTATCTCCTGTTTGAGAAATCTATAGGTACAGATAAATAAAATTGGAGTGTCTGTTTGTAATACTAAAATAACCGCTTTTTACTAAATGCATATGGATGTATACACGGTACACATACCAAAACAACATTTTTTACAATTTTTGTCTGTCTGTCTGTTTGTTCCGGCTAATCTCCGAAACGGCTGAACCGATTTTGACGGGACTTTCACTGGCAGATAGCTGATGTTATAAGGAGTAACTTAGGCTACTTTTATTTTTCAAAAAGAATCAGGGTTCCGCGAAAAAAATTAAAACCCATGAAATTGTGAACAAAATCCGCGTACAGCGTACGCACCCGAGCGAAGCGAAGGTAAATCGCTATATAATTTAAATGAATATCTTAGGAGTAGCAAGCTATTTATGTATAAACATAGCTAACCGTGAAAACGAATCTAAGGGCGAACGCGAACGAAGCGAGCGTGAGTCGCTAGTCTATACTAAACGTTAAAACGTAACTAGGGACAAACCCGAGCGGAGCTAGGGTGAGTCGCTAGTGTTACATAAATGTGAAATATTATTTTATATAAATGTATACCTAAATACCTTTATTTTTGTTATTCTAAAGTAGTAACTTATACTTTTATCAAAATCAGTCAAGCAATTTTTCCACGTTAATAATATATTTTAGCATAATTACAACTGATTATTATGTACATATTTATTTCACCTTTGTTATTACATGCTATGCTAATATTGTTTTGTAGCTATTTTATTACATTCTTGTATCATTATTACAGTAAGTTATTACTTATTATATTCAAAGGATAATTTCATAAAGTAAACGTCTATTTATTTTAATATATTAAAACGTTACGAACTTACCTACTCATAACTTCATTTGTTTATTCCATTATGTTGGAAATGATTCGCACATGAAAATATCAGAGATGATTGCCCCGGGATTTGAACCCGCTTCACTTGGTTTTCCAAGCGAGTGCCTTATCACTGGGCTACCACTACCTTAATTTATGAGTACCTAGTTACTAGTCATTGTGAATATAATAAAGTCCAAGCTCCAATAAAATAAATTACAAAAAAAAGTTGTTTTTGCTATTGCATAAAATATTATCTACATATTATAAAGTTTCACTCGTAAACGTAGCAATAATTTAAATGGCTTTGTTAACCAGTTATACTATATAGAGTACGAACTTAAAATTTTAAGGAATTTTTTATAAATAAAATTGATTAACTTCAAATTTAAATAAGATCACTCAATTCAAGGCATAAAATATTTGTATCTTTTTATTAAAATATTTGAGTAACTGGCAAGCTTATTGCCGCTAGGCATAAAAAAATACAACCAAATGAAGATCCTCTTTAAAGTTACTTAAAAATAACCGATCTACTACAAAGACGTTAAGAGATTAGCTTAATACAAACTTTTATCAGGATATTTCGAAGGCTTCATACCATTCTTTATGGTATGAACATACTACTTTGTAGTATATATACAATCATATAGTACGAATTTACTATATATTAGTAAGTATTCAGCCCTTTTTTACCACTGGGCTACCATATATATATATATATATATATATATATATATATATATATATATATATATACATGGTTAATATACTTAATACAAAATGTTAATGATGTTTGAAGGACACTCGGGGTCTAGGTTGGCTTGAGAAGAGGAAAAGAAACATCATCTTACCTTGCAATTTTTAATCACAATCTGTGATCAGAATATTACGGAATAGTAAGTCTAATTTATTTTATTATACCTACGAAGCAAAAAGGCGAAGGAAAAAATTGTAAGGAAACCTGCATGTTTAAGGACTTTCAAATCTTACGAAAACTTGGTAGGTCTTAAAACCAACCCGGACTTCACATATCTTTTTTGACATTTGGCCTATGTAATGAACTGCCAGTTGGCCATTCACTACGTTTCATACATCCCCCTCGTATTAATAAATTATTTAGCTAAATAACTACGTTAATAGATAGATCAACATATTAGGTTTCTTTTATAAAAAAATCTCATCGGATGTGTTAATTTTTAAAACTTGTTAAAAAAATTTATGAGCCAAAAAGGATTTTGTCATAGAGCCTTGCTAGTGTGAGCCGGAATGTAGAGCCATTCCCTTTCCGTACATTCCCTTTACCTTAGCGATGCCATATTATATTGTAAATGTCTAGATATGATTATTGCTTATCATCAGGAAGACTATAACAAAATTAATACGAAAAATTACAATATGAATATAAATTGTGCTGAAAAAAAAGATTGTAAAATTAACAAAATGGGAAACTAAAAGCATTTTGTTGTTAAGGATCTTTTGTTTGAAATATAAATCAAGCTTAGATTCCATATTCAGTGGTATAACTGACGCTAAAACACAAATGCAAATGACTGACGGTCACTACAAGAAAAATCCATCACGGCGGAGTGATTTGTCACGTGATCAACATTTGTAATAACCAGATGAAAACAACTCTGTTTTTCTCATTTTATTCACTTTTAGTGTAACTGAACTGACACAGTGAAAAAAAAAGAAATTGTGAGCTTCGTTTGAATGCAGCAAATATTTTAATTTAAAAAAAAAATATTTCTTTTTAAGGCAATAGAGTAAGTACCATTTCTGGTTAATTGTGATATATTTATACCTATAAAAGAATTCTTTTATAACTGCTTCCTAATATTAAAAATGTTTGATAATATTAAAAGTAAAAAAATATATTATTAGTTGGTGTGTTAATTTGTGTAATAATGTCATTAATTTTGCAATAACATATTTTGTGGTGCTAAAAGTGACAAGCTTTTTTAACGTAAAACTTATTTACGCACGCTTGACTTGAGGAGTAAGCTGGTGAATACGTAACGAGAGCGTTACGAAAAGTATGATCGGGCGAGGCGTAGGTTGTTGCCATGGTAACCGTTGTTATTGTTTGACAAATGATATAATATAATATTATATTCTATCCTTAAATGATATTCTATAAATATATGACTGTAATATGCCTAATTAATATGCGTATTATAGTAAAAATTTTAATTTTAAGTAATTATATTTACCTACCAACTTTGTTCACCTGTTAGTGGCTTTGCATCTTAGATTTGTATTTTTTAATGTTATTTCTTGTGTATGTGTCAAATATAAAGTTATTTGTGAACCCAATAAAGAGTAAAAAAATTAGGATAACAAATTTTTGGAGAAAAATATGATTAGATATTTAGATATATATGAGATATATATCTTCAATACCTTAAATAGTAAATAGAAATCTAATATATTTAAACGAGCAATTCTTGCATATTTATATCTTTATTTATTTATACCAGCGATCTCGGAAACGGCTCTAACAATTTCGCTGAAATTTGGTGTGGGGGCTTTCGGGTGCGAAAAGTCGATCTAAATTAGTCTCATATATGGGAAAACGCGTGTTTTCAAGTTTTCATGCGGTTTTCTTTGGCATTATTCTACGCAGAATATGGTCGATAATTTCTTACGCTCGAATCGTGGTCAAGCGGTCAAGGCGCAGGTTAGGCAACACTTATGCCCGGGATCGAGGCCCGGTCAGAATCCAAAGTTTTACTTTTGTTTTTTTTTGTTTTTATTCAAGTTTTTAGTTTTTTTTTATCTAAAAAAACCATATAACAAAAAAGAACTCCGAGCGAAGTTCGGTCACCCAGGTACTATTATTATAATAGTGTTATCTGGTGACACATGTCACATTTTACAATGACAATTTCCATGTCTTTTATTATATGTATCTATCTATACCTTTTAAATGCAGCGGCTCCTATAGCGTTTTGTTGAAAAGTTTTCACCAAAATGTTTTATGATTGTGGGTCAACTTTTTCATTTAAATTAAATTTTTCAAATTTTTCGTATATACTAACAGCGGATACTAAAACATTGCAAAATTAAATTTTTCCTATAACTTTTGGCCAACTTTTCATAATATTTATTAATACGACATTTATACACAAAAAAATAATATATAGGTACTATAGTATAGTGAAATATATCTTTTTTTTAAATATAAGTAACAAATGTGTACTTTTACATAGGCTGAAGCATTTACTCGAGAAAGAACATTTTTCAGGTATAGTAGAGTCAATGTTACAAAGTAATACTTTGAACAAAGGAATGTCCAAAATTAGCTTTACGCTGGAACGCAATGGACGACAGTTGAAGACAAAGGAAACAATAACGTTGTTTTAAATAACATGTAGAAGCAAGGAAAATGAAAATATTTAAATACTAAGAACCTCTTATATGTTACTGTTGAAACGTGTGCGAGGTGATCACTGAGACTAATTTCAACGATAGGTACCCATATATTGCAAGTTCGGTAATTTACGGCAACGAATCTTATTTAAAAGCAAATAAAGACAAAATCTAGTCTGTATGTATATGTCGCATGGAAAATGTAAAAAGAATTGTCCCAAAAGTGGGAAATTTTAAGAAAAGGAGACCATTGATCAAACTCCAGATTATTATAATTCCAGTAGTGAAATTATAATTTCACGGTTTTTTACGATTTATCTTCGACATATATAAAACTAAGAAGTTTGTTTGCTTATATGTTTAACTTTTGAAAATAGCCTGATTTGTGAATTTTACGACTACTGAACGTATGGGACTGTGCCCAATCTACGAGAGATCACATCACATATGTTAGGTTTTAGGCATTTTTTTTATTTCCATACACTCTTCACCGTTGTTTTTTATTTGTTTACATATTTTTTTTGCCACCAATAAAAACCAAACATGTTTACATTCTTTTATTCATTGTTTTTTTTTTATATAACCTAAATATTTAATTTATATGCAAAAAACCTAAATATACATTAAGGGCTCTGAAGACCAAAATAAACATTTACGTATGCGGAAGGGTGACTACTAGCACAGTCTATAAAACAATACAGTCATCTAACGAAGCCGTCTAGACAGGGCAATCGTGCGGGGTGTGAGAGGTGAGACGCGGGTAGGCGAGCCCGAGCTGCATACATTTCTGCCGCCCGAATTAGTAAGCAGCTCGGGACACGACTTTAAGGGCTATCGCGCGTTTATTTTAATTTGTAAGCAATTAAAATGGTTCATACTACCTGTGCTATATTATATATTTTTTGCTAAAATTATTTATTAGGATGAGGATTTTTTACATAATTAAGTTTAATAACAGAAATTTCAAATCCAGTAAATCTAGAAACCGAAAATATTTGTCCGTTGCCCATTTATGATAGGTGATTTGGAAATCTATTAATTACATTATATCATATAAAACTAACTTTGCTAAAAAATTGAAAATAATGATAAATTTATATATAACTAAATTTGACTTATGTAATATAATTTGCTAGATTTATTTTTATTATAACTTAATTTATTTCATTCTAATTATCTAGTTATTCATTAAATTAATTATGTCACATAGAAATATCCATTTAATCAAATCAAATAATTGTTAAACCAATTGTATATTATATTTTTTATTAAATAAATAAAAGGCTTATTATTATTATTATATGAAATTTTGTAAAACTCTATTCGAATTTGCCTCCGCGAAATGCCTTTTTGTATTCTTTGCTATGAAGAACTTCGATAAATAACTAAATAATAATATTATATTTTAATTAAATTACAAATAAAAACTGTAACAACCCTGCGTAATGCGAAGTACGCTACGCGGTGTCGGCTTTTCTTCAAACATCAAAGGCGATAGCCCACTGTTATTTTTTAGTACACTGTGCTACTAGTATGCGTGTACCTATACATATTTATATAGTGTTTTCTCACGGATCCGCCCGCCACTTATTCCGCTTTTGTAGATCGTAGTGTGATGTAAGATAGCCTATTACCTTTCTCAGTAAATAAGTTATAAAAGGCAAAAATAATTTTTGAAATTGTTTCAGTAGATTCAGAGATTAGTGTGTTCAAACAAACAAACAAACTTTTCAGGTCTTATATATTAACTATACATAACTCGGGTAAAGCCACTCGCAAACATTAGCCACAGAAAATAAAAATGGCATTCAATATTGCTTACAATTTCTTACAGCAAATACTATTTACTGGCACAGTTACAAGCTAAGATTAAGTATTTTTCATACTCTTCCAAGCTTTTAAATTGGATTATCGTTGAAGTTAATAATAAGCGATCAAGATAAATCTAGGACAAAACATAATTTCTTTTTACATAAAATACCGCAACAATGCAAGTCAACTAAAGTACCTATAGAGAAAATAAGAAATTATTATTAGCTCATATACTGCTTGCTAATTATAAAAAAATATATTAAAAAACCCGAGTACCTACTTAAAAAGCTAATTAAAATGATGAGAACAAGTTGATGAAGAAACATAGTATTATGCAGTCTAATAACCAAAATGGCCCGACCCGGAACTCGAATCCAGAAATTCCGGATATACAGCCGTACAATTTAGCCACTACACCATTGAGGCAGTCAACATTATATAACATAGTTATGTATAGGCTTATTTTTCAGTATTGACACATGTACCTAATATTTTTATTATGTAACATGTGAATACAATGTGTGATGTTTATGTTAATTACCTAATTTAAATTTACGATAATTACGAACGATATATCAACACTACAAAACTATTTAATAGCTAAAATTATCCCGATTAAATTAGCTTTCAAATATGTAATAAAAAAGTATATTCAACTACTAACAATACTCGAATTTATAATATTATAGAAAATAGAGTATCTTATAGTATTCGTATCGTATTCGTACCCTTTGTATCCGTCTAATTGCTGGTTACGGGCCTCCCTTTATTATAAAGGGGATTCGGCCATAATCAACCACGCTGGCCAAGTGTGGGTTGGCGAACTTTACATGTCTTTCGAAAATTTGCTAGGTTTTTACAGGCTTAATCAAGATGTTTTCCTTCAACGTAAGACAAGCGGTAATTATGTTGAAAATGGTTCGCATATGAAAATATTAAAGTTGCGAGACCCGGGATTTGAATCCGCATTCCGCTTTACTCAGTTTTCCAAGCAAGCGAGTATTCCTTATTTCTGTATTCTATAAGATATTGTTTTTTTAAATAAATATAGAAAATATTGTTATAAGTACTTTGCTTTAGTATGGTATAATAGCTCTATATATCAATATTTTCACTCGCTAGTAGTATTAAGTGAACCCGTCCATCAAAGGTAACACTGAATATTTGAGGATAGTTTACTTAGCAAGCCGATTCCATTGTTCTATCCACTCAATTATATCTAACGACTTCCTTAATCAACCCTGAGAATTAAAAGCGTCTGCACACTACGAGTTTTACGATAGCTTGCTGACGGCTCGATCAGAAAAACGAAAACCTATTCATCCAGTAATGAAAAAAACGAGTAGAAAGTACTGCATAATGTACATAGTATTTAATAATAAATTTAAAAAAAAAGAAGACATTAGTACATTATATAAAAATCACTCATTTTTACTATAAATATGCTTAAGAGACAAAATTATCTATCTATTGATTTTTAATTTAAGTAACTTTAAGAAAAAATACAGTGGCCTGAAAGCAGTGGACTTACGCAGGATGGTTATCATAAAGATGAAAAAAAATTTTTGGTAGATTATATATGGATGCTAATATAACTACTTTATATCCATTAAATAAATATAGTCTATGTGTTATTGTCAGTGTTTATTTCTTCAAGGTTCACTACTTTAATGTACACATTAAGGTGATGCATTAGCCCTTGCATAAAAAACTAACTATGAAAATAATTGTGACTTTGTACTCTTTCTCTCTCTCTCTCTCTCTCTCTCTTTCTCTCTCTATCTACAAAGAATAGAGTGAAATTATACGAATAATAAAATCTTGTTAACAAGATAGCTATATAAATATCGTACTGTTATACAAACCATAAATTAGAACATCGGAGCGGGCAAGCAGTTAAACTTTATTGAATCGATCCAATCAGTCCAGGGTTGCAGACACTATAACTCGCACCTTGTCTCATTGTCTTATAATTGCAGATTTTTCACTTTTTATTAGAAAATTTGAACATATTGTAATAATTGTATATAAAAACTCGTATCATAATTTATTTTTATAATGAACACATGCAAGTATCACCTTTCAATAGAAATTCATTAATAACTTTCATGAAATACCTACTTATTTCATTGTAACTTTCAAAGCTACGTACGTATGTACTTTCATAGTTACGTATAAACAATATGTTTATTTGATTTTGTGATATCGTAGTTTGTAGAAATTTGTGTTCAATTTTCAATTAGGAAACCGAATAATGTACATTTGTACCTACTCTGAAAAGCAGAAAACAGCATCAATTTATAATTTCAGTTAGGAGTTTCATATTTATGGTATACTAGCAGTTGCTAGTTGAGTTCACCTTCACTCCGCTCGGGTTCGTTCCTAGTTACTTTTCAAAGTTTAGCATAGATTTCTCAGATATGAGATATTTTTCAGCAGTAAACAATATCCTATATGTTGACCCGGATAACCAGCTATCATCGTACCAAATTTCCTCAAAATCTGTCCAGTGATTTTCTCGTGACACGTTCCCAGACAGACAGACAAGCGAGACAGATAGACAGACAGACAAAAATTCTATATATAACAATAAATTTGGTCTCTGTATCGATTATAATGACTATTTCAATAAGATTTTCCAAAAAATATTTATTGTACAAAGACTCAGAATTTTTATTATATGTATAGATTAATGGAGTAAAAATGGTATTGAAGTATTTAGTATTTTATTAATACTAGTATAGTATTATGTGATCTGTGCTAATATTTAAGTAGAACGAAAACTGAAAGGGGATTTTGGCTATAGTAAAATATTTAATTCGAAAAAATCGCGCGTTTTTATTGTAGGGTCAATAAAAAATGGATGTAAGTACAATATAAATAAGAAAATTATTTTCTAAATGTTAATATTTATTCAAATCGACGAAAGTTTAATTAAATATTTATTTTTGTGGTGTACAATACATTTTGTATTTATCTATCTATATTTTTATTATTTATTTATCACTACATAGTATAAAACACAGTCGCTTCCCGGTGTAAGTCCCTATATATGCTTAGATCTTTAAAACTACGCAACGGATTTTGATGCGGTTTTTTAATAGATAAAGTGATTCAAGAGGAAGGTTTATATATATAATACATGCATAATATAGCAGAGAAACACTGCAACAAAACATTTTAGAGGTTTCTAATGTAATGTCGTAAATAAACACATTTATTTGAGCTTACATTGCAAACGCTGGCTGAACACTACGAGATAGTTTAAAATAATGTACTAAAGTATTGTACGCCTTAAAAAGGTCTACAAAAAAGTCCACGATGGCATATGTCTATCTCTTAAGGATAACATACTATGTCCATCTTATTATATTCAAGCTAGGGACGAACCCGAGCGAAGCGAGGGTGAGTCGCTAGTTACTTATAATTATTTTATATTTTTAGCATATATTTATTTATTACTCAAATAGTGTTCATATATTGCTAGTGTGCGCGTACCTCACTGCTTGCGTGCGTATCTACAGTCGATTAAGTATCGCCTAAAATGAAACAATTGTATTGCATCCTTATAGGACATTAACGATCCACACGCCACTGCAAACGTACAGAGACGATGTCAATATAACATAATTACGAGGCTTGCCATTAGATTTAACATTATATTACTGCTATAGCAATAAAGCCAATTCGTAAAAAAAATCGGCAGTCATCATAAACAATAACAATTAGATTCGAAGGACATGTACATTTTTTAAGTTTTATTATATGAAATAATATTAACATTAAAACTAACAACGTTATTTAAAGAATGATAGTATTTATAAAACAAAAGTTGATAAATCTATACTTTTAAATAATAAAAAAAAATATTTGCACTTGATTTTAAAGTAAGAAAATAGGTACCCCATATTGAATTTATAAGGTTTTTTGTCGAGTATGAAAGTTCAAACAACAAAAAAGGTCTGTCATGTATGAATTGTTCTTTCTTCCTTACAACCTTTAGAACGGCCAAACCCTTTGTGAACGGTACTTTCAATGGCGGATAGAGAATTCAAACGAAAAGGTTATATTATAAGCTTTTTATCCCAGCAAAGTTGATTATAACGAAACTCTCGGTTTTGATGGGTAGAGGTAATAGTTTTATATGATCTGTGGTAGAGGATACATATGTTCTAAAATGATATAGACTACTTATAGAGAAAAATGAGTTTTTGGCAATGTCAGTACATTTCTTTAAGTAAACAGATCACTTTTTCTTGTGATAATATGAGTCCTAATCAAATAAATAGAATTTTTGATTTAAGTACCTATATAATTAACAGAGCTGTCTCTCTGTCCATTTTGTAATTAAATATAATTTATCTTTCACATTAAATGTAAAAAGCCAGAGTCAGTGAAAGCGTCAGTTTTTAGATGAATTTCATTGTGATGGTGCCAAAGGTCCGTTTTAATATGCCGCTTTACTATGTCTCGCAGACCAAGGCCTAAAGTCGATACTTTCATGTTTTTGTAGCCAAAAAGCAAGAACCCTAGTTTATAACTGTTAGTATAACGAACATTTACTTGAAGCATTAAATAGACAAAATTTTGAAACTTCTTAAAAGTGTTATTAAAACAAAAAAAATATTTTTAATATTGGTATATATTATTTTGTTTAAAATCGTGAACAGTTTGTTTCTAATGTAATAAAAACAAAAGGTGGGTTGTTACTTGTTAGTGTGATCTATAGGTAGTAGAGAAAAGGAATTTAAAGTAAGACGTATCTAAAGGTTTAGCAATTGTGACATCAGATGTATTGCTTGAAAATATATTCGGGAATGAGACGAATGTACCGTAATAAATTGAAAAAACCAAAGATTTGCAGTCTATTTTCGGATACAAAATGGATAAACCTCTGCATAGAAATGAGACATTAGGTACTATATCATTTTAAGTCTGCAAAATCGATTTGTAACCCCTTTTAACTTTTCACGAAGTCGTAATATTGGCATTTTATGAGCATTTATCAGAACGATATAAAATCCTTTATCTAATAAAAACTTATTCTAGTAATAAAAAGAAGAAAATTTCAGTTTAAAGTCCAATTTTAAAGTACTATTCTTATATCATTTAAAAACAATTAATAGATAGATACCTATCATATTTTTACCAATTAAATTAATCGTAAACTTTCAGATAACTCAAAGTCAAAATTATATTTTTAATTAAAATTTGTAACATTTGGTGCAAACGGTAAATCTATAAATTCCGCTCAATTTCGTATTTTCAAGATAAGTTGGATACCAACTGTGGAATGTTAGCTCTACATCGCGTCTCTGTATATTGGGCCAACAATTGTTAGACTCAGTCCAAAAGAATGATATTCTTTTAAGTCTAAGAGTTCATAGAATACTTTTTCAAGGAAAGTTAAGAGTAGAAAGGTTCAAAAGGAAGAAAAATTCACTATTTGTATTTAATACAAAAATAGCGAAGGCTTTGGGATTTTCAACATTTCTTTAAATATTAATTGGTAAATAATATAAAATAAAATCTATAAATCATAAATCTGTAAGCACTAATAAAAAAGCACCGTCCAAAATATACTAAAAACCAGAAAATGAAATGGGGAGTCATTTCTTTTTATTTTAAATAGTATATATATATATATATATATATATATATATATATATATATATATATATATATATATATATATATATATGTATATCTGTACCTTATACAAAATAGTTGCTGATAAAATATTATGTAATGTAGAAAAAAATATGAAATGGAAATTCAATATATTAATATATACCATTTGCTTTGCATTTGAATTATCCGGGGGTTGGTCATATTGGTCCAATGCTTCAAGCATCTGGATCTGAGCTGAGCGTTTCCATTCAGTTGATTTAGTCGCGCCCCCGACACACACCGCGTCGCGCGTGAAATGACGCGCTACAGAGTAAAAAAAATAAATTTTCCCGCGCAATACCAGTGACGTTTAAGTGACGTTCTGAAATTATTTCAGTGATAATAAACAAAAAAATTATAAATTTTAACGATATATGCATACGTGTAACCTTTTGATTCGTTTATTTTAGTGTTGAATGAGTGTTGTTTTATTCCCGGTTGTTATTAGCGGAAAGAAATTGTGAGGTAAGTTTGTAAAGAATTTTTCTTCAAAATGGTTATTTATGAATTATTATAAGTTCTGAAATATGAATACATTTTATGTTTTTCCTATAGAAATGTATCATATTTTGATATAATAAAAATAGACAACGTGCGATTTGTATACATTGGTTTTTATGATAAGTATTAGCTAGTATATTGAATGTGACGCTCATCACTATACAGAGTTTATTTATGTATAAAGTCACGTGTAGTCATTTCCGGTAAGTCATAATATGCGAGGCTAAGTTTACAATAGAAATGTTTAATACATAAAGATAGGGGCACTTTACTACTACTGCACGAAAAAATACAATTACATTTTAAATGTAAACCTAATTGTCTTATTATTTTCTCTATTATATATATATATATATATATATATATATATATATATATATATATGTGTGTGTGTGTGTATATATATGATTAAAAGGTATTTTTTAATAATAGGTAATTACTTTTACACAATTTATAAGTTGCAAGGGTTTCGTTTAATTTTCGATTTTTTTATAACAATATTATACAGACAGACATGACAAATAATTTATTTTATGGTTCATAATAATTTAAAATATTTTCGTGTGTAATTAGATTAATTTTAATTATGTACATTGAAAATTTTTAACATACCGACCCAAGACTGACAGGTTTTATATGAAAAGTAATTTTCTTTTACAGCTACAGAATATCGTTCTAAAGGAGTCTGCCCACTACACCGTCTCATACCATGACCGTGCTATGAACGTATCAGGCACGGAAACGAGCATGGCACGGACTACTATGCCCACTAGAACGTATCAACAACGTATCATACCCGTACATAACGGTTTTAGTGTTGTGTATGCTCACCATTGCGCCGCCTACGCGCACCGGTCCCGTAACGTCGCGTGCCAGGCACTCAGCGTACCGTCGCCGGTAAAATATTCTCGATGACAATTGTTAACGTTCCGTGCATGGCACGCGACGGTGCCGGTCGGTGACGGAACGGTCTAGTGGGCAGAGTCTCATACATTTCAATACAAAGAATATTTTTTTGCCTGACACGCTCCTAGCACGGTCATGGTATGAGACGGGGTAGTGGGCAGACTCCTTAAGATGTTTTAAGTAATTTCTAAGTTAAAATATATAAATTTTATTTTATATAAAACGAGAGAGCTTCGCTCGGATGCATTTTGTATAGATAATATATAGTTATGGTTAATGTACGTACCTTAGAAGATACAGTCATTCTTTCGCGGACTTTTCTGTAGGCCTTTGGAAGAACTCAAATTTTTTTATTTATTGTTTAGCCAGCCATACCTACTAGCGTGCGATAAAAGTTTTTTTTTGACAAAACACCGTCGTAGTTCAGTCATTTTGTGCAAAATATTGACAAATTATGTACACAAACCTTCCTCATTGCTTTTTCTATTAGTGAAAACCATATTTAAATTCGTTGCGTGGTTTAAAAGAAGTTAATGGAAAAACAGACGTAAGCAGACAGCGACTTTGTTCTATAAAGGTATACACAGATGAGGTACGAGGGTGCGTTTTTAAGTTCGCGGAATGGGTAGGTAGGTCATTAGTGAGGGTACTTACTCGAGTCATTACGAATTAAGCAACTCATTATTAGTATAAATACCAAGTTTTATCGTAATTAGGTCAATAGTCTTTGAACTATCGTCGACCCAACAAGTAAATCAGGAACAAATTGTGAAATTTGGAGAAAATCGAGTACCGCGCTGTTATAAAGTTCCTTACAGCATATAAAGCAAGGAAAATCAGTTCAAACCATACTGGAAGAGATATCATCCGTATACGGCGACTCCTATCTAGGTAAAACCATAGTTTACAAGTGGCATACCCTCTTTAAGCAAGGCAGGGACTCACTCGAAGACGACCCACTCGACTTTGATGACCCACAGGACTCTTTTGGGACTCAGAAGGGATCCTGTTGATCGATTATGAAGATAAAGATGTCTCCATAACCGGAAAATACCATGCTTCAATCCTAGAGCGGTTAAAGGAAGCAGTCAAAGAAAAAAGAAGAGGAAAATTGACCAAAGGTGTCCTCCTTCTGCACGACAACGCGCCTGTTCACAAAAGCCGTGTTGCGATAACGGCCCTGCAGAATGTGGGCTTTGAAATTTTGGCTCACCCACCCTACAGTCCCGACCTTGTTCCCAGCGATTCATACATATTCCCAAACTTGAAAAGTCTTCGTGGGAAGAAATTTTGAAGCGACAAAAAAGTGAAGGATGCAGTTTCGGCGTATTTTTCAGACAAAGACAGAACATTTTTCTTCGAAGGTATACGTAAGTTAATTGAAAGATCAGAAAAATGTATAAGGGTAGCGTGAATATATTGAAAAGGAAAAATAAATTCTACTTTTATTTCTACTTCTTACCCCCCATTCCGCAAACTTAAATACGTCTCTTCGTAAATTTTACCTAACTAAATTGATAAATATGTTCACTTTAACCCTACTACTAATAGTTTTTGCATAATAAATCATTGAATCTTTGTATGAAAGGCAACTCGGCCAAATCAGTTATTGTGTTTTCCCGTAGGAATTAAAAACTTTCCTGTATTAAAAGCTATACAAAATGTTTACCTGAGCACTAAATTATCACTACACACAATTTACTTGAAATTCCTTCAGTACTTTTTGCATGATAACAGACATGAAGACATACAGAAAACCAGACGAAAATTTTAATAACTGTTGTTTTGGGGTCTACATTTTGTACACAATATCTTACATTCATTATTTTAAAAGAAGTCGGTTAAAAATATTACATGTACAAATTTAACTTTTTTTGATTATTTAATATATATTTGATTTTTTATTTTTATTTTGTGTACATAGAAAATATATATTAAGGATTTAAAGCTGTTATACTATTTTCTTTACTTTTGTTGTCACTTTGTAGATATGCTGTTTAGTGTCTAATATAAACCAATCTTACTTAGAGTTAACATAAACATTGCATAATAACACTCATCTTCAACTTAAAAGATAATACTTAGTTTTATGTGTCGGGGCGACAATATCTCCATCTCCCATTACTTCAAAAAGTTAGTCTTAGACTAAGATGTTGAAAAAATAAGAAAAATATTAAATAATGGCAGAGTAAACATAAAATATAACTGATTTTGTCATTAAGCTTCCTTTGTGGGTAGTGGCTACTTTATTTATTTCCAATTTTTACATATTTTCACCCATGTAGATTTAATTTTTTGGTGATGGTAAGTAAATTACTTAAATACTATGAAAATTTCTTCAAAGTATGTACATTTTCATCCTTGTTCAGTCCTTGTCCCATGAGAACTTTTGCTTTTAGACTAAAAAATGTACTAAACGTAATTCAAGAATTTTAAAGCAACGATTCAACTTTTGATCCAATTGAATTTACAATATAAATTAAAATCTTTTATTCCTCTAGACTCATTGTTATTCAAAGATAAATGTAGTGTACCAATCTATCTAGTAGGTTTCGAATATTTACAGAATTTTCATAAAATTTCCCTTGTATTTTCATAAAGAGTTTTCTCGAATATAGAAATTTTTCTCTTACCTAAGTAAGAACTTGGCATTATTATTCAAGCCAAGTACTTACTATATATACGAGTATCTGTGTATGTATTTCGACTGCCTCGGTGTTCTAGTGATTAGCATGTACGGCCGCAGATCCGGAGATCCTTTGTTCGAGTCGGACCAACATCAGTTATTGAGTAGGTATTTCTATCAAGAAATTCTCAGTAATAGCCTGAAGTTGGTAAGTTGGCGGTGTTTCACCCAACTACCTAGGGGAACACGTAAAGCCGTCGGTCCTACACTTTAACTCTCACTGATCGTGTCAAGTAATCGTCCACCGGATTGTGCTAGTGACAGAAATAGAGAGCGCACTTGTGTTTTCGCGTTCATTTGTGCACTATAACATCTCCTGCGCACATGGCCAGTCTCAGTGAAATTGGCCGCCGTCGCTGAAATCGGTCGGGAGGATATTATTATTATTACCTCTTAGGATTTCACGGGTTCCAAGGCGCCCGGTCCTTTGGAGGGCTTACGTGGGCACACAGGTCCAACACGTAGAGGCCGTTTAAAAGATTCAACTTTGTTTAATGTGACGCATCAGCCGGAGTCCATCTTTGAGTAACCCATAGGGAATTGCCCAAATATGACCTCCGGATAATGCGTAGGTACTGTGGAAAATATGGAAAACTAAATAAGGTTATGGATGGAGTTTGGATGGGCTAAGAACTGGGATATTGGATAAGATACCGGACGCCTACTCAACAGTCTCACATTAAATATTTGGCGGGCGGTGACTCGTCTCCTACTAAATTGGCACCACAAAGCGGCACAGTGCTTTGGGCGCAACATCAGCGAGGTCGGCTAAGGGTGTCGAGAGGTGTGCATCGGTTTCACCATCGCAAAGAGTGCTCGTGCGCAGGTTTCCCTATTACTACGCAGATTGAGCACTTCCACCATTTCTAGCACTTGGCTCTTGCGCTCCACTCTGGACGGCCAATGAAGGCAAGTCAGAGGCGGGGGCAGATGGTGTTTCCCCCGGGAGACCTCAGGTCCGTGGTGTCGCCACTTGCCAACAGCGCACGACAAGCTGTTCTGTAGGCTTTTTATTATATGAGCTTTAAACTTTTTAATATTGGGGTGGCAGATATATAGCTACTGAGGAGCTGAATGTTCGTATTCAGTATATTCGGCGGATATTATTTATATTTGTAATCAGCCGCCGACTGTTTGGTTAATTTACCAAATATGTAAATAGTTATTAGTAATATTTTAAAATTAATACAAGTTAAATAATCGACATAATTCAACTTTTATTAACCACTATACTGCACAAAAATGAAACGAATAATTCGACTGAGTATTCAATTCAGTACATATTGAACCGCATATTCAGCAGAATATTGGTATTTGGTTGGACACATATTCGGCGTATCTTTAATATACATTTCATCAAAGAGAAACTTCATGGAATAAAATTGTCCAGTACCTAGAATCAATATTGCAGGTAAATAGATAGTTTGTTTTCAATTTATTAAAACATTTTGGCCAAACGTGATTCGCGTTTGTTTATTCTATATACACTCTAAAATGGTTAAAAACTAACCAAAATATGAACATGCAATATAAGCAAATTAAATCATTGAGTTTCAAGGGTTTCTACAGGCTCCATAATTCAAAAGTGCCGATGAAATGGAAATATCATTTCAATTCATTTTGTAGACATGGATAAACATGAAAGTATTTGAATTCAAGCTACGAGTATAATGAGATAAAAAGGTATTTGATAATATTTTGGTCAACATATTTCTGGTTAAAACTTAACACTGATATTTGCTCTCTTCAGCTATATTTATGAATGTGTTAACGTTTTCAAAAATTCAACCTTTGAGGGACAAAGAACTTAAAGACAAAAAAAAAAAACAAATCATGGGCCAATTTCATTTTAATACAACTTCTAGTAAAGAAAAAGACTGTAATTGTATTGGTAAGTATTAAATTATTTATTATAAACCTTTTATTATTGCTTATTGATAAAAATAATAAGTATTTGTGATGTTGTACTTAGGCTAAGATACGATGGGACTGACATGTCCTAAAAGGATAGAAGTCCCTATATAAAAATAGAGATAAAAAAATAATAAGCATGTATGCTCTAAACTGTGTGTATGGATATGAAAACTTTGTAAATTTTCCAACGACAATACACATTTTCACGTGGAGTGCCAGAGGTTTCAAAGAATACTTGCAATAAGGCTCTGGTTCCAGAAAATATTTTCTAATTTTTTATTTAAGCGATCAACCATCTTATTTTCTCCTGCGCAATGTCTATCAGCTATGAGTATGTATGTATTAAAGAACAGAGTGGAAAATAGTAGGACATAGTCACAGATCATAGAGGACATAGGCCATAGTCCACCACGCTGGCCAAGTGCGAGTTAGTAGACTTCACATATCTTACGAAAACTTTGTAAAGGAAAGCTGGTTAATAAATAAAATATTATAATTATGTATAAAAATACTAGCGACTCACTCTTGATCCGCTCGGGTTCGTCCCTACTTACGTTTAAAGTTTAGTACAGATTTCTCAGAGATGAGATATTTTCCCGTAGTAAAAAGTATTCTATATGTTGACCCGGATAACAAGCTATCATCATACCATATTTTATCAAAACCCCTCCGGTGGTTTTTCCGTGATGCGGTCACAAACAGACAGACAAAAATTCTAAAAACTATAGATTTAGCCTCTGTATCAACAATATTGTATTGTTCAAAAAGATTTCCGAAAAAATATTTAATGTCCAGATTCCGCTTAGTTACAATTTTCTTATATGTATAGATATCTAATATATTTAAACGAGTAATTCTTGTATATTTATTTATACCGGCGATCTCGGAAACGGCTCTAACGATTTCGCTGAAATTTAGTATGTGGAGATTTAAGGGGGCGAAAAATCGAACTAGATTAGGCTGGTCTGGGAAAACGCAACGCAAAATATGGTCGCTAATTTACGCTTAGGTATAAGCATCGTGGTCAAGCGGAAAAGGCGCAAGATTGACAAATACAGGTGTCCGGGTTTGAATTCCGGTGGGATATATTAAGCTTTTACTTTTATTTTTTGGTTTTTTTTTGTATTTATTCAAGTTTTTTGTGTTTTTTTATCTAAAAAATACGATATAACAAAAAAGAACTCCGAGCGAAGCTCGGTCGCCCAGGTACATTGTAAACTAACGACTATCACTTATATAAAATTTCCCTTGTCCTTTAATGAAAGTAAACAATACAGAATATGTCAAAATCGAAAATATATTTAAATAATATCGAGTAGCATAAACACCAAAATCACGCTACTATTTTTTACTTTGACATTTGTTTTGCCGGACTCTATCTTATACATAATATATTTCATAATATAATTCTTAATTCTTTATCTGTGACAGCTCTCACAGTTAGACGGCCGCCATATTACCACCTGCGAGGAGTCACTGCGTGATGTACATTAACCGAATTATCTACCAATAAGTTATTGACTAATTTTGGTCCAGTTATCTTTGATACATGGTGATGGACATAATAATATAAGGATTTTTTGTATTAGCGGATCCGTTCACCGCCACTAGACCTCGTTTAATAGCAGCGTAACCTACCGGATATAATTCAGACAAGTGTCCAGGTGACCCACAAGTGCATAAAAATAATTATTAATATTAAATAGACCCAAAAACAATAATTATTAAAATGTTTGTCTGTCTGTTTATGTATGCGCGTTTCACGCAAAAAATACTGGACCTATTTTAAGTAAATTTTGTGCCGGTCAACATTTAGGATGCCTTTACGACAGAAAAATCTTTCGTTATCACGGGAAAACACAATAACAGGTTCGAGTCATCCTTAGAAATTGACATGGCTTACGCTCGCTAAACATGTTATCTTTAACTGTGATTATTTTATATTTAAAATGTACCTAGGGACAACGCACCTGAGCGAAGCGAGGGCAAGTTGCTAGTTATGAATAAAACTAAAGATTTTTTTTAGAAAATGCTGGATTTTATAATTGAACTTTGAATTTGTGCCGTGATTAGCTAGTTAAAATAAACATTCAAATTGCTCTCGCGTTATTTATTCTAGTATAAATTTAAGTTCAGTCACAAAGTAATTGGATACTCTTTGCGGCTTTCATTCTATCCGAATTTAACAAGACTTAAGACTTTTGTTTTTAACTTTTTTAATAAACGTTTGATAAAAAAAGTTAAAATTTTGGAAGCACATCCTAAGATTTACTAAAAAAAAATATAGTTCCACTTCATTATCGTTGTGATATGTATTTTCAACAGAAATTGCAATACAAAATATTAGACTATTCCTTCTCCTGAACTGCTTACGCTTGAAGCTGGATATTTGCCTTTCAGCGAATGCGACTGTCTTGTCACAAATACAAATAGATGACAGAGAGACGTACATACCTACATTTTATACACCTGTGTACGTCGAGTATTTGGCATATATAGTAACTTATATAGTTGATCTTGAATCATGCTCGAAGATTCTGACAAAACAATTTAACAAAAACAATTTCCATTAACCAAACAATTTCCATTAGCTAAATTTCACAGTCACTGAATATGTGTAATGTTATATTATGTTCTACTAAGTACAAGCTCATTACATTAAAAACATAAGTATCAGCACTGGCTTAGTCGCATCGTCTTAAAATAATATCATAATATTTTATGTGGCGTACATAGGGACGGTACCGCAAAGTACGGGAAATGAAAAGAAGATGAACGCAGATTATAAAATTAAATTGATATAAAAATCGGACAAGTGTGAGTCTGATTCGCAAATCTTTGTAGCATGCCATATTAAATTTATGTTATGTTTTAGCTTTTTATTTTTTATTACTAAGAGAAACAATGTTAATCGCTACCGGATTTAAAGCGGAAAATATATCATATCTATTGCTTCTTTCGTTTTTTTTGAGCTTTATAATATTAAGGATACATAGGTATAAATGGTTCAAAAAAGTCTTATGGTTATATCGATATCAATCCTTTACTAAGAGTTTTATTGAATAAAGTTTATTTTAAGGTTACGTTGAGTTTCCTACATTATTATATTTGTCGAAAGCTAAATTATATTTTTAAAAGACTAAGTGTTGCAACTGCTAAGGAGGATAAAGTGAATAAGTTGTGAAAAAGTTGTTTTTCCGTTAATCCTTATAATAACTTAGCGTTTATCGATCTCTTAAAAGCGGATCAGGCTTAATGCTACTTGTTCGGTCATCCGTGTAGAGAAAATTGTATTTTATAGCTATTCGAATAAATAGAATAGATGAGTATGTAACCATTGTTAGTTTTAGTTTTACTAAGGACTATTATGTTTTTATGGCAATCAGACTAATTATTTTAAGCAAGGGTCCCCTAAAGGATGTAAAATAGGATATGAAATGAATTGTGAAAATTACATAGACAGATTACAAAAAGTATTTACCACACTGCTAATTAGTTCACTAACCATAAAATAGTATAATAACTTTACTTTTTTTTAATTTCTGTACTTAAAATTTTATTTATTAAACTTAATACGATTATGAGTAAGTAGTAAGTGAGTAAATCATCTATACCTACCTATAATAAAACTATAGAGGTCAAATGTCTGTACATAGAAAAAAAAAATTCTAAAAAAACCGAGTCAGGGACAAAGGAGAATCAATTCAGATTTTTTCAATTTTTTTGTTTCTCTGTCTGTTTGTACGGGCTAATCTCCGAAACTGATTGAATTTTAATGAAACTTTACATTAATATAGTTCATACATCAGGATAACAAATAAGCTACTTTTATCTCGGAAAAATGTACGGTTCCCGTGGGCTAGATTTGTTTTTGTTTGTCTAGAGGCGAACTCGAGCGAAGCGAGCGAAGTGAGCCGCTAGTATAATAATAAAAAAAAATCAAGGAAGATGCAATCCAGTTGCAAAATTAAAATAATATTACTACTTTATTTTGTTAAATTTTAATATGAAAAAATCTTTAACTAGAATAGCTTCAATAACTTTGAAATACATTTCGTAACATGTGCTAGTATGTTTGCATGCAAAGTTACGTGAATTAAATTGTAGGTAGGCATCTATCTTGTTTTTGGCATTCCAAACCACATCACCATATCTAAGGCAAACCTAAACGACCTGGGTCGCAGACGGTCAATGAGCAGCTATTATCCCTTGGTTTACTCTCATCTCATATACTCGCAAGAGGAACTCCAGGTACAAAATATAATTCTATTGAGAAAATTAAACGAAGTAGAAACATCGACATCCGACATCTATTGAGGATTACGAGAATGAAATTTTTGTCAGTTCTGTCTTATCTTACGTACTCGTATGTATGATGTAAAACTGAATGCAGCATTTATATTTTATTTTACTTAACATGTGTGTGACTTCTCTTTCTATTATAATGTAGCCTTTCAGGCCGTTCTATTACTCAAGTGTGAACGTCACATTAAAATGGGTTCAGGAATTCTAGAGGCTAGATGGAAATAAACAAACGTTACCTTCAATTAAATAACATTAATTCAATAATAAATAAATAATAAATATGTCGGGACATTAACACACAGCATCATCTAGTTCTATGGTAAGCTACGAGGCTTGTGTTTTGGATACCAGATAGTTGATACACTACACTTAGGGTAAGTCCGGGAGAGATGCCCATAAGGGAGAGACGCCTAATAATTTTAAAAGTTAAATTAATTAATGTTGCGTGATTCGGAACGCGTCCATAATACGTCAGTCGACAGTCAATGTCAGTGTGGAAGTTTTTACACAAAGACATATTACTTATAATTAATATTTTGGTGTTAATTTGTAAAATACGATAAGTGTAGTTAACTTTTACGTTAGAATATAATCTTTGAGATAGTTTGCAGTATTTTTTTTCCCTAAAGTTAGTTAGTTAAATAGTATTAAATTGTTCCATAATGTAACATTGTGATCTTGTTTTGTTAACAATCCACCATTTTGCACCACCAAATGCTTTACGGTGTGTTCAGAGTCGATAGGCATCTCTCCCTAATGATCGGGAGAGATGCCCAAAGATATTTTGGGGTTAGATGCCCAGTATATTAATTGGTTCCCCCCCAACGTGCGTTCACCTTGTCGTGGTGGGGGAGCTCATAAGCGTTCGGCAGTTCATCCGGACGCTTATATAAGGCAGTGGTAGCCCAGTGGGTAACGCGCTCGCTTGGGAAAGCGAGTGAAGTGAGATCCTGGATCTCGCACTTGTGATATTTTCATGTGAGAATCATTTCAAACATGATTACCACTTGCCTTACAATGAAGGAAAACATCGCGAGGAAACCTGCATATCTGAGAGAACCTAGCAAGTTTTCGAAAGACATTATGAAGTCCACCAACCCGCACTTGGCCAGCGTGGTGGATTTTGACCTAATCCATATGGTTGCTCTTGGTACTTCTCTGACGGCAGAGTGAATCGTGGGAGCAACCTCACGGTTGTTGTAGTCTGCTTCGACAGACCTGCCGTCGGGGTGCCCCGTTAAGACGGGGGAGGTTTTGTTGGGTTTTAGTGGGTAGTACCGGCTTTTCTAGCCGGTGAGTCCCACATAACCACCTGTACATCTACAGGTAATATGTATAAATGCATAAAAAAAGGATTTTTGCGTCACTAAGCAAAGTACGTCTAATTAAGCACTAATTACTCGTCCTGTACCTATCCCTGAAATCTATAGGCAACTAACCCACATGTCTGGGTGAGATGCCTATTTTCTATTATTTTTAAAAATCATTTTTTAATCTAGATTATATTGCACAATAGTTCCAAATTTAATCTGAATGGCATAAGTAAATATTGAATTAAAATAAACTATGCTTATTTTATGTAGTGTCTTACACATATAATTAATATTGATCGTTTTTTTAAACTATAGGCAACTCTCCCGGACTTACCATATATAACTTTAAATACATATTATGAATATAAACACCCATGACTGGAGTACAAGCATTCGTGCTCATCACACAAATGAATGCCCCCAGCGGGACTCGAACCGCTGGCACCGACAGCAATAAGGGTCACTACAAACTGAGCCAAACATGTCGTCAAAGCAGTAGTAAGGCTTCGTTATAGTAAAAATAACTAAAATAATTTATAATAATCCTAAGTACCTATAGATTTAGGATTTTGACATTTTATTTGGACTCTTAGACAGATTCGTCTTAAAGGAAGCATCAAGTTTTTCGAATAAAAAAACAAATGAATGATGCGTTCAGGTAATTAAATAATATATTTTAATAAGATTTAAAGTCGCTAGTTCAAAACTGACGACATAGCTCTTAGTAAGAACATTTTATAGGTTAAGTTTGAAGAAACTTTTTAATGGAACTTCCAAGTTCTTTGTACTAATTTCAATTCATATTAAGCAGCTAGCAATTTTTTAAGATATTGTGGACTAGGTAATTAAAATATTTCAAAATTTTGCTTCGTACCTACTACCTACGTATTATTATTTGTTGTCTTCATAAGTTAACAACAAAAAAGTTTTTTGCTCTTGTTTTATTTCGAAATTTTAAATAAATTCTGATTAAAAAAAAACTTTATTTAATACCTTTATGTTATGTATCAGTTTTACTTAGCACCTCCTGGATAATTTTTAAGAAATTATAGATATTTAAATAAAACTATCTTTTCGGATTTTTTTTTATTTTGATTTCAGTCTCTCCCGTGACCATGATTGCTGTAAAGTAATCGAAACGTCGGGAACCAAAAATCAAAATAAATCCGCGAAAAAATCCGAAAAGATAGTTTTATTTAAATGTCAAATATTCGCGTAAATCTAAGAAAGTATTATTAAATTATAGATAATTTCTAAGAAATAATTTGTTAACTGACACGCCGGCGTGCCTGCGATTCTCAACGGGATATAATACAATAATCGTATAGCATTTCAAACCCTCAATTTATCTACATAGTGGGTAGGCTGACAATATTTTGTTTCTCTTTCAGAACTTTCATAATTTTTAATATAATTTTACCTAACAACCGGAGTACCAGGTTTGATTCAGCTCGAGTTTGTTTATTTTGACCATATAAATATTTGTCCGAAGCCTTAGCAAAATAAATTATAACGAATTTCACGAAGCCTTAAAGCAAAACAACCTAGCGAAAGCTAGAGGCTGTTAGTCGGTAGGTTTATTTACGTCTATAACGTTATTTACATTTATTATTCTGCGAATTAATACGCTAATTTTTGGGTATTTGTACATCATTTACCATAATTTCTACATAGTTGAGGTTTGCTCAGTTGGCTTTTGTACATAGTCTATGAGACATAAGGTCTATACCGCGAGGGTTACCAGAATGTTCAAAAAATTTTGGGACGCATTAAAATACTTATCATAGTTTTATCTAATAAAGCAAAAAGCGCTACTATAGCTTAAACTACGTGTGCAAAAAGCTTGGGAGCACAACTACTTAACAAATACTAATAATAACAATAAACACCTTTATTTTATAATAAAAAAATTATGAGCAGAGAGAGCCTATAAAAGTTATAGATTGGATTCCAACTTGGCCCCAAGATGTACTGTGGTATTTTTTTATAATCTGTATGATTATTACTAGAAGCTATTGACATTTCATATTATTATTATTAACTAGCGACTCACCCTCGCTTTCTGCTGCGGGGAAATATGAGATATTTTCCCGCAGCAGAAAGTACCCTATATGTCGACCCGCATAAACAGCATCATACCAAATTTCATCAAAAAGTGGTTTTCTAGTGATGCGTTCCCAGACAGACAAAAATTCTAAAAACTATTTATTCTTTGTGTCGATAATAATTACTATTTCAATAAAATTTTCCAAAATGCTATTTGATGTACAGATTCGACTCAGTTAGAATTTTATTCTAAAGTCATTCTAAAGTTACAGCAAAACTGTTCTATACATATAGTATAGAACAGATTTGCTGCAACTTTAGAATACAGTTTAATAAATTTATCTTATTAGCTTTATAATACTATATGAATACTAAACTGTATAATTTAAATATATTTAATAATGTACATTACAATAACAATTCATACTTAAATGCAAATGTGCAGAAAGTCGCTCAACGTCATTATTTAAATGTATAAATCAAACACATAAACATAACGGTGACAGTATTATTGTTTACAGTGTAACTTATTAAGAATTGAATTGTGATGTTTCATTGAATTAAAAGCAATTTTTACACTAAAATAATTTCTATAAATTAAATTCAATATATGTATATATTTTATGGTTTGTAGTACCTGCTACTACTATGAATAAAATTTAGTACACAGAGAGCACGCAAACATTTTTTCTGTATTTTATTCTTGGTATTTGTTTTAGGAACAATTAAGAATTGTATTATAAACAATATTTACTCATCTACAAAATTCATTTTATTGATAGCATAAATAACGATGTATTTTATAGTATTTCTATGAAAAACAAAGTTACGGCCACTGAACTGTCAAACGAAAATATTCCATATCTTAAACGCTTTTCAATATATCTTAACCAATATAATTTTCATTGAACGTATTTTGGAAGTTATATTTATTTTATTTTTTTTATTTTTCACCCTATAATATATGAAGGCATTAAAAGGGTTCCGAATTTGCCTATTAGCGAAATATGTTCGAAAAAATTAATTAAATCATTAAAAATAACAGTGAAATCAATAATTTTAGAATTTCTTACACGTCCCCTATGAACATCTGGACTTTTTTCTTTCTTTTTATTTTCATTGCATAAACAACATTGTTAATTTTTATATTTTTAATGCATAAATAACATTGATAATAAAATTTATTGTAAGTACAATAAGTATAAATTCAAAAGGTCGATTAGAAATGTTCATGTCAAACAACAGATTAGAACTACAAGTATAAAACGGTAGTCTAAAGATAACTTAGTCTAAGTCTAACCTAAGTAATAAAATGACACAGCCAAAAAGTTATTTTTCTTAAGTACCTACTAGCTTTTATCCTATGATCATATTCCGAATTTTATTAAACCATTAGATAACACGCGAAGGAGGAACAAATCACTCACAAACAAAAAATCTCATAAATATGATTTTAGAAATAATTTGCCAAGGATCTAGCCGTATTATTACTGGCATAATAAAAACGATCTTAACAAAAGGAAGGTGTTGAAAGACTTTTCCTGTAAATGTTTTATTTATTGTTACTTTACTCAGTTCGTGTAAATGTAAGCCTACAACTGCGTTGTTGGGATAAAAGGATTATCCTTTAACTCGCTCACTCTCGTTAATAACTTTGTATCATGTATGTATATCGTAAATCGCTTATAAAATTTACTTATTTATATATATGGTATTTTTAGTATTAAGTTATATTTCGCTATTTCTGCTGTACGTATAAGTGTTATAAAAAAAATTATACTCGGCGTTGTCCGAAGAGACTAGATCTGACGCGTGTTAATTATATATGTAGTTACGTATAGTGATCGCTATTCGTTTGCACTATTTTGAGATACCTTACTTTTATTTTTATTTTTATTTTTTTGTGGGTAATTACAACTTACTCAGTCACTACCATTCCCTTATTCGTCATTAGCGTTTTAGTGCTCAGCTATTCCGCACGCTCTAAAGTAAATTTATTTGTAGTAAATAAATATATTATTTAAGATGCCTAAAAGAAAGTATAAGGATTTAAAGTTTGAAAATTTACATAAGAAATTAAAAAATTTTTCAAGAAGAAATTCGTTGTGATAGTGGAGTGAAACGAAAACGTGTTCGTGTCTTATCCAGCTCATCATCTGAATCGTCACCTGAATGACTGTCGGAACTGAAAGGTTGGTGTATTTGCTGAGTATATAATATTGTTAGTGATTTAGTCCTAACCATATATACGATCGCGAGAACTTGCTAATGAAAATTGCTTAGGTATTGTGGGCAGCTTTTGGGGCTGTCTCGTGCCAACTTATAGTGTTGTGGGTAGCTTTTGGGGCTATTTCTTCACTATCACTGCTCACGTTATTATATTACCTTACCTTTAGGTATGAGCAAGCGATTTTCTAGCATTATAGAAATCTTATGTTGTGGATAGCTTGAGGGGCTATCTCTTCATTGTATGATTTCTAACTTAACATCTAGTGGACATTTATAAAGTTTTTTGTTATCAAACATTGACCACAGGGTGGTTAAAAATTTTTTGTAACGAACCTCTGGATTGATGAAATATGATCGTAAGGAGTTTTTTTAAATAAACTTATTTAAGGTTCCCAGCAATTGAAGCTTATTTCTGCACAGTCCTTGAATCCAGAGATGAAGGTCGTGCTACCAGAGATAGTTACCAACCGAGATAAGGCAATAGAATCGAAACAGACCGCAATGGAATCCGCTGTTTCAAGCCTCGCTGAAGTTATCAAGAGGGTTTATCTTTAAAAGATAAAAATACCGATCTGTTACGCCTGTATATATATATAATAATAATAACAATAATGTCCTCCTGACCGATTCCGGCCTCGGCAGCTAATCTCTTTGAGACTGACCAACTGCGCAGGAGATATTATAGTGCACAGGTGTGCGTGTAGACACAAGTGCACTCTCTATTCCTGTCACTCTCATGCTCTGGCGGGACGACACGAAACACGACCGATGAGAGTTAAGGCGCAGGATCGGCGGCTTTACGTGCTTTCCGAGGCACAGGGGTGAAACACCGCCAACTTCCCAACTCCGGACTGTTACTGAGGCTTACTATACAGAAATACTCAATAACTAAACTTGGCCCGACTCGGGACGCTGTAGGTATATCGATATATACCGACGTATACCGATCTGTACATTACGGATATGTTATGGATGCTGAACCCTGATTCTGGTGAAAAGTTAAAAATTTCGGCACCCAAGCCTTTGACGAGTAAGCCGCCTGGTCGCCCTTCGTTGAAGTAGAAGGATACAACGTCAACGACGATGAAAAATTAGCACGCGTTCTTCCCCGGACAGTCGCAGAGTTGGCGTGTCGCTCATACGAACAGCCCACAGCAGCGTAGCTGCTGTGTCGCTTTCATGCCGATGCCGCTTGTACCGGTGAGTTATTCTGATAGATTGTGACATCTTTATAAACAATGGACTTTGATCACTAATGATCTGGACATTTTATCTCACTGGCTACATTTACCAACTCAGTTATTCAATATATGAACAAAAAATAAATAAATAAATAGATATCAATCTAATTTTAAAAGGCTTCAGTAAAAGCAGACTATTGATGAATTAATTAATTATTGATCCAAGCTATTTAAGATTGTCAATCTTTTTTGAAAGACAATTTATATCAAATACGGTTTTAGTACCGAAACCAAACGGCAAAATGAGATTTATATTGAATTAGCGATATGTGTAGCCTATATGTCACTCTCCAGCCCTCCAGGCTCCAACTGTCTCCGTGCAAAGAAAAAAAAAAAAAAAAAAAACTCTAATCTGTCACTCTGTTTCAACGTAAAAGAGAGACAAACAAACATACACAACTTCCCATTAGCACTATAAATGTGAAAGTTTGAATGGGGGGAATTGTTTGTTACCAGATCAGGTCAGAATGGCTGAACGGATCTAGATGAAATTTGGCACAGAGATAGAATATAGTTTTAAATAGTACATAGGCTATTTTTATCCCAGAAAAATGCACGGTTCCCGTCGGATAGATTTGTTTTATATTTTTCACTAAAGACGAACCCGAGCGAAGCGGGGGTGAGTCGCTTGTTTATAATATTATATTATCATATTAGTATGAAAGTATGGATTTTAAAAATTTAAGTTAATATGTTGCTACTAAACATTTTAAAATTGAAGATTTTCGTACAGCGTTAAAGCTTGTCACTTAAAATTTTTCCTTGCCAAAAATTGATCTTGAAAATGCCTATTTTTTTATGTTAATTTATGCAGATTCAAGAAAATACCTATGCTTCTATTAGGAAGAAAATCTGTATGAGTTTAATGTTCTACCGTACAGTAAGCCAGTTATCTACTGTGTACTTAGACTGGTTTTCTCATAGCAAGATCTAATGAGCTTTAGTTTGAAAATATTTGAAAGATTAAATTTTAATTGATTTCTTTAGGATTGTAATAATTCAGGAGAAAAGCATTGTTATACCAAGCAACTCGATTGTTTTTCTTGGTTATAACATTGACTCGAAAAATTTCCAAGTCAGCCTTCCTAAATTAGAAAAAGCATGTCAAATCAAAAACGAAATAAATAAAAAAAAAAACAAAAACAAAAAAAATAAAAATAAAAATAAATAAAATAATAATAATCGATAAGTAGATGTAAAATAAAAAAATTTGCTCTTTTCCACGTGTATAGTTCCAGCTATGGAGTATGACGGGTTATACACGAGATTTTTTGACTCAATTAAATATCTGAACATTAAGAATAATGTTAACAATAATAATGATAAATACATGACAGTTTCAACCATTACCGAACTTGATCTCGAATGGTGGTAACGGGCTATTTCTGTTCCGGTTAATAAAAGAAAACATGACAGCTATGACTTGGAGATTTTTTCGGATATCTCAACCACGGGATGGGATGGCGTTTGTGATAATGAAAGGGCTGGTAGTATATTGGCTTAACAAGAACGTACTATGCCCATAAATTATATTAATTTTCACAAAGAATCTATACTATTGTCAGATTTTATTGAGAATAGATAACACGACAGCTATCTCTTATAGAAGGTATAGGAGGTATTCAGTACCCTCATTTAACAGAAGTTTCTAAAGTATTGTGGTAGTGGTGTGAAGACCATAATTTATATATTTACGCTTCTTATATTGGTAATTGGATGCATAGATAAATGTGAGGCGGATTTTGTATCTGGAAGAGTTCATACGGATATTGAGTCGGTCTTATCACCTTTGATGAAGATGGTTTTCAAAGACTAGTGAAAGAATAAAATTAAGAATAAAATGTAGGCCCCGAAATAGATCTGTATGCTAGCAGATTAAAGGAGCTTAGATGTTATGATTGCTTCGCTATCAGTTAACTCTAATATCATGTTTACATAAAGAAGTGGTACCGTCTATTGTAAGGATTACAAGATCAATTTACGTAGTCCCTCTATATCTGACACTATTGCCTTTCTTGCTACTTTGTATAATGAGTTCAGTATATAATTCTCAGTATTTGTCATTCTGCTCTCGTTTATAGGAGACCATGTGGGCTCAGATCAAAACATAAAACGTTTTATTTTTTTTCAATGGCATTTATCGCTTGCGTCTACCATCACCCCAATATGAGACCACATGGAATCTTGATATTGTGTTAAATTTTCTAGAATTATTTCATTCCTTGGAAGAAATCTCCATAGAGAATTTGTTAAGGAAATTAATCACCTTTTTTTTTTTTCCTTAGCCTTAGTAACAGCTTACAGAGTGCAAACTTTTGCAAAGATTAATACTCTTAATATTTCTATTATTCATCTTATATTTACAAAAGATTTGCTTAAAACATCGAAAGTTAGCACTTCTCAACTGGTTTTTTTGATTTTACCTTTTCATAATGAAAATTCGGAGAATCATATGTCATGCAAGAACTTTGCAATGTTATTTGTCAAAAACAAAACCTCTTCGTAGGAAGCTTAAGACTATTTATTTCTAGGTAATAAATATCCGCACGCCAACGTCTCCAGCCAGACGTTGAGGCGTTAGATCAGAAACACGCTGCATGACAGAGGCGTGCCAGTGGCGCTCGCTGCTCACAGCACGCGGCACGCCGCTGTCACGCGCGCTCACTCTCAGGAGTCAGCCTTGATCTTATAAAAAAGATGGTTGGCTGGAGCTGGCCGCCTTTAATACCTTTTTTAAGTTTTATTAGGTATAGGTCTTTAAATACTTGCGTTGCAAGTGGTGAATCTTTCGCCCATGCAATAATTATCATAAGCCCTCTTAAAACTAAATTGTGTAATTTCTCTTGCAAATTGTTTCTTCTATTTATCTGCTGTTGCGCCGTGAGAGAAGTCGTCAATATTTCACAAAAAGCTCTAAAGGTCTACATATATAATTAACACGCGTCAGATCTAGTCTCTTCGGACAACGCCGAGTATAATTTGTGATTAAACGAACTTACCTGTAAGTGAAGTTCTATCGTAATTATACTCGGCTTGTCCGAAGAGACTAGAGCGACCCTCCCGTCTGAATTAATAAATCCCACCCATATTGTGAAATATTGCCTAGCGAATAATGAGAGCTCTAAACTAAATGACGAATAAGGGAATGGTAGTGACTGAGTAAGTTGTAATTACCCACAAAAAAATAAAAATAAAAATAAAAGTAAGGTATCTCAAAATAGTGCAAACGAATAGCGATCACTATACGTAACTACATATATAATTAACACGCGTCAGATCTAGTCTCTTCGGACAACGCCGAGTATAATTACGATAGAACTTCACTTACAGGTAAGTTCGTTTAATCACAAATTATATGTATGTATGTATTCAGCCCTTTTTAACGTCCCACTGTTGGGCACGGGCCTCCCTTCAGTACGAGAGGGAACAGGCCATAGTCCACCACGCTGGCCAAGTGCGGGTTGGCGGACTTCACATGTCTTTCGGAAACTTGCTAGGTTCTCTCAAACATGCAGGTTCCCTAACGATGTTTTTTTTCACCGTTAAGAAAAGTGGCAATCATGTTGGAAATTATTCGCACATAAAAATATCAGAGGTGGATACCCGCGATTTGAACCTGCTTCACTCGGTTTCCCAAGCGAGCGTGTTACCACTGGGCTACCACTGTATACTACATTTATATACTTAATATATAACATTACATAATATTATGCTGATTTACTGATATCAATGCTCAAGTCAAATACTTGATCCGAAATAATACTGAAGTTTGGACGGCGTATTCCTTGTCATTGAGGGACTTTTCTATCAAATAGATTTTTATACAACTAGTAGTACCCTAGGCTTCTCTCGTGCTAAAACTACAAAAGAATCTCTAAAGAGGTAGGTTTCATCAAACTTTCATACCGTATTTTACCCCCTTATGGAATGAATTTCGAAAAATGCTAAAACAAGTATTTATTTAATCGTATTGAAAAGCATTAATACCAAGTTTCATATAATTCTGATCATGAATATTTTTTGGGTTGTATTATAACGTGTTTCCCGTAGGAATGAGATGATCTCCCGCGGTAAAACGTAGCCTATGTCACTCTCCAGCCCTCCAACTATCTCTATACAAAAAATCTCGTCAATCCGTCATTCTGTTTCGACGTGAAAGAAGGACAAACAAACACACTTTCACATGTATTTACAAAGAAAACTGTTATAGCCATGTACCTTTATCTAATTAAGATTCTTACAATTCATTCATTCTTCTTCATTCATTCATTTTACATGCCAGCAACAGTCTCTCTTAAATTTATATGTTCAAGAGCTTCATTTTCATTCATTTTAAGAGTTACTTCTGGAAAATATCCCCTTATAGTTAATTCTGGGCCTATATTATTTTAATTGACCGTTTATTGCATGTAAATATTACATGGAATAGTAATTGTTTTCAAAAACAGAAATTGAGCATATGTTTATGTGCGTACTACCTAAAATAATATATTAAATGGATACATAAAATGTATTTTCGGAAGAAAGTATACTGCTTCACTGGATCTATCAGTCAGATGCTCTCAGGAGGAAAAAAGATAAGTGAAAGTCAATCATGTCCATAAACGAAAATGGGAATGCGTTGAATTAATAGAATCCTTCAAAAGCAATTTAATTATAATTTATATTAACATTTAATTTAATTAATTTTTGATTCTACCTATTTGTTTGCCATTGTGTTTGGTTGGTACACCATGACCCGCGATTCTATAATGTGTTGGACTATAGCCTGATCCCCCTCGCCTTGAAGGGAGGCTAGTGCTTAGCAGAGGAACGTTAAAAAGGGCTGAATATATACACTTTTTACATCTTTTTTTTTTGTATAAGGCTACACGCAGACGAAATACAAAGTTTCTGGTCTCTAACATGGATCAACAAATTATTTATATCAATCGACTATGACCCTAAAGCTAAAAATAATTTGCACATACACAATGGTAGCGGATAAGGACGAGAAAATCTATTTTTTCGACTACCCCGCAAGAAAACTGTTTGGAAATAAATAAAAAAATATAAGTTCATATTTTACTTAGTATAAATACAACAAACAGCAAGCAAATAAGTAAAAGAAACCTTTGTCACTCTAAGCATCCCAGTGAGTTTGATAAAATCAGTCAAGACTCTCTTCTATCCTCTATCCTTCCTGTAAATTTATTTTGTCGACTACCCTACGAGGAAAAGTGCTTGAATATGAAAAAAATATATATATTTATATTATACTTTTTTAGATTTACGCGAATATTTGACAAATAATAACATTTGAGACGTCTAAAATCTTAGTCTGTCCTGTGACCATGATTATTGTAAAACATTTGGAACGTCGGAAACCAAAAATCAAAATAAATCCGCGAAAAAATCCGAAAAGATAGTTTTTTTTTTTAATATATTTACATTCTTGTTTTACTCGGTAAACATACTTTGCATACATGATTAAGCGTGAACTTGACAGATCAATATAGATTGAAGGTTCTCATAATCTATAAACCCGTATACGTCATTACCTACAGATGTTTTCTAAACCAAATCTGGTAGATAGGTATTTTACGGTTGAACTAGTAACGAGGCGATGTACTCATATTGGTAGTAAAACGTATTTATGTGTACGAAGAAATATATAAAAATATTTTTTTTTATTTTCATATATTGATCTTGAGTTGAGCTTCTTACTTATCCTTTTTAGTGAACTTTTAACTAAGCTTATTTGTTACTACTAGGATTCGCCGAGTGGTTGAAATTTTACCATAATCATTATTGAAAGTTCGAGGAAAATATATATGAATAAAATTTACCTATCTACATAAATAAAAAAAAAAATGTGTTTTAAATTTTTTTTATTGACAACACTAAAGCTCGTCAGTAGCTTCTAAACAAAAGAAAACAGAATATCGGTTAACAAACAGAGAAGAAAAAGGTACTGAACTATTTTGCCTTTGCCTATTTATATACATATACGAGTAGATTAGGAAGCGGCTACTCATCCGAAATTCGGATTAATAATAAAGTATTAGTAATTATTCATCCAACTATTTTAGATTAGTTATTAATAACGACTTTTTTGTGCTTAAATAGAAAAAAAACAACCCTCACCTCTGTTTATAACAATGTATAGTCAAAATATTAAAATCCGAATACACATAAGATCGAATAAGCTCAATTTTTTTTTTATTATTGCATAGGAACAACGTTATTATATATTAAATTAATAAAAAATGTTTAACAGACTTAAAAAGGAATTTTATCTTAGTATATATTATTATACTCGTATATTTTCTCTTTTAAGATAGCCATATAAAAAGGCCTATCAGCGTAAAATCGCAGGTTTTATAGTTCCGAGGATTCCTTGATTCCGCAATCCCGTCAAGTTATAAAAAATAAACTATCAATTATACTTACATATTTTATTATATATATATATATATATATATATATATATATATATATATATATATATATATATATATATAATTTATAAAACCAAAATCCGTTTCTTTCCACGCACTTATCTATCAAATTGTTTATCCATTTGAGAGGAGTCTAGTTTTGGTGTAGAATTTACGCAAATATATAAAAATAGCACAATTCTCGTGAGGTTGGTAAAAGCGCCGAGCGTCAGAGAAGCTTTTGTTGTAATATACAGTATTTCTTTTTTTTTTCATTTTACAAATATTAAAACGTATAGGTTTTTGAAAATAAAATAGTCTTCATAATTATATGTTCATAATTAAGATACTATTTATAAGTTCACAAAAAGGCTCTAAATTATTTTTAAAGGTTTTTAGAAATGCTTTATTCATGAAATTGAACATGAAATCAAAAATTTAATAAATGTGTGGTTGACCTTAATACTAATTATTTATGAGTCATATAGGAAACTTGTAGAAATATGCAATGTTCCATGGATATTTTTTTGAAAAGAGCTATTCCTTATCTTGTTTAAATTGTTTGGTTCTACTTTTGTTGTATATCAATGATTGATGGCAGTAGATGGCTTGAATATAGCTTTTATTGAGATCCATCAATGTGTCAACACAGGTAACTCTAGCATCGTCAGCACAAGATACATATATATGAAATTTAAATACTAATTAATCTTATAATATTTGAATATTGTATTATAAGATTAAATTTATAAATAGAAAAAATATTTAACGGAAAATAATATTTTTTGTACCCCATATTAGGTTACGTATCTGTTGATGTGTAAAACCAGGAATAAAGTAACTAAGCATCGATATCAGATCACTTTCATCCATAGAGGACATAGACCTCTCCCATGCGTGCCATAGCAGTATGTTATCCATGCCACTGAGCTCGTTATTTAACTCTATGGATTCACCCATCCAAATAACCCAATCCACACAATAATAGGTGGCTACGTTGAAACTCACCGGCTAGGAAAGCTAAGTTTTAGTGAATGTCACTAAAACCCAACAGAACTTTCCTCATACCGCCATCCCCTAACACTTTTTTAGCGTTGGGAAATGCATTTAGGCATACCACCTGCATACATATCTGGGACTCACCGGCAAAGCCAGTATTACCTACTAAAACCAACCCAACGGAACCTCTCCCGTCCTAATGGATCGTCACAAGATCGCTTATCGCATTAATACTCACTCAACCACGATGCCCCGACGGCAGGTCTGCCGAAGCAGACCACAACAACCATGAGGTTGCTTCAACAGTCTACTCTGCTATCAGAGAAGTATCAGGGCTAACCCGCATGGCACGCCGCTCACGAGATGGGCTGCCACCAAAGTGACCGAACCACTGCCACTTTATCTTGAAGATTAGTAAGCTATGTCGACAAGTCTGGTTTTCTGTCGGATTACTTCATTCTGGAACTAATCCTTTAAAGAACATAACATAGCATTTAAACTATATAATCTAGTGAATCAATAAAACCATCAGTGTTCACGTCTTCTTTTGTCTTGAGGAAGTTGTTTAGTTATATAAGCATTAAGATATTAACATTTTTAATTATTTTGCGTTTTTGTCACATAAAAATGGCTGAACGTATTTTAATTTTTTTCTATTAAATAGCTAATTTTCTAAAGCAACGTTTGATTTAAATATGTTAAATATTATACGTACTAGCATAAAGCTTATCAAGTGGTTACATTTTATGCGTAACCGTAGACATAACCTGGTTATTGAAACAAAGATCTTAAAATGAGTTTGTAGGCATAAAGAGATGTTATGTTAGCCTCATAATACGTGTAGTGCATAGAATAGTATCATACGATTTTCCTGAGATTAAATCGGAGAGAGACTATTTGTGTTATATTTGACTTTACGGATGCTGACTATAGAGGCTCTAGAATACATAGCTGAAATGGGCAAGGATAATGGTATACTTTTATCCCTTAGCTTTATAAAAAGAATTTTATAGAAAAAAATGCCTCGGTGGTCTAGTGGCTAGCAGGTTTAGATCCTTGGTTCGACTTCCATGTCGGGCCGAGTTTAATTATTGGGACAATTTCTTAGTAGTAGCCCTGTCGGCGGCTTTACACCTCCGTGCCTCAAAGAACACGTAGAGGCGTTGGTTTTGCGCCTTAGTTTTCACTGGTTGTGTCAAAGTATCGTCCCATCGATTTTGAGAATGAAAGAAAATGTATGTGTTTACGTGCATACTTATGCACTATATTATCTGCTGTGCATATGGCTAGTCTCAGTGAAATAGGCCGTGGTGGCAGAAATCTGTCAGGACCATATTGTATTCATTGTTAAAAGAATAATGTATTTGAAAGATGTTTTAAAAAGATTTTAGTGACCCATATATATTTTTAATTTATCTTATAAAAGATCACAGCTATAAAATATGTGGTATCTAAAAAATGTAAACAGGATGAAGTAGAAAAAAAAGACTATTTAAAAAAGTAATCAGGAATATTCCATAAATAATAATAAATATTTTGGGACATCAACACACAGTATCATCTACATAGTTCTATGATAAGCTACGAGGCCTGTGTTATGGATACCAGATAGTTGATACACTACACGTATATAACTCTAAATACATACATATTATAATTATTATAATTATACCATTAGAGCTATATTAATAAATTTTCAAGTAAATATATCTTATCATGAAAAACATTACTTTTGACCGAATGAGACGTACTAAATTATGTAAGTTTATTTTTCGTATAAATATAAAAGATTTTCCGCTCAAATTGTTTGATATTGAATTCGTAATAGTTTGTCTGTTTTGTAAACTATAAACAATACTCCTAGTGTTTATATTAATACAGATGTTAAATGTCGGATTTTTATTCTCAAGAGTTAGACTGATATTAATTACAATGGTTTATTTAACCGTTTTATTATTTTTTCTGTAGTATATATTATTAGACATGTATAAAATGATTATATAATAATGTGATCGTTACAGAAATTAAAACAATTTTCGTTTGTTTTAATATATTTAGAAATGTTCAAGGAAACAATAAACTAAAGTGAACTATTTTGAATCAATTCTCATTGTAATTAATATGTATATAATAGAAAACAAACGATTTTGTAATTTAGATTATTATCTATAGTCGCTCTTTAATTTAAGAAGTCATAATATAAACTTATTCGTGACTAGCGGCTCACCGTCGCTTCGCTCGGGTTTCGCCCCTAGATGATTATTTAAATTGACATAACTTTTTTATTTAGGAACCGATTGAAATAAAACTAATACTAAATGTTAAGTAAAGCTTACCACAGTGCATTAGTGAAAACCGCACCCAAATCGGTTAAGCCGTTTTTATGATTAGCGCGCACAAACGCACAAACAGTCAAACAAACTAAAAATCATTGTTTTGAGTTCTATTGCGTTAATAAAGATCCTCAATAATAGTTTTTCTCAAATATCTTCCATGTACAGACAGAGATCAGTTACAATTTTATTATATGTATAGATAGACTATCTATGGATGTAACAACGCGGCATTTTGAACATAAAAGCCTTCAGCAGTAAACATATTATACGTATGTTTGAAGCAAATCACCGTTTAATGAAAATATATGATGTGATTTCCCTCTGACCGGCGACAGTTCTAGATATATACCTATTTTGTTTCCCAGAATCCGGGTCGGTGTCGCCGACGATTCCGATACTACTATAATAAAGTTTAACTACTTCGTTAGTTTAGTCATCTAGTTGGCTAGTATACACAGCTAATTATTATTATATTCTTTATTGCACTAAACAAGTAATAAAAAAAATACATAGAAAATAACATGGATAAAGGTCGACTTATCTCTATAAGAGATCTCTTCCAGTCAACCCATGTATGTGGAAAATAGTGTTAAGTAATGGATAGAAAGAGAAAGTGCAAAGAAATGATAAGAAAATATATAAAATAAGCATAATATTATGTAAAACACAATGTTTTTATTCCATTTGCTGTAGAAACCCTTGGCCCATGGAGTCAAAGTGCTAAGCACTTCTTAAAAGACATAACACCTCGTCTTATCGCCTCTACTGCTGACAAGAGAGCTAGCGCATTTTTCGCCCAAAGAATCGGCATTGCCAGTCAACGGGGGAATGCGGCTAGCATTCTTGCCACTATTCCACGCGGACATGACTTGTACAGTAATAACTAAGTGTACATTTGTTTTGTATATATAATTAAGTATATTTGTAATTTCCTTTATTGTAAACACAATAAATACAATATATAAACATAAATTATCTGAAAGTACGGGGTTCGTTTTCCAGGTCGGCTTAAATATGTTGCGTTTTTCTTTTACGGTGACTAATCTCATTGAGACAGCCATGGTCTAGGAGATATTATAGTACACGTGTGTGCACAAACATACGATGGGACGAAATTTTGAAACGACCGGTGAGGAAGCTTATACTGAGTTTCTTAAAAGAAAAACCCAATAATTATATATTTAATATATAATATGGTCCACGGGACACGAACCTGGGGTCTAAGGTATCGGTATACTACTAGGACTAGAACTGTTGGACCGATTTAAATGAAATTTTGCATGGCGGTACCTTAAATCCTCGGTCAACATTTTAGATAAAAAAACTATAGTAACTTATACAGCTCAGTACACAACAACTTATGCACCTAATTTAGTAAAATGATGCCTTATAGCATGATGATACCTTATACCGGAAAAATGTACGGTTCCCGTGGGATAGATTTGTTTTTGTTGTTCTAGAGGCAAACCCGAGCAAAGCGAGGGTGAGCCGCTAGTATTATATAAAAGATCTTTACTATTTTTCCCTTTCATCTTGACAGTATAAATATCCATAACATACGATAATTTAATATAGTCATGCCTACTTGAAGTTTATAATTAATTATATTATCTAAGACATTCAATTCGCTTCAAATCTCTTGTTAATGGCTTCAAAGCGTGATTTAATATATTACCTACATTAATATATATGTAATATAATTTAATATATTACATACAGTTGATTTAATATATTACAAATAATTAAATAGTATGAATACTTCGTGACAAGTAAATACGTTACTTCAAAAACCGTGTTTTATACTTGGATTTGTTTGAACTCTCGATGTCAAGGGATTTATTCAAATGATTAATTGAATGTTTGTTTGAAACTCGACGTTATGTACGTACGTGTTTTGATTTCGAAGAGCTGTGATTTAGGTTATGTTATATCGTTATTTGCTAGCAACTTATATAAATTACTAATTGATTAAGCTTTGTGCTAGTTTAATATCTAGTGTTATCAATATATACATATTTTTCGGAAACAGTTTTTTTTCATATAGATAGGTAAAGACAAACCATTTAATGCCTTTTCTCCTATGTTTGGCAACCGTTTTTTTATTTAATATTTATTATTGAGCTAAAGTGTCACCAATAAAAAATATATATAATCAAATATCGAACACTGGGCGAACTGGGAACACTAATATGTATATGAAAATAGCTTTAAATGGCTTACTTGTTGACGTTTGCCCTCTTACATGAACAATAACAATTATTATTTAGCCAGGAGTAACCCAGTGGCGTGCTCGCTGGTAAAACAAGTGGGTTCACGTCCTTAGCCCCACAATTCTGATATTCTATATTGTGAAATCCGCTATCCCAGTCGTGGCCACCATAGGCTACGGCCTGATTTCCTTCTTATTCAATAAGAGATACCCAGCAGTGGAACGATAAAAAGGGACTAAATACAAGTTTTTTAAATGGTCGAATAAATTATTATTTTAGGCTCTACATTGTACAATTTATTTTTTTATTTAATAAAATGTATTTGTTAATACAAAGTTTATCTACTTATCAACATTTTAATAGATGATTAAGATTTAGAAAACTATATTATATCGTTAATTTCCTTTTGATTTCGTTTGCATTTACGTAGATCACACCAGAGACTGTAGACATCTATACTTTGCTACGGAACGCTACGACGCAAATACTACGAGGTGTAATGCTACGCTATTTAAGAAAATTCCTTTTATATGCAATGGGAATACAAATTTTGTTTATTATATTATTGAATTTAATTTATTGTTATGAAGTATTAGATTTTAGCCTACGGCTTTGCTCGTGATTTTCCATTGTTTTAATGAAATCATTGATTTATTTAGGTTTTGTAAAACCAATCCTGTAAAGTCAGTTGTTTTTCTCCCAGGACAATAAAAAAATAAATATTTATTAATTTATAAGTTATTATTAACTATAGATACGTGTAATCAGATATTTTCGATGTCAGTGCCAGCCGATACAAATCAAAGCACACTGTCTTCAAAAATATCTGATTAGATATCTCTAGTTAATGAGGTATAGCGTTTTGAAGTCTTTTTTTTTAAGTTTTTATTTTTTAATTTTTAGTGTCTACACTAATTAGTACACGTACACGTAGCATTAGAAAAGTAAGAAGGAAGTATTTTAAAAGCAAATGCACGAGTCATTATAAAATATACCCAAATCGCTTCAAGTGTGCCTATAAAGTTTGAAGAGTTCCCTCGATTTTATCATATAGGATCCTGAAGAAATCAAAGGACCATGAAATTACCTGGGAAGTGTACCCATTCAAAAAAAAAAGAATTGCCAAATCTTCGAGTGATCGAAGAGCGTTCATAAAAAATAAAAGTATCCGACGGATTGAGAACCTCCTCCTTTTTGGAAGTCGGTTAAAAATAGGCGATAGACTTACGTTTAATGTTAAATTAACGACTTACTCTCGCTTTGGCCGGATGTGCTCTAGGGTTATCAGTGAAGTTTTCATTAAAATCCGTCCATCATTCGTTATCCGTGAACATGTAACAAAAATATACATACACATTTAAACTGCCCTATTTATAATAGTAGTATCGTAATAATAATTATTAATAACTATTTATGATAAAAATCATTAAGTTATATCATACCTATACACGTATATGTAGTGAAAAATATTACGTATGTAGATAAGCTTCCATTCAATCCCGTGTACAGATCCAGTCCAAGATTTGAAGTTCATTAGGCAATAAAAATCACAAAGGCATACCTACTGGTTAATGACTGTTTCGTAGCCAGATATGGGTGTTTTAATGGATTTATGTTGGTGGATGATTTACGTAGTGTTACTTTTATATTATAGTTAGAGACTTACTGTCTCTTTGGTCAGATGCGGCCCTCGGTACTTAACAGTAGCTTACGTGTTACTCCAGGTTATAGTCTATATATGTAAATTTCATCCAGTAAGTCATACACACACGCACGGACGTACACACAAACTTTTAGATTAATAATAGCACTTCCGTCAACTATTTTTGTCCTCCTTTGTAGATCCGATCGTGTGCTATTTTTGTAAAAAAAGTTGGCTATCTGTCATTTAGCCGTGCCGTGTCTGGCATTAAGCCGTGACAGTGTGGAGAAATGATAAACTCACAAACTATACATAGGAATTTATAATATTATTGCTGTTATTTGTTTTTTCTTTGAAACTTTCCATAACTTTATTTTAAATTTAATAAGTATTAACAAGAAAGTGGCAAGAAAAGTGAATTTAAATAAGATTGAACCAATTCTTATTCATGACGCGTAAAAAGAGCTTCTTGATCGTAAACCGTATAAAAGTACGACTTACTTTAAAATTCTTCTCTATTTTCAATACATTTTCTATCGCTATATAAAAATACATATTTGTATGTTAACTAAATGAAATAAAGTTTAGTATGCAATATGTATTAATTGTAATAACAATTACGTTTATATTACACTAGCGACTTGCCCTCGCTTCGCCCGAGTGCGCCCTAGGTACGTTTTAATGTTTGAGCGAAACCCTAATTCTTTTTCTAAAATAAAAGTAGCCTAAATTACTCCTTATAATATCAGCTATCTACCAGTGAAAGTCTCGTTAAAATTGGTCCAGTCGTTTCGGAGATTAGCTGGAACAAACAGACAGGCAGACAGACAAAAATTTTAAAAATTGTGTTTTTCTTATAAGTACCGTATATAATTCCATATGCATTTAGTATAAAGCTGTTATTTTGACATTACAAACAGACACTTCAATTTTATTTATCTGTATTATTAGATTATCAAAAGACCAAACTTTACTAAAAGAATAAATTCTCAATTATCAGTTTCAATTTAATTTTCTACATATATTTATATAAATTTACGTATAAACTTGCTTAGTTAATAAATATCCTAGAAACAGCGACAACGTTACGCAGGAGATGTACTCTACAAATATGTGAGCTGATACAGCTAAACTTCCTGTTCCGCCATGACACAATTGGTGTCCTAGCCCGGTTTACTAGTTAGAATTTCATGTCAGATACCCATAATTTACAGTGCCATAAGCGTGCAACTAGAGGCTATCTGTTGCACTACACGTTTTTAAGAGGATACACGAACTCCCGGTTTTAGCGGATCATAGTATCAGGTGTGTAATATTCATTTATTTTTGAAATGTTATACATTCGAAACGTTATGTAGCAAATCTTAAAAAAACGTATTGACGTGAATGAAGTGTATAAAAAAGTATGTTTATCTTTCAATTTCGGCCAAAATTCTATTAATCCGGTTGTGAGTAATATTCATATCGATATCTTATGTTTATCCATTAATCTATACAGTTAAAAAAAATTTAAGTGTCTGTTTGTAATGTTGAAATAACAGTTTTTTACTAAATGCATATGTCGTCGTTATTAACAAGAAAATTGAATTGAATCTTGCGAGCTGCGATCATATTTTTTTAATAAATATAACTTTAAGAAGTAGGGGCATATTTTTTAATAAAAAAATTAGCGTTTTAAAACTTTAGATAAATCAATTAGGTATCTATAAACAGGTATATTTGATTTAGAGTAGGTACCTACATCCGATAATTTTGTAGTCACAAAACATTTATTTGGAAACCGAATCGAATTAAGAAGTATCTATACCTATAAAAAAAGTGTCATCCATTTTATCAACTTTTTTATTATCGTTTTTACAGTTAACCTTATATGTGCACTATCACTTTGCGGTATCTAGTGTCTAGAGATACAATTATTATAGACTCTATTTCTACAAAAAATAAGGACGAATTCTCTGTATATCATTTACTATTCTAATTAATATTATTAAAATTAATGACAATGGAAAAAGAGAAAAAAGGATGCGCTTTTTTCTCGCTATGTCTTTGGTCTGTTGGATTAAGCGACGTGTAGCAAACAAGCCGAAGTTATATGCTATGTCGAACTTTTGAAATATACCACAGCCTAAACAAAATTATAAATTAACCTAAAAACAGCCTTATTTTTTTTAAATTAATATGTTTGAGTTATAGGTAGGTACTTATTAAATGTAAGTTACAGAAAAATGTTTATTTTATTACCGATAAGCAATCAACTAATCCTCTTGTTTCATTATACAATAAGATAATATCAAATAATTGTATAGTGAAGATTTGGGTTTACAATCGAACGAAGCGGCTTTACTTTATCTACCATAATATCAATATTATGTTTAGTTTAATTATTGAAATACCCTAATATCGTAGCCAAAACTTAGTACCTACTAAGTAATTTATAATCAGTTCAGTATGGAATTTAACTATCATTACTTACTTATATCTTTATTATATGTAGTTACTATTTCCTATTCAAAAATGAAGATTGTTTTTCTTTCTTGACACTGTAGTCTATGTTATAGAAATAATTAAATATAATCAGTATTAATAAATAATAAGTAGTATTATACTGTGTTATAATAAGCTATATACACGCAAATCGGATTGTTGGCCAAATATTTTTATCCTTAATTATAATAAAAATCGATTAAAATAAAAAATAAATAGTTCTTATATTTCGAACATTGGCATGATTTTCTACATTTTAATTAGTAAAATGATATCACTTATAATAAATCATTATCATTCATGACCAATATCGATTAAGAATCGATTAGACACACCAAAAATAGTTTAACAAACGATACTCATTATCGAGTAAATTCAAATCATTATGTGGTCAATTTGACTTGTTTACTTATTTATATAACTAGCGGCTCACCCTCGCTTCGCTCGGGTTGGCCTCTAGACAAACAAAAACAAATCTATCCCACGGGAACCGTACATGTTTCCAGAATAAAAATTAGCCTATTTGTTATTCTGATGTATAAACTATGTTATTATAAAGTCTCATTAAAATCCAACCAGTAGCTTTTGTGTACTAAGCTATATAAGTTACTATATTTTTTTAACTATTCCACGAGAACTCTTTAATTTTCCGGGATGAAAAGTATCTAAAATGTTGACCGGGGATATAACGTATCACCATGCTAAATTTCATTTAAATCGGTCCAACAATTTCGGAGATTAGCCCGTACAAACAACAAACAGACAAACAGACAGAGAAACAAAAAAAATTAAAAAATCTGGATTTGTTCTATTTTTCTTCTTACATTCCCCTGACTCGGTTTTTAGCATTTTTTTCTATGTACAGACATTCGACCTCTACAGATTTATTATATGTTCTTTGAAATAAAACAAAGGTCATAAAATATAACAATAAAATATGAGCTTAAGAATTGTCGAAGGGGACAAACAAAAATAATAAATGGGGTGCTTTTCGGCGCGAGTCGGTAACACGTGTATACGACATTATTATTCTGTATACTGTCTTTCTACCTAACAAGTGCTTACATTGTATTAATGTCAATAATATTTGGTTTGGACTTTTGTTTGAATCATATATCTAATTACATACTCTTACGTATTATCAGTGGTATAGCTAACGCGGGTGAGACGGGGTGGTTAAGGGTGGTATCATCGATAACAAGGACATCCTTTTAAATAAAACTATGGTTTTTTTTCTCTCTCTCTTGACTATGATTGCTGTAAACCTTCGAAACGTCGGGAACCAATCAATCAAAATCCGAAAATATAGTTTTTTTAAATGTCAAATGTTCGCGTTTTAAGAAAGTATTAATGACTTCCTTTTTTATCACAGTTTTTAATCTGCATAACATAAATAATGAATACATAAAAGTAGTTATTATTAAAATAATATAAACATTATTGTATACAGTATTTTATTCATTTTATTAACATTAAATAAAATATACATAGATTTAACTACATACAACAAATCCTACATTGAGAGTAAATTTCGGCAAAGAAATCTTTTATCTTGGGACAAAAGGAACAGAAGAATTCTACTTTGTAAGCTTTTTAATCTATAAAAGTTTTTTTTTCACGCCGTCGTAGCAAAGGTATTAATTTAACGGCTACTTTTCTAGTCCGCCAGGTTTTTTTGCTTCTTTTTGTTATTTACTTGCCACGGTTCTTTTTAATTTGGCTAAAGAGACCTATTTATATTTGCATATAATGAGATAACATTTTTTATGTAATGCTTATTACAACAACATATCATTTTCACAATTTCTTTTTTTTAGAAATCTGCAACCAACAATAAAAATATAAAATAAATTATCGAAGTCATAATTTATAGATAAACTCTTAAATGAAACCTTTTTCTCATTACGCAAACGAGTCCTTGATGATAGTTTGTGGGTTTCCTGTAGAATGTGTGCTTTAACCACTGAATCTGAAAATTTTGCTATTTTAACGGTCTCTCTCTCTCTCTCTCTCTCTCTCTCTCTGCTATTTAATATGCAAAACAGTTAATGTGCAATGTAACTAAATTAAAAAGGAAAGTCACCTAAAAAGCTAATAATTGATGAAAATAAAATAATATATTTATCTATCGAAATTATTCCTTTAATAAGATTGAATTAGTTGATTTTAACTTGAATTAAAATATGATTTTAATCGATTTCAATTGCTTTAAAGCGAAACCTGAAATAATTTTATCAATAAAATAATTGAAGTGATATTAGGACATTATGTACTAGTGAATGAATTAAATATTATTTGTGAAAAGAAAAAAGATTTTGTATGTTATATTTTTTTTAAAATATCTATTGTTTCTTAATTTAAAGTCGTTTTTTTCCAATAACACGTCCAATTGCTGGGCACGGGCCTCCCTTCAATAAGAAGGGGATTAGACCATAGTCCACCACGGTGAACAAGTACGGGTTGACGGACTTTACATGTCTTTCGAAAACTTGCTAGTTTCTCTCAGATATGCAGGTTTCCTCACGATGTTTTCCTTCACCGTAAGACAAGTGGCAATCATGTTGGAAATGATTCGCACATAAAAATATAAGAAGTGCGAGATCCGCGATTTGAACCTGCTTTACTCGGTTTCCCAAGCGAGCGCCTTACTACGAACACTAGGTTACCACTGCCTCTAATTTTTTTTAAACATTTTCAAGCTTAAATATAATAAAAGTAGTATTTAAAAATAATATAATATCTGTGGCCATTTTTTTCCAGGCCGTTGTCGAGTTGCGAAGTATATTTACCATAAAAAGTAATGTAAGAACTTAAGTGGATTGAACTTTTGCTCTTTTTACTCAGTCTATACTCCTTAAATATTATTATATACTAGGGAAACAAGATATTGTATAATATATTTGAAAACAACCAGACAAACAACCAGATTTATTATTATAACTTACTCGTACTTATCAATGACCCACTTTATTCATTTACATTCGACCATCACCATCCAGACGAAAAAAGAGAACATCTTTATAACTCTTCGACCCATAAACTCGTCGTCGTCGTCCTCGTCGTGAATGCTGAACTTACATAATATATTGAATTTAGTTACATAATTGAGCGAAAGGCAAAAGTAGAAAACTATTTTTGACCAAGCTTAAAACTGAGGACAAAGGTATTTAATAAGCTGTATTTGCATACCAAAAATCATCTAAATTGCTTCAGAGATTTTTCAGTTTATCCATTACAAACAAAAACTATTTTTTTTTCTTAATAATATTAATATAGAAAATAAATTGTCGCCTAAGGCTCAAATTATTACCGTCAAGTGAATTTGAAGTCAATAATTTATTCGTAACTAGCAACTTACCCTCGCTTCGCTCGGGTGCGTCCCTAGGGACGTTTTACTTTTTTTGAGCGAAACCTTCATTATTTTTCTAAAATAAAAGTAGCCTAAGTTACTCCTTATAATATCAGCTATCTGCCAGTGAAAGTCCCGTTAAAATTGGTCCAGCCGTTTCGGATATTAGCCAAAACAAACAGACAGACAGACAAACATGTTAAAAATTGTTTTTCTTATAAGTACCGTATATAATACCATATACATTTAGTGTAAAGCTGTTATTTTGACATTACAAACAGACACTTCAATTTTATTTATCTGTAAAGATAGCTCAGGGTTTTCATACGGTTTTAATAAAAATATATTATGATATTATGTAGTTAATAAACCCTTTTTTGAACAAATATCTTAGGTCTCTATTAAATTTTGTGTCTTCATTTTAAAGAAAGTATTCCAAAATGATCCATATAATTTTAAGGAGATGAAATTATTGTGTTTATCCACTTAATTAGTAAATACTATTTTGTAGTTAAAAATAATTACTTTCTAAGATTATTTATATTTGAATAGACGTTCATAAAAATAATAAATGTACATAAAAATATGTTCATTCAATGTAAAATATTTTCAATTTCATAAATAACAGATTCGACACACCTTAGCCTTAGAATTTAGTTTTTTGTTGAACTCAGACTCACAGTGCTGGAGTTCAAGTTCAAGATTGAAACCAGAAAGAAACTATGTTTGTCTTTAGAAAATATAAGAAGCTTATTAGAAAATATTTGATACTCATAATGGGTTAAATAAGCATATAAAAAATAACTTATTTATAAAAAGTAGATAGATTTAGAGAAAGCCTAAAACCAATTATCGATTTTTGGATTCCATTCATATATTTTATGTGCCTACCATTAAAAGGTTAAAGTATTTTTTTATCATTACAAAAATATTTGTTATACAGTTCAAGACAAATTCTATTGTAAATTGTTGAGACTTTTACATTACAGAACTCTCCTTTAGTCATAAAGACTGTTTAGATTTCTTGCACGCTGCTTGTAATTTTAAAAAGAATAGTTTATTTGAAAAAAAAAACACCAATTTTCATTTATTTTTGAAAACGAGCATTCTATTTTAAAAGTTTCTCAAAAATATATTCTACTAGCGACTCACCCTCGCTCCGTTCGGGTTCGTCCCTACTTACGTTTTTACGTTTAGTATAGATTTCTCAGAGATGAGATATTTCCCGCAGTAAAAAGTATCCTATATGTTGACCCGGATAACGAGCTATCATCATACCAAATTTCATCAAAATCCCTCCAGTGGTTTTTCCGTGATGCGGTCACAAAAGACAGACACACAGACAAGATTTCTAAAGACTATAGATTCGGCCTCTGTGTCGATAATAATGTCTATTTCAATAAGATTTTCCAAAAAATATTTAATGTACAGATTCGGCTTAGTTACAATTTTATTATATGTATAGATAGATTATTGAAACCTGTATATAACAGCCCTAAAATATCAAGATTGACTGACGTTAGCATTACATCTAATATGTTTTGCTGACAACGAAATATGAAAGGATTTTTTCCCTTTCAAGAGACACAAAAATAACTACATCCTTTATTCAACTTATATCAAGTCAGATTTCTTAAGGGTGAATTACAGAACAAAAGGCATAAGCATACTCCTTTAACATGATAAAACAAATAAACGGTCTTAGTAAATATAATACGGAGATTCATCTCATTTTATTATACATACATATATGTAAAACATTTACAGTATAGATTTTTTTTTAAATTGTTTCGTATTGTTTTGCTTTCATTAGTAATTGAAAACTTTAAAAGCTTTTAAGTTTAAGACCGAGGTTCTATTTTCATATATATATTTATATCGAATGCCTCGTACACGTACTAAGTGCTGCGGGAAAAGGTGAAAGGTGTGGTCAGGTAATATTTTCTATGTGCTAGCCTCTAGGGAAGGATATAGTGTAGAGTTAGAATTATAGTATGCTGTATCATATTATTGTGTTCATATTGTGTTTTTTAATGTTATGTTTATAAAGAAACATACATATACACATAAATTATAGTCCGGCTATTATTAAATTATCCGATTTGTCAAAACAGGAAGTTCACCAAAGCATTATAGCATTATTTGTTTACTAGGTCACTAAATGATAAATATCTGTACAGATAAATGAAATTGGAGTGTCTGTTTGTAATATTAAAATAACCGCTTTTTACTAAATTCATATGGATGTATATACGATACACAGCTATATCAAAATAACATTTTTTACAATTTTTGTCTGTCTGTCTGTCTGTCCGTCTGTCTGTCTGTCTGTTTGTTCCGGCTAATCTCTGAAATGGCTGGACCGATTTTGACGGGATTTTCACTGGCAGATAGTTGATGTTATAAGGAATAACTTAGGCTACTTTTATTTTAGAAAAAAAATAGGGTCCCACGAAAAAAAAACCAAATTAATTAATTAATTTTGTTTTGGGAAGCAACCTAGGGACGAACCCGAGCGAAGCGAGGGTGAGTCGCTAGTGATAAATATATATTAATAAATTAGTACTATGCGTTAACGTTTCATTAAATTAATGCTTAATCTCATTGTCTGAGCAGTGCTTTATTACAATCAAACCTACATATATGTATAAGTGTACTAGCAAGATATATGTCATGTTGCCATTTGTTACTAATAATGTCACCACATGGTCCAGATTAATCCATATTATACAAACGCAGTACATATGGATATTGTATTTCAACAACAAGTATAAAGGCATATAATATATATTATTCTTAGAATCTCTATACTATATATGCGGATATGATTACAATATAATATTATAAAAGGGACAACTTAGTTTTCAAACAACTTCAACAAGGAGGAATTTCTCATGCGAGAGCTATTTATGTCTGTTTTTTCCGTTTATTACTCGTCAAAAATATAATAATATAATGAGACACTGTGTCTTTTATGCAACTTACGCAATTTAGTCGCCATTAATGAATTAATTTCATTATTCCTTTTTTTAATAAATGGACAATTTTTAATAAATGGAAAATTGTTGTGATTTAAAAAAATAAGTTTTCCGCTCGGTAGGTTAAGATTATTTTTTAGAAAACAAAAAAGTGGTAAATATTTGTACAAACCGACAGTAGTCTGACGAATAACATATTTTTTATTCATCTGATTAACGGACGAATAGCAACAGCCTCCTTTATTTATTACTAGCGGCTCAACCTCGTTTCGCTCGGGTTCGTCGCTTGGTACGCTTTAAATAGGTATAAACAGTTATTAGCCAGCGTTAGCCATATAAATTTTAATATTTTTCTTCGTTAATTTTTCATTTTTTCTCTTTATTAAAACCCTCCGTGGACCTTAGGGAACATATGAAAAAAAAATTACCTGAATTGGTCGAGCCGTTCTCGAGTTTTGCGCTTACCAACATTCATTTTTATTAATATAGATTCGTCCTATTAAAGTACGAATAATTATTTTTTATTCGTCCTTATTTTAAATACGAATAGCAACAGCCATTTTTTATTTAATGAATATTAATTAAATATAAAAATTGATTTTGAAAAACTAGGACATGGGATTTAGAAAATTCCCTTTCTAAATCCCACTCGGGAAGACCTATAAAAGAAACAATGACAGGATTGAAGAAAATGTAATTTTATCAATATACTAGCAGAACCCGCGGCTTCGCCCGCGATCAAACTTTATTAGGTCTGTTATATTTGTCACTGCTGTGGTCAGCCGAAAAGTTATACATAATTTTCCTTTGGATTCAGAATAATTTCCGTTCTTTACTTTATATCCCACACAGTAAGTGTGTACTTACAGAGAACTTGAGCCATGTTACTCTATTTAAATATATTCAACAACTCTAGGTTCAACGCCCAGTTTTACCCACTTAGAGGCTGAATTTAAAAAAAATGTATAATACATGTTTATTTAATTGTATTGAAGAGCATTGATACCAAGTTTCAAGTAATTCTGATTATAAACAATTTTTTCCTCATATAACTGTTTATACAACCCACAACCCCCTTTTACCCTTTTAAGGGATGAATTTCGAAAAAAATGATATTTGTATTGTTTTAGTCATGATTTTAAAGGTAAATACCATTTTCCGTGCATCAATTACAGAGTTTCATACAAACTTTCATTCCCTATTTGACAGCTTTATGGGATGAATTTCAAAAAATGCTAAAATACGTATTTGTTTAATTGTATTGAAGAGCATTAAAACCGAGTTTCATGTAATTCTGATCATAAATAACTGTTTGCCCATATAAACCTTATCACCCCCTTTTACTCTCTTAAGGGATGAATTTCGAAAAAAACCTAATACATATATTTCTAATTTTTCATCTTGAAGCTAAATACCACTTTATGTGCATTTCGCGTTAAGAATGAGAGAGTTTCATACAATCTTATATGACCTATTTTACCCCCTTAGGGGATGAATTTCGAAAAATCCTTTCTTAGCGGATGCCTACATTGTATAACTAATATGTCCTCCAAATTTCACTTTTCTACGACCAGCGGTTTAGGCTGTGCGTTGATCGATCAGTCAGTCAGTCAGGACAAAGCATTTTATGTATATATAGATTTTTGAAAATATAAATTTATATAGCTTTATTTACTTAATTCTTATTTTTCTTTGAAGTTATACAATCGTTGCACGGATGAATCGAAGTCCCAAGATGTTGTCAATTTGTGAGGTTATCGGATTATTCTACTAACGAATTTCAAATATTATTCAATATCTCTTAATGGATTTTCTGACGTTTAAATATAACGTTTTCATTTAGGTATACAGAATAATTCTATATCAGAGTAGATTGTCTAAAACTTTTGTTTTTTTTTTGCTTCTTAATTTTTTTTCGTCGAATTCTTGTTACTAAATAAAGATTAAGTACATAATTTGTTTATTTTTTCAATTAAATTAAAGTAAAAATCCTTTACTATTGGAATTAATATTATAATTTATAATTTAGTGGAATTCGTTATGTGTGAACGTTTGTTACTGTTTCATGCTGAAAAGGCTAGATTGATATAAATAAAATTTAGATACCAGTAATATACAGATGACTATGATCTGAAGTAACACATATTCTACAGTTAGGTACTAGGGTCGCACGGCACACCTGAAAGAAGCGAGGAGCTCGCTATTGTCGTATAAATCATCTATAAAGTATATCAAATTAATACATTTAAAATATAAAGCAAGAGCAAATAGTAATAATAATAAAAACTTTTTTTTTATGTTTTTATTTTTCCATTATTAGAGTGGACATAGTAGTAGCGAAGTTAGAAGAAAATATTAAAAAAAAATCTGTAGATGAAAAAATCAATCATCCCCTATTTTCTGTACTTAGGATGGATTTTTTTTTTTAATTTCAATGGGACCAACTTTGAGGTAAACCCTATCCAATAAAAAAGAATCATCGAAATCGGACTACACTGTAAAAGTTATGCGTGGTCAAACAAAAAAAAATATACGTGTCGAATTTAGAACCTCCTCCTTTTTTTAGTTGGATAAAAATTATAAATTATCAAAACCCTATAATTTTTATTATTACTATTTATAAAACCTATGAAGTCCATATCCATCATAGTCAGTGGTAAACAATTTCATTTAAAATATGTGACCGTAATTTAACCTATACATATTATAAAATTCTAACTAAGCCGAATCTGTACATTAAATATTTTTTGGAAAATCTTATTGAAATAGACATTATTATCGATACAGAGGCCGAATCTATAGTTTTTATAATTTTTGTCTGTCTGTCTGTCTGTCTGTCTGTCTGTCTGTCTGTCTGTCTGTCTGTTACCGCATCACAGAAAAAACACGAACCCGAGCGGAGCGAGGGTGAGTCTCTAGTATGATATATTTTATTTGGGTGAGTACGGTCAGTTGTTATCTTTTCGCTACTTTTTGTGCTACAGTTACGATAACAATATTATGCAAATGTCTCGACGATGTTTACACTTTCAAAGGGTAGAAAATACATTAAGTTTGGGAAACACTTTTAAAACCTCCATAAACCTAAACTAAATGTACCTACACAAACTAAAATATTTATTTATTTTATATTTACCAATACTGAAATATGTTTTTAAAGAAAGGTTATTTTAACAATATAAAGAAGAGAATACTTTAAAGATAACAAATTATTTATAAAAGAGATATTTTAGGATCAACATCTCTTTTGAATATTTATATAATACTAGCTACTCACCCTCGCTTCGCTCGGGTTCGTCACTAGGTTGATTCCCATACAAACTTTCATCCCCATTTTTACCCCCTTAAGGGATGATTTCGTTAATAAAATGTATTACCTTCCAAGGTCTTAAACTATCTTCTTACCAAATTTCATCTAAATCGGTTCAATAGATCCAGAGATTACACCCTACAACCTCACAAACTCACAAAGTTTACCTCTTTATAATATTATATTAGTATAGCATAAAATGATGTTGTTTAAAAATAATGAAGGTTTGCTTAAAGAATCTTAGTATCGCTTATTAGATAATAATAATAATGACCTCCCGACCGACTTCGGCCGCGGCGGCTAGTTTCATAGAGACTCACCATCTACACAGGAGATGTACACGTAGACACTAGTGCACTCTCTATTCCTGTCACTCTCATACTCCGGTGGGACGATACGAGACACGACCAGTGAGAGTTAAGGCGCAGGGCTAACAGCTTTACGTGTTCTTCGAGGCACGGGGGTGAAACACCGCCAACTTCCCAACACCGAGCTTTTACTGAGACTTACTAAACAGAAAGGCAATAACTAAACTTGACCCGACGCGACCCGGGACTCGATTCCAGGACCTTTCGATGTGCAGCCGTACTTGCTAGCCACTACACCACCGAGGCAGTTAAGATAATATTTTAGTTATTATTTATCTAAATGTTCTGCGCCTTTTATAATAGATTCTGGAATCTAAAAGGCGCAGTGAAGGAGAAGTAAAATTAAATCAATTTTAATACGAATGAAAAGATCCTATATTCTTCAACGTTAAATTCTTTGAACTCACAAAATAACATTTCAATAGACGCGGAACGGGGTCACGGGCATTATATAAAATGTAAACAAATCGTTTGAAATGCACTTGGAAATTGAAACTAATCGTTTAAAGAAACTATTGAAAGATCGATGTTAATTTATTTTCGAGTTTCGTTCGAAATAATTTAGGAAAAGTAAATGTACGTTTCAACGCTTTTACTTTATTATACTTACGAGTATAAAGACCTTAGAAACTAAATATAAAAAGAAATAAAATAAAATTAAACATAATCTAAAATATTCCTAGAACTTTGTCGGTGAATATTTTGTTTTTACCTAACTCGCAAGTGCTTGATAAAGTGGGTTTATAAAGTGTAGGAGGATAATGTCCTCCTATCCGATTACGGCCCCGGCGGCCATTTCCGAAATACGAAGAGAAACACCGCCATCTTCCCAAGTACTCTAAGCATTAACACCCAATAATTGTACTCGACCTGACCAGGAACTCAAATCCAGGATCTCTCGTATGTAAATACGTAAGGTTTATGTCTATTTCTTCGCCATTTACTCGTAAATATGGCATCAGTTGAAAATTACAGATTAAATAAATAAAATATTTTATAATTATTTAGGAAGGTACTAAATAAAAGATAGTCATTTTCATTTATAATATTCAAACAGTATCTGTTTAAAAAATTATAAATGAAAAAATATATGTAACTGTAGAGTTCATTTCTTTATTTATTTACAGTTTTAATATTTTTTATGTTAGTTATTACTTACTATTTTATAAATTATTCGTGTTCTTATTTTGAATACAAATAAAAAATACATTACATATACGCTTTCATAAATTTTAAATACCCTATTTTTTCGCCGTAGAAATAATAAAATCATTGGTGGTATACTCGTACTATTTTACCTGCATTTACTTTATGTTCCTTGATTTAAATATAGTTTGCGTTAATATTTGTTTGTCGTTTACTAAAAATGAAGTTAGCTATTAATACAGTGCTTATGGTAGCCCAGTGGTAACGCGCTCGCTGGGGAAACCGAGTGAAGCCGGTTCAAATCCCGGGTCTTGCAGCTCTGATATTTTTATGTGCGAATCATTTCTAACATGATTACCACTTGCCTTACCGTGAAGGAGAACGTCGTGAGGAAACCTGCATGTCTGAGAGAACCTAACAAGTTTTCGAAAGACATGTTCAGTCCGCCAATCCGCACTTGGCCAGGGTGTTGGAGAATGGCCTGATCCCCCTCTTATTGAAGGGAGGCCCGTGCCCGGCGTTGGGACGTTAAAAAAGGCTGAATAGAAAGATAGACAGATAGACAGTTCTTATACTTTCTAAGTTGATAGAAGCTCTAAAAGATCGTCTTACATAAAAAAGCACGAACTAAACCTTGTGCACTCTGCATATGTAGAGATGAGATGTAGAGTCAGAAAAATACTGTAGAGTTGTGAATATAAGTATGTAAGTTTTACGCAACGTAAATATTGTATCAATTATTTTTCTATGCTAACATTTAAGTAATAAAATGATATGCGATTGCAATAACATTTATTTTTTGATTATTTAAACAACCGAATTAATGTAACACTAACTTTCACGTGTATTTATTTTACAAAAATTCCGTAGATTTTCGTAAAAATAGAGTTTTGTTGTTGTTAAGAAGTTCTCTCGTTATTGCTCCGAACTAACGCCGCAAACTCTTCCAAGGTTGAAAGAACAATTTGGGCGAATTTTATGAAGACAAAGAGTAGAGTAATAAAAGTAGACATCGTATACCTTTAATGTAATGAAATAATAAAGCAATCTTAACATAATTATATTAAATTGGTACTTATTTCGGTCATTGTAAGCAATTTTTTTTCATTGGTAGTCCAGTGGTAATGCGGTCGCTTGGGAAACCGAGTGAAGCGGGTTCAAATCCCGGGTTTCGCACCTCTGATATTTACATGTGCGAATCATTTCTAACATAATACCACTTGCCTTACGGTGAAGGAAAACATCGTAAAGAAATCTGCATATTTCAGAAAACCTAGCAAGTTTTCGAAAGATATGTGAACTGTGAAGTCCGCTAACCCGTACTTGGCCAGCGTGGTGGACTATGGCCGGATCCCCCTCGTATTGAAGGGAGGCCCGTGCCCAGCAGTGGGACGTTAAAAAGGGCTAAATACAATACATACAAGCAATTTTATTAATAAAGACTATATATAGGTATAACATATTCGATATAACTCGGCTTTTAGGCAAATGTCGGTGAAATGAGTTCATGTCGGTTTTCATAAATTTTCATTAGTTTTATAAAATGAGACAATATGTCACGTTCTGGCTCATAAATTGTCCCTGTACAAAAAGTTACGTCGATCCGTTCTATTGCTGTGCAAAAAAAGGATATTTCATTAACAAACACGTTTTTGTCATCGAGGTATACTAATAGGTACTATAAAGAGGTAGTTTGTTTTTTTTTGTTTGTTTATTTGTTTGAACGCGCTACTCTCAGGAACTACTAATCCGATTTGAAAAATTCTTTTTGCATTAGACAGCCCGTTTATTGCGGAAGGCTATATTGTAGGTATATATCATCTATACATATAATAAAATTCTGAGTCGAATCTGTACATTAAATATATTTTCTAAAATCTTATTGAAATAGTCATTATTATCGATACAGAGGCCGAATCTATAGTTTTTAGATTTTTTGTCTATCTGTTTGGGAACAACAATTCGTAACAATCAGTAAGTGATCAATCAGGTGCAAGAGCGACACGACACGTCCTCTCCCAGGCATGGGAATGGAACACCTTCTTCTTATTAGATAACTTCTTGGTCTTCTTGCATCCCAACTTCGTCATGTTATTGAGAGTGGGACTCAGTTTTTGAACCCAGGATCTCCGGATCCGCGGCCGTACATGCTAGATTAACAAGATAGGTAGGTACATATATAAAACGCTTAGTAAGGAATAGATAGACAACATAATATAGATGTATAGAAAAGGGGGTAAGTACTTAAAAAAATAAAAAAAATCATATCCCTTACTTGAGAAATGATTAATTCTCTATAAAACTTCCACCTCCCGTTTCACCCCCTTAAAGGATGATTTCTAGGATAAAAATTTATATTTATCCTACGTCCTTCCCAGGGTCTCAAACTATCTCCATACCAAATTTCATCTAAGTCCGTTGAGCGGATTAAGCGTGAAAAGGTAACAGACAAACAGACAGAGTTATTTTCGTATTTATAATAGTAGCGACTCACCCTCACTTCGCTTTAGGTTCGTCCCTAGACAAAAACGAATCTATCCCACGGGAACCGTATGTTTTTCTAGGGTAAAAAGTAACTCTGTGCTATTCCAGACTATTGTGCTATAATCTATCTCCGTGCCAAATTTCATTTAGATCCGTTCAGTCGTTCTAACGTGAAAGAGTATGGAACATAAAGTGATAAAAGTCGTAATTATTTCAAAATGGTGACCAAGTAATGAGAATATCTAGTAAATAAAGCATTCACCAGTGACGTTTGGTCCCAATTCACATTCGTTTTTATAGTTAATTGCTTTTTTATCTGTAATAGAAAATTCCATTCTTAATTACTATCGGTCTTTGTTATTTACATCTACTGTATTTCTTGTTATAGATTATTATAGCCTCCCTATCTAAATAGACCTGTCATTTAAGCGCCATATTTTTTATTTGTGTGTTATATGACTTCATTAAACTCAGAAACAACTCAGAAATTGTGTGCTAAAATTAGAAATGCATACCGTCGCCGTACTATTAATTCGCTTCTTGATTTACTCAGCATTTAAATAGTAAAAGGTGAACGTTTCCATTGGATTTTTATACAATATTTCAGTAATACTAAGTATTTAAATATGAACGTTATTTAAATACTTATTTTATCTCATCTTTTCGGTGAAATCTTTGTATTATGTTAATTAAGTAAATAGCGAGAGAATAGACAAGATATGACATGATACTCTCAACGGGTTAAAGAAAATTACGCTCCTCAACTTAAAATGCTTTATCAAATTTTCCTTTAATAATAAAGCGAAAGGTAGCCTGAAATACTGAATACGCTTCTGTAACATATGAAAACGATAAAAAAATACTTTCATCATAAACAAAAAATAAAAATTTTAAGTTTGCATTGCCTTAGAGGATATTTCATTCTTTAGGAATTTGTATGTGTGGTTTCTTTATAGTACCTATGCAGACTAACGATTTATTAATCTCAAAAAGACATCATTTAAATATAAATGATTTTTTGATATTTTAAGTTTAAAACTTAAAATGGATTAGGTACCTAATACCTATATTTAATTCACAAATAAACACTATAATTTTATTCGTTCTTCTTTTTTCTTTTAATTTTGTTTCTATTTGAATGTAGGTACATTTTTTATTTTATTTTTTGACTTAATTAATTTGATTTTAAAATCTTAATTGCTATTTCATTTAATAAAATATGATTAATACCTCACCTCATTGTATGTACATATCTAAGGCTCAACTTACGCTCTACATAATATTATTAATTATTATACTTACACTTTTTATTAATATTTAAAAAACAACATCTTTAAAAAGAAAAAATATTGTATATTTTTCTCTTTTAAATTTTCGGTACAGTCTAATTAATATTTCGGGATAAACGATATACCTAATCATAATTACATTTATGTGCAGTCTATAATATAAGCGAGCTCTGCTTAATAGTTCGATGACAGTATTTGAGTCCCACAGGAGACATTTATACAGGAGTTATTCATAAATCTTCATTTCGTGTTACATTAATACAAACAAATTATGTAATAGTAACAAACTAGTGACTCAACCTTGCTCCACTCGGGTTCGTCGCTAATGAAAAATAAAAATAAATCCATCCCACAAGAACCGTAATTTTTTCGGGATAAAAATTGACCTATAATATTCCAGACTGTAATCTATCTCTGTGCCAAATATCATCCAGGTCCGTTCAGCTGTTCTGGCGTGATTGAGTAACAAACATCCATCCATCCAAACTTTCGCATTAATTAATATAACATTAGGAAAGACGAATAATTAATATTGAGTGTAAATTGTGTATTTACTTTAATGAAGATATTAATTTATTTTCACGGAAAAAATATGTTTTTCTTATAAGTACCGTATATATTTTTCATATGCATTTAGTAAAAAGCTGTTATTTTGACATTACAAACAGACACTTCAATTTTATTTATCTATATAAATATAATTTGAATACTTCTAACTTACTTTAAATATGACTATCTCATACAAAAATCTAACCCCAATTTTGAAGCGATTTAAAAATAAAAGCCGCAATATAATCCACACAGTCTACGCATTGAGCTCGAGTAAATTCGTAATAACTAATGAGTAGCACTCATCACTTACATCAATAGCGGGTCAATATTTATTATTTACTATGGCACCGCCTCTGAAGCGACGCAAATAAATATGACGGATGTTGCGAAAATTAGTTCCCTCTCGTTCGTTCGTGCGACGAATAATTCTTAATTGTATATTAGAAATAAATTAAATGAAACAGTGATTCCGCCGATTAAGAGGATTGTGAAGCTGTACATTTTCATACAAAAAGCGATAACGTTTTTCCCTCCATTAATATAGTCTAATTTTCATAATTTTTGGAAATGTTGTAGATATAATGAAAAACTAGGTCCGTACGTTTTTATTTTAAAGAAATATTGCATATGATAGAAGTTGTTAGCATCTAAATATCTGTATTTTTGACTTAAAAACTTCTTCGAGCGTTTTTTTCTGTTTTTATTAAACTAAACCGAATTACTAAAAAAGTAAAACGTACAGACCTAAATTAAGGTGTACTAAATCTAATGAGTCTCATTTCGTAAATGTTTAGGGGGTGAAAACGTTATCACCCGAAACAATATTTCAAACAGGAAATGTAGGTAATTAATTGCCTTTAAGATTTGCAATCCTCTCTATTGCACCATAAAGGTTGACAAAGCGAGCGGTATAAAACAGATAGATTTTTTTTTAAAACCTACTCGCGCCGCGCATCGACACGTCTCAATCCTCTTAAGAGCGATGGAGTAACAGACACACAAAAGGCATTTATAATATAGTGTCATATATATTTAACTTACCTAATACGGTATACTAGCGAGCTGATAGCACAATAGTTATTGAAGATATGCAATATAGGTATATGTGATATTTTCAGTCTCAGTGCACAAACTAGTTCTATACTTCCTCTAATTTAAATATTTTATTTTAATTTTTACCCGACTGCGCCAGAAGGATGGTTATGTTTTTCGAGTGTATGTATGTATATTTTTTGGCACCCGTTGTAGACTAAACAGTTTGATGGATTTTAGCTTGAGAGGTGTCGTTAGATTCGTCTTAATTATGAGAGTGAAACTGGGTATATCAAAATTATAAAAATTAAAATGGCCGATTTTTGGCGCCATATTATGCCTTAGACATTCTTTTTTCCTCAAAACCTATCGAGCGGCATATCAAAATAAAGGATTTTAAAAAGCTTACAAAAGTATACACAACTTATATGTTTAAATGTAATTTAGAATGAGAAATGCTAAAAACAACAAATAGAAAAATTATTTACAAAAATAAAAACCCCGACGGCGTAAAAAGCGAACTAAAAATACGAAAAAAAAGTTGAGTCGCAGTCAGGGTTTTTTTTTAATAATTTTTTTTTTATTTTTATCTAATAAATTTTGTTAATTAAAAATTAATACGAGTACTTTACTATCTGTTGCTACGAAATCCTTAGTGCGCGAGTCACACTAAAACTAGTTTATTACATTAGTGGCTAATTGCGAGTTCAAACTCGTGCGAAATATGCAAGAGATATATAATTCAGCCATAAATGCCGTTTACGGTGTGTCATTGGTTATATAGTTTGTCTAAGATCTCGATTTATGTGAAGGACCTCACACTTTTTCCAGGCGAAATATATTTTTTATACCTTTTTTTTTCTAAACTTATTAATAAACACGACCCAGGGGGGTGGTCACCAAAAATTTGCTCCAGGCTGTTTTTTATTAAAAAACCCTATATCATTTTTGTAATAAAATTATCTACATTTTGTTACTTTGTTGGTTCCAGAAAATACACCCGATAAGAGGAATTAACGACTTCAATTTACCCCTTTATACTCGGATTTCAGGTAATATGGGTTCGAAATAGGCCGCCAACCGTATGATGGCATTTTCTACAAATCTTTTACTTTCGATTAATACTAAGTTGTCACAGGAAAAGGGTTCTTGCGCTTTTAAAAAATATATTAAATTTTTTTTAATTAAAAATAGCCTGGAGCAAATTTTTTGTGACAACCCTCGTGGGTCATGTTTGTTAATACTTTTTATTGTTTAAAAATATATTTCGCTTGAAAAAAGAATAAAGGACCCACCACATAGATCGGGATCTTCTAATAGGGAGATAATAAAAAAGAAAACAAACGCGACATGCACACTTAGTTAGGGTCGCTATTAATGAATATAACAATTATTAACTTTATTGTTAGCAATAATAACTTTATGGAAAACCGATATCTATAAAACGATTCAAACATTTATGTATACCGGCATTTGTTGTATGCACGAATATTGCATCGGCATCCAGAGCGCTTTATGGTTACGTATTTGCATAAATATCTCGGACAAAATGAATTTTAACAAACATATTGAGCTACTATTATAACTGCGAAGGTTTATATAGTAAGTGTCTATGTTTGTTTCTCGTTCACGCTAAAATGGCTGAACGGATTTGAATGAAATTTAGTACATAGATATAATCATAGCCTGGAGTAACACAGGCATCAAGGTTAAGTAGAATAACATGGTGTTGGAACCTTAACACACAGCACCATCTAGTTCTATGGTAAGCTACGAGGCTTGTGTTATGGATACCAGATAGTTGATACATTACACATTTATAACTTTAAATACATACATATTATAAATATAAGCACCCATGACTGCAGTACAAACATTCGTACTCATCACACAAATGAATGCCCCCAGCGGGACTTAAACCCGCGACCGCTAGCACAGCAAGTACAACCTCACTACAAACTGAGTCAAACGTGTCGTCAAAATATTTTGAAATCGGTGTTCCTTTTTATCAAAAGATATTATTACTAAAACACCCTCAACTCCGCCAAAAATAGGTAAGTACTAGGTACTAAGTAATACGTGAGATAATAAAAAATATGATAATTTCTTTTTAAAAATATCTTTTCTGAACACATTTCATAAAATATGTAAATGATTTCACTTATCAACGTCGTCAGCAAGAAACGAAAATAATTTGAACTAACAAACGAGTTACGACGCCCACGTTTTCTACTTTGAGTAAAATAAAAAATATATAAACTTATATATCTACTAGCGGTTCACCCTCGCTTTGCTCGCGTTCGTCGTACGTTTTACATATATATTTAAAATAGTTTTTGCCAGCATTAGCCATATAAATTTTAATATATTTTTTTGAACTTTTCTGATGTAATACTTAACCATAGACAAAATTACGTTTAGCTGTCATTTGCGTTTTGTTATTCCATGTCTGATGCGTTTTTGTTATACCACGTTTTATAGTGACTTGTATTCTCTTTGACGTTTTACGTCACGTCACATGGGAACACGGTCGAACGGGATAAAAAGTATCCTATGTCTCCTGGTTCTAAGCCACCTCCCCACCAATTTTCAGCCAAATCGGTTCAGCCGTTCTTAAGTTATAAATAGTGTAACTAACACGACTTTCTTTTATATATTATATAGATTTATAAATATTTTAGAAATAGCTATCCCATAGTGAGTGAATTACATCACGCTTATTGCGTAATACCAAACTTCAAACAAACCACCCACCAATCTTATTCACAACATACATACATGCACAGAGGTCGAACACATAACGTTCCTTTTGAGTTTCGTCGCAGTCGGGTAAAAAGTTTTATTCCAATCTAACGGAACTTTTACTACCGGGAAACCGGGAATTAAATATTAACATATTATATTACTTTTTATCTTGGCAATCATAAAGGCATAAGAAAAGATTTTAATAGTTCTATGACATTTTGTTAGGGCTGAATTGAAGTCTGAACGTGTTGCTAGTTAATTATAAACTTAGAAATAAGCCTGATTAGACTAAACGTGCCTTGAGACACTATTGCGCATCTTGTTTATATAGTCCTATTCTAGTCACTAGTAATAAACACGTAGGCTGTGAAGATATTAGTTATTTACTTATAATATGTACGTTTTAAAAACATATATTTCGATTTTGTGATTGATTTAAAAATTAAATGAAGTATGTGACATGTTTATAAAGAATCTCTATGTATATAAGTTTGTACGTATATCCGATCCTCCATATGATTAAATTCGTCCAAATCGAAAGGGGTCGATTCCAACTATTGATCGATTTGACATGGAATGACCATTATATATTTTTTTTATTTCAACATTGTGTTATATATTTAAATTAAAATTATATAAATCTAGTTTTTGCTAGTTTGCTAGAGGTAGTTGTAGCCCAGTGGTAACGTTCTCGCTTGAAAAATCGAGCGAAGCGGATTAAATCCGCGTTTTCAGGGATACTTTCCGTGCCCAACAGTGGGACGTTAGAAAGGGCTGAATACTTCTAATGTATTATTGTTGCATGTATGTATCTAGATAACAATCTCTGGAACTTTATCAATAAACTAATTTGAAACCTTTATACAATTTTTTTTATCGCTAACAGTCAATGTGCGTCAGTGAATGGATTTAGAGGGCGGCCCTTTCATTTTATTTGACATGATACTAACAAGCCGTCGACTTAACGAGACCGATTCTGAAATTGTGGAATTATTTTTATTTATAGTTATTTCTTGATAATATTACATTTATAATAAGTGTCACATGTATATATTTGGCAAGTCCCCTGTGACTGAGGTCCGATTCAAGCTAAAAGGTTAAATAGACCGTATAGATAACGTTTTACTTAGCTAAAATTATCAAAAATAAAATAATATATTATTAAGTTAATTAAAATATCACGCACGATGCACGCTTATAGGCCTTATGAGGTTGACTCGTTTTGGAGGTTTGAGAAGGAGTGTACTAAAATAAATTAACAAATAAAATTTCTACTGATGATATTTTTCGAGTACTTTTTTATACATTCTCTTATTTATTAATTTTATAATTTTTAATATTTTTATGAACATTTTAAAGAAATCACCATGTGTATAAATTATTTTTCTTTATAATAAATTTTCAACAATGTTTATTGTCTCATAACATATGTACAAATTATAATTACAAAAGTTAATTCAAAGTGAATAAGCAGCACGACTCATGTGGTTTGTCGTTAAAAGTTAACAATTATTAAGCATAAAAAAACGTGATGCTTTTATTTTGTTCTGATTTCAAAACAAAACCTGCCTACTCAATTCAGGTGTATAATATATTTTTTGTACCGATTTTCTTTTTTTTAATAGATCGGTTATGTCAAATATGATAAAGTTCAAAAGAAATTCCATCCCGAGGGATGGAATAACTAGGTACTATTAAAGCGTTTTTTTTTTTTTTGAAAAGGGTTTTTGTTGAAAAGTAATAATTTAAAATAATACAATATTATGAGCAATTTCAATAAGTATTCACTATGGGATGACGGGCGAGTAGCGATTTTTTTGTAATTATAATTAACTTCACTTCAAATAAAACTTTCAATAATTTTACAATAACAAGACAACAACTATAAAATAGTTACGACAGATTCGGTCAGCTCTTCCAGATGCATACAAATACAAGTAAGGCGGGTATGTATATATATATATATATATATATATATATATATATATATATATATATATATATATATATATATATATATATATAAATATATATACATACACCGTACAGAGAGTAGGATAATGAGGGCTACCGGCTACCGCGCTTAAATTCGCCGCTACAGTCATTAGTGTATAGTGAGTGAGGTCTCTAGAAATGTCAAAATATGACACTGAATGCTGTTTGCGAGCATTTCATCGCGGATCGTTACTAAATAATCATGATAATTGTAAACATTGGATCATTCCTGATTAATTAAAGCAGACACGGTACGTCTCAAAAAATGTTATTGCTTTAAAAGAACAGCTAAAAGAAGTGAATATTTTATCTTATATATACTAATTATTTAAAACAAAATCCTGATAAACTAGGGCCTCACAATTTTTTTTTAATTATTATTATTATTATATTAAATTTATGGTCCTGTCGCACTCATAAACATTTTTTTAACGACACTCACCACTGGCGCCAATTGGTGCCACCAGAAACGATAGCCCTCATTGATATTATGTTAGTTTAATATAGTAACTACGTTTATTTTTTTTCCAAAGTCTAAAAAAATTATTTGTTGGTCAGTAAATAAGAAAGTACATTATACGTACATATATTAATAAATTGCAATAGTTTATAAGACCTTTATTGAAACGCGATTGCTATTATTAGGTCGGGCAAAAGTAGAAAAGCAATGTATTTTTGGAGCAAAAATTGTCAAAGTACTAAGTACATATAAAATATGTTACTTATGTTTTTATTATTGTTATTACGAAATATTTGCGAAAGTTTGTGTGTGTGCATGTATAGTGTAAACCTACTGACACTGACTGGACAAATTTGTACTGACCTAGAATAATACATAGGCTATTGCTTGACAGATAGGCGTGCCCGAGTGACATTTATATCAATCTTCTAATCTATACATATAATAAAATTGTAACTAAGCCGAATCTGTAGGTACATTAAATATTTTTTGGAAAATCTTATTGAAATAGACTTTATTATCGATACAGAAGCCAAATCTATAGTTTTTAGAATTTTTGTCTGTCTGTCTGTCTTTCTGTCTGTCTGTTACCGCATCACGGGAAAACCACTGGACAGATTTTGATGAAATTTGGTATGATGATAGCTGGTTATCCGGGTCAACATATAGGATACTTTTTACTAAGAGAAAATATCTAATCTTTGAGCTAAACGTTGAAATGTAACTAGGGACGAACCCGAGCGGAGCGAGGGTGAGTTGCTAGTATATAAATATCTCGTGTCACGGTGTTTGTGGTCGCACTCCTCCGAAACGGCTCGACTGATTTTAATGTTGTTTTTTGTATATTTGGTAGTCATAGGTCGTAAAGTATTTTTTACCCTCCTACCTCCACCCCCCAATTTATTAAGTAACTTGGGGTGAATCCGAGTGGAGCGATGGTGAGTTGCTAGTAAATTTATTTTTGTAAAAATTGAATAAAAAAACAATTTTTTTAAGCAAATTAACTATTAACCTGATAAACTAAATATAGTTCATACACAAATAGCACAGTGATATGTTATATCGTTACATTCAAAAAATGGTTTTGCAAAAATATTTTAACATTAATAAATCATCTGCTAAGCGTATTAATATAGCACTAGACAGATCAAAGCATGCCATTTTTAGAAATTCAATGAAAGGTGAACGTTGAATGAGTACCGAGTAATAATTTTATCTGAATATTTTTCGGTTTATTTTAGATAATGTAACTTGACGACTTTCTATCAATTTCAGATTGTATCACATGGTTTTGTGGTGAGGGAACCCCTTATTCTGCTCTGGCTACTAGCTACTTACTTTTTATTGGTCTATTACGTTCCGTCCCAAAGGTCCATTAACCAGCCAGATAAACTTGATAGAATAATAACAAGTTATTCTATGTGAAATTAAACATACTCTAATTAGCTCAGAAATCGAAAATTTAGTAAGTGAATTTTCATTTAAGCTAAAACAAAGACTGGAAACTAAAAATTTAAGTGAAGTTGGTATGGCCCCTAGACAGACACTAAAATTGAACTATATTTGATTTCCGGAATAAAAACGATTTCTTTTTATTATTTTAAAATGAGTTACAAAATTATTTTAGATGACATTTTCGGAGCGTACTTACATCTTGACTAACATTTTTGTAAGTAATAAAAAAACACACAAATAATTATGGTATGATTTTATATTTATGAATAATACATTACCTTGTGAAAACATATATAATAAAATAAGTATGTCGAGTTTGCGACGCTTTTACGTAACCCATAAAAGCTATATAAATGGATTCGAGCCTATACAAAAGAGGTCATTAATTTCACATTAGCACCTCATCAGTATTGTTTTATTTAGATTCTCATTTATACTTATGCGGTATGTCAATTTACTCAGTTTACAAACAAAATGGCTTTCAAATTGTCCCAAATCCTCTAACATTGTTTGATGATACTTTTATCTCATCCACACTTTGCACTATATATGAATTGATCACCTCCTCCTTTTTGGAAGTCGGTTAATTATATTAGTTTATTGCATAAATGGGTTTATTCATTACAATTGATTGAATTATAAATTTATTTAATTATATGTTATATCAATAATTTTATTGTACTTTATATATTATGTACATATAAATATTCAGGTATTTTTGTATTTAAATTAATATATATTAATAGCAATTAACTAAAAGCCTCAAAGATAATTATTAACAAAACAAAGTTATACTTAATAAATACCTATTGTATAAGTTTAAGCCGTTTCGAAAAGGGGCGAAAATGATAGCTGCTTTTCTTGCAGAATTGTAATGCTGATTTTTCAAGCGAAAATCGAGCCTTTCTTTTGTTATAATGGAGGCGTTAATAATGGTGTTAAATTGGGTGTGTAACCTAAGTTTTCGATAGTAAAAATGATTTATAATAATATATACTATCGTCCAATTAGCGGCTTACCCTTGCTTCGCTCGGATGTGTCACTGAATGTCTAACAGTAACCTACATAATATTATGCGTTCGTCAAAATGTGTACATCCAAATCCGTTATATATATATATATATATATATATATATATATATATATATATATATATATATATACTAGCGACTCACCCTCGCTTTGCTCAGGTTCGTCCCTAGGTACTTATTGACGCTTACTATAGAACAATTTTTTTTTTCATTTTTTTTTGTTATTTGTTTTTATAGTTTGCTATTCGGGATGAATACAAATTCAATAAAACAAAGATCATAAAAATCAGTTCAGCAGTTCTTGAATTATAAGTGTTGTAACAAACCCGGCTTTGTTTTATATACGAGTATATAACAGATATACAAAATAAAAAAAATACACTAGTTAGTCTTCAATTATACTTCTAAAACACTAATTTGATTCTACATATAAATATTTTTGGTATGTTTTTATTGTGTCTACTTATGTAATCGATTTTTTTAATTTGATTTCAACCTACTTCTTATAATCTAATCAAACTTTGGAAGTTTAAATAACAATACAAAAATTTGCTACCAAGATGTTAATCAAATGATGGAATCTGGATAGGTACGTATATTGGAATGACATCTAGTAAAAGCTAGGAATTTAAGCTTGATTCGTTATGACGAATCTTACCCAATACAATTGATTAAAGAATGTTTGTAGATTTTAGTACTAATATAGACATAGGAGATGGAGTTTTATAAAATATCTGTCTGTGCTTCTACTTGTATTTTATTACTAGCAACTCACCCTCGCTCCGCTCGGGTTCATCCCTAGTTACGTTTTAACGTTTAGCTCAGAGATGAGATATTTTTCCACAATAAAAAGAACCGGATAACCAGTTATCATCATACAAAATTTCATCAAAATCTGTCCAGTGGTTTTCCCGTGATGCGGTAACAGACAGACAGACAGACAGACAGACAAAAATTCTAAAAACTATACATTTGGCTTCTGTATCGATAAAAAAGTATATTTCAATAAATTTTTCCAAAAAATATTTATTGTACAGATTCGGCTTAGTTACAATTTTATTATATTATGTATAGACGATGATATATGACAATTAAATAAGATAAATTTCGTTATTATTTGCTCAAATTTTGTACAATGTTTTTTATTAATTACTCAATATACATAATATTCTATTGTTCTTAATTAATAATACAATTTGTTTCATTAAATAGAAACAAATTGTATTATTAATTAAGAATTCACTTTGTAGTAAATTGGGATGATATTTTTATTACTAAAAAAGTTTTTCACTTTAGTAAATTGGGGACAAAATACTTTCCATGTAAAATTAGTTGCCTTGTTTAAACTATTTGATAGATTATTATGTAAGTCAGCGTTATTATATTTGAATATTATTTTTCTTTAATAGCCAACCAATTTTTTAACTAAAACATTGCTTATCCTATAAGGCAAAAGGATTCACCCAGGATCAGGATCTACAGGTGCCATAGTTTTTCATATTATATTTATTAGACGTTACGTATATAATTATCTTATTATAAACATGTTAAATAAAAAATATATTACCTATATATAGGCAAATATCACCAGTTGCTACTTAATACAAAAAATGGAAAAATACAGTGACACAAAATTCTTTATGGATGAACCATAAGTAAGACGTAATACTTTATGATTCATATAAAAGAAAAATATGAACAGTAGGGATTATTAAGCTTCAAAATATCTTTATTTCGTTCACTTTTACTAGCGACTCACCCTCGCTCCGCTCGGGTTAGCCCCTCGTTACATTTTAACGTTTAGTATAGATTTCTCAGAGATGAGATATTTTCCCGCATGCTATATATTGACCCGGATAACCAGTTATCATCAAATCTGTACAATGGTTTGCTCGTGGTGTTTCCAGACAGACAGACAGACAAAAATTCTAAAAACTATAGATTCGGCCTCTGTATCGATAATACTATTTTAATAAGATTTTCCTACTGAGATATATAAGATAATGACTATTTCAATTAGATTTTTTTAAATATTTAATGTACATTCGACTCAGAAATTTATTATAGATATAGAATAATATATTATGGCAGTTCCTTAGACTCACTAAGTCTTACTTGGAATAATATAATCGAAAATTTTCTGTACTAGAGGTCGAAATCTGAAAAGAACAACACTATAACCCAATACTCAGATAACCGGAGTATTTTTTTATTATTCGCCTCTAGACAAATAATAAAAACAAATCTATCCCAGAGGAACCGTACATTTTCCCAGGATAAAAAATAGCCTATTTATTATTCTGATGTATGAACTATATTATTGTAAAGTTTCATTAAAATCTAATCAGTAGTTTTTGTGTACTAAGCTGTATAAGTTACTATAGTTTTTTAACTATCCCACGGGAACTCTTTGATCTTCCGGGATGAAAAGTATCTAAGATATAAGGTACCACCATACTCAATTTCATTTAAATCGGTCCAGCAGTTCGGAGATTAGCCCGTACAAACAGACAAACAGACAAAGAAACAAAAAAAATTGAAATAATATCTGGATTTTTTCTATTTGTCTTCTTACATCCCCCTGACTCGGTTCTTAGCATTATTTTTCTATATACAGACATTCGACCTCTACAGTTTTATTATATGTATAGATTTCAAAAGCTCATTTTATATCGATTTTTAAGTTACCAATAGGTACTTATTAAATTGTAATATCCACAATGAAACTAAATTAAACATCTCAACCCAAATGGTCACGGTTTTGTAGTGGTGCAAATACCCTATATTGATTTATGACTTAACTAATAAAAAGGCTCAATTTAGTTGATTACTGCCCTACATTCGTCCCTTATTTCAGATTTAGGGCGTGAAATAAGATAATATTTCTATAAAATTTTGACAGTAATTATATAAAGAACAAATTAATGACAACTTCTCTAAAGCAAATTAGTACAGAAAATTGAACAAATACACTATTTAATTTAAAGTATACCTATGACAAGGAAAACGAAAAATTGACTGAATATTAATTACTTAATGGTATTTTAAGCTAAATTTAGTCAACTAAAAAAATTAGCCTTAATTGCTGTTATGACCCTATTACATACTGTAAACTAATGCATAACATTAACTCTACATTATAATTTAAGCCACCTTTACATAATTCTATTAAATGATTTTGTCTAAATTTAGATAATCTAAAATAACTTTATTGCCTGATTATAATTACTTGTGAATTGAAGTTACATAAGCATATATAGAGGAACGGATACTAACTTATTATAGTAATATAATGTCCTCCTGACCGATTCCGGCCACGGCGGCCAATCTCATTGAGACTAGCCAACTGCGCAGGAGATATTATAGTGCACAAATGTACGCGCAGACACAAGTGCACTCTCTATTCCTGTCACTCTCATACTCCGGTGGGACGACTACTCGACACGACCGGTGAGAGTTAAGGCGCAGGACCGACGGCTTTACGTGCTCTCCGAGGCACGGGGGTGAAACACCGCCAACTTCCCAACTCCGGGCTGTTACTGAGGCTTACTATACAGAAAGACTCAATAACTAAACTTGGCCCGACCCGGGACTCGAACCCAGGACCTCAGGATGTGCAGCCGTACATGCTAGCCATAGCATAGTAATATAACTTATATAGGAATTATAAACAAAGACTGGTACATAAAAGCTTCCATCGTTCAGCAAAATACAAATAAAATCATATCGAAAAAACTCGATCAATGTCTGTATTTTTAATTTGTTTTAACTGTAGTTTTACTTACATAAAATCTATATTTTAATATTATTTCCCATTATTTATTAATTTTATAAATAAATTAATTAAGTTATAAGAGGCTCTGAGATATATTTTAACCTAATTCAGAAGTTATGAGCTTTAACAAAAAATATATGAATAGCTTTTAAGAAATATAATTTATAATCTGTCCTTAATTTTAATTTAAGGCAGTGGAGGCCCAGTGGTATTGTGGTCGCTTGGGGAAACCAAGTGAAGCGATTTCACACCATTTTCATGTGCGAATCATTTTCAACATGATTACCACTTGCCTTACGGTGAAGGAAAACATCGTGAGGAAATCTGCACGTCTAAGAGATTTTAAAAAAAAATACATGTGAAGTCCGCCAACCTGCACTTGGCCAGCGTGATGGACTAAGCTCTGATGCCCTTCATATTGAAGGAAAACCCGTGCCCAGAATAAGGACCTTAAAAAGGGCTGAATCTGCACTTTTTTTTAATATGTTGTGACATTAACACACAGCACTATCTAGTTCCATGGTAAGCTACGAGGTTTGTGTTATGGTAACCAGATAGTTGATACACTACACATATATAACTTTAAATACTATATTATAAATATAAACATTAACACCCATGACTGGAGTACATTCGTGCTCATCACACAAATGAATGCCCCCAGCGGGACTCGAACCCGCGACCGCTGACACAGCAATTAGATCACTACAAACTGAGCCAAACGTGTCACTTATATCAATATCTTATTTATTTATTTTTTCATCTCGTAAAAAAACTTAATTATTTATTTTATTTTAAATTAAATATACATATGTCTACATCATTAAGTTACGTTTTGCCAGAACGCATAAGCATTTTATATGTAAAACCTTTTTACCACAAGAGCTGTGTGAAAATGCCAAAAGTGTAGGTAAATTATGGGGCTTACGTGCCCATGGTGAGATAACTTCAAAAACTTTTATAAGAAATCTCTTCACGTGTACTCATGAATAAATTGCAAGTTTTAGATGTTTTCCTAAGCCTACTGCTTTAAAATAAAAAATGAAGGAAAAAGTCCGAAAAATGTTCGTTAAAGGACTAGCTTAGCACCTCCCTTTATTTATAACATAATTCTAAACTGAAATCAATCATCGTTACTTTTAGCTACTTCGGCTCATTTGTCTCTATGAAATTTATCATGTTTAATTGAATTTTATTTAGTTACGATTCAAAACACGTATAAAAGACAAAGCTTTACACAATGTGACTATTAGAATAATTTGTTTTCAAGTACCATGTTTAAGTAGAGTTTATTAATTGTTTGTATTTAGTAATTTTTGAAATAATAACATCATATTGCAGTTTAATTCACTATACATCATTATTGTGTTTAGGGCTAATCTTAGAAACTACTGTACAGATTTTCATACGGTTTTCACCAATAGGAAGAGCATAGGAAGGTATAGTAAGGCCAGTAGGTATAGTGACATTTGTGTACCTATTAAATCGACAGAATCATCCCTTCTGAGAACTTCTCTAATATTATAAATGCGAAGGGCATCTAGGGACGCACACGTGATGGTTGGCCACTAGTCTTTAATTAAATATTACACCCATCAATTCAGTTTTTATAATGTCATAAACACTATACTGCACTTTATTATCTTTTCTATGCACGTACACACGCTATCGGATCCTATATCAATATGTTATGAGAAAAATTGGATTTTGTCTAACTTTATGTCTGTACATATAATAAAATTGTAACTTATCGAAATCTTTACATGAAATATTTTTTTAAAACAATGACTGTAGCGGTTTGTGTACAGAATTTAGACTCCAAAACAATAGTTATTAAAAATTTGGCCTAGTTGTATGTGTGCGTTTCGCGTAAAAAGTACTGAACCGATTTTAACTAAATTTTGTGTACTTAGTGTTAACTTATTACTCGGGTCTACATTTAGAATATCTTTTACTACAGGAAAATCTTTCATTCCCACGAAACAACACAATAACTGGTTCTATCGAGTCATCTATTCGAACTATTTATAACAATTTAAAACATATCTAGGGACGAATGCGAAGCGAGGGTAAGTCGCTTAAATGAATAAGAACGGAGTAAAGCTTCAAGGGAATAACATAAAGCTAAATATTTATATAATACCTATAATGTTGTACGTCTACTTTACTAAGTAAAACGAGCACGCTTTAAAAGTCTATAAAAAAGTAAATTTTAAAATCATACGTTATACTATAATGTAATACAGTATGTATCTGATTAGAGGTTTGCAAAAAGCTCGAAATATTTTGATTACAAAATTATACATTTCAAATAGACCACAACGATTTGAATTCCACGCACATTCATGTGGGTTTTGTATTTAAATGTGTTATTTATTGTTATATCTATTTGTTTTAATTGGAAAATCGGTCCGTTGAGAAACATAACGATAATAAATTACTAAATTCCCAATTTGGCAACCGGTGATATTTTACGGAGTAAGGTAATTTTGGTTGTCAGCTGAGTATTTCGCTTCAATACTATTTAAAGTCAATATTTTACTAAGTCATTGTTAATTTTCTTCATTAGTGATAATTATTGTCAGTAAAAAAAATATATTATAATAAATTTGAATGTTTATGCGTGAATGAGTGTGTATTTGTTACATTCTAATGCTGTTATAACGGCTGAAAGGATTTGAGAGAAATTCGCAGGCTACTTTTATCGACGTACCTGCCACGCGAGCTGAGCTGCGCGTAATAACTTGTACGGTATACCTTCTTATATATTTAAATAAATAAAATATATATGATTTCAGGTTGTATTTTAAGGAGCGTCAAACATAATTTTAAGGATTTTAAACTTTCTCCTGCCTGTTTTAAGGAAAAATAAGACAGTTATGTAATCCCAATTCTCGTCCGTCCAATTTTTTCAATATTATAATTATATAATTAAATATTTATATTTCACTTACTACCTAAGTGAGCATCATTTTGCAGTGCAGACAATATGTAGACTAACAAAATGTTCGGAGTACTTATTTCTTTCCGAAAGGAAAATTAAAAAAAATCCGGAACCAATATAAAAATAAGTAGTAGGAATTTAAAATATAAATATTGTTTTGAAAACATTTTCACATTTTTTTTAAATCATTCCTATAATTAGCAAATGTAAGAAAACTTTTAGTGTGTTCAAAAATTTAATTCTCAAAAGCAGTCCAGATCTACGAATAAATAATTATTTATTCGTAGGTTCAGATATACTGATCAGTATATAATACTTTCTTAGACTTTCGCGAATATTTGACATCCGTAACAATATTATTATAAATATGAAGGTGTGTTTGTGTCAAGAGTAAGCAAGAGGAAATAAGATCAAAAGTTTCCTAATTATTTTTGTAACATACAATTAGGTACTTTTCTATTAGGATAGTCTTTGCCCTGGACGCATAATTTTACAAATCCTGGGAATGTGTAGCAGTGGGAAATAGTTTAGCTTTAAAGTTATTTTAACAATATGTTAATCCTGAACTAATTTTAGACCGCACTATCCAAGATCGAGTACCGGAAAAACTGAAAACTTTTCACGCAAGCAATGCCACGGGCAAGTTAAAAACAAATAAAAATTTCTAACATCATAGTTTCTATTTGGAAATAGAAACCCGTCCCCAATAGAATTCATCCTTCATTCATCATTGTGTAATAGCATATTGTCGATATCGAATACCAAATTAAATAACATAGACCGTTATCCGCTGTCCCTGGGGTATTTTTAGATTTGACCTCGGAATACTGCTTATTATTCCGTAACACTATTGTACCAAAAAGGGTACAGCACGTGAGGCTTTTGTGTGATAGAAAATATGTTTTTCAGATTTTTGGGCCCGCCATTGTTTTCGCAACGGTTGCAGAATATAGAATTGTCAAATGGATGTTAGTATTTGGTAATATACTTGTGTACAAAATGTATAAACTCAACGTATTAAGGCTAATCCTTAATACTTCGTTATTGTGAAATGATCGCTGTTTTTTTAGTACAAGCCTAAAAAATATTTAAATTTAGGTAAGTAGGCAACTATTCTAAAATATTGATCGCCAGGGCACGAAAATTAGTCATTTTACAGGAACAAAATATCACGTCAAATATGATAATCAATATCTATGATAATAAACCCCTCAGGGGTTTCAGACAAAACTGTAACGATATTAGGTATTTTCACGGTAATTTAGTAACTGACTTAACCTGCTGCGTAATATTAATACTCTCGCTAATATCAACTTATTTTTAGCTTATTATTAAATATTTTTCTATTTCTTTTTGTCTTCATTGATGATAACTTTATTAGCCAATTATTGAATTTATTAAAGAAGTAAGCTTTTTTAGAGAATAAGAATCTAACATCAGAAAAACCAGAAGAATTTAAAAAATTGTTTACAATGTGAAAATGTATAAAATCGACTTATCCACTGCATTTTTATATAATTTCTATGGGTGTTGTATGCAGTCCTTTTTAACGTCCCACTGCTGAGCACGGGTCTCCCTTCAATACGAGGGGGATCAGACCATAGTCCACCACGCTGGCCAAGTGCGGGTTGACCTATGGGTATAATTTGATAGTAACCAAACATAACATATAGATTCAAGTTTCAAGTTCACAATCTTTTATTCATTTTTGTGGGTACACGCAGCCAATAAAATTTAAACTATTACTACTGCTTCCACAAAAGTACATCTTCCCTAGTTCACCAAAAGCATACTCGTAGTTTATGACCCATAATTATGGGTTTGATTATAATCAATCTCTAGATAAAACTACAACACATTAGTGATACGGAAACTATAAGTACAATCGCAACTTAATTTTTACGAGCGCCTTATTTGTTAGGCTTTTGGCGACCGATTTGGTACAATGTAACAATAGTAGCTAATATTAGATACCATTGTTTTATACATTGATTACTGTTGCTAAGCGGCGTTAAATTATTCATTTTGATGTCTTCTGTGTAACAAGGTTAATCTTTGTCAGAGCTTACTTTATTACAGGTTAAATGAAGACTAGCTAATGCCTGTCGCTTCGCTCGATTTTTATTAGTATTTTTGCAACCTGCATAAAAACACCTGAAATAGAAGAAATACTTAATTAATTTTTATTAAATAGTCATATATATGTTACATACAAAATAATCTATTAAAATTCATCGAAATGTTCTCGGGATATGTGCGATTAAAACACAAATAGACTTAGCAATATTCGATAAATATTTATATATTTCCCAAAATCCTACTACAAATAAATATAGACAAAGTAACAAGTAGAAGTTAGTATTCAATTAATAAAGGTTAATTTTTTTTTAACAATTAACTTTGAAAAGCTACGATAATGTATAAAAAGTTTCTTATTTCGTTAGTTACAGTTCTCCCAAAGTAGGTTTCAGGATTTTAAGGGCTAATTATTATAACTTTTAATGGCCTAAAGCCTAATGATATCATAAAATACTTATTACAATTCAATTCTTTAGTTTCGTGGCTTAATATAGGTAAAAAAGTAATTTTGGAGCTTTTATATGAAAATAAAAAAAAATGAATTTAACAAGTTCAAAAATATTAAGTTTTGCACAAGTCAATGGTGTTACAAAAACTGGTTGAAAATTATATTTTAACATTCAAACAACAGATTCTATATTTTTCACATACTGAACTCAAGACCCTAATTTTTTTTAGTATCATAAGAGCAACGTTTCTTCAGTAGGTATACTAAATCCTAAAAGGAAAATTAATTTAAAGCTAAGAAGTTAACAAGATTCAGATATATAATGTCAGCATATATTTTTTATACTTGTGCTTTTACCGCTCATTACATCACATCACCCTTTGGCAATGAATCTATCAATCAACAGTCCATTATCCAAAGATTTTCGCTTCTAATTTGTTATTCCGTTCTCATCCGTCCTTAGATTAATTTGTAATTTAGTAACTTCTTCGGTTTAACTTTCGGCGAGTTGGAAAAGATTAAATAATTAGCAGATTTTACTGTTCAGCAGTAGAAACTGATGAACTTTATATGCTCATATAAAATCCAGTTTCTTTAAAATAGATAAAGCAAAACGATAAAATAATCTTTGCACATGATATATATATATATATATATATATATATATGTATATGTTGTATTTAGATTATTTTTGGCATGTAAATGAAGTCAAATCTACGACAATTATATAGTTGTATGTAGTGGTTGGAATTGTATTGGCCACATTCTCCGAAGAGACCTTGAAGGCAAGCCTTAGATTGGGGTCCCCAGGGAAAGCGTAAGCTTGGCCGTTCTAAGCAAACGTGGCGACGCTCGATCATTTCATAACCGAAGGCAATAAAGGAAGATCTGGAACGAAATAAAGCGTGAAGCTCCAGACCGACCCAATTAGCGACGCACTGTGGACACCCTTTGCCCCATCTAAGGAAAATAGGACCATAATGATGATGTGAATAATAGTATTAGTCTATGTTAATATATAAAGCTAGGTAGTTGATTTTTTTGTTTGTTTGAACGCGTTAATCGCCCATTTATTGTTGTTGTTGTAGGCGTTCCACCATTTCCACTTATTTTAAAATATGTAAACTAGCGACTCGCCCTCGCTTCGCTCTGTTCGTCCCTAGCTTGGATATAATAAAATGGATATAGTATGTTATCCTTAAGAGATAGACATATTCCATCGTGGACTTTTTTGTAGACCTTTTTAAGGTATAGAATACTGTAGTACATTATTTTAATCTATCTCGTAGGGTTCAGCCAGCGTTTGCAATGTAAGCGCAAAAAAATGTGTTTATTAGAAGCCTCTAAAATTATCAGTGCTTCTCTACTATATTATGCATGTATTATACATATAACCCTTCCTCTTGAATCTCTCTATCTACTAAAAGAAACCGCATCAAAATCCGTTGCATAATTTTAAAGATCTAAGCATATATAGGGATAGACAGCGGGAAGCGACTTTGTTTTATACTATGTAGTAATAACGGTCTGAGCTTTGGGCAAACACTAGCGTTTACATTACATATTTTTAACAATAATAGGAAAAATATATATTATTTGAGAACATAATTCATTTTTCTCTTAATAATTAATGCTGAAAGTTGTCGAACTTCTACTAACAACCTGACGCGTGGTCAACAAGGAACCGAGCGAAGCAAGGGTAAGTCGCTAGTATGCTATAATTGAAAGTGATGAATCTTTGTTGTAAATCTAAGGAACTCTCTCTACAAATTACAACTCTAACAAAGTACAAAATTTACACCGCTCTAGCTTAATTCAGCTTCTAGCTTAATTCAGGTAATGAAATTAAACATTACGCCATCAAAAGTTAAAACGGACTCATCACTCGTGTAATTAATCTTTGAATTAATATTATATTGCTTGGATATGACAATATTGAGAATTCAATTAAAGTTACTTAGACTTAGTATTAGATAACTGGTTAAACTAAGGGGATCTAACATTTTTGAGCTTTTTTAAGATATCCGCCGTTTAAAGGTGGGAAAATATTAATTTTCATATAAAAGAAAGTAAACAGACAAAGTTCCGGACATATCGATAATAGAACATATTTTGGAAAATATCGATTCTGAGTAGCTTAGGACTCCAATAGGAGATATTACAAATTTTAATTTTACCTTTAAATATCATATTATTATTTACCAAAGTGCAAAATGTTCTAGAGTAACGAAATGAATTTCTTTAATTACCATAAAACTTATACTTAAAAGTAGATTAATCTTGTTATTTTATAGTAAACGAGCTCGCACATTTTATCTATAACTCACCGACGCGACGGAAGATTTATGAAGTGCTAAGTAGATAGGGACAAAATCAAGCTTTTATTAAGTTCTTCTAAATATATACTACGTCAAGATTGAAAAGGTGGTATTTGAACGCTTTTTTTAATGTTAGGAAATTTGTTTACGCATATCACCTGCTTCTATGCAGGTGGTTATGAGGAACTCACCGGCTAAAAACAGCCAGTACTGTCCACTAAAATCCAACAGTTTTAATGGTGCTTCCCCGTCTTAATGGGACGTTGCAAGATCGCTGATACACTCAACCACGTCGCATCGACGGCAGGCCTGCCGAAGGAGACCACAATAACCCACGCTCCACTCTGCTATAAGAGGAGTACCAGCATCAACCCGCATCGTACGCTGCTCACTGAAATGGTCCATTTCCCAGTGTCTCTTGGCCCGCCGCCGACTTGATTGCCGGATTTATTACACTATTTTCTAAACTCCTTTAGTAGGATAATTGGTTTTCAGAATGATCTTATATTTAATTTTACTAATAATATTTTAATATTGTCTTTTTTTATATATAAATAAATATTTTTTTTAATATAATAATAAACGGTTTTCAAATATTTTTTCACGTGATTCTGTATAAAGCCACGAATAGGGTGATTATTTGTTTTTAAAATTAATTTAATAAATATCTTTTCGACTATCATATCCTTTAATTCACAAGCTGTTTTCGATTAGATTCTACAATTAATTTAACCCATATATGTCAACATTTGTACTCATAAAACTACAAAACTAGTATAGCTGGTGTTCAATCAACTTTGGCGCACAATCGTTCATTTATCGGTAGCAATTCGTTTAAACGATTGTTCTCTTACGTCATAGAGGCTTTTAAAGTAAGTATATTACGCGTATCGAATTTTTATTGATTTATTTTAAATCTTCTACCTGCCTGATCACGTAGGCTTTGAAATTTATAAGGTTATTAGTGTCTGACAAAAATATATTGCGAATTAAGCATCCACTTACATAACGTCAGAAGTAAATTCTACTTGGTTATGAAAATCGTGATCCTTTTTATTTGCAAGCAACCTACTCTTAAGCTGTAAAATGTTATATTAACATACATACGTACACACACACCTAAATTATTTACTGGTCAGACCTGTTCTAGGCGGACTAATTAGTTTCAAACTATCCGAATTCAGATAAAACTTGGGTGTTTGCTATTTTGTACGTATGCTAGAAGCAAAATGTAACAATTTGTCAGTCATTTGTCAAAATGCCATCGCAATTGAATGGATGTTCTAAGAATGAATATATGTAAACAAACCTAATTTTTTTATATGAATATTGTAGTTATTTCAAAAATCACATGAGAAGAATGTTGTAAACTAAGTTTTGCCCGAGGTATTGCGCACTTTCCTCCTTCCACTCCCATCAAGGACGATACCAGCTGTATGTTTAAATCTTCGCAATCGATTGACGTCACTTCGTCCTTATAAAACGTTCAGTTTGCTTAAGTTGTTCAACAAAAAAATTAAAATTAACTTTAAATAACTTTTTCTGAAAGCTTAATTAATTCTGGAGGTTCTCGTTCGGATGTAAAAATAGAATAATTATTAAGCAGGTATATAGGAAATCAAAATGAATTTAAAAAAGTTCACACATGTCAAAGGATTTGTAAACATTTTTAAACCATTTAAAGTTGAAGCAATAAAAAAACCATTTAAGATGGTCAGATTTTAGTGAGATTATTTCTACAACAAAAATGATTTTATAAATTTGATTTAAAGTATGAATTCAAATGGACCAAATCGTATGCAATATTATATAGTTGTTGATAAATTAAAATTGCCCTGTGTGAACACGGAGTTAGATTTGTCAGCCCGCTAACCGCTTCAACTGTAAAGATAATTTCATTGAAACCACTTCAGCTAGATCGGAATAAAGATTTATTTTTCAATTTAGATTAGACAAAGTTTTAGAATTACTGAATTGATTGCTATAAAACTTACCTGTTTTTAACCGTTAATTGACACTCACATGAAGCAAGTTTGTAAATCAATATCAAAATTATCTATACATATAATAAAACCGTAGAGGTCGAATATCTGTACATAGAAAAAAATGCTAAAAACCGAGTCAGGGGGATGTAAGAAGAGAAATAGAAAAATTCCAGATTTTTTCAAATTTTTTGTTTCTCTGTTTGTTTGTCTATTTGTACGAGCTAATCTCCGAAACTGTTCGACCAATTTTAATGAAATTTTGCATGGTAGTATCTTTTATCCTTGGTTAACATTTTAGATACTTTTCATCCCGAAAATTTAAAAAGTTCCCGTGGAATAGTTAAAAAAACTATAGTAACTTATACAGCTTAGTGCACAAAAACTAATGATTGGATTTTTATGAAACTTTACAATAATATAGTTCATACATCAGAATAACAAACAGGCTACTTTTTATCCCGGAAAAAATGTACGGTTCCTATGGGATATATTTGTTTTTGTTTGTCTAGTCCGCTAGTTTAATAATAAAAATTAATTTCCTCGTATATTTTAAGTCCAAATTCATAATACTACAATACTAGCTTCAATGTTGTTACTTGTAGTTGTCAAAATATTCCTAAACTCTGCTCAATTTCAGCGATGCTTGCAAAGTTAATGTTTCAAATATTTATTGTTTTAATTTTTATTAGACAAAGAAAAATATTTTGGATACAAAAATCTACGCTGACAGTTTAGTGTTCTTTTTGTTGAGACCCGTTTGCTGAAAAATCTGATCGATATCCAAATAGGAATGTATATAAGTAAATCGTAAAATATGTACCAAGTCTCATATCTTTAATTAGGAGATGTCTTTTTAATGTTAAAATCTGGTAAAATGGATATTTTTATTCACATTTTGAAAAATATTTGGGAACAACACTTCTTTGTGGGACCTTTCAAGAATGACTAGGTAATACTTTCTTAGATTTACGCGAATATTTGACATTTTAAATAAAACTATCTTTTCGGATTATTTCGCGGATTTATTTTGATTTTTGGTTCCCGACGTTTCGAATGCTTTACAGCAATCATGGTCACGGGAGAGACTAAGGTGTTAGACATCTCAAAAGCGTTATATACTTGTTACAGACAGTGCCTACCTATTTAAAATGACTAGGTACTTTAGAAGATACATAGTCATAGTGCATATTAATCCCTTAAAAATAAAAGAGCATATAAGACAAAGTACTTATTATTCAAAACTAGCGACTCGAGGGTTCGTCCCTACCCTCTAGTTACGTTTTAACGGTTAGTGCCTATAGATTTCTCAGAGATCTCAGCTATCATCATACCAAATTTCGTCAAAATCTATCCAGCGGTTGTCTCGTGATGCGTTCCCAGACAGTCAGACAAAGAGACAGACAGACAAAAATTCTAAAAACTATAGATTCGACCTCTGTATTGATAATAATGACTATTTCAATGCCAAATCAACAGGTTACTCCAAATTACCAAACGAAACTGTTCAAATCAAAGAAAGATTTTCCAATACTATTGTTACATTTTATTCCACACCCCTCAACGCACGAACGGTTTACGATACCACTATGTCGTAAAGTATGAAGCATTAAATTCTCTTAAACAGAATATGGTCATGCTATTTTAGCCTTTATCACAATATAACATGATATATTAATATTTGAATTATTTTCTATTAATCTTGAATTTCAACATAAAAGGATTCCGATGCTATTTGTTATTTATGTTCGTCGGATAGCAGTTAGCATGAAATATTAGAATTTTTAATACCTATTATAGCAAATTATTATAGGGCCGTACAAAATTAGTTTTAAAAAAGTAAACTTGTGAATCTGTGTGTATCTAAATCTATACTTAATATTATAAAGCTGAAGAGTTTGTTTGATTGCTTGTTTGTTTGTTTGGTTGAACGCGCTAATCTCAGGAAATACTGGTTGGAATTGAAAAATTCTTTTTGTGTTGGATAGTCCATCTATCGAGGAAGGCTTTAGGCTATATAACATTACGCTACGACCAATAGAAGCGGACCATAAATGAAAAATGTTGCAAGAACGGGAGAAAAATGAATCCTTTTGAGAGCTTCCGTTGCGTGCGCTGCGTAAACGGTTAAAGTTACGCAAAAATCGTGTATGACGGAATTGTTCCCCTTTAAAAGTTCTAAAAAAAAGTCCGCGACAGTATATGTCTATCTTTTAAGGTTAACTCAATATAACCCTTTTTATGGTAATCGAATTTGTTCTAAAATAATACATTATTTCCGAAGGTGTTTTTATAAACATGATATTAATCCTTATCCAAATAAATACGTTATTCATCACAAGTATTAAATTTTGAACAAAATTGCCCTTGACATCATTTGATTTCAATGAATATCTTAGGAGATATCATAGTTTTAAAATATACATATTTAACTTTACGCGGACTATGGGTGAGCGCGCTCTCAGCCCGATGCAAGGCGAGGGCGCTGACGCCGCTTGGTAGCTCTGCGAACAAAGTCACTATTCCACGCGGACGAAGTCGCGGGCAAAAGCTAGTTAATAAATAAAAAAACAAGCGCCTAATGTCTATTATCTATGTATAATTTAAAAGTAGTTTCCATATATTTTCTCTTCTCTCTCTTCTTGAATCTTAAATCTATACTAATATTATAAAGCTGAAGACTGTTTGATTGTTTGTTTGTTTGTTTGGTTGAACGCGCTAATCTCAGGAACTACTGGATGGAATTGAAAAATTCTTTTTGTGTTGGATAGTCCATTTATCAAGGAAGGCTTTAGGCTATATATCATCCCGGAAAAATGTACGGTTCCCGTGGGATAGAGTTGTTTTTGTCTAGAGACGAACCCGAAGCGAAGCGAGCATACAAAAAAAAACATACATCCTTACCTTTTTGATGTGAGTAAAATATAATTAATTTTGGACACCTGCTCGTTTTAAAGTCACTTAATTAATATATCTAACAATAATAATTAAAATCTTCATATACCTACTCATGAAAGCTTTTTACTATATAAAAAAGTAATAAATTATTACTATCAAAGAGTATATTCAGGAGGAAAGCTATTAATCTTTAACTGATGTTCCAAAGCTTAATGCCTTATCGGATATCCCGTAAGTAAATTCTAGTACGTATAAGTGTCACCTTGCAAGATTTATTGTAGAATCTGATCCGTTATCAATTACATTTAACGTTCATCCAATTTGACCGCGCTCATTTGCTTGGACTGCCATATTTCCGTATCTATACAATTAAAGGTAGATCCACACTCCCGATGACAGTACGATCTTGATCCGGTATTGGTCTGGTAAAGTATTTTTATATAAGAAACAATGAGTGCATTCACACTATCAGTAAGAGTCAACTTCCGGTCGAATCACACTTCAGCAACGTGGCAACTATAGTGTGAATCGATCCTAAAGCAGTTACTTGCACTGGCTCGTTGGTTTAGAGGGTAGTCTGTATCCCGGGCATAGTGACATCGTGTCTAGGGGTAGGATATGATCCTAAGTGACCATGCCTCATTTTTATCTCATATCTTTCTATACATATGTTTCTGTTATTACGCGAACATTTTCGTATATATATATATATATATATATATTAGCAAAATTATTTTTAGTATTGTAGCTAAGTTATCATTTATCAAAGATTTTATTTACCCATAATAAAATATAATATTGGGATAAAGGATAGAACGTTGTACCTGTACAAATAATAATTTCATTAGTACATTTCTATGAACTATTACAACACTGCGTAACATTACTATTAATTTATTGTACTACCTACTTTCTAAATCTTTTTTTCTCCAATTTATTTTTAAGGAAAACCTTTAATGCCAAAGTGCTATGAATAACCTTATTCATAAGTAAATTACTCAATATATGTATTTCCGCTCTTGGCGTGCTTGCGACATATCCCGAAGGAATTTAGGATCCTTGAGGGTAATTTGCAAATAAGATGCGCATTTCTTAATCAAATTATGATATATGATGTTATACTCTTGACAATATATAAAGTCATATGAAATGGAATTGATAAATCTACATAATTCAGTAACTACAACTAAATCATTTAGTTTGCACATTTATATCCTGATCCCCTTGCATTGAAGAGAGGCCCAGCAGTTGGACGATAAAAAAGGCTTAATAAACACATACGTATATACGTTGAATACATTACTATTTACTAAAATTATAAAATACCAGCGACTCACCCTCGCTTCGTTCTGGTTCGTCCCTAGCTTGCTTCCCCCATACAAACTTTCATCTGCATTTTCACCTCCTTAAGGGATGATTTCCGGGATAAAAACTATCCTATATCTTTCCCAGGGTCTCAAACTATCTTCTTACCAAATTTCATCTTAATCAGTTCAGTAGTTTCGGAGCCTATTCGATGCAAACAAACAAACAATCAAATCTTTCCTCTTTATAATATTAGTATAGACTAGTAGCATTTGTGATTTCGTCCGCGTTGAATTAAAACAAACAATAAAAACAAGAAATATCGTATAGTACATATTATAAGGTGATTAACATGGTATTTTTTATTATTTGCATATCGACAGTTCTATTCCTGTTCTATAATATACCTTTCCGTTTTCGGTTTCCAGATCAGAGAATACCTAAATTATCATTTATAACATTACTAAGTAACGATAACTTTTATTTGTTTTTTCTTAATCTTAATCTCCATCATTTTAAATAATTGAAAATAACCTTTGTTAAATAAAATTAAATATAACATTTTTCTCTACAGGCACCATGTACGGGTTACTACTAGAAAATATGGCGGAGTACATCCGCCAGACGTACGGGGAAGAAAGGTGGGAAGATATCAGAAGGCAGGCTGGCGTCGAACAGCCATCGTTTTCAGTACATCAAGTGTACCCAGAGAACTTGATTACGCGATTGGCTAAAAAGGCACAAGAAGTAAGTAATCTATAAATACAAATAAATAAAATTATAATGTGTTTGGGATGTCAAAATAACACTTTTTACTAAATATATATGATACTTATAAGAAAAAAAAATTAAATGTTTGTTTATCTATCTGTCTGTCTACTTGTTCCGGCTAATCTCCGAAACAGTTGGACCGATTTTGATGAGACTTGACAAATTTGACACTTGCAGATAGCTGATGTTATAAGGAGTAACTTAGCATAACTTTTATTTTATAAAAAGTATTAGGGTCCCGTGAAAAAAAATTTAAACCCATGAAATTGTGAACAAAATCCGCGTACCTAAGTAGGCACACGAGTGAAGCGAGAGTAAGTCGCTAGTATATATATACTAATAATATTGTAAACGTGAAAATGCATTTCATTGCTTGCATCACCCTTTGGACTTTTGAGATGCGCAGAATCAATCACTTATTGCTCAGCCTTCTTGACAACTGTAACATCTTAGTTGAAAATCCGAATTAACTGATCCAGGATTAAACTATATAGTGGTTCTGCGAATTACATAAACTGCATTTAGAGGAGCTATTCTGCTCATCACGCCGAAGATACTCATCAGATCTTTACTATATTTTTTTAAGATCAATTTTAAGTTGCTACCTTTGAAATAAAAAAAGAACCATCGAAATCGGGTCTCATAAGGCGAATATATCCAGTAGCCCCATTTTGCCCCCTTTTTTGGAGGAAGTGCCCCTCCAATCAAAAATCCCCAACAAAAAAAAGTCACGAGGACAGCCGACAGAAGTAATAACTTAAAACTATAAACAAATAGTTGTTATTTTTGGATTTTCATATTAATTGTTTGATCTTAAATTAAAATTATTAAATTAAAACTGTTTACATTTATCTGGTTTTAACATCTATCGGCACTCTGAGTGTTAGCGTTAACACGTCACGTGACCATGTCGATAACGACTTACATTTTATTTCCCTTCCAAACCGTATAGAAGTTTTCACTTCAAAAATTCTATAAAGTCGTAAAACCAAGTTAGTATACCAAGTTTCGTCCAGATCGGTTGTAAAATACGACCTGTAGAGGAATCCCGACAAACTTACAGAGGAAAGCAAATTTTGCCAGACTTAAAGCAGAGAAGTCAATTATTTTAGAAAACCCACATAGTTAACAAGTTAGCTTTTCCACCATTGCTAGATCCCTAATCTAATGCATTATATAAATCAGAACATCATAGTTTAAATAAATTGCTTGCATCATGAATAATATTTCATAATAATATCAATTAAACAAATCAGGTCTGAAATACGCTGTTAGACTACTTCTAAAGTATTTATCTTCTCATCCAACCATTATGCATTGCGTCCAACTGCAAAATATTATGCACGTAATGTCCATCTGGTGAGTTGAGGAGGAAAAGCTTTAGTTCTATTTTGTGGTGCATATATTATGTATCTGTATTACTTATTGATATATTATTCATATAAGTCCCTGGGCGACCGAGCTTCGCTCGGGGTTCTTTTTTGTTACATCGCATTTTTTAGATAAAAAAAACTAAAATAAAAACTTTGTGTCCGATCGGGATTCGAACCCGGACACCTGTGAATGTCAATCTTGCATCTTGGCCGCTTAACCACGTCGCTTATACTCGAGCGTTAGAAATTATCGACCATATTTTGCGTGGAATAACGCGAAAGAAAACCGCACAAAAACTCGAAAACACGCGTTTTCCCAGACGTAAGGCTAATCTAGATCGATTGTTCGCTCCCGAAAATCCCCACATACCAAATTTCAGCGAAATCGTTAGAGCCGTTTCCGAGATCGCCGGTATAAATAAATAAATAAATATACAAGAATTGCTCGTTGAAATATATTAGATAAATAAATAGATTAGATATATTAGATATTGTCGCGTAGTGGAGTGTGTAACGTCATTACACCAAAAAATAATAATTAAAAATGCACGTCTAAAGCATGCTTTATACGTCCTAAGACTGTTGTCAACACATGAAAATTAACAGACAAGGACAGTTAATCGTAAATTGCCGTGTGTACGAGAGAAACAAAACATTTCCAGAAAGAAATTGAAATTACTAGAAAAGTTTCGAATTTTCGAATACTAAAATGTTCTTTGTTTATGCATCGGCAGTGGGTCAAAACTTAAAAGATCAGTTGAATTTCGGAGGTAAGTGAAGACTGAGAAGAATTACAAAAAAGTGGAAAAGTGAACAAAAGTAGAGTAAATTCATAGTGAAAGTTTAACTAGTGGTGAAAAATAGTGTACAGAGACTGAATTTAGTCGGAACTGTGCATATTATGCGCGTGTTTGTGAATCTCCTAAGTCTCTCTTCTTAACCGACAGGAATAAAACATCCGTAGTGCAAAAGACGTGCATTAATTTCCGATCCCCGACATAGAATGTAACAATATTTGCCACATTCACAAATCACTGCTGCACTGAAAGTTAAAACGCCCACACAATATAGGTTATATCTATGAGGTCATAAATCCCAGAATAGTCCCGTCAAATATGTAAGCTCATTTATCTTTATAAATAAACCTATACATATAATAAAATTGTAACTGAGCCGAATCTGTACATTAAATATATTTTGTTATATATTTCGGAAAATCTTATTGAAATAGACTTTATTATCGATACAGAGGCCTAATCTATAGTTTTTAGAATTTTTGTCTGTCTGTCTATCTGCGACCGTATCACGAAAAAAACCACTGGAGGGATTTGGTATGGTCATAGCTGGTTAAAGCCGGGTCAACATATAGGATACTTTTTATGTAGAGACGAACCCGTGCGAAGCGAGGATGAATCGTTAGTAACTTTATAAAATTTACCTTCAATTGATGTACACTGTTGATTATTTGAAATATTGCCTCAGTTTAAATTTGTAGAGAATTTTATGGTCTACAACTTCTGTAATAACTTCAGCTGTCATTTTGAGCAAAGAAAAAAGGATATTTTACTCCTACAAAGAACCGTTTTTCGTGATCTTTGACCTCTAACATCCAATGACCCGTGCACGAGATTATATAAATTTCTTGAGTTAACTTATAAAATTACAAAACAAAGGTTTGCACATCTTATTATATAAAAGGCAAAAGTGATTGACTGATTAATCAACGCACAGGCCAAACCCTTAAGGCTAGCAAATTGAAATTTTGCACACGTATTCCTCATATGCCGTAGGCATCCACTATGGAAGGATTTTTCTAAATTTAACACCCAAGGGGGCGAAATAGGTGATAAAAGTTTGTATGAAACTTTTTATTCCTTGGACACATTTGCATGAAATTTCGTATTTTTCGTAGTTTGATCGCAAAAAAAGCCGCGAGTTCTGCTAGTCTTTAATAAACTAGCGTCACAAAAGACGTGAGAATCATAAATTAAATAGGTATAAATAGCTTAACAACCTAATTCTAGAATTCTAAACAGTAAAAGAGACTCGACGCACTGTTCTTTTATGTCATAAATTTGCTTGGTCATTTCAAATTGCTTTTTGATAAAATTGAATGATTCGGCCTTAATATAATATAACATTTTAAACCATCAGCATAAAAATGGTGTATTTTCACAAGGTAACTATCCATAACTAAATTAATAGTTGTAAGATACGATAATAAACATTATATAGATTTACTTATACTACAGTCATTAGTTACCACTTACCTACTCATTATCTAGGTAGCTCTACAATTTAAATATCATCATCCATTTTTTTTTAATAAAAAGCTTAAATGTTGAATCTGTAATGTGATTTCAGAATAACTACCCCATATTAATTTCATATAATTGGTTATGTACGATACCAAATTTTTAAGAAAGAAAGCGATTCGCGAGCTTTTGTATTAATATAGTAGGTATGGTGCAACATCAAGCATTATTTTGATTTTCTATTTATTTTTAAATCCAAATATCTATACTTAATATTATAAACCTGAAGAGTTTGTTTGTTTGGTTGAACGCGCTAATCTCAGGAACTACTAATCCGATTTGAATTTTTTTTTGCATTAGATAGCCCGTTAACTGAGGAAGGCTATAGGCTATAATATATCACCCCGAAAAAATGTACGGTTCCCGAGGGATAGATTTGTTTTTGTCTAGGGACGAACCCGAAGCTTAGCGAGGGTGAGTCGCTACGAGTATAATATTATGTTTCCACTCATTAGTGGGCAGCCAATTGTTTTTTTAAATAATATATGCCTGTATATTATCTACATTATTGACAAACTTTGAGTTTGGATGCTCGTGATATTACGAAAATTTCACAATTGATATTCTGTTAATTTACTAAATAAGAATATTTAATTACCTAATAAGAATTTTTAATGCTTAAATAAGCTAAGTACGTGGCATTAAGATTTTATTACCTTCAATACGTCGATTAAAAGTTACTTACGTGTCGTTAAGACAACTCATGATTGTTTTTCTACGTTATATTTATTTTTTAATTTCAAAAACAAATTTCCATTGTATTTAGTGCTTTTTAAGAGTAACATATAGGCAAAAATAAGGGCCTAATATACCATTATTATAATAGGTAATAACAATAAGTATGTCAGGAATTATTTTAGTTGTATTTTTAGAATCTCACCAATGAACCAATTCGGATAACCAAAATATTATAAAAATTGCCATCAAACTAAATTAAACGGCTTAAGCGTATATTTTATTAAAATACTTTCTTCTTACTTTGCTACTACTATGTCTACACTAAAAAGGGAAAAGTAAAAATTAGAAAAAAAAAACAGCTTAAAAAAACACTAAAAAGTAAAAAATAACTCATTTATAGTTTTCATTTACTATAGGTACCTAATCAAATGTTTTCGTAGTCGGTGCCAGCCGATACAAATCAAAGTATACCGCCTTCGAAAATATCTTATTAGGTATCTATAGTAAATGAAAACTACCAATCAGTATTTTTTTTACTTTTTAGTGTTTTTATTTTAGACAACTATTCGCCGAATATTGAATAATAATAACTATTATTCGGTATTCGACAATGACAAAAAAATATCGAGTAATGCCGAATACCGAATAATAGCGAGTATTCGCGGCGCGGAGTATCTCTACCTGTATCGAGGATCCAAAACCGAACGTAAAACTAGAAGCAGAAACATCGAGACCATGACTGCGACAATCGTCCAGTACAGATTATAGAAGTAAGTATAATTTGCTTAAAAAAATATTTAAAAGTCGGTTTTAAATTCTATATCTATAGATACAAGTGGCTTCGTCGACGTACGATTTACGAATGAAAAATACTTTATTAATTATTACTATTTACGAGACAGAAAAAATATTTTAATTTTTTTCATAATATATCATCAATGTATATAAAATACTAGCGACTCACCCTCGCTTCGCTTCGGGTTCGTCTCTAGACAAAAACAACTCTATCCCACGGGAACCGTACATTTTTCCGGGATGATATATAGCCTAAAGCCTTCCTCGATAAATGGACTATCCAACACAAAAAGAATTTTTCAATTCCATCCAGTAGTTCCTGAGATTAGCGCGTTCAACCAAACAAACAAACAATCAAACAAACTCTTCAGCTTTATAATATTATGTATATGAAATATTTATCATCATTATTAAAGCATATTATTTAAATAGATAGTAATCGATACAAATATAATGTAAAGCTAAAGAATTTGTTCGTTCGTTTGAACACGCTGTTCTCCACTGCTCCAATTTAAGAAAAATTTATTGAGGAAAGTTATAGGCTTTTTAATATCATACTACGACCTAAGAGAGCGAATTAATTCAAAAAATACAACCGAAAAATTAAACGACTACAACGCGGAAAGACCTGCAAAAACTCTAGTACATAATAGTGTGATAATCTATTTAGCAACTGTTAATAACGGCCCATTAGCTCAGTTGGTTAGAGCGTCGTGCTAATAACGCGAAGGTCGCGGGTTCGATCCCCTCATGGGCCATGTATAATATTTTTGTATTATTTCTTTTTAAATTATATTTTTTTTTATTCAATAATAATAAAATTATAAAATACGTCCCTGCCAAAACAATTTTTAAATATCTCCCTATTGTAGTTCAACCACAGATTAGATTACATAATACACTATACATTATACAACTCACTATAAAATATTATGAATATGAGAAATTATATTTTTTGTGGTAATTTATAAAAATATTATTTGTTATGTAATCGTAATTATAATAAAAAAATGAATAAGAAAGAAAAATAAAAGAAAGAGTTTGGAGGTGCTGGGATTTGAACCCAGGACTTTCAGCATGCGAAGCAGACACTCTACCACTGAGTTACACCCCCGATAAGCTATTATATGAAATTATCATCCGTATTACACTACTCAAACATATACGTATGTTAATAGCTTTATAATTAAAATTATTATTTAAAAAGATTATTTACTATGTTAACTGTATAATGTAATATATAACTTTTTCCAGGTCCTAGGAATCACAGAACGCGAATTCATGGATCAAATGGGAGTGTACTTTGTGGGATTTGTCTCACAATATGGCTATGACAGAGTTCTATCAGTTTTGGGCCGTCATATGAGAGATTTCCTAAATGGATTAGACAATTTACACGAGTACCTGAAGTTCAGTTACCCTAGAATGAGAGCGCCTAGTTTTATTTGTGAAAATGAAACTCGTCAAGGATTAACATTGCATTATAGATCGAAAAGGCGCGGATTCGTATATTATGCTATGGGACAAATAAGAGAGGTAAGTTCTAAAACCTGTACAATACTTTGGTTTTCTTGTATATATAATAATTAATAACATAATCCCCTAATAATAATCCACTATTAATATTATAAATGCGAAAGTTTGGATGAATGTTTGTTACTCAATCACGCCAGAATGGCTGAACGATCTGGAATAGCGAATAGGTTACTTTTATCCCGGAAAAAATGTACGATTCCCGTGAGATATTCATATTAACCGTTAAACGCATCTACGCACAAACCCGAGAGAAGTGAGAGTGAATCGTTAGTATAATATAAATTATTAAAAATATTTTTAGTAAAAATCTTATGTAAGTTTTAAATAAAAATATTAAAATAAGTAATTATCATTAAAAATCGTACTTCAAATATCAAGATAGGCTTCCCGTGTCAGTGATAGATAGCTTTAGATGTTTTGAAGAAGTTTTATCGTTAACTGTAAATAACATTATGTAAATTAGGTGACAGCAACGTTCAAACGTAAGCCATTTGTAACTAAAGTTTTAGCGAGTTTATAAATTGTAGTTTTACTTAGTGATAAATTATTTGTTAAGGCTTTAAATGGAAATTAATTATATGAGTAAATCACAGTATAATTTTTAGCCAATTTAAGTTTTTCATAGCAATAAGTAGCAATTATATTTTAAAATAAATTTTGTATCTTTAAACATTAAATACTTTATTATACGTATTAAAAAGTATAAAAAAAAATCAGTTTGCTGTAAAAAATAATATCAAAAACACAATTTGACAACTTACAATACAAAAGGCTTCTTTCGAAATGCCAATGGAGGCGCCGGGTATCGATCCCGGTACCTCTCGCATGCTAAGCGAGCGCTCTACCATCTGAGCTACGCCCCCGTCGTTACAAATGTTGAAATTTTCGTTGTTATCGCACGTAACTATATAGCAATCATTTTGTATGAGACTTTTTTAACTAGATGGCGCTAGTAGTCTACATAGCAACTCCTTATTTAAAATTACACAGTATAACCGCCACTAGATGGCAGTATAAAATAAACCTTAACAAATTCTCATTTATTATCGCAATAGGTACGTACTTTGTACAAAATATAATAAGTTATTTATAGGAATTTTTTAAGTGATAAAAATAATTACAATACCGAATGTTACTTTTAAAAGCTTTCAAATTGAACTACTTTTGTTTCATAATTCTGATTTTCTAGCTCAAAATAATTATGTAAGTAGATTAGTAATAAATTTTTCCACCACTTGCTGACATGCGATTATGCTTAATGCAATAATATAGAGCTGATCTGACTATGAAGCCAGAGAAGGTGAACTTAGGAATGAGGAGCTGAAATATACAACTAGTTAATAAATATAAGCTTATTTTTAAGGGAGTTTTTTTCTTTTGTAGGTCGCTAGACATTTCTATCACAAGGAGATGCGAATAGAGTTACTTCGAGAGGAGTTACTTTTCGACACTGTGCACGTGACCTTCCAGTTGACCTTTGACAACCGTGCCTTCACATTAGCTTCACTGACTTTGACGAGGGAAGAAAAACACCTACCTATCAGTGCATCTGTACTATTTGAAATATTTCCCTTTTGTATTGTCTTTGGGTAAGGAACTATAGTCTATACATAAATCTATACGTATAATAAAATTATAAGTGATCGCTGTCTGTAAATGGAAGATATTTGAGAAAAACTATTATTGGGGGTCTTAATAGCGCAATAAAACAATGATTGCGTTTGTACGCGCTAATCTCAGAAATGGCTAAATCGATTTGGGTGCGGTTTTCAGCAATATATTGAGGTACGGTTCACTTAACATTTAGTATTTGTTTTATTTCAATCGGTTCATAAATAAAAAAAATATGTCAATTTAAAGAATAACCTAAGGATGATCCCGAACGAAGCGACGGCGAGTCGCTAGTGTTATATGAACACCCATTGTACTATTGTTTTAAAAAAAAGTTGTACTTATAAAGAATTAACTTCGTTATAAGATAATCGACAAGTGTTGTACTAAAATCCAAACTATAGATAGATAGAATCTAGACCAAGAAAGTCACTTATGCATTTGTAATATTTGATTTTTTTAGTAAGTAAGGTTAGTAATAGCGAAAACATAAATTGCAGTAATAATATTTGCAAACAATATTAGGAGAACAGCTATAATACCTATAAATTTGCCTCTTGAAAATTCGCAAGTAAAATTATCTCTGTCGGTTTGTTTTGACAATCGTTAAATTAAGTTTTGTGGTTAATTAGAACTTAGGAGACTTACTTAAAATTGGGTTTACAAACAACTGTCTTTTTTATATGTCCAACCTATTGTCCTTAATGACGACATAGATTATTTAAAAATACAGATATTATCATAATCTTTTAAGGATTATAATAAAAATCCACACTTATGTAAATCCCTACTAAAATAAGGTACACATAATAAGAAAATAACTCCTTTCTATCTGCTTGGTTTTCACGGTTGAACCGATTTTACAAGCTTTCATTTTACTTGCTATGTATGTATGTATTTTTGTTCGGGTCAAATCTTGCAACTGATTTTAAAGTAGTTATCCTCAACCGATTGAGCTAAAATTTTGCGCACACGTTTAGTTTAGATGAAAATGCATGGTTAGATAAGTGACGTCATTCTAAATCCAACGATGGCGGACTATGTTATTTTATGCACGTCCATGATATGGATATCAAAAGAAAAGGTTTGCTGAGAAGAATAGGAATAAATACCAAAAAAATAAAAAATAAACTTTAAATTACATCAAACCCATTTATTACAGTACACATATATGATATAAAAGATTGTTGAATGAATATGGACATAATATATATGTATATAGACCCTAAAAATCGTTTCTTAAAGGAGTGTAGAGGGTTTATATAGAAAAAACTAAATTAGTAACTAATCACTGTACTTTTGTACTTGACAAACCTGAGATGTGGGAATTCTATATGAATTAAATTAATCAAATGTTCAAATAAGCGCTCATTCGGTGAGGACATTTTTTGTTGCTGATTGTGTATCTAGTAGTTTTTCGATCGATGCTTAAAAGTTATTATTTTAATATATTAGAATAATTTATTTAGACTAAAATGTTTCTGAATCATAGTAAATTAACGCAATACAGACATCACTGAAGAGTCAAACCTAATATAAGAACTTTTAAACTGTTAAGATCTTAACTAAAATTACTTATATTTTACTTACATATTTTCAATAAAAAATGGTTAGAAAACCTAGAATTTAAAATTCATACCCACTCGATTCATCAACTACAACTTTTTAATATACCTTCGGCAATTATTATAACGTTTCCCGAAACAATATGAAGAATGTGTAAAGCATACAAAATTATAATGAATAGGACATTTTTAATAATAGTTTTTTATCATTCAAGAAAAAATTATATAAGTATTATTTTTTTTTTGTCTTTTACATTTTCGATAATAAGGATGTCTATATTCTCTCTATTTCTTCTCTTTTTTTTTTTGAAATTGTTGTTTTTTAAATGAAATGTAAATATTATTTTTTTATATATTTAACTGTAAGTAATATTCACTTTTTTCAATTTTTCTTTAGGTTTGTTTTTATATAATTATGTTTTTTAAATGTTATGTACAGATAAAATTAATTGGACACCAGATTTAAAATGACATTTTAACTTTTAATAGGTAGTTAAAATGTATTAATTTGTTTTCTGTTTCTGTACCTAATAAATATTATTAATTATGTACCTACTTATTACAGTTCAGACATGGTGGTTCGAAGTATCGGCAACTCCCTCATGGTCATTTTACCAGACTTGGTTGGAAAGAAGATTACCAATTGGTTTGATTTAGTGCGACCACTCATTGCATTTAAATTTCAAACGGTAAGTATAATTTTACAACAATATTTTCCTGATAGAAATCTTAGTATACCTAATTAATTTACGATTTTTTTATAATTCGTAATACAAAATATATAACTCTACCGCTTTAATAACTCTACCGCTAGTTCAGTAAGAAGTGCAAGTCCCGAGAAAAAATGGCGACAGAAACTCGGAAGATTCAAAAATAGATCTTTTTTATGAACCTGTTAGGTTTTGTTTATGAAACTATTTTTATATACTAACGACTAACGCTCGCTTCGCTCGGTTGCGTCCCTATGTGCCTGATAGTAGCTCTCTCAACTCAACGCTAAACTCAACGGTCATTTTTATCCGACCTCAGTTAAAGTTATTCTAATTTCTAAGTATATAAACATTTTTATCGCTAGTTTTAGAGATTACCCAGCAGACAAACTTACAAAACTTCACCTATTTATAATAATGTCAGTGTAGATATCTTGTAATCATGGGCGCCGGGAGGGGTTGCAAGAAAATTTATAGATAAAGTTAAAGAAATAAAATTGTATTAATAAAATCCCAGTTTAAATTTAGATATCCGCGGAAAAATATGATAAATAAGATATAAATAAAAAGTATAAAGTTAATAATTTAAAAATTAGTTAGTAGTTTAATGTGAAGAAGTAGATGCACCATTCTGGAAATAATTCTGCCGCGACCCAGGCTTGTAGTACTTAGTAACCATAGTTATTATTTTTATTTAAAACTTTTTACATTTTTGTAACTATCTTGTCCTCTTAAAATAAATTATAATAATATATATTTATTCCACTTCTGGAACGAGATTAAATCCTTTCAAATTAACAGAAATTGGCTGACAAAATTTAAATTTAGTTTCTAGTTTCAGCTGTCTGCCAATTTAGATAATTATTGCGAGATAAAGTGATTCTGTAAACATTGTCCTTTAGTCTATCTTAATTCAATTAGGGAAACTTATTTTCAATATAGGTATAAACAGAATAAATTAAAAAGCAAAATGCCGTCAAATTTATTCTCGTTAAAATTTTACAGTACGTAGAGATACATAAAGAGAACCTACATTATAAAGAACAATATTTTTATTTATTAATTGATGGTAAACGAAGAGAGTAACAAAGCACTTTGTTTTCTCTCTGATCTTGCAAAAAAGGTGCGCGAAAATGGAAAAATATTTTGTGATGTAACCAATGGGAAAAAAACGATTATAAATTTCATTGATATATGTAGGTAATAGGTATACTAATAAAAAATAGTATGTATCATATCAATTTGCGCTATTTTTAAATCAAATAATTAACTATACAATAAAGAACCAGAATTAGTATAGACAGACATTTAACTAGTGTAGACTATGTATACATAGTATTATTTTATCTGTGTTATAAAAATATCACCATATTTATTTTTAAATTAGCTATGAGCTGAACAGAAAAAATATGCATATGTTTGCTTAAAATTTGTCTCCAAATATATTTTACCATACGTAGATATAAATTATAATATTCATCACTTCTAAGCGAGCCCTTAGAACGCATTTTATTTTCCGTACAATGATAACGATTAGATAGAGAAAAAAAATATTATAATGTATCTACTACATGTGAAATAACTATAAAATATATGCTTTATTATTCCTCCATAGATCTTAAACCGTACCAACAACATCTTCGAGCTTGTAACAGTAGAAGCGGTTATGCATGAGAAAGCGCCAGACAAAAGAAATGAGCTAATCCGACTGTCGGACGAGTCCGATTGCACTACTGAAAAGAATTTAAGATTGAAAGGTAAGTTTTAAGTAAAATAACATTTTTATTAATTACTAAATATTATTTATGTATATAATTATTTCTAAATGTATTTTCTAAATTAACGATTATTTTTTTATCCTTCTTAGTTTTTTTAGGTAAGCGGACAAAAACTAAAATCTTTTATTCAATCAAAAATTATAATTCAAGTGCTTATAATAAGTATATTTGAATAAAATTTCATTTCAAATAATATCTGATTGAGTCACAATGTGGGGATATAGTGGAGGTACTCATTTTAAATATTCTAATAGGAAGGAAGCTATGGAATAGTTTACCTAATGGGATTCTTTTTCTATCGTTTTACCTAAAATCGACAACATGGACGATTATGTTAGTATCGATTTATAATCCTATTTTTTATTGTATATTTAAAAGTTTTCGTTTATTTACTAACCGTTGGACTTACTATACAAAAACATAGAACCTCCTCCTTTTTGGAACTCGGTTAAAAATAATTAAAAGCACTGTGCTTAATTTAAAATTTTTAACGGGTAGACAAGCCCTGGTATATACTATATACCTATTAAGTCACAACGTATTTGGGTAATGGGACGAAATAACTGTATAAAAAAAAATGATTTCTGATCGTTACAAATGTAATGGAACAAGAATAGACATCGTGTCTATTTTCTTATAAATTTTTATTTCCGGTAAAAATACTGACCCTTATCAAATTGACGAGGGCGTGAAGTTTTATTAGAAGACCTATATCTAATATAAAAAAATATAATAAATAATTTTTCATTTGGTCCTATGGCGACATATCTTATTAATTGAAAGTGGACGTACATATATAGGTAAATTGTAGCCAATTTTTTCTGAAATACGAGGTGTCATAAAATATGTTTTTTTTCATCATCTATTGTCTAGTCTACATTTTACACTACTTTTCGACTTTTCACTCTGTTTTCCGGTTTCTATTCGCTTTTTGCATGTTTTTTATAAATGTCATGTATTTTTAGGGTTCCGTGCCTAAAAGGTAAAAAAAGAAACTCTTATAAGGTCACACTCTTGTCCGTCTGTTCGTTTGTCTGTCCGTGTGTCACTTGTAAGTGTAAACTTGTAAGTACCAAAAGTTTACCTTAATTTTCAACTTTTTTTTATTTTTCGGAATTTTTCCTTTACTTTTTTAAAGTTATAGAATTTTTATTTTTTAAAGTTAAACAGATTTTCTACAAATTTGTACGGAACCCTCGGTGGGCGAGTCCGACTCGCACTTGTCCGGATTTATTTTTTAAATTCAAGTACGTTTCTCTAACATTAAATTCACGTTTTGTGAATTCGAGAAACATATTTCGCGTGGACAATAAAGGATTCCATTCCGCGATAGTAATCCATAGAGTCAGTCAGATATCACGAGTCTTGTGATTTTTATAGTAAACCAAAATTAATTAATGTACTATGCGGTAAAGGCGAAGTATTCTGAGCTTAAGCCATAAAATTTATTAACATATAATAAGAACAAATAGAAGGTTTATCACACAACTGCGTAAGCCCTGGGCTATGTTTTCGTACCCTCGACTAGAAACGTCAAATATATTACGTACCTAATTGAAATTGTTCCAAAAAAGAAAAGAAACCTTTTGTATAAAATTTTCAGGCGGCTCTCCAAAGAAACGTTTTACGTACGATGGAAGAAAATTACCTGATGTTATAAATTTACATCTCAAAGGTATTCTGCATAACGTATAGTATCTTTCGTTTTCCTCACTTATGTACTTCTGTGCGTAGCCAACACAGTAGATATACACTAAGCTGATATTATAGAAATTACACAAACAAATACCTTAAAATCATAATACTTTCTTAGATTTACGGGAATATTTGACATCTATACTATAATAAAGCAGTAACTTAGCGAAATCTGTACATGAAATATTTTTTAAAAACAATGACTGTAACGTATTATGTATACGATATAGACCCCAAAACAATAGTTATTAATTTTTTTGTCTGTTTGTCTGTTTGTCTGTTTGTCTGTTTGTCTGTTTGTCTGTTTGTCTGTACGCGTTTCACGCAAAAAGTAATGAACCGATTTCAACGAAATTTTGTGAACTGATAACTTATTACTCGGGTCAACATTTAGGATAATTTTTACTTTTGGGAAATCTTTGTTTCCCGCGGGAAATCGCAATAACTGGTTTTATCGAGTCCTCCTTAGGAACCCTCCGCTGGCTAAACCTAAAGACATACATCAAAACAATGTACTAAAAAATTGTAGATCTTGAAAAGGCCAACAGAAATATCTACAACAGTATATGTCTATCTCTCAAGGTACACTCGCAACACCTATTCTTATCTATACCTATAGCAAAACTAACATAGTTAAATCGATGTGCGCGTTTCACGCAAAAAGTACTGAACCGATTTCAATTAAATTTTGTATAGTGATAGCTTATCACTCGAGTCAACATTTAGGATACCTTTTACTACAGGCACATTTTTCGTTCCCGCGGGAAAACGCAATGACTGGTTCTATCGAGTCGTCCTTAGAAGTTTATATGGCTAACGCTGGCTGAACCTTAAGAGATAAATCAAAACAATGTACTAGAAAATTGTAGGTCTTAAAAAGTTCTACAGAAAAGTTCTCAACGGTATATGTCTATCTCCTAAAGTACACTCGCTATAACTATTTTTATTAAATGATATTACTGTTTTCTTATACGAGTACGTTATCTATACTATAATAAAGCAGTAACTTAGCGAAATCTGTACATGAAATATTTTTTAAAAACAATGACTGTAACGTATTATGTATACGATATAGACCCCAAAACAATAGTTATTAATTTTTTTGTCTGTTTGTCTGTTTGTCTGTTTGTCTGTTTGTCTGTTTGTCTGTACGCGTTTCACGCAAAAAGTAATGAACCGATTTCAACGAAATTTTGTGAACTGATAACTTATTACTCGGGTCAACATTTAGGATAATTTTTACTTTTGGGAAATCTTTGTTTCCCGCGGGAAATCGCAATAACTGGTTTTATCGAGTCCTCCTTAGGAACCCTCCGCTGGCTAAACCTAAAGACATACATCAAAACAATGTACTAAAAAATTGTAGATCTTGAAAAGGCCAACAGAAATATCTACAACAGTATATGTCTATCTCTCAAGGTACACTCGCAACACCTATTCTTATCTATACCTATAGCAAAACTAACATAGTTAAATCGATGTGCGCGTTTCACGCAAAAAGTACTGAACCGATTTCAATTAAATTTTGTATAGTGATAGCTTATCACTCGAGTCAACATTTAGGATACCTTTTACTACAGGCACATTTTTCGTTCCCGCGGGAAAACGCAATGACTGGTTCTATCGAGTCGTCCTTAGAAGTTTATATGGCTAACGCTGGCTGAACCTTAAGAGATAAATCAAAACAATGTACTAGAAAATTGTAGGTCTTAAAAAGTTCTACAGAAAAGTTCTCAACGGTATATGTCTATCTCCTAAAGTACACTCGCTATAACTATTTTTATTAAATGATATTACTGTTTTCTTATACGAGTACGTTATCTATACTATAATAAAGCAGTAACTTAGCGAAATCTGTACATGAAATATTTTTTAAAAACAATGACTGTAACGTATTATGTATACGATATAGACCCCAAAACAATAGTTATTAATTTTTTTGTCTGTTTGTCTGTTTGTCTGTTTGTCTGTTTGTCTGTTTGTCTGTACGCGTTTCACGCAAAAAGTAATGAACCGATTTCAACGAAATTTTGTGAACTGATAACTTATTACTCGGGTCAACATTTAGGATAATTTTTACTTTTGGGAAATCTTTGTTTCCCGCGGGAAATCGCAATAACTGGTTTTATCGAGTCCTCCTTAGGAACCCTCCGCTGGCTAAACCTAAAGACATACATCAAAACAATGTACTAAAAAATTGTAGATCTTGAAAAGGCCAACAGAAATATCTACAACAGTATATGTCTATCTCTCAAGGTACACTCGCAACACCTATTCTTATCTATACCTATAGCAAAACTAACATAGTTAAATCGATGTGCGCGTTTCACGCAAAAAGTACTGAACCGATTTCAATTAAATTTTGTATAGTGATAGCTTATCACTCGAGTCAACATTTAGGATACCTTTTACTACAGGCACATTTTTCGTTCCCGCGGGAAAACGCAATGACTGGTTCTATCGAGTCGTCCTTAGAAGTTTATATGGCTAACGCTGGCTGAACCTTAAGAGATAAATCAAAACAATGTACTAGAAAATTGTAGGTCTTAAAAAGTTCTACAGAAAAGTTCTCAACGGTATATGTCTATCTCCTAAAGTACACTCGCTATAACTATTTTTATTAAATGATATTACTGTTTTCTTATACGAGTACGTTATCTATACTATAATAAAGCAGTAACTTAGCGAAATCTGTACATGAAATATTTTTTAAAAACAATGACTGTAACGTATTATGTATACGATATAGACCCCAAAACAATAGTTATTAATTTTTTTGTCTGTTTGTCTGTTTGTCTGTTTGTCTGTTTGTCTGTTTGTCTGTTTGTCTGTACGCGTTTCACGCAAAAAGTAATGAACCGATTTCAACGAAATTTTGTGAACTGATAACTTATTACTCGGGTCAACATTTAGGATACCTTTTACTTTAGAAAAATCTTTGTTTCCCGCGGGAATTCGCAATAACTGGTTTTATCGAGTCCTCCTTAGGAACCCTCCGCTGGCTAAACCTAAAGACATACATCAAAACAATTTACTTAAAAATTATAGATCTTGAAAAGGCCAACAGAAATATCTACAACAGTATATGTCTATCTCTTAAGGTACACTCGCAATACCTATTCTTATCTATACCTATAACAAAACTAACTTAGTTAAATCGATGTGCGCGTTTCACGCAAAAAGTACTGAACCGATTTCAATTAAATTTTGTATAGTGATAGCTTATCACTCGAGTCAACATTTAGGATACCTTTTACTACAGGCACATTTTTCGTTCCCGCGGGAAAACGCAATGACTGGTTCTATCGAGTCGTCCTTAGAAATTTCTATGGCTAACGGTGGCTGGACCTTAAGAGATACATCAAAACAATGTACTAGAAAATTGCAGGTCTTAAAAAGTTATACAGGGAAGTTCGCAATATTATACGTCTATTACCTAAGGTACATTCGCAATTACTATTTTTATTCACTACTCGCGACTCACAGACTGACTTATCAACGTTTAGCTCAGTTCAGCAGTAAAACGTAACTAGGGACGAACCCGAGCGAAGCGAGGGTGAGTCGTACATAATATAATATGTATTAAGTAGATGTTTAAATAAACATTTCACTTCTAAGGCTGGTATAATGATTTTAAAGTTAGAAATCTAATTAGCAACCCTCGCTTTACTTTGGTGCGTTGCTAGGTGCTTATTGTATTTATAATAATCTATACTAATATTATAAAGAGGAAAGATTTTTTTGTTTGTTTGTTTGTACCGAATAAGCTCCGAAATTACTGGACCGATTTAGATGAAATTTGGTAAGAATACAGTTTGAGACTCTGGAAAGGAGATAGGATAGTTTTTATTCCAGAAATCAACCCTTAAGGGGGTGAAAATGGGGATGCAGGTTTGTATGGGGAATCAACCTAGAGACGAACCCGAGCGAAGCGAGGGTGAGTCGCTAGTTTTAAATAAAACTATCTTTTCGGATTTTTTCGTGGATTTATTTTGAGTTTTGTTTCCCAACGTTTCGAATGCTTTACATCCTTAAGGTTAAACCTTTCTCTTCCGTGACAATATATTTGCTGTAAAGCAATCGAAACGTCGAGAAGCAAAAGCAAATTAAGATAGCGAAAAAAATAGTTTTATTTAAAATGTCAAAATATAAGCGTATATCTAAGAAAGCATCATCGTATATTATATTTTCAAAGTATAGCTTACATTATCATAAAATCCGCACTTTGCACTTTGAAACATAAAGCTAGAATAGAGTTACCACTTATCACTGACAAACTTTTGGGTGTCCCTAAGCAACTACTTAAGTTTCAAGCTAATGAACAATTTGACAAGTTTAATTAGAAAGTTTTTTAAAAACATTATTCTTAACGTTAATCACCCACGACACTTATTACACCTGTACTCTTTTTACCTACCACTATCTATAAGTTTCGTAAAGAAAAAGATTTTCTGAGTTCTTCAATTTCAGCTTGATAGTAATAACTGAAAAAGTCAGCCAATCCGCACTTGACCAGCGTGGTGCACTATGGCCTGATCCCCCTCGTATTGAAGGGAGGTCTGTGCCCAGCAGTGGGACGTTAAAAAAAGGGCTGCATAAAGTAATAACTTTTAAAAATTGCTTAGGGATTCTGAGTATATTTTACATACTTACTATATTTGACGTTGCAATGACTTTGTAATGACAGATTTTGTATTTTAGAGATTTTAATTCGTTTGTGAAGTGTTCGTGAACGTAATGGGAAAGCTATAATAGAGATATTATTTATATTTTACATGTGACTCTACTGATTTTCCTATAGGAAATCCCTCGAGGACCGCGTACACGCCGGCGTGTACGATAACAATTGAATTCTCGGAAATTCGCACGGATTTCTTAGAAATTATCCTGGAGAGATTTAAATAATATACTTACATATATATATTGTACCTACTTTGCCAAATGTCATTATGACATTACCGTTTAATATACTATATGATTAATAATGTTCTCCTGACCGATTCCGGCCACGGCGGCCAATCTCATTGAGACTAGCCAACTGCGCAGGAGATATTATAGTGCACAAGTGTACGCGCAGACACAAGTGCACTCCCTATTCCCGTCACTCTCATACTCCGGTGGAACGACTACTCGACACGACCGGTGAGAGTTAAGGCGCAGGACCGACGGCTTTACGTGCTCTCCGAGGCACGGGGGTGAAACACCGCCAACTTCCCAACTCCGGGCTGTTACTGAGGCTTACTATACAGAAAGACTCAATAACTAAACTTGGCCCGACCCGGGACTCGAACCCAGGGCCTCAGGATGTGCAGCCGTACATGCTAGCCACTACACCACCGAGGCAGTTAATATAACTATACGAAACAGTTGGAAGACAAGAATAATAGTAATTAACATTGTACCAAAGCGTTGTTTTATTCAAAATTCACATAAATCTGTAAAAGATAAATTAATGTTAAATAACGTTTGACAACACGTTTGGCTCAATTTGTAGTGTCCTACTTGCTGTGCCATCGGTCGCGGGTTCAAGTCCCGCTGGGGGACATTCATTTGTGTGATGAGCACAAATGTTTGTACTCCAGTCATGGGTGTTTATATTTATAATATGTATGTATTTAAAGTTATATATGTGTGGTGTATCAACTATCTGGTATCCATAACACAAGCCTCGAAGCTTACCATGGAACTAGATGGTGCTGTATGTTAATGTCCTAACATATATTTAACGTTTATTTATATTAGAAACTTTACTAACAATTAGTTATTACATAACTTTGTGACTTGTTAGTAAGTAGTAATTGCTTAATTACAAAAATTGTGTATGCTCCTATTTATGTACAGGTCAAATGATATATATGGATAACTGGCGTATGATGATGTACCTGGGCACACCAGTGATGCCAGACCTCGCTGCACTTGTCTCCACTGGCCTTTACATCAATGATCTATCCATGCATGACTTCAGCAGGTAAATAAAGCTTAAAAAATAATATTTATATACTTTTGTTTAAAATGTCAAATATTCGCGTAAATCTAAGGACATATTATACTTTTATTTCTTGAATCATAAATGATAAATCCCCAATCACTAAATATTTTGCGGTCTACAAATATCTAATAATAAATCTTCATATTCAACCATCATCGTTTACCATTATCAAACTTTTATTTATATAATGTTTATGTACACAAATTATTTTAGATGCATTACGGTTACGAAAAGGATTTTTTTAAAAATAGTAAATATTATTTAATATCTATATAGCATTAAGCTTATATACTTTTTCCAGGGATCTCATGTTAGCCGGAACACAGCAGTCTGTGGAACTGAAGCTTGCATTAGACCAAGAACAGCAGAAGAGTAAGAAGTTAGAAGAATCCATGCGGAAGTTGGATGAAGAGATGAAAAGGACAGACGAATTATTATATCAGATGATACCAAAGCAAGTTGCTGATAGATTACGTAATGGAGAAAATCCTATCGATACATGCGAGGTATGAGCTATGAATAAAAACTGTACTATGTAGTTTTTACCATTGAATTAATATTGAAATAAAATGTTCATATATTTGGAAAATACGTGCCTATATAGAGCCTGAAAAACCAAATGCCGCGTTTTTTATCTATCTTTGCGCGAGTTAAACTAGCTTTTGTTATTTAAAATGCAGTGCCGGATTAACCATGTAGCAAGAGTAGCAATTGCTACGAGCCCCGCAAGAGGGGGCCCCGCAAATTTAAGAGATGAGCGGCATATCTGCCTGAGCGTAATTAGGGTTCCGTACCTCAAAAGGTAAATAATGGAACCCTTATAAGATCACTCTCTTATCCGTCTGTTCGTGTGTCTGTCTGTCTGTGTGTCACCACGGCACAAATAAAGGAAAAATTCCAAAAAATAAAAAAAAAATTAAATTAAAGTTACACAGATTTCCTACAAATCTGTACGGAACCCTCGGTAGGCGAGTCCGACTCGCACTTATCCGGGTTTTTTTTATAATATTTATACAGATAGATGGCAAATATACGTAATTAGGTATTGAGTATTGATCAAGGGCTCTTCGAAAGAATTTGCTACAGGCCCCGCGCTTGCTTAATCCGGCACTATTGAAATGTCTATTTTGACCAGACTATAATCTACATTATTATTATTATAAAGAAGAAAGATTTGTATTTTTGTATGTTTGTAACGAATAAACTTAAAAAGTAATGGACCGATTTAAATGAAATTTGGTATGAATATAGTTTGAGACCCTGGGAATGACACAGAATAGTTTTTATCCCGGAAATCATCCCTTAAGGGGTTGAAAATGGGGGTGAAAGTTTGTATGGGGAATCAACCTAGGGATGAACCCGAGCGAAGCGAGGGTGAGTCCCTAGTCTATTATAAACTAAAGTTCTAAAAACAAGTACATACTTTAGGTTGAATAACCTGAATAGCCTATAAATATAATATTAATTAGGTGCCTACTCAAGATTAATTTACATAAATTAAGTTAATGAATATCGCAAGAAGCTAATTTAGTTAATTATATGAAAGATTTAAATAGAGCCTTAACCCTTTTCGAATCTCATTAGATACAAATCTACTTAATTATCCTCCTTCATGGCTTTTACTAAAGATTTAGATTAATCCAAAACATTACCTTATATAAAGTCTAGTCGACATGACTTTGTGTCCTGCTAACCCTAACAAGTTTCTTCGATCGTCGCTCGATAATGCATGTATTAGCTCTGCAGAAATCGATAATGGATTTAGCCATTCAGAGGTTGAGATAATAGTAATATTATAAACGTTAAAGTTTGTGAGAATGTATGAATGTATATTTGTTATTCCTTCAAGCAAAAACTACGAAAAGGATTTTGATTAAAACTTTATAGTAATATAGCAAGGATATAGGGTACATATAATACCTACATAATTGAATTACGCGAACGGAGAGCCGGAGCAAAATGTTAGTTCAAACTGTACACTTTTGAGGCGAAAAATATCCAAAGCAACAAAATATTGTTTGCTTCTAATTTGAAAACCAAATACAATGACGTCATATCTTACAGATGTTCGACAGCGTTTCAATCTTATTCTCTGATGTGGTGACCTTCACGGAGATATGCTCAAGGATCACTCCGATGGAAGTGGTATCGATGCTGAACGCCATGTACTCTATATTCGACACCCTCACTGAGAGAAACCGTGTGTACAAGGTAAATTTATATCATAATCTTTTGAATATTATTGATAAGTTATTAGTTACTACTATTAATATGGGAAAGTGGGGTAAAATCGAGACGCTAAGGGAAATATTAAATAAAAAAAATATTTCAAACATTACATTAACTTTATTAGACTCCGCTTACTTTAACTTATTAATTACATATTTGATCAACAAGATCACTATTTTCATTATTGTAAGTAATAAAAAAATGATCATTTTCAAAAGTTAACTTTTTACGGTTTTGCCCCATACCTAGTCAAAAAAAGTATATATCCCTATATTCCAAAATTATTTTTTTATAATATTTGCATAACTCTTGGCCTTTGGTATTGTAAAACTAAAACTTTACTAATAGACGTTTTGTATTTATGCCTTCTTTGATAACACAAGGGCTGGCTAATTTTTTTATCTAAGAATCGATCGTATTAGTGATGAATCGATTTTTTGTGGACCCATTTTTTATAATGATAGGGGATCTGTTAAAGGGGGGGCTTCTGTAATCGGATTACCCGGATTAAAATGAGGATATCTCTAAAGCTTTGTATTGGAGCTGTATATATAACTTATGTCGTTGTAATCGTTATGAAATAACCTAACACATTAAAAATAATTTATTCCAGTTTTGCCTTAGAATGTATTAGTAAATCGACCTTGAAGTCAGAGTAAACCGATTTTTACCTAAAAATCTTTATAACTTAAAAATAGAACCATTATTTCAAATTTTTGTTTTTGCGTTTGTTTTTTTACCCGCGCGATTTACATTAATTTTAAATACCAATTAACATTCTAAAATATAATTATATTAACAAATCGTTAAGCACAACAAAAAGATATGCTTCCTTAGTCAAATATTTCTAAAATAAACGAATAAAATACCCCATCTGTTACGACCGCTTTTAAAGACCGATACCTGATTTGTCATTACTACTACTACTATTTCTGTCCAAAATCCTATTCAAATACCCTATCCATGCAATTGAAACTTTTCATTACTTACCTATTCATGAGGTAATGCCGTTTTATGATCACTTACTCCACAACATAATACACAAAGCACAAAAATTCGTTCACAACGCGCGCGAGGCGAGCCGCGAGCGTTTACACGGAACTTATTAAGCGCACTCAACAGATGAGACTAACGAAAGTTTTCAGTACTGCTTGGAGCATTTCTAATTACTTTAACATGAATACTTTGATCAGTGATATATTTTCCATAAATGCATCATGTTTTAATGATATAATTACAGTAATATATTTGCTAATGTATCCATAATAATAATATAAAATATGTAAAAGTGGGTGTTTCTGTTTTTTTGAAGTTATACTTCTTTTGGGACGTTTGGAAAAAAATATGAGAGTAAAATTTTTACGATGTGCGCGCACACCGACAGCCAAAAAGCGACATGATGAAGTTAGCTGAAAACGACATGATGAAGTTAGCTGAAAGCGACATGATGAAGTTAGCTCCATTCTTTTTACAAACAGAGAGTTGTGACATACGGGATGAAATCTTTTGTTCTGTTACGCCAAAGAAGTATAACTTCTTACGTGCGTACATAAGTACACACACACACGTTTTTTATATTTTCACGTATATATATAAACTGCTGAATAGATTTCGATGAAATTTTGCCAAGGAAATGTTGCATCATGCGGACGAATATAGGCTACCTCTTTCCTTATCCCGTGTACTGTACGAGCAGAGCAGGCAAAACCTAGTCTTTCATAAACATTCTGAAATTTGCTGGTAGAGAGTCTGCTCTCCCCAATTATAGAGCTAGCGAGCTTGTCACTAATCCAACCTAACTTAACTTGCACAGAAAGTGCTTATGTGAAATGTTTTAGTATATATATATATTTTTTTTTTTGTATTTCGGAGTTCGTCTATTACGTACAGTGTCACTTTTACTTTTTTTTAAATAGATGTATTACTTTTTACTAAGTAGTGCATATAAAGGTAATAATGATAAAACACTGCAACACTATTACTAAGATAATTTACTTTCTGCTCTAAATAGTTCTGTGACAATATTATCGTCATTATAATTTAAATCTTAAATACAGATAGAGCAAGATGCCTTTCTCTACATTTTTGGTTTTACCTGAGAAAGGTATGTAGATAAGTAAATAATAAAAAAAATACCTAACGTGCATATCATTAGTCTCTCTTCTACATTACGACAGAGATAATTTACTGGTCGGAGATGGACTTAGTCTATTTTTTCTGGTTCATCATGTAGTTCCCTTGTGATATTAATTTCTCGCAAAAATAGCGAGTGGACATCATTAGTACTAATACTGTATGAAAATAATTTTGTTTGTCGCATATTTTAATATCTTTTTTTACAGGTAGAGACAATAGGTGATGCATACATGGTAGTATCTGGAGCACCGGAAAAGGAAGACAATCATGCTGAAAAAGTTTGTGACATGGCTCTCGATATGGTTGAAGCGATTACTGACCTCAAAGATCCTAGCACTGGTAAAAATAACTAAGAACATTAAAAAATTGTTTTAAATTGCTTTAATCTCTCGTCTTGAACTAACCTAAGTTAAAATTATAATTATAATAAGCCGCGTTGCTTGGCTCTTAGCAAATCTTAGTAAGTCTTGAGAGGTATTGTTATTATTATTAATAATAAATCTTACTTTATTAAACATCAGATGCCTTAAATCGAGTTAGAGACTAACGCGCGAGAGTTATAATCTACCTACAAAGGGATATATTTTTATTTTCATAGTTCGAATAAGTGTGAACCGACAGCTTTTATGCGTTCCTAACACCGAACATAAATAATATAATATAATTAGAACAATTTTTATTTCATTTCCAGGGTCTCATTTATCAATCAGAGTAGGGGTACATTCCGGGGCAGTAGTCGCCGGTATAGTTGGCTTGAAAATGCCTCGCTACTGCCTCTTCGGAGATTCAGTAAACACAGCATCCCGAATGGAGTCCACATCTGAAGCTATGAGGATCCATATCTCACAAACAACACAAGAATTGCTCTCACCATCGTATATTGTCACTGAACGAGGCGAAATACAGGTCAAAGGCAAAGGTAATTCAAGAAAAGTGAGAGGTAAAAAGAATTAAGTACTATATTGTAATCCTTAAATTATTTAAGTATTTATAAGAATATATTTGTATGTTTTTTTTAATTTTTCCTCCATGGAGCAACAAAATTATGGTTCAGCAAGATTTTATTATTTTTTCGATGTAGACAGCACAATTGAGACATAGGCAAAAGTGCGTCATGACGATTATCACAATATTTAGTCCAAACGTAATAGAAATTTATTGTTGTTCTCTTTAAAAAAATAATCAGTAAATGCCCACTGTCAAAAAAGTTCTTCCTCGGTCCTGAGAAAAACTGAAGAAAAAATCTCAGCGAGACTATCCAATATTTTATTAAGTATCACGTAATTTTTTTGTAGTACCTATAAATGTTTATTACAGGTGCAATGAAAACATACTGGTTAGAAGATAGAGAATCACGACCTTCCCTTACAAAAATTATATCTAAACAGATACAACCAGTTTCTGAGTTGGAGTGGGAAAGAGCGGCCGACGTTAGGGACAGTATTGCCGAGCACTCAGCACAAAACCTAAACAAAGACAACACAAATAATAAAGAACTTAATCTAAATAAAGAATTAAACTATCATCACCCTAACTCCATCAATTCTGGACCTAATTCCTTAACCAATAATGTTCCAAATCAAATAACATTCCCATCGCCAACCACGAAGAATCAAAATGCAATGATGTCACCTGCGGAAGAGAGACGGATGTATTCTCCCGTCACTTTCCAAGACGTCGCTAGACGAAGTATCGCGAATTCACCCAACAGAACTGAAAAAGATAAAGGTACTTATATAATAATCAATGTAAAAAAAATCCAAGTCTGAATATCATATAAAATTTGAATAACTTGTCATTGCACAGCCGTGCACCCTTATCGTGAAAATATTTAAATAATTATAGTATTGTAGATAATACTGATTTCTATGCATAATTTATATCATTTTTATATGATAATCAGATAGATATATGTTTATATCAAAGAGCAATTTTATTGTTTGAAAAGATATTCGGCAATTTCCAGAGTCGAGATCAACTTCAGCAAGCGTAGGTGGAACGTGGACGGACGCTGAGTCCTTGGAACCACAAAGAACTCTTGACAGTTTAAATTCGTCTTTCTGGTACTTATAAACAAACACTCTAATCAATATTTTATTTTATTCTTAAACATAAGGTAATATAGCAACGACTTAGAAATATTGAATATAATAAGTTTAAATAAATATATTTTATTGGTCACAATCTTTGTAAATCTCAAGTTACAGTTCGACGTCCCCTTGCAGAGCCGGAACCGCGCCAGCACCCAAAGACCATGATAACGACTTCTTCACCGAATCAGTGGTATGTTTTATTCAATATTACATACGAGTAGTGCTTGCTATATTTACTATATAAAGCAAGCTTATATACATTTGCTATTTCTGCTAATATTGCGGAATATCTTAATAATTCAAATGTAACATTGAAATTAACGTAATATATCATAAAAATACTTGTGCTAAAGCAAAGCAAAGGCGTGTCACTAGTTAATGAAATATTGAAATATTTAGGAGCACAAACATTTATAAATTGTTAGTAGTAATTAGGGTAGATATAAACTTAAAGCATTATCAGTGCGTAGCACGAACTTCGCCCGCCCACTCTGCCCCGGCCACTGCGCCGGAGTGCCCGCGCACTACCTCACCGGCGCCGCGACCAAGCATCGATGATATCGGTACCTAGCATTGTAATGTGTGTTTGTGTTTACATGTTTGTTGTTTGTGTTTACATGTTTTTTTTTATTATGTGTATTTATTTGTATGAACTAGTTAGAGTTTTACTAGTGATTTCAAATAAAACTATCTTTTTCAATTTTCGCGGATTTAGTTTCAATTTTGGTTCCTGATGTTGACAAACCTCGATATTTGAAACCAAAATAAATCTGCAAAAAGACCCGTAAACATAGTTTTATTTAAAATTTCAAATGTTCGCCTAAATCTAAGAAAGTATTATAATACTAGTAATATGAACTTTCTGGATAAAACAACTGCTCAACGTGTACAATATCCATTTATGTATGTAATTCACCAAAAAATATGTAACAACTATATGTACACCAAAACAGATAACTACTAAAATGTAAAAAAGCACTTTTTGTGTGTAAATTCTAACCAACGCTATTAAATGTTATTAAATGATATGTTATCATCCACATAATATTTCTGTATATTAATATACATTGGTTATAATTTCAGAAACTGACACGGAATATCAAGATGCACACACAGACGCCGGCCACATTTGCGCTGTTCCAGAAAACGTTGAACCTCCCAAGCAAGGGAAAGTAGGCAGATTTAGGGCTCGAATAGCACCAGGGCATAATAAATCATGTACATCTGTAAAACAAACTAATAAAGATTCTATGAAGGCGAAACAAATACCAGGTAACAACGTTCAGCCGCATGGACATCATCATACGAAAAATGTTAACCACCACCAATGCTGTGGAGCCTTCGGAAACCCTCATGTAAGACATAAGACAAGTAATTCTAACTGTCATTTAATATAATTTCTAATGTGTAGATAGAAATAGCTATCGGATCGTATTGCGGGTAAAGGCTTTTGAATTATATTAGCCTACAATACATTTCAGATACTTTCAATGCATATCTTTCACGAAATTTAGCATTTATTACTGAAATTATAAAAAAATACTTTAAAGATTGACAAGTTAATTTGTTTTAATCTTTTTGTTACTAATATTACAGTATTATTTTAAATTGTATATATCTAACTTGTTTAATTCATAGAAGAATTATTATGTTCGTTTATTCTGCATCGTTTTATTATAATTTTATAGTATTTCAATATTATTTAGTATGTAATATTTGTTTTTGTTAATTTTGAGGTCTAGTAAACTTAATCATTTTTATCGTCCTTATATTAATATACCTACTTATATAACGCACGAGGCACATCACTGTATTAATGTTTCTAATTCGGCCTAAAAGGTTATACCTGTTGTGAATCTTGAAATTGTAGGAAATATAAGAACTAGACAAAATATTTTTGTACAAATTTGTACAAACTTGATGTATTGGCTTTATTACACTGCTATTCTACTGTATAGAAATAAGTCAATATTTTAAATAATGAAATGATTAATATTATGATTTCTTTTTTATTAGCAATTGTTTATTTAAGAAGTAAATAAAATGTTTTTTTTTTAAATAATCATTTATTGCGTATATAATGTTATGCTCCACAAATAATAATTGAACTTTAAATATAATTACAGTTACTTAGTTTTTGTTTAATTTAGATATAATTGTAAATTTTGTAATCCAAATGTGATTTTGTTACCTACATGCTAAACTAGTCTTTACGTTTTTCAACTTTAAATAAACGATACACGCAGTATTTTTGTAACATATCGTTCTGTAATTATTTTTTTAATATAAAAAATATGTACAATATAGTGTTTTTGAGATAGTAATTTATTACGTTGATATTACAAAGCTGCAAAGTAATATCCAAAATCCAAATATCTTAAAATTTTATATCAATGTTTACATATTAAGATGTATGACTGTAAATTCTGTGTTAGTTCGTACAGAATTAATTTAAGATGAGCTTCACGAGTTGACAATAGATAAATAAATGAATCTAAATGTATTTGTTGTAACATGGGCACTGTATGACAGTGTTATATGAAACTTATATTAATTATTAAGAATGATAATAATATTAATCTTATAAAATAAATCCAAAAATTATTATAAAATATTAATATAATTATAGTAGAACTTTATAGCGCACTGCCGTGCACCCATGATTCCAAATTCTCTAAAAACTGAATATTTCTAATTTTTACGCTTAGTAAAAGAAAATCTAGTATATTAAATACAATAAATGTATTTTAATAATAATTATTAATAAGAGCACGTTTTCCGAGTTCATGTTAAAAAAGTTATCTATTTTAAAAGTAGATGTTTGGGTGTTTAGTTGTTTGTTAAACAATTACGTCAGAACGGCTGAATGGATCTGGATGAAATTTGGCACAGAGATAGATTATAGTCTGGAATGGCACATAGGCTACTCTTTATCCCGGAAAAATGTACGATTCCCGTGGTATAGATTTGATTTTATTTTTCTAGAGGCGAACCCGAGCGGAGCGAGGGTGAGCCGCTAGTAGTACATATTTATGATAAGTAAGAAACTTTGATGTATACTTCTTATATGTGTGTAAATGTTCTATATTAATTATCCACGTAAGTCACAATCATCGCGTTTGTTGTGAGTCAATTATGAATTCTAGTCGTTTTGAGATTACATACCTAATAAAAGTAAACTTTTTGTCTGTGAGTTTGAGTTGTACTTAATTTTATTTAAATATTTTTAATATATCTGTTGTAAATGGACTGCGCTCTATTTTTGTGAATTTTCATAATATTTGCTAATTTATTAAGCTTATTGGTATTGGTATTTTGTGTAAGTACCTACTTTAAAAATCGATTGATATCTTAGATATTTATTCCATATGGAGTCAGATTTACGATTTCCAAAAAATGACAATGGGTCTTAATAATTTTTAAATAATAATATATGTAAATATTTTGTTCGCGATTTAAGTAATATGCAAAATCCCACCAATGCGCTGTCTATTTTTTCGAGCGAGCTTAAATGAGATTTTGTTTTTGATTCCTTAACGCAGCTTTTATAGTAAAGCCAAAGTGTTTAAAACCTTATGAAATTTTACATTAAGCTCTCTCATATACAAACTCGCTTATGTGGTGGAATCTTTGTTTCACTGTCGTTCTCACTATTGTGAAAATAAAAGACGTTGAAACTATATTTAATTTATTTTATTTATCTCTTTGATATAAATGGTAATTACATAATTTGTTATAAAAATAAAATGTCGCTAAAAAATAAATCTTAATTAACATTTACACCATTATGGATTATTCCCTTTTGTGACAAATATTAAGCTATTATCATCACCAATGAAAAATGTTACCTAGTCGTTATACTCGTAAATATGCCTAATACATTTTTCAATGGGAGATTAAAATTAATAAAAATTGTTTAAATAAAATGATATCGCACTTACTACTTTTATATGATATTTAATTACATCTAACATCTAAAAATTGTCCTTAATAACGTAGTAATTAAAATTTAACAAAATTCTGCTATAACAAATCAAAAGAAATCTGAGTTTATGGTAATTACTCAAAGCTTAATTCTGTACCTTTTAAATTTTCCTCAGCCCAATTATCGAAACGTCGCGACAAATCATCCGACATGAAATTTTTCCAGTCACCGATCTCACCTTTTCTTATAAATCTGAGCGACGTTTGCTCTAAATAGTTTTTACCGAAAGATTTTTCCAGAACCGCTTCTAGATTGACCGCTCTATTGGTTTTCATATTTTGGAACGACAAATGATCGCATAATTTAAAAATTTCCTCATCACTTAAACTTTTGTTCAAAAATTTTGCCGTTTTCCTCACGACTTCTGGTAGGTCGCGTTTCATTTCTTCGAATTTGATGAAAAGAATGTTCGGGTCATCGCGTCTTTTCCAAAAACCTGTGAAAAAATATTTGTGGATATGTTTCCCATTGGACTTAATAATTTAAAAATAACACAACATTCTTAAATTAGAAATCTGTATATCAAATCTCACCAAGTATATGATTCCAAACCGGTCCGAATGGAGCTCGATCCCGTATGAAGAGGTCACAGAAGTCCTCAAACGTGCCTTTGAGTCCGTGTACCAGAGTACAGTAGTGATAGTAAGAAACCACCATGTCTTTTGGATTGCGGGATGTGTATATAACCTGGTAAATAAATAATATAATAGGGAAATGCCTGTATAGACACTAATAAGTCTTTATTATAATCGGTTTGCATAAAACATAGTATTTTCTGGAATGTGTTTCAATAAGTTGTTATTGGTGCGAAACCAATACAACTTTAAAGTACGAGTAACTAAGTTGCGCTAATATACATTAAATTTTTTTAAGTTTAACTTAACACTTGTCAACCTAAAAACATAATTTATTCCTCACATTTCTCACTTACTTTTGGTTTAACAGATCCATCCTCATTTAATATATCAATTGGCAGCAGATCCCAAGGCAGGTGACTACGGATATAGCGGGGATGAGCCAAACGATACTTTACAAGGTCCACTGAAGTACCTCGAACAGACTCATCGTGCCACTCCGCGTGACCATCTACCATAATACAAGAGAGTTCCACCAAAGGACACCGAATCTAAGATAAATAAATAAAAAAATATTAGTACCTAATATTTCTTTCATAAATGAAAGTAAATAGATACGAGATGGTTAACGGTCGCCTGTTTAATATTGTCTATTTTATAATCTGTTTTAATTATCTATTAATACTTATTACTCAATTATTTAAAAAAACACTACCAAAATATTATATTAAGATTAGACAATAATGAAAAATCGTTACTTCTAAAAATCGTAAAAGACCTAACATATAGGTACACAGTACACACATTATGTATGTAGGTAACATCTATATAACACTACGAGTATTTACATAGATATCTATTTTGTGATGCTTCATTTAGCTATAATATGATATTTATTAACAAGAAACTACTTTCCAATGTTCGTAAAACATATGTAAGAAGTAAGTACATGCAGTTACAAGTACGAAGTACACTCGCATTTCCGTATTATTACAAGTTATATGTGCAATAGGAGCATTGAAATGGCAAAATTATTGTGCATTGTTTTTAACTTCATTTTATTGCATATGCAACACGCATATTTTTATTGATCTTAGTATCATATCTACTGTAGGTACTACACTTTATATTTTCTTATTATTATTTAGATCAAACCTACCTGTTGTAAGGATTTTGCACCTTCATAGTCCAAGTCGTGACCGATAAGCCATACCATTTCTTGTGCCCATGTTGATCCTAGACAAAAAAATACTTACTAATAAAAAATACTAAATAAGTAGAAACAAAGTATATGTAACAAACAATAACAAAAAAATACTTGAAAAGTAAGCAAGAAATCTAGGCATTTAAAAAAAAACGATACACATTGGCATATTCTTATTCTTGAAGCGTTAAAGTATAAAGAACCAAGATGCCAGACGAAGCTGGGGCAGGCTGCTAGTGGATTCATACAGCTTTAATCTTCAAAAAGCCCTAAAGGAATAATTTAAGCCCAAAAGTAAGATTGCTAGCCATCAGCATAACTATGTCACTTGATCTTAGTAGTGGCATCACCTTTTAAACAAAAAAAACAAAATCAAAATCGATTCATCCGTTCGAGAGCTACGATGCCACAGACAGACACACACACAGACACGTCAAACTTAATAAATAACACACAGTCGTTTTTACGTCGGGGGTTAAAAATAGGAAGAGCTGTATAGAATGTTATTCTTTAGGTAGGTACTAGGTACTCTTAAAACCACATATCATGTCCATTATCATACTCGTAATATTAAGTAACTCGTAAGCAGTAAGACTTTCAAAACTTTTTGAGGCAATTTTTAGACAGAAGTTTGACTTGCCAGACTTAGTAGTACTACAAAATGCTGTTTGCTTGGCGCTAACAATTTTAATTATTTTATCATCTCTGGACACTTTAATTCATTTGTGGTGATTACTTTTCCCACATACTTAACAGTAACTTTTAAGTTCTAACTGCTCTACCTATATTATTAGATTATATTTTTTAAGCAATTTAAAACAAAAAAAAAATTAAATTCGCTTATTTTTCTACTACCTACAATTTTTTTAAATTTACGTTCATCACTTAAACTTAAAACCTTCCTAACTCGGTTAACTTTGGCCGGAGGAAAAATGTCATGAAACCTTTTTTATGTAAAATTTTAAGTTCTACACATTTTTATCAAACTTCTTTGTCTAATTTTTATCGTTTTCGAGTAATTGCGAAAAAATATTTTTACAATTTTTTTCAACCCTTGCCGGGGATTTCAGACACGAAAACCTTTACACATTGTTTTTGTATCAGTAAAACTACATTGTATCAAAAATGCAAAGTTGAGTGAGCCAAAATTTTGATTTCAGACCTTATTTAACTGGACTTGCCAATTACCAATAGGGATTAGGGAATGCGCTTACAGTCGTTACGAATGTGTAAACTCTAGCCTTAAAGCAAGTATTCTCTAGGCTAAAAACAATTATGTTTTTAAATAATTGTTGAAAAATTATTATTTACGTTTTAAAGATTTTTGTCATAAATATATTTGTAAGCATTTATTAAATGCTCCATTTTAGCAAGTAATAATTTATTTTACCACTATTTCAGCTGGTAAATTTTAATTAAATAAATAAAGGAATCGTTCTAAATTCATTTTAGTAGGTATATATGTAGATGTTTCACTTTAGAGAAAGAATATCTTATGCCGTATGGAATTATTATCCTCTTTAAGGAAATTGGAAATAATAATAAATTTTACTCACCAGTTCTAGGATAAGAACACATCCAAACATCGTCCTCTAACACCTCCATATCTAAAATATCCTGCCCAATATTCATATAATCAGCTGGCAAAATTACATGCCCGGGATTAATTTCGACCATGCAATCTTCTTTTTCGAACATGCGATCTAATTTATCTCCTGTCTCCTTATCTAACTTTGAAAAGGTCAAATTGGGTTTTGTCCTCATTGTTGCGTTTGAATTTCAAAAATTATTCAGACCCTTAACACATTTGATTACGGAAATAGAAAAAGAATATTATTTTTCTAATAATACAATTGCTTTTTTTAGCGGAAAATACGTCTGATTCCTGGCAGCTAGAAAATTGCAATGGTCGCGTGCATCGTGTTATGCACCGTATTCCTCAACTCTCTCTGTAGAGGAGTTTTCACTTTCGTATTTTCTAGGAGCTATAAACATTGATCGCGGTATTTTATATAAATAATAAGTACATATTGTTCGTCATATTTCTTTCATCATAAACTTTTCCTTTTACTTCAGCACGCAATTAATACTTACACAATGTTAAATTGCGTAATTAGATAATTTCCTCTAATTTTAAGGGTTTATTAGAACAATAAGTATTATGAAAAACAAGAGTTTCTTTTTATATTGATTTTCTTTTATATTAATATTAAAAAAAAAGTTATTATTTTACTAGCCCCCTGTATAAAATAAGTTTGCTTCCGCGACTACTTCCTGTCCAACAAGTATTGCTATGCCTTCATTGCGAGTGCAATACCCTGTTATGCACTTAATTTATATATCTGCGCATATCAGATTTTCTATATTTTATATAATATTTCAATAGACATTCAATATGTTTAATAACGCAGCTGTTGCAAGTGAAAACTCCTATTTTTTTTAACAGTTTAGTGCCTAGAAGTAGGTTCACATTTCTTTAGCCCTGCCGATGTGTTCATCTCATCGTGATGGGGGGACTCATTAGCGTCCGGCAATCCAACCGAGCGCGAAGCCAAAAGATACACAGGAAGGTGGCCCACTTCAGTGAGCGGTGTACTATGCGGGTTGCTCCTGGTATTTCTCTGACAGCAGAGTGAACCGTGGGAGCAACCTATTGGTTGTGTGGTCTGCTGCGACAGACCTGCCGTCGTCGTCCCATTAGGTCATCGGAGGTTCTGTTGGGTTTTAGTGTGTAGTACCTACTGGTTTTGTAGACAGTGAATACCACATAACCTGTATGTATACAGGTGGTATGCGTAAATGCATTTCCCAACATTAAAAGAAGGGTTTACATTTCTTTAAGAAATTTTTCATAGTACCTACATATATCTCATAAACACGACCAATGTTATATTATTAGATATCTATTGGCGACTTTTCATCATCTGGCTCGGGTGGTCCCTAGGAACCTAACGGCTACCTATATGATACTCCAATGTCCAAAATTAAATCCAAATCCGTCCAACCGATTTAGTTATAAAACCTAGCGAACAATGTTTTTTTTTTTTTGAGAACAAAATATGATACATGCGGCATTAATTACTATTTACAATATAAAGATTTACAATATACTAATTAAACATTATCTCCTTTTATCTAGTAGCGTAAAATTATTACTTTACAATTATGATGATATTTATAGTAAAAAATAAAAAAAAATGTGACTACGTAGAGCACTGCGTTTAGTAGCAACTAAATAGTAGTCTATTATAAATATTATGAAAGAAAGCTTATATAAGGCAAGTAATATCTACGTAATTTGCAGAAACCGCATAGATTTGCAAGCTTTTAGCTTTCAGTCGCAAAACGACATTTGCGGGTTTCAGTTGCGCAGAATGACTTATGACGTGTATTATATAATAAGTTTAAAATTATCTATTAAAATATATGTACTTTAAAAAGCAAATATCAAAGCGAAAACATATATCTATTTGACAAGTTATACAACAGAAAATAGAAAACCAAGTATTGAATATTGATTATGCGCCCCTCATGAATCTAGAGGGTCGTTTGACTTTTTGTTTCGCGCCATCGATCCCTCCCCTATATTTACTTCCGCCGTCCAGCTAACGAAAACGTCACGGAATTATTGCAACCAAAACAAATAATATTATTAATCATTTAAATGTCTAAAATGACGAATGTTAACTCGAGCTTAGCATATGAAATATTACTCTATCTAAATTCGTTTTATTTAGGAATGTTTTTCGTTTGTGAGATCGCTATGGGGATATTAAAGGCGATAAATGTTTCATATCCAGAAAATGCTCTACTTACTGAGGCCGGAATATTTTGTGCACTGTGCCTCGTCGAAGTAATCCGAATTTTTCTAGGAAGACGTGGAAATTTAGCTAGCAAAAGTAAGTAACAACAACAATGGCAAAAAAAGTCTAAAAACATTTTTTAGAAGCAAGTTAATATATGGAAATTTTTAATATTTTGTGAATGAAGGCATTTACGAGTTCTTCTTATAAGCATTTTAATAAAAACACAACGCTTCATATCATATTTTTCTTTCAGAAATTCCAGTGTTTTTCTCAGTGGTACTAACTATACCCTGTGCAGTTGGTGTGTGCTATTTCCTCATTTATCAGACTTATATTTTAAGACTAGAATATATTTGGTGTGCTGTTATGCTCATGTTCCATGCTTTAGAACTTACATTTGCCATTTTATTTATTTTTACTGTTTGTAAAAACCAACAATTTGAATAGAACAGGTTTAAAAGTACCTCCTTGCCAAATAAATACTAATTGCCAAACTCTGATTGTATTGGTTATTGATATTTTAGATATAAAATTTCTGATAAGAAATTGAGGAGAGTACTTGAACAAAAGACTTTGATGTAGTGACTATTTTTCTAGATACATATTTGATACTACAATGCTTTTATAGCTTAGTGTTCGCTCAATATTTGAAATTAGATGTTATATTAAATGACTGTTAATTATTGTTGTAGGCTATAATAGTACTCCATGATATATTATGTGGTTAAATATCATAGAAAAGTAAGAATTTAATGGCCATAACCTAATCTCATATTCGTCCTTATTATATAAGTAATTGTTCCCTTATTCATAATGTTTAGTAATAAAAGAAAGTAAAACTTTTTGCACATGGTATTTTATTCTATCTCTACAATACTTAAAATCTATTTATTCTTCTTTTGGTTGTGTAATATGATCTGGTATCTTTTGGCATTCTACTTTCGTTACTTTAAGAGCACATCCTTCTGGTAGGTTCCTCTCAATATATTCCAAGTATGTATCACATGTTGAACCTGTAAGTCTTTGTAAATGTACAAATCTAAAATATGTCCTAATTTCATATTGAACTCTATGCTTCTTATAGATATGGACACATCTTAATAGTGTATGGCGCTCTTTTTCTGCTTTTCTTAAGGCCCAGCTGTAAACAATTGAAATAAAAATGTTAAAAGCTGAGAAATATTAAAATTTTAAGGCAAATGTTGCAATTATAATTCTAATGTTTAAAATGTAAATGACATATTTTAAGAATGAGAAAGTCTGAGTCTGTTTAAGAATATTAAAAATGTACAACAAAATTACCTTTTAGTAACTTCAATGCCTAAGTGAGAAGCTGCAGCAATACAAAACCAAGAATAACTTAATAATACGGCAGGGTCTATGCCTCTCATTTCTAGTTCAACTCGTTTATATAATTTATCTAATTCTACAGTTGTTGGAACTTCTTCTATAGGTTTTATGGGTGTGATTGTTGCGGTGGTCAGAGGTCTCACCAATGAGTGAGTGCTAATAATATTTCTTATTAATGGTGATGATCGGCACAAACTCTGTAATAAAAATAAGGAATTTTGTATTTTTGTTGAAATATTTTAGTATAAATGTTAGTTTTACATCGATAATACTTACTCTGATTACGTTCATTTTGTTATAATTTTAACAATAATATTCTTATAAGGTTAACAATTAGTTAATTATTATTTAATTTTCTTGATACTGGCTTCAAATCAATTATTTAAAAACTTTCGGCAAAACTTAACCTATCGCACCATTTTGACGTTTGTATTTTAATATAGAAGAAACATATGTTTGCTGTACAGATTAAATATGTACGGTTTACAGATTATAATTCATTAGAAATTACTAAACGTACGTGCAAAATAACTATTTACAACTGATATATAGAAAAGCTAGAAATATTTGTTTAATTTTACTAGTTTAGTCATGGTTATTATATATTTTGTGTGCATATAATGCATTTTAAATACTTGACATCACATTGATAGCTGGCAAAAACATCTACACCGGTAAACCAGTATTATTTTTAATACAATTTTTGAATGAAAAGCTAAGCATCAACTAAAATAAATATCAATATACGTAGAAGTAATATTATTTACAAATTTAACGAAATTATATAATACAATAACATGAACGTTCAAGAACTTGAACTTTAAACTTTTCGTCTGTCAATGTCAAATTGGTATTGTTATTCAGAGACAAGGAACAACAAGATTGTTATTAATTGAAGTCTCACGATTTAAGTGTTTTATTTATATAATTTATGAATTAAAATTTAACTTATATACTTTAATATCAATATGGTAGGTCACCTGATGTTATTAAAAATGTTACATTGCAAATTGCATAAGCGCAGAAAGACTTTAAGGCATAAAAGAACAGATTTACCTGAAACATTAAACGAGACAGAAACATCATCGATTAAAAAAGAAATTAATGAATTTGATGATGTTCAGTACACTTGTAGAGTTTGTTTAAAAGAAGGTGATATTCCAATTTATGGTAATGAAGTGTCGGAAGATATTTCAGAGCCTCTTAGTTCCTTTAGTGCTATTGAAATTAGCGCTCATGATAATCATCCTAAGTTTCTTTGTCAATCCTGCTATTCTCTCCTCCAGGGCGCTATATTACTAAGGAAAACCGCCCAACAATCTGATATACTTCTACAACAACCTCATGAAGATATCACTGATAATGAGGATAATTTAGATACAGCCAATAATTTTGATACTTATAATGTTGAATCATTTAAAGAACAAATTAACGATTACCATTGCAAAAAATGTGCCTTAAGCTTTGAAACATTTAAAGAATATAGTGAACATAGACTTTCAGAAGAACATGAAAATATGAGACAGACATGCCCGATTTGTAATAAATCATATGCAACACTTTATTTTAAACGACATTTATCTTTACATAAACTAGACACCTCATACATGTGTGATATATGTGGAAAAAAATTTATAGTACAAGGTCAGTTCGCTAGACATAGGATGACCCATTTTTACAATCTGCCATTTAAATGCTCTCTTTGTCCATACAGAGGTCGATTTAAGGAGTCATTGAAAATGCATATGCGTTCTCACACTGGTGAAAAGCCATACCATTGTAGTCAATGTCCAGGAAAATTTGTTAACAAGAGTAATTTAAATAAGCATATTTTGACTCATAAAGGAGATCATGATTTTAAATGTGAGTCTTGTGGTCGAGGATTTTATACTAAACGAGACTTAGATTTACATTTTAAAGTTGACCATACTGGCATAAAAGATCATGTATGCAGTGAATGTGGTAAAGCATTTGGTTATCGAAAACAAATGATGAAACATCAGCTTAAAGTTCACAAGAGAGAGAAATTAAGAAGTGGCAGGACACCGTTATATTTACAATTAGAATCTAAGAAACAGCAAGCAATAATTGAACCAGAATAGTATTATATTCAGAATATAAATAATCTTATAAGAGATATATTTAATTAACCAGTTTACCCCATTTTTTTTAAATAGCTTTTAAATAAAATGTTTACACCATTTTTAAATACTTGTTGTTAATTACCTTATAAACAATTTTTAGTGCTTATACCACTAATGTCTTTTTTGTAATCACATAAACATGTGTTTATGTTGTCATAGACAGAGAAAAATTAATGAATAACACTAAGCTTTTATGCAGCCATCCTTTGTATATGGAATAGAGCAATGCATTTGACATTTTCACTGTTAGTTTTTTGTATGTATATGTATATTACGCAGTATCTTTACCATTTAATCTAAATTGAAGTATCTGTTTATAATATCAAAATAACAGTTTTTTACTAAATGCATATGAAATTATGTACGGTTCTTAAAAAAAAAAACATAATTTTAACATTTTTGTCTGTCTGTTTGTTCTGGCTTATCCCTGAAACCGCTGGATAGATTTTGACACGACTTTCACTGACAGATAGCTGATGTTATGAGGAGTAACTTAAGACTATCTTTATTTTAGAAAAAGAATTAGGGTTCTGCCAAAAAAAAATTAAAACGTACCTAGGGAGGCCGAACGCCCGGCCGAAGCGAGAGTAAAGCACTAGTGCTAATTAAAATTGTAAATCGATATTCATAATTCTCTTCAAAATTCTCCTTAGGATGCATTCAATGTACATTTTTAGTTAAAAAGCATTTAATAACGTAATCCTTCGGCCACCTGAGCGTCGTAGTTGGTAAGTGATCCTGCGAGTTGCGAAGCCCCTTTAAGACTGGGGAGATTCCATTACGTTTTAGTGGGTAGTAACTGAGTACTGGTTTTAAAGAAACGGCGGGAACCAAAACTCAAAAAAAAATCCGCGAAATAATTTGAAAAGATAGTTTTTTTTTTAAATGTCAAATACTCGCGTAGGTTAGTTACTAAGAAATTATTATAAGTAGGTTAGTTTACTAAGAAATTATTATAAATACTGGTTTTTCTAGTAGGTTAGTCTCCACATAAAGAACTGTTTATGTGTACTCGATATGCGTAAATGCATTTCACAACAAGACATTGACTTTTTTCGTATCCATAAAAATATTATCTATAAATAAATAAATGAATTAAATTAAAGCCAATTAATCGTCGTACGACATGTTGCGAAATACGATTTCTCGAGATTTTTTGTGACATTTGTTGGAAAAAAAAATCCACGTAAATGTAACTAAGTCACTATTACACCTCTTTTATATTTTATTCCAAAATCAAATGACAAAGCGACACATTATTGACACAGAAAAACTGTATAGCAGCGAACAGATATTTACAAAAACATTGAAAAATTATATTAGAACTTCGGAAATATGGCAAATGAGGCGGAAGAGACTGTACGTAAACTATCTATGCATAAAGGAGTAGTTGGTGTGATAGTTGTTAATGGGGAAGGCATTCCTATAAAAACAACATTAGATAACCATGTATCAGTCCAATACGCGGGTTTGATGAGTGCTCTAGTAGACAAAGCTAAGGCTGTAGTAAGAGATCTTGATCCTACAAATGATTTGACATTTCTACGTATACGAAGCAAGAAAAGTGAAGTAATGGTAGCACCAGATAAAGATTTTATACTAATTGTGGTTCAAAGTCCAGCTGACTGACGAAGGCTTTTGGCTTTAGGCCACCTATATCTTTTCATATTGTTACTGTTTTACCGCTATTGGTTAATTAAGTTACTTTATAATATTGAATAATATTAAGATCTCGTTTATGGGAACTTTGATTAGTCTTAAATCTTAATAAATAATAAATTATTGTTTCATGAATAATAAACTGATATTTATTTATAGTTTGTACATGTATTTCGCCATTTGATGAATAAATTTATTTTAATGCAATTACAAGAGAAATTACCTACTGTGTTGTTATAATTTAGAGATATCATAATAAAACCACAAATATAGGAAACATTTTTATTAATTGTCACTAAACAATGGAATGAATCACTTAAATTAGTTCCCAAAATTATTTCCATAACCGCGGCCTCGATTACCAAAACCACCTCTACCTCTTAATCCTCCACCGTTTCCGAATCCTCTTCTATTTGCAAATCCACCTCTACTAGCAAAGCCACCTTGATTAGCGAATCCGCCTCGACTGCCGAATCCGCCTTGACTACCAAATCCGCCCCGATTACCGAATCCGCCTTGATTACCAAATCCGCCTTGATTACCGAATCCGCCTCTCGGACCATTGGTTCCCCATCCTCTGAAGTTACCTCGCTTAGGCCCGTCAGGTCGGAAGGAAAACGTTGGTGCTTCACGCTGTATTCCGTAGTCGCCCGCGTCTATTACGCATAGTGCTTTAACGCAATCGAGTACCTGGAATTAAAAACAAATAATGAAAGAATTTTTTCTTGCTATTTTTCAATAATAATTAATATATCGGAGACAGTCTAAGGCCTACCTATAGTTAGAATAATACCTACATTAGTCTCGAAATTTTAATAAAATAAGTATAATCGCAAGAAAAAAAAAATTCTTTTGTGATAAATACAAATGTACAGTTTTTGGATTTTTCCCTTTATTTGTGCTATAAGAAGAAGTACCCTATAGGTTTTGATTCCCTTGGGAATGCCATAATGTACGGCTTACACTGCCGTATCTATTGATTGCGTTAACTTAGAAGTTTGATTGTTTTAAGGATTTGCAGACCTGAGTATTCGACTTCAATCATAACTTGATACCTCTACGCATTCAGACAGACACACAGACAACGAAGTGATCCTATAAGGGTTCCTATTTTCTTTTCTAGGTACGAAATCCTACAAATGATCTTTAAGAAAGCAACATCTATAACCTTCTGTTCGTCGGGAGAGAAGGTCAAAGCACTGTCTGGTTCACCGGCAGCTCTTTCTACTATCTTCTCTATAGCCGGTCGTAGGGCCGTCACTAGCGCGGCGGTGCGCGGCGACATGTCGAAGTTGAGCCAGTTGTCTAGACGTACTACGTTGTCGATCTGTAGGAGAGTTAGAGTTAATTGTTTGATTAAAAGGTTCAACAATGCTTTCTTAGATTTACGCAAATATTTGATATCTATACATATAATAAAACAGTAACTTAGCGAAATCGATAGGATTTCACACAAAAGGTACTGAACCGATTTTAACTAATTTTTTTGTGATAATAACTTTATTACTTGGGTCAACATTTAGGATACCATTAACTTCAGGAAAATCTTACATTCCCACGGTAAAACACAATAATTGGTTCTATTAGTAGGGCAGCCCAAGAGGGGATTTTGGGATTTACTCAAGTGCGGCAGATTAACATAAGGGGGGATACTTTGCACTCTGTTGAGTACCTCCACCATAATATAAGTCCTCTATACGAGTATAAGGCCGCGCGTCTAGTGCAGCCGATCAAAATATCTAAAAATATTTTGATAAAGTAGAATTACTTGAAATCGTCAGATTAAGGTATGGTGGGCTAATTAAGTCCTGAAAAGTGTGCAAATCAATAATCTGCCGATTTCCAAAAGCCGAATCGACATTAAGTTTATGTACGAAGTTCGTAATTCAGGATAAACTGAAAGTGCGTTACAATTTTTACATTTACGTAACAATTTTTGCACAAACTGATAAATGAAGACAACATCCGCGGGGTCAGATAACTTATGTTGTTTGTAAAAATTTATTTGAAACGCAAGGTCAAGGTTTTTAGGATATAGACCGCATAATAATATCATATTAAAGGTATAGACCGCATAATAATATCATATTACGAGTATATTTTTTGAAACCAAAATTATATTTCATTAATCACTTAGACACTACATATTATAAAATAAAGTCCCCCGCAGCATCTCTTTGCATGTAGAGAGAAAAACATATCGCTTCTCATTAGTTCTCTACTAGTGACTTACCCTTGCTTCGCTCGGGTGTGCCTCTAGGTACGTGCACATAGCGTTGCTACAGTTTAGTAGGAAGATCATTTTCAGAGGAATAATTTTGTAATACATTGTTATCATATAACTTTATTAGTTTACGCAGCGCACGCCAATAAATCTCCCAGTCGGCATGATTTTCTCCGACATCTTCAACAATCATCGTCATATTTAAGCCAATTTACACAAAACCTTAATGAATTATACACCTAAACCTTCCTCATGAATCACTCCATTCTATTGGTGAAAACCGTATGAAAATCAGTTCGGTAGTTTTTAAGTCGCATTCAGACAGACAGACAGACGTGGCGGGGGACTTTATTTTATAATATATAGCGATAGGAAGGGATATTATTGGTCTAAAGATCCGAAGTAAGTTCGTCTTCGCTTATCTACTTACGAGATAAAGAGTATATTATATAAATATAATACATATAACATGGGTTGTTTTAATAAAATATGGTCAATGGCCTTCTTACTACGAAATGATGTTATAATGATTAAACATTTTTCATTTACCGCATGACAGTATACCCTGTTGAAAAACTCCAATAGGATCCCATCAAAAGCGACAAAAGCCACATAGAAACCTGTAAATATTTATATTTTTCTATGTGGCTTTTGTCGCTTTTGATGGGATCCTATTAGTTTTTAAACAGGGTAGGCAGGTATATCGAGAAAAGGTTGCTCATTATATCCATCTCGAAAATTGCTATATCCATTCGAACTTAAATGTGTTATGTTACTGCGTAAAGCTATAGCAGACAAACACGCAAATTTACTTACAGATTTTTATAAATTATAATATTTATGGGATAATATATAGACAAAATTGATATAGGTACAGCATCTTTTCATCTTACTAATATTATAAATGTGAAAGTTTAGATGTTTGGATGTTTGTTACTCAATCTCTGATTCTCTCTCTGATTTGGATGAAATTTGGCACAGATATAGATTATAGTCTGGAATAGTGCATAGGATACTTCTTATCCCGGAAAAATGTACGGTTCCCGTGGGATAGTTTTGTTTTTGTTTTTCCGCTAGTTTAACATATTTTTGTGACTCAGTAATGGAAACAATAAAACTAACGGTATGGTTATTTAAACTATAATGGCTTAACATTATGACTAAAATATTAACTAACTTTAGTTAATAAAACCAAATTTATTCGCTTATCACTAAATGTTTATTATATGATCATGATTTCATAAATCACTCAGTTTATTTACGCAGATTTGTACGGCTCTTAAAAATAAGCGTGGAATCGAACCTGCAACTTTCATCATTGCTAGCTAAGCTAAGCTTTAAAACAAAAAATAATCAAAAATCTATTCTTCAATCGTTTTCCTTATCCGAAAACGCTTTTAATTAAAGAAGTTATTATTATGAAAATTAATTATAATAATTGAGATATTTTCGAAAAACAAAACCGAATTCCGATATGAAATAAGTCCCGTAGCACAGTTTCAAAAGGAATCCCCGTATCTTTAAACGCTCCGGGTTTAACCGGAGATGACTTTACTAGCACCAACTTATCGTGCTGTTACAAATTACAGTAAATAATAAATACACTCTTAACTACAACGCAATAGAGTTCAAATTAACATCGTATAGTTTTGTCAACTGTAAATATAAGTTAGTCTATTCACACAACTGGGTATATAAGGGAACTATATTGCAAGGAGCAGTATACCTTCAGAGTCATTTGAATCTCATTGATTACTTCGAGAAAACCAGCTTTACTGAACTAAAAATGAATTTTGCAAAGATTTTCTTCTTTTTCGTCGCCTGCATTTTGGCTTTGAGCACAGTTTCTGGAGCTCCTAGCCCCAAGTGGAAGCTTTTTAAAAAAATTGTAAGTATATTATTATCTTTTTTTTTATATTTATATAGCTAATATTAAATGTTGTCAAGTATAATATTTTCTTAGATTTACGCGAATATTTACATTTTAAATAAAACTATCTTTTCTGTTTTTTTCTTTTTTTTAATAATATCAACGCTAAATAAAAGTTTTCAAAAAAAATTGTAATAATTATAATAATAACAGATAAAATTAAATAAACAATAATTCTGTATTCAATTATAAAACTTATTAAAATTAAAATTAACAAATACTGTAAAGTACTTTTTTGAGCCGTTTTTGTATTTTTGAATTCATTTTCTTCAAAATGAATTCAAAAATGGTCACGAGACGGGTATATACCCAATGGTCACCATGATTGCTGTAAAGCATTCGAAGCGTCGGGAACCAAAAGTCAAAATAAATCCGCGAACAAAACCGAAAAGATAGTTTTATTTTAGAAATTCAATGATTTCGGCACGCGCACTTTGATTTTATGACTTATTATTAGATATTTTTAGTTTTTTTAAGCTTTTGGGAATAGGGTCGCAGTAATATTCAGACCAGGATATTTTTTCTTTATTAAATAAAAAATATTCCAAATTAAAGCTTATTGTCCAGAGAAGGCGCTTTGCATGGTTCACTCCGTGAATGGAGTATAGACATTATTATAAAACTGATATTTATGAATCAAACTAATTTAACGCGGGTGAAACCGCGGGGCACAGCTAGTTAATTATATATATATATTTTAATTTCCAGGAAAAAATCGGAAGAAACGTCCGCAATGGTCTCATCAAAGCTGGACCTGCAGTACAAGTCGTCGGTCAAGCAGCCGTCATCGCTAAGGGCTAAACACTATAAACATAAACCAAAGTCGTATTCTTAAATTATATACTAGTCATAAAATAAAATTATAATAAATATATTATTTATAATAAATTCAATATTTTTATATATTTTTTTATCTTATTTTCTATCATTATTAAATCCCTAATAATATTACACCGTATCATATATTTAAGGGCGGTCCCTCACCGCTTTGCATTCGCCTGTAATTTAACAGTTCAGATTCGAGTATTACGTAAGTGAGGAAGGAAGAACTGAGCATTACAATGCGCAACATGTACCTACCTAATGATACAATATGTAACATCGTGATACAACGCGTGTGTAACGCATCTGTACTTGTTTGATTGTTTGTTCGTTTCTTTTTCTTTTTTTTACGTAAATAACATGAGCGAATCAATATTACCGCGCCCAATATGACCGCTTCGTCCGATATTGTAAAAACAACTGATTTGACTGTAGGCGAATACTAAAAATCGATTCTAAATTGTTACGTTACAGGTAAATGCTCGTCAGTCAGTGAGGCAATGCTGTAACGTAATGCGCAACATTGAATCTTAAATTGTTACATTACAGGCGAATGCTCCCGGTGAGGGACCGCCTTAAGAGATACATCAAAACAATATGCCAAGAAATTTTAGGTCTTAAAGAGGGCTACAGAAAAGTCTGCCATAGTATGTATTTAGTCCATCTCCTAACGTACACTCACTGTAACTAATCTTATTACTTGAAGAAAGGATGTTTCAAGCAGCTCATTCCAGAAAGATCCAGAATAAAACAGCATCTGTACAACATGTTGTAGTCAGTAAATCCGCATACCCACTCCACCTCTCTGCTAGCGAACAGCAGCAGGTACAGTGACACCACCAACGCGAAGAGGGGAAGTTTCAAGCAGTTTATTCCAGAAAGATCCAAAACATAACAGCATCTAGACAACATTAACAGCATCTATCAACATGTACAAGTCAGCAAATCTACTTACCCACTCCACTTTCCTGCTGACGAACAGCAGCAGGTGCAACGACGCCACAATCACAAAGAGGAGATGTTTCAAGGAATTTATTCTAGAAAGATCCAAAAACAAAACAGCCTAAACTGTCTAAATGGACATGACAAACTAACAGCTGACAATACTAAGCCTGCACAGTGCACACCCACATCACCTACCTTCTGGTGAATAGTAGAGGGTGCACCTTCTCCAGTTACACGAAGAGGAGATGGCTCAAGTGGTTCATTCTAGAAAGATTTAAAACAAAACATCTATAATCATATAGTAGTCAGTAAGTCCACATACCCACTCCACCTTCCTGCTGGCGAACAGCAGCAGATGCAGCGGCGCCACCATGCTGGTCTGCTTGCAGCTGATGGCGCGCGTGCGCACCTTCTCCCCGAACACGAACAGCGGCGACGGGAACCGCTGCTCCTGGTTCGAGCAGTTCACTGATGTTTTGTGGATGAGAGCGGGCTTGCCTTCCGTTGTCAGTACCTGGATTTGGAGTATCAAAATACATATTTTTAAGAGGCGATTACAAAAATATACACAACTTATATGTTTTAAAATAATTTAGCATTAGAAATTGTTAAATAAAAGTGTGTAACTGACCGAAACTAAAAAGCTGTAAATAAAATTATAAAAAAATAAAGATTGCGTGTAGGAATGTGTACACGCGCAAGGAGTAAAACTTCTGTAGGTTATCGGTACTCTATATGAAATTCAATTTATGTTTTAAATCATATTATATTTACAGAATATCATTTAAGGAAAGAATATAATATTATATATCATTTGTCAGACAATAACAACAGTTACCATGGCAACAAACGTACGTACATTTTTTCGTAACGCATTCACCAGCTTACCCCCCAAGTCAAGCGTGCGTAAAGTTTTATTTCAAAAATAATTAACAAAAATAAAAAAACCCGACTGCGTAAAAAGCGAACTAAAAGGATGAGAATAAATCGACGAAGAAACATAGTATTATGCAGTCAGAGACATATGTATGTACATTTTACATGTTTTATACTATTTTATACTATTTATTTTTTATTTATTTATATGTTAAATATATCCCTTAAGCACTGTTATAGGTCTGATAGACTCCCACACCGAAAAGAAACACTTGCTGTTTAGCTCTATTTCGCGGAATCGTGTCGTGTGTTTTAGTACCTTCAAGTTAGTTAGTGAGCCACAAGCTGTGAAGAGAAGAAGTCGCTTCGTTCGCTTTTGAGGTCAGTAGCAAAGATTGAAAATTTTTTGGAGGTCTCACAGACCTATAACAGTAGATACGGGAGTTTCTTGAGCAACATAAATTTTGTTTTTAGGGCAGATTCTCAACAACCAAGCACTTCACGTTCACTGCGACCTTGTGCATTAAACGTGTCAGTTCCTGCTATGCTTTCAATGTTAGAGGAATGACTTTTAAACAAGGAAGACTGCGATTTTAGTGATAATTCGGATGCTGACTTAAACTTCGTTATGGAAGTCACAAGTTCGCCTTTCGATCCCGAATTTACCAGAAGTAAAGGAGGTGTTAATGCTATTGATATGTTCCAAGATGATTTGCAAACGAAGATGACGACGTTAGCTCTTTACTATTTTCTATCGTATTCTGAATATAGCCTCTACCAGTGGATACGTTTTTTCAGGAGAAACATACAAAAAATCAAAACTTATAAACATGTTGCAAAAGGGTTGGCCTTAAAGCATTTGGAAAGCATATTGACTAATCGTTACATCACTGAAAATACCAAGATGACTATTATTGAACAAGCCTAGATAGATCCAAAATGTCAATGCAGAAAGTGAAAAGCTAACCAAAAGAAAATACTGCAGTGTTTGTGATTATAAAATACAAAATATGTACGCACATTTTGCAAAAATACCAATTTTTTGTCTTGCTCTAAGCCAGAATGTGTAAATTGCATTCCTAAAAATTAACCAAACTTTAAGCAATTACAATATTTTTTTGTGATCTCAAAAATTAAACAATTGAACCTTAATTACAAAGATTAATCATAGAAGAGTATAATTTTGTTGATTTAAGAAAGAATTTTTAGTTTTTTTTAATGTTATAATTTTTTATAACAAAATGAGTGCCTTAAAATGATGTTCATACAATAAGTTGCTAAAAAACTATTAATCGGTGTTTGAATGTTATATAATTTATGTTAAAATGTTGGTATGTGACAGTTAATATGTTTAATACATAATTGATTACGAAATTGATAGCTTTTTAAAAGAAAATCACCCAATTTATGTTTGGGAGTCTGGGAGACCTATAACAGTAGTAATGGTATAAAAACATATAACAGTGCTTAAGGGATATATATATATATATATATATATATATATATATATATATATATAAAATAATCCCAGTAAGGTTATCCATCGGCCATCAGCTTACTGAATACTTTGTTATTAATAACTTTGCATTAAATAAGCAAATGGAAAAAGGTTGACCATTCCATTGGATCTTAGATTAAGTTATTCTAATTGTAATAAAGTTTTATGTGTCTAGATTTGCTTTTTTTTCTTATCTCTTCTATATTATTAAAATCTTTAAAATCTTCATAATTGTGAAAACGGACACATGGATATGCAAGTTCTGTTGGCTTATGCATAATTGTGCTGTATTTTATTTATTTAACTGAAATGATTTCTTGCAAAAGATGTAATAACCACTAGAAAACCTTATTAATATGTATATATATATATGACGAAGGAGGATTTAGTTACCTTTTTCTGCAAGAACGAGAAACCTTATTGTCTAAAGTCACTATGTTATTTAGTTTACTTTTTATTGCTTTTAAAGTGATTTTGAATTTAGAGCAGAGATTTAGTCTCGAGCGGGGTCGAGACGCCATCACGACATTCATGGTGAGATATTCATTGTAGATGCGTGGTTTAGTAACGTTGGTTGATCGTAATATGCTTTGATATTGAATGTGGATAGTCTGATTGGTGACTATGAACCCGCTAGCTCGCTAAATTATTAGAGTTATCGTTTCAATTTTATAACATTGTGATTTCCCTGATTAAATTGTGTGTTTATTCATTGAATACTTTATTATTTGAGCCCTGACAACGCCCACAAGATCAGTAACCACTAAAGATGATGACCGTAGTATAAAGATAACGCGTCATATATATATATATATATATATATATATATATATATATATATATATATATATATATATATATATATATATATTTGTGACAGTATTGGTATACCACAATTAAACAGAGAAAATACAAAAGAATGTTTCCTATAATATAATGATTTTTTAGAATTACATCATTATAAGTATGTACATTGTACATACCTATAAAAAAATGACTTTAAAAATGTATAAGATTATTTTTAATTCAAAATACAAATCTATTGAATAATTTAGCCATTTACCTTACGTTTCCCCTGATGCAAGCACACGTTAGGATACAAGCCCATACATAGCAACGCTATGACCAGGTCCAGCACCGGGTCGGGGACATTGGGGTTCCATCGTTGCGGGATACAACACTCTTCTGGGAAACCTATTGCTGTTGTTAATATGTCTGAAATAACAAAAATATTCCATTAAAAATAATATCCTCTCGAGCGATTACAATTAATTTTGATCTTATTATTTTCCAAACATTTATATTTTCTATCACGTGTACCACTTTTTGTACCAACGACTGCTCTGTACAATATTCATATAACATATTACTCGGTTTCAATAATTTAATAAAGTAAATCAAAAAACCAATTTCTTTATAACTGACTAGCGACTCCCCCTTCCCTCGGGTTCGTCCTTAGGTTGATTCCCATACAAACTTTCATCCCCATTTTCGCCACCTTAAGGAATGAATTCCCGAATAAAAACTATCCTATGTCCTTCCCAGGGTCTCAAACTATCTTCTATTCATCTACATCGATCCACTAGTTTTTGAGTTTATTCGTTACAAACATACAAAAATACAAATCTTTCCTATTTGTAATAGTAGTGTAGACAAAACAAAACACAAAAAAAAAACAACAAACAACATACTGATGAGTTGGTACTTCGCCTCGTAGGTAACACGCAGAGTGGTTTGCTGCACGCCCTTCCACTCGCACCACTGCATCTCCGCGTCCTCGCCCTTCGCACGTTCTCGCTCCCACATCTATGAATGGTTGATAATTAAATAATTACTTTTTAATATAAAAGTGTTGGAGGTCATCAATAAAACACGAACATGTTCCATGCATTCTTATATTCAGTACTTTTATAATCGTCAGTACGTTTGTCCGTATAAAGCTACCACCGGCTCGGAAAATAGTGCTGCTGAGAAGAGCCGGCAAGAAACTCAACAGTTAATCTTTTAAATAATGAGATCCATAATTTTTTACAATCAACATTTTCAGTTTTCCAAAAATCTATGACTAGTCCCTACAGGATGGTACGAGAGCTGTCAATCGCGGGGAAAAACAAAAGAATCTCCGCGTTCTTTTTATTTTTTTAAATATTTTCTTGTCGGCCAATATCATATAACCACATGCCATAGACATACATAAATCATTACAAATTAATCAAATATATTATTTTCCATTAAAACGCTCAAATATAAAAGTGCAACCTTACAAAAGATAATAAATAAATACCTTTGAAGTATAAGATGTTCGTTAAAAAAAAATCATGAATATTTTTATCGGGCACATAAAAAATATTAACTTTCTCCTTCAAAATGCCGTCTCAAACGTATCGATATCTCATTAGTAAAATTTTTACAGCTATTATTTATAAAACATAAAAATGACATTTCTTGAAAGTCTAAATTCGGATATGCGGAAACGGGCGGATATAAAAATCAAATAAGCGTAAATTTTGTTCTTTGGGATCCTAAGAAACACTGCCTCAAAGTTAGAGCAAAATCTACCTAGTACACTCCCGGAAATATTTAGTAAGAGGAAGAGACTGCTGAACTTCAAGAATAACACGAATTGAAATTCCCCCACACGCAAAATAGGCGCATAGTCGTCGAGTTGCGGAGACTAGCCCGAACATACCATACCATACCATAGAGCAAAATCTAAAATTAGTTGACTTTGTCAAACAGACGATTTTATATGGAATGACTCATGCTAGTGAAAGTCGGGTCAAAATCAGTCCAGCCGTTTCGGAGATTAGCCGGAACAAACAGACAGATAGACAAATTAAAAAAAAATATGTTTTTCTTATAAGTACCGTATATAATTCCATATGCATTACAAACAGACACTTCAATTTTATTTATCTGTAAAGAATACAATACCTGAAAAGCATTCAACATAGCGACATGATCTGAAGCGCGCTCGCCCGCCAGCGCCCGTTGGTGGCCGCTGAGCCTCCGTCTGCCTTCTATAGTGAATATCTCTGGGAATGTCGTGGAGTTTGCTGCCATAGTTGTTAGAGCGTCCCCTACGCCCATGACGAAGCCTAGTACCATCATTTTACCGAGGCGGGGTTCTGGAAATACGTTTAAATGTAAATACATATATAAGATAGCTATAGGTCTTTGCTTTTCCACACCCTGTGATGGTGGGGAGGGGAGTGGGTAGAGGGAGGGGGAAAGGAAGGAGGAGGATGAGGTGGGGGAGGAGGAGGAGGGGGAGGGAGAGGAGGAGGGGGCGAGAGCGTTGTTTAGTGCGTAAGCGATCCTGCGACGCCCCAATAAGGCGGGGGAGGTTCCGTTGGGTTTTCTGTATGCAGGTGGTATACGTAAATGCATTTCCCAACATTAAAAAAGATCTTTATTGATTTCTAAGCTACTTAAGGTTATTGGGGCTAAAAGAAACTATTTTTTAGAGAAGTTGTGTCTTGGAATTATTGGTTAATGCTATCAACTGTATATAACCATATACCTCTCGAATTAAAGGGAGGCCCATACCCAGCAGTAGGACGTTAAAAAGGGAATACATTCGAGATCAGTTTGACATTAATTATAAACTTGAATTACCAGAAAATCATAACAAACAAAGAGGCTCACCTATAGGCAGTTTAGCGAGTATAGTTCCTAATGGTGTGAGTGAGTCGTTGTTGTCCAAACAGCCAAGCTCCCGCAGAAGTGCTTCGGCTTCGATGACTGCGTCTAGTGGAGGAGGTTCAGGCGCTTTGGAGAGGAAGTGACCGATGTTACCGAGACGCAGGAGTTTTATGCTGAAAAATATACATACATTTAGTGATATGTTTAGATATACATGACATAAGGTTATTGTGTGACAATTTGTAAAGTTACAAATAATGATAGACATAGGTAAAATCGTATAAATAACTAGCGACTCACCCTCACTCCGCGTTTTAACGGTTAGTATAAATTTCTCAGACATGAGATATTTTCCCGCAGTAAAAAGTGTCGTATATGTTGACCAGGATAATCAACTATCATCATACCAAATTTCATCAAAATCTGTCCAGTTGTTTTCTCGTGATGCCTTACCCAGACAGATGGACAAAAATTCTAAAAATTATAGATTCGGCCTATGTATCTATAATAATTAGACTTGCAACGAATAGTATATTCGGCCATACGCCGAATACCGAATATTCGGTGGGCTTTCAGGCCGAATAGCCGAATATTAGGCAAAAGTATTCGGCCAGCGCGTGGTGGGAAAACTTGTATCTACGTGTTTGTTTTTTGTTTGGCGCCAGAAAGTAGTATTTATTTAGAGTGTCTTTTCTCTGAATCTGGGATTGTCTAGGAGAAAACTACTGCCTGAAAATGCAGAAAAAATAGTCTTTTCGCATAATAATCTTCCACTTCTAAATTTTAATTATGATAATGCATAATAAAGAAGGTGTTTATGTATGTACCTATGACTACTTTAATGATTATAAAAAATATATATTATTATAAATTAAAACAATATTTTTATTTGACCAATAGGAAATATGCATGATTTTTTTTTTCATTATTTATACAATCATACATCGTTATATAATTGTAAAAAAAATATCCAGTTCCAAAAAACTAAAACTTAGTATAAAAAATATTAAAATACACCGATACGGATACTTTAGACGCTCGCCATTTCGCGCGCTTGGTGTGACGTCACAGTATAATATACACAGAAATGACGACTTAATTAGTAAGCGACAACATCGCTAATCGCTCTGTTATGATATACACTGACGTCATATTCGGTCTGACCAATGGCGTTGCGTTTCAACTACATTGAATTTCCCACCTGTTTTTTAAACTTTTTAATAAATATTTTCTTAGTCAAAAAAATCTACATTAAAAAAATGTGAATATAGGCTTAATTCAAAAGCAATCAAGATTATAAAAAAATATTTCACCTTTCATTACATCACACGCATAATCCCTATTATTATCTGATTACAACAAAACATATAACTTAAGTATTCGGTATTCGGCCGAATAGTATGTAGATATTCGGTATTCGGCCGAATAGCATAAAGGTAGCCGAATAGGCCGAATACCGAATAGTAGCCGAATATTCGTTGCAAGTTTAATAATAATGACTATTTTAATAAGATTTTTCAAAAAATATTTAATGTATAGATTCGACTCTGTTATAATTTTATTATATGTATAGATGATAAATACTCTTGCTTATTTAATGAAATAATTTTAAAAAATGTATACTATTATTGTTATTATTACGATATTTACATTTTTTTTTTTTATATAGTAAGAATTCAACATTTTCAAATTGTAAAATTACATCAACCATAATTAGAATTATTTGCTAGCATATCCGGGCTAACATATCGGGGCTAAACTATCCGTGTTAACATATCCGGGCTAACATATTGGTGCTAAAGTGTCCGTGTCAACATATCCGGGCTAACATATCGGTACTAAAATATCCGTGTCAACATATCCGGGATAAAATATCGGGGCTAAAATACCCGGGTTAACATATCACGCTAATGTTAGCGTGACCTAACCGTGAATGATAACCCGGGTATGTCACGCCATATATCATATAGTCATTTTCTATCCAATTTTCACTATAATATTGCAATTATTGCAATTTAAAAAAAAATTGAAAAAATAACATGTTACTTTTTTATCTTTACAGTGAAAATTGAGTAGAAAATGACTATATTCGTCAATTCTTGAATGTTTTCAAAGATAATTACGCGAAAAAAATGCATTCAAACCAAAAATTTAAATTAATTATTTTAAAAAAAAATCTGTGGGCCACCTCAAAATGTTGAGTAAAAAATTTTTTTTATTTCAGTAATTTTGTTTTTTTTTATAAGCTTCAAATTCTACTCCCAAGCTAAAAAAAAACAAAAATTGATTTTTTTTTCGCTCTACCCTAGCATATATATGTACATATATAGTTAGTATAGCGTATATATGTATAGAGTTGTATAATGTATATAGTTAGTTCACCTCAAAGCGAGCTCGTGCAGCGGCGTGCGGAACATCTCCGCCGTCTGGTGCTCGTCGAGGCGGTCGAAGCGCGCGCGCGAGCACAGCGTGAAGCACACGCCCGGCCGCACGCGGCCCGCTCTGCCTTTACGCTGTAATTATATGTATATTATTCATTTACATCCCCTATGTGGTAGCCCATTGGTAACCGATTGAAGCGGGTTCAAATCCCGGGTCTAGCACTCCTGATATTTTCATGTGCGAATCATTTCCAACATGATTACCACTTGACTTACAGGTGAATTAAAACATCGTGAGGAAACCTGTACGTCTGAGAGAACCTAGCAGACTATGGCCTATAGTCTAACGTGGTAGACTATGGCCTGATCCCCCTCGTATTGAAGATAGGCCCATCCCCAGCAGTAGGACGATAAAAACGGCTGAATACTTAATAGGTGTGTCAGATATCTATTAGGTGGTGAGTAATCCCAAAAGAGGGTAAGCTTTATACAACCACCAGAGTATAAAAATTAATATAGTAGGCGAACGACCATCGATTTTAAATTGGATAATCAGAAAGGCAGACGTCTTAATGAAAAAAATAGCTAATTCTTATTTTATTATGGCGAAAGTATATATATACCTTGTATGTATAAGTATGTATAAACCTTTTTAATAATTTCTTTATTTAACAGAGTTTATCAAATTTCTTCTTACTTTATTTAAAAATCGGTTTAACCATAGCTGCTGTCAAAACCTATGACTTAACATGTTGAAGGACAAAAAATGCTCTTCTTATGCCAAAATCAAACAGTACAAAATATATACATACATAAAAAGTTTCTGTAAACTTTATTGAGTTAAAAATGAACCTGGTGTTTACAAAGTAATTTAAAAAAAATATACCTGTTCTAGATTAGTCCGACTCGCCCAAACCGTGGCGTATGACGTCATATTGTTGTGAGATGTGAATAACTTAATTTTGGCTTTGCATGAATCTATTACGTATACCACATCGTTGATCGTAATCGACGTCTCCGCTATATTTGTTGATAAGATGATCTGCAAAAGACAGTCGGACAGATTATTAACTATGTATTAATGTACCATAAAAGAAGTTGACCACTTTTGGACACCATATCGACCATGTTAGTACAGCGTTTTGGAAAATAATTAACTCGGGGTGGATCTCCGTTGAATCTCCATGAATTAAAATGTATTCATAAAAGTTTATAATAAAATACAATATTCTGTCAATACTTGTTTTATTTTCTGTCCGATCCACATGTGTACACCTACCTATACATATACAGGTGGTATGTATGAATATATATCCAACCTATATGTATATAGGCGTAAATACATTTCCTAAAAGGCCTTTAACATCCACAAATATATTCACACGAATCAGAACCGGACGAATTACTCATTGCATCAATCACGACAAAAAAAAACACAAAATTTCTCCATTTTTAAAATGTGAATAATTAAACATTACTAACTATACCTTAGTGAGTCCAGGCGGGGGTGTTATGAAGACTTTCTTCTGATCATCCCTCGGGATTTGACTGTGCAGCGGTAAGATGACGTATTTGTCGCTATTACCAAATATTTTGCTTTGCGACAAATGTTTCATTAGCGCAAATATGAGGTTCCACCCCGGCAGGAACACTAACACTGCTCCCTCATTGCCTAAATTCTCTATGTATAGGAGGATTGCTTCAATTAACTCGAAACTTAGCTGGAAATAAAATATTTTATTTAATATATAAATATATATAATTACATTAATTTAAGACATTGGTAGCCCAGTATTAACACGCTAGCTTGGGAAACTGAGCGAAACGGGTTCAAATCTCGGGTCTCGCACCTCTGATATTTTCATTTGCGAATCATTTCTAATATGATTACCACTTGTCTTACGGTGAATGAAAACATCGTGAGGAAATCTGCATGTTTAGAGAAAGCATAGCAAGTTTTCAAAAGACATGCTCAGTCCGCCAAACTGCACTCAGCCAGCGTGGTGGACTATGGCCTGATCCATTGAAGGGAAGCCCGTGCCCAACAGTAGGATGTCAAAAAGGGCTGAATACATTAAATTACAGATTCAAAGTGTAACAATTTTAGTAATTGGTGATTTATTTACCATACCATAAATATATATAACATAATACTATATACCTACTTATATATTATATAACATGAAATATCTAAGAAATTCAATAAATACCACTAGACGAATACTATAATAAATGAACCTACATCTTTTTCAGACAATTTCGACATGGCTTCCATGGTTTTTGGTGAATAATTGTCTCCCAATCCCGCGTTCATATTTAAATCTTCCTCTTCATCAACACCCAAACCTAAACAAAAAAATATAAAAGTTATTAATATATTATTTAAATTGTAAAAGATGTAATTGTATAATTTATATTTAATAAGGATGAAGGAATCAGGCGAGAAAATAGGTACAATAATTTTATCCTGAGAAAGGAAATCTTAATCTACTTTTAAAGAACTCTCACTAACGGGTAGAGAATTTGGTCAAAAAATAATTAATAACCTACGGAATATAAAAGTTTTCTCAATGTTTTATATGATACTAGCGATAAAAACAAATTTATCCCACGGGAACCATATATTTTTCCGGCATAAAAAGTAACCTATGTGCTATTCCAAATTTAAATCTATCTCTGTGCCAAATTTCATCCAGATCCGTTCAGCTGTTCTGTCATGAAAGAGTAACAATCAACAACAAATCAAACAAACCATCCATCCTCACAAACTTTCACATTTATAATATTAATATGGATTGCAGGTAGTGGTAGCCCAGTGGTAACGGGCTCGCTTGGGAAACCGTGTGAAGTGGGTTCAAATCCGGGTCTCGCACCTCTGATATTTTCATGTACGAATCATTTCCAACATGATTACCACTTGTCTTACGGTGAAGGAACACATCGTGAGGAAACCTGCGTGTCTGAGAGAACCTAGCAAGTTTTCGAAAGATGTGCAGTCCACCAATTGGCCAGCGTGGTGGAATATGGCCTAATCCCCCTCGTATTTAAGGGAGGCCCAAGCAGTGGAAAGTTAAAAGGGGCTGAATACATACACTATGTATGTATGTATACTCTTAAAACAGCCCAATGTCCATCACGTAAATTTATTCGTAATTATTCGCAATAAATTCATCATCATCCTCATCATTACTACTGGCTTTCTATCCCGAAGACTTTCTTTTCCCATAGTCTAACAAGATCGAAATAGGTAGGCTTCCCGCGGGATAGAAGATAAATTTTGTCGAATTACAATGATACGTGTGCATAGAAATGAAGTGAGGGTAGATCAATAATAAAAATTGGGAACATATTATTTGCAATATATCACATTCCATAACAAAATAACATGCAAAATTTTTTCATTCTAAAAGTGTGAATATTCAGTCATTACTAGCTAGTACTAAAACTAGAACTAGTAAAAAATTGTTTTTCAGAAAAGACACCTATATAAATAAAGTTAAAGAACAAAGCTTTACGTGAATACAAAATTTGATCCAAATCGTTAGAGCCGTTTCCAAGATACACGAAATAAATTTATATATACAACGTATATATATACAAGAATGGCTCATTTAATACTATAAGATAAGATAAGATATAATAGTAAGTTCGGGCAGGTGTGTAATGAATTTTCTTTTTATTTTTTATTTTTTTTTATATGTTGGGACATTAACACACAGCACCATCTAGTTCCATGGTAAGTTACGAAGCTTATGTTATGGATACCAGATAGTTGATATACTACACATATATAAGTAGAAACATAGAGTACAAACATTTGTTCTCATCACACAAATTAATGCCCCCAGCGGGACTCGAACCCCCGATCGCTTGCACAGTAAGTAGAGTGGGTCACTATAAACTGAGCAAAACGTGTCGTTGAATTGTTTTATCTGTGCAGAGATGTGATGATTAAACTTATTGAAATTACAACTACCTTCGTCCTCATCGTCATCATCATCTCTACTGGCTTTCTTTCCGGACGACTTTCTCTTTCTAGAGTCGGGTGGAGGCATGAAGTTGGTGAGTTCTATGCAGTCTTCTAAGAAGTATTGCTTCACTGGGTATGTGCGTCCGGGGACCTTGAAGTATTAAATAAAGTGAAAAATATTAGTGCTGTTATATATTTTTAATATCTATTCATGTAATTACAGTTATTTTGGTGAAGACAAGGTTGCACCTGACATTAGTGAGCAATGCATCGCGTAGTTTTAGAAGCGGCGGACGGCAAGAGAAAGCTGGTCGAGCAGAACGACTTCGTTCACGTTGATATTTGCACGGATATATTGTCGGGTTAGCTCTGTATGTAGTACCTATTAAACCAATTAAGTACAGTCCACTCTTTGATTGATTCTCTATAGGGTAGTCAGTTTTCTCTATCACGTAGTATACATGGCACAGTCCCCATCAATTATTAATTAAATTGTTAATAAAAGGGCACTGTCTCCACCAATTATTAACTAAATTCTTAATAAAATCGCGTAAATTTATTAACTATATTCAAATAATTCATTAAAAAAAATTAAATACACGTTTCTCATATCTGTAATGTAAAAAAATAATAATCTGACATAAACTCAAAGATTTTACTATTAGCCATTAAAAAGTACCACTGGCAATAATTAAAAATTAGCTGTAGATTAAAATCGGCTTCCAAAACTCACTTACACTTAAAAGAGTAAATAAAAAGTTAAAATCAGAATCTATTTAAAATATACGATAATTTTAAACGTGATAAAATATTTTCACTACTTATTTTCATATTGAAATGATCCCAAACAAAATGTACCTAATAAAAAAAAATGCTGCAGTATTATATAAATATATACATACTTAATTACATACCTCTATAACTGGACAGTTTCCGAAATAGTTGACGAATAGTGTAGTATCCACCGTGGCCGACATAAGGATGATTCTTAGATCGGGATATGTATGAGCCATGTCCCTTAGCAGAATCAAAGCGAAATCGGTATCCGCGTCACGTTCGTGGACCTGGAAAAGACATTAATTAATTTGGATTATTTTCATCTATCACTAGTACTAGATATACAATCAGCACAAAAAACATCCTCACCGAATGAGCGCCCACTTGAACATTTGAATGCGCTTTTAATTTAATAGCAAACAACTGTAAGCATTGTACTTAAGGTTCAATTTACATTGTTGTATATTTATTTCAACTAGAAATTATCTAAACACAATTGGTGACAGTTTTAAGAGAACATTTGCATATCGGTTTAATTTAAAGAAAAATGTGAAAACTTATATAAAACAGTCACTAAATATTACAAGCTTAAGGAATTTCATACGTTTTTCATCAATAAGATGGAATATTATCAAGAAAGTTATGAGCTAAAATTTATAAGTATTTTGCGATAATAAGTTGTGTATATACCTACATATAAAATAATAATAAATACCAATACAAAAAAATAAAAATATTAACCTCGTCTACTAAAACATGGCTGACCCCTCTCAATCCGCCTTCAAGTTTCCGCAGCAACACTCCCACAGTGCAGAACAGTATGGACCCGTATGGACGTGGCAGCACCGACTCGAATCTCACTGAATATCTAAAAAAAAAAAAAACGATATAAAAGATTTAATTTAGCAATTTAAGAATTATATACGTAACAGTCTCCTAACCTCCATAAAGTCTAACTCTATCTAGAACAATTGTGCAGGACATGAGGATGAGGTGCATCAGACTGTCATATTTATTTTTATATAACAATCGAGATCCATCTTTAAGTAAGCTTTGCCTTGAAGGCCAATTTATATAGTAGCATAGTATAAAATCACACAATGATCTTGGCGAAAATGACATCGAATACACTGGTTGGTCAAAAAATACCAATTTTCCATATAGACTGTCTCCTGTCTAGACGCTTTCATTAGACTACTACTACAGACTACTAGTAGACTGTGGCTCAATATTGCCTTCGTTGGACGACTGTATGGACTAGTGCACTGTGGCTCGACATTGACTTCGTCGGACGACTGTATGGACTAGTAGACTGTGGCTCGACATTGCCTTCGTCGGACGACTGTATGGACTAGTAGACTGTGGCTCGACATTGACTTTGTTGGACGACTGTATGGACTACTACACTGTGGCTCAACATTGCCTTCGTTGGACGACAGTATGAATTAGTATACTGTGGTTCGATATTGCCTTCGTTGGACGACTGTACGGACTACTACACTGTGGCTCGACATTGCCTTCGTTAGACGACTGTATGGACTAGTATACTATGGCTCGACATTGCCTTCGTTGCGACGAGTGTATGGATCAGTAAAGTGCGGCTCACCCCACACTGTCGCCGAGCTGCTCGCAGCGCTCGCTGGCGACGCGCTCGGCCACGCTGACGGCGGAGATGCGGCGCGGCTGCGTGACGCACACGTTGGCCCACGCGCCCTGCCCGCTCGCCACGTAGTCGTCCAGGATGAACTGGCACACCTGCGCACAACACACACTTGTTTGTTTGTTCGTTTGTTTGTGAAGGAAAACACACAGCTTTCATATTACACTAGCGACTTACCCACGCTTCGTTCGGGTGCGTACCTAGGTATGTTTTCATTTTTTTTTCAGCGGAACTCTTAGTTCTTTTTCTAAAATAAATGTAGTCTAAGTTACTCCTTATAACATCAGCTATCTGCTAGTGAAAGATCCGATAAAATCAGTCCAGACGTTTCGGAGATCAGCCGGAACAAACAAAAATTAAAAAAGTGTGTTTTTCTTATAAGTACTATATATAATATCATATGCATTCAGTAAAAGCCTGTTATTTCGACATAACAAACAGACACATCAATTTTATTTATCTGTATATAAATATGAATAGAATTAATAACATATTATACATTAGCCAAAAGACTAGACGAGGCGTCTTTTTTAGGCGGAAACGGCTAAACAGATTTGGATGAAATTTTAAATAAAACTATCTTTTTGGCTGATACTGATACTGATAGATTTATTTAGATTTTTGGTTCCTAACGTTCTATTTATAATAATAACAGTTAAAATTTAATAAATAATATTGCTGTATTTAATTATAATACTTCTTGAAAAAATATGTTATTTCTAAACATTTTTTTTTAATAAGTATTATAATCAACAAATATTGTAAGGTACTTTCGTGCCATTTTAGAATTTTTGAGATCATTTTTGTAAAATAGTGGGTAGGCACTGTTTGTAATAAGTATATAACGCTTTTGAGACGTCTAAAAACCTTAGTCTCTCCCGTGATCGTGATTGCTGTAAAGCATTCGAAACGTCGTGAACCAAAAATCAATAATTCCGCGAAATAATCCGAAAAGATAGTTTTATATAAAATGTCAAATATTCGCGTAAATCTAAGAAAGTTTTAGATTTGGATGAAATTTAGTACACAGATAGACTATGACCTGCTACTGTTAGGCACGTAGGGACGCCGCACGTGAGCGGAGCAAGGGTGAGTAGCTTGTACCTATATAAGAATGAAGAATTTGTTTGTTTGTATGTATTAAATCTCTGAAACTACCAGACTGATTTGATAAATCCTTTTTTAATTTTATAGCTTATTTATCAATAAGGCTATCTATACATCCTGGGAACATAAGGACCGGATAATTAAAAATCAAAATTAGCCATTACCTGAGTAGTTTTACCGCAACCAGTATTGCCGCGTATAATAATTACTGGGTTGTCGTTAATAGCTTCCATTATTTGTGAGCGCATCGCATGCACTGGCAACTGTTCTCTTTCTTGGACACTTTCCTAAAATAAATTAAATATTAGTATAAAATGAAATATAAAAAATATCATCACACTAAGTAAATAAAAATCTATAAAGTAAAATAAAAAGTTGTAAAAATATAATAAGGTAACTTTGAATTTATAAATTTAATATAAATAATTTACTCATTGATTTAATTAACAAAATTACTAATGACAACATTAAGTCAAAATTACAAAAAAAATTTTTTTTCGGTACTTAAGTTGGAATACATATTATGTAATATCTAGTAGGTGATATATTTAGTGGGTACCAAACAATGTAGCATTACATAAGTCTCAGTGACGTTTAGTCTTATATTTATTTTAAAAAAATGTGTAAAACTTTTAATGATAATAAAGAAAAAAAAAGCATAATTAAACTCAATATCACTAATAATTACATTTAATTAATTTTATTGATATTATTATAAAATAAATTAATATAGCATAAAATTATGTATATAAATACTGTACCTGGTAAAGAGTACTGTTTTGGCAAACATCCCGATGACGTTTCTCCAAATCTGCACTAATGTCGTCCAAGCTGGTAGTAGCCAAGGGACCCTCATCTGTTTACAAAAGGGATTTTGCTTAAGAAATAGCATAAATAACATTTTTTCCACCTTATTTCTGTAACATACTACTAATACATTGAAGTCACTATTATAAGAAATTGGTTTGAATTATCTACATATATTCTATTCTATACATATAATAAAATTCTGAGTCGAATCTGTACATTAAATATTTTTTGGAAAATCTTATTGAAATAGTCATTATTATCGATATAGAGGCCGAATCTATACGAGAAAATCACTGGATAGATTTTGATGAAATTTGGTATGATGATGGCTAGGTATCCTGGTCAACATATAGGATACTTTTTACCGCGGGAAAATATCTCATCTCTGAGAAACCTATACTAAACGTTAAAACGTAACCAGGGACGAACCCGAGTGGAGCGAGGGTGAGTCGCAATTTTTTTACTATAAATGTAAATTATTCTAAATGTTATTTTATACTTAGGAGTATATTCTCTGAAGATAAATAAGCTATTAATAAATAATCACAAAAATCTGTTCTTAATTTATGTATGTGTACAGTAATACACAAAAAAAATCATACACCAGAACCGAGTGCCTGTACCTTTCTTGAAGTCGGCCAAAAATTTTCAAATCATGTTTGAAATTGACTAGTTTAAAGGCAAATATATATATAAAAAAATATCATCATCCTCTCCCTGCTCATTTCCCAATCACATGGGATCGACGCAGTACATCTTCCTTACTGCTGATAGGATTTGGCAAAAGTTTTATGGCCGCCTGTCTGACATCTACCCTCCTTGGAAATGCTATTGTTTATCGCACACATCTTGTAATATGCACATTCGATATTGTTTTAGTTTAAAACATTTTTTATACTATTTTTTTTAAATTTGAGCACAAAAAAATTTGTTTTGACGTTGTCAATTTTTTTCTAATAAAAAATATATAAGTATAATTACATACAAAGTAAGCTATATAATACTCACCAATATTACATCCAGTCCAGGCATTCCAATTGGCCTGCGGTGGTGACCAGGAGACCACACCAGATGGCGTCGGACGAGCTTCCCTCATAGCTTTCACTCTGTCAACTTGCAACAATGTTACTCCTTGCCCCTCAGCATTTGGCTCTTGAGGTGCATTTACATCCACTGGTGTTATGTTTAGTGCTGAAATATAAATAATACAATGATTATTTTGTACATTAGGATATCTATATTAATATTATAAAAAGGAAAGATTTGTATTTTTGTATGTTTGTAACGAACAAATTCAAAAACTACTGAACCAATTTAGATGAAGTTTGGTAAGAAGATTGTTTGATAGACCCTGGAAAAGATATAGGATATTTTTTATTCCGGAAATCATCTCATAAAGGGGTGAAAATGGGGATGAAAGTTTGTATGGGGAATCAACCAAGGGACGAACCCGAGCGAAGCAAGAGTAAGTCGCTAGTTGTTTTATATTTCTGTAAATAATGTCAGTCACAATAAGTGAATTAATAATAAGACAATATTATATAATTTTTATAGAATAACTAACTAGCGACTCACCCTCACTTTGCTTGGGTATGACCCCAGGTATGATATAACAGTTAGTATGAAATAGAAAAACTCTTTGAAAATAAATCTATTCCACGGGAACCGTACATTTTTCAACAATAAAAAGTAACCTAAATGCTATTTCAGACTATAATCCATCTCTGTGCCAAATTTTATTCAGATCCATTTATCTGTTCTGGCATGAAGAGTAACAAACATCCAATAATCCAAACTTTCGCCGCATTTATAATACTAATGGGATAATGGGATTACTAATTTAGTATAGTAAATAACTAGAAATGATAAAAGATAAGTCTGGATTTATTTAAATGCCTTCGAATCCTAGCCAAACTTGAATTTTTAAGTATATTATAAATTGTCACTATATAAAAAATAATAAAAAATCTCACATTGTAAAGTATCCTCAAGTTGCTTTTCCAGTCCTGGGCTAATTGCCACTTTATATGGTTTCATAATACCTTCAGATGACCTAAAAATAAATTAAAACTACATAAGTTTAAATTGCTTTACTATCAAATATGTAAATAGTAGGAAGGTGTCCCGGTAGAATATATCCCAGGTGATAAGTAAGAATTGATACATTGACTTGATATGTTGTCTTAGTGCTTATTTGTTCAAACTACCAATACTTGTTGTACTTTACAGCAAAGAGATTTTTACTCTAGTTTAAAAACAAAACTATATTTTTAAGATTTATTTAAATACAATATATAAATAAAATTTATTTTTAAGCTTCTTTACAGTAAAATGTGTATTTTATGCCAATGTAAGTGATATTTAAAAGTCTATAATTCTGTATTAAAACTCTTTAGGTAAATTGGTTGTTTAGACAAATAAGCACTGAGATGACAATATTCTATTACTAATTTCTGTAGTGTGTAAGAAGGTTAAAAGTATAATGCAGAATAGGAGATATCTCTATTGTGAATTTCATCTTCTGTTGCCTGGAAGAGATCACTATAAGTGATAAGACCGTGATATATGTGTTAGACTGAAATACATACATAGTTGTAAATTTTTGTATTCTTTTTTTTTGTGTAATAAACTATTAAATCAATAAAATAAATAAAGTAGCAAATAAAACGCTCACAATATTTCTGAAATTTGAGATACATACCTGTCTTTTTTCAATGTGCCACTAAACGCTTCAATCACACCAAGATGGTACAACTGTCTCACTAATGACAATGCACAAGATTTACTTGCAGTTTGCTTGTTAGAGGCCGTTTCACGTCCTGTCACATTACGTCCTAATTGACGTACGTATATCGACATCTCACAGCAAAAACTCCTAATAAAAAATAATAACATAAAAAATTTGAAATAATGAATATTTAAAAAAACATAAATAACACACTTTCTTACCTATTTAGCAGTTGATTTTATTATTATTGCTGTATGATTGGGCTTATAAAATATGCAAAGCAGAATATTGTATCCAATCGACAATTATTTTTAAGAATATTCATATCTACTACTTACCCACACACGTTGAGGGGCAGTGCAACATTGTGCTAGGAGTGAGGCCATAAATACAGTCACCTTAGAGAACACTAGCACCTGTATTGAAAATTGTCTAAGACATTAATCTTACTCGTTTAAACTTTTTTTTAATCATACTTAGTTTTAAGTGTTTTTTATAAATTTAAATAACACCAAAAACTAATAATTGATTTATAAGATTCTTCATTGTCTTAGACCTTGTTTTTGTGTTTTCGTATGGCATTATTCTCCAAAGTGACTGTATGAACAGTCATTTTGAAGCAAACTTTGCATTCTACTTGCAAATGTTGCTTCACACAGTACAATTCACTCATTGTAAGCAAGTATGTATATTTTATTAAAAATATCAATTAAATTTTACACTTTAACAATAATAGATACTAATTAGAAGTTAATTATAGTCTGCATATGATTAACTTCTATAAAACTCCATACAAACTTACAACTAGTTGTGAAATGATTGCCTCACTCCCAACTTGTACAAGAATACTGTCGCCATTGATTTTTCAAAACTCATGAAGAATCAGTGGCTTATATCACTATTAATATGTAAAATCTATAAATCTAATAATACTATAAATTAAGCAAATGAACAAATGAAAGAATAAAAAAATACATTATAAAACAGTTCAAATATTATAACTTTGGTGAACAGTTACTTTTTTTTACTAAATCCTCTAAAGAAAATAATATAATTAATTTAATTAAAGGAAACAATATATAATAAAAGTGAAATAGCATCTTTTACATGAACAAGCACAGCATTTGTAAAGTAATAAAATTAAGGACCACTATATCTACGTTAAAATGACAGAAGAATGCTTAATTTTCATAAAATTTTAGATATCACAGCTTTCTAAATATGAACAAGCCAAGGAAAGCAAGAATAAAGATACCAGTCTTCTAAATCTAGCTCTTATGGCATGAAAACTAATAAACCAGAGCTGAAGCCTTTGAAAATGGTAAAAAGTGAAAAAAAATAATAGTAGGATGAAATCTGATGAAAAACCTCTTGTACAATAATAACTAAGTGTACATTTGTTTTGTATATATAATTAAGTATATTTGTAATTTCCTTTATAACAGGTAAAATTTGATGAAACCCATTGAAAAAGGAAGAGAATATAACAAAAATGAAAGGAAAAATATTTAAATTTAGGGGTGAGTTTTTAAGTGTAAAAACGGTTTATCTCGATTTCCGGCAAAACTACAAGTCATATGTCATAAAAAAGTTAAATCGCAAAGTTGTAGGTAATAAAAAAATCTACAACTTTTGTATTTACACTTTTTTCATATAACCTCAATATTTACAGGAGAATTTTCGATTGAAAATTAGAGTGCTTTTTCGATATCAAAGTCAAAATAAGGTGAAGAAATAAATATTTTAAATCAAAAAAAATACAGTATGTTTGGGACATAAAAAGGAAAGTTTTCAAAAAAATCGTGAATATTTTTTTTTTTTGTAAAAGATAAAAGTTAAAAACCAAAAACTTGTTTATTTGAATTTTTCACATTAATTTTGAGGTTATGTGAAAAAAGCGTAAATACAGTTATAGATCTTTTAATTACCTACAACTTTGCCATTTAACTTTTTTCCATAGGACTTGTAGTTTTGCCACAAATTGAGATAAGCCGTTTTGTATCCTTAAACACTCACCCCCTTCCACTTCCCGACCTTAGATCGCCCATAAATTATTTTTCCTTACATTTTTGTTATATTTTCTTCCTTTTCATTGGAAATGAAATCTATTGGGGTTTCGTCCTACTATATTTTTTTTTGGTTTCAAAAATTATCGACCCTGGTCTATAAGATAAGAATGAACAGAAAAAAATAAACAACAAATAACACTTACCTGGTATGATCAGGTCCTACAGCTTTGTACACATAGTCAGCATTGATTTTGTTAATTTGCATGAATTGATGTAGTTTGGACTTAGCATTTTCCATAGTCCAATTTCCATGAAGACTGGCATTTACATCCAAATCTTCAGCATCTTCAACATTTTTTTGTTGTTGGAGTCGGTCCATATATGTAAAGTTTTCTCTCTCCCCACCATAAGCTTGGTAAGCGGGTCCCATACTTTCTGGTCCCATACCATCCTTTAAAAATGTATTAAAAGATAATCAAACAACAATGAAGTAGTGTAATGTTATTACTCAAATAAAAGTATTAATTAATTAACATTCTATATCACATTCTTGTTATAAATTACATCTATATTGTATATTTGCATGTTTAATTCTAGATAGTTATATATATTTTTTGTAAATGTACAGTTAGATTATAGATACTGAATTGATAGTATTATAATGTTTCTTACTCGGAAAACGGGTTTATTTTGTTGTGGTACTTCAACATTCCCTTCATTTTGTTGTTCGTTTTCAGTTTTAACAATAACATCTTCAGGTACATCACTAGCTGAGAGCTCACCAGATCTCACGAGAAAATTAAGGAAATCTCTCGAAGCATTTTTCTGTGCTTCCTTTTTAGTCACAGAATTACCAGCCGCGACGTAAGAGTAGCCCTCCAAACGCACTTCACAGAGAAATCTTTGGCGATGTTTTGGGCCTGGTATGGAAATAATACAAAATTTCATATTATAATACAACTGAAACTTTCTGTAACATTAATGAATACTCAATTTAAATGTTTTAAAGCATTCTTACCAGTAGCCCGTATATCAAAGAGTGGTGTAATCCCTTTTTTCGCTGCCCACGAATACAGATACGATTTTACATCCATGGTGAAACCAGGACGATAGTTCAAGGAATAACCTAGTTTGTTATGTTATTCCTAAAAATTTCCACAAATTAGTGGGTTTATTCCAAATAACACACCGGCGTGAAACAGATTAAAAATTCAGGCATAAAGCTATATTATCGATTTGTCAAATAAAATAAATTTTCAGTTTCAACTAGATCTGTCATCACAATAGACGTTCAGAAATCAAAATGGTGTACTTTTAAATATCAATCGATTGACTTATTTAGCTTCCGAGAAGCTTCTATATAAAACTATACATTTTTTGACATGCTTGATGCTATAAAAATATAATACATAATATTATGTACGCTAAGGTACTGATGGATTTTGTTTGTGTGTATATCAATGAAATTTTAATATACTGACCACTGACCAGTCCAGCAGTCTGGTAGAACACAATGTGTACGTATTGGTAAATATCAAAATGACAATGCCACATGCAGGATACGGAGTCCCTCAGGGCAGTATGCTTGGGCCGAATCTTTTTCTTATTTAAATCAACGAATTATGCAGTACTGTCTTGCCAGGACTTGATATAACCATGTTTGCAGATGACACAGTGCTAGTGTTCCATGGTAGCACTTGGGAAGAGGTTTTCCATCTAGCAGAACTCGGCCTTGCTAAAGTAACTGAGTGGCTGGAAAATAGTCTTTTATCTATTAACAACAACAAAACCAAATACGTTTGCTTCAGTAAATCAGTTTTAGGTAATCCCGGAGATAGATCAGAACTTAAAATACACGGATTTCCGTGTAACCGTGCAATGAACTTCAGCACTTGCAACTGTGCAACTTTATCTCGTGTTACCTAGGCTTTCCTGGAATATCCACATAGCATCGCTGGCGACCAGGATCAGGAAAACAATTTATATATTTAAGAATTCACGTACAGTGGCCAACAAACACCTGCTTATCCTAACCTACAGGGCGCTGGTTGAATGTATTATTAGATATTGCATAAGTGCCTGGGGCTGTGCGGGCAAAACTTACCTTATCGCGGCTGAACGGGCTCAGCGAGCTGTACTTGAGGTGTTACCTGCCTTTGTGTACCTACCTTTTAGGCATCCAACCGCCTCCGTATATGAGAAAGCTGGTGTACTATCTGTACGACAATTGTTTATTTATGTAACAATCCGGAGATATCATAAAAAATGGTGCCAACTTTACAGGACGACTCTAAAAAGATAGATTGCTGTCCGGTTCCACGTGTTAAAACCTCCTTTGCTAAGAAGCACTTCACTGTTATGGCTTCCACAAAGTTAAGAAGCATCCTAACAATAAATTGAAAAAAAAAATATATTTACCTGGCTGAAAAGTTTAGATTATATTTATGATGCGACAGAAGAAATTATAAAATATGCTGTATAATATCTACATAACACCCACACACACATGCACACACATACACACATACTCACATGCACACACACACACACAAACCACACATACGGATTTTTTTCTATTTATGTTATTTGTTCTTTATTCATTTTTTTTTCTATTACTATTGTGTTGGCATAAACCTGTGATTAATTATATGGGGAGGACACTGGCTCCTGCAACACAGTTTTTAACGAGCGCAGGGGCTAGGGAAATCATTAACACTTTTGCATGTATAAAAATATGTCAATAAAGAATTTACTATTTATACAAGTTATATAATGATAAGAGATTAGAAAAGCATATGTTTGAGGTTTTACCAAGGTGCTCATGTTCTTAGGTCTTGGACTTCGATTTTGCTATCATAATCTAGTTCACACTTAATAATAGATGGTGCTGCTACTAAATAAAGTTATTTTAACAGGGTAAAGCAGCAGAAGCCAGTAACTTTACATAGTAAGCATACTGTTCATGCCCTGCTATAAATTCTTATTATATCTAGAATAGTTATGTTGTATTAATTTACCACGCAAGCGCTATAATAAAAAAAAAAACTTTTTTTAGAAATTAGATAGGTAATCCTTTATTGAAAAAATGTGTCAAGTAAGTCATAGATAAGACTCATTGATAATGTATATCGTTTTACGATAAGTTTCTATTTTAAATCTAGATAAATAAAACACGGTCAGGGTTAAAAGATTATAAACCACTTTATTTCAAAACACGCAAAACATACAACATTCATCATGTCAATTTATATTATACTTTAATAGTGGAATTTTTTCTCCTTAACTTGATAAAAAATAAATTTTCCATCAAAATTAACCATGCTTAGATTTAGATCAAATTATTCTTCCAATTAAAAAATCCAAAAAATACTTTCGTTAAGACATATTGTGAAACAACGTACATATTTTGATACATTATTTATTATTAATATAAAATATTAATAATTAGTAAATCAATTACACAAAAACTAAAATAACAGGCAAGTTGGAAAACATTTTCGGATAAAACAAAAGAAAACCATAGCAATAGTTTCAAATTAAAAAAACTGTTAACAATTGAGCAAACAATAAAAAATTAAAAGGAAAACTCCACTTACATTACGAAAATATTTTTATCATTTACTCACATTGTTATTTAATATTTACTGAAATTATTGCTAAGTTTTTTTTTATCTTCTTTTAAAATTCATAATGGATAATTATAAATCAAACATATTCGTTATTTTCAGCACCTTTAATTGTACCACACTAGCTTTTTCCTGAAGTTGATATTGCATCAATGGCTAACTCCATAAAACACTTTTACACTCATGTCACACGTTCTATTCCCGACAAATTAAATTTAACAGTAAATTAAAAATGTTAAATTTCATTCATCCAGTTTTTATACTTCTCACGCTTCACAGACTCATTTCTATTCAAGATTAAAGATTATAAATATAATCTTCATATAAACATATTTTATGTAACTTGATTGTTTTCCAATATATTATTTCGTACATTTCTTTGCTTAGGAATGACTACCACCAAAAGTAAAATTATTTCAACTGCAACATTAATATATAAAAACTTAAGATACACAATTAGTAGGGTCTTGAAAGTGTTAAAGACTGCACTATTCGTAATTGAATTGCAATTTTTTCAAATCTCTTTTGTTCATTGCTTTATGAATGACAAAATTAAAATGCACGTTGTTTCGTTTAAAAGTACTTTATGTCGTGTACATAAGTTCAATTTGTTTATCGTTAGAACTTTAGATTTTTTAATTTTATTCTTTGGTTTGACTTAACGTCACATGTCTACGCCACTTTTTGAAGAGATATTTGTTAGGAAATGTGTATCTATGTTTTTATATTTCAATGAACTGCAATTATAAATCCATAATTAGATTAAATATTAAAAAAAATGAATTCTGTTTATTACACACAAATCAATTGCACCGAAAAACTAATTGTTATGGAGACGGCTTTATTTATATGTATTTATTAACGAGGATTAATAATTCTTCTTAGAGAACATAATATTGTGATGATATAGAATCTGTCAAAACTTCTAATATATGTAAATATTCATGAAAAAAGTTTGAAAGAAAAAAGTTTTATATTATATTTAATATCAATAGAACAAATAAATTATCTTATAGCCTAGGATCCAGCATTGAGAAAACACTAATAAAATAATGTATTCACTTGCCAGTCATATTGTTTCCATACATTATAAATATTGTAACAGTCTTCATTACATATTATGATATACATAAAACTAACATTAAATAATAAATATATCATTTTGATATTAATAAGGGATGCACTATGGAAGAATATATAATTCTGAGATATTATATAATGAAATTTAAAATTTCAAGAATAGTTTACATGTAGTGAAATAACAACGTTAATCGTTATTAAAAATTAATTTTAATTATATATTTAGAAATAGAAAAATCTGAATTGTACTTTTAGAATTTTTATTGCAAGGGCAACACTCTTCTCTCATTGATTAAAAATGATAATTTGCTGCTAGATTTTGACAGATAAATTATTTTAATTTAATTCCATAATATTTGATACTGATATAAGTTTCTGGCATGCTTTGAAACCATTAACAAGAAAATTGAATTGAGATAAGTTTTGCTTTAAATTCAATATTATAACACATGGTGATATAACAACTTATCACTTTGAATCAATGGTATTACAATTAATACATTTCCCACAAACTCATACAAATTTTTTAGACTCACACTAAAGAAATTAGTAGAGCCTTTTTCTAGAATTTTCTTGCCTTTTTTGGTACCACATAATGCCTACAACAACTAGAACGATAACAATAATGGCACAGCACATCATCCAAAGGAAAGTTTTTACTCCGGACATGGCTGGCTTAGAGTCCTCTACACGTTCCCTCGGTGCTTCGAACGAGGCCGCTGAGGGGATTATGTGTGATCTGTCTTCATCTTTGTTTTGCTGAAATGTAAAGAACAAGTTATAGTAGTATTTTATTGATGATAATCATTTTATTCATAAAATTTAGTTGAAAATCATGATAAATCTCATGTTTTACACTTTTGTGAAATACTAAATTCTACTTTTTTTATTTTATATAAAAGATGATTTTTTGTTATATTGATGATGATGATGTCCTCCTGACCGATTCCGGCCACGGCGGCCGATCTCATTGAGACTAGCCAACTGCACAGGAGATACTATAGTGCACAAGTGTGCGCGCGACACAAGTGCACTCTCTATTTCTGTCACTCTCATACTCTGGTGGGACGACTATTCGACACGACCGGTGAGAGTTAAGGCGCAGGACCGACGGCTTTACGTGCTCTCTGAGGCACGGGAGTGAAACACCGCCAACTTCCCAACTCCGGGCTGCTACTGAGGCTTACTAGACAGAAAGACTCAATAACTAAACTTGGCCCGACCCGGGACTCGACCCCAGGACCTCCGGATGTGCAGCCGTACATGCTAGCCACTACACCACCGAGGCATATTATTATTAGTATAAATGGTAAAATATTGGTAGCTTATATTCATGATCAATACATAAGACTGCTTTTCATGGATGTAACCTATGTGTGAACTTCACTACAAGTGAAGTCAAGTATAAAATCACACTACTATTAACAAAATGGCTGGACAGATATGGATGAAATTTAGTACACAAGTAGACTATAATCTGGAGTAATTAAAAATAGGCTACTGTTAAGCTAGTTAAAAATATTATAAATTCTTATAATGTACCAAACATTCTTGAGATTAAGACTATTGTGATTTGCAATTGATCTCATTCATCCAAACTTAAATGGCTAATAAAAATAAAAAATAAAATGTTTACAAACACTTACCGAATCAAGCAGATCCAATTCATACATTTTAACAGCTATAATGTCATGGTTGTCGCTGAGGTCACCGGTAGTTGCCGATGCACCAAAGAAATAACCTGTTGGAAGCAGTACGTTCTCCACTCTGAAGCACTCCTTCCATGCGTTTTTGCCTTCCAAGTCTGTTGATACTGTTGAAGATATTAATTTATTAAAAACTAGTTGGTATACTTTGAATATTTTCTTTAAAGTTTCATATGTTGTGCAAACTCTTTGAGGCTTTAAAATTGTTAATTTATAAAAATGCTACCCATGGTCCTAACTTTAAAAAGCTGTGAAGTCGCGATTAAATTGTGACTGAGCGATATTTCATCATAATCATATGTTGAAATTGATAAAACATCCTTAAAAAATTTTTTGAATCGCTTCAAAAAAGGCGGAGGGACTTATTTTGGATGTATGTATTTTATTTGTTCTGTCACAATATTAATTTCAAACAAAAAAACCACCAGTCAGTAACTACTTTTTAAGGGGTGCAGTAAAGTTAATGTGAAGCACGTTTTTAGTTAATTAAATTTCAATGCACTAAGTCCTCTCTTCTTGATCAACACTATGTAATTTTAATTATATTTTAATTTTAACCAAAGTTAAATCCTAAATGTAAGAACTTACCAACAAGCGTATCATCCTTGTATATAATAGAGAGATGGGTATCATGGTTGTAGTTGCGGAATTTTGCCTCACATCCAGCAAGCTGAGTATGAGTGCCGTCTCTGTCATGGTCGTAATGGAGAGTGCCATTGTTCACCATTGCCGATATGTAGGGATGTTGATGCTGGAATAATATAAAATAATATGAGAATACTATTATAAAAGTGAATGTTTTTTATGTGTGTATGTTTATTACTTTCAAAATGGATGGATAGATTTGTATGAAATTTAGTACACCGATAGACTATGACATGAAGTAACATATAGGCTACTCTTAAGGCTCCTAGGGACGCACCCGAGCAAAGTAGGGTAAGATGCTTGTGGTTTATTATCAAAAGCTTTCACTGAGAATTTGTCTATAGCATATATGTAACAACAAAAAAAGATTGGAATGATAAAGAATACTTTCCATATCAAAACATAACCTGTCAAACTTTATAGTTATGTGAAAAATTGTTTATTTAGCATTTGGTAGGCTTATAGACATTATAAACTAAGTGTTTGCTAATTTTGGTTGAGAACAAATTACTGAATACATAACAACTAATTTTGTTAATCATCAATAGCCATACCATAAATAATCTCCTATTGGCCATTTACACCAGAGATATGGGAAAAATAAAAATGTGCAAGTTTAAACTTACATTATGGGCACCATTATGGTTGCTGTATGTGTCAAGTATGATTGCTAGTCCTTGGAAATAATCTTTGCTGCCGAAGACAGGTCCAGTCTGCATCCTATCACGCACATACCAAATGGCAAAGCCATCTCCAAACAAATCTTTGCCACGACCATGCACTTTGAACTGCACTTGTAACTCCCAATTCCGTGTGTAACATGGCTGTAATAAAAAAATTAAGTTAATAATTAAGTTAGGATAAAATACTTAAAAAGGATCCATTTAAGTCTTTTACCTATACTATTTTTTTCATCAAGTTCATTTAATTGATTTATAAATAAATAACCTCATGAAATCTGTTTTTGAATGAAATATATCATAAAGTTTAAAACAATAACATATTTTTGTTTTTACATATATTTTTTTATTTATATTATCTACATTTAATTGCCAGATATTATCATATTTTTTGTTGTGCCAGTTTCAAGCTAAATAATCAACAAATAGAATAAATATAATAGAAAATATTGTGTAGGCAAAATATTTTCCTCCCTTTATTTAAACCTTATCATATGACATATTGCTTACTCATATCTAGCACTATATAAATTAGAAAAAATGTGGAAAATTATTTTCATTATATATAAATAACCATTTACAAATCTTAAAGATAAAATTGTAGAGAAATGAATTTATAATTTATATTGTCTGGACTCTGGATAAACAATTCACATTTTTTTGTTCTAATATTTTGCCAGCAATTCTTGTAAAATAACTAAATTTAAATTGGCACCATTTGAAAGTGAAAATAAAGTAATATGTTCCACACACATGTGTGAACATAATAAGATAACAACAAAATTGTTAGATTGGTACTTTTTTGAAGTTACATTTATTTATAATTTTTATGCAAAATGTAGAAGTTTAACAATCTTATAGAGACCTTAGATTTAATAATAGGTTATGTTTGCATAAAATGTAGTACAGAAAAATTTATATAACCTTGACTATGTTTGACAACCTCATTAGTTGCACAGATATAGTCTTTGTATGTACATTGTTAAATAGCTTTAAAATAGATACACAATAATATGAATATTGGCACAAGTTTTATCGCCATGATTATCAGTTGGTATTTGAAACCATACAATGTTTTATTGCCATCCAACAATTTTAAAATAGTATGTAGAAGCTATTTTTATTGCTATATTTATTATTTTATGATCATTATTTAATGATAATTGTAAATTTAAGTAGATGTTTACATGAGGGGACACCTGTTTAATCTAGAATAATTTGAAGTCATTTTGTCAATGTTTATGTATTAATTAATATTTGTAAGTATCAACTAGCAGCTTATCTATTAATAGCCTTATAAAAAAGCATATCTACCACATCAAACATTACTGGTCTGTAATTGATTAAATTTAATTAGTTTAATGAATGTAATATGTGTAAAAATAACATAACGCATTATTGCTAATTATTCATTAGTCTTCATAATTAGATTATAAATAAATTAATGTGTGACATTTAATGTTATACCTAGTATATAGTGAGTTGAAAGCTTACCGCAGTATTCCAGATAGCACCGGCTTTTGACTGCATATCGGGCGTTAAACGTACATAATTTGTTGTAACTATAGTATTACCTAAGAAGTCCCAGTACGGCACTGACATACCACTACCTGAAATTAACCAATTTATTTTATTATTCGAAAAAGACTCAGTTCAAAGTCAATGTGCAGGTCACTCACCTTGGTAAGGTTTTGTAAGTGAATGCTCTCGTCGAATATAATCCCTAGTATTCCATTCAGCTAAAATGGGACTTAATAGTAAGAATAAAAGGAAAAACGCATTTAAAATATGCTTTAAAATACACATCTTGGTATTTTCCTAATTTCGTATAAACGTAGCGACTGTACTTTGTAGTCACCAGTGACAAGACAAACGCCAAATCATGGCAGTCGTGCACTGTGCTGCCAGTTTGTGATACTTTTTTTAGTCTTTAAGTCAATTTTTTTTTCGGAATTAATGAAAGTTTACAGTAACAGTTCTTATAACTTTATACTTAGCTACATAAAACTATTATACAGTGTTAGAAATAAGATCATAGTCTGATAGTACATATTATGTATAGTGATAGCAAAAATTAAGCCTGTGATCTTGAGCGAAGTAGTCAGTGTCAATCAGATAAAAGTAAATTTCTATTACTTTTAATTGCAAGAGTAGTTTTTGTCTTTTAAAAAACAAATGAGTAAAGTTGAAGCTTTTCTAATGTGGTTTTTAAAGAAAAAAACTGATTTAATTAATTATTTTTTAGTTAATGTTATTTGATTTCTGATTTGGCTTCAGGAAGTTTTTATATGTTTACGCATTACACAACATTATTAATGATTTTTGCTTTGTTGATTTTCCTCAAACTAAGCAGACTTTAGGTTACTGGCAATACGTATAAAAATTGTCATAACATTCTAGAGGCGTGTGTATGTCGATAAAGCAGTACGATTTTTATAAAAAAACTGCATAGTTCTTTAATATTTTGCTAGATGGCGTGTTATTTAAAATTTTGTAGATCACAGATAATGGGGCAGATTTCTCGAAAAGAGGGCGCTACACGTATAGGCACGTATAGGTACGTACGTATTATACATTCAGTCTGAAGTTAAGCAATTTATTATGATATCTCTTGTATACCTAGTTTTTTGCTTCTATTGTGTTCGCATCTTACCTGTGCAATGTATTGTACCTGGAAGATAGACCAACTGAATTAAGAATTGAGAAGGAGAGGTGCATCCTGCGGTCATCCATTTTTTCGACCAATAATTATTTAGATCAGAATAACTTGAAACTTGGTATTAATATTCTGAAATACAATTAAAGGCACAAGTTTAGTATGTGGGACGCGGCCCCGGTGGTATTTTTGGATAGGGGAGATGATAGGGAGTTCAAATATGTAAAAAATATTTTGAGGAAACGAAGGAGTTAAAAGTTATGGAGACTTAAAATTAGAACATTTCCATACATTTCTATACCTAAATAAGCAATTACAAAAGCTAAACATTCCTTTAACGAATAGTAAACATCCTTTTTCGTCTAAAATCCATTTTTTCATAAGAGTTAAAGCTTTTTTGTATTAATATTTTTCTTTCTTTAGTGGCTTAGAGTTGCGTTAACAGACGCAATACATTCTGTCAGTGTCATGTTTTGTGAGGAAGACACGAATGAGTTTGAGCGGTAATTTTGAAATTTAGCAGCTTTAATGTGGAATTAAAACTATAAATGAATGAGCGGTCTACAGGAGTAACCTATATTTAATGTACAGGTTCGGCTCAGTTAGAATTTTATTATATGTTTAGAGATATAAATAAATAATTTATTTTTAATATTGTTGATACTTACATGTATTTATTTATTTTCTATATATTCATGTAAGTAGCAAAAGTTTTTTTGCTTGTCGGTAGCCATTTTTATGTATTAAAATATAATTATATTTTTTAATTAAACCTTTATTAATTGTATTTAATATCTTTATTTTATTATTTTATCGTCGTTTCTACAAATGTATAGTATTGGCACGGAGGATAAATTTTTAGAGTTAGGTACTCTTGTTTTGTTATATCTTCTTACACAGTTACATAAGTACAAACACACACATTTTTATGTAGTTGTCTTATTGTATGTTTTTTCAGTTAAAACAGCAAAATTACTAATTAGACATTATTGCTTTCCAGTTTCATGATAGAAAAGTATCTACTTAATGTTTCCGAGTGTAATATTCATTTCCTACACATGTCGTCCGGATATGCAGTGAAAGCAATTACAATTTACAAGTATCTTTTAATTAACTAATCGTTATGTTAATGTGTAAATAATAATTAATCTTACTGTTTTTGTTAATTTTCGTTATATTCTTAACTAGTAAAACTCCGCTGAGCTAAATAATCACAGTTTGTCAAAGAAAGTAACTATAGATAATATTATGCTACTGTAAAGTCCCCAATTATGATTTATGGTGTATTCCATAACTTTATAGAAAAACCTAAGAAATGTTAAGTTTCGAGGCCCGAAATGTTTTCTAAAAATAATCTGTTTCAACATTTTATTAGCAATAACTCCCATTCATTAAATTGCTCAGAGACAAATTGCATACACGTACATAACAACTCACGTGATATACTTTATTTTAATTTTAGTTTTAAAATGTTTAATTAGTAATAATTAATTCTCAGAATATAGTTCTTCGAATTTTGTGTACCTATAAATTTTTCATATAAATGACTATTTAAACTTCAAGTAAAATATGACCTATACCTACATATATTCTATTCTTCTATTCTAACATTATAAAGAGGAAAAATTTGTTTTTTGTTTGTTTGTATCGAATAGCCTCTGAAACTACTGAACCGATTTAGATGAAATTTGGTAAGAAAATAGTTTGAGACCTTGGGAAGGACATAGGATAGTTTTTATCCCGGAAACCATCCTTTGAGGAGATATCCCAAGGGTGGTACCATGATAAGAAACCAGGATCTGATGATGGCATCCCAGAGAAATCGAGGAGAACCTTCGAAAATCGTAGTGGCGACTGGTGCGTTTTTAATTTTTTTTCATTAAGTATTTTAAAGCACTACTATTTAATGAAGGTCTGGAGTCGATCTAATGATGGAGCCAAAAGACAGTCAAGGGAACTCCTCAACGATTTACAGCAAATCCCTGGTGTTTGAGCTTGATTAATTTGTGTTGATGACAACTTTACACCTAGATAGGTTGTGACCGTCATTAGGGGTCTGAACAAATGGCTTAATCGAATACGTTTTTAAAAATCTTTCTTCTTATAAATTACCTGCTTATTACGTCTACACTGAAAATGGAAAAATAAAAACTTAAAAAAAAACCGACTTCCAGGCACTGAAAAGTAAAAAATAACTAAACAGGGGTTTTCATTTAGAATAGATACCTAATCAGATATTTTCGAAGTCGGTGCCAGCCAATACAAATCAAAGCACACCCAAGTCGTTTTTTTGTAAGTTTTTTTAAACAATCAACTTTACTTGATTTCTGTAGCAATGACCATTAGTAGAAACCTTAAGATAAGTATATGAAAAGAACGAAAATATGTATTGGATTCCATTGGACAGACTTGACGTCTGTTAGCGTTAACTGTATGTAGCTTTTCTGACAGCGAAGGCGGCTGAGTTTACTTGCAATCGTTGAGTTAAGGGTTCTACTGGATTATATTTAGTTAAAATGATGCCTAAAAACAGTGTAATTAGATTAACTTAAATCTAAAAATACTTCATTTATAATAATTAACTTATTTGTAGTACTTTTTTTCTGTGAAAAATTAAGTTTTTTTCCTTTTGATATTAGATATGTGGGTAAATACACACTTAGTTTCCTTGGTGTGGTAGTAGTGGGTTATTCTTTTTTCTTCTTATTCTTTCTGGTTATTATTATATTACTTCAAAGTTCAAACCAGCGAAATATATTTGAGTCGTATTTGTAATTCGACTAAATTTAAACTATGGATCTTCAATTCTGGGTCACGAACCTCCGTATTTTCACACGTAAATCTCATTTTTAACATGGTTATTACCTACTACATACACTGAAGGAAAATGTTATGATTAAACCTGCATGTCTGAGAGAACATAATTAGTTTCCAAAACACTTGCAAAGTCAGTCCGCCGCATTAGGTCGCCGTAGTGGCTTGATCCCGGGTTTGAGGTTTGCTTGGAAGGTCCGTGCTTAACAGTGGGATGTCTAAATTGGCTGGATTATTAGTATTCTAATGAGACGCTCAACCCTACAATACCTTAAAATAATAACATCTTTCAATAGGTACATTAACATCATACGCACCTATCTATCTATACTAATATTATAAAGCTGAAGAGTTTGTTTGTTTGTTTGTTTGTTTGTTTGTTTGGTTGAACGTGCTAATCTCAGGAACTACTGGATGGAATTGAAAAATTCTTTTTGTGTTGGATAGTCCATTTATCGAGGAAGGCTTTAGGCTATATATCATCCCGAAAAAATGTATGGTTCCCGTGGGATAGAGTTATTTTTGTCTAGAGACGAACCCGAAGCGAAGCGAGGGTGAGTCTCTAGTACTTAATATAAAGCTGAAGAGTTTGTTTGTTTGTTTGGTTGAACGCGCTAATCTCAGGAACTACTTATCCAATTTGAAAAATTCTTTTTGCATTAGATAGCCCGTTAACTGAGGAAGGTTATAGGCTATATATCATCCCGGAAAAATGTACGGTTCGCGTGGGATAGATTTGTTTTTGTCTAGGGACGAACCCGAAGCGAAGCGAGAGTGATTCGCTAGTATGAAATAATTGATAAAAACCAATATCTATACAAGTATATATAAAACAAAGTCGTGTTAGTTACACCATTTATAACTCAAGAACGGCTGGACCAATTTTTATGATGTTTGATTTTTTGGATTTCTCTTAGTTCGGAATAGGATAATAAGTATTAAAACATCAGAAAGATTAACGAAAATAATAATAATAAAATTATACGGTTAACGCTGGCTAATAACTATTTATATCTATTTAAAACGTACTTAGCGATGAACCCGAGCGAACCGAGGGTGAGCCGCTAGTTATATTATAAAGTATCATCCTATGAAAATTTTGCGTAAGATACAGAAAATATACGTATACGAATTAAGTATCTCCGTTATTTTCAAAGTCGTTCAGAAGTAAGTCATTAAAAGGGTTAGCGGACACATAACGATATTCGAACAAAAATTTTTTCAGCGATTGTAAGGGCTACTGTAAATAACCATAATGACTTAGCATTGAGAGGCCTAATAAACACCTGCGATATAAATGCAATAATAAAACATACTTTCTCATTTTATTTCAAGTGTTTATTCGTATATTCAATTGCATTTTAAAATTATAAATACATATTATAAATCCAGTGAATGGTCATAGGAACTGCATAGTTGCAATCTACGAGACGTTTTCTACTTTAACTTTACTTTCTAAGCACTTTCACTATGCTGTGTACAGACAGACAAAACAACTAAAACGGTGTGACTCAGTGTTTATTTTCCGCTACACGCATTTTTCCTTTTAGTAACACTTAGCTTGTTTACTTGTACTGAATTAATGAATCAGAGAACTTTCGAGATGTTGTTATTGCTATTGCATGAATGGATTTAATTTTTGACACTGTATAGTATCGTAGTAAATGTACCTACGTAATGTTTACAAACAAAATAATTAAGTTTAATGAATGAAAGCTAGCAATATTTTTTTGTAGTTAATATATAATTTTTATTAGTATGTTTTCTCATCAATTCGTATTATTTTCATAATAATTTATGAAAGTTTGATCTGCTTACGCATTAAAGACCTTTTTGGACACGTGGATCTCACGGTCAAATCAATACATGCTCCTATTAAATTAAACGAATTGCACATATAGTTAAATACTAGCGACCCATCCTCGCTTCGCTCGCGTTCATCCCTAGGTGATTTTTTTAAATTAACATAACTTTTTTATTTATGAACCAATTTAAATAAAACAAATACTGGATGTTAAGTGAAGCTTACCACAATACTTTCGCACCCAAATCGGTTAAGTCGTTTCTGAGATTAACGTACAGATAAACAGATAAACCGACAAAGAGGCAAAAAAACTAAAAAAAAAAACATTATTTTGGGTTATTGCATTAATAAAGACCACCAGCAGTTTTTCTCAAATATCTCCTTGTACAGACAGCGATCAATTACATTTTTATTATAGGTATTATATATAGAAAATATAAGCAAATAGTACATAAATGATAAGAAAGTTAATAATACCATGTTTTCAATTGTCTCACAGCATGACATAGATTGCATTTGATTAAAAAGAAATCATCATCAAAACATTGTTTATTGTGCTTATTTTTGACCTAAATTATTTATCAACTCTACAGAACAGTGGTCTCTATTCACACGAGGGTAGGATTTGAAGTGGCGTGTCCGAGACATTTATAAAAATGTCTAAGAGAATGTCAAGAACAGATCATGGCCCAATAGAAACTTTCACTCACTTTCACCGACCTGGTTTCCGTAACCTGGATGCTATAGGTCGAGTCGTTGGCCTTCAGGATGAAGCCACTTTTGGTTTTATCTGTCACTTTCATTAATCTTCGAGGTAGAAAGTTATGACGTAGTAGGGAGCAAGAATTAGGTCGTGGCTGTGAGTGCAGGTGGAAGCCTTTTTGTTTTTTATTGGACCATTGTGAATGGCTAGGTCGTGTACGATTTGTTTCTCGTAGTAGGAATTTCAAATATTGCGTACTACCATGTATACAAACATTACGTGTTTAGCTCGCTTTAGTATTGTTTTTATTATGTGTAAGTTCTTATTTTTAAGGTGGAATTTATTGACAAGTATTTTATACTTGACACTTTTCTCGTTGATTGTATAAATGCTTCTTTATTTGTTCTTTATCTCATTAAATGTAAACCTAAGAGTCCGTTCAGATATTCATGTCGGACGTGGTGTAGTACAACAGCTACAGCTCTACAACAATAAAAATCACTGCACGCCGTACAATAATTAAATGGTCCTTATGTTTAAAGATTTATTAACCATAAGCAACTCAAGAAATGTGTTCCTTTAAATTGTTTACTGTTCTTTATGTTATTAATATCTTATCAATTAAAAGCTTAACTTTTAAGCTATCAAAATTTTGTTTGTGTATTTTAGCCAATTTAATGAGGAATATAATAGGCTATCTACAAACATTACGCTACGCAATTTAGGGGTGGAAAAATCATATATAAATAAATAAATAAATAAAAAAAGTATTTATTGCCATAAAAAAAGAGTAAAAAAAAAGTAACAGAATCAGTAAACGCTTAAAGTAACTTATGGCAAAGGGTAATAACTCAGCTGATGCCGCTCAGACCGAAATCTCAAGCAGCGCTGATTTTCAGTTACACCCAGCTCCCTAGGGTGTTGAGCGGGAGCAAGGCAAGAGGACTATTCCTCCAGTTAACCTCTACAGGAGTCACAGAAAATACCAATTGAAACAAGAAGCAATAAAAAAAAATTAACAAACAAAAAAGAAAAAAAATGTGTGTGTGTGTGTGTGTGTGTGTGTGTGTGTGTGTGTGTGTGCGTGTTTGTGTGTGCGTCCGTGTATGTGTGTGTGTGCGTCCGTGTGTGTGTGTATGTGTGTGTGCGCATGTGGCCCAAGTGTGTGTATGTTAGTATGTGTGTTTTATATAAATAAAACTACGCGGGCGAAGCCGGGAGTAAGCGCTAGTGTTGCTATAAAAAGAAATTACAAGATACATAACTTGAAATGTATTAAAGTTAAGGTAGAAATATGTCTAAGAAATATGAGAAAATGTTGTCAATATCACAACTTACACTTTCGAAACTCCGGATAATTTATGGTCCATAAAATAATAACTTAGCGGTGGTGTAGCTTTTTAAAATTACTACTAGATATGGTTTATTTTATATAATTAATGTGTACAGGTAATATACAAGATGTAGCTTGTTGGTGTAATTTTTGCAGGATTTCTTGTATTGTAAACTTATTCTGTTCCTTTAGCAGCAATATTTTCCTAATACTATGCTTTAATTTTTGTTGATCAATAAAGTAAGCGCATTTGAGGACGGCTGAACCGATTTGGCTGTTTAAATGTTAGTAATTGTTTGAACAATTGTTTTTATGGGAAAAATCTAAAAGCTCGTTGGAAAATTGGGAAAAATCGGAAAAAACTATTACACATTTCATTGAAATTTGACAGGACAGTGTTGACTGGATGACCTAGCTTTAGAATAAGCAAAGTTACCTTTCCGTCAATGTTTGAAGGTTTGGACCTAAAACCTGCAATAATTATTTTTAACTACAAAGTAGATATATTTAATATATACTTTTAAATTCAACGTCTTTAGTGATGATAATTTGCTTCTTTATACGTTCGTATACATAGGGTAAGTCCGGGAGAGACACCTATAAGGGAGAGATGCCTACTAAATTTAAAAATTAATTTAATTAATTTTAATTAATTTTTATTATATAAAAATGAGATATAAGTAATTCATATGAATAAATGAACGAACAGAGACCCGCATTGAAATTCTCCTTTTTGAAATCGGTAAAAACGAAAAGAAAAATAAAGATTTGGTGAAATAAAGTAGTGGTCAGATAGAGTATCTTTAATGTGATGTTTTAAAATTATGCTAGTTATGAATCTATGTTCCTTCCTATATGATACGAGAGTATAATCGATCATTTCAATATCCCAACCAGCATTGTGATGGATTCAAATCCATTGACGTAAGTTTTTTTCAATAAGGTCTAGACGTTTCTGTCGTTTCATGTAAAAATATTCAGTTAGGTGATTCATATGTGTCGATAGTCCTCGAATCGATTTCCTCAAATTACCCACGTGCGTAAAAGGGAGTGTCGGGGCTTTCTCTCTTACTTTCACTCGTGAATATAGTCCGTAAGGTCAAAATCACGGCGCACGGTCAATGACATTGCTAACTTTTACCATGTCTGCCCACGCTAAATGCTCTAGCCAAAGAAATAGATAATTTGAGATACACTTGTATTTGTTTTTTTTTTTTGTATTTAGTTAATGGTAAATGATGAAAATTAAAAGGGATAATAGAGTTCATGAGATATATGAAAATTTTGTCGATATAAAAGTATTTACGTTATTTTTTGTGTTTCAAGCGATTTGAACTAAGCCTACCTCTATACATGTTTAATCCAACTTCATTTATATCTAAGTAGGTATTTTGTAGTTCGTTATGAAATTAATGATTTTTTAAGTTTAAAAAACTACTATAAAATATTGTTATTAAGGATATATCTACGTTACGTTTTCTTTTCACATCATTTGTCGTCGTTAAGTAAGAGGAATATGTCTGGAGTAAACTACTACCTAAAAGAATACAGTGTTCGAATATTTATATTGAGTAGTTTAGCGTTTGCATTTGATTTAGATGAAGGAGAAATAAAAGAGTTAAAAAATTAAAAACTTATAATGTGGTTTTACTTAAATGTTATACTAATTTATAATAATGTTATAGCAAAATATAAACATCAGAAAAATCTGATTCTAAAGGAAGAATCGAACTTATATACCATTGTTTCACAGGTGTACTTTGAAATATTGAAAAATTTCATTCAATATACTGTATCTCCAGAAAGCTTTGTCGCAATCGGATAAATGGTTACATTATCGGATCGGACACGTTACAAATAAACAGACAAATATTTCATTTTCATATACTATATGGGATATTGTATTCTCCTCCCTTCAGTACGAGGGGGATCAGGCCATAGTCCACCACGCTGGCCAAGTGCGGGCTGGAGAACTGCACAATGCACATGTCTTTCGAAAACTTGCTAGGTTCTCTCACAATCAGACATGCAAGTTTCCTTACGATGTTTTCCTTTACTGTAAGATATAGAATATTATTATTAATCTTAATTCAATTTCAATCTTCACAAAACTCAATGAAATTTAAAGCAAATTGTGGGCATCATTCATAAAACTGGTACCTATAATATGTTTGAAATTAAAAAAGAAGAGTCAGTTTATTTCTTTTATCATCCCAATTAAGTCCCTGTGAATGTTTACTATAGCGTTGTTCAATTTCAATACTCTATGTGAAATAGTTTCGAGGCCGGTTCCATAACATTTTGTGTTAAATAAATAAAGCTACCATAGTGTATGTTGATCCTGTCAACTCTGACTTATTCTGGTTATCCTTTTAACACGTCAATGGGAACCTTTAGTCGGTATGTATAAGTGGGTAAGTGGGGAATAGGGAAATGTTGATCGAAGGGGAAAAGGGATTATAGTAATAGGTACTTAGCGTTTAGTTTAAAAAAGTTTATTCTTATTATTATTAATATTATTTATTAATTAAATAACATATCAAATCAAGAATTTTAATAAATAATATTTATCTAATAATAATTAAGATAATAAAAAATAAATCTATAAAATATCAATAATTGAATATTATAATACAAATTATACACATAAAACTTTTAGATAAGCATCTCAGTGTTCAAAGGAACGAAAGCATCGAAAATATAAAGGCGCCGGTGCATAGATATTTCGTACATTTCACATGACAACAGCAGGTCGGTGACCTCAAAGCAATTAAAAGTGCTAATTCGCGACCAATTAATTGCAATCTTTAATCAACGTTTCCGTCTATAAAATGTTTAATTCTGATTTATTGCTGATCCATCGAGTTTGATGTCGTTTTGGGGTTCGACAGCATGTCAAAGTCCTATGAAAGCGAAAACGGGGAATAAATATGCTGATAATGTGATCATAAACAAAACATGGGACGTGTTGCATAATTTTTAAATATTTTATTAATATTTTTTTAAGATTTAACAAACACTGTAGAATACTTATGCTATAATAGAGCGAGGGATTTAATAAGAGAAGTAAATAAAATATATCTAAAATTTAAGAGTAATTTAATTATTAGGTAACTAGTAAGTACCCTATAGAAATAGTCTTTTTCTCATTTTATTTAAAAAAAATATTTATGTATTGATTTTATTGAAAAATATCCCTTACAATACACGAAACTCATTGTCGTATACATCATCTTATCACTCTACGTTAGTCTGAACTCGCTTAATAATTTTGATAGACACTTAGTAACATGCTTAGTTTAAGAATAATGCTTCATTTACATACACTATTCGTTAATGTTGCAAAATTAGAGATATAGGGGGATTATTGAATTAAGAGAAAGTGTAGACCTTTATTTATTTAATGATATAATATAAAATAAAAAAAAACATTAAAAAATTTGCGATGTACATATGTACATATATAATACACATATAGTTAAATTATTTAAAATATACTTTTTTAAATAATATATAAATGAAAAAAAACTAATAGTATGTTTAAAATTGCCATCTAAACTTACCTTAAAGGCTCTATTCTATTAGGCTTCTGTTATATATTTAAAATACTTTTTTCTAATTTTTGCTCTTGACCGTTTTTTTTTTATGACAGTAACTTTCTCAGCTGAATTGAACTCCGCCAACGGTCACTCACGGTCAGTGACCGTTTTGATTGAAACGTAATTTATAAATAAATAATAAATTCATAGTTTAATGAAAACGATCGTAAAATTAACAGTTTATTTGCTTACTACAGTTATATATGATATTGATTAAGCAAAATTCCTGTTCCAGATAGAGCACAGATTAGCGAAAAATTATTCATAGCATTTCTAGATTCGTTTTAAATATTCTTATTTATTTATTCTTGTAAGTACTAAAATTTATAGGCATTTCAAATCTAATAATTTAGTTTTGTTTCATCAATATCAACATAGTTTATAAATTACTAGCGACTCACCTTCGCTTTGCTCGGGTTCGTCCCTAGGTACGTTTTAATTTTTTTGAGCGGGACCCTAATTCTTTTTCTAAAATTAAAGTAGCCTAAGTTACTCCTTATAACATCAGCTATCTGCCCGTGAAAGTCCTGTCAAAATCTGTCTAACCGAGCCGGAGCAAACAGATAGACAGACAAACGGACGGACAGACAGACAGATTTTTTTAAAAAATTGGGTTTTTCTTATATGTACCGTATATACCTACTTTTATACGCATTTAGTAAAAAGATGTTATTTTGACATTACTAACATACACTTTAATTTTATTTATATGTATGTATTATATAGTATTTGCTATTATGTACTTAGTCCTAACTTTAGACTATACTTTTTGCAACTTTATCAATTTATGGAAGTCAATAAAAGAATCAACTTCACAGGCCCAGACATCAATTTACCCGAATCTATACATTCAGAATTTATGAGTTTAAATTTTATATGCAATAAAAATATTATAAAAAGTTTATGGTTATTATCACTTCTTATTAAGTTAGAATATTATCGTTTTATTATTATAATTTGTCTAAATATGTACTTACATTTAGTATGAAATATTTACCAACCATATAAATTATGTAGAAATTTTATTTTGAGACTTTCTTTATTCTGAGTTGATTTTTTAAATATGAAATTACCTATATGATAAATAATATACGAATATAATATAGCGTATGAATCTTACTTGTTTTGACAACGTAAATCGCAGGTTCGATTCCCGCATGGGGCGAATATTTTTGTAAATCATAATATCTATTCCGAATAATAGAATAGGGCTATGTTAACAACATTTATTGTCTTGATATACTGGCGACTCGATGAACGCCGTTCTAACTCACTATGATTGATCTTTACGAAGAACGTGTCTAATCCTTAAAATAAAAAGAAATAAAGTATAACATTTTTAAAATTTGTGAATCTTTACATAAATATTATATGTACAAGTAAATTACGTATTTTTTTTAGTAAACCTATGTTCATAGGTACAATAGTTAATTATTAAAATAAATAAACAATTAGTTAAAATTTATTAATATGACTTTTAATCTATTTATTCAGCCCTTTTTAACGTCCCACAGCTGGGCACGGGCCTCTCTTCAATACGAGGGGATCAGGCCATAATCCACCACGCTGGCTAAGTGCGGGTTGGCGGACTTCGCTCTACTCTTTGTATGTAGTATATTAATTTCGATGATCGATTACGAACGTTAAAAAAAATGTTGCTTATATTTTTATTTATTTTTATTATTTGTTGTTATAGCGGCAATAGAAATACATAATTTCAACTCTCTACCTATTATGGTTCATAAGGTACAGCCCTCTAACAGACGGACGGACGGACGGACAGCGGAAGCTTGGCACTCTTCGGGTACGGAACCCTAAAAATAGACCAAGAGAACCTCAAATTGTGTTGTTAAGCCAGCCTAGGTATGAATACCTACTAATTATAATAATAAACGAAATGTTTGATACTGCAGTGTAGACGATTGTTATTACATGTAGGTACGTATGCTATGATTGTTATTACAGCAATCAATATAAATCATATTATTGTAGTTATTCTTTAAAACAACACTAAAAATATTTTTATCTATACAAATAATAAAATTTTGAGTCAAATCTGTACATAAAATATTTAAATAGTCATTATTATTTATTATCGTTACTGTCTGTCTGTCTGTCTGTCTGGTCTGGGAACGCATCACGAGAAAACCACTGGACAGATTTTGATTAAATTCCGGGTCAACATATATGATACTTTTTACTGCGGGAAAATATTTCATCTCTGAGAAAATTATACTAAATTATAAAACGTACCTACCCGAACGAACCCGAGCGGAGTGAGGGTGAGTCGCTAGCTATTATTATAAATCCACATTCTATATAATTTTGTCTCTCATGTAAAGTATTGGTGGTAACTTTATTTAAAAACAAAATAATAAAAATTGCTCTCACGCACAACAGAAAACGGGTCGCAGTTAACTTTATCAGTATTAACACAATGTTACACTTTCCATAAGTGTATTTAGGAATAAAGTAATATTTATACTCCATTTAATTTACTTCAAATTGACAATAATTTTTATATCCCACCATTAACATTAACGTAAAGTCGCTTAAGATTATACAAGTCTGCTTCCTTGATGCGAATCAATATTTTGATTCAATTTAATTTTTAATCTTATAATTTATATCTTATAATGGATTTTTAGAAACATAATAAAATTAATTTAGAGTAAGGTATAAAATAATATTTCATTTACATTTCATACATTTTTATAAACCTATGATTAAAATTTAGAAAATCTTTCTTTAAAAGTATAAACAGATACAAGTTTCTTTTGAATTGTATTTTGATGGAAATTCATTTGACAAAAAATATTAAGGTTTTATAATATCATAATAAATATATTTTTAATTCAAATAATGATATAATATTATATATCCATAAATATTTATAAATTATTAAATTATCTAAATCTGCGTATAAATACTCGTAAATCTATTAAACAAAGAGGAAGTATAGACGTCCTCTAAACGTCAATTAGGAATTCTAGATAGCTATTATCACATAGTTTCTAGACAGCCTTATATGTATACATTACATAGTTCGCGATATAAATAACCAGGCGTGCAACAGAGGCAGGTGGTTCGAGTTATGTGAACCCACCGGCGCGATGTGACCGCGAAATTATTTTCAAGACTACACCAACCTCAAGAGACACACAGCAATCGAGACGTGTCTGTATGTACGTCTCGCTACAGATGTATCTATGTAGGCGTAGTCGTGAGAAACTCGACGTTGCAATGCAAAACTGCGTAACTAACCAAGTAGTTCAATCAAATTTAAATCTTACAGATATTATAATATAGTTCCTTAAAGTTTAATGGTACTGAGGTGTTTATAGTATACAAGGCGATCCTAACGTATGGTAAAGTTGCTATCTTGTTCGTAATGTCCGCGAACGGAGGTACATTCAACTTTTAGCCCAGTAAACTCTCGGAGTTCATTCACCCAGTGCTTGTCAAGTGACGTAAAAAGAGGGAGACGGTGAATAAAACAGATAGAGCTATCTTTGTCGCTCCTTGCTCAAGTTTAGTTTTTATTTAGCCAAAATAGTTTACTTATCTATAGTTATGCTAGCCTGGTAGTTTTGACAGCGTACGTTGACTATATCGATAGATAGATAAGGTTTACTTTGTTGCGTGACATTTCATTATAAGCAGATCGATTGATTAAAAAGTTTCTATATGTAAGATCGCTCGAACGTTTTTTTGTTATTTATTAGCATTATAAAGAGACGTTAATGGAATGTTTGCTTAGGAAGCTTAATGACTCTATATCAGATCTTTGTTTATACTCTACAATGATTTTTAATACTTTGAATATGTGCATAGATTATTGGTTATCGATTTTCATGTGTGACCTTCAGAAGTATCTACTATGACGATTAGCAAGATGTCGCACATCTTGCTAAACGTGAATTTGTATTTTAGGAAAAATTATTAGTCATTAATTTAGATAATACGAGTATTTAAGCAGATTCCTTTATATCTTCTTATATAGAATCTATATTATGTTAGTACATAATTATATATATATTTCTTATATTTCTATAATCTTGTTACTTTTATACATGATAAAAATTACTATTTTTAACGATTATTTTCAAGAAAATCATATATGGATGTCAATTTATATTTTAATTTATGCATTCAATTTATTTTATTTATTTATTTATACTTTATTGTACACTACAGTCATGAAGTAAATACAGTGAACAAAATATAAAAAAAAAACAAAGGTGTGCACAAAAGCCGGTCTTTCTATTTTACTATCCATTGAATAACATGTAATAATAAAATTCAAACATAATTATAATATTTCTTAAGAAATAATTATATTACTATAACACTTTTTTCATCATTGCCAGTCTACGATCACATAAACAAGTACATTTGCTCCTATGGGATGAAATCAATGTCAAAAAATTCTATACTCCTTAAGGATTTTAAATATAAAAAGTATCCTAAATTGAGTTACAAGCGTTTCTGTAATAAGCGGAGCCCTTTACAATAGGCTATGAAAATCTTAAGGTGCATACGTTTGGTTTGGGCAGTCATAAATTAGTTAGGACAAACAACTTTATTTGTATTAGATTTAGTCTACGGTGATGTAGCTTCGTGTTTAAACTAAAATGAAATATGTATGATAATTTAAATTATGCCATTGTTTTCTTTAAAAGAATATATTAGGAATACAAAATTTATGTTCTTTCTTTTAAAAACTATAAAAACAAACAGATTTTTGTGAAACTAAGCACGCTAACTCATGGAAAGATTTATAGACATCAACGCGCGTAAAGCTCTAAAAGTTTTGTTTCTTAGAAAAAATATATCTATACTAACATTATAAAGCTGAAGAGTTTGTTTGTTTAGTTGAACGCACTAATCTCAGGAACTACTAATCCAATTTGAAAAATTCTTTTTGAATTAGATAGCTCGTTAACTGAGGAAGGCCATAGGCTGATTAGATTTGTTTTTGTCTAGGGACGAACCCGAAGCGAAGCGAGGGTGAGTCCCTAGTATGTAATATAAATAAACGTTCTCTTTATAAATAGATTAGGAAAACAAAAACAAATTTATCCCACGGGAACCGTACATTTTTCCGGAATAAAGTATCAGCATGCCAAATTTTATTAAATTAGGTGCAGAAGTTCTTACTTAATTGTTAATACTAAGCTGTATAACTTACTATAGTTTTTTAACTATCACACGGGAACTATTTAATTTTCCGGGATAAAAAGTATTTTAAAATATTGACCTTGGATATAAGGTACCACTATGCAAAATTTCATTTAAATCGGTCCAACAGTTTCGGAAATTAGCCCGTACAAACAGACAAACAGAGAAACAAAAAAAATGAAAAAAATCTGAATTTGTTCTATTTCTCATCTTACATCCCCCTGACTCGGTTTTTAGCATTTTTTTTCTATATACAGACATTCGACCTCTACAGTTTTATTATATGTATGTATAGATATATGCATACTTCACTATTATTTATTTTTACATGAGAACAGTCAATGTCGTAAAATAAGTGTAGATATATTCGAAACCTTTGAAGGTTAAACAATACACAGTCTAGTTTATTTAAGTAGGAGATTTACGAAAGTTAGGGAGTAGATGATGAATGATTATTCGAGATAAACTATTCGATCCGATAGTAAATTGTTATTTAAAAAAATATAACACACATTAGTTAATAGATAGCCTTAAGTCAACGAACTCTTTAGTTTTCGCCGATAAATAGTAAAAAAAAACGAAAGCAATCGCCAATGCGCACGCGCACGTATTATTACGAAGTTAGATGCGTTAAACATTCTAATTAGATTTTAGGCATTTACTAGGAAAACGTTCACACGAAAAGGCGCCTGTATACTATATTATCGTTAATTTATTTTATTTATATTTCTTTTTTGTTACTTTATCAAATAACTTATGGGCCCATACATTTTATTTATGATTATATCCTCAGAAAAAATAAATAAAATATATGGAGTCATAAGACATTTGATAAATTATAAAAAAGATATGTATTATTATCTCACACTCTGCGAAAGTAATTATTCTATTGTGATATATAAAACTTAAAAAAAAAAATAAACTTCGTAGCTATTCAGAGTAAGGAGTTTCTCTTTACGTATATTAGTGCCGGGTAAATTAATTGTCCAAAGAACGGTATTAAGCTTTTCACTACATAGTATAAATGCAGTCGTTAAGTTACGTCTTTAAGTGCTAAAGCAGTTAACAGCGCGAAATATAGCCCATACTATGTTAATCGGGAGTTAAAGCTTCGTTTTCTAAGTCACAATAAAATCTTTTAGTGTTGCTGAATTGTATTGTACACCAGCGTTTACGTTTTAATATTTAGTATAGGTTTCTCAGAGGTGAGATATTTTCCCGTAGTAAAAAGTATCCTATATGTTGACCCGGATAACCAGCTATCATCACATCAAATTTCATCAAAATCTGTCTAGTGGTTTTTTCCTGATGCGTTTCCAGAGAGACAGACAGACGAACAGACAAAGTTCTCAAAACTATAGATTTAGCCTTTGTATCGATAATAATGACTATTTTAAAAAGATTTTCCAAAAAATATTTAATGTACAGATTCGACTTATTTAGAATTTCATTATATGTACGTATAGATAAACGACGATTTTAACAATTTCATTGCATCAATTTCAATAATTTATAGACACGGCTCCCCTCGCTCGAAATATATACAAATGGCCTTTGCCACTCTCATCAGAATCTTCTGTCCGCCGATAAAAAGTTTTTATATGTAGGATTTAAGTCCTGTTAAAATCGCTTAAACCGTTTTAAGAAATGGAGACAAACACAGAAACAGACAGACATTTTTTAACGTTTTCGTCAAACATCATCAAACATCAATCTTCAAACAAAAATTGTCATATTATTTACACAAATATTCTTTATTTATTAATGCTTTATTTACTTAAATATTTGTAAACTTAAATAAGCAAAAAATATATTTTATACTAGCGAATTACCCTCGCTTCGCTCGGGTTCGTCCCTAGGTGATTCTTTCAATTGACTTTTCAACTTTTTTTATTTATGAACCGATTGAAATAAAACGAATACTAAACGTTAAGTGAAGCTTACCACAATACATTAGTGAAAACCGCATCCAAATCGGTTAAGCCGTTTCTGAGATTAGCGCGCAAAAACGCACAGACAAACAAACAAAAATTCTAAAGATCATTATTTTTGGTTCTATTGCGTTAATAAAGACCCCCAATAATAGTTTTTCTCAAATATCTTCCATGTGCAGACAGCAATCAGTTACAATTTTATGATATGTACCTATACTCGTAGAAGATAAATATTAATTATATTTTTTTAGTATTTACTATCTCTGCTTTGTCAATAGCTAATGTTGTGAAGCTTTTTGTTTTACTTAATTAAGTTTCAAGATTCATTGAATTTCTCAAGGAAGTCACACGAGAGGCCTGTACTGTATACCGTGTGTGCTTCATTGTTTTATGTTTACACGTGGGCACCGGTTATGCCACTATCCCATAAGCCATTAGTTTGTTGACTACATTCCTTATAATTTTGGAACATTATAATGTTCCAAAAGTCTTAAAGATTTATGAATTTTTAAATATATGAAGTTATTTAATATAATTTTTATAAGAAATATGCAAATTGAAAATGTTGTATAGGACATAATTTTATATTTTTTGTTTGCAAGTAATTATTTTATTTTATCAGCATCTGTGGTTCGGGGATAATTTGAAATAGCAGCTTTGCGTATATAAATTGTAAGAATTAAAAAAAAAAACTGACAAAAATCATAAATGTCATCATACCTTGCTTATTCTATTGATGAAAATCGTATGAAAATATGTTCAGTTGTTTCTGAGATTAGGCTGAACAAACACAAATTGCGCTGTGGGGAACTGTAATTTATGAGTATGTGAATATATATGTAGTAATAATAATTAATATATAGTGACTTGCGAGGGACAAAATTATATATACGTACTAAATTAATATGGAATAAGGTATTTTCTGTCTTTAATGATATATAGAGTCAAATGTAATAAATTTTGTAAGCTATTTATATGTATAAAATAGCATTAGCAAATTGGTGTAGTCAAAGATGTTATGTAATATTTCTAGAATATGTTAGAAATGTTCGAATAAAGGAAGCAAGGAAATAAAAATATTGAAGCAAAGTGCTTACGAATACTTTGTATCATGTCAGAACTCTCTCCCATCTATGTATTCCTAGTGCTTTGCTGACTAGTGTTGGTTTCTTAGCGACGCTTTCAATTCCAATTATGGCTACTTTGAACTTTCTTGTTTGATGTTTGTTTCTTTCTTTTAAAGAGATCAACCAACGCGACGCTAGGATTATTATATAATATAATGTACAAATGTTTTCTTTTTATAACTTGTTATAATTATTTATATGCTTAATCGATTTTATTTTAAAAATAATTTAGCACTATGGTTATTTATGAGACATTTATTTGTTATTTATCATATGTTTATTTTTAAAATATTTTTTAAGTTGATATTATAATTTTAAATTTCTTCATAAATAACTGTTTCAGTGACCGTTTCTTTTACTGTTATTTTTTTAAGAAAAAAAAAATATATTATGAATATTAATTCTTAACATTAATTTTTAAGGTAATAGATAACTAACTAATTAATTAGACTTAGCCATAATATAATGTATTCTCTTCTGAGTTGCAACCACAATCCGTACAATTTAAGGGTCATAATTATTTTGTATTAAGGGAATTATATAGGAAATGCAAGGAATAATAAATAATAAGATAAGGAGCATGTCACCTGGTCGTTGAACTTTTAGCCCAGTGCGAGATGCGAAGTTGTGCCCGCTTATGTTCTCCTGGTAGGGCTGATACCTACAGTGAAATGTTATTTATTACATTCCTGGTACAAAAATAATAATCTGACTTCGGACTAAAATTATTAAAGTTTAATGTTGTAAAGTTAAAGTTTGTATAAGTCTGTATGATACTTCTTCTTCACGCTGGATGGTTTGGATGAAATTACCTAGACATACTATGACCTGGAGTAACATGTCTACTGTTAGACACGCAGAGACGCACCCGAGCGAAGCGAGGCTAAGTCGCTTGTAATAATAATAAAATAACATATTTTTTACTAAAATCAGTAGTAAGTGTGTCTGATTGTTTATTCCTCTTTTATCCAGCAAAAGATTGATCAGACCTTCTACAGAGCTCGTTTATGAGTCGGAGAGTAACATAGTTTATTGTTATCCCGATTCATCTAGAAGCTTTAAAGTTTTTTAAAACGATTAGAATGACTTAAATAATTTAACAATGTAAAGTAATTCTTATTTAAAATAAACAGCATGTGACTTTTCTCAAATGTGCGAATCACATGCTCAAGGTTATTTAATGTATACTTACATATTATAAAAAACAGAGTTTGTTTGTTTGAACGCACTAATCTCAGGAACAACTAATACGATTTGAAAAATCCATCTTGTATTAGATAGCCCGTTTATTAAGGAAGGTTATAGGCTATATATCATCATGCTACTACCCAAGGGAGTGGAGCAGTAATCATAAATGTCAACAAATCGGGAAGACTTCCAGATATTATTGTAAAACTGATGTTTAAATTTTGAACGCTAGTTTGAATGCTAGTAAATGGTATATGAATTTTTGATTAAACTTGTTAAAATTTATCACTGTGCCTTCAAAAAATCCTACGAGTCTGTATCGTATGTAATATGTAATCTATCTATCTATTCCAGAATGATACTCTATTACAAAATCATACTTTTTTTTGCCAAGTGTACATTTGAATTTTATTATATTCAATTTTATGTTTTTCTTATTATATTTAATTTTATTATTTAGCATTACAATTTATTATTTAGTATTAGTACTTTTGACTTCATATACAATTATTAGGCTAATTAAATATTTAACAGAATATTTTCGATCTTATTATTAAATGCTGTACGAATATAAATATATTTTATTGTACAAATATTTTTATTACAATACATTATATATACACGTATAACGTGAATTATTACTACAATATAGTAGAATTGAGTAAGAACATTATGAAAACATAAATAAAAATCGCAATCACAAGTTATTAATTGTAGCTTCCTAGTTTCATGATAAAGTGAGTTGAATGACTACCATGTAAATATATTGGACCAGTCCTCCAATTAAAGCGGTTCGATTCCGACCTCGGAAAATTGACGAGGAAATCAGGGTTGTCACATTCTATGTTAGTCATTGCTTGAAAAATGTATAAATATATGAATTATATTATCTGTATTTAGTTTCTTTCTTATCTATTTTATACATTTTCTTAGAAGTAAGCATAGATATAGACATTCATATTTTTAAAATTATGCTTATAAGAATAATTCTAAATTAGCGAATTTTACATTTTAATATAACATTCATAATAATAATTTAATTATTATCGCATAAATATTTGTCCATTAAATTTTGAAACCATATTATTTGTTACTAAATTTGTAAAAATAAATAACTATGAAGTATAAAAACTTAGTAAATAATAAAAATATAATTGAATGGCAACACTGGCAGAAAATTCTAAGCTATTGCAATCCACTTGGTATCTACTGTCAGTTTGTATGGTATCTTGCTTTATCGTCGTTTTCAGCTATCGGGAACACCACAACTGGTAAGGCCTAAAGACAGATTGTGATAGCATTAAATTATATGCCTATATTATAGTTCAAAGTTTTTACAAAGAAGGCTTTATATTTATAATCCTTTATGTTAAAAATATAGCATAATCAAAGTAATTTTAAAATAAGTAAGATAATATCTATATGTGTATTATGTTATACAAAATACGTAGCCGTAAAATACGAGACACTTATAGAATTAGTAGTAAATATATAGATAGTTTCTGATACTTTCTGTGTTTTTCTGAAATTTATGAGCTTGCTGGATTACATTTACAATGTATAAGCATTTATAACAGGTAAAGTTTGGGAGGAGGGAAGGGGGGGAGGGGGTCTTATAAATACGAAAATTTTATTTATCTAGAATTACATTCATTATGCAATCCTTAGAATAAATTTACCTATATTAGTACATGTAGTACAGATTATTACAAAATAAGCGTGTTCATTTTATCACGTGTTTTTCCAGTTGGAATATATCCGATAAGCTGTTTAATGCAAACGATACATTGACTAGTTTCTTATAATTTCCACCTGTTTAGTTTATGTATTTTATTAAAGTTGTGGGTAGTAGTAGAAATGAGTCAAATAAAATAACACAAAAAGTAATTTGGAAACAAACAAAAATTATTATCTATACATGTAATAAAATTCTAACTAAGCCGAATCTGTACATTAAATATTTTTTTGAAAAATCTTATTGAAATACATATTATATCAATACAAAGGCCAAATCTACAGTTTTTAGAATTTTTGTCTGTCTGTTTGTGACCGCATCACGGAAAAGCCATTGCAGGGATTTTGATGATAGCTGGCTATCCGGGTCATATGCTTTTTACTGCGGGAAAATATCCTATATGTTGACCCGTAAAACGTTAAAACGTAAGAAAGGATGAACCTGAGCGGAGCGAGGGTGAGTCGATAATTCAAAAATAAATGAAATGATACTTACTTAATAATGTGAAATATTGTCAAATACTTAAATATTATTTTATTATTACATCATTATATTTTAATATCACAAAAACTTTATCATCATTCTAGTAAATCACACACTTTCAAACCTTGTGTTTATGTTATCTATTGATAAATACATAATATTTATAAATATTATGTATGTAAATAATGTTTTGGGAAGAACGAATTCCAAATGTACTATTTATAAACGGACAAAATATAGAGGCATAAAACTTGGATTTTCTAACCAGAACTCATTTCCGTAAACATTTTTTTTTATTTTAGTATGCCCTTGTGATACACTACAAACTTCATTTGATATTTTTAAAGTTAGAAACAAATTTACATTGAAATGTAATTTAAAAGCTTTACAGTCTATAATCTTCTTGGTCACAAAGATGAAAAATATAACATATTATGTACTTATTTAGTTTTAGGAGAAAGAACAGTCACATTTACAGGCTAGCTCATACAAACACGAGAAAAAATGTACACAATACACATTACTTCATTGCATTATTCAAAAGTCAAGTAAATATTTAATTTGTATTCAATTGACGTAATTTTAGGCGCGAACGAACTTTTTTATTTCTTTTTTCAATAAGGAAATGAAAAGGTTTAAGAAACGAACCTGTCGGGCCGGCTGGTTAGGTTTTTAAACTAGTGAATGACCGCAACGCCTTGTACTCTTTTGAAAAAAAAAAATATTTTTTTTTTTAATTTTTAAAAGCCAATCATGAACCGATACGTTTAAAATTCTATGGATTTTATTGGATAAAAAGATTTGGTTTCAATCAAAAATCTTTAACAAAATCAATCAATCAAATAAAAAAAGGGTATTATTATTGTTCAAGAGAGAGTTTAAAAGAAAAAATAAATAATTAAGTAAAAAAATAATAGTAAAATGTATGCGCGAACGAGATTTCTTGTACCAGGCTCACATAAGATGAATAGAGATATCTAGACAAGTTACATGGCCACACTCATAATGTAACGTACACACACTTGTGAAGATTTTAATTGTTGTTCTATCTCTTTCTAATTGCCGTCTAAACTACAATGTCTATACAAAATATTCTTTTTTAATTTATATCCTACTTCTCTGTCATATTCTGTATCTTGGTGGGTAAAGCATCATAAATATAATAATTAATTTAAATTTTATATATTATATAACCTGTTTGTCAATCTGATTAATTCATATAAAATTTAAATTATACTATTTGTATAATAAGCTATATATTTTTTTTTTGAAAATAAGATGTAAAATTAATTATTTATTTACTTGACTGATTCAATCCAAAATATTTTATAAATACATTGGACAACATATTTAAGGCGCTTTTATCTCCATATTGGGTATATTTTTGGGATGCATTTTTTTTTAATCAACTACATAATGTAACTTTGTATGGAATATTTATGTTAATATTCCTATAAAATGTTTCATTTCTAAGCAACTCGGAAGTGACGATTGAGCTCACTAACGCAAGTGAGTTATCAACATTTCTCACGCTCAGTCTCCATTAGTGTGCGTGTCTATGTGTGTGTGTTATCTTTTGTGGCTGTGTGCGTTCGCTGAGAAGAGCCGAGGTTGTTCAACTTGTGGCCTAGTAAACTCCGATGTACCTATATTATATTTATACGCTGACATTGCTGACTTTAATTAATAATTATGCGCTTTATTAGATGCTAGTGATTTGTTTGTAAATAAAATACTAATTCATGATAATGTTTTGTTATAGTCGATAAATAAATAATTGTAAGTATTAATCACTGGTTGATTATTCATTAAAAAAATATTATTAAAAAATATATGAAATAATAATTTTGATTAAAAAAATGTTGTCTATTTGGATTGGTTGATCTGCTAGAAATACAAAGACAGAAGCTCTATCTATATAGTTTATTATTGCCATAAATGAATATTTATTATTTACGTTAAAATGTCTCAAAAATAAATATTTTATTTGAAGAAAATATTTATTTATTAAACAGATCAGAATATTAAAGGTTTTTTATCCATGAAATAGTTATGATGAGAAACTTTAAAGTTTTCGTTAGCAATTGCGATATCATGTTTAACTATTTAGTATTGATTCGCCTTGTTGTATTTAATACCAAGTTTGTTAAATGTGATATAATTTGTATAGATTGGATTTGTTCATTGTGTATAAAATGAACGGGAAGTAATTTTTATTTTTAAGAGTAAGGAAAACTGAAAAATCACATAAACATACATTTTCAATATGATTACCACTTGATAATATCGCCAGAAACCTTCATATCGGCGAAAGCTTTGCAAATTTTTGAAGAGCGTGGTAGACTATGGCTTGATCTCCCTCGCATTGAAGGGAGTAGGTACGCATAGAGGGGAGTACGCATGCCCAGCAGTGGGCACACCGTTTATAAGGACTGAACAACTAGACATAAAAAATAATAATCCATAAAAAATAATGTTTACATAACGCAAATAATATTTAATATTTAAGATATTTATTTTTCTATTTATCTCACTACTAATGGTCGAAGTTTGATTCATTTGGGGTATGCTTAATCTACACAATGATAAGCGAGACGTTCAATGTCGTCAGTGAACATGCAGTATTAATTATTATATTCAAATTCAATGCGACAAAATGGTAAGAGATAGTATTATTAATACAATACAAATGTTATTTTCCTTTACAGTTATATAATGGTTCGTTATAATTGCAAACAAAAAAATCGGAATTTGTTACTTCTTCTAGCTCTAATTTCATTTTATCTTTGATTAATTTTTATTTATACATATAATAAAATTCTGAGTCGAATCTGTACATAAAATATTTTATGAAAATCTTATTGAAATAAACATTATTATCGATACAGAGTCCGAAGCTATAGTTTTTACATATTTTGTCTGTACGTCTGTCGGTCTCGGTACGCATTACGAGAAAACCACTGGACAGATTTTGATGAAATTTCGTATGATGATAGCTGGTTATCCGGATCAACGTACGTAACGTACTTTGTACTGCGGGAAAATATCTCATCTCTGAGAAATCTATACTAAACGTTAAAACGTAACTAGACGTAGGGACGAACCCGAGCGGAGCGAGGGTAAATCGCTCGTTTATAAATAAATATCTCAGATTAAAAAATATATATAGACGGAGTCCGCCAAAATAAATGTCAAAGTCAAAAATAGAAGCGTGATTTACTTGACGTTTATGCTACTATTCTTGATTTTCCTATGCAAGTCGTTTATTTTCCTTAAAGAATAAGAGAAGTTTTATAGATGTATTCCTTAAATTAATATGCAATATGTGTGTACATATATACATATGTATGTATCCGACACTATGTTCCCTAATAATTACTAAACGGCTTAACCGATTTTGATAATTCATATGTCATTCGATTCGTCTTGATAATACGAGTGTCATACGGTATTAGATATCATTAAAAATCAAACGATGGTTGGATCTAAGGCGCTAATTTATGTGTTTTGGTAAAATTATTTGGTCCGTATTAATCGAGTGGAGTCTCAAAATACAGATTTTGAAGAGACAATTACAAAAATATATATAACTTATATGTTTAAAAGTAATTTAGGATGGGAACTTGTTAAACAAAACTAAAAATGTCTAACTCACCAAAACTAAAAAGCTATAAAAAATATTACAAAAATTAAAAAAAAAACCGACTGCGAAAAAAGCGAACTAAAACTTTTCTTTATTAACATTTATTTATTTATCACTCAGTATACAAATTGTCATTTGTATTTTGTGTACTATTTTAAAACGTTATTGTCTGACTTCATGTTTAGTTATATGGCACTCTATATTATTCCTTAGTCTAAAATAAATGTATAGTTGTTAAAATAAAATATCAAAATACAATAAATGAAAATAAGTAATATTCTAATATCATTTGATAACGATCAAAATTAATTGTTACAGGTTGCAGACAAGTGTAGGCGGTTCCACGAAACGAATGCGACAAGAGTCACGTAAGCTTTCGGGCATACGTTTTTTGAATTATTTTTATATTTGAATGATTTTTGCATAATAATATTTTAAAAATAATAATATATACTATATAATTATTAATAATAATATATACTTTTAAAATGTGATATTTTTCATATCCCACTGCACTTTGATTGACATTGTACAGTATTTTTTAAAAGCTTTATGAAATATTATATCGTTATCATCGACAAGTAAATGAGTTTATCGAAGATAGCATCAAAAACAACAGCAATATTTTGTATAAAATTTATTATCTTTCACATATATATTTGTGAGAAATTCTCAAATCAATTTTAAATTAATATATGACTTTACATTTTAGGTACGTGTGACTCAAATGTAGTTATGAATTACATATAAGGTATGTAGATATTTTTAAGCTTTACTCACAATACTACGTAATAACTTAACCATGTATAAAACCTCACACATAATATATTTAGCCCTTTTTAAAGTCCCACAGCTGGGCACGGGCCTCCCTTCAATACGAGGGGAATCTGGCCATAGTCCACCACGCTGGCCAAATGCGGGTTGGCGGACTTCACATGTCTTTTGAAAACTAATAGGTATATATATTCAAATATAATAGGTATATTGTTTTAATTACTAATTTTGATGATAGCATATCAAATAACACACAGTTTATGCCATAAAATTTATCAAAACATGAGTTTGTTAGCGCCATCTGTCTTCGAGTAGTGAACTTAAACAAATGTCGATAACTTTGTACAAACAGTGTTTTGTCGTAATAAAGCAATTAAATTGCCTGCGTTAAGAGGAGAGCAATATCTTGTTCATTTTATTGGCTGGTCGGGATTCGCATTATAAATTGGGCAACCTTATTCTGGATACGCTCTATATTTTTTACGAGTAAAATATATGTTATGTTAGATCACCAAATTTTTAGTGAAGTGAATTTAAAATTTCAAACTATATTTTGATATGCTGTTATGATCTTCTTGTTATGAATTATTAATAAATGGTTAAACATTTATTTTTTATGTATTTAATTAAATTGTACATTAAGTTTAATGTCTGGCATAATTTTAATGCATATGTAATATATATGTTAGAAAGTTAATGTTAGAAATATGAAAAATTTAGAGTTAAAATTAATTAAAAGCGAAATGTTTATGCTCTTTATTATTGTTGTCTTACAAATAAAGAATAAACACTGTCAAGATAATATAAAATGTATAAGCTAAAATTGAGCCCTACATTCGGCGATAAAAGTGAGTACGATAAGCGAATGCGAATGAATTTCAGAATAGGGGTGCGCGGTTGAATAACCTCTTAGTTTTCGGTGTGTACGGCGTTAGAATTGATAAGTGATGTCTAGAAAAATATATCGGGGTTTATTTCAAATACGTATGGACTCGCATTTATTTAGAAAAAAATATTTTTCTAATACAAAGGTTTATTTAGATTTTTGCTTTTTGATTCAGTAATCCCATTATTAATATTATAAATGCGAAAGTTTGGATGGATGGATGTTTGTTACTAAATTACGCCAGAACGGCTGAGCGGCTCTGGATGTTTGGCACAGAGACAGATTATAGTTTGAAATAACACATAGGTTACTTTATATCCCAAAAAAAATGTACGGTCCCTGTGGGATACATTTTTGTTTTTCACTACGGACCGAGCCAAGACCGTAACCCAAGCGAAGCGAGGGTGAATCGCTAGTTTATATTTTATATTCTATTTAAAATGGTCATTCTAACAAGAGTTTTATGTGGAAATGATAATATTGATGACTATTATTTAGTTTCAACTTTCAGTATATTACATGTCATATACCTGGATATGATACCGTCATCAATTACAACTACTATTATTCAAATATTATATTAGACAACAAAACAAATACGTTACAGAAACTTTTGATTACAAAGTTAAGTTGGTACTACTAAATAAATGTAATCAGAGAATCTAAACAAAAAATGACTTAATTAAAAATACAACCAATACTTAGTCCTGTCCTTATGAATACATTCAATTATCGAGGTGACGGGGAGAAAAAAACAACGTATAATCAACTAACTAGCTTTTGATTGTTTCCTCAAGTGATGCACTTTATAATTACAGTTTTTATTACTAATTGCCAAAAGCAGTCTTTGCCGGTTGGCAGGTGCTAAGGGAGGGGGCTAGGACGGCCGTCGAACTTTGCAAGACTAAAACATACATACAAAATAAAGACGTATCTGCATGTTCTGACGACAAGCAAATTTGAACTTTAAACCCTTCAAATAGAAATTTATATCAAAACATTGCGGAAGTGGGATCATTGAGCTTGGAGCAATTTAATCATCCATAATAGAACGTGACAAGTGCAATTTTGATTTTTATTCAAATTTAATCTTTGTTATGTTACGTTTTAGTCTATTTTTGCTTGAATCTTATCTAGACATGGTTAGGCGGCAGATACTTCCTGGTCGGTCTCATCAATTAGGCGATTGGTCTGCTAATTTGTTAGGAAATGGGAGCAGTTCACTCACGCGCAACGTAACTTAATGATTCATGATCAAATTTGTATTTGGTACAAGGTTCAAAGATTATGACCTTAAACACCATAGCCCCTGAAACAAAAAAAAATATCGTTAATTTTTAAAGCCAATAAAAGAATTTATGTATGTAGTTAGTTTTCCTTTTAGACAACTTATATAATATTAGAATGCGATTTCTACACGACAACTATTTATGAGTTAGCTGTGGATGTCTATATTATAAAAATTAAGCCACTTATGTGATAATCAAGTAGAATCCATCAACAGCAGGTCAATAGGTCATATCAAGGAATACATAAAATGATGAATTGTGGAACGAATTATTTTTCAAAACAAAGGGCTAAAGTGTCGAAATCCATCACATTCCGAGAAACGTGATTGGAATGTTTTGCGCATTATTTATGAAATATGAACACAGAATGTATACGATCACATTTATAGAAGACTTAGTTCAATTTAAAATTTTTATTCTACTTTATTTGTCACGGATGTTAAATTTCATGGTATACGCAACGCAGGTCGTTAAGAAGCGTAGTTGTAAATTATGACTTAATTAAAAGAATATTTATTGTGCTTTGCCAGAACCGACATGCATAAATATAACGAAAAGTAATTGAGAATCTTCCATTAAGTATATTATAAAACTTTAATAAAATGGAATTTGGAGTAAAACATTGAAATTTGGTTTATAAAATATTTATCACTACATAATTTACTAGATCTTTATAAAATTAAATACATGAAACAATAAAGATGTTAACAAAATTCCAAACGTGCATCCGAATTTTAAAATATGATGTGTAGTGCTTTAATTACTACTAATTATGTGAGTACTAGTGACCTACTCTTGTTTTGCTCGGCTGGCTCCCTAGGTACATACATATGCTACAGTTCAATAGATCTTTTTAAGAGCAATAATTCTGTAATATTTTCTTATCATATAACTTTATTGATTTACGCTGCGCATACCAATAAAGCTTCCAGTCGACATGATTTTTCCGCCATCTTAACTAATTATTGTCACATTTCAGCTGATTTACATAAAATCTTAATGAATAACACCTTAATATTACTCGTGAATCACTTCGTCTATGGGTAACGCGATAAACTTAAAAACGAAAGTTTTTGAGTTTATCGCGTTCACACAGTCAGACTGATGTGGCGGGGGACTCTATTTTATAATACATACAAGTATGTAGTGATATTTATATACTTACAAAAAGCGTACATGTAAAATTAATAATTAATGTAGTTCATACTTTTACATACAAACTTTTTTCTCAGAGAATAGACTTAATAAAAAATAAAATATTGTCATTGACTAATAAAAAATTTATTTAATTAATTAATAAAGATCAAATAATAATAATAAATGTTTTTAATGTTACGTTACCTTTAATTATTATATTAATACGTGTTACGTATTAATATAAATCATTTTCTTACTGAATTTTACAAAAGGAGTTTCAGGAAAGTTCTTGACTAGTGCCATAATATATTTATGCACGCTCCACCAAAAGGGCTTAGTGTCGAAATATCGAAATCCGCCACATTTTGGTCCACGTGATGGGATGTACAAACACCGTTAGTGAATCAGGGAATGATCGTATGACTTAATTCGACTGAATTTCACCCATTTGAATTTATAAGATGCCCTACAACAATACATTATTTATTTCTGAATTCATACATTGCAGCATGTATACAGTCAGAAATAGCATAGGCTGGAAGCATACAATAAAATTATTATATATATTAATTACTAATTTAAAAGTTAATTACCTATAAAAAAAACAGTTTTTTTACAGCATTATTAATTAATAATTTTACTATTGTATATTTTTGTAATTTTTTTTTGATAACACCTTAAAAATATTAAAAAGTAAGGTATTTAAGATTATTTTATATTCTTAAATATAATCAATTCTAAAATATTTTGGATTTATTTTAAAATTGAAATTTATCATTTCGAAAACATTGAGTCTTTCAGAGATTTAATAGTTGTTTGTTTTATATACAGCATCACATCTGTAATTGATGTAAAACTAATAAGAACATATTTTAAATATATCTTTTCAAATGAGAAAATGTCTGCTTGGAATAGTCCAGGTAGTCCTTACTTGTCATTAATTTGAATGGGATATAGAATTCTAAATATTTTCATTACCTTTCTAGGAGAGCCACGGAATGTCAAAATATATTATAGCGTAATAATAAAAAAATCCACCGTTAGCGATTTTCCAAAAAATATTTAATGTACAGATTCGACTCAGTTACAATTTTATTATATGTATAAGATTATTTATTTAATTTTAGCTGCTATTATTATAAATATTACGTTTTTTTTAAACTTTATTAATTACTAATATCATTTAGTGTTGCTATATTATTATATTATGTATTACCATAAAGAATATTAAAAATTAAAACAATATTAATTATTTATTTAAGCAATATTATTGTTTTATATGTAATTTAAAAAAAAAAAGTTAAAATATTAATTTAGATTACTATTATTTAAAGATAAAATATTAAGCAACACTATTGCTACCTTTAGAGATAAAAAGAATTAAAGAAGAATGACTGTAATTGCGGTCCACACAGTATGAACTAACTACATCTCATGGTCTGTTGTGTTTGTTTTTGGATACCACCGACAACGATGATGATAGTACCCAGCCATATTTTCTATTGAAGTTTGGATATTTTTTAATTTCAATAGCTTAGCGAATCATCCTGGGGCGCTAACGGTTCTCTTTCGCGAGTATTTGTGGATTATTAAAGCGAATGTAGTGGCTTGGGCGATCCTGGCTATGTTTACACATTGCAGATGTTGCATTGCGACGATGCTTCACATCAGCTATCTGTTCTTTGACCCGAGTTCTAATGGATCTCTTGGTTTGTCCGATGTAGGAGAGCCCACAGTCACAATCAAGTGTGTAGGTATACCCCTACATCTTGGAGAGGGATGTTGCACTTGACTGGTGGTAAGAACTGATTAATTTTCTTTGGAGGCTATCGTATAATAATGGGTAGGCACTGTCTGTAACATGTTTAAAACGTTTTTGAGACGTCTAAAACCTTAGTCTCTCCCGTGACCATGATTGCTGTGAAGCATTCGAAACGTCAGGAATCAAAAATCAAAATAAATATTTGAAATAATCCGAAAAGATAGTTTTATTTAAAATGTCAAATATTTGCGTAAATCTAAGAAAGTATTATGATGATATATTATTGTTTTTTTTTTTATATTGTGTGAATGACCTGTCACGTGGCTGTCCACGTTGTACATTCGGCCGTGCTCATGTACAATTTAAATTCAATATATCTTTGTATTTGAAATCGATCTCCTTGAATAATTGTATGGGTTAAAAAAATATTTTTTTTTTTGTTTATTTTACATGTAATATTGATTACTTCAGTAATTAATCGATTGACAAGACGTCTAAGTCTATAGGTACATATAATACAATTCTAACTAAGCAGAATCTGTACATTAAATATTTTTTGGAAAATCTTATTGAAATAGACATTATTATTGATACAGAGGCCGAATCTATAGTTTTTAAATTTTTTGTCTCTCTGTCTGTCTGTGCACTCATCACGAAAAAAGCATTTGACAGATTTTGATGAAATTTGATATGATGATAGCTGAATATCCGGGTAAACATATAGGATACTTTTTACTGCTGGAAAATATATTATCCCTGAGCTAAACGTTAAAACGTAACTAGAGACGAACACGAGCGGAGCGAGGATGAGTCGTTAGTATAACAATAAATAAATAGTAAATTTGAATATTCTTTTGTTTTATATATATTTTAAAATATAATTAATTTAGCTAGACAGCTAACGTTTTTGGCATTAAAAATACGAAAGGATTTGTTACACTTATTGGTTATCCTTACTTTACATGGAAAAAGCGCAACGGATGATTTGATATTTTTGTATAGACATAAACTATACAATGGACGGGGACATGCCTATTTTATAATCTGTACTTTTTGTCTTATTAGTTATTACCTTAAAAATGTTATTTTGAGCAACAAGCAGTCGGCCAGGAGCGGACTATGAATTTGGGGGGCCCTGGGCTTACACTTCTTGGGAGCCTAAGCTAATCGTCATTTTGTCTTTATAAAATCTATAATGATAGATAGTAGGTATTAGACGAAATTAAGATGGAGCTCTTGTTTGGTTCTTAATTGAACTCAGGGTTATAATACCAATCGTCTGTGCAAGGTACATATGAGTATGTAAGCAAAAAGAAAACGTTGCTCAGTTGTTGGCAAAACGTGGACGCTGTCCGTCATGTTTGGAGGAGTGACAAAAAAAAAACGACTAGAGTACACTACGAGTAAGTGTTCAAAATTTCTGTGCACTCAACACTGGTGCATTTATTACGCTGGGATGCACAAAAGATGACTTATCTGATTTATTAAAATAATTATTTTTATTACATTGATGTGTCATATATTTTTTTGTTTTTTTATCTGTGGTCGTCGGAGACCCCATGTGATCACTTATGTAATTTTCATTCGTGCGCCCAATTAAGGGTTAAGTAAATTTAGCGGGATTTTTGATTTTGGTTTAAGGAATAAAAGTTAAGCGACTCATAGGTAATACCTTAACCAGGTCGACAGTATCTATATATAGAATCAAGTAGACATATTTATATGGCTTTGTTTACAACGAGACTATATGTAATTTATAACACTTCAATTCTGAATAATAAACGAACGGAAAGGGTGACGGATGTTTTGTATATATTCAAATTTTCATTCACTTTACTTTTGTTATTTTATCAAACTGAATATTTAACATTTTCTTCCAGAAGTTGCTGTAGTTTCAGGTAATACTTGTTGTCATATAATTATTTCAGTCTATTTTGACTTTAAAAAAGGCGAACTTGAATCAGTCGTATCTTTTGTGCATGCAATGAATAAGTTATAGTACTCCAATAGTATATGCTTATCAATTTTAAAAAATATACATATGTTTTACACCAATGTTGCTACTAATAATACTATTTACCTATAATTAATTTTTATACGAATATACTTTAAAGTGATATTTTAAATCGAAGTGTGTTTTTGAAGTTAAAAATTAAATAATGAATTTTCTGTATGTGATGAAATAGTGTAAGTAACACCTAACACTAATGTAATGCATCCTGATATTGCACAATTGATACATTATGTATTGTCTAACAAAAGACAAACGTCGATTTCAGTACGCAAACGAATAGCTTAAGAGGTTGTTGGCAGGCATACGAAACAGCTATACATTTTCAGCAGCTATTTATTATTCTGTGCTTTATATTTCTATTTGCGTATTGTTTAATAGATCTGAATAAAGTTTGAGTGTTCGTTTGTGGGGCTTAAAGTAAGTTATCTGTAATTCTAACAACATATTGAATATTTGAGCTTAGGTTTACAGATTTGGGGCAGTATGTACTAGTTATAGTAAAAAATAGTTTCCTCTACTGAAATTTTCAACCAGAATAGTCTGTAAGCAAGAATTTTTTGGAAGGAATATAGTCAATATTGTTTGGTTTTAATGTACTTAAATATCTAGTAAGCTTATTTAAAATAAAAAATATAAAGTTTAAAGTTAAGGTTTGTAAAAGATAATTATCAACCTTTATGAAATATTTACTTTTAAAATTGACTAAGTTATTACTAGAGTTTTTATACATACGTAATACTTTCTTAGATTTACGCGAATATTTTGATTTGATAATTTATTTTGATTTTTGGTTCACGACGTTTCTATGTTTCTAGAGTTTCTCCCGCGATTATTGTGAGGCATCCGAAACGTCAGGAACAAAAAATCAAAATAAATCCTTTGTATTTACATACATGTCAAAAAATAAAAGTATAAGTAGGTATAACCAATTTAAGTTAAAATTTTAAATGAATAGAGGAAATTGAGAAAGAGAAAAGGAAGCTTAGATGTTTTCGAAGTTATGGTTTTATTTAATAAACTAACGACTCACGCTCTTTCCGCTCTGGTACGTCCCTAGTTTCGTTTTAGATATAGTATAGATTTCTCAGAAATTAGATATTTTCGCGCAGTAAAAAGTATCATAGATTGTCCGGTAACCAGCAAACATCTGTCTAGTGGGTTTCTCGTGATGCGGTCACAGACAGACAGACAGACAAACAGACAGACAGACAAACAGACAGACAGACAAAAATTCTAAAAACTATAGATTCAGCCTCTGTATCGATAATAATGACTATTTCAATCAGATTTTTCAACTCAGAATTTTATTTTATGTATAGATATGACTATCTGAAATTAAGGTCAAACACAATGTAATTATTATGGAACTTAAGTTGTACAGTAATCTATACTAATATTATAAAGCTGAAGAGTTTGTTTGTTTGCTTGTTTGGTTGAACGCACTAATCTCAGGAACTACTAATCCGATTTGAAAAATTCTTTTTGCATTAGATAGCCCGTTAACTGAGAAAGGCTATAAGCTAAATATTATCCCGGAAAAATGTACGACGAACCCGAAGCGAAGCGAGGGTGAGTCGCTAGTAAAAGATAAAATAATAAGATTTTCAATTCTACAATCTTTCAGTTTTTGAAGTGCATACATTATTAATATTTGTGTGGAAATCTAATCCAATAGTTCTACAATATAGTCTAATTAGATAAACAAAATTGCAATAAAACGTATGGTCTTCTTTGATATTGTACTAGTTATATCGATGTAATATCGATTTTTTACTTGTGACTAGCCCTCACTTCACATTTCCCTTCCCCCCGTTCCACAAAATCTTAAAATTTCAATCGCCTATCCCGCAGAAACTCTTGCGTCTAGAAGTTTCTTCGGGCTTTAGTAAGCTGGAAAATAGCCATGGGGTAGCTAGCTTTTTTAAAATAAAAATCAGTTTTTTTTTTATTTATAGTATATATCGGTATAAAAACTTTAAATTGTTCCTTTAAGACTTTCAATGTCAGAACAAAGTCGCCAGTAACATATTATAGTCTAAGGTGAATTGTATGTTACATAAACAAAAAAAAACTAGCTAATTCACGTGAGTCCATCCTAAAATTCTCTGACGTTTGTCGGGCGACCTATATTTATTCAGGACCTGGAAAGGTCGCTATTTATGTTCAAGGATATACTGTGACGTAGTAATCAGACCTTGACAAATAAAGGCGAACACAAACTATTTTTTTACAGGCGGTTACTTTATTTTTATAAAATTAAAATACATATTATTTGCAGCCAGTGATATAGTTTTAGTTAGGTTTTCTATTTAGATATTTGGATAAATTGACATTCTTATTTCCTAAATTCTATTTTTGTCTAAGTCTATATAAGATTATAATATTTTTTTACTATTCACGTTTGTCTTATAAGAAAATCGATTTTGTGTAGTTTAAGTAGTAAAACTTCTTGTTAGCAAGATAAAGGTATTTTATGAGGTATTCAATACAACAGATTATAATTCATCAAGTCAAATAAATAATAAAAACGGTTGATTAATGATTAAAACATTGAGAGGATGACAACAAAAATCAATATGGTTTTTTTAAAACAAGCTTGCCTAAAGAAGCATAAAGCGTCATAATTTGGTTTGAATCACGCTCCCTGGTTTATGTATAGAGAAAAAGCTGTGAAATATGTAAAACAATTTTTAAATAGATAAACACTGTCCTAAAATATAATTCTTTCTTACTATTATATTCCAATAATCTACCTACATCCTTAATTTCAACTTCAAAGATCCAGTAATTTTCGAGTTTTTATACTTACTGAGTGAATAAGTGACCTATCGCTTTTATGTACATAAATAGAAGATTGTAAAATACAGTTCTAAAAATGATTTGTCGCTCGTTTATATAATTTTTTTAACTTATAATCGACTATAATAGAATGTTTCAAATTCCTTGGCTTTCTTACAATACTTTTCATTTCACTCTGTGTTTGTTTATATTGAACATTTATTGTAATGGTATTCTGAGAGGCTGGTCAACACCGTCGTATTAAAATTTCATATCTCATATTTTACATTGGAATAACAAAATATATGCTACATATACGGTATCTTATATGAATTCATTATAGGTGCACTCTGCAGTCATGGTACCTATGTATTCGTTCCTTTAGTCTGTCATACAGATAATATAATATAATATTTTTTTGTGAATTTTGTGACACTTGCACACGTTACTCTACATATATGAGTGAAGTTACGTGTAGTAGTTAGTAATGTAATAAAAATAGATATACATATTAGAGGGTCTAAAATTAAAATTATTGAAGACTAGCAGAACCTGCGGCTTCGCTCGCGATCAAACTTCGAAAAATACGAAATTTCAAGTCCAAGGAATAAAAAGAGTCATACAAACTTTTACCCCTTATTTTACCCTCTTGGGGGTTAAATTTTGAAATATTTTTCCTTAGTGGATGCTTACGTCATAAGAGAAATTTTAAGTTTCTAGCTCTAAGGGTTTAGCCTGTGCGTTTATTTAAAACTTTTATCCCATATTTTACCCTCTTAGGGGTTGAATTTTAGAAAACGTTGAAATACGTATCTCATTCTTTTTGCCGTACTCAATCCATATGAACTCATGCAAATCTGTCCAAGGAATAAAAAGTTTCATACAAACTTTTATCTCCTACTTCACTCCCTTGGGGGTTGAATTTTGAAAAATCCTTCCTTAGTGGATGCTTTCGTCATATGAGAAACACGTGTGCAAAATTTCAATTTTCTAGCCTTAAGGGTTTGGCCTGTGCGTTGATACAACAGTCAATCACTTTTGCCTTTTATATATATAGATTACATTATTAATATAAATGTTTGTACGTGAGTATGTACGTTAAAACGGCTACACGGATTTGGATGAAAAGTACACAAATATGACCGACAGAATATGACCTGAAGAGATACATAGTCTACTCTCAGGTACGTAGAGACGCAACCGAGCGCAGCGAGGATAAATCGTTAATTGCTATGATTCATAATTATAAAAATAAAATGTTCCACACAGTAGACAATACCAAGCTTAAAAAAATATATATAAATAAGTAAATAATTTTACTAGTCATTTGAAATAAACATGAATGGTAAATTCGAAATGTTAGGGAATATTTACAATGAATGTCCTGGACGATTGCCTTTACTAATAAAATGTAAATAATCGAATATGAATGTTTGTCCTCTTCACTTTATTTCAAGAACACGTGATTATCTCTTTGGATATAACATGGATACCCTTAGAGCCCCCGTACATTATAGACTTTCTATCAGTTGATAATTTATATAGTCGGGGTAATGATCAGTATGAAGAAGTATGTGGATATATCAGTATAAAAATGTACGAATATCGATAGGAGGCAGTTGTAGCTCAGTGGTAATGCTTGGGTAACTGAGTGAAGTGGATTTAAATCCCGGGTCTCGTACCTCTGATATTTTCATGTGCGAATCATTTTCAACATGATTACCAATTGTTTTACGTTGATGGAAAACTCGTGAGGAAACCTGCATGTCTAAGATAACTTAACAAGTTTTCGAAAAACGTGTGAAGTCCGCCAGCCAACCCGAACTTAGCCAGCGTGGTGGATTATTGCTTGATCCCCTCATATTGATGGGAGGCCCGTGTTCAGCAGTGGGATGTAAAAAAGGGCTGAATACATATATCGATGCTAAATCATTATACTCTTAATCGATTCAACAATCAAATAATATGTTCAATATGTTGATGACTTCAAGTAAACCGTCAGCCGATAGAAATTCTATAGTATGCGAGATCTCTTACACTTTGTTCTGCGGTTGAGATAGATATGTGCTTCATAAATAATTTGTTGGGTGAGGATAAAATATTTGACTTCGTTTTTTTTATTTTGATGTCATTATGACGGTTTTCAGACGTCACCTTTATCAGTGTGGTCAAGGGGACTGTATGTGACATAATTTCTGCATAACACTTTAATAGCTTTTATAATCATAAAATACTTGATTAATTTAGACTTTTAAAAAGACACTGTTTAAGTATAGATTAAAATTCAAGGAGTCTCGAAAGTGACATCGCCTTCACGAGATGAAGATTTTTATGTACCTCTTTGCTTATTTTATTCACATATTCATTTAATTTTTGTACCTCGTGAAAATTTATTTTCAGCACATTAAAAAAAAATGTTTGATTTACAAGTTTATCTGAAAATACATAAATGTAATAAACTGTTTGAATTTATAACAAATGTTATAAATTTAAAGGTGAAATGATCACGTCCGGTACATTCATATATGGAAATAGAGCCTTTTTTTCATGCGCAAATCATTTACATATCTATTCTCGCCAACATTATATGGGATTTAAAAAGGTTTTTTCGTAACTTTATACAATGTACATATATTTTAATATCTATATGTAATTAATTGCAGATTTTTATTAAATCTATTTTAAATATTGGCATTTTATTTTACAATGAATAATATTTTCTTAGATTTACGGGAAAACTTAACATTTTAAATAAGACTTTTCATTCATTCTTGTTTTTTTCATTTTTGATTCCCGTCCTTTCGAGTGCTTTGAAATCAAATACACGAACCGAATTTATTAATATTTGATAATTTAGGTCTACATATCAAAAACGTTAACGGCCTCCGTTAAATTACTATGCAATTTCGTTTGGAATCCACACAAATCAGCGAAAAACGGACCAATTTTGTCAGCGGTTGAAACTAGGGATTGCAATCCGGAAAAACGGATCCGGTAATCCGGCGGATCCGGCACCATTGAACGTTTACCGGATCCGGTACCAATATACCGGATCCGGCGACCGGATCCGGTGCTAGCAATTTTTGGCAAAATAATAGAGATGTTGCATGTATAGGCCCTATGCAGAAGAGATTCGACCCTGTTAAAGGCAGACTTTCGAAGCAAGAGTCAATAACGCGGCGTTTATAGCGTTACCGACGCCGCGTAAGTTGACTGGTGTCAGTGACGCCTTGGTGACTTTGGATGGCCACGACAGACGTCCATCATCGTATCGCCTTTGCCACACCCACCACATCTCGACAGCTCTTTGAAAAATATTTCCGTCAGTGACGCTACGCTCGAATGTCGTTCCCTACATTTACATAGTGTAAGCGTCAGTGAGGTTGCGACAGGGCGGCAGATTAATGCACTATGAATATGTAGGAAACGACATTCGAGCACAGCGTCACTGACGCCGTGTCAGTGTCGCTGCGACTGTGATGTTAGACCCTAGCGTTACTGCCCCGCTCATGTTCGCAGTGCCGCCGCCGCCCACGTGTATTTTGAGGTATTTTCAATAAAAAATCATAAAATGGCATCTGTTGAAGGGTTTACTGAAAATGATGAAATTTTAATTACACTGGTGTCTCGGCATCCATTGCTTTATAATTTATTTTTTATATTGTTTTATAATTAATAACGTAGAAACCTTCATTGTTTCGACTTTTTGATGAAAATTGGATGAGTGGAAGACCCTTTTTACACTGAGATAGTATCGAATTAAAAGGTCATCATCTTCTTCCTCTTCTATAATCAATTCAAGATAATCCATAATGGAATACTTTTATAAGAGCTGTCGAAATGTGGTGGGTGCGGCAAAGGCAATGGAAGTCTGTCGTGGCTATCCAAAGTCACCAAGGCGTCAAAGTTGTTTTTATATATGTTTTATTTTTTATAAACTACCTATATTAAGTACAATGATACTTGATTAACTTACTAACAGTTCATTTTGAACCGAAAAGCGAAAATCATCCTGATTTAATCAATTCGAATTGGATTCCCATCGATCCGGCCGGATCCGGTCGGATCCGGCCGGATCGATGGGAATCCAGTCCGGATCCGGCCGGACTGAAAATGACGCCGGATTGCAATCACTAGTTGAAACACATAGACGCCTCTACCGTTGACGAAATTGGTTGGTTTTTTGCTATAGAGCAAATGCTGAATTAGTTTGTTACATATCTACATATTTTTCATATTTTCGACTTTTTCTCACTCAGTTGATGCATTGGGAGTTGTTTTTCTGAGAGGGAGCCGATTGTCACTAACAATAAAGACCGTCAAACTAATCAGGTCTTTCATCATTAATAATTTCGACTTATTCCGAATACTTCAATAAGTAAAGGAAGGTTTATGACGGTACAACCTTATGATATAATAAATAAGCACTGTATTTCATCTTATTTTATTTTATTTTTTATTTATTACAGGGAAACAAACAGTATTATAGTACATACAATTTACAATAAAAAAAAAAATAAACACATTTACCAGTTAAGTTTCCACAAATAAGAAACACATAATTAGAAGAAAGAGTAGAAAGCATAAGACTAAATTAAACGAAAAGTTGACACATACGTATACACATATAAGTATACTATAAACATAATTACCTAAGTATAAAATAATTTGAAAATTATTGGACTATGTTATTAATATTTTCATAGGATCTTTTGATGATGTACTGTATAACTTAGCAAAATATTTACAACATTGTTATTATTTCAAACAGATAAAGCTGCATTACATTTTGTTAGCGAATATTTAAGCTGTTATTAATCTGAGATAAACATCGTTTTTAATATATATGTATGATATGGTGGCTGATACATGCGCAATATCCAAAGGGGTCATGTAGAGATAAATTTTAATAAATCAACATAATTCCCTACATTGTTTCTTGTGAAACAAACCTTCGGATTATAGCTATTTATTTAAATTTAACGTAGAGCAGCGACCCTACAAATAATAATAATGCCCTCCTGACCGAATTTCGGTCACGTAACCAATCGTTCTGAGATAATCCACGCAGGATATATTATAGTGCACAAATACCGTATATGCAATGTCTATTTTCTTATTATCTCTTACTAACGTGATATATCGCTTAAGTATATCATTTTAATTTATTTTCTATTAGTAATAACGAAGTCATATTTTATGATTACCTCAGTACAGTACAATCTGAGGTAGTTTAAAGCACAGAACTGAGCTTCACGTGTTCTTTGAGGCATGAAATTGTAATAAATTCTACTTCTCAACTCAAGACTGTAGCACTAGGATAGAGGATAAAGGACATCATTCTGTCAGGGCATCTTTAAATTACAGGTCATACATAGGTTTCTGTTACTTTTTGCATATAGCTTATACAAATGTGTTATATAGACTATGCTGATGTGAAGCAGTTAAAAAGCCAGGCTAGTTAGGTTAGGTACTTGTTTTATGACAAATATAAAATATATAGATTTGTTTTTAATATCATACGAGTAAGTGATGACAATGCTTAGACGTAGTAATAGTAGGCAATTGTACGTTTCTGCATTTTTTTTAATGATTATTCTTTATACTGATATGGTAACAGATAGTCGTCTTAAAGTATTATATTCTTTATTTTATCTCGAAAACAAAGCTTTACGTAATATTCTGTTTCGCTTGAAGTATTTATTTAATTATATTGTTAATACCTACTAAACTTAATCTTTCGGTCTATATGGGTGCGGGTAGAACGGTTCAATCAAACTCTTAAGTGTACAATACAAGCGACTTACCCTCGCTTCGCTCGGGTTCGTCCTTAGCTTCATTCCTCATACAAATTTTCATCCCTATTTTCACCCCCTTAAGAGATGATTTCCGGGATAAAAAGTATTCTATGTCTTTCCCAGGGTCTCAAACTATATTCTTACCGAATTTGATCTAAATTAGTTCAGTAGATCCAGAGATTACCCTCTACAACGTCACAATTTCACGAACTCATAAGCTCACAAATTCACAAACTCACAAACTTTACCTTTCTATAATATTAGTATAGATGAAAACGTATTGAAATAACAGGTTATGAAAAACTGAAATTGCTTATAAAAACATAAAATTAAATAATGTACAATATTGATTTTTGATCAGAATACATTTTTATCATGTGTTTAGGATAAACATGTAACATGATATACAATATACATACATATACCGTACGGCGTACACATATCGGTTAGCACTGTTACTACAATATTTTAGTAAAATTTAAAACAAAATATAGTAATTATCATTTTAATTTCATGGAGTGATTACAATTTTTAAAACAAAGTGTCCATAAATTTCCATTGTGCATGCATAAACTGTCGTGTAATTCATACATTGCCTTTGAAATTTTAATGTGTTGCATCACACGGAGCTATTTTTAATTTCTAATCTATTCGATTATACTTTTACATTGCATTGTTGCATTCGTTATAGGTTAACTCCTTTATTCAGCTGCTTCCTTAAAAATTCATGATAAAATTAAAATATATTGTATCCTTTATCCATATATTAGACACTAGCGACTCACCCTCGCTTCGCTTCCAGTTCGTTCCTAGACAAAAACAAATCTATCCCACGCGAACTGTCCACTTTTCCGGGATGACATATTATAACCTATAGCCTTTCTCAGTTAACGGGCTATCCAATGCAAAAAGAATTTTTGAAATCGGATTAGTAGTGCCTGAGATCAGCGCGTTCAACCAAACAAACAAACAAACAAACTCTTCAGCTTTATAATATTAGTATAGATATATTAAAAATATAAAAGTAATTTTTTGGTTAGTTTTGACTTCCAAACAGATTTTCATAGAAATTGGTATGGAGATACTTTGAACCCTGATAAAAGATAGATTTCTTTTTAAAAAAAATATAGGTAGTAATCTGCTTGAAACTTGAGATTTGGCATTTCTTATTATTTGCTATATTTGTCTTTTCTTTGTGTTGTTGTATTTGTCTTATTAGTTAGTAATCAGTTTATAATTATTTTAACTAAAATTACTTTTTCGGATTTTTTCGCGGGTTTATTTTGATTTTTGGTTTCCGAAAATATAGTTTTATTTAATATGTCAAATATTCGCGTAAATCTAAGAAAGTATTAGTTAATAATCGTATTTTGAAGTTATAGGTACTTCTTTTGATACAATTCAAAATTATGCGAGTAAAATTTTTACGATGCGCGCACACACTGACAGCCAAAAAGCGACATGATGAAGTAAGCTGAAAGCGATATGATAAAGTTAGCTGATAATTGATAACTGTCTCTCCGGTTCCCGTGAAAACTTATCTTCTTCTTCGTGACACTCTTGACAGAGCGGTCGTGGTCATGTGAAAACTCATAACTATATTCAAAGTAGTTTCTCAAATATTCTTAAATCTGTAACACTGTTTTATTCATTTATATTAATTAATCACTCATCTCAATATGTTTAACTTATATTTTTTGTAATATTTCACATTTAATATGTCTTCTGCAAATAAAACATTCATTTAAATTATCATTAATCATATATTTGTATATTCTTTTGACACACACAATAAATAGTTGTGAAATGCTATAAAAGTAGGATTTGTTATTTATTCTATCATTAATAATTCTCAAAGTATGTTAACATATTGCAAGTCTATTGATCGTGTAATGCTTTTGTCAAGCGGGCTCGAAGCAGGCTGCGCTCGCGCCGAAAGGCAAGGTGGAAAAAAATTTACATGAATGACCATCGTATATACATGACGTTCTTTATTATTTCATTGAAATAATATTATGAATATATTATAAAGGGTTGATATTTGCTTAATTAAAAAAATATATGGAGCAAAAACTTTATATTAGATACATAACTTATGAAGTTTTATTTAAATCATAATTATCTTGCATAATTAATATTCTATAAAGATGTTTATTAGTATCAGTATATAGGCTGAAAAAGAGTATCTATAACATTTATCCTAATTCAAATCCAAATTATAAAAAAAAATGTATTTCAAACGTGAGATTCACACACATTCTGTATACGATGGCTGTGTGGCGAGGCGGTGGAGGCAATGACAATTAGGACAAGAGATTATAATTCGCAAATCGACACGACCGCCCCGAAAGAGTAATGTGCGGAGTTACGAAAGTATTTTCAAGACGCTACACCGAACCTATATATGTATATAAATGAAACTGATTATAAATACGTCTTTGAATAACATCGATTGAACAAGCTTAAAATAATTTAAAAGTTTATTTATATTTTCTCATGAATAAGATATACCTACATATGTATGTAGTTCTTACTAGTTATTTTAATTTTGACCATAACTTTTAAAATAACTTATTATTTTACATTCATTAGTTCAATTATCTTTATTAAAATATGTCATAAAATAATATATGAATATTCTAAATATTAATTCCATCTATGTTCAATGTTTTTTGTTCTGTGGCTTATAGGCGTGCCATTTGGGCACAATTTACTTCGCCAATGTCGTGTAGAATGAAGAAGACACGGTAGAGATTGAGAATTGACCGGTTTAAAAAGAGATATTCACACTGAGTACTGAAAACTTAATTCCATCTATAATTTTTAATATCGTCGACAATACTTTTGTGCATCTCCACGGTGTTATCAGTCACGGCCACAATGTGGTCAGTACAAGGTCCGTCAAGAAAAAATACAGGATTAAGCCTTAACCCATTCTTTTCCTCTTCCAGTTGTCGTGGACATGTTTTTTTATCCAAATTATGAATAGGCTCGAGTGCTTAAGAGAAGATCTTTAATCGATATTGAATTATCGATATTTTTTTAATGCTAGATTACTATTTATATATTTTATTTTATGTAATTTATGTTCTATGATAGGATTGTTTATTTACAATTATATTTTTTAATAGTCAACATATTTTTTTGTTTTAATTGCTAGTGTTAAAGAAGTTCGATTATTGTTGTAGGTATAATACTGCCGATTTTTAATCATGCAATAATAAATTAACCAAAAATCGACTATCTCATCCAGTGCAATCGAACTGTAGGCATTAAGTATTAAAATATATACATATCTATAACACAATATACCTATTAAAAAAAAGTGCGTGAGTACTTATGTACGCACGTAAGAAGTTATACTTCTTTGGCGTAACAGAACCAAAATAGCTAAAGATTTCATGTCATGTTATGTATGTCACAACTGTTTGTAAAAGGAATGCAGCTAACTTCATCGTGTCGCTTTTAGGCTGTTAGTGTGCGCGTGCATCGTAAAAATTTTACTCTCATTTTTTTTTCCAAACATGGCAAAAGAAGTATATCTTAAAAATATTCCTAAAATATCGATAAAATACAAGTCTCGTCTCTTAAATGAAAAGTCCACGGAACTAGCAAGGTGCTTAAATGACCACCGGGTATACAAAAAAGAAATATGGACACAAAGTGAACAACACAATTGCATAGTATGATGGATAGCCAATGCTGCTTAAGCTTGTACGACATCAATGCATGCTATATTTGTATGGAAAACGTATTTTTATCACATTATACTAAATTATTTGTTAAGTTTTTTTTTATTTCCCTTGTTAACTGATTTTAAAGGGTCGGATAGGACTAGAAAGTGGGTTCGATTTTTGTCCCAGACTTTTCATAATGTAGAATATAATTAAGATATGTATATTTTTTCATATAAATCAAATACTATTCCTAATCAATATTCAGATCATTACCATTATATAAGTAATAAAAAAATACGTATATTTTGTTTTAAAACATATATTCATATAACATTCCAACAATATAAATATAACAATATAACATATTTTCGTTTTTTCTATAATAAACGCTTATTTTACTTTTGCCAACAAATTTCATTAATATTATGTATAAGTACATTAAATGACCGCACCAATTAGCAATTTAGTCATAATGGAAAATAAAATAATTACCAGATTAAAAATCACTTTGATTTTAATTTTTTTTTATTATTCTAACTTTTTATTTAACGAAATATTTTTATTTTAACGCGCTTGAACTCTAAGAAATATTATTTATATTGATTGTATGTATCAACATTATAATAATATCACCAAAAATAATCATTTTTTATATATTAGATAAACATTAGGTATAATAATAAAAGCTACTTCCATATTATTCTAAGCACAGTGTCACATTCTGACCATGACTGACACGCATGCAGACACGCGTGCCCAACTATGTATTTGCGATTATACACTGACAAACAAACTTATGCATCTAACAAATTCTTATTACAGAGAAATATAAAACGTTTTTGTTTAACAGACAGTAAACTAAATAGGTTTTATTTAAGTATGTTGTAGCCTATCTTGTTATACACGTGCCTGTTGAAGTGACCAATATTTATTAGCCATACGTTTTTTTCTATGTGTCGATTTATATTGTTGATAATTTTATTATATCAATATGTTTTACGCTCATTTTTAATACATAAATTCATAATAATATGTATCTAAAACTAAGAAAATTCCTTAATATCTTTCTTTTAAAAATGTTAAGTAAACAAAGGAGTTATATACATTTTTTTACTGCTATATTAAAATGCAATAATATGTTTATATTAATAAAAATCCAGAAACAAAACGGTTAATTGCTGCAATTAGATTCAGCGAGCACTTTCATTAGTGCGTTATTGAAGCTGTATTTTCTTTCAATATTCCGCACAGTGCTGGATTTGCCTCGTTTCCTGGACAAAAAATGCCACCCAAAAATATAACGCATATTACTTTCGCGTTTTAAACTACAAAATTGTTCTTAAATAATTCATTGTCAGTAGCGCAAATTTAAGTGAGCACATTAGTAGGATTGTATTAAAATTTGTATTAAAATTCTTTCTTGGGTGGCAGATCCTGCGAATGAAAGGGCTCGAGTGGTCTTTAGCGTATTTATTTAAAGGATTACGTGGATTACCTCAAAATGTTAGCTCGCTACTTTGCTTTGTTAAGTGTTTTCTTACGAGAAAGCTTTCGTTGTACACAATTATTTATTTAGAACTATTATTAATGGTTATCTATTTGATCTTTTGAAGTAGGGAAATCGATGACAGCCGTAAATGTAGCAAAATATGTGTAAATGATAAAAATAAATTAAAATATGTCCACAAATATTTTATTGACGTCACGTGTGGCTCAGTTTGTAGTGACCCTACTTGCTGTGCTAGCAGTCGCGGGTTCAAGTCCCGCTGGGGGGATTCATTTGTGTGATGAATATGTATTTAAAGTTATATATGTGAAGTGTATCAACTATCTGGTATCCATAACACAAGCCTTCATAGCTTACCATGGAACTAGATGGTGCTGTGAATTAATGTCCCAACATATAATATATATTTTTAATCTATAAATTTGTATTCGCTTTTTATGCTTATTTGCGGGATACTAAATACAAAATATTTTCCTATACATTTATACATATGTAGGTATATATTTTAAATATTAAACGCACCTTTATTCAAGAAGAATAAAACAAAATATATCTAAAATTGTCACGGAAATAATAAAAACAAAATCTTTGTAAAAAAATGGATGGACACGGCGCTAAGTTCCCGAAACGATAATCCCAGTGGAGTTGCAACTCTTTGGTAGAATACCACGGCTTTATTCTCTTTGTCCACATAATGTTTGAATGGACAGCATTATGCGTGTGTAATGTGTAGGAAGCTATTGAGTTCAATTGTCTACGCTTCAGCGGTCATTCTCTATTTATATTAACATAAGAAAGTGGGTGCTGCTCATGTTTACTACATAATAAACCTGTAACGCATTTTGAACTGTATTCCTTAAGTTTATATACTATTTTTGCTTGTAAAATAAAAGAAATATTTATATACTAATGTTGTATTATAATAAATAGATATAAAATAATTTGAAATTAAAAAAAAAACCTCGGAATTTTTTTTTGTAACGCAAAGTATTAAGTAAACCGGTATGTTTGCATTAAACATACGTATGTATAATGGAATTGAAGATTTTGGATTATAATACCTACTTTGTTAGATTTATGTAAATATTTGTAATTTTGGATTATATCCATCTCAGTGAGACTAGCTAAAGCAGCAAATATTAAAATGCAGTCGTGTGTGGTAGTCGTTTACGTACAGGAAAATCTTCTATTTCCTCATTATCGTAATCTGAAAGGACAGTAATCTGATACTATTAGAGAGATATGAAGCCCAACGACTTTACACTGCTCTTTGAGACAAGTACAAACAAGGTGCCCAACTGTCCAAATCCTGGTACTAAAAGAACTCCTTTTAGCCGACCCCTGGACTCAAGCCAGTATAGCAAGCCATGGATCCTTGTGATCTTCAGATGTGTAAGGTAATTTTTAAAAATATTAAAGATTTAAAGTAGTTGAACCTTTACTCTGAAATCTTTCTTTTGTGTAGTAGGTATGTAACAATAACACAGGTACTGCATGTTAAAATTAGACATGTCATGACATGCAGATTTTTAGTCATTTAAGTAATAAAAACATAACACATACATATGTAATATGTATGTACATGTAACGAAAACAAACATTTTGGTGGAAGACTCACTAAGATGTTATCTTATAAAGCAGTATAGAAAGTGTTAAATGATTCACACATTCAACTCGTACGAGGATATCATTCACCATAATATAACAAGTGAAAGATGATACTTAAAAACATTTGAATCTCGAGTGCGAGCGGTCAATGGCACAGTTAAAGTTTCGAGTATTGCCATGACTCAACGGCAGCGTTAATTTGAGGCTTTATAATGTAAATTAGCGAAATATTTTCCGCATAATCGTATTTTTGTGTGTCAGTCAGACAAAGAGTTTTGTGCTTTTTGGTAATGGGGTCAGTATTGTTTGTTCGAATGATTTGTTTTAAAGAGTAAGTGAAACAGTGCTTACAATTGCTTTGTATACATATTTAGGTATTCTACAAATAAGTCTAGGCTAGTGAAAATTATTCACTTCTCACAAAATCTGTACGTAAATCTCAACATGCCCAAGACTTAAGAGCCAAATTTCAAGAGTCTTACTTTAAGCTTATTTGTCAATAAAAAAAATACCAATCTATGATTATTAAAAAGTCAGTGACATTACAGAAAAAGTCATTGCAATTATTAATCGTACATTCAGTTTTATTACCGACAATTACCGATTTATTCACGAAGCAGTTCTTACCTGTCTCGCAACACGTGATACCTCATTGGCAGCTGACTTAGGAAGTTACATTGAATGGTTTTAGTCTATTTGATCGACTTCAAAAAAGAAAAAGGTATTATTTAATTTTTTCGTTATATTATGGTATTATTCGTATTTTCGCGTAACGTATTTAATTATTTTTTTAATAAATAACTGTACCTTAAGGGTACCTTACAAATTTCAAGAAAATATTCTTACTCCAAGGGTGGAACTTCAAAGTGATTTTTTGTGTATCACACAACAAATTATATAATTATTTTTAAATCATTATTTTTTAAATATTTATTAAAATTATTTAAAAAATTGGCTAAATATAAAGCGAAGTGCAAAATATTTATAGAAAAGTAATGTACGTATTTGCAAGACATGCGATATTTTTCAAGACATAAGTCAACGAAATGACTACAACCTATACTTTAGAGCAATTTAATTTTATAGTATTTATAATGAGTAGAAAAGCTAGTTTATAGGAAAACAGTTTTCTAGTGCAGTCACGGAAGAGAAAGCTAACCGGAACATAGGTACGAGTCAGATTACTGGAAATGTGATGCCTAAGTTTAATCTTTTACAGATTATTATTAAATATCTTCCGGATTACATTAGTTCAATTTCAGAGGAAAGATCTTTTGTATTAATTACATTCATCAGCATCAAGTTAAATTGAAAGAAAATGACAAAAGATTTGTATTTGACTACTTTTTACCCGCAACTCTGCTCGTATGGTATGCGGTAAGGGATAAAATATGGTGTATTGTCCGCTTCCATGATGTCATTTATGTCCTTTCCTAAGCAGTCTAAGTATTAAAAGATAACAATGGAATAGAGTTATTTTTACATTTATAATATTAGTATTAATTTGAATTCGTTTTAATTTTTAATAACAAAATTTGTCAGACTTATATATATGTTATCCATTTTGTCTTACTTTAAGTCCTGTTTATTTCAATATCTTTACTTGTCTACGCTCTTTTAGTTTATCTTTTATATACAAAATATAAAAGATATAAAATAAATTTTGTAGCATAGCAAATAAAGAATTTGAAATAGTATGAATAAAGTAGTATTACCTGCAAGTGTAGTTGAAGCCCGAGGTGATTTTACTGGTGTTAAAGTCTAATGAGTGGGTAGTGCTTACAAATTAACTTGTTCAGGTCAAAGACTTGCGGTACCACGCAAATATGTTTACTTATAACAAAACTTTATCATTATCTACATTGTGGAAAATTTTTATATACTTTTAAAAAATATAAAAATACTAATTTTATACTAATAATAAATTGATTGGCCTTCGGACAATGACTGTCACAAAATATCAAAATTATAAATATTGTTAAGTCGACGTACCGAATATGATATATATAATTACTTGTCCGTTACCATAAGAACGTACCATAAAATAAAAAATACATTATTAGCTTATCCGAGCTGGATATCATGGGTTCGAATCCCGCTTGAGAAAATGCTTTCAATGTTTTTAGATTTTCATTTAGGAATCTCGTCAAGATGGTTTACGATTCAAAACCAATAAATAAAAGGTAATATTGTACAAAAAGTTGCTACATTAATAAAAATAGCATTTTATGAAATATTCTAAATTTTAAATCACAGTGAAGGATTTTCAACTTTTAAGTTAAAACAACAAACAAACATAAAAGAGAAAGTACACAATAGCTGATTCATGGTGAACTTAATGGTAGAGCGTTCCTGTTGCGCTATAAATAGAAAGTGGGACAGGATGTCTATCTAGACATATCTAGGCATTTCGCCTGCCTGGCAAGGTATTAAAGTATTTTATGTTTTAAACTTGTGATAGTTTATATCTTGTTTCAATTAACAGTATCGGAAATGCAATTAAATTTTAAGTTATTTATATAATATCATTCTACCGTTTACTGCACCTTAGCTCGAATTAGTTATGTTGTTTTTAACGTTCTATAACCTATCCTAATCTAACGATGAAAAAGATCTAAATTTAGTTTAGGTACTACTACTAGTCATGAAATCTTGGGAATGAGTTTCAGAACAAAAATCATTCGTTGTGGATTTTTAGACGCCCAGACTATTGTAGCGCGTAGGTATTAAGGTAATTAAATATACAAAATAAACACGATATTATTTTATTAATTATTAAAAAAGGCAGTGATAGCCCAGTGGTAACGTGATCGCTTGGAAACCAACTGAAGCGGGTTCAAATCACACGCCTGTAATATTTTCATGTGCGAATCATTTCCAGCATAATTACATGAAACCTGCATATCTGAGAGAACCTAGCCAGTTTTCGAAAGACATGTAAAGTCTACCAACCAATTTGGCCAGCAGACTATGGCCTGATCGTTGTCGTATTGAAGGGAAGCCCGTGCCCAGTAATGAGAAAGAGCTGAATACATTTTTTTTATTTCAAATTATTCTAAAATAAAAAAATATATTATAAATCTAAAAAACCCGACTGCATAAAAGCTAACTAAAGAGATGAAAACAAGTTCACGAAGGAATATAGTATTATACAGTCGGAGACATACACGTTTCATCCTTGCCGCGAGATGTACACTCGTTTATGTACACAATTTACATATTTACATTTAATTTTTTTATTATGTATATAATTTACATTTAATTTTTTTATGTCACTCATCTAAGAACACTTGGAGTAATGAGACGAATCTAACGATACCTTAATTAAAGAAATCCATCGAGTGGTTTGGAAGATTTGAGGGAATAATAAATATTACAAACAAACAAAGATAGGCGCGAAAAACATAACCCTTTCCTTGCAGTCGGGTAAAAACACGTAAAGTAATTTTTAATTGCAACCAAAAAAATCACTTAAAAATCATTTAAAAGTAATTATATGTCGTATATAATACTACATATTAAAATAAAATATTACGAAAATTGATTAACAATTGGTGAAGACTGATTACTTCCATCTTTAACTGGGTTAAACATAAGTTCTAAAAGTATGTTTTTACATGGTTAAAAAGTACATAAGAATTTGTACTCGGGTTATTCCTAACGTTACAGACGGATATTGGTTGTTGATTGCTTAATACATCGCTAATGTATTCAGAATGTAATGTGAGTAGAGAAGCTAGTAATTACAAACTTAGTGATAAAAAATCTATATATATAAATAGGCAAAGACCAAAGACAAAACAGTTCAGTACGTTTTTCTCCTGTTTGTCGACCGATTTCCTTTTTTTTTTGTTATGTAGTTATTGAAGAGTGGTCATCAATAAAAACATTTTGGAAACAGTTCGTTTTTTAATATAAATAGGTTATAATATGACGGCACGTTTGGCTCAGTTTGTAGTGACTCTACTTTCTGTGCCAGAGGTCGCGGGTTCGAGTCCCGCTGGCGGCATTCATTTGTGTAATGAGCACAAATGTTTGTACTCCAGTCATGGGTGTTTATATTTATAATATGTATGTATTTAAAGTTATATATGTGTAGTGTATCAGCTATCTGGTATCCATAGCACAAGCTTCGTAGCTTACCATGGAACTAGATGGTGCTGTGTGTTAATGTCCCAACATATTTATGTATTATATTATATTATTCATATACGTTTTTCTTAAATTTGCATTAATGATTACGGTTGAATTTCAGAAACAAATGCTATTTCACGCCACAATAACAGACATTGAATTTTGGATAGTGAGAAAAAAGTTATCCCTCAACTAAATTAATATAATGTGACTGAATAAATAATTGAACTATTTTATCATACGAGTAACTTGTGTTTGATGTTATGCAAAATCTATACATATAAAAGTTAATTATTTTTTAAGTTGGTTAAAAATATTCGTCAAAATATAATCTCATCAAAATCCTCATATCTATTTCTGTTCTCACGAAGTAAAATAATAATTCTAATCACGCGCAGTACATCCGTTTTGATGTAACTCTTTAATTAGCAATGTCATTTCCATGTGCGTACTTGTCAGGGACGACGAAAGTGTGTTAGTCATTCAGGGTTATTTTATTGTATTTTCGTATAGATTTCGTATTATATTGGAGAAACTTTCTGAATTTGTATATCAATAATTAATTTTATATATTGGAAAACCCATATAGTTAAGCGGGTTTCAATCCCGGATTTCGCATCCCCGATATTCTCATGTGCGAACCATTTTCAACATAATAACTACTTGTGTCACCGTGAAGGAAAACATCGTGAGGGAACCTGTATATCTAAGAGAATATAACAAGTTTTCGAAAAGACGTGTTATGTTCATCAACCTGCAATGCCAGCGTGGTGGGCTGTAGTCTGATCCCTCTCACATTGAAAGTGTGCCCATGCCCAGCAGTAGGATGTTAAAAAAAGTATAAATACCATGAATATTTATTTTCAGTGACAAATGCTGTGAGTTTATATACTAAATTTGCTGGTATGTCGATAAAAATAGCATAGATATTTATTCCAGGATAAGTATCTTCGTTCTCAATATAACTGAAATCTGTTAAAAACGATGTGATAGAGTATCTAGCATACTTACTTGCAAACTTTCCCAATTTTCATTTTAGGGTATATTATAAAAGTGTGCTTAAAATAAAAAAAAATCCATGATGAAGTTGTCAAATTATGACATTTGGCCTGTTTAAATCTAAGAAAATTTTAAAATGTAGGTTTTTCATTGGAAAAGCGGATAATATTTGCCTTCACTACTTACCGGACATGTAATGACCAAAATCAGGAAAAAGGATAGACTGAGCGCATGCATAGTTTATTTCTCGTATGAAATACGAAAAATTCATAGCCTTGTTAATCTAGATATATGGATATGTGAAGATGTATGAATGTACGGGGGGAGGTTTGTTACTCTTTCACACAAAAACTAATTAATGGAATTTTGATGGAGACTATTGATACGTATGCGCTATTTTTATTCTAAAAAATAAATCTATGAAATAAAAAATCAGAGGCCATTGAAATACCTTAAAAGTGGAATTTAATCGCGTATTGTGCGAATTAACATAAAATGGCATTTTAAAAATTTAGCGGGTATAATGTATAGGCATAATATGATAAAAATAACAATAAAATTAGTTTTGCGCAGTAACATTTCCTGATATTATTTGTGACATCGATGTTTTATTCAAGTTGACACTGAAACTGCTCTTTGTAAAATTCTTTATAAACCTATAGGTATGATAGATCTAAAACAGGCGCATTTCTCTCTAAAAACTCTAATTTTTGTATTTCAGATGAACATTTTTCAATTAGAAAAAACTCTTTAACATAATATACTCTTTAGGTACTTTTTTCAATTATAAATCGGACGGGACTGATTGATATTGCATTTTTTACAGATTTCTCAAATTGCTGAAACTGTTTAAATGGCTTTTCTATGATATTTAAAGTAGCATTAAAACTTGTAACAAAATCATTCTTGTCTTTTGATTAATGAGTTCCATTGTTGAATGATTTTTTTTCTAAATTTAAACAGTATTTCTCAAATATAAACATATTTTGTATAAATATTTTTATGTCAAGTAATTTTACATCTTTGACATTTCAATTACTTTTGTCCCTCCTCCGACAAAAAATTGGTCTGCAGAAAACTTAGCGTATCTTTTGAGTCATAGGTTTGTCTTTCGGATATTTATCTCAGAACTTAACATATTTTGTTCATCTCAGGTTTCTTAAACACAACTGAATCTAAACTCCTATTGTCATCTTGAAAGCTTAGCTTATGGAGATACATTTTTCGAAGACGTTTTTAAAGAGACATTATTGTAAACACTCTACTTAACTTACTAAAAAAATATATTCGTAATTTTGTTTCATATTTAGAAAAATAGACCTGCTAACTGAAAAAAAAAAGCTTTCGCCTCCATACTTAACGGATAGTTAAGTATAAACAACTATTGGACCACTCATCATGTCAACAATTTGGTAGCCAGTCAAAACAAAAACAATCTGGATTATGTCATGAGATTACTGGAACTTGAATAATAGTCGTTCATTGTCGGTCAAGTGTTTGTCCAGGCGCATCGCGTACCTGTTTATGACACGTTGCACGTTCCTAGGTGATTTTCTATGCTATGCACTTTCCTTGGCCCTGCACGCATAGTCCTTGCAAGTAGGTGAACTATGATTCTAGGCTAACATTGTTCAATATTATTGCAATTTCAATTGTTTTTATAAGGATTTTGTTACAGTGTTGGATGCAGTAGTACATTACTGTGGAGATAGGTTTATTGGTAACACAGATGTTTATTTTGTTTCCAAAGGATGATGCAAATTATTTGCAAAATATCCATTGTTCTGAATATTAAAGAATTGAAGAGCGGTAATAGCGGGAGTAATTAACTTGTCTCAGGCTTGTAACAAGATCTCTCTGAGCGATTAATTATTGTTTTCATAGCTCAGATTTCGTAGAATTATTGATAAGTTAGTGGATAATTGTAGTACCTAACCTGATAGAATAAAGAATTATTATTTAGTCTATTCTTATTGATTTTCAAATTTAAACAATTACTAGAAAATAAAAGAAATATTAAATTAAAATAAACCATTACAGCAGTTACTTTGAAAATATAATTAAAATTTCCAATCAAGTTAACTAAACATTTACGAATAAAATTATTATACCCATCAGACATGTCATCAATCTATCTATAACTTACTATAATTTACTTTACACAATACTAGACAAGAAAAATAACGAATAACATTTGTTATTAATCTGTTTTTCTTCACTTTTCACATTTACTCATTAAATTGGTTTTTTCAAAAGAGTAAATATTTATTGTTTTTCGAAAACTTATTATATTATAACAGATGTTATCATATAAATTATTATAATTCCGGATGCACTAAGCTAGTTACCCTACGCAGGTCAATGGTGCAGTGGACTAGGCGACGCGTCCGCCCGCCGCTCCGCGCCAACTGCTAATTTAAACAACGCCTAGGCTACTTTTGCACAGAGAATGTTTATATTATTATTCTTTTTTAAATTTTTAATCTGTGGACTGGTCTGTCACTGTCAGGTGTCAAGACGTAGATGTCAATCGACAAACCTTATCGCTAATAGTTTTTTTTTTACTTTTTTTAACGGTTTTTTATATACATTGACGTACATATATCTTCTCCATTCTACGCGACATTGTCGTGGTAAATTGTACCCACCCATCGTACAAAAGAATTCAATTGATATTAAATAAAATGTTCTAAAATCATTCATTTAAGTGTTATGTTATGTTTTCAGAATACTCGTATATCAACGCTATAGGTGTGTGTGAATGTAATATATGTATTCTAAATTTTTTAATTAGTGATATAGATCGTAGAAAATCGAAATGATAAATGCGGCGGTATAGTATTTGTTAATAAATGGTAAATAACTCATCTTCTCTTTCTAGATAACCCATAAGAACTGTACCAAGTAATGGCAGACCTTTTTGGTAGATCGGGGACATATTATGGTTGGTGTCTGTGACCACTTTAACCAAGCAAATATTTATTCCAAATCATTTTTACAGTTTATTGCTGCTCTATTTGATCTATAATTAATGACTTTCAATCAAAACAAATTCAATATCTTACTTTTTTTGAGAAATTATCCTAATTATTTTGACCTTACCTAAATAACAAATCAAAGTCAACAAAGAGACATTATCTTTGATGTAATGCGACATTGACCCACACTGTCTTTAGTTACTTGCACGCGATTCACGATAGAAATCTATATACATATATTTTTTTTTTAATCATTAAGTATTGCAATTACCTATTTTATAAGATAATATTTTAGTTATAATTTTGTTTTTTCAAAGGCGACTTACCTTCGCTCCTTTCGGGTTCGTCCCTAGTTACGTTTTAACGTTTAGTATAGATTTCGCATATACGAGTATGAGATATTTTTCCGCAGTAAAAGTACCCTATATTTTGACCCGGACTATCACCATAACAAATTTCATCAAAATCTGTCCAATAGTTTTCTCGTGATGCGCTCCCAGACAGACAGACCAAAATTCTAAGAACTATTTATTCGGCCTTTGTATCGATAATAATGATTATTTCAATAAGATTTTCCAAAAAACATTTAATGTACAGTTTTGACTCAGAATTGTATGTATTTATGTATTTGTAGAAACGAATTAATACACCTTTTGGGTAAAGCATTGTCAGTGTCAGTGTGTGGACTAAGCATAATTTATTTAGGTATTTATTAAGCTAATATATCTACATCAAATAACATAATATTAGACATATTTATTCGTTAATTTAAAACTAATTGAAATAAAAAAATGTTATATGAGAACCATATTAGTTACTCGTTTAAATCTATTTGTATACTTAATATAAACATTTACTTACTGTGGGACTAGAACCCGCGAATTACGACGTAGGCAGCTCTGATCAGAGATATTCTCGTAGATAGGTTTCATGTAGTTTATTCCCATAACAATCTATACTAGCTTCAAATTCATAAAAAAATTAAATTAGCATAATAAATAAAAAATAAATTTCAAAGCTTTCATATTAAGGATTAATTAATAATACAGAAATTTATACTAAAGATTGTCTGTTTCTTTTTAGTGTTTCATACCACGAATCCATATAATTGAAATGACCCAAGACCCTTTTTATGCCAGTGTATCAAAAATCAACAAAAAACTACTTGCCTAATACGATTATTATATACCCAATGATAAAAAAAATGTGAGTGTGCTTATGTACGCACGTAAGAAATTATACTTACTTCTTTGGCGTAACAGAACAAAAGTAGCTCTATTTTAATAATTATTTTAAGATTTCATCCCATATGTCACAACTGTCTGTAAAAGGAATGCAGCTAACTTCATCACGTCGCTTTCAGCTAACTTTATCATGTCGCTTTTTGGCTGTCGGTGTGCGCGCGCATCGTAAAAATTTTACGCTCATATTTTTTTCCAAACGTGCCAAAAGAAGTATAATTTCAAAACCAATAAAATAATCACGGCTGTATCTATGAGCAAGCTACTCTATGTGCAATGTGATACCCTAATCACGCGCGCATAGTAAAAGTACTTTCGTTCGGGGTCGCATTGCCATTCAAGCTTGCTATCCTGCGTCCATCTTATTCCTATATCATTACATCATGCATTTTATGGGAAATTTCTACGTTGTTTGGATTTCTCGAGAAGTATTATGCATTAAATATACACTTGACCAAAGAGATTACATTATATCCTACTTGTGTAAACTTGTTGTTATTGGAATAAATCAAGACTTCTCTAAATTGTATGTGAATATGTAATTGTTTGTTGGTTTGTTTGTTTTCATTTAACGTATTATTAGATTTAGGTAGGTGTTAAAGATCTTTTGTTTTATGATTCGGTAGTTTAAGTTTAAAGATAATATTTAAAGATTAAGACTTAAAAAAACAAAGTAAAACAAAATATTACATACATATATACATATAACGTCATAATTTGTACAGGCGTATTTGTTAATATTTTATGTACGTATGTACAAACATACATGTTTGTTATTTCATTATATTTTGTTATTTCTTCACGCTACAGCGGCTGGACGGATTTGGATGAAAAGTGAACAGATTATGACCTGGATTAACATATGGGTATATTTTCATATAGGATACCTACTATTAATATTGTATCATTAATTAAATGGAAATTCTAAGTCCACTAATAATAACTTAAAAGAAAATAAAGAAAATAAAGAAAATATGATAGGTGATAATAAAATATACTTAAAGTAAATTCTTTCAAATGTAATTAAAACTAGCGACTCACCATCGCTTCGCTCGAGTTCGTCCCTAGGTTGATTCCCCATACAAACTTACATCCCTATTTTCACCCCCTTAAGGGATAATTTGCGGAATAAAAAGTATCCTATGTCCTTCCCAGAGTCTTAAACTATCTTCTTACCAAATTTTATCTAAATCGGTTCAGTAGATCCAGAGATTACCCCCTACAACCTCACAAATTTTACCTCTTTATAATATTAGTATAGATTTGAAATAAATGAATGAATACAATTTTATATTTTTTCAACTCTCAAATAATTTCATTAGGATAAAAGTAAGTAGTGAAGTGATAGAATGAATGTAATAAATAATAATAATAATTTAGCCCATTTAACGTCTCACTGCTGGGCACGGGCCTTCCCTCAAATGATCAGACCATAGTCCACCATGCAGGTCAAATAAGGTTGGTGAAATTCACAAGTTTTCATAAACTACGTAGTAAAGTTGTTTCAGACTTGCACGCGTCCTCATTATGATTTCCTTCAGCATAAGGCCAGTGGTAATCATGTGTATAATGTATATTAATTTGGCTAAAAAGCTTAAAACAATATTATTTAAAGAATGGAACTCGATTATAATGATGTTAATGAATAGGCACTTATGGCTCGTAATAAAAATAACAGCGTAGGTTTTACTCAGTAGCTTAAATAAAATGTCTAGTGCATTTTTTTTTACTCTGGTCCCCCCATCATTTCAATATGCCTAAATATACGTTTCGTTAGATACGAACGAACAACATAAATATTAAATTCAATAAAACTTCCAAATTAAAGCTTTATCCTACTAATATTATAAACGTAAAATTTTTGTAAGGATGCATGATGTATATTTGTTATTCTTTTGTTTAAAAACTACTGAATGGATGGGACTTTACAGTAATTTAGCTTACTAGCGAGTCACCTTCGCTTCGTTCGGGTGCGTTCCTAAGTACGTTTTAATTTTTTTGAGCGAAACCCTAATTCTTTTTCTAAAATAAAAGTAGCCTAAGTTACTACTTATAATATCAGCTATCTGCTAGTGAAAGTCCAGTTAAAATTGGTCTAGCCGTTTCGGATATTAGCCGAAACAAACATACAGACAGACATACAAAAATTTTAAAAATTGTGTTTTTCTTATAAATACCGTATATAATTCCATATGTATTTAGTATAAAGCTGTTATTTTGACATTACAAACAGACACTTCAATTTTATTTATCTGTATAGATACATCAGAGTTACTCATAGTTACATTAATAAAGATATAGTAATTCATACATAATTGAATCACGCGGGCAGAGCAGCGAAAAAACACTATATAAGTCTTCTATATGTTTGACCTTTTTTCACTGTAGGACAATGGAGCAGCATATATGTAACTAGTACAGTCAACGCCGGAGATCGCCTGTGAAATTCCCACAAGGCATGCATTTTTTTATGTATTTATGTATGTATGTATGTATGTATTCAGCTCTTTTTGACGTCCCACTGATGGGCACGGGTCTCACTTCAATAGGAGGGGAATCAGGCCATAGTCCACTACGCTGGCCAAGTGCGGATTGGCGGACTTTTTTTTATGGCCAATAGAAAAATCTCAGATAAAAAGTAGCAAAAAATAAGAAATGAGATATTTCGCGAGAAGAATATTTAATGTTGAGCTATAAATAAATTATTGACATTCACCAATTCTGAATTTGTTCGCCAAAGTTCAATGAAAAGTAAATATATGTAAAATTAATGAATCCTCCGGAAATTGCGTAAAGTCACATCTGATGTATTGAATTGCTAATTTTAAATATATTCCAGATGTCTAGAAAAGACCTCTGTATGTTTATATATGAATACAGAAGGTATACCTACCATATTTTAATACATAATTTATTAATTTATAGCTAAAAAAAGTAAATGAAGTGACTAAAATATACAAAAATGAAAGAAATTTACTAGCAATTCAACCTAGCTTCGCTCGGTTTCATCACTAGTAAAAAAAAATAAAATCTATCCCACGGGAACAGTACATTTTTCTGGGAAAAAAAGTAACCTGTGTGCTATTCTAGACTATAATCTATGTCTGTGCCAAATTTTATTCAGATCCGTTCAGCTGATCTGGCGGAATTGACTAACAAATATCCATCCAAACTTTCGCATTTACAATATTTATGGCCGTTGAAATGATGAAGTGTATTCTCTACTACGTTGAGTCTTGAAAGAAATTTCTACTAAAACACAGTTGATCTTAACCAGATAAGATGTAGTACAGTAAATAAAAAAACTTTGTAAATTTGCTTCCTATTATAAGACACTACCACCTGTGTAGATTTTGATAAAAGACTATCCCGCCTTTATTAATATCCCGCGGGATACAAAGGAATTCCTGGGAAAAGAATTTTTAGTCTGTATCACTCTTCGACAAAAAAACTACCCATTATATATGTCTCTTTGCGAAAAATCACGTCGATCTGTTGCTAAGTAAATAAAAAATCTAGCACATTTTGGCTGGTATAAGTTATTTTAGTTTGGAACGAGTAAAGTTGCGGTCAAAATCCACTAATTCAGGTCATTTATATACAACGAGGGTCGTACTAACGTGTGCGATATAAGTTAAAATCTGAATGGAATGAATTTTAATGGCGCGCTTATATCTATGCTCAGGACGTGCGTAAATTGAATCTTGTTTTTAGTTTAGACACTACAGATATATCATGTAGCATTATTTAAACAAAAGTTTAAATTTAATTAGCCTTTTCCCCTTCTTCCTCCCCTTCCGGCATATTTGTTATACTGATATATTTTCGTGCCTTCTTTACCTATTTAAAACTACATCTACATATATTCAAAACTAGCGACTCACCCTCGCTTCGATCGGGTTCGTCCCTAGCTTGGATATAGTGAAATATTGCCATCGCGGACTTCATTGTGTGTCTTTTTAAGGTATACAATACTGTAGTACATTATTTTGAAATGTGTTTATTTACGACATCACATTAGAAACCTCTAAAATTATAAGTGCTTCTCTAGTATATTATGCAATCAAAAATCAAAATCCATTGCGTAGTTTTAAAGGTCTAAGCATATATTATATAGGGACAGAAGGACAGCGGGAAGTGACTTTGTTTTATACTATGTATTGATTTAAAAGTTCTAGTTCTAGTTTATTATTTTAAAGTATTTTTCAAAAAAAAATAGACATTTGCACACACTAATAAAAGATATAGGTAGGTAGGATCTAGTACCACTATTTAACCGATTTGAAGAAGGACGAGGTATTTTTTGTTTAATTTTTCTGTATTTTTCTATGTTACGCGACATCTTCGCCACTTGAGAATTGATTTTTACTATATATTTTTTCGTGTAAATTTCCAAAAACAATTCCACTTTTTGATAATAAATATTAGAAAGTGATTTTGATTTTGGAATATATTAATAATTTTATTTTTTAATTTAAAGGAATCCAATATGCATTTGAGGTAAAATTTCAAACATCTTTGATGAAATATATCATGTATGTAAATTATATTTTATAGCTTTATAACCTGACATGTAGGTAACTGATTAAATATTTAATTGTTTTGTTTTTGCGAGACCAAAGTTTTCTAATTTTTTACCTTAAAATAAAATCAATAAATAATATATTTGTACATATGTAGCAAAAAACATATTGTATACTAGCAGCTCACCCTCGCTCCACTCGGGTTCGTCCCTAGTTAGTTTTCACGCTTAACTCAAAGATGAGATATTTTCCCGCGGTAAAAAGTATCCTATATGTTGACCCGGATAGCCAGCTATAACCATACCAAATGTCATAAAAACTCTCCAATGGTTTTTCTGTGATGCGATAATAAGCAGACAGACAGTCAGACAAACACAAAAACTCTAAAAACTATAGATTCAGCCTCTGTATCGATAATAATGTCTATTTTAATAAGATTTTCAAATATACTATATACTAGCGACTCACCCTCGCTTCGCTTCGGGTTCGTCTCTAGACAAAAACAAATCTATCCCACGGGAACCATACATTTTTCCGGGATAAAAAGTAGCCTATTTGTTATTCTGATGTATGAACTATATTATTGTAAAGTTTCATTAAAATCCAATTAGTAGTTTTTGTGTACTAATCTGTATAAGTTACTATAGTTTTTTAAATATCCCACGGGAACTCTTTAATTTTCCGGGATGAAAAGTATCTAAGATGTCGACTGAGGATAAAATATTAATGGTTACCAAGAACCTTCATATAAGTTAAATAGGTTAAGTATAGTATAATATAAATAAATTAAGTTTTCATACATACAAGTTTTACGTAGGTAGATAGATTAGTACGAGTTTGAAATACAATGTTTTACAACATGACAAATGTTGTGATACTTTTGTTAAAAGTTAGGCTACATTTAAAAATAATATATAGAACTATCTCGACTAAAAGAACCTGATCTCTAAAATACTCTCTAAATTTGCATATTTATCTTCTATACATATAATAAAATTCTAACTAAGCCGAACCTGTACATTAAATATTTTTTTGGAAAAACTTTTTGAAATAGACATTAGCGTCGATTTAGAGGCCGAATCTATAGTTTTTAGAATCTTTGTCTGTCTGTCTGTCTGTCTGTCTGTCGGTCTGTCTGTCTGTATATCTGTCTGTCTGTCTGTCTGCCTGTCCGTCTGTTACCGCGTCATAGAAAAACCACTGAAAGAATTTTGATGAAATTTGATATGATGATAGCTAATTATCCGGGTCAACATATAGGATACTTTTTACTGCGGCAAAATATCTCATCTCTGAGAAATCTATACTAAACGTTAAAACGTAAGTAGGGACGAAAACGAGCAGAACGTGGATGAGTCGCTAGTTCTTTATAAAATTAAATATTGACAATAAGTTTAAGTTAGTTTGCTACACGGTTGAGAAAGAACAATTCTAGTTATTTATTAGGAAATGTTGGTTTATTGTTATTGCTTTGCGGCTTTGTCTCATTATCGTCAATTTATTTCAAGTATGCTAACTACGTATTTGATATAGCTTGTTGGTAAAATAGGGTTTGAATAAGCAAATGGAAATCTTCTGTTATTACATTATAATTCCATTACGTTTACATTCTCATGGGGTTTTCCAACTGTAAGTGGAGATAATAAAATAAGTCGTTATATAAATTAGTTGATTTATTTTATAAGTAATACATAAAGATAGGTGCTGTAGATTTTTGGACTATGTCAAGACTAAAACTCAAACTTTGCGATTTTAAAATCAATCTAATGAGCCCAGCATTTCATTTATTTTGATGAGTCCTTAAACTATAGTTTGTCAAAAGCATGTTTTTTTAGTTCTTCAAGCTATTGACTAAAACATAAAAAAATGTAATTTATATAATAAGTATTAAAACATAACTTAGTAAATGGATATTTACTGTAGACTACTCCTATGGTATGTATACCAAAATAAAATAGTTGGATGAAATAATTTGAACCGTAACTTTATTTATTTTTTTAAATTATACTTTTTAAAAGTTTGCTTTTTAAATTTACAAATATTTATCAAGGTTTTCTAATAAAAAATTTTAACTTAATTAGAATTAATTATGCTAACGTTAAGAGAGAAATTCCGCTTACTAGTAGCTATGCATAGTATAAAAATAAATCCATGCTATAAATAAAATACAAACACAAACGTAAACAATGTAAAGTTCATTATATACTGCCAGTTTTTTGCTCGCGAGGGTGTTGCTCTGCCACGTGCCCCGTCCGGGCATCGAACCCGCTCCTAAAGGAATACGTTGACTTTGCTTATAAGGCAGGGAATATTGGTATACATATAATCAATGTGGTGTATAGGAAATTAATTTTGATTTATTTTTTATCGCAATTACATATAATAGAACAAAAATTGCTTTTTTGTTTTTTTTTTATTTACTTATTAAAAATGTTAACTAGTAGAATATTAAAACAACATTATAGTTTAAGATGTAATCGTATAATATAGAATATCGGATAAGAAAGATTAAAAAAAATATAATTGTATTCGCAAATGACTTAACATTTTCAATGACATGCAGATTACTAGGAATAAGATATTGTTAGCTACTATTGGGGGCGATGAGTAGGCATTAAATTGGGCACAAAAACCTTGAATGTGAACCTTTGACCCACCCATTTTTATATATAAAGTAGTAAATTACGATATATTGAAACAAAATGTCAAATGATTATATTCTCTGCTGATATTTTATTTCAAATTTTTAAATACTTAAGATTGGTTACTTCAAAACATTTAATGGTTATAAGTTTGGAAATGAATTTTGTTTATACATTGTTTAAATTTTCAGATGAGAATGAAACAAAATTATACAAAGTAAACTTTAAAAATCTTCCAGGAGGCCGATAGTTGTTTCATGTGACATCTAAAGTCAATAACCTTGCGAAGAACAAGACCCTTTATATAATTAGGTACAAGACTAAATACGTGCTGCAAAACACGTGTTTTTTTGCACCTAAGTATTACAAATTTTTTTCAACATGAAGAAAACGAAATCAGAGTATTTTTAAAATATTCTTGGATAAATTTAAAAATTATACCAGCGCTGCATTTATTATTTTATTTATTTCCTGAAGTCGACATTTTAAATTAAAAAAAAAACATTAACCGAAACATATATACACATATTTTGAAGACAATTGCAATTATGTTTATAAAAAAAAAATGAGCTGATTCTTAGCCTTTTTAATTTTTATATAAATTAGAATGTCAAAAACCTACTACCTAATAAATCGTTCATTCCCGCTAAATATCGGTCATTGACATTTGACACAGATAAAAAAAATCACCATCGGTAGATGATTATTAAATGGTTATATAAAAATAGCAAATACCACACCGGTAATAGCTAAAATTAATAAATTAATTATCATAACATCAAAGAATTTATAAAAATGTATTACTTTCCTTTTAAAACAAATATAAACAAAAAGCAAAACCACGTGGTACATACGGGTCGATGAACTGTTGTAATTATATTCGGTATCGGATTCAGCCTGTAGTGTTCCGCTCCTAGTTCACACGCTTTGCAGCTTTTCTTTAATTAAATTGGAAATCTATTGATTATGTATTCTATTTCCTTAATTTGGGTGACTTACAATGCTTTTAAATCAAATAAAATTAAATTACCATATAAATTTCCATAATTGTACGCTTATATATATAATGCAAATGTTTAAGTGGAAGTTTCATTGTTTGAATTTCTTGTTTAAAAAAAAAATTATAACAATACTTGATGACTTTAAAAAACTATAATGATATATTTCAAATAACAATAATAAATTACGTGACGACAAAAACATACTATTCTGCAATCACACGATACGACAACACACACCACATTGTGTAATAATAAATGCGTCATTTCACACGACAGAGAAATCGCGGGGTAATGTACGATAAATTGGAGCATCGCTAGGGGCTGTTGAACTGCTGTATCGATATTTGCGAATAGGGGTTACCGAGGTAAACCACCTGTCATTCACCGCACTTGTAGGGCTATTCGGGATTTATTACCTTAGTAAATCTAATGTATATGGAATTCTTGGTATTTAAATTTGGTTTAGTAACTTAAAAATATTAGATTTCTTCACCCAGTACGATACGTAGGATGTCGTATTTAGTAAAATTAGTAATTAAAAAAAATACCAAAAATATAACATTTTGAGATATTAAGAAGCGTAAGACCACACTGAAACAAATTGGCATTGCCCTTGGCAAATGTCTTCATCCCCAAAAACAAATTACTCATGGACATGATAATGGTAGCCTTGGTTCGGACATGTTTTGTCACTCAGCACTCATGCTTGTGTCGTCGGTCAGGGACGAACTTTCGGGGGCCAACGACCGGTCAAATATTCCGCGATGAAAAAATTGCACTCACTATTAACATTTTAAACGCGGAGGTGTTTAACATCTTAATAGCGACTTTTATTATCGACGTCCGTTTGTGCGCTTGGTAATAGCTCAAAAATTGACATCTATTTGAATTTTGGACTCCCAAGTAACGGCTGCGAATAATCGAATTACTTGCAATTCGTTATAATCGATTACAGATACGCTACGTCCATAACAGTATGTATATAGAAGCGCGCGAATGTCCGCCGAAATTTTAAAATGGCGTCTTTTTTCTATCGACGATGCAAGCCAAATTAAACTGGCGGACGTTCGTTGACCCCGCCGACGTGACCCGAGCGTGACGTCACGTGACGTAGCGCGTGTGACGTCACAAGATGGCGGGCGCACGTAGCATGATGCATACAGCTGGTCGCTATAATTTTTAATGTTCAAGGTCTTTTTTTACATTGACTCGTTTTACCCGGTGATTTGTCACAATGGAGGTCCGCCATTGACAAAACTCTAATGATTTGTAGTTTTCCTCCATCGTGATTTAATTAGTTGTGGCTTGGATTATGCAGAATTGTTATTTTTCATTGAAAAATTGAGGTTATGCTAAATAAATAAGTCTATTTAACGTTAAAATATAGCATTTTAAAATTCTCATTGTATAAAGAACTGAGTACTGAATATTATTATTATTATGAAAGCAAATTATGAATAATTATTTAAAAATGATTGAGAAGTCAGCTTAAAAGTTAGTGTAGGAAATGAATAAATATCATTTATATTTTTCTTATTTATAAGTATATATGTATTATAAATGTGAAAGTTTGTGGGGATGGATGAGAGAATTACTCTTTCAGGCCAGAATGGCTGAAAAGACCTAGCTGAAAGAAATTTGGCACAGATAGATTATAGTCTGGAGTAGCACTTTTATCCCGGAAAAATGTACGATAGATTTGTTTTTGTTTAGGGATGACCCCAAAACGAAGCGAGGGTGAGTCGCTAGTCATTTATATCTGAAAAGAGTAACCTCGGAGTGTAACTTATATTGTAACAACTGCCAATAAATTAGACTACTAATAACTTCTACCCATATTTAGCTTTTTATTTTGCTATATATATACTATCTCTAGCAACTTACCACGGCGGGCCTGAATCTATACTTTTACGGTTACCGCACGGCATGCTTTAAATGGTAGTATAGACGCAGGCCTACCCTACTCCACCCTGTCAGCAACGAAAATGCAATGTCAAACCATTGTCATATAGCTTTTGAGATTAAGGCTACGCTAGAAACCCAAACCACAACTTACAGAGACCCAATAGCAACCAACTGCAAATGAATTCAAAGACCGGTTAAGGATGAACTTGGCTACCTTTCCTAAAACAATCAGAACTGTTGAGAGTCTTAACCTTAACTTGAACCTTGAACCTTACGATGGAAAGCTTTACAAAAGGCATTATTTCAGCCTTTGAAGAGAGCTGTCCTCTCAAAATAAAGACCTCAATTAGAAAAGCACCTTGGTGGAACTCTACGCTGAAAAAGCTTAGAGATAAAACCAGAAAATTATTCAACAGCGCTAAAAAGACTGCTGTGCTGTGCTGTGGGATACGTGGAGAGCGACCGAGGTTCAGCGAAAGCATACACCTCGGACAATTCGCCTCTATTTTCCAAGCAGAAGTCTATACTATTCTAGAATGTATAAAAGGTAATCTGTGTAAGCACTACACAAATCAAACTATTTATATAAATTCGGACAGCCAATCTGCTCAATAATTTCAAAAAATTAGTTGATACTTACAAAATTTTGTCATAGTTTTGTTAAAAAATTATAAACATACTTTTCAATTTCAATTTTTTTTTATTTATTCTATATATATTGTAGATTACATTCCCTGAGTTTCATGAAAATCAAAAGATTATTCTAGAAATTAAAAATAAAAAACCAAGAATAAATTAAAAACCGACTTTTTTGCAAATATCTAGAAAACTTTGAGGTTGTTGTAAAAAGTGTTATCTATAAAAGTTGTAGACTTTTATTAGATCTACAACTTTTGTTGAAAACATTTTTCGATAAAACGTCACAGTAAGCCGGAAATTGAAAAAAACTATTTTTCAACGCTTTGCGTCCCCCCATTTCTCGGGGGTGGCTGGGCATCGGGGGAATTTTTTGAATTTCTATTCCTTATATACCTGCTAATATTTTAAAATCATAAAACTGCAGGTTTTCAATATTTTATTTTCTTTTAAAAATAACTGCATTTCGCTTGGACTAAAATACATGTTTCATTAATTATATCGACGAGTAGGTATTTATGATCTAAAAAAATTTTACTAACCTTATTCACTCTATAGGAAAAAAATGGAGACATAGTGATATAGATGACGGTAATTCGAGATATAGCTTCGCAGATAAAAAACTCATTATAAGAATAAGTTCTCGAAACTTGAGTATTTTTCGGTTGCCTTTGATCTGGTCATTATAATATATGCTACGTAACATTTCCCCGCATAGTTTAGATAGCTAATAACTTTCCTTTAATAAATAATCTATAAAATGTAAAAGGACTATTCCAAATCGGATTGGCAGTTTTAGAGGTTAACGTGTTCAAAAAGACGAAAAAAACTCAATAAATACAAATAAAATATAATAAAATAATTAAGTAGACCCAACGTCATTTTCACATATACCTACTCGTACATAGGAAATATGATAACCTTTTCCTAGGTGTAGTGCCTAGTAAAGGTGAGGTAAGAGTATGTGAAGAAATTGGAAGTAACATATAAAATCAACATATTCATTGATATTAGACCGCAATCTGTTTTAAATGAATGTATCTTTTTGAATTTTGACGCGGTTTTATTTTGTATTTTTTAGACGTTTACAAACCTGTATATGGTCACGGGAAAAAAATCCAGGAGAAAATGAGAGTTTCATTTAAAATATCAATTTCATTTAATTTTAAATATATTTTAAAAATATTGGCGTAAATTTTATAAAGAATCTCTTTCTATCACAGATTTCATAGAACAACTTGTCTTTTTAAAATTCGTTCAGAACTTTTTTCACGAATATTTTTTGTTTTACTTTTGGGACTTCCGCACAATTTCAGTAATAAGTTCCAATGTCTTTACATTAGCAGCGTAGTGACGCTAATATCATTTAAAATCAGAAAAAAGCATCAAAATCTATTTATTTTTGCAACATTCATAAAATAAACGCATAGGCATTGACGGCTCATTTATTGGTGTCAGTACTTAAGCATATTCCAACTAGTCAAACTCAAAACAAGTTAGTGCTCATTTTCATAAACCACTTAAGTCAATATCTACTTCAACATTTACAAAAAAAAAAAAAAATAACCTGTTACTCTCAAACGAACAATAAGTCACAACTTGCAAATAAGCGACCTATTTTACGTTATTGTCTCGCTACATTAGCATCCGCCGATTCTCTAACGAGCGTTTGACTTTTGGACTTTGATGTCCATATGATTTTCGCCATAATTCCTAAGTCGTTAGTGGTCGGAACAGTGTGTACATGAAAGGCGGTACTTAAGAACGGTTGACCTACATACCGGTCGCGTGGATATGACCTCGCTAAGTTTATTGTCAATACCACTCGTTTGAATACGGAACCATATTGTTTGGATCATGATTTTGGTATGTCTGACGCATTTGTCTCTGTTTTTGTATATGGTGATATTTAACGATATCTAGATATATAAAATGTCATATAAAGTTATAGTTAAAAGTTAACTCGACAATAATATGTCAAGTGTTTTTGACTCAAAAAACTTCTCACTTCAAGAGCAAAATGTTAAAAATAAATTGATTTTTATCTTATTTTGTTTGTCTGTAATCTTCATATTTTACGATGCCTAAAAGCTTCTGATATTCTCGAGCAGCCACTGAAAATAAAATGCACTTACAAATACATATAAGTGTTATGGTACCTGTTTTATTTACGGATTTTATGAGATCGCCATGTAATTTTACAACAAATATGTGCTGGCCTCAAATACAGATTATATCACTTGATACAGTTGTTAGTGGATTCAATCGAAGTAATATATTTTTTGGAGTACCTTTTTATAAAGGAATAATTTAATAAAAAATATAAATAAAGGTTTGAATATTTCAAGTGATTTGATAATGAAGGTTGGAGTGAAAACGAGAAAAAGCCATCCTTATATGTTGAAAAATGACACATTATGCTGCTTGCTCCTCGATTTTAAATTGGCATTTCATTTTATGGCTAAAAGCTATTGCTAGTAAGAAAAGCTATGAATTTAGTTAATTTCCGAAAGCAGTTACAAAAAAATATCGAAGCCTGTAAAACAACAAGCCATCGCGCGTCACTTGTTACTACCAAATTCTATCCACATATTTTACGGCGATCATTCTCCTGTTATCTAACCTCCATGTATCGGCACATTGTTATAATTTGACAAGTTTATTTGTCAACTAGTTATGTTTTAACGTTTAGTATATATTTCTCAGAGATGAGATATTTTCCCGCAGTGAAAAGTATCCTATATGCCGACCCGGATAAACAGCTATCATCTTACCAAATTTCATCAAAACCTGTCCTTTAGTGGATTTCTCGTGATGTCTTCCCAGACAAACAGACAGACAAAAATTCTAAAAACTATAGATTCTGTATCGATAATGATGACTATTTCAAAAAGATTTTCCAAAACATATTTAATGTGAACATCGACTCAGTTAGAATTTTATTATATGTATAGATATGTCTGTACATTTGGAAGACACGTACCTACTAAGTTTATCGTCGTTTGGATAAAAAAACTCGCGGCGCGGCGTAACTGCCACACGCACGCATTTTCACGACATTCACATTGGGTAGTGAAAGGACTCTACACAATGCTTTTTTTATCTACCCCTCAAAAAATTATATAATTTCTTATAAATATTTATTTAACATTTATTTTTTAAAATATTATTGTACATTTTTCTCATTAGGTTTACATTGAACTTTAGTTGACATAACCTTTCCTATTCAAACAACCATGAGAAATACGTCGAAAACTCCTTATAAAGTAACATACCTAAGTAAATTTAAACATGTTCAAAAGACCAACTTTGTCCATATTACCATCCAACATTGTAAGATCAGGGGAGATGCAGAATCGATGGCAGATAAATGACGCTATGCAGAGTCCAAAGGTTTGGTAACGGTCGACCCACAAAACGATCAATACGTAACTGTCTAACGTACAGTTAACAATAATATGTATATGTTGGAACTATGGTTAAGCTACACTTAAGGAGTTGTTGTATGTAATCCATACTTATATTATAATAATCATTACTTTGCTCTACGTACTTTCGTCACGCAAAATCAGAAAAAATATTGAAGATGATCTGTTTTGTTAATTACAGTTGTTGAAGATTATTTTATCTGTTTTTTTCCCCTAATATGGATATATATATATATATATATATATATATATATATATATATATATATATATATTAAAATACTTAAACAGTAATAAGGCCAAATAGAATAATTGTCCTAAGCAATAATCGAACATCAAGTCATGCTGCATTTCTTTATGTTCTTAGACACAACTATGTTAAGTGCTGTGACACATTGGTACATTCATTGAAATAAAAATGTCATTGTGAAATACAAGTTTGTTGAATGTATCATTATTTACATAAGTGTTTACTTAACAAAAAATCTAATATTTCTTACTTTTTCCAAAGAAATTGTAATTTTCATACTCATAAATCCAGGGTACAAACCGAAGTATCTCTAAGTACGAAGCACCATTGATTAGGTACTAAAGTTAGGTTACGTACACAATAGGAAATTTCTCTATGTCGTGGATGATGACATTTCAAACAAATAATAACATATACTACTACCCCCATCTTGAAAATTGAATGGGATCTACCATAATATGGTTTAAGTTGAAGTTAGTTACTTCTGATCCTAAATATTTAGTAATTATAAGTAAGATTTATGAGATTATATAAGTTATTGTCTGTCTATTTGTATTGTATATGTCTAATTTTCTACTAATTTTATTCTGGACAATCCATATTATTGTAACAAGATAAAGTTTTGCTTTTTCGTTTACAAGACATGAAAAATATATTTTCAATAAAGAATTCAATAACGTTATATGCCCTAAAACCTAACTAAATTGTAGCTAGACTAATAATTATTTTTAGCTATACAGCCTCGCCAAGAATGAATCATTTAAGAGGCTTTGATATAAATTAAGTTAAAGTATCGTAACGGTTGACCTAGATTGCGAGGTTACCTAACAAGTTCCTAACAGTTAAACGTCACATCCTGATATGGGGTCTCTTGGAACTCGGATGGCGAGATAACGGGGGTCTGAACACTGCTTTATGACACGGATGTAGGGGCTAAGGATGGGGTAAGAATTTTATATCCGCCTAAAATATGGACGTATAGTAAAGTTTGAGAACTAGTGCTAAGGTAGTCATAATATTTTATATAAAAGGAATGTGCTGCTGTAACAGTTAGTGGAGCTTCTTATATTTTGGGTAATTATGTCTTTACACTATTAATAAACTTTGGGAATCTATAGAAAAATAGAAGTAAAAGCAAAGGCATAAATACATGTACAGTGACAACTTATTGTTATTATTTAATAAATCTAATATGTCGTTTGATGGCAAAGATTGGTAGAGTCTGGTGATGAGATTAAATAAATCATGGTTTTGTGAAGTTAAAATTTTATTTAATTCGTTTAAATTTAATATGGATTAATATAATAATGGAATCTCAATGACATAAGGTTACAGCATACTATAGTTACCTTATGGTTTCTAGAAGACCTAATACATTTTCAAGTTAATATTAAAAATATCTATTAGATAACAACGTTCAGTAATTGTTATACAAACAAAAAATCGTTAAGCTTCCTACGTTGCACTTACGACAGTTATGATTGACATTATGCGGTTTGATATTATTAATTACTGTTTTATTACCACTGACGTTCTAACAAATAACTCAATTTACCACTTCCAGTGAATCCCTTCACGTCGTTGTTTATTATCGAGTTCGCTGGAAGCGTTTGCGGATCTTACACTTACTTGGATAAATGGATATATTTCTTAGCCGTAAGCTAATTACGTATAGTCGCGTATGAACTGATAGGATCGTTTTTATTAGTTCTATGTGATAGTATGTGGTACTTAGATATCACTTGATGAATTTAATTGTTAAAAAATACCGGTAATTTCAACGTTTATTTAATTACTAGGAAATGCCATCGTTTAATGGCGAGGTTCTCAAATTGATCAAAGGTGGATCAAAATTGTTTTAATGAGAGATAAAGAGTTCGGATACTAGTAGCTTTATATATCTATATAAAAAATAACCTCATATATATATATATATATATATATATATATATATATATATATATATATATATATATATATATGTTTAAAATATTTAAAATTAAATACTTATATTGAGTCATTTTCATCAATTAATAGGTAAAAAAAATTAAAAATACATATGTTTTTTTTTATAATCTTACGATAATAATCACTCACTCAAACACACACTCAAAGAACTAACTCTAATCATCAATCGATCAATGGCGGAGTAATCATATGCTCAACTGGTACGTTTTGCAGTCATTAAGATGAAAATTAAATAAATTTATTTAAAAAAAAAAAAAAAAAAAAATTAAAACCATATTCTATTATAACCATTTACCTACCTTACATCAAATGAGAAAACATTCGCTATGATCTATACTCAAAGAAATTGTTAAAAACCTATATCCGTTCACGCTATCCATTATATGTTGGGACATTAACACTCAGCACCATATATATATATATATATATATATATATATATATATATTTAAATACGTACATATTATAAATATAAACACCCATGACTGGAGTACAAACATGCGTGCTCACCACACAAATTAATGCCCTCAGCGGGACTAGAACCCGCGACCGCTGGCACAGCAAGTAGGGTCACTACAAACTAAGCCAAACGTGTCCATTGCGGGATAGTCAGAGATCAGAACGCGCTACGATATCTACAGATCTTTATCGTTATTGGAATAAAACGCACTTGTCGGAGGATCCTCATAAAGCAACTACTTACTAATAATCGGACTAGTAACGAACCACTATTATATATGTGAAAGTTTGGATGCGTCTGTATGTTTGTCAATCCTTTACGCTGGAAGAATTCGAACAATTTTAGTACAAAGATAGGCTATGAGTTGAAATAACAAATAGGCTACTATTAGGCATATGTCGTCACACCCATAATATAATTAGTGAGGTAAGTCGCTAGTAAAAATAATTATTTTTAATTCAGATGCTCAAGTATAATAGCTACATTTTTTTGTGTGTTTTTCATTTCTAAAGATATTAGATATGATCAAAAAATAGAGGTCGAAATTAGGACTGGCTCATGTGTGTGGCTTCACCCGCCTATGTATTTCTTTTCAATTCATCGTCAATAAGCATACCAAAGCATTATAAAGTGCATGGAGTCAGGAGATCAAATTGTACGGTAAGATATTCCGACGATTCGAAATAAAATATCAAATTTTTGAAATCATGTATGTGATATGGTTTCATTGAAATATTTATTTACAGACCAATCCTGCTACAAATTTACTATATGCGTTAAATTATTATTAGATTATAATTAGATTATAACAATAAAATTATTGTTATTTTATTTTATTAATAACACTTTATTGCACAAGAAAATGGAACATTAACAAAATAAAAAAATACAATTACAGAGATGTGCAAAGGCGGCCTTAAAAATGATCTCTTACAAGCAACCGATAGAAAAGGATACAAGAAAATAAGTGAGAAGAGCGGAAAGGTGCATAAAGTGCAAGTCATTAAAACTTAATATAAATAAAGTTTAAAACATACTAGATGTTTATTTATATTCAGTTTTAATGATGGTACATAAAAATTTATATATAATAAAATACTAATTTTATATATGTAATAATAAAAAAATATAGAGCACCATATTATACCATCTTTTAACATACCAATTTAATTAAAAAAGAACTAAGAATCCAGCGTATTACTTAAACTTACTAAAAGGTCACGAAATAAAATACTTAAAAACCTGTCATTGACACAAATAAAATAAAATATTTTCCTATAATTTCTAATTTAAACAGACAAAGTCATCGACAAATGTTAGTTAATAATAATGTATTAGAATAATAACTACGTTATAAGCTACCATTAGCTCAGTGTGTCAAAGCTAACGGTACAGACCGCATCCTGCGTGACCTACATACCGGATTTATAATATTTTATTATATGCGTTTTAGCGTCATATTAAAACGGGTTATTTTGCCTGTAGCGTGACTATAACGTAATATTAGGATGGGTTCTGTATATATACATTATATTAAGGAAAGAAAAGTAATAATAAGCCAGTGTTCTATTATTTGCAGCACAATATAAAATTACTTGCATTTGTGAAATAGTTAAAAAATAATATAATTTAGGTTTGCAAAATAGAATTTTGTTAATTATCAAGTCACCATGTAGATACGCATTTGCAATTTGTCTTCCGTTTTTGGTACCATTGCGACAAAGGGGCATACGGACTACTAGATTGTAAGCAGAGCTAGTAACGAGTGTGTAGTATCTATGAACTAATATGGTGAAGGAAAGGAAAAAGAGGGTGAGGACGAGGGATAGAGAACTTCTATCTCAATGCAACAGTATTGGAATGTATGTATTCAGCCCTTTTTTTTAACGTCCCGCTGCTGGGCACGGGCCTCTTTTCAAGACTAGGTTGATCAGGCCATAGTCCACCACGCTGGTCAAGTGCGGGATGGCGGACTTCACATGTCTTTCGAAAACTTGCTAGGTTTTCTCAGACATGTAGGTTTCCTCATGATGTTGTCCTTCACCGTAAAGTAAGTGGTAATCACGTTAGAAATGAAAATATTAGAGGTGCGAGACTCGGGATTTGAACCCGCTTCACTTGGTTTCCCAAGCGAACGCGTTACCACTGGACTACCACTGCCTTTATGTAACAGCACGGGTACTTAATGTTATTTTACTCATATAGTTTATGAGACGGCAGTACCACTATGATTCATCCGGACCATTTTTCATAAAACCATCAAGGCTCTACAAAAACGTCTGACATACAATGAATTTAAATTTCTATTTCTAAACGTCATCTTAAAAATAATTTTCTTAAAATAAACAATATTTTTATAATATAAAAATGTTGTCAATCTGATTGGTGTGTTTATATTATAACAACTTTTTATGTAGTAATAATTTACATAAAGAATTCTCACCACGAGCGAAGAGTCTTTATTTTACCAGACCATAATAAAACATGCATCAATAGTAATAATTCATCATAACAGTTAAAAAAAAACAATAGATTTAGCACTTTATAACATTATTATTATATTTAAAGGTTTATATGTTAGATAATTGAACTCTAAATTAAGGGTTTCCTCGATTTAGTCCAAGTAACGGTGAAAAAGACAAAGAATGTGTATCAGATTACTTTCTGATTTCGCTCAAGTTAATCTGTCTTTAATTATAACTAATTTTAATTTGGATATATCTTTAAACAGTATAAATATTCAATATATTATTTATTTTGATATATTAAATAATAAAAAAATATAATGTAAATTAAAACAATTGCAATAATTAAGACAAAAAGTTACTATTGACTTGCCTTTAAACATTAAAACAGCACATTACGCCATGATGGAATCAAACCTGTGTCCTACGACGAAGCCGCTCACACCGGTAAGATACTTTCTCAAAATAAAAAGTATTTATTTTAAAAATTATCTCGAAAATATACATATAATATAAGTAAATAATATATTAATTGCTAGTGACACGTCGTCGTATGGCTATATTACTCTATGCAACTATCAATATGCTTCAGGGAATACGAGAACATACTCCTACCCTCCATCTCATAAAACATATATAGTGAGAATTACACATATCCATACTTTCTTAGATTTACGCGAATATTTGATTTTTTAAATAAAACTATCTTTTGCCATTTTTCAGCGGATTTATTTTGATTTTTGGTTCACGTTTTGAATGCTTTACAGCAATCATGGTCACGGGAGAGACCTTTATTTAAAATTACACATGTCCGTTTTCCATATGTGAAAGAAGGATTAAACAATATACACATTAAGTCGGTAAGGATGAAATATGGATCCCATTAATCAAAATTAAAATATATTCAAAGAAAAATAATCTTTTAACACGCTCTATAAATCTTCAAGAGAATATCTTATGTCATACGTAATTATTCTAAACATTATACCCATATCATTGAGTGCAGGTTCGATGCCTGTAACGGGACCGATGTAGGTCAGGAGGCCACGCTAATATGTACGTACCGTTAGTGATCAGACCACATTTGCCTCTGACAAGACTTGCCGCCTGTGGCAATATCTGTGGTACTTGAATAGAATATTATACATACGTATAACTATTAGCCTGGATTCAGTTTATATATTTCTCTTAGCGGTTTTAAGCGATCAGTTGATCTTACTGATGTATTTTCCTCATTTATAGCACAGTGGTAATGCGCTTGCTTGGAAAACCGAGTGATGTGGATTCAAATCCCGGGTCTCGCACCTCTGATATTTTCATGTCCGAATCATTTTCAACATGATTACCATTTGTCTTACGGTGAAGGACAACATCGTGAAAAACCTTCACGTCTGAGAGAAACTAGCAAGTTTTCGAAAGACATGTGCAGTCCGCCAACCCATACTTGGCCAGCGTGGTGGACTATGGCCTGATCTCCTCATATTAAAGGAAGGCACGTGTCGAGCGTGTGTGTGTGTGCCAAGCAGTGACGTTCAAAACGGCTGAATATATAGAATAGAAAACATTATATTACGAATGATATTAATAAAGTACCTACATCATTATCGTCTAATTACTTTGTGTATGGAAAATGTATTTTTTTTTGCATCCTTATTTTTTATTCAAGTAAAACACCTAGGTACTGATAATTTTTCAATAACATTAAATTGATCTAAGTAAAAAAATAACTATTTACTTCCCTAGGTACCTACTATATCCATACGATAATGCATACTTACATTAACCAATATCTATTAAAAAAAGATTAAAAAAAAATATTGAAGAGTGCGTGTATGAATGTGTAAACGCGCAAGAAGTAAAACTTCTGTAGGTTATCGGTACTCTTTATGAAATTCAATCTATGTTTCAAATAATTAGGATAGCTGAGATACTAAAAATAAAGCATATTAGGCATATTACAATCATATATTTATAGAATATCATTTAAGGAAAGAATATAATATTATATATCATTTGTCAGACAATAACAACGGTTACCATGGCAACAAACATACGTTTTTTCGTAACGCATTCACTGGCTTACCCCCCGAGTCAAGCGTGCGTAAAGAAGTTTTACTTCAAAAAGAAAAATCAAAAATTGTCATCTAACTAGTCAAGGTTCCTACACTTATGTATGTATGTACCTACTGCTACTGCAGTAGGTACATACATAAGTGTCTACTCACTAATAAGGTATAACCGAGTTTAAACGCTTTATTCTAGAAGGCCTATCGGGGCTACTTAACTGTTTATATTATAGCAACGTTATGTGACTAAGAGGTATAAGCAAGGTGTAGAAAATATTATGGATACATAATTAAGTAACAGTGTTTATACTTGTTTGTCATTGTTGTTTTGAACATCTATAGTTAGCATATTTATTATTGCATAGTAATGAACCTCTGCATGTTTCTTTGTAACGTATGCGTTCTAATACCGCTGGGCCAATTGTGAAAAAGTTTTCGTCATTAGTAATCACTTGTAACATTATAAATACAAAAATGCGCCTATCTTTCTTTCTTAGAGTTAAATTTTGGAGCAGAATTCAATATTATGTGATGCAGATTGCAGAGATCCCTTGCGGTCTGAAGATCTGTATACATAGATACACATTGATAATTATATATACTAATATTATAAAGAAGCAGAGTTTGTTTGTTTGTTTTGTTTGTTTCTTTGTTATATTCCATTCCATACTAACCGTTAAAACGTACGTATATAAACGCTAGTATAAAGATAAAAAGGTAAGAGGTTTAATCAACCAGAAAGCTAAACAAATATTACTATTAAAGTCAAAAAGTGGACACTGACGGTACGGCTGGTCCACAAGTTCAAAGTCGCTCAGCGGGCTATGGAAAGGGCTATGCTCGGCGTTTCTCTGCGTGATCGCATCAGAAATGAGGTGATCCGGCAGAGAACCAAGGTGATCGACATAGCCCACCGGATTAGCAAGCTGAAGTAGCAGTGGGCTGGCCATATCAGTCGCAGGACCGATAACCGCTGGGGTAAACGAGTCCTGGAGTGGAGACCGCGAACTGGCAAACGGGATAGAGGGCGTCCCCAGGCACGGTGGAGTGACGATATACGCAAGACGGCTGGCAGGAGCTGGATGCGAGAAGCCCAAGATAGATCGAAGTGGCGTGCATTTGGAGAGGCCTATGTTCAGCAGTGGACGGATAAAGGCTGATGATGATGATGATGATGATGAAAGTCAAAAATGTAAAGAATTAATATTAATGTTCAAAATAACCGATTTTAAATATTCTTTACAAATAAAAAGCTATTAGCAACACACTTCCTAAGTAAAACTTTAGTTTTATCGTAATACCGGGAGTAGGTATACAGTAAAGCCACAAGCGATAATTAGTGAATATATATGTTGGGATAAATATGATGGGACATTAACACACAGCACCATCAGATTCCATGGTAAGCTACGAGGCCTGTGTTATGGATACCAGATATTTGATACATTACACGTATATAACTTTTATTATATACATATTATAAATATAAACATCCATGACCGAAGTAGAACCATTCGTGCTCATCGCACAAATGAATGCCCCCAGCGGGACTCGAACCCGCGACCGCTGGCACAGTACAGCACTACAAACTGAACCAAACGTGTCGTCAATGTATTAGTACTATAATCTAAAATTAAAAATCGATTACTCTCGTACTCGTATACTACTCGTAACCACTCTACGTAACAACGCTGACTAATGTGCGCGTCAAAAGGAAACTACATATATCCGTAACTGTTAACCTATAAAGTCGATTTACGTTCTAATGTAAGTCATACTCTTTCAGAATTTTCTTATCCGGAATTATTTTTTTATTTCCTTTATTTAAAGAAAACTAACATTTAAACTCGATTTCACTCATTCATGATATTAAAATTCATACAATGCTATGCTTTTCCACTGTCAACAACATTATATTTGTATGTGTCCAGCCTTTTTTAACATTCCACTGCTGGGCACGGGCCTCCCTTCAATAGGAGTGGAATCAGGACCATAGCCCACCACGCTGGCCAAGTGCGGGTTGGCGTTCTTCACATGTCTTTCGAAAACTTGCTAGGTTCTCTCAGACAAGCAAGTAAGACAAGTGATAATCATGTTGGAAATGATTCGCACATGAAATTATCAGAGGCGCGAAATCCGGGATTTAAACCTACCTCACTCGGTTTCTCAAGCTAGCACGTTATCACTGGGCAACCACTGCGAGCAACATATATAATGTTAATTATATAGTCCACAAGAATTAGCTTGAGCTACCTTGGTATTTATGTCAAAAATGATAATCATAGAATATAGATCTAAAATACGAGTGGTGTCATATGTCAGTTACCATCTGGTAAGAGAGAAAAAAAGGAGAGTTAGGTAAGATGAGTTGATGGGTTACTCCCCGGCACTGTCTTCACCTGTTATGCAGATAGCACGAATATGTGGATATTCTGTGAGAAGGCAGTATTTCTCTTATCAAGTCAGCCCATTCATGTTACATAGTTCTACTAAAGTAGGTATACAAATATCGAAGAACGTGCACGATGTAAAGTTCAATATGTATTTTAGAAAATACTCAACCGATCTTAATGAAATCGAACAATGTTTTTAATTAAGTTTGCTACTTATACAATAAAATAAATTTAAATAATAAGTATGTTGGGACATTAACACACAGCACCATCTAGTTCCATGGTAAGCTACGAGGCTTGTGTTATGAATACCAGATAGTTGATACACTACACATATAAGACTTTAAATACATGCATATTATAAATATAAACACCCATGACTGGAGTACAAACATTCGTGTTCATCACACAAATGAATGCCCCCAACCGGACTCGAACACGTAACCGCTGGCCAAGCAAGTAGGGTCACTACTGACTGAGTCAAACGTGTCGTCAAAATAAATCCTTTATTGGCTGATGAGCAGTTAACCAGATATCTAAGAGATGCACTTGGGAGGAGGTGGGTTGCTCCTGATTCGTCAAAAAAAAAATTAGGAACATTCTATCTACTATGGGGGCCATATTCTCATGTGGGGGTTCATGTTACTCTTCGCTAAATTCAGCTCTTGCACTAACTATTCGTAACATTAAAAATTAATTATAATCTCCTTTAAAAGAGCTCACCGCTAAGTCATTTTGATTTTAACAAAACACAATAACATATTCGCAATATTAATGATTTCTTCTACTTTATTTATATTTAATGTATTCATATATTATGCATTGATAACGAACTAAATATATAAATAATTAAAATCAAATCAGTGATACATTTTTTGACCAAAATTAATGAACGTTTTTATATAAGGTACTAATCGAATATGTACATGTATTACGATTTTGTGTTCTAACTAAAGTTTCATATTGTAGCTGTGTAAGATCGTGGGTTATGTTCACTAATTGAAGTGTTTGTATGTCCTTTATATATAAAACTAGTGACTCGCCCTCGCTCCGCTCGGGTTCGTCCCTACTTACGTATTAATGTTTAGTATAAATTTCTCAGAGATATTTTCCCGCAGTAAAAAGTATCCCATATATTGACTTGAATAATCAGCTATCATCATACCAAATTTCATCAAAATCCCTCCAGTGGATTTTCCGTGATGCGGTCACAGACGGACAGACAGTCAAACAAAAATTCTAAAAACTCTAGATTCGGCGTCTGTATCTCTACGTCTGTAATAGCATCTATAATGTTTAATTAATCTATAAAAAATTATTATCATATTACATAATATATATTTTTTAAATCATTTAAATATTTTGCACAAAAAGGTCAGTATTGAATTAGTTTAATACTGAAAAATATTGCAATAAATAGAAGAACTACATTATAATACATATTGTTTTATGTATATATTTTAATATTATATATTATATGAGGTCAGTCAATTTCATCACCTCGTTGAAGTCTTTAAAATAAATGTATGTTATTTTTTATGGTGACTAAAATAATGAATTATTTCCTTTTTGGCATACCAAATAATCTAGTTGTCTTTCTTAATATGGGAATTACCTTGTGAAGGGAATTATATACAGGGTGGAACAAATGGATGGGGCATGGAAGAAAAGTACCGTAAATATCGACATTTTAAAAAAGAAGCTTACTTAAACCTGTAATCGAACCAACTAAAAATACTATAAAACACCGTCACTATTTTATTGAACCGATAGAGTCTATCGTAAGGATAAAATCTCTCGAACAAATATTGTGTCTTACAATTAAAAAAAACCATGGAATCTTACAATTTATATATAGGTATATATGTCGACTCCTAACTAATATCGTGCAACAAATGTATGGGACATGGAAGGAAAGTGTTTTGAATAATGAAAATATCAAGATTCAATCAAAGGACGCAATATTTTATTTTCTATACATATAATAAAATTTTAGAGGTCGAATGTCTGTACATAGAAAAAAATACTAAAAACCGAGTCAGGGGGTGTAAGAAATAGAACAAATTCGGTTTTTTTTAAGTTTTTGTTTCTCTGTCTGTTTATCTGTTTGTACGAGCTAATCTCCGAAACTGTTGGACCGATTTAAATAAAATTTTGGATGGTGGTACCTTATATCCCCGGTCAATATATTAGATAATTTTCATCCCGGAAAATTAAAGGGTTCTCGTAGGATAGTTAAAAAACTATAGTAACTTATACAGCTTAGTACACAAAAACTACTGATTGGATTTTAATGAAACTTTATAATAATATAGTTCATACATCAGAATAACAAATACGCTACTTTTCATTCCGGAAAAATGTATGGTTCCTATGGAAACCATTTAATGCCTGCGATTTCGCTCGATATATATGTATATCTCCCGGATATAAGCTAGTAACTCCACTCCGAATTAAACTTTTTGTTCAGCCATTACATCGTGAAGATGTAATAAAGTACAAACAATCTTTCTCAAAGTGGACATGTGAAAATATAGAGATAAACGTGTCAATCGGCGGCTCTTACACTATATAGTATGCAAATTTTGTAATGCTTTTATTTTTCATGCTATCCGGATGTTTTCGCTATCTACATTGTAAATATCAACAGTAACGCTTCACTTGAAGTCATATTACATGATCCATCTAAAGCTATACGATAAAAGTACATAGGCGTTGATGTTTTAACATAAAAAATAACTTTTAAAAAAAATCTACTATTACTTTATTTTTTGAGGGCCTGAGTTTGTTTTTTTGAAACATTATTTAAAAGTAGTAATATAATGTAAAATTATTGGGTCTTTATTAACGCAATAGAACCCAACACAATGATTTTTAGAATTTTTGTATCTTTGTCTGTACGTTTGTGCGTGCTAATCTCAGAAACGGCTTAACCAATTTAGGTGTAGTTGTCACTAATGTATTGTGGCAAGCTTCATTTAATATTGGGTATTTGTTTTATTTCAATCGGTTCATAAATAAAAAAGTTATATGAATTTATAGAATCACCTAGGGACAAACCCGAGCTAAACGAGGTTGAGTCGCTAGTAGACAATATAAAAGTACACTCATAGGCAGAACCATAGACAGTAGCTACTAGCGAGTATGCAACATAATATGTCTACTAATCCATACAGTCGTCTAACGAAAGCATCTAGACAGGAAAATCTTGCGGTGAGTCGCTCCCGACACTGCCATACATTTTTTTTTATGACAGTCGAAAAACACATTTAAGGTTCACGAGTATAACTGAAAGCCACAAGATGGCTAATGCCATCTGTGGATTTCAGTTAGTGTTTTAATTTCGAAGTCATTCGCCATAAAAATTGTCATTTTTTGACAATCCTTGCACTTCGTATTTCTGTCAAAATCAAAGGCGATCACCAACTCTATAGATTTTTATACTGTAACTAGCAAAACAAGCGGCTACGCTCGCGTACGCGTTCAATCTACAAAAAAATTCTTTGGCTTTATGTTATACAGCGGCTTATCCTCGCCTCGCTCGGATTCGTCACTCTGTATTTATATAATATTGTTCATACAAAAATACTTAAATCACAATTAAAAAATGGGGGGTAGGGGTAGAAGGGCGAAAAAAACTTTACGACCTATTCTGATACCTACCAAATATACGAAAAAAAAATCATGAAAATCGGTCGAACCGTTTCGGAAGAGTACGACCACAAACACCGTGACACGAGATATTTATATATTAGATATAACCATAAACACATCTTTTATTGGAAGATAAACTTTAATGTCAAGTCTCCGATAACATCGAGGCGTGGTGATCGCCCCAGCTACTTATCATACCGGAATAATTAGAGAATTAGCCGTCATTTCACAAATCATTTTACAAGTGTTACAGTTGCCTTCTGTGCGTGTTTCTGCGTGGGATTTTAACTATTCAGATATATGCATTTTTTCTAATGTGCCAATGAAATTTACTTAGTATTCAGCCCTTTTTACCGTCCCACTGCTGGGCACGGGCCTCCCTTTAATACGAGGGGGAAAAGGCCATAGTTCACCACGCTGGCCAAGTGCGGCTTGGTGGACTTCACATGTCTTTCGAAAACTTGCTAGGTTCTCTCAGACATGCAGGTTTCCTCATGATGAAATGAAATTTACTACATATATATTAATATATTAATAATTGCTCAATATTAAAATATTTTATCATTATAATAAATTACCTTGCATAGTAACTGGCACGACAAACTATATATTTGATTATTATTTAAATCCTTGGGTGCTATTTTTATTTTTTTTCACTTTCAAATTTTTTCTGGTCCGAAATAATATACCTACTACTAATGTGATTTTTTCGTAAAAATGCGTCGTGCTTATTGTACTTATTGTAATATCCTCGTGGCTATTAAAATAAGTTCGCAAAATTTGGCAACAAATAAACTAGTTTTTATCCCAGAAATGGAAGTAATTTCCAGGGGAATATAGAAAAGGTATTATGTAAAAATTCTGCTAATATGCAAGTTTGCGGATAAAAGCTTGTTATAAAATACGTGTTAATTTTCAAAATCTATTTATATTAAAAGTATTTATAACATTTACAATCGAAATAAACCTGATCATAACCAGACCACATTTTATTAAAAATAGCATCGTCGACCAAGTGAAATATGCCGTCTGCTATCATTTAGAGATTGGTAACAGCCAAACTGACATACGAACACTCCTTTCAATTAACATAAAAATGCCACTCTTGCCTTTTCCGTATGATCGTTAAGCTGAAATTCATGGAATTTCAATACACGATGACCCACTTTATTAAGACATTTCACCGGCTAATAGCAATGTAAACACGCTTTCTACGAAAAATTCCGTTCACCTTTCGCTTGCTTATTTTCTCCTGGTACTCGAATGCGACCAAATACCAAAATCTGAGTTCGTCGTGCCAGTTACCTCGATGGTTACCGTTTGCCGACCTACCACCACATCATGTACTTTTTTCGTACAGTTAGATTTTAAGCGGCATTAAAATGCTGAGATGAGATGCCTGATAAAGCACGTGACTGAAAGACAATAGACTTCCGACAGTAAAACATTAATACCGTACGTACGTAGCAGAAACCATTGGTCATACCCTAATGTGATGCCAGTTAGGATTTTAATCGTACCTTTTTACAAAGAATCCAAAAACTATTTTTACGTAATAAATGCCATCGTTTTTAAATGCTTACATATAAATTTTAATAGATTAAGGTAATAAACGCCTGCAGCCTAACATTATTTTGGTTTTTACATTACCTAGATCAGACTGCAATTACATTTGTTTGGTGAGGCAAGCTTTCAAACATATACAGCGAAGATACTGTTTTAAAAATCATTTAAAACAATTCAAAAGTAAAGAGGTTTCTATAAAATACTATTGTAAAAAAATAATCTTTCTTTTAAATTAAGAATTTATTTAAAATGTCCATCAAATTCTTTAAATAATTTCTTTAAATATACATAATATATACGGTTACCAAGAAAAAACTTCACGTAGTAGAATAAATTACCTTTGTCATAAATCGTTAGAAAAAACATAAAATAAATCCGCGAATTCAACCTTCAAAGACAGTATAAACCAACAATTTATAATACACACGACACCCAGTCATTTTGCTCTTCATGTTATATCAACCGTTCATGGCCGTGTTTTTAGGCAAATTGGGTGAAAGGTGAATAACCTACGAATCACTACTACCACTATACATTGGGCCAACGTCGCTTGACCAACTTTGGTCTTGGCTAATCCACGTTTTCGTACTAGTGTATGGAAGGCCAAGGTTTGTCAAGGTATAACCCAAGAGAGGCCATTGATATACAAAGTGCGATTACAGTGCTATCATTATTATATACTATACTATGGCCGAATTTCTAACGACTACATTCCGAATTTGAATATGACGTTTCGAATTCGGGTGGTGTCTCCAAAGAGTTTTCATATGGAAATCGGATACTCGTAACTATTATAAAATTAGTGGTTCAGGCTTGATTATTTACTGTACTATTCTACAAGTGGAGATAATATGACACGTTTGTAAAAAAATTCTAATAGCTGAAAATTATTAATATCATTTTATTTATCAGATTTGTAATATAATGAATTGAATTAAAAATGTTTAATGTGGCAAAATACCATATTAAAGCACTGATTAGGCCCTAAACACTTAAGCATCATCTAGATTGATTGATTTTTGAGTAAAATATAGATTACGTCTTTAATTACCACGAATAAGTCAAAACACATAAATAATAGTGATGACTCATTGAATTAAATATGCCAAATAAAAATACCATACATAGATGCATTGCGATATGAATGATATCACAGTTCACGTTACGAAACGTAAACGTAACGTTGACTCACCATGGTTTCCTTTAGTTTCAGTTTTATTCGCGATGACTGGCCGTAGTACCGGATTTGTTTTGTAATTTGTCTGAAATATGACAGATGTTTTTTTTTTACCTAATCATGTAATAATGAGTTTAGATAGCATCGACCAGGCGAAAGTGTAAACTAACTAGCAACTTATGCGTGTAACATATTAATACTAACTAACAACTCATCCTCGCTTCGCTTCGGGTTTATCCCTAGAGAAATACAAATCTATCCCACGAGAATCGTAGATTTTTCTGGGATAAAAAGTAACCTATGTGCTATTCCAGACGATAATCTATTTCTGTGCCAAATGTTATCCAGATCCGTTCAGACATTCTGGCCTGAAAGAGTAACAAACATCCATCCATCCTCATAAACTTTCACATTTATAATATTAGTATGGATTTAGTGTGACACATTTCTCACTGCTGGCTACGCTCACTAATTAACAAATGTTTGACATGAAAATTTCAGAGTGAGATTACACCTACAGACCTTAATTTATAATATGTACCTATTGGCTTAAAGAAATATTTTTGCGGTATATTTTATTTAAAAATATATAATATAGTAGGTACTGTAAAAATTTAATGCCATTATTTATTATCACAATACTTAAATTCGTGAGTTCATCATATTATAACGTAAAGTATATAACACACAACACTATCTAATAAAATACATAAAACTAGATATTGAAGCAAAATTATATTGGTCAAAAACCCTCATCAGTAAAACCCTCAAAATTAAAAAATGGTGTTATATAGAAATGAACCCTAATTTCAAGCATATTAAATACATTTTAGCATGGAGTAAGTTTCGGCGGTCGGTCGTCGACTTTTCACCTATTTCTATTCGGGCGCGGAAGGCGCCGCCGCGAATGCACGATATTTGACATTACCGGTATTAAGGATACTTCACAATAAATTTATAGACCTTTGACAGATGTTCAATTTTATTTATTTTATGAAAATAAACGCCATATTTCGTATATTTATTTTATTTCATCATAAATAAGCAATAATTACTGCGTATAAATTAAAATTACTCTCCAAAATTCTTAAAATGATAACGAAAAAGCGTCAGAAACTACTAAGATGCGCTACATTCTGTGAAAAGTAGAGAATGAAAACATGAGTCACTTCTTTTCTGCTTCCCTGCATAAGACAATACAGATAAAGTTAACTTATTAGTGCAAAATATTATTAGTTAGCTTCATCTGTACTGGAATATTTAAGTATATATGTTCGTAGTAATGTGTAAATTATATACATATTGATATAATATTTATTTTATAACCAAGTTTTAATTGTGGTTTGATGGTGAACGCACAAGGCGGCCATGAAAAATCAGTGTTGGGTCTGGAAAACCAGGTCTCAACATAGGCTGAATGAGTTCACTTCAGTTCTTTATTTGACGCTTTGGCTTTGGCTTTAACGTAGACAGAGAATACTATAGACTAATGATATCTTCCACTGCACTCCCACAAGTATGAGATATAAATATACATTACAGTAACGTAAAAAAGAGATGTCAATGCAATATTTTTGTCCCTCATCGTATGCCGGCTTAGCACATTCATGTGCACAACAAACTTTGACGTTTGATGCAAGTATAAAGTTAGAGGTTATAACCGTTTCACTGTTTTATTAAAAAAATCTAATTAATACTACACAAATACTATTATTTCTGTACACAGTACAATAATATTATATTGGTGCGATTGTACAAAATGGTGAGGTGCAGTATATTGGACTGTAAAAACGATAGTATGATGAAGATTGTGGGATTATCATTTCACTCGTAAGTATTCAATTTTTTATATGTTTATTGGTGTACAGTGTCAAATTTTTAATAAATTCGTGTTAGTATTGCTTGTAATTCTGCAATATCAGATGATAAAGGACGTATTCACGATTTTGTAGTAGTTGTTTATTTCATAACCTAAAAACTCAGTGTTGTCAGTTTTTGTCGGGTAATTTACCCATTTTTTTTTGTTATATCGGATTATGAAACTGGAAATTAATATATTATTTCGTGGTTTCCTACAAAATATTGCTTTTTATCACATATTTAGAAATCAATTGAAGCAATTAACAACAACTATGTTTTGGCAGGTTTCCAAAAAAGCCTAATATACGAAACTTGTGGATTGCTGCAACTGGAAGGCTCGATTAAGTTCCAAAAGTGAGAGAAAGTCAAGGATTTGCAGCCAACATTTTGAAAGTGATCGCATCCAAGAAGCAATAGTTGTTTCTATGAATAAATTTTTAATTGCAATTTTTCGCCTTTTAAGTGACAAAAAGGAGTGAAATTGAGATGAATTCAAGAAAGTTTTTTATCCTCAACTTTTTAAAATAACACTCAGAGTTTTGTTTTAGAAACAACATGAAAGAATATTAAAACGGCAAATGTAATATATATATATATATATATATATATATATATATATATATATATATATATATATATATATATATATACAAACATCGTAACGGTCAACCGAAAATCAAATTTGTGACCATTTTTTTAATATTTATAGATTATATATAAAAATATTTATAGATCAATATTTATTACTTAAAATTTATAACATAATTAATATTTCTACATAATTGTATTGTCTACATCCCTTAGTAGGGACAAGTGCGTTTGTGCGATGTACGGTGTACTTACTTTTGTACGACTGGTAATAAATACTTTATTTATGTGTTAAGCATAGCTGTGGTGTTTTATTTATTTAATACCCACTATCTTTCAAAATCATATGTTAGTTTACCAAGACGTGTCAGTACAGTATACTTGCTTGGTTAGTAGTAGTTGCATAGAGAAATGTAATATAATACTGGAAAGTATTATGCTAAGATACACAATACACAACACGCTTTGCACAATAATATCTTAAGTGCTTGGCTGTAGTGCACTCTTTTGAGTGATTGGGCCTATTAAAAAAAGTTTATGCAATACTAGATATACATGAGAAGGTATGGCACTATTACCTGGTAGCTAGGTGTGCGCGTGCGATACTCAACCCATGCAGGTTCACGACTAGTTTCAACTTTTAAGCTTTTGACGGTATTTTAAATGAATTAGGTACTAATTTGATTTTTATACTAGTTGGTATATCTACATTATGTTTTCTGGATTTTAATTAATTTAGATTTTTTCTAGAGATTATATTTTACATGCTTTGCTCAACATTCATAATATTGCAAGTTAACTTGACAACAAATGCTGTAGTACCTATTCCTTTTAAGCAAAAAAAAAAGTAAGTCATTTCAGATGGGGTAAAATAACTATGAAGCGGGTAACCCTAATATTGTATGTACCTAAATTTGTTGTCCCTTACGGCGGCACGCTGGTTATGAGTCTATAGTATTCTCTGTCTACGGGCTTTAACGCTTGACAGTTGAGCACAAATTATTTCGACAAAGGTTTGAATGAGATATAAATGAACCAATTTGTGACAACTGCCACTGTCACTATACTACTGCTACAAACATCACCTTTTTCATTTTTATTATTGAAGTAAAACTTCTTTGCGCACACTTGACTTGGGGGGTAAGCTGGTGAATGCGTTACGAAAAAATGTACGTACGTTTGTTGCCATGGTAACTGTTGTTATTGTCTGACAAATAATATAACATATTATATTCTTTCCTTAAATGATATTCTATAAATATATGATTGTAATATGCCTAATATGCTTTATTTTTAGTATCTCAGCTATCCTAATTATTTTAAACATAAATAGAATTTCATAAAGAGTACCGGTAACCTACAGAAATTTTACTTCTTGTAGACATTCATACACGCACTCTTTATTTTTTTTTGTTATTTTTTTCATTGGTATGTTGCTGGTACAGGCATGTCCAAATAAAGTTTCATTCATTTATTCATACATGAATAAAAATGTTTTTTATGTTATTTTTCCTTCTTTTTGTCGCAAAACAAATTAATGGTGTGACATGATTTTTTTGGAAAAAGAAAGTTTTATACAGTTTTGCATAGCTCGTGAAATATTGATATATTGCAAAATATCATCCATATATTAATTTTATACACGTCAAAAGATTTTCGAGACGCACAAAGCCAAGCATGATTTCACAAGAGTCATTGACTTTTGTTCTTGACTCCGGAAGGAAACGTCATAATTAGTATGTAGTTATTATATATTGATGTGTAGAAATGCTTTGACTATGTTAGCTATTATGTTGCAAACTAAGAGAATGCAGATTATGTGTGTTAATTTAAACAAAAGACTAATTTAGATTGTAGTTTTAATTTTAGCATAGATTTTTCAGTAAAACTAAGCAAAACCCACGAAACTATTATGAAATGGTATGATGCAAGACTCATGTAACCTTATTAAAGCAAAACAAAATTGTAACAGATGATGATATTCAACTTCAAACTAGGTTTGCAATAAGCGACTTCAAAAAAAAGACCATTTTTTCGCATTAAGGTTTAACCTGAAGCCAAATTTTCAAAGCCTTCTTCATCAATATAAGTTTTTGTTTTGTATAAATATGTAATACACATATATAACAAATCTTAAAAATTTTATGATAATTCAAAAATTTTTATATATGTACATAAATTCGCAAGTTTATATGTGCATAAGTGGGTGTTTATTTCTCCTTCGCGCTGAATTGGCTGGACGGATTTGGATGAAAATTTAGTTTACACATAGACTATGACCTAGAGTAACACACTGGCTACGGTTAGGCACCTAACGACCTGGCGAGGGCAAGCTGTTATCTAAGTTAAAATACTACACACAAAAATAAACTGTTGCATTTATGAAAGCAGTTCGATAAACAATTAATCTAATATAAAATCAAGTCAAAAAAATGAAAAAATAACTCAGGACAAGCAAACCTTGCAGTAAAGGTCAGCGACCACTAGTCGCATCAGTTTTGGCTAGCTCTCATATACTACGTGACAGAATCCTTTAATTTTCTCTCGCTTTTACATCACAATATATGTATAAGTGCGAAAGGGACAGCTATAGGGCGCGAGATGACAAATGGTTTTGATAAGGCGGTTCATTCACTTATGGTTGTGTGAATAAGATATAAGGTCCATATGTACTCTTATAGCAAATGTTTGTTTTTTGATAAAGTCAAAATATTTTTTTCGTATTTAATTACAGGGATAAAAAAAAATCGGATTTTATTTATTTATTTATTTGTATTTTATGTCACAGTTTATACAAAATGAAGAAAATAAAATAATTTATCTATGCACAAAGTATTCCATAATAATATAAATATTTTTAACATTTTTTTAAAACTACTTTTCAATATGAGAAAAAAGACTATTGTAAAATATGAATCATATTTTAATAATCTTATTAGAAAATAATGCACAACAATGAATCTAAATAGATTTTTTATTTTAAATGCACCACGCATGATGATTAACATGTTCGAACAAGTCATTGTTTAGGTACCCACTTGTGTTTTTTTTAGTTTTTTTTTTTTAATATGATTGAATTATCTTTCATTCTATTAATCAATGATTACTTTAAAAAAAGGCTTTTCGACACTTCATTTAGAGTTTTCTCGACTTTTTATTATGTTCATTCATATATATTACGTCCTCTCGCCTATCTCAATGTCGCAGGGATGCAATTATATAATCAGACATTTCCCGATAACACCAAAAAAATATTTCATTGTGTCGCATAGCAAGAATAAATATAAAGCGTTAAGTCATTTTAAAATTTGACCAAAACAAAAATGTTTTCTAAGGTTTTTGTTTGAAACAAAGTGATCTCAAAATATATATACTCAAATCTATTAGGCTCCTATAAAAGTACAAGCACTTTTGTTACCAAGTAAACTGTTCTGTAATACAAAACCGTGCAGTGGGTTCACTGAATTACATTTTTCAGGTTATCGCTCCAAAAACGGCTGGAAAACAACGTTGCAAATAAAATTCATGATCTTTCTAAGGATATTACAAACTATAAAGTGATTCTATATTCCCATATAATGTACATTACAGGTACAGAACGAGTGCAAAACGGAGCTTAGTAATTATTTAAGAGTTAAATGTAAAATAAATTAGATTAAAAGGCATTTGCAATAAAATTCTTAACTTGATTTAAATATCTTAGATACCTTTAGCAAACACTAAACAATATAATTGTTTAGTGTTTGACTTACTGACTAAACAATATATTCCAATTCACCACTTTTCTAAATAAACACTTTATTTTAGTCTCGGAAACTCGCCAAGTTTACAATTATATGTAAAACTAGCAAAACCCGCGGCTTCGCTCGCGCTAAAACTACAAAAAAATCTCTGAAAATGTAGGTTTCATACAAATTTTCATCCCCTATTTTACCCTCTTAGGGGTTGAATTTTGGAAAATTCTGAAATACGTAACTCATTATTTTTGCCGTACTCAATTCATACGAAACACGCAAATATTATGTCCAAGGAATAAAAAGTTTCTACAAATTTTTATCCCCTATTTCACCCCCTTGGGGGTTGAATTTCGAAAAATCCTTTCTTAGTGAATGCCTTCATCATATAAGGAATATGTGTGCGAAATTTCAATTTTCTAGCCTTAAAAGGTTGGCCTGTGCGTTGATACATCAGTCAATAACTTCTGTCATTTATATATATATTATATTTTTAGTTGCTTTGGAATCAATTAATAGGTAATCAATTGGGTTGGAAAAAATTACGTCACAGGTTGCGATTGCCATACAAAATCTATGGGACAATCAATACAATTGGGTAGTTAACTCTATTAAGCACTAATTTCAAATCACCACTTTTCTAAATAATCACTTATTCTAGTCCCTTCTAGTCCCGAAAATTCGTCAAGTTTTTAATTAACTGTAAAAGTAGATTTTTACTTGCTTTGGAATCAATTAATATAATCAATTGATTTGGATAATAAGTGACGTCACAGGTTGCGATTGCCATATATTTATGGGAAAATCATGTTTAGACAGCTTATAAAAGAAGTACGTCAAGTGATTCGTGGTGTCAACTACCCAAGTTGACGTTTACTAAGCATATTTAAGAAATTAAAATATCAGTCTACGCGACATTATCGAAGTAAATTGTGGCAACACGGCACTCCTAGAAAACACTAAATAAAAAGAATTGAATTGAATTTAAGTTAAAATAAAATTAAGAATTTAAAATTTAACTGACTACATTTTGATTTGAATCAAGTAAAGCGGGTTCGAATCCCGGGTTTGGCTTTATTGAGACTTTTATGTGAAAATCATTTTTAGTATTACATTTCCATTTGCTTATATTGAAAAGATAAGTGAAGAAAAGTATTGTAAGAAAACCTTCCATACTGAGAGCTTTTGAATGACGTGTGACATTAGCCGGCTTACATTTAACGAGCGTGGTAGACTATGGCCTAATAACCCTGTTGTTTAAGGACTAGAAATAAATGTATTATCCATATTAAACCAAAATTCATAATTAGTTTGGAAGATAAAAAGAAACAATATAAGTGCAATGTACATATGTATATCTAAAATATCCATAAGAATTTAGTATACTAAATAATTTTAATAAAAAAAAAATTAATTACGATAAAAAAAAATAGATTTTAACGGTGCTTCCTTCTTTTGTATTAAAGTCAAATATGCAAAGACACAGGAAGCAGCTAGTTTGCTATGATTTAGTATATAACGTACTAGCGGCTCACCCTCGCTTCGCTCGGGTTCGTCCCTAATAAACAATAACAAATCTTTCCCACGGGAACCGTATATTTTTCCGAAACAAAAGTAGCCTATGTGCTATTTTAGACTATAATCTATTTCTGTGCCAAATTTCATCCAGATCCGTTTAGCCGTTCTGGTGTGATTGAGTACACAAACATCCATCCATCCAAACTTTCGCATTTATATACCTAGTAGTAAGATTCAATAGAATAATGTGTTAAACATTATCATACACTCTATCATAATTTAATACGAATAGAACTTTGACATTTTATTTAATTTGAATAAATAGGCTTTCTTTAGAATTTTTTGTTGCGATTACAGAAGTCCCATTCATTCAGACTCCTTTTTATACTGAATTTTCTAAAAGAAACAATATATCTATTACGTAACTTAATTTGTTAGTCGTCGTTTACATTTTCCTTCTATTAACACATGACCGTTCCATGAACCGTGTTGGTATTCCTGTTTTAAATTGAAAATAGCCTCCAGACTAAATTTTGGTAACAAATTCTGTCCATTACGTAAGCAGTCTAGGGTTGCAATATATTTTTTTTATAATATATTAAAAAAAAACAAAATCACTAAGTAAAACGATTAATTTGCTCTAATTTATTTTACATAAGTTTGTTTTAAATAGCTTTTTTTTAAAACGATAAGATGGGAAGAAAATTTCTAATTTTTGCTCAGGCTTTTTGACGTTTAATTTAATTTTGAATCAAAAGAGTCTACGCTAAAAGCAGTACATGGCTATATACTTGTATATACATATGCAAAATAGTTCTACATTATACATGGCGTTTATCTTTGCAATGAATTTCTAATATTACAACTTACAAAGGATAATATTTAGTCCGAACATGTTTTTAAACTTAATTTTGTTATAAAAAATGAGAGATAACCCTGTCCGTCTCTTTTGTAAAGCTCGTAATAATTTATATTAATGGGGAAAGCATTCATCAAATTACAATTTTATATCTACTAAAATCAATAGTTACCGTTCAATATAAAGATTAGCTAATACATATGGAGATTAAAATTTTCTAATTGAATAGCGCATTTCGTTAAATGTGCAGCGAAACTTTGTCGAAGGAATATGTTAAAACTGACACGTGTAAGTTTCTCACATCGATAGAGTTATTGAGAGAGAGTGTGGAATTTTATAAGTTGTCTTTTAAAATGAAAATTTATGGGTTAATTTTGCTTATGGAATATAATGAATAGAAAGATATATAAAATATGATTGAGTTCGATAGAGATGCTGGGTTTTTTGATTATAATATTAGTATTGTAAGAATGTATTTGATTGAACAAGTTTGTCTTTTGGTTTCGGACTAAATATACTTGAAACTTTTTTTTTACCAATCATGTGTCGAAACAACGGCTAAAGCTCCTTGTGACATGCCATACTGTAGTTCCATACTCGCTGTAAAATCGACTGTTTTATTTCTATATTCTGTCCAAATTCTGTACAAAGTTTTTCGAAATGCAAATAAAGCTTTTCTATAAAGTATTCAAATAATTCAATTTTTTTATCCCTCAACTGGCCCAACCAAAAATAGGGTGTCATGTTTGTGCACCGTTATTTATGATTTACGATTGGCTACTTAAGTAAAGGATACATTGAAAAGGCTTTTCAGAATAGCCACCGTCAGAATTCATGCAATAAACGTATTCAAATACTGTTGTTTTACGGAAAAAAAGTATTTTTTCAACTCTATAGCGGTTCCGTGTGTACCGCACAGTGGGCCCACAGCATCATAAATTAAGTTCAACTATAATGAACGGGACCGTTTGTAAAATTGACGTTTTTATTTGTTTCTGGTACAGTTTACGTCAGAATTTAAATTTTAAACCTAATGGTTGAAATTTTAAACATTTTTTTGGTTTGTTGGAAATACAATTGTGTCGTTCCGTTATTTCTTTATGTATTTATCAACCCTTTCGTAATGTTTTGACTCAGTGACTCATTAACACTATCAAAATAAAACATTTTGAATATATATTGACATATTTTATGATATATAAAACTTAAGACTTGGCACTATACATTATTGAATATCGCAGTAGAGCAGGTGTCGATAGTTTCGCAGAATTAATTATAATGCTACCACACGCAAGTTTAAGAAAACCACATGCACATTAATTTATCATCCAAATATATTTTTATTTATTTTACTAATTTATTTAAAACGTCACTAATTTGTTTAAAATTAAATAAAAACAGTTATTATGTAAAATTTTTGGTTAAATATGTATGAATTATAATATTTAAAAAGCTAGGTAGCTTTCGCAATAATATATTCAATAAATTTTTGATTGATTTTGTATGTACACGATATCTTCGTCAATTTCGAATCGAAATAGTTTTTTTAATGATTAGTGTACTTCAAGGGTCAAAATAGCATCTAAGGGTAATTTATTTTAACAGATTTTAAAGTCGGTGTTATTTTTAATATAAAATCGTTTTATTCGATGTTTAAAAAATATATAAGTATGCTATTTAGAAAAACCTAACCACGTTTCACAAATTTCTTGGTAAAATCTCTCTGTGAAAAAAAAAAACGAGAAACGTTATGCGGGATCTCATATCTAAAGACAAGTTCGTTACAAAACAACAGTAGCAAATTTTAGTGACAAATGAAAAACAATTAGATTATTTAAAGCTTAACAGGTATACACAAAACAATGGCTGACAATTTCTCCGGTAGCGAGACAAACCCAGTAATTGTGAATATATAATTAAGTCCTTTAATAGCCAGTTAACGGTTTTTCATAGAAATAACAGCAATAAAACAGTTGGGGATGTAAATCAAAGTGAAAGGGTTGGGTGGCCAAATTTTATTGATAGGGCATTTTACTTAAGTGTTACAGAACTTTTGATTTAAGATATTTATGTGACCCAAACATTTATTATGTGTTAAAATGGCACGAGTTTATTAGCAGTAAAAAAGGTGTGAACTTAAATAGAAGTTTAAAGTGGTAATAATTTAAATAGAAATAATGGTTCTTAATTTAAAACGGTTTTCAAATTTTCTATTGTTTGATTTTAATAGATATTAATATGACTTTTAATAAATAATTTATCAAAATAGTGACAATGGCACAACAATGTTAGGTCTTAAAAATAGGTATATTTTTAATTTTAATTATTTAGGGATTTGGTATTTATACCTAATGAAGATTTTTACAAAGGTTTTCATAGGTTTTGATGACATTTTAATATGGCATGAAAAGTTAAGACTCGTGCCTGACTAATATAAAAAAAAAAACAGTTTCACCTACCTTTTTATTATTGCTGTAACATGATAATTACACTGGACTCGGCTGAATTTAAAATCAATAAATAAAAACATTCTTTGCTGAGGTCAAGTAATGTATTATTTAAGAGATCTCTAATATGAAGTCGGATTTCCTTAACTTAGTTTAATTTGCTTCTTTACTACTACTATCCTTTCACTGTTTACTTGAATTGTCTATGGAACTTTCTTTGAAGAATTAATATACTTAGAAATGTCATTAAAAATAATTACTAATTAATATTAAACATAAAAGACGCAATTAATAGCTACAACAAGTTTGATCCAATAGTGAAGAAACTTTTTGATGAGATGTTTAATTTTCGTAGTTCGCCTACGTTTCGTTCGAAAAGGAGAAAGTACCGACTTCAAATAATAATACTTTAAATATTAGATAAGAAGAAATTTCGTACTTCCATATAGAATTTTAACTTATTCAATCCTTAAAAAAGTTAATTCTTTTAGGGATTACATTTTCAAAAATCCTTCATTACAAGGAACTCTTGTGAAAAATTTTCTACACCCAATGTATAGTCTGTATTGTCTGTTGCAAGAAATTGACACATTATTTTATTGAGATAGTAAACCAACATACATACATACATAACACAGAAGCGAAACAACAACGCCTTAAAGAAAATCTGAAATTTACGTTATTTTCTTCAATACTTTTCTTGTATAAGAAAGCTATGATAATATTTCGTTGAAATAAAACATTATTTAGAGAAAGTCAGAAAAACAAGCTAATTGCTATTGATTTATAGTATATATATAAGCATTATTTCGTTTAAACACTGTGCGTAGCAGTGTCAATGACCTTGGGACTCGCTAGAGGAAATTTTCATCGCGAGTGGAAACACGCAGGGTAAAATAAAATCTTTTTATTTAGTAATCATTTTAAGGCTGGCAAAAGTATGATGATATTACAAATTAAATTTTCGTTCATTTTTTCTATTTATAGCGGAAAATTTAATTTAAAATTAAAAACCCGTCCACATACGCAAACAAACTATCACATACTTATTAAAATTTCGGCATATTTTAGAATACTTGAGTTTTGATAGATCAACACTTTTAAGTAACTTATTCTCCAAGTAACCGCGTACCAATAGTGCTCAATAGGTAACCAATACAATTGTATACATAAAAACAAATTCTTTATTAAAACAAATATTATAATAGTGATATATGGAATAGAGAATATGCATGGTGTTTATATTTAGTTCAAATATTTTTTCCCCAATGTTTATTGACAGGTCCCACCTATATCTAGTATTATTCTCTTCTTAATTGTTTTTTAAATTATATAGGTACTTCATGGGCGTAACAGAAACAAAATAGCTAAAAATTTCATCCCGTATGTCACAACTCTATTTGTAAAAGAAATGCAGCTAACTTCATCATGTCGCTTTTTGGCTGTCGGTGTGCGCGCGCATCGTAAAAATTTTACTCTCATAATTTTTTCCAAACGTGTTAAAAGAAGTATAACTTGATAAATGCAAAATATACGGTATTAATTCAAAATTGCATAACTCAGCACGATTGATTAGAATAATATGTTTTTAATTAAATTCAATTTTTTATTTCGTGGCTTCAATATGTTTTCAAACCTGCTGACAGATGCTGTGTCAACAGATTTACAGACCTGTATCTTAGGGCGATCCCTCACCGCTTTGCATTCGCTTGTAATATAACAGTTCAGATTCGAGCATTACGTGAGGGAGAAGAACTGAGTATTACTAATATTAATGTTCAGTCAATGCTCCCGGTGAGGGACCGCCCTTATTGATATAAACTCATTCTACGTGACATTGGCGAAGTAAATGATGAGAGGAGCATAGCATGTGACGTCATTTCAAACGAGCAAAAATGACAGTTGAACAGATCAAATATATTAATGTCATAAACTAGAATAAAAAACAAATGATTTTTATTATTCAAAGTAAACCTTAAGGGTCTCTGCCCACTACACCGTCTCATACCATGACCGTGCTATGAACGTATCAGGCACGGAAACGAGCACGGCACGGACTATTATGCCCACTAGACCGTATCAACAGCGTATCATGCCTGTACATAACGGTTATAGTGACCGTAGCATCCGCGTATAATCCGCGTATCATACGCGTGTCATATCCGTATGGTTCCCGTTTTAGTATTACCTGTTGTTTCTAGATAAATATCACTAATATTGAAGTATTAGTTACAATATTATAATATTGCCAGACGAATATATTAATATTACCTAATCCTGAGAAATATCGGTACTAACCCATCTTTAATAACGATTATCGCCATCTCTACAAGACAAGCGGCAATACGTAACGGGCTTAGAACGGTCATCATACGCGTTTATAACCCATATGCTCACCGGTTTAACAACGTCGCGTGTCAGGCACGGAGCGTACCGGCACCGGCAAAATATTCTCGCCGACAATTGTTGCCGCTCCGTGCACGGCACGCGACGGTGCCGGTCGGTGACGGAACGGTCTAGTGGGCAGAGTCTCATATATTTCAATACAAAGAATATTTTTTTGCCTGACACGCTCCTAGCACGGTCATGGTATGAGACGGGGTAGTGGGCAGACTCCTTTATGATACAAATATTCAAACGCATTTTGGAGTATTCGAAATTCAAAATTATTTCAAACTTTAACTTTACTCTCTCTTTATAATTTATAATGAGGCGGTCCTATTTATCTCGTAAGAAACAGGTAAAAAACATATTTATATACTAATATACCTATAAATTTTAATCCAATTTCACTGCACTACTTTTAAAATATAAATACTGCTTTCTCTACTTAATTACATTTAGTGTTCATTTGCTAAATATAATTTAAATGGAAACGCACAGAATGAAAATTGTATTTATAGACCTACGTCTACGCGCGTTTCTACGCGTTCTTCTAAATGTTTTGAGGTAGAGTAGAGATGTACCGATTAGTTGCCGGATAGTCGGCTTTCCCGACTAGTCGGCCAGAATCACCGACTAGTCGGGACATTATTTTATTCATATTACTAATTTTGAAATGAAATTCCGTTATTATTATTAATTATTATTATTTATATTTTAGTATCAGTCTTACGATTGACAATATAATCTAGGAATAGGAACGAAAGAAGAAATAGGAGATTTAGTACTTTTTTGAATAACAAAAAAATACATTTTGAATGCAAGTTTCTACAACTCTGAACAAAGAACATAATTATGTACTCGTAATCTCCCGTTTATTATTTATTTTTGAATCACAGTTTAAAACACTGTACCTATCATTATTAAAAAAATATAACCTAGAGGCAGGAAACGACTAGTCGGCCTTTTTCCAACCGACCAGTTGGCTAATTGTCAAAGCTCTTAGTCGGCCCATCTAATGCAGAGTATTACTTTACAACAAAAAAAAAACATTAAAATCCGTCACGTCGTAATAGATTAAGAGAGTTACAGATATACAAAAATATATCATAAAAAATCTAATTTTTGAAAGAACAATCCATTTTTTAACTTTAATTTCATAAATAAAAATATAAATTAATAATTTCATAAACAAGCATAAAATGTCATTATTACCTAACCTCTTTGGTCCGTACAACCAAAATGAAAATGAACAGCAACGTTGGTAACTAAAATATTGAACAATCTAACAATATAAATTTACAATTCCTTCGACGATTTACATTAATTCCAATCTTATACGTACGGAATATTTTGAACACCACTTAATATGTAAGCGATTTCTTATTACAAACAAACATAGTGTACAGCTCTGATAAAGATAAAATTATGTTAGCAACAGCTTCTAAGTGAAGGTCGTATAATTGATGGTCGATTGGTATGGTCGAAGTAAATATTTTTTATATAAATATATTATATATATATATATATATATATATATATATATATATAAACGACGTATGTATGTATGTATATTTCCTATGGACTCCAAAAGTGCTATCAGCGATTTTAATGAAATTTTAGGGCAATCTTCAGATTAGCCCATTGGGTGATTTTATCAAGTTTGGTAGCGATTGGACGTTTGAACGCGGGCAAAACCACGAGTACTGCTAGTTCCAAATAATTTGTTCTAACCATACGTGACCATAATTAGTGAAAACTAAAATTCAATAAGGACTCACGTAACGTACATATATGTCGCATTATCTCATATGCCTATGTGACAAACACGCTTTTTTGTTTACGGACATCTATGTCAATGCACCTACTATATGAATGGTTCATCCTCCAATATATAAATAGATTATTCAGTATTCTAGTTACGAACGTTGGTGTTTATTTTCATATTGTAATGAATGCTAAAAATACAATACTTATGACGCTCACACTTTATGGAATTTTGTCACATAAATTTTACCCTCAATCGAAGGAATAATATAAACAGAATGTCGTAGAACTATGAATGAAGTCAAATAATAATGTTTTAAAATAGCGACAGCCTATGACAATCTGTATATTAAGTGATAAGTAAATAAATAAATATTTTTTTTTGGGACATTAACACAGCACCATCTAGTTCCATGGTAAGCTACGAGGCATGTATAAATACTTAATATATTTTATTTCATATATAAAAAATCTCTTACTGTTTAAAAAAAGTAAACGAAAATGGTAAATCAAGAATAGTAGCATAAACAGCAAATCATCCAACTATTCCTGATTTTGACATTTATTTTGACGGACTCCGTCTATATAATTCTTTAGTCTGAAATTTTACCTTGCAAAGTAAATAAAAACTAATAGAAATAGAAGGGTGTAATTAGATTCAATACAAAATCCCCAAAATAATCTTTGAATTCTACCCAAGTTAGTGTAAAAAATGTCTAATAATGAAATAAACAATTATTAAAAATAGTACCTAATCTTTTTTATGACGGCAGTGATGTCCTCCTTACCGATTTTGGTCGCAACGGCTAATCTCACAGAGGTCTACTCGTAGAACATATTATTCAATTTAATCCTTATGTTCAATGGCTTCTAGGAGTGCCGTTTGGGCATCATTTAGTAGAAGATATTATAGTACAGGCCTATGCGCGCTGACACAAGTGCACTCTTCATTCTTGACTGTCATTACATCCTTCGGTTGATCGACAATTCGATGTTCGTGGTGAGAGGTCAGGCGAAGGTCCGACGGCTTTAAAAATGTATATATATATACATAATATACGTATGTATAAATACATAATATAATAAACACATATGTAGGTTGCACCTATGCTGTATATATGGACGAAGCGAGTGAAGCAAGGGTAATTCACTAGTAATCTTCATAATTTTTATCTCAAAGTTTATGCATATTTAAAAAACTCAGGTCGCAATATACACCAAAAAAAAATGCCGACATTGTTAGAAAAACACATTTAAATCTTAATGGGTTGATGCCAAAAACAATTTGTCTACCGCAATAAAAGGTACTACCTACATAAAGAGTGTCGGCGTTAAAGATTTTTTTTTTTAAAATCCTAAAAAAATTAACCATCTCTGTCCGAGTAAGACATGTTTGTATAACATAAAAATGTAATTTATATTATAATTGAAATTACATGTGTCCTTGAACGAAGGGTTATGCGACAATGTCTTTTGAATCCTTTTTTATTCATAATGTTTTTAAAAATTAAATCTTGTGAAATATGATAAGGGATGATTTTTTGTCATTTGACTTCAAAAAAAATTAAAAATAGTACCTACTATATTAGAGATGTATTTTGACTGCGATTCCAAGCACCGCATTTTCATGTTAACAAAAGGAATACTTTTTGTATCGGTAGTTTATGTTTCTAGACGGACTCAATATAAAAAAGTAATTGGTTGACATTTTAGCAAGTGTTTAGTTTTGAAATAATGCATGCACGTAACATCTCTTTTCTAACTTTTTTTTTTAATATTAATCACTAGTACTGCTTATTATCCTGAAAATATGGAATTCCAATCTTCCACGAAAACAGTTCAATATTGTCTTTTAATCCTGATATTACAACTCACAATTTTATTACTCTTTTTCCTTTCCCTCACGAATCATGTAATATTGTTTTTATGTACGAGACATAACTTTTGTAAATTCTAAACCGAATTTTAAGTAAACTATCTTTTCTGATTTTTTCGCGGGTTTATTTTGATTTTTACTTCCCGATGCTTTGAATGTTTTACAGCAATCATGGTCAGAGACGGTCTCTCCATGAGAGAAAATAAATCCTCGTAAATCTAATAAAGTGACTAATAGAGACCTACTATCTTTATTAACATCGGTTAATATTTTTTGTAAATTACCATGCGAGTGGAGCGATTCAAAAGCTGGCAATAAATAAAACTATACTATTTTTAACTTAAGTTAAACTCTATTGTTTGCAAAACATGTACTGCTCATTCAAATTGGCCTTGGCCTTTAAGCTTTCTAATGTTAAAAAAATTAAAAATACCATTTTTGCATTTTTGCGCAATAATAAAAACAAGAGCTTTGTTATTTGCGATAGAACTAAGTGCTATCTATTGTATGAAGCAATATAACGCCCTTAAGATATTTTTCGTACCTGTGCTTATGTTTTTTAAATGGCTTTTTTAGCAACAATCTGTAAGAATGGTGTAAAAAAATAAAATTTCACGTATAGATAAAAAATAGGAAGATGGCATAATATGATACAATGTAACTACATAAAAAATATTTTAAAGTTCCTATACTAATGTCTCGCAAGTTGCATATACCAATCCTTACTTATATCATAGACTAGCGACTCACCCTCGCTTCGCTTGGGTTCGTCCTTATGTTAATTCCCCATACAAACTTTCATCCCTATTTTCACTCCCTTAAGGGATGATTTCCGGGATAAAAAGTATCCTATGTTCTTCCCAGGGTCTCAAACTATCTTCTTACCAAATTTTATCTAAATTGGTTTGGTAGATCCAGAGATTACCCCCTACAACCTCACAAACTCACAAACTTTACCTCTTTGCTAGCGACTCACCCTCGTTTTGTTCGGGTTCGTCCCTCGGTTGATTCCCCATACAAATTTTTATCCCCATTTTCACCCCCATCTTATGTCATTCCCAGGGTCTCAAAATATCTTCTTACCAAATTTCATCTAAATCGGTTCAGTAGATCCAGAGATTACCCTCTACAATGTCACAAACTCACAAACTTTACCTCTTATAATATTAATATAGATTACTTATAATTAATAATATATATAATTGTAAAAATAACAATGTAGAATTGTTCTTTTAAAGCAGTGATGAATCGGCATAATTTTCAATAAATTAACAATGGGAGAGCGACATAACCTACTTTTAATTACAGATGTCGCTTATGGGATGTTAGTCTGGTGTGATGAACCACACATTATTATAAGCAATACAAAGCAATTATAAGTACTAGTAATCGCCGCGTGGTTGAAAATCAACCATAATTCATTAAGTTATATATTTATTGTCTTGCGTATAATTACAATATTAATCTATTCTCAATTTGACCACAGACTTTAACAATAAACAAAAGATTATATTATATGTGTGTCAAATACATGGTAGTGTGTGTAATGTATTTTTATTGATTTAATGTTACTTATAATTAAGTTTACGAAGATAGCCTGATAATATACATAGTGTTGTCAAGATATCATTTTCAGCAGAATTTGCTAGCGTCGTGGGAATATACGGAAAGCATCAATATACTTTATTATTGTTTACGTATTGTACTACTGTAAGAGTGACATTTTTTTTTAAATCATGGTTATAATAATCTTTTCATTTACCATCACATATTAGTTAACTTTATAATTTAAAGAAACTTTAAAAATATGACAGGTGTTTAGTTCCTGAGAAGGTTTCCTGTAGACTTAGCTTATTTCTAAAATAATAATAATTATAAGTTATAATTATTATTAAGATGATGAAAAACTACTCTATAAAATTTCCAATGATTCTCATAATAATTCTCGGTATTTTAAAGAGGGAAACCATGTATTATTATGGTATAATTTTTAAATTATATATGTGCATTTATGACTTTAATTCATATATAAATATAATCAGGGTCATTGAGTCACTACTATGATATTACCCAAACTCATCTCATTCAAAATATAAAATTACGTGCCTCATTTCATGTACACGTTCAGACTTGTTTAAATACTGTGGCTTAGAACTATAGGACTTAAATACTATTAACTTTTTAAAATTGTATCGGAATCCCACAGAAGGATACTCATTTTCATCCTAAGTATAGCACAATCCTTTATTTTATTACAGGATTTACCAAAACATCAATTGTTTATTTAATCTGTATTGTTTAGACAGATTATAAATTCTATGTCACAAGAACTGGAGACAAGGAAGAAAGTTATTGAATGGTCGGATGTGTTTTACGAGATTAAAATAATTCCATAATTTACAACACTATTAGCTACGGTAGCAATTAAGAGACAATTAAAAGCAAAAATTATCTTGTATTGTAATACATTTTAGTTACGAAGAATAAGTATTATTATATCCTTTTTGGACTTCGAAAATAATATTATGTGGTGCGGTATACTTACTTATTATAAACCTAGTGTTTGCCCGCGGCTCTTCTTGCTTCGTGCCTTGTGCCCCCCCCCCCCCCCCCCCCCCCCTCTTCTCCCCAACGTACGAACGCAAGTTGGGTGGGATGAACGTCCCCATAATGCAATTCATGTCCTTGCTCATCGTGAAAAGTTAAGTTAGTAGTTCTTGAGATTAGCGCGTTCAAACAAACAAAGAAAAAAACAAATTCTGCCTCTTTATAATATTAGTATAGATTAGTATGAATAGATGCAACAGCGTGTTTGATATTTCTTCACTTTTTTCTTGACTCACACTTGATCTTTGCAAAAACTTTTTTACCATTAAAATTAAGATCAGTTACTATACATCCAAATGTTTTTTCATAGAAATAATTCTCATAACTCCTGTGACATTTGTTGCAGTGAGCAAGGCTTGTCAAGATCAATTATTTTTAGCTGTTATTGTTTACAGCAATAGAATTTGCCTTTTCGATTATTTTTTCAGGCGAGAGCTATATTTTTTTTAATTACGTATATTATATTATATAAAATAAAATCTGATTAATTAATCGGACTCGCTACCTAATAATAATAATTATTATGGCTGCGCAAAAATTGAGCTTATATGGCACAGTGATATTTTAGACACTCCACAAGGTAAATAACGTAAACAATACATGATAATACATATTTTAGTGAAATTTTCAACAGTGAATTAGAAAACAGAGTATAGAAGCGCCATGCTACGTAGCAATTTCATATTATATTTGTTCTAATATTTTAAGTATATCGTAAGAGTTCGCGAGTTAAAATTGCGGACATACCATCTTTAAGTCCTTACACTTTGTCAATTACACAAAAAACATGTACATACTAAATAATAATATCCTTTTCACTGGTTACGGTGATCAATCTTACAGATACTAGCAATGTGTTGGGAAGTATGAGCTCCAACATGCAAAAACTCTATTCCTTTATGTTAAAAATTCAAAATAGGTTACGTAGGTATAGTTTTTAAGAGTAAGTAAAAAATAGGTGCATATAAAAAGAAATAAAAAGGAAAATTGACACTAATAAAAAAAATACGTGCTTGTATACTTATTGACGCACGTAAGAAGTTATACTTCTTTGGCGTAACAGAACAAAAATAGCTAAAGATTTCATCCCGTATGTCACAACTCTCTGTTTGTAAAAAGAATGATAAGTCCACCTTTGTGAACTATGTTATTGTTGCTGTTTTTTTTTTTTCTGTATCACATTTAAAGTGCAATAAAGAATATAATAAATTAATAAAAATAAAGCATATTAGGCATATTACAATCCCATATCTATAGAATATCATTTAAGGAAAGAATATAATATTACATATCATTTGTCAGACGATAACAACTGTTATCATGGCAACAAACAGTTATCAGCTAACTTCATGTAGCTTTCAGCTAACTTCATCATGTCGCTTCTTGGCTGTCGGTGCGAGCGCGCATCGTAAAAATTTTACTCTCATATTTTTTTCCAAACGTCCTAAAAGTAGTATAACTTCAATATAAAAGAAAAAAGAGCGAACTAAGAAAAATATATTAGACACTAGCGACTCACGCTCGCTTCGCTCGCGTTCGTCCCGGGGTACGTTTTCACGGTTAGCTATGTTTATACATAAATAGTAGCTTGCTACTCCTAAGATATTCATATAAATTATATAGCGATTTACCCTCGCTTTGCTCGGGTGCGTACGCCGTACGCTGATTTTGTTCACAATTTTATAGGTTTTAATTTTTTTTCGCAGAACCCTGATTCTTTTTCTAAAATAAAACTAGCCTAAGTTACTCCTTATAACATCAGCTATCTGCCATTGAAAGTCCCGTCAAAATCGGTCCAGCCGTTCCAGAGATTAGCCGAAACAAACAGACAGACAGACAAACAGAAAAACAGACAGACAAAAATTGAAAAAAATGTTGTTTTGCTATATGTACCGATTATACACCCATATGCATTTAGTAAAAAGCGGTTATTTTAATATTACAAACAAACACTCCAATTTTATTTATCTGTATAGATGAGCATATAAGTTTATTTAATTTCCCATTTTGGATCACTTTCCATAGAAATTACAACTCACAGCTATACAGGCAAAAGGGAAGCTTGAACTTAGAATTTCATATCTTGTACACTGTAGGCGAACAAGCTAACCACTAACTCATGCGGTTTAATATATAAAATTAATTCTATAATTAAATGCACATAAACTTAAATGAATTTGCGCCTGAATAAAGCCGCTATTGTATATTTTATCACTGTTGTTAGGGAAAATAATGCATGAAATTGATGTTGAAAATGATTCACACATGAGAATATCAGAAGTGCAAAACCCGGGAATTGAACCCATTTCACTTGGTTTCTCCAGCAAGTGCATTAACATTGGGCTTCCACTGCCTAATTGTCTTTACATTCTTAAAATTCCATCTATCACCTGTCATATCACTCCTTACACCCTTCGTAGACATAACATCTACTTTCACGTATGCACTATTTAGTAAAGAAAAACTGTAGGATTGAATAATACTTTTTTAGATTTACTCAAATATTTGACATCTTACACATATAATAAAATTCTGAGTTGGATCTATACAATAAATATTTTTTTGAAAATCTTATTGAAATAGTTATTACTATCGATACAAAGGCGAATCTATTGTTTGGAGAATTTTTGTCTGTCTGTCTGTCTGTCTGTCTGGGAGCGCATCACGAGAAAACTACCGGAGGATAAATCTTGATGAAATTTGGTATGACGATAGTTGGTTATACGTTTTCAGATTTTTCGCGGATTTATGTTGAAGTCTCCTATAACCATAATTGTTGTAAAACATTCAAAATGTCGGGAACCAAAATAAATCCGCCAAAAAATCAGAAAAGATAGTTTTATCTGTAGGATTGAAGTTATATCTCTACATATGAAATGTTTACAAATATTTACCTCACACAGGCACTTTACTCGATATATTAATGATAAATGACCCACCCTCACTTAATTTATCGGTGACGATTGGACCGATTTTGCTATTTTGAGTTGTATTCTATCAACCTTAGACTTATATTTATTTATTTTTGACATAGAATAATCAGTTTGTGAGAAGATCAGGAAAAACCAGGAAATTCAAAGTATTTTAACAGGTGTAAATAGTATTTTTTATCTACTTCTAATTTTATATTTATTTGGTTTATCAATTGCTGAAATACCTTTTATAAAACGCTAATCAATACTTAAATTTGAATATAAATATATATTTCACAAAGTATTTTTGTTAAGCAGAGCATGCTTATTGATAGGTACCTACAGTGTTAGACTCAAGTTAAGTCAGGAATTAACTTAAGACCTACGCCCTGAGTAGATGATTGCCTAAATTCATACCTTTTAAATGCTCACAGAGTCAAAATAAACAAATTTATTTTCGTACTTATTATAACTATTAGTAAAAATCGATCAAGTGCGAGTCGAATTCGCATACGAAATGTTCCGTACCATCGTACATGTATTTTTTATTAATATGACTTTTACTCTATGTATGTAGTATATTAATTTCGATGGCCCATTACGAACGTTAAAAATATGTTTCTTGTATTTTTATATTTTAATTTTTATTATTTGTTGTTATTGCGGCAATTTAAATACATACTCTGTGAAAATTCCACCACTCTACTTATTACGGTTCATGAGTTACAGCCCTCTGACAGACGGACGGACGGACGGACAACGGAGGCATAATAATAGGAATCCGTTGGCACCCATCGGGTACGAAATCCTAAAAAGTAAGGATATTGAACGTAATCCAAAATTATTACATATAAAAAATAGCTCCTAAATTATATGTTCCATATAAAGAATTTAAACACTATATACAAAGGATTCACAAAGATTATCGCCTACGTATCTTCTTCCATTTACCATGAAAAATATACCGACATCGTTTAGGTTCATTGACATACACATTTCTAATTTTGGGTCTAAAATACGGATAAATAAGAGAGTCGTAAAAATGTATGTGATAGTATTAAGTTATCTACTATTATAGTTGTACGGGTGTTCGCGAAAATCACTTGTACAGTCGTCTACTTTCTTTTATTCAAACTTGTCTATAGAGAAACTAATTGGACATATTGACTTTAAACTATCAATACGACTAGTTCAGTGAAAGACTGTTAACATGTAAATATGAATTTTATTTTGTCTCACGGTCTCTTTTACATGATTTAAAAAAGAAACTTGCATTTCTTTTTTTTTAATAATTATTTTGATTATGTTTTTATCCGTCAGATATTTGTTATTAGGCAAGTATTAATAAAAAAAAAGTTGACTTTTAGCAAATGAAAATGTGCTTGAGTTATTTATATTTGTAATATAGGGATGTATCTCTTATAGGTTAGACATGAGATAATAACCTTTTTTTTATATTGTTTTTAACAATAAGTATATATTAAAAAGTGGCTAACATTACTACACTATTTTTTAACCACCTCAGGATAATAATTATTTATACATATTATTTTTTAAAGTTACCTATTAAGTATAGGCTGTGCATAAGACTTAATACCTCATTATTAACTTGGGAAACCGAGTGAAGCGGTTTCATGGCGGTCTCACACCTCTGATATTCTCATGTGCGAATCATTTCCAACATGATTACCACTTATTTTACGATAAATAAAAGGAAAAAGGAAAAACAGCATAGGATTGTGAGGAAACCTGCATATCTAAGAGAACCAAGCAAGATTTTGAAAGACATGTGAAGTCCGCCAACCTGCACTTGGCCGGCGTGGTGGACTATGGCCTGATCTCTCTCGTATTGAGGGAGACTCGTGCCCAGCAGAGGGATGTTAAAAAAAAAGACTGCATACTTGCAGTAAATACTAAGTTATATGTAGTTAAAAGATACTGTTTTCCATTATTCAATGTTGGCCCAAATTTTACTAATAAATTCTACTATTTAAAAAAAATACTTATTCTATATATAGAAATAGAACATCATCATAATTTTCCAAATATGTACCGGAGACTATATAATATTAAGTTTTATCAAGTGTAGTTTTATGTGACTCATATTTTATGACATATTCGTATTTTATTAGGAATAATCTGTTGAGGTTAAATTATGTTGGTATTACTGTTATATAATAATTTAATTGATTTTACTTATAACTTATATTAAATTTATTTTCAAAACATTCAAAAACTTCTGTTACTAGATTCAAGAAATATTTTAGAGAAAGTTTGTGTGTTTAGTATACTATAATATTATACTAGCGATAGATATTTTCCCGCAGTAAAAAGTATCCTAATTGTTGACCCGGATAATCAGCTATCATCCATACCATACCAATTTTCATCAGAATCTGTCCAGTGGTTTTTTCGTGATGCGTTCCCAGACAGACAAAAATTCTAAAAATTATAGGTTCGACCTCTGTTTCGATAATAATGACTATTTCAATAAGATTTTCCGAAAAATATTAATGTACAGATTCGATTCAGAATTTTATTATAGGTTCTATACCTACACCTACACCTTGAAGATACATAAGTACAGGCTATTTTATGATAGAGTAAAAAAATAATTTAAAAGTTTAAAAAAAAAGTAAAAAAAAAAAAACGTTTCTGCCGAGTTCCTTCTACTCGTACTCAAAATTAAGGCCTTTTTTACCGAAATAATGCCTTCCTCTGTTCAATGAAAGTTGTAGTCATTTTGATATATTTTTTCAATGAGACTAAAATTTATTTTAATTATTTTAATATTCATACAAATAAAGTTGTCATTATCATCATTAGAAAAGTAGAGTATCGTCAAACTTATTTGGTTTATGTATAATACGTACAGCTTTACGAAAAAAATTAGGAACTTATTTATTTAAGTTTGCTTTTAACTCTACATGTAAAGAAAAGCAAACTGATTCGTTTAAAATGTTTTACAAAAAAAAATTGAATTTGGAATTTCATTTGAATGTAATTGCTCTCTTATCTTAATATCTAAAAAAAGTTATTTCAAATAACAAGATTTGATAGAATTTGTATTTTTTTTTTTCAATTTACCAAGAAATATACGTGTAATCAGCCCTTTCTTTTTAACGTTCCACTGCTGGGCACGGGCCTCCCTGCAAACGCGGGGAATCAGGCCATAGTCCAAGTCAAGAAATATATAGAACGTTTTAATTGCCAGTATATTTATTGCACTTTTGAATATAATGATTGTTTAAAAGATGAGAAATTAATATGATTTTTAAATAACTATTACCGTTAGTTTTAACTGCTTCAAAATCTGTTACTCCATTAGTTAATAGTTAACTGGGGTTAACATTATTGTTTTATAACTTGCGCAAATGTTCTTGAATACTCGCAATACTTTGCAAGGGTTTTTTAAGGTTTTTATAACACTAAAACTGTTTTCTTATTTTTTTGGTTTATTGCGTAAAAATTGCGATTTTATGGCATTTATGATTAGAAAGTCAGGCTAAGGGCTAGCTTTCTAATGTTCTTAGAAATTTCTTTTTATTTTGGGACAAAATGAATTCTTACCAAAAATATAGCATTAAAAACTCTTTACAATTATATACTAAGTTACTATTTCAATTCATTTCTTACATATTAACGACTTCATTTAATAATTTTAAATGACTAATAATGAAAAAAAAAATTAAAAAAACGTAAATCGAAAAATATTTTAGGAGAAAACAATTAATTTAACATGTTTTTATTAACCGACTTTAAAAAAGATGAAATTCTCTATTTAACTGTAAAATTTTATTCTAGACGGATTTTATTAGTATTTTTTTTATAAATACGATATTTCAAGAAAAATTAACCTCCAAGGCATGCTTTTTAACTTATATTATTAGTAAGTATAAATAACAAAGTAAAAAACCAAGTATGTAAACAAACTCGTAACGTTTCAAAGCTATATTTTATAGAAATAAATTCATAAATAAAAGAAACTCAATTCAACCAAGTCCAGATCTCTATTCCAATCATAAACGTATCCTTTAGCCACTAACATTAAAACATATGATGCATGAGTAGTTAGTACTTCATACATTTAAAATGTACATAAGTACGTTTAGATTAGGTAATTTTAGTACATTTTAAGATATTACGTAAAGCTATAATATAATTTATCATCTGTGGTTTCTGATTCCAGGATTTATGCAGAACTAAATAGTTCATTAACGATAAACTACAATTTTCCTTTTAGATATTAAGGGGAAGATGACATTTGCAATTCAAGGAGACGAATTTTACAGACTAATTTTTAAACGCATCTTTATCCTTGTAGGTTTTAAATTAGCTGTATTTTATACGTAACCGCTGCCCTCGGTCGAGACTTCATAATTTTGCAAATCATATCCATACTAATATTATAAATGAGAAAATTTGTGAGAATGAATGGATGGATGGATTTTTGTTACACTTTACACAAGAATCTGGATGAGATTTGGCACAGAGACAGATTATAATTTGGAATAGCCTATAGGTTACTTTTTATCCAGAAAAAAATACGGTTTCTGTGGGATAAATTTGTTTTTGTCTAGGGACGAACCCGAAGCAAAGCGAGGGTGAGTCGCTAGTATTGCATAATTCATAGATATTATGATTACATACATTGGACAGTGCTGCAAACTGCAGGAAATTAAGTATTTTTTATATTTTTATAAAATATTACAATTACTCTATTTTAGCTGATCTTAATCTCTATAAGTTAAAAATATAGCATAGAAATTATCGTCAGCCACTTTATTCTATACGTGTATTAACGTATTATATTATTTGAATGCATAGAATATAAAATATAAACTAAATATTTGTGTGATAAAGTTCTTTATTCAATCAATTTCACTTATACTATATGGCATTAGTGTTATTGTAGAGACTCACGAATTATATCCCGCATAGGATAAATTGCCATAAGTTTAGTTAAAAATATATAGGCCTATTTACGTAAAGGTATCTAATCAAAATCAAATCAAAATATACTTACTTTATTCAAATAGACTTTTACAAGCACTTTTGAATCGTCAATTTTTACATTATTAAAAAATTAAATTGTGTAAATGTCAGTAAGTCCGCTAAGCTAGGAGTTATCAGTTTATGCTTATTTCTAGTATCTAAATGTTAAAACCTTTAATAATAATAATAATTTATTGAAAAATAAAACACATAAAACAGTAAACAATATTACATACAAAAACAAATATACATATATTATTATACAGAGTAATCTTAGTTTTTAAACTCAGTTTAAATTAGGCTGTGTCGACTCAAAAGATATGGTAGCCTTTGTTGTCTTTATATGTTACATGTAATTACAAATAAATCACGATTCAAGTGAAATCCTGACTCTATGTGAAATAAAAAATAATGCCAAATGATTAACTAGAACTAAAAAGATAAATTATAAACAGACTGTTGCAAATATTATTAAAGTTAGATGGCGGCACCCATTATGTTATCTAAATCCTGTAACTTGGGTATTCGACTAATTAAAAAGAAATATTTTTAATCCCCAATAAAATCCCATTCACGGCGATCCTTTATAGGATTTGGATTTACTGGTGTTTTGTGGAATTCTGCTATAAAATAATCTTTGTATCATTTTACTCACATTCTCTTGTATTTTTTATTTTAAAATAGTTTAAGCCGGAAGGAGTCACGACTTCGCTTGCGCTCTTATTTCTGCATAATTATTTCATTCCTAATAGTTAGGTTGTATCCCATAACCTTCCTCTATAATCTATACAGATAAATAAAATTGGAGTGTCTGTTTGTAATATTAAAATAACCGCTTTTTACTAAATGCATATGGTTGTATACACGGTACATATACCAAAACAACATTTTTTACAATTTTTGTCTGTCTGTCTGTCTGTCTCTATGTCTGTCTGTTTGTTCCGACTAATCTCTGAAATGGCTGCGCCGATTTTGACGGGACTTTCACTGGTAAATAGCTGATGTAATAAGGAGTAACTTAGGCTACTTTTATTTTAGGAAAAAAATAGGTTCCTACGAAAAAAAATTAAAATCAAATTAATTAATTTTGTTTTGGGAAGCAACCTAGGGACGAACCCGAGCGAAGCGAGGGTGAGTCGCTAGTAATCTATGAAACTATACATTTATTTAATATTTATATTATTATAGTTTACGTAATGTTATTTCACAAAAAAGGTGTATTCTATATGGTATGGTCTTTAGTAATGGAGGCCCGTGCCCAGCAGTGGGATATAAACAGAGCTAATTGAAATTATTATTATCGAAATTTTACTTTTAATTTAAATTAAATTTAAAGATATTGAAAAATAGGATTTAATATAATTAGTAGTATAAGTTATCTAAAAATAAAAGGTATTGTGTCAAGAGATATAAAAATAGAGTTAATAGTCCGTAGAGTAAAGAAAAGTATTGTGTATTGCATCAGTCAAAGGTTCGATAATTGAAATGTTTTTTAAGTAATTTTTTTTTTATTATTTTGTACACATTATTTATAGTGTGATTCAATTAAATTTTATATTTTCATTTTAATTTATTAATTTAATTACCTATATATATATATATATATATATATATATATATATATATATATATATATATATATATATATATATATATATATATATATATATATATTTGATAATTTTTCTGATGTTGTAATACTTATTATCCTATTCCGGACTAAGAGAAATCCAAAAAATCAAATATCCTAAAAATTGGTCCAGCCGTTCTTCAGTTATAAATGGTGTAACTAACTCGACTTTGTTTTATATATATAGATTTCTTTATGAGAATAAAATACATGCATTAGTCAAATTTCAAGAAATACCCATCAAGTAGTAATAGTGTCATACAACATAAACGTTTTCTTTAGCGGTACCCTCTCTAGAGATTACTAGGGATTACAGGGGATGATATTTTATTATGGCACATTTGACTACTTGTGGTAAGGTATATGCGGGTGTAAGATGCCTTTTGTGGAATTTAGTATATAATCCCTTCAACATGGTATTGTTTTTAAATAAATTACTACTAAGTTAAGCTAGCTGAATTTAAAATGATAATACTTTTGCGGTTTCTTTCTTGAGATTATAGGAAAATAATGGTTACCATGGACTGTTTTGACGATACCAATTGTAGTAGGTATGTGAGTCTGTGCGGCCATCATATTTTGTATGATAAAGTATTATTATATATATTTATGAAAGAAATAAATTATTATATTCAGAAAGCTATTATTTGTTTTTCTTTTACGCAGCACAAAAGCAACTGATTGATACAATTCTGCTTAGAGATAACCTACAATTTAAATGTGGACATAAGTTTTTTATCCCGATATATCACTATATAGTATGAAACAAAGTCGCTTTCCGCTGTCTGTCTCTATATATGCTTAGATCTTTAAAACTACGCAACGGATTTTGATACGGTTTTTTTAATAGATAGAGTGATTCAAGAGGAAGGTTTATATGCATAATACATGCATAATATAGTAGGGAAACACTGATAATTTTAGAGGTTTCTAATGTGATGTCGTAAATAAACACATTTTTCTGCGCTTACATTGCAAACGCTGGCTGAACCCTACGAGATAAATCAAAATAATGTACTACATTATTGTACACCTTAAAAAGGTCTACAAAAAAGTCCGCGATGGCATATGTCTATCTCTTAAGGATAACACACTACGAGTATATCTATACTAATATTATAAAGCTGGAGAGTTTGTTTGTTTGTTTGTTTGGTTGAACGCGCTAATCTAAGAAAGTACTAATCCGATTTGAAAAATTCTTTTTGCATTAGATAGCCCGTTAACTGAGAAAGGCTATAGGCCCGTATATTATAATATTATCATCCCGGAAAAATGTACGGTTCCCGTGGGATTGTTTTGTTTTAGTCTAGGGACGAACCCGAAGAGAAGCGAGGGTGAGTCGCTAGTATTACTATATCCAAGCTAGGGACGAACCCGAGCGAAGCGAGAGTGAGTCGCTAGTTTAATATATATCTCAATATCTGACACCTTTCAGATATCAGTCTAGTTATATATCATCTGTATTAATATAAGATAAAATATATTTTTTTATTTACTAATAATTTATTTAAAAAGTAATTAGTAAGTAATTTCAGAAAAGATATATTAATTAATCGTAAATTTAATTGTCTTACTCAATACAAAAAAGTGTAAACTAAATGTACTAACTTAACTAATCTTTTTAATTCTAATTGTACATGGAATTAATCAAAGATAAGTGTCAATAAGCATTGACTATACGCTTATAGCACGGATTATCCAAGCTCAGCATATTAGAAACAAACATTGGTGTAATGTTAAATCGCATTACGTGCTTATAATCTACTAATATAATTTGCCTAATAAGCTTAAAAATCGACAGCAAGATATGTCACGTAGTCCATTTAAATATTTTCATTATTGCGTGCGATATCCTAAAACCGAGAAATTAATTAAATGTATTAAAATAATAAAGCTCTAAAAATTTAAATAATAAATCTATATTAATAAAACACTTATGAAGATTTAAGTGAAGAACCTAGTTGTTGTACTATATAAAAATATCGACATTCAGAAAATAATATATACAATATAATATTTATAAACTGCAAGTTACTGAGAGAATATCGATTTATGAGTCATTCGCCTATTATCCTAGTTTCGCCGATGCCACGCACGATATTAGCATATCCGTAACATCTTGCTTACCGGCGTGTCATTTTTTTTTACCAGCCAGTCATTTTTTTTTAACTCGTCATAAAAAACGCAAGGGCGGGGGCGCGGACGCCTACTCGGCTGAAAGCTTCCAAATTCAAATCGCAAAAAAAATACGCAACTGCGCGCGAGATCAGGTATAAAACGCAGGCACGTGGTCTGTAACCACCAGTCGTAAGTGACACACTAAGTCGTTTGCACGTCGTTATCGCGCGCTTTGCTCCCCGTAAATAAGATCGATCCGAGTTCAAGGAACATTTTAACATGGACAAGGTTTTGGACCCCACTGGCATCTATTGAGCACAGATTTTGACAATTTTCGAAATTATTTTTAAAAATTAAAAAATGTTTGGCTTGGATCCCACTGGAGTTTACTGAATACGTGTTTATATCAGCGAATATCAAGATGCTTGGCCTTGACCCTACCGGCGTCTACTGAAAAGTAAAGACAATTGTACGGGCTCTACATTTATTTTGAATTGAAGATAAAGTTATCAAGATGTTCGTGCTCGACCCAACTGGTGTTTACTGAAGGTGGAAGAAAAGTGTTAAATAAGTGATAATTGTTATCAAAAATCAAAATGTTCGTCCTTGATCCCACGGGAGTGTACTGAGATAGAGACTCTATTATAATAAGTGCTAAAATCTTATCAAAATGGGCTTAGACCCTACTAATGTTTACTAGGTTAATTTTTCAATTTTAATTATTTAATTTAAACTCTTACCATGGCTATCGGTTTGGATCCCACGGAAGTTTATTAGCTAGGCTAAGTTTCCCTTTTTAAATGTGTCTTCACTGTTAACGTTACTTTCATATTTCAAATGTATTCAATTATGCCAGAGTGCACGCATCGCCGCCACAAATTAATATCCGTGAGCAGAAATGAAGTCTCATCGAACAGGAAAAAGAGGAAAGTGTCCAGAAAATTGCATTGATAATTGAAATATTAATTATTTATTTAGGGAACCAAAGATTGCGATCTGTTTGATCTACAAGTCTGGCCTCAAGACTAACGATGTATTCATTTTAATTTATTGAAGTTACCTTTATATAAGTGATTATTTATTGACTAAATGTAAGTAGTATAGTTAAATGTTGTAAATTTCATGTTATCTCCGATCGGCTTTATAGTTCTTGATCGTAGTGAATTTACTGTTTTCCTGCATTTATTTTTTTGTAACTGATGCATTTCTTCACTGGATGTTATACTCTTGTAAAATAATAAGACTGTTAGAATACTCTAGCTAATTTTTGCTGAATGGCATGTTTAGAATAAATATTTTGATATAAAATATGATTATATTTTTTATTTATCACCTCTTCTTAAACCATTCAAAATTAAAAGACTAATAACTAAATAAATTCATAAAAAATTTAAACTTATTTGTACAATATAAGTGAAGTAGAAACTTTTTTAAAGATATTTTCGTATATAATATATCGTATATATTGGTAGTTTGGACTGTGCAATATTTTCATATTGGCTGTCTGTTCATCAACAGAACAAAAAATGATTAACCTAAAATTAATATCATATTAATTTATTATTATTATTGTTAATTTTTTTTCTCTCTGTACATAATATTATAGGGTTTGAATTGCCATGAAATAATTATTATTATTATAATGCAATTTAAAAAAAAATATTAGTTAAATTCACATATGCATTGCATCAGCTAAAATGTACTAAATAGAAGACTATGTAGAGGGGCAAATAAGGTAACCGTAGATTGTACCATTGAAAAGAGAACGTTACTTCATAAATATATGAATGAAATACTATAAAATGTTATGAAAAAGTTAAATATTTTAAAAATTTTAACAATTTTTGACAAGAAGATAACAAATAATATCTAGACTGCCTTGTATAAAAGCAAAATTACCAACAGATATAAAAAATGGCTTTCTGAAATATGTGGTTCTTATTAATTAATGATATTTTATTCAGAAGGTCCTTGACCATATTTAGTAAAATTGCTAAAGGAGTTCCCAAGTAATTCGACCTTGCAAATTATTGTACTGGTTTTTTTATTGATTTACTTAATTACGTCATAAAATAAAGTTTTATATTAATATTAAACAATTAATTTTATGTATGTATTATATACAAATATGTATATAAAAATGAAAAACTCAAAAAACCCAATAAGTGCATATATAATAATTTTTAGATGTATTCCTAAGAAAATTTTACAAGTTAAGAAACACTTCTAAATACATCAGGACAAATATAAAATTTATTTTTTGACGTTATTGCGTTATTTTAATAAATAAATTTATTCTTTTGCAAAAATCAATTTCTTATGGATCGTTATGTCTTCTATGCCACAGTGTCATTTGTTCATGTAAGCATGGGAGAATAAAACTGCCAACGATGTCTCTCGCTATAAAATACTAACATAAGTCAAACATTACCTATAACTACATATAAAAGCCAGAATGGCTTTCTCACAGATTGACAATACGTACTTACATTTAATTGAAATGTAAAAATGCACGGTTCAAAAACATTCGTAAAAGTTTATTAATAAAAAATAAATTTTAAATATTTTTGGATATGCTGGTGGAACCTGCACAATTTTTAATGCAATAGGACACATCAATATGTTTCCAATATGTTTATCCGTCTGTTTATTACTCGAAAATACTGCGTACGACTCTTACTCTTATTTCGATGGAACTTTCATCATTTTGATAAAGTGGAATTATCCTTAAAAGAGCAGAGTAGCTTGATCTACCCATCCCATAAAATAAACACATAAGTGAAAGTTAGGTAAAATTATAAAAATGTTTACATACTTATATTACCTGCATAAATATATTTTACACGTCATCTTGTAATCTTTCGACACAATATTTTTTACGTCCATGGGAAAAACGCTCTTCGACAGACAAGCTCTTTACCTATCTAATGTTCTCTGTAATTTTTGTAAACGTTTTTTATGTACTGTAGAAAATATACATATATAGATAATAATCTGTACTATATATGTACTGTATACTAATATGTATTATAAAGAGGCAGAGTCTTTGTTTGTTTGTTTGTTTGAGCGCGCTAATCTCAAGAATTACTAATCTGATTTGAAAATTTTTTTTAGTATTAGATAGCCCGTTCATTGTGGAAGACTTTAGGCTATATATATCATATAATATATAGTCTATATATTCCATACTAACCGTTAAAACAAACCTAGAGACGAATCTGAGCGAAGCGAGGATGAATCGCTATAATATCGTCAATGATACTACATTGTTATCTCTGAATCACCACTAAAGCTGTATTGCCCACAAATGACCGAGTAAACTACACTGAATTAAAATTCGATAAATTTTAATATCTATAGGTAGTAATTAATTGCCCTACCAGTGGCTAGCCACACTTGCATTATTCATTAACTCGCTGACACCTGGTTGCATCAAGAAAAAGAAGTATTCTGCGGTAGAAACACGAATGTATGATTTTAGTCAGTTAAAATAAAAGGAGATGATATTAATTTAGTAAAAACGATGGATGGATACTTGTACCTGCATTTATGTCGCTAGTTTGATTCCTGCACTAGGTAATTTTTTTTAGACAATACTACAAAGGAATATCAATATGGCAGGATTAAGATGTTAATTCAAAAGTTTTTTAATATGCGTGTTACTCCTTTACGCTGAAACTGAAACGGCTGGAACGATTTGGATATAACTTAGTACTTAGTAATCGCATTAGTTGGTAATTTATTTTACAAATACCAATATATTTTGTTGAATATGATTAGATACATTTAGCAACCGTTCATTTTTTGAACTAATAGTAGTAACCAAGGTTTAATTGATCTCATTAATATCTGTGGTTATGAACTAAGTCATTAATTTTTGTGTATTTTATGTATTTCTTATTTTTCTTAGTGCATGCATGTATGTGTGTGTGCGTGTGTGAATGCAAACGGGTGTGCGAGTGTGTGTGTGTGCGTAAGCCTGTGCGTGTGCGTGTTAATGTGCTTGTGCGTATGCCAACGTGTGTGCGCGTGTGCGTATGTATGGGATGCTTATATCATTTCATTTTCAGTATATAATTAACTATGTCCTGATCCCCCTTGTATTAAAAGGAGGTCCGTGCCCAGCAGAGGGCCGCTAAAAAAGAGCTGAATACATACATACATACAATAAAATTATTTATTTTCTACAATGTTTCTCAATTGTCCCTGAGTTATTGATGCAATATTTCCTCCTTACATTATTGCGGGCGCCTTGGTGACTATTGATTGGGAAAACACTCCAAATTTCTTAAACTATTTTTAGCGATTCATACACTGAATTGTATTAATGGTATATTAATTTACCGCCTTATATATTAATTAAATAATTTAATATTAAAATAATTTAAATGCTTATTCACCCAGAGCGAATGAGAAAATTTAAAAGTACTTCTTTAACAGGAGTACCTACGTACTTATCGTTTGATATTTTGAAATACTTAATAAATTTTTCTATACATTATTCATATTTTCTTTAAAAAAAATCGAGAAAACGAAATTGATACTTAAATACATATACAAAATAAATATACACAATACATATGATAAATACTACGAGTATACCAATCATGTCCGCTTGAAACTGTGGCAAGAATGCTAGTTGCACTCCCCCAGTAAATCGCAGTGTCAATTCTTTTGAAGACAAGTCAGCTCTGGCGATAAGATGTAAAAACTAATAATTATGTAACTAATTATATTAAAATTTTATCTTAACTGAATTAATAACTGATGATGCTTGAAAAGATAGTTAGGCAGTGGTATCCCAGTGGTAACACGATCGCTTAAGAAACCGAATAAAACCGGTTCAAATCCCGGGTCTCGCACCTCTTATGTTTTCATGTGCAAATCATTCCAACATGATTACCACTTACGGTCAAGGAAAACATCGTGAGGAAATGTGAATGTCTGAGAAAACTTAACAAGTTTTCGAAAGACATGTGAAGTCCGCCAACCCGCACTTAGCCAGTGTGTAGGACTATGGCCTAATCCCCTCGTATTGAAGGGCGGCCCGTGCTCAACAGTGGGACGTTGGCAAAAAAGGGTTGAATACGACGCTTAAAAATTATTAGGCTATAAAGTGTATTATAGAAATTTTCAAACTTTAATGATTCCTAAGTTTTATAGCACGAACAAACAAACAAAAATAAATGAAGCTATCTAACTCATAATAATAATATAGATAAGTGACCTTTGGCAATATCTCTTCTATTGAGATTAAAAGTGCCTATTTAATAAAAAAAATATGTCAATCTGTTCCTACGTTGCTATGTGAAAGATGTGTAAACAAAAAAAATACTTTCGTATTTATTATAATTGTATATAAAATTATACAATATTTCAGTCCGACTTCATAAATATATATAATAGTTATATTCCCCAATTGTAAATCGATAACTATAATATGTTTTTATAAAATGAATAATTTCATTAAATTAAAGTATTATAAAAAAGGCAAAGATGGATCACGATCACGATCAGATGGATCAAAAAAACACTGTTAATTGTTTAAAAAAACACTCCTAACCTTTTTTAATAAAAAGTACATATATACAATCTCCTTAATATTTTTTTATTCTTATCAACAGATCTAGAAACATTTACAAGAAAGAAAGCAAACCCGCTATCTTAGTAAGCACGTGATATCAAATTTCTGTTTTCCAACATTTTCATTTATACGTGTCTGTTTTTCTAGAGCAGATGGATTATTGTAATTAGAGTTTTTTGTCAGTCAGTTTTCATGGCTAGTGGCAATGGCACGCGATCTTAGAAATAATTATTACTTATGGGAAAAAATAACAGACTTATGATAATATTAAAATCATAAATACTATATACATATTATTATTCTAGCGGTAACTTAAAGGGATCTAAAGGGAGATGCTAGGGCGTTACATACATGTTAATTTTTTTTCATGAATATGAAATCGATTTATCAGTAAAAACTCGATTTTACGATTAGGGTAGAGTCTAGTTGAAAATTTAGTGCAAATAAAGTGAGGATTTAGATTTAAAGATTAATAAAAAAATATAGCATAGGAATTGAAGTACTTAAATAAATTAATTGAAATTAATAGTTTATATATATAGTTTTTAAGGTATACATTTTATGGGCCTCTGTTTACATATTTAAGATCTTTTTGTAAATATTGCCTGAAATAAATGATTAAATAAAAAATAATAATAATAATAAGCATATCAAGATGCATATCGCTTCACGCTTTTCGTTAAGAAAATGTAATCTCAATCAGATCTTTCACCAATAGTTCTAAAAGGAGTCAATACCCAATGAGACTAAGACTATATAATATTATGAATATTAGCCCCGTACTGAAATCAAATCCGAACCTCCAGCGCAATAAATTCAACTGTCACTCATTATCAAGTCAGATAAGCTTATTTTGTTATAGATAACACAAAAATGACATTTTTGTGACACAGACTCCCTTTATTATATTAGCAAAGATAATACGACAGGTGCATCTAAACCAAACATAAACACTGTGCACGAGCCCAAAGTGCTGAATGACTATTTTCATTATCCCCTTATTTAAAATATCATTGGGTGTTTAATTAAATAAGACTGCTTCGTTTGTTTTCTTTATCGGATCCTCTCTTAATATATTTGCTGTGGTGATAGCGATTACTAACGACTTCCTATGACTGATGAGTTATCTTATTTAGTAGCATATTTAAAAATATATTATAGGAATACACTGGCGGTTTATCTTAGCTTCGCTCGGATGAGTCTCTGCCAGTACCCTATAAGTTACTCCATTTCATGCAAATTCGTCTAGCAGTTTCGGCGTGAAAAAGTAACAAACATACAAACATACGAATTTTCGCATATATATTACTAGTCCGATTTTCGTTTGTTTTAGAGAAGATTTTACAAAAGACATATTGTCATATTACTTGTAGTATTAATCTATGCAGATAAATAAAATTGGAGTGTCTGTTTATAATAACCGCTTTTTACTAAATGCATATGTATGTATACACGGCACATATACCAAAACAACATTTTTTACAATTTTTGTCTGTCTGTCTGTCTGTCTCTCTGTTTGTTCCGGTTAATCTCTGAAACGGCTGGACTAATTTTGACGGGACTTTCACTGGCAGATAGCTGATGTAATAAGAAGTAACTTAGATTATTTTTTTTTTAGAAAAAAATAGGGTCCCACGAAAAAAAAATTAAAACCAAATTAATTAATTAATTTTGTTTCGAGAAGCAACCTAGGGACGAACCGAGCGAAGCGAGGGTAAGTCGCTAGTATAATAATATAACGTGTTTTCTCCATTCTACGCGACACTGAAGAAGTAAATTGTGTCAATATGGCACACTTAGAAGCCAATAGACAAAGAAATTGAACAATGTATACATACAAATGATAATATTTTTACACTTTAGCCAGACTCCGATACGAATTGTACTTTATCAGATCTTGTCGATCAAGCGTCATAGTGTATTTTCCATTCTACGTTACATTGGCAAACTAAATTGTTCTCAAGTGCCGCGTCTGTAAGCCATTGACACAACTATTTAATTGAATTGAAACATTTTGTGTGATGGGTATGGCCTAACAAAGTGACGAATCTATACTTTAATATTATAAAGCTGAAGAGTTTGTTTGTTTGTTTGGTTGAACCGTGAACGCGCTAATCTCAGAAACTAGTAATCCGATTTCAAAAATTCTTTTTGCATTAAATAACCCGTCAACCCAGGAAGGCTATAGGCTATATATCATCCCGGAAAAATGTACAGTTCCCGTGGGATGAATTTGTTTTTGTCTAGGGACGAACCTGAAGCGAAGCGAGGGTGGGTCGCTAGTGTAAATACAATTCCTATTATAATAATATTAGTAAACATAGCTGATAGGAGATAAGATAGATGTGGTGTTAGATATTGCTGGGAAATGTAAGTGAGATGTTGTAAAGCTAAATGAGTGGATTAAAAGAAGTAAGTACCTAATAATTATGTATAATAATTATATATCAGTTTAATTTTAGAAAAGTTTTTTTGTTGCCTGTATTATTTATAATTAAATGAGTTTTTAAAATTGTTCCACACATATATAATATAACAAATTCTAGACAAGCTTTTTCATGTTTAACTTTTGTAGTGCAGTGAAATTATTTGAAATAATATTTTTATATTTTTTTCAGCTCGAACAGATGTAAAATACTTATGAGTTGATTATATATTTATCCAATTAAACGACAAAATAGTGCTAATGAAGCTCGATAAAAAGTAGATCGTATGGTTATTTTTATATTCGAAGTTCAATATCCTTATAATGTCCAATTTGCTTTGTAAAATCATAAATTGGACAAAATAAACTGCATCTACAAGAATATTCATATATTCACTAATGGCTTTATTAGTTGAATATTATATGACGATATTAGACAGTGGTAGCCCAGTGGTAACGCGCTCGATTGGGAAACCGAGTAAAGCGTGTTCAAATCTCAGGTCTCGCACCTGTGGATATTTTCATGTGCGAACCATTTCCAATATGATTACCACTTGTCTTACGGTGAAGGAAAACATTGTGAGAAAACCTGCATCTCTGAAAGAACCACGCAAGTTTTCGAAAGGCGATGACGAAAGAAGATCGACTATGGCCTGATCCCCCTCATATTGAAGGAAATCCCGTACCCAGCAGCGGGATGTTAAAAAGGGCTGATAATATTTTGGGTTCTTTTGCGTTAATAAAGACTTCCAGTTAGGTTTTTCTCAAATATCTTCCATGTACAGACAGCAATCAGTTACACTTTAATTTTATTATGTATAGACATAGATTACATTAACATCCATACTAATATTATAAATGTGAAAGTATGTTTGTTTGTTTCTTTGTTTCTTTGTCCTTCTTCACGTCATAACAGAGTGACAGATTGGCTTGATTTTATGTGTGGAGATTGTTGAAGGGCTGGAGAGTAACATAAGCTACTTTTTACTGCGGGTGATTATCTCATTCCCTCGGGAAACACGTTATAATACAACTTAAAAAAATATTTATGATCAGAATTACTTCAAACTTGGTATTAATATTCTTCAATACAATTAAATAAATACCTGTTTTAGCTTTTTTTTGAAATTCATCCCATAAGGGGGTATAATAGGGGATGAAAGTTTGTATGAAACCTGTCTTTTTGGAGATTTTTGTGTAGTTTTAGCGAGCGAGCGAAGCTGCGGTTTCTGTTAGTTATCTATATATAAATAGGCAAAGACAAGACAGTTTAGTACCTTTTTCTCTTCTGTTTGTCAACCGATTTTGTTTTTTTAGTAGATATTTACAAGCTCTCGCAAAAATTATTGATAATATCAATACATTTTTTAATAATGATTATTGTCGAATTTCGACCACTGGGTACTGGGTATTGAATAGTATAATTTAAAAACTTGTTATTGATTTTTTTTGTTGTTTCTCCAGTGGGCTCAATGACATGAAGAGAAATTTGAAATAAACACTGCTTATATCCGCGATTAATACATTAGCTTTCATCGAAGGAAGCGGTGCCACGAGCAAAAATTAGCTAAATAGTCCATTTTTACATACATTCAAATGCATAATTTACAATCTATACAATAAATAAAATTGACACGTCTGTTTGTAATATCAAAATAACAGCTTTTTACTAAATTCATATGAAAATATATATACGGTAGGTACCTACTTATAAAAAAAACATTTTTTTAAATTTTGTGTGTCTGTTTGTTCCGGCTAATCTCCGAAACGGCTGGCAGATAGATGTTATAAGATGTAACTTAGGCTACTTTTATTAGGATTCCGCGCAAATAATTAACATCCATGACATTGTGAATTAAATTCGCGTACCTCGCGTACGACGCTAGTACTTAATAAGTTTGTATTTGCATAATATATCACATAATAGATATAAAAACGACTTTTAATAAAATAAAATAAAATAGTAAATATCTACAAGCAATATTAATTGATTGTCACTTTTGAATTAAAAAAATATGAAATTAATTTTAGGTGGAAAGACCGTCTTTTATTAGTACCTACATATAGATTATACCTACTAGAACTTAGTTCCTAAGAATGCGGTGTGGTCGATCATAAAGTTTATTGCAGTTTTCACCCGGAAACGCGGTTTCCACGGCCTTTCACTCGGCCCGAGAAAACTACTAGCTTGAGCTTAGCGCAGAGATGTTAGAAATTTATTAACATTTAATGCTTTTAAAATAATCAACTAAACTGATAATACAATACCTTACATACTTTTTATATTTAGTTATTACTTTATTTTGCAATTCAATAGAATTCATTTATTTCCAATTGTTTTGTAAGCAATTTTAACACTAATCATTATTTGTTATAAAAAAATTGATTTGTTTGTAAAATGTTGTTTTAGAAAATCACAAAACATTATTAATAAATATATCAGTTAAAATAGGTAATTATCTATACTAATATTATAAAGAGGCAGAGTTTGTTTGTTTGAACGCGCTAATCTCAGGAACTACTAATACGATTTGAAAAATTATTTTTGCATTAGATAGCCCGTTTATTGAGGAAGGCTACAGGCTATATATCATCATGCCACTGCCCAAGGGAGCGGAGCAGTACCTAATTATAAATGTCACGAAATCGGGCTGACTTCCGTATATTATTGTAAAACTGATGTTTATAATCAAAGAAATTTAACGCGGGTAAAACCGCGGGGCCCATCTAGTAATATATATTTTATTTTTACTCCTTAAGCCAAAACCTATGCGTGAGTGAGTTAGTTCATTTGTCGGGACGTTACAATAGTTACAATGTAAAATATTGATAAATATATTATATATCTTAAAATTCTAATTTTAAGATTGCTTTTTAAATCTAAATCGTTCATAAAGTGCAAATTGTTATTATTTATTTATGTACATATAGAAATAAATAAAATTAAATTGTCTGTTTGTAATGTCATAATAACAACTTTTTACTAGATGCATATGAAAGTATAAAAGTTACTTATAGAATAAAACAATTTTTAAATTTTTTCTCTGCCTGTCTATTCGGGCTAATTTCCGAATCCGCTGAACTGATTTTGACGCGACTTTCACTAGCAGATAGCTGATATTATAAAGAGTTACTTTTATTTTAAAAAAGAATTAGGATTCCGCGCAAAAAATATAATAGGGTCGTTCTTCTTTTCTATACCCTGTACAAGTTAGCTTGATCTTTTTGACAGACGGGCTAGTGATGGGAAACAGAAAATATCGAGTAGTCCAAAAAATAACGTTTTAAAATACTTGTAACTGTGACGAGATGGTGTGGGTGTATTATGTGTGAAATTCTTTATTGTACTAGACATATAAAATATTGGGTAGATAAGCGACGGTGGGTCAATATTCATAATAAGTACCTATTTAATATTACAGGGTTATTTTTGGACCTCCCGCCAAATTTAAATAGGTGGTTCAGACCGTGAAAGTAAACAACTTTCCCAAAGAAACACGGGTCGAAAAGTGAAAAAAAATTTTCAGACCTTCCATACGAAATCGACCACGTGATCGAGCAGTTTTCTATGGGAGGGTCGAATTTTTTTTCACTTTTCGACCCATGTTTCTTTGGAAACAATAATAATGTTACGGGCAGGTAGTCTTGCTTCCTCTTAACTTCTTCCTTTAACCTCTTCTTTCCTCTTGACTTTACTCCACACTACTGACCCCGAGTGTTTCTGACGTTTACTTATATGGCCAGTCGATGGAACGATGGAATGCTTAATTCAAATTAGAATTCAATTTTTTTTACCTTATTTTTCTAAAAAGAGTTATACCAGCTAAAGATACCCCAACCACTAGCCAAAGAGACCCCAACCAAGAGGACCCCCGTTCGTAACAATAACTTAACAATGATCTTTAATAATGATTTTTTGTAATCGATATTTGTAACAGTTACTGCCTGTTATTCGTGTACCATCCGTATGTACCGACCGATGTAACATTGTACAAGCGTCTATTATTTTCAGTGTTCCTATTAAATTTTACTTTGAAGCAATAAAAAGTCTTAAAATTTTCGGATAACGCTTGAATCTTTAGGGACTTTTGTGTTATATGTATTTTTTAAATATTTTTACAATTTTTAAAATCATGAAATTATGAAAATAATATGTTCGTCATTGCAAAGTTATGTCGATCAGAAAAATTTACATCTGTCAAAAAAATCAATCTAACTTGTACAGGGTATAGCGACAATTGTCTGTCCCTCACCTCATTTTGTGTCATATTAGAGTATAGATTATTATGTATTCATTATTCGAATTTACATCCTCATCGCTTTATACCTTTTAATACTAAATAATCTTTAACTTTCTGTAGCAAATAGTTTTTTTGTATATGTTTATTTTTCATTAAATGCCGTGACAGAGTAGTAATTCATAATGATGTCCTACCGAAAAAGAACCACTTTGTCACAGTGTTTTCTCGAAAATCGCCACAAAACAAACAACATTACGGGTATGAAAATAAAGATTAAATGATCCAAATGAAAAGTAAATGCATTTGCAAAAAAATCTAACACTGAAATCAAAATATTGTTACTTGAAAAACTCGAAAAACTGAGAAACACCAATTCATTGTCGCAAGAAAAGAAGAACGACCCAATAAACATTAATTATTTAACATCGGCGCAACGGATAGCCGTCTGTGCAGAGGGTGTTTCAGCGGTGTAGAATAAGTCGTTCACGTAGTCCTGGAATGCGTAGCGGTAATTTCTCAACGTAATGAAATCCTCGGAACGATGAGGTCGCTCCGCGAAGCCTGTGATGTCCCCAGGAAACGGACAGGACGGAGTTAGGCTGACCGAACTAGCCAGGATTCGCAACGTACAACGGACCAAATGCGAGTCTAAGTACGGAAAACGAGTCCAATATACAATACAAATAATGCTATCCGCATAAAAAAATGAAAACCCATGAAATTGTGAACAAAATCTGCGTACTAGGGATGCAACCGAGCGAAGCTAGTTTAGAAGGGTAAGTCGCTAGTTTTAAATTAAATAGGTAAAATATAGAGATATTAGATTATGATGATGATTTTAGCCCAGATATGGAAAAATCACCTAAACTAAAATATTTACTTAAATTGTATCTATCAATACATCGAAGAGGAAAAATTTGTTTTTTTGTTTGTTTGTTTGTATCGAATAGGCTCCGAAACTACTGGACCGATTTAGATGGAATTTGGTAAAAAGATATTTTGAGAGCCTGGGAAGGACAAAGGATAGTTTTTATCCCGGAAATCATTCCTTAAGGGGGTGAAAATCGAGGTGAAAGTTTATATGGGGAAGCAACCTAGGAACGAACCCGACCGAAGCGAGAGTTAGTCGCTAGTGTAAATATAAACAAGTATTTCCTTAATTTTTTAGCAAATATGTAATGTACCTATACCTAATAAGAAATATTTGTTAAAACATGAGCTGTACAGATTTTGATACGATTTACCCTGAAATTTTTCATGGTTAAATGAAATGCGGTCATTTCACCACATTTTATTGAATTAGTAATGAATTTGATCATTATTTGAGGGAAACGTGAGAAAGCACATATGGTGTGGTGAAGTACTGATTACAACTTTTCAAGGAAAAACCATTTAAATGACTTCGTAGAAACTTTATATATCAAATAATTTTAAAGTTTTTTTCATTTGGAATCAGTGACTTAGGAAAGAAACATAATAAATTCTAAATGTATCTAACAAAGTTATACGATTGTATTATGCTTTCAAAAAATCTTGTGGAACAATATTCTAGAAATTTATTTATAAACTAGCAGAACTCGCGGTTTCGCTCGCGATCAAACGAAACATACGAACGAAAAATATATAACGATAAATACGCATGTAAATATGTCCAAGGAATAAAAAGTTTCATACAAATTTTTATCCCCTATTTCACCCACTCGGGGTTGAATTTTGGAAAATCCTTTCTAGGTGGATGCCTTCGTCATAGAAGGAACACGTGTGCGAAATTTCAATTTTCTAGCCTTAAGGGTTTGGCCTGTGCATTGATACATCAGTCAATCACTGTTTCCTTTTATATATATAGATAACAACAGCACCAACATTAAAATATATATAAAATTCGACCTTTCTTTTGTCTATATCATTAAAGTTAAACATCTTTCGCGTTTTAACGAAATTTTAAATTAAAAAAGACTATTAAATATAACATTTATAGTATATACATAAATATTTTCAAAATTTAAATCGGTATGTGTAGTAAGTAAGTAATAATTTGTGACTTTATGATTTAAATGCATTACGAATGAAGTAAATAAAAGCGTGTATCAAAAAGAAGCAACAAATCTGCAATAGCAAAGTGTCAGTAGGTACAAAATTTCATAGATGAACTTAAATGTCAAGCAGATATACGTGACGTCAACAGGTGGACGGTCTGCGGCTTTCTTACGTTAACCTACTTAGCGGACATGGCATATGTAGAGACGACAATCGTTGTTAAAAATTTGGGAAAATAAATTTATGTTAGCTAAAACTCTGTATTTAAATTTTTGAAGATTAAGATCAGTTACTTTATTATTGGCTTTTTATTTATGGACAATTATTTAGAAATGAATTTAGAATGCTTTCCTCTTAATCACAATGAAGCATTTTTGTTTAGAGAGTGCAATTTAAGAGCAGCAGCATTATGGTTCCGGTTATATTATTACCGATGTTGCGGTCTATTTAAGAATATGAATATTTTATATACTATTCTTCATTGCACTTATATATCAAGTACAGAAATTAACACACTGTAAAAAGATTTACAATATTTTCTGTTGTTTTTTGTAGTCAGAATTCATTGATAAAACAACAAAAAAAATACATATTTTATATTTAAATAATTGTTTATCGCAAAAATTTATATGTAATCATACTCTGCCTACATTAATTATACTTACATCATTTTTAATGATACCTGTTATAATTGTGAAAATATATTATAAGTTGCTGAATTAAACCAAGAATGTATCATGTATTAAAATTTCTATAAAATATTTTTTTGTAAATTACTTAGAAATTTAAAGAACAATATTTCAGTCAATATTGTACTTTTAATGTATTTTTTATACGAATATAAAAAACGAAGTCTCCAGAGATTTCTCTGTCTTAAACTGTATCTAAACAAAGGTAGATGTAGCATCATTTCCACTTTCTCTATAGCGCGGAAACTGCAAACTTGAACATGTTCAAGTACTAGTTATGACTATTGACTTAATGAGTTTTCTACTAAAGAATTAATATATTTTAGTAATAAAATACTCTGATAAATCATTATTAATATACGTGAATTTAATGTGAAAGTGTTTTTGTTAATATTTATCCTTCTTCCACATAGCGATGATACAAAGAACTGAGGTTTTTTGCATAGAATTTTTAAGCCAAAAGGCGACTTTGATTAAATATATTTTAATACTACAACACATGGGATTTTTTTTGCCTTTCTGTGTCAATTTCATCTAGATCCGTTCAGCCATTCTCGCGTGAAAGAGTAACAAACATCCATCCATCCTCACAAACTTTCCACATTTATAATATTATCTTTTATTATACTATATACGTTTGGCTCAGTTTGTAGTGACCCTACTTGCTGTGTCAGCGGTCGCGGGTTCGAGTCCCGCTGGGGGCATTCATTTGTGTGTGATTTGAGCACAAATGTTTGTACTCCAGTCATGGGTGTTTATATTTATTTATGTATGTATATACATAACACAAGCCTCGTAGCTTACCATGGAACTAGATGGTGCTGTGTGTTAATGTCCCAACATATTTGTATATCGGATTTTTTATATCGTATGATTTTCGTCAAGGTTCAAAATTTTCCCATACCTTTACTTTGATATTAATCTATATATATGTGGCAAAGAAAAAACAGTACCTAATTATATTTTTCTCCTCTGTTCGTCAACCGATTTTCTTTTTTTATATTATATAAAGACACCTTATATTATTATTATCGATATTAACAAATTACGCTTGATTTGGAACAAAACGAACAGTAGGTACCAATTAAATGTTAAACATATTTAATCGCATTTTCACAATCCACTGGAATTCTTATACAAAATAACCTTGTAATTTGGATGTAAGAAGAATGTACATTGTGCAGTAATTTGGAGCACAATAAATATCTTGTATTTTAAATTTCTCGTATTATATAACTATTCTGTAATAAGTTTCCTACATAAAATCTAAATAGCAATGATTGGTATAACAGTGGTCTGTCTGTCTGACTAATCTTCGAAGAAAAGAAGTAGCAGAGGCAAAGAATATTTTTCGAGCGTCAAGAATCAAGAAATAGGCCATAAAAGTTGAGGTAGACTGTAATTATTTCTATGAAAATAAATAGACTTTGCTATTAATAGAAAATTGTTTTATATACATTGGTATGTAGATGAACTATTTTGAATTTTACTTAGATTCCTTGTAATAAGCCCTTTTTAACGTCTCATTGCTGCGCACGGACATCTCTTCAATACAATATATATATATGTATATATATATATATATATATATATATATATATATATATATATATATACACTAAGGTCAAAACGTATCTATGGACAAACCCGAAAGAAGCGAGGGTGAGTCGCTAGTATAATATATGAAGCAGAAAACTTTGTTGTTAAACTAATAAAAAACGAATAAAATCATAGACATGTCTTTACATTAAAATATTGTTTTAAATGTTTTTTATTGTTAGGAAAACGTGGCAGCAGAATTGTCTAACTGAATATTACGTCAAAATTTCCGACGTTCCCGGTGAAATTTCCAAAAAAACGTCCGTGTACTATAAAACTAAAAATGTATAGAATAACATTTCCTAATCACGTGACATAACTAAATTGAACATTAAATTACAAATGTTGATATTGTATAATAAATAAAGCTTCATTCAATTTTATTTTTTTCCAATAGCTTTTAAGCACGCCAGTTAAATTATATTTACTCATGTTACGAAGGATAGAGAAGAGATGTATAAGATTGATTGGTAAAATAAGATTACTATAATATATTACATGGTAACGTATTCCATGGTTATGGTATTGGTCAAATATTCTTACGTAAATATTTGCATCACTACGTTTGTTGAAATTATATATAAATAAAATAATATCTTTTAGTTCTAGGATACTATTGAAAAGTAAAAATATATATTTTTAAGCTTAAATGTGTAAAATATAATTAGCGTATTACGCAAGCGCCATACGGCTTCCAGCCACTGGCTACCAGACTTGCATACTAAAGTTAGTAAAAACTTATTGAGAATCGATAAGCTATATTTATTTATATAATATGGGGGATAACAAGAAATGTAAATTCAAAAAATAAAGTTTTAATCTGACAACTTAAAAAAAAATGTAACCTTTTTAGACACCAACTATTGCAAAAATTTAATAATAATCATGTATATCAACGTAAATATAAAAAAATGAAAATCTAGTTTCAAAATATTCCTTTACATTTGACAGGTAAAAAAATAATAAAAATTACTAAAGTATTTATGTCATTTAGAAACTACATTCAAATCTCATAGACCTACTAACTGAAAATAATGTAGCTATGATTTTTAAAAACTTGATACACGTAAATTATTTTATTTTCTAAATAAAAAATCTTTATAAAAGTACCTATCGTTTATAAAATGAAAAATACTTCATACATGGCAACATAGAAACTCAAACTAAAAAATTATATAGATGGGGCCCGCCAAAAAAAAATGTCAAAGTCAAAAATCGTAGCGTGATTTTGCTGTTAAGTTACTATTTTTAATTTTGCCATATAAATCGTTTACGTTATTTAAAGAATAAGGGAATTTCATATAGGTATTAGTCGTTAATTTAGAATTTTTAAGAAGAAAATATGTATAAGAAAAATAAAAAAATACAACAGAATACTTTTGTTTTTGTTTTTGAGCATTAGTTCTCTTCCCCTTGAAAGAGAGATAATATAACATCAGTTTATCTATTTTTTTAATTTATTGTAATAAAATTCATTACTATTTTTATATATTAACATTTTTTTTTATTACAGTAATAAGTATTCTATTATTATGTATTTAAGCTTTAAAACATTATAATTTAGTTTAAAATATTTTGTACAACAATTTGGCATCATGTTTAGTTCTATGATACTGAGTCTATATTATTCAGTAGTCTGAGCATAGAAATTACAATTCTTTACAACTTTTATCAGCTAATATTTTATTTTGCGTTGAAAATTTCTCCAATATATAGAAACTAGCGACTCATCCTCGCTTCGCTTGGGTTCGTCCCTAGGTTGATTCCTCATACAAACTTTCATCACCATTTTCACCCCCTTAAGGGATGTTTTTCGGAATAAAAACTATCCTTTGTCCTTCCCAGGGTTTCAAACTATCTTTTTACCAAATTTCATCTAAATCGGTTCAGTAATTATGGAGCCTATTTGGTACAAACAAACAAACCAACAAAAAATCAAATCTTTCCTTTTTATAATATTAGTATAGATGAAATATCAAAGAAGTTCAAAGCTATTGTTGATATCTTACTTATAAAATAACCCTTAAATAGACCAATGGTAGTGCTAAGAATAAATTAAATGAAAGAAATTTTTAATCTAATATTAAATTTAAATTAACTTGCGCGCTTATTAAATTCAATGACACAGGGAGGGAAAGAGATATTACACATATATATAACACGTGGAGTGAAAGAGATGGAAGTATATGGCTGTGTGCGTGGAAAGCAGTTTTCTGCTTAGGAAAAAGGAAACGTCTAGTGCCTCCTACACTCTAATGGCTGCTGGATTGTAGGGTGACTAGCTTCATGTTTTTTCCACTTCCTGGTATAAAACTACTGCATAATATGAATAAAGTGACGTCGAATTTCATTCGTTTTTGAAAACTAAATAATAAAATAAATATTACACGAGGAGATGACGTATTGGCAAGACGTATAAGGGATTTATTATAGAAAATTTTAATTTTTACTTAACAGTGAGGAATTGAGATGTTTCTATATTATAAAAATTCTAAATTAATACATTATGGCATCTGTTAGTAGGATATCGTCTATATTTAGAAAGTATAACCATAATGCCATTATTACATGCCTAAAATGCATAATTTTAAATAGGTTTTAAAAGATCATAAAATAAGCTATTAAGAACCCAATTTATAACTAATATTAATTTCGCACCTTTGTATTGGCGCAGGTGATACCCATATGCGCCGGGCCAGTCAATCTTGTTTTAGAGCTATTGAGCATATGCTGTATTCCTTTTTTAAGCCTATTATTTTCAAAAGTAAGGCTGAACTACGACGAAATAAATGTACGGTCATGGTAACCCTTTCCATTACAGAGTTCGGAAAAGTCTTTTCTAACGTTGTGTCCACTCGCCGCGAGATGGCGGCTTTGGATGGCGCTTTCATCATATAAACCTGCACCCGCGCCGCAACGCGCACAGACCGTCAAGTCGCACGCGCGTACAGACCATTGTGTTGAAACAAATAACCCTTACATCGCGACTCGGTGCACGAAACGAACTTTTGTGTTAAACTGTGCTACGCAATGGATATTGTTACTTTGGACCCAACCGGACTTTATTAAAGAATCGATCAAAATGGATGTACTGACACTCGACCCCACTGGTCAGTATTGACTACCGATGGCCTTTAAGAGTTTGGATCCAACCGGTGTGTATTGAACTTTCTTATTAGAGTCTTATATAAAAAATGGATGTTAAGGTATTAGATCCTACTGGGCAATACTAAGCAACAAAATGATCGGGCTCGATCCCACAGAAATCTATTAAACCTTTCCACCTTCTGAGGCAATATGTGCTGTGGCAGACGGAGAATCTCGACTGGCACGCGTCCGGAGGAAACATCTTCTTGCAGAAAAAGGAGGCCGAGTAACAAAACATGATTGACTGGCAAATAATGACAACAGCTGTAAATAGTTCGAGTAAAATGAAGGGAGGCGTATTCACAAGGTCATCGGATGGAAATCAGCTGACTTGCGCGCCGCGTGCTATCCGGAAATGCAGACATAGGAAAAATACTCCGTTCAGAAACTTTTGAACTCAAAAATGGCTGCAGAAGATCCTCTTTGTGTTGACGTAAGTATTTTTATTTTCTCTTCTTCCTGGTATCAGTGCAGTCCCTGAATTTTAAGTTCGTTCGTTTTAAATTTCTGACAAATTGTTGCTATTTATATTACATTCTACTTATTTATTCCGTGAAGGAGTGTTTTATGCATATTGTTTGTGTTATCGGAACTATTTGGGTTTATAATTTTTACAAAGTTAAATTTATCGTTCATCAACTTCAAGAACTGGTTAGGTCTTTGTCCTTCAATTTTTTAAGTACTTTATATAAAGTTATATAACGATTATAGAATGCCTCACTAAAATTTATATGTTGCGAGAATTTTTTTTTTTTTTTATAATTATTAACATGGTTGTGATTTTTAATTTTCTGCCCGAATTTCGGGCAGTATCGCAATTTTTATGGCACCGACCGCGGGTTCGTTGACCGGACATATTTTATTTCATCGCGCGCTTCCACGTACACACACAAACTGCACACACACATACAAGTAGATGAAAGCACGCACACTATCACAGCAGATCTCCGCATGTTTGCGTCCAGTTTCGCAAAAACATTGCATCGCGCTCATTTGTATTATGAATGTTATCATTTAATTCGCTATAATTAATTACCATTGTCGCAGATGTTATTTGGCCAATTATACAGCCTGAACCGTCGCAGGTAGGTCAATTATGTCGGCGGTGACAATTTCATAAGCTTCCTTGTAACCATTATTGTAATTTTTATATGCGAGCTTAAAGGTATTTAAAATTTTGTCAGGCAGTGTCATAATACTTTCAGATTAACAAAACGCGTAATGCGTCTGTTTGCCGAAATATCCAGTTCAACAACCCGGCGAACGGCCGATCGGGAGTTCAAAATAGACGCGAACGCGGTCCGACGCTTCGGCGACACTCGAAAATGCTCATCACCGCACCTTATTCTCGGCTTTATTAGACCACCGATTATAAATCACTTGAAATGTAAACGGCGAGATCTAAAGCAAGAGCAGTTAAAGTTGCATTTTATGTAATTACCGGTTGTTATTACAATTTTCAGACTATTGTTTTTCGTGGCGATGATTCAGAGCCTTGTCGATTTCGCACATGGTGAGATTATGCGATGGTTTAATTGTGAACCTCCTTGACCCCGGTCCACTGCAGCGTGGCCTGTTTTTCGGGTTGCGTCATCATAGGTCACTACCTCCCTAGCCATATTTTTTTGCTCATAAACTTATGCTCCGCACGTGTCCGTCTTCCTTTGTTAGATAATTTAAACTCTTACCAGCTATTTTGGTAACTTAATATGGTTGAGACGAGTTGTGTCGTAACTTAATGTGGCGTAATTTGATTGTGATAACATGAGCTAAGCGACGATTCGCTTTATCTTTACTTACATTGTTTTATGTAGCATTGTTGAATTTGTTTCTATGGAAACGTCTATCTTTTATCAAATGGGATACTAAATTACATCTGATCCCAAAACAAAAAACTCACTCTATAAAATTACGTTTATTAAACTTGAAATTAAGTAAAAACTAGCGGCTCACCCTTGCTTTACTCGGGTTCGCCTCTAGACAAACAAAAACAAATCTAGCCCACGGGAACCGTACATTTTTCCGGGATAAAAGTAGCCTATTTGTTATTCTGATGTATGAACTATATTATTGTAGTTAAATTAAAATCCAATCAGTAGTTTTTATGTACTAAGCTGTATAAGTTACTATAGTATTTTAACTATCCCACGGGAACTCTTTGATAGTCCGTACAAACAGACAAATAGACAGATAAACAAAAAATTAAAAAAAACTGGATTTATTCTATTTCTCTTCTTACATCCCCCTGACTCGGTTTTCAGCATTTTTTTTTATATGTACAGTCAAACAACTTCTGTAGTTTTATTATATCTATAGATTATGGCATAATGTTCTATCAAAATAGGGTATTACGCCAATTTGAACAGCCTAACAGGTGTGAGTGTTATAAAAACGAATTTACGCAATGTTTACACTTCAAACTACATCTTTACAACGTAATTTATAATAATCAAATACTGTAACTTGTATATCTTAGAACATTTGGCCGCAACATATCTGTTAGTCATGGACAGCAGCAGATATTTAGATGACATTAATTCGTGATCCACTTTCACGCGGTAAATAAACCCAAAATCAATTGTACACCATAATACATCAAAGAGCTTACATATACTAATAGAATAAGCAAATACTAAGCAAACTACATTTATTCAACTTATTTTTATACATTTCATTATAGAATAGATACAGTAAAGGTGGCTGTAAATCGCCATTTGTTCGCTATGCAAAGCGAGTGTTTCTAAAAATATATTTAAAATGCATATATATAACAATATAATCGTTCCGCGCATTTTTTTCTTTATACTGACAAAAAGTTCATGAATTGAAGTTAAAAATATGCATTTTTTGCGATGCAAAGTACATGTCGCGTACAAAGGTGCAATACAAGGTCGAAGAGCAGGTGGCGGCTCTAATTAAAGGTAAATGTTTAAATAATTAAATGAATACTAGTAGGTATTGTACGGGCAGGTGCTGTTTTACTTATGCAAGAATAAAATCATTATTTACGTACTGAATTACCTGCATTAATCGACATTGTGGTATGAAAGGCGCGCATAAATTACAAGATTGCAACAACTTTTGACATCCCTATACTTAAACATTAAAATTTTAAGAAGTTTTATATTGGGACTAGCTTTCAGCGGATGTTACCCAAGCTTCAGAATTTAAATCGATTTTGATATAACCTCTACAAGATGCATAGCATTTTTCAATAATTAATTAGCAACTAGCAAGGCACGACCTAGCATGTTTATTTCACGATATTACTTAAGAAATATTTATAAAGATAGAATCTTTCGACAAAAATATTTTAAGGAGTCAACAAACCTTGGTCAAGGAACTGGTTCTTTTATTAGTTTGAACTCAAATATTTTATTTGACTATTCTAATGTAATATCGAATCGTCGATGACTGTTTCTGAGTTTAATAACACCCAAATTACGATTTGTTTTTTATTATGATGATTTCATTTTCATATATGGGTATGTCCTAATCTACTTGAGGTTTTATGGAAATCTTGATAGTTTATCTCAAGCTATACCTACATCTTATTTGAAGTATATATAAATAATGTTTTAAGAAATGGCGAACTGAATTAAATCATTTTTAAAGATTTATTTTTAATCAGTATTATATATGACTAGGGTCTCACCCTCGCTTCGCTCGGGTTTGTCCTTAGGTACGTTTTAACTATTAGTATGGAATAGATAGATTATATATAAGAATATACATAAGTATGATGAGTATTATATCACTTCCTTGATAAATGATCGATTCCCCATATAAATTTCCATCCACCTCTTCATCCCCTTCAGGGATAATTTCCAGGATAAAAACTCTCATATATTCTTTCCAAGGTCTCAAACTAGCTTCATAACAAATTTCATCTAAATCGGTTCGGCGGATTTTTAGTTTATCCTTTATAAACATACTCGCAAACTTACAAATTTTACCTCTTTATAATATTGGTGTAGATTTGGTCTTTCTGCCTAAACTCAAAGTCCCTATGTATCCCTTTGAATTTTATATATAATAAACATTCTCAATACTTATTGACAATGAATCCTACTAATATAATAAATGCGAAAGTTTGTGAGGATGTATGGATGTCTGGATCTATAGATTTTTAATGAAATTTTACTCATACATCAGAATAACACTCAGGCTACTTTTTATCCCGGAAAAATGTACGTTTCTCGTGGGATAGATTTGTTTTTATTCTTCTAGTGGTGAACTCGAACGAAGCGAGGGCAAGACGCTAGTATCTTATATAATAAAAAAATTAAAACCTTTACTAAAGGACTTACACATGCATACATTACTTTTTATGCATGTCAAAATCGATATTAAATATCAAGTCGAAACTCGATTTTTAATCGATATAATTAATACCAATTTTCGTCCTTTTACCAATTGCATAGCAGATGCATAAAGATTAAGAAATATCGTTACAACATTCAAGACTTCAAAGGCCGGTGCAATGTGGGTCAAACTTTAGACCCAGACTTAGCATTACATATCAACCTTGCTGGCGAAGTTTAGTTGCATAACCCTTTCATAATAGGTAGTTGCCGTAATGTCGGGTCAGCGATTCTGTCGCTACCGTGTATTTACATTTTAATTATCGATCTCACCCCAATATACGAGTACAAAGATGGCGTTTAAAATCTTTGACTTTATCAAATTATCGTGCAAAACATTAAATTCAGCAGATATCAGTTTTTAAAATATAAATTTTAGACACTAGCCAACACAAGTAATTGCTATCTACATATATACATTTGACATTAGGTCATTATATTATAACATTTTGTATCTAAATATTATACCAAAGTATATATAAAATGAACATTTTTATATCAAGATCAAAGCATTTCTTTTAGTAATTATGCAAATTAAAAAAAAACTTTTTATACTCTTGGATTGTAATTAATCTCAGATTTTTTACTACCACTTCAATTTTTTTTATTAACCAAAATAATTTAAATTAATTTTTTGCTGTAGATGTGGAGTGTCTTATCTATATTGTTTAAATTATTCAGTAATTAAATACTAATTTGTATATTTGTCTGGTACTTATATTGTATTAGTCTATGTTTTAAACATAGCAAATATCGCGGCTTTACATGCAAGAAAATTATCAATGAGCCACGATAATAATTGTGATTAATGCATCAAGGTGAATCACAGGCTTGGCCACTGCCATTTATCTCCAAACATTAAAAATTTACTTACCAACATAGTTGCTAAAACTTCACTCTTTTTCCGTCATATATGGGAATGGCATTTCAAATAGTATTAACTAATGCCAATTAATTATGAATTACGAATTAATTATACATAGTTTTAATATTAAATCACTGAAATTATGGGAAAAAAATAAATTTATAGAACATGGTAATTTATTTATCGTCCGATCCAACCCCATCTAGCATCTAAGCTATGTTTTTCTGTCGGTATTCGTCGTCATCTATCAAGTCATTGACACCACTGCACTAGCGATACGGGAGATGAAGCAAAGCGGTTCAATAAACTCTGCATCCACCTAATCAGAGTAATTCACAAAGAATATCTGTATGTTAAAAAACATGTAAAGAAAATATTTAAAAAGCGCAGAATTTTCAGAAATGTTTATAAGTAATTCACGTAATTCAAGTAGATATGTCGAAAGAGCGAATTCTTAAAATAATATATTATTTATCTTTATATTACCTAACAACAGACAGGTAATAAATATTTTCACCATATACGGCTAAATGTTTTTTATATACCTACTCAGTCAATGACAATTTTCAACATGCTTAGTGCACTTCTATATTAATAATAGCGACTCACTCTCGCTTCGCTTGGGTTCGTCTAATGAATAACAAAAACAAATCTATCCCACGGAAACCATACATCTTTCCGGGATAAAAAGTATCCTATGTGCTATTCCAGAGTCCACACTATAATCTATCTATGTGCCAAATTTCAGCCAGATCCGTTTAGCGATTCTAGTGCATCCAAACTTTCGCATTAATAACACTAGCAACTCACCCTCGCTTTGCCTCGGGTTTATCCCAAGACAAAAACAAATCAATCCCACGGGAACCGTACATTTTTCCGAGATAAAAAAATACCTATGTGCTAAATACTGTGCATCCAGATCCGTTCAGTCGTTCTGGCGTGAAAGTGTAACAAACATCCATACGTCCGTCCTCACAAACTTTAACATTTATTATATTAGTAGGATTAATGGGATTTGTAAATAAAATAATATTTAGCCGCTCGAATATGAAAATTTAATATGAAAACTAAACCCCAACTAACCTTATCACTATCGTATATAATGTCACTCCCATCAGTTTATGCTACCCTAGTACTTGAAACATGGCAACGACTCACGAACAAAATAGACGTACACAGATGTAAAATACACACAGAAGTGCGAGAGCTCTCATTCGTAATTTGGGTGTTGCACGTGTATGCCCCGTAAAGCGTATCTATAGAACGTGTGTTAACGTTTCCGCATAACGCAAACACGTCAAGCGTGCTGAGATCGTCAACCTTACAAATTAGAAAAAACGTCGTTTTACTTGTAATGTTTATTTAAAATATAAACGAGATTCGTTTATATAGAAACGCCATCTAATGATATAATTATTTTATCTAAAACGAATATTAGCCCAAAGATAACCAAAAAAGAAAGAAATTGGAGAAATTCTGATAGCTTAAGATATATTTATTCCTACATATAAATATGTATCATTATGCCTTATCAGAACAATTTATATATAGAGATTGTAACAAAAACAGTTGATGGAAATGGAATGCGTCAAAATGTCGTCAACTTTGATTGTGCGCCTACACTATGCACTGTGAGCGTGTGTGAGATAGTTACGTCATAAGCTCTTCGGTGTATCTGCGAGCCTGGTACCTCGTCTCCGCGTAATAAGCTGAAGATAACTCGCTTTTCTTGATCTTAAAGGAACGGGCATTATTTATTTATTAACTTCCGCGTATCTTTTCGCCTTCGACGTTTGAAAATAGATAGATTTATTTATAGCTTAGGGAATTAATTACACTTATGATGTACAATAGGCTAGTTGACTAAATTTGGAAAATTGTTTAATACTGAACATTAGCACCTATTAAACACAAAAAACATTTTATTTAAAAAAAAATCCATCATTTACATTAAGTATTTTGCGTTTTTATAAACCAATTTAAAATTACTTCGGAAACGCTCAGTACTGTCATGGCGTCTTGAATGACGTCACGCCGTGCGAAACAACATTGTTTGTGTATGACAGTAGTTACTATAATTTTGTTTTCTTTAATTAAAAATGAATTTTTCATATTATAAGTACTGTGTAGTACCCCAGTGCAAAAGCACAACTATAAAAACGCCAAACAAGTTATTTATATATGTTCCAAACAATAAACAAATACGGAAAAAGTGGCTTAAACTTGCAAGGAAAGATGATGCTAATAGGTTATCTACAGATTCCCGAATGTATTTTTGTGAAGATCATTTTGATGTAAGTATTGACACAATGGATGTCTTAATCTAAAGCTGTTGAAGCTGTTGAAGTTTGCAGAATCAGTATTTTTTATATTAGTGCTTTATGTACTATGGTGAGATTTGAGTTCAGTTGTTTTAGTACTCTGAATTCTGATTTAAAATCTTGTTTTAGTGTCATATTTATTATAATAAAGACAGTTGCTTTTGTTTTTTTAGTTGCCTAATGATATGGTTAATTACATGGAGTATCATATTATGAAAACAGTATCACAAGTGCGCATGAAACCTGGTTGTATGCCAAGTAAATTCGAATGTCAAGAAGACAGAAGAAAACGGATGTGTAGCAGTATAGAACGGCCATATATTGTAAAAAAACAAAGAATGATGACAATCGCCGAGTGTCTGAATGATTCAGAAAAAAGCTGTACATCTAGTTTATCTCTCAAAGATACTTCTGATACAAGTACAAGTATGTATTTATTTATTTATTGAATAGAAAATTAATAGCAATTAAAGTTTAAAACTAATACAAGTGTAGCTTAATATTCCAAATAGTGGCTAATAATAATAAATAGTGGTTATTATCTTTATAAAGCTATTTTCTTGTATTGGTGTTTCAGATTTACAAACAGATGTTAAAAATGTGCAAGAAATTTTATGTGAGCAGACAGCAGACAAATCTGTTCAAGCATTTATTACACACAAATTCAGGAGTAAAGCAGTCCAGACTAAAGTGCAATTCATAGACCAGTCATTATCACCTTTGAAAGTGTCACTAACATGTAGTTCCACATCCCCATTTAAATCTGAGCCTATTATAAAATCAAGACCTTCTGTGTCCGGCCTTAGCAATATTACAAAATCCATATTGATTCAAGAAGAGCACTCTGACAGTGATATTTCTTTATATGTACCTTCTATAGCTACCAAGAGTTCCTCACTCTCCATGCAATCATCATTATCCTCTGATTGTAGTGAATTATTAGAAGAAGACAAAAAACTAAAAGCAACAGAGATGTTATTAAACACAATTAAGAAAATTGAGAAAAAGCCTCGGCTGTACATTGGTGTTCCAAACAGTTGTTACTATTTGATTGACATAATAAAAGAACAAATAAATATTCCATATCATCATTTATTACTATGCTTAAATAAAATAAGATTAGATTGTAAATTTAATCAATTGACAGATGATTACGGATACACTCCTTCATACCTAAGTAAGATATTTTTAAAAAATATACCCTTGATAGCCAGTGTTTTGCATCCTTTTATTGTGTCGCTAGACAATGAAATGATCAAAAGGACTTTACCTATGTCATTCAGGCACAAGTATTACAATGTCAGTTGCATCATAGACTGCCTGGAAATTGAGGTGCAAAAGCCATCTAAAGCGCTTAATCAAGCTCTAACATGGTCAGCTTACAAGAAAGCCAACACTATGAAATACTTGATATCCTGTACACCAAATGGACTAATCAATTACATTTCTCCAGGATTTGGTGGCAGAACAACTGATACATGTGTAGTTGAAACATGTGATTTTTTAAAGACATTAAAACCTGGTATGTGTGTTATGGCAGATAGGGGTTTCAAACACATTGAACAATATCTGCTTAAGTCAGGTGTTACATTAGTAAGACCTCCAAGTGTCGAAACAGGAGTGAAAATGAATAAAAATGAAGCAAAACTAACCAAACAGATAGCAAGCTTACGTATACATGTGGAGAGAGTTATACGGCGTTTAAGAGAATTTTATATGCTCAAACCACATGCATGTGTTAATTTAAAATTTATAAAAATATTGGATCATATATTAATTATAGCATGTGCTTTAGTTAATTTGCAAGATTCCTTGATACAATAAAACAAAAATCTTTACACTGTTTTTTATTTGAAATACATATTATGTTACAGTTCAACACTCTGATATAGTAAGGGATATACATTATTTTTCCAAAACTTTGTTAACCTATTAGTGATCATGTTTTGAATATATTCAAGATTGAATGGCACACTTAATATTTCTACCTTTTTATTTTTAACATAATCTGGGTCAGCCACACAAAACAAACAGTTTTGCTTTCCTGTCAAATACATTTGAAGCTGCATTTGGGCATTATATTTTTCAGTAGCTTCTCCATTTCTTATATAATTTTTATATGTCTTTGCACTAATGGGACATTTAATTTCTACTATGCCATCTTCAAATATTCCATCTGGAGAACCAGCAATCATCGGATACTTGGAGTTTAATATCAGGCCGCACTTATTTATTTTTACCTTTAGTTTTTTTTCTACTGTCTTTCTTACTTCATCTTCTAGGACACGGCCACGTTTCAAGGATGGCATGTCTGGAATTTTACCACCTAGTATGAGAGACATGAGTGTGCCATCATTTGTTTTACACCGGCTAACTTCAAATGCTCTTGAAGCAGTTATCCGACCATATCTCAGTTCATACCAAAGACTACTATTAGATTGTTTCCTGGTTGCTTCTTCAACTTTCTCTATTAAAGATGCTGGTATTTGCACTTTATTTAAAAATGCATCAACACATTTATCTTTAAAATTAAATATAAGTTGGTGCATTGATACAGCCTGTATTTCACTTGGACAATAAGTGGGTTGATATTTTAAAAGTGCACAGTTGTCAACTTTTCTTTTTCTTCCCTCTTCCAAAAACTTCTCAAGAACAGATGAATTTGTTGGAAATATAGGACTTCCCTTAGACAAGTCTTTTGCTGTAATATATTTTAGGCTACTACCAACTCTGGACAGCTTAGATTTTTTCCAATAACACTCTACCGAAGTGCATGATGGTTCCTCACTTCGGCGATGAACCCACATAAGGAAAGCTATTGCGTGCTTGCAACCACCCTGTGAAGCAACACAGTCATGACACTGAACAGAGATAATAACATCATCTTCTTCGTCAACAACCAATGTGCATCCATATAATTTAGCATGAACTTTGTGCTCTGGACATATTTTGCACTTTACTGTGCACAAATTGCCGTCACGCTTAAGCTGCACATAACTGACGGCGTCATCTCCATATGAAGCGCGTGAGGACCTGAAATCAAGTTTAGCTATTGACACTTGTCTTATCTACAGACGTGAAATAATTATATTTAAGCTAATAATATACATTTTATGCATGTGTATACTTACATCGAGGTTTTAACATTGCGGAATTCCGATGAACAAAACTCATTGTTTGACGCGAAAAATTTGCCAAGCATAACGACATCAATTTTGGGCAAATTGCTACTGTTTGCTTTATTAAATCCTGATTCCATGGCAAACTGTACTTGTTTTTCAAGATATAATTAAGAATAACTGTATCAATTCGACAAGATATAACGAAAATTTCTCAAATAACCTACTCTACTCTACGAAAATATCAACAACAACAATGGCGTTTCGCACGGCGTGACGTAACGGATTCTGATTGGTGTTTACTGTTACGTGACAAAATGTCTTCCTTAGCTGAATTTATTTTGTAGAAATATTAATAATCCATATTTATTTTATTAAAAAATATTGTTTTTTGTGATCTCTAAGTCATGATTAATCATTAGAAACTGTCATCCATGCGATTTATTCTTAGTGGACACAACCCTATTAGTATTAAAAGATAGAGCGAGACAAAAATAGTATTGTTTATTTTTTGCAAAAATGTCAAAAAAAAACAATAAGTAGTAAATATTTGTTAGGGGTAATAAAGGATTTTTACTATTATATTATTCAAATATTTAAATAATAAATGTAAAAATTAAACTAAACTATAATAAAATTACATAATAGCCATAAGATAAATCAATTCAAAGCCAAACGCTACATGTACTCTTTTTATTTTATTTAATCAAAAGACCCGAACGACCACACACTTATACGCGCAACTCAATGAACAGAACTCTTTGCAATCTCTGCTCGCCTGGTACAAAGTGTTCTAGTTGACGATCCGAGCGATCACGAGACAGAGTGAGATGGTAATTTGAATAAATTATGTATTATTCTTTAATTAAATTGAATGGCGAGAATCTCACGGTCATATTTTTTTTTTTATTTTAGTTTTAAACTAAGCAACACGTAGCGCCATCTATTGACGACTGGACTAAATATTCCTACAAAATTACTATTTTAATGAATGAAATGATAAGATCAACTTTAAACAATTTTTATGTATATATAAACTAGCGATTTAACCCTTCTCCGCTCGGGGACGTCCTTAGTTACGTTTTAAAATATAGTGTAGATTTCTCAGAGATGAGATATTTTCCCGCAGTAAAAAGTATTTTATTATATATATGGACAACCAGCTATCATACTAAATTTCATCAAAATCAGTCCAGTGGTTTTCTCGTGATACGTTAATAGATAGACAGACAAAAATTATAAAACGATAGATTCAGCCTTTGTTCGATATTCGATAATAATGACTATTTCAATAAGATTTTCCAAAAAATATTTAATATACAGATTCGACTCAGTTAGAATTTTATTATATGTGTAGATTGAGAATTATTATTCTTAACTACCATCGGGTATCGTCAAATATTTATAGCGAAGTGTGTATCTTCATTATTATTTTTATTTATTTAAATCGCTTAGTGCGGTAGGAATTAGTAGGTACGTACGTACTTACCTTATACACTCAATTTTAAGTTTTAACTAAGATAAAATCGTATATACATTTTATTAATTTTATTAAAATGCAATTAATTTTCAATTTGTCCCATTTTTTGTTGTATATCCTAGACATGTGAACTTTGTTTAATTTGAAAATTTTTCGCTGTTCTTTGCGTCTCTCATGCCAAACGAGTAACGCTGTGAGATTAGCTAGTATATCTATACACTTGTCATACGTTATTAGTTTTATCGAACAGGTGCATGGAGCCTGCTAATCCAAGGATGACCAGGGACCGGTGTACAGTAGGTTGTGCATCTGGTTTCTAGACATGACGACACGATAATAAAACTATTGTAATTGGTCGCTTGAAAATTACTTTAAGCAGTAAAATAATGATGCTGCTTTCGCCCTCGCCTCCATTCGAAATGTTAGAGAAAATTATTATAATCAAACTTTTGTAATTTTGCGTGATGACTAATCTTTATTACATCGTATTTCCTAATGTGACAATAACAATCAATAAAACAACTTACATAAAGATTAATAAATGAACGAATATTTTGAATCATTAAGATTGAAGTTATTATAAGCTCAATATTTACTGTCCATTACAGAGACTGTAATTCTTATGTAATAAATACGTAACCACGCTTCCTTTTCACATAACCTAAGTGCAGTCTTTATGTCATCAGACGAGCTTACATCCCATAAAAAAGAAAGAGAAGGCAACAATTTTTTTAATTACGGCCAGTAATTTCATAACATCCTTAAAGGAACCGCCTTTAAAACACAATAGCTGTAGCCGTGGTCTATCCAGAAACAATTAAGTTGCGCAAACAGTAAAGATATTTTTGTTTCTAACAAATGTACACTTTTTGCAATCTTTATGGTAATAAATTCTTGCAAAAAAATTGACTATAAAATAATAAAATGCGCCCCACACGCAATTGTTTAGATATTTTTTAACACAATTCTTTTATTTGTGAATAATGCGTTTTTGTTTGTCTTTTGCAAAGGCGTGCCGACACAAAACTAAAAAATCACACAATATCCGACAATTTGCGTATCTAGTAAAATTGCATATGAAAATACACTATTATCTAAACTTTAGCAAAGTTAAAAAAAAAATCAGATACCTCTTTTTTTTAAATATATTTAGCGTGCAAAGATCTCTTTCATTGACATCCTATAATTATAAGTTAAAATTATAGCCTATAAAACATTATCCTTTACAGTAAAAAAATATTAAGCTCATAAAATATCAATAAAATTAAAAAAATATATATAAATAGAGTATATTATGAGTCTATAAAAACTCTGACCACCTGACATATTAACCAATGAGAACAAGCCTTAAGTATTTTAGGCCTATAATATGGACATTGGACAACAAGTTATCAACAAGCTTAAATGGTTATTATGTATTGTTATTCGATGAAGTGCATAACTACGAGTATGTTTTTGTTATCTTGTAAAATTACAAGTATTTAATTCTACGTAAATGGAAGTATTAGGTAATAAAAAAATGAATATTTAAAGCTTACTAAATAAGATGACTTATGTATAATCTACAGTAACAAGTTTTGTAAAACAAAAACGAGCAATACTTATTCGGATTTTTTTATTTTAAAATTATTTATATAATTTTAATAACATTATTAATTTTCTTCTCTTTTGTTTTCAGATATATTCCTGCTTTGAACTCCACCTCCTCTCGGGGATCCCCTTCAATGTTAATCAATACTCACTAGTTATAAGAGCTACTTGACTGAATAAATATTTTCGAGAACTTACATATCTTTCATGCATTTGTATTTTATATAAATTATTTTATTTAAACTTAAATTTAAGTTGATGCAACTTTATCGACAGCCCTATAAAATAGATTGCTCTAGAGTTAGAAATATTTTTTTTAATTGCTAGTTGTAGTATAGATGTAATTTACAGATTATAAATGCTTGCAATCATTTTAGTGTCAATAAAGTGGCATCGAAACATAGATAAGAACGTTTAAAGACAAGCAAAAAGAGGCAAAGGGTTTTTTGAATGGTTTTCTTCTTGTGACTGTATATTTTATAAGAAACCTTCAAAATTTACCGCATATATATATATATATATATATAAAAGAATTTTATATGTAGTTATTTAGATAAATATAAAGATTTCTGCTAATAACTTTCCGCATAATTCGAGTTACCAATTTGACTTTGCTTGAAGAAAATGTAAATAAAGTATTGCTTACTTCTGCTTCTTTTGTTTTTAATTTTTATTTTAATTTTAAATAATTAAAATATTTTAACTGATAAGACTGCGTCTAGCCGTCTAATTACATTTTAATTCAGTGTTGCCATTTAAGACTGAATAAAAATTAAATTAGTTGTATTGGAAGGAACACTATCGCCTTTTTTATTTAAAAAAGAACCCAGAAAGGATCCCACCCTAGTGTTTATCAATATATATTTGTAATTTAATATCAAATAGTTTAAGATAACAATAAAGATGTTTCCTATAATTTCTAAACATATTTTTTTATAATCCCAGAATAATGTTAAACAACCTCGTGAAATTGTAGAAATAAGTAGAGATCTTAAAACAAGCAGATAATTGAATGGGAATGATAGATATTTAAACATTTTTAAATACATAGTTATATGACTTTTTATGGAATGCATTTTCCATGCATAGAAACAGCTTGCCACTACGTTATATTCAACAAATTTCAACAATAAAAGATGTTGAAAACTTGAAGGTGTTTTTTTAATATGAGATAGGTTTATTTAGCGATCCTAATTTAAGTATTATGGAAGCATACTAATTTATCTAATAAGTCAATTTTATATATATACATTAATCGTCAAAAAAACTAGAAAGCTTGTGTAGTTATAAATATGCTGAACCATAGAAGTAATGCAGACAGATCCCTTGCCTGATTTATGAGTAGTACCTATAGTAAAATTATATAGAGATGAACATCTTTTATTGATAAAGAAATATAAATATTTATAAAATTTTGATACATACATATACTGCATTTCAAAAAATATGCACTATTAATATAAAATTACCTACTACCTAGGTACTTATTGTATTATTGCTAGCAATAATATAACTAATATAAGCTATTATAATCGTTCTCATCATGTCTTCATAAGTAAGGATTAAAATAAAGGCATAAAGGAATATCGTACATTTTTTTTTTAATTTAAAGATTATAGTGATTGGTGTTAAATATGGCTATGAAGTAAATAAAATCAATAAATAAATATCGAAATATAGTACAGAGCACTAGCAAAAGCGTAAGCGCCTTAGTCTGCCTAGATTTAAAAAAAAGCCGTAAATTATATAATATTAAACACATGAAACTGCTAATAGTAGCTTCGTATACCCTATTATAAAATATTAAACCCTTTTAGTACTATTTGTAGTAACCTCCAGAAACTCTTTGATATGGATGTACCTTTTTTTAAGGTTGGGAAATGCATTTAAGCATACCACCTGTATACATACGTAATTATGTGGGACTCACTGGCTGGAAAAGCCAATACTACTCACTAAATCCCAACAAAACCTCCCCGTCTTAATTCCACGACGCCCCGATGACCCAGATGACAGGTCTACCGACGCAGACAACAACCATGGGTTTGCTCCAACAGTCTACTCAGCTATCAGAGAAGTACCAGGAGCATCCCACATGGTGCACCGCCTACCGAGGTGGACCGCCTCCCAGTGCGTTTCTTGGCTTCGCGCCCGGCTGGATTGCCGGACGCTAATGATCCACCTCCACGAAAAGGTGAAGGGGGTTCTATGGATGTACCTACTACAAAGTTTATTATAACAGAATAGAAAGAGAAAAGTTATCATTATATATAGGTATTTATACAGACATCCTGATTTCGATTTAATTATTAAGTATTTATACGGCATATGATAAATATATTTTTTTAAATCATACATCGAACGACTGCTCTATACCCTTGAGAACCTTCTCTCTCCCAAGGATATATATATTAATTGAACTGTGTCACCTTCATTGAAGGCTCTATAATGAATTCTTTAAAAACATAATAGCTCTTTGTCGATAAAAAGCTTATGGAAGTATATAAAAAAATCCAAGAAAATGAAATCATTCAGGAAATAAGATACCTGAATTCCGAATTTCACTTAGATCTGTCGATCCATTACAGCGTGAAAAAGTTACAAACACACATGCGCGCACGCACACACATACACGCACACACACATGCATAGGCGCATACATACATACACACACTTACGCTCGCATACAGAGAGAGAGAGAGTGCGAGATAGAGAGAGAAGTATAAAGAACGATGAAATATCATTAGATGTACGCCTCAAAAGCTTTTAAATATGCATAAAAATAGGTGATGATGTCAAATTAAAACTTTTAGCACACTATTTTTATGTTTGCTTTTCAAGTAATATTCACAATTTGTTTTACTTATTAACTGTACGATACTTGTACAAATCCTTTCTAAGGGCTTACTCTCTGTAGTAGATTTACCTTTCTTACATTTTAAATAAAAAATGTCCATACACTACTAAAATTACATAGAATTAATTATACTACATTGAAATCACCTACACCTAAAGGTTGCCTGGAAGAAATCGCTCTTTTAGCGATAAGGCCGCCGCTTGTATCTTCTTCTATATTTTTGTATATTTTCTTTTCTATTTTTGGGTGTACAATAAAGAGTTATTCCTTCATTCATTCATTCATCACTTAAGTCGATATACCTACTTAAGAAATTACCAACAACAATACAAAAAAACTATCTAAACTATACTATCCTCTACTTATTATTATAGGATACTTTAATAGGAAGAAGAAAATAGACTCGTATACAATAAACGAGCAGCAGCAGTGTGTAAAAAATTGTTAGCTATAATAAGAATTATTATCAATATCTCAAATAAAATAAATCTAACGATACCTCATTTAACAAAATCTATGAACCTGTTTAGGCTATAAACAAAAAAATATACTTATATACAACGTATATACGTATACCTATACACTCGAAAAACATTACTCTTCTTCCAGAGTAGTCGGATAAAAAGTTGTAATAACAATCTAGACTTTAAAATAAACTACATCAACGAACTACACTAAGCAATGAAGGTTTAAAGCCAATAATTACATTTTTTACACGTAATCATCACACACTGTCCATCCAGTATTCTATCGGGCATAAATCTTTTCACTATAAAGGTCCTCACCGTTACCACCTACATTCCGAGCCTATATGGCGTAATCGCTTACGTATAGATTTAATAAGATATTACCGAAGTACTAACATTTGATGTATCGACTAGCGGTACCTATGTAAGCAAGGCTATGTAGGGCTCGGGACCCGTTAAACACTCCTAGTGATGCCCCATCAATCTCTATAATATCGATAATCCGTATTCACATCGAATTCACAAAATTTTACTAAATTATACATTTCTTAATAATTGTAACGAATGCCATGAATAGCGATACATGATACTTGATCACCTTTCAAAAGTATAAAGAATGCAAGGTTTTATCTGTTTACATAGCAACCGCAAACTTTATCGCTTACACAATGTCAAAACTCACCGAAAAAGGATAAGCAACGCCACCTGTTTAATAAATAGGCTGTCATAGACTACGTCGTAATACACGGCGGCTGGATAAGAAAATTCTCGCCGAGTATTTTATCGGTGGAAAAAAGATCAAATGAATATATTTCGACAAGACTAAAGACTCTCCAGGTGCTATAAGCATCTGTTTTAAGCTTAAATTAGCTTGATACTGCTCTATCTCATTGTGTCAATTTGCAAATATTTTAGACAGTTACGTATGTATGTTATGAATATGTTTAAATAAAAAATGTTAAATTTTCATTATAATGACTGCCAAAAACACATAATAATATACTTTTTAAATTCAATTAAAGATTAAAATAAATTTAAAAAGTAGTACATTTTTGAATTTCAAAATGATTTTAAAAATATCCTGTAATACAAATCAAAATTATAAATTAGAAATATTTTATAGTATACTTAGACTAAATTGAATAGATTTGATACTTGATATAAAGTATTTATGTTAACTTCTATATATACAGTATACAGCCATTTTTAATCGACATTATAGGTATTTAACTTACGATAACTATCTTAATTAATAAGAGCTATCTATCGCTTAATTTAAAATATTTAAGATTAAAATCTCTATATATAAGGTATGTAAACTACTTTTTATTGTATTATATTAAAAGTTTAAACACTATCTGTTTACTACCCTAGACACTAGGTAGAATTTAGGACTTTAAATAATGATTACGCATTTTAATCATAATTTATAACTAGCGATTGGCCCTCGCTCCGATCGGGTTCGGATATGAGAGGTTTTTCCGCAGTAAAAAGCATCCTATATGTTAGCTCTGATAACCAGTTACCATCATACTAAATTTCATCAAAATCTGTCCAGTGATTTTCTTCTGATGCATTGCCAGATAGACAGACAGACAGACAAAAAATCTAAAAACTATAGATTCAGCCTCTGTATCGGTAATAGTGATTATTTATAAAAGATTTCAAAAAATATTTAATGTACGGATTCGACGTATAATATCTAAAGTAGTACTCTATAACACACAAAAACACGTGCAATACTTATACATAAACACATTCATATTAACACTAAGTTAAAAAAATGTAACGCTTAGTTGATTTTGTCATGCTTATATTTGCCACTATTCTTTTATTTTAGGCATAGGAATCAATTATTATAATTATTATAATTATTAATTATTATAAATATTAATGAGCAATTTTAGTTTGTTATTTTTAACATTACTACATTTTTAATATTATTTAATTATACTTTAATAAAGAATAAATTAATAAATACCTAAAAATAAAAAATATCTGTAAGAGTAATGTAATATAAAAAAAAATCTCTACTATTTACTACGGCAATATCTATAACATCTAAACCAGTAGTAATCTATAATAGTAATAGTAATATAAAAGGAATCTATCGACTATTCCATAGCGCAGCCCGCATCAGGATCAGGGATACGCGGGCAGTGGCGCATTGGGTCGCTGCGGTGGAATGCGGAAACGACCGCTACACCGCGCTACACGGATTTATCTAGAGATTTGTCTCCTTTCATCTGTTTCATATTTATAATTATGGATTTTTTATTAGTAATAATTAATTTTATAATAGGTGTATGTGTTGTTAGTAATGAATGTGATATTTGTCTTCGGCTTCGAAGTTTTATCTCGTTTGATTTGCTTGATGTTACATATACATTTTAATCATAAATATTTTACCAAATTAAGCAGAAAAATTAATAATTATTTTTAAGTAATCTATTAAATAATTAATAAAACGTTAAGTAAATTGCTTAAAAACCTTCTTAACTCAAAATCTTTTATTGTTTAAGTTACTTACTAGTTTATATTTTATCATAAATTAACATATCAAATAATAAAAATAAATCAATCACAATCAGAAAGAAATTAATAACTAACGGTCTAAAGCATATTTTAGTAGCAATTTAAAATATCCATTATTTATTTTTACAACAATTCTATCTCAAGATAAATCTTCGTGACACTATCCCTTGTGTATTCATATTTAACGGTACCCATATAACTAAAATCGGGCGCTAGTTCGATAAAAAATGGATCCCTAAAAAACCATGGTCCTGTTACTTATGGGGTACTGACCTTAAGGGTGGAATGACCTATTTAGTTTGAATGAGGTTATTATCTAGAGAGATATTTCAAATGCATTGTATTTCTAGCTTCCATTACTCGAAGAAAGGTTCATGCGATAAAAATATTTGTTGTAATATTTTCATATTGTATTTTATATCTTGATGCATGAATATTTAAGGACATGGTTTAAAACGTACGCTTCTTGATGCCTTGTTTATTATTTTCTTATCTATTACTCAGCTTCGATATATAATAAAATAGAAGTTGCCAGTTACGTTAAGTTATTCTTATAATAATAAATAATTTATTTTAAATTTCAGTCTTTATGTTTTTTTAATATATAAGAAGCGAACAAGACAATACAACGATAAGATCTCGACACTTGTTCGTAAGATACATCATAAACTTTTTATTTTATACCTTTAAATGAATATCATCTGTTTTAGTTATTATTGTGCTGATAACCTATACTTCATTATCCCTACTATTTACGATACTTATCATTTTTTAATTAGTAAAGAGGAATAAGATGCAATTCGTTTTTTTTTCTAAATGTCAATTAATCAACTCTTGGCTTACAGCCTTTGTGCCAGTTGACCTCAGTCACTTCGTTAATGTGGGCTAACATTGAATAAGGGAATAATCTGGAAATGTAATATGATTACCATACTGCATTATTGCATGTGAATCGAGAATAAATATTCATAAAACCTGGTCGATTTTAATATAATATGGACAATATTCAATGAGCTTATTTATAGTTACGTTGATAATCTGTGACATTGACGATAGGGTTATTTAAAATAATTTAATGCATTTTGCATAAGATATTAATTAATAATATGTATTCATAATTACGTCTAGTATGAATAAGGATATAGATATAAAATTTGATTTTAGACTCGTAATATAATCATATCATATGCGTTATAATGCTATATGCTATAAATTATTATTATATTAATTAATTTATTTACATATTATTGATTTTTCTTAAAAAGCTAAAGTCTAGCTTAACGTTTTTTTAACTTTAAATATGTTATTTAAACATTTTACAATTACCTTAATTTATAATACTTACTTCAAATAGAGCAACCCTGATAAAATATCTCTTGATTTGGGAATTTCCCTTGTTTTTGGTTATTTTTTTATAAATTAATAAATTTTAGTTTTCTTCGGATTTTTCTAATTCAATGGGGAAGAATTTTGTCATTTTTCCCGTCAAATGTCGCGATCACTTTGATATACTATGATGACTCTATAGGATATATGGTTTTTTTTTTCATTTTATTTAAAATTTAATTAAAATGATACAATTTACAGTGCCAGGACGCGAAGAAAATAAATATCATTTGTTCCCAAAAGACAAAAAACTGAAGAAATCGTAGGCTAAAGCAATGAGACGACAAAAATTGGCGAAATCACAATCTTTATTCTTTATATTTAAGGCTACGTGGACACCATTTTACAGAAAGTGATTTTAAAACTGTCAAATCGTCTACAGGTGTCTTTTTTTTGAGTTATTATTACAATTGTTTTAAGTAAAAGCCTAATTATTTTTCTAAAATAAATTTAGCCTAAGTTACTCCTTATAATATCAGCTATCTGCCAGTGAAGGTCTCGTCAAATCAATTCATCCGTTTCGAAAATTAGCCAGAACTAACAGTTAGACAGACAAAAAAATAAAAAAAGTGTGTTTTTCTTATAAATACCAATATATAATTTCATATACATTTAGTAAAATATGTTATTTTGACATTACAAACAGACACTTCAATTTTATTTATCTGTATAGATATGTATATGCATATGTATATATGCTTATCTTGATATAAAAACTAATTTTGTATGAATTAGATAAAAGATACAAACTATAATATATTCTGTGGTAATATCGGAAAGTACTAATTTTTACTTAATATTTAATGTTACATAGCCTAACTTCCGGGCAAGATATAGGCTTTTAGTTCATATAAGGTGGCACAGGCGGCCACTCACATGAAATATAGCCATTATTATTCTAGTCATTGTAAATTTGCATTTATTATTGCAAATGCGCACGTGCATAATATAATATGACTTTGATAAGTCTGAATTGTATTTTAATATTCGATAAAAGGACTCGTCCATTTAAAGATCGACAGTTAAATATTGCTTAAACGTTATTAAATATCTAATGTAGTAGGTTATTCGATATGAATACTAAATGTTACTATTTTAAACCTTTTCTATATCTAAAAATAATGATTTAATTAAGATTGAATTAAAGGTAGGTACAATATAGATTGGAAGACCTTTACTAAAGATAACATATCGATTTTCTTTTAGAGACACTTGTGTTAACATGTAAGTCCAATATTGTTTGTCAAAGATATATGTATTGAAGTCGACCCAAGTTCAATCAGAGTTTTAGTCCTTCACCGGCCTAATAAAAACTCCTATTAATTGCGTAAGCGGTAGTAATAAACTTTTGGATTGCTTAAAAATAACCCAGCCAACGCACTACCGACCGGGTATAAATTCTTAAAAAACATAAAGTTCACAAACATAAGGAGTTATACCAAATGACGTAAAACTAAAAGCGAGATCAAACAAAATAAAACAAGATCCAATCTTATAAGATTCAGATTGGAATTGGCGTAAAACTGACGTGAGACGTTTTCATCCGTAAACAAAAATCTATGATTAGAAGTGGATTCTAAGACACAAAAAATAAAGTTTAATATGGACGCCGGGCGTCGACGTTTCGATCTTTAGTCCGCGCCACGATTCCGGCTAGGATATAGGTCATTGCTCCCCTAAACCTGTGAGTAGTCAGGGCGGTTCATAAGTACTTCCATGTTTAAATTGCTTGTATGTACTCTCTGTACAGGATACGTACCCGTGACAGCCGAATAATCATCCTGCCGTGATACCAACGAGTTTTTGACCGATACTTCTGGAACGAACTATTATTACGCGGTCATTATCTCTTACTAACTTTAACAAAAAATTTAATTTTATATTGTAAATATGTCGGCGTATGTGTATAAAGCGTTAAGTTTAATATTTAGTTTTAAAATGTTTTGTCTTATATATAAATTATCTTAATCGTGATATCTTATTTAAAATAATAAATTTAAAAATGTTTGTGTTAAGTCCAGTTTCAAAATGATACATTTTGATTATGGATAAAAGCTTCTGTTTTCGAGAAAAAAGAGTTTCGGCTATTGACTTTGCAAGCCTTTTATAAAATAAATAAATTGCAAAAGATAGGTGCAGAAATTTAAGGTTACCACAATGATTATCTAGTGTGTAGGTACTTAAGTTTTCCTTACGTTAAGATATCCTCAAAGTTTAATGGTGCTCTATCAGAATTTAATGGTGAAATTGAAATTTCTTTTGGAATCTATAGGATCTACCTCTTGAATTAAAACAAGTTTGATATAAATTAAAATAAAGTCCCTTTTTATATAATTGTGAGCAAAGTTGCAAGATTTGACATTTTTTAATAATTTTATTATACATAAAGAAAATGGAAATACTCCTTGTTTCTTGTTGTTGAATATATTACTAGCAGAACCCGAAGCTCAACTCAACAAAAAAACAAATCAACAAAAAAAAACTCTTTGGCTTTATGTTATACAACGTATTTATATAATATGGTTCATATAAAAATACTAAAATTGCAATTAAAAAATGGGAGGTGGGGGTAGAAGGGTGAAAAATACATTACGACCTACTATCAAACCCACCAAATATACAAAAAAAATTGCATTAGAATCAGTCGAGCCGTTTCGGAGGAGTGCGACCACAAACACCGTGACACGAGATATTTATATATTAGATATGTATTATTATATGTGACTGCCTCGGTGGTGTAGTGGCTAGCATGTACGGCTGCACATCCTGAGGTCCTGGGTTCGAGTCCCGGGTCGGGCCAAGTTTAGTTATTGAGTCTTTCTGTATAGTAAGCCTCAGTAACAGCCCGGAGTTGGGAAGTTGGCGGTGTTTCACCCCCGTGCCTCGGAGAGCACGTAAAGCCGTCGGTCCTGCACCTTAACTCTCACCGGTCGTGTCGAGTAGTCGTCCCACCGGAGTATGAGAGTAACAGGAATAGAGAGTGCACTTGTGTCTGCGCGTACATTTGTGCACTATAATATCTCCTGCGCAGTTGGCTAGTCTCAATGAGATTGGCCGCCGTGGCCGGAATCGGTCAGGAGGACATTATTATTATTATACTAGCGACTCACCCTCGCTTCGCTCGGGTTCGTCCCTAGCTTGCATTAAATGACGATTGATCAGTTTTCGACCGGAGAGGAAAAATGATTAAATTACTAAAATGGCTATTAAAAAAATAAGGGTTGATCGTAGAAGGGTGAAAATTGAGGATTGTATGTATTTTTGTATGTTGTATCATAAACAAATAGAAATTAAAAATTTTGTATAAAAAATAAAAAAAAAATATTTAGGGGTGGACTACCCCTAACATTTAGGGGGATGAAAAATAGATGTTGGCCGATTCTCATAGATACCGGATAAGCACAAAAAATTTCATCAAAATCGGTCAAGCCGTTTCGGAGGAGTATGGCAACGAAAACTGTGACGCGAGAATTTTATATATTAGAAAGATGTATAACTTCCAATTAATACATAAATTAATAATGCGTTATATTTAATGCATTATAGTTTAAAATATATTATATACGTTTAACCAATCACCTACTCGTACAGTCAATTGGATATAGCGCATTCGGAATGGGAAGATCAAAGACAAACATCAAACATGGCTCGTTTTATTTTTTACGCTCCATAACATATTGCATTTTAAACTTGGAACAACATTATTCTGCCACAGATAAAAATTATTTCCCACGATATTGAACCTTCTTGTTCAGTTTTTTGAGTTGTCAAATTTCGAGAGTATTTTTATGGCAAAAAGTTTTGACGTATTTCCGGGTGTGAAATGTGGCTGGTCTATTTGGTTTGGATGCGTTTGGCGTTTAAAAAAAATGTTTCGTAACATCATAAGCGTTTCCGCGTAGTGTAGCGGTATATTCGGTTTTTGCTTCAGAAATTCACATGTTTAGTCTAGGGAATCGTGCGTGAGAATGGAATATCTATGCATCTTGTATTCTAATAAGGTACGGCATGTCGAAGCCTTGGTCATAGAAACCGACATTCGTTATCTATGTACTAAATCACTGTTTATCCTTTTATAAATTCTGCTTGCATAACGTCTCATCATTTTGTTATGATATAAAATTCAATAAATACACAAATATAAGTATCATGTTACTTAATATCCTTCTAACACGTCGTTGGATGCAATAAAAGAAATTTCAATATTTTACGTTTATTTTACGACGTTATAATTTCTATGTATCCGCTTCAGAATTTATACAAAGTTATTAATTTTATTATTATAGTTTTCGGTTTATATATTTTTTCTTATAATATATAGCTCTAGCGACTTACCTTCGCTCTGCTCGTGTTCGTCCCTAATTACGTATAAACGTTTAGTATAGATTTCTCAGAGATGAGATATTTTCCCGCAGTAAAAAGTATCGTATACCCAGACAACCACCTATCATCATACCAAATTTCATCAAAATCTGTCTAGTGGTTTTCTCGTGATGCGTTCCCAGACAGACAGACGAAAATTCTCAAAACTATGGATTCAGCTTCTGTATCGATAATAATAGCTACTTCAATAAAATTTTCCAAAAAATATTTAATGTACAGATTCGATTCAGAATTTTATTATATGTATAGATTATGAAGTTTCCTTACCATGGCAACATTAGGTTGTCTATTCAGCACTTTTTAACGTCCCACTGCAGGGCACAGATATTGAAGGGAAGTCCCTTCAATACGAGGGGGATCAGGTCATAGTTCACCACGCTGGCCAAGTGTGGGTTGGCGGACTTCACATGTCTTTCGAAAAGTTTTTAGGTTCTCTCAGACATGCAGGTTTTCTCACGAAGGTGCGAGACCCGGGATTTGAACCCGCTTCACTCGATTCCCCAAGCGAGCGCGTTACCACTGGGGTACCACTGCCTGTTAAATTAGGTTACATTAGGTTGTGTTTGAGGTCTATGAAACATACAATGTACAAACGGACATAGGTACATCTAGATGGGAATAGATACTAGTTATTCGGACAAAATATTTATAACTAGCGATTCACCATTGCTTCGCTTCCGATTCTTCACTAGACAAAAACAAATCTATCGCACGGGAACCGTAAATTTTTCCGGGGTAAAAAGCAATCTATGTACTAGACTCAGACTATAATCTATCTCTGTGCCAAATTTCATCCATTCTCACACACTTTCACATTTATAATATTAGTATGTTTTAATAGGGATTTTTTCTAAGCGTGAATTGAATCCTTGAACTTTTGCATAGAGATAGACAATCTAACCGCACCAAGCTTTGTTTATAGATTTATATTATTCTATTAATAAACAGCTGAAGAGATAACTGTATAAACCCATATAAATATAGTAAATAATAGTTGTTTATTCGTTAAATTCATAAATCATTGGCAACGGTTACGCAATATGAATTTTTCGCGTCGAGCCGATATCATCTGCCTCTAAAAACTATGATTAACGATAGCAGGTGATACGTTCGGACTTTTTTACAGAATCGTGCTAACATTTTTTGTTATGTAGTCATTTTTTCGGTTTTTGCTTAAAACATAATCGGTTACTCAATTTTAAATTTTAATTACAATAGATAAACTGTTTTGAAACACAATTATTAAAATATTCATACCTATATGCCTTAAAATTTATGCTTGAACATTATTTAAAAGTTTTAATAAAACAACTAATTGGTTCTATTACAATTACGTATTTGGATGTTTAATTTTATTTTCTGATGTCACGCAATGAAAAATTGAGTCAAAATATATTTTATTTGTATGAAAATGTTTTTTAATATTTTAATCTAATATTTTATTATCATTTTGACTTGAAACTCTTTAGAATTATAGCAAATTTTAATAGTTTTACCATTGAAAATAACTGACGCATAATTTGTTTATAGATTAAATCAAATTGAATCAGACCTAAGTTTATTCATTTAACACACCTACCATTCTCAAATCCTCAGCTTACGTTAAAGAGAGTCAGTAGAGTCAATTCATGAGGAATCAATTATCACTTTCAATTAAAAAAAAAAGATAACTAATATCTAATTATATAAAATAATATATATAAAATCTAATTCATAGTCACGCTAATATAAACACAATCGACATTATAATCATACAATTACACTTATATCGATATACAAAATAAAATTAAAGGCTTTAAAAAAGTTTTTGTGTAAATATTTAAATATAAAAAAGAGTAATTTATATGATAATTGTTTGTACTACCATATTCAAATAGCGCCTGATGGCATCCCGATTAAACATAAATACTCAGTAGCATTGAAAAAAAATATTAACAGGTGTATGAAATCAACATGCTTTAATAGACTGATTTTAACAAGACAAGTGACAGAATAGATACGTCCGTAGAGTAGATCATGAAAATTATGAAAATAATATTATTTCTAGTTATTTAAGTCAAATATATTATATGTAATAAAAGAGGCAATGGTAGCCTAGTGGTAACGCGCTCGCTTGGGAAATCCAGTGAAGCGAGTTCAAATCCCGGGTCTCGCACCTCTGATATTTTCATGTGCGAATCATTTCCAACATGATTACCACTTGCCTTACGGTGAAGGAAAACATCGTGAGGAAACCTGCATGTCTGAGAGAACCTAGCAAGTTTTCAAAAGACATGTGAAGTCTGCCAATCCGCACTTGGCCAGCGTGGTGGACTATGGCCTGATTCCCCCGTATTGAAGGGAGGCCCGTGCCCAGTAGTGGGACGTTAAAAAGGGCTGAATACTATATTATATGTAAGTAGAGTACCTAGAGAAACTAAATTAAAAAAAAAAAACTGTCAAACTTTCAGCCCTAATATAATGTTTTAATAGTATTAAAGACATTATACTCATCATACTCTATGTACATTATCCTACTAATATTATAAAGGTGAAAGTTTGTGAGAATGGATGGATGGATGTTTGTTACGCTTTTACGCCAGAACCGCTAAACGGACCTGAATGAAATATGGCATTTCTATGTGTTAAAAGATTATATGCTGGAATAGCATAGGTACATGTTATTTTTTATCCCGGAAAAATATATGGTTCTTGTGGGATAGTTTTTGTCTAGGGACGAATTCGAAGCGAAGCAAGCTTGAGTCGCTAGTTATAAATAAAAATAAAAAATTGTGTGTATGGATGTTGCATATAAACTCGAGAAACATTGATCCTATTCTGAAAATTCTTTTATTAATAAAAATCAATTTCGTACATAAATGCTTATTTTATTCCAGTAGGCATAATAAGTAATTTCTGTGTTAATTTACCACATTGCAAAAGGTTACTAAAACCGTGCGGAGTCTAGTTTGAGCTTTTATCCCATTTTTTCACGAATGAAAAAGAGTATAGTTAAAGGTAGACACTGTAATTACAGCTCGAAAAAATGTTTGATGAATTTGATTGTTTGAAGTTTTATAATAATACTAACGCCATACCCTTACTTCGCTCGGGTGCGTCCATAAGTTTGAGTGGTTTAGAAACGCATAAAAAAGAAACATCTAAAGAAAAATCTTTTTTTTACACCAGAAACCTTTGCAGCCGTATACAGATTAACCCACCAGAGTTTCATCACAATCGGATCAATGGCTTAGTAACGCATAAAGGACAAACATACGTACATACATTTTTATTTATATACATTACATTTAATAATTGTCCTGAGAATAATCCCATAATAAAATAAAATATTTATACATTTAAAGCGCTACTCCACTATTCTCGATCGCGCGTGCCATAGAACATGTGGCAAATAATTGCAACTGCAAGTGTAACACTTTTTAGCTTAGACTTTATCTAAACGAGATAAAGCCCTTTATCGTAGTATACTGCATTCGATAGTATTTTATATGGTAGCGATTCACCTGTACCAATTACGAGCTATACGTGTCTCTCGTCGATATATTTGCGTGCACTCTGCCTGTAAAATGACCACGATCCGAGTAAAAACTAGGACATATGTAGCAAAGGATATAATATGAAATTCCGAAGTAATAAGTATCCGGAGTGGGCTAATTTATTGTAAAATATTATTAGTAGTTGTTGCTAGCAGCTTCGAGAGAGATAAATATATTTTTTTTAATAATAGAAATCCTTATTAATTATTATATCACTATGGGTTATGTAATTAAAATTTTTGGGGAGTGACGGAAGTCGGCATTATTATTATCAAAGCTTATAAGAGTAAAGTAAGTGAAGTAGTATTTTTTTTGTTGTTCTAAATAAGCGGAACCGCCGGAATAAAAGAAAAAATATATAATTAAGACAAATTCACAAAATTTTAAAGAAATTAATTGCTTTTCATTAAGTAGATCAAAAGTGACACACTCACAGAAGCAGCATTCAAAAGCGATAACATTTCTCAATAAAATTATATAATCCAGGTATTACTTAATACACCCAGTAAAGATATGCGAGTATCTATCTCTTTTTAACGATTTTACGACTTTCCGAAATCTCCCATGTGAACTGAATTGGAGATAGACAAGTAAAAAATTAGGAAAATTAATTTCTGTGATAGTCGACACTACCAACAATATCTTCGTAACCTACAATGCCTCGCTTCATAGAGGGAATATGCTTATGTACCTATCGACTCAATCCCGTGGAGTTCGAGTTACATGCAACAAGTATTATCCCATAGTAAGGGATCCTGCGTTTACGCCCTCTATAGTGTAAAAATGAAAATATTCTATAGTCAAATTTTTAAGGGTTCTGTACCCAAAGGGTAAAACGGGACCCTATTATTAAGACTCCGCTGTTCGTCCGTCTATCACCAGGCTGTATCTCTTGAACCGTGATAGTTAGACAGTTAAAATTTTCACAGGTGATGTATTTCTGTTGCCACTATAACGACAAATACTAAAAAACAGAATAAAATAAATATTTAAGGGTGATCTCATACAACAAACGTGATTTTTGCTTGTTTTTGCGCGATATTGATAATGGCAACAGGTAGACTTAAAATATTCACAGAATATTTAGTTATATATTCACTTTAAAAATAAATAATTAAAATAAAACAAATATTTAAGGGGGGCTCTCATACAACAGACATGATTTTTTTGTCGTTTTTATAGATAATGGCCGGTTTCTTGTTTTTCCTCTACAGGTTACTTTCTGTACTGTGTCTACTTAAGACATAAATAAATTAAAAAAAAAAATGGGATTACGAAATAAAAGTGTCATTATAAAAAAAAAAACTGTGAACCATTTTGCTAAGGGATGACAAGCTATCTTCTTTTATTCTATATTTGTATACAAGTTACATACTACATACATGTCATGCATAATTAATTAGACTCAATATTTAATTTTAAAATTATGTGAACTAAGAGAATGCTTATAACCTATAGATATATGTATAAATAATAAATAGATAAAGGCAAAAGTAGTTAATTTTTTTTAATATTTTGTGTAGTAGCTATTGGATAGGTTTAGCGTTATGAATAAAAAAATCGAAACAGTTTTTTTTATATAGATAGGTAAGTTCTATTTATATATATTTTACTCAAATTTTCAATAATGATTATGTTGAATTTCAACCACTGAGCGAACATTAGTACTTACTTCAAAATACACATATCACCCAACCTACATACATAAAGTTGTTTATGTGGAAGTCATCGGCTAGAAAATCTATGCATTAATTTAATATATAGAAATAATACCTGTTTTCAGTCCTTTTTTTTTAACGTTCCACTGCTGGGCACGGGCGTCCCTTCAGTACAAGGGGAATCAGGCCATAATCCACCACGCTGGCCAAGTGCGGGCTGGCGGACTTCATATGTCTTTTGAAAACTTGCTAGGTTCTCTCAGACATGCAGATTCCCTCATGATGTTTTCCTTCACCGTTACAACAAGTGGTAATCATGTTGGAAATGATTTGCACATCAAAATATTAGAGGTGCGAGACCCGGGATTTGAACTCGCTTCACTCGGTTTCGCAAGCGAGCGCGTTACCACTGGGCTACCACTACCTAAAATGAATATAGTATCACCCAATCTACATACGTAAAGTTGTTTATGTGGGAGCCATCAGCTAGAATAGTATAGATTATACATTATTTTAATATATACAAATATTACCTGTATTTAATTAAATATGAATATGTATGCCCGTTTTTCAACTGCAACAAAGATGCTGCAAAGATTCATTTAACAATAAAATTCAAATAAAAAAATATCTAATACCAAAACAAATCACACTTAATTATGTCATAAATCAGAATATAATAAATTTAATAGGCCATTAAAGTCAATATTAATTTTACATGCTTGCTGCTATGAAGGGTACAAGTAACCTTTGGCGACCAAGAACGCATACATTTAAATATTTTATTAAAATACTACCATAAACAATGTTTTAAATAACTTAATAACATATATAGATAAAACATATTTAACTAATAAAGTAAATTGCATTATTATTTAGCTAGATTTTTCTGTTTTCACTTTTCATCTCAGCTATTAATTGCAAATCAGAAAACCATAGTCTGTCTGTATATTTGTACGTAGATATATAAAAACCACTTACTCATGAAATAATGACGGACGAAATCTCCTAAGGTATTAATACAAAAAAAATGAATTATGGAATATTCCTCATATAGAGTAGGTATCCATTAAAAAAGTATTTTTGGAAATTCAATCCCTAAAGGAGTGAAAAACAAACTTGGAAATAATTTTTCTAATTAAAAATTACGATTGAAAGTGTTAAGTAATTCTCTGGTGATGAAAAATAGGGGATGATGTAAAATTTAGAAGAAAAGCTTTTTTAGAATTCATATTATTTTATTAATAAAATATCTAAAAACCCTCCTTAATATTATGAAAGGGTAATTAAGCTTATCATTTTTTATTTGTTAGATCTTTATCTTACATAGATCAAACCATGGAAAAATTTCGAGCTTTCTTTTTATTAACATTATTTATGGCCTCAAGAGTGCCTTCCTAGATAGTTATAGCTAGATAGAAATGAAGAACACACTTTATTGAAGTCTCAATTGTAACCATGAAAGTAGTCACATCATACTGAAATTATTAAGATCAAAAATACTATAAAAGGTAGAAATGCATAATTAAAAAGAATTTCAAAAGTAGTTTATATAATACTTAATATTAGAAAATATGTATAATATTATACTGAATATTACTAAAAATTAATAATATCTTTGTGAATATGTATGTGGCTTTGTCCTTGTATGACTACTTATGGGTCAGAGTGCACTTTTTTCGCTAGCCCGTGGGTTATTAATAGTCCAATGCAAATTGTTAGCTATTACATAGTAATGGTATCAAACTAAGAAAATATTACCGTGCGAAGTCAGTGAACTTCATCTATAATTTAGAACATTATGAAAAGGTCAAATTGACCTAATTAAAGGGTGTGTTTAAAGGCCATCGGTGATTTAAAAGGCCCTTAGTTAAACAAACATACTAATATTATTATATAATTAATTCGACAACCAAATAGCCAGCTAAATGTGGAAGTAATCGAGTTTTATTCGTTGCAACGGGCCGACCGTGACATTTCTGATTATGTCGTTTATTACAAAATGCACAAGTATATATGTTAATCTACTGTTGTGAAGCAAAGTGTTACAGATTTTATGTTTTCACTACATTTTATTTAATATAAAATTTTCTGTTCTTATGGTAACACGTTTGATTTCTCTTACGTCGTTCATTCATAATGACCTCTTGACCGATTATAGTCGTGACAGTCGATCTTAGTAGATGTTATAATGTACAAGTATATGAGCAAACATAAATACAACAATTTCAAAAGACCGGTTAGTGATCAAGAGAAAGACCGACGGCTCTACGTGTTATTCGAGACACGAGACACGGGAGAGAAATGTCGCCTTTCTAAATCCGGTCTCTTACTGAAATTTTTTTGCTGGAACCTGGGAACTCCGGACTTGTAGTAAATGGCACGAGACCAATGAGAGACATATATTTTAAAAGGATTTCTGTGCACTATTTTAATAAAAAATGATAAATTAATGAAAATCATGACTAGTAAATATATATAAAAAAGTGAAGGATACTAAGAACTAGTATGTTATATTAAACATTAAGAAATCCACTTATATTTTTATAAAAATCAATTTCTTTCAAAATTAGTTCATTAAATAAATAAAATATTATTATTCACTTTCGTTACTGAATGTACCGACAAGGATACACAAATTGTAATCGGACAAGCCAATGTTACTCGTCAATAATTGCGAGAGTTGAATTTTTTGAACGTTTAAACTCGGTAACATAAGTATGAGTATGATAAACATTGTTACGCTTGGTAAGTATTAATTTACAAACCCTTACAAATCCATACCATATTATATCACAACATATTATTAATATGTTAAAATGCTATTTATATTATAAATGAAACTGACTCAGTCTGTTTGTCTGTTATTTACACGCTTAAACCACTGACCAAATTTCAATGAAAGATTGCATTATGGACACAGGCTACATTTCTTCCCCTTTCCGTTTACAATGCGAGTGAGACCGCGAGCAAAAATATTTTTTTTTGTATAAAATATATTTTAAAAAAGCGTGTGTGTGCAATTCACACACAGTAGAAGTGAATCTTAGAAAAGTAACCTACGAGAGAATGAAATAAATATAGAGTATCAGGAGTAGGATAGTTATAAGGCTTATTTTTTTTATAATATTTTCACCAAGTTTAAAAGTTATTTTACATTTTATTTACAATAACAACTGTTACTGTGATGATTTATATTTTATAATAAAGGTAGTTGCACACACCGATCTTGGGTAGTAAGAAAAAGTGTTATCATTTGACACTTGGACTTTAACTACCACAGAGAGCGGACGTGTGTGACATTGTGGATCAGTTATGAGTTTTATTTCATAATACCTATCTATAGTGGCCTTAGTAGTATATAGGTATCTTAGTAGTATATAGGTATATTATCTGCCTCGGTGGTGTAGTGGCTAGCATGTACGGCTGCACATCCTGAGGTCCTGGGTTCGAGTCCCGGGTCGGGCCAAGTTTAGTTATTGAGTCTTTCTGTATAGTAAGCCTCAGTAACAGCCCGGAGTTGGGAAGTTGGCGGTGTTTCACCCCCGTGCCTCGGAGAGCACGTAAAGCCGTCGGTCCTGCGCCTTAACTCTCACCGGTCGTGTCGAGTAGTCGTCCCACCGGAGTATGAGAGTGACAGGAATAGAGAGTGCACTTGTGTCTGCGCGTACACTTGTGCACTATAATATCTCCTGCGCAGTTGGCTAGTCTCAATGAGATTGGCCGCCGTGGCCGGAATCGGTCAGGAGGACATTATTATTATTATTATAGGTATCTTATATAGTATAAGATAAGTGTTGTGATAAACAAGTGACTGAAACGTCACAGTTACCTTAGCAACATGCCAATGTATTCTATCTCATTCTCTCGCCGGCTTAATATCCTATATATTTATGTGTTTGTCTCTTTTTAGTGTCGCATTTCCATGTCATTTCCGTTTCATCGAGTTAAATCACGACGATTCTAAAGAAGTTTCACTTCAATATGAATTATTATGATATTTTATGTTATATTACTATATGATCTGTGGTTATTTGGACCATATTTTGTCCTTTAATCTCTAGTTTTGTGCTCCACTACACGACACTCTTTCTTTCTTTCTCCACAGATTTATTTGCAGATATTGCTTTAACGCTAGATCGCCTTTGATTTCGGAATCTCTAAATTTATTTTCTATATATTTTTATGCAACAAAGAATATAATATATGAATACACTACCTAGTGTGTTTCCTTCTTCGAAAACGTAATAGCGGATCGACTTTATTTTTGGCGATAGTTTGAAAGCCGAAGAGTGACATCGGTTTGTTCTGAGACAAATTCATATGTGATATTGGTAAATTACAAAAAGTCCCTTAAAGACACATGTGATCATACCACCAATATTTGGAATTTGTGGCTTGATACCTACCCCAGGTAGCCTAAGGGCCTCGCGGAAGAGTCTTTTTGGTACCCGTGGCCCCGGCCTTATGGCGACGAGGAGGAGATTCTGTCAGGTTTTTTAGTGGGTAGGCTGCCGCGCGCATACCATCTTTGCGCGGCAGGAGCCCCACATAACCCGCCTCGCTTCCCCGATTCGCGAGCGGGTACCCGTAACAGGATTTTTCCTGACGATAAACAAAAAGGTAGCCTAAGGGCCTAAGAAGGAAATTCAATAAAAGTTAATGTCAAAGCTAAATCAAAACAACTAATAAGAACAAATGAATCCCTCGATCTCTATTAACGAGTTCTTTTTTATACTATTTTTTTGAAATCTTATCAAAAAGATGAAAAATAAGTTTGTCGGTCTGTTTGCTACTATGTAATAAATACATAGAAGGTAATCACAAAAAACACACACTATACCGAAGTGACAAGGGTTTTTTTCTATCACACATGACCAAAAGTAGTGTAGCATATGTCTAATGAAAAAACTTTTTCTGAATTTCAAACAAAGGACTGCTTTCCCCCAAAAATGTGCAAAGGCGTTAACCTATCGTCTCTTTTAACCGACTAACCTTCGTCTTTATAAGGAAATGTTGCAGATTCCTCAACAGATACATTTCTTGAGCGGCGATTGAATCGAGATTGAATTCGATCATCTTGAGTTCAGTTTTAAATACAATAGCATTATTTACAGGGCATCATTATGTGAATCCAAACAAGTTGTAATACTCACTTTGTTAAACTTTACCAGTATTAAAAGTTTTATTGTATACCAAATAAGTTTTTTTTTTATTTTTTATAACACAACTAAGATCTAAAATTACCTGCACTCCGATTATTTTATATATGTTTATATATTTATATGTTGGGACATTAACACACAGCACCCTCTAGTTCCATGATAAATTACAACGCTTGTGTTATGGATACCAGATAGTTCATACACTACACATATATAACTTTAAATATATACATATTATAAATGTATCACACATGAAGCGTTCGATCTCATCACACAAATGAATCTCCTAGCGGGACTCGAACCTGTGATCGCCGGCACAACAAGTAGAGTCACTACAAACTAAGCCAAACGTGTCATAAACAGTTTTGGTTAGCGAAGATAGAGATCAGATTATTTCTGAGGATATTCTATTTAGCTAAATAGTATAACAACGCAGTATAACGCGCTGGCTTGGGAAACCAAGTGAAGCGGGGTCAAATCCAAGTCTCACAGCTCTGATATTTTCACGTGCGTATCATTTCTAACATGAATACCACTTGCCTTACGGTGAAGGAAAACATTGTGAGGAAACCTGCATATCTGAGAAAACCTAGCCAGTTTTCGAAAGACATGTGAAGTCCGCCAACCCGCACTTGGCCAGCGTGGTGGACTATAGCCTAAACCCCCCTAATATTGAAGGGAGGCCCGTGCCCAGCAGTGGGACGTTAAAAAAAACGGCTGAATACAACATTAATTTTTAAAATTTGCTGATGAATTTTTAATTTCTCTATATTCTATTTCTCTATACACAATGCTACAGTTTATTTTTCATTTTTTCTTCCAATCGCTAGCCTTTAATGCTTTGAACTTAGCAATTACCTAAATTGTAATAGCGTTTTAGTCTTTAACTATTATCTTCTACACACTTTGTCTATCTTATTCTTTAAACCTGAAGTTTCTTTTAAATCTATACATATAATAAAATTATAACTGATTGGTGTCTGTACATGGAAGATGGATTGAGAAAAACTATTATTGGGGATCTTTATTAACGCAATAGAGCCCAAAACAATGATTTTTACTTTTTTTGTCTGTTTGTCTGTTTGTCTGTGCGTTTGTGCGCGCTAATCTTAGAAACGGCTTAACCGATTTGGGTGCGGTTTTCACTAATGTATTGTGGTAAGCTTCACTTAACATTTAGTATTTGTTTTATTTCAATCGGTTCCTAAATAAAAAAGTTATGTCAATTTAAAGAATCATCTAGCGAAGCGAGGGTGAGCCGCTAGTTTTGGTAAATAATTGCCTCTTACATTACACATTTTCTGAAGGATTTACAAATTATTTTCAGTTTATTTATTAGCAGTCACACACCTCATATGTACATATAGCATTTAACTTACGAACTCTAAACGTCTCCCAGTCAGTAACATTCGTTTGATTAATTGTCCACTTTTATTGGTATGCACAATAAAATGAGATGCTGCCAAAAATAAGAGTACTTATATCGAAGATGTCGTGGGATTTCCCTTTCATCTCCGAACATGGAGTTCGATTATAGAATTTACGTCGCATGCCATAGTATGAAGCACCCAATATTGCTAGACCTACCTATTTGCAAATAACTTTAATTTAAACATAAATTTGATCCTTATTACACAGTTTTAAAGTTGAAAATATTACCTTAATACTAATTGAGAGGTCTTCGATTCTGGTAGAATGTTGATCGCAGGATTGCAGTCAGTTTTTGTTTGTTATTTCGTAAGGACTTTTCTATAGAAGGCGTAATAGCGTGATCATGCTTAAGTATTTTTTGGTGGTATATATTATGTATGTTAATTTGTAATTTATTTTTATGGTTTTTTATTTAATGCAATAAATGCACTGAGATAAGCGAATATAGCTTCAAGGATTTTATGATACTTTTATTTATATAAACGCAAATTTTGCCAATCTGAATATTGCCTTTCTAAAAATTTTTAACGGAATCTATTATAATAAAGGAACAATTAAAAAAAGAAAAAGTAAAGTATGTTTTTTTTTTATTATTCATAGGTACCTACCTATATTATTTTTAAAAATTGTGAATGTGATGACTAATACATATAAAATTCCCCTAATTCTTTAAAATTAGGTACATGTCAAATAAATGAAAATATCAAAAATAGTAACATAAACAGCAAAATACTATTTTAGATTTTTGATATTTTTTTGGCGAACTCGTCTATATAATTCGTCAGCCTGAATCCTAAAACTTACCTGATTACTAAAAGTCAACCTTAATTGTTAATCCGCAATCTAAAATAAAACAAGAGTTACGTTACTTTTCCAGGCAAAATAACAACAAATCCATACATTTTGCATTCGTTCTAACGTATTTCCTCTTTCGGATTAGAACGTTTATAAAAAAAAGAACAAAGTAATTACTCCGTTCTTCCATTTTACTATAACTACTACTACTACTTGAATGTAATCAAAATGAAATCAAAACTTTGTCGCCTATTGTGATAAGCTACCACGTCATAAAAGTTACCAATCAAGGAACGCCGCTTAACCAAACAACAAAGCCAAATGTCTGTGTTTGTTTATACTTAAATAAAGAACACCAACGTAAAGATAAAATTTACAAAATGTTTTAAATATTAGGTTTATTTATTTTACGCGCCAAAATTATTTGCTTTCAAACGTGCTGTAATTTTTTTTAATCTTAACTGACAGTTTGATACAATTTAACTTTTCAACCAGAGCTATAATACATTCTTGAAGGATTTTACAATTACTTTTGAAATATTCTACCTTATAAACTAATAAACATTAAAATGACATTATAACTTGTACATATGTGCTTACGAGTGTATTAACAAACATTTCCGTATGGATTCGTTCGACTAAAGTTGTCATAAACGTAATATGTAATATCATCATTACAGTGAAAATAAAACAAAAAAGATCATTAATTTTAATGCATCAATGAACCATTTTCAACTTAAAATATTAATGAGGATGTTAGAAAAAAAGTTGTTAAAAATAAATCGAAATACATGATAAGAGGTTGATGTGTTTAATAAAAAATGCCAATTTCCTTAAAGTTCTATACTACCTATATATCGCATGAAATTAATTATCAATATAAACAAACTCTTTTAACTTATAATAGCAAATTTTGACAGTCGATCCATAACGGTTTAAATCCATTGTTTACTGATGCGTCCGCCATTTTTTATTTAAAATCCTATCAAACCCTTTCTATTTGTGGACATCTGCCGAAATCGATTTTGCATTTTTTGAGATAAAAAAAACGCGCAAAAAGGTTCGATGGAATTTTTTATCGGGCAATGTTTAGTAAATGGCAACCCTTTGATCAAATATGGTGTGTAATCAGATTTCGGCATGTGCTATATTTTTTGTATATTTTTTTCTTTTTTTTTTTCAAGAAATACGATAGTTCTTGAGTGTGGAGTGTGCCTCTTTTGTGGCTGACAAATGTATTTGCTTTCGCTTCGTCTTCCGTGAAAAAAAATCGCACGAGCCCTTTCTGTCAGCAAGTTTGTATTGTTTGCATGATAACATCTTTCGAAGCACCTTTTCGTACGGTTACACTTCAGGTTTTTTTCACTTTATGAAAAATAAATAATATTTATAAAAATTTGCACATTGCAAAAATTTTTCTCAATAGTTAATTTGAGTTTTTAAATTATTAAATAAAAATTTTACTTTGTAATATTATAATTTAGAATAACATCTGCTGAAAATGCTTTTCATTCTATATATATTCTATATATAGGTATTATAATATGGTACGCTATATTTAGTCTATTATTATATGATCTGTGGCTATATTATCATAAATAAATAATAGGTATTTAGTAAGCGTTATAATCATTAAAATAAGTATTTTTTACGTCTATGATGAAATTCCTTAAATGCTAAATAATATTAATATCAATATTTTTTTATTCTAATACAATTTTAATACTTAATTATAATTTGTTTTTCATATTTGGTTTATTTATTTTGTTTCCAATTGCTCATACTACAAAAACAACAGCGGGTACAAAGTATTATAAACAGCCAATATTTATAACACCATTTGAATGCTTCAATCACTATCTATTCCACGTTCTATCTTATTCTAAGTTTAAGCTTCACAAGATTCAAATGGTTGGTTTGAATGGTGTAGATTTTTTTTTAAATTCATGATATCTGAAATAATAATAATAAAGTCTCATTATTTTCTTAACAGAAATATCACAATCTGTTTATTTTCACAAATATGCCAAAAATATTGCATATTTATTACTCCACTCCATTACATACGCATAAATAGATATCTGAATTATAAAATTATGATGTGATACAATGGAACTGATATGAGTACTAATCAGAAGGTGTATACCTTTTCAATGGCTCTTCCATGGTAAAAGCCCTTAAATTCAGCTCATTTTCTTCATTTTCACGAAATACCTACGTGGTATAGGTTAGGACTTGAAAAGGGTCACATAGAGTACACATAATAATATGTTAGCCAGTCAAAAGAGTTTTTCTATAATAAAGTATAATTAATTTTTTTAGGTCATAAAAATAAAACATTTAAATTAAATGAAAACACCAAAACACAACACAGAAAATGTAATATTATTTTAATTCCATGTTTTTACTTAGAATAATTTTAAAAATGCCCATTTGCGTCTGATCACTGCGAAAATTATTATCAAGTACCTATAATAGCTTGAGCATTAAGTATGGTAGGGTATAGACGAATAGCCGGTGGTCAGGTGCGTTCCACCTTGCATCTTGTTTTGACAGGTGGCACCAAAGGTTTGTATTATGGATAGCAAATACTCTTTGTTTTAGGATCTATTTTTGGTTTAAGACGCGTTCTACTTTTTTTCGAGTGTCGTTTTGCGACAAACCTATCAAGATATTTTTTTATATTAACATTCAAACCGCTAATGATCAGTTTGTGTTTTAAAGATGGAGAATTATCCACATTTTATCAAGTTATTAAGATAAGAAATATTACTGAAAAATCGAATTGTTTTTCTTTTTATAGCTATATATGTGTTTAAAGCATTTAATTTGTTTATTTAATTCTAAAAAATCTGAGTAACTAATCTTTGTAGATTGAATCGTAATAAGGCCCTTGTTGATATTTATATATATCACAAGATGTGAGACAGACAGAGAATTCTTCAGTAAGCTATGTATATGTATACTTGAGAATTCTGTTAGATGGTTAGCCTTTAAAAATGTATGTATTATTTATAAATAACAAAGGACATAAGGGTATATAATGCTGGGATACAATAGCAGTTTCGTCGGAATTCCTTCAAAATCTAGAAGGTTCATCAATATACCGACAAAAACCGGGGCAAAAACCGCTCTCCCGATTTTTATTTGTAGGAATCCGCCCTCATAAGTATGAGAAGAGTCCTCGCGAGAAACCGTCAAACGCGCCGCGTCGGCAAAAATGTGCATAATTGGTCTCGATCTCAAGAAAAAACCCCTCAAAAAGTCGACCTCTAAATGTTTTGAAAAAGTGCACGCGTACAGGGTGTGAAAAACGATCACTTTCAGTATCGATTTTTTTGCTTATAAATAAGTATTTATCGATTAAGTAACCCAAAGATATATAACAAGTACAATAGCAATTTATCCATTGTATGTACGCGGTATATCCTCATTTATGTAACTTTAAAAAGTTGCTCCTTATATAATTTTGTTTAGTTTGCCAGACCATGATTCTCTCCAGTGGTATTGTTGTAAAGCGTTGGAAACTTCGGAAACCAAAAATCATAATAAATCCGCGAAAAAATCCGAAAAGAAAGTTTAATATTGACAAATATTCGCGTCAATCCAAGAAAGTTACTTTACTTACGTTCCCAATTTTATCTTCACTTTGCCTAAAAAATCCAAGAATTTCCAAGAAATTGTTAAAATTTTCATCTTTAACATATACACATACACATTTTTTTAATGAAACATACTTTCTCTAAGAATAACAGTTAATATTTACAAAGTAATATGATACTCACTTATTCTTGTTAGGTATATTAAATGATCGGCGACTGGTGTCATTCCATTAACCCTACGCTTCCAGTGAACTTGCCTTGATTTACATACAACATATTATGTATGTGTATTACAGGCATTAATTAGTTGTAGACTACAATAAGTTAATACTACTTATTACCTAGGACACATCCTAGGTTCATCGTAAATCGGTATTTTAAAAATAAATAGATATCCTACTAAGTCGTTTAGGGCCATGTAGTAATTACCTACGCACAGTCCAGCGTATGTATGTTAGCTCTTCAACTCTGTTTTTCTACTATATCTTAAGCCAAGACGATATAAATGCTTTAAGTAATGATTATTTTCATGAATAATGATTTTAACATAATTATTTTAAATGAATCATGTCGAGGCTTACCAAAAAAAAGCTTGTTTTTTAAAAAACTGTGAGAATTACAAAAAATAAACAGTAGTAATTAAAAATTATTTTTTAAAAATTATTCCATATGATATACATTGCCGTATCAGTTATCATTTGCAATTGAAAAATGAATTTTATAAAAATTTTGTTTTTCTCAATAATAAATCCATTTACAGAGATGTCAGAAATATGTATATATTGGAATATTGACAAGTTATAATAATTATATATTATATATTTTTAATTATTAGGTATAGGACTCAAAAAGTAAACTTAAGCTGACCTTTCTCAAAGATATGAGCCCTGTATAACGATGCATTTCTATAAAGGATTGATTTATTCAAATCGAAAAGCTTTTGATTGTGCCCTTGGCCGCGGCCCGAGGTATTTGTTTTTGAATAGCAATTATATTTTATTTTATTAAACGCATCTCGCATGATTTCTTTCAAAATGCCTAATATTTCCGCGAAATCTGTCTGATGTTTAGCAAACTAGCACTAAACGCGCATTTTAGTATAAAATAAGTTAAAATGGCATGCAACATTCTTATAGCGTAATTATGTGGTTATAATCCGCGATCGATTGTAATCTTTTTTTTTTTATTTAGGTAAATTCTTGTTACTAATATACTGGATGTTATAAAGCTTCTTAATTTTTATTTCAAATACAAATCGGAATAATATTAATTTTTTTGTGCAAATATTAATGAAATATAACTTGTCGTCGCAGTGTTTTTCTTTAGTGCTGTCCCATTAACTTCATAAACTTGAGTTTAGTTTAAAATTAAGCAATTATTAATCTTTATTATAATATTGTCTGTAACAAGTATATAACGCCTTTGAGATGTCTAACACTCTCTCCCCTGACCCTGATTGCTGTAAAGCATTCGAAACGTCGGAAACCAAAAATCAAAATAAATCCGCAAAATAATCCGAAAAGATAGCTTTATCAAAAATGTATGTAATTATATCCAAATATTATTTTAATGACAAAACGTACACATTTCACTATCCACGAAATTTTAAGAAACTTATAACCGCTTCTGCTCTACCCATCTCCAACTAAATTACATCCAAACAATTTATAAAAATGCAAATTTCCCAGTAGTTCATTAAAATATCTCCACAAATAGATCGAATAACGATTTTAAGGCTACAGTGCTATCTATAATTAATCGCAGTCTATAAACTACTAAAAATATGTACAACATCTGCTTTCAAAAAGGCACCTACGGACAAACCACTAAAAATCGCACTTGGGTAAAAAAAATGTCATCTGCATATAACATCTGGTCACTATAAAAACGATACTGATAATGTAAAAAACTTCGCTAAAACGCAAAGATCAAATAAAACTTTTTGAACTTTTTTGATCGCGGCATGTGCCACACTTCCGCTGACATATCGGTAATGCTTTTGAACGGCAAATGTTTTGTTTAATTTATGTAAATCATACATTGTGTAAAATAACTTATGTTTAATGGACAAAATATTCTTAATATTTAAATTAAGTACTTGATTTGGAATGATTTCGTGTTAAATATAAGTATGAAATGGTATATGAAAGGTCATTAAACGGTAATATACTGTTACAACGATAGAAGTCGTCGGTTCGATTTGTGTTGATTCGTTAGACTAGCGATGGTCTAATATTAATATATAATTCATAAAGATGTTTGTTCCTATTTAGCTAAGTTTCAGCATGTTGGATGTGAAAACAGAAAAACATAGTATACAATACACATACTTTCTATCCTGAAAAATCTCTATCTAGAAATGGTCTTGATAAATAAAGGAAATTTCATTTTTCCTTTATATTATTAAATTTATTTATACATATATGCGGAAATACTTTATTGCTTTTATTTATATGTCTTTCTTACACACATCGATGATTTTTAAGTTACTTCCTATTACTTTTCTAAGGGAAAAATTTACTGATTTTAAAGTGATTTCAATGTTATTGTATCTTTTTAGATAAAAATTTAAAAATTTAGAGGTTTAAAGTAAATCTAAAACGCTATATAGTATTTCTTTCAAAAAAATAGTATATCTGGCTAAGTGTTAGTAGTTAGTAAGATGGTTTATTCATATCAATATAATATGGTGATTAATGGTTTTCCAATTGACATAACATAAAAATAAAGCCTACATTTTATTCGAGTGCAATAAGTATAATTGTATTAAAAAAAAGATTCAAGAAAAGTCAAAAGCCAAAGTGATTTAAATGTTGGCAGCAAAACAGTGGACAGCAAAGTTACAACTTAATTACCATCGAATGTATATTATTTACCTAATGTGTGTGTTTATTTATTAGATAAATACTAACTGGATGATAAACTAAAAAAGAAATATAAAAACGTAACTACATATTATTTATTATTTCTGTTTTTTATAAAATATTATTAATAATTATTTGATATTTAAATTCAATATTTTTAAGGGAACTAAAGTAGTAGAAAAGTAAAGATAACTAAGGCTTTCAAAACCTGTCCATTACATCTGCGTATTGCGAATCATTGTCATTAGCCACATGTCACTTAAAAAAAAAACGAAAAAAAAACAATTTCACTGCATTTCTAAACGCAAAAAAGTAATAATACAAAAGACCTAAAAAAACTACACCCATGTTTCCGCAAAAAACGAGAGTTTAAGCACGAGCCAATTTTTTATAATTTTTCTTTTTCATCTCAACGCATTATAGTACAAACAATTGATGATCAAATTAAGAAAAAGTTTGATACCTTGACGATAGAAAAATGAAGACATGACTCGCCTGAATTTTATTTTTAAATCTAATATATTTAAACGAGCAATTCTTGTATATTTATATCTTTATATATTTATTTATACCGGCGATCTCGGAAACGGCTCTAACGATTTCGCTGAAATTTGGTATGTAAGGGCTTTCGGGGGCGAAAAATCGATATAGATTAGTCTCATGTCAGGGAAAACGCGTGTTTTCGTGTTTTCATGCGATTTTCTTTTGCATTATTCTACGCAGAATATGTTCGATATTTATGTTCGTATTTCTTACACTCAGGCATAAGCATCGTGGTCAAGCGACCAAGGTGCTAGATTAACATTATATGGATCATATTGGATATTGGATACAAAGTTCTACTTTTTTTTGTATTTATCCAAGTTTTTAGTTTTTTTTTTAATCTAAAAAATATGATATAACAAAAAAGAACACCGAGCGAAGCTCGGTCGCCAGGTACTAACGACTTTAAAACTAAGATAATGTTCCTATGACAGTGTCAGTCTTAAAGCAGTCATTTTTGTTAAGTTTATTTAATGCTATATGCTGTTGAAAACTATTTGCACATTTTTTAATGACAAATCAACAAAAAATTGTAAAAAAAAATATCTTACTACTATATAAATGCGAAAGTTTGGATGGATGGATGTTTGTTACTGAATCACGCTAAAACGGCTGACCGGATCTAGATGAAATTTGGTACAGAGATAGATTATAGTCTGGAATAGCACATAGACTTCTTTTTATCCCGGAAAACGTACGGTTCCCGTGGGATAGATTTGTTCTTGTTTTTCACTAGAGACCGAGCGAAGCGAGGCTGCGCCGTTAGATAATATTGTTTCATAACACTATAATACGAGGCATGTCCACATCTCGACCATCCACCGCACCAGACCACGGAAGTCCCCGCAACATGCCGCCTCTTCCTGTCTTGCCAGAATGCGTACATTTTTTACCAATCGACAATTAGACGCGTATGGCTCGTGCCTGTCAGCTGCCTTACTTTTGCTTTTAGTCATTTCGCGTTATATCAAAATATATTTATCAATTCAAAGATATAATGATATTTTTGAGCGGCTAATCATTAAGAATCTATTATCATAGATTTCACGTGTTAAGGTGTGAATTGTAATGAAAATTGTGCTGCGTTTTTAAAATTACTTCGTCTAAATTGAATAAACAAAAAATAAAAATCTTGTTCGTGGTACTAGAATAGATTAACGTAAAAAATAGTTAGGTAAGTTTTACTTTACCGTATTCTTCGTCTGGTAGCCAAATATCTTTAGATATTGCGACACTCTTGTGTCATGACAGGATCTCTCCCCAAAAAGAGATTAATAAAAACATGGTATATATACCATTTTATATAATAAAAATAATACTGACTTTATTCCATGAAAACTGAAACACTATAAAACAATATATGATTTCTTTACATAAAACGCTTTAGCCAATTAAAGAAAGCATTTTCATCATGTATTTGGCTATATGACAGATATAGTACAAAAGCAAGCCGTTTGAACCTGAACCCCTCACCACCAAGTGTCAATGAGACGCACTAAGAACGAGGGACGTCTAACACCTTAAAAGAGCCGATCAAGGTTTAATTTAGTAATGTATTTCTTAGAAAATACCGTTTTCAATTAATGAAATCCGCATGAAAATCAATACAGTAATTTCTAAGATTAGCCAGAATAAATACAAACTCAACTTTTATTTAAAACTAGCGACTCACCCTCGCTCCGCTCAGGTTCGTCCATACTTGTCTTTCCCAAAGTGGGCGATAACGCCCCCTTGTGGGCGCTGTAGGCCTAAAGGGGGGCGGTAAGAGACCCAGAGAAAAAATGGGGGCATTGTGTAGAGGCTTAGGGGGCGATTTGTAATTTCATGTAGCTAGGAGGACTCTTAGTAGGTGAAAAAATGGGGGCGCTAAAAAATAATTTATTGTCAAAGTGGGCAGTAGACAAAATAAGTTTGGGAACCCCTGGTCCATAGGTACGTCTTGACGCTTAGTATGGAATTTTTTTCTTGAATTTTTCTGATATTTTAATAGTTATTCTATTATTCGGGGTGAAGATTAATCCAACAAAACAAAGATCATAAAAATCGGTCCAGCAGTACGCGAGTTACAATTGGTGTAATAAACCCGACTTTGTTGTATATATATTTACATAGATATGTATGTAGTAAAGAAGCAAATCTGGTATACTAGGGTAAAGATCGGCAGAAGATTTTCTATATATAACATTTTAGTGGTTATTATAATTAATTAATAGTATACAAAAGTACTACTGATTGTTTCTTCATTCATTAAATAAAAGTATTCGTTTAATACAAATATATATATATATATATATATATATATATATATATATATATATATATATATATATTTTACAATTGTAACTGTCATTGACCAAAGTGCATAATATGACACTGAAATAAATTATTATTATTATCTATACATATAATAAAACTGCAGAGGTCGAATGTCTGTACATAGAAAAAAAATGCTAAAAACCGAGTCAAGGGGGTTTAAGAGAAATAGAACAAATGCAGTTTTTTTTTTCAATTTTTTTGTTTTTCTGTCTGTTTGTCTTTTTGTACGGGCTAATCTCCAAAATTGTTGGACCGATTTAAATGAAATTTTGCATGGTGGTACCTTATATCCCCGGTCAACATTTCAAATACTTTTTATCCAGGAAAATTAAAGAGTTCCCGAGGGATAGTTAAAAAACTATAGCAACTTATACAAAAACTACTACTACTACTAAAAACAATGATTTTAATAAAACTTTACAATAATATATTATATCATACATCAGAATAACAAATAGGCTACTTTTTATCCCGGAAAAATATACGGTTGCCGTGGGATAGATTTGTTTCTGTTTGTCTAGAGACGAACCCGAGCGAAGCGAGGGTGAGTGGCTAGTCTTTAATATGTCAATATAATGTATTATTAAAAAGTTTTTACAAAACATTTATTTATAAGTTTATAATCCTTACAAATATTATAAATAAAAAAAAAGTAGGTATTTGTGGGGTTTTCTTTTTTTCAACCAGCAACAAAGCTCTCCTGGCTATACATCCAACATGGTGGTGTGGTCATGGGTCTGCCTTCCTAATTATTTTTTTCCACTTCACTATATCGGAGACTTCGTTTGTGGAAAGCCTGCATATCGTCATGTCCTTTGACACTACATCTTTCCATCTTGTTTTGAGTCTATTTCTGTCATGACTGTTCTGACCATACCATCGCTGCCTACTTTCCTGCATCTGGTCAGCGATTTTATCGACTCTGGTGCGTTTCACATCCATCATAATATCTTCATTTTGGAACTTAATTGGTATGGACGTGCTTTTACCAGCCACAAAGCAAAAAAAGAATATGATTTCTTGGTTCGAGAGATAAACTATCTATCTCTAAATTAGTCTAGGGGACGAATATTAATATCAATACAAACTTAGATAACAGGATATTATTAGTAGGATAATATTATAATATCCTAGTGACTATAGTGATGCCCAAGGGACAATAGTATAAAGCCAAAAATTACTAGGGACGAATCACTAAAGTTTTCTGTAGATATCTATACTAATATTATAAAGCTGAAGAGTTTGTTTGTTTATTTGTTTGTTTGTTTGTTTGGTTGAACGCGCTAATCTCAGGAACAACTGATCCGATTTGAAAAATACTTTTTACATTAGATAGCTTGTAAGATATAAAACGATAATCGTGACAAGTACCAAAAGAAGTCGTCGGAGAAGGTCTATATGAGCGGGCATATGTGCGCGATTTCTGCAATTTTCGCCCTTGCCAAATTTCATCGAAAATTGTCAAGGGATTTGAGTGTAAAAACGTGACAGCTAATCTATTACTTTCACAATAATATTAGCATTTTTAATGCTAGCAATCGTCTAGATTTTTTAGAAAACTACATTGAATTATACCACATACGCAAAAGAATTGGAAAGTAACATTTCTACATCACTTAATATTCTATACAAGCTATACTTGAGAAAGATAGGATCGATTTCAATAGGATTATTTACTGTTTACAAGTAATAGACGGAATTAACAACATGTCTGACCGACTTCGAAAAAGTAGAGATACTCAAATCGTGTAGAAGTATTCAAATTGTTCATATGTTACGCAATATTTACGCTAATTGTTCTTTTTTAATGAATTAATGTTAAAAAAATGTACACACTTAATGGAGGAACAATTAATTTTATTGACCCAATAAGGCAGTTGAACTTGACGTTCTACGTTCTTGACGTTCACATGTAAAGTACAGTATACACTGTAGACTGTAGAGCGTCAACTATATATCTCAACTATATAACTATATATCTTGTTTAGTTTATATATATATATATATATATATATATATATCAGGCACCAAATTTATAACATAACTAAGACTACAATAAATATATTACCTGAGTATTTGTTTGCAATCTCTTTAGATGGTCTTGTTTTTTTTAATGGAAGCAAAAGGTAAAAGATTTGCGTTATTAGTTTAAGCAATAAGTTATGGTTGTATATAAAGATACGTCTAAATTTGAAATTTAACAGCTGCCAATATTCGCATTCTTTCACCGTAATTTATTCCTAATTAGGCCTAGTAGTAACAATTTTAGTTAATTTCATACTCGGACCGCACAGGACGCAAAAAAATCCCAAAACACGTGCAAGAAATTTATAAAATCAACATCTGCGAAATCGTTATTTTTTATCGGAATTTCTTCTCTATGGTGTAAAAAAGTGGAAGATCGGATGGTTTTTTTTTTCGATTGCATATCGGATAGATTCGATGCAACTTTGCTACGTTTTACGTTGGCAGCGTTTGCGTTCACGGGGTGATGTCTTACAGAATACAGTCTGTCTGCTATCACTATTTACTTCACTTCTAAATGTTTACTGATTTGATTATTTTAAATTCAAGTTAAGGTCTTCTAATTTTCTATAAGCAACAATGAGAGAGTTAAAAAGAAATAAAATTTATTTTAAAGGTTCATATAATATGTAATAAACTATGATATATTCATGAGTATAAACAAAATATATATTATTTGTTTTCAAATGTTAAAACCATACCACAGTATTAGAGCGACCTGTATATTCTCAATGTATAGTTGATATGTCAGGTAAGGCAAAACGTTTTTTCTTAATAAAATGATTCCTCAAAAGCCTTAATTATCTGGCACGAGATCGCATCGTTTTTTATCAATCCTGGCCCTTCCACGCCATTTGGCAGAATCGTGATATTTTAAAATAATACCCTCCAATAAATTAGAAATATAATACAGTGAATAACGTGCAATATTACTTTATTGGTAATTTAACGTCCGAAACTATTGGAAGATATGAAAAACGGGTTTTGTAAAAAGCAAATACTTGATTAAAGTAATTAAATGAAATTAGTTTTTGAAAATGTATTGGTTTATATTTTGAGGTTATTTTTTTATCTGTATATATTATCTAAAGAAGACATCTGCAGAAAGCCGAAAAATTATCTTTCCAATAATGGTTACAAACTATTTAATTTATAATTAGGTAAATGCCTATAGCTTACGCCTCTAAAATATCAATTTTTAGATATTACACAAGTAAACAATACGGGCGGACCCGCGGGCAAAAGCAAGTCAATTTAGCTTATGGACTTCTTATGGAGAGCATATAAGCTTTTAACTATGCCTAAACTCATACTCCTAGTCCTTCGTAGGTGCAATATGCTTAAATAGGGGTACAAAGTTTTCTCTTCACGTATTTATAAACTACTGTTCGCTAACTGAAAAATTTGAAGAAAATATATATGAATATAATTTATCTTTTTACTAAAAAAACTGTTTACAAAAAAAATATATTTCTCGTCAATAATAATTACTACTAAACAAATAAATTATTTAAAAAAAAAAAACAAGCTTAATTTAGATCCTGGATATCACGTAACACAAGAGTGCTTGTCAAGACTATTCAAACGAGTCCAAATGCGACGGTTTTTTCTTGTTTACTTCAGGAGTTCCTATGGCCACCTTCCGACGCCATCTTGAGACCCTGGCTGTCATGTAGCACATGAGTGCTTGTCAAGACTATTCAAACGAGTTGAAATTCGATGAATTTATCTTGTTTAGTTTAGGAGTTCCTATGGCCACCTTCCGACTCTATCTTGAGACCAGCTTCATGGTGCCATATTATTGCATTGTCACCGTAGTTACGTAAGTAAACCAAATTTCAACCTAATCTAAAGACAGGAAGTGGTTCTAATTTAATTTAACTCGCAAGATTTGTCCCATACTGACATACTAACAGGACAAGTTAAATAAAAGCTTGTAATAAATCGGTTGACAAACAGAGGAGAAAAATGTACTGAGCAGTTTTGTCTTTGTCTATTTATATTATATAGATAATATGAGTGTAGAACACTATATCTAGCTATTGCTGTCAGCTGTTTCCTGAAAAGTATACAAAATAATGAACTTTGAATGTCAACAAATAAATAAAGTTTATTTGTCACGAAAAAATATCAGATAAACTTATATTAAGTACATCTACCGGTCTAGGTTTTTTATCTACGTAATAATAAATTAAAAAAATAAAAAGTAATTTATTATTATATTTACTAATGAGAATTTTAATGGTAAGAAGATTCAGTCTCGCTTTATGAGTATTTTGGTACAAAATTAAATAAACACCAAGGAACGTGGACGTTTCTAGTTTTTTTATTTATTTCATATTATAAACTAATTAATTATAATTGTATACAAGCGACTAACCCTAGGTAGGTACGCACATTTTGTTCACAATTTTATAGATTTTAGTTTTTTGCGCGGAACTCTAATTCTTTTTCTAAATTAAAAGTAGTCTAAGTTACTCCTTAAAACATCAGCATATGTCAGTGAAAGACCTGTCAAAATCTGTCCAACCGTTTCGTAGATAAACCGGAACAAACAGACAGACAAATAAATATTTTAAAAATTGATTTTTTTCTTGTAAGTACTGTATATACATTCAGACAGTCACTTCAATCTTATTTATTTGTATACATGAGTTAAGAGTTTGATGATACTTTTGTATTAAGTCGGATAAAATCGTCCCATCTAAGACTTTCCTAATATTATAATGCGAATACCATTCGGTCACTAATTTAGATATAAATCTTGAACATTTTATTCCATATAAAAATATAAAAACTCGTCAGAAAAATTGTCAAATTTTTAAATTTATACACCTTAATAAATCGCTAATAAAATTTTGTATAATATGTGAAACTAGTCGCAAAGATATTATTGTAACGTTTTATTTTATATTGTTTTTTCTGGATCTTATTATTATTAAAGTATACCTACATATTATGTAGGATGACACTAATAAAACTTTGAAATATTCCTTGCATATATTCTTATATTCAGTACTTTGGTAACATCAACTTAATTCCTTTAAAATCGTCAGTAGGTCTCTCTGTGTGGAACTGGCTCGGAAAGCAGTTCTGCTGAGAAGAGCTGGCGAAAAACTCAACAGTTACTCTTCTAAATAATAAGTTACGTAATTTATAATAATAATTTACAGTATTACAAACAATCATGACTAGTCACTACAACTTGGTACCGATATCTCTGCTCAAAAGCGCGGGAAAACAAAAGGATATCCGTTTTTTTTATATATTCCTATTGGCTAAGGTCACATAAATAAATACTTTATACATAAATAATTACAAATTAATAAAATATATTATTTTCATTATAACGCTCATATATAAAAATGCAACCTTACACAAACACATACAAATAAAAAGGATTTATGTGGTCGAATATCGGCTAACTGTCAGTCATAAACGTATGTTATTATAATTATTTCATTTACTTAACTGTTCAAATATATGTTTCTCATAAATATATATTTTGTCTCTTTTTTTTTATTTATTTATTAGATTCACCAGTGGTAATTACAATATTACAAGTTATTATTATATTCGAGTACTATAGTTTAATAGCTATTTATTTTCCCTCATTAACAGCACTATTCGTACTCGTATATGATTTCTTCTACATTTTTTGACACTATCTACTTGCTTCGCTCATTCATCCTATACCTAATAATTTATTATCTGTATGGTCATATTTATTAACCTTAGATTAAAGAATAGGTTAGTGATATCCTTAAAAAAATGTCAAAGTAGCGAAATTTTGCTGTTTTTAATACTTTCCTGATTCTCATCGCTGTTTTTTTTTTTCTTCTTCGTGTCACTCTTGACAGAGCGGTCGTGGTCATCACGTAGCATTTTCTGTAGGAGCAGATGTGATGCTCCTCACGATTGATCGCCACTTCTCCCTGTCGGCCGACATTCTGGTGCACTCATGCAAGGGACCACCCACAGCTAACTTAATTTGGTCGGTCCATCGCATGCGTGATCGTCCTCGTCCTCTGGTGCCCTCCACCTTGCCCTGTACGACGAAACGCTCAATGGAGTCACTTTCACGCCGGGAGACGTGTCCAAAGAACTTTAGGATGCGAGCCTCTACTACCGCCGAAAGGCGTTGTTTAATGTCGAGTTCTTGGAGTATAGAGACATTGGTGCGATATTCGGTCCACGATATCCTAAGCATTCGCCTCCAGCACCACATCTCCAGAGCATCAACTTTTTTCTTCTAGACTTGTCGCAAAGTCCACGTCTCTGCAGCGTATAAAAATATGGGAAAAACAAGTGTGCGAACGAGCCGGATCTTAGTGGTCTTCGTTACGTTTCGGTTTTTCCATACTTTTTTCAGCCTGTCCATCGCAGTTCTGGTTGCTGCCATGCGTCGTTTCACTTCTTCTATGCAGCCGCCATCGTTCGAGATTAAAGCTCCAAGATATATGTAGGATTGGACAACCTCACAGTTCGCGATCTGAGTGACTTCGGGCGAGTTATTGTTAGCTCGGTCTACAATCATCATCTTAGTTTTACTGCGGTTAATCTTTAATCCAAATTCTATACTCACACGTTCCATTTTGAGAAATAGTTGTTCTAAATTTCGAGCACTAGTCGCGAACAAGGTCGTATCGTCAGCGTAGCGCAAGTTGGATATCTTGTAGCCACCAATAATTACGCCGTCTGCCCAGTCTTCAAGTGTAATGCGCATTATGAGTTCGGTGTAAGCATTGAATAAAAGCGGTGATATTATGCATCCTTGGCGAACACCTGCGCTGGGATGGAAGTTTTTAGATAAAGTGTCATCAGCCCGCACAGATGCTGTTCCATCTTCGTAAAGTCGCCTGAGAAGATGAACTAAGTGTTGGGGTGTACCCATGTCCAGCAAAACATTCCATAGCTTAGGCCATTTCACAGAGTCAAAAGCTTTTGAGAAATCGACAAAGCAAATGTAAGTCGGCTTGTTAAATTCCCTTGCCTTCTCTATGATCTGGCGAACAATAAGGATCTGCTCACGTGTACCCTTTCCCTTAACAAAACCCGCTTGTTCAGGAGCTATCTCTTTGGACAGGAAGGTCTTTAGTCGCTCATTAAGAATATGTAACAAGACTTTGCTAGCGTGAGATATAAGTGCAATAAGGCGGTAGTTGCTACATTTCTTGGTTGAACCCTTTTTATGTAAAGGAATGAAAACCGTATGAGTCCACTCTGTTGGCCATGTTCCCGTATGCCATATCTTGTTACAGATTGTGTGAAAGATATTAACACCTATATCATCTAAGGCTTTAAGTGTCTCAATCGGGATTGCATCTCTGCCAGTGGCCTTTCCATTTTTAAGATGCATGATGGCAGCTCTGACTTCAGATTTCAGTATGTCTGGCTCTAGGTTTTCAAACTTGGGTTCTGTACTAGAGAAATTTTTCGACTGACTGTCCTGGAACAGAGACTGGCAGTAACTTTTCCAAACCTCAGTTATTTGGTCTAGCTCAGTAACTAATGTGCCATCACTGTTTTCAATGGCCCAGGTCTTGGATGTGAGTGATTTGGTGATGGACCTAATTTTTTGATGAAGATCCCTGGACTCATGTCTGTTAGCGTGAGCATCGATTTCCTCACATATTCTACATAGATAGGCATTGTAGTCCCGCCTACATCCTGCTTGAATTTGTGCTGAGATTTTATTCACGTCACTACCTCCCGCCCCTGATGCTTTCAATGCGCGTCTCCGTTCGACTAGACCTAGCGTTTCATTGGTCATCCAGTGTTGTTGCTTGTGTGTTACACTTGGTGGTTCAGAAGCCGCAACAGACTCTGTAATTAGATTTCGGGTTCGTTCCCACAGCTCCTCAGGCGTTTTCTCGTTGAGGTTAGCTTCGCCCCATTCTAGCCAGATCTGTTTGGCAGCGATGTAAAACTTTGAGCTATCTTTTACTTCGATTCTTCTCTGTTTTCCAAGACTTCGAGCCGCTCTTAGTTTTATCTTAAACTTCGATATTAGTAATTGGTGGTCTGATCCGCAGTCTGCTCGGGCAGCGTATGAGCATTCCTAATAGATGTTTTCCATCGCGATCTAATCAAGATGTAATCTATTTGATTCCGATGTTTACCATTTGGCGATGTCCAAGTGTATAACCTGCGTGGGTGGTGTTGAAATAGGCTATTTACTATCACCAGATCATTTTCAGTTGCAAACTTATGAGAAGCTCACCTCTTTCGTTTCGTGCCCCAAGACCAAACCTGCCAACACAGTGACTAAACTGGTAAGAATTTTCTCCAATTTTTGCATTAAAGTCACCCAGTACTAACAAAATTTCTCTATTGGGGACTTTTGTGATGGTGCTCTCAAGTTCAGAATAGAATTTCTCTATGACCTCATCACTGGCAGTGCTGGTCGGAGCGTATATTTGCACGATGGTCAAGTTCACTGGTGATGCTTTTAGCTTGACACTGATGATCCGGTCGTTTACTGCTTCAAAACCAATCACACAGTTCCTCTGGTGTGCGGGTATCAAGAGAGCAACTCCATTTTGGCTACTGTTATCATTTCCAGAGAAGTAAACGGCATGGGATTCAGTGAGAAAGTAACCATTACCTTTCCAGTGAGTTTCACTGAGTCCACAGATGTTAAGGCCACATCTAGTGATCTCCGTTTCCAAGATGTCAAGCTTGCCGGGCCCAAGTAAGCCGCGCACATTCCATGTCCCTATCGTTTGGATTTGGCGTAACTTAACAGATATTCCAGTAGCTGAATTTCCACTGGGAGCCTGGTCTCCTACTCCCCCGTGGCCGGTAGCACATTTCCCACCGCTTGCCCCGGAAGCAAAACGGCGCCGGTTGCTAGACGGATTGCATGGCGTTCGTGATCTCTCTGATTGTACTTCCATGATGACTTTCTTGGGAAGATTAGTTGCAGTGGTTTCCCGTTGCCTTCTGCACCAGTCCTTTTAAAGGCTGCCCTGCCAGGCGTAAGTGGTTATCCCGCCACGGATCGGTCGTCAGAGCCTCGTTCGTTATCTAGCAGGGGGTACCGCGTGCAGGTGAGGTTAAAAAAATAATAGTTTATATTTTTTTACTCTATATATTTGTAATATAGCGTTGTATGTAGACAATTTGTGAACAATTGGTTTTATTGATAAATAATTGTATATATTATAAGTTTATATTTATAAAATACATTAATAATATTATTTATACGGAGATTATTTCTACCCATGGGAACTCATCTGATCCATCAACGTTGTGTTTGTAGACAAAGTTTCGGAAAGTACTCAAACACAATTATTATCAGTTGAATTCATTTTTAGTTCTATGACATTCCGTCTATCTTATTCTTTTAGTCTGAGATAATAACAACCTAGTTCTAAGAAAAAAAGTAGTATGATTTTTACATAAAATAAAAGTGCTAATTTATCTGTATATATAATAAAATTCTAACCAAACCGAATCTGTAAAATATTATTGAAATAGCCAGGCCAAATCTGCAGTTTTTAGAATTTATATCTGTAGTCTGTCTGTGACCGCATCAAGGGAAAACCATTAGACGGATTTTCATGTGGCATACCCGGATATTCAGCTATCATCAGATAGCTGAATATCCGGGTCAACATATATGATAGTTTTTACTGCGAGAAAAAATCAATAATATGTCAATTGCTCGTCTACTATCGTCTACTATCATCTATACATATAATAAAATTGTAACCAAGCTGAATCTGTACATTAAATATTTTTTGGAAAATCTTATTGAAATAGACATTATTATCGATACAGAGGCCGAATCTATAGTTTTTAGATTTTTTGTCTGTCTGTTTGTCTGTCTGTCTGTCTGTTACTCCATCACGAAAAAACCACTGGAAAGATTTTGATGAAATTTGGTATGATGATAACTGGTTATCCGGGTCAACATATAGGATACGTTTTACTGCGGGAAAATATTTCATCTCTGAGCTGAACGTTAAAACGTAACTAGGGACGAACCCGAGCGGAGCAAGGGTAAGACGCTAGTTATGCATAAAAAACAGCTCCGATGATCCGCTACAATGTGAAAGAAGAACAAACAAACAAACACATATTTGCCTTTATACATAATTTTGTTCAAATAATTTTTAATGAATGACAACTTTTGATGTTTATTTATTTATATCGCATATGGATATTAAAAATTGTACAGCGACATCTATCGTCACACTAATGTACTTATACGTTTCTACTAAGTCGTATGTACTATTAATAAATTAGTCACAGTAGTTCTTCTAGATCTCGCTAGATGTCGCAATTAGAAACCACTTATTTTCTACTTCAATTAAAATTTAATTTTAAAAGGATAATAATTTTAAAACTATCTGTTATAATTAATTAAATAACAAAGAAAAGATGTAAGTTTATAGATGCTCAATATTTACCAATATAATTTTATTTAACAAAATTTTATAAAGGGTAAGAAGTAAAACAAGCTATTATAATATGTTTAAACGTATATTCAATAAAAAATAAATAAATATGGGTGGTTCCACAAAAATCGGGCAACTTTTGGAAGTAATTTGTCTTAATCATATTTAAGATGCTGTTAGATTTTCAAGTAGTGTATACGATAGGTTTTTAATTGATTGTATACTATCTAAAAGGGCCAGTCACTTTAATATTTAGTTTATTCCATAACATAATTTAATAAAATAAAATAATAATTATCATCATATTTAAGAATTAGTCAATATATTTAGTGGTCTTATTAATACTACAATATAATAAACGTCAGTCCCAAACTATCCCGTTAGTCCCTAGACCCATTAAAACCTAGGGCCTGATGGTTCAGGGACTGACGATTCCGAGCAAAATTAAACACAAAATGTTGTTTGACTATATACTAAGTTATTTAATACGATGTACAGAACGAGGCTGACAAATCACTTATAAATGTTAATTATTTAATAACAATTTCCTATTATTAAACAATAAAATTCCTTATCTAGGGACTGACAAAGTGACTGGATCAACACGTATTTCTGCAACAACTGCCGCGTTTGCACTGATTTACAAAATGGCCGCTGCAAAGCGAGTGCAGTGTATGGATAACTTCATGTCTTACTTTAAAATGAACTAGTTAGCATTCACTGTACATTCAAATTATGCCGCAAAATTTAAAATCCGTTAATAGCTAGGGCCTGATGATTAAAGTTGTGGACACTAATTTCGCTTTAGGAAACACATTGACTGTTTGTTCAAACTGCAAAAGATTGATAGAATTAGGAGTAAGTACTTTTATCATTAAAAAAATGTTAATCAATGTAAATATAAACTTAATGTTTTTTAGAAATATGGATGCCCAAACACAAAATTTCGGAGGGCGGACATGCCTAGGGACTGATGTTAGGGGTCAATAAAAAGAATTTCTGAAGTATATTATATTATTATTAAAAATAAAAATTGGGTCATGAATAATACACATTGTGAACTGCTATTTAGCAAATTTGGAATTAATAATTATTAATTATATCAAATGAAATATGCTGCGGACATAGAGTTGCCCTATTTTTGTGGAATCACCCATATATATATATATATATATATATATATATATATATATATATATAGAGTAACAAAGTAAATACACGTTAAGTAAAAAAGTAAAGTTAAAGCATTTAAGTGACTAGACAAAATTAATTTCTACAATACATAATAACTTAGTGAGATGTATATAATATGATTTAATATACATTAAGAAAAAATAGACATACATAACTTAAAAAAAAATCAGATTAAGATATAAATAAAAGTTTATATAAACAATTCCAATAGTTTAAGCTATGATTAGATCCTGGTGGTGACAGAGTATCTGGAAAATAACCGCAAAGTTTACTCGTACTACTTAATAGTAACACCAATTCTTCCCTCTTGAATTCGTTCTTTTGCTTAAAATTATTGAGCAATTAAGACACTAAGGAGTGAAAATTCAGGCACTTATATTATATACCTACTTAGTCACTAAGTAGAGAATAATACATATAACATAAAAAATAATACATAAAATGTACACACAAAGACGTCGAGTTGCGGAAACCTGCATGAACATACCATACCAATATATATATATTATTAAGGGATAACCAACAAAAGATACATTAATACAGTATGATACTTCTTCTTCTGCCTGGCATTATTAATACTGACTATTGCCAGGGTCTGCCTTCCTACTTAGCCTCCCCCACTTTGCACGGTCTTTAGTATCATTCTGTGTTAGTCCATTGGCTCTTATGATACTTATATGCTAACAATTAGATAAATGTTCTTTTAATTATAGGTTATCACAACATGCAATACCACGTGAGTAACATTAGTGTATTTTAAAATAACTTAATAACAAAGTACAAGTTTAATTTAAAAAAAATAGTAAGTTAATAGATAAAATTGAAATTAAACAATAAAATCAAATAATTTATGTGTATGATATTATTATCATGTCAAAATTATAAAATTAAAAAATATCTCAATTGAAAAGTAATAAATTACATAATCAGGTATATAATAATATATAATAAAATTTAAATAACAAATACAATAAAAATAAAATAATTTATCATAATTTATTGTAGTACCTAATAATTTAAAAATTTAAAAGTGTCTTATAGTTAGCAATAAGCGGAAGGGTTACAATTGTAGGAGGACACTAATAAAACTTTACGGTACTTGTTGCATATATTCATATATTCAGTACTTTTATAATCGTCAGTACGTCTGTCCGTATGGAAGCTACCACCGGCTCGGAAAGCAGTTCTGCTGAGAAGAGCCGGCAAGAAACTCAACAGTTACTCTTTTAAAATAATGAGTTACATAATTTATAACAATAATTTTTAGTATTACAAACATTCCATGACTAGTCACTACAGGGTGGTACCGACATCTCCCCGCAAAAGCGCGAGAAAACAAATTAATATCCGCGCCCTTTTTTTTATTCTTTAAAATTCATTCCTATTGGCCAAGGTCACATAACTAAATGCCTTAAACATAAATCATTACAAATTAATCAAATATAATATTATTTTCCATTAAAACGTTCATAGGTATATATAAATGCAACCTTACACAATTCTGATAGATATTCGAGAACTTTGCGCTTAAATTGAGATAATTACGTCTTACACTAAGTCACAAATAGTGGCTTACATACAATTATTAAATTTTTAACCGATGAAGTCACTAAACAATGATTTAATCATTTAATCTTTGAAGATTTATTTATTGAAGATAATTCTGCGACTTGATAATAGAAATTAAGCGAATCGCCCAATGGATTTTTGAACGCAGTCAGTGTACGACGCTAGTATCACGACTCACGTTCAATAATCTCAACAATTTAATACTTACATAGAATAATCCATAAAATAGATAAAACTCAACATTTTCCTACTTCAATATTTGAAGTGCGCATGCATGCTCGATTATCTGCAAACTATTACTGAAACGTTCGTCATCGATGAGAAGTAGATTTTCAGCTACAATACTTTTAATAAAAACACAGACATCTTTATTTAAACTATGAAAAATAAAAAAATATGAAATTCTGTGGGATAAATTTATATAAATTATTGCCAGGTCCGGATTATGTATTGTTTTTTTTTTTTAATCTTGTTAGGAGGTGACTTTTTTATTTTACAGGTAAAAAATCGAAGAACCTTATCATCACATACATTTTGTTTTCTTCTTTTTTATATTGGTTAGGCCTGATATACATATTATATAAAAATAGAAAGCAAAAGTGATGATGATGAAAATATGATGATGAATATTCGCTAAATAATCAAAAAATAAATAGTTTTATGATTTTTTTCAAATAGGATATTTCACTATAAATTTTATTCTACGATGGCACTACAAGTGTACATTATAGGTACATTATTAAAATTGAAAAATGAACGAAAAAATAAAAAAAATGTGCCAAAAAATCCTACCTAATCTTAACTTTAAAATTATTTTAAATGAATAAACATTGTCAATCAGAATAGAATACGTTTATATCATATTATTATAAATTTACTAAAAAATATATTTACTTAAACATCTTGACGTTAGTAGCGCCATCTACGCTGCTTTTGGAGTAAAACTTTTTATAATAAAACTTTTTATAAAATAACAGGTACTTCTTTGAGTTAAATGTATGAAGGACCTTTTAAATAAAAATATTACATGGAATTATGTAACTTTAATTTATCTCATTAAATAACCTATAAACAAAAATTAAAAGTACTTAATTTATAAAGGATTTTTTCTATAAAAATTTCATCTAAACTTGCCAAACGAATATTGTCAGTCATTTATGATCAGGCCAATTATTATTTAATACATAAATATATAAAATACTTAGAAATAACATTAAATAGGAGCTAAAGGCGGTCTATTCTTAAATAAGCTCTTCTAGTCAATCCATAGAGGTGAAAAAGAATGGCATCTATCGGAGCAGAAGTAAAAGGTTAATGATGAAATGACATGAAATACAAATAAGTACAAAATAAAACAATTATTAAGTGCTGTTAGTTTACAGGAATAATATTAAATCGTAAATAATGCAATCGCTAAACTCAAACCAATGTAGATGACTTCCTTTCTTTTCTAATAGATTACCATTCTAGTTCCAAGAATGAGATGACTGGACACGTATGTAGTAATATACAAAATTAAAAGGCTCATTTATGACAAAAATATATTTTAATGATGAAAATTAATAACACTTGTATAAAAGCTTATATTCAGTAAATTTCCTTCCCATTCATTTCACTTAGTATGTTAACTTACGCTTAATTTTTTTTTTAAAACACTTTAAAATCTTATTTTAATAATGTAATCAGTCTTTGTTAAAATGTTAATATCCTCGTTTCAATTATTGAAAACACATATTTTTGACTTTCAACTCGACAAAAATATTATATCATCGTACAAATCCGTGTATACAGAGTTAAACTGATCGTGCCTTTTACAAGATACATCGTTCGTTGTCACGCATATAGGATGCGTTCCATCGTAATTAATACTGTTGTACTCTATTCCTAGTCTTTTCACTTCATCTAGTAAAGACGTAAGACAAGCACATTGCCAAGGGTTTAGGTTGAAGTAAAATTTCTTTAATTTTGCCCCCGAATTTCTCAGTTCTAAGCAAAAATTGTCAATTAAATATGTAAATCTGTTGTCAGATAAGTTCAAATTCTTAACGGACGTTCCCCTAAAAGCATTCACAGGAACTGTCTCTATCATATTATGGGATAAGTCAATATTTGCTACACTTTTCATATTTAAAAATAACGTATCTGGTAAATGTGATATTCTATTTCGTCTTAAAATAATGACTTTTAACTTATTTAACGGCTTAAAGACATCACCAGATATTTTTTCTATGGCATTATCAGCTAAATCTAATACTTCCAAATGAATTAAATTAAAAAACACGGTTGAATTTTCTAAGCTACTTATATAGTTTGTTGATAGAATTAAATGTTTTAAAGTTTTAAGATTTCCGGAAGTCAGGAATTCTGGTACGTGAGTAAGAAGACATCTATCTAAATCTAAAAACTCTAACACTTGAAAAGCGTGAAGTAAATTGTTTGGCGCATCAGACATATCATTTCTCGAGAAATCCAAAAAATTAATTTGTCGAGTACGATTAAAAATATACGGATCTATAAATTTACCTTTCAATCGGTTACTTGAAAGATCTAAATGCTTTAATTTCTTAAGTGGATCAAATATACCTAATTTGAGCTCTTCAATTCTATTTTCTTTTAAGTCTAATATTTCTAAGTTAGGTTGATGATCGAATAAACCTAGTGGAAAGTCAGTGATAACGTTATAAGAAAGATTCAAGTGCGTTACCTGTCTGGCGCCGTCCAGAACACCTAATTTAAAATGTGATATATTATTTTGGGAGAGATCGATATACATAAGAGAGGATAAATTTTGAAATGCTTGTAAATCGATATCAGATATCTTGCATCCACGTAGAGTTATTTCTACAGTTTTATTGTTGTCGGAAACCAGCCCTGGCTTTAGAACGTAATCCGAGGACTCTCCAGAATTAGAGCAAACGACATTAGTTTCTCTATCATTAATTGTTCTGCCAGTCGGATTCGTCTCCACCAACAGAAACATTGCTAGTAGTAAATAGTATTTACAGCTTGATAACACTTTTGCCATCTGAAATTAAGAAAAAAAAATATTAAAAAAATCACTCAGATGACTGCGTTGTCACAATTAACAAAGAAAAAACATACTAACAATATTTAAAAGTAGACAAAAATTAAATATAATTTATATTAATATGTTTTAAAGTTAATTTAAAAAAAAACTGAATTTTTATTCAGTCGTGTTGCCGATCCTGCCAATTTAAAGGCAATGAAGTATTGATGTTATTGTGGATGCAACAAGTACTTGTTTTATTCATATCTTATCAATTTCGACATTAATAAAACACATTGTAATAACGTAACATGACTAGTTGGTTTATCTGAATTTCAAATAAATGTTCTGAATATATTCTACATCACCAAAAAAACCAGCAAAGGAAGGGTATCGATAAGGCCTCATTTCCGCCCCCGAGTAACGAAAAAAATAATGTTATTCGATTTGATCTTCGTAAAAGTTCATGAAAATAGAACCTACACTTTTAATGCATGAGAAGATGAGCTGTAGGCATGATTTTGTTATTGCATATTGTTTCACATTAATTTATTTTGTAATTTATATTAATGACAAATAAAGTTATTATCTTTTATGACATTCATTTCCTTTTACCAAGTCATATTTTATATAAAACGTACATTTATGCCTAATTTTGAGTACCTACCTACTCAATGAGCTACTTGTACGCGTACTACAAACCACTACAGAATTGTTCAGCGCCATCTATTATAAAAAATATAATAATAAATAAAGAAATGGACATACGAATCGAGTCTCTCTTATTAGAATTTTGTTAAACAGATAGGCTTAAAATCATAAATAAAATAATACAATCATGGAATGAATTAAAAAACCATATTACATTATTGTAAACCACTAGAAGTATATAGGCTTTTGAAAATTATGAACTATTATGTAAAACCCTAATTAATTAAAACTGTTTTCGGACCGCGGTCTCACCCGTATTTGTTCTTAGAGTTTTGACGTAATTTTAAAGTTGAACTATTATTCTACTAGAACGCAGTAGGTACTGACATAAAAAGTGTATATGCTCCAGGACTATCTGTGTAATTCGTTTCACGGAAATCAATTCACATCTGTCACAAACATTCAAACATCATCACAAACTTTAATATATGTAATATCAATATAAATTAAAAAAATATCATTCACATCACAACACATACCACGTTATTAGTAAGCGGGTGTTCGCTGTCAACTACACACTTCTCACGCAAAATGCAAACTTGTATAATATTATTTTATATAGCGATTTCTCTTTGAAAAACCGCAATTAGTTTGTGGATTTCCAATATATATAAAAGATACCTACGTCTTAAAATTTACAACATTATGATGCAACAAAGGAAAAAACCGCTTGGAACATTTTCAAAATTTATTTTGTTTCAAAACTTTGCACAATCACTACATTAAATTAACGCTTACATCTATCTACTAGATTTTTTGAATTAGTACAACCGTTTTTCAGATCAACGCCATCTATCGTCTATCAAGGAAACAAAAAAAATCAAGAATAGGCCGAATTATCGCTGATTACTTTTTTTATATCGAATGGATCCTAGTATCTATCCTAGTATCTAGTATTATTATTTCTTTTATTTTAGTATTTTTCATACACTAATGTAGTACTAATACTAATGTAGTTTTTACTAAATGCATATGGATGTATACGCGATACATATACCAAAACAACATTTTTTACAATTCTTGTCTGTCTACCTGTTTGTTCCGGCTAATCTCTGAAATGGCTGGACCGATTTTGACGGGACTTTCACTGGCAGATAGCTGATGTAATAAGGAGTAATTTAGGCTACTTATATTTTAGAAAAAAAATAGGGTCCCACGAAAAAAAATTAAAACCAAATTAATTAATTAATTTTGTTTTGAGAAGCAACCTAGGGACGAACCCGAGCGAAACGAGGGTGAGTCGCTAGTTAGTAGAATATAATTTTGTTTTAAAAGCTGTAAGTGGAGCAGAATGTCAAATGAGTCATCATTCTCATCCGGAGTTCTGCCGCAACTACGGTGTGGTTCTTACTAATTAGTAATTACTAATTACTGAACTGGTTCAACTGCATAAGTACTAACAATTAAATAGAATATTATAATAAAATATGTTTTTAGTTATCTCTATCTTATAATTAACAAATCTCCATTAAAAGTATAAATATTTAAAACGTCAACTCAGTGGCGCACTGGTTGTTTTAAATAATTTGAGGTTTAAAAATCTAAATAAGTTATAGTGTTGTACCACCGACTTTCGTCACTTAGGGTGCGTCCCTATATGCCTTTTGTATATTTTATAATATTACATACAGGCAGCGCCTTCTTTTGGCAAATTTTATTACTAACATTAGCCTATGTGTTATGCCAGGTCATAATCTATCCATGTACTAATGTTCATCCTAATCTGTTCAGCCGTTTCAGGGTGAAGAAGAACATACAAACATACACGAACAAAATTTCGCATTTATGTGTATATAGAATTGTTACATGAGAAGTTGTTATATGAGAAAATTGTACCTATGTACTTTATACTTGGGCGAAGTCATGGTGAATCACTAGTATAATATGTTAATTATATATTTATTACATTCCCAATAAACTATAAAACAAATTTCGATGAGTCCTTGAAAATCTTTAAAGCCAGTAGAAACGGAAATACTTTCAAGGACGCGATAACGTAAAATAAAATCAAATACAATACCATAAGTGCTAACAATATTTCATTTCACAGTATTTAAACTATACAGTGTGTCTTAACTTTACATTCGTTACTAAAAAGATATAAGGGACACTTATTTGTAACATTTCATATAATACGTCTTATTGAGAGTTAAAATTATCAAATTCATACTACGTTAGTAGCTTGGTTACCAGTTTTCTAAAAATAACCTACAATAAACACGCTATCAATATTTGGATGAATTGTCAAAAAGTAATAAGTATTACTTACATTTATCCAAGAATCACAACTAGTACTCTACAGTCTACACACAATATTATATATTTTCTGAATTTAACTCAACGTTATTAATACATTTTCCTTATTGAAACAACCGGTTCGAGTGAGTTCCAAGTGACTCATGCGCTACTCACGTCGGTTGAATGATGATTTTTTTATCTACATTTAGAAAAATGTAACGTATTTTAAAATCAAAAGTGCAAAAGAAGTTTTTTTTCTACAAATCAGATTATTTTGTTCACGTATTGAGATTACTATTCGACACCAAGTTTTTTTTTTTTCATTTTTAGGGTATTTTTTTATTTCGAAAAAATAAGGGTTCCGCGGGATAGAACATACTATGCGTGTTATTGTGCTAAACAAAATTTCCAAAAAAAAAAGAGTGACTCGTCAACAGTCCGTTTTTTTTTTTATCCTGGAAAACATAAATTATCTGCGAAATACTTAGCGGATAAAAACTATTTTGATATTTCGTAATTCTTATACAGTGGTTTTCTATATACCTAATATAATAGCATGATTTAAATTGACTATAATAGCGTCAATTCAGCTTTATTCAGCATATTTTTTATCTCAATAAAAAAAAACTCACGGAATATAAATGAATAATTAATATTAGTTATTATGCGGAAAATACTCTATAGATTTAAATATGTGTATAACCAACTTTTGACAAAAATTGTGTAATTTTCTCACTGAATAGCAGAAACAAGTATTAATTGTAATTCCAAATTAAACTAATCCTGGGAAAACAAAGGATCCCGTGGAAAGGCAGATATAAAAGGAGATGGATACTATAGGATACAAATAGATATAAAAAAGTATAAATGACATGTAACATAATTGGTCGTGAAACTGAAAGAGTCACAGATCGCAGCTTCGATTTTAAGTTGATCATCAACGATAATTTTATTACTTCAGATCAAGAAGTTGCATCTGCGTTTGTAAATTTTTTCACTGACATTCCAATTTCAAAAACACAATCACTCAATTCATCTCCAGCCATTGCCGAGTCTTCACTAAAGAAAGACGTTAAAGAATGTAATATAGGTAGTATTTAAATTTAAAGTTGTATAGTGTATACTTACCCCAAAGATATAATCGCAATCTTCAAAAGTTTGGATACATCATAGTAGCATCATAGGAGCCCAATAGCGAATTAGCGCGGCAAATTAACATGAAGGAGGATACCTTGCACTCTGTTGAGTTCCTCCACCATAATGTATAAATCCTCTGTATAGGATCGCTTGTACTTGTACTACTTGCATAAGTAAGTAATTGAAGTATGTTCGCGTTTCTATTTATCGAGTTACATAAAAGTTCTTACAGAATAGCACTAGCCATAATAGATGATGCGCAAGTCGTATCAGATTTTCCTTCTTTTTTTAGTCATTACAGTCTTCACAGATTGGTCGTGGATACCATTTAGGGGCTGTAACCCACTCGACTATTCGCCTCATCTCTAATCCTTCTCGCACATTCCTGCACTGGGACGTCTACTGCCGTTCTGACTTGGTCTATCCACCTCATTGGCGATCTGCCACGCGCTCTAGTGCCTTCTACTCTTTCTTGCACCACTAAGTGTTCGACGGCCATATTATTGTGTCTAGATACGTGACCAAAGTAGGTTGAGATTCGAGCCTGAACTCAAGTCAAATCAAAATATATTTTATTCAAATAGACTTTTACAAGAACTTTTGAATCGTCAACTTTACATTTTAAATTTAAATTAAATTACATATCAGTGTAGTCAGTCCGCGAGGAATCTACCACCGGCTCGAAAAGCAGTTCTGCTGAGAATAGCCGGCGAGAAACTCAACTGTACCTCTTTTAAAATAATAATGTAGAGGAAAGACGCTGTTTATTGCCGAGTGCTTTGAGGATTGAGATGTTAGTAATACCACATCTCGAGTGCATCAATCCTCTTTTTTTCCTCGCATCTATCCTCTCGTCTTCAATGCGTAAAAGAATATGAAGAATTAAGTGTTTTAACTAGCCAGGTCTTAGAAGCTTTAGTTATTTTGCCGTTCCTCCATACTTTTTGCGGTTTGTCCATCGCTGATCTAGTTATCGCCATGCGTCGTTCGATCTCGTATATTCTCGTATATACAGCCTCGAATATTCGAGATTAACGCTTCCAAGTGAATATATGATTGGACCACTGAGCAGTTCGCGATCTGAGTAATTTCTGGCAAGTTGTTTATGCGATCGACAATCATTACTTTGTTCTTACTGCGGTTAATCTTAAGGCCATACACGAGACTGATATTCTCCATTTTTTGGAGAAGCGCCTCCAAATCACAAATGGCAAGCTCTAGATGCAAAAAGAGGAGTATCATCCGCGTAGCGCAAGTTTGAAATCTTCAGGCCTCCAATTGCGACTCCGTCGGTCCAGTTTTCGGGAGTGCGTCTCATTATTATTTCTGGGATATTAAAAAGTATTGGTGAAATTATACATGCCTGGCGAACGCTAGAGCTTGGGTTGAAGTTAGTTGTTCGTCTGTTCTTACTGATGCAGTACCATCCTCGTACAGACGTCGAGAAGGTGGACAAGGTGTTTTGGTGTGCCCATTTCCAATAGGGTCGTACCGGATATCTAATTCGAAATTATATTTTTTGTATGTATATTTTAAATTTGAGACTAAGCAATTCAGGGCACGCTAACTTGTATAAAAAATTATTTAATACAGTACAAATAAAATAATGTTGCAAGACCGCAGACCGCATGAGGATAATTAAAAGTACCTATCAGCAATTTTTAAATAACAAACAACTTGAGAGTCAGCGAATCAAAAGTTTTAAAATCACACTAGGTACTTTGTAAATGTAAAAGTTTCTATGTGTGTGTCTTAAAGATTTTTAAAGATTAAAGATTTTTATTAAACATAAGAAGATACATATCTATACTAATATTATAAAGCTGAAGAGATTGTTTGTTTGTTTGGTTGAACCGCTAATCTCAGGAACTACTAAACCGATTTGAAAAATTCTTATTCCATTAGATAGCCCGTTATCTGAGGAAGACTATAGGCTATACATCATCCTGGAAAAATGTACGTTTCCCGTGGGATAGATTTGTTTTTGTCTAGGGACGAACGCGAAGCGAAGCGAGGGTAAGTCGCTAGTTAAAAATAGATCGTAAGTAGCTGCATTAGTATAAACTGTGTCGCGGCTATTTACGCCCACCTCGAGACATAAGGGGAGTCATATATATGACGTGTTATCCATATACTAGGAACATCATATTTACTGGTTATTAATCTGGGCTCAAATAATAAAGTATTCAATGCTCAATACAAAATTTATTCGTGGAAATCACAGTGTTATAAACTTGAAACGGATTTAGAGCTAGCTGGTTCACAGGCTCCGATCATACTTCCATATTCAATATCCACCACTCTATGATCCACCAAGATCAAACAATTTTACTAAATCACGTATCTCCAATGAATGTCATGATAGTGTTTCGACCCCGCTCAAGACTAAATTTCTGTTCTAAATTTAACATCACTTTAAAAGCAATAAAAAGTAAACTGAATAACATAGTGACTTTTAAACAATAATAAGGTTTTATAGCAGAAAAAGGTAACTAAATCCTCCTCCGTCTTATCTATACTAATATTATAAAGCTGAAGAGTTTGTTTGTTTGTTTGGTTGAACGCGCTAATCTCAGGAATTACTAATCCGATTTGAAAAATTGCTTTTGCATTAGATATCCCGTTAATTGAAGAAGGCTATAAGCTATATATCATCCCGGAAAAGTGTACGGTTCCCGTGGGATAGCTTTGTTTTGGTCTAGGACGAAATCGAAGCGAAGCGAGGGTGAGTCGCTAGTACATATATACAAGCGCGGATCCAGGCAGGGGGATCATGTAGATCATGACCCCTCCCAAAGCCAAATACACTTTTTTAAGAAGTTTGAAGTTTGAAAAAAGAAGGATTAATAAAAAAATATTTTGTTAAGTAGGTAACTAATTCGAAACAAATTAAGTTTTTATTCGTTATTCAGTTTTTCATTAATTTAAATATGCGCTATAGGTACATATAGTCCTATCGCGATGCGCTATACAAAAATTTAAACCTAAACTTTTATGTTTTTAAAACGTTAGCAGGTATATAAGAACAAAAATCCGTAAAATCCACCCTCTGTCCAGCTACCCCCGAGAAATGGGGGATGTAAAACGTTGAAAAATAGTTTTTTTTTTTTCAATTTCCAGCTTGCTGTGACATTCTATCGAATAATATTTTTAACAAAAGTTATAGGTCTAGTAAAAATCTACAACTTTTATAGATGACGCTTTTTACATTAACTTCAAAGTTTTCGAGATATTTCCAAAAAAAAAAAGACTTTTTTTAAATTTATTCTTGGTTTTTAATTTTTAATTTCTACAATATTTTTTTGATTTTCATGAAACTAGGGGAATGTCGAAATACATATAATAACCATTTTTTGTTTTTGAATTTGAAATATTTAGCCGTTTCCGAGAAATGTATGTTTTATGGTTTCGGAAGGCTTTAAATCACTTTTTATTAAAAAAAATGGTTTAATTTTCAGATAAGGCCCATTTTTTTCATCTTGGACTCTACTTTTTGATGAAACAAATACATTGTTTGTTTATGTATGTCGTCCTGTGAAAACCCCCTTATAAATTAAAACAACTGGAGAAATCGATAATTTTTACTGTGTAAACTACTTTTTTTTTAAATCATTGAAAAAGTGTTTAATAACTGTTTCATTATATGTATATTTCAGCCTCTGACTGTCTAGCTCTGCCTAGCTGGCCTAAAGTAAATGAAAAAATAATCTATAAAAATAAAAAATAACGACTGTGTAAAAAGCGTACTAAAAAGAAGGGAATAAATTGACGATGGAGCATAGCACTATGCAGTCGGAGACATAATGTGGGAAGACTCGTAGCAAGTATAAAAAAAACATGTATCGTGACATACCTACGCAAATCCAAAATTAGTTTATGGCTATACGTATCTTAAAGCAATGCAACTAGAATTTTATGCATGTGACACTCCGACATACAGGTTTGGGTATTTCTGTTGAAAAATAATCGGAAATTGGGGTTTGAATCCAATTTTCTCGATTCTCCGTGCGATCACGTTACGACTGGACTACCGGACCATAATGACAGTATGGCATGGGTGATAAGTAAGATCTTGACTGTCTTACATTTATTATAAACATATTTTATACATATACAAAAAGCTATCAAAGGACGTACACATTTACTCCATATGTATCAGTCCACTATATGTACATTTGCACTTGAACCTCATAAAAATGAAATCGTGGGAATCAAACCCGTGACCACAGTAAAGATATAAACAGTATTTCATCTTCATACAAACGGTCGAAAATCGAGTTATACCTACGCGCCTCGCGTTCGGTAAACACTCGGTAGACAATCCTAAAAGGCTGCCAGATCGTATAATTGGATATGAAAATTATAAGACGGTTATGTTATGTAACTTTTATAATTGGATACAAAAATAAACATTTTATTTTTCCTGTAACTTCGCTAATGTCAAACAAAAAAGTATCGAGACATCATATGTTTGAAAATAAAATAATTAATTAAATTAAAAGTTAAAGTATTTTTAATTAAACTGTTTATCCGAATGCGGATTTTTTATACTATTAAATTTAACAATAAAGTTTTTCGTACGTCTTTGTCGAGGCGCAAATATTTTTCAATCTGAGATTTTTTAATTAAATTTACTAATAATATTTTTTAAATAAAAAATAAAATATTAGCAATCACAAAACTAGAAAGAAACTCAAGAGGAAGTTAAAATACTGTAGACGGGCAGCCCTCTCGCGTCGTTATGTAGAGTGCGGCTGTACTGGCGCGTAGGTAATTATTTCAAGGACAGGGCCGAGTTACAATACTGTTTATATCTTTACTGTGCCGTGACTCAGTGCTCTACGTCATGTTAAAGTTGTTGTTAAACATTTTTTTTGTGTCAATATTAAAATTTGCTTATGACGTACTACATAGTTGTAGGCCGCGGCTCTGCTAGCGTAGTTTCTTTATGAATAAGTTCTCTTATTCTAAAAGCCATTGCGTAAGGGTGCGTTTACATCAAACGAACAAAGAACTAGAGCTAGAGCAAGAGCATTCTTCCTTGTTCTTTTAGTGTAAACGAAATCTCGATTTCAGCGTTTACACCAAAAGATCAACGAGCAAAATGAGAACATAGAACTAGAATTCTTGCAATGACGTTTAGATCAGCCGAACGAATGCTCATTGCCCATTCATGTCAATTCTGTGGTTGGTAGTGTTTCATTATTTCAATTTTCACGGTGTAGTTATATACTCTTTGGTTATGTCCGACTCTGACAGCGATATTATAATTGCAAGTGCTGCATTTATTATTTTGTCTCAAACAGTCGAAAAGAAAAGAAGAAAGAGACGTTGGTGGGTGACAAATTTTATTAATAGACATTAATAGACATTTATCTTGAGACCAATCCATGATTCGATAAGTAGGTATGTACTCGTAAATATTTAAATTGCTAGAACACAAGAATGCTTTGAAGAGACCGCTACGGGGAGCGAGCGCGTTCGAACATCTAAGAACGCTCTAAGCAATTGTTCGCACGTTCTAGTGCCGTTTACATCAAGCGAGTGAGCATTCTTAGAATATTCTATAGAATGTTTGCGAACGCAGAGGGAACAACGAAAGAATGCTCTGTCTCTATTTACATTAAAAGAATTTGATAGGGTGGGGATAGAATGAGCATTCGCTCGTTTGATGTAAACGCACCCTAATATTAATTAATATCCTATAAAATATAACATTCTTTAATAAATCTATACATATAATAAAACTCTGAGTCGAATGTGTACGTTAAATATTTTTTGTAAAATCTTATTGAAATAAGTAGTCATTATTAATGATACAGAGGCCGAATCTATAGCTTTTAAAATTTTTGTCTGTTTGTCTGAGAACTCATCACGAGAAAACGAATGGACAGATTTTGATGAAATTTGGTATGATAATAGCTGGTTATCCAAGTCGACATATAGGATATATTTTACTGCGGAAAATATCTCATCTCTGAGAAATCTATACCAAACGTTGAAACGTAATTTTATAAAATTAGTATAAAATTGCGATGAAACTTAGGAAGTTGTTGTTGGCGTATCATGAAGGTTTTTGACATACCAAACAGTAAACATCATTGACGTAGAAAAGCTAGTGCAAAGGCTTTATCGGAATTCGGATAACTTAAAATTCATTATTCTAAACATTACATATACAACTAATAAGTAATTTAAATTACATAATATGTGTTTTTTCTGTAATATATGTAAGTGTAATGTGTATGATGTTGTATTTTTAGGATCCTCAACATATTACATAATTGTATAGGGTATTTTTATATTAGACACAGGTGAATAAAAATAGTCATCGTCAAGTAAATAAAACAACAAACAGTATAAATATCTTTAATGCCAAAAATATATTAGTCAACCTATGTATCTTTTGATTGAATCAACTCGTCATTGACTGCATCACAATTACTAACGTGGTGGAAATCATAGGTCTGCGACAGTCCAGAATCATAGTTAGAAATGTCCTTAAAACTCATTACAGCTCCCGATTCATCAGAGTTGTTCGGTATATTACGCGACACATCCAGCTCACTCCTCAACTGTTGGATCGAATGGATCACTTCACTCTGGAAATTCATATTCAATCTGTACAGCTGTTCTGAATGCTCCTTTTCTTTCCTGAGTTCATTTTTTAGATGTGTATCTTTAAATTTCTCAAATTCGGTCATTATCCTCACTTTTGATTCGTAAATATGCTGAACCATAGATACTAAAGTAAACAACTTCTCAATTACCTTATCTTTCACTTCTTTGGATATGTTTGGATCTGATTCAAGGTCCGACTTAGCATCTAAAGCCAAGTCGTTGGCTGATGATGGGAAATTAAGTAGTGACTTTGAACTATTCCCGTTGTTGCTTTTAGGCGACGGACTGTCACTTTTCGGGGACTTTTCCTTTTCGAATTTCTTCGATGTAAATGCACCGTGTGAAACGACCTCTGTAAATACTCCTGAACTGGGTTTGTTTGACTGATACTCCGCTGACTTCTTATTCGCTTTTTGTAGTAACTCATTGCTCTTTTCTTTCTGCTTATCATAATTTGTCTTTTGTAAAACTTCTTCATGAATCTTTCCGTCTGGCGTGTCATCTTTGTCTTTGGTCTTGAACGGGCTACCTGTCCTTTTACTAAAGTTAGTGACGTTCAACTTAGACATGTCTGCTCCTAATAAGGGTTGTTACTCGAAAGTTGTAGGCCAGTGAACTAATTTTCTATTAATCACATAACTCTGTCCGCCCAGCGTGGTGACGATCGAAGAACTAAACGGTTAGGCAGTATTGTATGACTTCGATCTCCATATGAGTGTAGGTTTCGCTCCATAGTTTTGGTCCGTCAGCGCTTCCTAAGTGTGGCAATGAATTTATGATTACGTTTGAGCTCGAAACTCACTCGCGTAGGCTCAAATGCAGTTTGCATTGAATATTGTTGACGTTGTCAGGCGTTTAGTCAAATGTTTAAACAAGAAATAGAACGGCGTATTTGTGAAGAATGATGTAATTGAAAAACCGGTTTTGGCGACGAAAATTTGTTTTATTATCGTTTCCGAGCGATAGGATATATACGAGTATAAAGTATCGCTTAAATATACCTACCAACATAAAATAAAATACGTCTCTTAAAATTTTACTAAAATAATATTGTTTCATACTATTCCCTTTATTCTTTTAGATTAGCTAACAGCATTATTATATGTATATTAGATTTTTCTTAATCAAAGGACAAACCAGAACAGTTGGTGCCATTGTTTATTTCGTAATATCGAAATACATAAAATAAGAAAAGCACACAAGAATATTTTTTCATTGTCTACATTGTCTACACAAGAAAAAAGGTTATGCGTGCGCGATCACCACGTAAAATGAATATCTATACATATAATAAAATTGTAAGTAAGCCGAATCTGATTTCTGAGAAATCTATACTAAACGTTAAAACTAGACTTGCAACGAATATTCGGCTACTATTCGGTATTCGGCCTATTCGGCTACTTTTTTGCTATTCGGCCGAATACCGAATATCTAGATACTATTCGGCCGAATACCGAATACTTCAGTAATATGTTTTTCTGTAATTAGATAATAATAGGAAATATGCGTGTGATTAAAAGAAAGGTGATTTTTTTTTATAATCTTTATTGCTTTTGATTTAAGCCTATATGAATATTTTTTTAGTGTTATTTCTTTGTGATTAAGAAAATAATTATTAAAAAGTGCAAAAACAGGTGGGAAATTCTAAGTAGTTAAAACGCAACGCCATTGATCAGACCGAATATGCCGTCAAAGTATTATCATAACAGAGCGATTAGCGATTTTGTCGCTTACAAATTGAGTCGTCATTTCTGTATATATCTTACTGTGACGTCAGGCCAAGTGCGCGAATTGGCAAGCGTTTAAAGTATCCGTAACGATGATGTTTAAAAAAAATATACTCAATTTTAGTTTTTTGGAGTTGGATATATTGTTTTTTTTTAGAATTAAATAACGATGTAAGCTATTATATAAAAAACGAATAAAAAATCATGCATATTCCTTAATGGTAAAATGAAAATATTGATTTATTTTATAATAATATATTTTTCTTATAATCATTAAAGTAGTCATAGATACATAATCACCTTCTTTATTACAAAAATTAACAAAAAAAACTCAAATAAATGTCTATGCACTTGCATTATCATAATTCAAATTTACAAGTGGAAGGTTATGATGCAATAAGACTAATTTTTCTGCATTTTCAGGCAGTATTTTACTTCTAAACAATCCCAGATTTAGACAAAGGACGTTCTGAATAAATACTACTTCCTGGCGCCAAACAAGAAACAACCAAGTAGATACAAGTTTTCCTGCCACGTGCTGGCCGAATACTTTTGCCTAATATTCGGCTATTCGGCTAGAAATCCTACCGAATATTCGGTATTCGGCGTATGGCCGAATATACTATTCGTTGCAAGTCTAGTTAAAACGTAACTAGGGATGAACCCGAGCGGAGCGAGAGTGAGTCGCTAGTTTAATATAAAGGTGGCATCAGACACGTATTATAATGGCTTATACGTAGAAAATGCAAACCGAGTAAAGCGGGTTCAAATCCCGGGGCAATCATCTCTGACATTTTCATATCATTGCGTGTGAATTATTTCAATGATTATCACTTGTCTTACGGTGAAGAAAAACTTCGTGCATGTCTGAGAGAATATAGCAAGTTTTAGAAAGATATGTCTTCTTCGCCAACCCGTTCTTAGTTAGCGTGGAGGACTGTTCCCTAATTCCCATTGTAGTATAGGGAGGTCTGTGCCCAATATTAGGACGTTAAAAAAAGGGATGAATACATACAGATGTACATACATACATACGTAGAAATTTACAGAGTACTGAGCCCCTGTCCCATATTATGTAAAAATCCCATAAGTGTGCAGTAAATAAGTATCTGAATATAAAAATTAACGTCTGTTTGCCTATTCGTAAAGAACATTTCTATACCATTTGACGACACGTTTGGCTCAGTTTGTAGTGACCCTACTTGACGTGCCAGCGGTCGCGGGTTCGGATCCCGCTGGGGGCATTCATTTATGTGATGAGCATGAATGTTTGTACTCCAGTCATGGGTGTTTATATTTATAATATGTATTTATTTAAAAAAGTTATATATGTATAGTGTATCAACAATCTGGTATCCATAACACAAGCCTTGTAGCTTACCATGGAACTAGATGGTGCTGTAAGTTAATGTCCCAACATATTTATTTATTTATTTACCATTCATTTAATTTCGATGACTAGGGTATATATTCTACGCACGCAAGTGAAGGTTTCTGTCATAGGAAACTGCAAAAGGCGATGCCCGAAACGTATTAGATAGTTTGTGATTTATTAGTCTAAATACGACAGATACAACCAATTAGATGTTAAATATATCATTATATGTATAATATGTATTATGTACATGTGATGTTTTATACTTAGGAAAAGTCAGGCGCTTTGCTGGTATACATTAATTTGTAGAGTTAGGCAACCGCCTAACAACCCCGCAAGGGGTATTACGTGGAAAAATACATTAGGAGAATTACAAGTTATCCTCTAATTATTTATTTTGGGGTGGTGGGTGACATTTGAAATGTTAAGTGACGACTCTACCTTAACCTCATTACTGCATAACGCTACATTATCACTAGTATTATATATTAGCGGCGCGGGCGCAGAGCTACGCCGCATACAAATGTAATCGATAGTCAACGAATAGTTCCGCCATTGGGGAAAGTGTTTGTACATTGTTTTCAACTATTGAGTTTATGATGTAAAGTACGAACGAAATTTTAATTAAGCAGAGAGAGTAGAGCAATTATTGTTTTTGTTTTTGAAAAGAAATTTATAATCAAGGACGTTCTTATTCTCATTAATTACTAGCGACTCACTTCGTTTGGGGTTCGTGCCTAGACAAAAACAAATCTACCCCACAGGAACCGTACATTTTTCCGAGACAAAAAGTAACCTATGTGGTATTCCAGACTGTAATCTATCTTTGTGCCAAATTTCATCCAGATCCGTTCAACCGTTCTGGCGTGAAAGAGTAAGAAACATCCATCCATCCTCACAAACTTTCACATATATAATATTAAATTAGCAGGATAGGAGTTCACCAGATACCAGTTGTCTTGCTATAATATTAGAGAAATAGATTCTCCTTCTCCTTATCCTTTTAATTGTTACATTTACGTCTGCCCTGTCTATCCACTGATGTTAAAATTAAAAAAAAATGATGATCGTCTACAAGAATCGCTCGTGGTTTTACATTCATTTTGCTTTTACTCTATCAAATATGATTATTGATTAACGATGATATAAAACAAAACACAATAAAACCTTACCAACGATTAATTATTAGTCGGAGTTTCGGCTGAACTAGACCACCATTTGTTATAAAGTTATCTTAATGGTAAATGCGTGATCAAATAGGCTCTGGCGGTACGGAGCTATCGGTAGACGTACTGTTTGATAGCTTGGTTAATTTTTATTTTCTAGACATACACTAGCGATAGTTTCCAATACAATTTTACATGTGTTAGGCAATTGTAATCTTTCTAAGACTGTTTGTATTTAAATCGAAAAAAAAAATATATTATTATTATTCAAACTACAAAGTCATAAAAAAAAATGAACTATATTTTCTTTACTTATTTACAGAACATAGCCGTCCACGGCGCTTTGTGTAAATAATATTATGTAAACTAGTGTTCGCCCAAAAGGTTGCATTTTGATCATAATCATTATTGAAAATTTCAGTAAAACATATATATTTATATGAGTTTACAAAACTTCTTTTATTAATAACACTAAAGCTCATCAACAGCTAATAAAAAAAAGAAAAAAGAAAATCCATTGACAAACAGATGAGAAAAGGGTACTAAACTGTTTTTTTTTTTTTTTGCCTGTTTATATGTGATGTCCTCCTGACCGATTCCGGCCACGGCGGCCAATCTCATTGAGACTAGCCAACTGCGCAGGAGATATTATAGTGCACAAGTGTACGCGCAGACACAAGTGCACTCTCTATTCCTGTCACTCTCATACTCCGGTGGGACGACTACTCGACACGACCGGTGAGAGTTAAGGCGAAGGACCGACGGCTTTACGTGCTCTCCGAGACACGGGGGTGAAACACCGCCAACTTCCCAACTCCGGGCTGCCACTGAGATTTACTAGACAGAAAGACTCAATAACTAAACTTGGCCCGGCCCGGGACTCGAACCCAGGACCTCCGAGTGTGCAGCCGTACATGCTAGCCACTACACCACCGAGGCAGTTGCCTGCTCTGCTTCGCTTGTTTATATATACATATTATGTTGTATATTGCCTATTTATATACATATACCTACATAATATGTACGTTTTTGGCCCAGTTATATTTTGCGAAGTCATATTTTTTTGTAATATCTTCCACGTGAATCAATTATAAAAATCACTTTCCTATTTAAACTGAATTAATCTCGTACAAGAGAAAAAAAAGATAAAATAGATTAATAAAAGTAAAACGTTTACATCATAATAAAAATTAGTAATAGATACAAAATATTAAGAAATCCGAAAAAATATAACTATTTCAAACTTTTTATTAATAGTTCATGTTTTAATTGAAGCAAAAGCTATCTCCAAAACCAAAAATTATTATTTTTAATATAAAATGATAAAGTATAAATTGTTTCATATTAAGATTGATATCTTAACCTGCTGTACAGTCAAGATCATGTATTCAACAATACTCATTGTCGATATTATCTCGTAGAGTGACAAGTTCAATGATAGCAATTTAAACACCATTACGTATGCAAACGGCGCGTGCAATACGTCTGCACCTCCATACCAAATAGTTCCCCATGAAATGTTTTCGTCCCCTTTCGCCGCTTACGAATGAGTATTGAAACGACAAGGACAAAACACCTGGATCATGCCTACAACGAACCAGGGCATAGTGTCACAAACAACAGAAAAGGCGCCCTGAGCTCATACTTCTAAAACGACTACATATCAAACGACGACATTAGAACTTAGGCCTTTTTGGACATGGAACGAATAGGTGGATCCGAATCAAATAGCTTTCCCTTACACTTCCACCAGTTAAAATCAAAAGATCGTAAGTACACAATTGAGCGGTACATACCAAGACAATCCGTACCGGAACTGCAAACAACGCGCTGAATTTGAAATAGCTGTATAAAAGCCATTGGGTCCTTGTGGAAACTATCACAATCTCACCAACCGTTCTCCAGTGAACACAAGGAATTAGACAAGAATAATGGCAGCGAAAGTGTTGTGTATAGCTCTCGCATTATTCGGGGCGACTTTGGCCCAACCCCCAAAAGAAGGATTCTGGAAAGGAACGCCCATGGACGGCATGGTCGAGGAGATGAGATCCGGTTGTGTGGAAGGATCTGACCCCACCGCTTGCATCAAGTACAAGGTCATGTCTTTATTAGACAGCATCTTCAAGAAAGACACCTTTCAGGTAAAGAAAGTAAATTTCTCCTTCGATTTCACTAAATATAGAAACGATTTACATTTTAAATATATTACAGATCTCTGACGCTGTGGAAGTGACAAAGAACGGTGCAGCTGAATCAACTGCTCGCTCTAATGGTGACTTCATGGACTCCATCGAAAGCTACATCCAAACTCATGACGTTACTTTCCAACTGCCCATCGCTGATACTAAGGTCACAGTCAGCCCTAGAAACCTTGAAAATGATGAGCTGAGTCTGAACATCAAGTTCAACAAGGAAGGCGCCCGCTCTGTTGGTGAAGCTCGCAAGGCTAAGCTCAAGAAGATCATCGTCCCCATCCTTGTGTTCGTTCTCCTCAAGGCCATGACCCTCATCCCCTTGGCTATCGGAGTACTCGGTCTGAAGGCCTGGAACGCCCTGCAACTGTCTTTCTTCTCTTTCGTCGTATCCGTCGCTCTGGCCATCTTCCAACTTTGCAAGAAGGTGAGTTAGATAATCAAATTAATTATAATTAATTTTACAAATGATAATTTAAAAAAATCTTCATTGCACAAATGTATTAAAAATGCACCCAAACTTAAAGCACAATATCACAATACTTAAATTAGCACCCTATCTATGCCTTAGCACAGTCTGCAATATTAACTTTATCATGGATCTCACAAGGTCCAACACTAACTAACTTTCAAATTCTACCCTCGAGTAACGTTGTAGTTTACCCAGATCGCCGCGGACAACTCGCACCCGCAGATCGCTGCTCATGGACCATGGGATGCTGCATACGCCGCCACCCGCCACAGGAGGGAAGCTGAACCTCAGGAACTAGCTCAGGAACTCGCTTATAACGCGTACCACTAAACAAACTAAGACTCAATGAGGGTTGAAAGCACCAAAACCTCTCTAGTATTAAGCTTCACTACGACCCTCACTTCCAGGACTCCGAAACGATAACCGACAACCGTCTGTAAGATTTACTCGATCTAACAAACGGGTACAAACCAAATAGGTTTTTCGAAACCATGTATGTAAATAGTGTGGAAATTATTTATATAATTGTGTGAGTGATTGTGATGTGTGATTGTTATTTATTGTTTAAATAAATCATTTTTTAATATATTGTTATTTTATTTTTCTAATTTATAGTGAAATAAAATGTTGAAAAGTCTCTAATAAATTAGCAAATCATAAAATATATTTTATATATTATATTATTTACATAAAATATAGCTGTCATATCCTTTAATTTTTTTTAATCAAATAATTATTTGTTTTATTATTTAGTGTAATAAATATTAAGCTACTCTATCATTTACGTACATACATAATATATTACCAAAATATTGTTAGATAACCTATTTAATATTAGAAAATTGATTGTAAGAAAAGGAAATTTAAAGTACTAACTTAAAAATCTGTGCACAACTTTTTGCATTACTTTCTCTGTTGGAAAGTTTTTATTAATTTTCTTCACACGTACATATCTGAGACGTTGATAGTATATTTTAATGATGTTCGATCAGGTGGTTACCTTGTGTAAAAATTTAATTTAACCCAAATAGACATGTTGCCCTATTAGTCCAGTCATTGAAGACGTAAAATGAGGATTTCGTTAACACTCTACCAAATTAGAACTGTCCTTCACCTTTTATCAGAACCTATCCAGTGACTGGACTACATTATAAAATTTTAAAAATATTAAGAATGTAAAGTACCTTGTATAACTTTCAACTGATATACTTTTATTGCATGAGAAAATTAATTTTGTTCACATTTAATGGTCTGTTTAAACTAATATATAGATCTAAATAGTTTATTATTATGTTTGTTTGTTAAATTCCCTAATCTCCGAAACTACCGTCTTGGTTCAAGAAATTCTTTTTGGTTTTATTCAGAAAGGCTGTTTAACAATACGTGATCTACTAACTAAATTTAATTACACCCTTACACGGGCAAAACCACGGGCTAACGTTAATAAATTAAATGACGGTACCTTTAAAGCACCTACTGTTGCGACGAGTGTCGTAGCAAAGTGTAGCTAATTTAGTATAAATAAAATGCTAGAGTAAGCTAACTGCTATATGCAAAGCTTAAAGCTCTAACATGTAAGCTTAATATAACCGTTATACACATAAGGTTGTAGGTTGTGTTGAAATATATAATATTCATAATTGACCTCGTTTTTTCTTTTTTTTTTTTTCTTTTCATCAGCTATATATTAGCATAATTAACACATAATGTATTTAGTAACCCCAATCTATATATAAATAGGCAAAGACAAAGCAGTTCAGTATATTTAATAAAAGACTATATGGCATTATAAACGGTCGTAACTCCGTAGCTGTCACTAGATAGCCGTATCAAGCTCTACGTGCACAATTTAATCTTTTATAGTACAAGTTTGGTACTCGTTCTTCTAAACACACTTTTACAAACAAACTTTTTGATAATGTACCTACTTTTGAAAGAAATAAAATCATTCTTCTTCTTTTAAGGGTTACTTAGTCAAGAAGCAAAAGTAAATCCTTATAATTTCGTATAACAAAATGCAAAAAAGAATAATTTTGACTCTGATTGAATCTATATTATACATCTGAGAATTATAGGTTGTAGGCATGTAAACGAATGTATGTCGTAATGTTACCCTCAAAATTAATTAAATTATTAAATGAAAAAAAAATTATTTTATTTACAATAAAAGAAATTACAAATACACTTAATTATATGTACAAAACAAAACAAATGTACACTTAGTTACTGTACAAGTCATGTCCGCGTGGAATAGTGGCAAGAATGCTAGCCGCATTCCCCCGCTGAATGGCAATGCCGATTCTTTGGGCAAAAAATGCGCCAGCTCTCCTGTCACCAGTAGAGGCGATAAGACGAGGTGTTATGTCTTTTAAGAAGTGCTTAGCACTTTGAATGAAAAATAAAATTATGGTAACATTTCGTATATGAAACTAAATGTTGAAAATTCGCTCACTATGATACTTAAGCGGCCGCAAAACTAAACTTATTATTCATAACTAGCGACTCACCCTCGCTCTGCTCAGGTCTGTCCCTACTTACGTTTTAACGTTTAGTATACATTTCTCAGAGATGAAATATTTTCCCGCAGTAAGAAGTATCCTATATGTTGACCCGGATAACCAGCTATCATCATACTAAATTTCATCAAAATCCCTCCAGTGGGTTTTCCGTGATGCGGTAACAGACAGACAGACAGACAGACAGACAGACAGAAATTCTAAAAACTATAGATTCGGCCTCTGTATCGATAATAATGTCAATTTAAATAAGATTTTCCAAAAAATATTTAATGTACAGATTCGGCTTAGTTACGATTTTATTATAATATATGTGTAGATGTATAGATATACTAGTGCCTGTGTATAGATATACTACTGCCGGCGAAAAAATGAATCCTTTAACTAACTTATATATATACAAAAAAAATGTACACTTAACAATGACTAGTATAGGTACATGTGTATTTTCGTTTCTTGTTAATAAAACTTAAGATGTATAGTTTTGAAGCAAACCATAAATGTTGAAGCGAACAAACAGACACAAATGAAGCAAGTTAAATAAAATAAAAACTAATTATAATAGCTTAGCATTAATAAAGTAACTAAAGTTCAATGTCATAGATAGGGTCCGTTACAAAGTGCACTGGGTTTCATGTGTTTTCATATTAATGACCTATAATGTGATAAATGCGTTTCTACTGAGGGCCTCATTGTGATTCAGCAGAAGGCTCAGGATGCGCCATAGCCTGTAGCCTGCTGACCCACTGGCCACGCACTAAGGATTGACATTTGTACCGATCGATTAAATATAAGGGTACTTACGGACGAGACGTATCAACAGTATTTAAAAAAATATTTAATCTATATACTAATAGACAAAGACAAAACAGTTCACCTTTTTCTCCTCTGTTTGTCAACCGATTTTCTTTTGTTTTTAGTTTATTACCTAAATTTTTGACAATTGAATGTCGAGATTTAGTTTATGATCGAATTTGGACCACTGATGATCATGAAAGTCTAGCAAAATGCTTAATATATCTAAGATGGTATCGATTTGTTTTACTTGTAGTTAAATACTTTATTGTCGGTCAATTACGTTGTAATGAATTTATTATTCGTTCTTTAAAAACGAAAGGAGGTAAACTATAATCTAAGAACTAAAAATAACTTGTAATTTTTAAAAGGCAAGTGGTATACTCACTGTTTTATATTAAATTTGATTTTATTAACTCATCAATTAAATTAAATTATAAGTGAAGTATGGTTCATCTCCAAATACCACATAAAAAGGATAAATTCCTTTAAACTAACTTTTAAATAAGTTATTAAAAGAAACTAAGCGTTTATTTTATATTTTCTGCTTACTCGTGAGCCTATAGATATTGCTAAGGAAAAACCGTCCTGTTTGAAAGAAGCCTTAGAAAACCCTATACCGCATAAACTAAAATGAACAATAATGACTTTTATTCCAATAGTATAAGGTCGAAATTGGATTGTTGAAATGTATATTAAGAATGCTATAAAGAATAAGCAAATCAAAGTATGCCACTGTATACGAGAGTCATCTAATGATTTGGCTCTCTCATTGCGATGGCAGTCACGGTGTTCAAGTAGACCTGTAAGCGTTACCTAACGTAGACTATGTGCTAAGGAATGTTAGAATTTGAACTAATATCTTTGTGTTGTTGTTTAATTATTGAAATAATATAATTTCTGGCCTCAAAGAAAACTCTACTTAGGGCTTTGTTACACACAACGACCTATTTCAACACGATTAATATTTATATATTACAGATACAATAATTATATAGATGATTTTAAAAATCTCTCCCTGATTATTTTTAAGTTATATCTTAGGTAGATTTAATTATTTTCCATTATAATTACTTTTATTATAGATATTGGAAAACAAGTAAGAACGAAAGAAACGTCGAATCAACACATGAAATAATATTTTAACCATTAAATCCAATAAAATATATATAGAATATGTAGAACATGTCTCAAGTAACAGAAAGGTGATGTAATTATCATTTCAAACTATATCAAAAAGCTTCAGGTATCGTAACGGAATGGATGGATTTTGATGAAATTTAATTCACTACTGTATTTAATTATATAAATACAAAAGACACCTAGGCTGCGTATCCGAGTGAAGGGAGGGAGTGAAGGGTTTGAACGCGGTAATCTTAGAACTAGTAATCCGATTTGAAAAATTCTTTTTGCATTAGATAACCCATATAATGAGGAATATATACCTATACTAGGGACTCACCATCGCTCCGCTAGGGTTCGTCCCTAGTTATGTTTTAAAATTTAGTATAGCTTTCTCAGAGATGAGATATTTTCCTGCGGTAAAAAGTATCCTATATGTTGACCCGGATAACCAGCTATTATCATATTAAATTTCATCAAAATCTTTCCAGTGGTTTTTTCGTGATGCGATAACAGACAGACAGTCAAACAAAAAATCTAAAAACTATAAATTTGGCTTCTGTATTGATAATAATGACTATTTCTACAAGATTTTCAAAAAAATAGTGACGAACCAGAGCGAAGCGAGGGTAAGTAGCTACCGCTAGTGCTACTATAATGTAGGAATTAGTTCATAAACACTTGATCGTATCCAAACGGAAGTGAAACAGTAATTTCACAATCCGGACATGGCGCATGCAAATGGTGGCGCGGAACGCATACGAAGCGATCAACCCTTATTGCATAACAAGCACACGAGCTTTTTATTAAGCGACAAGTTTCACTTTCCTAGAAAAATAATCTAGTTTATATAATGTTTGTTTGTTTTTGTAAAAGTGCGGATTTGAGGTCTAAAAATAATTTTATTGCTTCCCATTTTTTTTTTTATTATATACAAATAAATAGGCATAGACAAAACAGTTCAGAACCTTTTTCTCCATTTACTTTTGTTGAATGTTTTTTGATTTGGTTTTTTTTTGTTTAGTAGTTATTGACGAGCTTTTGTGGTATCAACAAAAAAAAATCTCAACACTTAGTTTTTTTATATAGATATGTTAATTCTATTAAATCTAATTGTATGTTTTCCCAAATTTTCAATAATTATTATAGTCGACTTTCGACTCGCGGGCAAATACTAGTAACTATGTTTGTTTTATGTTATGTATAGTTTTAATACCATAAGAGTTTTTCTTAAGCAAAGCTCTTAATTGCAAAAAGTAAACTGTCAGCATGACAACATATGAATGAATTCAAAAAAAAACCTGAAATTCCAAAAAAAATGTATGATATAGTCGAAGAATTTCCATATCTATACTAATATATTTAATATTATAAAGCTGAAGACTTTGTTTGGTTGAACGCGCTAATCTCAGGAACTACTAAAGCGATTTTAAAAATTCTTTTTGCATTAGATAGCCTGGTAACTGAGGAAGGCTATAGGCTATATATCATCCCGGAAAATTGTACGGTTCCCGTGTGATAGATTTGTTTTTGCCTAGGGATGAACCCGAAACGAAGCGAGAGTGAGTCGCTAGTGCCAATATAATCGCAGTTTTTTATTAAGTAATTAAAGCAAGGATTCTGGAAGCTATTAGCTTTGATCCACCCAATGGTGTCATTCCGTAAGAATTCTAATAGGTGTCTATTATTATATGTATCTCGACAGGCGATAGCTGATTCGCTGACATACTTCATACAGTTGTATAAAATATAATCATAAAATCAGCTCTCCTGTTATATAGAAGATCATACAAAATGAGAGGCGGTGAGCGCGTAGCAAAATTGATAAAAACGCGTAGTAAAGCATTTAAAATTAAATGATATGTGGATGGAATTATAATAAATCACCGATGATGAGTAACAACCCAACTAAAGTGTTATTTTTTTTTATTATATTTTAGTAATACAAAAAGGTATATAGGTATTATTACCATTTAGTCTCACTAAAATAAAAAATAACTTAAATAAATCAGATCCAATAAATATCATTTAGGCGAACGAACTTCGTTCGGCCTTTTGTGGTGGTGTTTGTTCGGAAAAGATGTAAAAATTGCTTTTTTTTTTCAGAAAAGACATCTATATAGATAAACTTTAAAAGCAAAACCTTATCTAAATACAATATTTGATCCAAATTGTTGGAACAGTTTCCAAGATGCTCGAAATTAATTTATATATACATTATACATACAAGAATTGCTCGTTCAATCTAATAAGATAGATGGCGAAATGTTCAAGTAAATATCAAATAGCGAATGATAGATTATTTATTAATCCAAATGTAAAATTAATAAAATAAAAAATTATTCTTAAAATTGAAACTCTTATTTTTAAAAGTCCTTTAATAAATGAATGAAATTAAAGGAACGGGTTTCAAAATGAAATTCCAAACATTGAATAATTTGTTGTTAAGTAATTCACTGTGTGTATTTATTCTGGTCACATACGATTATATTTGTCACTAGCGACTCACCCTCGCTTCACTCGGGTTCCCTAGGTTGGTGCCCAAAACAAAACTAATTAATTAATTTGGTTTTAATTTTTTTTCGTGGGACCCTATTTTTTTTTCTAAAATAAAAGTAGCCTAAGTTACTGCTTTTTACATCAGCTATCTGCCAGTGAAAGTCCCGTCAAAATCGGTCCAGCCATTTTAGAGATTAGCCGGAACAAACAGACAGGCAGACAAAAATTGTAAAAAATGTTGTTTTGGTATGTGTACCGTGTATACATCCATATGCGTTTAGTAAAAAGCGGTTATTTTAATATTACAAACAGACACTTCAATTTTATTTATCTGTAGTATAGATAATGTTTGATTTTTGCACTTTACCATGTTTTTCATATTTTGGTGCAAGCAATTTCATAGACAATTATAGTTAGTATAGCTTTTATATAGGTACCATCATCGCCTGTTTACACTTTCGGTACTAATCCTATGCTACCTCCCTGTATAACTAAAATAAAAAAAAATTAAATCACAGGCAACACAATATATTTTTTAGATTTATAAAACAAAATAAGTTTCAAGTATGTTAAAATTATATCACAAAATGCAACTTCAAACCGTATTTATCTTCAAACCCTTTCGTATAATATATACCTCTATATACATACCTTTCATATAGGGTCCTAAGGGTTGACAAAAATTTTACTTTCACTGTCCTATTATTGTAAAGCCCTGCTTTGGCAGATACTATTAAGTTCGTAAATTATACTCTTTTTTACGTTTTTATATTTTATTTTTAATCAAAGCTTTATTTAGCTTTTATCCTTTTTCAATGATTTATGTGAAAAGTTCACATCAACTTAATTATTCTGAGAAAGATATAGAGAGATTAAAGATTCAGGTTTTCAGCTAAATTATAAATTGTTTTTTTTCCAATTCTCACATTAATCTTACTATTCAGACCCACTGCAGTAATTTTGTCGGCGTTATTCATTGATTAATCTGGAAACCCTTCAAACGAAGCCCTAACACAATTTGATTTCGGAAATTGTTTCATCTGACAAAGTCTATAATATGCCTAAACCAAAACGTTTAACTTATCATAGTAGATATACTCACTTTACTCGTATAACAATCCTAAGTTTATCACAAAAAGTATATCCTATAATTAATAAAAAAATTAAACATTAAAAAATCATCAACATAAAAAAAATTGAAAAAAAAAAAACTTAATTTTATTATTTTGAAATATTTTACTCATATCGATTGATTTATCATTTGTTATGAATAATGGCGCAATTATCTCCTTTTTTATGTTATCCATTTTAATTTTAATTAAAAACGTTTTGTGGGTAATAGTAATTAAAAATAAAGGCTTCTTAAGACAAAGAAAGCTTAACTACCGCAATTAAACTCAATATATGTAATGTAAAGGCAGCTTGTTGTGTGAATGGATTAGACAAAGAGAGAAAAAGTACACCATCTAATATGTAATTATTCAATATTACAGTCACTTATCGGAGAACTTCAAAGAAATTGTAACACGTTATTTAACTAAAACCACGTAATTCCAAAATAATGGTTATATAAACGGTTCGCTTTGAATTTAAATGATCAAATAAAATTCTTTACAAACACTGAAATGATTGATTCGTATGTACAGACAGGCGGTGAGAGCTGCCTCCTTCTGCATGACAATGCACTACTATATAACAAATCTTGTCATTTCAAGTGTGCAATGTCGTCACATCGAAGATATTCCTATTTCTTTTGTCAAAAAACGATAGATAGAAGCAATGTAATGGCGCTACTACTTGAAATATGTTATGATATTATCAATAAAACTACACTCACTCTCACCACCAGGACTTTCTTAAATGAAATTAAATAGTTTGCCAAGTATGAAAGCGATTCGTATGCCATTCACGCGTTTGCACCGCGTGCCTTGCCGCCCAAAGGATCACATATAAAAACCAAGCCCATTGAAAAATTAAATCATTGTTGTTCCATTAACCGGCCGGGCCGAACGTCTAATTAATCAAATCTAATGACAAAGTGAAAATAACGAAAATGAAGTGTCTTTGCCTTCTCCTGGCTTCCGCGGCCCTCGTACACAGTTACGCTATCAAGGACAATGAGATCGAAACATCGCGTTTGAATACTAGTGACGATCTTCTAAACAGTGTGATCAGTGATTGTTTTGAAGCTGAAAACCCAACGGCATGCCTTAAAGTGAAAGTCCTGTCGTTCTTAGACACTAAGCTCGGTGTAACATCGGAGTCTGCGAGAGCTTTCGATGATAAGAACATTGACAAAGTGATCTTTGACCGTGTTGGAAGAATCCTGAACAACAATGAAATTAGAGTTCAGTTACCTGAGTTCATCTTCCAAAATGCTGAAATCTCGTACCGCGCTGATAGAGGATTTGATGTAGATTTCCCTGAAACTGACGCCGAAAATGGGGAAGGTAGTATCTAGTCATATTCTTAACTCTTATAATAAAAAAATACGATTTAATAAAAATTGTTTTTAATTTTCAGCCCGCGGCATTTTAAAGAAGAAACTTCTGCTGCCAGTTCTTCTCCTTCTCAAGTTGAAGATGAAGGCTCTTATGCCCATTCTCTTAGCCATCGTCGGTATCAAGGCTATAAAGGCACTCATTCTAAGCAAGCTGGCCATCACTCTTGTCGTTGGATTCCTCGTCTACAATTTAATAATGAAGAAAGGAGGTACCTCAATATATTCTAAAATTTATTTTGGTATAAAATGACCTATTTTCATTATTTGAATGCCTTTTATTTATTTATTCTTGATGTTTCAGCCATGCCAATGATGATGACGCCTACAGAACCGCCAGCACCCCAATACGGTCCACCCGCGTCCCAATACGGACCTCCTTCCACCGCTGCTCCTCAAGATTCCTACAATCCTCAATGGGAACCAGCTAGCTCTGGACCTTATGCTAGGGTCTGGGATCCCTCTCAACTCGCGTACAGCAGTTACTACCCTGGTGACTCTAGTGCCTCATCATCAGCAAACCAATCACCGAGCTACTCCAGTGTGGCTTCTATCTCATCATCGTCGTCTTCAGCCTCATCACCCACCTATTAAACCTAAATACCTCACGTTGTAAATATGTAACGCCCTCACGAACGAAACGGATAGTGTCTAGATAGTTTATTTATTGACTATTTATTTCTTTATTTATAACACAATAAATGGACTGTTGTTTTAATGTTCAATTTAATTTATTTATAATGACAAATAATAATATTATCCTTTTATTATCACTTAATATCTAGATTATATCTAAGCACCCATAAAAATCTTATAAACAATTTTTTCTTTATAGTATAATATATAATTCTATATAATAGGTAAGTAAGATCAATATTGTGGTAGAAATAAAAAAGCAGCTTTAGAAATCATGCTCATAAAATATAGATTTTAACTATCAACTTTAAAGGGCATCAGTGGCGTAGCTATGCCAATGCAACCAATGCGGTCGCATAGGGACTCTGATTCAAGGGACTCCAGCGGGCCACAAACGATTCTCTTATTTCAAAATATTTTTTCGAGGACGAGGAATGTGATCGTACCTGTATTCTATAAAACTGTGAGTGGTCCTCTAAGCTCAACTTTTAACTAAATTTTACTAAATTTTAATCTACCCGTTCTTCCGTGAGGTTCGAAAAAAGTTAAAAATTCTAAGACTGTCTCTGCTTGTGTACAGTAGACTACGTTCGTTTTGAAAATAGGTAAAGATGGAGAACTTCCATTTTTTTTTGCATTGGAACCCAAAAAGAGTAGTTACACCACTGGAAGGCCTCATACCTTTAGCTTGATTTTTTTCTATTGTTTTCTTTATCAAGGAACGTAAGTATTTTACAAATACTGAATACAATAAATATAAATATATAAGGTACAGTTCCGCTTAGGAAATACAAAATAGAACTCATAAAGTACCTTAATAACCGTGTAACCTACATATATTGAAACAATACTTCAATCAATTCTTTATGAATATTAAGTACACATGTGTGTTAGATTGGCATCCTTAATAAAAATAAAAATGTGAATAGGTATAACTTACTCAGGTCAACATTTAGGATACCTTTTACTACAGGAAAATCTTTCATTCCCACGGGAAAAAACAATAATTGATTCGCCCTTCATACAAAAATAAAAAATAATTATTACACAAAAACTATTAGCAGTAGGATTAAAAATTAACATATTTAACAATGTAGTACGGTAAAATCTCTTATTTTCATGGGAAAATTTTAAATGTAGCTTGGGTGCGAGTCACTTATCTACATTTATGTATACTTACCTCGGGGTACTTGCTTCGCTCGGGTGCGTTTCTAGGTACGTTTTAATTTTTTTGAGCGGAACCCTAATTCTTTTTTTAAGATGAAAGTAATCTAAGTTAGTCTTGTAACATCAGTTATCTGCCAGTGAAAGTCTCATCAAAATCAGTCCAGCCGTTTCGGAGATTAGTTGGAACAAACAGACAGAGAGACAAAAAAAATTAAAAATTGTGTTTTGTTTATACATAAGTAGATACCGTATTTAATTTAATATGTATTTAGTAAAAAGCTGTTTTTTTAACATTACAAACAGACACTTTAATTTTATTTATCTGGATCGCTCGTGATCAATAAGGGCCGCTCCACATTATAGTGCCGATCACAGCCTGGTCTCGGTCCGATATCAGTCTGGTAAAGTTTTTCTAGTTGGTGGAGCGTGATTCGACCGGAACGTGAACCTTACTAATATTGTGAATTCACTCATTGTTTCTTGCATAACAATACTTTACCAGACCGATATCGGACCGAGGGCGGATTGTGATCTTCACTATAGTGTGGAGCGACCCTAAAAGTAAGAGAAGTCAGAAGACAAATAAAACTCAAAATTTTCCAATAAGTATGTATTTGTATTTTTACATTTTTACTTTATCGTTAATACAGTAGAATCAGAAGAACAGCAAAAGAGTATCATCATATAGTGTTACAAACCAGTACAATGTGGAAAAGTGGAAAAATATTACAACTATCAGATGTACGGTACGGTACGGTTCATTATTGTCACGATGTTTTGTTACTACGACCTATAGAAGTATCAGAAATGTGAAGTATTATGTGAAAACGGTTTTATATAATGTAGTATGAAAAGTTACATTTAAAATAAAAAATCGGTCATTACATTCGACAAATGAGAATGATATCGACTTAAAAAAAATACTATAATATGTATAATATAACAGAATAAAAATGCAAATAAAGCTATGACACAAATACATGTTTTTTTATTAAATATTTAAAAATAAATAGAAATATAGATCAAGATGAAAGGTTCGGTTGGTTTTAAAGGGCAACGAGTGATGAGTACTTAAATAAGCCTAGAATAAATAAGAGAAAATTGTATTTTTACATCGAACTATCTACGAACTTAATAGTATCAATTGAAAACGCCAATCGTACAATTAATTACAAAAAGCTCTCAATTTTTTTATCATAGTCCGAAGTTCATTTTGTTTATTTAAATTATTTATTTTATAAATACATTTATAAAATTACAAGTAATTGTGATAAAAGAATGATTTTGCCAAGAAATATTACATGGTTATTTCTGACTATTAGGCCCGATCCACACTATAGTGCCGATCATGGTTCGTTCTCGGTCTGATATCGATGTGAGGAAAATATTTTTATGCTAGAAACGTTACTAGAGTGGGATGTGACCGGAACTCGAATCTTACTGATAATGTGAATGCACTCATTGTTTCTTGTAAAAAATATTTTTACTAGATCGATATCAGACCGAGAACGAATCGTGATGGGCACTATAGTGTGGATCCGGCCTTATGCTCCAATTGCTCACTGCTTGCTTATAAGCACTCATTCAGAATTATAGTGACCCTTGCAATTTTAACACCAAGAGTTTCAATAATACGCTAATGGTAAGTTTAATAAATGAGTAATTATTTATCGATTTTATATAAAAATCTACAATTTTTAATCTTTGTTCGAATATACGTAATTCGATTTTATGTACGGGTCACTTTAATTCTAAAGATGCAACTTTAGAATTTGAAATACTTATGAGTAAATAGTCTATATATGTATATAGTGACGATTTATTTAAAACTATTTCCCTTACCGCTGATACTAGGGAGATATAAAAAATATTCTACAATGGACCACCACAGAATACGCTATAAACATTTATTCGCAACATATCTCGGGCAATTCCTCAAGCTTAAACCTATTTATATAATAAACGCTACAAATTAAATTATAAATTTGTACTCGAAGGTGTGGATTGGACTGGGATGAGAGATCAAATGGAAAACATTACTCTTTTCACGCATACTTCATACACACAAACATACATACATACATACATACATATATACATACATATACAATCAAAAATTATATACCAATTGGTATTATTTATACCATAAAACCTGTTACTAAGCAGTCTGAGACATACATGTTTTATACTAGCTGCGAGTCTACCTAGTGTGTCTCCGACTGCATAATACCTACTATGCTCCTTCGTTAACTTGTTCTCATCTTTTTAGTCCACTTTTTACACAGTTAGGTCAAAATCGGTTAAGCCGTTTAGTAATTATGAGGAAACATAGGAACGGACGTACATACATACAGATCAAATACATAACCCTCCTTTGGGCTTCGCCGCAGTCGGGTGAAAACGAATAATATTTTCCATTTGATCCAACAATGAAAGGACAAGGGCGAAGGTGTGGTATCTACAGTGGAAAGGTTAAAGCTATCTCTTCACAGCCTTCGACTCTACGAGGAGTGCATTATATAATTCATATTTTATATACGCGTGGGTACATTCTGTAATTATTAAGCATAAAGAGTTATTTAAATCTCTTACTATAACAGTATAATATTGAATAATTATTTTTCTAAACACAACACACAATGTCTGAATGCAGACGCAAAATAAAAAAATATATTCATTATATTATCTATCAACCCCTGAAAAAAGTATGTAAATATGATAACGTGAAGGCTACAGAAAATTACCAACTTAACCTAAATTAATAATTTTAAAATTAACAATATAAAAGATAGGACGGCAAATAGAAAAACAAGCAGCAAGATTCATATAATTAGCGATACTACGAACTGAGACTTAAAATTAATAATTAAATGAATGCCTTTCACATTTAAAAAAAAAGCTTTCTAAAACAGCTTTTTCAAGCTTAATATCAAACTAGATAACAAAACCTTTGCCCATGAAAATGGCAAAAAAAGCCCATAAAAAGAAGAGCATAATACACCCTAATCGTGACCAAATCATGTATGAAATTATTTTTTTTTCTTATCATCATGGTCATAAGAACTAATTTCAAATAACCCTTTATGCTATAAGTTTATTATAGATATATTAATGTATGTAGATAATAAATATTAAGTAACAAGTTACATGCGATATTTCATATACATGAAATTCTAAAGCTAATAAAATTTTAAAGTGTAAGTAGAAATCGAAGATTGTATTGCATTCTTATATTATTAGATGTGAAGTATTTGAAAGATGCTAAAAAGTTATAAGGTAACATGCCTATTGTTTTCATTATATATTTTACAATTTATAATATTCCATTTAATGGCAACCCTAAAATTTATTTCTATTTATTCCCATTATTGTCTTGGGCTTCTTTCCCAGATGCATTATATCGACTTTGATTGAAAAGCATGCAGTTAAATATTGTAATTGATAAATATCAAAAATAAAAAAAAATAAAAAAAATATATAGGATATCCACGAAAAATAAATATAAAAGGTGTTTCTATATGAATAGAAAAAAATAATAAAAACAATCAACGAAAGTTTAAGAAAACTAAAACAATTATAATGTATGTTTATCAAAAGATTATCTTTTTTTTATGTAATAAATATTTTTTTCGCAATAGGGTAGCATAACGCATATAAATAAAATCATCGAACTGTAAAATAAGTTTATAAACAATTTAAATAAAATAAATAAAAATAAAACACAAAATAAATTAAAAAAAACCTTTTACTTTTTCATAAATAAAAACTAACAAATGTTAGTGAGGGGGAAAACTCACTCTAAATCAGAAATAGGGATGGGCGATTGTGAATAGCACAAATAATCGTTAATAATACAATTTACTATATTACCTTTTTCATTAGAGATTATAAAGGGATAACTGGAGTCAATCAATTGTTCAAATCTGAGTATTATTCATAATCGCCTGAATAGGGAATATGCGTGATTTTTTTTATTTTTTATACAATAGCCTCACATCGTTATGTAATTGTAAAAAAAATATCCAGCTCCAAAAAACTAAAATTTAATATAAAAAAAGTTTTTAAAAATATCATGCCGTACTTTAGCAAACCACACTTTAGCAAAAGTCGTCATTTTTAGCGCTAAATTGGCAACACTTGCCCTCTTATTATAGACTTTAACGTCATATTCGGTCTGACCAATAACGTTGCGTTTCTACTACTTTGAATTTCCCACTTATATTTGCACTATTTAATAATTATTTTCTCAACAAAAAGAAATTACATTAAAAAATATTAATATAGGCTTAATTCAAAAGCAATAAAGATTAAAAAAAAAACATTTCACCTTTATTTAAATCACACGCATATTCCCTATTATAATCAAGTATTATTCATAATCGCCTATCTCTAACGATTAATATTTGGTCTCTACACTGAACACACATGGATCTTCCATCATGTTATAAACATATTAAACAATTTAAATTTCACAAAAATGAAAGTTTACAATAATAAAATATTTCTTTACAATGTAAATGCAAAAATCTATACTTCGTATGTGCGTTATTGGTGTATGAATGAATAATATCTAAAACAATAGTAAATACCCTAAATAAATGAACTGTAATACAATTATAATTTGAACCTCGATGTTACTTATCTAAAAAATGCATTTTGGGACATAATTGTTCACATAAAAATAATCAAAGATTAATTTCAATTTAAGGACTGATTTTTTATATATGTTATGAATGAAATACAAAATGTAGATAGAATTAAAAATTACAATCAACGAAATTTCATGACAGTTTATGTTATACACTGGAAAACTTTCGACTTAACACTTTTAGATTAGACAATTTCTTTTTAAATCTACAAATATTATAATTTAGCTTATATACATCTAATAGTTAGTGAATCAGTCTGTGAAAATAAATTAAAAAAATGAACTTTAATTTTTTTTAACAAATATTATTCGACAATGAAACGAGTAGAAAACTAAAAAGAGGTTGCAAAGCATCTCTTAATCATTTAAATGGCAACATTTCATACTGAAACATTGTCATTTCACAATTATTTCTTTTAAACCAATATATCTAGTGCTTATCTGTAAATACTATAAAACTTAAGTTATCAGCCCGCTGTAGTTCTTTACTATATCAAAATAATGAATTAATCACATAACTACCACAAAAATCGTTAATTACAAGCCTTATAATGTAGTAGCACTTTGGATTAAGATTTTCTTTATTTTCGTTCCTATGTCTAAGGACGTAAAATATTTAAATAAAAATAGTGGAAACAATTTTTTTAATAATGTTATTGTAAAGGAGGTTCATAAATTCAAAATTTGATTTTGTTTATTATCTATCAATGCAGTAACACTGAAGACATGTCAGTATGGGAATAAAAACACATTTTATAAGTAAGGGGAGAAAATAAGTCACAAAAAAAATATCACTCACATAGAAAAATAATATAGGAAATGTGAATATACATTTTTTGTATGAAAGTATGTCAATTAATTATATGTATTGTATTTTTGATTACTTCCCAAATAAAAAACTGTTGTTTTCCAATGTTTGCCATAATAAAAAAAATGATATAAAAACTTATTGTATTTCAATGTTTTTCTATAATATCTTTAACAATTTGTACTAGATACAATATAAATACTCTAAGCCTCAAACTTTAACAATTGTTAAAACCTTTACTGATATAAAACTCAATCTACGTCAAAACCAATTTTACCTCTTTCACATAGCCTATTTTGATTACCAATAACTTAATAAAAGATAATGCTAGTTCCACATATTGAGATTTTTTTTATGTTCATTTGTGACAAACAAACCTACAGCCTAAAGGCATTATTTTTCATTGTCATAAAAATATCAATCAAAATTTCTCTATCTTGATATTTTACAACGCACATTCAAAAGAAAAAAAAAAGAAAAAAATCAAGTTTGAATTGAAACATGTTAGAAGTGAAACTTCACTAGTTATTCATATTTCAAATCTGCAAATTAATAAACTTTTAATATTACACTCAGACAAAAACATGATTCAAACGAATAGCACACAATGAAAAGAGAATAATATTTTATTATATTCTGTATTTTCCACAATATGTAGAACTAACATTATTTACCATCTGTATAAAAGCCTGTTTTACTTAATTAATATCTGTTTTATAATAAATTATGAAATTTTATGGTTATATTTATATAATTTATTTTGTCATACATCAATTTTTAGTCTATGGCAGTATTTGTAATCTGTGATTGCAATGACTTACAATAAATCAATAAGTACAATATAAATCGAACATGGAAAAAAATGTATGTAAACTACTATTTTCAATTCCTTAATATACTTTTGTGTATACTTTTATATATTTAGTAGTGAATTTACATTAAATTCGCATTGCAGTCACAGACATGTCTCGTTATACTTCCAACGTCATATACATTCAAATGCAGCGTCACTTCTAGTAATAATAACAATAAATTGTGAATATCAATCATTATTTGTAACAATTCCGTCACTATACAGGAACTCGCTAGCTGTAAGGCGTGGTCAAGGCGGGGTTATATCACAACTCGTCACTCAACACTCACGTCACATCACTACACGTAAACACAAATCGATTAGTAAAAAGAATCGATTTTCGCGAATCGATTTTGTTGAATCGATATTAAATAACTCGACACGTCACTTCCCACGAATGAGAACGTTCCAGACGGACCCGGCGTATGTGAGTAGTCGCTACATATTTTGCCAGGCGGCCAGTGAGACGAGGACGGGGCAGAACTTGGAGAAGGTGATACCAGCTACAATGCCGGTGACGAGGGTCGCGCCGCCTATCATGCCGGCGGTCGATGCGTGTTCGGGTGCGACAGTGCTGGATACATAATAATATTCATATAATTATTTATTTATTAACTACAATCTATACATATGATAAAAGTGTAACTGATCGCTGTCTGTACATGGAAGATATTTGAGAAAAACTACTATTCAGAGTCTCTATTAACGCAATCGAACTCAACACAATTATTTTTAGAATTTTTGTCTGTGCGTTTGTGCGCGTTAATCTCTGAAACCGCTTAAGTATTATGGTAGCTTTAGTATTATAGCCGTATTATAGTAAACTTCACTTAACATTTAGTATTTGTTTTATTTCAATCGGTTTATAAATAAAAAATGTCAACTTAAGATTACCTATGGACGAACCCGAGCGAAGCGAGGGCGAGTCGCTAGTATATTAATAGTCATTAAGTTGCACATGTTTACAATCTTTACTAGTTTAGAAATTAATGTCATACTATACTACACATATAATAAAAAAAATATCCTAAGTATCGATGTACACGTTTCACGCAAACAGTACTGAACCAATTTTAAGTAACTTTTGTGCAGTGATAACTTCTAACTCGGGTCAACATTTAGGATACCTTTTACTATAGGAATATCTTTCATTCCCACGGAAAAACACAATAAATTATTGTGTCGAGTCGTCCTTAAAAATTACATGACTAACGCTGGCTAAACCTTAAGAGATACATCAAAACAATTTATCAGAAAATTGTAGATCTTAAAATGGCCGCCAGAAAACTCTGCAATAGCATAAGTTTCTCCTAAGGCATACTCGCAATAACTATCCATATCTATTTAAAACGTACCTAGGAACGTATCCGAGTGAAGTTAAGGGTAAATCACAGGTTATTCGCGTTAAGAAAATAGTGAGTTATAAGTGCAACTGCAGGGTGAAAGCATATTCATAGTGGAGTAAAAATTCAATTCAAATATATTTCAAAAGATTAAGTTCAATGGAAAAAATCAACTTAATTTTGTCAAATCAAAATAGTCATTAATAATATACTACATTGTATATATTATAATAATCAGTATCACTAGAATCTTCATTTGTATTTATTATAAAGAAATCAAAATCATTTAAATCGCACAGTTTAAAGTACTTAAAAACATAGTAAATTACTCGTCTTTCTCCGCTATGAATTATCGATCCACTGTTATTCTTACGAAGAGGCGAAGTATTCATTTTTTTTTGTAGGTAAGGCACAAAGAGCAAAACTCTTTCGTACGAATTTGCCTTCAACTGGTCATTGTGAACTTGACTTTATAATTTTATTCAACCCAATTGGTCGACGGGCGTGTCTAGACCGGTGGACAACGATGACTCACTATTTTCTTAACGCGAATAAACTATAGTATACTAATAAAATTTACTTACCCGCTAACATACATCATGCCTAACGAGCTACCATGTCCGGAGCTCCACCCGAGTAAGGCAGACATAGCCCAATACACCCAGTCGTTATTGACGAGGACTGGTAGGGTCCTTGTTCTTCCCATGGGGTGATAGTTACACAGCATGAAGAATGGAATGAAGAGTATACGGATCGATGTGAAGATTGACAGCCATCTTGGACTTGGCTGAAAAAAAATAATAGTATGAACAATAATTTCTGTTGAATTGTAAAATTGGTTATGGCATGTTTGTTAGACATGTTATATCAGGACCTGGGCGACCGAGCTAAACTCAGCATTTTTCGGAAAAGATATGAAAATTGTGTTTTTTTCAAAAAATACACCTGCTGTATAAATAAATATAAAAAAGTAAAAACTTATCTAAAGGCAAAATTTGATTGAAATTGTTAAAGCCGTTTCCGAAATACTCGTAATATGTATGTATGTAAAAGAATTTCTCGTTTAATATAATAAGATATGCTTAATTTTATTCATTTGTTCTGTTCTGTTCGCAAAACAAAAATTCAATAACAGCATAATATTATGACCATTACAGTTTAAGAATTTATTTCTCAGAATATCTAAAAAAGAATGCAATTCACTTTAAGTATATGAGAAAACAATATACATCTCAATAGTAAATTTAAATTAAGTCATCATCTCCCTGCCCATTTCTCAATCACTTGTGGTCGACGCAGTACATCTTCCGTACTGCTGATAGGATTTGGCAAAAGTTTTACGGCCGCCTGCCCGACATCTACCCTCCTCGGAAATGCTATATTGTTTATCGCAGAAAGAACAAAAGGTACGATGACCAGCACATCTTATTTATATTTAGACATACAAAATAATCTAATGCCAGTAATTTTTTCACCTTAAAAAACCTTAGTAAATTTAAAATAAGTATTCCATAAAATAACTAAATGTAGCAAATCTTAGGTGCACACAAATTTATTGAATAAACATGCGTGTGTTTTAGAAGAGCATTGATATACCCACTGGTATAGTGATAAACGCTATACTAGCGATAACACTGCGTTGGATAGTGGGTTTATTGTATGTGAGTTTCGATAATTAATAATAATTAGGTTAATTAATTATATTTCATACATTTAATTAAATAGAACTATTTTTTTTAAACATTTCTCACGTGTCGCTTAAAACATTAAGAGAGAATTAATTATTGATATTTTACATAAATCTACATATAACATAAAACAAAATATCTGTGTCTATCTGTTTCTCCGCTTACTTCTGCAAAACCACGCGACGGTTTCACTAATAGAAAAAGCGATAAACGAGGAAAAGAAAAAGGTTTATGAATATAATTTGTAAATATTTTGTACAAAATGATTGAACCTAGACGGTGTTTTATCAAAAAAAAACTGTTTTCGTAAAATAACGCTAAACCTTTAGAGATACATCAAAACAATGTACTAGAAAATTGTAGGTCTTAAAAAAACATACAGAAAAGTCCGCGACAGTATGTCTATCACCTACGGTACTCTCGCAATAACTATTTTTACCTATATAAAACTTACCTTATAAGCCCTTAAGAAAAAATATTTAGAATTAATTAAAATTAAGATTTAAATGATTTTTACTCACAAATTGCCATAAACTAGCTGTCACGTTGCCCAACATGGCGGTGAAGTTAAACGTCAGGAAACATGTAAGTCGCACAAAATTAGTGCCAAGAAAACCCGGTGTTACTGGTTGAATGTCTGGAAATAAACATGTTGTTATGAGAACAAAAGTATAACATAATCAGTTGACATTTTATTTTTTTAAAAAGGACATCTATTAATTACGTAAGCTCAAAATGGACGATTTTGCTAAACCCACCCTGGGTTCATCTTATTCTCAAATCTCATTAAATCTCATTTAAACTCGGGGGAGGGGGCATAATTGAAATACTTACGTCGACTTTAAAAGAATGTATATTAAAACAGGTAATAAAAAATATTAAATTTTTTATTGGTTCCCCTTTGTAAGTGTTCCAGTTTGCTCGTTGAAAAAATCTCACGGCTATTATAAAAAACGCTCACGAAAAAAGAAAAACAACTCACGTAATTAATGGATGTTTCTTAAGTAAATCATTAATTAATTTATAATAATTAATTTTAATAGTAAACAAAGCATGTGTTTTGTTTTCCTTCATGTCAATATAATATTTTGGATAAATATAATTTTTGATATCGATGTGATATCAAGGTAAATTTTGATAAAGCGGATCGGTGTATAGCCAAGTATAAACCCAAGATTTCTTAATAACTTTATCTATATAATAAATGAAGTCAATACAACTCATTTTAAGTGTCAAATAAGAATTTCATTGGTAGTTAATATGTTATTGTTTAAATGTAGCAAATCTTAGGTGCACACAGATTTATTGAATAAACGTGCGTGTGTTTTAGAAGAGCTCTGATGTACCCACTGGTATAATGATGGACGCCATTGAGGCGGTAACACTGCGTTGGGTAGTGGGAAATAGATAATATAAATACATATAGTAAATATATATAAGATAATATAGTATTTGTAATTTATTAGTTTTTGTTCCTAGTCATAAAAAAATAAGAATTCAACACCTTTAAAATTAAACGTGGCTCCTAAAATAACTTTGATCCTGTCAATCATAACACACACATATATCTGATAGCCACTTTACAATCATAAAAAAATACTATAATTCTATCCAGGTTTAGATCTACGAGTATATCTCTATAGGTTTTTTGAGGCTACAGCCCTAAGATATAGCCCCTGTGGAGACCATGGATAATATTATGAATTTACAAAATAAAAATGCACTATCATTATATATTTTTAAAAGACAAAATGACAATAAGTTTAATTCTAATCTATTAAACTATTTTTCATTTTTAAAACCCCACAAAGTCTTAGCCCGGGGGCCCCCAAAAACCTCTATATCTAACACTTACCTGAGTGTACAACAGGGAACACAGCCAGTGATACGAAGAAAACAATGAATATATTGTACAGCTGTCCAATGGACTGCATCACTATGAGGCCGTATGGTGTGCGTTTTGAAGGATTCGCGTTCTGATTGGTCGCTGCTAACGCGGGGTTCACACGTAGAGTGCGCTCTTGTAACGTCTCGTGGTATCGGAAGAATCTCTGTAAATATAATATATATTATATTAGCATTATTTTTAGTCTATTTAAGGCGCCTTTATTGGCTTATATTACACCAAAATTAACTAATTCATGATCCATTGATATATAAAAACATAGATACACATTTCCTAACAAATATCTCTTAAAAAAATGGTGTTGACATGTAACGTTAAGTCAAACCAAAGAATAAAATTAAAAAATTGAGAGTTCCAATTGTCTAAACACAAATTCGAACTTACGCACACCACATAAGGTACTTTTTTAAACGAAACAACATGCGTTTTAATTTTGTCATCCGAAAAGCAATGAACAAAAAGAGATTTGAAAAAAAAATACAATTTAATTTCAAATCGTGCACTTCTTTTGAAGACACTTTTGAGACGCTAATTGTGTATCTTCCGCCTTAGCCTTCTCGTTAGGTCTTTTTTTTTATTTCAAACCCAAAACCCCTGCTATCATTAGAGCCTTATGTTAATTGAAATTCGGTGATAGAACTGACTCATTATTTGAAGATCATTTTGGCACTTGGAAGTGACATTTTGATATTTTCAAGTGTCAAAATGGCAGTAATGTTATTATCCTCTCATTTGTGTTGCCCACTTATGAAGCTTTATGTCAAAAATGCAGCTTCGTGTAGGGTGGTTTTTAACAACCCCTAAAACTTTCTCGCGGGTGTTTAAAATGACGACATCTGTAAAGTTTTGTATGGGAGCTATAGTAACTTATATCGTTGGAATCGTTATGAAATAACCTAACACATTCAAAAAAACCACAATAAAAACTGCCTTACAATGTATTAGTAAATAGACCTGGAAGTCAGGGAACCCGATGTTACCCAAAAATCTACCTAAAAACCTTTATAACTTAAAAATAAAACCATTATTTCAAATTTTTGTTTTTTTATTTCATAAGAACTGTATTATCTCACATTAATAAACAAAAAGAATACACCTCTCCATATATTTTTTTCACCACACAAGCTTTAGAAAATTTCACCCTTTTTTTTCACCCGCGCGAGTGAAATAAAATAATAAAATCCTTTACTTTTCAATATCGAAAACACTGTAGGTCAAGTGGCTTAGGGTAATAACTTTTTATGTAATACGATCCACATACTTGTTACAGACAGAGTTTCAAGTGTTTGAAGTGTTTAGTTTACAATAAATCAAACTACAAGCCAAGCCATTGAAATTAAAAACAAAAAAAAAGGTCTCTCAAATGTTCGCAATAATTGAAAAATTCTTTGCATTTATTTTAAACACTAATTGACCTCCTAAAATATGATTATAATGACAATGTTTTAAGCACAACGATAATATTATACGCTTCCATATTGAAATATTTCTAAAGTAAACAAATAGAATACCCCATCTGTGTAGACATCTTTTAAAATATGGTATTTTTTTATTACAATAATACGAATTATTTTTACATTTGTTTTTAAATTAAATGTTTTGTAAAGATCATAAAAATAATAGACTACGTGTATAATATATTATATATAACGTATATAATACACAATGTTTATAATAAAGTTAACAAAAAATATCGACGAGAATGACGCCATTTTGCCGCGAATAATAGCGGCGATGTTTGTTAAAACCACTATTTCTATACAAAATCTTATTCAATTGTCCTAATCATGTAATTAATATTGATCTTTACTTACTTAGTCATAATGTAAATCCATTTTACGATCACTTTCACTCCACACACAATAGATATTATCACAAAAAGAACACGCGAACAATGCACACGGCTCGCGCGTTTCGACGAAACCGAGGGGCGACTTTGTATAGATTATATCTCAATAATAGTGTATTTTATAAACTTTGTCTTCAGTCTTATGCTATGCTTATTTATTTGAGTATACTGTGTGAAAATTAGAGCGATACAAATAAGATTTGAAAAATGTTATTCACTTACATAGAGGATGCGGAATTTGAATGATAAGCGTGCTTAATATGCACGAACTTTTGACGTTTATTTTGACACACTGCTTCAGAAGCACAGTCTAACACATGAGAGGATAATGTATGGAAATGTTCTAACTTTAAGTCTCCATAACTTTTGATTCCTTCGTTTCTCAAAATAATTTTTATATATTTGAACTCCCTATCGTTTTTTTTTTTAAATATTATTGTATTTTTTTTATTTTATATAGAAATACCAATTAGGCAGTTCGTCGTCAATATCAAATGTGTCAATATAATTGAATATTGAATGGATAGATAATAAATTTAGATATTTACGATAGCCTAGGTAAAAATAATTTAAATGTGTAATACATATTTTTAAGTGTAGCAATACTTAGGTGCACACAAATTTATTGATAAAACCTGCGTGTGTTTTAGTGGAGCGTTTCTTTTCCCACTGATAAAATGGTAACACAACTATTTGGTGTTGCCACTGCGTTGGAAGTGGGGAATACATATTAGAATTCATAGAATAAAAAAACTGTTCAAGATTCTTTACTTACGTTCAAAGGCAAAGCGAAGTACGTATCAAAACATATGAGTAAAACGAACATTCCCGCTATAAAGTAATATATGGCGGATGTTCTGTAACTCGTTGTAAATTCGTCTGAAGCCCAGTTCAAAAAGACAACAAGTGTCCCGCAGATATTCGAACCTAGGACCACCGCCCCCGTATACTGTGGAGGGAGACGTGCCGCCACACCATATACTGAGTTTTGGAATATCGCGTTGAAACCTGTAAAGAAATAAATTTTTAATTAATTTATTACAATGGAAAAATCATTAATTAGTAAACAAAAGAAATAAAAAATATTAAAAACAATTTATGAGATATAAATTTGGATCGTAATTTGGTATTGTCATAAATATTTAAAACACACCTTAGTTTTGATAAAATTTTTATACATATAGAAAATCTATATACAATAAAAATCGATGTGTGTATGTATGTATGTATGTTCTCTATGGACTCCAAAAACACTGGAGCGATTTCGACAAAATTTTCAGGCAATATCAAATAAATTTGGTTTATGTATTTATCCGTAATAAAAACTTTAAAAAAAAAAATAAAAACCGACTTCCAGGCACTGAAAAGTAAAAAATAACTAAACAGGGGTTTTCATTTAGAATAGATACTTAATCAGATATTTTCGAAGTCGGTGTGCTTTGATTTGTATTGGCTGGCACCGACTTCGAAAATATCTGATTAGGTATCTATTCTAAAAGAAAACCCCTGTTTAGTTATTTTTTACTTTTCAGTGCCTGGAAGTCGGTTTTTATTTTTTTTTTTCAAGTTTTTATTTTTCCATTTTTAGTGTAGACGTAATAAACAGGTAATTTGTAATTTATAAGAAGAAAGATTTTTATTAATAAAAACATATTTGATTTAGCCATTTATTTAAAAACCGCTTGACCGATTTCGATAAAATTTATATGGGACCACCGGGGAAGAATACCCTTTGAAACAAAAAAAGAATTTTCTAAATCGGTTCAGCCGTCTTCGAGTAATCCGTGAACATACATAAAAAAAAAAGGAAGAAAAAAGATTCCGACGAATTGAGAACCTCCTCCTTTTTGGAAGTCGGTTAAAAAGGGAGTGCAGTACCACCATTATTGAAAGGAAAACATATGAATAGAATTTACCTATCTATATAAGAAAACCTGTCTCTAATATTTCTTTATTGATAATACTAAAGCTCGACAATAACTGCTAAAGAAAAAAAATTGGTTGACAAACAGAGAAGAGTATGGTACTATTTCGTCTTCATCTATTTATATATAGATGTATCAGTAAGTAAGTTTTGAAATTGTTCTTAGTAACCAGAAGTTGAAAGGCAAAAAGAGACGAATCTCAATTTCAATATTTTAACTTTCTAAAAAAATTTCAAAAATAATAGCTTAGCCATGATTAAAAGTTACGAAGTCAAAGAAGCTGGTTAAATGTAGCAAATCTTAGGTGCACACAGATTTATTGAATAAACGTGCGTGTGTTTTAGAAGAGCTCTGATGTACCCACTGGTATAGTGATGAACGCCATTGAGACGGTAACACTGCGTTGGGTAGTGGGAAAAATAAACATCCTATAAAAATATTATAAAAATAAACAATGAAATATACTTTATAGTTACAGTTTTAAAAATTATGTATAAAAATATACATTTGTTTTACCACAACCATGGTCACGGAAGAGACATAGGCTTTGTCGTACCTATAACATAAGCAGCATGTCACAATATACTACTTACTAGCATACCAAGTTGAATACTTTCTTAGATTTACTCGAATATTTGACATTCTAAATAAAACTTTTCGGGTTTTTTCGGGAACTTATTTTGATTTTTGGTTCCCAACGGTTCGAATGCTTTACAGCAATTATGGTCACGGGAGAGACTAAGGTTTTAGATGTCTCAAAGGCCATTATTATTACTTGACCGTGATTGACCACGAAAAAAACCGAAATGATAGTTTTATTTAAAGTACCTACCTACTTGATTTAAAAATATTATTTTTCTATACTATGCAGTATCTGTATTAAAATCACTAAGCAGTCTATTTAAAACAAATTTTATAAATATGAGACTCACCATTCAAAAAGAATACGGATATCATAGTGAACCAAAAGAACACCACCGGCCATTCCGAGCTGTCCACCATCGCGAGGACCACTGTCAGTACGAATATCAATACTTCGATACATAACGACCATACTATTCTAGTTGTTAAATTACCTCTGAAATAGAAAATAAAATAATTTAGTACAACACAAAAAATACTAGCAACGCCATGTTTCTATTACACTAATATATGTATGTATGTACATACATTGAACAACTCAGTTTTAGATATTTTTGATGTGAATGTAAACTTCTTTAGAATCGTTGTGATTTGAAACTCGATGAAACGGAAATGAAATGGAAATGCGACACTAAAAAGAGACAAACACATAAATATGTAGGATTTAGCCGGCGAGAGAATGAGATAGAATACATTGCCATGTTGCCTGGTAACCATTATTATTGTCTGACAAATATATAAAATTAAGTTCCACTTCTACGAGTACCATGTGTGAATTGCACACACAAGCACATTTTTTTTTAATATATTTAAGTTTTATAATTATGTTATTGATAAGGGCAATATTATTTTATGCCTTTATTATTGGGTTGTTATTTTAAAAATATTTATATTTAAATATTTGTAAAATAAACATTCTAGTTCTTTCCATTGGAATATAATTATTATTTAAATTATATTTTATGCAGTCGTAATTTATATTGACTATTATTCCACATATAAGGAGATTTCAAACTGCCCACACTATAATATAATGTATTATCTATTTTAACGAGTTCAATAATATATTTTTGGTTACAACGTGGGTGATAGTCATAACATTTATGTATAATACATTACAAAATATTTAAAAAGTTATGGACGATTGTAACTTACTAAGTTTAAAAAGTCTACCTAAATGCCTACGCTAGTTATTTTATTAAAAAGACAACATAATTTGACAGTATTTTTGCCATTATAAAATCTATACGAATATTAATTATAAAGAGGAAAGATTTTTGTTTGTTTGTTTGTTCCGAATAAGCTCCGAAACTACTAGACCGATTTAGATTAAAGATAAGATAATTTGAGACCCTGGGAAGGGCATAGGGTAGTTTTTATCCCGGAAATCATCCTTTAGGGGGGGTGAAAATAGTGATGAAAATTTGTATGGGGAAACAACCTAGGGACGAGCCCGAGCGAAGCGAAAGTGAGTCGCTATAATATTAAAGTTAAAATTAAAGTAAAAATTATAATATTAAATATATATTCTATGCGTTGCGTCACCAAAAAGTATACAATGCTTCTTTTAACTATTACTCGTAGTAGGCATAATAATAATCAATTTTTTTTTTATAATCTTGCAGTTAAAGATATACTAATAATACAGATAATGTAGCAAAACTTAGGTGCTCACAAATCTATGAAGACTTACGAGTGTTTTAGAAAGCATTTAATTTACCCACTTTTAAAATGTGATAGTCAGATGTTTACTGAAAATCACTGCGTTGGATAGTGGAAAGGGTAGTAATCATTTATCAATTATTAATAATTATTTATTTCTTGCTTTATGTCATTTATATAAGAAACTGATAATTTTACCGTTATCAAAAACTGCTAAAAAAGAATCCTATCAACCATTAAAAAATTATCGTTCAATTAATATCAAATTCTAAACGTTCCATATAATAAATATTGAAAATCGACAAATAAAACAAACACAAACAACTCACCCAATCTTAACAAAAATATTGAACCAGCTAAATAACAGGTTAGGCACTTGGCAAGCCCATCCCACGTCCGTCATGAAATCACGAGCATAGTCCGGTGCGTTAACTAACTTGTATTTGACGAAGTAATCTTTGGCTGTGATGAACATATTCCAGGCGGTGAGAGTGCCGAGTCCGTGCAATATCAGCGTTATGTATATTAGGTTCCATTTGTCTTTAGGTGGTGCCAAGTCCATGGCTATACCTGAAATAAAATATTATATATTACATATTATTCAATTAATTCTGTCTGTTTGTGCTTCACAGGAGAAATTTATTTCATATAAACTTGTAATATTATACAAATATCAACTTTTAAGGGCAGATTTTCCAGTCATAATAATAAGTTATTAGAAAAGGAAAATACGATATAAACAAATTAAAAAGAATAGTTTTATAAATAACATATTTCAAAATAGTTCAATCTTACATTTAGTCAGAATATATATAATTACTATTGAATTGATTAATTATTTATTGACTGATTTGACTTATATATAAAAATAATCATTCGTTCATAAAATAAGCACGAGCGGTTATATTTCTTTTGAATAAGAATGAAAATATAATATTTACCATTCATCATATATCGAAACTTATTACACTACAAACATTTTAAAAACGAACACTAGATTTTTACTCCCCTATTGTATTTCCAGTATCTCCCTCTAAAATCATGTTCGACTGTCGCAATACTTAGGTGCACACAGATTTATTGGAAAAACCTGCGTGTGTTTTAATAAAGCTTTATTTTCCCCACATAGAAAATGTGACTACAGTTTTTTTGAACTGAAACACTGCGTTGGATAGTGGGAATACGTTTTAATTAACAAATTAGTTAGCAATACAGCTTAAAAGATGAAAGTATGACGCAATTTACCAAACATTTCTCATTAATTTCCATTACAGATCACAAGCCGTAAGTTTTTATTTGAAGACAATCAAAATTGACGTGAAATCTGTATAGATAACTTTTCAAAGACATATCAGAGGATATCAAAGGCCGCAATTTAGAAAATTTTATAGGGGAATAATTTGAATAAAAGTTTTTATTAATAAGCTTTTCAACTTAAAGTTTACCTTCACAAAAACTCTACCTGACCTAAATAATACTCTGTTTTGCTTTTATTTTACAGTCGAGTAGATTGCAAAAGTTGTGAGTTATATGAATTTCATAATGATTATAATAATTACTTTTTAGCCAAAAAGATTTTCAGTTTCAACCAAACCACTAAAAATTGATTTTTCTGATTGAGAATTTCCTCAAAATTTATATTGTAAGCGTTTGAGGTAAAATATGTACTCATACATAGAAAAAAGAGCTATAAAAATCATTTTACCATTATTGAATTAAATACCTCATTTTTAAAGTCAGTCAAAAATACTTGCAGAAAAATAAGCAATCATAAATATCGTCACATAAATAAATTGTACAAATACATATATATAATTCATGAAAACTCTATAACACAACCAGATGTGCACCGCTTAAATAAAAAGGCATATAGGAATTTATTGGCCAGGCATGGCGTACCATTTTTCACTGCAATGCGTGAACTTACGGCCGTTGCGCAGAAATGGCTTGAGCACGAAATTTTCTAAATTAAATGCTTCTCCCCTCGGCACTGAACATATTTTAGTTTTAATTTATACTTTTCCCTCGGCATATTAAACGGCCTATATGAAGGTATATTTTAAATCGAACTACTATTATAAATGCGAATGCTTGTATGTGTGTGTATTTGTGTATTTTTTACTCCTTAACGTTGAAACGGCTGGACGGATTTCGATGAAATTTACTACATAGATAGACTGTAATCTGGAATAACACATAGGCTACATTCAGGCACCTAGGTATATCCCCGGTCAATATTTTATATACTTTTCATCCCGGAAAATTAAAGAGTTCCCGTGGGATAGTTAAAAAACTATAATAACTTATACAGCTTGGTACACAAAAACAACTGCTTGGATTTTAATGAAACTTTACAATTATATAGTTAATACATCAGAATAACAAATACATTACTTTTTATCCCGGAAAAATGTACGGTTTCCGTGGGATACATTTGTTTTTGTTTGAATTAATAATTCAAGTAGTAAACGATACGTTGTTAAAATATTTTTTGAAAATTAACTGTTTCCTATAATGCATATAACATTAAAATGATAAAGATTTTAAGAAAAAAATTGCTATAATAGATACTTGAGTTACTATTTGCCTCATACGTTTCGTTATACCTACTAAATAAAAAAAAAAAACGTTTTTACCTTTATAAATAAGTAAACCAATACGTTCAAATAAAAACCCGTATGATGCATGTACTTAACTTACGAAAGGGAAACCAGACGAGCTCTCATAAATAAAATTAAATTGGCATTAGTACTAATGATACTTTATTGATTTACTCTTACGCTGAAAATAGATTACTAAAAGGCCAGACTCGGTTACATTCTGATATAGGTATGTATTATGAATATTACAAATATTCTTAGTGACCCAAAAACTATAACTAAAACGATATATTTACTAACTTAACTGGTTTAGTGGGACGTTGAAAATACTATTCTTCCACAGTTTTTATGTATTTGCTACTTTCCTTTTGTCAATGTCAAAAGTAAATTAGTTCTCATACTTTTATTTAAGGCATTACCCTTTTCGAAGCTTAATTTCAATACACTTTTCTTAATAGTTCTTATCTATTAGTATGGATTTCTCAGAGATGAAATATTTTCCCGCATTAAAAAGTATCCTAAATGTTGACGCAGACCAACCAGCTATCACCATACCAAATTTCATCAAAATCCTTTCAGTGGTTCTCTTGTGATGCGTTCCCAGACAGACAGAGAAACAAACAAACAAACAAAAATTCTAAAAACTATTTTCTTTATTATTTCTATTCGGCCTCCGTATCGATAATAATGAGTATTTCAATAAGATTTTCCAAAAAATATTTAATGTACAGATTCGACTCAGTCAGAGTTTTATTATATGTACATTGTACATATATCTATACATTATATCGTATATTCATCTAATATGCTGTAAAAATTTCAGCCATTTAGGTCCAACAGTTCGAAAGTTGATGAATCAGTGAAGAAAAGCAAATATTATTTTATTGAGCACAATAAAGCGTCATTTCTAAAATGACATAATTTCCCCTGGCTTGTAAATTAAGGTTAAAATGTGACTTTGGGTGTAAGTTTTAGCCGCTTGAGGTGTGAAAGCGTTTGATCAACTACTAAATAATTAATGGGGACTGATAATATGCGACATGGGAAATAGTGAACGGGTATTGACTCGATATGCTTTTATAGCAATCTTCATAATGGAATTGGTTTTCACTTGTCATTTTCTATGTTTTATAATGTTCTTTTACATTCTAAAACTTCACGCTTTCTACCTTCCCAGATAATGAGTGTTGTGTAAAAACGATGAAACCCAACAACAGGTTTTGTTTATACAGTTTCAGTCAGACACGAATGATACACGACATTTATAAAATTACAGCTAGTATACCTGTAAAGATCCGATAGAAGTCGTTCTGTCTAATTCCAATTTTATTTGTGGGTCCAACTCTATCCAGAATCCGTAAGTTCACAAAAAAAATCTAAATTGCTCGAGCCGTTTAGGAGGAGAAGAATTACGACACACATAGACCGAATTTTTATATATACCTAAAGATTTTAAAATATTTTTTTCATGTATGTATAATACCAATAGTTAGGATTCCATATCCCAAAAGAAAATGTCTGTCCGTCTGTTGTAGGTTATTTACTTCAAAGCTACTAAAAAAAGAAGTGAACTTGGTGTTGTCCCAGGGCTGGACGTACCTCCCCCCCATCGTGCGTTCACCTTGTCGTGGTGGGGGGGCTCATTAGCGTCCGGTAGTTCAGCCGGACGCGAAGCCAAGAAACGCACAGGGAGGTGGCCCACTTCGGTGGGCGGTGTGCCATGCGGGTTGCTCCTGGTACTTGTCTGATAGCAGAATGGACTGTGGAGCAACCCTATGGTTGTTGTGGTCTGCTTCGGCAGACATGCCGTCGGGGCGTCGTAGTTGAGTGCGTAAGCGATCCTGCGACGCCCTATTAAGACGGGGGATTGTTTTGTTGGGTTTTAGTGGGGACTACTGGCTTTTCTAGCCGGTGAGTCCCACATAACCACCTGTATGTCTACATGTGATATGTGTAAATGCATTTCCGAACATTAAAAAAAAGGGCTGGACGTACCTATACAATGAAAAACATAAAAGTGCGTCATGTCACTAATCAAATAAAATGACTACCAGATAAATAACCATGATACGTTCCCTACGTAAGTATAGTATACATTATACTTACGTAGGGAAAACACCTACTGTACTATGACTGTATATTACTATATAGAGACTGTTTTATTTGGAAATCTTATCTGCGTATTATACGAATTTTAGGCAACTTGTATGATAATGTACATACATATAAGCCTAAACTATATACTTTTTATTGTTTAGAATAGAAAAGTTAAAAATATATTGTATGCATAGAGGAAACGAGATGCTCTATGTATACTGTATTAGTCTATAAATAAAAAACCTTGTTAAACCTTCTACTAAACAAATTATTGATATAATTGACTATATTAATATGAAGTAGCCCATTTCTTCTGAAATAACGCATATATATAAATTAATTTTCTTACGTATAGATATTTACTTAGCGTGTGCTCTACATCGCCGTCAACATAATTGACTTAATCACTCTACACAATATTTGTCTTATACAATAAAGTATAAAAAGCCGGCACAGCTGATAAACATTAAGTACATACTCCTATAGAGCTTTTTTATGGAGGATTTTGTGTTTATTTTTAGTATGATCTGAGTAACGACTCACAGCTCGATGAAAAATTAATCATACGTAATGTAATGTAAGCGAGAAGGTTCGTTGTACAGATTGATACGTAACATATCTTCCTATCTAGTATATAAAATATCTATAATATCCTGTAGCAAGCAAAAAAATAATCATTAAGTACTATTAACGAACTAAAGTTAGAATGACTGAATTGTTTCTACGAAATCTATTAAAATATCTCTATCTTTTATAAATTTAATTATTATTATTATTATTTAATTATTTTCTTCTTTAACTTAATTTCAATATTAATATTTTTTGTGATCTTTGAAAATCGTATTGAAAAAGTTGTTTTTAATTTTACCAAGATTTCCAAACTTTATAAGCGTATTTTCCTTAAAAACCATACCAACCATGTATATAACAATTAAGAACATATTAAAAAAGACATGAATGAAATCGATCGATTCAACCCAATCGGTTCTCAAGCGATGCATTTACCAACGTTTATGTAATATTTTATTTTTATATTTAATAATAGCGACTCATCCTCGCTCCGCTCGGGTGCGTATATTTTCCCGCAATAAAAAGTGTCCTATATGTTCACTCGGATAAACACCTATCATCATACCAAATTTAATCAAAATCCCTTCAGTGGTTTTTCCGTGATGCGGTAACAGACAGACAGACAGACAAAAATTCTATAAACTATAGATTTGGCCTCCGTATCGATAATAATGTCTATTTCAATAAGATTTTCCAAAAATATTTAATGTACAGATTCGGCTTAGTTACAATTTTACTGTATGTATAGATTTTGACATTTATATTTCATAATTTTACGTCATACTTAAAATCTAATATATAAAATTCTCGTGTCACAGTTTTCGTTGCCATACTCCTCCGAAACGGCTTGACCGATTTTGATGAAATTTTTTGTGCTTATCCGGTATCTATGAGAATCGGCCAACATCTATTTTTCATCCCCCTAAATGTTAGGGGTAGTCCACCCCTAAATTTTATTTTTTATTTTTTAGACAAAATTTTTAATTTCTATTTTTTTATGATACAACATACAAAAATACATACAATCCTCAATTTTCACCCTTCTACGATCAACCCTTATTTTTTAATAGCCATTTTAGTAATTTAATCATTTTTCCTTTCCGGTCGAAAACTGATCAATCGTGATTTAATGCAAGCTAGGGACGAACCCGAGCGAAGCGAGGATGAGTCGCTAGTAAAACAATAATAATATTTTAAAAAGTTTGAAAAGTTAAGAAATATAATATGTGCGATAACCGGCATAATTTTAACTTATTTATTTATTATCAACAGTTTGTTTTTGATCATAAATTATTATTCAATCGATTACCTTTCAAGTTAAGCGTGTCATTGGGCAGATTTGAACCTTCCCACGCCGGCGTCAGCTTCACGGGCTCATTGCGAAGGAAGGGCGCCTTCTCGCCCTCACTCGCGTCCCAACCTGTAACCAAAATAAGAATTACATACTCTGTCATAGACTTTATTTTGGCGGTCTCAGATTCGAACTCCATTAACTGCCATACAAGTATTTGTCACAGTACAATTATCATTTCAGTAAACATAAAAAATATGTTTAGTTTTGCTAATATTAGTCGAAACGTCAAAAGGTACAGCAAGCTTTTTAATAAAGTTCATTTTTTTAACTTATTTTTAAACGTAATTTTTTCTTCAATTAAATAACTTAACCATTATGCATAGCCTTGAGGTAACCGAATACTCTTCAAGTAAATATAAAATAGTTTTGTTTACATTATAAGCCTTTGAATACTCGGGACAAAGCGCTAACCGTCAAAACCAACCGTTTATTATTTTAGTATATTGTTAAAAGAACTTTCTTAGCATAAATCAAGGTAAAAGTAATAATATAAAAAGCAACGAAATGTTCTCGAATTTTTCTCAAAAGATCTCTCAACAGTTTTATTTAACTAGAAAAAATTAATGGAAGGATTCTAATATTCTGAATACCTCGGAAATCTTGGGTTTAGAAAAGTCAAAAGTTGGTATTTCAAAACTTTGCATACGTTAAAAAATAGTACCCATATACTTTTTTTACACAATTGTGGTTTTTTTTTTGGAAAAGTTTTGTTTTTTTTTTCAGAAATGACTTACCTATAAAGATAAACTTAAAATGCAAAATTTGATCTAAATCGCTAGAGCCTTTTCCGAGATACACGAAATTAAAATTACTCAATGAATATTATAATATACAACTAATCACAGTATTTCTACGCAATGTAAATTCAGTTCTTTCTTGTTACATTAGTGATAATGTGTATATTTTTTATTTAGTAAACGAAGTAAAATTGAAAATAAATAAATATGCATCAGAAACTTTTATAAATTACTTTTACACTTAAAAGACACATTTTTATTACATAATAACATTAAAATATGCTTACTTTGTCGCCTTGCTACTTATTATTATGATCTATATACATATGTATATCCTGTAAAACTTAATATCACAAAATGGCATAATTTCAAAAGTTTTACTATTAATTTTATGCACTGCCACTACAACTGAGTATTTATTATATAATAATATCAAATTCCTGTCAATCAAACAATAGGGTGTTATCGCACGGTATGCTAGTAAGGCTTTTATATTTATCGCCTATAAATTGGTACAGTCGAGTTCAGTCGCCATTTCAGAGAGAGACGTCAATTCAAAATGGACGCCCTCATTATGGCGCCTTGCTATTTTCATAAAAGTAGGAGAAAATGCAATTTACGTTAAGTTCCACTTAAACGCTGCGAGGATTCTATTCACTGGATTTTTCGTCGAACAAAGCTAAGTGATATTATGGTCTTTTAGATTTATTATTTTCTTCATGTTATGTTATTGCATACACGAAACGATCTTTTGAAATTGATAAAAATATTTATAAATAGCTACTTTTATGAACAACTAGCGACTAATAACCCTCACTTCGCTCGGGTTCGTCCCTAAGTACGTTTTAACGGTTAGTATGGAATAGACAAATAAAATAGATAGAACACCTAGGTATGATGAGTTATTGTGGGTTGTATTATAACGTGTTTTCCCGTGAGATTGAAATTATCTCCCTCAGTAAAAAGTAACCTATGTCACTCTCCAGCCCTTTAACTATCTCCACACAAAAAACACGCTTATCCGTTTCTCTGTTTCGACGCGTAAGAGGGACAAACCAACAAACACATTTATGAAATTACTATGGATTTATAAAAACAATGATAATAATGTCATTTTTTATATTTGTGTATATATTTTAAAATATTTAATAACTGGCGAACGCCCGGAAAAACTAAAAATCTAATAAAACATTAATTTAAAAAACACATGACCGTTAATCTTTTACTGCTAATGCGAGGTCTAAACATAATAACGCCAAACATATACTCAATCATTAAACAGTTAGCACGTTAAATATAAAAGACTAACGTTCTTCTGTATGTTCAACAAACTTTAAATAGGAATTGTTAAGTAGTTAGTACAGATAATGGTAATTTAGTATAATTATCCTAATTATCAGTGTATGACAAGACCCTATGTTATCATGTAGAGTATTTAGAATGAATCGACATACACCAGACACCATTATTACATAAAAATCTTTTTTTTTTTTTAATACAATGTCCTCCCGACTGATTTCGGCCACGGCGACTAATCTCATTGCGACTAACCATCTGTGGAGGAGATATCATAGTTCACAAGAACACTTTCTATTCCTTTCACTCTCATATATCTCACGTGAGACGACTACTCAACACGACCAGTAAGTAAGAGTCAAGGCGCAGAACAGCTTTACGCGCTCTCCTAGGCACGGGGATGCAACACCGCCATCTTCTCAACTCCGAGCTGTTACTGAGAATTTCTTGACAGAAATACTTAAACTTGACCCGAGCCGGAACCTGAACCCAGGCTCTCCGGATCTACCGGCCATACACCACTAGACCACTGAAGCGAGTTTATTAATATAATAAGGAATCGTAATGTCCTTGGGCATTATACAAACAAGCCCAGTGGCAGAGGTTACTATTATCATAATCAAACTATTATTATCATAAACACAAAAGTTGATACGTATGTTTTTTACTCCTTCACGTTGAAACGACTAGACGGATTTAGATGTAATTTAGTAAACAAATATATTTATTTAAAAAAATATTAGTAGGTACACCTGGAGTAACACATAACTTAGGGACGCACCCGATCGAAGTGAAGGTAGAGTCACCTGTCTATACTTACATATAATAAAATTCTGAGTCGAATCTGTACATTAAATATTTTCTGGAAAATCTTATTGAAATAGTCATTATTATCGATGCAGAGGCCGATCTACTATTTAGAATTTTTGTCTGTCTGTGACCGCATCACGAGAAAACCACTGGACAGATTTTGTTGAAATTTGGTATGATAATAGCTGGTTATCCGGGTCAACATATACGATACTTTTTACTGCGAGAAAATATCCCATCTCTGAGAAATCTATACTAAAAGGTGAAGCGTAACTAGGGACGAACCCGAGCGAAGCGAGGTTGAGTCGCTAGTTCATAAATAAATTCATGTAAGGCTTGTTAACTCGGTCACTAAGAAACCAGATTACACGCTAATACACCATGTGACATTTTAGTATATTGCGCCATCAAATATTCATCCTCTGTGACGTCAAAGTGACACAAAGCATATTTGTAGCTTATCCCTACATCCTGTGAATGTTCAGAATTATGGTACGAGATAACGAATTTACGCATAAAGCGAATTGGAGTAATTGTATCCTGGACAATACGGTAATTGTTGTCAATTTGTCACTTGAACTCATCTCACGGTCATAAATTGACCGTGATCGGTTTAGTTTTACAGTGTATCGTCTTTTACACACTAAAATGGCTTGATTTTTTGTCTCTAAAAATATTTAGTCATATCTAGCTTATTAAGTTACTTTTACTGGAAGTTATACAAGAGGTCCACTTTACTTGATATGATTGATAATAATAATTATTATCATTTTAATGATCTCTACATAGAGACTCAATACGTAGTTTAAGTCAAAGCTCAAGTCTTACAGCTTGAGCTTTGATCATGCAGTCCGATATAAAGTAGGAATCACAATTAAACTAAATCAAAACATAATACAAACTAATTGCTACCTACCTATACAAACCTAAGCCGTAAGCAAAAGCTATGAGTTTGTAACAAATAAATATTATAATTTTTATTAAAAAGATGCCTGACAGCCTAAGTAGCCAAGTGTTACTACAGGTACTCTATGGACTAAATTTCATGCAAATCGTGTAACAAACATACACACAATCTTAAGCATTTATAATAGAATTCTAATTTATATTAGTTTTATATTGCTTCTTAAATGAAATTTATGCCACTGCTACTACTAACTCATCATTGATTCTGGACAAGTGTTCATTAGACAATACGTATTGGCAGGATAATGTATGGCTGCAGTAATTAAGTGGGAGGGAATCTAATACAAAACATCCACAGTAAAGCACAATTCTCGTGCAAAGTTTACTTTTAAAACAATAGGGTTAACAGAGCATAAACTCTTAAGGCTAAGAAGCTTTTTCTAAAAGGATTATTTCCATTTCAAAAGCTTGGCATAGTTCATAAATTATATTTATTTACTACGATTTGCAATGACGGCTTTATTAGGGATGTATGCATTTTTAGTTAACATAAAATGATTATTTGGATTGCTATGTTATTATAATAATTTTTCTTTGTTTAGGTATTAATTATATATCCTACTTCCTACTTATAAATTATAAATGCGAAAGTTTGTGAGGATGTATGAATGTCTAAATGTATAGATGTATGGATGTTTGTTACTCTTTCACGCAAAAACTACTGAATGGATTAATGAAATACATATTACAATAATTAGCTCATACATCAGAATAACACATAAGCTACTTTTTATCCCAGAAAAATGCACAGTCCCCGGGGGATAGATTTGTTTTGACTAATAAGTAAGGTATACATTTGAAAAAATATTAATTATGTTTTATTTTCTTTCATCTAACGCTTTAGTTAAAATATTTAATATACGAGACATTACTTATCTATACAGATAAATAAAATTGAAGTGTCTGTTTGTAATATCAAAATAGCAGCTTTATACTAAATGCATATGCAATTATATACGGTACTTATAAGTAAAACACATTTTTTTGTCTGTCTGTTTGTTACGGCTAATCTCTGAAACAGCTGGACCAATTTTAATGCGACTTTCACTGGCAGATAGCTGATATTATAAGGAATAACTTAGGCTACTTTTATTTTAGAAAAAGAATTAGGGTTTCGCTCAAAAAAATTAAAACGTATGTACCTAGGGACCAACGCAAGCGAAGCGAGCGTGAGTCACTAGTTCTAACTTATAATTGCTTAGCGAATGAAATTTCATCATATCCTTCTCAACGACCATTGATTTTTAATCATTCGATTCAAACAGAATGACCCTTTTGACACAATACATCAAAGCAATGTACTATACAAAGCAAATAAAAACATGTAAGTAGTTCTATGTTGTCACATGTTATTGACCGAACGTCCACTCGTCGAGTTCATTCAGAATATAGTTGAAATGTGAAATTAATACGAAAAGTTGATTTAATTAACTTTAGATCCTATATCCTCATCTTGATTCCTTTATATAAAAATATATTATATCTAGTAACAGATCTATACAGTTAAATAAAATTGAAGTGTCCGTGTACTTATAAGAAAAACACAATTATGAAAATTTTTGTCTGTCTACTTGTTTCGGCTAATCTCCAAAATGGCTGGACCAATTTTAACGGGACTTTCACTGGCACATAGCTGATATTATAAGGAGTAACTAAGGCTACTTTTATTTTAGAAAAAGAATTAGGGTTTTGCTCAAGAAAATTGAAACTTACCTAGGAACGCATCCGAGTGAAGCGAGGGTAAGTCGCTAGTATGAAATAAAAGGAAGAAGGAAATTTACATAGGGTACTTTTTATCCAGGTAAATAAAGTAGATCGAGCTTTTGTTCAATTTACTTAGTATATTTATGTATAATTATTACCATAATAGATAACTTATATATTTTTTTAAGTAATTAAATAACTAGGTTATAAAGGGCAAAAATATTTTTTCAAATCCAAATAGAAATAGACATTAGCGCATTCATAATTAAAAACAACTCTTCAGATATTAGTCCGGTCAATATTTAAAATAACAAAAATTCCCGGAAAGCCAAATATTGGTGGAGAGCTGGGGTTTACCATTACAAATAAAGTTTTAAAAATCCCCATCGATCCTATATGTGCTACAAAAGTTATTCGGGGTCAAAGGTCAAAATTTGAGGTTTTTTGGATTTTCCTCAAAAACAGTAAGTTTTATCAAAAAAAAAACCTCAAACCAAAGTTGTAGATCTTAAAATTCTCTACAAAATTGGTTCTTATGATTTTTTTCCTAAGAGTTAGGAAGTTCCTAAAAAGTAAGAGTTCCTAAGAGTAGAGAGATATCTCGATTCTAAGAGTCACATTATACATGATATGCACACATTTCCTCGCCACCTGTGAGGTAGTGTACTCGGCGCGTTTTTTTGAAGTTGAATTGAAGCATGTCTTGTAAGTACAAGTACGCAGACTTAGCATAAGGCAAATGCCCAGATGCATGGAAATAAGGCAGCATTTCTTTAACGCAGTTCAAATGTGCTTGCCAATCTCCCATACGTTCTGCTCTTATAAACTCCTTTGCAATGGACACCATCCGAAAGTATTGTACCTATAATTGTGCGGTTGGCCCTTGTTTCTGATATTCATCAATTAATTTGTTATTAAACTGATCAAGTAATTTTCCACATATTTCCTCATCTTCTTCAATGTCATAGTATGAAAGAGTGTTATTTCGAATATTTTCAACGGTAATAATAAGATTTGCATTCATTACATCATCAGTAGCGAGTTCTTTTAATATTCTTAATGCTAAAGTGAGTTGAAGTATTGTATGAGCTCGAATATCGATATCTTACGAATGGTAACTCTTAGGAAAAAAATCATAAGGATCATTTTTGTAGAGAATTTTAAGATGTATAACTTTGGTTTGAAGTTTATTTTTTTGATAAAACTTACCGCTTTCGAGAAAAATCCAACAAACCTCGAATTTTGACCTTTGACCCCGAATAACTTTTGTAGCACACATAGGATCGATGGGGATTTTCAAAACTTTATTTAAAATGGTAAACCCCAGCTCTTCGCCAATATTTGGCTTTCCGGGATTTTTTGTTATTTGACCACTATTTTTATGTCTAAATTGACCAGACTCTATTGGCAATTTAGAATATAATACAATACATTACTAGCCCCGGTAAAAGCTCGCATCTTCTAAGTATGTGGGAGTTACTTTATGATCACGTTTGATCGAAGAGGTGTCACTAATAAACTCGTAAAGTTCATTTTATAGGTCAAATCTATACAGATAAATAAAATTGAAGTGTCTGTTTGTAATATCAAAATAACAGCTTTTTTCTAAATTCATAAGAAATTACATACGGTACCTACTTATAAGAAAAACACAATTTTTTTGTCCGTCTGTTTGTTTCGGCTAATCTCCGAAAGGGCTGACTGATTTTGACGGGACTTTGACTGACAGACTGCTGATGTTATAAGGAGTAACTTAAGCTACTTTTATTTTAAGAAAAACGATTAATGTTCCGCTCAAAAAAATTAAAACGTACCTAAAGACACACCCGGGCGAAGCGAGGGTAAATCGCTAGTATGTAAATAAATACATATCTCGTACTTTAGCTGTAATCGGTTAACCGACTATTAGACTTGAGGTATGCCTAGCAAACAATAGCATGCTATTGCGGTCGCGTCAACCATCTGAGTCATTTTGGAATGCAAATATCAGTTGTCTCTGTAGTTTGCCTTTTGTTTTTTTTTAAATATTCTCTCATTTTCCTACAAAATGTTTTATTTTTAATTTATTATATATGGAGTTGAGTTTTTAAATAATATTGAGTGAAATTATTGAAAAAGAAACAAAGGTTTAAATAGAGGAATATAAAAATTTAATAATGGAGTAGTTTCATGATATTGGTAATATTATATTTAACGCAATGGAATTGTAATATAGATTATTATAGATCAAAACTAATAAATCAGTAGAAAAAATTGAAATCTATCAAAATGACTGAGAAATTAATTTAAATATCGGTCGTTCAGGTCGTGTGACGTCACGAAATTATTCTTACAAGCCCAACTATAAAGTTTCAAACCTTTTTACTTCTTGAGATATTTTAATAATTCCTATATATGTCGTTATACTTAAATTTTTTTAATGAATATATTAAAAAAAAATAGAACTTCTCTATTACCTACAAAATAATAGAAAAAATAGCCTATCAAATGATCTTATAATTTGATGACATTAAAATTGTTAACCTAATACAATAATGAGTTTGTTGCAGAAAAAAAACAGTTTCTACACATGATTATTATATTTCACTTACATTTTGTAAAAAATATAAAATATACTATAAAAATAACATAAGCTGAGAGTGACTGTACCGAAAATAATAAACCAACAACGCTTGGTACCGTTGTAATTGCGATAAGTGTTACGATCTAAACTAAAACTGAATCGCAAAAGACCTACGCGCAATAATTCATATCTTTATAGCAATTAAAAAGAAAATTCTAAAATCGGTCTAGGGCCTATTAAAAAATAAAAATAATAACTTTTTTAATTTATTTAAAAAAAAGTTATATGAATCGAAATAACATTTTTTCAGTAGCAAATATTAATTATCGGATGTTATTTGATATGAAATTCAGTCGTGTTACTCTTATCTCTGCATTGTTACCAATAAAATCGGTCAAGTTGTCCTCACTTGTAAACTCGGAAGCAAAACCCGACATTCCTGCCAAGTACTCGTTCTCATAAGGACTCTTTCATATCCAACATTAATTGGATTCTCATTAGAAAGTTCTATTCATAACAAGATTTGTTTCAGATACGAACTTCATTCATTCCAAAAACTACTTTACTATAATAAGTAATAACCTTTATGTAGAAAACTAGTTAATTATGAATTAAATAGATTAATTAGTATGAAGATATTATTGTCACATTATATGATACAGTAGGCAGTGGTAGCCCAGTGGTAACACGCTTGCTTGGAAGACCGAGTGAAATGGGTTCAAATCCCGGGTCTCGCACCTCTGATATTTTCATATGTGAATCATTTCCAACATGATTATCGCTCCGGTGAAGGAAAAATCGTAAGGAAACCTGCATGTCTGAGTGAACCTAGCAGTTTTCAAAAGACGTGTGAAGTCCGCCAACCCACACTTGGCCAGCGTGGTGGACTATGGCCTGATCCCTCTCGTACTGAAGTAAGGCCGTGCCCAACAGTGGGACGTTAAAAAGGGCTGAATACATGACACAGTAGTGAAATAACTATTAACCCGGATGTCTGGAATTCTTGTATAGTGTGATATTTTATTATGAATTCTATGGCGTATTCGGCTCGGTACCAATATCAATAATGATTTTGTATTGCGAGTTCAGTTTCGAACGTCAAATGATACAAACGAAAATCGTTTGTATAGTAGCTAGTATGCACAGCTGAAAATAGTATTTTTTTTTTTTTTTTTTTTTGTAAAGAGATTCTCAGTACGAGAGAGGTGTAAGTAAACACTCCCGTGCCCCGGAGAGCACGTAAAGCTGTCGGTCTAGCGCCTGATCCCTCACCGATCGCGTGGAATGCTCGTCCCACCGGAGTATGACATTAAAAGGAATAGAAAGTACACTTGTTTTTTCGCATATTACTTTACTTGTGGATATACTTGTGGACTATAATATCTCCTGCGCACATTGCTAGTCTCAGTGAGATGACTGAAATTATAAAAGTACTAACGAATTACCCTCGCTTCACTCGGGTGCGTCCCTAGGTACGTTTTAATGTTTTTGAGCGAAACTTTAATTCTCTGTCTAAAATCTTAATAAAAATAAAAATTTCTAAAAAGTTGCCTAAGTTACTCCTTATAATATCAGCTATCTGCCAGTGAAAGTCTCGTTAAAATTGGTCCAGCCGTTTCGGAGATTAGCCGGAACAAACAGACAGACAAAGAGACAAAAATTTTAAAAATTGTGTTTTTCTTATAAGTACTATATATAATTTCATACGCATTTAGGATAAAGTTGTTATTTTGACATTACAAACAGACACTTCAATTTTATTTATCTGTATTGATTAGAGTTATCGAATGTCTGGAGGTTGCGAGACATATACAATAAAAGATAAAAAATACCGGATAAACGAATGACCTCATCTATTATGGAAGTCGGTTAAAAATAGATACCTAAATACAAACTCCGTTGCAGCCGTGTAATTATAAAACCATTTACAACCGTTCCTGTACTTAATATATTTTTATCTCAACTACAAAAGTTACGAAGTTTTAGGCACTTAACTAAGATGTATATTATGAAACTCTCTTGCACATTACACTATAATTATTAAAATAACATACTTTAAGTTCTATGGGAATGACTGTTTAAATTAAATTTCACACAAACAACAGAAATACTAAAACTTATTATCCCGCGAACCCCTATTTTATTTCCCAGGTGACTTCTAACCCTTCCTTGGGTCCAAAAGATCAAATTACACCAATACCTAACGTAAAGCCGACTCGATATAGTAGGTAAACCTTGCATTTAAAAATAAAATTTATATTTTAAACAAAAATACAAATAAGTATCATTAGTGGAAATTATATAGATACACATAACTAAATACAGATAAAATTTCATTAAAAAATAATAATTTCTGTGCTATGTATGGATTGCGACCGTTCATACAGCCATTCATTCATAATATTAAGGAGATTAAACTGTCACACGATCAATGCCGTTGTAGAAAAACACTGTGATTCAAAGGGAAATAGGGGTGCCATGCACTCGCATTCATTGGCGAGATGGTGCCCCAGAAACCCAGTAAGTTGCTTCATTCTTAAAAAGACAACCGTTTTGTTGATTGAAATTTATTGTGATGTTGAGTTTGTTGAAATAATGAAAGATTAGATAGAAGCCTGTACCGTGAAAAACCTAAATTATTATTTATTATAGGTACTTTAAAACAGAAATCTTTTTTTTTTCTGTTCATAAATGAGAAATTAAATAATATGATTGCTATTTAAGGTCTAGATTTAAATATGAAAACGTCTTCATCTGAATCGCTATTTAAAAGCTCAGCTGTGCTTTCATATTTCCTTTTAAAAAGAAGCTTAAAGGCTCTCGAGTGATAAATCAAAGACAAGAAATCCGAGCAGGGACTTGGTTTTGCTCTGTTAAGAAAAAGACTGTTGCAATCTTTGTGAGAAATAAAAGATGCGACATTTGAATCAACGAATCGGTACAAGAGTAGCAAATTTATTTTATTTTAAATTCATTCCAAAATTACATAAAAAATGTAATATTCTTTAATTTATCTACTTGCTTTCTTTAATCTTTTAAAATTCTACGTATTATTTACATACTGTAGGTACTATAATATTATTTATACTGTATTACTATGTTTCCGTATTAAATTTATAATATTAACTAGCGACTTACCCTCGCTTCGCTCGGGTTCGTCCCTAGGTTGCTTCCCAAAACGAAATTAATTAATTAATTTGGTTTTAATTTTTTTTTCGTGAGACCCAAAAATTGTAAAAAATGTTGTTTTGGTATATGTACCGTGTATACATCCATATGCATTTAGTAAAAAGCGGTTATTTTAATAATACAAACAGACACTCCAATTTTATCTATCTGTATAGATTTATAACAAAGAAAATTAGTTTCATATATCTACATATTATATAAGTATGTATGAAGACGTTTTTAAAAGGTCAGTCACCCGTAAGAAAGAGCCTACAAAGAAAAGGGAAATAGCAACATAGGCATTGTCTAGGCTAGTGCCTAGTGCTATTATGCGTCGAAGGATCAAGCGCTCTCGAAGAACTTGAGGCCGCAAAGAGCGACCATGTGTCAGGCACCTCGCACGTGGAACACTATAACTTCGCACCACTAAGAGTACTTCAGAAAAACCGAAGCAGCAGTTTCTTATCAGACAGGATGACATACGGAATCTCGAAAAAGTATTCAAAAATTGTTTTAAAAGCACTACCTGTCGAAAAAGCACTTAAAAATTTCGGAAATCGGCGGTAGCTTTTCCCAAATTAAAGATTATATTTTTTTGTGTGTTTCTTTCTTTTTTGTTATTCTCTTTTCGTCTGTGAAAGTCTCCTTAAAATCAGACAGACAATATTTTTTATCATTGGGTGAGGCAGTTTAATATCTATCATAGAAATACCTACATAGGTATACCTACATACCTGAGTTCAGCTCAGGTTGAGACACTCCAATTTTACATATATGTACATATGAATAGATAAACATAAATTGGTACAAGTAGGTAGTATGTTTAAAACAATAACTGCTACATTTTAACCTTCTCCGTTAAGTTTCTTTCAACTTATTTCGAACGTGTACGCAAAAGTTTGATATATGTTAGAAAATTACCATGTCAAAAGCCAACTTTGCGTCATGCAAAAGTGCTCTACTCAGAGTTCTTTCATCATAAGAAACTTTGGGCATGCCGTGAGTTTTAAATCTTTTTAAGTATTAAAAAAATTGGAAATAAGAAGAAGAGAACAAAGAAGATAGTCAGTATATCTTCTTTATTTTCTTATTTCAGATTTTCTTCTGTCTCTGTCTCTCTCTCTCCCTCTCTTTCTCTCTTTACACACAGCAGTGATTTATTAGCCTAGCAATTTTTCAATTTAGATTTTGTAAAAGTAGAAACAGGGTAGACGTTTGTTCCACGTTTTAGTTTTAACCAGGTCGAGACTAATATTTGCATGGCTAACATAAACATGTGAAGAGGAACAGAGAGCAAGAAACGAATCCGCAAATTTTACCTAGAAGTATACTTTAGGAAACGTATGTAATATAAATACATATAACGACTCATGTTTAAAGTTAGGATGCATAATATATGATATCAAGAATTATAGATTACAATAATATAAAGTACAATTTACTGAGTACTGCTTTTACTGAGGTAAAATGGTCGAATCGTCTCATTTGGTCTAAAGACATAAATTGTGTGTGTAATGTATTTTTGTAACTCCTTCGCGCTGAAACGGCTGGACGGAATTGGATAAATTTTGGTACATATATAGACCTGAAATAACACATAGTCTCCAGTTAGAAACCTAGGAACGACCGAAAGTACATCCATACTAATATTATAAATGTGAAAGTGTTTGTTTGTCCTTCTTTCACGTCGAAACGGAGAGTCGGATTGGTGTGATTTTTTGTGTGGAGATAGTTGGAGGGCTGGAGAGTGACATAGGCTACTTTTTACCGCGGGAGATTATCTCGTTCCCACAGGAAAACACATTATAATACAACCAAAAAAAATATTTATGATCAGAATTACTTGAAACTTGGTATTACTCTGCTCTTCAATACAATTAAATAAATACGTGTATTAGCATTTTTCGAAATTCATCCCATAAGGTGGTAAAATATGGGATGAAAGTTTGTATGAAACCTACCTCTTTCGAGTTTTTTTTTTGTAGTTATAGCGCAAGGGGCGCGGGTTCTGCTAGTTTAATACAAACCTAGCTTCATTCAAGGTAAAAAGTTCACAGTATAGTGCCTATTTATTATGGATTAGTTATTCAGAAGCAATAATGTACTATCGTCACGATATATCGCGTTTTAGTAATAATAAGCTTATTATTGCAAAAGCTGTAACGAAAAGAGTTTTAGCGAATTAGGAATAACTAAGTATAATATATAATTCTTACTAACCGTTGTAAGTGCAAAAGTATGTCTCTTCCTGTTTGTTAGCTATTTATGCCTAAATCAAGATCAATAAAATTTGTCAAATCACGTTGTATATCAGTTTGTTTAAAAATTTTGTCGATGCTACTGCATTGTGTTCAAGTTTAATAAATGACAAGCTCCTTTATTCGTCCTTTAAATCAACCGAAATTATCGAAATCGCGAGATTTTGCTAAATTAAAATAAATGTGTCGCTTCTATTTTATTAAAGTTTTGTAGACAACTATTTGACGTGACCAGACTTTATAAAGGTTAATTGTATCATACTTTTTTAAGGAAAAAAAATGTCACACCTGTCTGACAATAGTTTTAATTAGACATTAAACAAACATATTCAAAATAATCTAAATATTTATCCCTTTTATTAACCTTTAGAAACATTTTTATTATATTTTTTTTAATACTAAATTCAAAAACATTGGTGTTCTTTCTTCTGAAGAACCATTTAAAACTTTTGTACCGAGATAGGGTATATCATATCTCACAGTACTTAGTACGTGACATCATTCTTACAAACTGGTTTGAAGGTGGTGAGGTGAAAGTAAGCACCAAAACTAGAAAAAATATGCCACCGTCCCACGTTCAAGTACTATAAAGAAAAAGAAAATCTAAGCGATTTTCTGTGAGCGTAATTATGACTGTGAGAAATCTAAATTACCTAATACCTAACCTAATAATGGCTAATGGTGTAGTGCTATCAACGGTGTTTTGTTTTATTAATTGTTAATATTACATTTATTAGGCATAAAAAAACATACAAAATAAAAAGAAAAAATTCTGTTGTAGATACAATATCGTAAATTATTTATTATTTAGATTATGTTTAACGATTAGCTTTCAGGTAGGCAAAGTAGAATAGAAGTTTTTTTTTTCATATCCAGAATAAGAAGACCATATACAAATAATCTTACAGATTTAAAATAAAACTGTCGAAAGTTTTTTTTTTAATATTACATGTAAGAAACCTCCTAAACTACTTTACATTTTTTTTTAAATAAAACTATCTTTTCAGATTATTTCACGAATTTATTTTGATGCTTTACACTGCTACAGCAATCAAACCATCAGCATTCGAAACGTCGGAAGCCAAAAATCAAAATAAATCCGCGAAATAATCCGAAGAGATAGTTTTATTTTAAAATGTCAAATATTGTCGTAAATCGAAGAAAGTATTACTTTACGATTATTACTTAAGATATTTTTTTAGGTAAGTATAAAAACATATTCATTGAATTCAAAAAGGAAGAGGATAAAAACCTAATGGTCAAAACCAACAACATCATTAAGATACATTATGTATGTTACGTTTCATGGACAATTGTGAACCGATTTTTATGGTTATTTTTTAAAATGTTATGACATTGATCTAAAAAACTCCTATAACTTGTCATACCTGAAAGGTAGTGTCACATTTTGAAAAACTATATTGCCGTCATTAGAAGGAAGGCCGTAACTAACAATTTGGTCAAAAATGAGTTATATGCAGATTCGAAATCAGCAAAAAAAAATGCTACTTGACAGTCTTACTTATAAAGCTCTAAGTCTTATGAATCCGGAGATACTATAAGCATTTTCATCATAACTACGTCAAAACTCGTAGTAATGTTGACGTAGTAGTAAGACAAAATTTCAAATATCTGGAAATTAACTTTGACGAAGTTACGGCCTTATGATGGCAGCATAAATTCACATCTACGGGTGAAAGAATTATTTGTAGTAAATAAATATGTAAATAAATAAATATGTTGGGACATTAACACACAACACCATCTAGTTCCATGGTAAGCTACGAGGCTTGTGTTATGGATACCAGATAGTTGATGTTGTGTAGTGTACACATATATAACTTTAAATACATACATATTATAAATATAAACACACCTATGACGGTATATATGTAAAAAAACTAGCGACTCACCCTCGCTTCGCTCGGGTTCGTTCCTAGGTATGTTTTAATTTTTTTGAGCGAAACCCTAATTCTTTTTCTAAAATAAAAGTAGCCTAAGTTACTCCTTGTTATATCAGCTATCTGTCAGTGAAAGTCCCGTTAAAATTAGTCCAGCTGTTTCGGAGATTAGCCGGAACAGACAGACAGACAAACAAACAAGAAATTTAAAAATTGTGTTTTTTCATAAGTACCGTATATAATTCCATGTGCATTTAGTATAAAGCTGTTATTTTGAAATTACAAACAGACACTTCAATTTTATTTATCTGTATAGATAATATTATTAAGAAAAAACCTTGCAATGGAATGATAACGCATTAAATAAGCTCATTATTCTACGCGTCCCATTCCCAACATAACCGTGACGATGGCAATATAACAGTATAACGCTTGTAACATTTACTATATTATTGTTCCATCAATCACAACTGTCGGAATAGAAAGATAAAACAATAAAGTCCAAGGAAATATCCATTTAAACCTCACACCTACATCTACTGAGAGCATTTGTTCCCGGTCTATGCCATACCGGGATTATGCAATTATTCATACGGCAGTACGCCATTTGCTTTTATTTCTTCATATTTTTCGTCTAAACATTTATTGATCTGGCACATTGGTGTATGGATTAGCACTGCCTTTTATATATTACACGTTTAATTTTGTTATTGCTTACATATTTTATAACAAGTAAGTATAATTACATACTTTAACTCGTAATCAATACTAATATTATAAAGAAGCAGAGTTTGTTTGTTTGTTTGAACGCGCTACTCTCAGGAACTACTAATCCGATTTGAATAATCCTTTTTGCATTAGATAGGCCGTTTATTGAGGAAGGCTATAGGTATATATCATCCCAGAAAAATGTACGGCTCCCCCGGGATAGATTTGTTTTTGTCTAGGGGCGAACCCGAAGCGAAGCGAGGGTGAGTCGCTAGTATAAGCATATAAAAAAAAATTAGTTGTATTATATTCATCAAAAATGAAAAGAGAAGGTTCTCAATAAAGCTGCTTTTAAATTATTTTATATCTTCGTGTAATTAAAAAATGATTCTTCTTTAATAAATAACTCTACAAGTAGGTATACTCTATTGGTGGTCACATTTAAATTGAAAACAGTATGAAATATTTATTCATGGGTAATTTTGGCCGTATATTATTTTACATAAATAATTTTTTCCCGACTTAAAAAAGGAGAAAGCGCTCACATCAAAAATCAAATTCGCTTTATGTGTATATTTTATGCGATATGTTCGCCAATTGTAAGCAAATTCAAAGATACACATAGAGTTCTTGCCTTCTCCCTTTCTACGAACTCCCAGTAGAAGGCGAGGGTCATGTTCAAAGGTTGCGGTATAAATACAGATGCAGATCAAATCGCAGATATAATATTACTTTACGAAACAAGTAGCAGCCTTCTACGACTTCGCCGTAGTTCTTTTTCTTTAAATCACAAATAATGGAAAAAATATTGTCTCCAATATGATTTTCTTATTGAATTCAAAGAAATCCTGCCTTAACGTTTACGTTAGTAATTAATTATAGAAATAAGCTATCAAAGTTTCCGCCATCACATATTTCGTATAGGCGATGACGAATCAGAACAAGGACTTTTATGATGAATAAATATCTGAATAATAAAAAAACTTTATTTTAGCCTTATTGGGTTGGACTTTAAACAATCTCGTAAATCCTATATTTCATTATTTAACTTTATGCAAGCAGTATTAACGCTTTTACCGATGTGTCCTTACTTATACAGAAATTAACAATGATTTTTTTATGTTTTAGTTTTAATTTTCACATAGACTTTCAAATTTAACGGCCATTTGCACCAAGACTTAATTTAAATTATACTTGGACCCGGTGTTCCACAGCCTTATGTTGAAAGTACATTTCAAAAATAACGCTCTTATACCATGAGTTTTTTTAACCTAACGAAAGTTGAATACAGGGGATGAATAATTATGAACATTTCACATTGAAAGTCAAGTTGAATTTTCACACCTAGCTTCCTTCCAACTCAACCAATTTAAGTAGGCAAAAGCTCAAATGAAAGAGCTTATTCCAGCGAATGTTCTTAGACCAAATCAAACCGCGTAAATTAATTAGAACCGAAGATACAGAGAAAGAAAGCTATGAAAACATAAGAAATGTACTAGTGGAAATCGAATTTGAGTATAAATTGAGAAATGTGTAAGTTAGATGAATTCCAATGCTTGATGACAAGTCTGTGCATCAATACCTTTCATTTAAAAAAAAAAAAAACAAATCGGCTGAATAGTACGGCCGGACGGACTCGTATTAGATTTCATTTTTTTTTTTAATAAATTACAAACATCAAATAATACTATTTGAAATAAATGCGAATATATTGAACTTTTCGCACTAAATTCACAAGGTCAAACTATGACGCGTCGAATTTTCGTATTTATTGTTGAAACAAACTATTTTCATAGACAAAAAAACCTTTCAATGTCATTACCGTTTATTTATTCATGTGCCATTACTACAATTAAATAATAAGTATACAAATGTATATTAATTTAAAATACTTAATACTGTCTTCTACTGCTTCGTTGTTTAAAAACAGATAGAAGGTATAGCGCAGATAACCTAGTCCAAACATTGTAATACAAAACGCGTGATCACATTTGCATTACGTAAGCCAGATAGGTGTTGTTTAAAATCTATACCTACACCGTACACGAGTGTACCTGCATTCAATATGGGCTCATCACATTGAACATGTTCTACATGTTTAATCATACTAATATTCCGTATTCGTACTCCGCTCGGGTTCGTCCCTACTTACGTTTTAAGGTTTAGTATAGATTTCTCAGAGACGAGATATATTCTCCAAGTAAAAAGTATCCTATAATATGTTGACCTGGATAACCAGTTATCATCATACCAAATTTCATCAAAATCCCTACAGTGGTTTTTCCGTGATGCGGTAACAGACAGACAAACAGACAGACAGACAAAAAATCTAAAAACTAACTAAAAATCCGCCTATGTATCGATAATACTCGTAATGTCTATTTCAATAAGATTTTCCAAAAAATATTTAATGTACAGATTCGGCTTAGTTACAATTTTATTATATGTATGAATGTGAAAGTTTGTGAGGATGGATGGATGTTTGTTACTCTTTCACGGCAAAACGGCTGAACTGATCTGGATGAAATTTGGCACAGAGATAAATTAGTCCTACATAAGATTATTTTCATCCCGGAAAAATGCACGGTTTTCGTGGGATAGATTTATTTTTATCTAGGGACGAACCCGAAGCGAAGCGAGGTTGAGTCGCTAGTTAAATCCTAATCCAACAAAAGACAAAACATCGTATAGTTAATACCTAATTAGTTATTTTTAACTTTTTAGAAGTTAAATTATGAAAGATTATTATCCAAATAATTATTATAAAGTATTTAATATGTTGAAATCGTGTACATCTTATCATATTAGGTATGTTATTTTTAGGGAATGTGTGCGTTTGGAAATTCCGCTACAGAATTTAATGTACATTACTTTAGTAAGATACCTACATGAAATTCTGATTTAGTTTACTAAACCTATGTCTACACAGTATTGTATAAAATAAGTAGTTTAATAACTCGATTTTCAATATTTGAAAAATATTTAGATGCATTACAAAGTTTTACATCTGAGCAAAAATTGCCTCACAGCAAAGGCATACAGTAATTATCAAATGATAACAATGACCCTTACACTTTAATGACTCAACTTTAACAATTTGTTTGTAACAAAGCGATAGTTAACTCAAAATTGCTGTACAAACAAAACATAATGTACTACTAAAATGCTAATATTAATCTAGACTAAACGCGCATGTTTACAAAACCCTCATTAGAATAGATCAATATGCAGTATAACTAGAAATGTTTGCTCATGATTACAAAACAATTGTGGTCTTAACATAATACGTAGTTTAACTATTATTTCGGTAAAAACAAATATTTTTAACTCAAGAGAAAATAAAATACTTAAATGTATTATTGATTTGCTTCTAAGCGTCGTCGTCGTCGTCGAGCGTGAAGTTAGATAGCCATAAGATTTCTTACATAGGTTATAAAAATCAAAAAGAAATTCTCAAATCAAAATGATAGATAGTTCCATAGATTTGCATGTTCAAACAAACAAACAAACAAACAAAATTATAAACTGTTTCGCTGTAATCTTTATATATTAGTATAGAACTTAGAAGTATTAAATAAACTTTCGGTCTCTTTTTTTGTTGATTTAACTTAATTCTTGCCTGTTGTACAAGTTCTTTATTAAAGAAAACTTACATCTTCGCTAAAATAAAAGCGTTTTAATTGAAAACTTGATCGAAGCCTTGAAAATGCCCCCTTTGTTTTGGCACCGAATTAGTATCTTTCGTAAATGAGGCAGAAATTAGCAACTTTGTGTCCCATTTCATTTAAAAAGTAATCTATACCAATAGGTATTATAAAGAGGCAGAGTTTGTTTGTTTGAACGCGCTCAGGAACCGAATCCGATTTGAAAAAATCTTTTTGCATTAGATAACCCGTTCATTGAGGAAGGCTATAGGCTATATATCATCATGCTACTACCCAAGGGAGCGGAGCAGTAATCAATCATAAACGTCAACAAATAAGACAGACTTCATTACACTATTGTAAAACTGATGTTTATATCAGAAGTTTGAACGCGAGCGAAGCCGCGGGTATTGCTAGTATAAACTTAAAACAGTATATAGTCATTCTAGTTTGACTTTAGTTAAAGTTTAACTAAAAGTTAAAACTATACAAAGATGGCACTTATATTATGTGATACGTCGTAATTTTTATTTATACTGAGGGCTTTAGGTTGATCATAAAGAACAATAACAATGCAGATATATTCCCAAACGCGGGGGGGCTTTGGTAATTGGAGACGCTGCGGGAGAGAACTACACTTCTTTGCATACAAATAAAATCGACTAGTATTATAATTGCGAAAGTCTGTATGTACGAATAGGTACTACGGCTGGACCGAATAGAGTAAAACTTAGTACACAGATAAATTATGTCTTGGAATAACACATAGACTAGAACTAGATAGGTACCTAGGTACCAGAGCGAAGCGAGGGTAAGTTGCTGTACGATATAAAGAATCAATAGTGATGTATATGAAAAAAACTACTTTGTTTTTTTACCATGTTGAAAAAAAAAATTATTTTTTCTAACTGATTTTTTTTAGAAAAAATAAATCTACAAGAAATTAAATGTTTTATTAGGTATTTTTATTTTTTTATTTTTTACATTTTACTAAAATTACAAATCGAATCACATAAATATTTATTCTTCCTCCGTGTTAATGTCAGTACCACTTTCAGTATCAGTGCCACCTACACTAATGTTGTCCTTGTCATTGTCGGAATTTTTATATGAAAGTTAATCAATCAACTAATTAAGAAAGCTAATTAATCTAATCAACCAAAAAAGTATGGTAGGTTTAAAAATAAACAGAAAACTCTAATATGAACTCTTAAGTATTAATGTTTTACGGAAACTACCTTAATAATTTTGAATTCTTGAAAACTTATTATCCCTAAAAAAACCATGCTCTAGAAAAAAAAATGTTTTTCATATTTTTTTAAGTTTTTTTCACGATACAAAAGAAACGTTTTTTTGCATCACCATTTTTTTCTCTTTTCTTCCTAGAATAAGTCGTAGACATCATAATACAGCCCAATACACTGACCTCGTTGAATGCGATCAGCATTTGCATTTGGGGTGATAACACTATATCGAATTAACGTTATCACGTCACTGAAATCGCAACCTTGGTACATTTGCTTCACTTATCTTCGCTAAGCGATTTATTGATATATACCTGGTGGTCGGCAACGACAGATTGATGGTAAAATTATGGAACATCTTACATCGCACACTGTAAGGATCGTTTCTAAGAAAAACATTTATTTCTGATCTGTTGTCAGTTGAGTTAATATCAATTCCTGTTCATATTCAAAGATAGAAATATATTAATTTATTTTTTGTCTGCGGATACTTTCGCATGACCTAATAAAAATAGCTGTGGAAATTTTTTTGCTAAGACTTATTCAGACAGTACAGTCCCAAAAATTCGGAAAACAATATTTTTTCAAAAATGATTTCATATATATCTTTGACTCAGTTACTATGTTATCTATACTAATATTATAAGGAGGAAAAATTGTTCTGTTTGTTTGTACCGAATAGGCTCTGAAACTACTGAACCGATTTAAATGATATTTGGTAAGAAGACAGCTTGATATCCTGGGAAGGTCATAAGATGGTTTTTATTCTGAAAATCATCCCTTAAAGGGGTAAAAAAGGGGATGAAAGTTTGTATGGGGAAGCAACCTAAGGACGAACCCGAGCGAAGCGAGGATGAGTCGCTAGTTAAATATAAAAGAGTCACATTAATCTTAAGTTAATTGAGGCAGTGGTAGCCCGCTCGCTTGGGAAACCGAGTAAAGTGGGTTCAAATCCCGGGTCTCGCGTCTCTGATATTTTCATGTGCGAATCATTTCCAACACGATTACCACTTGTCTTACGGTGAAGGAAAACATCGTGAGGAAACCTGCATGTCTGAGAGAACCTAGCAAGTTTTCGAAAGACATGTGAAGTCCGTCAACCCGCACTTGGCCAGCGTGGTGGACTATGGCCTGATTGATCCCCCTCGTATTGAAGGGAGGCCCGAGCCCAACAGTGGGACATAAACAAGGACTGAATTCATTAATCTCAATGTTAAAATGAAGTTTACCTATCAATCTTGGTCTTAAAAAGAAAGTTACGATACTTGTGTTAGTAAGATTTATAATCTACATATTTATTATAAAGAGATTAGATGAGATAAAACGAGAAGGGGAATGATCTCTAATACTGTTAACTACTGAACTATACTTAAAAATATTTTTTATAATATCTTTTTTGATTTCATAGGCTTTTTACTAAGTGAGCGAAGCGAACTAGTAAAAAATACAGCTTTGTTAATATTCTGTAGTTATATATTTTTACTAGGATAGAATTTTATATAAAGAAATAACAGGCAAATAATATTCAACATCGATAAATATAATCGGTGACACAATTCGAACTTATCTCATCTTTCTAGTATTACCTAAAATACATATTTGGCCTCTGCGTTTGCAGTATGATATCACTTTGTTGAAGTTTAGAATTAGAAAAAAACGTTATTGGCGTTATTTTATTTTTACGTAATTGACGTTTTAGAATTTAATAAAATATTTTAAAACTAACTTTAACAAAACCGGCAACAAAGAAATAAAAGTACGTAACTTCATTAGAAATAAAAATCTCCAACAAAGCAAAAAATAATCAAACTTTTTCTTTAAGCATATAAAAATGATAAAACATTATATAAAAAACACACGTAATATATTGTGTGTTCATACATATCATATTATTATTAAATCAGGAGTGAAAAAAATTGAATTGACTCGTTTGGGGTATCCCTGGATATTATTTCTTTTACGTTTATAAGCCACTTTGCTGTTCAACCCAATAGTTGCCGAGTTATAAGCTTCTCAAGTCATAAATGTTGTGTGCAGTACATTTGTACCTATTCATATAATAATTTAAAAACATTAACTTTAGTTTGATAATATAAACTTACGTCTTTGTCCAGGCATGACGACAGCGCCCCGCTCCGAGCGGAGCAGGCTCTCCGCCTCGGCACCGCCCTGGTGTGACATTTCCATCACACCCACTATCATAAAACTGATACGGGCATGTGTGTTGCGATGTCTGTAAATAAATGTTATTATTACAATAACATCTTATCTATATTATAAAGAGGTAAAAATTTATGAGTTTGTGATGTTGTGATGTTGTAGGTGGTGATCTTGGGATCTACTGAACCAATTTATATAAAATTAGGTAAGAAGATAATTTGAGACCCTGGGAAGGACATAGGATACTTTTTATCCCGGGAATGATTCCTAAAGGGGCTGAAAATGGGGATGAAAGTTTGTATGGGCATTTATATACAGATACATGTTTGTCTGTCTGTCTGCTAGTTAATATTTTGTAACCTATGTATTTTAGGTTTGATATAGAATGACAATGCATGATGGGTAGAGTGTGAGTAGCAATATTACACCTTGGCAAACCCAGAAAGGTAGCATAACTAATATAAAACAAAAGCGTACATCTTCACAATATACCTCAAGGGATATAAAATGGAGTTGCATATTTAAATAAACAATAACATTTTATACAGTCTTAATATTTGATTTAATAATATATATGCTTCAAATACATAAATCGAAACAAATTTTAAATAAGTACCTTGCTTCTCGTATAAAAGTAAAATTTGTCCTGTTATTTTAAGTGTACAATCATCGTTACTCTTAATAACTTATCAAGTCTTCACTTGGTAAGTCAATATTTATACATATTAACTTAGCAACACAATTTACATACATATGTACTATGCTTTGCTTTATCTAATCTATTTAATATGTTTTATTTTTATTTATTATAAGCAGCTTAAGAATCCTACATGATAACTAGTAAGATCTTGCTACTTTAGATATAAGGGTCATATTTTACTATAACTTTTTTTTTTGATAAATATAATTACTAATAATTACTTAACACCTCCTGGTTAATTTCCACCAGCCATGGACCACCAGCGGCTCAGCAGTCATTGACAGGTTAATGAGTAACACATTATATCAAAAATAGAATGAAAATAATTATGAATCAAAAGAGAAACAATCAATTATAATTATATTCCAATACCATTCATTATTGTATGTCTGATATTGTAGATTATTGAATTTAATTTTTTATCATGCTAGAGAAAAATTTAATGAGAAGACATAAAGTTGTCAATTTAGTAGTAAAAATGTAGAAGTATTTTGTATGGAAATATATCTTACTTATTACAAGTACTAAATATAATGGGCTTTGATTAAATTATCTCCAATTGTTAGTTGACCTAGCTAGAAATGGATAACTCTGGTACAATTCAATTAAAGACAATCATGTTTTGTTACGATATGCATCACACTATTACTTTGACTATTTATGACTATTGATCGCTCCACACATTGCCTGAACACTCGTTAATATATATAGAATGTATTTAACTACAACCTTCTGAAGGAAAAATGTGGAAATTGTCTCTTATTGTCTTTATACCTATATGAAAGCCTCTCAAACTAATTTCTCTAGAATTATACATTTAATAATAAAAACGATTAATGTGTGAAATATGTTAAATAATAAAATTAAATTTTAAATCGCATAATACTATGTAAAGTAGTTAAACAATTTTTCAAAAACACATATTTTATTTTTTATTATTCTATTATATTATGAAAAAGAAAAAAATGATAAATTGCTTGATAAAAATACCTTTTTTTTATTTGAAGTAGGTACCCAACTAAAGTATAAATATACAGTAAGGACATTTATAAATTATTATTTTTCTAAAAACTATGATATACATATGATAAATCTTAAACTTTTGTCATAGCTGTTTTAAACCAACTATAATTATATTTAGGCAAAAAAAAACATATGGGAAAAACACAACTGTCTACATAATATAAAATAAAATTTTCGTATTTGTATCCAAATTTTCCATTACAATAAAAGTCTGCATATATACAAAAATGTATGTTTCGTCTATTACAATAATATCTCTTTCGAGATTAAAGGCCTAAGAACAAACGGTATCACTAAGAAAACGGTAAATTTCTTACCGTAGACCTATAAGGTATCTTTCTATTTTTTAGAATCAATGTGAGACTAAATGATACTCTTTAATATAATGAGCAATTAAAAGGCCTAGTATAAATTTCAATTATTAAAAAAAATAAAATAAAAGCCGAAACAAACATTTTTTTAAAACGTGCTCCGATGAGCGCGTGGTAGATGAATGTGTGAAATAAAACAAAAAGTTACTTACCAAACCATCAAAGTCAAGATAATTGTTTTCACTTATATTTTAAACATTCATTTAGTCACTAAATACTACGCGTATTAAATAAAAGGTTACTTTAACTTAAACTACACGTGCACTCGTCTACACACGACCACCTACGCTCCTGTCGTCAGTCGTCACTCGTCAGTCGTCACTATACAGTATACTCGTTCTCGTTAACTATAGCTACTCGCATCTCACTCGCTCACTCTATTATTTTCGTGTTGGTACCTTTAGCTAATGTTCGTTCATTGCACTTTTATTTAGTGTTATCATCAAAAAATATTATTTTATGTCAATGTCTGTTAGAAATCATAAATTTCTAAAATCCAAATAATGATATAATGATAAATTATTTGATGAAAATTTAGAAAATTAATAAATACATAAGATTTCTCTTTTATTTATCACAAAATATATTTATTATAAAACTTTGTACCTATTGCTTCAATATCTTTGATTGAATCGTAACGTAAATTCGGTATTAATATTAAACTTTACATAATCAGCTGTGGTAACTTTAATGTTTTTATCCATTTCATAGTACTTTTAGTTTGATTTAGCCTGGTTTTTACGGCATCTACGTGCTTATATTCAATAGATTTATTAAAACAATATGTTAAAACTATACCTAATATCAAAAAATATATTTAAACTTTCTTAACTTAGAAATTTGGATAATTTCAATATTTAATCACCTATTTTAATTCGTTATAAAGTTAGCAGGAGAATCACTGAGATTCACGGTTCACCTTGCATTACATGAGTTTGGCTGAGCGCTGCGGGCTCTCGGCCCTCTATCTCAAGAACGGTTGGCCGTATGAAAAAATTTTTAAGACAAAATTTGTCGCAAATTTTATGCTCTACAATTTTTATAATAAACGTTAACATTATTAGAGCTATAGAAACCGAGATAATCACGAAAAACTGATGTTTGTGACCTTTGACCTTGAATAACTTACGACGCAGACACGAGATTTTATGAGACTTTCGACACAGCTTTTAGAACACCAAAATGAAGGTGTATACGAGTTTACAGCTTATTATCTCTCATTCCGAGATTGACCCCTTATTTTTGCTTATTTGAATGGACTACTAACCTCTCATGTGTTAGACTGTGCTTCTGAAGCAGTGTGTCAAAATAAACGTCAAAAGTTCGTGCATATTAATTATTAAGCAAGCTTATTGGCGTCATTCAAATTCCGCATCCTCCATGTAAGTGAATAACATTTTTCAAATCTTATTTGTATCGCTCTAATTTTCACACAGTATACTCAAATAAATAAGCATAGCATAAGACTGAAGACAAAGTTTATAAAATACACTATTATTCAGATATAATCTATACAAAGTCGCCCCTCGGTTTCGTCGAAACGCGCGAGCCGTGTGCATTGTTCGCGTGTTCTTTTTGTGATAATATCTATTGTGTGTGGAGTGAAAGTGATCGTAAAATGGATTTACATTATGACTAAGTAAGTAAAGATCAATATTAATTACATGATTAGGACAATTGAATAAGATTTTGTATAGAAATAGTGGTTTTAACAAACATCGCCGCTATTATTCGCGGCAAAATGGCGTCATTCTCGTCGATATTTTTTGTTAACTTTATTATAAACATTGTGTATTATATACGTTATATATAATATATTATACACGTAGTCTATTATTTTTATGATCTTTACGAAACATTTAATTTAAAAACAAATGTAAAAATAATTCGTATTATTGTAATAAAAAAATACCATATTTTAAAAGATGTCTACACAGATGGGGTATTCTATTTGTTTACTTTAGAAATATTTCAATATGGAAGCGTATAATATTATCGTTGTGCTTAAAACATTGTCATTATAATCATATTTTAGGAGGTCAATTAGTGTTTAAAATAAATGCAAAGAATTTTTCAATTATCGCGAACATTTGAGAGACCTTTTTTTTTGTTTTTAATTTCAAGTGCTTGGCTTGTAGTTTGATTTATTGTAAACTAAACACTTCAAACACTTGAAACTCTGTCTGTAACAAGTATGTGGATCGTATTACATAAAAAGTTATTACCCTAAGCCACTTGACCTACAGTGTTTTCGATATTGAAAAGTAAAGGATTTTATTATTTTATTTCACTCGCGCGGGTGAAAAAAAGGGTGAAATTTTCTAAAGCTTGTGTGGTGAAAAAAATATATGGAGAGGTGTATTCTTTTTGTTTATTAATGTGAGATAATACAGTTCTTATGAAATAAAAAAACAAAAATTTGAAATAATGGTTTTATTTTTAAGTTATAAAGGTTTTTAGGTAGATTTTTGGGTAACATCGGGTTCCCTGACTTCCAGGTCTATTTACTAATACATTGTAAGGCAGTTTTTATTGTGGTTTTTTAAATGTGTTAGGTTATTTCATAACGATTCCAACGATATAAGTTACTATAGCTCCCATACAAAACTTTACAGATGTCGTCATTTTAAACACCCGCGAGAAAGTTTTAGGGGTTGTTTAAAACCACCCTACACGAAGCTGCATTTTTGACATAAAGCTTCATAAGTGGGCAACACAAATGAGAGGCTAACTTTATATTGTGAGAATACTCCAGACCTACAGAATGGACACAAGCAAACCACAGATTAAAAGCAAGCACACTTGACACTAGTCGTCAATCGTCATTCACTCCCATACTCTATGTTCACTCCACTCCTTATGTCTATGGAATACCCTATGCAAATGTCAATAAATGACAGCTTTTCATAATTTTCTAATTTCTTTTCCTCCATCTATTTTTAAACTTAATGCTCATTTAGTTCAGTTGCTCTATTTTTTGTTTTAATTATAAATTTGTAATTATAATATTTCTTTGAAATTATTTTTACACTATGGTGAATTCTAGTTTAGCATATGAAATACTTTTATATATTAATTCGTTCTACTTTGGACTATTTGCTACGTGCGAATTGGGCACATTAATATTAAAATCTGTATTGATCAGTATGAAATACGAAGATGGACAAGGGCTAGTAGGAAGAAAATTAGGGCAAGATTATGGAGTACTAGTGGCTTTATTTATTATAGAAGCTGCACGGCTGTTTATTGGCAGGAAAGGAAGTCTTAGTGAAAGAGGTAATTTTTGATTAATTAATTAGTTATTTTACAAATACTTAATAAGTAGTTTTATAACAGAAATATATTTTTAAACTGTATTAATTGGTGAATATACAAAAAATACCTTTTGTATTATTATTTAAAATTATTTTGGTTACTAATTACAATTTTTGTTCACAGATATACCAGTAATGTTTTCAGTATTACTAACGGTTCCTTCGATAGTGGGTGTGCTGTATCTACTTAATTGGCAAGTAGTTGTTTTGAGAATTGAATATATCTGGTGCACTCTCATGTTATCTCTGCAAACATTAGAGTTTATATTTGCGTCCATGTTCATAGTTACAATGTGTCGGGGGCCTTCGTATGACTAAAATTGCATTTTGATATATACCTGTATTAGGACCAGTGTAGGGTAATCATTCCTTAGAAACTGGTAATTTTTATATAAACTTAGCTTGCAATCAAATGAATTTAAAAAAAAGTCATAAATGGCATAATTATTAACCAAAAAATGATTAATCCAGTAAGTGTGTGGTGCTATTGTAACCAAATTTATTATTTAGGAGTGTTTAGAACTAAAAACCTTGTTTGATATTGCTGCTATAAAATGCAAAACACTTATAACTAGTCAAGCTAGGCAGCTTATTCTTTTATAATCTATAAAACACTGTAGATGTAGCAGACATTGAAACAGCTTTTGTTCCTAAAGTAACTAATGGCTTTGCACAAAATGTGTGTTATGAATCTTATAATCTTATCTAAAGGTATTTTTAGATGTACCTAAGTATAATTCTTACATACTGTACAATTATTCATATTTAAAAAAGTTAACCAAAGATAATTTATTATTAATATAATATGTAAGATTGTGTGTTATAAAATTATACTTATTCATATTTAGTATCTTCAAAATAGAAATATAATCAATTTTTACAAACTACTGAGTGATGAAATACTTGAAAAATCACATCACTTATAGACCAGGGTCGATAATTTTTGAAACCAAACAAAATAATAGTAGGATGAAACCCATAGGAAAAGGAAGAGAATATAACAAAAATGAAAGGAAAAATAATTTACGGGCCATCTAAGGTAGGGAAATGGAAGGGGGTGAGTGTTTAAGAGTAATAATTTCCAAAAAAACTACAAGTCCTATGGAAAAAAGCTAAATGGCAATCTTGTAGGTAATAAAAAGATCTAAAACTTTCAAAATAAGGTGAAAAAATAATTATTTTAAATAAAAAAAAAAAAATAGTATGTTTGGGACATAAAAAGGTAAGTTTTCACCAAATTTCCTGAAAAACTTTTTTTTGTAAAAGATGAAAAAAAAAACCAAAAACTTGGTTATTTGAATTTTTCACATAAATTTTGAGGTTATGTGAAAAAAGTGTAAATACAAAAGTTGCACATCTTTTTATTACCTACAACATTGCCATTTAACTTTTTCCCATAGGACTTGTAGTTTTGCCGGAAATCGAGATAAACCGTTTTTTACCCTTAAAACATACCCCCTTCCACTTTCCGACTTCAAGTTGCCCATAAATTATTTTTCCTTTCATTTTTGTTATATTCTCTTTCTTTTCCAATGGGTTTCATCCTACTATTATTATTTTTTTGACTTTTTACCATTTTCAAATGCTTCAGCCCTGGTCTATTATAATTTTTAACCCTTATAACAGTGACTATTCATACCAGATGATATTTACCTATTGACAGAAATAAAGGCAGATCTTTTAAATGAAACACTCAAGTAATTTAGTGTAGCATATTTATTTATACAAAATTTTACATAATTGTAAGTCTAGCTTGCCTATTATTTTATAATTTTTTGTAATAAATATTATGTACCTCTTTAACAGTTAAGTCGTTTTTATACACTAACTACTGAAGCCTGATTAAAAGGAATGCTTCAGGAATTTTAAACCTAATCTTTTTGATCATAATTTAGATTGGCTATTAGAGCAATGTGAACTAATAAAAAATGAGAGAGTCATATTTAATGTCAACATGTAGATGTATTTTTATTGTTTTGACTGCCAATTTAAAATGTGACGGTTATATTATCCAGTCTGTAAAAACAAGTGATCCCAAGTGGCCTTTTAAAATACAATATTTTATCATTGTGAATCTTCCATTGTGCATTAGTACTACTAAGATTTACAAATTTTAAAATTGTTTATTCAAATGTACCCAGTTAGAATCTTTAGGATTATATTTATATGTAAAGATTTGTGTATTCATATTGTGAAATGTTATTAAAATATATTCTAGTCATGAACAGTAAGTTTTATTTACAATTACTTAATATTCTTGTAACTTTAACACTGATAGATTTAAAAAAAGCATTATAGGAATTTTATTTCTCCATAAGTTATGTAATACACAGTAAATAAGTATTTTATTAAGGCACTTTATATTCAGCTTGTAAATATAGTGGCATTCTACCTTTGGCCAATTTTTGTCTTTTGTGAACTCTCAGTTCATGGCGCATTAGAGCTTTCCTTGAACCATACTTATTACCACAAATTTTGCAGTCAAATTCTTTAATACCACTGTGTTCAGATACAAAATGAACATTCATGTCATGTTTTGTATAAAAACATCTAGCACATTCAATGCATTTAAATGATTTTTGTTTGCTATGAGTAAGAAAATGTCTATTTAAATTACTCCTAGTCAAAAATCTTGAGTTACATTTCTCACAAGCAAATGGCTTATGTCCTGTATGTGTCCGCATATGAATTTTTAATGATTCCAGGAAGCGACCCCTATAAGGGCATTTTTTGCACTGAAAAGGCAAATCATTAGTATGTAATTGAAGATGTCTTGTAAGATTATCTTTACGATACAATTTTCCACATACATCACATATTAAATGAGAGGTAGAATGATGCGATGCTAAATGTTTTTCAAACAGTTGGGCGCTAAATAACCCGTAGCAAACTGGACATTGAATGCGAACACTTCGATGCAGCTTTGAATTGTTATGGACTACTAATTCATTACAATTAAAGAAATCTGTATTACAACTACCACATGAATATTTTGATTTTTCTTTATTGCTTTTGTCATCATTAGTAAAATTTTCATTCCGATTGCTTTCACCTCCTTTGTCCCATAAATCGTTTGAATGTAAGGGAAATTTATCATTCAATGTTTTGGTCTTTAATAACAAACTGCTTGCCTGTGCTTTTTTTCGAAATAAAATTGCATTTTGTAATAGAGAATTACAACCATTGCACAAGTTTTTAGGAAAGTTATCTTCTTCATCGTCAGATAAATCGATACCTCCAAATAAATTAATATATTCTTTTAAATCTGATGATATTTCTGAAGATATTGTAATCGAACCTTCATGTAAACATATTCTACAGGTATTCTTATAAGATATATTTGAATCAAACACATTAGAACAAGTCACTTCTTCCTTTTCTTCTGTGTTAATTTTATTGATTTTACTTCGTTTCTTTCGAAGTATTTTTAATTTAAAATAAGAGGAAGCCATTTACCGTTTACGCGTTAAGGCAATTATGTAGAATTCTTCAGATATATTTGCAAATAATCACTTAAACTTTCAATGTTACTGCAATAAGAACACAGATTAAGGAGACCACAAATAAGAATTAAGAATTTGAATTTAATTTTCTTCCTCCCTACGGCTGAGCCGCTGAAGTTAGGTCTTAGGGATGCGAATTGCGAATTAATCTGTGGATGCGAAATGCGAAATGTCGGTTTTGTATATCTATCGTAATAAAAATAAGTACACAAAAAGTTTGTTGATAATTGATATGCTAAAGGATACCTATAATTATATTATTGTTGTTGATATGAAATATAATAATTAACATAGTAAAAACTATAATTACTTATAATATAAAAAACCTGACTGCGTAAAAAGCGAACTAAAAAATGGGAACAGTTGGGGGCAAACTTACATGCAAGGATGCAAAATTCAAGCATACTGCATAAAATATCTATATCTCTGACTGCATAATAGTTTTGCTTAACGCAGTCGGTTTTTTTTTTGTAAAAAAAATTTCGGAAAGACAATTTGATTTTTATGTACTTCATTATTTTTAAACATATAATTCAACATAAAAAATTTAGTTTTTGTAATCGCCTCTTAGATGCCTTCATTTTGATACCCTCGATAAGATTGGAAGAAATAAATTTAAAATCGCGTAGGTACCTAATCAGCAATTTTGATTTTTTTTATATTTTAATATACCGACAATTAAAATTTCACGTTATTAAGTTGTAAACTTAACAAGATAAAAATTTCTTTATACAAATTATAATTCATTTTAAACTAGGTTCAGCCATTTATGAGTTATGAGAAAAGTATATGATTGGATGTACATACATACAGGTCAAATATATAAACATCCTTTGGGTTTTGTCGCAATTGGGTAAAAGTAGACCAAATTAGGTAGAGTTTAACAATTTCTTTGTATGGGATGTGGCAAGTATTTAGTTTGGGCAATGGATTGCATTAAAAATGCATTAAAAAATATTATTATACATATTACACATTTTTATTATGATCTTGAGATGAATTGTAAGAAAATCTTAATTTCTCTCTTTTATGTACTCTTCTTTGATGTTTCATCATAGCATTTCTGTAACCAAATGTTCTTCCACAAATATTACATACATGACTTTTCATTCCTAAATGTTCTACTTCGTGATGTCTTTGTAGTTTTAATTTTGTATGAAAAGCTTTGTCACAATTATTGCACTTGTGTTGAGGCTCTTTATGCTTTAAGAGTACATGACTATTAAGATTACCTTTAAAAAGGAATCTGGCTGGACACTCAGTACACATGTATCTATATTCACGAGTATGAGTTTTCATGTGACTTTTTAGGCGCTCAGCATATCTTCCTTTAAAGGGGCATAAATTACACTTGAAAGGATAATCTGTATGGTGACGAAGCCTATGATTGTGATAGCCAACTCTTAGCCTAAATGTTTTGCCACATATATCACACACATACTTCTCATGATCTGGATCATGCATTGTCATGTGTATCTTATAATATGATTTTCTTATAATCCTTTTACATGTCGGGCATTGTATTTTCATATCACTAATAATATTTTTATCGTAAAATTGTTGAAATGACGTATTATTTCTTTTTTTACTGCTAGAAGAACTATGTGTTAAGACTACTAAATTATCGTCAAGACATTTATTCTCCTGTAGTTTAAAATGTTTTTGTAATAATTGATCTGATTGTATTGCTATTTTTCTAAACATAATGGCGTTTCTGACAAACTGATAACAAATATTGCATAATTTTTTTGGGAATATATCGTCTTGCTTGATATCAATGCTGGTAAAAATCTTTAAAGCATGTATTATTTCCAAAGTATTTTCACTATCGTGAATAGGTAATGATCCATCTCGAAGACAAATTCTACACTTAGAATTTTTCTTTTCAAATAATCCTTCTGCGTTTTGTATATTGTGATTGAAGTATTCATCTACATCAATAGGCCTTTTGTTTTTTGTAAGCTTCGTAATATAGTAAGAGGTCACCATTTTTTACGCATACAGTTTTGTTTATTTTATATTTTTTATTTATTTAGATAAGTAGTAGCTAAAAAATAAGAATATTGCTAAAAAGTAAAATGTCAATGTCATTTATTAAGAGACAGCTTTATTTAGCTTTCACAGATAAAAATGTATGTAGGTACCAATTTTATGAGTGCGTTCACTGTTATATACTACACATTACACAATATAATAAATAAATCGGGCCAATGAATTTCGTCGAGTTTCATAGTTCAGAAGAAAAGCTTAGCTCTAGCCATCGTAGGAGAGTTTAGAGAGATGGGTTAGCAACCAAAGACGATTTTTCGGTTGGGTCTTACAATCAATAAATTACGGCAACCTAAATTTCGGGTATAAAGTGTTTTTTCAAGATTATATTACTTACTTGACAAATAAAAATCAGAACATATGTTGTATGACTTTCAGCCTTCAGATGATATACCAGAGGATATTTAAAAAATAAGTACTTCTTCATAATTATACAAAATTTTAATGTATTGTATTGCTCATAACACACTTATCAATTAAAACCTAAGCTACATTATTTAAGCACCAGGAGTTTCTATAATTTTATCTTCTGCCTGTAAATATGAAGGCATTCGTGAAAACATCATTTTTTCTCTTTTATGGACTCTTCTTTGATGCTTCATCATTGCATTTCTGTAGCCAAATGCATTCCCACATACATTGCAAACATGAGTTTTAATACCCAAATGATCCACTTCAAAATGTCTCTGAAGTGCTAATTTAGTGTGAAAAGCTCTTTTACAAGCATCACATTTATGTTCCTTTTCTTTATGCTTATTTAAAACATGGCTATTCAAATTGCTTTTAAATAAAAATCTAGCTGGACATTCTGTACACATGTATCTATAATCACCAGTATGGGTACGCATATGAGTTTTTAACAACTCTGCATATTTTCCCTTGTATGGGCAGAATTGGCATTTAAAAGGAAAGCCAGTTCCATGTCGGAGACTATGGTTATGATATGCACACCGCAACCTAAATGATTTTCCACAAATATCACAAACATACTTGTGATGATTTGGATCATGCATTGTTAAGTGCTCTTTATAGTATGATTTATTTACTACTTTATTACATATGTAGCACTGCACTTTTGAGATTACCTTTAATTTGCATCTTTTAGTTTCTTTTTTAGTGATAATGGAAACTGGCCATGATTTCACAGATTCTTTAATATCTTCACAGTTATCTTGATTGTCAGAAAATGAATCAATACTTTCTTCCTTTATAGGATTTTTCAAAGTTTCTTCACTTAATTTAGCAACTTTTTTGAATAAAATTGCACTTTTTATAAACTTGTAACAGATTCCACATAAATGCTTTGGTAATTCATCTTCTCTTTTGACCTCAATGTTACCAAAAAATGATAATGTCTCCAAGATATCTGACGAGTCTTCATTATCAAATATAGGAATCGAGCCCTCTTTAAGGCATACTCTACATATAATACGATTTTTAATATGTTGTAGTGTTTTAAAATTTGATTCATATAAAGTATTATAATATTCATTAATATCAGTAGGTCTATTACTTTTAGACATTTTCATAATATAATATGCAGTTACCATTTTTCTATAATCAACTTATTATTCAATCTAATTTAAGTTGTTGATCTAACGGCCGCAAACAAAAACAAAAGTAAATTATTTTCTGTATTGGAATTGATTGAAAATAATTTAACCGGCTTTTTTAATTTAATTAAATAAATAATACTTAATATTATTTTCTGTATGTAATAGCTTATTCAATTTAATTATTTTGTTCAGTTGCTGCAATCTGCATGAGTGCCAATAGCCATTTGCAATGTTTTATTATAATATAACAATTTACATTATAAAAACAATTAGATTCCCACAAATCGATTTGGTATATTTTGTTTATACTTTCTACTTGACTTTGACACTATTGATTATTGAGTTTGATTGACATGTCACATGAGCAATGTTTATGCACAGATTATAACTTTTGAAAAACTTGAAAAAAATATGTATAAACTCAATAAAATATAAAGTATATATGTATAGTTTTTTTGACCAATTAGCTTTATTATGTGATAATTTATATTATAGTACATTTTAATACTGTAGTTTCACAGGAAGTTTAATAATAAATAAATGCCCTCCAAGCCGATTTCAGTCACCGTGGCTAATCATAGAGGTGCCTCTAATCGGTAAGAGTTTAGGCGCCAGACCAACGATCTACTTCATTCTTCATTAAAGTCCTATTTCCTCTAGATGGGGCGTCCACACTCCACAGATACCTATATGCACGGTTTTTTATTTTAGGCGGAAGATAGTGGCACCGCCAACTTCCCAACTTGGGTAGCTTCTTAGAATATCTTAATAGAAAAAAAATCTAAAACTATAATATTTGGCCTAACCTTGACCGAACCTAGAACATCCGGATCAGAAGACTTCAGCCGTATTTGCTAGACACTACGCCAACGAAGACGATAAATAAATACATTTTATAGTAAGAGACGACGTGAAGTAACGGAATATAATAAATGGTGTGAAGATTCCGTATAGGCAAAGTCGCAAAACCTACTTCGATCGATAGAATTTCTTTACGTCATCTATCGATATACTATTAACTTAAAATAAATATTTTTAATTTTTTGCCAGTAAAATCACTTTGGAATCATTTCTTTACTAAATATTTTGTATTTTCATCAACATTATTATTTGCTGCAAAACTTGAAAAAAATGCTAATAAACCATGCAACACTATAAAATATTATTCAATTTTGACCACCTTCAAAAAAGAAAGAAGTTTTCAAATCTAGCGCATGTTCGGTATTCATTATTCTTTTATAAATGAATAAATTAAATCGATTCAAGGTTTACATGTAGATTTCAAGAAAAAAAAAACATCTTTTTAATTACCTAAGTAGATATAACTTTTCGTTGTAATATTGTGGTCGCTTTCAATGCTTTCGCGCATCGTTTATAACGTTCAGTTGCTATAATACTGTCTTAGATTTATGTGAATATTTGACATTTTGAATAAAACTATTTTTTCGTTTTTTTTTCGCGGATTTATTTTGATTTTTACGTTACTAATTCGTATTTTCGAACGACAAGTCAAGACAAGATCTTTTTAACAATAATGAAGTCTGATTAATAAACACGGGTATAGAATGAATAACAGTAGGTATATTAATTTAAAGCAATTTAATATATTTATTAAATAGAAAAACAAAAGTTTCCTATACATAATTAAGATAATCACAGACAAAATATTAACTAATTCACTGTTTATATCTTTTGTTTTACAATTCTCAATAGTTTGGCCAAAACTGAATACGGTTTGCATTATCCTAATACATAATATATGTCAATTGATTTCAAAACATTAATTATTTATAAACTTAACAATAAAAAATAAATAATTATAAATAATAATCAATCATTAAAAATCATTTGAACGTTTTGTACTGTTTAAACATTAGTTATAATAATAAATACGAATACTGAACGTTCATTTATAATACAAAAAAAAAAACACGAAGTGTTAAAAATAAATATAGGTATAGACTATAGATGAAAATTTAGAAAATAAGAATTCTGAACTGAATTTAAATTATAATTTAATTTACATACGTTTTAAATGTTTCGTTGAAATCGAAGCAAATCTATTTTAGCCGATATTTTTAACAACAAACACTGCTATTTTTCTATCACATGTACAAAGCTGTTACAAATCTCAAAAAATCCTAACAACACTAGCGTGGAACGGCTAACGATTAACATCCTTGGATACATTGTTATTATTTTTATTCTAAAAGGAAGTTTATTGGATATTATCATTTTTAAATATCAACAACAAATTTAAGATTTAGTAAATATAATATAAAATAAAAAAATAATAGGAATCTCTGAGCATATGCTTATGTCTCAGACTAAAGAATTCCGCCTCCGCTAGACAGTCCGCCAAAATAAATGTCAGTAGAAAATTGCTATTGATATTACTATTCTCGATTTTACCATACAGATCGTTTACTTTCTTTAAAGAATAAATAAAAATTAAAGGAAATAGGCCTACCGGGATACCATGATAAAAAAAAACACGCCACTTACTCTACTTAACATATTTGCGTGGAAATGAGTTTTTTGGCCACAATGCGTGTCGAGTCGATTTTGCAGCGCTCGTACGCTAAAACTATTCATTTTACAAAAAAAAAAGCTATTACATAATTTATAGGAAATTTTCTTTAATTAATTTATTATATAACTATTTTCATCGTTAAATAAGTAGGAAAGGAGATATTGTCAAAAGAAATGTTTTTAGGCGCCATTTTTCCAATATGGCGGCGCCAGCGGCATAGCAAAGGAAGTTGATAGTTGAAATCTATAAAATCACCAATTTTCAAAACTCTCGGAAAACTTTCCAGATAAATCTACCAAATGACTGGAGTATTATTACTCAGTATACAAATTGTCATTTGTATAACATTTCAAGACATTATTGTTTGGCTTCATGTTTAGTACTATCAACTATGACATTTCTTTTTAGTTATTCCTTAGTCTGAGGCTATGTATAGAATCTTCAATTTAGGAAATAACTTGAGAGATTATCATGGAAATTGACAAATACGAAAAAGAGGCGAAATAAGAATTACTTGTATCAACAGATTCCCTAAGAAAAGTATATAAATTTAACAAAATATTTTTAAATGTTTACAAAAAACGCATAGATAATGTAAACTATCTTAATATTTGGTTCATATTTTTGCATTATTAACTGTATACGTGTCGAAAAGGGGTTTAAATACGTCACTAATAATTATTATAGATTTTGTGTACATTTTTAAAAGCACAATAAACTACATTCTATAAATATTTTAGTAATAATATACTTATATGATAAATTACTGTTTGAGTAGGACAGGTAATATATTTTGGTGAGCGATACAGAGTATAGTTGAAGAGATGAGTATGTCCTGTTATGCCAATTTTGGAAGTCTAAACTTTTATTACGGACTAATTATATTGGTTATATTATCTACACATACAGATAAATAAAATCGAAGTCAAGAAGTGGAAGATAGCTGATGTTATAAGGAGTAACTTAGGCTACTTTTATTTTAGAAAAAGAATTAGGGTCTCGCTTAAAAAAAATGTACCGAAGGACGCACTCGAGCGAAGCGAGGGTAAGTCGCTAGTTGGTTATAAAACTCATTTTTATCTATACTGACAGAATAAAAAGTCATTTGCATAAATGATTTAGAATGGCAATAACAGGGCATTTTCATTATTAAAAATAGGAATACATATAATAAATATTTGTTTTTTGAATACTATATGAAAAAGAGGCAATATTTTATATTAAAAATAAGATACACTATTAAATTTATTTATATCAAAAACATTTACGACAACAACCCGTCGTCTCAGTGCTTGTTTGTCCAAACAAATAATTTACTAAAAGAATTTATACTACAGAATAATTGGATTTTAAATGTCAATTATTTTGGTTTTAAATACACATTTCATATTCCTTTTTTTTTTTAAAAAGCCGTAAATATGTATTTTATCTATATATGTAATATGTATGTATATAAATATTAGAAATAAAGTTTTATTTTTAAAATAGGTAGAGGAAAAAAACTCTCTACTGTAAAGTGTAAAATACAACAATTATTGTTCGTTTGAACGAATAAGCACTAACGCGACGAACCGTCACTATTTTATTTTAGGGATTCTTATAGAGAAATGGTAAGTTTTGCTTTAGATATTAGATGATCAACAGCTTTTATCTCTTGTTGGTATTTATTAACAGTAACTACTATTTATGTAATTGCAAGAGTTGAATTGTAATAAATAATGTGTGCTAAGTTTAATAAATAAGTTTCAATTCACAAAAGTGTTAGTTCACTAATTATAAGAATGACTTGAAAAATCATTAAATATTTTGAATTACATACTTCAATACATTAATTCTAATAAATTAGGATATACATGTACAGATCGTTATGATACATTATAGTTCAAATGTAATAGAATATTTTTTTCTATATAATACTGGATTTTGCGACAGTTAATGAGGTATAAGCAATAATTGATTCTTTTTATAAGTAGGAATACAATTTGTAGGCCGACTTTTAGTCATAAATTAAAAAAAAAACCTAAAATGACATTAAAAAGAGTGAATGAAAATTATTTATAAGAAAGTCGGTCGACAAAATGTCTGAAAATTGAGTATACTTAAGTATTTTCTAAGAATATGTTGTGTGAATTAATAAAATCAAGTGCAATTCATATTTAGCAATACTTTTAAATCACTATATTATTATAGAGTAAATACCATATAAGGAATGTTGTTGCACTAAAGCTTTTTGCTAAAATCGATCGACCCTGCCAAATATTTGTCAATAACATACTATATTGTTTAACGAAAAACATACTAGATAATATTAATTACAGATTAATTTTGCTTTATTTCGTGTCATCTGTCATAAGAAATAAATCACTATATACCTATGTTGGGTATAGAGGTAAAATTCACAAGTGAAATTATTATATATTTTTTTTAAAACAAGTTTTTATTTAGATCCTGAATATCACGTAACACAAGAGTGTTTGTCATAAATATTCAAACGAGTCCAAACGTGACGGTTTCATCTTGTTTAGTTTAGGAGTTCCTATGGCCACCTTCTGAGTCCATCTTGAGAACAGCTTTATGGTACCATAGTCATTGTCACCGAAGTTACGTAAGTAAACCATATTTCAACCTAATCGGTAGACAGGAAGTGGTCCTAATTTAACTCGCAAGATTTGTTCCATACTAACATACTAACAGGGCAAGTTAAATAAAAGCTTGTAATAATAACTTTGACAAAACTCAGTATTTGCTGAAAAACAGAATACAAATTAAAAATAAAATATTTAGATAAAACCTTTTACATTGATACTTGAAATTAGCTCAATTAAGAAAAAACAATCTTTTCGTGTGAGCTATGATGCCATTGATATACATAAACATTCATTTTTCGTGGGACGTTAACGATATATGTAATAATATATGTATATATGTAACGATATATGTAATGTATATATGTAATTTTATACAATGTTATATGTTATTATAAGAATACAACAACTATAAAAATACTAATTTGCACTTACTAATTTTTACCTCTATACTGTACCAAAAAACGTTACAATCGCTAGCGTATTAACGGATTTAAATATAGTTTGTTAATACTTTCTTAGATTTACGCGAATATTTGACATTTTAAATAAAACTATCTTGATTTATTTAGATTTTTGGTTCCCGACGTTTCGAATGCTTTACACTTTACAGCAATCATGGTCACGGGACTCTCCCGAAAATATAGTTTTATTTAAAATGTAATTTTTGTTAAATAATAAATAACTAATGTATGTAATTCATCACATATTATATTTAACGCGATCGCTAACGAGTATCGACTATTAAACATACCAACTACATAAACGCTATTTATATTTAGTACATGGGGATTGAGTTTGGCTAAATATGTGATAAATTAAAATTAAAACTTGTTCGAGATAAATCGAGATTTTTTTCTCTTTATAAAAAAAGAAACCATAAAGTAATAATCGTTTTTTTAATATTTTTTTTATGTCATCTTAACTTGTTACAATAAATATTCTATGTAATAATTTAAATTTATAAGCAAACTAACACGTAAACGGACATTACTGATTACATAACAATTTCTATACAATTGGAATTCATTGTCAAATATTTCGAATTTCTAAATTAATTGGCTATCTCTAATATAGTTATAATAAGTATTCTAATAATTGAACTAAGCAAAGGAAACTGGCAATACTGCCTATACTTCACAAGCACAGATTATATTATAGTATTTTTTCAAATTTTTTGTACGGCCGTAGTGAAGATTAAAATATCTGAATGATAGATGAATATAATTTAAATAATATGTTCTTTTACAAAATAAGTTAAATTGCGTCAAATCAGGGATGAACAAATTTTAGAATTTTATAAAGTTGTATTAAAAAAAATATAAAAAAATTACCTAACAAATTTGATTATTAGGGTTATTAGGTATATTTAATAAAAAATCTCCTCGCTACGGCCCTATTACTCCATTTAATACTTTTGTGAGATTATCTAATATTTTATAAATATAATGGAGAATACCTGTAGGTAGTATATTACTGGTAACACTGGTTTGTTTGTGGTGGTTGGTTTGTACTAGCAACATTGTTTAGAGAGCGACGAGTCGAGTGTTGCAATCCTGCCATTTCTCTTGTAATTTCTTATGCTCTTCATATTGCTGTTCAGATATCTGTTTCACCGATGGCGGAGCCTGGATTTAAATATTTTTTTTTTATTTAATTGTAATAATTTTAATCGAATTACAATAGTAGTTCACAGATTTTCGCATTTATAACGGAACGATATTTGAGAATGTAGATAGCTTAGATCTTTGATATTTTATTTTTATTTACTCCTACAAATAAATGTAAAAGTTTGCGAGGATGGATGGATCTATAAATGAATCGGTCGATGAATCGATCTACGGATCGGTCGACGGATCGGTCGACGGATCGGTCGGCGGATCGATCGACGGATCGATAGACGGATCGATCTACAGATCGGTCGACGTTTGTTACTCAATCACGCCAGAACGACTGAACGGATATGGATGACATTTGGCATAGAGATCTATATCTGGAGAGATATATCTGGAATAGCGCATGGGTTACTTTTTATCCCAGAAATGTACGGTTCCCGTGGGATAATTTGTTTTTGTCTAGGGACGAACCCGAAGCGAAGCAAGGGTGAGTCGCTAGTCTATCCATAAAAAGTGACATAACACAAAACCATAAACACAACACAATTCTTACCTTTATCTTTCTTGGATCTAAGTTAGCACCCAATGTCTGGACGCCTTTAGCCAACTTAGACAAAGGAGACAATACCATCTCTCTAGTCGCACTAGACATTGGGCTTGTTATGTTCTTCAACTGCCTTAGAGCAGACTCACTGTGAGATTGTGCTATATTTAATGTTATTTCGTGTTGCGAATTTGATCTGACATGATAATTCACTCCTGGTATATTTTGGTCATCGAAATTTATATATCCTGAACTTTGTGACAATTTTTGTGAGAGCATCAAAGAATTCGGTGGGGTCGGCTTAGAATTTTCCGATTCGATTTGTATTTCTGGCGTTATAGATTCGTTGAATGGGTTTCTTTTGATGTTGTTACTTGGCGTTTTTAATGTCTGCTTGTCTGTTTGTACGGATGTGCTTGCTTCGACGACTTCTTCGTGGGGTTCAATTTTTGAGGAATATAACGGGTTTTGTACTAAATCGCAGTCATTTTCGTCTTTTCTTTGTTGATCGCCGATATAGTGTTGCATGTGTTCGAAATTATCTAAAGTCGGTTCAAAAATGTTTGTTCTATTTTCGTCATCTGATGAGTAGTCAGAGCTCATGCCGTCTGAGAGACTGCCTTTCTTTTTCGAATCTCCCTTATTTTGACCTAAGGTGAATATTTTCTTAGTTCGCGAGGCGCCTTGGTCGAATTTTAGTTGCAGACTGGGTCTAGCTCTAGCGTTTAGAGAGTGACTCAGTTTGTTCAATTTACTGAATTGTTCCGTCATATTATTGAGGGCTTTCGATCCTGTAACACAAGGTGAATATGTTTTATAAACATTTGTTTTTTGAAGTTATACTTCTTTTGGCACGTTTGGAAAAAAATATGAGAGTAAAATTTTTATGATGTGCGCGCAAACCGACAGCAAAAAAGCGACATGATGAAGTTAGCTGCTTTCCTTTTAGAAACAGAAAGTTGTGACACACGGGATGGAATCTTAAGTTATTTCTGTTCTGTTACGCCAAAGAAGTATAACTTCTCACATGTGTGCATAGGTACACACACACACACGTTTTTTTTTTTGATAATTTAAATATTATTATTGCACAAATATCTACAAATATTCTAAATAAACTACGATATTCTTATTTATGTCAGTACTTCGTAACTATGCAATAGATAATAGTTTAAAACTCAAGAGGCTCAAAAGGCTGGAGCAGCCATTAAAAATTACATACTCAATTAAAGCAAATTAGTCAAATTCACACATCATTTACAAAATAAAACTATCATATTATTTACGAAATCAAAAAATTGTAACACAATATTTAGGAAGTCACAAAACTGTATTACATTAATTTTATAAAAATATCTAATACAGTTTATTATTATATTTGTTCCTTGATAAAAATAATATAGTTTTAACGATATAATTAAAAAAATAATTACATTACAGAGAAAAGTAAAAAACGTACTTTTGAAATTACTTATTTATACTCTACATATAAACAGTAAACGAAGAAATTTTACAGTTCGGGTGGACGAATGCGGGTGTGGGGACAGAGGTTTACTACGTGGCGCGAGACGGAGTATTTGATCTAGCACTGTGCTGGTTATTGATGTTCTAGTTCCACTGGTATCTGGTGCGATATTTCATCATAATACTTTTTTAGATTTACGCAAATATTTGAAATTTTAAATAAGTAAAATAATTATATATAAAATATTTTATTAAGGTGTCTACCCACTACAAAATCAAAATAATCTATGCTCAACTTGTACGCTTTGAAGCCATTAACAAGAGTATTTTGAGAGAAAATTGAAGAACAATATGCCCTCAGTTATAGAACACTCACCAACACTGCGTATGTCGGCCACCAGCTGCGTCTCGCTGACGTTGCGAGTAAGCGCGGGCAGGCGCGACAGGTCCACGTACAGCGACGAGCGCGCGCCGCCCGCGCCGCCCGCGCCATGGCCGGGGTGGATCTGGATAGAGACGGGAATTGTCTAATTAGATCATTATTATTATTTTCGACGACACGTTTGGCTTAGTTTGTAGTAACCCTACTTGTTGTGTCAGCGGTCGCGGGTTCGAGTCCCGCTGGGGGTATTCATTTGTGTGATGTGCATGTTGTGTTATAATATTTATGTATATAAAAAGTTATTAGCCTTTTTATTATAAAGCGCCTTAACTCTCACTGGTCGTGTCGAGTAGTCGTCCCACCGGAGTATGAGAGTGACAGGAATAGAGAGTGCACTTGTGTCTGCGCGTACATTTGTGCACTATAATATCTCCTGCGCAGTTGGCTAGTCTCAATGAGATTGGCCGCCGTGGCCGGAATCGGTCAGGAGAACATTATTATTATTATTATATAAAAAGTTATATATGCGTAGTGTATCAACTATCTGGTGTCCATAACACAAGTCTCGTAGCTTACCATAGAACTAGATGGTGCTGTGTGTTCAATACAAACTTTCATACCTCATTTAATCTCTATTAACATACAAATGTTTGAGACGTCTTATAAGAAAAGTCGTACTAGATCTAACTATATAATTCTAGGCTTAATAATGAATGAGATTTAATCCTAATGAGGATCAATTTTACATGACAGCAATCTCTCAACAAACCTCGTAATCAAAAGACTGATCGCAAATTATACTAGAAAAAAAATCTCGCTGTGTGAAAGGTTAATGGTTCAACATTATTGGTCTGTTAATTAATTATGTATTATGTATAGTTAATGAAGTCAATGCTTAACGTGTACCTGCTGTTAATTTGTTGACGGTTCGTACTATGTGTTTTATTTAAAAAAAAAAAACATAATATATCCTATTTCAAGATAGAAACGGCTGAATTTTAGAAAATGATAATTATAATAAAATGATTTATATACGAGTATATTCAAAATATTATATACCTTAGATTTTTTTCTTTCCAGTTTAATTCCATCGTGGAAAGGTATAGGCGGTAGTTTGGCGACATCACGAGCCACAACAACTGATTCGCAAATAGAGTGCAATGATTCTGAAACACGTCCCAAATATTTTATATATTCATAATATAAATGAAAATAATTGATTAATTTTAATAAATTATATTATTGAAAATATTAATTTTTTGTTTGGAGTCTAGAAAAAAACCGAAAAAATTAGCATTTTTGCAGTTAGTATGCTAGTATTTTATATAGGAAATATCAAAAATGTTTTGAATAGAACAGTATGTGGTGTTGATTTATCACTCATTTATGAAGCAGTGAAAGAATGGAGTAAGAAAACATTTTGCGTGATGATTTATTTCAAAATCCTACAGTGCCGTAACAATTTTTTTTTATTTTTGTACATGAAATAGTTCCTGTGGGATATATTATATAACAAAAACTAGAACGTAAAATAATGACTAAGACCTTTTTTGGTAACCAAACTATTTGAAATGTTTATTTGTCAACTTTATACATAACAGAGTAAGAACGAGCATTGGAAAAAAGAAATAAAAACTAATAATACTATAATAAACTGAAAATCTATACATATAATAATACTCTAACTGAGTCGAATCTGTACATTAAATATTTTTTGGAAAATCTTATTGAAATATTCATTATTATCGATACAGAGGCCGAATCTATAGTTTTTAGAATTTTCGTCTGTTTGTAACCACATCACGAGAAAACCACTGGACCGATTTTGATGAAATTTGGTATGATGATAGCTGGGTATCTGGGTCAACATATAGGATACTTTTTATTGCGGGAAAATATCTCATCTCTGAGAAATCCATACTAAACTTCGAAACATAGCTAGGGACGAACCCGAGCGGAGCAAGGGTGAGTCGTTAGTTTAATGTATATCTATTACAACATTAAAACCTAAAACAGATAAAAGAAGCTCACCAATCATCTCATCCTTAGTATTTATAACAACCGCCATGTTGTTAAAGAAACGCAGTGATGTGGACCGGAACATGTGGAAATACCCGGCCTCGTTATTGTACATGTAGTTTATTCTTATGCAGTGTACAGGCTCTGTGTTACTTTTACGTCCCACGCTGAAAATCTGAAATTTCGTTTTATATTATTACTAATAGTATTGGCGCCTAACAGTAGCCTATGTGTTATTTTAGCTCATATTCTACCTGTGTATTAAATTTCATCTAAATCTGTCCAGCCGTTTCAGCGTGAAGGAGTAGTACGTATGTACACTCGCACGCACGAATGCACGTATAAAACACTAGCGACTCTGAGGGCTGAATTAATAAAAGCATATAACCGAGTTACCATAGCATAAGAAACCAGAGTACAGAATTCCACAGAAGTGACATCAATCAAAAGCTTTAAAAAGGCTTAAATATATTGAAAGATTCTAAACAATTTACCGTAGCACTAGAGTCCAGAGTGCCCAACTCCACAGAAGTGACATCAGTGAGCGGCACGCGTTGCACCGACAGCAGGCGGTCGGACGTCTCGTCGTAGTCTGTTACATAGTAGGCCTCACTAGTGAGCACTAGTACACTATCCATTTCCGTCTCTTGTGGGTCACCCGTGCTGGAAATTGTAAGAGATTTGTCACCACTAGGTGTCTGATAATAGCTCAGGTATACACATACACACCCAGACACACACGTACACTCAGGCACGCTCTAGCCCACACAGACTTACACAGACACTCAGATTCAGACAGACGCATACACAAGCTAAATACAAAAACTTCAACCGGAACGACGGGTTTCAATTTTCGAGTATTTGAAATACATGGTTAAATTGTGGCAACCCTGTGAGTAAAAGTTCGCGTGAAAAGTGGATATAGTGAGTTGTGTGTTGAAACTCGAATCGAGTTACAAGTGACCTATGTGACAATGGTAGTGGTAACGAACAAGTGGTACAAAACGATCTAGAAAATAGTAGACATATACATATGTCTGGTAATGAAAGTTTAACATCCACCCGCAAAGCCATCAATAGGTCCGTGACCATGGCACTTGTAACAGTACAGAAATATCGGGAACTCTCACAAGTAAGTATCCCGTTTTACATCATAATAAAATTGCCAGTGACCATGAAAGTTCAAAGACTTATACAACACTAGCTACTCACCCTCGCTTCGCTTCGGGTACGTCCCTAGAAAAAAAAAACAAATCTATCCCACGGGAACCGTACATTTTTCCGAGATGATATATATCTATATGAGCCTATAGCCTTCCTCAGTTAACGTGCTATCTAATGCTAAAAGAATTTTTCAAATCAAATTATGTAGTAGTTCCTGAGGTTAGCGCGTTCAACCAAACAAACACACAAACAAACAAACAAACGAACTCTTCAGCTTTATAATATTAAGTATAGATTGTAAGCTACACTTACTGTGGATCAGCATCAATAAGTCCCCACGACCCCAAAACCGGTTCAGTATCGACCAGTAACTTCTTGCAGTCGTCGATCAGCGACTTGACGTGTTGCGCCATCGCCGCCGTGTCAGGAGCGGATTGATCCTGGAAATATAATATAAAATAAAATTTATATTTTCTGATAATTGTAGAACAGATCAGGCGGTATGTCTTCAATAATTTTTAGTTGGAAATAGCTCGCGTGTGGTACAAGGACTGATCCGCCCAACGTAAGTTCACCTTATCGTGGTGGGGTTGGTCATTAGCGTCCGGCAGTGCAGCCGGGCGCGAAGCCAAGAAACGCACAGGGAAGTGGCCCACTTCGGTGGGTGGTGTGCCATGCGGGTTGCTCCTGGTACTTCTCTGATAGCAGAGTGGACCGTCGTGTTGGAGCAACCCCTTGGTTGTGTGGTCTGCGTCGGCAGACCTGCCGGCGGGGCGTCGTGATTGAGTGCGTAAGCGATAATGCGACGCCCCATTAAGACGGGGAAGGTTTTGTTGGGTTTTAGTGGGTAGTACTGGCTTTTGCTGGTGAATCCTACATAACCACCTGTTTGTCTATAGATGGTATGTGTAAATGAATTTTCTAACATTTAAAAAAAAAGGTACAAGGAATGATAACAAATGTGCCAATTGTGTTAAAATATAAAAGAGTCTTCGAAACTTTTTGTTCTTTTAAAGTATCTTCTTAATTTAGTGAGTTTTTTTCAGTATTATTTAAAAATGTAGCATCGTTCTAGAATGTTCGTGAAACGAATTGAGCGTCGGTAATGACCAGTAGGCTTTTTAAAATGTGTTATCTATACTTACAATTAATATTATAAAGAGATAAAGTTTATGAGTTTGTAAGGTTGTAGGGGGTAATCTCTGGATCTACTGAACCAATTTAGATGAAATTTGGTAAGAAAATAATTTGAGACCCTGAGAAGAACATAGGATACTTTTTATCCCGGAAATCATCCCTTAAGGAGGTGAAAATGGGGATGAAAGTTTGTATGGGGAATCAACATAGGGACGAACCCGAGCGAAGCGAGGGTGAGTCGCTAGGTTTTTATAATATAAATAAATATGTAAAACTAATGTATGATATAGAAATTAAAATTATTTTCTCAACCTAATCATTTACATTGTTGCCAACATATAAAACAATACTTACTACTAAATAAAATACAGATACATAAAAAACAAAATAAAATTTATGCATGCGGAAAGAAATAAATAAAATAATCTATTTTAAAACATTGACATAAAAAAAAACACTTAAGGCCCGCCCCACACTATGGTGCCGATCATGGTTCGTTCTCGGTCTGATATCGGTCTGGTAAAGTATTTTTATAGAAGAAACAATAAGTGTATTCACACTATCAGTAAGAATCAGTATCAGTCACGCTCCAGCAACGTTTTTTATATACAAATACTTTACCACTCCGATATTGGACCGACAACTGACTGTGGACGGCACTATAGTGTGGATCAACCCTAAGCGTTCCTAAACCATTCAAGCTTAGGGATGAAGAGAGGGTAACTCCCTAGTAGTACATACAAATCCCATCATTAATATCAGATACAAACACAAAATGTAATGTTATACTATAATCACAAAGACGTTATAATTAAGAAAGTGTGTATGATCGGATTTGAATGAAATTTAGTATGTAGATGGATCTTGTCTGTTAGTAAAAAAGTTGCCAAAAACGTTGCATATGTATATATTACTAAAGTATAGTCGCAAAACATATATGTGTAATATACTACTATATATAAATAGCTACAACTCAAAAAAATAAAATAGTTAATATTACTAAAACATATTTATAATTTATATGAAGTCTCAACACAAAATATATCCTATTAAATAGCTACAACTCAAAAAAAGAATAGTTTTTTTATCTACATAAGGAAAAAGAAAAAAGCTTTAACATGCACGCACTTGCACCATAAGCACCTTGACAGAAGTGCATTTAGTGCAGTCCGGTACGATTAGTTGTTCGGGGATGGATCTAGATTCACCCGTCATCACGTCTATGGCCACTTGGCGGAGAGCGTCCTTGAACGTTGAGAGATAATATCTGAAACAATTGTTATTCTAACAATATTATCTATACTAATATTATAAAGAGGAAAGAGTTTTTAGTTTGTTTGTTTGTACCGAATAAGCTCCGAAACTACTAGGCCAATTTAGATAAAATTTGATAAAAAGATAGTTTGAGATCCTGAGAAGGACATAGGATGGTTTTTATCCCGGAAATGATCCTTTTAGAGATGAAAGTTTGTATGAGGAATCAACCTAGTCACAATATATAGATACAGTCTTCTGATCTGTCGGCTAACGAAGGCATCTAGACATGGCAATAGGGCGGAGGGCGAGGGAGAGGCGTGGATTTCGCACCCGACTGTCATACTAACTTTCATATGACAGTTGGGAAACGGTTTTGAATTTATGAGTATGGTTATATAGGATAACTGTAACTGGTCACGAGATAGCACTGAGCCCGTTGACATGAAAATCTTATTTTTTTGACAATTTTGCTAAATCAATAGGCGATCATCTACTGCATGGACTTTTATACTGTGATACAGCTATCCCACGGGAATCAATTTAGTATATGGCAATATCTACCCACTTCCTATTTGCCTCGTTGTGTGTTCGTGTGTTGTGCTCCGGGTTAGGTCAAGTATAGTCCTTGGGTATTTATGTTAAGAAATAATTAAACAGTTTTGATTTTTCGTTATCAGAGCTCGTAACAGCTAGGAAGATGGCATTGGAGAGACACACCTGTACCTGGATCTGATTTCAGATCGCATCGCGAGTATCGAATTGTCGTCCCTCTGGACTATGAGAGTGAAAGAATTAGAGAGTGCACATATAAATCTGCGCGTACTATGTTATATGTACTGTATTATATATCTCCTAATTAATTGGCTAGTCTCAATGATATTTACAGCCGTAGCTAAAATCGATCAGAAAGACGTCATTACCTACGCTATGGCGTTCTCTGGCCCATCAACTGTTTCTGTACTAACATAATTCCGGTGCGTTGCTCTATTGTGGAGTAAAAGAAGGACAACCCAATCTTTACTGGTTTCAATTGTTGTAAAATTAAAATGAAGAGGTGGAGTATTTATTTCAATTCAGTCTTTATCAGCACAGTAGCAGGGTGCATCTTAGATTGACAATGCTTTAACGGAGATCAGGGGTTCCAATCCCACATAAGGCGAATATTTATTATTATTACTTAATAGTTAATACTTTTATTGGCCATACAAATCACTAACTCGATGTATTCTAAGACAGTTTTTTAGATACAGTAATCTATCACATATTTGCATACTGGTGAAAAGTAGGAAAAGTGAGTCAATATATACACTCTGTGAAACTCCACATAAAAAGTATGAATAAAAGAAGAATAAGAAGTATACTAAATTTTAAATAAACAATTTAGTATTCTTTGTGACAATATTGCATTGGTGTGTTAAGAATTCGAAAACAAAAAAATAAACGTGTGTGTGTACTTATGTACGCACGTAAGAAATTATACTTCTTTGGCGTAACAGAACAAAAATAGCTAAATATTTCACCCCGTATATAACAACTCTATGTCTGCAAAAGGAATGCAGCTAACTTCATCATGTCGCTTTTTGGCTGTCGGTGTGCGCGCGCATTGTGAATATTTTACTCTTATATATTTTTTCCAAACATGCCAAGAAGTATAACTTCAAAAAAGCAAAGAAAGAAATATTAGAATTTTGTTTGTTAGAGAATATAAGGTATGGAAAAATTTATAATTAATAGAACTCCATGAAAAGACGGTGAGGAGGTCAAGATTGATACAAAAAAATAAAAACAAACTGAAACTAAGCTAAGCTTATGCGTCGGCAAAATTAAAGGTAGTATAATTTAAGTACAAGCACTTCTTTATTAGTAGATTAATAAAGATCAAAGTAATTCAGTCTTCTCTAGAGTTTAAGGTTCAATTTTGATTGAGTTTTGAATCATTATTATCATCTAAATTATTTGGTTTGGTAATAAATTTAAATCTTTGCAGAATAGCCAATGGTAATAAAAAAAAAAAAAAAAAAAAATGATTTAAATGAATTCAAACAGGTATTAGCAACATATGTATTTTCCAACAAACAACTGACCTCCCCAATCCGTACGCTATTTCCGCCGATGCCATTTCATTAGTCAAATGGTGTCCAAAATAAGACGGCATTAACTCTAATTTCGGCCTTTCTGTATCCATATTTTCTATCACCATTAAGGACGCAGTTTTTATATCTCTCCACAGATTATCTATTTCATCTATGGTCGCCATATTGACGGGTTGACCGAGTGCGATGTCTATGGCACATTGAGTTATGGCGTCGTTAAAATGACGAATGAGGAATCTGCAGCGAAAATTGTGTCGCATTGACTAATTCCGGAGTTTTTTTTATGGTTTTGAACATCTTGTTTTTGCAAAAAATTGCGCTATACTTTTATTTTATAGAACTAAAATGTTTTATCTCGTCGGAAGGTTGTAGGTTCATTCTCGCAAAAGAAACGCGCATACAGACAGACATCATCTCCCTGCCCATTTCCCAATCACTTGGGGTCGGCGCAGTACATCTACCGTACTGCTGATAGGATTTGGCAAAAGTTTTACGACCGGCCGCCTGCCTGTCATCAACCCTTTTTGGAAATACAGACAGACAAAAGCTGCTACTAAGAGTAATATCTAATTAGTAATTATGTATTTATAGTTTAATTTATAATATTGAATGTTCACCTATTCGCAGAGGCCACGCCATCTTTCATCATTCCTGTTAGTTTTCTTTCTCCAGTCCGCGTATAATCACCCTGCAAAAAACAAATAAGGATACTGTTATCGGATATTTGGATTATATTTCATTTAGTCTGATTATTAGGCCGTATTTATAAAAAAAAAATATTCTTCAAATATTTATCAATATTTTTTTTTTACTTTCCTATGAATAGACATTTCAAAAAATAATAAAAAAAAATTTAAACCGACTTCCAGGCACTAAAAAGTAAAAAATAACTAAACGGGGGTTTTTATTTAGAATAGTTACCTAATCAGATATTTTTGAAGTCGGTGCCAGCCGATAGAAATTAAAGCACACCGACTTCGATCATCGATCAGGCCATAGTCCACCACGCTGGCCAAGTGCATGTCTTTCGAAAACTTGCTAGGTTCTCTCAAACATGCAGGTTTCCTCACGATGTTTTCCTTCACCGTAAGACAAGTGATAGCCATGTCGGAAATGATACGCACATAAAATATTAGAAGTGCGAGACCCGAGATTTGAACCCGCTTCACTTCGTTTTCGAAACAAGCACGTTAACCCTGGGCTACCATTGCATTACAATTGGTACTTGTGCTACTCTCTTAGATTTACGATTAATTAATATTTATGATTAATATTTGACTTTTTAATAAAACTATCTCTTGGGATTCTTTCGCGAATTTATTTTTGGCGACATTTGTAAAATCATTTTGTAAATTTGTGGGTCTGTAACAAGTATATAATGAACTTTGAGACATCTAAAACCTTCGTCTCTCCCGAGACCATGATTGCTGTAAAGCATTCGGAAACGTCGGAAAGCAAAAATCAAAATAAATCCGCGTAAAAAAATTGAAAAGATAGTTTTTATTTAAAATGGTATGTATATATGCTATATATCATCACATACCTTCAAAGCTTTAGTCCCGGCGTACTGCCTGGAGACCAGGTCCCCGCTGTCGGCCCACATGGTGAGGAAGGCCTGCCGCAGCGAGGGCGGCAGCCCGCAGCCGGGCGTGCCCAGCCCCAGCCTGCACAGTTGGAGTTCCAGCACGTACTTTGCTATCGTTGTCTGTCATGACGAAACGATTTGTAAGAAATCATGAGAAATCGTCAATTATTTGACGACACGTTTGGCTCAGTTTGTAGTGACCCTACTTGCTATGCCAGCGGTCGCGGATTCGAATCCCGCTGGGGGCATTCATTTGTGTGATGGGCAGAAATGTTTATACTCCAAACATAGGTGTTTATATTTATAATATGTATCTATTTAAAATTATATATGTGTAGTGTATCAACTATCTAGTGTCCATAACACAAGTCTTGTAGCTTACCATGAAACGCCTGGACAGATTTTAACTGGACTTTCAGTGGTAGATAGCTGATGTTATAAGGAGTAACTTAGGCTACTTTTATTTTAGAAAAAGAATTCGGGTTCCACGCAAAAAATTAAAACCCATGAATTCGTGAACAAAATCAACGTAATTAGCTAGGGACGCACCCGAGCTAAGCGAGGGTAAATCGCAAATCTCTTAATATGGTATCATTTTTTTATTTAATGTATTATTTTTTTTATTATTGTAACACATGTGTATTAATTTGTTTATAATCTATCATTGTTAATTGTCAATTGCACTTATTATTTCATATGATCGCATTACTCTATAAATTGTTTAATTGTGGAAACTTGATTGGTTGATGTGTTACTTTTATGTTTTGTTTTTAATCGTATTATATTAAACTGTTTGTTTCCCAAATAAAATAAATAAAAAAAAGGAGTAATGAATCTTCAAGATGTAAACTAAACATAAAAATATATAGAGACAAAGAAGAGAATATACAAAATATAATAAAGAAAAACAATCATACATTCCAATATAATAATTGGGCATCGCTTTAAATCTATTGGGAATATGTTTTTTAAAGTTTAACAGGCACGTTTGATTTCACTTTTATTGTTCTATACGCTTCATTAAGTCTGAGATGTATGTAATAGAAATCTACACGTATAATAAAATTCTAACTAAGTCATTATTATCGATACAGAGGCCGAATCTATAGTTTTTAGAATTTTTGTTTGTCTGTCTGTCTGTGAATGCATCACGAGAAAACCACTACAGAGATTTTGATCAATTTTGGTATGATGACAGCTGGTTATCTGGGTGAACATATAGAATACTTTTTACTGCGGGAAAATATCTCATCTTTGAGAAATCTATATCAGACGTTAAAAGTATATAAAGTTAATATAAAATATAATTTATGTATTAACTTATTGCAAAAACAAGTCAACTAACTACAGCTCGCTTACCTGTTTCTATAGTAACAAACTAAAAAAACTAGACTCATAATAATTAATTTTGTTCATATGAGAGACAATGAATATTGTCACTTTCGAAATAAATATGCGAGTGTTATTTTCAATAGAAGTAAATCGAAAATTAGTGCTTATTATAGAATATAAAATTAAAGAAAACAAACATTGGTGCGTGTAGGTTGTAGATAAATAAAACTTCTTTGGCAAATATCACAATTAAATTAAAACAAATCAATAATTAAATAAGGCATATTAGACATATTACAATCATATATTTAATAGAATATCATTCTCTCGCAGACTTAATTAATTAATTTATTTATTTATTTTTATACTAATCCTATATATTTATGTGTTTGTCTCTTTTTAGTGTCGCATTTCCGTTTCATCGAATTTCAAATCACGATTCTAAAGAAGTTTCACTTCAATAATAATTAATAAGAAGCAGTGTCTATATTATGTCTTAAATTTCTGAAACTACTGTACGAATTTTCATATGGCTTTATCCATAGCTTTGCAAATTAAATCCTCCCTTTCCACTTTCTTTATTAATTAAAATATTTTACATTTGTATTATATTTATAAGGTTTGCATGTAAAAATTATTTTTTAATACATACATCTTGTACTTAATTGGCCCGCCACATAACACTATCCCCCATGAAGGAAATTTGCCTGGAAAAATCTCTTCTAGGGATAACTACCTTCGCATATATCATTTAACAAGAATATCTGTATTGTATCTCATAAGTGCAATAAATAATAACTACACATATAATTAAACAGTAAGAAAGCGAAATCCTTACATGAAATATTTTTTATTGTGTATAAAATATAGATCTCAAAACAATAGTTGTTGAAATTTTTGTCTGCATGTTTGTTTGTCTGTACATCTGTGTATCACACAAAAACTACTAAAATCCGATATTTTAACTGAACTTTATGTCGGGTCAACATTTAAGATACCTATAACTACAGGAAAATTTACTACATATTTCCACAAGAAAACACATTAACGGGTTCTGTACGTAACTGTAACGATTCTGTTGAGGCGTCCTTAGAAATTTACATGGCTAACGTTGGCTAAACCCTAAAGAACCCTATAAGAGATATATCAAAACAATGTACTAGAAAATTGTAGGTCCTAAAAAGGCCTATAGAAAAGTCCGCAAAAGTATATGTCTATCTCCCAAGATATAATAAATATTTTTATCTATTTAAAACGTACCTAGAAACGTCGAAGGAAGTCATTAATTAGCATTAAATAATGAATAAATAAAGTACAAACCTGAACAACATTAGTGCGGTCCAAACAATCAATACAGTTGACTCTAAAGACGCCATTCTGAGTGCATATGAGTCCTCGATCGTCCCTCCAACAGAATCTCATCTCGCCAATCACATCAGCTATCGCGTTTATCAATATGCTGACGTTTTCGTAATGCATGCCACGACTAAAAATATATAATAATATTTTTATAGATGATTTAGTTTGTTTTGGAACTAATTATTAAAGTTTAAGTTTTTATAAACTGCTATTAAAAACTAAAAATTGGAAATTGGAGCCGTCAACCATTTGCGAGATGGGCATAATCGACTAAAAAAATAATGATTTTTTTATGTCCTTTATAAGTTACAAGTAGAAAAAAATATAAGTTACTCTTATTAAACTTTTTATCTCTTAATTCAATTAACGAAAGAAAAAAAATAGGTAAAATTGCTCAAAGCATCAAATTGTTATGAATTTATGATGCTACTAAATAAAATTATTTTTGTTTTGTTTAAAACCTTAAATCTTAATGTCTATTATATTTTTTTTTATTTAAGTCGCAATATAGATAGAAAGGTATTAAGAAGTAAGTACATAGTTTTATTTAGCCAAAACACTTACCAATATTCATGGAAATCAAACGTAGCGTATATTATATCTGGACTGTTGTATTTCAATACATGGTTGCTGTACGCTTCCCATATAATCCGCTCCCTGCCTTGTTGCTCTACAAGGTTCACTATACACACTTGCTTGTACATTGTGAGTTCTTCTTCAAAATGCTTCTTGAACGCTTCTTGAGATTCTTCTTCCGCTATTGGGAGAAAAAAAATTGTAATTCATGAGCTAAGTGCTAGTTTCTGTAAAAAAAAATGAAAAAAAAATAGGGGCACTAAATAGTTGTAATTTAAATAAAGGTGTTTTTTTTATAATCTTTATTGCTTTTGAATTAAGTTTATGTTAATTTTATAATTAATTTTCGACCTGAATTGCACTGTTAGAATACAGAATTCAATAAATCATCACTAATCATGGATGTTTTTAACAAGATTGCCGGAACATCCGACACGTTAAATATATTATTATATTTACACGAGTTACATTAGAAATTAGGTGAAGATAAGCAAGTGTGTGATGACGTTATTGTTCAGATAGATGTTTTAATATAAATACGATATTTTATAGTGCTTTTTTTATACTTTTATCGTCTTAAGTTTTTCGCATTCAGCCCTTTTTAACGTCCCACTGCTGGGCACGGGCCTCCCTTCAGTACGAGGGGGATCAAGCCATAGTCCACCACGCTGGCCAAGTGCGGGCGGACTTCACATGTCTTTCGAAAACTTGCTAGGTTCCCTCAGACTTGCAGGTTTCCTCACGACGTTTTCCTTCACCGATAAGACACGTGGTAATCATGTTGGAAATGATTCGCATATGAAAATATCAGCTATTGCTATTAAGCTATTGCCTACTAACTAATAAGTCATAACAAATCCAAACAAAATTTTTGTTTCAGTTTTAAAAATTCCTTAGAAATTCTAGTAAAGGGAACTTAGTAAATTTACAAATTTTTAGTATACGGATTCGATTCCGGCGTGTGTTGGAACCTTTTTCTTACACGCGTATACCAAAATGCTAAAATTAAGCAAAAACTAAACGACAAAGATGCAAAGTATTATAAAATGCATACATACTTCTATCAAGTCTCGGCGGAGGTCGGAACTTGTAATCGGGTTGACTCCAGAATATTGGCACCGATCCACGAACCTTTCACAAAAAACGGTCAGTGATATAAGAGATTGGAATATAGGTCAAAAGGTACTTCAATTTTGATGAACTTGCCAAAAATAAGTTAGCCATTTCACAATGTTTTAGATTTTTCTTCTATATTTCTATGATCGTCCCTGCCTATGGCTTCCTGCATATTATATATATATATATATATATATATATATATATATATATATATATAGATTTTGACCGATTTCAAAAACCTACCTACGTATTCAAATCTAAGGTACCTATATAATTATTTATTTATGTACCATAAAAAATATCTTTTACAAAATAAAGGTACAGAATGTGGACAAAGGATAACTTATTTCTTTAAGAGGTTTCTTCCAGAAACCCTTCAGAGACCCTTCAGACGGAGATGTGAGAAAATAAGTTTAAAAAAAAATATTCATGGTATGCGGTATCTTTGCTAATTATGAACCAATCTCAATGATTTTTTTAAGAATAGATTATAACTCTATGGTGGCCCAAAAATAAAGGTCAATTGAATTACCAAAATAAAAAAGAATCGATTGCGAAAAGCAAACTAAAACCACAGATCATATAACACTATACTAGTACTAAAACTAAAAAAAAAAACAAGTTAACTATAGAAGGAAGTATGTAATGTGCAGTCGGAGACATCATAATATTTGTAGCATAACTCGCACCAAGTGCAAAAATTTATTATTACACATAGTCCTATATTTTACAATCCAACGTTTCGTAATTTTCCTTCGTCATTTTACAAAAGAGCAAGGGTTTACAAAGAGACATCATCGTGCATAATGAGGAATCGTATGATATGCCTGCGACATACAACAACTTAAAACTTTAATTTAAAGTTAAATATCAGATTATGTCATGCTCTGAAAAATCGTTTAAATCACAAGCACTTTACAATCTCTTTATAACAATGTAATAAAATACCCACTACAGTTAAGTCCGTAAGGTTTTACAAAATTTTATCAATTTCAATGTCTCCAACGAAAAACGAATTATATACCCGATGTTATTTTTATCTAAACATATAATAAAATAGTAACAAAGCGAAATCTGTGCTAATGAAATTAAAAAAATAATACTGTTACGTATTGTGTATGTCTCTTTGTCTGTATATCTGTGCAATGCATACAAAAAGTATTGAACCGATTTTAACTGAATTTTATTTAGTGATAACTTATTAATCGGTCCGACATTTAGGACCCCTTCTACTATAGGAAAACCTTTCATTCCCACGGGAAAACACAATGTACTAGAAAATTATAAATTTTTTTAAAAGGCCTACAGAAAAGTCAGCAGTAGGATACGTCTATCGCCTAAGGTACACTTGCAATAACTATTTTATCTATACAAAGCGTACCTAGGGAAGCATGCGAGCAAAGTGAGGGTAAGTCGCTAGTGAATAATAACTACACAGAATAAAAAAAATGGAGACAGGCACTACACCATATCCTGACTTAAATTATTATAATAGAGTTAAAATTAGTGTGTTTGTTAATAGGTACATAAAATTTGAAATTGAGGTACATAATTTAAAAATTAATACCATTAGTCATTACATAGTAAAAAAAATAGTCGCTTCCCGCTGTTCTGTCCCTATGTATGCTTTGATCTTTAAAACTACGCAACGGATTTTGATGCGGTTTTTTTTAATAGATAGGCTAATTCAAGAGGAAGGTTTATATGTATAATACATGCATATTATAGTACAGAAAAGCCGAGAAATTCAAAGATTTGTATTTCACACTAACCGTTAAAACGTATCTAGAGACGAACCCGAGCGAAACGAGGGTGAGTCGCTAGTATTACATATAATAAACTTTAATCAATTTAAAAACGTGTAAATAATTAGCTTGCATAAATGAAATATTTGAAAGATTTATATTTGAAGGCTACGCGAGATATTCTGGTAGTTATGTATTTAACTACACTCACGCGTGATGAGTAAGTAGGTCAGTCATACTATAATACCTATTTGATATGTGATTATCTACCTTAAATTAATATACGTAGTTAATTTATTTCATGGTTTTATGAAATATAATTAATATTTGTATAGGTATATGTATAATCAAAAAACCGGTTCATAAACGACGAAGAAATACGCGAACACATAAAAATTGAATTGAGAACCTCCTCCTTTTTGGAAGTCGGTTGAAAAATAAACTTGTTAATTATTGTCATTTTTAACACACTTAAAAAAAATACTCAATTCGGGTTTTTGTGCATATTTGTGTGCTAGCAAACAAGAATTATACCTCTTAGGACGGAAAAACCCAAAGTAATTTTGAAGTTATCATACCTTTTTGGTTTAAAAGTAATCACATATATAAAAAAGGTAACGAAAGAACAAAACAATTTCATCATTAATTAAATACTTACTTGAACAAATGACGCCCTGTGAATGCTGTCGGAACATATAATAGACACAATTTGTTCTGTCTCCACATAGTTCGCAACTTTACCTCCTGGCTCGATACCACGGCGATTGTATCTAAAAATATTTTTTATATTAAATACTAGCTTCTCTCCAAGTCATAATCTATTAATGTACTAAATTTTATCCAAATAGATCCAGCCGTTACTAAGAAACATACACAGGAAAAAATCGCATTTAAAATAATGGGGAAAACATTATTACTATTGATTTCCTCCTTCACTTTCCACCATTGAACTCTTTAAATGATTTTTGGTAGGTGGTAAAGAATAACACATAATGTTATATGATTTTTACATTATATCTATACAACACAAATATTTGCATTTTCCAGAAACTGAACCTTCAACCTTTAGCATTGTATGCACGCTAGTCTTTTACATTAAAAAAAAAACTTTTTTTTTAAATAATTCTTTAATAAAACAATTTTCAAATTTTAAGTCATGATTTTTTGAATTGAATAAGTATTGTTCAAATGAATATTGAATAAAATGTAAGTTATAAGAATCTTAAAAATATCAACTGTTAATAATTATTAATGTTTAAAATTATATATTAAATAGAAAAGTTTGAATTTTCTTACCTTTAATATATGTAAGTAATGAAGTTATATAATAAAGTTATGGGAAAAATTATTTAAAATTTAACTTACCTCGTCCCAGCTTGATATCTAGATCGTCTAGAAATAAGACCTAATGTAAAAGTCTCATCACAGCTATTAACATTGGATAGTGATTCGGTGTTCAAAGGATTCGCATCTGGAGGTTCTACTGCTATTTGTGACAGATGTACATATCCTTGTATGATTGGGAGTACCCACTGGTCACATTGTGGACTCTATTATAAAACAAAAACAATGTAGGGCTTTAATTAAAAATAATAATTCATTTAAAAGAATTATATACAAAGTGATTTTAGCAAAGTTAATAAACTTATCTTTTAGGTTAAATCCGCGAAAATAATAAATCTGCGAAATAATCCGAAAAGATAGTTTTATTTAAAATGTCAAATATTCGCGTAAATCTAAGAAAGTATTAAATTAGCTTAGTTAACTTCTGCAAGATAAAAAAAAGAAAATATGTTTTAGTTATTTAATAATTGAATTTACTTCAAGTGCAATAATATCCTTGAGCATATGTTTATTCCAGAAAAATCTATCATCCACATATTTCCACCATCTTGTTATATCAGTAATGGGTTTTCCTGTTCCTTCCTCTGTTTCTAAAATCTTTTCAATCTCATATTGTCTTTGCAAGCTGTTTGTAATGTCAAGTGTTCTTGAATAGTAGAAACTGTCTGAATCATCAAATATCTTATGTAGCTCATCAGTTAAACGCTTTTCAAATCGTTCAGCTACTTTGGGATCCCTTTGCTTTTTAACAGTTTGTTTAACCTATGAAAGTAATAAGAATTATATAATAGTAAAATGTAAGAAATTTTATTTAACAATGACAGTTATATATTGTCACTTATATCTTAAATTAATTTGATACTTACAACTTTTAACATACTACAGCCATGTTCAATACATGGCTGTAGAAAGAAGATGAAAGAAATAGAAAGGAGGAAACATGTTGTACTGACACCTTGTAACATGGATAAAAAAATAGCATAAACCTTTTCATTTATAAAAGAAAATTACCTGAGTGGCTGCTTGTTGTGTAGTTGTTTTAATAGTATTACTAACGTTTTTAACTGCCCCAACTGTTTTATTTAAGAAAGCGGAATTTTCGAACAGTCTTGCACCCATTTTCTTATTACCACATTTGTTAACCATAGTAGCTGAGGACCCGTGTTTCGTACAAGGACATAGCTCTAATTCCTGATTTGTTGCACCCATGTTCAAAAAACATATCGATTTAATTTTGTATATAGTATGATGAAAATAAATTTGGCCAACAGGCACACTTTCTTTTATTATCATTAATCGTGGTTCGTAAATGTTCGAATGCTCCACTTTTCCTATTATACCTTCTGTAATGCCCAAACATTCTATGTCTTCTATATCTGATAGATCCCATGCTATAAATTAAAAGGGTTTGTTACATAAAATATAATAAAAAAATCTCTAAGTTGTTATCATTCAAAAGCCCTTATTTTCATGAAGAACCTTTTACAGCACGTACCTGATCGGACTGAAAATGCACCAGTTAGTCGATTCCACCAAAGACTTGATTCATTTCTTACAAATATATAATATAATTCGGACCTGAATAATTCCATTTTTTATTTTTTATTTCAGATACACAGTCTTTTCATATAATTTCATGATGTTTATTGTTATTGTAATTTGTATGATATTTGACGTTTTTCAGATGGATGGGGGAGGGGCGGACATGTTCGCTGATGATTGGCAAATTAGCAATGACTCTACTGTTTCATTTTACGTAGGAAGTTATCAATTCCATATTATTGATTAGCGCCAAGCTAAGACTCAACAAGTTGGTAAATATGACACAATCTAAATCATAAATATTTTACAATTGAGTAATATATATTTTTTATGATATATTTATTTAATATAATTAAATTTAAAATTCATTTTTAATTTTCATTAAAATTAAAGCTTATTTGTAAGATAGTAAGCGATTCGTGTAACGGAACGATAACGACGCGGTCTGGCATTGCTGTCATGTTGGCAATAGTAAATTGACATAATTCAACTTCCGGTTACAATAAATGCATAATTTAGCTGAATTATGATTGTATTTTCTCAATAACTGCGACAGTTTTGTGTTAAAAATGGATTGGCAATTAACATGTCGTGTATGTTTGGAAACAGGGGACATGGTTTCCCTATTTGATTGGGACGAAAATAATGAACAACTCGGGGACAAGTACACCTACTGTTGCGGCGTGGAGGTACGAAAAATTACCACTGCAAATGGTTGCGATGGCCACCCTATAATTTTTTCTTACATTAATGTTGCTATAATATTGTTTTATTTGTGGTGAATTTGTTATTTTTTGCTGACATCCCAGAAATTCTTTAATTTCCGAAGAAGTATTAAATATTGTCAATAATTTGTTTTTAATTCAGGTGACCAAAAATGATTCTTTACCGACGCTAATATGTTTGAATTGTGTGGATCGCTTAACATACGCGTGTCAGTTCAAGCAACAGTGCCTATCTTCCAACGAAACACTAAAAGAATGTCTTGATGAATTTTTAAAGACATCAGCTGCTGTATCGGCCAATAAAAGTGATGAAGGTAATTTTACATTAAATTGCCATATCTTTATAACCGGTGCGCAGTAAACAACACAATCTCGCATGCATAAATTAATTAATATCTTATGAGTTTCCTATTAAACAATTATATAAAAAACTAATATAATACTATTTATTACAAATAGGACATTTTGTATATCATTTTGAATTCAATGTCCATTCAAAAAAAATTTGTCATTTTTTTTTATTATAATCTATGAAATTTCAGTACTACTTTACTAGATATTTTTAAAACACTTTAGTATATAAACATTTAATAGTATAGGGAGACAAAATTAGGAATCTTAATTTACATTTTATTTATTACATATTTCAATTAATTATATCTATTTCTAGGTAATGAAACTGAGACAATTACAATCAAACAAGAGAATGGTCTTCTCTTACAATATGAACTGCCGGTGGAGCATGATCCACAAGCTCAGTGGACTAGAACACTTATCAAAACACCAAATAGTGCTGTTGTTACCAAGGCCCCTGGAAGAAGAAAGAGAGGGCGGCCAAGAAAATATCCCAATGAACAGGGACAGATTGGTGAGTTTATCATCTAGATTGATTTATCTATCCTGTATGAGGATGTTGAAATTACTGGATAAAATATATGATAAAAAAAGTTAATTAACACTTTTGTAAACAGTACGGATATGTCTAAGTTAGTAAAGTAATTAAAAAAAAGTAAAATATAAAAAAATGATAATATGCATTTTAACGAAGGCTTTTATATTGTTTGTTTTTTTTTTAATCAATATAAAGTGATTATTTATCATTGTAGATGTGTCACCATACCAACGTAAGAAACCAAAGCCTGACACTAAAGAACCAGAAGCATTGACAACTTTATTGGCATCAGGGTCTTTAGATTTGAAGCAAGAGCCTGACGATGAAGAACCTGATCAATTTGAAACAGAAGGTGGGTTGTGTTTAAAAGTACTTCTCTATATGTTCTGTGTTTGTTTTGTTAATGTAGTTCGGTAATAAGGCATATACTATATAGCCACTGACAAATAATTATGCAATATGCATTTAAGTCCCGTAGTTTAATTATTATATAAAAGTACTTAGATAAAAGTTAACATATATGGGATAAAATCGCAATATATGTACTTCATATTATATTGTAATTTAATGTATATTCCAGTTTTTTTTTCAAATAACATTTTAATCAGGCAAGATATTTGGTTAATTTCTTTAGATGATTGAATTTTTAAATATTTTTCTGCACCTTCTTCTTAATGCACAATTTTTTTTGCGCTTGGGCAATTTTGTCCATAAAGCTTGTGCTATTTTATGTGACAGTAATTTTTTCCACTCTAGGGGATTCCAGTAAATAATGCTTACTTTATTCTTGCAATAATAGTTTTACATGACTATTACATTGAAATAATTTATGAACTGTAGGGTGATTTTTGATACTTTTCAAAAAAAAAAAACCTTTATTACATTAGTCAAGAGTTACAGAGTTTTTGAGATGGAATTGTTTTAAAATTTACACAATATCTCTGATTTCTGTGTGCCTCTTGGCAAAGGGCTCCTCCAACTGTCTCCATTGGACTCTTATCTAGTGCCAAACGAATACATTACATTAAGTGACTTACATATATTATGTATTTAGGTCAAAAGCAAGAGAGGGTCTTTAATGTTAACACTATTGTTTATATATAAAATAACTCTAGGTGCTTAACAGTAGCCTACATGTTATTACAGATCATAGACTGTCTGTGTACTAAATTTTATCTGAATCCTTAGTCATTTCAGCGAGAAGGAGTAACAAATATACACACACTCGAACACATATAAACATTTGCACTTATAAATTATAGTAGTATTCTGAAAGTTATATAAAGTTTAAAATACTTTTGATTTGAAATATTACAGAATTGGATACGGGCGATGATCCTGACTTTATACCTGGAGGGGATGAACCCGATTCTGATGTTGAATCTAAAAAAGAGGTTAGTAATCTCTATGTTATACTTAAGTTAGATATGTTGATAACAAAGCTATTTGTAATAATTATTGATCAAACTACAAAAACATGCTATGGGGATCCTATAAACTGTTTTCATTTTAAGTTTCTTTACAATAGTAGAATTGCATTCACACAAGACCTTAATTTTTTTAAATATGAAGTTCAATGAGTTTAATTTCATGTCTTTTCCCAATATTTGCATGTAAATATATGCAAAAAAAATAATAAATAAACATTACTATAACACTTATACATGTTTGTGTAATATCAGATGGAAATTCAAAATGTTATTGTGGATTTATAAAAATGTTTTGTTTGGGCATATTTTTTTTTAACAAACAAGATTTGATTGTGACAAGATTCTATCCATTTACTATTTATATTATTGCGATATCTTTATTTATAGATGACAATCATACACAAAATTATAATTATAACTTATTGGCGACTCACCCTCGCTTCGCTCGGGTTCGTCCCTAGCTTGCATCCCAATACAAACTTTCATCCCCATTTTCACCCCCTTAAGGGTTGATTTCCGGGATAAAAAGTATCCTATATCCTTCCCAGGATCTCGAACTATCTTCTTAGCAAATTTCATCAAAATCGGTTCAGTAGATCCAGAGATTACTCCCTACAATATCACAAACTCACAAACTTTACCTCTTTAGAATATTAGTATAGATGAAAATAATTTACATGTACGTAGCACTGCATCTAAATTCTAATAACACAAATCAGTATATAAGTTATTTGTATAATTTATTAAATACGTTTTCATGCACACAAAAAAATGATTTCTTCTAAGGAATTTCACTATATGCTCAATTTATTTAATTTAAAATTTATGAGGCTATTGTAGTAACAAACTGAATTTTCTGCATAAAAAGAAATTGTTTTGTTCAATACAATGCTATTTTTTTTAATTTATTAAAATAATTAATTAGCAACTGTAACTTTTAAAAATTAAGTCATTGACGACACGTTTGGTTCAGTTTGTAGTAACCCTACTTGCTGTGCCAGCGGTCGCGGGTTCGAGTCTCGGGGGCATTCATTTGTGTGATGAGCACGAATGTTTGTACTCCAGTCATAGGTGTTTATATTTATAATATGTATGTATCAATTATCTGGTATCCATAACACAAGCCTCGTAGCTCACCATGGAACTAGATGGCGCTGTATGTTAATGTTCCAACATATAAATATAAATAAATGTCTATTGGTAATGTACTCAACATTAGGGTTTAGGACCTTAAGACTAGTAAAACTCATTAGGCACATACAGGCTTTTGATATAAAAGTTTTAGTATTTATTTTATATTACATAATGTTATAATTCTATAAATGATGATATAAATAAATCTGCGATTTTGGTTTAATTTTCGCCAGATATGCTGTTCAATTCGTATTAACATAATATCATCATATGCAAATTGTCATCAATACATTTAATGAAAACTAATGTAGGATTATAGTAAATAGCGACTTACCCTCGCTTCGCTTCGGGTTCGTCCCTAGACAAAAACAAATCTGCCCCACGGGAACTGTCCATTTTTCTGGGATAATATATAGCCTATAGCCTTCTTCAGTTAACGGGCTATCTAATGCAAAAAGAATTTTTCAAATCGGATTAATAGTTCCTGAGATTAGCGCGTTCAATCAAACAAACAAACAAACTCTTCAGCTTTATAATAGTGGTATAGATGGCCTAAAATAGGTGAAAGTATAAATAAAAGGACCGAGCGTGAAAACGATGACAGCTGTAGAGATTTTATTTTTAACTAACAAAATAGTATATATAATTTTATTATAATTATAAAAGCAGGTTATATATGTATAAAAAAACAATATAAAGGACTGTTCACATTTCAACAACGTTAAATACAGAAAAAATTAAAAAAAAAGTAGTCCATAAGGAATGTCGCTAATTGCAAATTGATAATTTCTATCGCGTTGCGAGTATATATTCGTATGTTAAATTAATATTACAATATTGTTAATATTGTACACGTCTACAATGAAAAGCAAACCTTTTTAAGTGAAATAATAATTTCTCCTTTGCGTGTACATATGTGATATTGCAGAATGAAGAAATTTATTATTTCTACTTTGTAAAGGTTTGTTTTTTGTTTCAGATAATAATTACTCATAGCAAAGAAACTATTTCGTCATCCGGTACTCGTAAGTACGGATCTAGTTATACCGAAGAGAGCCTACAAAAAGCTTTAGACCATATAAAAAATTATAGAATCTCGCAAAGACAAGCCTCAAAGTACTATGGTATTCCTCGTAGCACGCTACAGTACAATCTCAAACGAATGCATTTAAGTTCCTCAACTAAGTTAAGGGAAACCAGTAAATCCCTCCGACGCAGACGAAAAAAATAATATTGAAAAAGTTATGAAATTGTCTAACTTTATAATTTAGTATAGAATTCTGATTAATTCAGAAGATGTAAAAGGATTCGTTCAAGTCTAAATATTTAAAAACCATTCGCCTCGATTGAAGTTTGGCCGATTGTTTTTAAATAGACATACTTACGTAAAATAGAGATTGACTTTTGATATAGATAATATAGGTATACCTAAATGGGAAACGATATGAAAATCAAAATAAGATTTAACTTTGAAAACGTGCCGCCTAGTAAGATTTTCAGTTTCCTCAAGTGTTCAGTGATGAATGATGATTCTAAAAAGAAAAAAAAATTAAAAATTATTTATAAAGCAAAATACAAGGATGGAAGGATGGTGGATGTCTTTTGGGTACAAAAATAACAGTGACGCGAATTGGGTGGATAAATACACAGGATTTTGTGGATTGGTTTGAACACCAGCTATATAGCTTATTCTTAAAAAGAAAAGAATTTTGTCATAGGAGACAAATTATGTTTCCACATAACAACAAAATGTCTTCAAAGTTGCGCAGAAAATTAAGTTTAATTCTTAAGTTCTAATTCCATTCGCAAATTGCAAACTCTTGATGTGTATTACATAAATGATTTAAATAGATAATGGCGAATGGTAATAGTGAAAAAGGGAAAATGTTTAGTTGTTATATATATGTTTGCGACGTTCTAAATTAAACCCTAATATGAGCACAAAGACAGCCTCTCAAAAATCATAGCTGGAATCAAGTTTGTGGACTCACAGATTGTGAAGTTGTTTTAGAAAAAAATTAAGAAGTTGCCAAAAATATGTAAAATGTTGATCACAATTGGTCGCATGTAGAAGATAAACGCTACAAGACGAAGGATTTGATAGTTTTTCGTTGTGTTTTGATACTATCATTATTTTAGTGTACAGAGTGAAGTTAATTAACATAAAGTTGCATTAAGAGGTCGTGATGTAAATATTAAATTACTAAAATAAAAGTTTTCATATCTAGAAATAAATTATATGTAAATATATTATATATACATATACTATTTATACATTAGAAATCGATATTAATTTGTATAATTTTTGTTACACTATAGAGTTATTGTACATAAAGTTTTCAAATCTCTGTTATTACAATTCAGACAATTTTTTAATTATTTATTACAAAAGTATCGTTTTTAGAATTACATTTTTTTTTCTTATATATGTAGTTTCATTAATCTCTGGATTAGCTTCTGTTAGACCGACACGAATTAAGAAATATATTCCGTGAATATGTTATATTGAATAAATAGTATTTTGTTTAGCGTTAGCTGACCCGTCACACGTTGTCCTGTTTCAATTTCAATAAATTTTGTACTATCTTTAAGGTCATACAAAAATTGTAAAGAAAGAAGTACTTTTTACTTCTTTGAAAATTTCCCATTTTTTCGGGTAATTTTTCTATTTCTTTTTCTATATGTACTATTCTAAAATAAAAATATGTTGTATTTCAAATTTGAGTTTAAATTGTGTATGTATAAGAATAGATCCCGGGTCTCGTACCTCTGATATTTTCATGTGCGAATCATTTCCAACATGATTACCACTTGTCTCAGAGAACCTAGCAAGTTTTCAAAAGACATGTGAAGTCCGCCAACCCGCACTGGGGCAGCCTGATTCCCCTCGTACTGAAGGAAGGCGTTAAAAAGGGCTGAATACATACGTGTATAAGAATAAATAATTTAACCCTTCTTTGGCTTGACATAACTGTTCTATACATTTAAATGAAGTTATTACATTGTAAACGAGATAGAACGTCAAATACTCCTTAGATAAACTAATCTCTAACGTATATAAATAACATGAAAATATATATTTTCCTTATAGATAGTCCAACCAAGAAAACGTGGAAGGCCTCGGAAAACAACCGAAGAGATTCTAAAACCCAAAGAGGAAGACACTGAAGATGTGCTCTTAAAAGAAACTATAATGGCCTTCTCAGAGCCCATACCGGATCACATCTTAAATCCAAAGCCAAGGAAAAAACGTACACAGCCAAGAAAAAAATACGTGTACGACAAGACGTAAGTACTATATCTTTACATAGTATAAAATGAAGTCTTTTCCGCTGTCTGTTCGCGTAGATCTTTTAAACTACTCAACGGATTTTATTGCAGCTTTCAGCAATAGATAGTGATTCAAACGGAAGGTTTATATGTATAATATATGCATATTATAGTACAGAAAAGCCGAGAAATTCAAAGATTTGTATTTCGTACTAACATACCTAGTTTAATGTCGCTAGTTTAAAGATAACTAAAGTTTATCCACGGCTATCTATGCCTTTCGTACAAACTTTAAACTCTTTTTTTGTCCTTTTGGAGGTTGAATATTCAGAAACCTTATCTTGGCAGATCGATGATGGCGAATTGAGTAATAAGTTCATCATTTCACAAAAACTTCAGATCGGTTCAGTACCTTTTGTGTGAAACGAACACATACATACAAACAGTAAAAATTTCAATAACTATTGTTTTGGGGTCTGTATTCCGTACACAATACGTTACAGTCATTGTTTTTAAAAAATATTTCATGTAAAGATATCGCTAATTTAGTATCTTATTATATGTATAAATGTATATAGATTATTGAAATGTAATATTTGGGATATATGATAACCACTAAAATTCCATGGAAACCACTCCCATGTACTGGAATAACAGACCCTAATAACAATAACAAATATGTAAATAACTTTTCCCATCCATACATAGTGAAGAGCAAATGACAACAAGAAAGAGCAACTGTTGAGTTTCTCGCCGGCTATTCTCAGCAAAACTGCTTTCCGAGCCGGTGGTAGCTTCCTCACGGACTGACTACACTGACGCTCACATTAAATTGACGATTCATAAGCACTTGTAATAAGTCTAATTGAATAAAGTTTATATCATTTCATATATATGTATATATTTGTTGTTTAATAAACTGATATGTCTTTATAGACACGTGTGTGAGACGTGCGGCGCGGCTTTCACGTCGAATGCGTCTTTACAAGCACACATACGTCGACATTTGGGCATCAAACCATTTGTATGCAGGTTAGTTTTTTTTTTATTTTATTTATTTTTTTGTAGTAAAAAATATATTGATTAATTTAAATGTAATTGGAGTTATAGTAATTTTTTTAAATATGCAATATTTTTTGAGATAAAAAATGACATTCTTAGAGGCATGGGTGCGGGTGATTTGACAAATCTGCTTTTTTAATCTGTATAATTCAAATGTATTTTTCTAATTTTATTCGTGACACCTGCGCCCATTTAGAGGCAACAATCGAAATCGCACGACATCTGTTAAATCACCCGCACTCGAGTATATAATTTGAATTAATTTTCTTAAATCGGAGAGTTAACTCATGATTGTTTTTTTTTTTAACATATTATTATCTTTATCAAGTAAAAATAATAATACGAAATGTCGATTTGTATGAAGCGTTAGACAGTCTGTCATTTTTATTTTTACTAAACATGTGGCGCACAATGTAAGTAGTATATATGAATAGAATAGATGAATAAAAAAAACAATAGCATTTTATGCCCTAAAGTGTTCCGTCTACGAGATATTTAAAGATAATAATTACATATTAACATACTTTAATTATGTTCATAATCTCATAGTTCTGGTATAAGCAATCTTTACCGCAAAATATCTCGGAATCGTGACATCTTAGAACGCTATAATGCTCATATTTTTAAAAAAAATTAATGCCTTCTATCCATACATACCAATGTCGTCGTGCGCTGCTACATTGAAAAAAAAAATTAAAATGGCGGCTAATATCAGTATCAAACGTTAGTCTCCATAGAAAAATGTTCGATGCTCTAAGCCACTTTATATGTGCGTAGTGTCTGCGGTTACGCGTGCGTACTAAACATGGAGTTGCGTCGGCACATGATGCGTCATACCGGTGTCCGTCCGTACAAATGTCGGGTGTGCGATCGACGTTTCGGCGACTTTGGCAGTCGGCAGAAACACGAGAGGCGAGTTTTTGTATAAAATTGTCTAAAATTATACCATTTTGAAGGTTTTTGGGCCAACTCAGTCAGGTGATATATTGGGTACTTGCGTGCGGTTTCGACTCTTGCCTCAAAGGTTAGTGTTATGTGGAAGTAATGTGTCATGAAAGTGGTGTTTCCTAAGAATATTTTTAATAAATATTTTAATTTCTGTAACAGTCATTGTTTTCAATCTCGCTTCATTTACTTCGTTTCGATTTTTACTTCGTTACTTAAACTTCGTTGTCATATACTGCTAGATTCTTTCTTAATTTCTGAAATAAATTGGCAAATGTGACAGTTTTTAACGAATCTAAACCTAACTCAAACGGAGTGTCCAAATTATATTAGCAAAATCGTTGTTCTCCTGTACATAAATTCTTTGGGACACTACTTTTTCGCCATTTTTTTTCGCTTTGAAGAAATTTTAGTTTCGGCGTTGAGATGGCTGTTTTTAAAATCTACATAAACATTTCATTTTTACTTACTATAGTAATTAATTTTACATATAATATATTCACAACTTTCAAAACACATTACGTCCATAAAATATCTATGAAAAAATTATATTTGTACATATAAAATGTATGTCAGTGTATGCGGATTCGCATGCGTGATGAAGGAAGCCCTCAAGCGTCACATGTTGCGTCATACTGGAGAGAAGCCGTATACTTGTCGCGTTTGCGAGAGACGCTTTGCGGACTATGGGACGAGGCAGAAACATGAGAGGTATGCCATATAATCTATACATTATAATACCATGTAACTGCTTCGATGGTTTAGTGGGTAGCGTGTATGGATCAGCACCCGGAGGTGCTGGGTTCGAGTTCGAGGCCAAGATAAGTTATTGAGTCTTTTCTGTTAAGTCACAGTAGCAGCCTTTTTTTATGACGCTGGGGAAACCCATCATGGGGACCCTGCCGGCCGTCAACGGGCAAGGTACTGTGATAGTCTTACTAGAACCCACAGCGGAACCCGTAGCCACAGTACAATGGAGCGTTGCAAGATCGCTTGCGCACACACTACAACACCCCTGCACGGTAACAGCCTGGAGTAATTTTAAATAAAACTATCTTTTCGGATTATTTCGCGGATTTATTTTGATTTTTGGCTTCCGACATTTCGAATGCTTTACAGCAATCATGATCACGGCAGAGACTAAGGTCGAAAAGATAGTTTTATTTAAAATGTCAAATATTCGCGTAAATCTAAAAAATCCTGGAGTAAGCTGATGGTTTTTCACCTCTGTAAAAAGGTAGAGTACGTGTCGCGTCGGTCTTGCTTTTAATGTCACTCTACGAGTGTCGAAATGTTGCCCCATGGGAGTGTGAGTGTGATAGGGATAGCGTACACTATACATTATAATATCACTCAGTGAAATTCACTGTCGTGGCCGAAATTTATCAGGAGGACATTATTATAACACTAGCTGAGATGAGATGAGTGAGATGGTGGCGATGGAATGGAGGAGGGTTTCCAGCGAGGTATGTGGGGTAAATATTTAGCCTAATTGTAATTGCGCAAGTGTTTCGGTGAACGTAATGACTCATTAGATTTATTTGAATATCTGATTCTCATTATTATTCGCGTTTCTTTAGATGATATTAGCTAAGTTTATCTAAGAAAAAATATATTTGTTATTATTTATTTATCTTTGTGATCTACGCTGTGAAAACTGATTACCTCTAAAAAAACCGCGATATATTTTAAAAGTGACGCTAAAAAGGGCTGAATGCGTTACCGACTCACCGACCAATCTTCTTCGTGTGTTCTCCTTTCTGACCATGTATTCAGCCCTTTTTAATGTCCCCCTGCTGGGCGCGGGCCTCCCTTCAATACGAGGGGGATCAGGCCATTGTCCACCACGCTGGCCAAGTGCGGGTTGGCGGACTTCATATGTCTTTCGAAAACTTGCTAGGTTTTCTCAGACATGCAGATTTCTTCACGATGTTTTCCTTCACCGTATCTAACCATAAGCCATTAAAAAGAAAATTAAGATTGAATTGAATTGAAATTTAATGGAGGGATTTTTGAACTTCATTTACATATGTATATTAATATTTGATTTACATTGGCAGGTTACACATGGGCCTTCGCCCCTACCAGTGCTCCCTCTGCGGGAAAGCGTTTACGTACTCCTACGTGCTCGCTAACCACATGTTGACGCACACCGGGGAGAAGAAATATTCGTAAGTATTGTTCTCAGTAAAAAAAATTCTCTCTAAATACATATACACGGAGCCCGCCAAAATAAATGTCAATGTTAAAAATAGTGGCGTTCTCGATTTTGACACAGATTGTTTACTTTCTTTATAGAATAAGGCAAATTTTATAAATCATAAATAAAATTATGTACTCAGTAACAGTCTCACAGGCCCTTTTCGTTAACGGCCGGCAGAAACTCCACGATAGATTGTTTTTTACAGAACGTATTCATTCATTCATCTAAATCTTGTTTTTCACATTAGTTTTATTTGTTATAGTTATATATTACATAGGATTAGGTCATCATATATGGTAAATTGATGCAAAGGACATGCAAGTGTCAAATTTAGTGTAATTATAGTGCATAATATTAAATAAAAAATTATAATTTGGCCAAGTGAAAGTCGGACTCTAATTGCTTTTTAATTAAAGGTCCTATTTAATTGCTATATAATTAAGATAATTATATTACACATGCGTGCGAGTCCAACTTCCACTTAACCGATTTTTTCACTTATATATTAACTACTAGCGACTCACCCTCGCTCCCCTCGGGTTCGTCCCTAGTTACATTTTAACGTTTAGTATAGATTTCGCAGAGATGAGATATTTTCCCGCAATAAAAAGTGTCATATATTTTGACCCGGATAACCAGCTATCATCATACCAAATTTTATCAAAATCTATCAAGTGGTTTTCTGTTATTAAAATAATACATTGTAATACATAATAAATTGTTTTATTATTGACTTGGTCCCATCCACTTATTTCATTACATCGTCCACGCCGCTGTGACTCAGCTGTCATATCAGCCATTGCAGCACGCGCGCAAAGCAATCCCTGCTTTCGGTCTGAATGTAAACCAATCACCAAGCATGTCTGTTTGTAACCTCTGAAGTGATTCGTATTTTGAACATGCGTCGTTTCGGTTTGAAGTATAGTCTATTTTTTCTTACGTGTCTTAAATAGTAAACAAATATGGCGTACAGGTAACCAGAGATAATTCATAGAGATGGAATGACTGAACTTAATGGTTTTTAATTTTTATGCAGTGAACGTAAAGTATTGGGTAGAAATAATACGACAAGTTATTTTAATAATTTTATTAGTCTGATTCCGGTGATAAATTACTCGACTCTTCTGATACATGTATTATAAAATTAGGGGTCGGTGTATCTGTTGCAGCATCTATTAAGCCGTCGAGCTGCAACATTTTGTCTTCTTCTTTATTCACATGTTCAATACAATTTATCCAAGTCGCCGTACCAATTTTTCTTAATCCTTCTCTGATTAGCTCCTTGACTTCAGCCATTTTAAAACTTTTATTATTTTTTCCTACATGTGATTTTAATTGTTTTTAATTATTTTTAATTTTTAAGCCTAATAACAATTTGAACAAAATATCGTACTTTGTAATTTAAAGATATTGTTATTTTTTAGTAAGTTCAGTTTTCATTCTCGATAATTCATTCTAAATGTCACATCTCTATGATTCAAAGACAAAGTAGCGTATCGAAACGTCAAAATGTTATGTTCATATTTTATCTGTGGAAGTTGGTTCTGTTAATATTTCAATTTTAGCAAAAATAATGTGTTTAAATCATTAATTAACAACTTTTATTAGTGTAATTCGTAGCGTGTGTGTTTCTGAAATAGTTATAAACAATAAAACCAAATCTAAAATGTATGATTGTCCGAAAACAAGTGATTTTCGTTCAAGGTAGTGTTTGTTTACCAATTAGGACACGTAAGGAAAAATAGACTTTAGGGCCACTTGTTGTGTGGAATTTGTTCTGAATTAGACTTCCTGACTTATTATTTATCCGTAGATTATATGTATATTATTTTCACAGTTGTACTCCATGCAATAAAAAGTTCACAAAAGCCCACCATCTCAAATACCATAACAAGGTCCACCATAAGGAGATCTACATTCAGCAGCAGTTGGAGCAAGAGGCCAAGAAGATAAGGCAGAAGTTGAACGTCACAAATCTATCTGGCGTCATATCTGGAGAGATTGTGGATGGCACCTTGCAACTGATACAAGCTTCGTCGGAAGGTATAGTTTAGTTGTTTTAATACTAATGACTTATCCTTGCTTCGCTCGGGTGCAGCTCTAGGTACGTGCACATAACGTTGTTACAGTTTAATATGAAGATCTTTTTAAGAGGAATAACTCTGTAATACATTGTTTTTATATTAGCTTATGCGGCGCATGCCAATAAAGTTCCCAGTCGGCATGATTTTTTCCGACATCTTCAACAATCATCGTCATATTTCATCCAATTTACACAATTTATGAAAATTCGGTAGTTTTTCAGTTTATTGCGTTCAGACAGACGGACGCATCGGGGGACTGTATTTTATAATATGTAGTGAATTAAATGTACATACATTATACGTATAACAATATAGGCAACATAACAAGTTGACGAAGGGACATAGTATTATTCAGTCGGAGACATACATATATGAATTTAGAATAGCCGCGGGTATGTATCCGACTGCATAATACTGTGTTCCATCGTCAATTTGATCTCTTCTTTTTAGTTCACTTTTTACGCAGTCGGCTTTTCTTGTATTCAGCCCTTTTTAACGTCCCGCTGCTGGGCACGGGCCTCCCTTCAGTACGAGGGGGATCAGGCCGTAGTCCACCACGCTGGCCAAGTGCGGGTTGGCGGACTTCACATGTCTTTCGAAAACTTGCTAGTTTCTCTCAGATATGCAGGTTTCCTCACAATGTTTTGGTTCACCGTAAGGCATGTGCTAATCATGTTAGAAATGATTCGCACATGAAAATATCAGAGGTGCGAGACCCGGGATTTGAACCCGCTTCACTGGGCTACCACTGCCTTTGGCTACCACTGGCTTTTCTTATTTTTGTATTTTTTTTACGTTGTTAAATTACAGTTAATTGTTTATTAGATGGAGAACAAGACGCACAGATGCAAGTAGTGGAAGAACAAGATGGCGACAGCGAAGAGAAAGAGACTAATCGTGCTGTGGCCGGAATGCAAGGGGTATGTTGACATTATTGTATTTACGTAATGTTATATGTAAAATACATTATTGTTGTCTGTATACTTTTGTTATATTAAATAATAATTTTTGATGAAGTTTTTTTTGCGCTTTTTGTTAATTATGTAATTTATTTTGATGCGGTTTTTGCTATTTATTTTTGAACTAGCTACTCACCCTCGCTTCGCTCGGGTACGTCCCTAGGTTTTAACAGTTACGTTTTAACAGTTAGTGATTCCCATACAAAATAAACAGTTCAGAACTTTTTGATTTTACAGCTGTTTTTTTTGTTTTCGCTAATTTTTTTTTATATTTACACCCCTTACACACCCCCAACAAAACAAAAATAGAATTATTCAAAACGGTCCAGCCGTTTTTGAGTTTTAGCGAGACTAACGAACAGCAATTGATTTTTATATATATAACATGTGTAAATTATGGTGTGAATGAAAATGGTATATCTAAATTTCAATTAAGTTTTGCTTATTTATACTGTAATTTTTTATTATATATTATTGTCTTAAAATACAATAATCATGTCAGTCTAATTCCCTTTTGAAATAAGACATTTAAGTCTTCCTTGGAAGGATACATAGTTTAGAAAGACTTTAGAGTTATTGTGGTAAATGCTATTTTTTTATATAATATTTCATAGATTTACTATCAACTTATATATTTAGGGCTCAATTTGGCTAAAAAAAATCGACGTTTTTGTTTTTTTTTTAATATTGTATTTTATATTACAGGTGGTGTTAGAAACAGACTTTTCAATGGATGAAGACAGCAAATTAAAATATGAAAGTTAAATATCTTATTTAGTGTTTAAATTATACAAATAAATGTATGTGAGTTAGAGCCATCGCCCATTGAATCAATAGTTACACGTATTTTGTGTGGGAATTTGAAGAACATTATTAATAATATTTACTTAAATATATGTGAATATTTGATATTTTAAATAAAACTCTTTTCGGATTTTTTTAACATGTAATCTGTCTTCGGTACTTTTATTTTGAAGATGTTATATCATAAAGCTTATTAAATATTAAATGAACATGTTTAAATGATTACTTTGCAATTTATTATGTACATTTTGGTCTATTTCTTAAATGTATTGATTAACTGTATATACATAGAAGTAATTGTTAAATTTATAACTGACTAGTTATTGTCCGCGACTCTGTTCGCATGTTAGTGATATAAATAAATATGTTGGGACACACGGCACCATCTAGTTTCATGGTTAGCTACGAGGCTTGTGTTATGGATATCAGATAGTTGAAACACTATACATATATAACTTTAAATACAAACTTATTATAAATATAAATACTCATGACTGGAGTACAAACTTTCGTGCTTATGACACAAATAAATGCCCCCAGCGGGACTCAAATCCGCGACCGCTGGTACAGCAAGCAGGATCACTACAAACCAAGCCAAACGTGACTTCAAAGCATACTCAAGGAGAGCCTAACATGTCCGTTCCCATGGTGCAATCTATGTAATCGCCAAATTTCATTGAAATCAGTTCAAGCGATTAATTAATTTTTATAAATTAACATCCCATCCCTTACGATTTAACGTTTAGTATAGATTTCTCAGAGATGAAATATTTTCCCGCGGTAAAAAGTATCCTATATGTTGTCCCGGATAACCAACTATCATCATACCAAATTTCATCAAAATCCCTCCAGTGGTTTTACCGTGACAGACAGACAGACAAAAATTCTAAAAACTAGATTAGGCCTGTGTATGGATAATAATGACTATTTTAATAAGATTTTCCAAAAAATATTTAATGTACAGATTCGACTCAGAATTTTATTATATGTATAGATTAATTTGTATAATTTGATTGTTATTTCATAGCCACGTATGTAGAAGACATCATATTAAACATGTAATTCTTATGAGGTGTGGGGTGCGGGGAGATTTTAATAGAAACAACCGCTCTGGATAACGCTCTGATTTATTCTACTCGTTCACTCTAAGACTAATACATTATATATGTAATATATATGCTAGATATGCTAGGCATGCTAGGCATCCCACTACATCACCGGGGTAGAAAAAAGAAAAAAAAAAATAAATTTACTTTTTTTTTCGTTACATTATAATGTTACTATATTTTTATTTCTTATGTATTAAAAAAAAACAAAGAGTAGCAGTAGGTACCTACTTAAAATTATTATATTCTAATTAATCATACAATACATTTTCTTATTTCTAAGTTAAGCATGAATAATACTATCTATCTTTTACAAAGGGTTTTGTTCTATTTTTATGAATAATTTCAATTTTACCGTTTCTCAAAATTTTTACATTCGGTTCTTGTTCTTCAACAACAACATACGGGCCATTATACAAAATATCAAGTTTACTTCCTGTTTCATTTTTTACTAGTAACATATCGTTTGGATTATATTTTATTCGATTTACATATTTATCATAATTCTGTTTCCTTTTCTCTTTACATTTTAATAAATTTTCTTTTGCATCCCTGTTAGCTACCTGTAACCTATATTTTAATTCTAAACTATAATTATCTGGATTGTACAAAGGTTCTATGTCAGCAGAAATTCTACTAGGCATTTCACAAGGTTTCCCGAAAACTAGCTCATATGGTGAATATCTTGTACTTGAATGAATTGTATTGTTGTATGTAAAGCACCAAAATGGTAACCATTGGCTCCAAGTTTCTGGATGATTATCGCACTGTATGCGCAAAAATGAACCTAGATGTTTATGTGCATTTTCAAGTGAACCAATAGTCTGATGATGGTATGCAGTAGAACTTAATTTTTCTATGTTAAGCAATTTACATACCTCTTCCATTGTCTCAGAAATGAATTCTGTTCCACGATCCGTAGCGATGATCTTTGGAATTCCGAACCTTAAAATGAAATTATTCACAAAACTCTTAGCTATACTTACCGTTTCCTTATTTCTAAGAGGATATGCCTCGACAAACTTACTTAACTCGCACTGTACTGTTAATATATATTTATTATTTTCTATGTCTCTATCTAATGGTCCGACTACGTCTAGAAAAACTTTTTCTAAAGCATAACTTGCAGTAGTTGTAATAACCATAGGTTCTTTAATATACCTAGAATACTTCATTTTTTGACATTTTTCACATTTTCGAACATAACTCTTAACATCATTTTCGATTCCTGGCCAGTAGAATCTACGTTTTATGTTATTTATCATTCTGCGAATCCCAGCGTGTCCGCTTGTGGGTAGCAAATGATAGTCATTCATAATAAATTTCTTTTCTTCGTCATCATCTATTCTCTTTATACCTCTCAAAATACAAATGCGTGGTCCGGACCACTTATCAATGCTTTTTATTTCTTCTACAAGATTCTTGATAAACAATATGTTATCTTCTCTTTTAATAATGCATATTTCTTTAATTTTTAATTTTTCACATATTTTCCTCAATTTTTCCACAAAAACGTCTCGCGTATAATGTGCTTTAAAATCGAGATTAACATATAATATATTTTTATTTTTTATAAATGCGAAACATTCAGATTCGACATCAATATCTTTTTTCTCTTTAATTTTTTTTAATTCTTCTCCTTTCAGTAAACTTAATTCAACTGCTCCATTCGGTATCCTAAGTATTTCCACAACTTTTGGTTGATCAGGCCAATAATTCGGGTTAATACTTGGGATATCGTCTATTCTATCATTTCCACTTTCATTCTCTCTTTCAGCCTCTTTTATTATCCTAGTTTGCGCTCTTGTTATTACTGTTACTAACCTTTCATTCATAACTTTCAAATCTTGGGACGTTATGCTTATTCGTGATAAAGCGTCTGCTATTACATTTTCTTTTCCTCTCACGTATACTATTTTAAAATCATATTCTTCTAATGCTAATCGAAATTTTAATAGTCTACTTGACGGATCTTTCATCCCAAACAAGTATATTAAAGTTTTATGATCTGTCATAATTGTAAAAGTACGTCCATATAGATATGGTCTGAAATATTTCACACTCCAAACTATGGCAAGTAATTCTTTCTGTATTGTTGGGTAATTTAACTCTGCCTTATTTAAAGGTCTACTAGTATAAGCTACGGCCTTCATGTTACTATTACAAAGTACTGCACCTATCGCTGTGCCCGAAGCATCGGTCTGTAGTATAAATTCTTTCGAAAAATCAGGGTATTCTAAAATAGGAGGAGTTGTTAAAGCGTTTTTCAAAAAATTAAATGATTTTTCACATTGCTCAGTCCATTCATACTTGACATTTTTCCTACAAAGTTTATTCAAACAATTAGTTATATCAGCAAAATTTTTAATAAACTTTCTATAGTAGTTACACATTGCAACAAAACGTCTGACTTCATCAACGTTTGTCGGTGTTGGATAATTTTGAATAGTTTTGATTTTCTCTGAGTCTGGTTGAATACCTTGAGAAGATATCGTATGGCCTAAATATAATAGTTCCGTTTTTAAGAATTGACATTTACTCGGATTTAATTTAAGATTAACTTTACGTAGGCGTTCGAAAATTTCTATTAAGTTTTTGTTATGCGATTCAAGATTTCGTCCAAAAACAACACAATCGTCTAAATAAATAAAACAATTTATATAGTTAAGACCTGACATAGCTACTGACATCACTCTAGAGAAAGCGCTGGGACTGATCTTTAGTCCCATAGGTAGACGCTTCATTTGATACTGACCTGTACTAGTTGTGAAAGACGTGATTGGTCTACATTCAGGTTTTAAAGAACATTGATAATATGATTGACTAAGATCTAAATGAGAGTAATAAATAGCACCTGATAGCGAATCTAAAATTTCGGTAATATTTGGTAATGGAAATTTATCACCTGTATTACTTCATTTAACTTTCGGTAGTCTATGACTAACCTCTACTTTTTATTATTTTTATCATCAGATTTTTTAGGTACTAATAATATGGGACTCGACCATTCACTTTGTGAAGGTTCTATGATGTCGTCGTCTAACAATTGCTTGATTTGTTTGTCTACTTCTGTTTTTAAACTGTGTGGTAACCTATATGGCTTTACATAAACTGGATTTACATTTTGTTTCAAATTAATTGATTGTTCGCATAAATTATTAGTAGTGAGTTTATCACCGGGCAAGTGGAATACGTCAGCATACTTTGAACAAATACTTTCTATACTGCTTCGTTCGCTCGTACCTAAGTGATCAAGTTTCAAAGATTGCAACAATGTTTTTGCACGTGTAGAGTTCAAAGTACACTTATCAAAGAAGCAAACATTATACTCTTTCAATGGTAACAATTGAGGTTGAAAAATTGGAATAATTATTTCCCTATCACTGGTATTCATTAATCTGATAGGTATTATGTTATCTTTAGGTTTTACTATCAAACCAGCCAAAAACAAATTTTCCTGTAATTCTTTCTGTACAATCACACTGTCTTCTTTCACATCTGAATTTAACTTTATATAATGAATAGTTTCATATCGTGCCGGTATCGTTATATATTCAGTACATAGTTTAGGCGAAGTATACAAAGGTATTTCACTTTGTTTTTCATTTGTTAACGTTAATATATTTTTCTCTAAATTGATAGTTGAATTGAAATTGTTCAGAAAATCTAACCCAATTATTCCATCTGATTTACAAGGTAAGTTCTCGAACAAGTAAAACTTGTGTTCATAAGTAGTACCGTCCGATGCGTGTAAAGTTAAATAAACATAGCCGTCTGAATAGGTCTTGCCACCTATACCGTTTATAACTATAGGGTCTCTATGTATGCGTATTTGTTCCGATAAGATATTACTACGAATTGCCGATAATGAAGCACCTGTGTCTAGCAACCATGAACATTTTTGTCTATCTAAATTTAAGTACACATATTTTACGTTATCATCGCAGGTCAAAATATAATTTTTAGGTCCGAAAAAACTGATTCAGTTCAGTAGTTTTCTCTTGCGTTGTACTTTCGACCTGTGCCGAACAAATATTTCGTTGATTGCGATTACCACTACTACTGTTACCTCGACCACGACTCGAACTCACAAAATTGTCACGATAACCTCGCGTCGACCGGCCATTGTTATATCCTCGATTATAATTATTATTTACGTACTTACCTCTCGTATCATTGTTGAAGTTATTGTAATTCCGCCTGTGATTTGAATAAAAATTACCTCTAGTATTCATTCGTCCGCCTCTACCTCTTAGCGAAGACCTGTAGTAGGGGGGTTGGTTACCTCTCCTTTGCACGTTGAAGATATTGTTGGAAGACGGAAGCTGTCCCAGCTCCTCATCCTCAGCAGCACGCACTGCGTCCTTCAGCTCTGAGTAGTTTCGAGCTGAGATAATTGTACTTAGTCGCCTGTTGCGTAACCCATCTGCAAATCTTTTAATTGCAAGGTTTTCATTTATAGGTCTCAATATCTCACAAGACTTCGGTTTTCCGTCGCTCTGTGCAATAGTGAGGCCTACAAATAACTCAGACAATTTATCTCCGTACTCGCGAATCGACATATTATTCTGAGATAAATTATTTAATCGACTAAGTATCGCATTTGCTGATTTTTTTGTTAATAAAAAGTCCCTAATATCTTGTATTAAGCTCATTACGTCATCATATTCACTTTTTAATTTCAATTTAGCGGTTTTAGTTAACCTAGTTTTTAATACAAAAGAGATAAGTAATTTTTTCTGTGTAACATTTACAAGATATTCGTCATACATTTCAATTCCGTCAATAATTTTTTCAATAGTCTCTTCCGTATTGTCCATTACGGGAATTAAAGAAATTGCCGTCTTTATATCAAATTTGTCCATTTTTGTAATATCTGATTTTGACGTTTCCATTGTACAATTAATTTTATATGTTAAAATTTTATTATATACGAACTCAATACGTTCCTTTAATACTTCGTAAACATAACCTACTAACTCTACTTTACTTTCTTGTTTAGCAATAATATTAATAATATCTTTATACGTTAAAAATAACTTTTCTGCTTCTAAAATCTTATCATTAACTTTACCTTCATATTTTAACCTTCTAGTAGGGCCCAACTTTCTTAAATCAACTTGAATTATATTTAACTTATTTAAAATAACCTCTAAATTCTGTTCCATATATCATAGTTATTCACTTACACCAAATATTATAGTCCTTAAAATAAGTTCTTAAATTTATGTATTTATTATAGTCCTTAAAATAGTCCTTAAATTTCTGTATTTACGCACAAAATAACGGCAACGAGAGATAAAATATAAAAAAAAAATAATTATAATAATAGGGGGAATTTTGGTTGACACATTTTAACACTTATTTTCACTTCACTTTTCACCTTCACTCAAGTAGGTACTCTGGCCGTCTAGCACTAGACATGCGAATCAGATCCTTGTGTCATTAGGCAGCATCACTCCCAGCAGCATCTGTAGCATTGAATCTCCCTGAAAGCCTTTGTCGAATTCTCCTAATAAACTCTGTCTGCATCCTCTTTTCCATCCATTTTTTTTTCCTTCTTTCTCCAAATTTTACACCCCAAGCATACTGTAGCAGCAATGAATACCACCAAAACCACTGAGATCAGGATGTTGTTGGTCAGGATATGGGTCTCTATATCCTTATCTGAAATTCCAGCACCGTTGCTGCCGGCTGTATTTTGCGTAATCATTACTTCTTTGTCTTCCGTTTTTGAATATGATTTCCCCATTTTGTTTATAATTATTTTCCGTTTATATAAATAATTAATTTAATCCACTTCACAAGTTATAAAAGTTAAAGTGTTCTATAACTTACACCGAGGCACACAGGAATCCGCTGCGTTGCGAGATTCGCCGGTCACCCGACACTCGCCCACGCCACGGCATGGCAGGGTCGCCATGAGGTGTGGGGTGCGGGGAGATTTTAATAGAAACAACCGCTCTGGATAACGCTCTGATTTATTCTACTCGTTCACTCTAAGACTAATACATTATATATGTAATATATATGCTAGATATGCTAGGCATGCTAGGCATCCCACTACACTTATATAAAATAAATATTTTTTAAGTTTGAAAATGTTCAATTCGCGATGACTCTTTATGTAATATATCTGCACAACTTAAACGTTTCTCAGTGTTTATTATTTTTAACCGACGAAAAAAACGAGGTTCTCAATTCGACACGTATATATTTTTTTTAACTAATGTTTTAGTACTTAGGTACATTTATGTAGAAATAAAGGTTATCATGGAATTTTATATGGTGTTTTTATTCCTAAATTGAAGTTTGCTAATTTTAATTTTGCTCCCTGTATTTTTTTAGGAATTTAAAAATTAAAACTATTATCGACGGCGAGTTTAAGATTATTTGAGATTTTTATAATACTAATGACTTAACCTCACTTCATAGACATCTGTGTATTAAATTTCATCCAAATCGGTCCAGCGGTTTTAGCATGAAGGAATGACAAACATACATACATATTTTCGCATTTATTATATTATGTTCTTAACCTCTCATCCGATTGCGATTTTGTCGGTGAGCTTTTCTGTATACGCTCGTAAAGATTGTTTTGGCGTAGTTCCACCAACGCACGCTAGATGGCGCGATAGAATATAAAATATGTATAGTAATAAAGGTTCTATTTAAGTGTGCGTCTGTATGTCATTTATGTTAGTAGGGTCCGATAGGTGTCGCTACAGTCGTTTTAAATTAGGTTTGTGGACCAAAATTACCAATACGAGTATGAAGTATAATATAGTGCTGAAAAAGATAATATCTCTGACCAGGATTTCATTTTCTGTACGATTAGTTTTTATATCGTTACAATCTTGTGTTTTTTTTATCGAAAATCTTAGGCAATTTCACACAATTCAAATGTTCAAAATGTAGGTTTGGGCATCATTAAGTAACAAACTTTCAAATAATGTTTTTTTTTAATTTATAAGTATAATATTATGTAGAAACATTTTCACGAATAAGTTTTTTTTTACAGTAATTTTATTTTATATAAATGTACGGGAGAGAAAAAAAGAACTTAATTCCTATTAAAATTGTAACCTTATTTATTTAAATTAAACCTAACGCAGTAACCTTATATTTTTACATTGCCCTAAAAGATATGTTTAAATAATTAAATGCCTATAAATAGCAGAACAAATAAAAATAGAAGGGACAATAACAAAATTCATTAATAATTTACATCAATTTTAGCTATAACGCTTTAGGTTTTAGGTAGTACCATACGTAAATAAGCGCGCAATGGCTACATAAGGAGATAACAGTTCAAGCATAAAGTACTCCCCCGCGACTTACTCCCCATCAGGTTTGAAATTCGCTAAGCGCCTCACATATACAGCGTGTTTTTATTACAACTTACCAACTTGTTTTTCAACGAAAAAAAGCGGCCAAGCAATAATATATCTTATTTTCGTCCCCTAACGATGTTTTTATTTTTTCTACGAGAGAGTAGTATTAAAAGTTGTGCCACCCTTCTAAGTAGGCGATTTTTTCCTTTTTGTTCTTAATGTAAAAAGAAAACGCGAAAAGTTTCGGGACGCGACGAGTTTAAAATTTTTTCTACCCTTAATGCGCTTATTACGAGTGAGGAAAAATTTATGAGCTTCTCAAAGTTTCGTAAATTATTTTTAATAATTTTCTATTTTATACTATTGTATATATATATATATATACATAGGTACATTTAATGTCTATTTTATATACATAATTGGAATATAAAAGAAGATTAATTACCTATATTCAATTAAAGAATAAACTATGTATATCAAAAACCCGGGACTATCCGCGTAGAGTTAAAAAAATTAAATAAAGACATTAATTTTTGGATTAACATTTTGTATAAGTTTAATGCTCAAAAGTCAATCATTGTAGTAGTGTTTGTAGAGTAAGATAAATTTCAAATAAAAGCCTATCTCACGATTTTTTTATTTTCTAAGAATAGTAGTTTTAAGACGTATTTATATTCACATCTTTTAAGGACTTTTTAAATTTTACGTATGATTTCTATCCGTAACTAAATGTACCTAGTTAGTAGGTTTGGAGATAAGTTGTCTTCCATGGAAGACTGTCTTCTGAGTGATGACTGATTTATATCATATCAAATTAATACAATCAATTCAACAAAAAATACAAAAAATCAACAAATCAATAAAAAAATATTATTAAAAAAAGTTAATAATTAAAAGAAAAAGTAACAAATCATTAAGAGTTCGTATCACAGTTTGAGTGTATCTGTATTCAGAAGCCGGCCGCACATTTGGCGCGGGCGGGGGCCGTCATTTACATTTTTATTTTATTTACAGCTTGCTCCGCGCTCTTCAATTCTGTGTTACACAAAAATAAATTTGCTTTCGGTTCTATCTCGGGAAAAAAATTAAAGAACATTTGCGGTTTTCAAAACTGATGGGATTCGTTTTAACTACTTATTAAACTTGTTTATATTAACACACTAACCTCATTTGAGTGGACTCCCTAAAGTCCACCCGAACCCACAGTTTTGTTCAACTTTTCTTTTTATTCGCAACATTTTTTTTTGATTCTGAAATTGTACACGCACGAATCCATTTCAAATAAAATAAAAATAACAACAAAACATAAAAAAAGCTCAAAAAAAGGCACGAATGGTCTATGGACATTAGACTTACTCAAATAAAAAAAAAAAACTTGTTTATATCCCAACGATTATATAATATTAATAAAACTCTTTATTGTATACCAAGAACAAAAGAAAATTATAAAAAAGAAAATAAATACAGATGGATAATGTACAAGAGGCGGCGACGAATGATAACTTTTTACTATAATTAGACCTTCAATTTATCTGTCAATATGCTCTTTTAGGCCATCAATAGAAATTAAAACAGTTGGAAAACAATAAAAGACGTATCTAAACATGTTACTTTTCAGTGCCAGTTGTGTGAAGTGCAGGAGTAACAAACATACATAAATACAAACTTAACCATTTATAATAGTAACGTGATTAATTAATTATGTGTTAAAGTTAACATAATGTAGGCCGCGCGGTGTGCGTTCAACAGTTAAAAGCTCGTTTAACGTCGATCACGACGTGCCCGCGGAATTTTTATGGCTTGTTAATTTTCCCCTTTACTTGGATTGCTGGGATAAGTGATTCTTGTTTAAATTTAATGCTGAATCAACATTATTTATTACAGATTATTTATTACACATAACATTATATATTAGTCTATGAAATCGACATTGTATTTTTAACTAACGGCTCACCCTCACTTCGTTCGGGTTCGTCTTTAGACAAAAAAAAACCAAATCTATCCTACGGGAACTCTTTAATTTTCCGGGATGAAAAATAACTAAAATGTTGACCGGGGATATAAGGTACCTACCACCATGCAAAATTTTATTTAAATCGGTCCAACAGTTTCGGAGATTAGCCCATATAAACAGACAAACAGACAGAGAAACAAAAAATTGAAAAAAATATGGATTTGTTCTAATTCTCTTCTTACATCCCCCCGACTCGGTTTTTAGCATTTTTTTTCTATGTACAGACATTCGACTTCTACAGTTTATTATATGAATAGATATATGTATTTTAATGTAGGTATAGGTACTTCGAATCAAAAAAAAGTTCATGAGTCATTTAATTTAAAATTTAAATTAATGAATATGAACATCTGCACCGATCAGTAGTTTTAGTATCTTTAATACTTACTTAATCTTATTCCTATAACCGTAGTGGAATGACATTGTATATTGCAATCCAGGAATCCTATGAGGAATATCCTCCATTGTATAAGTAATATACTGAGCTACTGCGTGAGTCCTACAATTAGTAACTAAAATAAATTCGAAACCATTGATGAATTCTATAATCCATCCCCTGACCCCATCATCAGATCATCTCACAGATATTAAGTAATTGTTTTATCATCTGACTTAGGTATAAAAGTGTCAAAGCGATACAACAATTAGAAGGAAATTAAAATTCTAAGATTTGATTACATTGTAGGTATTAACTAGCAAAATTATAATAAAAAAATGTCGACTTCCTACCTAGAAGAGACACCTAAGACTAGACATTAAAATATATAAAAAAATAATACTTCGTTATTACTTGAAATTCGGTCAAAAACTTGATAATAAAGAATGTACTTACCCCTAAAAACTTCCATGGCCCAGTCTTGAATGGGCCAAGTGGGTAGAAAATATCCCATTAGTAATCAATTTGACAGCTCTATTGACAGAGAGTGTTTGCTCATCCAATTACCGGCCCCCGAACATGTGCAAGAAAACAAACAAACAGACAAAGCTCGATAAAAAGCACAGATGTCACTGCGGTTAATGTTTGGCTTAATTAAAACCTATTTGACTTTGGTTTTTAGTTTTTACTATATATATTGTTATTAATGTCTCTATATCTATAAGCTCTGTGTAGAGCATTGATCAAATATAATTAAATAATTAAGTATAATTTACGTTAGAAGTTGTAATTTAATAAAATGTATTTGTAATAGCTGTTATTAAGTTATATATAAACTAGCGACTCCCTAGCTTACTTCCCAATACAAACTTTCATCCCCATTTTCACCCCCCTAAAGGGATTTTCATGATAAAAAGTATCCTATGGACTCAAACTATCTTCTTACCAAATTTCATCTAAATCGGTTAAGTAAATCCAGAGATTACCCCCTACAACCTCACAAACTCACATCTCTTTATAATATTAGTATAGATAAGTAAATATTTCTTATCTAATACTCTCAACATATAAAATTTAACTTGTTTTTATTAAATGTAGAGACTTACAGTACCACAAACAAAGCATCTTTTTTGCTCCTATAACACATCTAAGAACTCAAAGGCACTAGATGATTGTGACCGGGATTACATATGATAATGTATGTAAATAAGATAATGTAATAGACCTCATGAAAAGTAGTCTTCTTGTACCAAAATAAAAAAAACGTATTCTATTTAATTTATCAATAAAGTAGCTGATCCGACAGACGTTGTCCTGTCGAAATCTCTATATATATCTTTGTGATCTTTGAGTTCATACAAAACTTTTACAGAAAAGAATTTTCAGTTTTTCCCGAATTTCCCAACTTTACGGACAACTTATCCAATTTTCTTTCTTTTCTAAGACCATTTTCCGAATATTACGAACATTTTAAAATAAGGATTATCCAAATCGGTTCAGCCGTTCTCAAGTAATGCGCTTACCAATGATCATTTCATTTTTATTTATACTTACCTGTCCTACGAGTATACCTATCCAAAAAAAAAATCCTCCACTGTTTATCAATTAACGTCATCGGCTAACAATTATAGAATTATAAATCTGACGCAAACTCGAGCAGATTGCCGAGAAATTATTCACAAAGCACCCTCGGCCCGTACTTGATGATATTGTATTGGGTGATCACATACGAATGCGATTTTAAGGGATGCTTAAATCCAAAAAGTATCGCAACCTAAACTCTTGACACAGAGAGTACACTATTGTAGATGTTATAGGCGTCAGTTAAGTCATTTTCGCGAGTTCCGACGACCCCAATCTAAATTAAAATCTAAAACCTTGTAAACAAGGCAAGTGCTCACTTTTTCGGGGATTTTAACCCTCTGAATTAACGAGAGGTATAAAGGGGGACGGCGGTTTTGTCTCACTTTGGATATGTTACGGATATTAATGTGACGTTAACTTTTTTGCTTTTGTATAGTTTCAATGTTATTGTTGATTGCTCTATTATTTTTCTTATTATATTTTAACTAGTAGGTGTGCCCTGCGGTTTCACCCGCGTCAAAATTGTTTTATTATAAACATCAGTTTTAGAATAATGTATGAAAGTCTGCCCGATTTTTTGATATTTAAAATTACTGCTCCGCTCCCTTGAGTAGTACTATGATGATATATAAGCCTTTCTCAATAAACCGGCTATCTAATGCAAAAATAATTTTTAAAATCGGATTTGTAGTTCCTGAGATTAGCGCGTTCAAACAAACAAAAACAAACAAACAAACAAACTCTGCCTCTTTATAATATTAGTATAGATTAGAGTCTAAATTATAGCTATTTAAAAAAACAGTAATCTATTAAATATCTACAAAATTTTACATACAAGTTATCTTATATTCGGCTAATCACTTATATCTTTTTTATGCTATACGCAAGTTATGTTTTTATATTGTAAGGTCAACATGTCTCTAAAAACTTGCTTTACTGGTAAAAAATAGCCAAGTCAAATCTTGAACTTCAACTTATCCTAAGTTATCTACTCTGTGTAAATAATTTGACTGTTAAGAAGTTCTATTTTTAAAGAGCAAACACTTTTGTAGCAGAAAAAGACAAGAAATTGTGTTTTAAATTAATTTTAGAATGTTGTATGTTCTTATGAAAAAATTTCAGCATTATCTACAGAACTTGGCACCCATTTAGATCTCAATTCTTTTGTCGGTGAAGCTGACAACCACGCATATTCTTAATATTGAACTTGGCTCCCATTTTCACATTTGTTTTTGATGGGATATACATTCTAAAAGAAAAAAGAAGTAAAACGCTTTTTAGAAGCTATTTTTGAAGAGCTAGCAATTTCAGTAAATTAAAACAATATAATAATTTCAAAATCATATTTAATAAAACGATAAATCCATAACAAAATCAATATACAAAAATGGTATAAAAATGAAGTTTTGATAAAATAAATAGAGTATTATACAATGTAAAATCAATAATGTTCGGCAACTCTGAAAGAGTCGTTAGACATGTGCGATGTTTTTATAATCAATGAGCTCATAGGTGAAGTTTTGGGTAGAGTTGGTTCTTTTCTATGGCGGAGGGAGGGATGGGAGGTTTGTTTGTACGGTTTGTCTGTCACTTTGTGTTCTATTGAGCGACCGCGTTGAAGCTCTGATAGGTTGCTGGCTAGCTCTGTCGCCGCCTCGCCGTAAAGACGTTGACCTCGACACACCTATAAGGAAGGTATTATAACAATTGAAAACTTAAATAAAATAAATAGATTAGTAATTTCTTGTATGTCTTTCCTTTTTTTATTATTTCCCCAAATTGTATAATAATGCCTCACTCTGCCTGTGATCATGGCTGGTGCAACCCAGCAAACATCGGAAATAAGGTATTTTGCCATTTACGAATACAAATCGTTTTTTCGAGGCAATCTTTGTTAATGCAAGGTTTTTTTTTCTTTATTACATAGTTATTTAAAGAAATAAATATTCATCTCACTTTAGATAGAGTATTAGTAACAACATCAGCAACATAGATATTGACACGTTTTCTAACAATTCAATTGGGTAAAGCAAATCTATTAAAGCAGTTCTATGTTAGTTTCTTTTTATTGAAAACTAGCGACTCAGCCTCGTTTCGCTCGGGTTGGTCCCTAGGTTGATTCCTCATACAAACTTTCATCCGCATTTTCACCCCCTTAAGGGATGATTTCCGGGATAAAAACTATCCTATATCCTTTCCAGGGTCTCAAACTATCTTCTTAACAAATTTCATCTTAATCGGTTCAGTAGTTTCGGAGCCTATTCGATGCAAACAAACAAACAAACAATCAAATCTTTCCTCTTTATAATATCAGCATAGATAAGGGTTTTTACAATATTTCACATAACAGAATTTCATTTATTCTAGAAAAATTACCTTATAATGCATAATGTACAGTACATAATCGATATAATTTTTGTATGTAATTGTATGTAAGCATGTAATTTTTCCTTGACTTACCTCATCCCTGAGCTCAGCGCGTCGCCTCGACACCCACTCGATCTGTTCTTGTAACTTCTTGCATTCCTTCTCGTTGTCTAACAAATCATTCTTTAATGAATCCATTATCTCGCGATATTTCATTCTAACGTCAGTGTCGATGGCGTGGAGATTTTCTATTTCGTTTTGAGTCTCGCGGATCTTTGATTTCGAGATGCGAAGACGGCCTTCCTGTAATTGAGAAATAACTAAATAAATATGTTGGGACATTAACACACAACGCCATCTAGTTCCATGGTAAGCTACGAGGCCTGTGTTATGAATACCAGATAGTTGATACACTACACATATATAACTTTAAATAGTTACATACATATTATAAATATAAACACCCATGACTGGAGTACAAGCATTCGTGCTTATCACACAAATGAATGTCCCCAGCGAGACTCGAACCCGCGACCACTGGCACCGCAAGTAGAGTCACTACTAACTGAGCCAAACGTGTCGTCATATATATAGTTTCTGTTACATTACTATTATTGTTGGATTGTCTTTTTTATGTATTTGTATCTCGTGTATTGCCAATAATCAACTTTTCAAATCTTTTACAGCAATAAGATAGAAGTGTAGGTCCAAAATATCGTTTTACCAAAATGTTTAGGCTACTAAAATTATCGTATATGTTACGGGCCCAGTATTATAATAGCATTTCCAAAAATCCTTTATGCTATTTGTATATCAGATTTATATGAAAAATATAATTTATATGCATTTTCCTTTGAATATATCGAACTTGTTACCTCTAACATAGTAGGTATTACCGTATTACCAGCTTAACTATTAATATTAGTAAAAATTCATAATTATTTTTTTTTAAACCTTTTAAAATTGAACATTAGAGCAATAATAACAAATATATCATTTTAAATAGTTAATAAAGTTTTCGTATTAATGACAAAATTCGTTTAAAGAACATAGTAAGTTAACCTTTTCAGCGAGTTTCCTCGTTAAAACGTCCAAATGCTCATCAAGACTGTCCTTTTGTTCGACCTCGAAGCTTTGGACCACATTGTTATGGGGACATAATCGGTGCACTAATTGAACTGGGGGACTGGTAATGTGATAGGTGGTTGCAGGCTAAAAAGAAATAGGTTTTCAGAGGAAATTAAATAGTACTTAATATTGATTTTTATTTAAATCGAATACAGTGAAAAGTATTATTATTAAAATAATAAAGTGTAGTATTAAACGTGGCAAGTATAAAACATGTATGTCTCTGATTGCATAATAGTATGTACTTTCGTCAAAATCTTCCCAACCTTTTGTTCGCTTTTTACACTGTCGAGTTTTTTTAATTTTTATAATTTATCTAATATATAAAATTCTCGTGTCACAATGTTTGTAACAAAACTCCTCCAAAACGGCTTGAACGATTCTTATGAAATTTTGTGTGTATATTCAGTAGGTCTGAAAATAGGACTTCTTATACTACTTACTTTTCATATCCCTAAGTGATAAAGATTGTCCACCCTAGGCACGAACCCGATCGGAACGAGAGTGAGTCGCTAGTCTATTTATATTTTTACTACCATTTTATTATTTATGTACCTATACATACATACAAATAATGTTACAGGCGAACCTTGTAGAAAAATAAATTAAGCTAAGCTCAAATTTCGAGTTTATTAAGTTTGTTGTGTTTTGGACTGATTAAATGTCAGTCTGGTATCTATATTATTTGCTGATTAATGATTATCTTTTATATATTTTTTAGTAAAATTCAGCATATTATCAACTTTGTTTAGTTAGCTTACCATACTCCGTATTATCCTCCACCCTCTTCTCTATTTTATTTTTTTCATTCAGGGGTATACTTATCTATAGAATCTTATATATACCTAGTATGTCACAAAAAAGAAGTAAAACAATCAATATTAAGACAGGATACCTTAGGGCTTCGCCATTTCCATCTAACATATAAGATGAGTAAGATTAAAGCGAGCCCGATTCCAGCGGCGGCTGTAGCGTTCATTATACGAACATGTCATATCGATGTAGTACTTCACAATAAAAACATTGGAATAAAAATAATTATTAATTACTATAGGAGAAATGTCAAAAGACAATGCTATTTGGAATTAGAATGACATTGACGTTGTCTTTTATTTTTATTGATAATTTACAAGGTTAATTAATATACGGCCTCTTTTGTTGCCTTAAGAATTAGATATGTGATGGTTATTGTTGCATTGCCTACTATGCCAAATATCGCGGGTTTGATACCCGTTTTTTTGTATTTATAATAATTATTATTAATCTTGCTTATAAAATAAACATAGCAAACTCTTAAATTACAAATACTTTTTAAACCTAGTAATATAATCTTTATGACCCATAGATATATATATATATATATATATATATATATATATATATATATATATATAACCTACTCTTCATTAAAATGTCGCACGAAATCAATAGGTATTCAAATCTTGTGCTCGTATTACGAATTTCTGAATCTAAATCAAAAAGCAATAGATGTATAATTACAATAGAATTATAAGCGTATAATCTTTAGGGTCCGACCGGTCATCCATCACGGCTCAGGTGTCGACGTGATTACATCAAATACGTGTATAATGTCTATTGCCATTGCCATGGGGATAGAAAAATTGATTTGTTTTATTTTGACGACACGTTTGGCTCAGTTTGTAGTGTTCCCACTTGCTGTCCCAGGGGTCGCGGGTTCGAGTCCTACTGGGGCATTAATTTGTGTGATGAGTACGAATGTTTGAACTCCAGTCATTGGTGCTAATATTTATAATATCAACTATCTGGTATTCATATCACAAGCCTCGTAGCTTACCATGGAACTAGATGGTACTGTGTTAATGTCCCAACTTTTAACTTATTGTGATGTGAGATACAATCGTACAATAACTACTATTATAAATGCGAAAGTTTGTATATATGTATATGTAACTGTCTTCGTTACTCCATCACACTAAAATGGCCGAATGGATTAGTATGAAATTTAGAACATAGATAGATTATTTGCCTACTGTTAGGTATTTTGAGATGCATTCATGAGTAGCGAGGGTAAGTTGTTAGTAGATTATTATTCTCCTATCCTGTTTCTTAGGTTGGATAGGTACCAATTTTTTATTTGGGCATCCTTAAGACATCAAAAAAATAATAAAAAGTAAAATTATTATTTTTCTTTTTCGATCTGTCTGTTTGTACGTGCAAAATTAACATATAATATAAATATTTTAACTTAGAAACATAGGTATTAAGGTTTCAATTCAATACATTAAGTGAGGTACATACTTCATCGCTTCCCGTAGTATTAAAATAAAATAGGAATAATATATAGCGTCTATTTGTAATAAAACAAACTGTCTGAAACAACCCTAAAATATATTAAAGGAAAATATCAACTATTTATTTATTATTTTAACTATTATTTTTTTTCTGCGATACTAATGTATATAAGTATACTACATATAATACTCGTATTCAGCCAGAGTAAAAATTATGTTTAGGTAATTGCCAATTGGTATGTCGAATGGCTTTTACTGCGTAAATATATATATCTCACAGTAAATTCTCAGAAAAATATAATATTAAATAATTATAATAAAAATGTAGTTATCTGATAGCATGTATATTAGAGCACGACATTTTTAACATATTTTTGATTGATAGTGGTAATAAGTGAAGCGGTTTTCACGCCTTGTTGAATTGATGTGAGAATCATGTGAGAACATAACACTGCTGTGTGACATTGGGCGTTGCGGTTACAGTTATAGAAAAAAATGATGGATTAATTTATTAAAAGACAATTCTTTAATAATAAAATGTCGTATATAGTAAATTATAAAAATAATATCAATATATTAAGTTAATTTTTATTTTTTTATTTTTTTCTTGAAGATAATGTTTTTTGGACTTAAGTTAATACTATTCTTGCCTATCAGTTTTGACAGGTCTTCTATTTATTACCTAGCTCTGTTACGTATTGTATCATTGATATTGCTAACAGCGATGAATATAGTTTATTTTATGTTTAGATGGATCAATATTTCATCATAGAAATTATTGATATGATTCGGCATTACCTAATGTTTTTCTTCATGTTTCTCATAGTCTTGAACAGCTAAAGCAAATGTATTTACCTTATCATCTCACTAAGGAAATAACTTTTACCTATATATTATAAAAAAAAAAAACAAATGTAAAATAATACCAGTATTAATATTATAAATGTGAAAGTTTGTGAGTATGGATGTTTGTTATTCTTTCACGCCAGAACGGCTGAACGGATCTGGATAAAATTTGGCACTGAGATAGATTATAGTCTGGAATAACACATAAGCTACTTTTTATCCCGGGAAAAAGCACGGTTCCCGTGGGATAGGTTTGTTTTTGTTTTCTTAGAGGCGAACCCGAGCGAAACGAGGGTGAGCCGCTAGTATAATATATTTTTATTATATATAAATAAAATTGAAATAGAAAAATATCAAATTTATATCTATATTATATGCATTTAGTAGGAAAAGTACCTACTTATTATACTAATTATTTTATGAACGCAGCAATTAAAATTGCTAAGAATAATAAAGACATTATTACATATGATTATAGCAAATACAATTGCAATCGATTGGTCGTTAGGTAATGCGAGCCTCCCGGGCGAGGCAATTACGCGGCGATACGGGAATAATTGAAAGGGGATCGCTTTCTAATTGATTGTTTCTGGCCGACTGAGTGATATGATAGAACGATTATACGCCCACGATATGTGATGTGATAATGACGATCTCGCCTTTGATTGGCTATATTGAATATGGAAATTATATTTATATTAATAAGTACATATCGTCTTCTAGGTACATATCTTCTATCTACTTACACACATATTTTACAATAGGAACATAAAACTAATTTATTAAAATAAAAAAAAAATGGAGAATTTTGCTAATACAAATAAGTAGTTGGTTGGTGTTTACATTTTTTTTATGATATCTTAATTAAATGCAGTTATTATTATGTTACTTTTGCCAAATGATGGCATTAAAATAAAGTTTTGCGCAAAAATGCTGTTTTAGGAGATATTAGAAGTTCACCAATGATATGGGGTTTAATATTCACCATAGATAGGTATATCTATGGTGAACACCTTAATCAACGATTATAAAGCTTAACGTTTGTTGGAATGTTTATTTCCGCCAATGAAACTGCATCATTCCTCAATAATATAGGCTATTTATGTCAGTGCGAGTATATTTAGAGATTCAGGAGAAGACAAGTAAGAAATGGTACCTACCTACATATTGTGACTTATGAAAGGTTATTTAGATTTTTTACTCCTACACAGGATAGTGGCTCCTACTGTCCTACACAGGATATAGTGATTTATCAAGCCGGTTTTCACTCGTGTAGTTTACTATTCGTATTTAATTAATGTGTCCAACTATATTTAGTCTCTAGTTTGAAACAACATAAAAGCGGTTAATTTAATTTTTACTCTGAGCACAGTCAAACCTATCTCCTGTGGCATTCTAGTCAATATTTGTCAAAGTTTCTAAGATGCCTCAAGGAACGTATATTTATTTAATTTAAAAATTATGGAAAGAGATTTCACTTAATATTCTCAATTTAAACCATCGAACTATGTATTTCAATATTTCAACAGTGTACAATTTCAGTGGTAATAATTAAAATATGCAGACAAAATAATCTGTACAACATGGAGAATTCCCGCCACATTTGAAATTAAACGCTGCGTTCAGAAACCGTTTTCTGACGTTCCGTTTCACTTGCGTCGTGATCAAAGCGGCTGCGTTGACGGCGCTATATAAATTAGATTTACAGCTTACGGAAGCTAATTAGGTAGGAGTGGATCAGGCTGATGACTCATGGTTCATGGATCACTAGCGTCGCGCCGCGCGCTCACCGGCTCGTGACTGTTTTAACGCTTTATATTGTTGTTTAACTGTTACAGTATGTGGTTAGTGCAAAAAATAAACGTGTTGGTTGTGGCCTTCATTCTTTTTTTTTTAAGTTTTGTAATGCTCAGTTTAGTACTCCTTTATAATATGTGCGTATGGTAGAAGACAAAATATAACATTTTTTTGGGTTATTTCATATTTAATCCTAGCATTATTGCTAAAAATATAGGTATATTCTAAATAAAAACTAAAATAAAAAATCATGGTCTATACTAAGTTTTTAATTACTAAGTGTCGATTATAGTTTCAAAAATGATAATTAAATTGTTATTATTCATTTTATATATTTCAAACGCTTAATATCTTATAGGTACCACTATAAAAAATACAAGCGCATAGTTAAATATGAACTTAATTAGTGGATCGTTATATTTCGATATGTCAAGCGTTCCGCGACACGGTCCATGGCGCTTCGCCCCACAGGCGTCTTGTCGCTTTTTCATGTCATAATTTGTTACTAATTATAGTACAAAGACGCCGCCCTATCGCTGTTCGGCTTCTATACAAAGTTCCTGAGCTTGTTTGTTAATGTTGCCGAGATACATGTGAGAATCTGGCAATTTTAATGTAGTTGTAAGATCTCGATAAAGTAGTACATAATTATGTATCAAACTACTACTATAAATAGCAAAGTATTTGTATGTGTGTGTATTTTATAACTCCTAAAACGGCTTGACGGTTTTGGATTAAATTTAGTATACAGATAGATGGATATACTGATGATAAACATGTAGGTTACCCCGTTGTGCACCTTACAGGACGCACCCAAGCGAAGCGAGCGAATTATATAATGTATGTAAATGACATCATTTAAAAAATAATACCACATAATTTGTTTTAGCAATAAAATTGCTTACTTAACTAGAATGTAGGTTAAGTAAAAAACATGAATTCAAAATGGCGGATGTTTGATTCGCTGACGCGTTTCTTCTGGCGTATTACTAACATTACCATACTTCAGGCGACGAAGCTTATTTAAATGCTCCACCGACTCCATTTAGAGCTTGGAAAAATAAAACTGGGGAACGGATCCCGCGATCTCGCGCTGAGCCGCTTTTGTGGTAAATATGTATAAACTTACCAAAATAACGTGTTCCGTTAGCAAAACAATTTTAGTTGCGAATTTCAACCCTAAGCCCACGTGCGAGCTACTATCTGAAATAAAAATTGACTCCGCGAAATGGTTGCACATTCGTAAGTATCTACGTTTTGTCGCCGAAGTCTTTTTATTTTATCGCATTTTATTTTGAAACACAGATGCCAGTCGTGTTGTTTGCGACTTTTAAAATATCTTTTGTATGTCTATCTCATATTCTACTATAAAGGTTTGTAAATATTCAACAATCCATTTTAAGTGCAAAAATCTTATTACGAAGTTAACATTATAATTTTTCAGACTATTTATGTTTCATCTTAAGGTTTGTTTAAATTAAACAAAAGTAAAAATTAAGTTAAACGATTAAAAAGGCACCCCGGGAGCCATGTTTGAACAATGATTCCATTATCTCTGAACGGCGCGTCGGTACTTACACATAAAAGATAAAGCGGAATAGCCGCCAATTTTGTTCCATTACTCTCAAGTACCGCAGAATACATATTATCCGTAAAATGGAACGCAAACAAAGTGAACGTCGTTTCCCCGCCAACGATAACTTAATTTCAGTTCGCCATAAGTACGTAATTAGCGAGCCGCTGCCTTATCGGCCAGTGGGTAATTAACCTCTTCGAGGGAGCGAGTAGAGACTCCTACCACCCGGCCTCCCATGCACCTTGAATACCTCCTAGCCTCGTAATATTTCCGCCATATTATTCGGGCGTCCGCCCACCTCCTCTGCCAATGGGGGCCGTTCCCGCGCTTTTGTTTTGCGCCGTCACCGCTCCGTTCCGAAACGTTGTAACTATGTAAGTATTTGTTGGAAAATTTGCCTGTATGCAAGCAGACTGCGGTTTGTTTTCGTAAGCGCTCGTTTATTATGCTACATGTTCTTTAATTTTGAAACATCTTATCTTGTGTTAAGTTCGGAGACGTTTTGGGTCTTATTCTGTAGTGTACACGGTCGAAAGTTATTTTTAAATGAGTTTTCGGATGAGGGGTTGTCGTCAGTTCATATTTCATGTGTTATCATCTTTTATTGAGTGCGAGGCCGGGTATTGTTGTCGGTTTACAGCGGTTATCTCCCGCGGCCGCCGGTGTTTAGTGACGCCTCGCCTGATGAATGGAATATTGGTATGACGTGTTACTGCCTCCGTCGGGAGTTGCGTTTATATTGTATCAAGCAATTCTATCTCTGAATATGTATTGAGTTTTGTCATCATATTTAAATAATGACTTCGTACAGTTTTGATAAAGAATATGATAGTACAATATTGTTTGTTTAATGTCTATAAAAAGCTAAAATAATTTAATAAGTGTATACTGTAGACAATATAATATTTTATTATTGATATATTGTAAATATTTCCTTCAAAATAAATTGATAGCAAAATTGATCAAACTTTATTTATCTGTATTTCTGAACGGTCGTTTGTCAAAATTACGCGGCAACCGTTAAGCCGCATAATTTTTGGCGCGATGGTTGGCGCACTAATTGGGTGCCGCGGCCGTCGCGATAAAGCTCGGTTTACACAGCGTTTTAATTAATAGAGTTCGTGATGCCTAGGGTTGCCACGTCACTATGAGTTAAGGGTATTATATAGATACAAATAACAATTCCGATTGTAAATTGATTGGCTTTACATTAATAGGATCACTTTGCTATCGGAATTATATTGTAGGTTTGTGGTCTTAATACTTTGATTTTATATACATGAAGCGTAAATATATAACAATACTAGCGGCTCACCCTCGCTTCGCTCAGGTTCGCCTCTAGGAAAACAAAAACACACCTATGCCACGGGAAACGTACATTTTTCCGGGATAAAAAGTAGCCTATGTATTAATCCAGACTATAATCTATCTCTGTGCCAAATTTCATCTAGATCCGTTCAAACGTTCTGGTGTGAAGAGTAACAAACATTCATACTCACAAACTTTCACGCTTATAATATGTGCCACGGGAAACGTACATTTTTCCGGGATAAAAAGTAGCCTATGTATTAATCCAGACTATAATCTATCTCTGTGCCAAATTTCATCTAGATCCGTTCAAACGTTCTGGTGTGAAGAGTAACAAACATTCATACTCACAAACTTTCACGCTTATAATATTAACACGGATTTATAATATTAATACGGATGCGCCGCCGTCTTATTCTTTTAGTCTGGGCTTAGTGTGCAAAAAGAAATAAAATGCTAGTAAAAAATAGAATCTCAAAAATTTTTTTTTACAGCACATATGCGTTTAAATATGACCTCTGGAGACAGCCAGCATAGTGAAAAATGGTATTCTAAACAGCTGATTATATTACTATTTTTGGCGTCAACCATTGCTTTTGTACGCGTTCCGTCTTGTTTTTTTAGTCTGAGCTCGTGTCATAAATATATTTTTTACTCTTTTTATTGATGCATAACTAGTATCTAATAATTGGTGTAAAAAATACGAGTTTTATATTTAAGCAGGTACCTAAGCTATACCTTGATACATAATATTATTATACAATACACATGCTTGAAGTAAACTATTGTTCGTAGAAAAATAAACAAGCCCTAAATATGTTATTTTATTTCTTTTATTCTCTTTATAAAATATCTAACTTATTACCCTTTTACCGACTCAGTCCAATGTAATTCAAACAGAAGTCGTTAACAAATCTCTGGTAGTGAAACATAAGAAAGTCTTATCAAAGTTGAGGGCTGTGAAAATTTGCCGAGAATGATTCCACCAAAATTCAATGTAATCAAGTCGGGAAATTCCCTCGACTGTTACCTTTACTACCTCGCGGCAAAGAATACAAAATATTAAAAATATTTTAGATACGACTTATGTTATACAATAAATAATGTTAAGATCTGTTTGGAATTTAGATCTCCCTTGTTTCGATTAGTAGGTACTGGTTATATCTTTTTTATGTAGATATAGAAAATCAAAAACTTATAAAAAACAAAATATTATAATGCAAAATGATTCATTCATCGTAAAATGCTGTACCTATAGGGTATCAAATTTATTTTTTTAGCAATAGTGACATTTTAAATAAAACCTTTTCGGATTTTTTCGCGTATCTATTTTGATTTTTGGTTCCCGACGTTTCGAATGCTTTATAGCAATCATGGTAGTAGTGACATTATTCTACAAACAAACTAGTATCGATCTCCCTGCGGGGTAGAAAACTGATCAAGTAGGTACATTTACCTCCATGAGTATAATATTTTTACAATAATTGTAATACAAAATGTATAAAATTTAGACATAACTTAAAGCATTGACTTTCTTCTTAATCTTTGCCACCGTATTTCAAAGCTCAAATTAACTTTGATGATATTTTTATATTGCTGGTTTTTTTTTATAATGGTATGATATTTTTTAATGTACTTACTCGTTAATTTGTAATCTTGATTAAATTTTAAATTGTTGTAAAAAATACTCAACTGCAACCTTTTTTATATTTTATTAACTAAGTACATAATTAGTATCTATTAACATACATGTTTATTATTATATCTATTCTAATATATATTTTGATGATTGTTACATAGAGATTTTTTAAGTTTATGCTTCCGTATTTTTTTAATATTATGCTTGCTTATAACCTCAATCGAAAATGACATTCAGTAGGTAGATTCTTGCAACTTTCACTAAACAGTTGTTCACTTTGTCGGCCTTTTTTTTTTAATGTTGGGAAATGCATTTAAGCATACCGCCTGTAGACATACAGGTGGTTATGTGGGACTCACCGGCTAGAAAAGCCAGTACTACCCACTAAAACCCAACAAAACCTCCCCCGTCTTAATGGGGCGTCGAAAAAAGTAACAAAAAGGCATGCACAGGCGGTCTTATTGCTATGAGAAATCTCTTACAGATAACCTTTAGTGAAAGGATTAATGGAACCATATATATAAAAATAAATTTATTTAAATTTATTTCTATTGTAGGTATGTCAGAGATAATCTGTGGTAACTACTAAACTAATCTTAAAAAATCTTTCATAAATTGGAAGTATCCCGGAGTCATTTTCATTTTATTTAACTTTATATTTAATTATATAACCTAAACCTATAGATATCAGCGGAGTCACGAGCGAAAAAAAAACCTAGCTATTTATAGAAAAAGTTTTATTTATTAATATTCCTTTAGTTAAATATTAATTTATATAAAGAAATCTTATATAATTTAATCTATATATACATAAAATGCTTTGTCCTGACTGACTGATCGATCAACGCACAGCCTAAACCGCTGGTCGTAGAAACGTGAAATTTAGATGACATATTCCTTATACAGTGTAGGCATCCGCTAAGAAAAGATTTTTCTAAATTCATCCCCTAAGGGGGTAAAACAGGGGATAAAAGATTGTATGAAACTTTGTTATTCTTAACGCGAAATACACGGTAAGTGGTATTTAGCTTTAAAATGAAAAATAAGAAATAAATGTATTAGATTTTTTTCGAAATTCATCCCTTAAAAGGGTAAAAGGGAGTGATAAAGTTTATATGGGCAAACAATTATTTATGATCAGAATTACTTGAAACTTGGTATTCATGCTCTTCAATACAATTAAATAAATACGTATTTAAGCATTTTTTGAAATTCAACCCTTAAGGGGGTAAAATGGGGAGTGAAAGTTTGTATGAAACTCTATAGTTAATACACGTAAAGTGGTATTTTCCTTTGAAAAGAAAACTAAAACAATACAGATATCATTTTTTTTTTAAATTTATCCCTTAAAAGGGTAAAAGGAGGTTGTGTTGTTTATATAAGGAAAAAATTGTTTATGATCAGAATTACTTGAAACTTGATATTAATGCTCTTCAATACAATTAAATAAACATGTATTGTAGATTTTTTTTAATTCAGCCTCTAAGTGGGTAAAACTGGCCGGTGAAGTTTGAGTTGTTGAATATATGTATTTAAATAGAGTAACATGGCTCAAGTTCTCTGTAAGTGCACATTAACTGTGTGAGATATAAAGCAGAGAACGGAAATTATTCCGAATCCAAAGGAAAATTATGTATAACTTTTCGGCTGACCATAGCAGCGACAACTATAACAGACCTAGAGCGCGAAAAAGAGAGCCTAACCTATATTTGTGGTTGGTATTTTTAGTGTAGACTAACTTAAGTAAATCAAGAGTTTTACTCTAAACATAATATAAAAAATTCGATATGACAACATATAAATTCAATGGAAATTAAAACTGAGCAAATTTTTTAGTCCACGCGAGCGTAGCCGCGGGCAAAAAGCTACAACAGAATAAAAATGGCACTTTATATACGTAACTTAAAAAAGAAGGAGAAGGAGGGAGACTGTAAGCTTCAGTATGTACATAGCATTGGGCCTTTAAAAATAACGTAGATGTTAGCCTATGTATGTTAGTTAAAAAAACCCATATTAGCCATGTTACATAATTTTAAAGTCGTAAACATTGTATGCGATTGTATCATTGTACTCTCTTCCTCTAACTTTGGAAAGATGGAGTAGAAAAATGTACAAAAAATACAGGTAATGCAGCTTGCTAAATACCTAAAGTGTAAATTTAATTACAAAATATACGCTTAACATCTTTTAAAATACGGGATATTGTGAGGTACGATCGCTAAAATTAAATTTGTTTCCAATATATATAGTTTAACAAATAATAAAACTTACACAAACTTATTTTTGCAAGTAATAAAGTATGTTTTGCGAAAAAGTTTATTTTTTTCGTAGTTTGATCGCGGGCGAAGCCGCGGGTTCTGCTAGTATTTAACTAAAATATTAAATTATAGAAAGATGCTTCCCTTATTTTTAAATTTTTATCCCGAGTCGACCACACCTGTCAAACGCAAACTGTGAGATCACGTCGCCATAAAAACATGATAAAAATTTTAATGGGAAAACGTTCCAAGAGCTTTTCCTGCGATTAGGAAAAGCCTGTATAAATAATTGAGTACTTAAATTAACAATTTTACGGTTGCATTAGAAGTAGTTATATATTATATTTTATAAATCAATCCAAAGGCATTATTTGTGAATTAAAAAATCTTATTGAAATACGTCTATCAGTTTATGAGTAATGTCCAGTGGTATTGAGCTCCTTTGGTAAAGCGAAGCGCGTTCAAACCTGGACATCTCAGGTCTAATATGTATATGTATGTATTATGTAGTATGAATATGACAATCGGCCAATTTTCATCGAAATTCAAAATTTTGTCCAGAATTTTCACGATTTCCAATAGGCACATCAGTTATAATTAAAATATATAGGTAATACTCATTATTGCCGTTATAAATACATGAAAATCACATTAGAAGTCACGGGCAAAGTTGGACTTATCCCTATTTTTTATTATAAACTAGCTGACTCTAAAGACTGTCCTGTACAAATTTTAATAAACTTGTGTGTGATCTTTAACAAAAAAGCACTTTCAGCTTTTCCCAAATTTCTCTATTAAACTATCCGAGCAACATTTCCTATTTTTTCTAAAACTAATCGGAACACCAAGATCATTTAAAAAATTGCCAAATCGGTTCACTCCTTCTAAAGTGATGCGCTTACCAACAAACAGCATTTCATTTTTATTTATGTAGACATACATATCTATACATATAATAAGATCCTGAGTCGAATCCGTACATTATATTTTTTTTGGAAAATCTTATTGAAATAATCTTTATTATCGATACAGAGGCCGAATCTATGTATAGTTTTTAGAATTTTTGTCTGTCTGTGACCGCATCACGAGAAAACCACTGGACAGATTTTGATGAAATTTGGTATGGTAATAGCAGGTAATCCAGGTCAAACGCAAATGCAGGAAAACATCTCATCTCTGAGAAATCTATACTAACTGTTAAAACGAAACTAGGAACGAACACGAGCGGAGCAAGGGTGAGTCGCTAGTTCAGTTCACTCATATTCATGTTTTGCTGTGAGCGTACAAACTTTTGGGATGGCGACGCAATAAAAACCTTATAAAATTTATAATGGGAAAACGTAGCAGAATTTTCGTGAATTATGAATGGTAACGAGGTCCCGCTCCCCTTTGTATTGAACTGTACCAAGTTTCCACTTGTTTCTTTTGTGGATTGCGGTCACAGAGTAATAGGTAAATGTTCAAGTTACATTTTGAAATTAATTCTATAAATGTTTTTGAGTATATTATGAGTTTTATGTTTTTTTTTATATTATACTTGGCTAGATAGTGATTAGATAATGATTTAGGAATTGTTTGAGTTAAACAATTAATTTGTATGTATCGATTAATCATAAAATGTCATGAACCTACTTTTGCGTCGTTGATTTCGGTGAATCTATACATATAATAAAATTGTAACTAAGCCGAATCTGTACACTAAATATTTTTTGGAAAATCTTATTGAAATAGATAGGTATTATTATCAATGCAGAAGCTGAATCTATAGTTATTAGAATTTTTGTCTGTCTGTTACCGCATCACGGAAAAACCGCTGGAGGGATTTTGATAAAAGGTATGATGATAGATGGTTATCCGGGTCAACATATAGGGTACTTTTTACTGTGGGAAAATATCTCATCTCTGAAAAATGTATAGGTACTAAACGCTAAAACGTAAGCAGGGACGAACCCGAGCGGAGCGAGGGTGAGTCGCTAGTATTTAAATAAAGTCATACAGAAATTATAATGGTTAATATTTGTTGATTTTAATAGTTAATTTCATAGTGCGATATACCCCATTTTTGTTTCTCCTGCTCTTAGAGCTGTTGCAATACATTGTTCACGAGTCGACTTTCAAGTTTTAGTTTTAATTGCATGCGTTTGTTTTGTGTTTCTTTGTCGGTTTTGGAATGCCATAACTAGTTTCTAAAATAGAAAATTATCTTCTATTTTAATTATAAATAACTTCTTTACATATAGTATATTTTTAAATAATTATAAAAATTAAAAGATAATCTTACGATGTTTGTTTAATATCGAAATTATCAACTCCTAAATAAGTTATTTTACATTGCAGTGGTAGGTATCAGACACTGATGTGTTTTGAATTACTTATTAGGTACATATATAAAAATTTGCTATGCTTCACTGCGATTAAATAAAATGTAGGTTCTTAGTCCTTACATCAGAATCTATTATTTTATTTTGATACTAAGTTTTCTATCCTGAATAAAAATATAATATTAGAATAACAAAAGAAAGAAATCGAGTCAGTCCCAAGTGAGACTGGCTAAAGAAACTCTACGGGTTATTATCATTTTTTTTATAAATAACATTTCACAATTTCACTGACTTTTGAGATGAAATATTGGAGTGCCTATCAATTAAAAAGGTATCATATAATCCGAATTTAGAACGTATTACTTTTATTTATTTATTTATTTATTTATTTATGTACCAAAAAAAAAATACAGATAAAATTACAGTACAGTAACCATGTGTACAAAGGATGACTTATCTCTTTAAGAGATCTCTACCAGAAACCCTCGAGCGTGAGAAAAAAAAAATAATAATAAGGTGCGGTGTAGGTACAAACTACAAACATCAATTATGTCTATATTATGTAAACATACACATATACAAACATACATACATACATACTTACATAGATACATAGATACATACATACATACATACATACATACATACATACATACATACATGCATACATACATATTACATACATACATACTTCAAGATAATAAAAAGGAAATTATGTGGATTGACTCAGATAAAATAAAATTTTATAAAGTAATATCATATATCATAATATAATACTATACTAGGTAATATATTATTATTCGTATTTCTTATAGTACCTGACGATCGAGCTTCGCTCGGAGTTCTTTTTTGCTATATCGTATTTTTTAGATAAAAAAAACTAAAAACTGAAATAAATACAAAAAAATCTTTGTATCCGGTCGGGATTCGAACCCGAACACCTGTGATTTCATACTTGCGCCTTAGCCGTTTGACCACAATGCTTGTGGCCAATTGTAGGAAATTGTCGACCATATTTCGCGTGGAATAATGCAAAAGAAAACCGCACGAAAACTCGGAAACAAGCGTTTTCCCAGACATAAGACTAATCTAGATCAATTTTTCGTCCCTGAAAACCCCCACATGCCAAATTTCAGCCGAAGCCGTTTTCGAGATCGCCGATATAAATAAATCAATAAATAAATATAAAAGAATTGCTCGTTTAAATAAGTATGTCCGATATTAACTATATTTTATTATTCCAGACAATACCATTTCCACCACAATAATTTAAATATCATTAATATTAAGTGCATTTCGTAATCATGTAGTTCAAATCTCTTTCGTTATTTTTATCAAATTAAAACAAATTATCTATCTCATGTTCTATTTAATTTTAAACCATCACACATCCTATAGCTATGTAAATGCGAGGGTGTCGTGTGAATTCGCACATTTTTTTCACTAAGTCCCTTTTTTCCCGCCGCGGGCGAAGTGGGGTCGGGTATTAAAACTTGTATCGGATTAGATGAAATTACTAAGTGGATAGAGTTAAGTGTGTGCCCGTGAAGTGGAGGGAGAGCGATCGTCGCTGTGACTACGTTACAGTTTTGAGGAAAAGGAGTTAAATTATTCTTTTTAATTTTTTACGTTTTATTGCCAGTTCATCAAATGAGAGTGTAATAAATGTTTTAAGTTATTTTAGTTTGTATTATGAATCCAACAAAATATTACACTGAAAGTTATAATAGCCGGAACATAAATTCCCCATTTATTTTTTTAAATTCTGAATATTTTTTATTAAACAAATACATATCTATAGATATTAGACACTACAATTGCAAATAGATTTATTAAGTTAATAGAAGGTATCAAATGCATAACCAAAATATTTTAGCTCATAAAAACCCATATTTTATTTATGCCCTTTGTGTTAGTAATTACTAATTAGTTAAGTATGTTAACTATACTTTATCAAAAGTCAGGTTTATTAAGCAATTCACCAAACAAATTTTTGAACTAAAATTTTCAACGTCATCGTTACAAATCGCTCGCCGAGACGATCTTACGTTGAATAAAAGATGGCGGACACGTGTGTCTAATGCACTCATCAATTATTACTGGATCCAATCCCACCCCAGATCCCGGATCCCGGAGTTTTGATAACAGGGTCGTGAGCTCAAGATTATGTTTCCTAATCTGTAATGGTGAATACTGAGTTTTTTTTTACAATTTCTTATTTTATTTTTTTACAATTTTCCGGCAAAAAGTTTATACATCTGTCTTTCTTAACAAGCAGATTTTATGACATTTGACATTAGCTATTGGCTGTAACGCAATGCTTTATGAATTTATTTAATTCTTATAAAATGAAAAAAAAAATATTGTTGATTATTAAAAAAAATCGATACAAAAATTAAAAATAAAAGTTTTTAAATAGTGTTATTTTGAATATTGAATATATGTAAATCGAAACGACCGCTTAGCGTTCGAGGACAGACTAAATAAAAAATCTATTAAGTTACTTACAAATAGACGAAACTAACCGCAAACTCTTCATGCAAAATAACTTTGAACTGCAGTAAGGGTCCTCGTCTGGTCAAACACGCCTTGTAAATTGATTGAGTCCCATTAAAACCATCATATAGTACTGCTATAAAATAAAAATTAAACGATTTTGAACTTTATCTCCTAAATGTTAGGAATGTAGAATATTTTTAAAATGAAAAATGTAGAGACTTGTAAGTCCAACTCTGTACCCTTTAGATGGCACATTGAAATCGAACTGAATTTAGTGTTTGCAGTGGTTTTTTCAAGCGTATATCAGATTTTTTCGTGTTTGTATGTAGATTTGTAATATCTTTTTTCTTTTTGGCATGTTGTTTAAGCGTTGCTTTCTTTGCACAGCGATAGCCATAGGTGCACATAATATTTTATATGTAGCGCTGAGAGTTTCTTTTAGATTCAACTTTTAATAATCATACTAATATTATAAATCTGAAAGTTTAGATGGATGTTTGTTACTCAATCACGCCAGAACGGCTGAACAGATTTGGATGAAATTTTGCACATATCCCGGAAAATTGTATGATGATGATGTCCTCTTGACCGATTCCGGCCACGGCGGCCAATCTCATTGAGACTAGCCAACTGCGCAGGAGATATTATAGTGCACAAATGTACGCGCAGACACAAGTGCACTCTCTATTCCTGTCACTCTCATACTCCGGTGGGACGACTATTAGACACGACCGGTGAGAGTTAAGGCGCAGGACCGACGGCTTTACGTGTTCTCCGAGGCACGGGGGTGAAACACCGCCAACTTCCCAACTCCGGGCTGCTACTGAGGCTTACTAGACAGAAAGACTCAATAATTAAACTTGGCCCGACCCGGGACTCGAACTCAGGAACCTCCGGGTGTGCAGCTTTACATGCTAGCCACTACACCACCGAGGCAGTTAAATTTATAGTATAAAAGGAAAATTGTATAATTCCCGTGGGATAGATTGGTTTCTGTTTTTCTAGAGACAAACCCGAGCGAAGCATGGTTGATCCGCTAGTACCTTTAATATATCATATTTAAACCATATTGATTGATTGATTAATACTTAATAAATGAATTATAATAATATAACGATGTATTTGCTTTTTAATAATTTTATCTTTAGAAATAAAAACTTTATCTAAATTGTATTATCAATAACATTTGAATTCGTTAGTTATACAGGATTTTTAATAAATAATATAGTTTCATACGTTTTATTCTTTACATATTTTTTTATTTTATTAAAATTAATTTTTTTTGTTTTTTTTTTTTTTATTTTTTAGTTCAAATTTCATCACTTCTTTATTAACCCGGCGCCAATGATGCTGGGTCAAATTGACCCGAGGCAAATTTAAACGGATATATTGCTTTATTGCATCGTTCTTATATTTTGAACATTTGTATATCTGGAGATACAGCATCTCTCTCCTCGAACCGTTGGCATACTCAAGGTGTTAATTTTAAATGTAATTTTCTAAAGATTACTTTAATACTTTTAGATTTATAAAAAGGAGATAAATAAAAGTTGCGAAACTCGTCAAGCCAACAATCATAGGAGTATATATTAGTAATTAGTAATTACACAAAAAAAAAATATGTACCACAGAAAAAATTAAATTAAATGTAAGGCAGAAAGAAAATTTAAATCCGTGCAGTAAGGTACACGTGTATTAGTTATATGTTAACATATTCAAGCTTATTGTAACTTTTTTCACGTGATAATGCTTTACACCAAACTTGATAATGGAAGAGACTCATCGTGCTCTTCCATGATCAAGGTTGTTGTAAAGTATTCGAAACGTCAGGAACGAAACATTAAAATAAATCCACGAAAAAATCCGAATTAAGATATATTTTATTGCAAATGTCAAACATTCGCGTAAATCCAAGAATGTATTATTCTTACTTTTTTGCTTCTCTCAAGTAAAAGTGGAAACTAATAAGTGCCAATTTGTTTTATAATATAACATTATATATTATATAGATAACTTAACAAAACTCATAGGCAGTAAAGTGACAAATAGAACTGATTACTACGCCCTTAACTAGTAATAATTTAGAATATCCGTAGATTTCTCAATTTTCTCAGAGAATTAGCTAATCTATCCGATGCCAATACAAATGGGGTCGCTGGAAACAAACAGCTGTTTAACGAAACAAATAAGACCTCGCCATACTACTTATCAACCTTATACGGACCCTAAAACGCTGCTATGGTGTCCATATTACGTGTTAGGAAGAGAATTGCTATTGTTAAATTACATGATCTTTTTTTTAATTTCATGTAACGTCCTAGATAAGTTATTAGTGACTAGCGACTCACCCTCGTTTCGCTTGGGTTCGTCCCTAGCTTACTTCCCAATACAAACTTTCATCCCCATTTTCACCCTCTTAAGGGATGATTTTCGGGATAAAAAGTATCCTATGTCCTTCCCAGGGTCTCAAACTATCTTTTTACCAAATTTCATCTAAATCGGTTCAGTAGATCCTCTCTTTATAACATTACCTATAATATAGATAATTTATTTTTATTATAATACTTCTTAATTAAAATTATTATACTTTTCATAAATACATACAAATACATATATCGTGTTGTTTTTCACACAAAAAGCTCATGAAAGAACACACACACACACACACACACACACACACACACACACACACACACACACACACACACACACACTCACACATTTTTTATATAAGTACAACAATACAATTAACAACAATTTGTATGTAATTGTAATCATGTAACATTGTAGTAACGTAATAGAGCCTGCTTCGTATATTCGCTATCTTCGGGCGTCTTAATCACGGTCTGGTAGCCATTACTCAGCGGCGGCTAATTGCCACATTTGTAGGTCGCAAACTAGCGGCCCCCAGCTGGAACAATAGGGACCCGGTACCTGAGAACTTGGCTCCCGCAATTATATAGTCTCCATTTAGATATTATGATAAATTTGAACGATGTTTGCTCTTCGTGTCGCGGAAACGTGGACTTGAGAATGTAGATGATAAGACGTATATTTGGAGATTTTATGTACTCGTAGATATTTGAGAAATAAGTTACTTTGTTGTTTTCATACGATATTCTATTTTGTGTTGATCTTTTATATTGTGCTTGACTGCTTGTAGAAGAAGCTATAATAATTGTAGTAACCTAACTAGGATAAACAGGACTGGTATTGCATTATTACTTAACTAGCGAATTTTACAAATTTTGCAAATAGATCGCCATCTTGGGTAATTTTTTATTACTAACCAAAGCCTATGTGTTATTCCCAAACTACCTGTGTACTAAATTTCATTCAAATTCGTCCAGCCGTAAAAGAGTAAAAAACATACAGACACGTTATACAAACTTTCACATTTACTTACATAATAATAATCCAATTAATGTAATAACTGGGTTATTATATATCTTCTTTATATGTTAATTTTTAGGTAATATTTTCCCCTTGAGAAAAAATGCATTATACATATATTATGTATAATCGCCATATAGGTTATTTAATGGACGTAAACTATGTGGAGGTTACTATGCATTTGATTGCATATTACTTCATTGATTTCGATAAAGTTTTTTTGGTAAAATTGGATGTATGGTTGGAGACGCTAAGATAAGACATTGTGTTTCTAAATTTTATTCTTTATTATTTAGTTTTTTTTTTAAATTGTTGAAGTTATCCTCACTATATATTTTTCCCATATATTTTAGAGTAAAATAATATTTCTTTTTGTTTACCTTACAATACTATTAAACATTATTTAAGTTTGTGAAAACTTTTTGACTTTTGCTTCTCCATCATGATGCCACGGGTTAATGTGGTTTTGCATAGGAATAATATATAATTTATCGTACTATGGTAGAGTGACACATCAACTGCTATTTTTTATCCCAGTGCATCAATGCAGAGACTGTTAGTGGGTTTTCAATATATAATATGTATGTATTTAAAGTTATATATGTGTAGTGTATCAACTATCTGGTATCCATGGTATCCAGAATACAAGCCTTGTAGCTTACCATGGAACTAGATCGTGCTGTGTGTTAATGTCTCAACATATTAAAAAAAAGCTTGAAGCTACGTGCTACTTGAATAACATAATTTACGTTTTATATACAACTTTGTTTAAGATTGAGGTCAGAAGCTCATCGCTTGAAACTTTTCAAGACAATTGCTTTATCAAACTTATTCTCCTTATGTTTCAGAAGTTTCAAACTCTAATTTGACTCACATGCTTACCCAAAACGGAGAGTTTGCATTTGTATCTATCTTTCATTATTGTTCTTAATTTTAGGTATATAAGTAGTTTAAATATAGTAAAATTTAACTTTGACGGTGCATCCACAATATAGCAACTATAAAAAACTAAAATAAAAAGTTATTTATAAATAACTATTTCTATTTTAGGGACCTATCCAAAGATATGGACTGAATTTTTTTATCCGCAAGTTAGGTACTTATGTGCATCATACTATACGTAATATTTATCTCTTTTTTTCTTAATTTGATTTCATCATTATCAAGCGATTCATTTCATGAGACATTTCTTTCTCGGCGACGTATCATAAGCAAATTAAAAAAAAAACTATAGTAAATATATAACTAATGAACTTCTTGCCCCTGTTCTATTCACGAATGAGGTATGTTTTTTTTGATACGGTGTTATAAATTTTACATTCTAAGTAAGCTTAACATAATACTTTGCTTTTACTCTACATACGCTTATGTTATCATCGACTTTCTCTAAATGCCTCATTAAGTTTTATGTAAAAGATATTATTTATAAGATCCCTAATAAACTCCGAAATTCGAGCATTACCACCTTGTAATATACGGAGGTGGCAACGGCAGCGAGATTGACTCATTAATTTAACAGCGCGCAACACTTAAGCCAGGCGCGCCAACATTTTACGAAATCAAGTGCTGGGAACCCTTGTAAAGGTGGCTCTACACGATGGTTTATATCCATTTATCTAAAGTTTTTTTGAATAAAATCTATTCTTTATATAATAGTATTATAATTTATTACAATTTTGAGTTAAATAGGTATATCAAATAGAACTGTCATATAATTTTATGAAAATGTCTTATAATATTGTTTAAAAATATTTTATAACAGCTAACCCAACAGACGTGTCGTTTTAATAAATTTATTTGTTATCTTTGAATTCACACAAAAATCCTATAGTGAAATGCAATTTCAGTTTTCCAATTTTTTTTGGACTTTCCCTTATATTTTAAAATTATCCCTTATTTGAATATAATCTAAATAATAATAATTGACCCGTACGATTTGAAATTTAAATTATTTTAAAATAAAAAAATAAATAAAATGAAAGATTGGTAAAAATTACTAAATCATTATTGAATTAAATACTAACATAACACCGACTATCGACATATGAACTCGTATGGGTAATAGATGCTTAATATTTATAGATAAATTAAGGATAAATAAATATCAAAAAAGGATAGTGTAGAGTCAGCATTATCTCTATTGTTGTCACAACTAATTTAGCACACAGATACCAGAATATACGTATCAAAATTGCGTAACAGTACGTACTTGTTAAGTAATCTCATGTTGGTAAATCAGAATTAAGTACATTCTCTCTGGAGGGTTTAGTTACTACTGAGCACGAGCTTGGACTATTTTCACTAGATACCTAAATATTAGAGAGGAGGTTATGCATTTTGAACATAATATTCATTTTTAGGGTTCCGTACCTCAAAAGGAAAAAAGGAACCCTTATAGGATCTCTTCGTTGTCCGTCTGTCTGTCTGTTTGTCAAGACGTTTTTTCTTGAACGCGTGGAGGTATGAAGTTCAAAATTACATGATTTTGATTACACAATTATTTCTCATATTTTGACACTCGCGAAGGAATATTAACATATAGGAATCTTAACACATAAGGTTGACGTAGAATCATGAAATTTGTCAAGAAGCAATTTCCTATAGCAGAAGTAACGAGAAAAATCCGAAAACCGTAAATTTGTATTTACGTCACAAAGCTTTTTTTTAAATTAAATAAGATGTTAGTTAAAATTTAAATACACTTTGACTTTCACCAATATCCATAGTATTATTGTAAATGTAAAATAATAATGTCTGCTTGATGACCTCCTTTTGCGACGGATCGATGTGCGTTGTTTTTTTGATGAGGTCATAAAATGAAAATAAGTTTAACTGTTTTTAGTAACTTACAGGCATTATTATCTGTTGCAAAAAATCTGTTGTATTTGCAAGTGTTTATATCAAACAAAAAAAAAACATTGTTGTGAAAGTCCATGTTTTTAATGTGTTACTATCATATTATGTATAAGATGCGTAAGTTAAAAGTTACAAAATACCTTGACTAAAATTAAAAAAATATATATATATATATATATATATATATATATATATAATTTTATTAAAATCAGCTTGTTTATTTCACCTTAAAACGGACAAACAGACAAAACATTAAAATTCTACTAACCTTTCCATACATATTTTTCAAAATATTATGTTCAATGGAAACTACAGAATATTTTAATATTAGGTGCTTATATTAAAATATTCTGTATCATGATAAGAATAAAGAAGTAGCATGATTATCCTAACATCTAATCTATATATTTTCCTATTATGCAAACCAGTAATGTCCAAAGTGGTTGTTAGTTAATAATAGTGCAGTTTAATGTCATTAAAAGCAAATAGCTTATAAACAAGCTCGCCTTCACCCTGGGGAGGGATTGCGAACACGTGTCCGATACTTACTGTTGCTATTGTTTACTTAAAAAAAAAATATTGATTTTATGCAGTATGATTTTAATTTGAACATTTATGAATCGGACTACTATTATAAATCCAAAAGTTGTATGTGTGTATGTTTGTTACTCTATCTCCTGAATTAGCTAGACGGATTTGCATGATATCTGTATATATATATATATATATATATATATATATATATATATATATAATCTAATCAAATCAAAATATACTTTATGCAAATAGACTTTTACAAGCACTTTTGAATCGTCAATTTTACATTTTATTTATATTGATTGATGATTGATTTTAATTATATTTTAATGATATTGAGTGCACAGATAGACTATTGGAGTGTTACCTGGTAGCACATAGGCTAGATACCCGCACCCCGAGCGAAGCAAGGGTAAGTCGCTAATAAAAATAATTAAATGTATTCTCTGTAATATGCTTTACAGCAATCATGGAGAGACGGTCTCTCCCGTGACCAGGATTGCTGTAACGCATTCAAAACGTCGGAAACAAAAAATGAAAACAAATCCGCGAAAAAATCCGAAAAGATTTATGTATTTACAACTAGCGACTTATCCTCGCTTCGCTCGGTTGCTTCCCTAGGTACTTTTTTTTTAATTCTTTTTCTAAAATTAAACTAACCTAAATTACTCTTTATAACGTCAGCTATCTGCTAGTGAAAGTCCCGTCAAAATCAGTTCAGCCGCTTCGGAGATTAGTCGGAACAAACAGAAAGACAGATGAACAAAAATTTGAAAAATTGAGTTTTTCGTGTAAGTATTTTTTTCAATTTTATTTATCTGTATAGATGTCAAATATTCGCGTTAAGAAAATATTTCATTTACAATGATTAATACTTTAATTTTAATTTTATTATTATTATAACTTATATTAAAAGATTACTTTGGGATTTTTTGATCTAAAGTTATTTCATGTAGTAAGCGAACAAACAAACTCACTAAACATTTAAAATAATTTTCCAAATCTTGATTAATGATAGCAATCTCTAAAATTGTATCATTTATAATCCTTTTTTAATTTATCAGAATTTCGTACAGATTTGTCGACTTACTTCTTTTTTAACTCAGGTCATTTATAAAGATTAATGTTTTTGTTCGCTCTATTTTACTGCGTTTTGTCCTGGCTAGTTTCTAAACATATTTTTAATATGTACTTAGTATTTTATACTTAAACAATTTGATAATATTATATTGGACCATAAGTGCCACCATTCATAGAAATATTTTAGTACAGGATTCTATGTCGTACAGATATTTTTACAGTTTTATTAATAGCTAGAGACTAACCCTCGCTTCGCTCGGGTACGTTCCTAGGTACGTTTTAATTTTTTGAGCCTAATTCTTTTTCTAAGTTACTTCTTATAACATCAGCTATCTGCCAGTGAAAGTCTCGTCAAAATCAGTCCAGCCGTTTCGGAGATTAGCCGGAACAAACAGACAAACAAAAAATTAAAAAATAGTCTTTTCGTATTAGTAACGTATAGAATTTCATATACATTTAGTAAAAAGCTGTTATTTTAATATTACAAACAGATTTCAATTTTATTTATCTTCATAGATAATCTAGCATTGCAAGCAAATTATCGTCGGTATATTAAATCAGGTATATCAGAATTAAGATTCTGGGATGTGACATCTAGAAGCTAGTTCAGTAGATAATTAATTTATAATTTGTAGTAGTCTTAATAAAGTAGGCCGATCTAATTAGCACTTTGGCCTTTGGGACTTAGGAAGTTCGAAAACATGATTAAATTTGTTGTTTAAATATAGGCAATTTATTTTTTAGGATTTTAGTTAAGCTATATTACATAATATCTTTTAATCGATGGAGTCAATGTGCTAAACATTTCTTAAAGACAGCACCTCGTCTTATTGTCTCTACTAGTGATAGGAGAGATGGCTCATTTTTCGCCCAAATAATCGGCATTGCCATACAGCGGGGGAATGCGGCTAGTATTCTTGCTACCATTCCACGCAGATATGAGTTGTACAGTAATAATTACCTGTACATTTGTTTTGTCTACGTCATTTATTATAATATTTCTAATTTCTTTTATTGTAAGTCAAGTTTTTATATATTATATAAGTACATAGGTTTCTCCATTTTGACGACACCTTTGGCTCAGTTTGTAGTGACCCTACTTGCTGTGTCAACGGTCGCGGATTCGAGTCCCTCTGGAGACATTCATTTATGTGATGAGCACGAATGTTTGTACTTCAGTCATGGGTGTTTATATTTAAAATGTATTGTAACGTATGTATTTATAGTTATATATGTGTTGTGTATCAACTATATGGTATCCATAACACAAGCCTCGTAGCTTACCATGGTACTAGATGGTGCTGTGTGTTAATGTCCCTACATATATATATTTATATATTTTATTTGCGTATTTATACCGAATATAGCAAAAGAAAGATAAAATGAACATTACGAAAAAAAAATATGAATAAAAATATAAGCAATTATAAAAAAATAACCCGATTCATTGCGGCGTGTACAAACACCGGCATTACCGCCTTTGTTATATAATGCAGCATTTAAAATAAACGACATATCATAAAACACCCCACTCCTTGGAGAGATGATAGTTATTCTTAATGACAGGTGTTTACATCGTATCCATATGGCATGATGTTATACTAGCGATTTTTAAACATGGGGTCGCATTTTATACAAAAATCTTGTATTATAAGATCTTTTTTAAATTAGCCGACGCATTAAATTTCATATAAATAACAATAACGTATTCACCTATAAATTTTTTTAAATAAATGCTTATGTATAAAACAATGGTTATATCGACTTTAAAATAGATTAAAACTAATTATTCTTCAATAAGGGGTGGTTTTTTTTAATTGATATGGGGGTCACCTTCAACTATGAGGTAACCCATTAATTAAAAAAAATGTTATGAAAATCAATTTACAGTTAGTAAATATATTATCTTCTCCTTTTTGAAAATTGGTAAAAAAAAAGAAAATGAAGGCCTATATAGAAGGCCACTGTAAAATATACATATTATGTGGTTATTGTTTGACATCCCCTGCATAAACTAGTAGAGTCCTTGGGGGTCGGTTTGTTGCAAAATATCGCTGATTAGATAAGATATGCGCAATTGTGACACCATTTGGTTAGATTTCAAGTAGAATCTTGATGAATATAGAGGGTATTAACATATAGAAATTTTTCAGAGTTAAGAAATACGATAAATACGATGAATAGAATGAAAGAAATACGATGAATTTGAATTTGAAACATGTTGCAGGTAGAAAGGATATAGCTGTGAGTAAAAGGCGCGTTTTTATTTTTACAAGCTTTTATTTAACTTGCAATGTTTGTATGAATGTTTGTTCGGGTCAAATCTTGCAACTACAAAGCAGTTATCTTCAACCGATTGAGCTGAAACTTTGCATGCTCGTTTAGTTTGGATGACAATGCATGGTTAGATAGGTAACGTCATTCTAAATCCAACATGGCGGACTCCCGGCGTTTTTTTAGACACCCCCATTATATAGATATCAAATGAAAGGGTTTGCCGAGAAGATTACGAATAAATACCTAAAAATAAAAAAAAATAAAAAACTTTAAGTTAAATCAAACCTATTACACAATTTATATGGTATAAAAGCTTGTTTTTTATAATGTTTTTTAATAGGTATCAATTTATTTTTAAAATATTACTACTAATATAAGGGGTAAATTCTAAATGCCACATTCATTTTCATAATATTTCATAACTGCAGGCTTAGCGAAACGGCGCGAAAAGAGATTAGACTGAATAGTGCTTGCTGGTTGACATTAGACATTTCATTTTTGTTTCTGGGGGTGTGTACTATTATATTATATGTATAGATATGAAAAGAAATGCTTCTTACTAAACGAAAAGTAGATACCTACTTGACCTATAAAGTTGAAATATAGCAGGAAGTTAATAGATAGGGGATGTCAACTAAGAACGGATATATAAAGCCAATAGGGGTGTTGGGAAATGTATTTACGCATACCATCTGTATATATACAGGTGGTTATGTGGGATTCACCGCCTAGAAAAACCACTACTATCGACTAAAACCCAACAAAACCTCCCCCGTCTTAATAGGGTGTCGCAGGATCATTTATGCACTCAACCCCGACGGCAGGTCTGGCGAAGCAGACTACAACAACCATGAGGTTACTCCATGGTCCACTCTGTTATCAAAGAAGTATCAAGAGCAACCCGCATGGCACACCGCCCACCAAGGTGGGTCGCCTCCCATTGCGTTTCTTGGCTTCACGCCCGACTGAATTGCCGGACGCTTATGAGCCGTCCCACCTAGACAAGGTGAACGCACGTTGGTGGGGATTCTGGTTACTCCTAAACCAACTACGTGGAAGGACCCGCGGGTAACTCTAGTAATTTATATTCCCGAAACAATATTCACATAAGTTATAAACCAAATATGTAAAATGAAAATAACAAACGCGCTCATTTACAAACGTTTAAAACACTACACATAGTGAGAATGTAAACGCATTAATTATACTAATTATGAACGGAATAAAGCCTCATTGTCTGGTCGGACAATTACCTCGTGGGTCATAAATTGACTCGCGAATATTTAATAATAATTGCCTTGCCTTTGTTTAAGGGGGTGGTTTGCTGCCCACCCCCCTAGTACCGACAGCGATTTTGCTCAAAGTCGAATTTAGTACAATAAACGTTTCTATATTATTAAATTGGCAGATTCCTTTCACAGTTATATTATATTTTAAGCTTCAGAATAGATTCTAAAATTAATTTATTAATTATAACCCTCGTTATATTCTTTTTTTTTTAAATGTAATTCAATATAGATACTTTAAGTGATCAATTACGCACTTAAAAATGTTGGAATGTTTATTATTCGTTCATTGTTATTCGGCTGGAAGGATTTGGATGAAATTTAGTGTACAAATAACCATAGTTTATTATCCACTCCAGGTCATAACCTAGAGTAACATATAGGCTACTATTGGTTACCTCGGAATGCACTCGAGAGAAGCTATGGCAAGTTGCTAGGTAATCTATAAATGAGCCCAATAAACTTCAAATAACATTTAAAATCTATAACAAAATCTTAGCTATACTTTTAATAAAAGAACGTTCGTCTTCAGGGCATTTCTGCTTCTAAAGAAGTAACTAAAATATCACATCTCTACAACCAGAAAAATATTTACTCGAAACCGGAATCGACTACGTGACCCCAGTTTTAACTATATACTAATAGATATTATCAATTATATAAACGTTACAATGCGTTCAATTAAAACATTTTCACACATAAAATATTATGCTGACCCTACTATTTTGTATCCGGGTACAGCGTTAAGCCGGTTATGAGCAGCCGGTAATGACGGTGTCATTTGCGCGGTGAATTATAATTGGACCGATAACGCCCACCCCCCTCCACTAATAGACAAGTTAATTTAACCTCCCAATGCCCAATACTATAGCTATTATAGTTATACTATTGTGTTGAAGATGACTGTTTCGCTTTGATATCAGTTCGTGATGCTTTCAAAGATTTGTATAAGAGCCATTGTTGTACGAAGTAGTTTAATAAATGCAATGTTTGAGAGCGTTGGCTTAATAAATCTATACTATATAATATCATAAAGTTGAATAGCTTGTTTGTTTGTTTGGTTGAACGCGCTAATCACAGGAACTACTTATCCGATTTAAAAAATCTTTTTTGCATTATATAGCCCGTAAACTGAGGAAGGCTATAGGCTAGATATCATCCCAGAGAAATGTATGGTTCTCGTGAGATAGATTTGTTTTTGTCTAGGGACGATCCCGAAGCGAAGCGAGGGTGAGTCGCTAGTATCTTATAAAGCTGAAGAGTTGTTTTTGTTAGTGTTTTGTTTCTTTGAACAGTTCAGTTCGAATTAGAAATTTATTTTTGAATTTTATAGCCTGTTTATTGAGGAATATGTATAATGTTATGCGTATTCAGGCTATGTAGAATTATGTTATGATCCATAAGAGCGAGGCAATAATAGGTACATATACATACTTATGACCCATATGATACACGCGGGGCGCGGGCGGAGCCACGGCCATTAAGTAGGTACATATTAATTTTGCCGTAATTTTGTTACAATGCATTACAGGTTTTAAATCTATACAGATAAATAAAATTGAAGTGTCTGTTTGTAATGTCAAAATAACAGCTTTATACTAAATGCATATGGAATTATATACGGAAATTATGAACGGAAATTATATACCTACGGAATTATATAAAAACACAAATTTTAAAATTTTGTTCTGTCTGTCTGTCTGTTTGTTTGTTTCGGCTAATCTCTAAAACGGCTGGACCAATTTTAACGGGACTTTCACTGGCAGATAGCTGATATTATAAGGAGTAACTTAGGCTACGTTTATTTTAGAAAAAGAATTAGGGTTTCGCTCAAAAAAAATAAAACGTACCTAGGGATGTTCAGAACTGATCAATCTGAAAAAAAAAAACATTTATAAGTTAGTTTTGGTTGGATATATTTATTTTTGTAAGTGAATTGATATACCTATTTAAACAATTTGAAGTTTTTTTACATACTGAAGTTAGCTCTAAGAATGATTATATAATTAATTTGAACAACAGGTGAGATACAATACACCATGCACGTGCACTGCCACGTGGCCAAATGATGTAATTTCTCACCCCAGTGCACACGTATGGGGGTATTTTTGTCACTGCTAGTTGCAAATTCAGCGTATTAGATAGTAAAGCTGATGGTCCACCTCGTTATATATATTATAGTATTGCATATCAACTGTAAGTTTTATTTTGGGACATTAATACGCAGCACCATCTAGTTCCATGGTAAGCTACGAGGCTTCTGTTATGGATATCAGATAGTTGATACACTATACATATATAACTTTAAATACGTACATATTATAAATATAAGCACCCATGACTGGAGTACAAACATTCGTGCTCGTCACACAAATGAATACCTCCAGCGGGACTCGAACCCGCGACCGCTGGCTCAGCAAGTAGGGTCACTACAAACTAAGCCAAACGTGCCGTTGATATAATTTATATTATGTCTATATCTATCTACACATTTAAATTATTTTTTGATAAAATAGTGACTCTGACAATAGTGACATAGAACAGCAGAAAAGATTTACTACTGCAAATGACATATTATGAAGCGATACTTCGTGAAATATGTTTTATAATTTTATTTACGTTTAAGATCCTAAGTAGGTATATTTAATATAATATTTTGATAAAGCATACGAATAAAATATAGCATAATATTTTTTCTGTGCAACGACCTTTTTCTCCATAGACACCTGTTAAAGATTATATTTATTCGTGTGAAGTCAATGAGCGTCCGTTACGGTGTGTATTACGAAAAGACTAAATTTAAATTGATGTTCACTTTAAAATATTAATAAATAAGTAGCTTATATGCCTTGTAGGGGGCAGGAGGCAATGTGAGATAGGTACCTATTACATAAATAAATCGGTACCTACTATATCTAATATATTTTAACGAGCAATTCTTGTATATTTATTTATTTATTTATATCAGCGATCTCGGAAACGGCTCTAACGATTTCGTTGGGCATGTGGGGGTTTTCGGGCGCGAAAAATCAATCTAGATTAGTTTTATGTCTGGGATAACGCGTGTTTTCGAGTTTTTATGCGGTTTTCTTTTGCATTATTCCACGCAGAATATGGTCGATAATTTCTTACACTCGGGCATAAGGAACGTGGTCAAGCGACCAAGGTGCAAGATTAATAATCAGAGGTGTCCGAGTTCGAATCTCGATCGAAGCTCAGTCGTCCAGGTACCTACTAATACATAATAAGTGGCGGTGAGTTACAAGTGATATATTTTATCAATTTTGCCGTTTACATTTTAATTACATAGTTATTGATTTACTAGATTAAATATAATAATTTAATATAAAAGAAATTTTAAAATTGTCAAGCTTATTATATTAGGTATAAGTTATTGTTTACGGGTGCACCCTCGCAGTATCTTGTAGGTACGTCGAAATAAGTAGGCTGCATGAATTCGTTTACAGCGTGAAGAACATACAAATACTAAATTTCGCTTGTTATGTTAATATGATATTTTATAGAGCCTTCTATATCATATGACATATTTTCGTACGAGCATCGAAATTGCTACCATTAAAAAGCTATAATTCGTCAATATACTTAATTTGTTTGTTTGCCGGGTCTCGCACCTCTGATATTTTCATGTGCGAATCATTTCTAACATGATTACCAGATGCCTTATGGTAAAGGAAAACATCGTGAGGAAACCTGTATGTCTGAGAGAACCTAGGAAGTTTTCGAAAGACATATGTAGTCCCGAGTCCGCCAACCCGCACTTGGCCAGCATGGTAGACTATGGCCTGATCCCCCTCGTATTGAAGAGGGGCCTGTGCCCAGCAGTGGATGTTAAAAAGGGCTGAATTCACTTAAATTGGTATAGGCATAAATTCAATAGTTACTTACCTTAAATAGTGTTAGCTATAACATTTCAATGAATAAATCCATCACCAAATGTTTTCAAGCTAATTTTCAAATTGTTATGTTCTCCATCATGAAAGAGTGAAAGTACTTCAATTTTCCTTTCATATCCACAATGAGCAGTCAAGCAAAGCGTGAATTTGTAACAGGTAATAAATAAAGCTATTCTATAAACGGCGTTCACTCGCGCGGCGCGTGTGACGTTAATCCGTTACCGATTTCCCGCCAATTAGCCGTCGCCTAGCGACCGCTGCTATGGCGGATGTTGCGTCATTTTAACGAAATGTCACACATAGTATTTTATTCGGATTTAAAAAATGTTTTAATTAATAAAAAAAAATATAGAGTGCGTGTATGAATGTGTACACGTGTAAGAAGTAAAACTTCGGTACTCTTTATGAAATTCAATTTATGTTTTAAATAATTAGGATAGGTGAGATACTAAAAAAATATTTGAATAATGTATATTAGGCATATTACAATCATATATTTATAAAATATCATTTAAGGAAAGAATATAATATAATAAATCATTTGTCTGACAATAACAACAGTTACCATGGCAACAAAGGTTCGCCTCGCCCGATCACACTTTTCGTAACGCTCTAGTCACGTATTCACCAGCTTACTCCCCCAGTCAAGTGTGCGTAAAGAAGTTTTACTTTAAAAACTAAATAAGAAATCAGTAAATATCGAATGTAGCATACCAAACTTATTAATGAAGTGAAAACTTCTATAGGCAGATTTGGATGGGGAGTAAATTAATGTAATCATAATCGAAATGGTCACGTGACGTGTTAACGCTAACACTCAGAGTATCAAAAGATGCAAATTTTTAATTAAGATCAAACAATTAATTTGAATATCCAAAAATAACAACTGTTTGGTTTCCACTTCTGTCGCAGTCCTCATGACTGTTTTTTTTTTTTAATTCTGTTTTTTATTTACCTGTATTAGTAGATCAATTTTTGATAGTTATTATTAAGACAATATATTTATACAACTTCCAAATAAATACAACATACCTACTGATTAGATTAGATCGATTTATATAAAAAAGAAGATATTTATAAGGCTAAAATTGTCCAATTGATCTACAAAGTTGTAATATACTCAACATTTATTTGGTTAGTAAAACAATAATTGTTTTATAGTTATTAGTATTGCATAAATGGAACTCATTCGCTTCACGCAGCGCGTGACGTTAATCCATCGCCAATTTCCCGCCAATTAAATGTCGAGCAACAACCGCTGTCAACGTGGATATTATGCTATTTTAATAAAATGTTTATAAGAATATTTTATATATTATGTATTTATTTGAACAAAACAGTAAATCAAATTGTAAATCGTGTTCATGATATTACAATGTTACGTCATTAAGCTCTTTACGGTAGTGTCGTGACAATTTCAATTTCATGAGTACCTATCCGAAAAATCTGTTAAAATATTGGAATAATGTAATTAATCGAACCGCCTTTTTGGCAGGAAAGAGTAAGAACTATCTAACAATTCATTTAAAAAAAATCTTTTATATTACCACAGATCACATAATATTATACTAGATATACATATAATATAATCATATAATCTATTATATAATAAGTAATCATATCAAAAAATTTTCTAAGTAGGTACTTAGAAGAGTCAGAGCACTTAAAAAACTAGGTACAACACATGGTACATATTTAGTAGGCAATAGCTAACAAGTTTAGTTAATTATTAATGATTATTTTTTTAGATTTTATAAGGTAACTAGCGACTCACCTTCGCTCAGGTTCGACCCTAGGTTGATTCCCGATACAAACTTTCATCCACATTTTTATTCCTTTAAGAAATGATTTCCGGAATAAAAAATATCCTATGTCCCTCCCAGGGTCTTAAACTATCTTCTTACCAAACATCTAAATCGGTCCAATAGTTTTTTCGTTACAAACATACAAAAATACAAATCTTACTTCTTTATAATATTAATGTAGTGTAGATAATAATCATTCAAACAGCTGTAAGTTCAGTTAACAGTGAACAGAAGTGCCCATACGTTATTCATTCTTAATGAATTGGTACATAAGAAAATTGTACAGTGCATTTTTTAAATAAAAACCCTTTCGAAATGGTTCCAGTACTGTTTTTATACAAACATTAAAATAAAATATTCACACACCGCCCGCCGCGATCACTGCCACAGATTAAACTATTAACAAAACTGCACTACGGGTTCCGAATGCAAATAAAGGTAAAAACCTATAACCCGATACAAAATCAACATTCATACTGGTACAGAGTGGCTTATATTTATACAAAATGGAGCTTCTATTTAATTAGCAAAAAAATTAAGATGCAGGAATACTGAAAAAAATATTATTTCATATGCAGCTAGTCAGATATTACCTTAATTGTACATAATTAATCATTTAATTTGCGATAAGGAAAATACTTTTTATTAAACGCATTAACTATTGTAGTAAATGTCACACATTTTTTTTAATATTATATTCATATATATAAATACTATTAGCACCTATTACCTAAATCCACATATTTACTTAATTATTATATTATTACACTTACGTAATTAATTATTAATAATAAAATTAATTATTGTATAACATTGGATCAAGACATACAAGATATTTAAAGCATTAATAAGACATACATTTGCTTCACATAAATAATAAAAAAATAAAATAAAAAAACAAAACTAGTTATCAAGTCTATTCAATCAACGTATCTGCTAAGTCGGATGTTTTTAATTCGCACGGGACCGCTCTCACATACATTTGCGTCGGCCGGATTAGAACCCACGTCCCACTGTACTGCCGTGATAATTAAGAACGCAGTACTTGCAAAATGGCGGTTTCGAGAAAAACGCGGAAAACATATTTTTAGACATCTGAGCAAGATGTTCATATTTTATGACCAAAAAAATATATCAAAAAATTCAAAAATAAATCAAGCTTTTGAATCATAATTTTATTTTATTTTATTTATCAATCTATCTAAATATAATGCGTATTACTGCGTTTAGTTTTAGCATCAGGTCTTGTGAGAATCATAGGATACTAAAACTAAATGCAGCAGTTGCGTATATTACTGCATTATAGTTTAGCACATGTCGATTACTGCGTTGTTGGTTAGTATTCATTTACATTTTTTTATGCTCGGGGCTAAGTGCAAGTGGTCTTAAATTATTATCTCTCATTATTATCTCTCAAACAATTACACAGTCCTTCTTAAATGTTTGCTGTGAGGTTGACGAAAACCTACTTCATGTTCTGTACGTATTATATGCATTATCAGGGTGAAATAAAAATGAAACATTTTTGTGTAAATCTACTTTTATTTAGACAATATCTGTCTTTATGAATATCTAAAGAAATAGAAATAAAAATCACAATATTCAGTCAGACTGATAATAATTAACATTAATTAAATATAACTGATTTGCTAAAACAAAACGCGGCACTGGATCGTACGGCCAAGATCTTGCAAGCCTTTACTACTCTCAAATGCAGTAATATGGAGTACTGCGTTTTGATTTAGTAACTAGTCTATTGATTTTAAAAGAAAATGCTGTAGTAGTGGCAATTACTGCACTTAGCTCTAGGGTATTCTTGTTAGTACTGCATTCTTTTTTAGCACATGTTTAATGCTGCACTCCTCCTTAGTATTGAAACTATTTTCATGCAAGTACTGCGAAAACCGTTAGATAGAAAACATACTTCTAGTGAAAATTTTTATGAAAATATATTTTTTCCATGTAGGAGAACCCTTTGGAATGCCATTTCCAGTAAAAAGTGAAAATCCCAAAAATGTTGATTACTGCATTCTTTATTATCAGGGCAGTGTAGTATACAGGTGGTTCGATTGCGAATCGGATTTAGAACGGACATGTGTAAAAAAGAAAAGAAAAACGTTAACGGTTGAAAGAAATTGATACATGCAGGATTTTACTCTGATTAATTGATTAAATTAAATACTGTCTTGATTTGTTACTTGCTTTATTGCATTGAATTGATGTTTCAGTAATTATATTATAATAAATATACATTTATATGTAAATATAAATATTGACCTTTGATAATAATCCATCGATGATTTTTTTTGGAACTGTTTATCTACTCTAAAATATAAACCGGTAGGTAAGTACTCAAGGCATTTGAATTATTTAGAAAAAAATCTTTTTAGTATGTTTCTATACGTTTCATCTAATATGTTTATTAAATAAATAAATAAATAATATGTTGGGACATTAAACACGCAGCACAATTTAGTTCTATGGTAAGCTACGAGGGTTGAGTTATGGATACCAGATTGTTGATACACTACACATATATAACTTTAAATACATACATATTATAAATATAAACACCCATGACTGGGGACAACATTCGTGCTCATCAATACAAATGAATGCCCCCAGCGGGACTCGAACCCGCGACCGCTGGCACGCCAAGTAGGGTCACTACAAACTAAGCCAAACGTATCTTCAAATTTATTCAATCAAATTTTAATCCCAAGGGTTTTTTTTTGCTTAATAAAAACATGTGTGTGTTTGTGTATGACAAACTTATGTAGATACGCACGTAAGAAGTTATACTTCTTTGGCGTAACAGAACAAAAATAGCTAAAGATTTCATCCCGTATGTCACAACTGTTTGTAAAAGGAATGTAGCTAACTTCATCATGTCGCTTTCAGCTAACTTCATCATATCGTTTTTTGGCACTCGGTGTGCGCGCTCATCGTAAAAATTTTACTCTCATATTTTTTTCCAAACGTGCCAAAAGAAGTATAACTTCAAAAGTTCAAATGTTATTATATAACAAATTGTATAACATTTTATTGTTTATAAACCGCCCTGTATATCGGAGACCCATTTAAATTGATATAAATTAATCCTTTAGCAATGTGCCCCTCAAGAAAGAAATCCCATTAGGTCCAGATTCGATTAACGTTTTAACAGGACCCACACCCTCGCGTCGCCCCTCGTGTCTTGGATGCTTAGACTGTCCACTTTATACCGAGCCGATAGTATTACTATGCATTAGGAAAAGAATATAAGCAGCATAGTAATTAAAATATAGACTAATATACGAGTATGATGCATATGTGTATACATATGATTAGCTTAATGTAAATAATCTATACTAATATTATAAAGAGGTAAAGTTTGTGAGTTTGTGAGGTTGTAGGGTGTAATCTCTGGATCTACTGAACCGATTTAGATGTTATTTGGTAAGAAGATAGTTTGAGATCCTGGGAAGGACATAGGATACTTTTTATCCCGAAAATCATCCCTTTAGGGGGTGAAAATTGGGATGAAATTTTGTATGGGGAATCAACCTAGGGACGAACTCGAGCCAAGCGAGGGTGAGTCGCTAGTAACTAATAATTTCCATTTTTTCATATTAATTTGTTTTTGATAGATAACATTTAATTGACAAAAACAAGTTTAGTCTAAACTTTGATAAGGTGTAAAAAGATATTGTGAATTTCAAGTAAATTCAAAACATTACCTACTCGTAAAATCTTAATAAAATGCCATAGGCTTATTTTTACTTTATTATACTTCTAATAAAATAATATTTAGAATTAAGCTTTATAAATGCTTTATTTTTCTCTGTCACTATTATTTTTTAAATAACTTGTTAAGAACTCGAGAAAACTATTTTCAAATCAAATCAAAACATCGATAAGCTAGTTAGGTAGTTAGGTAGTGATTGGACGCAATCGATAGCCCTCCGAATCTGAAGCCTCTAGAGACGGCGACCACAGAAATTGATTCTATTGTCGACCCACCGCTGAATGGGGACCAGAGCAGTTGTCCACGAATTTATTGTCCTCCAATATGACGGCATTACGACAATCTGATAAAAGTAATGGGTGTTTAGTTTATGGAGAGACTTATTTAGCAAATTAGATATTTTTTTATTAGTAGTTTGTATTATTAATTTTATGTTTAATTTGTATTTTCAATTTAAATAAAACTATCTTTTCGGATTATTTCGCGGATTTATTTTGATTTTTGGCTGCCATGGTCACGAGAGAGACTAAGGTTTTAGATGTCTCAAAGGCGTTATATATTTGTTTTGTTTATTAAAAAATATTCTTGTTATTTTTATTTAAAAAATCAACATACGGTAAATTCTATCGACATAGTAATACTAATAAGCTTTGGCAGTCTAATATATTAATCGACTCAATATAATGTTTTATGGTAGGCGAAGAAACGACCATAGAGTATAGACTATAGTGTTACTTAATTTTCTCTCTAGTCTGCAAAAGATTATTTGTAAAGTTGTCAAACAAATATTTATAAATGTGAATATATGAGAGCGAGTAATTTAGACTGTGTGTCTGTTACTTCCTGACGCTGTAGTGACTTAACTATATTTAACTGTGAAGTAAAGGTATGATGCTTATGTATTTTCTAAATTATAAACATTTGCTACTGTATATTATTCTATTGGCTTTTATAGATCTACATACATACACATTACGCTAGTGATATACTAGTAGGTATATTTTTACATGTGCTTTATAATATAGGTCAAAATAAATAGAGTACAAACAAATACTTTTTCTTATTCTAAGTGTGTAAAATTATTACCTATTAGAATCAGGTGGAAAATTACAAAATTCCATTATTAATAATAATTTATAGTCTATAAGGAAATGAAAACAATAATATTGTTTTTTATAGATTAATGAACAAGGATAAATAAAGTGTAGAATGTGAAGTAAAATATACACACATATGAGCATAAACAGTATTATAATCATTCGAATCAAATCGAAGCTAGCAAAAGTGAAACCAGTGATTTTAAATTTTCCTACAGAATTAAAATCATATTAAATCACATAATCATAATGTTTTAACTTTTCCCTAAATATACTACCTAAATATATAGGCAATTAGCGACTCATCCTCGCTTTGCTCGGGTTCGTCCCTACTTACGTTTTAACGTTTATTATACATTTTTCTATAGATGCGATATTTTCCCACAGTAAAAAGTATTCTATATGTTGATCCGGACAACCAGCTAGGTATCATCATACTAAACTTCATCAAAATCCCTCCAGTGGTTTTTCTGTGATACGGTCACAGACAGACAGACAGACAGACATAAATTCAAAAAACTATAGATTCGGCCTCTGTATCGATAATAATGTCTCAATAAGATTTTCCAAAAAATATTTAATGTACAGATTCGACTTAGTTACAATTTTATTATATGTATAGATGATCAAACCATAATCCGTTGGCTCGTTATATCGAAATACCCTATTATGTCACATGTCTCCCCTGGGCATATTATTTTACGTTGATTTATAGCCAGGGGACTGAGGTGCGATTTGGACGTGTGGATAATTAGTGTCTTTGTATCATGTGATAATTGCTATTTATAAATTTTATTATTACTAGCTTTCGCATACGGCTCCCCTTGCATGTTTCGATGATAAAATAGTATTAGCTTACACAAATTTTATACCCATGTCTAGTAAGTCTTGTTAGTGTAGGTTAATCCATTCTTCTTCTATCATCTATTCTGCGGAAATCTTTTTCTTTTGCGGAATAAAGTGACTATTATTTCTTTAGCTTATAGCTTCTATACCCCACTATTAAGTCCCGTGAATCTTTACATATGTATATCTGTGTAGCGCTTTAAAGATTAGCGGATACAAATAAAAAGACAATATTATTTGAATAAATGTTCATGTTTCAGTATCGTGAAATAACCATGTCAGCTTAAGATTTGAAAGACTTTTTCGAAAGTTTTTGAAGTTATACTTCTTTTGACACGTTTGGAAAAAATATGAGAGTAAAATTTTTACGATGGGGCGCACACTGACAGCCAAACAGCGACATGATGAAGTTAGCTAGCTGAAAGCGACATGATGGAGTTAGCTGCATTCCTTTTACAAACAGAGAGTTGTGACATACGGGATGAAATCTTTAGCTATTTTTCATTTGTGGGTTTGGCATAACTAAAGAAGTATAACTTTTTACGTGGGTACATAAGTATGAACACACGTTTTTTTTTATATATTTATCGTAATCAAAAATTATTATAAATTAGTCCTCTAAGGCTCAAGGTGTCTGGTATATCTTATAGATTATAATTTATATATAGTATTTTAAATTTCATACAACAGCTTAATATAATACATTTAGTGAAAAGTTAACTACGTTAACCATGCACAAAAAAAAATATTTTTTTTAATTTTTGAATTTGATAATGAAAATTAGACCATATCTAAAATATTTCCAGAAAATCATTTAAGCTATTTTTAAATTACCTTAACATTTCAAAACTATAATATCACTATTCAGGCAAAAGAAAATTCATACTTCCTTTAACACAATGGCTAATGCAGTCATTTGTCAAATCCAACCATTTGGATAACGCCATTATAACATGCTAATTGAAACATTTACGAATCAAAAATACAATGATGATCGCTCACGCGCGTCTAATGTTTCATTATTTGAATATTGTATAAAGACGTCAAAACCGCGACATCAGCGCCAAAAATTTAAATATCTCCATTTGTTTAAATTTAACACGCAGTTAACTTTGAATAGCAAATATGTCGACGGACGTTAAATTATAAAATTATCCAGTTTGTCTCGTCCTAGTACAAAGGCAGTTTTACACACTATTTAACAATATATTTACCCGATTTCTACACGGTCACGTGAGTATCAACTAATTTGCATAATCTGTTGTATATTGAAATTCGATTTGAACGTGTAATTTGTTTATTCAAGTAAGATTTATGTTCATTTATATAAATTACTAGCGACTCACCCTCGCTTCGCTCGGGTTCGTCCCTAGCTTGCTTCCCAATACAAACTTTCATCCCCTTAAGGAATGATTTCCGGAATAAAAATTATTCTATGTCCTTCCCAAGGTCTCAATATCTTTTTACCAAATTTCATCAAAATCGGTTCAGTAGATCCAGAGATTACCCCCTACAATATCACAAACTCACAAACTTTACCTCTTTATAATATTAGTATAGACATACAGGATGTCCTTTGAAATAATAAAATTACTTGTTACTTTGAATTGATGTTAATATAATTAATTAAAGTTTAGTTCATATTAGCGAAAATTTTATTATTGTTAAAACTAACTTGAAAACGCTTAAAAATAACTACATTTTCTAAAATAATAATATGAAAGTTCCCATGCGAAATTTTATTCGCCTAATGACAAATAAATGATATCAAATTTCACCACTACTGATCCATCATTTCTGAGCATAATATAAAATCATTGCTCTATTTCTGTTGTGTGAAGATGTTATTGTTATATTTATATATATTTTCCTCAATAAAGAAATAATATTTTTAACTTATTGTTATTTATTAAAAACTTATCCTTGTTATTAATTATAATTTGCCTAATTTATTATTATTACTTTGAACTTTCTACCTAATTATCCCATTATCTTATGGGTCACATTATCATAATCATATTTGTTTTTATATATTAATTGTTTACCAAAATATAATATAAATAAATATTAAACCAAAATATATTTTTCGCCACAACAATTTCTTATTTTTTATTTATTTATTTTTGTATTCTGTTTATTGTTGTATAGGTATAATTAATATTTAAAATCTAACTAACGAGTTTACTTTTTATATGTATAATAATTAATAATATAAGAATAACATGTAGTGATGTAAGTTTAAAACATTTTTTTTTAATGTTCGTAATAAGATACTAATATCTATCAGTCTAGTAGAGCCGACAGCGCGATAATTTTATTAAAGAAATAGCTTTATTATTTTGATTTTCAAATCTTCTATCATCTTTTTAAATTTTGTATACACCAAGTTAAAAATGTAGTGTTAATTTTTTTACTTTTGCAAGTATGAAGGTACGTACCTAAAGAGCTTCGTCCTGTTTAATTTACAGTGTCAAGAGTTAACCAAATTGCATATTCTGTTATTATAAATATAAAACAGTACGTCAGCACGCCCGAGGGAGTTTATTAGCGTTGGCGCGAACGTCCATTATACATTTTTAACCGTATCCATATAAATTAATGTCAATACCACCCTAGCGTAATATCAATCTCGTAGTTGTTCGCGGATTACGTATAATAATATCATTTTGTACGGTGATTCGTTCTGAATGGTGCTAGCTTATATTCTATAAGGAGACGGTATGATTTTGATAGTATCATATTTTTTTAAAGATTATAGAAAATATACTTTAGGGCTTGCAAAGGAAATTAAATAAAAAAAAATGGCATATCTACATCATAATAAATCATAATTAAAAAAAAAAAAAATTCAGTCCGAAAGAGAGGCCATGGTAGAGCGGTTGAATCTCAAACTCAGGACAGTCTCCACTTGGGGCGATGCCAATCTCGTGAGTTTCAACGCCACCAAAACACAGGCGTGCCTGTTCACCACAAAAAGGAGTACTTTCACCTTGACTCCTACTTTCCGAAATGTGCCTCTGGAATACACTGACCGCCTGCAGTTGTTGGGGATGGACATTAGCCCCAACATGAACTACGGGCGGTTCATCGAGTCTAAGGCTAATATCGCAGCGAGGAAAGTTAGCATCCTTGCAAAGGTCCGACAGTATTTCACGCCGGGACAGCTTCTTGTTTTGTATAAAGCTCAAGTCCGGTCGTGTGTGGAATACTGTAGTCACATATGGGCTGGTGCTGCGAAATGCCATCTGTCAGCCTTAGACTCGATTGAGAGGCGTGCTCAAAAGCTTATTGGTGACCCTACGCTAGTAAAAGCTAACTTACAAAGCCTCGATCACCGACGTAGGGTTGCCAGCCTTTGTGTATTTTATAGGTTACATTTCGGAGAGTGTGCGCAGGAACTACACTGCTTAATTCCCCCATCCCCTTTCCATCATCGGACAACCCGACGAACGGCTAGCCTCCATCCTTATGTCGTGGACATTCCACCCGTCCGGACGAAGCGTTTCGCTTCGTCATTTATTATACGTGCGGCTAAGGATTGGAACAACTTGCCTGCGTCGGTGTTTCCGTCCGATTACAATATGGGTGTCTTCAAGGCAAGAGTGAATAGGTGGCTACTGAATTAGTGCGACTTACCATCTACGACTGCGTTACCACTTACCATCAGGTGGAACGTAGTCAAGCACTAATTCAGAATAATATAAAAAAAAAAAAAAAAATATTGGAAGGGTGGTTTTAATTACCGCTAAATGCAACTGAAAAAGAGGATATTTTTTTAGTATTTTACTGTTGAAAAAGCAATCGTAAAGAAAAAATAAGCGAAAAATATGTAATTTTTTTTAAGTTAGAATAGACAGAAAAAAATGGCTTTTAAGTATCAAGATTAGTTCATGCCTCTACAATATTTCGGTAACGAAGTGTTCCCCCATCCGAGGGTTGGCAACTTACTGTTTCTTTATTCCATTATGTTTTAAACAGAAATGTCAAAGCTATCGGTTGGTGCAGCGTTCATACCCTCGATATAGATTAATTACTACAAATGAAATGACTTTTGTTCTAATTGCTTTGTGAATTCAATGTGTTATAATACCTTTTTAATTGTTGGAGTAACATAAAATTATTAACGCTATATTAATTATTGATTGCTCATCTATAATATAAAAATGAATCGCTGAATGTGTTGCTAAACGCAAATCTCGAGAGCAGCTGAACCGATTTCGCTAATTCTCTTTTCATAATATTCCTTGAAGTACGAGGATGGTTCTTACGGAGAGAAAAAATTAAAAATTGCCTGAAAAAGTCTAAAAACAACACTTTTCTATATTCCCATACAAAAGATTCGTAATAATACTTAAAAGTCAATTTGAACTTTAATACCATACCGTAAAGTTTAGGTGTTAGTGGAGGGGTTCCGGAAAAGAATTATTTCGCTCAAAAAAATTAAAATGTACCTAGGAACGAATCCGAGCGAAGCGAGGATGAGTCGCTAGTAATATTAGGTATAAATTTGACGTGTACAATAAACTGTTAAAAAAAACTATATTTCACCTTGACTTAAACTTGACTTACATTGAGTTTAGATTATATTTAGTCAAAGACATACACAATATAATCAATTTTTATGTTACCCTATCTATTAAACAAACAAAACAAACAGATCACTATCACTGCTTACGGCCACAAACATAATTTCCTCAAAAAACTAGGGCGCATTGACAACATCTAATCAAATAATGAAATAAACAAGGGAGAGATTATACCATCCACGCAATCTCCCGCCAAATTGTCATTTGATAACCTATATTTTATCTGTTACTTGCCAGATGATGTTACTCGTTTAATGTAAAGGTTTTATTTTACAGTTGAAATTAATCTCATTTATTATAATTTCCACGCAAATGTATCTATAAGTAAATTATGTCAAGTGGTATTTTGAAAATATTAAATGTAAATAGGTATTATACTACTATAATAATATTGACATATATATATAGAACTAAATAAATATAACTTGACCTAGGTACATATATTCAAACATCAAGGATTTATTGTTATTATGTACAAAAAATGAGCGTTAATATTCTGTTGCGGTTATCATAATATTTCCCACAAATTAAAACCTGTGTGAATGTTATTATAAAAAAGATAAATCCCATTCAAATTGTATCCCCTGGCATTATACTATAGAGTCATCGGCCAATTAGATTATAACTTGCTTGGCACGTGGCACGCATGCGTTTCTCAATATTATTTGACAGCTAAACAAACATGGCCGCCGATTGCGGAATCAAATCGTTATTAATATTATATCAGCAAACACATTGTTCTTTGCGCAAATATAATTTTTGTAATTGAGATCGCTTCTTCCCCTATTATTTTGTTGAGTTTGCGTTTTCATTTGTTTGATTTTCGGAGTTATTTCTTAAGTAAACTGTGGTACTTTGGAACCCTATCAAAAGAGTAATTATTTTAAGTTGAGCTCTAAAAGATTATTTAATTAATCAAACATAAAAGATACCATTGAAATTAAAAATATACCTATATATAAAGAATAAGTGTTATTAGTAAATCAACTTGAAGCTGTAGGTACCTACTATAAAGATATAATTTACACCGATAACCATAAAAGAGCTGCAATCTTCAAAAACGGCAAAAAAAAATTTCCATTAAGTAATTATTATTTTGAAAGTTAATTTTGAGATAGCTATACATATTATGAAAAATCATTTGCTTTTTCGATCAAGTACTAAAAATGTAATTACGATATTTTATTAAAAATCTAAAGTATTTGCAGCATCTTTACAAAAACCCATGAATTACTTACAATTCCCATACTTTACAATTTCAAATAAGGTCAAAATAATAAAAATACACAATTTATTTATTTATACCGGCGATCTCGGAAACGGTTCTAACGATTTCGCTGAAATTTGGTATGTGGGGGTTTTCGGGGGCGAAAACTTTCTAGATTAGTCTTATGTCTGAGAAAACGCGTGTTTTTGAGTTTTCATACGGTTTTATTTCGCATTATTCCACGCAAAATATGGTCAATGATGTCGTACGCTCGAGCATAAGCATCGTGGTCAAGTGGCCAAGACGCAAGATTTACAATCACAAGTGTGCGGGTTCGAATTCCAGTCGGATACAAACTTTTTACTTTTGTTTTTTTTTTGTATTTATTCAAGTTTTTACTTTTTTCTTAATCTAAAAAATACGATATAATAAAAAAAGAACTCCAAGCGAAGCTCGGTCTCCCAGGTACTGTAATATTATAACAGATGCTAATAGGACTATACTATCAATAATTTAATTAAGAATTTACCTATAAAACACTGTACCAGTAATAATGTCTGACCTATAAATTAATATCAATCATAGCACCAATTCACAGCTCAGGCATTATTTACTCATAGCAGCTAGCACGTCTATTAATTTACATACTAATTTATCTTGTAATTAAGTACGCCGCAAATTGCTATCTCAGCCCTTCATAATCCTTTCGCGCTGTTGCTTGTACCGTCGTTGTAAGTGTAATGTGGATAAGGTTTTATATAAGTCGTTCTTTTATTATTTATATTTTAGTACGGTTGGATTTCGTAAGTCTTAGTAAAAAGAGTTGTTATTAAAAAAAAGCATTTAGTTTTGTTGCTTTAAAATAAATTTCATTCAGGGGTTACCCTAGTAAACCCAGCGTCCCCCCCCCCTCTACCCCCAACGTGGGTTCACCTTATCGTTGTGTGTGGGGGGGGGGGGGGGGGGCTCATTAGCATCCGGCAATCTAGCCGGGCGCGAAGCCAAAAAACGCACTGGGAGGTAGCGCACTTCGGTGGGTGCTTTGCCATGCGAGTTGCTCCTGGTACTTCTCTGATAGAAGAGTGGACCGTTGAAGGAAGCCTATGGTTGTTGTGGTCTGCTTCGGCAGACCTGCTGTCGGGGCGACGTGGTTGAACGATGGATGGTCGAGTGATCCTGCGTCCCATTAAGACGGGGGAGATTTTGTGTGGTTTTAGCGGGTAGTACTGGCTTTTCTAGCCGCTAAGTCCCACATAACCACCTGTGTGTCTACAGGTGGCATGCGTAAATGCATTTCTCAACACAGCATAAGCTCTTATTTAAAAGAAATGAGTATGTTGATTCTTGCATAGGAATAAGAAAAGTACATAGGTAAAAAGGTTTTTTTAAATATATTTATCGATTTATTTCATTATTACATTGTTCTTATATATCTTATACCTAATATTAAATGAGTACCTAACTTTTGTATAGGTATATGTATATAAATTTATTACGTGTATCTCGGAAACTGCTCTAGCGATTTAGATCAAATTTTGTATTTAGATATAGTTTTGCTTTTTAGTTTATCTATGTAGATGTCATTTAAAAAAAAATGCATTTTTTATGTATATACTTTCCGAAAAAATCCAAGCTCGGTCACCCAAGTACATTTTATAATTATATAAAAAGGATTAATTGGAAGTAAAATGTACTTAATACTGAAGACATACCCTCGCATCGCTCGGATGCTTTCCTAGATTAGGCAGTAGCCTGTGTGTTTCATTCACGTCATGATTTTTTGTGTATTAAATTTTATCGATATCCGCCAAACTATTTAATTTCAAATTGTTGCTGCTAATATACTTAGATTTATCATAACCAAATATATTTAAAAACTTATCCAACGTAGTCACTTATTAAAACAAATTTAATAATGTAAGCCGAACCAGCGGTTTTCAAACTGTAATTATAGAAAAAAAAAACAATCAAAGAACGTTTTATATTAAGTATGGATTACTTGCAAGTCTTATCCACGCTAGTCTCTCTGAGAGTTCGTGGCTGGTGTTGACACGTTGCCGACAGACAGGGATTAAGGTTATCTGCATCACAAAGCCGCTGCATTGAGCGACCACCGCTACGATCTCATGCCTAATGCCTATAGCTACGTACTATTGTGGAAGTTATTTTCGTATGACCATGTAATACCATGAATAAGAGTAGAAATGTTAAAGCTGTGTTACTATGTGTTTTAATATTGTCGTAATAAATTCGAATTGTTTTTACATATTTTACATATTTTTAGTATAACAGTACGTAATACATAACACATGCATACATCTGCATAGTATGTAAATGATAAATCTATATTTAAATCTTCAAAGAATACTAAATCAAGTCCTTCAATTGATTGAACTTAAGCAAAACAATGGAAATCTGCAAGTTATTGCCAAGATATCTTCGGCAAAGTGTTTACTGATCTTGAATATAAATAAGATTTTCAATAGGACGGCGGACTTGTGAAACCGATCTTATCAATTCAGAACTTTTGAAGAGACTTACCAATTGATTGAGTTTATTGTTTTCCAAAAAGATAATCATTACATAGTATAAAATAAAGTCGCTTCCCGCTGTCCTTCCGTCCCCATAGGTATATGCTTAGATCTTTAAAAATACGCGACGGATTTTGATGCGGTTTTTTTAATAGATAGAATGATTCAAGAGGAAGGTTTTATATGTATAATATATGCATAATATAGTAGAGAAACACTGATAATTTTAGAGGTTTGAACCCTACGAGATAGATCAAAATAATGTACTACAATATTGTACACCTTAAAAAGGTCTACAAAAAAGTCCGCGATGGCATATGTCTATCTCTAAAGGATAACATACTATATCCATGTTACTATATCCAAGCTAGGACGAACCCGAGCGAAGCGAAGGTGACTCGCTAGTAAGTTATAAATAAACATCTTAATTCTTTTGCCTGCGGCTCCACTCGCAGAGTTTGTGTATCTTATGACCGCAATAAGTATGCTATCCTACGACCCTTATTTTTTTTTAAATAACCTATAACCTTTTTCAATAAATAGATTAAAACATGAACGAGATCTTCGAATAAAATAAAATATTAATTAGTTTTTTACCACAAAAAAAATATATATATATATAAAATTAAAAAAAAAATCCATCGAAAAAAAAGAAACTGATTACGGTTCCCATGGGAAAGATTTGATTTTGTTTTTCTACAGGCGAACCCGAGCGACGCTGGGGTGAGCCGCTAGTATAACAAAAACGCAACTACTAAGTTGTAGCTAATTTTTGTCTGCAAGTTTGTAAATTTGTTTTTAATAATATGTATATGTATTAAATATTAAATCTGACTAATTTCAGCGGACAAAGAACAAACTTTTTCGCTCTATCATATTATTTTAAGTTTCCATAATATAATACCTAAGTATTTATAGCTGAATATATTAAAATGCTATTTTACTATTCTTCCACTTTTCAATGATATGTAGCCACGGATCTATCCGTAAGATGATATGCGTCTGCCGCCTTGGATTTTATAGAAAAAGTTAACAATATTGCGTGTCTTACTTTTTCGTGTGATATTTTTATTATTTATACTTAATGTTAATTAATAAAAAAAGTTATAAAAACTGCAGCTTCTGTTTTTTTTTTAATTTTAAGACACTACATGTATGCATACTTCCATACTAACATTATAAATGTGAAAGTGTGTTTGTTTGTTTGTCCTTCTTTCACGTCGAAACGCAGTAACGGATTGTCGTGATTTTCTGTGTGAAGAAAGTTGGAAGGCTGGAGAGTGGCATAGGCTACTTTTTGCCACGGGAGATTATCTCATTACCACGGCAAAACACATTATAATACAACCAAAAGATTATTTATGATCAGAATTACTTGAAACTTAGTATTAATGCTCCTCAATATAATTAAATAAATACATACTTTAGCATTTTTCCAAATTCATCCCATAAGGGGGGTAAAATAGGGGACGAAAGTTTGTACAAAACCTAAGGTAGATTTTGTTTTTTTTTTTGTAGTTTTAGCGCGAGAGAAGCCGCGGATTCTGCTAGTGAGTCTATCTTTAAATTGTATTTGTAAGTGTATTTGTATTTTAATTCAACTTTATACGTAGGTATATCTATACTAATATTATAAAACTGAAGAGTTTGTTTGATTATTTGTTTGTTTGGTTGAACGCGCTAATCTCAGGAACTACTGGATGGAATTGAAAAATTCTTTTTGTGTTGGATAGTCCATTTATCGAGGAAGGCTTTAGGTTATATATCACCCCGAAAAAATGTACGGTTCCCGTGGGATAGAGTTATTTTTGTCTAGAGACGAACCCGAAGCGAAGCGAGGGTGAGTCTCTAGTCTTAAATAAAAAGATGTCGCATTATTCCTACAGATGATGATGATATCAGATCATGATTAATAAATCACGCTTGTACTATAAGCTAATAATGTGAAAGTTTGTATGTGTGTAAATATTTATAACTCACGCCGAAAGGGCTAAATGGATTTGGATGTATAAATAGATCTTAGATTATGACCTGGAGCAATACAGGCTATTATTAGTACACATAAAAACGTGATGCTGCCTGTATATAAATTAAAAATTGTATTATAAACACTTACAAAAACAGCTAGGGACGTGTTAAAGTAGCTAGTTTAATATAATATGAATTAAGTGATGTCGCATATTATGATAATGATCCTACTAATATTATAAATGTGAAAGTTTCTGAGTATGTATGGATGTATGGATGTTTGGATGTATGAATGTCTGGATGTATAGATGTATGGATGTTTGTTACTCTTTCACGCAAAAACTACTGAATGGATTTAAATGAAACTTTACAATAATATAGCTCATACACCGGAATTACATAGGCTACTTTTTATCCCGGAAAAATGTATGGTTCCCATGACATAGATTTGTTTTTGTTTTTCGCAGAGGCGAACCCGAGCGAAGCGAGGGTGAGCCGCTAGTATCGATATTATAATCATAAAATGCTCACATAAATAAACTTTATAAAATTCGGGCTTTATTTTGTATTTCTTCAAAGATAGTCACGAACATGCACAGAATTTCAATGGCTGTATATTAATTCCTTTCAGAGCGACCCTAAATCGATATACGAAAGAGCCCATTTTACGGTTGAACACCCTTGTCGGGAGTTTTGATGGAGTTTTATGCGTGTATAGGACTTTCTTATAAACTTTTGCTGTGGTTTTTATTCATATAAAATTATATTCAAGCGTTTATTTAGCTTTTTGAACTTTTAAATCGATTATAAATTATGAAACTTTAATATCGAATAGTTAAGGTATAAATTACCTACTATCGAACCAAAATATAATTTATACAAACTTTTACAAGCACTTTTAAATTATTTCGGATTTTTTCGCGGATTTATTTTGAATTTTGGTTCCTAAGCCAAAATTCAAAATAAATCCGAGAAAACATCCGAAAAGAGAGTTTCATTTAAAATTTCAAATATTCGCGCAAATCTAATCCACTTTTAAATCATTAATAATTTCAATTTTTCATTAACTTTAATGTTAATAATAATGGCATTAAGTAATAAGTTCGTGAGATAGCTACCACTAGCTCGGAAGGCATTTTGGTTGATAAAAGTCGACAAATAAATTTAAGCGCAAACTATTAGAATATGATTTATCCAAAACTGTGATTTAAATATACATGTAATAAATTTTATACAACTATTAATTATTAATTAAATAAAATCGAATTATTTTTATTTTATTTTAAATTATGCTGTTTCATAATCTCGTTAATTTTGTGTTTTTTATCAATGAATATAATAATTCCATAATATTATGAATGCTATGTACACTTGTAATTGATATGCATGTCTGTTTCTTTTTTTTACTTTAATTATTGTACTGAATTGTTTAAACATGTGTATTGTAAGTGTGCTTAATAATAAATAAATACCATATCCTGGAATAAATAGAATTCTGTAAGGCACGCATCTGAGCGAAGCGAGAGTAAAACTCCACAATACTGAAAACTTGATTAAAATATCGCTGTGCATTCTTTATCTGTTAATTATGCAAGGGCAAATAGATGCACATGAAAATGAAAAAATAAATAATAATTGTATAATTAAGATCCGCTACTAATTTCCCTTTATATACCTAATCGTTTAAAAAGATTTCATAGCAACAATGGTGTGACAGCGGTCGGTGCGCGCATAATTTCTAATATCACGACCGAGTAAGCAGCTAATACCGTAGAACGAGATACCAAGGCGAGGGTAGAAATGTGAAACGAATTTATATTTTACGCTGACATTTGATAATATTTAAAAGTGATTAAACAAATAGGGCACGTGTCTTTAAGTTATCCTACTTCTTATGTACGTTAGTGTAATGGGAGAGTTTTTATGTGTATATTTGTTTCTATTTAGCGCTGTAACAGACGGACAAAATTGGACGAAATTTAGTAGCAGATAGACCTAACATATAGACTATAACTGACAGTAATAAAATTTCCTAAAAGGAGGTGCTGTATATAATATTAGAAATACCGAGCGAAGCGGGGGCAAGTCACTAGTTTTATTTCACCCTTAGTATTTTTTTTTCTTAAAACTTTCATGGTTTTTTAAGTAAAAAGAATCATCGAAACAATTTTAGAAGATATCGCATAACATGCACAATAATACACACCAGAATTGCCTTCTCTTTAAAATCAACAATAACGATTTCTGTCATCGATATGTAAATACGAGTTGAAATATTACAAACTATTCGATTACAATAGAAGTCGAATTTAAACGTCACTACAGTAGCACCCCATCTCTAGCTAATCGCTTCACACTCTCTATTTTTTAATTACACGCCCGAATGACTTAATAAGGGTGTTTGGGGATGAGTCCAATTGTGATGCATGGCAGAAAATCTTTTATATTTAGAATATAATAAAATGATTAATTGAAATTATATGCAGATTAAATTCAAAAATCAAAATTTCATTTTTAAGGATTTTACTACCTTCATTTAATTTACAATTTTATTATATTAAAAATATTAGAATTACTCTACCACAGTTAATTACCCTTGCCTAAGAAAAATATCTGTCTTTATGTTGGTTTCTACTACAAATGAGGTAATATACACTGCCTCGGTGGTGTAGTGGCTAGCATGTACGGCTGCACATCCTGAGGTCCTGGGTTCGAGTCCCGGGTCGGGCCAAGTTTAGTTATTGAGTCTTTCTGTATAGTAAGCCTCAGTAACAGCCCGGAGTTGGGAAGTTGGCGGTGTTTCACCCCCGTGCCTCGGAGAGCACGTAAAGCCGTAGGTCCTGCGCCTTAACTCTCACTGGTCGTGTCGAATAGTCGTCCCACCGGAGTATGAGAGTGACAGGAATAGAGAGTGCTCTTGTGTCTGCGCGTACACTTGTGCACTATAATATCTCCTGCGCAGTTGGCTAGTCTCAATGAGATTGGCCGCCGTGGCCGGAATCGGTCAGGAGAACATTATTATACAGCTGTTAGACATTAGAGACAGTTGATTGTTTAAAAAAACACAAAGGAATTGATAACAATAATCTGTTTAGTAGAAATCTTTTAATAGGTTTTCATATAAATTGGCATGAATGTTCCTTTGGGTAACGATTATTATATTTAATATCCAGAAAATATCACTCTTTTTCCATATTTTTCCTTCTCTTTTCTCTAAGAAGAAGAGGTTAAGAAGTCCTTAATCTACGTACGACTAGTAATGAATTTCCAGGTGGTTCACATAATACTTTCTTAGATTTACGCGAATATTTGACATTTTAAATAAAACTATCTTTTTGGATTATTTCGCGGATTTATTTTGATTTATGGTTCCCGACGTTTCGATTGCTTTACAGCAATCATGGTCACGGGAGAGACTAAGGTGTTAAACATCTCAAAGGCGGTATATACTTGTTACAGACAGTGCCTACCCACTATTTTACAAAAATGATTTCAAAAAATTCAAAAATGGCACCAAAGTACCTTACAATATTTGTTGATTTTAATTCTAAACATTTAAAAAAAAATTAAAACTTTAATAAGTATTATAATTAAATATAGCAATATTATTTACTTAATTTTAGCTATTATTGTTATAAATATTTCAATGATGAATTCTATAGGCAAGTGGATGGAGTGGCCATGGGTTCGCCAGTCTCTCCCGTTGTAGCCGACATCTTCATGGAGGACTTCGAGGAGACTGCTCTGAACACATCACCCGTGACCCCTTGTTTCTACAATCCATCTGATAAAATAACTGTATTCTTAGAACATCTTAATTCTATAAATCCTAAAATACAATTTACTATGGAATTAGAATCTGACAATACCTTAGCTTTCTTAGATGTCTTAGTTAAACGCAACCCAGATAACACCTTGAGTCATACTGTGTATAGAAAGAAGACCCATACTGATAGGTACCTGAACGGTGAATCTCACCACCATCCTTCACAGTTAGCTACCGTGGGAAAATCTTTGTTTCAGAGAGCACAAGGGATCTGTGACGAGCAACACCTGGCCGGAGAACTGCAACATGTCAAGCAAGTTCTGCGAGACAACAAGCTGCAAGTGCCGCGCCTGCGTCACAGTGACCGAGTGAAACCAGCCACAGTCGAGCGAGTCCCTGCAGTCCTGCCATACATGAGAGGAGTCACTGACAAGATTGGCTACATCTTAAAGCGTGCTTCAATCAAAACTTACTTCAAGCCACCAAAGAAAATTAGTCAGTTCTTACCACCAGTCAAGTGCAAGATCCCTCTCCAAGATGCAGGGGTATACAAACTTGATTGTGATTGTGGGCTCTCCTACATCGGACAAACAAAGAGATCCATTAGAACTCGGGTCAAAGAACACATAGCTGATGTGAAGCACCGTCGCAATACAACATCTGCAGTCTGTAAACACAGCCAGGATCGCCCAAGCCACTTTTGTATTTAAAACTAAAATAAAGTCTCTAAATTAATAAGTTATTTAAGTACTTTTTAACTTGCAAATATTGTGCCCCCTTTACCTTCGGAATGGAAAATCTGCGAAGTTTGCTTTACAGCAATCATGGTCACGGGATAGACTGACGCATTCGAAACGTCGTCGGGAATCAAAAATCAAACTATATCAGCGAAAAAAATCCGAAAAGATAGATTTATTTAAAATGAATTTATTTATATCTAGCCTAATAGCAAAGATTTTTTTATCATACCTAATTGGATAAAAAAAAAATATTTTTATTTTTATAATTGTGGACTGTGAAGATTTTCTTAAGACAGTAAGACAGTCCAGACCACTTTATAGGCTAATGTCATTACACTGGAGTCGGAGTAAAAACAAATCGGCGGAAGCAATTTTCTCGCTCGGATTTAATACGAGTCTGCGCTATGCGGATGTACAGATGAAAGCGATATTCGATGTGGGTATAATTACATTTTAAAAATTTTTAGTTACTTAAATATAATTAATTTGAACCTCAACACTAGCGACTTTCTTATTTGGCATCCGACGTTTTTTTTCTATACAAATACCACCTGATTAAGGGATAAGCTGCATAGCTTGACTTGAAAAAAATAGTTCTATAATTAATATTAATAATAAATAGGATTAATATCGATTAATATTTAGTTAATTTTTAAATCACTTAATATGTACAAAATTAATGGTAGGTGGTTAGTATTTTACCTTTTTTGTTATTAAAAACTAACATTCGTACAGATAGAAAATGGAAATTTGAAGAATAAGTGTATAATGTAGTATATATAAAGAGAACTTAATTGATTGAAATACCTTAGTCATAAAGATCCGAGATGTCGTGATTTTTAAAAGTCTACTTATTTTTTTACTAATCGTATTTCTCCTCTAGGTGTACTTATATACCACGATGATTTTTTTTAAAAGCTTAAACCTCCAGTCAAGATCCGCCTAAATATGCAGCTTTTAAATGAAGCCTTAGACACGGAGTGTGCTCATTGCATATAATAATTTTAATATTATAAAATATTTATAAATAAAATAAATATGTTACTGTTGAAAGTTTTTTAGAGATTAGATTGAACTTACAATATAAATATTTATATTTAGTATTTGATTTTAGTATGAATATTCTGTGATTTTGAATTAAGAAGCGAACATCAAAATCCTATTTATTTTGGCTGAATAAAGTTGGATTGTTGCAAGTAAGGTTTTAAAAAAAGAATTGCCTCCAATATAGGTGTATTTTCAAATTAGTAATAACTAAAGTATACTTACTTTTAAGAATATACTTACATATGTACATAGTAGTAAGTATTAAATTGAATTATAGATATCAGTTATAATTTTCGACTGATTCTGCTTTCAGCATAATGGAAACAGTGTAAAAGATCGTGATGTTGGAGTCAATTTATAAGAGAATTGAATACAATTATCCTTCCTACGTTTAAGTGCCGATCGCGATATACGCTATATCCGGTTAAGCCAGGAAACGGTTTAAGCGTCTTACATTTTCCTTTTATAATAAATTTCTTTTACAGAACAGTCTTAAATTTTATTATTATACAAAAATAAAAACCACATTATTTCTAGATTTTCTTTACTAAAAGGATATTAGGTATATATGATTTGCTACAAATAAGAATTATAATTAAGTATTGGAAGCCAGCATTATGGTATTTCTACTTCTAAGCGATACGAGATTCATGGCAATACATATGAAAACGAACAAATCGATAAACATATACACAAATTTATTTTTATAGTGTTACAAATTACAGAAGTTAGCTCAAAAAGCAAACAAAAATAAGAAATTGACATGGATCGTATCACGTAGCTGTTATCGAGCGCCTAAATATTTGATGCGTCAGTGCAACGGGCGCGCCCTTACACGACATGCTGAATATTTATAAAACATCTTTAATCTTATGCTTTATTTTCATACTGGTACTCTAACCTAAGTACGAAGAAATTTTACGAATTCGCATCCTATTTTAAATAAGTATTATTGTACTTTCTTAGATTTACGCGAATATTTGACATTTAAATAAAACTATCTTTTCGGATTTTTTCGCGGATTTATTTTGATTTTTGGTTCCCGACGTTTCGACAACTATATAATACCTCTGAGACATCTAACACCTTAGTCTCTCCCGTGACCATGATTGCTGTAAAGCAATCGAGACGTCGGGAACCAAAAATCAAAATAAATCCGCGAAAAAATCCGAAAAGATAGTTTTATTTAAAAGTATTATTGTTTCATCTTTAAGTCAATAAGCAATAGGTGTCCTTAAGTGCCTAATAATAGCCAATACTCCAAGTCTATCTGTAGGTAATAAAAATGCGTTTTGTGGTGAAGAAGTAGGTAACAAACATATATACACATACATACAAACATTCCCATTTAGATATATATATATATATATATATATATATATATATATATATATATATATATATATATATATATATAATTATGACCGATAATAATAATTATTGGGTAAAGCGTACCAAAAATAAATATCTAATAACATATTAATTTATTTTTCTTTGGTGACTAAAAACGCTTATGGAAAAGCGTTACACTTTATACAATTATTATGTATATTAATAGGGGAGAGTGGGGTAATTGAGAACACTTAACTTCTAACGCTCAAAAATAATAGAACAAAGTCACAAACATAAACAACTTTCATTGAAACGTAAACTTTGCTTATCTATCTACTTATTATTAACACAAATATTTTTAAAAATCAACGTTTTATTAGAAATATGAATGAAAACAAAAAACATTGCCGTTTCTTTTTACCCCATACCGTATGGGGTAATTGGAACCACCCCGCGGGGGAAATGGGAACAGCTTAGGGTAGTTAGGAATGACACAAATCTTTATAATAAACTACAATTAATTTGTGTGGCACATAACACACATGTAACTTTTCTTAATTTCGCCAATAGTACATTTTTCATGTGCGCAGAGTTTACAAATAGTGCACATAATCCAATATTCTATCGGTGGGGATTCATACTTCTCGTTGCACATTATACAATAAAACTCCTCTTCGTTTTCATTCACTTATAAAGCCTTCTTTGAATTTCTGACTCCTTTACCCTTGACTCTTTTTCTTATATAGTTCTTGTAATGTTCCTTTTTGTTTTTTTTTAGTTACAATTTTTCTTTTCTAGCTTTCCCCTTACTTTGTCTTTTCTGTTTCTTCATTGAACCAAAATCTTGTATTTTTTAAAACTGTGCTAATGTCGGTTTTATCCATATTCAAAATATGATGACAGGACACGAGGACAGGTATATTTTGTTTTGTTTACATCGTTTTTAGTTAAAAACTGTTATTATATTAAGTGAAGTGGCTTCTGGAATTCGTAAGCTGATGGATGGATGTTGAGACATAAAACCATATTACCAGTCTTTGCCTCCAAGCTGGGTTTCTTTATTGAAAACTGTATTTCAGTTTGATCGAAAAACAATTCTACGTAATGAATTTGGTGTTATTCCATAAAAAGACTTATAACAATCAAGTATATATTTTTCTAACTGGTCTTCTTGTTTTTTATTAAATACAGTTTATCTTTTTTTGGTATCTTAAATTTGTTTTGTTTTTGTTTTGGGTGCTGGTATTGGTAGCAGATTGGTCCAATATAAGGTTTTTATTTTTAGTATCATCGATTGTACAGCGAAGATTTTCTATTTGGTATTTTGTTTCAGTCTTTTGTATGTAATTTCGAAATATCTAAAACAATTTATAACGTTAAAACATTTTTACACAATCAATGAGTAGCACTTGGGGTAATTAAGAACGCAAGGGGTAAATGGGAACGTTCCCAATTACCCGCCTAACGCCGTTCCCAATTACCCGAAGTAGTCAATATAAATTAAAATTGTCACCAATCTCAACAGTAACTTTGGTGAGCTTCAAATCACGTGGGGTCTGAAAACAGATAGTACATTCAGGATAGTAAGAGAATGTGGTGTCTTTGAACTCAAAAATATGATATTTACATCTATTATAACGCACGACAAATAATATAACAGATATGCTAAAAAATTGTTTGACTTACCATATCAGCGCACGTGCAGCCTTTTACACTCACTATCGCGCACGCACTAAAGGGCGCTAGATGCGTCCGTTAAACAGGTGCGGGATAGTTTAATGCGGGAGAAAGTATTAGTTTCTTAGCTATTCCCAATTACCCGCCGTTCTCAATTACCCTACTCTCCCCTACATATGTACATACGTTTATCACTAGATAGAGATTCGATTCTTCAAATGAAACTAAAAATACCTATTTTAAATAAGACTATCTTTTCGAATTTTTTCGCGGATTTATTTTGATTTTTAGTTTGCGACGTTTTGAATGCATCAATCATGGTCACGGGACAGACTAAAGTTTTAGACGTCTCAGAGGCACTATATAGTTGTTACTGACAGTCTACCGACAAAATTACAAAATGAATTCAAAAATACAAAAATGGCACCAAAGTAGCTTATAATTATTATATAATATTTGTTAATTTTACTTTTTTAAACCAAATTTTAAGTTTTATTCAAAATGTCAAATATTCGCATAAATTTAAGAGAGTATTTTAAAAATACCTATATTAAAAATAATGTGTCTCAGTTATTCTAAATAAACACACACAAAAAATAACAGAAAAACATGGTAAAATATACACATATATTATAAAATGTCATTTTTTGCAGTCAACGATTAAATTAATGAAGTAATTTTATAATTTGCTATTGGCATCTTAATTCTGATATCATTGCAATTATATGTAATAATAAATACCGTTATAAAAATTAAAAAAAAACCTTAAGAGATAAGCATGTATTTGAGCGAACAAAAATTTAGGATTTCTCGTTTTAATTTAAAAGTTAACATAGTTTAAAAGAAGTGTCTCATATTACCCCCAAGATGGCCGTCGTAACCTCTGCGATATCGAGCGCAGTACATATTTGATGGCAACACGTTACATGTTCTTAGTTTTTATACTTTTTCCTAAAAATATTAAAAAAAAAAATTGAAATTGCTATCTGTACATATTATAAAATTCAAACTAAGCCGAATCTATACATTAAATATTTTTTGGAAAATCTTATTGAAATAGACATTATTATCGATGCAGAGGCCGAATCTATATATTTTAGAATTTTTGTCTGTCTGTTACCGCATCACGGGAAAACCACTGGACAGATTTTGATGAAATTTTGTATGATGATAGCTGGTTATCTGGGTCAACATATAGGATACTTTTTACTCCGGGAAAATATCTCATCTCTGCGCTAAACATCAAAACGTAACTAGGGACGAACCCGAGCGGAGCGAGGGTGAGTTGCTAGTTATACATATATTTATACTGGCTGACAACTTACAGCCATGAGTGCATTTTTTTATATTACTTTTTAGTTTTATTCATATGTTATGTATACAGATAAATAAAATAGAAGTGTCTGTAATGTCAAAATAACAGCTTTATACTAAATGCATATGGAATTATATACGGTACTTATAAGAAAAACACAATTTTTAAAAATTTTATCTGTCTGTCTGTCTGTTTGTTCCGGTTAATCTTCGAAACGGCTGGACCAATTTTAACGGGACTTTCACTGGCAAATAGCTGATATTATAAGAGTAACTTAGGCTACTTTTATTTTAGAAAAAGAATTAGGGTTTCGCTCAAAAAAAATTAAAACGTATCTAGGGACGAACCCGAGCGAAGCGAGGATGAGTCGCTAGTTTGTAATATAACTCAAATGTGTAGTAGAAAATAAAGGCTTCATTTATTTATTTTATTGATTTATAATTGAAAATGCAAAAATGACTACTGCACTAACTCGATATATTCGTATTATAAGATTTTCTAAGATTTACGAGAATATCTGACACTTTTAACCGACTTAAAAGGAAAAGGTTTTATGTTACTTTGTATGTGTTTAATAAATAAAACTATTTTTTAGCAAAAAAACCTCCGTTCGATTTATTTAAAACTCAATAAAAAACGTCCATAGGTACTAATGTAATGATAATATAATAAAAATGATAAAAACAACATAACAACGGTGATAAAATGTAACTAAAGTTTACAGATTATCTTATTTTTGAAAGTTATTTAAAATTCAATCATATCGTAGACTGCTAAAGTTTATTTTCCTCTAACAAAATAACAAGTAAATAAATGAAACTCAGTATATAACCGAGAGGGAATAGCGGGTATTAGTCGCAGTCGCAATAAGACGCATCTGCAGATAATAGAAAACTGTTTATAGTTGTTGCACCGCTGCAAGTTCGACAGACAGACATACAACTAACATTTACTGTACTTCGATGAAACATTTTTGTGTCATATATAAAATAGTAAGGTGTGGTGGCCCAGTGATAACGCGCTTACTTGGGAAACCGAGTGAAGCAGGTTCAAATCCCGGGTCTCGCACCTCTGATATTTTCAAGTGCGAATTATTTCCAACATGATTACCACTTGCCTACGGTGAAGGAAACATCGTGAAGAAACCTGCATGTCTGAGAGAGCTTTCTAAGTTTTCGAAAGACATGTGTAATCTGCCAACCCGCACTTGGCCAGCGTGGTGGACTATGGCCTGATCCCCCTCGTATTGAAGGGAGGCCGTGCCCAGCAGTGGGACGTTAAATCACGCTGGCCAAGTGCGGATTGGCGGACTTCACATGTCTTTCGAAAACTTGCTAGATTTTTCTAAGACATGCATGTTTCCTCACGATGTTTTCTTTCACCGTAAGGCAAGTGGTAATCATGTTAGAAATGATTCGCACATGAAAATATCAGAGGTGCGAGACCCGGGATTTGAACCCGCTTCACTCGGTTTCCCAAGGGAGCGCGTTACTAGTGGGCTACCACTGCCTAAAAAAATCTATATATAGTCAAAATTAAATAATCTATACTAATATTATAAAGAGGCAGAGTTTGTTTGTTTGAACGCGCTGTCTTTGGAATTACTAATCCGATTTGAAAAATTCTTTTTGTATTAGGTAGTCCGTTTATTGAAAAAGGCTATAGGCTAAATATACATATATTATCATGCTACTATCCAAGGGAGAATGTCAACAAATCGAGCAGACTTCCATACATTATCTTAAATCTGATGTTTATAATATGTTTTAATTGCTTTAAGCTCAGAAACTTTGGTCAAATACTAATTGTGTAGACTGTTGAGAGTAACTATATGAAACGGGCATATATGTATAATTAAATTTAATGCAGGTAAAACCGCGGGGCAGAGATAGTTATGTGATAAATATAAAAGCATGTGAATCAAGAAGTAATCAAAGCACTATACATGAATCGTACATAAAATAACAAAACGCTAGATAGTGCATGCAAGAACACCAATTCGGCAGCTCATATGAAAATTTAGGCTAAAATACTGTTAGTTTAATTCTACTCTGACTGGTTTTACCTTAAGCTGTGTATATACTAATAAAATTAATAAAATATAATAATATCCTTATAATTTCTCTTTATTTTGCTTTACATTTGAATGTAAAGCAAAATAAAGAGCAAATTGCACTATCAAATGAGTTAATGGAGGCAACCTTAGTTCTCATTTGTTATGATCTTTTAATAACACTAAGTGTTTTTAGGTATTAAATTATATTTAATGCCTAAAAACACTTAATAGCTAAAGCATGTAATCTATGAAAATCTTTTATATTTTTTTCTATCAGACCGTTTTCGTATCCTTGTCTCATATGTTCAAACATCTTTATTAGAATCTAAATTTAAGTTTCATATTTTTCTAATCAATATTTTTTTTTATTTATGCGAATATTTGACATTTTAAATAAAACTATATTTATGGATTTTTTCGCGGATTTATTTTGATTTTTGGTTCCCGACGTTTCAAATGCTTTATAGTAATCATGGTCACGGGAAGGACGTATTGTTTTCATGTGTTTTATTTAATTACTTTAATTTAGGCATAATAATTTAAAATAATTACAATGGTAACACTATCTCTGTGAATACAACTTTATATTTCTAACCGCACATTATCTAACGTTCACTTGCTCAAAGTAGCGTCTACCTGTCTTTGTCATGCTTATGGTGTTAGAAAGAGAAAGAATCATATCCAGATTTGCTTCATTTAAGGAACTATCTGTTTGCTGATTATTATGATTGTACAGAAAGATTTGTTTTTTCCATTATATTTCCATATATAATAAGATTTACATAATTTAGCCAATTTAATGTAATTAAAATGAAAATTAATAATTAATATTTTTTTTAAATAGTATTTCGTAAGCGTTTCAAGAAAAATATATTGTTTTTTTTAATAATCCTAAAAAAAACATATTTTTTTTACACTCTACATACTCAGTCATCACAATAGATTCTATTCTTTTTTATTTATTTTTACGCACCTAGATAGTATTTTCATGATTACTGCTACATCAACAAATCATAATCTATGCTTTTATACTAATATTTTAAATGCGAAAGTTTAAGTGTTTACTCAATCACGCCAGAACGGCTGAATGGATCTGGATGAAATTTGGCATAGAGATATGTTGTTGTTGTTATGGATACCAGATAGTTGATACACTACACATATATTACTTTAAAATTTAAATACATACATATAAATATAAACACCCATAACTGGAGTACAAACATTCGTGCTCATCACACAAATGAATGGCCCCAGCGGGACTCGAATCCGCGACCGCTAGCACATCAAGTAGGGTCACTACAAACTGAGTCAAACGTGTTGTCAAGATAGATTATAGTCTGAAATAGCACATAGGCTACTTTTTATCCCGGAAAAATGTATAGTACGATTCCCGTAGGATAGATATATTTTTGTAGAGGCGAACTCAAGCGAAGCAAGGGTGAGCCGCTAGAGTCACATATTATTGGCAAAATGTCGCATTAGCGAAACTCCACCTTTACTTACATGTAAAATGTATGCACGCGTAACTAAAGCAACGGGTAATGCTTAATTATATGCAGATTGGTCCATTACTACTTTGATCGCGTTTAGCGACGCTCACATAATTGAACATAAAATTATCTTCACTTGCTAATTCCCTCGGTTTCACACGTTTGAACTCAAAACACTTCCTTTTCATAAATCTATTTAGTTCTGACAGGCTTATTCAAGTAGGTTTACGAGTACTACAGCCGATATTAAAAAAACAAAGAAAACAAATTCATAGATGTTAAAAAAATAAAGAGAAATCTGTGGAAATTATATATTTATATAATCTCCATCCCCAATGTTTTTAAAAATTTCTTTTTTACCTTAAATAAACTTTATCTAGCAGTGGTAGCCCAGTGGTAACGCGCTCGCTTGGGAAAAGTGTTGCGGGTTCAAATCCCGGGTCTCGCACCTCTGATATTTCCATGTGCGAATCATTTCCTACATGATTACCACTTGTTTTTCGGTGAAGAAAAACATCGTGAGGAACTTGCAAATCTGAGAGAATCTAGCAAGTTTTCGAAAAGACATGTGAATTACGCTCACCCGCACTTGGCCAGCAGCGTGGTGGACTATGGCCCGATTCCCCTCGTACTGGGAGGCCCGTGCCCAGCAGTGGGACGTTAAAAAAAAGGGTTGAATACAATACACAAATGAACACACCCAGCGGGACTCATACCCGCGACCTCTGGCATAACAAGTAGGGGCACTACAATACAAACTGAGCCAAACGTGTCTTCTATGTATAAAGAAATATATTTTTTGGCTACAATATCAATAAAGTTTATGAAATTTGCTACAATATCAATAAATTGTATGAAATTATATGTTATTACGTGTTGTAATGGAACTTACTAATAAAAATGATTTTGGGACATTTTAAAACATTGCATATTTTAGTTTGATAAATGGCATTTTCTAGTATGTTGTAGATTCGACGCATACTGACGATCTTTTTATGTATCATTTTTATTATCAATAAAAAATATTTTTATTCTTAAGACACTCCATCATAGAATAAATATGTGACTTTGTCACGTATTTAAGTATTCATATAAAAGAGAAACGTATATGAGTATCGACTTAGGTACGTTCCTAGATGACCTTAGTATTTCTAATATTACTTCTTCTAAGCTAAATCTTTTCTTAGCTAATACTACCATTCTATAAAGATTCTCAATATCAATTCCCATGTTTTTACCACGGAATAAATCTTTCATTAATTCTGTGGTTTTTACTGTTAAAACGACGAAATGTCCAATTAGACACCATCGCCTACTTTTCGTTCCCAGAGGGTTTACCTACTGTTTAAAATATTGAATTAGAATAATCGTCATTTTTATCAGAAACATTATTTTCAAATTTGGTCAGAGTTGGTACCTATCTTTAAAAATTACTATTTTTCATACCCTACCTAGCCCTATAAAGGTTGAATTTCCAAAAACACTTTCTTAGTGGATTGGCTTACTATAACGAATCTGTCTATTAAATTTTAAGTTTGTAGGCATTATACTTTTAGAAAATTTGGTGATTAATCAGTAAGTAAGTGGTACTTCGCTTATATTACACATAGTTTAAATATATAGTTCGCTTTTATTTATATAGCGGCTGTTCGAAACTAATGACAGCAACCAAGCACCAACCAAAACCAACTTTAGAGTACGTATTGTGTCATCTGTCACAGTTCTAATTACTTTAAGTGTCGTCTGCGATTAATTTGAGGTAGGTATAGTAGATACTTAGTAGGTCGGTCGATTAGTTTTGCAACTTGTTAGTAGGCAATCTGTTCACTCCACTATTATATAATATTCAGATAAGCACTCTAGAGTAACAAAGCTTGAAACTTAATAATTACCAGAAATAGTAACAAAAACTTATATAATAACTATACTACGGGTCTTCGGGATGTCTGCCCGTGACCACGGCTGGTGCAACCCATATATAGTAACAAAAACTGCCGCGTACCTTACTTTACTAAACAATGATATCGACGCGATTTTAGGCATACCTACTCTTGTTTATTGGCCGGAGTTAAGTATGTAATTTATATTCCAGAGTATCTAGCAATTCTAGTATGGTATTAGGCTATTGTAATAGGTTACCTACGTAGTACTTAGACGCAGATCACTGCCAATTTTCATTTTTAAAGTATTGATATTTCACTCACCTTATAAAGGGCGTTTTCCAATTACAGCACTAAAACGCATTATGCGGAATAATGCTCAATTCCGAATTTTTCAACTACAGCAACGCTCCGCGGATACCAATTCAGTAGCAGAAAATATAAGAAGTGTTTTTCGCACTGTTCGTGTTTGTGCGCCAAAGTGTAATGCCGCACTTTAATTGGAAAACAAAAAGTTTTCTAGATTTTTTCTTTTTTGACATTTGGCGGGAACGTTTATTGCTTTTTAATGTATAAGACGACAAGGCGCACTTCCTTACAGCCGCCGTTACGCGCTATAAAATGAGAATGTTTGCTTTTATCTTTTACAACTAGATATCCTTACTAATATTATAAATACGAGTGTGTTTGTTGGTTTGTATATGGAGAAACATATTGGCTGGCATGAGGAGCTTACAAATTTAAAAAAAGTTTTGAAACATATTTAAATATTCTTTGAATAAGTATACGTATTTCAATAATATATAAGTAGTGCAAATGTTTTTGTAGTTTTTTTATTTTTAAATATACCTATGTACAGTTTCGTTTTATTTGTTCAAATAATGCTGAAACTAAATTTAAAATTCTTTAAAATAAATAGCTTAAATTTTACCCGGCGCTAAAATAGTTAAATAAAGAATGTTTATGCTTGTGATATTTTTATAATTGTATAGTCGTCTTTAGAACTAAGTCGTAGAAAGATCACAGGCAGAACACTTTGAACGTCACAACGATACCGCGGAACGGTGCGACGAGAGTGTATATCATATCATTTGTCACTTTTAATTGCCACTTGTTGGTTGTCGAAAGTGTCTGAAGGAAAGCCATATATTATACTTTATTGTGAAATAAACGTAAGGTGTCTTGGTGCATCGAGATTAAGACATTAGAACCGGGATTTTGTTCAAACGGCTTATTTATATGTCGTCGCTGATAGCGTCTTTGATGTTTACTTGTATAAAAGTGTAAACTGCCGTAAGTTATAAAAACATCATGTTTTCAAACTATACCTACCTAAGTACTATTTTAATTTTTAGTCCAGAGTCTCTATTCATAGAAAAATAATGTAGAAATGTCTCATTATTCCGTTTTACACTTTACGCCAATGTCGTAACGTCTGGCGTTGTTGGCAATAAATCTGAATAAAAGTGTTTTTATAAAAGAAAAAAGAATTATTATTTCATAACAGTGTACCTTATGTTTATTAATAAAATTAAGCTTATTATTAAAAATCTTAACCAACCACTTAAAACAATTCAAAATTATTCATTTCCACATCGGAAATGCTTAAGTGATGGAAATTAATTAATTATTATAATTTTAGAACAAACTACCATATAGCCATCTAATGATCAGCGGACAAAAGTGGCCGCGTTTATAACGCAATAAACTAAATATATTCGCGGTGGCGCGTAACGCGTTCCAGAAGCGGTCTGACAGACAATTAAAAATGACTGATGATGTGACATGCCGTCAAAGAAGCCGAATTTCCCCTGAAACTTTAAGAAAAAATCAACCCGGTCAACACATTTTTAGGTTAATCCTAATGAATTTTAGTTGACGTCAATCAAATGCAAAGTTACACTAATTTTGTTGACTGTTGATGATATTTGATATTAGAAGGATTTAAATTTTCTTTGATAGGTATAGCTTTACTGATGAGATAGTTCTATTTAACATCTAACTATAGTAGAGTCGACTGAAAAGTTAATTTTTACCCAGTTTTTATGAAATATATGAGCACAAACTAGGTAAATATTAGAACTAGTAAAGAATGGAGGGTTTACATTTTAAATATAATTTTGCATTGGCATTCAGATTTTAAAGGTTTTGCACAAAAATATCCTCATTCTTAAATAATTCTTATACTTTTTAAATAAAACTATCACTTAGAGAGGCAGCGAATGACAGAAAGTCACTCACGGGAGACCGTAACCATGATTGCTGTTAAAGCATTCGAAACGTCAGAACCAAAAATCAAAATAAATCCGCGAAAAAAATCGAAAAGATATTAAAATGTTTATTTGTGTGATTCGAAATGTAAAGACATCGCTTTAACATAACTGTTAAAGATTTAATCTTGTGTTATGTACATATATTATGGCACGTCGCATCTCATTACCTACTAAGGTTTTATTACTTTACTACGTAGATTTTCAGGAAATATAATATTAGGCTGAAAAGCAGGAAAGCAGAAAAGAGTTTAAAAGTAATTTTTCAAATAACATAGAAAAATAAAATCCATTATAGAGACGACTGAATCACGGAAACCTTGTATGGAGCTAAAATATTTTTAATTTCAATAAATAAATAGTTTTATTCAAACCAGAAAGTGACATTGACTAACAAACATAAATGTCATAATTTTTTATTTTTGCTTATCTGTGATTTCCAATTTAATAGCTTATAATGACGATCTAATTTCTTTATAAATGATCCGATCAGCCGATAAAAAATCAGGTGTGTAACTGTATATTTAAATTAGGCTTTTTATAGGCTCAATCAGTATCATTTAATAATATGCTAAAATGGTATCGGGCTTGTTTGTACGTTGAATATTTTTATGGTCATTTTAAATATCTGTATTATTTTAAATCTATTGTGCGTACCACAATTAAAAAATCTAAAATTAATTTTCCGAAAAAAACTATCATGTAACACGATTTACTAAAAAAAAAAATATTTTTTTTAATTTTTTCAACTGACTTTGTAATTTGTATAGGAGGTTCACAATTCGAATGTACGATTTTTCTGTATATTAATTTCACTGAATGTAAATCGATTTTAATGTATTTTAATGAACGAAAGGTCTTTGAAATAATAAATCATAACATAATTTTGATGCCGATGAAACTTTTTAGTTAAAAAGTCAGTATTATTGGATGAGATTATGTAGAGTTATTATAACTTAAGTTGAAGTTTAGAGTAGCAACTTAAGAACCACGTTAAGGATAAGGTTATAAACTTTACTTCTAGCACAGTAATTTTCATACTTAGGTATGCTAGACAGCGATTGGCCGTAATGCGTGAGTACAGTCGCGGTAAAAAGGCATTAAAATAAAACAAAATATAACTGGAAACTATTTATAATCAACATCGAGTTTATAAAGTAGTCTTTACCGGCTAGTATTTACAGCGTTGAGCATTTGTTCAGCGAATACACAAGCATTATGTTACATTAATTTTTATCATATAAATATTATATAGTCTATGTGTTTTGAAATGATTATATACATAACAGAAAAACAATTTAGAGAAAAAAGTGCTAAAATATCATAAAATTTCTTTGAAAAAATGTCACTATTTCTTAATACATTTTTTCTGGAAATTATTTTTTTAATATGTCAATATTAAAAAAATAATTTCCAGAAAAAAGGTTAGGATAACTAAAATAAAATTACATGGCCACAGATCATATAATACTATACTATAATCATAGAGTATTTAGAACATAGAGTATTTCTTAGGAAAAGTATAGAATAGCATTAAACATTGCAATTTTACTAATTAAAAAAAAAACGTTAAAAATGAGAATCCATCAAACGTCATTTGAAATTAAACGTATAAAATGTACAAATTACAATATTCTGTAGCAGATTTATGTCTAAAAGTTTATAATTATTTATTATACATTAGTATTAGTCACATTTTTTGATAGTATTTTGTCACAGATAAAGGTAGGTACTTGTTTGTTTATATAATTGTTCAATTTTTGTTAAATAATCTACTAAATAAATAAAAAAAATTAACGTAGATACTGGAACAAACTTACAAAACATTTTTATTTACAAAATAGTTTGTGTGTTTGCGTACTTTAAAATAATTTTATCTCATAAACTTGTCACTGTAGCGAAGCTTCATCATTTACTATAAATATGTATCACAATCGATTCATAAATTCAATCTTAAATTATTTTTAACATATGAAATTGCACTATTCATTAATTACATATTTTACATCTTAACACTAAGAGCCGCACATTGTAGATTTTTTATTGATTCGATAAATTAAATTGTCAAATTTTTAATAATATTATGATTAAAAATCTACAGTGTGTATACAAGAGATTTTTAGCACAGTTGAAGCGATTTAAAACAATATTTATAATAGTAAATATTATAGATTAATTATAGTAAGCAGATTGTCGAAATGTTGCCAGTATTATATGAGAGAAAGTAAAATAATCGTAAAAATATATTGCTTAATAAATTATTGTTAAAAGTATTTAAAACCCAAACTGCTTGCTGGTGCTAAACTTAGGTGAGTATCCATTCACGTCAATCACGGTACCCGCCAGTAATAAACACGCAATAATAACTGACTTGAGATGATAAATATTAAGATATGATTTATGAAGATATATTTTAAAAGAACAAATATAAATTTATACTTCTTGTGACATAATTATTATATAAATATATGAACATCGAAATATGTTGTAATCGTTGCTAGTATCTATTTATTCTATACTAGCTGAAAACCCGACAGTCGCTCTACCGTCTAATGTAGGTACAATTAGTGTGCTCTTTGAATTCATAGTCCCATACATAAAAGCAATTTTAGTTTTCCCGAAGATCCCCATTTTTAGGTAACTTTTCCAAAATTTTCCCTAAAATCATAAATTGGACTATAATGAACATTTCCAAAAAAAAAAAAACATATCCATACAACGATCTCAACCGATGCGTTTACAAACAAACAGCATTTTACTTTTATTTATACAGGTGTTCATAATTTTGCATAAAGGATTAAGCCATTTACAGACGGAGTCAAACTTTATGATCAGTCTGAAAATAAGCTGGAAGTTTAGGCAAGATGTCGAAATTCGTGAAAGAATTGGATCTAAAAAATATATGAGAATAACATTATGATTTTATGACGTAACGTTTTTGGTCAGTCCAATTTTTGTAATTCAGACATGTTGTGATCGCTCTTAAATAACGTGTCTTCTCAATTCTACGCGACAAAGTAATGGGGGGCTATCGTTTCTGGTGGCACCATTTGGCGCCACTTGCGAGTGAGGTCCTAACGCTGTCGTTGAAAAGTATTTGTTAGTGCGGCAGGGACAATAGATTTAATATAATCATTATAATTGTTAGCACGAAGACAGTTCTATCAGGATTTAAAATAATTAATAACCAAATAAATAAAATATTAAATTTTTCTTAACTCTTCTTTTAAATGAATAACATTTATTGTGCCGTTCCGTGTGTACCATAATTAATCAAGAATGACACAATCTTTACAATAATCATGAATATTAGTGAAAATCTGCGATAAATAGCTCGCAAACAGTTAACGTTCAGTGCCATTTTACATTTCTAGAGACCTCACTCTACACTAGCGCCCTCTCGCGGCGAATTCAAGCGCGGTAGTCCCCATTGAATCAAATTGACGCTCGTCCTCTTATGTCCCGCAAGCGCCAAAAAAATTGACTATTGCGAAACAATTTACGCCCACATTCAGACTGAACATAACATTTGTCGCGTAATCATTTAAAGAAAGTATAATGATAAATTTTATAGAAGTAAAAAAAATAATTCGTATAATAAAATTGTAACGGAGCCGAATCTGTACATTCAATATTTTTTGTAAAATCTTATTGAAATAGTCATTATTATCGATACACAGGCCGAATCTATAGTTTTTAGAATTACTGTCTATCTGTCTGTCTGTCTGTGATCGCATCACGGGAAAACCACTGGACAGATTTTGATAAATTATCTGGGTCAACATATAGGATACTTTTTATTGCGGGAAAATATCTCATCTCGTAGAAGTCTATACTAAACGTTAAAACTAGGGACGAACCCGAGCAGAACGAGGGTGAGTCGCTAGTCTTTAATAATTTTAGTGGTGTGAAAATAAAGATTAAAGGTTATATTTAACAAATAAACTAAAACATATAGTTTTAAAATATGTTGAGTTATAAAACTTTACGGATATTCAAATTTGTATTAAATTAAAATTTCTTGTGAATTCAAAGCAGGTTATAAGTGATTTTTTTTTATTTTACGTTGACAAAAGTTTTAAACGGGATACAAACACGATATAAATTATATTGATATACAGAAATGAATGTATGTTTCTCTATTTCTTTGTAACATATGTCCTAAACAATGTGCGATAGAACTTTGATAAAATCATTACAACTAATCATCATAATATAGTATTGAGCCACTTTAAACTTGGAGAAAACCAGGGCCGAACACTAGTTAATATTAATATTTCGTTCAAGGAGAATTGAAGATAAATGATGCTAATTCAATCTAATTATTAATTGATGTTAAGATCACATCAAATAAAATTGAAACCTGTTCACTTAATTGACGGTATATTCGTAAGTATCTTTATTTTAAAGTATTAATTTATATCATCGCACACTTTTGACATGCTCTTCCTCTTCCGTTCCACTCAGTAATAAATAAATTAGTTAAAAAAAAATGCGACTTTATTGAAATAATAGATATTACAATAAAAATTTTATATAGTAAAAGTTAAAAATTTTTATTCAAATTATTTGGAAAATAATTGAAACAGAATGTTTCACTTAAAAACTTTTTTGTTTGTCCATTTAAATCGGACATTGTTTTTTTATTATTCACGGGACAGATTAAAAAATATATGGAAATGAAAAATTTATTTGAGAAATGGATAATTAATAGGAAGATTTCAATGCAACAGTGGCCTAAGGCTAATGTGACGTTTTATATAAATATAGAGAAATCGAAATACAAATAATAAATGCGTATGTTTTTTTTTATTTTAATACCCCTACAAGTATGACTTAGTCTTTCTTACGGCCGGATATATGTACGTAAATGTTTAGAAATTTTTAATGCAATATTTAACTGATTTACGAAATATAGATTGAGTAAAATAAATACATATTATACAACAAAAAAATACTGTTACGTTTATTTCATATGAGCTTTTACTAACTTTAAATATGTCGCAGTATGTCATGTGTATAATTATAATGATTCTTGCCATTAAAATTAATTGAGCTTCCATATTTTTTGCAATTAATATTAATTAATATTTTTCTAATCTATAAAATTGTCGACAGTATTGAATAAATTTTAATTGAAAGTAACTTTCATTTAGGAATAATTCCAATAATTAATTTGGTATTTTTTATTTTCAATATAATATTTTTATGTTTTAAGGAAAATCGCCATTCGTTAATAACGCTTCAACTCAAACTGTTGTGTTAAAATACTGTTCAGTCTATAAATACAATAATATTTAACTCATATGGAAAACATACTTATAGTTGTTCCTTTAAAACTTATCTAAAAAGATTCAGGCGATCGAAGCCACTGGCGAGAGCTAGTCAAACAAAACATATGTACATAAAAAGGGCGTATATTAAAAAATAATTTATTCAAAGAGCTTTTAACATAGAACACTATATTAGAAATGCCGTCACTAATTCAACAGTCCGTTATCGTTTTCCTTATCGACCCTCGGATCTTGAGACCCCGGTCGTTGCCATAATCACGTATGAGAATGTCCAATGGATCCATGATGATGATTTGCTGCTAGGTGGTGGAAGTATGGGGCATAAGGTCCTGGGCCAGTAAAGGGATAAGGTACCCCATGTGGGTACAAAAGGCCCCCAGGATAAGGTCCTGAAGAAAATGCCCCGCCCGGTGGTGGGGGCACAGTTGGACTATTCACGTCCATACCAGGATTTTGCTTTTTCCATTTCGTGCGACGATTTTGAAACCAAATTTTGACCTGAGAAAGAAATTTTTCGTGAGTTTCGAAAAAAGTATAACTTATGTTTATGTCTATTGGTCGTGATTCGATTTCCCCACTGGTTGTTTTTGCAACTAGCTACTTGGAGTTTGCAATGTTACCTACTTATTTAACAGATACAGTTATAGTTCTAATTACTTAATAGTCTGTGGATACTCCGGTGGATACTTTTAGTGTGGAATATCTTTTGTCTAACTTAACTCTGTGATTTGCCGATAGCGGGAATCTGATCAGCACAAATAGTTTGACACTTTTCCCTTTTATGAGAGATTGTAGTAACAAAATTATTTTTCACTTCATCCTCAGTTTTTTGTTGGACCCTTAACAACTCGCTTTAAGTGGCAATAGCCGTAACATATAAATAATAACATAGAAAAAGATTTTCTTAGATTTACGCAAATATTTGACATTTTAAATAAAACTATTTTTCGGATTGTTTCGCGGATTTATTTTTATTTTTGGTTCCTGATATTTCGAATGTTTAAAAGCAATTATTATCACGGGAGAAATGTTGGGAACCAAAAATCAAAATAAATCCGCGAAATAATTCGAAAAGATATTTTTATTTAAAATAGAAAAAGATTATTCTCTTTGTGCGGGAATCGAACCCGTGACATTAGGTGTGTCACAGTGATTAGAGCCAAATAAATACATACAAACATTAATATTTATACTTTTAAGTCAATCATTCAAGGGCTTTAAGCTTTATTCTAATGTTATTTAGTAATTTTATTTTTACATACATTACATATTTTAAAATATTATTTGAATAACTGTCAACTTTAATGTATATTTAATGATGATGATTAAAATTATCAAAGCTCTAAATCTTTTTATGGCACACTTTACTATGTAATTAGATAAGTTGTTGAACTTGATGAGAGAAATGAAAATTTTACATATTTTGTAACTTTGTGCACTCGTATCTAGGTTTGATTCTTTGTCAAGGCAATTTTTATGAATCATACAAATGTTTGACTTATACTCTACTGATCCCATACATTTTTTTTTATTTTATTGAACCTAAGGAAATTAAAAAATAATAATAATCTGAGGTTAAATATTTACCTGTGTCTCCGTCAAACTTAGGCTTAACGCTAAGTTCAACCGCTCGCAAACCGACAAATACCTTGTCGTTTTAAATTTATTCTCCAAAGAAACAAGCTGTTCGTATGTGAACGCTGTTCTTGCTCTTCTTGGCTTTGTACCACCTTTAGTATCTCTCGATGATCCATTCTTGCATTTCTTTGAACTGGAACTAGTTGGACTCTTTGGATCTCCATTTTCATCTAAATCTGATTGTGTTAGGATATCATCATCCATGTTCGATGTCTGGTCGTCTGTTTCCACATCATCAGCTTCAAGATCTGAATGTTGGAGATGGTCTTTAACTGTAATAAGATGATTAATAACATTAATATAACTAAAAGAGAAAATTTCAACGATGAAAACGCCTTTCGCTCTAGATACTTTTGTTTAAGAAAATCAAAAGCTTACTATAATTATGAATAAGTAATAGAAAAAGTTTATTTATACATTTAAATATTAGATAGTTAAAAGCTAGGCATAGAAATTTTAGTTTAAATGAACGACTAAAGCTTGTTAAACTTCTACATATATCATTTCGGATTTCCAACAAACACTAAACCTATTTGTGTATTACTTAGTGGAATAATATAGAGTTATAATTTAGATACATCTCTTGTTTATGTGACACAGATACGTACCTATTTAAAACTTTTGTGAGCCTAATGTGAAATTATTATAATAAATTAAAAAAATACAAGTAGGTAAGTCACGACAAATTTAAAACAACAACTTTTAAAAACTCGCAAATGTTAAACACAAATAAAATTCTTATAAATTAAATACTTTACTATCTCAATAATTTTGTGTTCTTATTTCTAGATGATATAATAGTCATATCCGCTTCCGCCTCAATCGTTAAGAGTTGCCAGTGCGAAATAGTTTTAAAACCGCTATTAATTTTTAAAGCGGCAACATTGGCGCGTCCGGAAACATTAAAATATTATTTACGAGTGTTTTGTCATTTTGTGCTTAGTGAAATTAGTAAAATGCGATCTCTAATGGCCGGCAGGATGTATAAATATTATTGAAATTGTTTCGGTGTTTAGGTGTGACGTGGTTATGGGCTATAACCGCGAAATAGCGTTAAATTGGGCATTAATAAAAGTCGTATCAAAATCAAAGCGTGTTTGTGTCAAATGGCCGGCAGTAACTTTCGCTGAAGCCGCTTGTCATAATTACATGTTAAATAAAATTAATTGAATATGGCTTACGGTTAATTTCTTTTTAATGCTATTTATTCTTGAGCTCTTAAACATGATGGATTTTGTACCGGCTTCTGTTTGCAATTTTGCACGCGCTATACTTTTTATTGCGTTTTCATCACTATTATTCATGCTATATGTATATTAGGATTTAGTTAATTGGAATTGAAATTAAACTTTTTTATAAAAAAATCAGCCAGGACTAAAAAAATAATTTTTTTGGCCTCTATAAAATTCTAATAATAAAAAAAACGTAAACGAATTTTTAGCAATTTAATACTATATTAAATAAAATTTTAAAAGTAAATTACTATTTCGAAAGTATATGTAATAAGCATAAATAATGCGTGGCATATTATTTCCGTTGAAATGAAGTATGATATTGGTTCGCGTTCGCTATTACGCTTAAAACGCCAGTTCGATGATCGGAAAACATACATTACAAAATGTGTCCTACATATTGCAATGTATATTTTAAAGCTACGTATATTTTATATATGTGTAGTGAAAACTATTCTATTTAAGTTTTGTAATAAGTTCATTTCCATTTAACATTATTAAAAACGTTAATTTTGTTTGTTTGTTTGAATGTATTGGTAATTAAAAATTATTGCACTTATAAAAAGCTAAACTAGTGACGAATTATATGAGCAATTTTTGTATCTGCTGCATCATGAGTGAAAAGAGATCAGCATGCACTCAAAAATAATCTAAGAGACTACACTACATCCAAACTTAACTTCCTTTGTTGTTTTAATGATATTGTGAATCATTATTTACCTAAACTACGAGTAGCTAACGGCGTCAGTTAGAAACCCAAACAAAAATAACTTGACGTGTTAAATTAATTTAAAATGAAAAACAAGGTACGTTCAAAAACATATCATACAATAATTCTGAGCTTTATTACTCACAAATGAAAACATACTTTTTGACACTTCGCATAACGATACACATATATCTGTTTGACTCAAGTGTTTGATATAAACAATTCAATTTATACCTTATTTTTATCATGTTTAAGTTCAAATTTGGCTGTAGTTTATTTTGTTTTAAGATCTTATTAGTAAGGTCGGTTGTCCACATCGCACGGCACGAATTAACGCGATAAAATTACGAGCAGATGTTTCGACGACAGATATATTAGTATACGACGCCCAGTAGCTAAATTAAATCTTATAAGGACATGGTTCCAGCGGAAGTTGAAGATTATTTGGTATGAACATAATTTGTTCATTAAATAAAATGGAAATAAGATAACTATACGTCAGCCTACTTCGCTAACCTGCTAAGTCCGTTTTTAAGCAATTTTACTTCTTACACCTGTCAAAAAGTTCGGACGATTACCTATATTATTTTTAAGGTATAGCGACGATATCAATATAAAAAGGTTAGAAAAATATCAAAGAACCAACGGTATTTTCAGATTTTTGATTTCTAAAAATACTTAATTCAGTTTTTTCTTCGTCCTGTAAGCTATGCAGCAATACACTTAGTAGGTCACCGAATCAGGCCGACGTATAGCTTTAATTAAAAGCTTTAATTTTAATTGACTAAATGTCATGAAATACAGAAGAAGAAGTTATCTTGAATTTTGTCTATGCCCTTCTTTTCTTCTAGAAACAAAGAAACTCATTTAATATAAAAAATATCACTATTAATAATTTTAAAAGTTTAATATTAATAATTGTAAAAAAAAATTAAACAAAGTTAACATTGGTTAAAGAAACATTTAGGTATATATTCATCATCGTTCTGTCATTTAAGTACTTTAAATAAAACAATCAGGAGTGTTTCTCCCGTGAGCATGATTGCTGTAAAGCATTCGAAACGTCGGGAACCAAAAATCAAAATAAATTCGCAAAAAATCCGAAAAGATAGTTTTATTTAAGTGTCAAATATTAAACGTAAATCTAAGAAAGTATCATTTAACTACGATAATAATTATAATAGGTGCAATATATAAACAAGTGATTGACAAACTCGCTTGAGGTTCCATACTGGTAGAGTAAGTAGAGACCAGGGAGAACTCAGTGGACTTTTCAAGATCGACTGTTGACTGCTGACTGTTGACTGACTGATTATCGGACTGGTAACGTATGTGAACGAGCCGTAAAATAATAATATAATGTATTGGAAGAAACAAAAAAAGTATGTATGTAGAGATCGTAATTTGTAACACTTGGCACTCTGTCCTACCTATCTCCTAAAGAAAAACGTTTTATATATAGAATTATTATTATTATGAAATTACAAAGTTAATTTCGATGTATTTAATATAGATGCCCTACTTCTTTCTTAAATTTAGACCCCTCCGTAGCCAAGACAGCTGTACTAGGAATATGTTACGGAGGTGATTTTATCGAAACCGAATTCGGAATCGGAGTTTTTAAATATGGTTTGTCGGAATTTGAGTCGGAGGTAGAGGCAGAAGAGAGATGTGTTAAGGGCAGGTCTAATAAATTAAAATTACAAACATTTCAGTCTCCTTATGTACAGTTCAAAAAATAATTTATACATATAATAAAATTCTAACTGAGTCGAATCTGTACATTAATTACTTTTTGGAAAATGAATTTTTTGTAAAGTATTATTTTGTACCAGCGACTCACTCTCGCTCCGCTCGGGTTCGTCCTTAGATACGATTTAACCTTTAGTATAGATTTTTCAGAGATATTTTCTCGCAGTAAAAAGTATCCTATACGTTGACCCAGATAACCAACTATCACCATACCAAATTTCATCAAAATCTATCCAGTGGTTTTCTCGTGATGCGTTCAAAGACAGACAGACAAAAATTCTAAAAACTATACATTTAGCCTCTGCATCGATAATAATGTCTATTTCAATAAGATTTTCAAAAAAATACTTAATGTACAGATTCGGCTAATTTACAATTTAATTATATGTAGAGATAAATTACTTTATTTTAAACATATTATATCTATCCACCGCGCAGGTTAATCACTCGGCGCGACAATAGAATTCCAGCCACGCCTAAAACAATTAGCTAACGACACTACACAACTTAAAAGAATGTAAAAAGAAAAATAGGTTACCTACCTCGAGTCTAGATCTATAAACGAATCGCTACTACCTACTTAGTACCTACTGCATATAGTGTAGACTATTTTTGTTACAAAACGATCTAAATAGGAGTAAGATGTAGGTATCTTATAAAAGTGAAAACTAAGTTAAGCAATACTCAAAAATTATTGTATATTGTTATATCGACACACCACTTTTGCAATATGTAACTACATATCACACTCGCTGACACACATTCAATATTCATCACAAATTCTCAAAAAGCTAATCTTAAAATTTGACGATATGATAATTTCTGTAATATAAAGATCCGCTTTAATTTATGAAAATCTAGATTTCAAGGGAGAAAATGCGGGGATAAACTAAAAAAATATATATAAAAAAAAATTCCTTCATAAATTAGCATTGTCGATCTACTTAAACGAAGTCGCAGGTAAAGTTAGTGTTAGATAATATTCCACGTAACCATTACATATTATGTCAATATGGAGTACTCTATGGTGCTCTTCGTCCTATTTATATTTTTTCACATTCCGAAAACCATATAATCAGTTGCTGCATGAAGGAGGAGAAAACAATTGATTTATGCATGTATAACGAGAATAACTTATTTTAATGTCTCTTACAGCAAAACGTAAGACTTACATAATTATAAATAAATGAATAAGTAATTATGTTGGGACATTAGCACACAGCACCATCTAGTTCCATGGTAAGCTATGAGGCTTGTGTTATTGATACCAGATAGTTGATACACTACACATATATAACTTAATACAAATACATATGTATTATAAATACAAACACCCACGACGGAAATACAAACGTTCGTGCTTATCACACAAATAAATGCCTCAAAACCGCGACTGCTGTCACAGCAAGTAGGATCACTACAAACTGAGTCTTTAGAGTCTTTCTTAGCTGTCGACTCTATTAATTAACTACCTACCAAACATCTCCATGGGTTAAATTGACATTTGACAGTGCTTAGTTAATACCTAAGAGTACCTAAATGGTACATAAATCTACAGTTTTATCCAAGTTTTCATTAAGCTATTTTGGAAATTATAATAGCACAATAGCTTTTAACAAAGGTTTTCATATAAAATTCTGTTTAACCGAAGAATAAACTCAAAAGAAGAAAGTTTTACGATATTTTTTTACTGAAAGTACCTATCAATTCCCCTAAATAGGTAGCTTTCAGCTTGTAGGCCGTGTAAACACTGGTCGGATTTGCAGGGGCGGTAAAGCCACTATATAAATAACGTATACCATATTACCTAACTCCAGATAGAATCAATGCTTTTGTAATTTCAATCATATTACTATCGATTTTTGAGAAGATGGTTAGTAAGAATATTTGCCGTTTACATTATAGTTTTAAAACAATTTTAAAAATCATAAAATTATATTTTCACAAAGACTTCCTTAGGCGTTTAGATTATAAAGCTTTGTTATTACATCTACACAGATAAATAAAACTGAAGTGTCTGTTTGTAATGTCAAAATAACAACTTTTTACTAAATGCCTATGAAATTATATACGCTACCTATAAAAAACACAGCTTTTAAAATTTTTGTCTATCTGTTTGTTCTGGCTAATCTCCGAAACGGTTGGACTGATTCTGACGGGACTTCCACTGACAGATAGCTGATGTCATAAGGAGTAATTTAGGCTACTTTTCGAAAAAGAATTAGGGTTTCGCTCAGAAAAATTAAAACGTACCTAGACGAACTCCGTATCAACGCACCCGAGCGAAGCGAGGGTAAGTCGCTAGTTACTAAATAAATTTTTTTTATGTACCTACATGCAATAGATTAAAAAATTGAAATAAAACTAATTTGTTCTTTAAAGTACGAGGTAAGATTTCGTGAGTCTCTTTAAAATCCATTTAACCGTTCCTGACAGCAGGTAGGTAGACAGACAGACAAAATAATAAATAGTTTATTGTGCTTAGGTATCACGTACGATACTAAAATATTATATATAAATAAGTATAAATATAAGTACGTATATCTATACAGATAAATAAAATTGAAGTGTCTGTTTGTAATGTCAAAATAACAGCTTTATACTAAAAGCATATGGAATTATAAGAAAAACACAATTTTTTAAATTTTTGTCCGTTTGTATGTCTGTTTGTTCCGGCTAATCTCCGGAACGGAACGGAACTCCTATCCTTACTGGCAGTTAGCTGATATTATAAGAAGTAACATAGGCTACTTTTATTTTAGAAAAAGAATTAGGATTTCGGTCAAATAAATTAAAATGTACCTAGGGACACACCCGAGCAAAGCGAGGTTAAGTCGCTAGTTTATAATATAATAGCATCGATATTCTATTATCTTCATTAGATTTATACACCGTATCTAGTTTAGATACTAATTACTATGAGCTACATCCAGTCTTTAAGCGTGAACGGAATTTATCGTTTAACTCGTATCTATACAACGTAAATGAATCCTACGTCAGTCAGATAATACGCAGAACACAATTTTCTGCTATACTCAAATCCCAGCGAGGAAAGGCACTTGTAATCGAGAGGGCTTTATTAATTACAAACTTGGACCGCAAACCTCCCTATAAATGTTGACAAACAGTTTTATACTTTAAGCTCCATTTACTAAGGTTAGAAATCCTTTACCGCTATCATATTAGCCAAAATTTCAACCTTATCTTTTGGGCGTAGGAACTGTACGCCTTTGTTAACAAAACAGTTGAATTTCGACTTTAAAATGTGTGCGCTAAAAGTAATTTTCGTTTATCGTGTGGATAAATAAGGGCCATCAATTTGTTAAATGAAGAAAATGGAGACGTGTAATTTGGGCTGGATTCTTGGTCGGGTGATTTCGAAGGGCTTGTTCGCAGTTATGTTAAACGATATTGCAGTTTTAGGGTTAATTTATTTGATATGTGAATGTTTTACCGGTAACTGCTTTACTTATGGCTTTATGTAGAGCAGGAATAGTGGTTATTATTTTTATTAATACATTATAATATACCTTTCTAGTCACGATTCTCTCTCTCACTCTCGCTTCGCTTAGGTTCGTTTGTATGGAATAGGTATTTATTTTCAATTTTTTTCTTGAATTTTTCCGATGTTTTAATAGTTATTCTGCTATTCGGGGTGAAGACTAATCCAACAAAACAAAGATCATAAAAATCGGTCCAGCAGTTCTCAAGTTATATGTGTTGTAACAAACCCGACTTTGTTTTATATACATATATAGATTATATATATATATATATATATATATATATATATATATATATATATATATATTTTAAGTTAGAGAATTAATTATTTTTATTAGGTATCTGTGACTTTAATCTTATGCTTCTGGTGTGAACCAAAATTAGTGAAATAATGCAATTAAACATCGCGACAATACTTGCACATATAATGTATAACTAACCAATAATATATTATGTATCAGTTGATCAACATTTTAAATAAGGAATTCTAAATGATACCTACCTTTAAAATGAAAAAATGTCCTTCGTGAATTAAGTTCAAGTTAAAATAGCGAATGTCATGGTAGAAGATAATATAGAGACGTTCCCAGCACTAGCCAAATACAGCTGGAATATTGATAAAAAAATCAATTCCAACAAATTATTTAATACTTAGCATTAAAAAGCTATTAATAATTCTAACCTAGTATTCTAACTAAGTAAATTAATACTAATTAAAACATTCAACAAACATCATTGTTATAAATTTTCTTTAAATTGTAAAACACAAAAGTACTTAAATTAGCTAACTTAAAATGGAATGGTGTTTATAACACAAAGCCGCGGGTAAACGAGGACTTAATGTTGGTAACATTGCTGTGACTTTTTAATTAGCGCCTAAATAACGTGACAACGGCGTAACCCGACAGAATGATTATATTTGTTTATATTTTATAATAAATTTAGTTAAAACTTTACCAAATAAATTTATCTTGTAAAAAACATAACATATCTTAGTTTTCTAATTATGTAAGCTTTTAATGATTTATATAACTAACATTTTAAGTTATAGAATGAGATGATCCAACTTCAATTATATGGGCGTAAATGAACATTACAGAAATAGATCTTCTATTAAAATCTTTTTATGGCAAAATTTTAAAATTATATGGTAATTTCCAAAAAACTAAAAATAATTTTAAAAAATTAAAAGAGCTATTAGCATTCGATTTCTAATCTTAAAATATTTTCTTAGTGCATAAGTAACTACTCTAAGAAAGGAATAGGTATAGTGCATAAGAAGTTGAATTCCCGGATCTTTTCTTGACCTGCCCGCTGATCGGTCATTACATTAGTTTCCTCATTTATTATAGGTATATGATAAAAGAACATAACCGTACAATAGAAATTTAATTAAATGAAAATTATTGTTAAAAGGGTGTTTAGAATATTGTTGCGTAAACGAGAGAGAGCTTAATGTTAGCAGCACTTTACTCTTTAATTACCATCAAAATTACATGACAACGTGCCGTGACGCTGTGAATGACGATGAGCTTAAGTGGGCCACCAAGTTCATATAAACGAAATAATTATTGATGTAAAACTTACGCACACTTGACTTGGGGGGTAAACTGGTGAATGCGTTACGAAAAAATGTATGTACGTTTGTTGCCATGGTAACCGTTGTTATTGTCTGACAAATGATATATAATATTATATTCTTTCCTTAAATGATATTCTATAAATATATGATTGTAATATGCCTAATCTCACCTATCCTAATTATTTAAAACTTAAAATTGAATTTCATAAAGAGTACCGATAACCTACAGAAGTTTTACTTTTTTTACTTTTTTCTTGCCCGCGTACACATTCATACACGCACTCTTTAATTTTTTATGTTTATATTACGGTGTTACTAGTAATTAGTTCAATAATTATAACTTGACAAAACGGACCTACATATTTAATATAATGTGTACTTATGCACAATAATAACCAAAAGTACCTACCTAATAAATAAAAAGCTTATAAGCTTTACGGTAACTTTTCTTTATTTACATTTCAATAGTGCCCACCTAATTTTTCTTTTTTTTACATTGCTTTGCTTTTATACGTCTATATCATATGATGATCATAATTAAATTTACTTAGTTTTACTTTTAAAACTACCTACTCACTGTATGAAATAAATCTATACGCAAGTATAGGTATCCATACCATGAAATTTAAATTAACCCTTGCATAAACGGGATAGGATAAAGGCCGTAAAATAAATCAAACTTCCACTAAAGGCCGTGTCCAGCAAAATCGTCTTTGCCTAAAGGGCCGAAAAATATCCCACCATCGGCCGTGAACGCAAAATTTATGTCCGCTTGACCCTCCAAACGCCTTATTCACCTTTTATTTTTATTTGAGTGAGCAAGGAACAAATCTTAGCGCAAAAGGGATAATAAAATAATCGTTAGATTCGTTTAGACGACTCTAATTTCACGGATTGGTGCGCAAAGGGACGTTAAGGGTTGAATCTCTCTCGCTCTAACTTACAAAAATAAAAGAGATGCTATCTCGCTCATATTGTGTAGGGAAGTTGGATGTATAGACTTAAGCTTGTGTCTATTTTTTACTGGCTGGTTTTTTAATAGGATTCTTTGAGGCTAGTTTGTAGGTAAACTAAAGTAATATAAGTGATTTTTATTTATTTAACATTTAAAATATTTTATTAAAAGGTAAAAAATATCATCCATTTATATCTTCATAAAATTAGCAAATCTATAATTTTAATTATAAATCGATAATTAATTCATCTATTTTATATTTTTACGGATTATCCTACGCTGAAAAAGCCATAATTAAAATCCTTCACACAATTATGTATTATTATTTATTAATTCAATAAAAAAAACCTGTATTTATAGCACAAATAAAACTTTATAAACAATACTCATTGTATATAAAGGCATCCATAATGCACCTCTATCGGAAACTTATCTTGAATCTTAATATGAGCGCCATTTCAAACATAATAGCGTAGACATTTTGCTGACGAATCGTTCAGACTTCGATCTAAAGCTATTTTCACATACATGGAACGTTTACGTTTATAAAACTTAAAATAATTAAAAAATTACATTAGTACTAGATTTTGACCACGGCTCATTGTAGTAACCTAATATATTAATTCCCGATATAAGAAAGCTTCCTTTTTTTTCTAATTTCACTCAAAACTACTGTGCCAAGTGAAGATGTAAAACACATATGTTTTATAAGTAAAAAGGTAAAAAGAATTGTAAGTTTAGATTAAACATTTTTTTTAAAGTAAAATAACAAAATATCACTCTGTAAATACCTACATTTGTAATATCACAAAAACAACTAAAATATCATAAACTACTAACATTATCATCAACATAAACATTTAGTAGAACTGTTAAAAGATTTGCAGTTTCCGTTCAGATGGACATTGTTTATATTCTATTCTATTCAAAATTATTTATATATCATTTGGCAAGATATAACTAACTATATCATATAACAATATAAAAGTTTACCAAGTTTTTTAAAATACATTAAATTAAAAAAAACATGTGCAAAAAAGAAATTAATAATTAATCCAGAGTACAGCTATCGATAAGTTGTGGTTTCCGTTTCCGGATAGAACATGCCTCATAGCTTTCGCTTTTATTCAGCCAAAGAAATTATTAATACTTTTCAATAATTTTACTTTATATAAGATACGTTTTTAACCGTTATCTTAATATTTGACCTCGCTTTGGCAATTTAAACTAAAATTTCGGCAAAAAGATAAAAAAATATGATTAGAACATTATCAAGAAAAGCTTAATAACTTCTACTTGACTTAAAAATAATCACAATATACTTAGTTAACTTTTTTAGATTTACTTTACTTTTTAAATTAAACTGGTTTTTTTCGGTTTTTTTTTCGCGGCTTTATTTTGCTACTTGATTCCGCACGTTCAAATCTCCCATGAAAAATAATTTTATTTAATAATACATTTATTTTTACAATTTACTAAATATTTTATAATAAACAACACATTCAAAATTATTAAATTCAGATAAAAACTAAAACATCTGTCGTTTACCGACAGATTTGCAGCTTCCGGACGGACACCAGTCTGACAATATACACTATAATATATTATACTTTATTTAGTGTAGCCAATAATTTAGTTGAGTTATTTATTATAAATTACCTATATTTCCTTCACTATAATTGACATTTTAAAAATATTTAAATAAAAATCAAAAAGCAAATTTACGGAAAATATTATCAAAAACATTATGTAAGCCAGACCGTAACTTTAGTTATTTATCTAGAAAAATATTTCGCAAATTATCTCAATTATAACGTTTTATATAAATTGATGTTAATCGTATTAAATTGATATTATTCGTTTGAATTTGAAATTATAACTTTTAACTAGTTTTATTTACATATACAAGGCAGCTCGATAATTTCATATTCGTCATTATTTTCACTTAATATAATACAACTAGCGATTTACCCTTGCTTCGCTCGTGCCTGGATGTATAACAGTAGCTTATGCGTTAATCCATCCAGATCATAATCAAACTGCGAACCAAATATCTTCTGAATCTTTTCAGACGTTTCACATGTAACAAACGTACATACATGTACGTGTGTGTGTAATGTACAGATAACACATTACACGCATGCGTACAAATACACGTACAACTTTCGCATTTATACTAGTAGTTCGAAATTATTTTTATATTTTCTCCCATTTGCCGTCGGATAGTTTGACGATATTTATTCAGTACTTAAGTTTATAATGCTCGAAAAGCTTATATAATGAATTGGATTATTTTTAAAAGCCGTTAGATTCTTCCTAAGCTTTTCATGTTCTTTTTTTTGAGGAGAACAAGAAAAAACCATCTCTCCCCATCAAATGTTATGTAGTCTTGGTTAGAGACCTACGAAATAATGAGGATGCTTAATTTTTTTGTATATAAAATCAACAAATATTTTATTTGTTGGTTATTTTGATTATTTTCTAAAATCATTGTGTGTATATTAAGAGAAAAATAAAAGCATATACATTGCAAATTATTAAAATATACAATAGTACTTAATAATCATTTATTTAATTATAGGTAGGTACACAAGTATCTTTAATAAAGCAGTAATAAAAATGCCGTGTCATGCCATAAAATTTAAAAAAAAAACAAAATGGGGTATTGAAAAATATGCAGATACATTTAATAATGGACTGAACTTAAATTTAATAAAACATTAACAAAATTGTCCAATTTATGGTAGATAAGACAATCCATAGAAGAAAGTACCCGAATTTTAAGCAAAGCTTTATTTCGCTTATATCTTTCTTTACACCTGTTCAATAAATTCAGTCAAATTCAAAAAAAATATATATATTGAAAAAATATAAAAATAAAAAATATATATATATCGGTACTCTTTATGAAATTCAATTTATGTTTTAAATAATTAGGATAGGTGAGATAGGCATATTACAATCATATAGTTATAGAATATCATTTAAGGAAAGAATACAATATTATATTATATCATTTGTCAGACAATAACAACGGTTACCATGGCAACAAACGTACATACATTTTTTCGTAACGCATTCACCAGCTCACCCCCCCACGTCAAGCGTGCGTACAGAAGTTTTACTTCAAAAACTAACGTCTTGGATCATTCGTTAATTACCTACCTACTGTATTCGTAGTAGGTATGAAAAATTGATGAACCGTCATTACTATACCTATTAACGTTTTTAAAAGGAAATTGTTAAGTTCTTAAGTTAAATGACGTTAACGTTAGCGTTAAATGACGCTTAGATACTCATTACAAAATAATTGACTTAAGAATTCCTAAAACAATCATTGTATTTCAACTTATTTTGCACTTATAATAAAAAGCTTATATTTTAAACCGATTAATATTTAATTAATACTTATCAATTTTTTTCAAAACTTTTCCAATATTGGTTTAAAATCGAAAACATCAATTTATTCAGTGAAAGTACTCTTTGTCGTGAAAAATATAATATCTATAAGCAATAAACACGTATTATAATATACTTACATATAATAAACTAACAGACAGACAGAGATGTTAGAGTTAGTTAAATGTTAAATTATAAACAGTCTGCAATTGAGATATATAAATAGATCCAATAAGACATTCAAGGCAATTAAAAGTAATTATTAAATGTATCGGTTATCAAGTAATCTATACGTAATTGAAGAACGAATTTTAATAAATGTAAGTGCTTTAATAAAAAATGTAGAGCTAGAAGGATAATATGGAGGAAATAATAAATGTTTTAATTAACGGTATGTTGAGTTTTCGATCAAAAGTTATGTTTGTTTTATAGAAATCGTGTGTAAAATTAAGTTCACGCTTCTCAGAACGATAATAATTAATTAACTGTTAATTATTCAAAGATAATTTACAAACCTCTTTATGTCCTTAAGTTTCACCTGCAAGGAATAACATTATAGCTCAATGTCGTAGCAATTTATAATTTGAGCTTTTAAATATATGAGAAATTAAATTTCCATTTTTTATTGATCTTATTACCTACTTGATTTTAAATGTTTTTTGGAAGCGTTATGTTATTGCGTGCTATCGTGACCCGGAGCACTAAGGCAGACCGTCGGGGCGGCATAGTAATAGTGAGTTCGCATAACTCATGGCCCTCATTACAATAATGAGATTTTGTTTTTATTTAATAAAAAAATAAAGAGTGCGTAAAGAGTGCGTATATGAATGTGTACACGCGCAAGAAGTAAAACTTCTGTAGGTTTTTGGTAACGCTCTCGTCACGCATTCACCAGCTTACTCCCCAAGTCAAGCGTGCGTAAAGAAGTTTTACTTCAATAATATTTTACATTTTTATAATAACAAATGAGACGTCATAATTATATCGATAAACTTGATGTTATCTAGATTGCGCATTACTTGGTTTTAGGTCTTTCCTGAGTATTGTAACTGCCAGTAGCAAGATTGGACCCCGCGAAAGCGCATTGGTAGATCATTTAGACTTTCCATCACGCAATACACAAAAATATCTTCACCTAACCGCTTGCTCAAGATATTTACAGGTCACTATAGGAGCGGTCAGGAGCAATAACAGAATAATGTACTTTAAGTAAGTGTATTTTCCCCTAGATACCTACTAATAATACCCTCCTTACCGATGTCGGCCTCGGCTCTCTCTCACTGAGTCTAGCCATTAACGTAAAAGATATTATGCGAACAAGTATGTGCGCAAACACAAGTTCTTTATATACTCTCTACTCTTTTTCAATCTAAAACTCTAGGGACGTTATCCGACGCAGGACGGTTTTACGCGCTTACCTAGGTACAAAGGTGTAATATCCGCAACATCCTAACTACGGGCTGTTACGGAGAATATTTTGATAAAAACCCCCGCTAGGCTAATCCCACATCGAGGCAGTTAATCTTCACACAGTACGATATAATAGATATATTAGGGACATTAATAACATGATGTATAAACTGTTCTCGACTGGTTATAGTCTACTGCAAAAGACCTGCATTTTGACCAAATTCTGATTTTGGGAATGAATTTCTTTTGGGAGCTTATATACATACGCACCGCGCCTACGCCCTTGAGTTTGAGAATGATTTGGGCCTCCACAAACCTACATCTGCCACTAGCTGATATCATCATCAGATCGAGATATCAAAGAGGTGGTGTCAAAGCAGGTCTATCCCAATCAAGAGGCGCGCTGTATTATATATAAATAAATAAATATGTTGGGGCATTAGCACACAGCACCATCTAGTTTCATGGTAAGCTACGAGGCTTGAGTTATGGATACCAGATAGTTGATATACTACACATATATAACTTTAAATACATACATATTATAATTATAAACACCCATGACTAGAGTACACACATTCGTGCTCATCACACAAATGAATCCCCCCAGCGGGACTCGAACCCGCGACCGTTGGCACAGCAAGTAGGGTCACTATAAACTGAGCCAAACGTGTCGTCAATATGTATCAGTAATTCTTACATTGGACTGAAAATATTTAAAAGAGACAAAATATTAATCAAATATTTGCACAACCACATATTACTTCTAAGTGATACAAATATAAATTAAAAATTTCTTCAAGCTCAAAAACAAACATTAGGAACAGACATTTCAATTCACAAAATACTTATTGGTTTCTAATAAACTAAAAATAAAACTATGTTCCGGTACACACTACATCGTTTACCTTTCGTCACGTACTTAATAGAGTCTTCAAATGCAACAGAAGAAGAAAAAAATAAGTCATTTTCATCTCTATTACAAATAATATAGAGCTTAAAATATATTTATTGATGTAAAATGTATTGGTCAAGTATGAAAGCTGTCACGTTATCTATTGGGGGCACAATGGAGAAATAATTTGTTCAAATTGTCCTCAAGACTACCGGCATTATAGAAATAATTGCTCGTTAATGCTTCGTGTCTAAAAACTTATTAAATGACAACCTTGAATTTTTATTGTAAGAATAATTACTTTACTGCGTATAATATAAATTATATCTTAGCAATATTATAAATGTGAAGATTTAGATATTTGGATTTTTGGATGGATGTTTGTTACTCAATCACACCAGAACGGCTGAACGGATCTGGATGAAATTTGGCATAGAGTTAGATTATAGTCTGGAATAATACATAGACTACTTTTTACCCAGGAAAAATACACGGTGCCTGTGGGATAGATTTGTTTTGATTTTTCTAGAGACGTTATTTATATTTTTCTTCTGTTAAAAAGGTATTAGAATATAACGATCGGGTCGTCGGTTGATAACTTGGCTTTAATATGGAAGAATCTAGAAGCAAGGAAAATAGCAGATATTTCAGTGCTATAGGTACATAAACGTCAGTTAAGTAAGTTTAGATATTTCGCATATAAAAAAGTAAGTTGCTTTACTTTACTGGATGGCATCAAAATTATCGATAAATTAAGAAAAACCTATCTTATTATTACAAGAATCCATTTTTACACCATGACAAATATTTAATATCAGCAAAATAATACTTTCATAGGTTGTATTAAGTAAAACTATGTTAAATAAAACTATTTTTCGGATTTTTTTTTCAATTTTAATTTCCTTTTCCGTTTCCGACGCTTCGAATGCTTAACACCAACTACGGTTACGAAAGAGAGTAAGTCTCTCAAAAAAGGAAAAAAAAAATGTGTCTTAGAAAGATCTAATGGTGTTGGTAAAAACATTTCTGCTTTAATCCTATCGAGTCATGCAACAGATTCTTTACAAAATTGTACAATTATTATACAGATAAAAGTTTAAGGTAGAGTATGTTTTCTTGTTGTTCCTATATGGATGGAGATGTATTTTAAATTTTATTTTTTTGATAAACCCCTTTAAAAATAAATAAATAAAACAAACAGATTGATAGACAGAAAATTTATGATAGTAAATAAAAACAAAATAGGTAGATACAAAAGTTGTGTATAAATGGCACGCTTAAAAACTCTACTTTTGCCGAATTATAAGCTCAATAAATATGTAGAATTATTTGAATAATACAAGAAGTTTATATTGATTATAATGGTTTATATAGGTATATTAATGTTACATAATAAATTATATGAAGACTTTAGGAATGTACCTATTACTGTATTGTATCCCACATATAACTCTAACACTGTTAATAATAAATTATAGAAAGAATGATATCTTTATATATAAATTAAAATAAATAAAAAATAGTTTAAATTAAAATAATAAAAAAATTAAACCTTTAACTAAAATATTTATTTAAATGTTAAATTAATTTAATAATACTTACCAGAATCACTATCATCTCTGTCATAATGTGGTCGCCAATACGTCTCATCGTATCTTAAAGGAACCTCTGACCGTCCAGTGAACTTAGTAGGGTCTAATATATTTTCTACTGAAAAAGCAATAGCTGGTCTGTCAGGTGGTCGGGTTAATCCGAGCCGCCTCGTGAGGTCCACTGGTGCGGCCTCTTCGACCCCAACCACGTCCACCTCATGGGCTTCAGCTTCCGTCTCTGTTTCTGCCTCCGCCTCGTCCTCTCGTCTCTCCGTACCTCGCGCCATTGCAAGCATCGTCATAGCAACGCCTTAAATTTATCACATTTAGATTGTCTGTTTTGTTCTCATTTTTACTTATAAGGTATTTAATAATTGTCTTACAACTGTCTTTAAGCACAACACTGCACTACTGTTTTTAAAGTCAAACGCTTGACATGAAAGTTAAATATTTGCAAAATAATTCCTCGATTAAGTAAGAAATGTATGCATAAATGCGAAAATCAGACAGATAATTAACCCGTAAAAGATCGCACTGAAATCCGTCGACGCGAGCGCTAATAGCGTGACAACAACCGTCTGCACCTAACATCGGAACACTATAAACTCTAAACCGGGAACGAAGCAGGCGGGGACTCTTCGAGGGGGGGCCCGACCGCAGTGGGGGGGCCGGGTGCTCGCGCGGTGATTGGGCGAGGCGAGCGAGGCGTGCCAGGGGTGGAGAAACGTAATGGAGCAATAAGGTTTAAACAATTTCGTTTAATACGTTGAATTATGTAAGAGAACGGCGGGCAAGTAATCGCGCACAAGCGATAAGGCCATTTGCGCTACTTCGTTACGTATTAATGGGGCAGGAAATTGACTTATGAATATTAGAGGTCGCGGCGAGCTGAAGATCGGGCCAAAGCGGCCCCGTGCGGCTCTGCCGGGTTATTTTCGTAGTTAAGCGCTGAAACAATGATGTTTATTGAGTTTTGAACTTAATGGCTTTTGGGCTGCGGCTGCGAGCGATTTGCGTCATTAAAGTGTTTGGATAGGTCTTTAAATACCTGTGGATGTATTCAACCTGTTAATTGTAACCGCTTTGTAATTTCGAATTACATTTCATATGAATTGACGAAGTTTTAAACGGCTTTAGTTGTGATTACGATAGCTACAGTTTAGTTGTTGAGTTTGGAAACAAATAAAAATAAGTTAAATGTATACATAATAGATTAAATGTTTACTCCAGGAGATAAAAGCACTTTTAGATTGGACTGTTATATTTTACTTGCTCTTGTTTATTTTCATATAAAACCTTTAAGTAGGTACTTACAAAAAGTTTTTAAGGTTGATTATTTTTTACTATATAGCATGTAAAACTTTTTTAAAGTAAAACTTTGTCGAGTATTTGAATATAATGTTACGTGATTTCCGATTTATAGTTTTCACTGTCTCCGAGTATTGAGACTTTTCAGGTTTGTTAGCCTCGGTGCGAATGTTGGACCAGAGTGGAATAGACCTATAGTCAATAAAAAAAATCATTTCGTGCGGGAAATGCATCCACGAAATTTGACACACATTTATTTGTTACACAGAAGATAAATAAACGAGTTGATTACATAGAGTCAAGATTAGGGCTCTTTACGTACAATGTCAATAAATATCATATTTATTAGATACTAGCTACTCACCCTCGCTTTGTTGGGGTTCGTCTCTAGTGAAAAACAAGAACAAATCTATCCCACGGGACCCGTAAATTTTTCCGGGATAAAAAATAACTTATGTGCTAATCCAGGCTAAAATCTATCTTTGTGCCACATCTAGATCCGTTCAGCCGTGATTGAGTAATAAATATCCATCCAAACTTTCACTTTTATGATATTTACTAGCGAATTACCCTTTGCTTCGCTTGTCGTCGTCTAGTTAAACACATTATATTCACAATTTCATGGGTTTTTATTTTTTAGGCAGAACCCTGATTCTTTTTCCAAATTAAAAGTAGCCTAAGTTACTACTTATAACATCAGACAGCTGATATCTGCAGAAAGTCCCGTCAAAATCGATCCAGCCGTTTCGGAGATTAACAGGAACAGTCAGACAGAAAATTTAAAAATTGTTGTTTTCTTATAAGTACCTACCGTATACACTTTTATCCGCATTTAGCAAAAAGCTGTTATTGTGACATTACAAACATACACTTCAATTTTATTTATCTATGTAGATTATGGAATTATCTCAGATTGTACTAGGTTTAAGTTTTTAAAGTATTTAAAGGACGTTATTGGGTCACAAACCACCTATTTTGAAATAAATAGATTTTTCTAAAGATCGAGTCTCTTCTAAATGCTAATGATTGCTTCCAAGCTGTAACATTGTTGAATAAATATTGTTATCAGGTTTTAGGTACCTGCGTAACTTGTTGTATAAAAAAGTTTAAAAAAATCTAATAGTCCCTGTACTTACGTTTGCGAATTTGCAATTGAGTTTTTCAATAACTTAGGAAGGAGTGAATGCCGAATGGTCTTAATAATTTAATAATAATTATTTTTTAAAAAGAATTGATGATTGAAAACAAATCTACTTAGATAAAAATAATTCGTTCAATAACGAATTTAAAAGTTGTGCGATTAATTATTATCTATTATTATGAATTAAAATAAAAGTATGATGTGATTATAAGATCAAAATTTCAGAATAAATTATCTAATTGTATTATATAAAGTACTAGCGCTTCACCCTCGTTCCGCTCAGGGTTCGTCCTTAGATATTTTTAAATGGTTAGTATAGATTTCTTAGAGATATTTTCTCGCAGTAAAAAGTATCCTATATGTTGACCCGGATAACCAGCTATCATCATACCAAATTTCATCAAAATCTGTCCAGTCGTTTTCTCGTGATGCGTTCCCAGACAGACAGACAGACAAAAATTCTAAGAACTCTAGATTAGATTCTGCCTCTGTATCGATAATAATGACTATTTCAATAAGATTTTCCAAAAAATATTTAATGTACAGATTGGACTAAGTTAGAACTTTATTATATGTATAGAATACTTATTAAAATATTTCTATGGTAGGTATTATGAAATTACTTTCATCATTACGTTATCGCGCTATTTGCCGCCCCCTGGTCGTGCCGCCCGCGTGCGGTGCACACACTGCACGCCGCTTGCGGCGGGCCTGAATCAAGTTATTTCTAAGTTTTCTGTAGTTAATCAAACTGTATTTATCTAAAAAATAAATAAAATTATGTTTAATTATTTTTTTAGTACCTAAAATAATAAAATATTAATTTGGAATATTTTTTCATTGTTATTTTAATTAATAATATGAAAATATTTTTGTATATAAAAAATTAATAATAATAATAATTTTGATTTTTTTCTCTAAATCTTTTTTTATTACTAATATTATTTTTAATTATTAATTTTTAAACTATTATTAATAATATATAATTTATAATTATAATAATATTATTGTATTAATGGACTTCATTTTAGTTTTAAACCGATACACTTATTAAGTAATTTATCCACGGTATTTGTTTATATAGATAGTAAGTACCTAGGACTCTAGGATGACTAGGTATATTATGACATTTAATCTGTACTTATCCCTTACCATAAATACGCAAGTAGATTTATGTTGTTGTTTATTCTCTTTTTGGTTTCCTAATTATTTATTTTAAATGTCTGAAAGGTGCTCTGTACTGAGGACTTGCGAAGGAAGCGAAATCTATTCGCTTGATAAGTACCTATCCACTAATAAATCATAGACTTTGAAAGTAGAGTGTAATATCTATACATATAATAAAACTGTGAGGTCGGATGTCTGTACATAGAAAAAAAAATGCTAAAAGTCACCTGCCGAGTCAGGTGGATGTAAGAGAAATAAAACCAATCCAGATTTTTTTAATTTTTTTATTTCTCCGTTTGTCTGTTTATCTGTTTGTCTGCTTGTACGGGTTAATCTTCGAAGGTGTTGGACCGATTTAAATGAAATTTTGCATGGTGGTACCTTATATCCCGGTCAACATTTAAGGTACTTTTCATCCCGGAAAATTAAAGAGTTTTGTTTGTCTAGTTCTCTCTCTAGTTTTTTAAATAAAATTGTTTTTTTTTTCGTTAATTTAAGTTTATTATGATAAAAAAAATTGATGGAATCGCATACCTATAGCTATAATATATTTTTCTAGTGAATAGGAAATATATTATCGATCCAACTGATGAGACGAGACTACTTCAACATCTTTATAGGAGTAATAATTCTTATAAAGGTGTTGAAGTGGTGTCATCAGTTGGACTAAATAAAAATTTTAGGCTAATGTTTTTACCAAATTGCACTAGAAAAATCGAATGATTTTTCCTTAAATAGTAGAGTATCTTTTCGTATTACAAGATTGTCTGGAAGAGGGACGCTAGAAGGTAGGTACTGTCGAATGCGAGATTTTTTTGGAAATTGTCCGACCGTTGGCTTTTTATCTTACTTAAAAAAAAAAAACAATAAAAATCTATGGCAAAACTAAAAAAATCTATAGTAACATACTCGTAGGTTAGTATATGAATTACAAACAGATGTTAAAAGGTCACCTACAAGTTATTTATAATAAATAATAATAGATTTCATTTCATTAAACTATAAAATCACGATGACTGACTAATTCAATTCAATTCTTTTATTTCGTGGCTTCTAAGAATGCAATTGGGCCAAGCCATGAAAAGATTACTGAAGCTATAGTATTATATTATGATCTGTGCTAAAGCCATGCCTTGTAGGTAATTGAGTTGTCATTTTATTATCGTTTAACGTTCACGTAACTGCCTTTTTACTCGTAATGTAACCTACTTGAAAATAGTGTCAAATGGGTACGTAGGCAGGTACTAAAATATCGATATACCTAACAAGTAGGTAAGAAAGCTTAGATATTTTTTATATATCTGTACATAGGTAGGTACCATACGTCTGCAAGTCGTACATTTGAAATAAACCAGGCCTGTACAACTTCTTCCAATCATGAAAACTCTTAAAATGTTATACTGTAGTCATCCATCTAAATTCGCGCCATTGGGACAATTTCCTGACATTGGGATATAATTTTTTTAGAACACTGAGAAATTCTATTTTATACATAAGTGTGACAAATAATTACTGAAAAAACAGACCCAGCCACTGGAATGTATCTACAGACACAGGTCTGTCAGTGTGACAATGACGTCTTGTCAACTAGCGGACGACTGTCAATCAACACGGCTATTTATTTTTTTATCGATCGTTTAATCGCTGTTAAAGATCTTCCATTAAGTGACACCAATGACATGCACGATTTCTGCCTTTTTGATACGGTTTTAAAAGCAATCTAATACAGCGTGGCGCTTTAAGTTTAAATTTTATTAAAATAATACTGAGTTATAAAATAGGTATTAAATCGGTTTTGTAATTATATTAAGTAACATATAAGGAATAATAGCATTTCAGTTTTTTGAAAATATCTATTTTAGATAATACCTGTAATAAATAAGTTTGTCAATTTGTTTTTTTTTGTAGGTAGGTAACTAGGTAATACAAGCGATGACCGCATCTCCGCAAAAAAGTCAAATATTTATAATTTACTAGCAGTACCTACCCGCGGCTTCACCTGCTTCCAAACTTCCGATAGCCAACAAAATTCACAGGATCACTCGCTGGGCTAATTGCCTGAAAATTTCATCAAAATCGCTCCGGCTGTTTTGGAGTCCATAGGAAACATACATACACACATCGATTTTTATTTTTTTTTAATCAACAATTTAAATGTATTTATTGCACGGAAAACGGAGTCTTTCATCAAAATTTAGTGACACACCGACTGCAGCGACTCCTACCGGGTCCATTTGTGAATTCAAACCTTGCAGGGACCCACTCGAACATATATAAAAAATATCATTAATATCGTCCCTGCCATTTAGGAGATCAGTGACACACCGACAGCAGCGCCACCTACCGGGTTTATTTGTGTTTTTAAACAATCCAGGAATGCATTGAAATATACACACAAAATTTCAACTAAATCGGTCCAGCTGTTTAGGAGGAGTTAGGTGACTAGCACACGTACAGAAAAATTATATATATTAAGATAAGCGCAGTTCCTACTACCTAGTACCTACTCAAGTCAGTCATCACATCACATTTATATTATAAATGTGAGAGTAGGTACATAAGTGAATAAGTATCTTTTCGTGGGAACGACTTAAATTAGAAATATCTTATATCAACATTGGCTAGTTTTTATCGATGTTTGCGTAATAAATAATAATTATGTATGTTATTTAGAGCACCATATATAAAATATAAAAAGGTGTAAAAAATATCAAAAACCTCTGCGTAGCATTTACTTGTGATTAGAGTCACCGCTGGAGATTGATGAGTGGTGACGTGCTGTTACTACTGTATACAATTAAAATACAATACATATATTCATACGATTTTTTTTATTTATGGACATACATGCATCTAATTGATTTAATACTTTTTAAGACAGTAGATACGCACTATATACTGAAAATATTCGACAAATATTTTTGACCGACTCCAAAAGGAGGAGTTTTTCTTGTGTCTATGTTTTTGTGTATGTTACGCGATATCTTCGATAATTTTAATTTTTAAAATTCATAATTTAATGAAAACGTATCTCAAATATAGGGTTAAAAAATATATATACCTACTATACAGATTTAAAAAACATAGAATAAGTGATTTTAAAGTCGGTGTAACTTCTTCTAATTAAAAATGTTAAGGTCGAACATTAAGTTATGTACTGAAAGATTTGCTTTCTATTTTTATACTGGTATACAACAACTTTAACAATTTAATATGTAACCTTTTCTATTGTTAGAAAAAAAAAGTTTAGTTAAAGTGAGCAAATTAGAAAATAAATTTTAATTCAAAGAAACAAGTCTTCATTTTCTTAGTAAATCAGAAGGATCCTATTGTATATGTTAGTGTACATACAGATAAAATAAACAAATAAAAATTGCGTACTACCAAATTAAAAAAACTTCCTCGTCTAAATTAAGACACCGATCAGATAAAACGATTAAAAAAGTAATCTCCAAACAAAATTTAAATCATTAATAAACACGTCTGGCGTAAAACTGAAGTCCGTTTCAGTGGACGGATTAATTAAAAAGTTTTGATGCGAAAAAATGGGGCCGACTGAAGCGGTACCAATTAAAATTCTACCAGGATTCATTACGGCACTTTATTTTTAAGTGCCTGTTATGAGATTCCTCGCGCTGTCATTAGTCACGGATAGTTAGATAGATATATTATGTAAATACAACTATTTCTATTTCACATCCACGTAAATACATACGTAAAGTAATAAATTAAGAGGAACTTTTTGAATTTGAGTTTTATTTTAATTTTTATTTATTTACTAGCGACTCATCCTCGCTTCGGTTGGAAAACAAAAACAAATCTATCCCACGGAAACCGTACATTTTTACGGGATAAAAAGTAACCTACTATGTAGGTACTATTTCAGACTATAATCTATCTCTGTGTCACATTTTATCCAGATTCGTTCTTGATTGAGTAACAAACATCCATCCGTCCATTCTAAAAGTAAAAGTAGATTTCAAACAAACTTTCATCCCCTATTTTACCCTCTTATAGGATTAATTTCGAAAAATGCTAAAATATGTATTTATTTAATTGTATTGAAGGGCATGAGTACCAAGTTTCAAGTAATTCTGATCATAAATATTTTTTGGGTTGTATTATAATGTGTTTTCCCGTAGGAATGAGATGATCTCCCGCGGTAAAAAGTAGCCTTTGTCAGTCTCCAGCCCTCCAACTCCCTCCACATTTTTTTTTATTTAAAAAAATATAAAGTGTGTTTTTTTTGGTTCCTTATCGAAGGATTTTAGTACATTTTAAATATGAAATTAATTTGCGATCGTCTCCAAAGAGTAGATTTCAGATATTACCTATATATAAGATAATTTAGTACCTATTATCAAACTAACTTAACTTCTATGTAACAATTAAAAGTGAGTAGTAATACTTGTTTTAATAAAATTTTTGGTTTTAAAAATAAATTGAAAGGCAACACTAAGTAACATATTTACTGAAATAAATATTAGAAAAACAAAAAATATACGTATCTAATTATTATTATTCTTGTACATAAATTGATAAAAACGAATTGTTACAAAAAATCATTTTCATTTTTCACACAAAAAGCTACTCAAGTATAAAAAAGTAATCGAGCTATTTTCTCACGTCTTTCAGTTTAAAATATCATTTAAATTGATACATAAAAGCTCGAATTAACATTCCCAAACTACATTTACAAGTTAAGTCAACCTAATTTACAATAATAATATTGGTACCAACATTGGCCTGTAGAGCCAATATCTATACAGATAAATAAAATTGAACTGTCTGTTTGTAATGTCAAAATAACAGCTTTATACTAAATTCATATGGAACTATATACGGTACTTATAAGTAAAACACATTTTTTAAAATTTTTGTCTGTCTGTTTGTTCCGGCTAATCTCCGAAACGGCTGGACCAATTTTAACGGAACTTTCACTGGCACATAGCCAGTGATGGATTTACCCATAGGCCCGTGAGGCCCGGGCCTAGGGCGGCATAATTTTAGGGGCGGCAAAATTTTCGGGACGTCAAAATCCTAAAGTCGAAAAAATCAAAGGCAATCCGAATTCAAAAATCGATTATATTAGATTCTCTTTGAAATATGAAAAATTACAAAAATCCAGTAAAATATATTGAATAATATTATAACGATTGAATTTACTTTTTAATTAATCGCAAGATATTTTTTTTATAATAGATCAATAGATTTTTATTAACATGAGTCTTTATCGGAAAATGCTGTTGATTTATTTACAAAAGAGGAATAATAAGTTGAAAATTTTTGAGAAATGTTCTTCTATATTTTTTGTATTTTCAGTAAAATTAATTTCACTGTACATTGTACAGCACTCTGAAACAAGTTTTAAATTTATTTTTAGTATTAAATATAAATAGTGAAGCTTAGGTAAGCTAATGAGAGTATACCTATATATTTTTTAAATTATTTTAATATTGATGTTAAAACTTTTTTGCCTGTGAAAGCAATATTTACCCGTATTTAATCTGTTGCATCATAAAATGATTTGAATAAATATAAGTTAAGAGCGAAATTTTCGATTGTTTTCGAAAATTTAACAGCAAGACCAATAAAAATCAGAAAGCTTCCGTCTGATGAGTCGCGGGCAAATGAAAGAGCACCTATTTCCGACAAGAAAATTTCCGTACAAATATTTATTACCCAATTTTGGATACCTTATCTGTACAATTAGCTGGGCGTAGAAATGCATATGATAAGCTTTATGTTATTTTTTTTTTTTGATAATTTATCTGACATTGATACGAACGAGTTGAAAAATCAAGCAAATGAACTCATCAACAAGTATCCTGACGACTTAGAAGAGACATTGGGGGATGAATGTATTCACTTACATTATCAACTCAAAGAATTAGCAAATTGTAAAGATGTGCGCTCTGCAAAAAACATTTGCAATATAGTGCATTCACAAAATCTTCGGGATGTTTATCCTAATGTAGATATTGCTCTACGTATTTTTTTGAGCATCCCAGCAACAAATTGCTCAGGAGAAAAATCTTTTTCTACTCTGAAAAGGGTAAAAAGCTACTTACGAGCAAGCATGGGTCAAGATAGACTTAATGCTCTTGCATTATTGTCTATTGAAGCTGAATTAGTGCAAGAAATTGATTATGAAGATATAATCGACGATTTTGCGAGAACTAAAGCCAGGAAGAAAAAACTGATTCCATAAATGATAATTTAAATAAATTTGATGGGATATCATGACTTTTTGTAAAGAAACTATTATTATTCATAATTCCAAAGTGCCCTGTACATTCAACTTTTTTTTCAAAATTTTGCAACTATTCGTTAGTCGATAAGGCGGAATAGAAAAATGTTATTTAATTCATCATGGTACCTTTTCTCCTGAGATAGAAAAAGTTTTTGCTATAACTATGATTCCTATTGCTATTATATTTCAAAAGGCACTAGGTGTTAAGCTATTGCTTTTATGTTTTGGAAGGTGAAAGGTGCAGGCAAGGTGTTCATAAAAATTAATTGAAGAAAAAAAATAAATTTTAAGAATTCACTGTTTTCGGATTTTTCCCCTTATGTGCATACAGTTACCCATCTGGACACCAAGTTTCAGCTTCCTAGGTCATCTGGAAGTTGAGTTAGGTTTTACTACTATATGTCAGTTCGTCAGTGATAAAAATGCCGATTTTTAGATGTTAATATCTCAATTACCGTTTGTGCTGTATTTATGAAATTGGGGATTGTTAATCTAAGTGGATTAAACATTTGAAAATTAAATCTTTAATTTTTAACCCCCGACGCAAAAAGAGGGGTGTTATAATGTTTGATGTCGTCTATCTGTCTATCTGTCTATGTGTGTGTGTCTGTCTATGGCATCGTAACTCTCAAACGGATGGACCGATTTCGATGCGGTTTTTTTTCATTTGAAAGCCAGTTTCCTTGCGGTGGTTCTTAGCTATGTTTGGTTAATATCGGTCCAGCAGTGTAAGAGTATCAGCTCTTTTCCAAAATGAGGTAAGGCATTTTGGCTTATGATTACTTGACTAAGTGCTTCACGTGCGTACGGGGTTTTTTAAATTTTTAATTTATACTGTTATAATAATCACTCCCTCACAAAGCAAAAAAGGCGGCCTATCAATCGGGGCCTAGGGCGGCATCAAGCCTAAATCCGCCACTGCACATAGCTGATATTATAAGGAGCAACTTAGGCTACTTTTATTTTAGAAAAAGAATTAGGGTTTCGCTCAAAAAAATTAAAACGTACCTAGGGACGAACCCGAGCGAAGCGAGGGTAAGTCGCTAGTTACATATATTATAGAAACGTACTCTGTATCAACTCATATTAATACTTTCTTAGATTTACGCGAATATTTGATGTCTATACATATAATAAAATTCTAACTAAGCCGAATCTGTACATTAAATATTTTTTGGAAAATCTTATTTAGAGATAAATAGACATTATTAGCAATACAGAGGCTGAATCTATGGATTTTAGAATTTTTGTATGACTGTCCGTGACCGCGTCACAGAAAACCCACTGAAGGGATTTTGATGTTTAGTATAATGATAGCAGGTTATCCGAGTCAACATATAGGATACTTTTTATTGCGGTAAAATATCTCATCTCTGAGAAATCTGTACTAAACGTTAAAACGTAAGTAGGGACGAACCCGAGTGGAGCGAGGGTGAGTCGCTAGTTATTAATAAAACTATCTTTATGAATTTTTTCGCGGATTTATTTCAGATCTCTCCCGGTTTCTCACGTGACCATGATTGCTGTAAAACATACTCATATTATGCTAAAAAAATATTATTTTTTCTTTGAACGCTTAAAGAAAACTATGTATATAATTTCTTCTATTTCTTCTTCTTCTTCTTCCTATAAATACGAATTACATTAGAAAAGTTCTTTTTGCATTTAATAGCCTATAGGTTCATATCTCATCTAATATCACGTTACAATTCTTTAGGACTGCGTAATTGTACACAATTTACGAACGGAACTACAAATATCGCCTAGATAACTACAGCCCGCTTTCAAAAATAGGTTAGGTATTGGTATCTATCGATATTCTACGAGTTGGTATAAATTAATATAATTAAATAAAAATCAACCTATCACTAAGACCTAAACTATCTTTTTCCAAAAAAAAAATCAAATCGTTGTAGCGAACTACAAACAAACAAACTTTAGCATTTGTATTACTATTAAGAATTGGTACCAACATCTCAGAATATTTGATCAAGCATTGGTGACTTAAATGAAATATAATCGAGTATCTAGCACCAGATTGTGAAACGCGCGCCAAGAATCTTAATAACCAATTTGTATTTAACAAATGTCTTTTGGAATTGAAAGTTTTCTTTTTGCACTTTATAAGAAGCTTGTTCAACGTTAATTGGACGTTTGTGGATGAATATGAACTAATTAATTTGGGAAATTTGTATAGCGGTAATGTCGTCTTTGAAGTCGCTCGTAAAAATATATGAGGGTATACCTTTATTAACCACTAAGAAGTGTTATGAATGTTACTTTTTGTATGAACTATTTTTGTATTATATTAGATAAATGTTTAATTTATTTATTTTATTTTAAAGATTTAAACTTGCGGCCTATTTTCTTAGACAGTAGGTAAGACGGATATTTAGCCACCAGATGAACTTTAAAACCTACTCGTATTATTACTATTAATATATGTATAGCGTTTTATAACTGCGCTTTATAATAATTAACTAGAAACGTTTCATAATAAATATAATCTAAGTAATCTATACTAATATTATAAATGTGAAAGTTTGTGAGTATGGATGTATGGATGTTTGTTACTCTTTCACGCCAAAACGGCTGAACGGATCTGGATGAAATTTGGCACAGAAATAGATTATAGTCTGGATTAAAGCATAGGGTACTTTTCATCCCGGAAAATTGTACGGTTCCCGTGGGATAGGTTTGTTTTTGTTTTCCTTGAGTGGAATCCAAGCAAAGTGAGGGTGAGCCGCTAGTTGAAAATATGAGACAAGTAGAAAATTGTCAAATTGATCCCCTTTATTATATTGGATTGGACAATTAACGACCTATCGCGTAAAATAATAAGTCAATTGCAAACCTCTCCACTCTGATCTCCACTAGGTGGCGCTCAGGCAATTTGTCACCGAACCAAACCTGACAAACACATGATTTATCTCCGTCACACAGACAAAGGCTCAAATAGACCCCCTCGCAAAGCAAACACTCAATTTGGAAGTAATTATGGAGGGAAAGTAGCCTTTATATTGTTTGCGCAGGGTCGACATTCCCGCCAAAGTTTGACATTGACAGCGCGGTGACAAGCCCGCTCCGTTCGGAAACATTCCGCGGCTAATTGTATGTATCGGCCGACGCAAGCACATTTGTCAATTGTCGCCAACCTCCCTTGTAACGGAACGTAATTAGTTAGTCAACTATTTCTGGAACGGTTTGACGGCTTATTAAGTTTTCAAATTGGACACAAATTGGATGTCATACCTAACTGATCGCTAAGATTCTACCAATGCTCTTTTGGGGTGACGGTGAATAATCATTTTATTAGAGCGAAGACAGCTTCGTTTTCTGCTTATCAAAAAGCAATCTGTTTTGTGATCCAACAGATCTTTGTTAATAGAACTAATTTATTAAAAGCTTCGTGATTTTATTTCAATTGGCAAGCAACATGTGACGGTGTATTGCAATTAATCATTTAGACAAGCAAGGTCTTAATCATATATATTTATTCTAATAAGATCAAAAGTGGAACAATTTACATTTTATTTTCGTTTGAAAATATGTTTTTAAGAAGATTTAATTCGCATTATTTATTAGTAGATTGGTATATATATGCATATGTACCTATCTAAATATTTAATTATTTTTGCTTATAAAACAGATACAAATGGTATGATCTATGTTTTGTGACAGGCAAACAGTGATGTTTTTAACATATCATTCCTATTTTTATTTTTATTGTTACTAATAATAATCAAATGAACATTTTACAGAACGTCAGAATATGTATGTAATGCTTAATTTTTTTAGTACAAATTATACAAAAAAGAAAAATATTATTCTACCAACTATTTTAATGAATGAAACAGATACGAAACTAACTAAATGGATGCATTTCTCGAATTAAAAGGAATAACAAATTACGAACGCTATAATAGGTAGTCTGTAACGATTTCCGGACATCTACTTTTTCTGCCGCCACCTAGACCAGGTTTTTTACTTCTTTTTTGATCGTATGTTTTCGTAAATCGGGACTTGATTGTGAGAGCACTCACTAATCGACGTTTCGGTATCAAATTCGATACGGTGCGTTCCAGAACGAGAATCGACTGAAAAAAAGTCAATGTATCGAATCGATTGATACAGCTGTCGACGAGCGATCTGTTTGGCTCCCCAGATGGCACTGCTGGGAAACGAGATTCAAGGTTGAGTTACATTGAATAAGATATACTATAAACATAATAAATATTTGTTTAAACTTAATATTTTAATTAAATGTATGAAATATATATATTTGAAAAAAAGATATTATAAATATACTCGTATTTGGTAACTGTACTAGGTGCCTACTAGTGATTTATTTCAATAAAATATTAGATTTAGTTTATCAGGTATAAATATCTGGAACATTTGTATAGTGTAGGTAGAAAGGGTAGAGTATGAGATTGATATATCATTATCAATATGTCATATAACTAGCGACTCACCCTCGCTTCGCTCGGGTTCGTCCCTGGGTGATTCTTTAAAATGACATAACTTTTTTATTTATGAACCAATTGAAATAAAATAATACATTAGTGAAAACCGCACACAAATCGGTTAAGCGGTTTCTGAAATTAGCGCGCACAAAGGCACAGACAAATAGACAAACAGACAAAAATTCTAAAAATAACTGTTTTGGGTTCTATTGCGTTAATAAAGACCGCCAATCATATTTTTTCTCAAATACTTATCTTCCGTGTACAGACAGCGATCATTCAGGCGCAAGATTGACAATCACAGGTGTCCGCGTTCGAATCTCGGTCGGATACAAAATTTTTACTTTTGCTTTTTTTTTTGTATTTATTTATTGAACTTTTAATTTTTTTTTGTTTCTAAACCAAATTAAAAAGAAAATTGTACTTTTGGCCAAAAACTCCGAGCTAAGCTAAGCTAAGCTAAGTATCAACAATACTCATAAAAATAAGAACTTTCTATAAAATCTCTACACAAAAATGATAATTAGTTAATATTTAAAAGGGCACTAATGAGATCATAAAATATTTTATTATTTTATATTATAAAAATATATAACTATTAAAATGGAAGTATTATTATTTTTGATTACGAAAAAAAAATTAAACATAAATTGCGTATTTAAAATGTTGACAAACTTTACAAAGGTTATAGCTTCATACATTTAGTGTGTAGTGAGCATCGCGCGAAGTAATTAATTCTGTTTGTAAACATGTGGCTGTGATATAAATTAAACCTATTATTTGTTTAATTAGGAGGGAAGAAATGTTGATTTGTATAAAAATAGCGTAATGGTTAGGGATAAAATAGTGAGAATCCACTTTTTATAGACATTTTCCTTAAAAAATATGATTCAAATGGATTTAATCCATTTTAATTTGTTCAATTACATACCGACCATCTGGCAATGTCACAACATTTGCTATTTTACGGTACCACATTTCTTTAATTTCCTTTGACACATACATTTCTTACTACTAAGTATTAAATAGTAATAACACTATATCTATACATATAATAAAATTGTAACCAAGCCGAATCTGTACATTAAATATTTTTTTGGTAAATTCTATTGAAATAGACTTTATTATCGATACAGAAGCCAAATCTATAGTTTTTAGATTTTTTGTCTGTCTGTCTGTCTGTTACCGCATCCATCACGGGAAAACCAATGGACAGATTTTGATGAAATTTAGTATGATGATAGCTAGTTATCCGGGTCAACATAGTCATATAGGATACTTTTTACTGCGGGAAAATTTCTCATCTCTGACCTAAACGTTAAAACGTAACTAGGGACGAACCCGAGCGGAGCAAGGATAAGTTGCTAGTATTTTATATATGTAAAAAGACATACGTAACTTTGCCAAGTACATCCCTTGTCCCTTACGTAGCCATAACGAATAGAATGGTTATCTACAAAGCGGTACGATCTCTGCATATTTATTACTTTCGCTTCTTCCAGTATCATTATTCTTTACAGACGCTCATCAGGAGCTCTCTAAATGCATAAATAAATAAGTCTTCATAAGATTTTCAAAGTGACTCATATTTTATTGTTATATAATATGCCTTTTTATGATTCCTAAGAGGTTTAATAGATTTGCACGGAAAACATTTAGCCACATTTTTCATTTACTTTTAATATAATCATTTAACCCTGCCTCACTGATTTTTTTGTGGACTTTCAACTAAACTGACTTACCGCAACACCATCTGACAGATCTTTTTTGTACTGCATTCAAGATGAATGACATCATAATAAAACTATTTTACAAAAAATTAAATAGCTTATATTCATTTCTAGAGCTGAACTAAATACTAAATAAATTTAATCTTGGTTTACGTTATCAGTGTCTTAAACGTTCTACTGTTGGGCACGAGCCTCTCTTCATACTAGCTAGGTATATCAAGCCATAGTCCACCACGCTAACCCACACGGGTTGGCAAACACATATCTTTCAAAATCTTGATAGATTCTCTCCGACATGCAGGTTTACGCTAGCAGCTAGGTTTAGACACGAAGCAATGGGCTGGTAACCCAGTGACTCTCTACTGCCTCTACATTATACATACAATGTATTTATTCTTTTCAAGGATTCAATAGGACATCTTATTTCGTAGAGTTAGTTACTACTACTGTAAATTAATTGACCTCAAGTAATAAATAGGTAATTTCTAATTAAAAAAATCTAATTAAAATTGTTCGTAGGCATCTATGTTATGCCTATGTTTTTGATGTAATTTTCGCTGAAAAAAATTTGAAAACCAATAAAAAAGTATAAATCTTCTAAAAATTATCTATGCGTTTAAAAATATCACAATGGTTTATAAATTTATTTATTGAGCTCCATATACATCGCCTTAAACAATAGATATAATTAATCTGTCTGGCTGAATGTAACACATCCTACAACACACATATCAAAAAACAATGAACAAAAAGTAAAAGAGGACAAAAACGCGTCGGCGGGAAAATTTCCCGGCATAATATTTTCAGCCAGAGTTGCGGCAACTAATTGGATTCCTGTTACAATAAACGCATCATCCCCTACAAACCACCCTCTTTTAAACTTTGGAGATAAAGTCGAAATAAAAACAAAGTCAACGGTTCGATATTCATACGCCATTTTGTTTTTATTCTCGAGTTGATTACAGGCTATGACGTTAAAGAGAAGTTTTTATGATTCCCTTTGGTAATTCTTTTTTATGATTGTTTGAGTTTTGTAATTCGCCTTCTAAATACACTTTATTGCTCTACTTTAAATAGCATATATTATAATATAACGTATTCTGAATTGGCTAAAAATAGCTCAAAAGTTAAAAGTAAGATGTACGTATGTGTATACCTGCTGTTGATACACTACACATATTATATAACTTTAAATACACACATATTATAAATATAAATACCCATGACTGGAGTACAAACATTCGTGCTTATCACAAAAATGTATGCCCCCAGCAGAACTCGAACCCGCGACCGCCGCTACAGCATGTAAACTGAACTAAACGTGTTGTCAAAATAATTTATTATTAAATTGGGTACTCATTTTATTTATGAGTTGCAACACAATGTTTACATTTTCAACCTAAGTCCAATCCAAATCCATAACGCAATAATATTACTTATTGAATCATTATCTTGCATTCGCACATTTAATAATAGCAATTATTGTGTTTAATAAACTAAGTCCTTGCTGTAACTATGCTGTACTTGTATAGTTTTAGCCTTCTTTTATCACGTTAATTTTATTGTGTTATCTATTGCTCATCAATTACAAATATGAATAAATAACCTACGAGTATTTACTCATATTAAGTACATAATCATTAATCAATAAACCATTATAGTATGTATATATATATATAATATTTATCAATACATTAAATATTTTTTGTAAAATCTTATTGAAATAGCCACTATTATCGTTACACAGGCCAAATCTATAGTTTTTAGAATTTTTATCTGTCTGTTTGTCTGTCTGTCTGTCCGTCTGGGAAGGCATCACGAGAAAACCACTAGATAGATTTTGATGAAATATGGTATGATGATAGCTGATTTTCCGGATCAACATATAGGAAGGATAGTAGTTACTGCAGGAAAATATCTCTTCTCTGAGAAATCTATATTAAACATTACAACGTCAAAATACTCGTATAATACAAGTATCAAAAGGTGCATCGAAAAACATTGATTGGGCATTTTAACTTATTTATTTCATTAAACAAGAAAATTCACTAAGAGTTTCAAATTTAAAAAACTTTTCTTATTGACTGAAGAAATAAAAGAGGCCACTAAAATAAATTCAAAAAAGCTTTCTACGACAAGACAATCGTGGTAACTGGTACACTAGGGTTTGCCGGAAGTCTACAAAAAACAAGGAGATGAAACAAAATTACATCTATACAGATAAATAAAATTGGAGTGTCTGTTTGTAATATTTAAATAAACGCTGTTTACTAAATGCATATGAATGTATACACGGTAAATATACCCAAACAACATTTTTTACCATTTTTGTCTGTCTGTCTGTTTGTTCCGGCTAATCTCCGAAACAGCCGGACCTATTTTGACGGGACTTTCACTGGCAGATAGCTGATGGAATAAGGAGTAACTTAGGCTACTTTTATTTTAGAAAAAAAAATGGATCTCACGACAAAAAATTAAAACCTAATTAATTTATTCATTTTGTTTTGAGAAGCAACCTAGGGACGAACCCGAGCGGAGCGAGGGTGAGTCGCTAGTAAAGAAATTAATTCTCATTTTTTTTTGTTTATGCTACTGCAATTAAAGTTTTTTAAAAGCTAAATTATATTAAGTAAAAGATCAACCTTCAAACCTGGATTTATTTTAGGCTTTCATGACATCTAAGGTCAACAATTTACAGAGTCAATTATAACATTTTTTATACGAAAACGTACCTTATATTTATGGGATAAAGCTTATTTTGACTAAATAATGATAATTAAGTGTATTTATGCAGGGTAATGAGCGTATTTTACTTTTACTTTCGATACATTTAAAAATTAACCCTAATATTATACAGTTAAGGTTGAAAATTAATATAATCATTTTCAACGTGAAGGTAAATTATTATCATTCAAGATCAAGGGCAATTGCAGTATTCAATTAGAATTGTAATTATTCGCTAAAAATTAACTTTATTTACATGTCCTACCAGAAAATAGTTTTCTTTGATAAATAAATGAAACGAAACCAGACTTGAGTGAAATGTTAATCAATTATACAAGTATAATATATAAAGTATCCATAAATACATATTATAAATGCGAATGTGTGTTTGTTTGTCCTTCTTTCACAGTCAACGTCTCCATTTACGTCGAAACAGAGTGACGGAGTGGCTTGATTTTTGGTTTGGAGATAATTGGAGGGCTGGAGAGTGACATAGCTTACTTTGTGGCGTGTTTTCCCGAGGGTATGATATGACAGATAATCTTCGGGAAAACACGTTATATTACAACCAAAAAAATATATTTATGATTAGAATAACTTGAAACTTAGTATTAATGCTCTTTAATACAATTAAATAAATACGTGTTTTAGCATATTTTTTTGAAATTCATTTCATACAGGGGTACAATTGGGGATAAAAGTTTGTATGAAACCTACCTTTTGAGTTTTAGTTCAAGCGAAAATTATAATTTAAAAAATACATATTTGTATACTTTTCAGTTTCCAGGTTACTAAACTGAGTACTAACCCTTGTATTGACGGTATCAGGCTGGAAATTCGCACGTCGATGTCTGTACCCATAAAGATGGACATGAAGATGCAGATACATATTACGTTATGTATGCAGAATAAAGATTTTTTTCATTCATTTTTTATGAAATTGTTTTGTGTGTTTGCAAAACTCTTGTACGAGTCCTTGAGTCCTATGTTTTGTAAATACTACTATTTACCCACGGCTTCGCTTGTGAGAGCAGGGCTTTCTTTTTTTTAATATCCTGGACTCCGACTGTTTATATGCTGTGATATGATGACCGACTTATAACTGATAGCTAAGATATATTTTTGACTCTTGAGAATAAATAGTCGACAAATAAAGTTCTAAAATTTAGATTCCAAATAATTAATAATAATCATACACATAATATCATTCTGAATAGATACTATAATAATGTATTATTATTCAAACTTTTAATTGTGATCTATTAATTGGCAATTACTTTTTCTCAATGAAATTGTAACTACTTAAGAATCGTTTTTGTTTAAAACAATTATCTAGTTATTGTAAAAAATGTGAACGTAATTTGCCCAGTAAAGGTTTATTGGTCCAGACTCAATGGCAATGGCTGATTGTGTACACGTCTAGTACTAGTGTTATAATTAAAAAAAATAGTGTTCCATTTAAAATAAGAAGATAATATAGTGATGTTGGAGAATTTTTTTAAAGATTTCAAGTTACAATGGCGTCAATATTTATTTGCATCGTTAGGTAATTTATTTTAATTTTCATTATAAATAATAAAAATAATTCTTATTTAATAATTATATTAGATATTAATTAATTTTTTTATTAATATAATTTATTCTTTATTTTTTTTATTTAATATATAGTAAAGTCACTTGTCATCCATTGATATTTGTATATCAATATTTATTTCATCACAATATTATTAAATTATTTTTTTAGCATTTAAATTATTTAAAAAAAAAAGAATTTAATTCAAACAATATGAAGAATTATTAAATATTTTTAAAATACATTAAACTAAATAAGAAATATTTTAAAAATAATTCTTATATAGATACGTAATATAAATTAGGTATAATATATAGTGTCTAATAAGTGAAAAAAGTCAGTCAACTGCTGCGTAAAAAAATCTTAAAAAAAAACTTCATCCATAACACGATTTTTTTTTCAAAGATTTCATTCTTTTAAACTTTTATTGTGTTGCGTATTACATACCACCATACAATTATTTCCTATTTCCTCGATAATAAATTTAACCGTGTGTATGGAAAGACAATAATTTTTTATTGTTCATATTATCTACCTATAGAGCGCAAGTTTTGTCAAGGATAGCAGGTTGCAACGAGTATCCGCATATTTAGTCATTTTAATAATAATTGTATCAACAATAACAATTATTTTGTGATAAATATGTAGATACTACGTTATAAATTATCGTGCTTTAAAGACACCTCTTATTACTATGCAAATCATTTGTTTTAAGTATTAATATAATTTTGCTAGCTTGCTTAATAGAATTTTGAAAGGAACTTTTCCAAAAAAAAAGCAGTCGTGAGGACTGCCGAAAGAAATGACAACTTAAAACTATAAACAAACAGTTGTTATTTTTGGATATTCAAATTAATTGTTTGATCTTAAATTAAAATTTGTAAATTAAAACTTCTTACATTTATCTGCTTTTGACATCTATCAGCAATTTGAGTGTTAGCGTAAATACGTCACGTGACCATATCGATGACGATTTACATGAATTTACTCCCCATCCAAACCTGCCTATAGAAGTCTTCACTTCAAAAATTATTATCTTTTATAGATATTATGTAAGGTCTATTATAATATTTTTTGTAAAATTTTAATCACAAATTCTTGTCATAGCGAGCTATGGCAGTCTCTGCACAGGGATGTCTATGGGATGGACTTCCCCTATTTTCCCACAACTGAAATCAGCTAACTCGCCATTATCGCGAGTGCCCACATCACAGGAGGAATCTTGGATTGGATCACTACTTGTACTTGGAGGATTACTTGGTAAGGACTTTTATGACGGATTTGAAAATAGGGGATAATCAATTTTGTTGGTAGGGGATAATCAAATTTGCGGTTTTTAGGATTCCGTTCAAAAAGAAAAAAGAAACCCTTATAGGATCACCGGAGCCCTTTTTCTCAAGAACGTGTGGAGGTATCAAATTGAAATTAATATCAAATACCCAGGTCTGCAATCCCTTAGAGCAGTAAAAAAATCAAACTTCCAAATCAACGCAATCAAAAGTTACGGCAGTTTATGCCGCATATTTTGATACTCGCAAGAAAATCAAAACCTAGGGAACTTCCTTTTTATCTAGAATCATGAAATTTATCAAGAAGCAACGTCTTATAACAGAATTGAAAGAAAAATCCGAAAAACGTAAATTTGTAGCAACATCATGTATATTTTTTTTTTTTTGAGATTATAAGTTGTAATGTTTCATGCTGCGGAACCCTCGGTGAGCCAAACTCGCACTTGACTGATGTTTTTTAATCAATAGAGATAGAGATTTTTCAATTAATATAATTGTAGTATGTACCTATATAGGTATACTTATACCTATAGTATGTTGTGTACCTCAATATACTAAGTTCTAATTATATCTTAAAGCCAACTGTCAATCATTATTCAGAAAATACTATTAAAATAGTAGCACATGTATAATGTATAGGGGTATGTATGTACATATATGTACAAAGTTTTACTTTTTTTAATTTTAAATTCGTTTTACACTACTCGTATTCAATAGTAATTTTTATTCTTACAAATGATATATTTGCATGATATTTTGTGTTTTTCTTTATTCAAATTGATAGATTTTTAACACAAATCTAAGCCACTACAGAAAAGAAAAAACCTTTTCAGATTTATGCCGTAAAGTGTCGATAAACACCACTACAAGCCAGTGCTAGTCATTCGCTGTGAATAGAATTAAAAAAAAATAAAAAAACATTTTACAACTATACCCTAATTAAAACTTCGATCGGCATGCACAGCGAATTGTATCGCATCTAAAGTTTTATTTAATCAAAAGTAATTAAAAATTGCATGTATTTGTGAATGTAGATACAGTTCGCGTAGGTACGGCTACTTGTAAAAAACGTATTTTATTTAGAAGATCCTGTGGGATATTCATTTAATAGTGTCATAAGGGAAAAAATGCGAAATGATGGCGTAATAATTAATATGTAACTATTTATTTACTAATGTTATTGATGTTTATTATAAAGTCAATAAAAGAATCAGATGCGTAGGTACATATTCTTAAGACATAATAAATAATTTAATCTGCGTTTACAATTTTTGTAGAAGCTGATATATAAGGTTACAATAATATCTATACTAATACTCGTATTATCAAGCTGAAGAGTTTATTTGTTTGGTTGAACGCGCTAATCTCAGGAACTACTAATCCGATCGGAAATTCTTTTTGCATTAGATAGCCCGTTAACTGAGGAAGGCTATAGGCTATATATCATCCCGGAAAAATGTACGGTTCCCGTGGGATATACTTATTTTTGTGTAGGGACGAACCCGAAGCGAAGTGAGGGTGAGTCGCTAGTTTTATAATAAAGTAGGTAGTTGCTGAAAATTGATATGCATATTGCTTTAGCTTTCGGGTAAGCGTCATCTATCGTCTATTCCAGCAAATCGGAATAACCTAAAGACTAGCTCGAATTAGAGCTAAAATTATAAAATGGCGATATCTTTATTAGTAAGATGCCATCTGTGGGACTTATTATACACGTATTCCTTTTTAGGTCCATTAATAACTGTGCCATTATTGAACCGAATCGGTCGAAGGTTGATAATCATGGGGTCTAACATACCATTGCTCCTTGGTTGGCTACTTGCCGGCGTCGCCACGGACTTGCCCACGCTTTATGCAGCCAGGATAATGTGGGGTTGTGCTACTGGAATGCAGTTTGCCACTGTGCCCCTGTATATTGGGGAAATCGCTGAAGTACGTTAATTTCTTTATTTTAAAAAAGAGAAAGAGAATGAAAGATGGGAAAAAATCTGAATATATTGTTTTAAATATTTACATATAGTGAAGTAATGGGGTCCTGTGAAAAGTTATTTGAAATGGAGTAGAAACTAAAACTAAGATATTTATGGTTTTACTGTTGCTAGGTCATTAATTTTAAGTTACAAATATATTTTATCTCGCCATTCACGAATTATGCGAAAAACGAAAGAAAAGCGAGGAGATGAATCGAATCGTGTGTAGCATACACTTTTTCCTTCCATTCTCCATTTAAAAACATTTTTTTTAATTTTTAATGTGCAACTTTGTCTTTGACACCGTTACATTTTTATAGTTCATTCATATAGCATAATAAGTATATATTTATTGTAAATGTTTATATATTATGTTTAGTTTTGTTTCACTTATATTCCTGTATACTATATATATATGTACCTACTTTCCAGTCGTTTCTTTCTCTTTCTGTCCCGTTATTTAATACTATTTCCCACATACAGTGATTGACAGGAGGAAATCTCTTTTAGAGCTTTGTGACGTCATTTCTTTTGTAGTTTTATTTAAAGTGCACTTAGAGAAAATTAGAGGTATTCTATAAAACTAAGATAATTTTAATGGTATACGTATTAGGCTACCATATTTTTTTATATTTCAGGACAAAATTCGCGGATCACTAAGTGCTCTATTCCTTCTATTCATTAATGTAGGGTTCTTACTAGCATATGCAATCGGACCGTTCACGTCCTACTGGGGTTTGACTGGCGCGGGCGGTGTTCTATCATTGTTCTATATCCCGTTTACATGGTTTATTCCGGAAACACCATTTTTTTTAGTTTACAAAGGTTAGTGAAGATATAGTATTTTTTTAGTGTATTTTTAATATTTTTATAGAGATAGTCTTATCATCGTGTATATGAATACACAATGCTATCGCATATATTGTGAGTCGCTAGTTTCTTAATAAAAAATAACATTTTTCACCGAAGTCGACTTTCTGTCGTCTAAGATTGTATTCGACCTCATAAAATCATGATCATTACTCGTATAAGCTGGCCATTAAGAAACGTATTACGCTCAGTAGTAATAAATATTTATTTTGTCTTTCATATTATAAATGAAATCATATCAATCAAAGCCTCCTACGGCGCTGAGTTTTATTTATTCGAGCTGATATCAAAAACTACTGTACGAATTTTCATAATCATTTCACGACACGTTTGGCTCTGTAGCGAGCCTACCTACTTGCTGTGCCAGCGGTCACGGGTTCTAATCCCGGTAGAGGCATTCATTGGTGTAATGAGTAGGAATCTTTGTGCTCCAGTCATGGGTGTTTATATTTATAATATGTATGAATTTAAAGTTATTGTATGTGTAGTGTATCAACTATCTGGTATCCATAACATAGGCCCCGTAGCTTACTATGGAATTAGATGGTGATGTGTGTTAACGTCCCAACATATTACATATAAGGTATAGTCTCTACACTATAATGTATGAACATTTTGTGAAAATAAGCTACTGGTAAGATGAAATTAGTGAATTAAGTTGGATAAAATCATCTCTTCTAAGAGCTTCCGTAACAAATGTGAAGTGCATCTAGGGACGCTAGTAGGTAAGGACATACTAAATTAAAATGCCTACAGGTAAAATCGAAGAAGCCTCCCAAGTCTTACAAAACCTTCGAGGTCTTCCCAAAGATGTAGTCCAGGCTGAATTGGAGGCCTTGCAGGCGATGGTCGTGAGAGAGTTCAAAGTGGAGCCAAGAATTAAAGATCTTTGGGCAACTAGAGGGAATGTCAAAGCCTTAGGTAAGATCATTTGTGTACGAGTTAAAATAAATAATCTTTTTCTAACTTCAAATTTATTTTTTAATAAAGAATTGTATTCTAAGAATATACCTAATTAAAAGATATTTTTTATAAGTATATTGTAATAATACTGTTACGTTCTATGAGTTCGGGGTCGGAAATTAAAACACGTCTTATGCACTATTGATGTTTTATTGCTCTTGGTTAACAAGAGTGACTTATGGAGATTCACTAACATACACAGTATATACACAGTTCTGGACACTATTTTTTACCACTGGATACACTTTCACTATAACTTCATTATAACTTTAATTATTATTTTTGGCGTAATGACGTTACACACTCTCACTCTCCATTACGCGACAATACTCATCTAGCATATCTTTATATTATAACTTAAAAGATAATTCAGTTATGAAAAAAGCAAATTTATCGGAATATTTAATGACTTTCAAACATTTTCTACTTCAAAGCTGATTCGAAGCCACTCAAATATTTAAAAAAATAAACATTTATTACAACGTAGAAGTCTGGGCACAGATTCCTTTATGGTAGCTTTATTTTTAACTCGACCCTGCATAATTGCTGAGGGACCCTATGACTTTGACCTCGACTTTGCTTAAGAAAAAACAGTAATAAACAGACAAAAATAAGTAATACATTATTACATATTTCAGGTATTTGCGTATTCCTAGCGATGTTGCTCCAGCTGTCGGGTATCGACGTGCTACTGTTCTATATGGAGGAACTCCTGGTGAAGGTGGGCACGCGCATATCCGCAGCAGATGGCACCATTATTATGGGAGTTGTTCAAGTCAGTACTTGTATATTATATTACTGTTATAAATTAATGTTATTAAGATACTAGCGGTTCACTCTCGCTTCGCTCGGGTGCTCCCCTAGTTAATTCTTTAAATTGACATAACTTTATTATTTAGGAACCGATTGAAATAAAACAAATAATAAATGTTAAGTGAAGCTTACCACAACACATTAGTGAAAACCGTACCCAAATCGGTTCAGCCGTTTCTAAGATTAGCGCGTACAAACGCACAGACGAACAGCCAAACCGACAAATAGACAAAAAAACTAAAAATCATTGTTTTGGGTTCTATTACGTTAATAAAGATCCCCAATAATAGTTTTTCTCAAATATCTTCCATGTACAGACAGCGATCAGTTACAATTTATTATATGTATAGATATAGATCTATACATATTATAAAATTCTAACTAAGTCGAATCTGTACATTAAATATTTTTTGGAAAATTTTATTGAAATAGACATTATTATCGATACAGAGGCCGAATCTATAGTTTTTAGAATTTTTGTCTGTCTGTCTGTCTGTCTGTCTGTCTGTCTGTCTGTCTGTCTGTTACCGCATCACAGAAAAACCACTGGAGGGATTTTGATAAAATTTGGTATGATGATAGCTGGTTATCCGGGTCAACATATAGGATACTTTTTACCGCGTGAAAATATCTAATTTCTGAGAAAAAACACAAAAACTGGTTGGAATAAAACCACGATGATACTATTTATAAATATTTCAGCAAGGTAATTTACTAAATACGGTAAAAACTATTAAAAATAGCTTATCTTGAAAATCAAATTATCAATAGCGCTATTTTATTCATTAAAATAGTTATTTTAATTAATATTTATTTATGTATATTTAGATACTCGACAATAGATGTCGCCATGTGTTTTTAAAATACGTAGTTTTAATTCCAAAAAAATGAATGTATGAATGTATGTAGAATTACCTACTACTAAATTACCCGCGGCCCTGCCCGTGTTGAAATTATCAATAAAGCAAACTTTTGATTTTATAAATGAGTAATAACAAGTAATACACATAGAAAATTGTAACTAAACCGAATCCGTACATTCAATATTTTTCGGAAAATCTTATTGAAATATTCATTATTAGCGATATAGAGGCCGAATCTATAGTTTTTAGATTTTTTGTCTGTCTGTCTGTATGAAACTGCATCACAGCAAAACCAATGGAGGGATTTTGATGTTTGGTATGTTGATAGCAGGTTATCCGGGTCAATGCATAGGATACTTATTACAGCAGGAAAATATCTCATTTCTGAGAAAAAATACAAAAACGGGTAAAGTACAAGCAAGATGATACTATTAACATTTTATCAAGGTAACTTAATATGTTAAAACTATTAAAAGAATCTTATTTTTAAATAAATATCAATAGCGTTATTTTATTCATTCAAATAGTTATTTTGATGAAAATTTATTTATGTGCTATTTAGATATTTGACAATAGATGTCGCCATGTGTTTTTAAAATACGTAGTTTTAATTCAAAAAAATAATAATGTACAGATATGACCTTTCTATGACTTTATTAGAATTACTAGGTACTAAATTACCCGCGGCCCCGCCAGTATTCAAATTATCAATAAAACAAACTTTTTGGCTTTATAATTTAGTAACATATAAGTAATATTTTGTTGGTCGAAACAATTTTCAAATGAAAATATTTGTAAATTTTTATTGTTTAGTAAATAGTGTTAATATATTTTTTTTATCTTTTAATGTAAAATTAGGCAAATCCAACTCGCGCATTATAGGTTTCGTATAGCAAAATTCTGTGTTGTTTTCCGTACTTACGTGTTTTGATAGGTTAACACTAAAATAAATACGAATAATATTTACGTTTCCGCAATTTCGACTCAATTTATCAACCGTAAAAATAAGTAGAAAATAAGTTAATGGCTGTTAAACTGACAAAGCGGGTAACTAAAAATATTCCATATCTCAAAAACCTTGCAAAAGTATTTTAGGAACTGTTAAACCTAAACTTTTTCAGTTTTTTTTGACACCATTTCTGGAAGGTAAAGGCTTAAAGGACATAATAAAATTCTTACGACTTTAATCATATTAACCGAGCCATATGAAATAATAAAAAGTATTTGCTTAGAATTATTTACCTATTACACTTTCTTTAGAAAATCGATTTGGAAAATATTACTAACTAGCGCTAACCAATCCCTGTTTCGCGACAAAATAACATTAAGAAAAGTTACCATTATGTAATTTAAATAAGTAGCTAAATATTAAATTAATCAATAGCTATCTATTAGTAAAAAATAATTCAAATTAATTCCGTAGTTTGAAAGTTTATCGCCTAAAACTAAACAAACAAACAAAACAGAAGTACCTATAGACATACATAAATGTTATTGCTAAAACAAAAAGTGCAATATTACTAAATCAAATATGAGATTAACGGAGGAACCTTTGTGGCATTGTCAATTAAAGTGGTATAGGTATGTAAGAGTATACTAATGTGTAAAGCCTAAGAATTTGGTTTTTGATAATCTGAACGCGGGCGGAGCCGCGGGAAATGCTAGTATCTAAATAATGTAGAGGGATCATAATTGTTTGTTGATCGTTTTGGAAGTATTTTGTACCTTATTTATTTTAAGGGTTCCGTAGCTAAAAAGCTTCCATTCTTTTAGGAACGGAAAACTTATAATTTCGTCATGTCAGTCTTAAGATATGTAACAGCTATTTTACTTGGAGACTACTGGAGCTATAATATTGGTATCTTATTTGAATTGCAAGACTAAATTGCAATCAAATTATCTGTATTAATATTATAAATGTGAAAGTTAGTTCGTACGTATGTATGGATGTTTGTTACTCTTTCACGCCAGAACGGTTTAACGGATCTGAATGAAATTTGGCGCAGAGATAGATTATAGTCTGGAATAACATATAGGCGGCTACTTTTTATCCCGGAAAACTGTACGGTTCCCGTGGGATAGGTTTGTTTTTGTTTTCCTAGAAGTGAACCTGAGCGAAGCGAGGGTGAGCCACTAGTAATAAATAAGTAAATTGTCTTACTATTAAGTTTTAACGTCCCACTGTTGGGCACTCAATACGAAGAGGAAAATTCACTTTTTAACAATGTATAGAACTCGTCAATACTAATCTTATGAGTCCAAACTCCAAGGCTTTACTTACTTGTACATAGTTATAAAAGAGTTTCATTAATCAGAATGATTAATTCTTTCTGACTTCTTGACTCTCATGAGGTCAACTCGATGGTAACGAATTATTTTGTCATCAACATTTCACGTACATACTTACAAAATTTTATATCAATACAAATTTTATATCAATTCAACAACAATACCTAAGTTCCAATTGGCTTCAACGATATGATAATTTAGTCAGTCAGTGAGTCAGTTACTTCGTCTGTGAATCAGTTAGGTAATTAGTTCAGAAACAACGATGTTTGTTTCATAACACAAGATTTAATTACTTAGTTAATCGGTAAATCAGTTCATCTGTTAGTCAGTTAGTTTGAGGTACGATCGAGTTAAGATAACATTTATTCCAGGTAGTGACAAGTTGTATCACCCCGCTGGTGGTGGACAGACTCGGTAGGAAGCTGCTCATGTGGACCACGTCATTGGGACTCACAATATTCTTGGTAATTTAGAAGATTTGTTATCAGTAGGTACTTATAATACAGTGGATTTTTGATTTTGATATTTTTATTGCTGTAATTGCCCACTGTAAGACATTTTAATGTAATTTGATTAAAAAAGTTACACATATTAAAATAGTTATAATATGTACCTAGGTACCTCTGTTTAAAAACTTATGATTGTGTAAATATTCATCGTACAATTTAAAGTTTTTCAACAAGAGAATATTTCAGTGAGGATTTTCAAGGGATGACACTATGGTCGTAGCGACAATATATTATTATATTCCTCTATTTTATTTGAAATATAAATAAAATAATTTCATTGAATTATTATACGCCTTTTAATGTTCAATGTTTTACTCATATGTTACAAAAATTATTTATAAAAAAAAAGGTTAATAAAAAGGTCTTAATAAAAAATGTACAAGTATAAAAAAGGATGTGTATATATATATATATATATATATATATATATATATATATATATGTATGTACATTTGTGTGTGCCTACAACACCATCGACAACATACCATTCCGAATCGAATAACACCTCAATCATATTTTTTCGGTACTGCTGAAAAATTTTGGCTTAAAAGGCACTTGTTGACTAGACTAACACATTCGTAGAAGAATAATCTTACATTTCAGGTCGAAACTTTAAAACTTTATTCTAGTAAAATACATATTTTCCAGGGAATTATAGGCGTTTACGCGTTACTCGACTCTCACTTCAAGTACGACGTGACGTCGTGGGCCTTCCTGCCTCTGCTGTGTCTCATCATATACATGATACTATTCACTTTAGGTGAGTTGTTTTGTAATATATATGTATATATGTTTTCTAATGCGTATATACCCACGTAGTGGAGTAGAGACTGATACCCCCCCCCCTCCCTCCCTCCCACCTCCACCACCATACTGCAATGGGTTGAATACACAATACAGATGTGTATATAAAAAGTCCTAGCGTGTGTACGCATACATCGTCACACTCTTGTACAGTATAGGCTGTACTGTTATTTTGCAGGATGCATTGGCTAGTCACATTAACATTAATATTAGAAATTATTATTATATAGTGAAAGTATCTTATTATTAGGTATATAAATAGCACCTCATTTCTTCCACGTGCATTACTAGGTGCCTAATAGAAGCCTATGTGTTTGTTGCTCCAGGTTATCTGTCTACTTAATTTCATCCAAAACTGTTCAGACCTTTTTGCCTAAAGAAATAATAAACACACACATATACAAACTTTTGTATTTATAATACTCCGATTTACATAGGTGTGGGTCCAGTGCCATGGATCTTAGTGGCAGAGATGTTTCCAGTTCGCACTAAGTGCCTCGCGAGCGGCATCGCTTCCTTCATGTGTTGGCTCGCCGGCTTTATATGGACGAGGTCTGTATACAACCATACTTATATCAAATAATGGTAAAGGAAAATATCGTGAGGAAACCTGCATGTCTGAAAGAATCTAGCAAGTTTTCGAAAGGCATGTGAAGACCGGCCGCACTTGGCCAGCTTGGTAGATTAAGCCCTGATTCCCCTCGCGTTGACGACGGTACATGCCCAGCGTTGAGACGTTAAAAAAGGGCTGAATACATACTCATATTCATGTCACAGTATAAAAATCTAAACAATTCACAGGTTGTCATAAATATTAGCTTTCATAGTGAACGCTTTTAAAAAAGCACTGTCGAGCCATCTCGTGGCAAGTTGCAGTTATACCCAAAAGCCTTTTCCCGATTGTCATATAAAAGTAAGTATGACAGTCGTGTGCCTCATCAACGTCTCCCTGTATATGCGCCTACGACCATTGTATGGATCAGTCTCTGCTTATGTACAATATGTACCTACATGTAAATTGAATATAAAAAAGGCCCATTTACACGGTATATTTCAGGCGAGAGACTGAAAAGTATATAAAAACGGTAAGTAATTTAAAGGTTATGTACCTACCTACTTTTGCATTAATATTTATGGTGCAGTATACATATGTGTTAAGCAGTGGTAGCCCAGTGGTAACGCGCTCGCTTGGGAAACCGAGTGAAGCGGGTTCAAATCCCGGGTCTCGCACATCTGATATTTTCATGTGTGAATCATTTCTACCATGATTACCACTTGCCTTACGGTGAAGTTAAACATCGTGAGAAAACCTGCATGTCTGAGAAAAATCAGGAAGTTTTCAAAAGACTTGTGAAGTCCGCCAACCCGCACTTGGCCAGCGTGGTGGACTATGGCTTGATGCCCCTCGTACTGAAGGGAGGCCGACCCCCAGCAGTGGGACGTTAAAAAGGGCTCAATACTAATACTACTATACATATGTACATATGTGTTATTGCACATTTTGAAGTTCTCTTTCGATAGACGACTATGACCTTTAAGGTGTTAAAGAAAATAAGGGATGTTATACTTTCTAGTATATAAATATTATTGTTATAGGTTTTTCCGTGACGTAGCAGCGTCGTATGGAATTTATACTGCTTTCTGGGTGTTGGCCATTTGTTGTGGACTCGGCTTTATATTCTCTATCAGTCCACTTCTGCCAGAAACGAAGGGGAAAACCTTCGACGAAATACAGGATATGTTGAATAATAAGTAAGTTAAAAATAATACGCATGTACTAAACTATTTGAAATATAGCAAAATTGATGTTCATCACTACATAGTATAAAACAAAGTCGCTTCCCGCTGTCCTACTGTCCCTATATGCTTAGATCTTTAAAACTACACAACAGATTTTGATGCGGTTTTTCTTAATAGATAGAGTGATTCAAAAGGAAGGTTTATATTATATGTATAATACATGCAGAATATAGTAGAGAAACAATGATAATTTCAGAGGTTTCTAATGTGATGTCGTAAATAAACACATTTTTTTGCGCTTATATAGCATACGCTGGTTGAACCCACCGAGATAAATCAAAATAATGTACTACAGTAATGAACGCTTTCAAAATATATAGAGGCATATGTCTATCTCTTAAGGATAACATACTATATCCAAGCTAGGGACGAACCCGAGCGAAGCGAAGGTGAGTCGCTAGTTTAATAAAACAAATTTCAGTGTTTTTAACAGCTACAAACTCTTTGCCTTATGACTGATTTTCAATACTCACAAAAATTATAAAAAAATGACTTAAAAATTTATTTACTTATCAGAATAGAATAGTCTGTAATTTGAAACGTATGAATTAACTTTAAAAAACATAAATGACGCCATTTAACATTTAATTGAACTAATTTTTTTTCAGGAGCAGTGAACCAAAACCAGTGGATGTCTAACTATTAATAGTCCCTAAGCGAATAAGTCCAGTTATTTTATTTTATTTTTGTATCAAATATACCTTATTATTAATAAACAATGTTTTCATAATATCTTTTGTTTTATACATTAAAAACATAAATAAAAGATGGCGCTGACTATATTTTAAACATAAAAAAGCAAAGTTTAGTCGCTAGTATTACCACAAAGACATTAATTTCAGGTCCCCAAATAAAACACCACTTTAGATACAATAATACATATTTAATATAAAGCTTAGTCTACATAAACATAGTATAAAACAATTTATCTCTGGAATTGTAACGGACAGATTCTTAGCCCTAGGACGTCCTTACCTATTTCTGCGACCCCACACACGGGGCACAGCTTCCCTTTGTGTTCCGGCATAAAACTCGCCCCACACAAGGAACACTTTTCTTCTGGCTTACCTCTGTATATCGGCTTATAACTAATACCGCATATATTAAACGGATTATGTTCATCATATAGCAACTGGTGTTCATCTGTGGGCGTTTTCTCGCAGGCTTGCAGTATTTTTCTCGCTTGTTGAGAAACTTCTGGTCTAGGACCAAGTTCTAGAAGTCTCCTGGCGAATGATGCAGCTGTTCTGTAGTTCTTCAGTTTGAAGAACATATTGAGAGCCGTTCTGAGGGTCAGGATCTGGTGGACCGGCTGTAACTTGCAGTGGGTGAAGTAGGCCGCCATTTCGCACGTGCGTTTTTGCTCTTCGAGGGTGTTCTTTGGCATTGCTGTTGAAAAATAAATATATTACACATATCCATACTAATATTATAAATGTGAAAGTTTGTTTGTCCTTCTTTCAGGTCAAAATAGTGACAGATTGGCGTGATTTTTTTGTGTGGAGATATATATAAGGGGGGTAAAATAGGGGATTAAAGTTTGTATGAAACCTACATTTTTAGTTTTTTTTGTAGTTTTAGCGCGAGCGAAGCCGCAGGTTCTGCTAGTATCCTATATTTTTTAGTTTGCGTACTTGGTGTACGTATAAATACTCCACAACTAATTATTTTTATTATTACTAATTCACAGCGTGATTTTAGACAGCCTATAAAAACTTTCTTCGATATGTTAAGAAATACAAAAATATTTTTTATAACTAAGTAGAAGTTACAAAGGTTAGTGCTTTAAATAATAAAAAAAAATCTGTAAGAACGGATTTATGGATGAATTTTTAAACTCACCCTAATACCATACGGGTATCGATGGAAATTTATAACTAACATCTCGCTTAAATATCAGAGTAATAAATATATACAAAAGTTAGCAAAGATACCTTATAATATTAAATAAGCAATTCTTGTACGTATATATAAATTTATTTCGTCTATCTCGGAAACGGCTCTGACGATTTAGATCAAATTTTGTATTTAGATAACGTTCTGCTTTTAAAGTTTATCTATATAGGTGTATTTTCCAAAAAAATGCCCAGCGAAGCTGATTCACCGAAATACTAGTAATACATAAACAAACTAAATAGTTGGAAAAAGAAATATCTAATAATATCTAATAAATATCTAATATATCTAATAATATCTAATATCTAAAAAAAATATTATCTAATAACAACCAAAAATCCCCTACCTTTCCTGGCGGTCTCCATCTGCAGGCCCACCAGGTACTCCCTGCAGATGGCCAGCAGCTGCTGCGCCTCGGCCAGCTCCTGCTTGGCGTCCACGTGCAGCAAGGGCACCGCCCGCGCCACGTACTGCAGGCGCTCTATTGCTTCAGAGAACTTGCCGCTAGTGGTCAGCTGGTAGCATTGCTGCAGGCTCGACACTAGGTCGTTTAGTTTCATTGCTGGATAGGAAATATTTGGAATTTAATGTATTGAAGTTACTGGGTAATATAAAATATTCGATCTTCGACGACACGTTTGGCTCAGTTTGTAGTGACTTGCTGTGTCAGTGGTCGCAGGTTTGAATCCCGCTGGGGGGGGGGTTCATTTGTGTGATGAGTACGAATGTTTGTACTTCAGTCATGGGTGTTTATATTTATAATACGTATGTATTTAAAGTTAAGTAAGCACGGCATACCTGTATACTTAATAATCAGAATCATAAAAAAGAAAGTGAAAAATGAAAAAAATAATTAATAAAAACATATAGTATAATTACAATCACATCAAAATAAATATATAATTACAAGCCAAATTAACCGAGCACTCTATATCACTAAGGATCAGAACTACTAAATTAAAAAAAGAACACTAACTCAGCACAGGCAGTAGAGCCCGCTCGCATCCTTCTAGTTGCGGCATCATTAAAGTTTACAACAACATCAAAAAAAAAAAGAAAGCGGCGAGCACATCAGCTGTAATCACTAAATACCAGAAACACGAAACAGTAAAAAAGACTAACTGAGCATGGGCACAATTGTCTCACTAAGACGATCAGAACCAAAAAAATTAAAACAATAAAAAAAATAAAAAAATATAAAAAAAACTGTTAAAAATGAAAAAATAAATAAAAAAATTAATAAATAGAATCCACTAACTGATGACAGGCAGCAGGTCGCGCCCGCTCGCCTCCTTCCAGTTGCGGTGCAGGTGCGCGGCCAGCGGCGGCGCCAGCGGCAGCGCGCCGAACGCGAGCCGCGCGCGCGCGAACATGCGCGCGAACGTGTCCTCGTACGCCGCGAACTCCACTATGCCCACTTGCTCGTTCAGCAGCCTGGCGAGTATTTACGGTGTAAACGTACCCTCGTACTACATAAATGTACGACAATTTCAATGTGTGTATTTTTGTTACTTTTACACGCTGAAACGGCGGGACGGATTTAAATAAAATGTTGTACACAAAAAGATTTAAAAAAATAATCACGAAACCCCTGTTGACTGTCAACAGACAGGGAGGGGACTGTGAGAACCTCACTCACTTAAATCCATAGCGTTGTTTGTCGTGATGGTTTATCACCGCAGTGCAATGGAGTGTTGCAGGGACTCCTCACGCAAGCGAAGCGAAAGTAATTCGCTAGTAAGGTTTTATTTTTATATTGCACTACAATGTTATTCTTAGCAGGTGATCATGATGATGTCCTTCGGAGTTCTGACCGAATTCGGCCACGGCGGCCAATCTCAATGAAATTAGCTCAACGTTCAGCACTTGTGTCTGTTCGTACACAATTGTATGAACAGACACAAGTGCACTCTCTATTGCTGTCACTTTCACATACCGGCGGGGTAATAATTCAACATGACCGTTAAGAGAAACGGTGAAACACCACCAACTACCCAATTCCAAGCTGTTACTGAATCTTTCTTAACAAAAAGTCAATAACTTAACTAAGTTAACTCTAAGATTATGAGGTTGCTAGCTACTACACTACCGAGGTCTCCCCCCACCCCCACCCCCACCAACAAACCCACCTCATGGCGATCTCGAACTGGCCGGTGGCGACGTAGTCGTGCGCGGTGCGCAGCTTGGCGGCGAGCGCCGCGCTGACGCCGCGCGTGGGCGCCACGAAGTAGCCCGACTCCTCTGCGCCGTCTATGTCCGCTGGAAACATATACGGGATGAGTATATCTAATAAATTTAAACGCGCAATTCTTGTATATTTATTTATACCAGCGATCTCGGAAACGGTTCTAACAATTTCGCTGAAATTCGGTATGTGCTTCTGTTGTACCTCTTGTTATTGTTCATATGTTGATTTTGTGCATCATGAGACGCTGATCAGGAAACTGCATCTCTATGGTATTAGAAATAAGGCACTCGACCTTTTGAATTCGTATTTAAATAATAGAATACAGAGGGTTGATGTTAATGGTAAGAGATCTCCTGGAGCTTCATTAGATATGGGGGTTCCACGAGGTTCTATTCTCGGCCCCTTTTTTTTCTAATTTATATTAATGATTTGCCATTTTTTGTACAGAACAAACATGAGATAGTATTGTTATGTCAATATTTATCGAATCAACAGGAAGATCTATAGTCGTTTGAACGTAGGCGGAGCAGCGGGCAACGCTAGTATTATTATATAAATAATAATAATTATATTATTATATAAACAATCAACAAATAATTAATATCTATATAGGCACTAAGTATTTTATTCACCAGGCACAGGAGCAAGTTCCTCAGGAAGCTCCAAGTCTTCATCTCCCACATCCCAGCCTCCATCATCACACGCATCTTCCATAACTTCACCATCGCCCTCTTCCTAAAATAAATAAAAATTAACAATAATTTAAATGTTTAAATAAAAACCTAATATTCAAAACAATTTTTTAAAATGAATGCATTTCATAGGAAGTGATAATTAAATACTTCAATAAAATCTTTATTGGAATGTTATAAAACATTTACATTTTAAAATCATGTACTACAAAGACTATATAAGTTAACTTTACTATTCTTGCCACATCTTCATCATCAGCTCCCCCAGCTTCCAGCAGTTCATCGCCTACTGTATCATCAAATTCTTTTGAAGGATCTTGTGAGGAAACCATAGAAACCTTCACTTACCGTATCCTCCTGGAGCACATCTTCATAATGACCCGAAGCACCACTACTTTCCGGCAGCTTATCGCCCACTGCATCATCAACTTCCTTTACAGACACTTATAGGGGAACTATACAAATCGAAGATCTTCACTCACCTTATTCTCCTGCAGCACATCTTCATCATCGCCCCAAGCACCCCCCGCCTCTAGCGGCTCATCCCCGACGGCGCCGGCCGCCACCGCCCCCACTCCCGCCTCCGCGTCCGAGCGAGCGCCGCCGGCTACTTCGAAGAAACTCCTGGGAAATTAAAAAGTATGTTATTTACTATACTTATTTTGTCTACTTTTTTGAGATGAGCATGATTGCTGTAAGGCATTCGAAACGTCTGAAACTAAAAATCAAAATAAATCCGCGAAAAAATCCGAAAAGGTAGTTTTATTTAATTAGTATAAGTTTTATTTAATTTAGTAGGTACGTTTTGACGCTTTAAGTATGGAATAGATTTATTTTTTTCAAAATTTTTTTTCGTGGATTTTTCCGATGTTTTAATAGTTATTCTGCTATTCGGGGTGAAGACAAATCCAACAAAACAAAGATCATAAAAATCAATCCAGTAGTTTTCGAATTTAAGTATTGTAATAAACCCAACTTTGTTTTATATACATATGTCAAATATTCGTGTAAATCTAAGAAAGTAGTATAATCTGCATATTTTATATTTATAAAAACTTACTTAGACACTGCTAATAATGGCCAGTTAGGCTGAGCCTTCTGCACGGGCAGCGGTGGACATAAGAACTCTGCATTCGGATTTGCTTCGGGTACGGGCAAGTTAGCTGCTTCTAATGCTGCCTTTAATTGTTCGGCTTCTTCTAATTGTTTGTGATTTATCGCTGTTAGATATGCTAGAGAGAGCTGTAAAAAATTAAAACATTGTAAATTTATTACTCTTTTGCTTTCTAACAATCTAATATCCTAATGGAACTGCTTTATATACAAGGACAACCAATAAAATGACAAAACTCTTCTGCCCAGATATGATATGTATACAAAAATTATAATATGCACCACCAACTTCCCTACTCCGGACCAAGAATTTCTTGACAGAAAACCCAATACTTATATTTGACCCGACCCAAGACTCAAACTCAGTACCTACGAATACACAGGTGTACACGCTAACTGCAAATACATAACAATTTTTACATCGTTCTGTGATATAGCAATCGTAAGAAAACTTCTAAGAAATGCTGACTACTACTAAATAACCCACACATATGATCTCATAGTTGTATGTAGTTATGCAAAATAGATCCAACCACAAAAACTCACTTTTAAGAAAGTAGGAGTTTTAGTAAAATTGGTATAAAAAATAACAAGACCGTAGTACTTTTTTTTAAATTCCTCTTAAATATTGGGTATTTTATCTACTTTCTGTATATAAGTTGATATGTAGGTGCCATTTGTGACAGTAAATTAAAAAAGACGGTTTTCGTGGGCTGCATCCGTTTTGCATAACTACGTCCTATTTACCTGTCCAGCGTTCTTCAACAACCTGATCCTCTCAGTCACATCGCCCAGGAGCAAAGCACCCTGGAACTGTGACGACACGTCCTTCCTGATCTCGGCTATCTTCATCATCTTGCGCAGTTTGTCCAGGTTGCCAGTGATGAGGTACAGGAACGAGAGCTTGTCGAAGTTCTTTGTGCGTTGGTAACACATTTCCACTATCTGTTCACAGTGTATAAATTATTTTAGTATATTATTGTATATTTTTTTTTACGTTAAACTGTAGTTTTGTTTAATCATGTTTTTGGTATTATTCATAACTAATTTTTTTTATAAAAATAATTGAAAGAGAATAAAAATTCTGAATGAAATTCCACAAAAAATTAAAAAACAATCAGACATAATATTACTCTAAATAGTACATACTTGGAAGAATATTCAAAGGAAGTTATATATAACATTACTATAAGAAAGACAAGGTGAACACATTTTTAGAGCCTGAGCCAATTAATCCACTCGTTTAGAGTCTTGGCTGCTTCGAGAGCCACCTCTAGGTTGTTGCACTACATCAATCATTTAACGAACCCCTTTTTTTAACGTTGGGAATGCATTTAAGCATACCACGTGTATACATAAAGATGGTTATATAGGACTCATTGGCAAAGCCAGTACTACCCACTGAAACCCAAAAAATCCTCCCCCGTCTTGATGGGTCGTCGCAGGATCGCTTACGCACTCAACCACGACATCCCGACAGCAGATCTGCCGAAGCAGACCACAATAGCCATGGAGTTGCTCTACAATCCACTCTGCTACCAGAGAAGTACCAAGAGCAACCCGCATGGCACACCCGCCTACCGAAGTGAGCCTCCTTCTATTATTTTTCTTGGCTTCGCAGACGGCTGGATTGCCGGACGCTAATGAACCACCCGACAACAAGAACCTCTCGATGATCCCCAACCAACCTGATGATTGCCGGTAGCCAGAGCAGCCTGCGCCAGCTGGTCCCAGGCAGCCGGCTCGTCCAGGCTCTTGGCTGCTTCGAGAGCCACCTCGATGTTGCCACACTGTAGAGCTAAGGAGAGTCGCGTGCGCGCGTCTTTAACGAAGTGGAGCGCTACTTCGGGGTATCCTGGAATAAGAGAGTATATTATTATATTTACATTATTTAGGTTAATAGTAGTAAGAAGTTTGGTTAATAGTTAATATGGAACAAATAGACTATATATTATACTAACGACGTTTAGCTTAGTACGTTTTAATGGTTAGTATAGATTTCTCAGACATGAGATATTTTCCCGGATAACCAGCTATCGCCATACCAAATTTCATTAATATCCTCCACTGGTTTTTCCGTGATGCGGTCACAGATAGACAGGCAGACAAAAATTCTAAAAACTATAGATTCGGCCTCTGTATCGATTTTCCAAAAAATATTAAATGTACAGATTCGACTCAGTTAAAATTTTATTATATGTATAGATCAATACAAACACTATACAAACGTACCCTTCTCTTGCAAATACGCAATAATACTCTGCCCCACGAGCTTGGCGGTGCGCACCATGTGCAGCACCTGGTCGTACTGCCGCGTCACCAGCGCCAACTTGAATCTGCCAAACAAATTGGATAAGTTCAATTGAATTTTCTTATCAATGGCATCAAAGCCTACCAGTTGAGCACAGATTTCTTCGCCAATGTCACGTAGAATGGAGAACAGACGAAGGAGATTGGTCGGTAAAATAAGATTAGGGGGGAATTTATTAAAAGGGGGAATTAAGAATAAGCTTAACAATCAATTATATAGGAGCCCGCCAAAAAATCTCACAAGTCAAAAATAGTAGCGTGACTTTACTGTTTTAAATAAAACTATCTTTTCGGATTTTTTCGCGGATTTATTTTGATTTTTGGTTCCCGACGTTTCGAATACTTTACAGCAATCATAGTCACGGGAGAGAATAAAGTTTTAGACATCTCAAAGGTCATTATATTATAGTTGTTACAGATAATCCGAAAAGATGGTCTTATTTTAAATGTCAAATATTTGCGTAAATCTAAGAAAGTGTTATGTGATTTTTCTCTTTATACTCTATTCTCGATTTTGCCATACAGATCGTTTATTTTGTTTAAAGAATGAGAAGAAAATATGAATAATAAAAATAATACTATATTCTGATGTATTTTTTAAGCATTAGTTCTCTTCCCCTTGAAAGAGAAACCAAAATACTAACTTATTTAATTTTTTTATCTTTATTTTGAATATGGTGTACTTTTTTAGTTTTTATCTAAAATGTGTTATTACTTATATGCATTATTTACCACAAAAATTAAAGTATACTCTACACCAGTGGCACACCACAATCAATACAACATCGATTTCCTCACATCGGTTATCTTCAACACCAGGTGTGTTGAAGATAATTAATATGAGGTACTCCATAAAGTCGAAGTTGAGAACCTAGGAGCGTGTCCATCAGCGTCCTCTTTCACTAAATTTACAGACATGTCCAATTTACGTAATTAGCCTGTCACTTGCACACCACAATCGATATAACATCGACTAACTCCACAACAAAATCGATATCTTCACATCGATTACCACAGCAAAATCGATATCCCTCCCTAACAAAATCGATATCCTAATATCGATTCACACAACAAAATCGATATTTTAAAATCGATAAACACAACAAAATCGATATCCGACAACGCACCTGTACTCCGTGGGATCGATGTTGAGCACCTTGGGGCGCGCCTCCCGGTCGAGGCACACGACGCGCGCGCCGCTCTCGCCCGCGATCACCTTCACCGCGTACACCGGCACGTCCAGCGTGCGGATTATGCCGTAGTCGCTGACAAACAAAATATATTATCATTATTTAAAACTGGTTTTGAAGGAGAGCTTCAATATAACTACCTGTATGTAAGCAGGTGGTAAGCGTACATGCATTTCCCAACATTAAAAATAAAGTTTTAATTGCTTTGTAATCAATAAATAGTTAGTCAATTTAGTTGGCAATAAAGTGTTATTTTGTGTAAGAATCATATAGAGCTTAAATTTTAAAATAACAGGCACACATTTCTGTTTTATTTATAATTATATATATCTATACTAATATTATAAAGGGAAAAATAGTTGTTTTGTATTTTTGTTTTTAATGGATAATCTAAAAATCCGCTGAATCGATTTTGATGAAATTTGGTATGAAGATAGTTTAAGACCCTGAGAAGGACATAGGATAGTTTTTATACCGGAAATCATCCCTTAAAGGGTGAAAAGAGAAGTGAAAGTTTGTATAGAAAATTATAATCAGCAATGGTGTGAACTTACCCATCCTTACAGCAATATTTGATATGATTAGCTGTTGTGTAAATGAAAACGGGCTGCGGTGTAGAATCATCGAAGGCCCCAGACTTGACTCTAGCTCCTTCGGTAATAGAACAGAGCTGTTCTAATTTCTTAGTGCAAATAGTGACCGTGTGCTTTCCTAGAAGCGCTACGAGAGACATGTCCGAATTCCATATGGCGTAGCGGCATTTTGATACTTTCACCTAAAACAATTAAAAAGAAATTAGTACAATATTCTAATTATTACGCCACAGTGCTATTGCTGATTACGATTTTTTTCTATTAATTCAAAAAATATGCTTTAAAATCATTAGTTTTCAGATTATTACACTGATTTCTTATTAAATCCCATCCACATATTTTTATAGAAGTTAAATATGGAAAAATCAAAAAAGAACAAAGTTCATTTCGGGTAGTCCCAGAGTGCCTGACTGTAGCCTATGTGTAACTCCAGGTCTGTCTGTGTAAAAAGTTTTAACCAAATGCGTCCAATCGTTTCAGAGTAAAGGAGTAACAAATATATAAACATACATACAAATTTTTGCATTTACAATAAAAGTCTGATAGTAAACCACACAATGGGTATGGCGTTATAACAGCCATATGTTACTTTAATAATTATACTTTCAGGCTCTTCTTCAGATTTACTATTAACCAAAAATGAAAATTTTTGGTTCCAGATGTTTTACAGCAATCAAGGTCAGTCTCCCCCATGACTATGCAACATTTTTTAGTTTTAACCAAAAATTAAATTTTTGCTTCCAGACATTTTACAGCATGGTTAATTTACCCATGACTGCAAGGTTTTTAAAGTTTTAACAAAAAATCAAAATTTTGTTCTACACATTTTACAGCAATCATGGTCAGTCTCCATGGCTATACAAGACTATTTGAGTTTTAACCAAAAATCAAAACTTTGTTTTAAAAACATTACAGCAATAATGGCCAGGTTTCCCCATGGACTATTTAGCATGATTTTTTTAGTCCACCAATAATAACTCACACTAGCCACAGTCCGCTTCTGCTGCACATCCAGCAGCTGCACGCAGTCGGGCTCCCGCAGCAGCAGCATGCCGGTGCCCGCGTACATGATCTCCTCGCACGTCGGCGTTGCTATCTTCTTAGACACTTCGTTCTTTAAGTTCTTTATCACTAGCTGTGGGATTGCAGAAATGGGTTAGTAGATGGATGTTACACAAAAAAACAAATAATTGAAATAAATGTATGCAATTATAACATATATATAAATATATGACGACAGATTTAGCGACACATAAATCATTGAATCAAACACCATGATATTTTACGCAAAGTATACTTTACTTATAAATGTGAACAATATATACGTTGGAACATTAACACACAGCACCATCTAATTCCATGGTAAGCTACGACGCTTGTGTCATTAATAAGACACTTGATACACTACACATATATAACTTTATATACATACATATTATAAATATAAACGCTCATGACTGGAGTACAAGCATTCGTGTTCATCACACAAATGTATGCCCCCAGCGAACCCGCGACCGCTGGCACAGCAAGTAGGGTTACTAGAAACTGAGCCAAACGTGTCGTCACTGTATGTGTATATATATACCTGATTGTTCTTCTCTAGCACGGCGAAGCGGTTGCGCGCGACCCAGACGGCGGCGGCGGCGTGGCCGCGCAGCGGCTCGGCGGGCGGCGCGGCGGCGTCGTCGCGCGGCGCCGCGTACAGCTCGTAGGTGCTGGCGTCGCCCGCGCGCCACGTCACCAGCACGCACCACTCCGCGTGGTTCAGCGACATGCTGGCGGTCGCCACGCAACACACAAATACATTATATTATATACAATAGAATATTACCTAGAATTTGTAGCTTATGAAAAAATAAAATTTTTAAAATAAAAAAAAACTTTCAATATTTCGAGGTCTGATTTTTAAAATATGTAATTAAATTTTTTGGTTTGAATGGATTTTTTTCGAACGATCATCTTTTAAAACATTCAAAAATTCACGAATATAGTCATTTACCCAACTTTCCTTGTAATATTGTAATATTGCAATTTTAATTAAAGTTAAAAAAATAACATGTTATTTTTTGCATATAACAGTGTATTGCTTCAGATCATATTCTAAATGTGCACTAATTTTTCATTTAAATTTTTAATTATAATTAAAAAATGACAATTTATAGTATGACAAGATTTACCTATAAGGTTGATGTCGTCCGCCTCCCTTGATTTGCATTACCGGGGCGTCTCTGTTAGTCGACATGTCCAATTTGCGCAATTGTCTAAAAAAAAGAAAAAAAAAATTGAATTTGTCGATATATTTTAAGCTAAAATAAAAAAACAATTACGATTATTTTAAGGGTTTCAGATAAACTTTTTTTACAAAAATTACTCACGATTCAAGAGTTTATATAATTCACAAAATATTAAAAAAAATCATTTTGTCATTACAAACTGTGAATAATCAGGTTTTAATATTTCATATTTAAGCCATTCCGGTTAAAATCATCAATAATACTCTAAATAACTAAGCCAAAGTTTTCAATAGCAAAATCTCCTTTAGTATAGAAGACATTTAACTAACTAAAAACTCAAATTTTGCGTTCTGAATTCCCACCTGTCTTTAATATAAAACAGCATGTTATTATGTAAAGCATAAGCTGGTCTTTCCCTTTGTAGTTTGAACAAAATCATCCCTGCATCGTGTCCCGCCGCAAAGAGGTTTAGAGTGGGATGAGATGAGAGTACCCAATACCTGTGAAAAAAAGGTACATGAATGTATTTATTAATGTTTAACCCCCGACGCAAAATAGGGGAGTTATAAGTTTAACGTGTGTGTCTGTGTGTCTGTAGCATCATAGCGCCCAACCAAATAAACCGGTTTTAATTTAGTTTTTTTTTGTTTGAAAGGTGACTATATTGAGTGTTCTTAGCTATAAATCAAGAAAATCCGTTCAGCCCTTTGCAGGCTATCAGCTCTTTTCTAGACGATAAAGGAATACGAATAGCTTTCACAAACCTAATTGATTTGAACTTGGTATCCCGTTATTTTAACGACATTGCAACGATGTTTGTTTTATTAATATTTAAATCACAATTTTGACTGTTTCAAACAAACCGCTTTTCAAACAAAAAGTGTTCGCGCGCTTGAAATGACGTCACATTCCACGTTCATATTATGGTTTTTGATGATGCCTAAGTTGCTATTTTATGTTTCATTTAATTCAAACAACACACACAAATATTTATATACATTACTACGAAATTTCATATTTATAATGGGTATCCCATTCCCATATTCCAAGAAATTTAATCTTTATAAAAATGTTCTCAAAAATCAATTAACCAATTATTCATAAACAGGAAACAAAAATCACAATCATAAACAAAGCAATGAAATAAGTAATTTTACAACTATCTCTAACATTTAGTATCATCATCCATATACCACTATCCGGTTCAAAGCACCGGAAGCTTTATTCGCATTATTTTTTATTAAAAAATATTATATTTTACATAATATAAAAACAGCATTTGATGTATAAAGAACCCAAAGGTTACTTTTTCATGCCAGAATGGCTGAAAGGATCTGGGTGAAATTGGGCACAGAAATAGATAAATAGACTAGTCTGGAATAGCACATAAGTTACTTTTTATCCCGGTAATGTACGGTTCCCGTGGGATAGGTTTGTTTTTGTCTGGGGACGAATTCGAAGCGAAGTTGAGTCACTAGTATTTGATATGTACAAAATATGTACATTATGATATAAGTTGCTGTACTATTTTCCTCATATAATTTACAAAACCCTAAAAAAAAGCAATATATACCTCTCATGCTCCCTTCTAAAAGTATGTAAGCAAGTCCGCTTAGTCATATCCCATACACGGATGGACTTATCCTCACTGTTGGACAATATTAGTTCGTGTCGCGCGTGGAATAGGGCGCATGACACGTTGTTGTAGTGACCACGGCATGTGTCCACTTCCCATGCCTGAAGAAAAGAATATTTTAAAATATAAAAGTCTCGTGTCACGGTGTTTGTGGTCGCACTGCTCCGAAACGGGTCGACCGATTTTAATATTTTTTTTTATACTTGATAGGTATGAAAATAGGTCGCAAAGTATTTTTCACTCTCCTACACCTACCCCCCATTTTTTATCCAAATAATTTAATACTATATAAATACATAGGAACGAATCCGAGCGAAGCGAGGGTGAGTCGCTAAAATATAACATAAACCAAAAGAGTTTTTTTTTTTGTAGAGCATCATTATATGTATTTGCATAGGTCGTACAAATAAGGAATGGAATTATTAATAGGGTCTCCTTTAAAAAAGTAATGAGCGACACAAAAATATACTAGCTCGTTGATAGTACCAAATGGAAATTGTCATTGGATGTACAAAATCTTAAATAAGCCATATAAAATAGAGGCATCTTCTATTTTAACCCGAAAACTAAAGTCTAATATAACTTCGGTTCGGTCAGCATAGACTGCAAAAATAATTGGATTTTTTACATTTTAAAGCACTTTGTTTCATTACAAGACACAATGTGATATATTAAAAATCATTTAATAACTAATAATGAAATAAGTTTTTTTTAATGCTATTACTGAAATAAATCTTTGTGACTCAAAAGACACTATGTTGATAGTACAGGCTCATTGAGTCATCATTTCTAATATCATTTTTTATCTGACCTGTGATAACATTTATTATGAAAATGACAACAAATACAGGAAATGCAAATTCCAATATATAGAACTAGAAATCCCTTTTATTATTGGTAAAAATTAAACACACTTTGTATTATTGTAAAGGATCATCCATTAACAACGTGAGACAATTTTTGGCATATTTTAGTTAAGAAACATTTTTTATTCAAATTAACCCAGTGTTCTCGCAATTTTACAATGTTTCTTGCAGAAAAAAATTACGTGATATTTGCCGAGACCATTTGGGTGAGAGGTCCCCCACATGAGATTGAGTGAGGTTTTGCTCGACCCCCTCTCCCTCCTAAATGCCTCACGTAATTAATGGACGCCCCCTAATAGCTGATGTCTTTGAACAAAGTATGTATAACATGTAAAAAACAGTCGGCTTAAAAATTTATCTTAGTTTACATATTATGCATATAAACAAAGAAAACTGGATAACTCCATGTTATAGTACTAAATAATTACCTTAGCATCATTCATTCTCCACAGTTTTACTTGACGGTCATCGGCAGCGGAAACAATAAGGGGCAGATTTGGATGGAATGAAGCCCAGTTGACACCACGATCGTGGCCTTCCAACACATGTTTTACTACCGCATCAGCCTGTAAAACGACCAAGCACTCAGATATTTTTGTTATATATCATTAAGAGTATAAACTTTCTAAAGAATAAACTACTACGAATTTTAAAAGCTTCATACTATTTCTTAAAAAACCAGCGGTAGCCCAGTGGTAATGCACTCACTTGGGAAACCTAGTGAAGTGGGTTCAAATACCGGGTCTCGCACCTCTGATATTTTCATATGCGAATCATTTTTAACATGATTACTACTTGTTTTATGGTGAAGGAAAAGAAATCTACATGTCTGAGAGAACCTAGCAAGTTTTTGAAATACATGTGAAATCGCCAACCCACACTCGGTCAACATGGTGGCTACTATGGCCTAACCCCCCTCATATTGGAAGGAGACCTGTGATCAGCAGTGAGACGTTAAAGGGGGTTGAGTACATCTACTAGTTTTTATGTCATGCTACTACAGAAAAGCATAAAATGTATTGCTTACCCTATTACTTACCCCATGAGAACAAATAATTGAATCATATGAACTAAATAAATAAGTTAAAGTAAGTTTAAATAAGCTACGAGGCTTGTGCTATGGATACCAGATAGTTGATACACTACACCTATATAACTCTAAATAAATACATATTATAAATATATAAAAACACTCATAACTGAAGTACCAACATTCGTGCTCATCACACAAATCAATGTCCCCAGGGGGACTCGAACCCGTGACCGCTGGCACAATGAGTAGGGTCACTTCAAACAGAATGTGTCGTCTGTTGTTTTGATTCCAGAATTCATTTTAATTTACATTATATAAAATATTCATTATTAGTACTCACTTTTATTTTATTAAAACACATTGATAAAAATAAACATATACATAGATGTAAATTTCTTAAAATTTACAATTTGTTTGAACCTAAATGGCTTACATTAAACTTCAAATACCTTTAACATTTGAAGCCTAATCCTATTTTATTTATACTTTATACCACCCATAAGGTTATTTTTACTTTTTTTATGTCTATTAACAAATATACATATTATCACAACCACAAGTACATATAAGAAGCTTTCGTTTTAAGTGAATTTAAAAAAATACGTCTATTTTTACAGTCAACATGCACCAATGTAATACAATCTAATCTACACTAATGCTACAATCGTGAAAAACTACATCTAAGAATAAATACAAACACAAGCTATAATTACCATTACCTGTCCGAATAAGTCAGTGGCCTGGGGGTTTCTCAAGTGCTCTGCTAACCCAGTAGGGCCAGGAGCTACACTCTTTTTACGTAGACCAGAAAAGTCCCACACTCTCACAGATTGATCTAAAGATGCAGACACTAAGAGGTCCTCAGTGGGATGGAATTGAGCACACATGACATAATGGTTGTGGCCAGTCAACACACTAATGCACTGACGGGATTGCCAATTCCAAATTCTTATTGTCTATTAACAGAAATTATAAATTAATTCAATTCCTTAATAATTAATTTCATAAGTTCAATAAAAAATTATAAATTATGTGATATATAATAATATATTGGTCTAGACATACTAGAAATAGAAAGTACAGTAAGCTTTTAAATTTAAAGTAAAATAATAATTTTAACGATCTAAAAATTTAGAATAAAATGATAGTACCTGATCATCAGATGCACTTAATACCCATGGATACTCATGATGGAAAAAAGTTGTACGGATATAGTCTAAATGTCCCAGTAATGTAAAAAGACACCTTCTTTGCTTGTAATTCCATATCTGTAAAATTTATGCAATATATTTTATTTTTATATATTATAATGTAGTATCATAAATATTATACTTGTAATGGTTTAACAACAGAATACCATAATCCAAACATTAACCAATACACTTTTATTAATAGTTTCATTAAAATTAATGATTTATAAGCTAATATCTAGTATATCAGTATTCAAACATGTTATTCCCTAATAGCTACAGTAAGCATTATACCTTTATTTTATAATCATCTCCACCAGATACAAAGAGTGGTTGTTGAATGTGAAAGCATATTCCACGTACAGGTCCATCATGTTCATCAAATTTCTCTAGCAACGTACACATACGATAATCCCAAAGCTGGATAACTCCATTGTGAAGACTGGCCAAAACCCATGGCCTCTTGGCATGGAAGGATATACCTTTTACTCTTGCTGACTTGGTCTCAAATTTAGTCAGCATTATGATATATTTTTTATGGTTATACTTAGTATTTCCAATACAATTTCCCTTTAAATAAAACTAAACGCAAAGAACATCGACATCTCAAATGTCAACCCGGCTGACGTGACACGTCTAAACTAGTGATGGTGTTGATCACAGACGATCAATGTACACTGTTCATCATTATTGAAGCCTACATCATATATTTTTTGAATTAATATTCCTTGAAATATATTATAAAAACAGTATTTTTAAAAATTACTTGTTACTCGAAACAAATTGGTAAAAATTGATCTAAAGATGGGATGTTATTTTGGTAAACATTTCTAAACATTAGTCTCGATTCTCAAATCACTCTTGACTCTAGAGGAAATTGTCAACTTTTGTAAATTATCAACATAACCTCTCTTAGGATTATAACTCAATGTTATTGATGTTAATATCATTTTTAAACTTAAAATTTCAGTGAATAGTTTTAACATATGTACATTATTTCTACGTCTAATTTTTCTTAATTACATCGAGTTAAAATAAACAATTAATAAGTATATATAATATCTTTACAACTGTGGTTATTACCTGCTAAAATATGAATACAGAAAAGTTAAAAGAAATTGGCAAGATTTGCATACCAGGAATGCGATTAAGTCCATCAGACAAAGAACATATACCTGGCCCTGGGACATACGAATTAAAAGGATACATATATGCATCTTTGGCGGGAGTTCTAAAACAGGAAGAAGATCCAGATACTAAGGTATTATATTTAAAGAATTGATAAATTAGACGTAACATTTATTTGATTTCTTTGAATGTGATATTTAAGTATTATAATTTATAACTATTTAAGAATTTGTTTTTTTATTATTTTAGGCAACAAAAATTTGTGTAGATAGCCCTAGGACACCTAGTGTTTTGCCTATGACTGGTGATATAGTAACAGCAAAAGTAACAGTAGTGAATTCCAGACAAGTCCAATGTGTTATACTATGTGTAGGGTCTTCAGTACTTGCAAGATCATACAGAGGTATATTAAAGAAAGAAGATATTAAATGCACTGACAAGGACAGAATAGATCCTTATAAGTGCTTCAGGCCTGGGGATATAATATTAGCAAGAGTGGTATCCTTTTAAAAAAAAATTTAGGCTAGAAGTCATTTAGGAATAGATTTTTTTTTATTATTTATGTTGTGAATAGCTTTTATATTGTATGAATATTTTAAGACTTGTTTCTTTAAAGCATATAATTTTTTTAACATTTAACCAGCTACCTATGACTGAAATACACTGGTATCATCTTTCTACAGCAGAAAATGAACTTGGTGTTGTTATAGCAACTGCAGAAGGTTCTCCTCAAGGCATCACAATGTTACCTATAAGTTGGTCTGAAATGCAATGCCCGAAAACTCTTACAAAGGAACCAAGAAAAGTAGCTAGAGTAATACCAGAAAGTATCAATCAAACACTGTTTACAGCAAGTGATAAAGAAGAAAAAGTTCAAAATGAAAATTAAATACCTTTTATGAATATTTGTGTTTTCTATTTCTGTAATATTCATATTTTCTCCTAATATTAATAAACTAAATATTAATTATTTATCAAAAACATAACATATTGTAATTTTATTATTTCTATTTCCTGTGCAGGATAGGAAAGAACATTTAATTATTAGATCCAAATAAAAATTACAAACATGTTCAGTTCAATAAAGAAAACCTTTTTGACCTGACTAATAAGAAGTAACCTGAGTAGAAAGATTTGGATTGATGGTGATTAGATTTCCCTAGTAAATAAATGTTTTAAATTTTTTTATAGCTTTCATAGACAATGTAAGTGTGCTTATGAAATAAATTAATGTATGTAATGAGATTTGAAGACTACTGAAGAAATAAAAACTGCTTTGCTTTGCTTTTTGATTTCGCCACCGTCGAGTAAATAGCATTCGATTAAGCAAACTATAATGAGAATCGAGTTATGCAAATCACTCAATTCCGAGCTTAATCTGTGATTCCGAGTTTTGTGTCAACGGGGGACGACCGACGGCCTTATCGCAAATCTGTCAGTGTCAATGTCACGCTATACTGTGTAGTTGAGTACAGTATATTTTCTACTTTTACTTGATTTTTATCCTATTTTGGGCCCTACTCCAGTGTTTTAACTTATTAACAATATTCTACAGCACACATTTTTAATGTTTATTTTATAGCTACAGTCCTAAATCATTCCAGTAGATCAGTTAAAAATTTATAGATTAATCCTATCGTTATCTGAGAACTTGTGTACATAAGAAGCTCCTTCAGATGCAGTGTTATCTAGTAAGCAGTTGAATCGAGACGCAGAGAGGTCCAGACTCATGAAAAATGAAGTTTGCGGAGCATCTAAGTGCTCATATCACGCCAGAATGGCGAAAACAATATATCAATTATGAGGTTAGTTATTATGGTTAGCAAGCACTTTAATTTTAATTACTTTAAACTTTTACAATACTTTATTGTTCCTTAATAAATTTAGTAAAATATTTATATGACTATGTATATGTTATCATATAAATTGGTGTTTATGTTATGCACATAATACAAGTCACATGAGTATTATATGATTGCTGTGAATGAATAATGACATTGATATACAGATAAATCAAGTATTGAGATTCATAAATAGGAAGACAATATACAATGATATCATTCTTTATTAAAGAGTTAAATAGTTTAACTCAATCTACAGAGGATTCTATAAATTTTATTATTGTTGTTTCAAATTCTTAATCAATTTAAAATAAAATAACATACATTTCTCATGATTTAACTTTTATTTCAAATCATTTAATTAAAACATTTATAATATATATTTTTAAATACTTCTCTCTAGGAGATGAAAGCAATGCTTTATACAGCAGTTGAAGAGGCTCCATCAGCTGAAAATGTTGAACCTGAAGTACTTTCAAGACATTTTGCTAATTTTGATGAAACTTTCTTCCATTACTGTGATCAAGAGCTGAAGAAAATTAACACATTCTATTCAGGTATTAAATAATAATATTAAATTATTTATTTATTTCAAGAAAAGTTGTCATTGATCTTTGACTTTTTTAATTTGAATTCCTTTGAAATAACCATCTTGTTGTTAATCTTTTAAAGTAATGATAATTAAAGTACTTTTAGTACAACTTTAGGCACTTTTAGGATGGATGGGTTGCATATAATAATCACTACTACTTTTACAAAATATTTTTTCCCTCAGATTATATTCCTATGAAGATTCATAGGTTTGTCTTATATACAATACTGTGTAATTAATGTTACTACATGCATTTCATCTTTACTATGAAGAACATTAACAATCACATGTAATATTCTGAACAAATTTTTAAAAACAAAGCAATAAGATAAGCCACTTTTAATTTTTTTCATGTTCCTTCTATGGCACTGCCATTTTATATAGATTGATTCTTTAAATTAGGAGACAATATGTTATTGTTTAATGTCCAGAAGATGATATAAATAATGTGAAATCTTCTGGAAAGCCTTTAAAAATGGGTGTTCCATGAGGATCTATTCTTGGTCTTTTTTATTCCTACGTTATATGAATGATTTACCTTTTTACAAGAAACTATAAGCTACAGCACATGCATGAATTTACTTACACAAAACCAAAGGCTCTTATGAACCCAACTTAATTCTAAGTTTTCTGATTGTAACTTCTTCACTTAACTCATTAAATTAAATTCATGTTTCTGTTTTAAATAAAACTATCTTTTTGGATTTTTCCGTGGATTTATTTTGATTTTTGGTTCCCGATGTTTCGATTGCTTTACAGCAATCATGGTCACGGGAGAGACAGTCTCAGTCAAATATTCGCGTAAATCTAAGAAAATATTATGTTTCATGTTTCTGATAAAACTGCTTGTAAAAGTAAACTCGAATTAGATTTGAAATTCAATTCTGTACCTACTTTTAACAGTGATGAGATGAATAGTACTTGATTTCACTTTTTGGCAGCTAAGTTTATGAATAGGATAAAGTTATGATGAATAAGAAATATAAGATTTTTACAAATATGATTATGTGGTGGTATTAATCAGTTTCTGCCAAGGTCAGACTTCAAGTTGATCTTAAAAAATAATTCATATTTTAAAAAATGTTGTTTTAATTGGGTATTAAACTAAGTAAAGCAGTAAAACAATCTTATATTTCTTAAGATAAGTGTAATAAAGTACTTAACTGCTACTTAAAAAAGAAATCTAAGTTAAGGAGTACAATCTAATTTGAAATTTGATAATATTTTATTAATATAAAAATAATTTCATGCTTTACTATTGGTCTACTTAATTTAACAGACAAATATTTTTAAGTCTAAATAATTAGCATACATCGTACTAGCAATAATGGAGATTATTTTGTCATATTTGTTATGTTTAGTTTCTGTTAGTGTAGGTTCTTCTTTAGTGAAAATTTCAAAAAAACATTTTGATGGAGATATCATGCTTTAAGGTGCCTACTGCGCTGCTGTGTAGTTTTAGATTATTGACTATACATAGTCATTCGTTTTAGAAAGATTTAATCTAAATACTTGACATTGTATATAGACAAAATGCATTTAAATATTGTCAATTTCGTTTAAATCTTTCTAAGTTCTACTAATGTCTACAAATATTACAACAATTGCATCTATTATATTACTAATTGACTTCATTAAGAATATATACAAGATATATAAAAAATAATTCTATTTATGTTTTCGCGTAGTTTGTTTATGTATAATTATATATTGTGACATTAACACACAGCACCATCTAATTCCATAGTAAGTTACGAGGCCTGTGTTATGGATACCAGATAGTTGATATACTACACATATATAACTTTAAATACATACATATTATAAATATAAACACCCATGATTGGAGCTCTGCACACAATGAATGCCTTCCGCGGGACTCGACCCCGCGACCGCTGGCACAGTAAGTAGGGTCACTACAAACTGAGCCAAACGTGTCGCCTAATTACGTTATATTCGTTTATAATAATATATTTATTACTATTTATCCACTGCATACTCCTATATGTAAATTGCATCGCCCACGCGATGAGCCCTGTAAGATAGCCTTTCCAACAGATAGAAGAATGCATAAAGAATTTTTAATCAGAGTAATGCTTTCAAAGATTAACAATTGTCCATGTTTATAATTGTTATGAGAGTTATTGTATCAGCTTTTAAATTCATATAATATTGTTATTACCACGGGCAATTTAAATAAATAAAATGCATAAATAAACACAATATAATCCTAAGTCCATGCTGATGATACTCCTGAGTCTTACTTAATCCGTAAGTCAATAGTTGTAATCCATAGGTTGTATAATTCATTTTTATTTTTTCACAGAAAAATTAGCAGAAGCCACTCGTAAATATGCGACACTACAAAGTGAATTGAAGTCCAGATTTGATACAATGAAGCCCAAAGCAAGTGGCGACAAAAAAGCAATACCGCGAAGAAAAGTACAAGAGTTAAAGCTGGCGTTTAGTGAATTCTATCTTAGCTTGATATTATTGCAAAATTATCAGAACCTAAACTACACTGGATTTAGAAAAATATTAAAAAAACATGATAAGGTATTTTAGATTTTGTTTATATGAAGCAGTGTAATTTTAAAGATCTCTATGACCTCAGGATATACCCGATTTTTTATCTGTACAGTTTAACTGAAGCAGGTTTAACACTCACTTTTACAGTTTTTACCATATTGTTCCTACATCGTTCATATGGTACCTTGCGTCTAGCCCAAAGAATCATACACAGTTAAATTAAATAATAAGAACATTTAGACAAAACACTTATACCGAAAATTCTAACTAAAACACTAGATCTTCTGTGATTATCGTTTTTTCACTTTAGACTTACATAGAAGGATTCGAATCTGCGGTTTCTAGCTTACTATTTTGGACGCTCTACTTCTACAGACTTCGGGATATTATGTGGAAAAAACTTTCTTCCTCATTTGTATAATAGTTTTTTGGACATTTTTCTTCGCGTTACCTAATTTTATGCGATTTTTTTCCTACATTATTGTACATACATTTTTTTATAATCATATTTGTCATGACCACAATAAAACCTAAAAACAGAACTTTTTGAACATTTGAAAAAAACTAAATATACTAAATAAGGATAGATTTAACTTAAAAAAAGTCAAATGAAAATATATATTTTGTTAACAGTTATTAAATGTAAGTAACGGCGCACAATGGCGGGCGGAACATGTGGAAACTTCGCACTTTTACACCAACAAAGATATAGATCGACTCATCAGTGATACAGAAGCCACCGTCACCAATGACTTAGAAGGTGGAGACAGACAGAAAGCCATGAAGAAGCTAAGAGTTCCACCACTTGGGGAACAGCAAAGTCCTTGGACGACATTTAAAGTTGGACTGTTTTCAGGGTCCTTTATTGTATTATCGATAACTGTTGTTTTATCTGGTAAGTATTAAGAAATTACACAAATATATAATTTCGTTTTGTACACTGGACTATGTATAGTAAAATACGTGTCGAATTTTGAGCCTACAGTAATGTTTTAAAAATAAGTATTGATGGGCAAAATGGCGAATTCGACCTAAGACCTAAGAACTTGTTTTAGCTATATAATTGATTCAAACAAATTGAATATTCATTATTCAATATAGTTTTTACAAAGATATATATAAAAATAGTTTAAACGTTCTACTGATAATCCTTGATCTCTGTTAATACGCAAAATTAGGCCACAGTCGCATAACGATGGAAAATGGCAAGTTCATGGATTACACATACATATGTACCTTTTTTTTGGGCAGTGGTAGCCCAGTCTTAACGCACTCGCTTGCTGAACCGAGTGAAGCGGGTTCAAATCCCGGGTCTCGCACCTCTGATATTTTCATGTGCGAATAATTTCCAATATGATTATCACTTGTCTTACGGTGAAGGAAAATATCGTGAGGAAACCTGCATGACCTGAGAGAACCTAGTAAGTTTTCGAAAGACGTGTAGTCCGCCAAACTGTGTCCAGCAGTGGGAAGTTAAAAAAGACTGCATAAATGCAACATACATACAAATATCTTTCGAAAACCTATAGAGTTATCTCTGACGTACTGGTTTCCTGATGATCTTTTTCTGCACTATATTAGCAAGTGGTAATCAAGTTCAAAATTAGATATGCTTACAAAAACATCAAAGTTGGGAGACCCGGAGTTCAAACCCGCTACACTTAGTTTTCCAAGTCAGCACCTTACATTTTGGCTATTGCTGCCATACACTACATAACTAATATATTTAAATGAGCAATTCTTGTATATTTATTTATTTATTTATACCGGTGATCTCGAAAACGGCTCTAAAGATTTGGCTGAAATTTGGTGTGTGGGGGTTTCCGGGGGCGAAAAATCGATATAGATTAGTCTTATGTGTGGGAAAACGCGTATTTTCGAGTTTTCATGCGGTTTTCTTTTGCATTATTCCATGCAAAATATGATAATAATTTCGCACACTCGTGTATAAGCATCGTAGTTAAGCGGCCAAGATTGACTATCACAGGTGTGTTCGAATCCCGGTCGGATACAAAGTTTTTACAGTATTTTATATTTATTCAAATTTTTAGTTATTTTTTTTTTTGTTTTTAAGCCAAATTAAAAAGAAAATTGTACTTTCAACCAAAAACTCCAAGCGAAGCTCGATCGCCCAGGTACTACATATTTATTTAAGCTTAGCCTCAAATGACTAAATTCTTAACAATACCTCGTAAACCAACCACATCGTATCAATGTTTATTTAGAATTGGCTAATATTTATGGTCGCCATAAATCGCGTTACACAAACACTGATGGTAAATTTTCCTTGTTATCTCAATATCTGCTATGGCTAATTTAAACCAAATATACTCAGATACAAAATTCAGGCAAACATTGAATGAAAATATTTATATTGCATACTTCATGGTTATTATAACGCTTTGCCTAAACGTTGATAAGAAATGGCAATGAATTAAGTATTTGGTCAATATTAATACGGGGAAGTTTAATAAACAAAAAAATGATCTTCATGATAATTACCTACCTTAGATTTTTTTGGAAGATATGTACTCGTTTATATGTATGTATTTATTCAGCCCCTTTTAACGTCCCACTGCTGGGTACGTGCCTCCCTTCATTATTAGAGGGACCAGGCCATAGTCCACCACGCTGGCCAAGTGCAGATTGGCGAACTAAGGATGTCCTTCGAAAACTTTCTAGGTTCTCTCTGACATGCAGGTTTCATCACGATATTTTCCTTCACCGTAAAACAAGTGATAATCATATTGGAAAAGATTTGCACATGAAAATATCAGAGATGTGAGACCCGGGAATTGAACCCGCTTTACTCGGTTTCCCAAGCGCGTTACTACTGGGCTACGACTGCCTTTAGAGATATAACATCTCCATTTTAACCCGATCAAAACGGGGTACGAAATTTTATCCCAACCATCAAGTTTCCATGGGATCTTAGTCTGTAACAAAAAACAAACTGAAGGTCACATATCTTATAGAAATTATTTCGATAGTTGTCTTTATAGCAAAACGTTATGTTTTAACGTTTAGTATAGATTTCTCAGAGATGAGATATTTTCCCGCAGTAAAAAGTATTCTATATGTTGACCCGGATAACCAGCTATCATCATACCAAAGTTTATCAAAATCTATCCAGTAGTTTTCCCGTGATGCGATAACAGACAGAGAGAAAAAAAATCTAAAAACTATAGATTTGGCTACTGTATCGATAATAAAGTCTGCTTTAATAAGATTTTCCAAAAAATATTTAATGTACAGATTCGACTTAGTTAAAATTTTATTATATGTACCTACAGATAATTTTCCGATGTTTTCTTTGTTCAAATAATCTATCCGCGCGACTGTGAGACATCATGAATTTTTTTAATGCGCAATTTTAGACTCATTTGATTATTATTGTATTGTTTGATGATTGTTATTCGATATCGTATTAAAATACATTGTTGAAGTAAAAGTTATAGATAATGTTTATTTACGAAAATAAAATATTGTTTCAGCACTCTTCCACGAAGGGGGTACGGATAATTTTAAGACCGCCTTCAGATTGTATCGCGGACCGTTCCTTTTAGTAGAATTTATATTTTTTATTGGAATAAATGTATACGGTTGGCGATCGTCTGGAGTGAACCATGTATTGATATTCGAGTTGGACCCTAGAAAGCATTTGTCTGAACAACATTTGATGGAGTTAGCCTCAATTTTCGGCGTAGTTTGGGCACTGAGTATACTAAGTTTTATATACAGTGCAAGCTTAAGTATACCGCCGTTTGTGAACCCTTTAGCATTAGTTATAATAATGTTGGTGTTTCTTATGAACCCCCTGAGAGTCTTCCGACATGAAGCGCGCTTCTGGTTTTTGAAGATATGTGTAAGTATTTAGTTTTTTAATAGATATTCTAATTTATGTTATTAAATAAATGTAGGTACTGTAAGAGAATATGTAATATATTCGCAGGTGTTCATTTCTTTGTTCTAAAGCTGATGTTTTAACTTATTTGACTCTATTGTTTTATACATTCTGTGTATTATTATTTTTGTCTGAGTTGTCCGATAAGACAATTTTCGTCAACATAAATAACATTAATCTATATACGTACCATAAATGCCAATTACCAGATAATAATAATATTAGCCTGTCGTAAATGACAATTATAGATATGGGTCAGAAATTTGAGGAAGAACTCTATTTATTGGTGGTGATAAGATTTCCCTAGTGGCTATTTTGAGAGTTAATATCAGTCAGAACTAATTACGTACGTTATCGTCTGTGGATATTTTGGTTTATATTTTACGTATACTTTTTGAACCCGACTGTTTTACGCTTATACATTGCTTGAAACCTGCTATCTTTTCAACCGACTTCCAAAAAGGAGGAGGTTCTCAATTCCGTATTTATATATTGCGTATATTTTAAATTAAACTATCTTTTCGAATTATTTAGCCAATTTATTTTTATTTGGTTCCCGACCATAATAACATTTGAGGCGTCTAAAATCTTAGACATCCTTTCCTGTGACCATGATTGCTGTAAAAATTCGGAACGTCGAGAACCTAAAATCAAATTAAATTCGTAAAAGAATCAGAAAAGATGTCAAATTTTTGCGTAAATCTAAGAGAGTATAATATAGAAATTAATATTTAAGCTGTTATGTTTATTGTCGATAGAAAATTTTATATACCTTCGTGTTCCAGGGTCGTATCCTAGCGGCCCCCTTCCTGCCAGTGCTATTCGCGGACTTCTGGCTGGCAGACCAGTGGAATTCCTTCACTTACGCCTTTCTTGACTTCCATTATTTGATCGCCTTCTATGTGGCTGGTGCTGACTGGTTTGTTGTTAATAGTATGTATCCTGATAACTACTTGTTTTGGCCCATGGCTTTGCTTGTGTGGGAATTTTGGGATGAAGTTTAGAAAAGAAAAATGTATATAAATGAATCAATGACATGCTGTAGTGTATATTTTATTTAAACATATTTGGAGGTTTTGATAAAAATAAGGAAAAAATAAGCAATTTAGTCTACAGCTGCAGTTACAATGGAAAAAAAATCATTAAAGCATCTTGGACAAAGAGATCGAACAAAGATAGGTCAATGGCGTATTATAGCAGGTTGAGGTTCGGCTCAAAAACTAATTGTATGGATAAAAATCAATCTATCGTTCAGTTAGGGGGCATCTCACGTGGGGATAGGGTGGGCTCGGCAAAAATCGTATTTTTTTTCCCGCAAGAAACAGTGTAAAATTGCGAGAAAACAGAGTCGAAAAATCGCCAAAATTGTCTCACGTAATTAATGGAAGCTCCCTTTACTGTATGAATGAAGTAAACACGACTGCAACAACAAAATACATATAATATTACAGTTTGGTTGAGAGACCTGCACCGCGTTCATATGATATTATAGTCTGATGGCGAAACTTATACCTACCCGTCAAAATGCGGGTAGACCTTTACTTATAAGGTCCAAACTTCTTTCTTCTTCTTCGCCGAAAGATGTCCATTGCTAGACATAAGCCAAAAGATTTCTACGAAAGCTGTCTTTCCCCTTATAAATTTTCAGCCCTTTTTAACGCCCCACTGCTGAGCACGGGCCTCCCTTCAATAACCATATAAGATACCCATCAAACTATTAATTGTTTATTAAAACCTATCACTTTCAGATACATTTGAAACAACAAAATGGTTCATATTCACTCGAGCCGCAGTAAACATAATACCGGCGTGGACCAGATTCTGGCAATGTCTGCGTCGGTACAGAGACAGTAAGGAAGCCTTCCCGCATTTAGTGAACGCGGGAAAGTATTCAACGACGTTCTTTGTGGTGATTTTCTCTACGATGCGGACTATTTATAGTGGTAAGTTTGATATTTTATAATTCAGCATTAATATCCCACTGCTAGGGGTGGGCCTCACTTCAATACGAGGAATACTGTTCCCCCTCGTATTGAATTTACCACGCTGGCCAAGTGCGGGTTGGTGGACTTCACTTGCCTTTCGAAATCAAGTGAAGACGTTGATACTTTGTGTTAAAGGTAATAAATCGCTTGTTTGTTTGGTTCTCTTAGATATGATATACCGTAAGACAAGTGGTAATCATGTCGATAATCATTCGCACGTGAAAATATCGCAGGGGTGCGAGACCCGAGATTTGAACCGGCTTCTAACTTACCACTACATGGAACTACAGCGTTTTAACATGTAAAGTATAAACCTTTTACCAAGAAAATTGATATTTTTGATCTTCAAAGCGTGCTAGATTAGCAGAGATTACTTCGCCGAAGCAGAATGGAAGAGACACGAAAGAGATTTGGTATAATTTTGTCATCACTTGTATTTGACAGCATTTCCGTTATAATCGAAGGCGATCGCCGTAGGGTTTTTTGTACTGTGATATTATTTTGATCAATATTATATATTACTAGCAACACACCTTCGCTTCGCTCGGGTTCGTCCCTAGGATGGACCGCCCTTATCACTTAGGGGTATGAAAAATAGTTTGCGTCCTATTTTCAGACCTACTAAATATACACACAAAATTTCATAAGAATCGGTCAAGCCATTTCAAAGGAGTTTTGTTACAAACACTGTGACACGAGAATTTTATATATTAGATTTATTTTCAATTAACAGTAGACTACGAGAACTCGTACGACAATCCGTTCCTTTATCCGTGGCTGGCGTGCCAGTTCGTCTCCTCCACATACACATACACGTGGGATGTGAAGATGGACTGGGGCCTCCTCAGCGTGGGGCCCTCGGCGGAGAACAGCTTCCTGAGGGACGAGATTGTTTATAGTCCTGGGGTGAGTTGGGTTTGGTTGGTTTTGGTTTTAGGAAAGAGTTCGGTCTTGTCTTTTCGTCTATATCACTTCTTTTAAAGGTTTTGAAGTTATACTTCTTTTGGCACGTTTGGAAAAAATTATGATAGTAAAATTTTACGATGCGCGCGCACACCGACAGCCAAAAAGCAACATGATGAAGTTAGCTGAAAGCGACATAATGAAGTTAGCTGCATTCCTTTTACAAACAGAGAGTTGTGACATACGGGATGAAATTTAGCTATTTTTGTTCTGTTTCACCAAAGAAGTATAACTTCTTACGTGCGCACAAAAGTACACACACACACTTTTTTATTTTTAAATGTGCCTGGTAATCGATTGAATTTGAATTATAATATGGTATTAAATAAAGCAGATCAAAAGGAATAATAAAAAATTAAAAGGGTCCATCCTCCGTTCAAAAACGTATTTCTGGACATTTCTATACAAGAAATATGCTTTTTGGTTTCTTTATGTCAAAACATCAAAATGTAAAAATCTTTATAAAAAGACTTAACTCGACTTACAGTTATAAAATTTCATTAAATATTATTTGTTTTCAGTTCTACTACTTTGCCATAATAGAAGATCTAGTTCTCCGATTTATTTGGGCGCCATCTTTCTTCTTGACAGAAAATAAGATAGTCAGTGGCGAAACAATGGTGTCTATACTTGCACCGCTTGAAGTCTTTAGGTAAGAAAACTTTCTTAGATTTATAAGACATTTTAATTAAGACTATTTGGACTCTTTAGAATCTTTGTACGCTGTTTCCTGTAATGCATTCGAAACGTTGGAAACGAAAAACCAAATGAAACTGCAAAAATCCGAAAATGTAGCTTAATTTCAAATTTATTAAGGTAAACTAGCGATTCACCCTCGCTTTGCTCGGGTTCACCTCTAGAAAAACAAAAACAAATGTATCCCAAGGGAACCGTAATTTTTCCGAGACAAAAAGTGACCTACCTATGTGCTATTTCAGACTATAGTCTATCTCTGTGCCAAATTTCATCCAGATCCGTCCAGCCGTTCTGACGTGAAAGAATAACAAACCTGTCCAACGGGAACCGTTCATTTTTCCGGGATAAAAAGTATCCTATGTGTTATTCCAGACTATAATCTATCTCCGTGCCAAATTTCGGTTAGATCCATTCAGCTGTTCTGGCGTGAAAGAGTAACAAACATCCATACATACATTCTCGCAAACTTTCACATTTATAATATTAGTATGGATGTATATCTTAAGTTTATATAATCTTACTATAGTAGTAGTATTAATTGCCATCGATCAAAAAGGCGGAGTGCGATTGTGCACATTTTGTTGTTACGTGATATCTTCGCTAATGGAGAAGTTTCTTAAGTAGGAAAGTAAAATGTTTTTTACCCCACGTGAAAATGTAGTTCATATCTTACAAAAAGTTGTACTTCATGACTTAACAAAAAATTTACATAGGTATACTCGTATATGAGGAGTAATATTTAATCGTTGTTGCCTCTAGCTTTTGAAGTATGCTTCGCAAAATTACGGAAAAATGGAGATAATAGAGCAAGAAATAAAACAAGGATTTGTTTTGAAAAAAATACCTAGAGTAATTTTTGGCATATGAGATATTTTCTGTTTTAGGGATTTAGTCGCAAAGTTAACTTTGATTTTTCATGATAATGCTATGAAATACAAACTAATTTATGTCGTCAATATTATAATTATATATAGTAAATATGTTATTTTACTTTTAACGTAACAAATTAGTATGTTACAACAATATGTAAACCTAAAAATGTCTCACACTACGGAACCCTCTTTGTAATTATTAGACTCGCACTTGTCCGATTTATGTATGTTCACATTAAAATTTTCACTTTCAGTCATAAAGAAATAAAACTTCTCTGAACTTGTATTTAGGCCATTTAAATATTTTCTTAAGTTTACGCGAATATTTGACATTTTCAATAAAACTATCTTTTCGGATTTTTTCGCGGATTTATTTTGATTTTTGGTTCCCGACGTTTCGAATGCTTTACAGCAATGTCAGGAACCAAAAATCAAAATAAATCCGGGAAAAAATCCAAAAAGATAGTTTTATTTAGGTCATTTTATTTAAAAAATGATTGTTTATTACTTTAAATTCCAGGCGTTTTATTTGGAACTTCTTCCGTCTAGAGAACGAGCATTTGAACAACTGCGGTAAATTCAGAGCTGTGAGAGATATTTCCGTGGCGCCATTGGACTCGTCAGACCAGGCTTTAATTATTCGCATGATGGACTTGCCCGATGGAGTCGTTAATAGGTAAATGTTATAAATAAATAAATATTTATGTTGGGACATTAACACACAGCACCATCTAGTTCCATGGTAAGGTACGAGGCTTGTGGTTTGAACACCAAATAGTTGATACATTACACATATATAACTTTAAATACATATTATAAATATAAACACCCATGACTGGAGTACAAACATTCGTGCTCATCACACAAATTAATCCCCCCAGCGGAACTCGAACCCGCGACCGCTGGCACAACAAGTAGGGTCACTACAAACTGAGTTAAACATGTCGTCAAATTACGTTATATTCGTTTATGATAATATATTTATTACTATTTATCCACTCTATACTCCTATATGTAAATACATACATTATAATAATAAATAATTTAGCCTGTTAAAACTAACCTTAAAACTCGCACAAAACTAGAAGAAAAGACCTTCTTGAATGTTACAATTTACATTGTACCATATGTTGTACTACATAAGGTACAGTTTACATTGATCAACTGTCTATATACATAGCTTTGATTTTTGTATCTTGGATAGAGGAAAATCTAATATAATATAATGTCATAAATAAGATAATTTACTACTATTTATAGTTCTCGAGGCGTAAGCTCAGCTTTGCATTTGTGTGAGTGATAGCCAAAAGTAAGGTTAGTCAAAAAATCACAAAAATAAAATCAATATTTTATCAGAAGGAAGTGTTGACATTTTAATTATTAAAAGCAGTCATGAGGACTGCCGATGTAATGATACTTGACATATCTTTTTCGTTTACATATTTAAAATATTCGTTTAATTTGCATAAAATTTCTTTCGTTTGGCTGCTTAATGGTTTTCGTTTAGTCAATTTAGTTACAGCAGAAGCCATTTCACTAATGATAATAATAATAAGAATATAATAATATAATAATTCGAACACAACAACAAAATAATATTATACGTCAAGCTGCAAACGGTACCGGAGGTGAAATGCGGAAAGTGCAGGGCAGGCAGTGTTCACAACCTGAAGTCAGGCAATTATCGTACCTAGGGCCGTAAAATTATCGTACATGGACCAAAATTATCGTACATATCAGGGATGTGAAAAAATAGTCGAGTTTTATACAAATCGATTTTTTTTTCCTTATAACCAATTTTTAATAACCGATTCTCTCAGGTCTCCTGAACGGTTAGCAACCTGTAAGTGGTTACACCTAGAACGGGCGGGAGAGCAAAAAAAAAAAAAAAGGACTATTTTCATTTTTTCCCTTATTACAAATTCTACATACTTAAAAGGCATAAACAGTTTTCTTTATAAAACATTACCTAATCCTGACAAAAATTTTATCCCCATCTTCACAAATTATCGTACATTTACAATGTACTATCGTATATCGTACGCGGTCATGAAATTATCGTACATGTACGATAATTATCGTACGGTTGCGAACACTGAGGGCAGGGAGATGACACGTAAGGGACGCACTGCGGCTCAGGCCGCGCTTTAAAAACCAGTTTAAACTGGTTTAAACCATGCGCGGGACGCGCTAAGCCACAAGCCGTACCTCTCCGTACACTATGCGTGTGCACTCACACAAATGCAAAGCTGAGCTTAAGGCGCGAGGACTATACTATATAATAATATTTGATGATTTTTCAGAGATGCGATATTTTCCCGCTGTAAAAAGTATCCTATATGTTGACCTGAATACTCAGCTATCATCTTACCAAATTTCATCAAAATCTGTCCAGTGGTTTTCTCGTAATGCGGTCACAGACAGACGTACAAAAAATCTAAAAACTATTCATTCGGCCTTTGTATCGATAATAATGGCTATTTCAATAAGATTTTCCATAAAATATTTAATGTACAGATTCGACTCAGTTAGAATTTTATTATATGTATAGATAACAATTTTTATTTATTTTTAAGGGTAACAAAGAAGAAGCATCAAAAAAAGACAAAGGAGAACGACAAAAAGCCGTTATTAAAGAAAGAGTCCATACAAGATCTTCAAATGGAACTCGACTTGTCCTCCAAAATGTTATAACTAACTGTGATATGTCTTCTTGATATTATTTATAAGCAATGTTTAAAGTATTATTGAATTATATTTATAAATATTCTAGAATGTTCTTGTTTTATTTTTTAATGCCAAATAATGGTAACTGGCGACGCTTATGTATTTGAACTAAACAGTTATCATATTTCTCTAGTACTAACGAGTAGCGACTCACCCTCGCTTCGCCCGGATTCGTTTCGGTTTTTCGTTCGGGAACGTTTTAACGGTTATATATATCATGGGGTCACATCACGAACAAAGTGAAATTAGTTAAAAAAATGATAATAGATGGCGTTGTATGTATCGATTTGTTTTTATATTCATGTTAAATTCAAAATTTGAAAAAAATTAAATGCGAAAAGCATATATTCTAACTTTAAAAAGAATACCTAAAGTAAGAAAAAAGGAAGTAATGGACAAAAGTATAATGTTTTTGAAGTTTTATAAAATTCAATAATATCGTTATATTTCTGGCGGCAATAATGGGTACTACATTGTGATAGCACGATCTTTGATAATAATTATGTAAACTGTGTTCATAGATGGCGCTCAATATAATAAAAAGTTTTGTAGCACTCAAAGACAATATCTTAAAAATATAGTTTGTAATTGTCATAGTAGCCTTGAGAGACCTTACATAGTTATCTACAACATTGCGCAGCGGCAGCTCGGGGATAGATACCCTTAGCTTTTAACGCCATCTATCATTTAGAGTTGCTAGATTTCGCCTTATTTTTAAGTCTCACTTGCGCCATCTATTATCATTTTAGGACAAAAAAAATAGTGTGTCCAATAGCGTGAGTTAGCGATGTCCAAATATTTGTATGGGATGCACTATCTGTACTCTATATATGATCTGTGTATATATGTATATACAGCCCAATTACACCAATTTGTTAATCTTTTTCGACGTGAAAAAAGGACAAACAAACACTTTCACATTTATAATATTAATAAGTAAATAAGTATAGATATGAATGAATTATCTGCCATTATGAAATACCTTAGTTAAGTATTATGAAATAACTATGACATTTTTAAACATTTTTGCATGCTGACCATTAAAGACATGATTTTTGTTATCTTTTTGGCATAATGTAGTTAAATACAAAGAGAATGTCATGAAAAGAAAAACATTATATTTATTAGTGCTTTTATTAATATATAATTTTATTTACACTTTAAATAATAAAATCTGCAAATAGTATTCCGAATAATACTTTTAGATTACTTATAATGCTTCATACTGAATGATACCTATCAGACTGATAAGTTTTACTTTAATAAATAAAATTTTATTCTTAAAACATATTAAGATACTGAAAAAAAAACATATAGATGAGAACATAATTAGGTAATTAAACAATAAAAAATAGAGAATATGTGTGTGATTTAAATAAAGTAGAAATATTTTTTATAATCTTCATTGCTCTTGAATTAAACCCAGATTAATATTTTTTTAATGTTTTTTATTATTGATTAAGAAAATAATTATTAAAAGGTACAAATATTTTGCAACGCAACGCCATTGGTCAGACCGAATGTGACGTTAAAGTCCATAATAACAGAGCCAGTGTTGCCAATTTAGCGTATATAATTTAGCTTAAGTCGTCATTTTTAGCGACAAAATCGCAAAATGGGCAACACTAGCTGTTATTATAGACTGTGACGTCACACCAAGCGCGCGAAATGACGGGCGTTTAAAGTATCCGTATCGGTATATATATATATATATATATATATATATATATATATATTTAATTATACCAAATTTTAATTTTTTGGAGCTGTATATTTTTGTTACAATTATATAACGATGTAAGCTATGATATAAAAAATATAAAAAAATCACGCATATTCTCTATCATGACATATTATAATTTAATGCTAAAATATAATAGAATTTCGCTTGGTTGGCTACAAATATAATGAAAAATTGTTTTTACTTAAATCCTAACTGCTTATAAAACTGCCAGCGTATCTATTATTTTTATGTTAAAGCGTTTTCTTTTATAAAATATAATATTAATATAAATACGTGGCCTAGAGGCCATCTATATCCTAACAAAACTTTATGTATATATTTTATAACAACTTTACTTTCATAGTGAAGACAATTGCAACATTTATAAAATTAGTTAAAGGCATCTTTGTATTCCTTCATACAGCAAGAGATCTTGTCATCTTCTTATCTGTAATGACATCATAAAACTATTTTCAACAATGTGAGTAACAACTTCAGAAATTTGTTTTATTAATACAATATAGTTCTACATTATAATGGCACTTTTATGAACCAACAGCGAAAATTAATATTTAATATTAGTAGCGCTAAGAAATTGAGTCGATAATGCAGATAATTACAATACAACTACTATATAGATTTAACCGAATAAAGGAAAAAGTATAAAAAGACAAACATTTCTTAAATGCTATGAAGAATATGCATAATCAGCCAATAATCAGGTCGCATAGTGGAGTTCAAAAGATGTATTGCTACCTTGTATTTTGAAACTTAACATTGTATCTATGAAAATTTAATGATCTGTTCAATTAGGAACCCACTGATAAAAGAACTTAGTAGTGAGCACTTGTGGAACCATAATTAAAAACGTTTTTACTATAACTATAACCACTTTAATTTAATTACGTTATTAGTCATAACATTACATTAGGTAGTTTAAAGCTATTTCCTTGATGAGGTTAACAAAGCTCACCAATACACTTGAATAACAAAGGATACTAGGTAGCCATTTTCAATGTTTTAAAATCTGACCTTTATTTTATTGACCAAATTGGGACACATTTCATATACATATATATTATATATACTGTGACTTTATATAATTTAATCCAAGACCAAAGCTGTAGTACTAATTAGACACTATCGGTTGGTAGAAAGTTATATAAATTGAACCCTGCACAGAATAACACAATAACTCAGTATTGAATAAATATTTAGAAGAATACATTGATATATAAAACCATAGATACACATTTCCTAAAAATATATCTTTAAAAAGTGACGTCGACATGTCACGTTAAGTCAAACCAAAGAATAAAATTCAAAAAACTAAAGTTCTAATTGTCTAAACACAAATTCGAACCTACGCACACCATTTAAAGTACTTTTTTTAACAAAACAACGTGACTTTTAACTTTGTCTAACTAAACAAAAGAGAGAATTACGCAATTGTTTTGAGGACACTTTTGAGACGCAAATTATGTATCTTGAGTTTTTGTATATCAATGGAAGAATGCCATTTTTTTATTTATCAAAGACTTAATTATAATGATATTCCTTGCTGTTCAAATCACCTCACCTAAGAACGTAAAGCTTCAAGCCGTGACTGCATTTCATCCAGCTCACTCTCATCTGCTTCTTCCTTCTCCGGTTCCTTGCTGGTGGATGGCGCTCCCACTGCTGTGGGTGGTGCCGGTGCTTCCCCGAGCTTGCCTTGTGTAAGTTCCCAAAGGACCTATGAATATTACAGGAAAGAAAATATTGAATAGTGAAAGCAAAATATGGTATCAATATAAAAAGATTAGAATAAAATATTCAATTCTATACCAAACATATTTGAATAAAATGTTAACCAATATTGTCTTTAGTTTTAGAGACTTAACCAATAGACCAATTCACACTTAACTATTTTTTATAATATATTTCAGTACTTTAAGGTTTTATTTAAATAACAAAATAAAGAAGAACCTTAAAACATGTCTCATATAAGGAGACAATCCATCATAACTCCACTAACAAATATTTATATGTTTTTATATTTTTTCTTAAGTTTCAACTGGTAATAGTATAACAATATTATGTTCAAAAGATGCTTTATTTTAAAAATATAGTAATACAATCCCATCTAGACTTTAGGGAGTTCAAAACCTATGTGCATAATTAGATTGTAAAGCAATAATAGTTAAAATTAATGCTTATAATCTATATACAAAACATTGATGAATATCTGTTTGTTATTATATTATTATTATATAGTATATTTTTTTAAATTACTAAGTCTTTTTGTACCTTTGTTTGGTTCTTTTTTTAGGAAAGCTTTTGACATGTATAGAATAAAATGACAATTTTAATTCTAATTATACCTTATCGATTTCACTTTGCGCCGCTTCTTCCATTTCCTCCTCATCTTCTATCCCAGACATGGTCTCATCCAGCATTTCTTCAATAATACCAGCCTTCATCATTTCTTTGCTGAGTTCCTGCATGGTTTGGGCTATCTCAGGTAGACGGAGTAAAGCCTGCATTGCTTGCATTACCTGAATAGAATTATTTTTTTCCACACATTCATAATTTGGACAATAACATTGTAATTGGATGTTTTTTGGGGTTTTGTTGGGGTTTATTTTAAACAAAATTAAAATGAGGAAAAGTGGAAGACTTAAATAGGATGAATGGTGAGTTTAAAATATAATTAATAAAACACTACATAATATGTACATAACACATATATATACACATAAATAGAATAGAAGTGTCTGTTTATAATGTCAAAAAAATAGCTTTTAACTGAATGCATATGAATTTTTTGCCTTCTGTCTGTTTGTTCTGGCTTATCTCTGAAACAGCTGGACTGGTTTACATGGGACTCACTGGCAGGTAGCTGATGTTATAAAGAGTAACTTAGCCTAAGTTTGTTTTAGAAAAAAAATAGGATTCTACTTTTAAAAATTTAAATATTCCTAGTATGTACAAGTGATGCCAGGGTAAATCGTTAGTATTTATATATAATTGTAAATTTAATTAAATAATCTACATAAATATAATACTTATACTTGATAGAAAAAACTATTATCATTTTAAATAGAATTTGTTTTAAGTCAAGTTACTATCAAAAAATTGTCTAAAATGTCCGAGATTATGAGAATTAAACATGAAGTTCACAAAATTGAATGCTCATACAATTAACTTGAATATATGTATGAATAAATAAAAAATTATATTACCTCTGTTGATTTTGCCAGTGAACCTGCTACTCTTAAGGTTGCTGGAAAATAATTATATAATAAAAAATTTGAAATCCACACTTACTTACTGATATATTATTAAATGCTAGTCAAGATGTAACTATTTGCAATGGTCTGCCATTTTATGTGCATGGATAAAAAGTAGCCTATGGAAGTCTCAGGGATAAACTATATCTTTGCCAAAAATTACATCAAGCACTCATAGTTACGATATATGTAATTGTATATTAATGCATGCATCATGCAGTGTACTTATATATTTACTGCACAGTGTACTGTATCACAAAAATATATAATATAAATAAAAAATGTCATCTGAGATACAAACTACATCCTAAATTTCTATCAAATCCGTTGGGCCATTTACAGTTTTAAAAAGTAACAAATATAGATATTCACTACTTATACACTTATACTATTTATGAGATTTATAAACAGTTTTAGTCTATGCATAATATAAATTATTAAAAAAGAAGTAATTAAAAATCAATTACCTAATTGATTTTTCATTTGCATTTGTACTGAATTCAGATGTGCCTTGCTTGTATAAATTTTACTAATTGCTTTACGTGATCTTATAATTTCTTTAGCTAATATTGTACAAACTTGCTTGTCATTTTTTGCAGCTGCTTCTTTTAATGATCGTTTTATTTTCTCTTCTTCTCTTTGAATTGCTGCAATGAATACAAATGTAATAATATCATATATTATTAATTTAGTATTAAAACTTGGATGGCAAAAGTTAATGTGTAATAGGTACAACAAATAATTATTTTATTTTTTTAAATAAATTACCTCTGATTTGTCTGTCTAAATTGTAACCTTCTTTTCGTAGTTTATGAGACCATTCATTTACCTAAAATAGGAAAATAGCTAATGAAATATTTTGGTTAAATTTAGCAATGATTAATTCTGTTATGATTTTTTTAAATATACCATTTCTTTGGGATTGCGGTCAGGAGATTTTCCAAATAGACCCATTTTTGTTTAAATTTAAGTCAAATTTCAAGGAAATAGAAAAAGCTGAATGCAAATTGTTTAGATGTTTTGAGTTTTGACAATTATCAATACCAGATGACATTGACTGTTGGTGTTGACATTAAAGAACGGAGATGATCTCATCGATGTAAATAAAGAACTGAACTAAACTGTATCATACATAACCCTCTTGACTTTAAAAAAAAATGGAAATACTAAACCTTATCAATTAAACATAATTAAATAATAAATTTAATTACTAGAATATGCTTATTAATATTATTAAATATTTTGTAGTTAATTCTATTTAGTGGTTAGCTGTGGTGTGGACTGTTGCAACTGACATTTGCCGGTTATTGTAATAATAGACATAAACACAAAAAAAAAAAAATTTAAAAATATCAATTTTGTTATAACTATATTTGTATTATAAACAGTGCTCGTTGTGGTATTCAAGAAATATTATCCAGTAACTACCTAAGGTACAGTAACCCTAATGTTATTTGTCTTGTTTACAATGTTGCAAAGGTGCAATCCGATAGCTAAAAAAATCTTTTTTTAGCTCAATGTTGGAATGCTTTGCATCGTTGTTTCCCAGGTTACATAGTTCGTTTTTGAAAATTAGCTAAATATAACATAAACATTAAATCTTATGCTTAAACAAAATATTCTGTAATTTATTTCATATCGTGCAAAACAATCTATAATAATAACTATTACAAGAAATATTAATATTATGTTAGTGTTTGTATTTTAGATAGATTAGATTATTTATTATAAAATCTTAAGTTGTATTATGTATTGCCAATGGCTTGCTTGTATTCCATTCACTTTACTTTCCTATATAATAATAACTAACGACTTATCCTCGCTCGGTTTCGTCCCTACTTACATAATCTTTTATAAAATACTTAGTGTAGACTTCTCTGAGATGAGATATTTTTTCACAGTAAAAAGTATTCTATATGTTGACCTGGACGACAAAGCTATTAGCTATCATCATACCCAATTTCATCAAAATCCCTCCAGTAGATTTTGCCCTGATACAGTCACAGACAGACAAAAAATCTAAAAACTAATGATTCGGTCTCTATATTGATAATATCTATTTCAGTAAGATTTTCCAAAAATATTCAATGTACAGATTCAGCTTACAATTAGTTACAATTTTATTATATGTATAGATAATGTTATTAATAACTACAATGTAAAAACTAAAGGTTTTGTTGTACCTACTATAAGCTTATTTAATAACTATCTTAATTGAGGTACTGGAAAAAATGTACTTCAATAATTAAAAATTAAATATTCATATTTACATATATAATTGTTACTCTTAACTTTCCTTACTTTATTGTATACATGCTTCTACTTAGAGCTTCATTTATATGAAGACTTTTATTTCTGATTAATTATTAACACTCTTGGGCAGTTCTATTTATTGAAAAGGTAGGAACGGAAGGGGGTGAATTAGTTTAAAATATCCATCACAAATACATTTATGCAATATTTATACCTTAGTTTGGTAAAGTAAATTTTGCCACATACAAAAACTACAAACAAATAATTTAATTGTATTCTTGTATGATAACTTTATGGTATAATTTTTATCAATCATTTAACTTGTGAATATTAAACTAGTGATTTATTAACCATATTTTTTTGTTAAAAAAAGCCAGACCAAACTGAGCCAACCTAGTATTATAATAAAGACTAGGCAAACGCGAGTATGCAGTCTTCACAATACACATGCTCTTTGAAAACTATTTAGGTTGCCTCGCACTTGCAGGTTTCCTCATAATGTTTTCTACCACCATATTAGTAGAAGGTGGACAAATCTTTCAACTTTGTCAAAATTAAATAACACAAAGTTAAATAAGACTCTTATTTTAACGTAATTTCATCTTAGACTTACTTTCATTTATAGTGCAGGTAGAGAAAGGGACATTAATTTTTCACTATTCTCGAAATACTGCATGTGGATGATGTAGGTATCAATACACGCACTATACTTATAGTAGAATCAATCTACTTGATTTGAACAGTTAATTAGGTGCTTATTATTAAACTTATTGTCAGTGTTATTATGAACTTCTTATTCAAATATTGTGTATTATTTTGATTGTTTTGGTGTAATTTGTAATTTATATAATTTAAGTACCTGAGCGATCGAGCTTCTCTCGGAGTTATTTTTAGTTATATCGTATTTTTTAGATAAAAAAAAAAACTAAAAACTTGAATATATACAAAAAAAACAAAAGTAAAACTTTGTATCATCTCTGAATGTCAATCTTACGCCTTGGCCGCTTGATGACTTGCTGACGATGCTTATGCCCGAGCGTAAGAAATTATCGACCATATTTTGTGTGGAATAATGCGAAAGAAAGCCGCATGAAAACTCGAAACTCGTTTTCCCAGACGTAACACTAATCTAGATCGATTTTTCGCCCCCGAAAACCCTCACATACCAAATTTCAGCGAAATCGTTAGAGCCGTTTTCAAGATCGCTGGTATAAATAAATATACAAGAATTGCTCGTTCAAATATATTAGATAGATATTTTATAATGCTAATTTATTATTATAACATAGATATAATGTAAACATTTTATAAAATCTCCATACTTGCATATGGTGTTCACCTTAAAAGGTAATGCCATTAGCTATAAAAACTATTAACTATTCGTATATAATAATAAATTGTAATATTGTAATCGTCACTGGTGATAAATAAATAAAAATAAACACAAACGTTTACGTCGCGTCGTATAGAAATCGAACCTGCGACCTCTATCTAATGTTATGTGTCAGATCCATGTCTGACTGGGCCAAGAAGATATTATGTAAAATATATGTAGATACAAAAAATATAATATAAAGAAACTTTAAACATAAACGGTCATTGCCCCTTTCTACGATTCTATAACTACCCTACGTCTGGAAATGTGATTGCCGCCACCATTGTTGTACAATCATTCCTTTATGATTCAATTCGCCCACTTTATTCATATAACTGTGTCACGTTGTACTTGTGTTTTTTTTTCTTTTGTCAGGTCAAGCTAAAGGTCAACATTTATTTGGTTTATAAAGTGATGAACATCGATACTAGCGAGCGGCTATTACTACACCCCATGACAAATCTTGTCCCTCATACTGAACTTAGGCGTTTCCTAGTCTCATAAAAAATAACCTATAAATAAAGTGGCGAGTTAAAACGCCAGTAAGAACTCTTAAAAATCGATTTAGTTTTCGTTTTCCGGGTTTTCTTTGAACTTTATGGTATAACATATTTTTTTCGTTTAGTTTCAGATTTTTAATAAAACTATCTTTTCTGACTTTTTTGCGGATTTATTTTTTGGGTCCCAACGTTTCGAATGCCTTACGTGAGACGATTGGCCAATGACAAAATTGGCTACACCTTAAAACGTGCTTCAATTAAAACTTATTACAAGCCGCCACAGATAATTAGTCAGTTTATACCACCTGTCAATGGCACAGAGGAGTCTACAAGCTTAATCCCTCCCGGACAAATTCTAAGAAATCCGTGCGAATTTCCGAGAATTCAATTGTTATCTAGCACACCGGTGTGCTCGCGGTCCGCGAGGAGTTAATTGTGATTATGGACTCGTATATCGGATAAACCCAAAGAACCATTAGAACTCCCTAAATCCATCCCTTGGATCTGTAACCTACCGAAGTATTTATTTTATCTATACAAATAAATAAAATTAGATTGTCTATTTGTAATATTAAAACAACTGCTTTTTACTAAATGCATATGGATGCATACACGGTACATATACCAAAACAACATTTTTTACAATTGTTGTTTGTCTGTCTGTTTGTTCCGGCTAATCTCTGAAATGGCTGGACCGATTTTGACGGTACTTTCACTGGCAGATAGCTGATGTAATAAGGAGTAGCTTAGGCTACTTTTATTTTAGAAAAAAAAAATAGGATCTCACGAAAAAAAATTAAAAGCAAATTAATTAATTAATTTTGTTTTGGGAAGCAAGCTAGGGACGAACCCGAGCGAAGCGAGGGTGAGTCGCTAGTAATTTTATGAAAATGCGCGCACTAAAATACCGTAGAAAAATATAAAACGAAACAAACAGTATAAACGTGACGATAAATGAGTCACAAAGTGCAAACTTATTTTGTTATTAAAACTATATTTTTTTTATTAGTACCTAGTACATATTTTCCTTACTTTTAAGTTTTATTTTTTACTTTTGAATAGTTTTTTTTTTCACCCATTAAGACCCATGTCGTAGATCATTTATTAGAAAAAATTAAATTACTACATAAGATTAGGTATCAATTTGGAAGGAAATTACGACATACCAATCGGTTCGTAGTAAAGCTTAAGCCTAATAACGCTGGATATTATACGTAATTATCATAATCACATGTACATATATGAAAAATAAAATGATTTTTAAAAGGAATTTTATAACGCTTAAGCCACCAAACTCGTTAATGTTTTTTATCATTTATTCATTTATTTTAAACTAGGCTCACTCTCGCTTACATCGGTTTCGTCCACGGAATAGGTAAAAAATCTTTCATCTATTCTGTGGTTTCGTCCCTAGGTAGGTAAGTTTTAACGATTAGTATGGAACAAATATGGAACAGACAGAACTATTATATTACTGCTCCGCTCTCTTGGGTCTCATGATGATATATAGCCTATAAACAAAATAAGGTATCTATTTATATAAAAAGAATTTTTCAAATCGGAGTAGTAGTTCCTGAGATTAGCGCGTTCAAACAAACAAACTAACTCTGCTTCTTCATAATATTTGTATAGATTAGTACTATACTATATAGCTATCTATAGGTATACAATTCATATAAACGATGTGAAAATTTCACAATGACAAAATCATAGATTGCAAATCGCAACTTACAATACAATGACCGACATCCGACCTTATGCAATGCATATATAGTGACATAGATCAACCAAATGTATTTATCGCTTCACGCTATATTCAATTACCTAAATATAAAATATTTTTTGAAAATATTTATTCAGTAGGTAGGTGTATTTGGGTGAATATTTTTTTTCTTTACTGCTTACTTTTTGCAAATATCAAATGGCAACCTTTTCAACAACCAGGCAGTTAAATGCCTAAGTCACTCTTCTATCTAAAAAAATATCTCGATGGAACAAGTCTCGAGTTGACAAACAGCTTAATAATATTAATATTACTAGCGACCAGTGGCGAAGGATGAAATTTTTAGCAGAGGAAAGCCGTTTCAAAAAAAAAACAGACACAAAAACATTGATATAATTTTTTTATATATTAATGCAAAAAAAAGCAATGTAATTGTGAAGATATTTCTTTTTCTTAATAAGACTATTATATTTTTTTTTAATGTATGTAAAATATTCTAGCAAAATACATTACATAAACGTAATAAAATAATAAAACCTCACAAATTATTAATAACACCATCAATGAAAAATCATTACGCATCACTTAATAAGTGAAAGTACGGAAATTCGATTTAAGAACACATTATTTTATTTATTATGAGTATATTAATATATTTCCTGTTTATTATGAGCATTTTTTTCGCTGACTGTACTTTTTTTCCAAAATCTGTGAATGCAGTTCAGAATATCTTATAAATGTTATGGATGGTCTCCTAGGAACGTTTTCCTGAAACTATAGCAGTTAAGGTACCTGCCCTTATTGTCCCGTCTCAAAAATCCACCCTGTAGATTGAGATGCAACGACTATTACAATGTAATCTTTACTTATCTATACTAATATTATAAAGCTGAAGAGTTTGTTTGTTTGTTTGTTTGTTTGCTAATCTCAGGAACTGCTAATCCGATTTAAGAAATTCTTTTTGCATTAGATAGCCCGTTAACTGAGGAAGGCTATAGGCTATATATCATCCCGAAAAACGTACGGTTCCCGTGGGAAAGCTTTGTTTTTGTCTAGGTACGAACCCGAAGCGAAGCGAGGGTGAGTCGCTAGTATGTTATACATATAAATGGAATACTTTAATGTTGGCACCTTACTTTGTCATCCGTTTTTCTTCCAAGCGATGCCAATTATGATTATGAGTAGTTTAAAAATATGCAATTAATGCAGTGGACTGAATGAATAGATGAAGATTCAATACAGTCGTTCTACACTCATTTGCTTAGCAAATGTATTTTGTTTTCAATACATAAACAAATGTTAGGTATATTTGACACTGAATTTCATATTCAAATTAAATATTTATTTTTTTAAATCTATTCATAGTATTTTCTAGATTTGCGCGAATATTTAATTTTTATATACAATAAATAATAAACCTACTAAATTTTCACTTTTCGCGACGTTTCTATGCTCTCCAGCAAATATTTTCTTTAAGAATTGTAGTTTTATAATGAAAGTTATTTTTGTATGTAAAACTATATTTTTATAGCTAAAGGATATATTAAATTATACGTAGACAGGTTGCCTGGTGAAATAAAGTCTAATACACCTAAAACAATAAAAAAAGTGTTTTTTATTTAATTTTATATATTTTACCCGCTTAAAAAAATGTTTAAAGTAAAAAATATAGAACAGAACCTGGACAAAGTAACCTACCTTTTTTTAACGTTGGGAAATGCTTTTTACGCGTTATTTGGGACTCACTAGGGCCAGAAAAGCCCCAAAACGGAACCTCCCCCGTCTTAATGGGGCGTCGCAAAATCACTTGCGCACTTAAACCCGACGCTCTGATAGCTGGTCTGCCGAGGCAGACTACAGCAACCATGGAGTTGCTTCCACTGTCCACTCTACTATCAGGGAAGTACCAGGAGCAACCCGCATGGTCCACCACCCATCGGAGTGAACTGTCTCTCAGTGTGTTTCTTGGTTTCACGCTTGGCTGGATGGCCGGACGCTAATGAGACCTTCCACCCCATGAGGCAAGGGTAGCCCAGTGGTAACGCGCTCGCTTGGGAAACCGAGTAAAGCGAGTTCAAATCCCGGGTTTTGCAACTCTGATATTTTCATGTGCGAATCATTTCTAACATGATTACCACTTGCCTTACGATGAAGGAAAACATCGTGAGGAAACCTGCATATCTGAGAAAACCTATAAAGTTTTCGAAAGATATGTGAAGTCCGCCAATCCGCACTTGGCCAGCGTGGTGGACTATGGCCTGATTCCCCTCGTATTGAAGGGAGGCCCGTGCCAAGTAGTGGGATGTTAAAAAAGGCTGAATACAATACCCATGAGACAAGGTGAACACACATCGGCAGGAAACCTTGTTCCTGTTTTATGATCTATATTTTTGAAAAATCGTCCGTTTGAAAATATGAAATTTGAGAAAGCGACATGCACTTACAGAGTAGCACTGCGTGCACGAAATATATGAGAATGATGTGACATAATACTCAGCATAGCAGCTATTAGAAGAAGAAGAATTAATACCTTATTTCTAGTAGGTTAATAAAACCACGGCCATGCTTCATTATAGTCCAGTCAAATAAGGTCTGAAATCAAAATGTTGACACTCAATTTTGCATTTTTGATATAATGTAGTTTTAATGATACAAAAACAATGTGTAAAGGTTTTCGTGTCCGCAACCCCCGGCAAGGGTCCAAAATAAAGTGTCAAAAGTGTTTTTTCGCAATTACTCGAAAACGGTAAAAATTAGACAAAAAAGCTTTAATAAAAACGTATAAAGCTTAAAATTTTGCATAAAAAAGGTCTTATGACTTTTTTTCCTCCGGTCAAAATTAACCGAGTTAGGGAGGTTTTCAGACCGATGGGAATCCGTTTATTTTTAAAAGAATTTTTTTTAATTAAAACCTGAAGTTTTATGGTTTTAAAATATTAGCAGGTATATAAGGAATAGAAATTCGTAAAATGCCCCTGATGCTCAGCTACCCCCGCGAAAAGCGCTTGTGGCATAGGGCGCTCGTGGCCTAGGGCGCTCGTGGCCTAGGGCGCTCGTGGCCTAGTGCGTTGTGGCCTAGGGTGTGGTGGCCTAGGGCGCTCGTGGCCTAGTGCGTGGTGGCCTAGGGCACTCGTGGCCTAGGGTGCTCGTGGCCTAGGTCGTTCGTGGCCTATGGCGCTCGTGGCCTAGTGCGTTGTGGCCTAAGGCGCTCGTGGCCTAGGGCGCTCGTGGCCTAGCGCGTTGTGGCCTAGGGCGCTCGTGGCCTAGGGCGCTTGTGGCATAGGGCGCTCGTGGCCTAGGGCGCTTGTGGAATAGGGCGCTCGTGGCCTAGGGCGCTCGTGGCCTAGTGCGTTGTGGCCTATGGCGCTCGTGGCCTAGTTCGTCGTGGCCTAGTGCGTTGTGGCCTAGGGCTCTCGTGGCCTAGGGTGCTCGTGGCCTAGGGCGCTCGTGGCCTAGGGCGCTCGTGGCATAGGGCGCTCGTGGCCTAGGGCGCTTGTGGCATATGGCGCTCGTGGCATAGTGCGCTCGTGGCCTAGGGTGCACGTGGCCTAGGGCGCTCGTGGCCTAGGGTGCACGTGGCCTAGGGCGCTCGTGGCCTAGGGCGCTTGTGGCATAGGGCGCTTGTGGCATAGGGCGCTCGTGGCATAGTGCGCTCGTGGCCTAGGGCGCTCGTGGCATAGGGCGTTTGTGGCATAGGGCGCTCGAGGCCTTGGGCGCATGTGGCCAGGGCGCTCGTGGCCTAGTGCTTTGTGGCCTAGGGCGCTCGTGGCCTAGTTCGTTGTGGCCTAGTGCGTTGTGGCCTAGTGCTTTGTGGCCTAGGGCGCTCGTGGCCTAGTTCGTTGTGGCCTAGTGCGTTGTGGCCTAGTGCTTTGTGGCCTAGGGCGCTCGTGGCCTAGTTCGTTGTGGCCTAGTCCGTTGTGGCCAGTGCTTTGTGGCCTAGGGCGCTCGTGGCCTAGTTCGTTGTGGCCTAGTGCGTTGTGGCCTAGTGCGTTTTGGCCTAGGTCGCTCGTAGCTTAGTGCGTTGTGGCCTAGGGCGCTCGTGGCCTAGTTCGTTGTGGCCTAGTGCGTTGTGGCCTAGTGCTTTGTGGCCTAGGGCGCTCGTGGCCTAGTTCGTTGTGGCCTAGTGCGTTGTGGCCTAGTGCTTTGTGGCCTAGGGCGCTCGTGGCCTAGTTCGTTGTGGCCTAGTGCGTTGTGGCCTAGTGCGTTTTGGCCTAGGTCGCTCGTGGCTTAGTGCGTTGTGGCCTAGGGCGCTGTGGCCTAGTGCGTTGTGGCCTAGTGCTTTCCTGGCCTAGTGCGTTCGTGGCCTAGTTCGCTCGTGGCCTAGTGCGCTCTTGGCCTAGTGTGGTCGTGGCCTAGTGCGTTCGTGGCCTAGTGCGTTCGTGGCCTAGTGCTTTCCTGGCCTAGTGCATTCGTGGCCTAGTGCGTTCGTGGCTTAGCGCGGTCGTGGCCTAGTGCTATCGGGGCCTAGTGCGTTCGTGGCCTAGTGCGGTCGTGGCCTAGTGCTTAACAGCACTAATACACGTATACACTATGCATATTAAATGAAGTTATGCATGTAAAGTTGCTGTCAACTGTCATTGGAACAAGTCGCACTTTCGAAGCTCTGATAAACTAAATAAGAATAAAATAGTTTAAACTTCTGAAGAACAGTGAACTTTGCAAAATTGTGTTGAAATAAGTGAAAGAAAGTGAAATATACATTTGATTACTTAGAAATCTTAGGAAAACAGATATATTCTTAAATCACAGACAATCATCATGAGGGTATGAGCGATTTAAATCATATTTCTGTGACATAAACGATTTTGACTTTTTCACTTCTACCTACATAAAATTCACAAGCATTATTGCCATATAAAACAAAATAAAAACTACCATTTTAAATTGCCAGTAAGAAATATGGATAAACAATTAGTTTGGCAAAGAGATAGATTATAGTCTGGAATAGCATAAAGTTTACTTTTTATCCCAGAAAAATATACGGTTCCCGTGGGATAGATTTGTTTTTGTCTAGGGACGAACCCGAAGAGAAGCGAGGGTGAGTCGCTAGTTTTAATAGTCCAGTCAAATAAGGTCTGAAATCAAAATGTTGACACTCAATTTTGCATTTTTGATATAATGTAGTTTTAATGATACAAAAACAATGTGTAAAGGTTTTCGTGTCCGCAACTCCCGGCAAGGGTCCAAAATAAAGTGTCAAAAGTGTTTTTTCGCAATTACTCGAAAACGGTAAAAATTAGACAAAAAAGTTTTAATAAAAACGTATAAAGCTTAAAATTTTGCATAAAAAAGATCTTATGACTTTTTTTCCTCCGGTCAAAATTAACCGAGTTAGGGAGGTTTTCAGACCGATGGGAATCCGTTTATTTTTAAAAGATTTTTTTTTAATTAAAACCTGAAGTTTTATGGTTTTAAAATATTAGCAGGTATATAAGGAATAGAAATTCGTAAAATGCCCCTGATGCTCAGCTACCCCCGCGAAAAACGGGGGGACGTTTGGAATGTTTACGTCGACATTGTATAAATAATAAGCTCAAATTAAAAACTTAAGGCCACGATTTCTTTCCTTTTTACCAAAATTTACCAAAAGTTTACCAAAATTTTGTCAATAAAGTTACAATGATAATTAAAAAAAAATGTAGTTTACAAAGTAAAAATTATCGAATTCTCAATTTTTTTTAAATTTTGGGGGTGTTTTTACAGGACTACCATACATTGTTTTTATTTCCACGAGAAGTAGAGTTCAAGACGAAAAAAATGAGCCCTATGTGAAAATTAAACGATAAAATTGAAAGGTAATTTTTAGCCTCCCGAAACCATAAAATATCAATTTTTCAGAAATGGCTAAATATTTCAATTTCATTTTTTTTTTGCTTATTATATGTATTTCGAAGATTACAGTCTTTTAGTTTCGTGAAAATGAGAAGTTTATTGTAGAAATTAAAAATTAAAAATAAAGGAAAAATTAAAAACCGAGTTTTTTGCAAATATCTCGAAAACTTTGAGATTATTGTAAAAGTGTAATTTATAAAAGTTGTAGATTTTTAATAGACGTATAACTTTCGTCGAAAACATTTTTCGATAGAACGTCACAATAAGCCGGAAATTTAAAAAAACGATTTTTCAACGCTTTGCGTCCCCCCGCTTTTCGCGGGGGTAGCTGAGCATCGTGGGCATTTTACGAATTTCTATACCTTATATACCTGCTAATATTTTAAAACCATAAAACTTCAGGTTTTAATTAAAAAAATTCTTTTAAAAATAAACGGATTCCCATCGGTCTGAAAACCTCCCTAACTCGGTTAACTTTGACCGGAGGAAAAAAAGTCATAAGACCTTTTTTATGCAAAATTTTAAGCTTTACACGTTTTTATTAAAACTTTTTTGTCTAATTTTTACCGTTTTCGAGTAATTGCGAAAAAACACTTTTGATACTTTATTTTGGACCCTTGCCGGGGGTTGCGGACACGAAAACCTTTACACATTGTTTATGTATCATTAAAACTACATTATATCAAAAATGCAAAGTTGAGTGTCAACATTTTGATTTCAGACCTTATTTGACTGGACTAATTAGGCAAATCGTCAAATGTATCTTTCATAGGGTAAGCAGATGGGTGAAAGATTTTATATACTATTCTTTATTGCACTTATATTTAAGATACAGAGATAAACTAACAATAAAATTAGTTAGCAAAGGTGGACTTATCTCTAGAAGAGATCTCTTCCAGTCAACCTAAGTGAGTTAGAGAGATAGTATTAAATAGCAGGCTACAGTGCAGTTACTCAAATATAAATAATTAAATATATAAATTATATATAAATATATAAAAATAAAATATTATACATACTATATACCATAACATATATACATACATACCACTACATACACAAATACATATCTATATAATATACTACATAATAATAGTAGTTAATATAACTGTGGATTGACTTGGTTGAGAAGGTGCTGTTTTATTTTCTTTTTAAAGGCACTTATAGAGGGACTTAATTGGATATCTTTCGGGAGTTTGTTCCAGAGCGATGCGCCATACACCGAAAAAGATTGTAAAAAGAACTTTGTGTTGCTCTTGGGTATGTCAAGCATCGTAGTGATGCAAGGCCGTCTGGAACGTGAGGGAATAGGGAGAATTTGGAAGCGAGAACAAAGGTATGAAGGAGCATTGGGGTCATTAAGAATATTGAAGAGGAACGAAAGGATGTGCATATCACGGCGAAGTCGGATTGGGAGCCATTTAAGTTGAGCACGAAAATTTGATATATGATCATGCTTACGCAAGCCAAAAATAAAACGAATAGCTAGATTTTGAAGTCGCTCTAATTTGTTAACTTGCTCCTCAGTCACATCCAAATAGCACACATCAGCGTAGTCGAGTATGGGGAGAAGAAGGGACTGAGCAAGCATAATCTTGGTTGTAAAAGGGAGGAAGAATTGGAGACGCTTGAGAGAGTGAAGAGTGTGATGCATTCGTTTGCTGACCTCGTTGATATGAGCCACCCAGGTCATGTTACAATCCATAATTAGGCCCAAATTTTTTACCTTATTGCAATAGGGGATTGGAACACCAGAAAACTGGACTGTAGGTGTTGAGGTCCAATCGATTTTGCATCTCAGCCTACTACTGCCAAAAATTATGGATTGTGACTTGCAGGGATTCACAAGAAGGCCGAAAGACTCAGCCCACATTTGGACCCGGACAAGATCCGAGTTCAATGCATCAATAGCTTCATGCAACTCGGTCAGCTCACAGTGTCGATATATTTGTAAGTCATCTGCATACAGATGGAAGGGAGAAGAAATGACTTTTGATATGTTATTAATAAAGATTGAAAAAAGTAAGGGAGAAAGTACGCCGCCTTGAGGTACACCAGCAGTAAGATCAAGCCAATCCGATGATGCATCGTTGGTCTTCACGCACTGCTGGCGTCCGAAGAGATAAGAGTGAAACCAGTCTATAACAGTAGTAGAAATGTTGACCGCACGAAGAGTTTCAATAAGGATGTCGAGGTCCACAGAGTTGAAAGCACTGCTAAAATCAAGTAAGACCATCACGGTGAGCTTGGTTTTATCCATAGTACCACGAATATCCTCCGTGATATTTAGCAGTGCACCAACTGTGCTATGGGAGGAGCGGAAACCGGATTGATAGGGACATAAGAGATTATTGTGAGATAGATAGGAGTAAAGTTGATTATGCGCCAATGATTCTATGACTTTGGATAGGATTGGAAGGATAGATATAGGACGGTATTGAGTGAGGCACGTAGGATTCGAGGATTTAGGTAGGGGTATGACGAAGGCTTTCTTCCATGATGACGGGAAGACATTGCGTGTGAATGAGAAGTTAATAATGTGAGTGATCACAGGTGCAATATCCTCCAGTACCGGAAGAACCATGTCAAGGCTGAGGTCGTCACTACCAATGGCTTTTGTGGAAATAGAGCGGACACACTTCTTTATGTCATCTACTGAGACTGTTTCAAAGACGAATGGTGGTATGTCAGGGGGGGAAAGGTTCGATAAAAATGAAAGAGTTTCAGTTTTTGTAAGCGAATCTACAGTGATGGGTGGAGTGGTAAAGTGATAGTTTAAAGCATTGAGATCCACAGAACTTTGACAAGTTTCTGAGGCCTTGCCCACACCCAGTGACAATAGAAATCTCCAAACTTGCGCTTGACAAAGATCCCGAATCGTTGAGTGAATATAGCGGCGTTTGGCATCCCTACACATTCTGTTGCAGATGTTACGTAATTTTTTGTATGCATCAAGATTCTCGTCGGATGGATGCTTTTTGTACCTAGATTTGGCCTTATCACGCTTGACCATTGTCCTCTTGATCGTAGGTGATAGCCATGGAGCGGGAGCGTGTTTCATTCGTACTGGCCTGACCGGAGCGTGCTTGTCATACAACCTAATCAGCTCAGCAGTTAAAGAGTCAACCATGCTATCGATGTTATTTACTGACAGTATAGATGACCAGTCAATATTCCTAGCATCCTCTCTCAAACGATCCAGGTCCATATGCTTAAAATTGCGCTGAAGTATAACCTTGCCTCTCACCTTTGGAGGACGCAATTTATAAGTGAGGTAAATTAAGTCGTGGTGTGAGAAGGGTGCAGTCATTTGACCATGCGAAACAGTGAGAGTAGGTTGAGAGACAGAGATTATATCTATGAGGGATGGGCGACAATTAGGAAAGTAATGAGTAGGTGAGTTCAAAGGGAGAATGTGCAAATTGACTGAGGTGTTTAAGTCATTTAATGCTTCAGTCCTGGAGTCATTTTTTAATAAACACGTATTAAGGTCGCCCATGTAAATTACATGGTCGTAACAAGGAACAAGGCCCTCAAGGATATCTCCTAATTCCTGAAAATAATTAATTTTGTCACTAGGACAATACAAAACACCAAGAAGAATTTTTTTGTGGTGAATTACCAATTCCAAAAAAAGATATTCAAGAGAGCCCGTTGAGAGTGAGATGGAGTGGGTAACAACACAGGCGTGAATATTGCTGCGTAAGTAAATTCCGACGCCACCACCACCCTTTTTTTTTTTTTTTTTTTTTTGATTCGTGGGGAAACCCATTTGCGGGTACCCGCGTGCGGGGGCACGCGGGGCATGTGGGACTCCTGTCGCGAAAAGCGCGACAGACTACCCACTAAAACCACCACGGTGATCCCTAATGCAAAAGACAGGGCCACGGGATCGCTTGCGCATTCGACCGCGACCCTCTCAGCGTTGCCCGACCGAAATCGAGCCCTCCCTACCAATTTACTCAAACCCCCCGAATTGTTCCACTATTGCCAAACTAGTCGACAGGACGATGCACCGGGATCACTTTCAGCAATGCATCATCCTCCCCCGGGGACCGTGTCCGTGTCGAGTGGTGGATTCCCCCGAACCCAACCACCCGACACGCCACCACCGCCCTGACCAGTGCGGTCATTCCGAAAAAACTGATATCCTGGAAGAGAATAATTAGTCGATGGAAGTGAGGGTTTAAGCCAGGTTTCAGACACAAGGATACAATCGACTACGCCGGTACTAAAGGATGTGAGAAGATCTGAATAGTGAGCAGGAATGCTCTGCGCGTTAATATGCACTAAGGTAAGGAAATTAGAATTATTTGGAAATACCTTTAAAAGTTTGTCTTCAAGTGTACCTTCATCCGAAAAAGAAGCGTTTAAACTATTTTCAGCACTTTCAAAATCATCCGAAGTGGAACAAGAAAAATATTCGTTATCGCACATAATACTTAATTATAATTTTTACTTAAGATATAAATATAAATATTAAAAAGAAAAATATATATTAAAATAAACAAATATATATTAAAAATACTAGCAACAAAAAAAAATATGGAAAAATATTATTCTATACTCATGCATAAGTTGACTGTAAGAGAAAGAAAAAAAAACATGTTTAAATAATGTAAAAAAAAAAAAAAAAAAACAAAATGAAACAAACAGTGATAAAAGATTGGACAACGATTAAAAATTAAAACACAGAGTAACAAATATGGAACGCTAGACGAAGACATAATTTTGCATGATCTGTGAATATGTGTCAATGACATTTATGACAATTGATAATTGACTTGATAGTTGACAGATTAACAATTTAGAAAAACAATGTGTTTTGAAATACAAAATATAACGAAAATAATTTTAATATTGTGGATACCCTGCGTACAAAATTATATTCTGTCACAATCATTCACATACTATAAACCGACCATATTAAAAAGTTATAAACAAATACAACCGTGCTAGTTATTGTCAGTTTTACTATGTTGTGCCATCAACTTTTTGAGCTCGGACATGGAAGTAACTTTTTTTCGGGATTTATCAGGGAGAAGAATTACTATTACACCATCTGCAGACCAGCACTTCTTCATCCCAAAGTGACCACAAGCGGCAACAAACACATCTTGTCGAGACTTTGTTAAAAACTCGGTTACAGTGGTTTTAGTGCCTTTCAGAGAAGTTTTAGCCTTCCATGCCGTGGAACGCGCTTGCATATTTGTGAACCGCACAAGAATGGGCCTGGCGGATTCCCTCTTTACACCTAACCTGTGGCAGGATTCAATTGAATCTGGCTTTGAGTCTGACAACTTCATTTGGCTGGTTAATACATACATGATCTTCTTCAAGACATCTTCATCCTTGTCTTCTTTAATGCCATGAAAGAGAAGAACCTTCCTTCGTGATTGAGTCTCCAACCGATCCAAACCAAGAGCAACAAGCTCCACCTGAGATTTCAGTATGCCAAGGGACTTCCATATAAATGTCTTGAAAGTATAAAATTCAGCGGCCAAGGCTTTCACCGTAGGATTAGAAGCAGTCGAACCAGGTGGTTGCAAGTTTTTCTCAAACTCAACCATTCTTGTATTAAACATAGATGATAGCTCGTCCATGCTCTTCACTAGCTGCTCAATTGGGGAGTCCATAATTCAGTGAGGAGAGTTTGTGTGAAAGTGAGTTTACAGTCAACTTAAGCACTGGTAATGTAAATTTTAATACATATGTACTATAATTATTTTTAAAGTATTAAATATTGTCTAGCTCTTAAATCACGTCTATACTCTTTTGTGTCTACCCGCCAAAAAAACTCTTTTCTCCGGATCCTTTTCTCTCTCTTTTACTCCGGATCTTGGACTATAATAATTATTATGTGATAATTAAAACGCTAATTTGCACACAATGTACAAACTACATTGTTTAAAATCGTTTTCCCAGGAAGGTTCAGGTTTTTATAATCGTTATTATATTTTAATCGTAAAAGAAAACGTGTAAGAAATGGTGGTAGGTATTGGTAAGAATGACAATAGTTTCTTAGTAAATGTATAGCGCTTACTGATAGCAAAACTCGCGGCTTCGTCCGCTTTCAATCTACAAAAAAAACATATATTAAAACGACTTACTCTCGCTTCGTCCCTATGTGTCTTTATATAATATTAAAATTAATACTAAAATCGCGATTACAAAATGGGGGGTGGAGGTAGGTGATTGAAAAATACTTTACGACCTATTCTCATACCTACCAAATATACAAAAAAATCATTAAAATCGGTCGAGCCGTTTCGGAGGAGTGCGACCACAAACACCGTGACACGAGATATTTATATATTAGATGTATTATGTACTTACAAATTATACCTCTGAATAATATTATTGTATAATATAGAATGAATAGATACGATACAAAAGAAACTTAGAAATCCTTCAAAAACTTCCATGGAAATTTTTAAAGAGTATTAATAATATTTATTTAAATTTTTATAATATTTAAACAAAAAAATATATTTTAATTTAAAACGTTTTTGCTATATATTTTTCTACCTTTTAAGTAACGCGCAATGAATATGCTAGATGTTGCGTGTACACAAAGCTCACTATTAGTTTTTATAGTCAGGTTCTACGCTTGTTTATTATCACCTTTGTGGTATGAGAAGATGCAAACATTTAAAGTAACATACAAAATGGGCCTTTTTATTTTATGTGGAATTATACATTTTATCCATAAACTTTTTGACTTAATATATCGTATACAAAACTAAATTGCATTGCGTAATTGGACGTAGTTATGCAAAATGAATCCAGCCCACGAAAACTGTTTTTTGAGTTACTTATATATTACAGGAAGTAAATAAAATACCCAATATTTAAGAGGAATTTAAAAAAAAAGTACGGTCTTGTAATTTTGATATACCAATTTTACTAAAACTTCTATTTTTAGAAAAAAAAGTTTTTGTGGTTAGATTTATTTTGCATAACTACGTCCAATTGTGTTAAAATACAATATAAAAATATTATTTATCTGTTTTGATTATCTGTTAAAGAAGTCTTTTTTATGTTTTTTTTAATCTGTTTTGTTTTTTCCTTTTGGTTTATAACAAAAAAGTCCTGTCTGGTTCTTGTAGAGAAATTGATTGCACCGAGGTTAAATTTATAAAATATATTGTTGTACAAATAATACTTTTCTGCTCTCTTACAAATAAAACATCAATTCAAGCATTAACCAGGCTTTCATTAAGATTACAACCGACATGGGCCCTTCAAATAGACTTCTAGTCACAAAGTCGCAGTCGTCGTCCTCTTGTAGATGTCAAGGTACCGGAAACGACAAATCATGTGTTGAATAAGTTAAAAGAAACTTTAACGCATCGTTGTTTATATTACTTATTATTTTACGTGCAGTTAAAAAAATATTATGCCATTTTTTTTGAAACAATGCTACTTGACAATTGATATGATTTTATATTATGAACTTTACTTATCAAGTTTTGCAGGAAAGGGACTTTGTCACTGAATCAATGCATTGATAATGCATTAATGATCAATGCATTAATAAATAATTATTTTTCATTATAAGTATTATTTACGTCCGGCGTGTCAGTACAGTTTGTTTGTTTTGAAAATGCGTACAAACAATTTTCAAAGCTCGTTCATATGTACGTACATATGTATAATATATGAAAAAAATTTAGTTAACTATAATAGTTCTATAGCCATGCACCTGTGTGAACCTGATTAGCAGACATTGGATTATATGCACTATCAAAATGTCAAAATATGCATGCAAATATGCACTAAAAAAAGGGCGAAATATGCAAAAGATATGTACAATCAAAATACTAATTGTTTTCAAAATTTACTTAAGTTTCTCTCTCTAAAGTATATATACTCGTAATTCTTGTGACAATATACAATTACATATTTTTCTAGATTTTCGAGCATTGTGACGTTGTCACTTAATATTAATTTGTAGGATGAAAATGGCCTCTCTGTACCGACTGACGTTACTGGACACAACTTGAAATTTGGCATTTCTGCAGAAATCTCTTCAGGCAGAGTTTCGCCCGTGCCGTTGATATTTTTTTTTTGGCAATAATTTGTCACAGACCTCTTCCGATAGTCAACTCAGAAGAGTGTTAATCTATTAAATCATGTTTGTTTTTCAATATTTCTAAGGAAGGAGGAAGGAGTTTAGTTCCTATTCTCTTCACGGTAATAAAACACGCCTCACGCATTTAACTTCTGAAATAAGCACTATCAATGAAAAAGTACTCCGATAATCCGATGTCTACAAATTAGATATGTATAAGATTTTTTTTATATTATTCAAAGCTTTTATATAAGTGCAAGTACTATAGATGCATAATATGTAATGTTGTAGAGATTACTTAAGGGCGTTCTTAGTGCACTCGTGCTCGATGTAAACAAAGAAACATTTGTCGCATTATTATCGTTTATCACACGTGTGACGTACGGACGTGCGAAATAAGTGTAATAATAGTTCCGATCTATAAACCATGGCTGAATACTTAATCTATTTATATTATGTTGCGTGCCACGTGGCATTGAATAAAAATAATTTAGTAAGAAAAAAGTCAAGTAAATAGATCAGTCTATGCTTTAATAGCTACTTATAGCAATTTTATGGGGGCATATTGTGTAGGGCCTATATGAATTATAGCGACTCACCCTTGCTTCGTTTCCGGTTCGTTCTTAGACAAAAACAAATCTATCCCACGGGAACCGTACATTTTTCCGGGATGATATATAGCCTATAGCCTTCCTCAGTTAACGGGCTATCTAATGCAAAAAGAATTTTTCAAATCGGATTAGTAGTTCCTGAGATTAGCGCGTTCAACCAAACAAACAAACAAACAAACTCTTCAGCTTTATAATATTAGTATAGATTTATACAAAGGATGTGCATTGTGCAGTTGATTCGTACAGTTTGATGCTGTCCGCATGGAGTATGTGTTTGTCGACTTAATACTTAGGCCCGTACTCAATAAACTATAAGTTAGTAAGGAAAAATACAGATACATAGGTTATTGGGATCCGCTGTTAAGAAAAACAAGACGTGATTATAATCTCCACTGATTTAATATCCATAGCTGATTTTGTTAGGATAACATACAAAGGTATGTTATTTCTGCCTGGGTACCTCACAAGCAAAGTAACGTGAGTTATTATTTCTTTACAAGTAACTGAAAGATACGGAAGTTTCATGTAAAGATCTATAAACTACCCCACGGAACGTCTGTTTTCTAGATTTTATATTCAGATACGTATAATGCATGTTCAGTCTCAAGTCTTAATTCAATTTCTTGAGCAATATATCTTTATATATATATATATATATATATATATATATATATATATATATATATATATATATATATATATATATATATATATATATATAATTCTTCTGTACGTGTGCATGTCACTGAAGTCTGAACTCTCAAACGTCTAGAGTCTAGACCGAACTTGATGATTTTTTTTTTTGTGTGTGTGAGTGGATTCCTGAATGGTTTAGACTAGAGTAACAGCTGGACTCCGTAGGTGGCGCTGCAGTCGGGTTCTAGGATTTTCGTGAAGACGATATTTGGGCAGGATAACGTTTGTCGGGTGCGTTAGACGTTAGTGGTATATAAAATAAAAATCTGCGCTAAAATTTATAATTTTTTTCCTCATTTTTTTTTATCTAGATAAAAAGTAGCCTATATACGTCTTTATATTACTAACTAGTTATATATTGCTTGTTATATTTATGTACTTTTTATTGAGGTCCGCGTTACAATTTCGCTTTCGAATCTACGCTATACCTATACGAGTATTTATCTTATATCTAATTGATTTAATTCTAACGATTACTTTCTTAGGTAAAATGTGATATCGGACTTCGAACAAACTAATTGTTTTTTACCACGTTCTTTGTGATTGTATAAAAGATAACAATATTTTTTCAATTGCTTATTTAAATCAGATGTCCTATTCTGATTATCTGTGTTATAATTTTGTTTTTTCCAGATTATTGAAATAATCGGCAATAAATACGTATATCGAAATAAGTGTTTGTTATCTGTGATTGAATATATTAGTTTTATTGTTGACTGATAAGGTTCAGGACTTTGTAAAAAAAATAATTGTTAAAATATATTTTATAATCAAGTATAGGTATAGGAATTCTATATTATTTATATTTTTAAATAATTTATTTAAAATAATTTTAATTATAATTATTATTTAATGTTTTGAATTAAACAACGAATAATACATTTAATTGACGAGCAGAAATTGATATAAAAAGGCTTTAATTTAGCTTTAGTTTAAGGCTTATCTACATTTTATTTATCCCCTATATTTATATATTTTTTTATACAAAAAAAAGTATAATCTAATGTATATAAATGTCTCGTGTCACGGTGTTTGTGGTCGCACTCCTCCGAAACGACTCGACCGATTTTAATAAATTTTTTTTGTATATTTGGTAGATATGAGAATAGGTCGTAAAGTATTTTTCAACCACCTACCCCCACCCCCCATTTTGTAATCGCGATTGTAGTATTTTTGTATGAACAATTTTATATGGCAGAACGTCGTTTGCCGGGTCAGCTAGTAAATAATAATATAATTAATCAATGACAAACAATCTGTCCTCTGAAGTTTCATTGACGTCAAAAATTATCCTTTTCTTTAATGTTTACAGATAAGTAGGTACATTTTTACTTGTCATAATCGTAATTAAAGGTAATTATGCCATCTTTATGATAGGATGGATATTCTTTATTTATAATTTAAGACTACGTCGAGATCAGATCAATTTCAGCGAAATCGTTAGAGGCGTTTCCGAGGTCGCGGTATAAATAAATAAATATACAAGAATTGCTCGTTTAAATATAATATTAGATATTCGTGAGTGAAGCGAAAAAAGTTGTAGTTAAAAACTACTTAGTTTATTTTTTTCTTATTAAAGGCGTTTATACTAAAATAATTTGTCAACATCTGTAGTAAAAGTAGGCTTATTAACTATTATTGTTAAAAAGTCTTGAACGACCTTCAACTTTGATTATTGACATTAATCGATCATCTAAAAAATAATAACAAAGGAATTTATTAAATTATGTATGTATATGTTATTCTTCTTTCATGTAATATTTCTCTTTGATAATATAATTTTGCTTAGTACATATTAATCATAATTTTTATGTATATTTAGCGACGTAATTCTAAAGTATAATTGATCGTACACATCGTACTAATTTGAAATGTGATAAAAACGAAATGGTACAAAAGCAAATCATTTTATAGATAATTCTAAATAATATGAACAATTCCATTTAGAATAATATAAAAGATAATTAAAATTTATAATAAGGTTATTTAACTTTCATATCTGATAAGGCATTTGCGACCCGCTCAAACTTTGCTCTGGTGTAAAACAACAGTCATATGTGTGACACATACACATACAAGGTTAAAATAAATAGGTTATAAAATACGAAAGAATTTTTCTATTAGGACGAGGAGGTCCAGAGATAAGCTTGTTCGAACAAAATAAAAAACTCTTTAGCCAGTTAAGGAAGCTCTAGCTAGTGCATTACTTGATATATGGCGCATGTACCACATTTTATATTGACCTTTCCTAACTCTTAGTAAATGCGTAATTTAAGTAGTTTTTAATCTATACTATTTTACTAATATTATAAAACTGAAGTTTGTTCGTTTGTTTGGTAGAACGCGCTGATCTCAGGAACTACTAATCCGATTTGAAAAATTCTTTTTGCATAAGATAACCCGTTAATTGAGGAAGGCTATAGACTATATAACGTCCCGGAAAAATGTACAGTTCCCGTGGGATAGATTTGTTTTTGTCTAGAGACGAACCCGAAGCGAAGCGAGGGTGAGTCGCTAGTATGTCATAATATCGGTCACAGCAACTAGTCCGCAGAGGTCGTGCGACGTCAGAGAGACCTAAGGAGATAAACCTTAGTATCCTTCCACAGCAATTTAGTTTGCGTCAACAAGACTTAGATAAACTTTGCCATATAATAGTGTGAAGTAGGTAAATGATATCTAATGTTAATGACTCCACTCTAGGTTAAATATGTTAAATATTATTGCATTATTATCTCAACTATCTAATTCTACTTAGATAATATAGTTTTTATGTATTCAGCCCTTTTTAAAGTCTATAGCCTTCCTCAGTTAACGGGCTATCTAATGCAAAAATAATTTTTCAAATCGGATATGTAGTTTCTGAGATTAGCGCGTTCAACCAAACAAACAAACAAACTCTGCAGCTTTATAATATTAGTATAGATTTGCAAAGTAATATTTAAAATTTTGTGAGGTCTTATTTAAAATAACATCCTTCCCATATAATGTAAACTCGCCGGCATATTTAGCGGAACACAAAAAAAGGTGCATTATTAAAAAAATATGGTTTTATTTTAAAATCTACTTACTACACTTCTTTTGTTATTTAAAGTTTCATTTGTTTTACTTAAAATCAGATCACATTAAGAACAGATTTTGCGAGTAAAGGCTACTTGTGAAAAATGGTACATTTTTGGACTTTTCATGTAACCGGGAAAAGTGAAAATTAATATTAAAATAACAATTAATTAAATTAGAAAAATGGTGATTAATATTGCGTATTTCCTCCACGTGCTCTTATCAAAGTTTCTACCCGTCTAGGCATACTGAGAATGATGTTATCGAGGGTCTCCTTTGATAGTCTCCGCCATTCCTCAACTACGGCGATTCGCAGTTCACCCACGTTGGCAGGAGCTGGAATTCTGGACTTAACTTTTCTTTTCAGTAAGTCCCAAACGTGCTCTATTGGGTTCATATCTGGTGATCTTGCCGGCCACTCCATAACAGTGATATTCATATCATTAAGATAAGCTTAAGTTACCCGAGCGGTATGCGGCCGAGCATTATCCTGCATAAAAACAAAATCGTCACCAATATATGGGGCAAACGGTATGACATTTTCTTCTAAAACTTCTCTGATATAGCGGTCTGCAGTCAGACTCCCTCTGTCAATCACTACCAAGTCTGTGCGAGCTCCCAAACAAATGCCCGCTCAAACCATTATTGATCCACCACCGTATGCAACCGTAGTTTCAAAGTTTGTCTGAATGTATCGTTCTCCTTTGCGCCTGTATATTCTTTGCCTGCCGTCAATTTGATTTAAGAGAATTCTGCGCTCATCACTAAACAATTCCTTACGCCATTGGTCCGCGTTTCAAAGTCGATGTTCTTGAGCAAAAGTTAACCTATTTCTACGATGATTTACCTCGAGCCTTGGAGCCTTGGCGGGCACAAATGTACCCAAACCAGCTTCTTCGAACCTTCTTCGTACCGTACGCTCATTTACGGTTACACCCCGTACTGCTTCTAACTCATGTCGGGCTTGGACGGCTGTCAAACGGGGGTTCCTACGTACACGAAGCCGAATGAAACGATCATCCCTTCTCGAAGTGCGTCTTTTTCTGCCTTGTCCTGCTCTTCTCACATAAGTACCGGTCTCCCTGGACCGTTGGATACTGCGATGGATCGTTGAAACTGGTCGACGAAGATCTCTGGATATCACTCTGTAGGTTTGACCATTTCTTCGCATTTCGAGTGCCCTGGCAAAATCTCCGTTGGGGCTAAGTCAGGCATGATTCAGTCCTCAACTCCAAAAAGATACGCGATAAAAAAAAACTAACAAAAAACAATATTTCAATAAAATTTTAAATCAAACTCAGAAGGAAGAAATACTCGAAGTTCGCTCCAGATAAGGTGTATTTGAATAAAATTAAAACAATTGCATAAAATGTGATGTTCAGTTGTTTTCTTAATTTGAAAATATTTCTTTTTAAATTGAATGACGTATAAACCAGCCAGCAACCTTATATGATACTGATATCAAACCTTTATTTTATATTCCGCTAAATATGCCGGTGTGTTTATTTTCGTTTATTCAATGACAAATCAGGTATTATGACAGGCAGAACCAAAATTTACTATAAACAAATGTACTTACATATGTTTTTTTAATAACAATAATAAATTTATATATATTTATTTTGGCGCTAATAATTTTGTATTAGTCGCTCATCTATACAGATAAATAAAATTGAAGTGTCTGTTTGTAATGTCAAAATGACAACTTTTTACTAAATGTATATGAAATTATATACGGTACTTATGAGAAAAACACAATTTCTTAAATTTTTGTCTATCAGTCTCTCTGTTTGTTCCGGCTAATATCCGAAACGGCTGGACCGATTTTTATGAGCGGGAATTTCACTGGTAGATAACTGATGTTATAAGGGGTAACTTAGGCTACTTTTATTTTAGAAAAATAATTAGAGTTCCGCTCAAAAAATTAAAACTCACCGAGGGACACACGCGAGCGAAGCGAGGGTAAATCGCTAGTTAATAAATATTAATGTATATGATACATAGAGAGAATATCTAAAAAGTTCAATAACCTTATTTATATGCGTTGGTAAACAAAATGTTAACAAAAAACTACATATATGAAGATTATGAACTGTCATAATTGTATTCCGTTTCAAGAACAAAATGATGGAGATAAATTTCTTTGTTTTTTCGATCTTCTTGTTAAGTAGTTAATGATCTTCGCATGTCCGGATGCTGTAATGATCCTTGCCTTTGGCGCTTTGACTTTGCACGGTTGATGACTGTAAATACGGGCTCGTCTGTTTTGTCACCGACCGGCCTACCGCGAATAGCTTGAATAAATTGTTCATATTTTCGCAAACATTCATTACTACGCTTTTTGTCCCACATTAATAAAGTTATACCCAGTAAACACGAACAGTGGGAAAAATTGTATTTACAAAGGAATTTTAAGCCGCCAATTAAGTAATCAACATCATCTTGTTGCCTGATTTAATACGTAATATTTTTCTCGACATCGTAGAATCACTGTTATTTATCTCAATATTATATAAAAGATATATTTTCTAAAGTATTGATTTCTTATCTACAGAATAGTTGCTTCTATATGTGACGAAATTTCTTAAACCGATGTATATTTTTTTTAAATTTAATTTTTAGTATACGGTATACTCTGACTAAATCAGACCATTTTTATCGACGGCACATAACATAACTACTGCGTGCGAATACCTAATCTATACATCTATAAAAATAAATAAAATTGAAGTGTCTGTTTGTAATGCCAAAATAACAGCTTTTTACTAAATATATATTGAAAGTATGTACAGTACAATAAAAAAAAAACAATTTTTATTTTTTTTGTCTCTGTCTGTCTCGGTTAATCTCCAAAACGTCTGGACTGATTTTGACGGAACTTCCACTGGCAAATAGCTGATGTTATAAGGAGTAACTTGGCTACTTTATTTTAGACTAGCGACTGACCCTCGCTTCGCTCTGGTTCGTCCCTAGGTTGATTCCCCATGCAAATTTTCATTTACATTTTCACCCCCTTAAAGAATGATTTCCGGGATAAAAAGTATCCTATGTCCTTCTCAGGGTCTCAAACTATCTTCTTACCAAATTTCATCTAAATCGGTTTAGTAGATCCAGAGATTACCCCCTACAACCTTACAAACTCACAAACTTTAGGTACCTCTTTATAATATTAGTATAGAAAAATAATTAGGGTTTCGCGCAAAAAAATTGAAACCCATGAAATTGTGAACCAAATCCGCGTACCTAAGGACAGAAGAATTTCATTCAGCTTATAAGAGAGAATAAGAATGTTGGTTTCATTACGATATATTATCACTTGGCCAATGCTATCTCGGTTAACTAATTAAGCATAATTGTATGAGACCGCAAACGCAGTTTTCTCATCGTGTTAAGAAATGTTCTTGTTCCTAGCTCTAATTACCGCAAATTTTCTACTGCAATAGTAAAATATTATAACTATACTAGCAGAACCCGCGGCTATGCCCGCGTTCAATCTATAATGAAAAGTCTTTGGCTTTATGTTATACAGCTTTATGTTATGTATTTATATAATAATTGTTCAAACAAGAATACTAAATTTGCGATTAAAAAATGGGGGGTGCGGGTAGGAGGGTGAAAAATACTTTACGACTTATTCTCATACCTACCTACCAAATATACAACTTTTATTTATTAAAATCAGTCGAGCCGTTTCAAAAGTATGCGATCACAAACATCGTGACACGAGATAATTTAGATTTATTTTAGATGTATATTTTTTTTATTATTATTATTCTTGCTAATATTCTAAATACGAAAATGTGTGTTTATTGTTTTCTTTCTGCAACATATCAACGTGATTTTTGCAAATAATTCAGCGTATTTCTCTTAATATATGAGTATCCGATGTGATAGAACCGTATTTAGAATACTAAAGGTACAACGTGTGGGGTGTAGATAGAGCATGGGCGAAGAAAAATGAAGCTCTACCATAGATATTGGTCGTAGTACCTGAATGTTGGAATAAATAATATATTCTGTCTAAAATTTTAATCTTCCTATGTCTTTTTAAGGATTAAATTGAAATTTATATATTTTTCTTATAATTTTACTTTTTGATCAAAATATTTTCAGCGTCTCTTAAGGTGTCACTTTTTATGTATGTACCTATTAAATTAATTATATAGTGCTTCAAACTATGTACTTTGAATATCGAAATACTCTATTATATCTATATACTTATATATATATATTTTTAGGCAGTGGTAGCCCAGTGGTAACGCGCTCGCTTGGGAAACTGAGTGAAGCTGGTTCAAATCCCGGGTCTCGCACCTCTGATATTTCATGTGCGAATCATTTCTAACATGATTACCACTTGCCTTACGGCGAAGGAAAAACATCGTGAGGAAATCTGCATGTCTTAGAGAACCTAGCAAGTTTTCGAAAGACATGTGAAGTCCGCCAACCCGCACTTGGCCAGCGTGGTGGACTATGGCCTGACTCCCCTCGTATTGAAGGGAGGCCCGTGTCCAGCAGTGGGACGTTAATAAGGGCTGAATATAATATAATAAATAATAACCTCATTTTTGTACCCAAAATTCCCTGAATGGATGCTCGAATGTAGAAGATATGAATAGATTGTTTTATCTAAATATAACATGAACACGTGCTGTCACATTGACGTTACAGCGATCGATACAAAATCGTGGTAGATAAGCGGCGAGGAACATACAAAGTATTTATTTATGCGAATCAAAGTCAAAAAATATTTATTTGACACTCTACTGTACATCTAATATATTTAAACGAGCAATTCTTGTATATTTATATCTTTATTTATTTATACCAGCGATGTCGGAAACCGCTCTAACGATTTCACTGAAATTTGGTATGTGGCGGCTTTCGGGGGCGAAAAATCGATCTAGGTTAGTCTCATGTCTGGGAAAACACGTGTTTTCGAGTTTTCATGCAGTTTTCTTTTGCATTAATCTACGCAGAATATGCTCGATAATTTCTTACACTCAGCCATAAGCATTGTGGTCAAGCGACCAAGGTGCAAGATTAACAAATCAATAGGTGTGTCAGATTGAATCTCGATCGAAAACAAAGTTTTGCTTTTTTTTGTATTTATTAAAGTTTTTAGTTCTTTTTATCTAAAAAATACGATATAACAAAAAAGAACTCCGAGCGAAGCTCGGTCGCCAGGTACTGTGAATTAATACAAGTACAAAACGAGGGCTCAACGTTATCACAATATTTCCTACCAACCCAATAAGCTAAAAAGAATGCTGATAATCGTAGTATTACAAATAATTTGCCTATATTCTAATCAAATACAAAACATTTATATAATGTCGACGCGATTAATAGCATTCGCTTGGAAAACGAAGCCAGTGCTACCAAGAATCTTGAATGTCACTTCTTGTAAAGCATCGAAAGTCTTTTTTTTTTTGTATCCTATCGATTGTATCATTTTCACGTACGAACATTTAAGCAATCTTCATTCCGATAATTTATGTTTATATTCCAATGCAAATAAATTGCTATGTAGAGAATCCATACGCTGGAAGAGACCCCTCAAGTTGTGTGACAGACCATTTGAATCCTATCAATTACGAGTGTTAAGCAATTGTCGGTCGGTCTGTCACAATTGTCATTTACTACCGCTTGCTGCATGAAAGAGAATGATATGTTACAAAAATATTTTTTAAATTCGTTTAATTTCTTTTTATTTTTACAACGTTTTATTTTTTTCTCATTTCTTATTATGTTTTGATCAATTTTTGATTAATAAACGAGTATTAAGAAAAAATATAAACCAATAACATCTAACTAGGATTGAAATATGCTATAAACAATAAATGCATACATATGCCTGTTTGTTGCAAATATTTATAACAATAGATAACAATAGTGGCGGATTAACATATTTCCCAAGTATAAGCTGTTAATTTTTACTGCCCCTACCTCTACATATACTTACTACGTAATTAAAATTTAACTAATTAATATTTATTAGATTCTAGGAAAGACTTTCGGGAAAAACGGATTTTTTTGCGGATTTGTTTTGGAAACCCGAAAGTATATAACTATATATTTAAAATCCAACAAATTGGTCAAAATTACACAAGAAATAGTTTTTGGTTTTTTCTGAGTTAATTAAAGCTCAGATGTTTCAAATTGTAAATTTATCAAGAAAAAAAATTTGTAAGATATAATATGTCTAAAGAAAAGATCTGTTTCCAAATTTGCCGCCTTAGGTTCAAGCCTACTGCTGTAGGTAAATCCATCACTTAATAACATTAAATAGCTTACTCAATTAGAAGATATACTCTTACGAGTATATACATATATTATTAGGTCTCAATAATTACAATACCTACATTATAGTAGCGTAATTTTATGAATTGATATTATAATTACAGCTGTAATAAAAAATGATAAAAATAAACACAATTTTGCTACCGGCCTGAATTACTCGGATGCGTGCTGGAACGTGAATTGTATGTGAAGCCCTGCAAATTTTGTTTTTGTTCTGTTGTTGGCCTTGTTAATAATTAGACCTAAATATTCTCGTGTATCTTTGTGAGTCAGAAAACCTTTGCGCATTGAATCGTCCTCATTATATTTCTTTGAATAAATATTACAAAGACAAAAAATGTTTTTTCTTGTGTGAAAATCGACATGAGTAATCATACGCACATTCTTTTTTACTTATTTTATACAACTTGCATATATATTTTATGGTTATATGAAGACTCATTTGTGAGCAACTCACCCTCGCTTCGCTCGAGTTCGTAGCTCGTTACGTTTGAAATAGATATAAATAGTTATTAGCCAGTGTAATAGCCATATATTTTTTTTTGTTAATTTTTATGATATTTCAATACTTATTATCCTATTCCAGACTAAGAGAAATCCAAAAAATCAAATATAAAAATTCGTCCAGCCGTTCTTGAGTTATAAATGGTGTAACTAACACGACTTTGTTTTATTTATTGTCAGTTTTTATAACGTCATAGGTATAGCATTAGAAATGTATTATGATATTATAAATTAATTTGCATAAGTAATAAGGACGACTTCATATTCAATACTACGTTGCGATGAATATTAATAAATATATCTGACCCTTGGGCTCTGTTATTGGTGCTTGTCATTCTGCGAACAAGACCTTGAATTAATGTTGAATAAGTAAATGATAGGAGATGTACTTTGTGGTATACGAAATAAGTATACTTATTTTGAAAGTTATTAAAAACTGAATAATGTTTTTTTAACTTTATCTTGCTTCGCATATACTTGTGTTTCAGGCTATCTCCGATTCAATCTATCAGTCAAGCAATTTGACATGCCTGTGGCAAAATCGATGTCATTTACAATATTATTATAGTTCCATAGTGTTGTCCATAGTGATGGAGCCCGAATAAAAACAAAAATGTTCAGATGAAGCTCTTAACAACACAATTACTTGAATTTTAATTATAGATTGTTTTTAAAAACCTTCTGAGTTTATCATAATTAAAATCTTACATTTATATTTTGATTGAGATAGAGTTCGTATAAGCGTATAGCAATGGGTTCTCTTTGGATAAGTCTTTAAAAATATAAGAACAATGTTTTGTTTAAGCTAATAGTATCGGAGTTATACGCTTCCAAAGTCGACAACGTCGTGCTCTTCATAGGTTGAATTATAAATATACATTTAATTACATAAAAATATTTACAGGGTTATACAGTCAAGGCTCCTGGCGGGTATAGGCCTCCTCCAACATTTCTTTGACCAGTCTTCAAACAGTTTTCTTAATTTCATCCACCCAACGTTCTCTTGGTCGTTCTCTGGCTCTTTTGTCTGTCTGTCTAAAATGCCAAATCCCCTTTACTCCCCACTAACTTTTAAAGTAGGTACATATAAGAAAATCGGAGAAAAATAATAAAAAGTTATTTAAAGAAGATAGATTAGCGATCGCAAAATTAACTTTCGTTTTAAGTATTTAAGAAATATTATGAAATACAAACTTATTATTAAATAATTTAATTTTTAGTCTAACCAATTATGTAATAACAAATACTTGCTGGTACAGAACCCTCGACGCGCAAGTCATACTCGGACTTAACGATACTAACGACTCACCCTCTCTTTGTACATTTGCGTGTATTTATAGTATTACTAGCAGAATCCGCGGCTTCGCTCGCGCTGTAAATACAAAAAAAAAAACTACAAAAGTAGGTTTCATACAAACTTTTATCCCCTTTTTTATTTAATTGTATTGAAGAGCATTAATACCAAGTTTGAAGTCATTCTGATCATAAATAATTTTTTGGAATGTACAATATTATAATTTATAACGTGTTTTCCCGTAGTAATGAAATAATCTCCCGCGGTAAAAAGTAGCCTATGTCACTCTCCAGCCCTCCAACTACCTCCACGCAAAAAAATACGCAAATAAATCCATCTCTCTGTTTCGACGTGAAAGAAGGACAAACAAACAAACACACTTTCACGTTTATAATATTAGTAGATATACCGGCAGCGCCACCTTTTGTCAAGTTTTAATACCAACAGTAGTCTATATCATACGTATTACTCAAGTTCATAGTCTATTCATATTGTAAATTTCATCCAAATCCGTCCAGCCGTTATAGCGTAAAAAAGGAACAAACATACACTTACAGAGAAACACAAACTTTTGCATTAATAATAGTGTCGTGATTATTTAGAGCTAAAAACTTTAGCCGGAAAGCAAGCAAAAAACGTTAACTATTTAAAATTACACAAAACATAAAATTATCGAATAGGTAACGTAGGAAAACCGACTGACGAAACGCGGAACATTGCATCCGAATTGTGCCAACTGCGCCAAGAGACTATAAACAATTTCTTTTTGTTTGCGGCCACATCGATACGCATGTGGCTTGTAAGAAAAACCGGCAACACTATATTGATGTCGTGTGATCGTATCGTATAGGTTCAGTAATACTTAAAACGTGCGCGTGGGCAGACGTCACCTGCTCTATAAAAGAATATTGATTTACGTCGCGTGGTTACATAAAATTAGTTACTGCTACTGTTTTTTTTATCTAATATAGACTAAAGTGCATTTCTAAAACATTCCTCGTGTAGTGTAAAAAATCAATTAACGTATAGTCTGATAACGAAAGGTAACCCCAAAATCAACGAAACGCAAAATGGAAACTATATAAAAGAAAATGCTAAAGGAATCCTTTCAATAATCTTTACTATGATTGATACGCTACAATGCTGTCGATTTCCCTTTCCATTCACGCGATGCGCCGGAATTGCAATTTGATTCATGCAAGAAAAATGATGTTTGATACTATGCCACAGTTCGCGAAAATTTCATCATATACGTGTCTTACGTTGTGAGATTTTTGTATAACATTTCATCCACGTATATCCACGACGGTTAGTCACGGTCCGAATATTTTGATTTGTAATTCATGAAGTCTATGAATTCTTATAGTCTGTTCAGTTAACTGTTCGGCTTTGGCTCAATGAACCATAACGGAATGCAAATAGCTCAATAAAAATCTTTTTTTTCTATTATAATTCTTCAAAAGACTTTTCCTCAAATAGCTAATTCTTCTTTAAAAACCTTAATGTTTTTTAGGAAATTATAATACATTGGAGAACTATTACGTCAAGTCTTAGGTCAATCAAATGGTCTGTCGCGTGTGACTATATTTGTAATGACTAACTGTGCCATTGTTTACAAATTATATTTATTAAAAATCATGTCACGTTGCTCTATCGAAATTAATTTACGTAACTTACTACACCAGTTCATAGCGAAAGTAGATTTTTATTAAAAACAATTTACTATAAACGTTAGAATTTGATGCTTCAAACAAATACAATATAAATTTAGCTCATTTATTTTGGTCACTGTTATTCTAATAGTCTTGGGAAATAAATGTCAAGCCGTGACATTTTAGTCGGGAATCTATTATTATTATTACTTATTAGCAGGTGCACTAATAAAATCCAACGTATTGGTAGTTAGCTCACTTCAGGATATATTTAAGAATTTTCTAGATTTTTCAGTCCATTTCGTAGTTTACACGATAAACGATGGCAGTTAACATTTGGCTGCGAAATATTTCATTCATTTGCTAATGGGACTGATCATAAAACCACCATATTGGGTTTTTTCCTTCTTCTTAACTTAAACTTTCAGCGCACGGGACTGATATAAATAGGAAAACGGGCACTTAAGCAAACTAGGAGGATGATTAAACAATAACACATCATTTTGACTAATTAGCCGCGGTTGTTTCCCGTTTTCTATCTCATCGTGTATATACATATAATATAATTCTGAGTCGAATCTGTATATTCAATATTTTTTAGAAAATCTTATTAAGTTGTCATCATTATCGATACAGAGGCCGAATCTATAGTTTTTTGAATTTTGTCTGACTGTCTGATTGTCTGTCTGGGAACGCATCACGAGAAAACCACTTGATATTTTGATAAAATTTGGTATGATGATAGCTGGTTATCTGGGTCAACATATAGGATACTTTTTACTGTGAGAAAGTATCTCATATCTAAGAAATTTATAATAATCGTGAAAATGTAACTAGGGACGAACCCGAGCGGAGCGAGAGTGAGTCGCTAGTGTATGTATAAAGCTGAAGATTTTGTTTGTTTAAACTCACCAATCTCTCTCTCACATTACAACTATTTGGAGAGGAGCAACATGATAATTTAGGGCACCATATTGCTAATGTTGTTTAAGTGTCGTTTATCTATACATACTAGTTTCAAATTGTGCCGTGTTTACTTTTAAGTAAAATGAAGATAGCGGCGAAAGGCTATTCCTTGCTTCCATAAAAAGACAGTAGAATATCTACTATTTTTGTTTTTTTTTCTATAGCCAAATAAGTCTACCCCAAAGAAATCTGTTATCTTAACTATTATTTTTTATTTATATCGCGATCATAAGAAATTATTTGTATATTAATTGAAAATTTACCACTTTATTACTTTTACATAAGTAAGTAAGAATAATTATTAAAAACTGATTACAATTTGCAAATTCCAAAACTATCTCATCTAGAACATATTAATTTTAATTAACTCTACTAAAAAATAACAAGACTTTACTAAAAATTAAATAACTTGAAAACGATTCATTGAGGCTCAAACGTATGTATATACGTTTCAGTTATTTTGAGACTAAAGTAGGTTAGTACCTGCCGATTGTAGGTTATGTAATTTTTACGTACGCGACGGTCAAATCATAGGAAAGTACCTGATTATTTTTTAAATTTAAAAAGAATGTTTAAGATTGATTTAGGTTGTTTTAATATTTACATCGTATAAATTAGTAATAGAAAACAGCACGGCTCTAAAAATAATCGAGGTTCAAATAAAAAAGTACTCATTTTGCTCGCCCGGGTTCGTCCCTAGGTGATTCTTTAAATTGACATAACTTTTTTATTTATGAACCAATTTAAATAAAACAAACACTAATTGTTAAGTGAAGCTTACCACAGTACATTAGTGAAAACCACACCTAAAACGGTTAAGCCATTTCTGAGATTAGTGCGCACAAACGCACAGACAAATAGACAAAAATTCTAATAAAACTCATTGTTTTGGGTTCTATAGCGTTAATGAAGACCCTCATTAATAGCTTTTCTTAAATATCTTCCATGTACAGTCATCAGTTAGATACGCTTTTATTATGTTACTAGCGACTCACCCTCGCTCCGCTCGGGTTCCTTATGGGTTATCTTATATGTTGACCCAGATGACCAGCTATAATCATACCAAATTTCATCAATATCTGTCCAGTGGTTTTCTCGTGATGCGGTAACAGGCAGACAGACAGATAGACCGACAAAAATTCAAAAAAATATAGATTCGGCCTCTGTATCAATAATAATGACTATTGCAATAAGATTCTCCAAAAAATATTTAATGTAACAGATTCGACTCAGTTAGAATTTTATTATATGTATAGATTTTTCTTTTACCTTTTAAACTGGCTATTATTTTTATACATTACTTTTTCAGATGATCAGTTCATTTTTATTTATTTTTAAGGTCGCCTGATATGAAATTTTAATAATATGAGGTGAAAATTCTAAATCAAAGTCAATATTTTACGTAAATTCTTAATAGCATTTTTATGTTATGGTGGTATCCTAGCAAATGTGTTAGTGAATTTTTTATTAATTTATTTGGTAATCATAGTCTGTGTTATAAATATTTAGCAAGTTAATATCTAGAAGTTATTTTCGCGTTGTCCCAAGCAATAATAACCGATGCGATGGACAGCGAGCGTTAGACTATACAGATAAAACACATGAAAAAATTAAACAAAACATTTCAATTTTGTAGATTATTTTTTTTATTAAAGTTTACTATATTGAAAATGTTTTATAAATATTATGTACTGTACATGTTATCAGATGTAATTAAAATAAAGTTTTAGGTTTGACGACACGTTTGACTCAGTTTGTAGTAACCCTACTTGCTATGCCAGCAGTCGCGAGTTCGAATCCCGCTGGGGGCATTCATTTATGTGATGAGCACGAATGTTTGTACTCTAGTCGTGGATGTTTATATTTATAATATATATGTATTATATATGTGTTATGTATCAACTACCTGGTATCCATAACACAAGCCTCGTAGCTTACCATGGAACTAGATGGTGCTGTGTTAATTTCCCAACATATTTATTTATTACGTTGTGATTGTTAATCTTAACAATATATAGGTACATTTTCAATAGATTGTGAAAAGTAGACCAAAAGGTTCATTTGCGTACAATGACTAAGTGCGGTCGACGCGACGTTATGTTATTGTGTAAAACTATCTTGTTACTGAAACTGAAGCACAGTGGTTTGGGTTAGCGATAGGTGTTAGTATCTTACTTTTTATTTGTACAACATATTATAAATCAAAGTCCCCCGCCGCGTTGAATTTGTGTTTGTTCCGAATAATCTCAGAAACTAGGTACTGCACGGATTTTTACACGGTTTTCACACATTTAATAGAAAATCTATACGTGTAGTCTATTTACCTAATTTATAAAAATATTGCGAAAATAAACTACCGGTATGATGATGCAAATATGTAGTTATTTCTCATAAGTTTCGTAATGCAATAAATGCTAAAGGCATCTAGAGACACTGGGTCACTAATCTATACTAATATTATAAAGAGAGATTTGATTTTTTGTTTGTTTGTTTGTACTGAATAGGCTCCGAAACTACTGGACCGGTTTAGATGAAATTTGATAAGTAGATAGTTTGATATCCTGGAAATAACATAGAATAGTTTTATCCCAGAAATCATCCGTTAATGGGATGAAAATGGGGATGTAATTTTGTATGGGGAATCAACCTAGGGACGAACCCGAGCGAAGCGAGGGTGAGTCGCTAGTACGTAATATTTTTATTTTAAAATATATCAAAACAATTATCTCAAAGCAAAAATTGATAAAAATAACTGACTGGACTAGACAGACATTTATCACGTTTATTTTTATTTAGCGTCAATTATAAAATCATTTATGATAATGTGTAGAGTTCCACGTGATCTCTGACATACTTGATTATTTTATTTCGTGTTTATATGCTCTAAATCTTTTAGAGAACTTCTTTTGTACTCATTTAGATTTAATATACGTACACACATAATGTTATTACGCATTACATGATAAATTCCTGCGTAGTTGCTCTACATTTTTTAAACTATTACAACGTACAATAAGTCATAATCTCTCTCGCATAATAGTCAATGTAGGTATACATTATTTCGATTGCGATAATGTTATCTATGACAGTATTTAAATCTTATATAAAAAGAGATACTAGATAATATAATATAGGTAATATAAAATTGTGAAGTTGCGAATATATGTAGATTATTTTGTATAATGTCCTCCTAACCGATTTCGGCCATAGCAACCAATCTCACTGAGACTAGGCAACTGCACATAAGATAATATATAGCACAAGGTATGCGCAGGCACAAGTGCACTCTCTATTCCTGTCACTCTCAAATTCCGATGGGACGATAATTTCGACGCGACCGGTGAGAGATCAGGCACACCGCGCAAAACCGTCGCAACACGTGCTTTCTGAGGCACGGGGGTGAAACATCGTCCAGGCTGTTACTGCGACGCTCTTAACAGAAGACTCAATAACTAAACTTGCCCGACACGGGACTCGAACACAGAACCTCCAAATGCCGTCAATTAAAATTCTTTTTATAGGTATATATCAGCTAACTTTTGCCTAATATGTTTTACAGTTACTGTTGTTTTATAATTGGGATATGCAATTTTATTTTTAAAATTATTTATTGTTACATCGTGTATTCCGTACGACCTTATTTAATACTGACTTATAATATTATTTATTACTAATAAATAAACATGACTCTCACTATATACATGACGCCGCGTTCGACTACTTAAGAGTAAATGGCCACTCAAACTGTCAATTTATAACGATATCGATGAAAAAGATGGGTGTATCTGATGTCTCTTTATACATATATTTGTATCTAATCAAATATTCTTTATTGCACACCAAAAATTTACATGAAAAAAATTATATATATATATATATATATATATATATATATATATACTATAATAAAGCAGTAAATTAGCGAAATCTGTACATGAAATATTTTTTAAAAACAATGACTGTAACGTATTATGTATACGATATAGACCCCAAAACAATAGTTATTAAATTTTTTGTCTGTTTGTCTGTACGCGTTTCACGCAAAAAGTACTGAACCGATTTTAACAAAATTTTGTATAGTGATAGTTTATCACTCGGGTCAACATTTAGGATACCTTTTACTACAGACACATATTTCGTTCCCGCGGGAAAACGCAATGACTGGTACTATCGAGTCGTCCTTAGAAATTTCTATGGCTAACGCTGGCTGAACCTTAAGAGATACATCAAAACAATGTACTAGAAAATTGTAGGTCTTAAAAAGTTATACGGGCGAGTTCGCAATATTATACGTCTATCACCTAAGGTACATTCGCAATTACTATTTTTATTCACTACTCGCGACTCACAGACTGACTTATCAACGTTTAGCTCAGTTCAGCAGTAAAACGTAACTAGGGACGAACCCGAGCGAAGCGAGGCTATATCCTCTTTTATGTGTATATATATATATACACATAAAAGAGGATATAGCCGTATTGCTAAGTGAGCGATCTCTTCCAGGCAACCTTTGGGCAGAGAGAAAGAAAAGAATTGGGAAGGGGTGCAATCAAAAGTTTTACAGAATATATATGTACACAAATAATACGTACACGAGTTCATACAAACATGTATACATACATATACCTATACATATATATACCGACAGGAATACTAATATACTTTGTATATTTGAATGTAGCGTTCTAAATGCGTTGGGAGCTCATGCAATTTTAAAAAGTTATATTAGATTTCATCTAGCCAATTTTAAGTTTTGACTGACAGACAAAAATAATCTAAAACATTTTTATATTAAATATCATTATTTTATTTTATTTTTTTCAATATTTTTTTGATAATATGTATATAAATTACTATATATTTTCTAACCACATCATTTATCCCCAGCAAAATACTTATATTTGCTGGATTTGAATTACCTACACCTATTCGTGTTCTAAAAGTCCCATGTAACAAAATAAAAATTAAAAAAAACCTATTCGTGTACCTACATATATAGGTATATGACTATATATTAAAATCAATATTTTCTAATAAGATATTTAGCGTTTCTGTCTTATTTCTTATACGATACTAAATTTAATATTTTCTTTCTTACCTTGTATCTCTAACATAAAAATGATGGCATTGTTAATTTGTAGATACAAAGTTTTATTATTTCACAAGGTAATGTCAATGCTGCGAAGGTAAGTAACGTCGGATCGTAAATCACACTCAAAATGTAATTTATTTTCTTACGAGTACCTACATCATAAAGGCAGTGATAGCCCAGTGGTAACGCGCTCGCTTGGAAAACCGAGTGAAGCGAGTTCAAATTCCGGGTCTCCCAGCTCTGATATTTTCATGTGCGAATCATTTCTAACGTGATTACCACGTGCTATACGATAAAGTAAAATATCGTGAGGAAACCTGCATCTGAGAGAACCTAGCAAGTTTTCGAAAGACATGTGAAGTTCATCAACCTGCACTTGGCCAACGTGGTGGACTACGGCCTGATCCCCCTCGTATTGAAGGGAGGCCCGTGCCCAGCAGTGGGACGTCAAAAGGGCTGAATACATACCTACATCTCTAGTCCACATCACAGCACTTCAATTTGGAATAATTGTTCTCTAAATACTCGATTTTAATAAACTTACATATATCATGTACCTACTTAAAACTATGTTGACCCAAACAACTTTCACAACGTATTTGAATGATGAGAATTATTTACATGTAACATAAATATTATTGTATACATAATACATAAAGGTTACTGTATGTTTTAAAGACCTTTTCACGGTCAGAATCGATAAACCCAAGATTGAAGTAAATTTCAGTCGACTTTGTAAATTTCCCATATTCACTGCTCGATCACGCAATATCCTGAACTTTGGCCCGTATCATGTTTTAATAATTAATATTGACGTGATTGCAATTATGCCTACGATCATGTTATCTCGTTCGACTTTACACTTCACCGTGTGGGTTAATTGTTATATGCCTAATTAAAACGTTATTTGATTTCATATCTCTCTTATACCAAAGATATAATATTAGATTATCTAATATTACTGAATATGATCAAATTTTATATATGTGTTGTATATTTTTAAATTATACAATAGTACCTGGGCGACCGAGCTTCGCTCGGAGTTCTTTTTTGTTATGTCGTATTTTTAAACAAAAAAAAAATACTAAAAACTTGAATAAATACAAAAAAAGAAAACAAAAGTAAAAACTTTGTATTCGATCGAGATTCAATTGATCACGATGCCTAGTCTGAATGTAAGAAATTATCGACCATATCCTGCGTGGAATAATGGGAAAGTAAACCGCATGAAAACTCGAAAACACGCGTTTTCCCAGACATAAGATTAATCTAGATCAATTTTTCGCCCCCGAAAACCCTCACATACCAAATTTCTGCGAAATCGTTAGAGCCATTTCCGAGATCGCCGGTGTAAATAAATAAATATAGAAATAAATATACAAGGATTGCTCGTTTAAATGTATTAGATAGATTTGATAGTCATATTTTTACTAGTTTATGTAGAAGACTAAAGACGAGAGAGAAAGAGATATTAGTATCCCACGGGAACTTAATCTACTGATATAAGAAGGATTTTAAATTATCATTATTCTCTATTTAAAAGCTCACGTCAATAAGTGGTTTCATTGCTGCGTAATTCATAAAATTAACAAACACAATAATTCAAATGGCATTTATATTAGGAATAAGGATAATATATTATTTCCGTACATATTCGTAACTCCGTATGAACTTTGATCAGTATTGGTACAACTGTGCCTTTGTTGCCGATGAGCTACTGTGCCTCCCTTCAAGTGAACTCGGTGCAACGGTTTATCGCAATTCATTTAGGTCGTATATTATTGTTTTCAACGATAGCATGAGTTAGAGCTTGTTTTATCACGCCAGCGTTCAGGCTTCCATAGAGTCAAGTGTTAAATTGCTACTTGATAGTGTATCGGCCGGTTCTGCGCTTCAGTCGACTGCCGACTCTCATTCAATAGGGACGTGCGCGTTCGTATTAATATATCGCAATCTCGTAATTCGGTAAATGGAAAACGAAATCGACAGAATTAATTCACAATTATATTTTAGGGACCAAAGTAAAATCGATATTTGTGCCTCGATTCTGTGACTTTATATCAACTTGTTATAAATAACTATTAAAAATAGATAGTTTAAGTGCTTTTAACTGGACTTGTGATGAAAAGCCTAAAATGGATACGATGATAAATATGTGGACGGTGGTGGAGCAGGTGCGGGTGGCTAGCAGTGCCGCCGAATTGGCCATCTTCACTGCCATACTTTACTGGTTCTTCACCTCTAGGTACGTTTATTAATATTTCTATAAAACGTGAATATTTAACAATTTAAATAAAATCAATTTTTCTCGGATTTATTTTGATTTCAATGAGACTCTCACTATCTCTAACATGACTATGAGTATTTTAAAGCATTTGAAAAGTCGGAAACCAAAAATCAAAATAAATCCCCCCGAATAAGTCAAAAAAAAATGTTTATTTAATTCGCTTTTATTAGATTGACTAGTAACTTAAAATAAAATAAAATTTTAAAAGTCGATTTTAATCTTATCTGATTTTTGTATTGATATGAAACTTTGTATGCATACAGTACAATGTACATATTATAAGTATCTGGATGTCAATACAATAATTTGATACCGTCGACCTGATTTAATAATTGAGTCAGGAGATGGATACTAGAACTCGTCAATAACTATAGCAAAGCTTTAAAGTTTAAGCTAATGTGATCTGATTTGACAAGTCCCATACATACAAATATTATAATTGGGCAAAAACTATTTTAATTTTAGTTTTTGTTAATTATATATTTTTTTTCTCTTACTTCACAATCTTACTCTGCCTTTGCTATTGTATACGTATAGTGTAAACTTAGATGATTATTTAATAAGCTATTTGTATGCGTCGTATATCAAGGTAATGTGTTTTAAATAAGGCGGGTTTTGGGGAAGCTTTTTAGGAGAAAAAGTGTAAAAGTTTTCCAGAAAATTGGGAAATTCAGAAGAAGCTTAAAGTGTTTTTTCTTTGTAGTTTTTGTGTCATCCCAAAGATCATAAATTTTATTGAAATTAGGACAGGGCAACGTCTGAAATATATATACTTATCAATACATAAGTACGTTTTTTTTGATGAGCGATAGATAAAATGTGATTCTCTGGTAAATGATTATAACATATTCTATTAATATGGAATACAAATAACGTGAAGTGGGTATTTCTCGTTAATTTATTTATTAAGCTAACACAGAGTAAATGTTCCTTTAACTGTGAATTCTAAATGTAAAATAAATAACGGGCTATTGTTAGAACTTAGCAAATATTTAATTTAAATATTTATTTTGCTAGAAGGATATTGTACATTAAATAAAATAAACATATTTTTCAATTTCTATCAAACAAGTGATAACTAATAAGATACAAATTTAAAAATAATTATTTTATCCTTACAGGTTGGTTTTATTCTGAAAATTTATATAAATAAAAATGAATGTTGGTAAGCGCATAACTCAAGAATGGCTGGACCAATTCGGCTAATTTATTTTTTTGTATATTCCTTAAGGTCCACGGAAGGTTTTAATACAAAGAAAAAGTACTATATCCTATATCCATTTTACTATATCCAAGCAAGGGACGAACCCGAGCGAAGCGAGGGTGAGTCGCTAGTATATATTATAAATGACAGCATATAAATCCACATATAATAAAATTCTGAGTCGAATCTGTACATTAAATATTTTTTGGAAATTCTTATTGAAATAGTCATTATCATCGATACAGAGGCCGAATCTATAGTTGTTAGATTTTTTGTCTATCTGTCTAACTCTCTGGGAACGCATTATGAGAAGATCACTGGACAGATTTTGATGAAATTCGATATGATGATAGCTGTTTAGCCGAGTCAACATATAGGATACTTTTTACTGCAGGAAAATATGTCATCTCTGAGAAATATAATAATATTAATTAAATTATAATCTTAAAACGTAGGGACAAACCCGATCGGAGCGAGGGTGAGTTGCTAGTTCTGTATAAATCTATTTATTATGGAAATCGTTCGTCATTGGCTCAAATATTTTTTGTTAACTACCATCCATATCCATCTAAGACTACCACGACAGTTTTGTCAAGGAATCAAGCTAAAGCTCTAACGTATAATTCACGTCTGTATAAACTAAAAAAAATCTATTAAAATTATGGTCCGATTATAGAATTCATCTATGGGATCTTTATTTTCCGTTCGAAAACATTTAGATTTCTCTACTTATATTTTAGTTAAGTAAAAATATTCATAGCCTACAGATTTTGTTTAGGAAATGCTTATTCATACCTTACACTTCAGTACTTAACCTTAAGTATACAAATTTTATACGTACCTACCTACCTACAGAAACACATAACACATGTTATTATGACCATAAAATATATATATATTTTTTTTATTTTAAAAAAGCGAGGATCGTTTTCAATGCGAGAATGTTCATTACGTAATAAAGTACCTACATTTATTGTACTTTGTTATCTGATCTTTATTATCTCGGAATAAAAAAATGGACAAATTGTACTATGTAGCAATAGCAAAAAAACTACAGGAAATATATAAATTTGGCACTACAACTATAGGAAATATCCCATATTTGACAACACGTGTGGCTCAGTTTGTAGTGACCCTACCTTCTGTGTCAGTGGTCGCGGGTTCGAGTCCCGTTAGAGGCATTCATTTGTGTGGTGAATACGAATGTTTGTACTCCAGTCATAGGTGTTTATATTTATAATATGTATGTATTTAAAGTTATATGTATATATGCAGTGTATCAACTGTCTAGTATCTATAACACAAGCCTCATGCAATCCAAGCTTTCCATGGAACTAGACCGTGCTATGTGTTTGTTTGTTATTGTGCATATTTGTTTATTTATTATTATTTTTTATATGAAACATATACTAGAGAAAACAAAAAATGCGCCATTATTTTGTTATGTAAACTCAATACACCTAACGCCGAATTTAAAAGTTGAAAGTTTCGATTGCTTTTGAATCCTGTTTTATGATACGTATTTAAATATATGGAGCCAATTAAAATTTTATCACTTTTCGCTTATATACATATTTCAACTACCGTGTGCATGAATCCTATTGATATTAAATTTGTTTTCCTCAATAGCTTTTACAAAATTAATATTATTTAATTGTAACCAAGGTACAAAATTAATTAAAATTATTTATTCCATTCAATCTCAAAAAAATATGTGAAAGTGTGTTTGTTTGTTAGTAAGGCCTTCTTTCACATCGAAACAGAGTGACGGATTGGCGTGATTTTTTGTGTGAAGATAGTTGTTTGGCTGGAGAATGACGTAGGCTACTTTTTACCGCAAGAGATTATCTTATTCCTACCTACCTGGTACTTAGAAAAAAAATCGAGTGAAGCAAGAGTGAGTCGCTAGTGTATATTATATAATTCTTCTGTATGTCAGTATGACACTGAACTCCGAACTAGAGCTGTGAGTGGACTTCTGAGTTAGTTTTTATTATGTGTAATATGTTTTATTAGGTAATTTGATTGTTACAGTCGTGTAGCTGATATGTTAGAAGTGGTGGGTGAGAGGGTAGGAGGGTGGTGTGGCGGCAACCGCGACTCCACCTCCCTCCGACAAGCGGTGCGTGCGCGTCGTAGACAAAATGCCGAAGTATATAACAAACTGGATGCTGAACTTACGGTAAGATAAATTTTTTTTTTAAATTATTACTTAACTTTCTATAAGAAAAAAGATCAGCTTTTGTCATAGAGAATTTATAAGACTAATGCATAACAATTCTATTGAGTTTAGGTTTATATATGTGGGTGGTTCCACAAAAATCGGGCAACTTTTGGAAGTAATTTGTCTTAATCATATTTAAGATGCTGTTAGATTTTCAATTAGTGTATACGATAGGTTTTTAATTGATTGTATACTATCTAAAAGGGCCAGTCACTTTAATATTTAGTTTATTCCATAACATAATTTAATAAAATAAAATAATAATTATCATCATATTTAAGAATTAGTCAATATATTTAGTGGTCTTATTAATACTACAATATAATAAACGTCAGTCCCAAACTATCCCGTTAGTCCCTAGACCCATTAAAACCTAGGGCCTGATGGTTCAGGGACTGACGATTCCGAGTAAAATTAAACACAAAATGTTGTTTGACTACATACTAAGTTATTTAATACGATGTACAGAACGAGGCTGACAAATCACTTATAAATGTTAATTATTTAATAACAATTTCCTATTATTAAACAATAAAATTCCTTATCTAGGGACTGACAAAGTGACTGGATCAACACATATTTCTGCAACAACTGCCGCGTTTGCACTGTTTTACAAAATGGCCGCTGCAAAGCGAGTGCAGTGTATGGATAACTTCATGTCTTACTTTAAAATGAACTAGTTAGCATTCACTGTACATTCAAATTATGCCGCAAAATTTAAAATCCGTTAATAGCTAGGGCCTGATGATTAAAGTTGTGGACACTAATTTCGCTTTAGGAAACACATTGACTGTTTGTTCAAACTGCAAAAGATTGATAGAATTAGGAGTAAGTACTTTTATCATTAAAAAAATGTTAATCAATGTAAATATAAACTTAATGTTTTTTAGAAATATGGATGCCCAAACACAAAATTTCGGAGGGCGGACATGCCTAGGGACTGATTTTAGGGGTCAATAAAAAGAATTTCTGAAGTATATTATATTATTATTAAAAATAAAAATTGGGTCATGAATAATACACATTGTGAACTGTTACTTAGCAAATTTGGAATTAATAATTATTAATTATATCAAATGAAATATGCTGCGGACATAGAGTTGCCCTATTTTTGTGGAATCACCCATGTATATTTTATTTTTTCTTTCTATGGTTATTTTATTAGCCTTCCCTAAGGATTGGATCCAATATCTTCGTTTAGAAGGCTAATAAGGTAGTTGAAATTTTTGTAGAGTAGGTAGTGTTAAATAATAAAAAAGGTAAGATGATCATTAAAGAAACTTTTCTATGATTTTTTATTATCTACACTTTAATATTGTAATGCGAAAGTTACTCTGTCTGTCTGTTATGCTTTCCCGCCGAAACCGCTGAATTTTGATGAATTTTGGTATAGAGTTAGATGGGGCCTTGGAAAGTACCTACATAAGCTACTTTTTGTCACGAAAATAATACTTGAAGGGGTGAAATGAAAGTATGAAAGGCTTAATTCTTAATAAGTGATACAAATATATATATATATATATATATATATATATATATATATATATATATATATATACATATACATATATAATGAGGATCAAGCGAAGCGATTATGGGAATATTATGTAAAAGACACCGAGGGGCGCCCACGTATGCCACTAGTATTGATATAAATACCTAAGAGTGTTCTGATTTAAGCATATTATTTCTTTCAAATCAAGCTGCAAATTGCTAATGTTATTAGACAAAATACGTAACATTCAACACATTCGCCAATCAAAAACACAAAGGTACGCATGCAGAACGATAACGATACGGTGTCGCAAGTATTATTGCACTGCTTGCAAAACTTGTGCCACCTTATATAACGTCGCTCACGTTTCCTAGCTAATGTTCCATCTTTCCATATGTAAATTAATATATTTATGTACCAAATAGCGACTCATTAAAATCATCTTTTAACTGTTAGTATAGAATAGATATATGTACATAGGGATAGAAAAAAGTAAGTAATTTAAAAAATAAAAAATATATATCCCTTACTTGAGAAATTGATTTTCACCCCCTTAAGGGATGATTTCCGGGATAAAAACTATCCTATGTCCTTCCCAGGGGCTCAAACTATCTACCATACCAAATTTTATTTAAATCGGTTCAGCGGATTGAGCGTGAAAAGGTAACAGACAGACAAAGCTACTTTTATTTATAATATTAGTATGGATAAGTTGCCTGACAGATTTCTTATACTATACGAACCACAATTTTTTATAATCTCTTTATATTTCTCTATTGTTAAATATTTTCAATATATTTTATAATTTTTTGATACGGTTTTTATAAGGACTAGATTTTTACATATAGTATTAGTTGACTCATTATATCTATTTCTTATCAATATGATTTCTTATCCGAATTTTTACTATAGATATGACTAAAATATTTTACTAAGAACAAATAGTAATTATCGATATTGTTAATGTTGATAAATAAAATTTCGTAAAAAAATAATCATTGTCTTTGAGTAAGATTGAGTGTATGTGTTTTTGCTTTTTCACGCTGAGTCTATAGCAAAAACATGGACTAATGAGAACTCTATATTTCTCTACATACCTTTACTAGCACCTCATCCTTGCTTCGCTGGGGTGCATCCCTAGTTGTCTAACAGTACGTCGCCTTAATGCTTATTTGTTCAAACTTTGATAAAATACATATTTTCGGATTTATTAAAGTAAAATTATAAAATTGAAATTATGACTCAATTCTGTATTAAAAACTTCACACAACTAAACATTAATAGAAAAAAATAAGCACTGAGACGAAGAGTAGCAAGTATGTTACACCAAGTCGTAGTCTATCTGTCTGTATACTAAATTTCATCCAAATCCGTCAAACGGTTTCAGTGAAAATGAGCTCCAAACAATATACATATGTGTGCGCGTGTGTTATAGGTACACATTAAACATTCGCATTTATAAATTGTTAAAACTTAAAAGTAGTCCGAATAAAATAAATCAAATTTACAAAATAATTCTTAAAATTCATAATTTTAAATCCTATCACTTGTTACTTATTACTAATAATCCATTTATCCAACAGAATAGAGCGTCGTCCTTATATCGTCTCAAAGAGAGTCCTCAAGTGCCGGCGCCCCAGCCGGAGACTCGACCGCCAGCTGGCCTGGCGTGTTCACGGTGTGCACCTCTGTCAAGGGTAAGTTTAGTGTTCATTTACATATTAATTATATATATTATATTAATATCAATTCTTTTTACCGTCCCACTGCTGGGCATGGGTCTCCCTTCAATATGAAGTGGATAAGGCCTACCACGCGGGCCAAGTGCGGGTTGGCAGACATGACGATATGTTTCGCGCTTATACAGTCATTTATAAATCATTGTGCGAAGATGACAAATACACTTTGTGAAACAACTGTCTATAGGAAATAATAAAGCGCATTGCAGTGAATTCAAAAAGTTAGTTGGTTATTTTGGCGAAAATTGATAATTAATTCATTTGTAAAATTACTATGAGTACATTCAACTACTATATTATCTTGTTACATGGTGTGGTATTCAAAAACTTCAAATATGTAATGGAAAGTGTGGCAAGCAATGACCATTCAGACATGTGTGCTTTTTTTAATTATTTCTGTCATTGATATATGTACCTACATAATACACACATAATATATAGTGCCCTCGTAGATGTTCGCTAACGGCAATCAATCTTATGAAGAGTCATCTACGCGAGAATTATTATAAGACACTAGTAGACAGGTGTGTGCATAAAACAGGTGCACTTCTTTTCCACACCGGTGTGGTCCACAACTGTGCATGCTAGCTACTAGAAAAACAAGGCAATTTATATGAATCGAGCCACATGCTTATTACCTTACAGGATAAAAAAGTAGGAAGAATTTTAATGACATCTCTGCTTGTGACTATAATATCGCAAACAAATCAGGATATTATATACATAATATATATGTACATTAAAATTTGTTACAAACGCTAACTCCATACAATGTAATGTCATTCAGAAACGTTAAAATGGCCATAACTGTGCATAATTTTACTAATATTATAAATGCGAGAGTTTGTAAGGATGTAAAGATGTATGGATTTTGTTTGTTTGGATTTTAACGAAACTTTACAATAATATAGCTCACACATCAGAATAACACATAGGCTACTTTTTATCCAGAGAAATGTACGGTTCCCGTGGGATAGATTTGTTTTTGGTTTTCCAGAGGCGAACCCGAGAGAAGCGAGGGTGAGCCGCTAGTATAATCATAATATGATATTGGTATAAACAACTTATATATAATAAAAATAAAGGATACATAAATTATACTCTAAAGATTAGCGAAACTGCATTCAAGTTAACGATTAAATAATAAGCTTATAATGTGTACTATACGTTGAAATGTTTCCTTTTTGTAATTAAATTCAAATTAAGCACAATTTGATCTTGTTATCTTAGATTACGTGAGGTCATTTTTTTATAAATCTAGCTACTTAATTACAGTGTTTTATTTTTTATGGATTTATTAAATTTTGCTTAATAAAATAATTAGAATAATGATGATGATGAACATAATCTGCATACATGTATGTACATACATATATATTCAGCCTTTTTTAACGTACCACTGCTGGGCACGGTCCACTTATCAATAAGAGGGATCAGGCCATAGTCACCACCTGCCCAAGTGCAGATTGGCGGACTTCAGATGCCTTTCGAAGACTTGCTAGGTTCTCTCAGACGGGCAGGTTTCCTTGCGATGTTTTAAGACGAGTGGATATGATTCGTATATGAAAATGAGGTGCGAGTCCGAGAAGAGGGATATGAACTCGCTTCACTCTGTTTTCCAAGCGAACGCGTTACCACTAGACAACCAGTGACTTCATAATTTGCATGTATTAATAAAAATATTTTTACTCACAATGTTATAAAACGAAACATGTAAAAGCGCAAAAAGGTATTTTTTAATATTTGCGTTTAAAAAAATGCTTGCAGGATTATGCTTTAATATTAATTATTCTAACTAATATACATATTCACGGTTAGCTAGGTTTATACATGAACAGTAGCTTCCTACTCCTAAGATATTCATTTAAATTATATAGCGATTTACCCTCGCTTCGCTCGGGTGCGTACGCCGTACGCGAATTTTGTTTACAATTTTATGGGTTTTAATTTTTTTCGCGAAATCCTGATTCTTTTTCTAAAATAAAAGTTGCCTAAATTACCCCTTATAACATCAGCTATCTGCCAGTAAAAGCCTCGTCAAAATCGGTCCAGCCGTTTCGGAGATTAGCCGGAACAAACGAACAAACAGACAAAAATTTGAAGAATTGTTTTTTTCGTATAAGTACCATATAAACTTTCACGTGCATTTAGTAAAAAGCTGTTATTTTGATATTACAAACGGACACTTCAATTTTATTTATCTGTATAGATACATATGTATGTACCTATGTATGTATATATCTTTACAGCAGCGGTCGGCAACCTTTTAGCAGGCAGGGGCCACAAGGTAGCTATACCTAGTAAGGCGGGCCGCACTTGTGAGAGCAAAAAAAAAACACCCATATACCACACAATATGTCCACTACAACATTCAATGTCACAATTTCTAATATGACTCCTAATTGCTTATCTATGAGACAAGGAACATTTTCATTTTTTCGGTAATTACAAATTCAAAATACTTAAAAAACATAAAACTTTTCTTTATAAAACAGTCACAGGCCGCGGGCCGCATGCGGTCCGCGGGAGGCGGGTTGCCGACCGCTGCTTTACAGTATTAATTTGAGTACTTCTTTGTATAAAAAAGGCAACAAAAGCTGACCACCAAGGTGACCTTACATCTCTTGAAAAATAATGTTAATTTGTAAATTTAATTTACAACAAAGCATGATTTATTTCGTATATGACTAAACAGTGTTTTAACACTTTTCTCAGTAAGTTCTGGGTAATGTGGTCTCATCATGTATTGTATTTACCTCAAAAGATCGAGTACGAAGTTTTAGTGTATTGTCATCTTCTAATTACGATAATTGTGAAGCTGTAAATTTTGATTTTGAAATAATAACCTTCCCCCCCCAGGCATTAACATATACTAATTTTCATATTTTTTGCAAATGTGTGTTTTTATTTCAAAGAAATATTGCGTATGATAGAAGTTATTAGCATCTAATTATCTGTATTTTTTACTTAAAAACTTCCTCGAGCGTTTTTTTTTTTTTTAATGAAACTAAACTGTATTACTAAAAAGAAAAACGTACAGACCTACATTAAGGTGTACTAAATCTAATGAGACCAAAATTGTCTGATTTTGTAAATGTTTAGGGGGGTGAAAACGTTATCGCCAGAAACAATATCTCAAACAGGAAATGTAGGTAATTGCCTCTAAGATGTGTAACTCTCTCTATCGCACCATAAGGGTTGCCAAAGTAAGCGGTATGAAACAGATAGCATTTTTTTAAAACCTACTCGCGCCGCGTATCGACACTTCACAATCATCTTAAGAATTTTTAGTAAAATTCTTCTCCTTTCTTATACAAAGCACTTTTTTATATTATTCATACATTCTATAGCTATAAAATCTATAGTCAATATAATAAGTTTAATTTAATTAATTTTATTTATTTATTACTTAATATTTATAATTTATTTATAACTTATTTACTATTAAATAAAGCTCAAGAGTTTGAATGCGCTATCTCTGCAAGTACGATTCTGATTTTTGTATTTTCTAACCTATTTATTGAAGAAGGTTGCTTACGGAGTAGAGCAATTATACGTAAATAAAGTAGGCGGGCGAAGCCGCGGGCAAAAGCTCTATTATAAAATTCTTCGCTGTTTATTCGCGCTCGCCATTACTAGACGTAAACTTATTATTGCACATCCCTAATTGATTCTGTTAATCAATGCCTAACACATAACCCTCCTTTGGGTTTCGCCGCAATCGGGTAAAAATAAATGAACACTATTTAATACCTTCTTAGATTTACGCGAATATTTGACATCTATTATATACATAAAATGCTTTGTCCTGACTGACTGATCGATCAACGCACAGCCTAAACCGCTGGTCGTAGAAACGTGAAATTTAGAGGACATATTCCTTATACAATGTGGGCATCCGCTAAGAAAGGATTTTTCTAAATTCATCCCCTAAGGGGGTAAAATAAGGGATAAAAGATTGTATGAAACTCTGTTATTCTTAACGCGAAATACACGGTAAGTGGTATTTAGCTTTAAGATGAAAAATAAGAAATATATGTATTAGATTTTTTTCGAAATTCATCCCTTAAAAGGGTAAAAGGGGATGATAAAGTTTATATGGGCAAACAATTATTTATGATCAGAATTACTTGAAACTTGGTATTAATGCTCTTCAATACAATTAAATAAATATGTATTTTAGCATTTCTTGAAATTCATCCCATAAGGCTGTCAAATAGGGGATGAAAGTTTGTATGAAACTCTGTAATTGATGCACGGAAAATAGTATTACCTTTAAAATGAAGACTAAATCAATACATATATCATTTTTTTTTTCGAAATTTATCCCTTAAAAGGGTAAAAGGGGGTTGTGCTGTTTATATGAGGAAAAATTTGTTTATGATCAGAATTACTTGAAACTTGGTATTAATGCTCTTCAATACACTTAAATAAACATGTATTGTAGATTTTTTTTTAATTCAGCCCCTAAGTGGGTAAAACTGGGCGGTGAATTTTGAGTTGTTGAATATATTTAAATAGAGTAACATGGCTCAAGTTCTCTGTAAGTGCACACTAACTGTGTGAGATATAAAGCAGAGAACGGAAATTATTCCGAATCCAAAAGAAAATTATGTATAACTTTTCGGCTGGCCACAGCAGCGACAACTATAACAGACCTAGAGCGCGAGAGAGAGAACCTAACCTATATTTGTGTTTGGTTTTTTTAGTGTAGACTAACTTAAATGAATCTAGACATAATATTAAAAATTAGGTATAACAACATATAAATTTAATGAAAATTAAAACTGAGCAAAATTTTCAGTCCACGCGAGCGTAGCCGCGGGAAAAAAGCTACAGCAAAATAAGGATGGCAATTTATATGTGTAACTTAAAAAAGAAGGAGAAGGAGGGAGACTGTAAGATTCAGGTGTACATAGCATTGGGTCTTTAAAAATAACGTAGATGTTAGCGTGTTAGTATGTTAGGTAAAAAAACCCATATTAGCCATGTTACATGATTTAAAGTCGTAAACATTGTATGCGATTGTATCATTGTACTCTCTTGCTCTAACTTTGGAAAGATGGAGTAGAAAAATGTATAAAAAATACAGATAGTGCAGCTTGCTAAATACCTGAAGTGTATAATTACAGAATATATTATGCTTAATATCTTTTAAGATACTGGATATTTTGAGTTACGATCGCTAAAATTAAATTTGTTTCCATATGTACTTTAACAAATAATAAAACTTACACAAACTTATTTTTGCAAGTAATATAAAGTATGTATTGCGAAAAAGTTTTTTTTTTTCGTAGTTTGATCGCGGGCGAAGCCGCGGGTTCTGCTAGTTTTAAATAAAACTATCTTTTCGGATTATTTCGCGGATTTATTTTGATTTTTGGTTCCCGACGTTTCGAATGCTTTACAGCAATCATGGTCACAGCCCACAGGAGAGACTAAGGTGTTAGACATCTCAACAGTGTTATATACTTGTTACAGACAGTGCCTACCCACAAGGCACTGTAAATGCACAATAAATCCGCGAAATAATCCGAAAAGATAGTTTTATTTAAAATGAACACCATTTTTTCTCAAAATCTTACTGCTTAGACATAAGATATAATATATTTTCACAATATTCTAGTAGAATTTGTACTTCGAACCAGTTATTATAATATGATTCAAGGTTAATAATCTGTTTAAAACAACTGAATAAAAAGAATATGTTATTTTTTTCAAATATATAATTAATAATATTATGCGTTAACATCTCACGCTACCATGTTCACTAACTTTTAAATTCTGAATTTTTTTAGTGCGCAATTACTTTATCTTTGGGTTTTTAATCTAGAAATTATGAATTTAAAAGAAAACCAAGTTTATATCATATTTTAAAATAACAATTTCTCTTTCACCCGTTTATTTTATTTATTCAATTTTATACAATTTATTGTATTGACAATATCGCGTTTGCAACATAGTTTTATCATGCACTTTCAAGAGTGGGAGTACGATTCATCTATATATATAAAAATCAATTGCTGTTCGTTAGTCTCGCTAAAACTCAAAAACGGCTGGCCCGATTTCAATAATTCTTTCTTTTGTTGGGGGTGTGTCAAGGGTGGTTAAAATATAAAAAAAAAATTAACGAAAACAAAAAAAAGAACATCTGGAAAATCAAAAAGTTCAGAGCTGTTTATTTTGTATGGGAATCACTAACCGTTAAAATGTACCCAGGGACGAACCCGAGCGAAGCTAGGGTGAGTCGCTAGTTTATTATAAAAAAAACTTCAAGAAGAACGTTGGAAGATAATAATAAGAGGGTAATAATAATATTCTTCTTGAAAAAGTGGATATATTGGTATATAAGTGTCAATAGTGGATATAAGTGGAAAAGTGGTCATATTTGTCAGTGCAGATGCGTTGTGCAAGGTGTATGCATACGTTTGTTTCTTTTTGTCTTGTAAACTGAATTGTTTGTTTTTTAGTTTCGTCATCAGTTTATTGTATTGCATTAGGTACCTGTCAAGCAGAAAACTGAAGACTTTAAATATCAGTACCTAAGCGACCGAGCTTCACTCGGCGGTGTTTTTTTTTTTCATTTTTATGTGAAAAATTCTCTTTTTTTTTTCAGAAAAGACGTCTATGCAGTTTATCTAAAGAGCAAATTATATCTAAATACAAAATTTCTTCCGTTTCTGAGATACACGAAATAAAATATACTCGTATATGTATGTACAAGAATTGCTCATTTAATATTATAATTCATTATTCATATTTCTTTTTATTACACGGAAACGATGAGTCTTTTTATCCGACTGCGGCGAAGCCTAAAGGAGGGTTATGTGTTTGATCTGTATGTATGTATATATATATGTATCTATGTATGTCTGATTCTATGTTCCCTCGTAATTACTAAGCGGCTTAACTAATTTTGGTGATTCATATGTCGTTAGATTCATCTTGATAACGCTAGTGTCATAGGCTATTAAAAAAAGCCGGATTTTAGGCGTAAATTTGTGCATAAAAGCTAACTAAAAATATGCATAAAAACTAACTAAAAATATGAAAACGAGTTGACGAAGGAATATAGTATTATGCAGTCGGAGACATACATAAAATATGTATACATAGGTAATAGGTACGTATGTTCATTTCGCGGCAAGGATGAAATGTGAATGTCTGGTTTTTTTTCTAAGATGGAATATTTCTGTTTCTTTATTATCTTATTTTTAAAAATCCATTGTTTAATTGTAGTACCTACCTTATTTTTTTTTTTCATGACTAATTTGAAAAAAAAAACAATTCAAAACAAATATTGTTTTTACTCAAACGATTTTTTTTTTGATTATTAAAATTCTTTCTTTGTATGATGAGAAACGAAATATTAACTATTTTTTCTGCTAAACGAGTAGGTACACTACTTAAAATATAACGCTTACGATAGTATCTAGTCAACAGAAAGAAGTAAATATAAGTTTCCTACGAAAATATATTGTTTCACTTGGCACTTTCCACAATTAAATTATAACTAATATTAATTATAATTAATTTAATAATTTAGATAGGTATTTATCTAAAGTTATTTTGTTTTACCATATTATAATCTTTCCACGTTTATTTTTTGAATTGTATTTAGTAATACTTTTGAGAAATAATGAAGAAGAAGCCATTTTCCTAGTAGAGTAGTATAAGTCTTCGTAATGATACGAATATATATGTATTTCGTAACTAGAGACGAACCCGAGCGGAGTGAACGTTTAGCGTTTAACGTTTAGTATAGATTTCTCAGAAATGAGACATTTTCCCGCAGTAAAAATTATCCTATATGTTGACCCGGATAACCAGCTGTCATCACACCAAATTTCATCAAAATCTTGCCAGTGGTTTTCTCGTGACGCAGTTCCCAGACAAACAGATAGACAGACAAAAATCCTAAAAACTATAGATTCGGCTTCTGTATCGATAATACTGACTACTTAATAAGATTTTCCAGAATTTTATTATATGTAGATACCTTATCTATAACGATAAGGAATTAAATGTTCTCTCTCTCTCTCTCAAATTTATCGTCTTTTGTTTAAATATACTATTTCTGCGTTTATAAATGTATCTTAAATATACAAAGTAATTGGCCAAATCATTCGAATGCAAGCTGAAGTTGTTGATGAATTCGAAATTCTTATTTTAAAAGAAAATTGGAAAATTAATAACGGTTATAAATATTAGCATCGATACTCGGGTCCAGCTTGTGTTTTGATGTTATTGATGTTTGTCAGGTTTGGTGTGGAGGCTACACATTAAAGACTTTCTATTGACGGTAGAAATGTGTAATGTGTATGCATCTACGCACATTATAATGGATCAATGTCGGCTGATAGAAAGTCTACAGTGTATAGTTTGTAAAGTGGACCATTAATCAAATAAATGTAAAGATTTTTTTTTTTTTTTTTATGGTACAAAGGGGGCAAACGGGCAAGAGGCTCACCTGATGGGAAGTGATCACCTCCGCCCATGGACATCTGCAAGCCCTGCAGTGTTGCATCTGCAACACTGCAGGGCTTGCAGATGCGTTGCCGGCCTTTCAGGAAAGGAAGGGAGGGAGAGGAAGGGGGGAGGGAGGGAGGGAGAGGAAGGGGGAGGGAGGGAGGAGGGGTGGGGAAGGGCCTCCCGGACTCTCACATACCGGACGAAACGCGACAGCATAGCTGCCACTTCACGCCGGTCTCCTGTGAGAGAGTGGTACTATACGGGGCGTGCCGCACAGTGGGCTGAAAATCGACTTTCATAGACTTAGACATTTTAAATTTTAGAGGTCGTGTTTTTTGCTGGATATTGCTTTATTTAACTATGACCGTACTAGAATATGGCATAAGAGTCGGTTTTGAACAAAAACGAATGAATTATAAAAAAATTCGAAAATTTTGTATGGAGCTAAGAAGAAATTTCCAATTATTTTTGGAACCGCAAAAAAAACCGTAATATCCTCAGAGATAGTCAAAGTACTAATTATTTGTGATTTTTTGACATACTACACACAGCGGTCACGGCTGCGGTTTTTTTTTTAAAATGATAAAATATTTTTCATATAATTTTTAATTTTTTACTTCATTTTTTTTACTTGTGATTGTAAGACACGGTTCTTAGCCTTTTATATAATGAATTATATTTATATATCACAAGGTCAAGATTATAGAAAGTATATTTGTTATTCTTTATAGTTTTTTTAAGGTACTATTTTGACGGGAGATTCTTAGTAAGTTACTTACTGTAATTGATAAATATTTTGAAGTATTGTTTACGATGATGAAGTAACAAAAATCAGATGTGTGGGTACTTAGTGTATTTATTAGGAAACAAATTGTTTCATGTGTAATGTTAAATGTACAAAAAGAGATATATACAAACAAAATGTTTAAAAGTTACATTGAAATAAACTAAAACAAAAATAAACAAATAAAACATACAACACTTAATTTAATTTTCACTATCACTTTCGTCAGATTCATTTTCAGAGTCACTATCCAGATTAGATACATCTAAAAATTCGAACCTGGTTTCTGGACACATAAATAGCTCCAAAGTTTCTGCGAATAATTTCTGCTTTTTGTTGGCTGGAAACGTTGGTCTTCGAGCAGTTAAGAGACGTGGTTTGTCAATAATATCTTTAATTTTAGTTGCTGCTTCTGGATGTTTCAGCAAATGTTCGATGATAGATGCAATGTCCTCTCGACCATCTTCTTTAAAACGTGCTACAGCAGAATAAGTTAATTCGTTCGCATATTCACCTTTGTGATCGTCAGACCTTCTCTTTATTTGTTTGGTTCCTAAGTCTTCGAATGGTTTTCGGGATCTCTTTGTCATGGTTCCACATGATGTTGAAGTTGACGGTTCTGGACAGGTGAAACTTGCACTCTCATCACTGGTTTCTTGCCTGTTTAAACGAGCATGCATGAAACTTGGCCAATAAACATTTGCCTGAAGCCAATTTTCATACTGGCTTCTGAATGCATCCGCGTTACGACAACATTCTCCCACCTTGTAACAGCAGCACGCGTAAATCGCCGACAAAAATCTTTGAGAGTCAAACGATCTTCATCAGGCAGTCGATCACCCAATAGTGTTATAACTTTTCTGTAAAGTACTTTATAATCAAATGAAGTGTTATCACATTTTAAAGCAACAAACAAGTCTAAATTAGTGGATAAACTTTCCATTGTAGTCACAAAATTAAGGCAATGTTAACAGTTGAGATGTACTGAGTATAGTGAGCTACAATGTAAAATTTTAGTGTATTTATTGCATTTACCTTCATTAGGTAAGTGATAATCAATTATATTATTTGCTGACTGCCTTCATTAAGACGCTTGCTTTTCTTATCATGGAGTCTTTGTCGGCAACCCAAAAAACCACCTACTTAAAATAATTTCTGAATAAAGTACATTAAATTGTCATTAGTTAATTACAAGTGTTCATATAATCTTGACTTCGTGCTAAATAATTGTAACTCATTATATAAGAGGCTAAAAGCTGTGTTTTATGGTTACAAGTAAAAAATATATAGGTAAAACATTAAATAATATTAAAAAAAAAATCATCATTTAAAAAAAAAAAACGCAGCCGTGACCGCTGTGTGTAGTATGTCAAAAAATCACAAATAATTAGTACTTTGACTATCTCTGAGGATATTACGGTTTTTTTGCGGTTCCAAAAATAATTGGAAATTTCTTCTTAGCTCCATACAAAATTTTCGATTTTTTTTTATAATTCATTCGTTTTTGTTCAAAACCGACTCTCATGCCATATTCTAGTACGGTCATAGTTAAATAAAGCAATATCCAGCAAAAAACACGACCTCTAAAATTAAAAATCTCTAAGTCTATGAAAGTCGATTTTCAGCCCACTGTGTGCCGGCCCATTCGGCTGCTATCCGAAGGTAACAAGCATGGCACTACCACTTTAACGATGCGAAATGTGTTCAAAAAAAATGTTAATTCATATGTAATTTTGATGTTGTATGTAAAAATTCAAATGAGGCAATATAAAAAAAAACATACGTGAGCTAACGTAGTTCATTGACCATGAATTTGGTATTGACTGATGACCTAGAACGTTGTAATCTATGAGACTTTTCGAATAAGTTTAATTACGAATACGAGATCATATTTTGCATCGATTTTTAACCGACTTCAAAAAGAAGGAGGTAATCAATTCGACACATACTCGTATGTAGGTAATATTATTGGAACTGCAAAATATTTATATACCTATGTCCTATGATAATCTATTAGGGCTTACAAAAAAATTACAAAATGTTATAGGTATATATATACGTAATCGTATGTTTGTATTTATGTTTGTCCACACATGTCTCTGAAATATTTTTTATTTGCTTACATTTATTTCAATTTAGGGAATAGTAAAGATTTCATCAAAATCGGTACAATAGTTTGTATGACATGGACTAAACGCGTAAACGCCTGACTGATTGGTACTAGCTACGGATATGGTGTTAAAGGGAAAAAACCTTGGTAATTTTTTTTTAATTTATCACGCGCGTGTAAGTTAGTAGGTACCTATATAAAACAAGTATGATGTAGTAAAAATTCTAGTTTTAAACGTATACTGTAAAGTATTATATATTTAATTTTATATGGGGGTGGGTATATCGTTGGATTCACTCCATCAATTGATATGAAACTTGTTATCTTTTAATGTAGTCTGCATTACTATGTGGGAAATTAAACTCTATATGAAATCTGCTTGATCTTGATTAATAGCCCCGCAAATAGTCTTACAATAATTTTGAACATTACTGTAGACTTGGCAGAAGCCTTATAGACATAAGATGCAAACATAAAAAAAAAATATTCAACCTTGAACTCGTTCCTACTTACGATATCTATACTAATATTATAAAGCTGAAGAGTTTGTTTGATTGTTTGTTTGTTTGTTTGGTTGAACGCGCTAATCTCAGGAACTACTGGATGGAATTGAAAAATTCTTTTTGTGTTGGATAGTCCATTTATCGAGGAAGGCTTTAGGCCATATATCATGCCGAAAAAATGTACGGTTCCCGTGGGATAGTTATTTTTGTCTAGAGACGAACCCGAAGCGAAGTGAGGGTGAGTCTCTAGTATATGTATAAATTGCAAAAAGCTTGCGTATTATGTAAAAATAGCTTTAATTGAATAGATCTATTGGAATGGGAGTGGCGGGTCAATGTACGAAATAGCCAACATGTAGGCGTGATCGAGTAACGGACTAACGGTTAACAAAATTACGCATCGCGAACGTGAAAGCGCGCACAATGTTATTACATATGATTATTATACTCAAAACATTAGATTAGCAAAAACCACATTTGTAAGTTAAAACGTGAAATTGAAAATTGGCTAAATTTACCGTCGAGTTGTAGTGTCTAAGATATTTTTCCTGCTCTGATTAAGACAGGTACGAGACTGCGACGTTGTCTTAATAATGTCGGAAAAACAAAAGTAGAATCCTTATTTATTATTATTTTTAACTGAAAAGTTACATAGATTTTAAATGTATTTAACAGTAATTATTTTACTATTAGCGGCCTCTAGAAAAACAAATCTATCCCACGGGAACCGTACATTTTGCGGAATAAAAAGTAGTCTGTGTGCTATTTCAGACTATAATCTACCTCTGTGCCAAATTTCATTCAGATCCGTTCAGCCGTTCTGGCGTGATTAACAAACATAACATACATCTAAACTTTCACATTTATAATATCAGTAACATAATATGAGTGCAAGGTTTTTTAATTTCTTGCAGTATAATATATAGGTTGAGGTTATTGGTTTATAATTGGCGAATGTGTCGTCTTACATAAAATACCCAAAAACATATAAACGAGTTGAGTACTTCTGTCATATCTAATGTCGGTCAAACATGTAGAGTTATGTAATTTGCTGTCTCTACTGGCCTTGACATGTGACCGGGAATATAAAAAAGTGCTCTACATGCGCATAAACATAATATAAAATTAATTTATCACTTTTCATCAATAACTATAAATTGTATAATTAATTGGTAGCTCAGTGGTAACACGCTCGCTTGAGAAACCGAGTGAAGCGGGTTCAAATCCCGGGTCTCGCACCTTGATATTTTCATGTGCGAATCATTTCTAACATGATTACCACTTACCTTACGGTGAAGGAAAACATCGTGAGGAAACCTGAATGTCTAAGAAAACCTAGCAAGGTTAGCAAGTTTTCGAAAGACATGTGAGTCCGCCAATCCGCACTTGGCCAGCGTGGTGGACTATGGCCTGATTCCCCTCGTATTAAAGGGAGGCCCGTGCCAAGCAGTGGAACGTTAAAAAGGGCTGAATGCAACTATAAATAATAATTACAAATTATCACTACATATGATATTTCTCAAATTCCTTTTACGTTTTTAACACTTCATAAATAAAGTCTTGCACACACATCGTAAAGTACTTCAGTTCCGACAAGGATGCAACTCAGTATGTAAATGTTATTTGTTTATTTTCCTTTATTTTTATAACTTTAAAAGTCAATTTAAATTTAAATGTACTTATTAGCTTGTAATTTAAATGTATTGCTGGTCCAAGGGCGTGTCACGGTCAGCTCTATATGCCACCATTTATACGTATTCATCTCTCGTAGTCTTTCGATTGCACACCTTGGGACTTATTGTTTTATCTACTGAATTTTCCTTAACTATTGTTTTGTACAAAACCTCTATTGAATAAAATTTATAGATAATTAACAATGATTAATTATTATTTATGTAATACATACATATCAAACTCACCAATAATATCTGTTTGTTTTTATACAAAACCAACCCGAATAATTAAATTTATTGATAAAAATATATATAAGTAAATTGAAAATTTCGTTTGGACGGAATAGCCTTAGTAGGTAATCTTTGCTAATTAAGAAACGTTACCTAAATAAATAAATTATAATGTGCGAATTACACAATCCATATTCTATATAAGGATCAAACTCCGTCCGAGTTCTCGGTTAACGAGTGGTTTCGACATTTATGTAAGTTAAAATAAAAAACTGTGGAATTAAATTAGATCTTACCACATAAATATATTTTATAATATAAAACTGATTACTTATATGAATATGCCGCGCCTATAAAATATTTTTAATTATCACGTGTTTAATTGGCATTGTGCATAGTACTCGAGTGCATCGTTCATTCATATTTTATCTGTTGTAATGGCCGCTTTAGATTCCTTTAAACTCATGCAGTACATGGTGGCGTGACATACGCGGACCAACCAACGCGTAGCACACCGTGCGTCGACCTCGCTACGCATATTTTATTATACGTATTCAGTGTTGCCAATTAATCTAACTAACAATAAAACGTAAATAAGAAATTAATGTCTCTATTTAATTAATGTTACTCATTAAGTTATACGGTTTGTTGGTCAACGTGTCTATTTATTTTTTGTCAATTTTTGTTTTTGTTTGGTTTCTAAGTCCAATTAATGAACCGGTTTATTTCGAAAATTTGTAATAATTATATTTTTTTATTATAAAATATTTTTTATTTCTGTAATTTACTTACGAATCCAGTTTATTGGGCAGATTTACCTTGTTAAATGCCTAAATTAAAATAAAAACGATGAATTGAAAAAGAAAATTAAATGTTTTAAAATTAAGTTAAAATTGAAAGTACTACTTATCATGTCGACTTCATAGTCTTAAGACTATGAAGTCGACAATTATAGGTAGGTACTCATTAATAGGCGATCGCGATACGAAGTGCGGCGGAAATGCGACAAAGTTCACAGATTTTTTGACCAGACTATAATAAATAATACATACATGTATAAATCACTGGAAGTTAAGACTAAGTACCATAAAAAAGATAGGTTCATAAAAAAATAGTACAAACAAGCTGTTGAGTTTTTAAAAACACTGGGGTGTTTAAAAAAACTATTCGGATAGATAAAACTAAAAAATCGATTTTTCTAGATTTTCTCAATAAAAGTAGATCACGTCATAGTCACATTCTCAAATAGCGCTTAAATTTATTTACGAAATTTAATCCTTTATATAATAATCCGTAACGGAGAAGTTCCTAATTTTTTTAATGTATTAATCATAAAAATTTAAGTAAAATGTAACTAAAATATAATATAATTATTAAAATATCTCAACGTATGAAAAAGTTATGAAACTTTAAAGTTGCGCTTGATTCGTGACGTCACACGACCTGAATGACCCACATGTAAATTAATTTCTGTCATTTATTGATAGATTTCAAAATTTTTTTCAATGATTTATTAGTTTTGTTCTATATTACAATTCCATTGCGTTAAATATGATATTACCAACATCAGGAAACTTTTCCATTTATGTATTCATATGTAGTAGGTACTCACCAAATAAAAATTTCCATAATTATGTACTTAACTAAATACGTACTAATATACTCGTAGATAATTGAGTAATTTTGTTGTGTTTAAACAGATTAGTCAAATCCTTTAATTTCTGTACTACAATGATTTTTTATATCAATGATATTATCAAAAAACAAGAAAGATATATGTAATATGTATGTATATATATACTAGCAGAACCCGCGGCTTCGCTCGCGCTAAAACTACATAAAAATCTCTAAAAAGGTAGGTTTCATACAAAGTTTCATCCCCTATTTTACCCCCTTATGCGATGAAGTTTGAAAAATACTAAAACACGTATTTATTTAATTGTATTGAACAACATTAATACCAAGTTTCAAGTAGTTCTGAGTAGAATGAGATAATCTCCCGCAGTAAAAAGTAGCCTATGTCACTTTCCAGCCCTTCAACTATCTCCACATAAAAAATCACCCCAATCAGTCACTCCGCTTCGACGTGAAAGAAGGACAAACAAACAAACACTGTCACATTTATAACCTCTCATTTGTGTTGCCCACTTATGAAGCTTTATGTCAAAAATGCAGCTTCGTGTAGGGTGGTTTTAAACAACCCCTAAAACTTTCTCGCGGGTGTTTAAAATGACGACATCTGTGAAGTTTTGTATGGGAGCTATAGTAACTTATATCGTTGGAATCGTTATGAAATAACCTAACACATTTAAAAAACCACAATAAAAACTGCCTTACAATGTATTAGTAAATAGACCTGGAAGTCAGGGAACCCGATGTTACCCAAAAATCTACCTAAAAACCTTTATAACTTAAAAATAAAACCATTATTTCAAATTTTTGTTTTTTTATTTCATAAGAACTGTATTATCTCACATTAATAAACAAAAAGAATACACCTCTCCATATATTTTTTTCACCACACAAGCTTTAGAAAATTTCACCCTTTTTTTTCACCCGCGCGAGTGAAATAAAATAATAAAATCCTTTACTTTTCAATATCGAAAACACTGTAGGTCAAGTGGCTTAGGGAAATAAATTTTTATGTAATACGATCCACATACTTGTTACAGACAGAGTTTCAAGTGTTTGAAGTGTTTAGTTTACAATAAATCAAACTACAAGCCAAGCACTTGAAATTAAAAACAAAAAAAAAGGTCTCTCAAATGTTCGCAATAATTGAAAAATTCTTTGCATCTATTTTAAACACTAATTGACCTCCTAAAATATGATTATAATGACAATGTTTTAAGCACAACGATAATATTATACGCTTCCATATTGAAATATTTCTAAAGTAAACAAATAGAATACCCCATCTGTGTAGACATCTTTTAAAATATGGTATTTTTTTATTACAATAATACGAATTATTTTTACATTTGTTTTTAAATTAAATGTTTCGTAAAGATCATAAAAATAATAGACTACGTGTATAATATATTATATATAACGTATATAATACACAATGTTTATAATAAAGTTAACAAAAAATATCGACGAGAATGACGCCATTTTGCCGCGAATAATAGCGGCGATGTTTGTTAAAACCACTATTTCTATACAAAATCTTATTCAATTGTCCTAATCATGTAATTAATATTGATCTTTACTTACTTAGTCATAATGTAAATCCATTTTACGATCACTTTCACTCCACACACAATAGATATTATCACAAAAAGAACACGCGAACAATGCACACGGCTCGCGCGTTTCGACGAAACCGAGGGGCGACTTTGTATAGATTATATCTCAATAATAGTGTATTTTATAAACTTTGTCTTCAGTCTTATGCTATGCTTATTTATTTGAGTATACTGTGTGAAAATTAGAGCGATACAAATAAGATTTGAAAAATGTTATTCACTTACATAGAGGATGCGGAATTTGAATGATAAGCGTGCTTAATATGCACGAACTTTTGACGTTTATTTTGACACACTGCTTCAGAAGCACAGTCTAACACATGAGAGGATAATATTAGTATGGATTACAACTACGGAAAGAATAATGTAAACTACATTATACTCAATTTTTCGTAACTGCCATTGGTCTAATGGCTGACATGCACATTATGATGTCCAAGGTTGAATTTCCGGGTTGGGTCAAATAAGCTATTTTCTTTATATTGAGTTTTTCTGTCAAAACGATCTCAACAATCAGATCGGATTTCGGAAGTTACCTTGACCTTTTTCGGTCGTGTCAAGTGGCCGAGTATAAAAGTGAATAAAAAGTGATTTTAAATAATCTTTTGCATAATAATGGTAACATTATATAACTACGATCTGTAGTTTGGACATATTTAATTAAGCCAAGTTTTTCGTAAGATTTCTTTTGACATTAGAAACAAATGCGTACTACGTAGTTATCGTGTTTATCTAAATAAGAAATCTCGATGAGTGTCAAACACTTTAATTTACATCGAATATGAAGAATGTTAAAATAATTTATCAATAGCTAGCAATGCATTTATGCAGTATGCACACATATTACGATATTATCCGCATATTATAAATCTATTAATAAAGGTATACGTACATATTAAGTCCGGTCAAGTTACCCCGAAAAATAGGTGTACCCTTGCATAAATTCCCAAGAAGCTGAAAATTTACATGAACGTTAAAGGATACCATTATAATGAAATTATGAAAAGTCCTCATCGATCCCATGTGTGCAAAAAATTTTATGCAAGGTTAAAAAGTTCGCAAAAATAGGTTTTGTGGATTTTTCGGTGAAACTGTTAAATTTATGATAAAAATAGTTCATACATAAATTGTAGATCATTCAATTATCTACAAAAATTGTCCTTATACTTTTTTTCCTTTTTTTAAATATTTTTTAAGTCTAATATTGTACCACATTTTTATTGTGTACACACACATTATAGATAGGGTTATTTGATAACCCTAATAAAAGGATTAACCCTATGAAAGAAATGATTTCAAAAAGTCTGTTGACTGTATAAAGCTTGCTTTAAATTCGAAGATCCCATTTTAATTTCACGTAATAACTAGTCGTCATATTTCTTAGTTATTAAAATGCGAAAAAATAATTTCTCTAAATATTGCAATATCTATACAGATAAATAAAATCGGAGTGTCTGTTGTAATATTAAAATAACCGCTTTTTACTAAATGTACATGGATATATAATGGTACATATACCAAAACAACATTTTTTATATTTTTTGTCTGTTTGTCTATCTGCTTGTTCCGGCTAATCTCCGAAACGGCTAGACCGATTTTGACGGGACTTTCACTAGCAGATAGTTGATGATATAAGGAGTAACTTAGGCTACTTTTATTGTAGAAAAAGAATCAGGGATCCGCGAAAAAAAATAAAACCCATAAAATTGTGAACAAAATCTGTGTACGGCATGCGCACCCGAGCAAAGCGAGGGTAAATCGCTATATAATTTAAATGAATATCTTAGGAGTAGCAAGCTACTACTTATGTATAAACATAGCTAACTGTAAAAACGTACCTAGAGACGAACGCGAGCGAAGCGAGCGTGAGTCGCTAGTTTTTCCATATGTACATATTATTATGTATATTAATTTTAATATGTATTTGATATTATTTAAATAAAAATTTATTGTTTTTTTACAGGAGTCTTGGAAGGACCCTAAAACTGAAGAATCTGGTGCAGTCATAAATATTCTGAATATTGGAAGACAGACGTTCGCTAATGGAGGCGTTGTTTCACGTTATTTGTGCGATCTGGCGCAGTGTGTGCATCTAATTAAATATGATTATAAGGACATATTACCAAGCGTAAGTGACTTGTATTCATTATTTTGTAATGTTAATCTTTCAAGTATCTCATTTAAACTCATACTTATTGTTGTCATTGTATTCGCTTTGTGTTGCACTAGATTACCAACTTTTTAAATAGGTTTTGTTTTAATTATGTATGAAATATCTAGGTTGGAAATTAGCATAATTTATGTTTGTTTATTTATTCTATTAGTAATTAGTATAGATTATAGAGACAATGGTAAAGAAATGGACATTTTTTTTATAGTTTAACGTTGCTGCCATCTCATCCATTGTGTACTTTAATTTTAATAATCCACGTCTTTATGACGAAAAAAATTATACCGAAATAATTTAATATATTAAGATGTTGGGACATTAACACATAGCACCATCTAGTTCCATAATAAGCTACGAGGCTTGTGTTATGGATACCAGATAGTTGATACACTACACATATATATAACTTAATACATACATATTATAGGTAAATATAAATAACCATGACTGGAGTACAGACATTCGTGCTAATCACACAAATGACCCCAACGGGACTCGAACCCGCGACCGGTGGTTCAACAAGTAGGGTCACTACATACAGCCAAACGTGTCGTCAATTTAATATATTGATTTTATTTTGCTTGTTTATTATAGGTTATGAAGGACGAGCACTTTCAACGTGCGATAGAAGATACTACTCGTCAAGAGTTGAAGTCAACGGCGAACGGAAAACATGATGAGAAAGATGGGAAGACGTATGCTAATGCCAGGAAGCGGGTCGAAGCGAGGGCTATGAAAGTGCTCCGCGATATATCTTCTTCTATGTCAAACAATGTATTGAGGTTAGTTTGAGGTATTTAATTTAGTTATATGTTGGTCGGTATTCAACCGAATAATCCTAGGAACATTGAATACGTATCGTCGTCTCAGTGCTTAGTTGTCCAAACGACCAATTTACCGAAAGAGTTTTTAATACAGCATTATTAAATGTCAATTATATTGTTATTAATTAACACATTTTACTTTATAAATTCCGAAAAATAAGCCGAAAAGATGTATTTAATCCATATATGTATCATATATGTATGTATAGATATCTAAGGAAAGAATTTTGTTTTTAAATTAAAAGAAAAATCTCTGTACTGTAAAGTAGGTACAACGAGTATTGGTGTGACTTGAACAACAAATACCAAGGCAACGTAAACGTTATAAAAGAGAAACTTTGAGGGCTTGAGTTTCTAATTGTGGATGTACATATCTATTTCTTTGACTTAAGAGTTTTTTCAATGAACGCTTAAAGCAGAACCGCAGACAAAGGATTGATTATTTAAATATTTACATTTTTAATGTATCAACCGAATTAGGGTCTCTGCCCACTACACCGTCTCATACCATGACCGTGCTATGAACGTATCAGGCACGGAAACGAGCACGGCACGGACTACTATGCCCACTAGACCGTATCAACAGCGTATCATGCCCGTACATAACGGTTATAGTGACCGTAGCATCCGCGTATCATCCGCGTATCATCCGCGTATCAACCGCGTATCATCCGCGTATCATCCGCGTATCAACCGCGTATCATCCGCGTGTCATATCCGTATAGTTCCCGTTTTAGTATTACCTGTTGTTTCTAGATAAATATCACTAATATTGAAGTATTAGTTACAATATTATAATATTGCCAAACGAATATATTAATATTACCTAATCCTGAGAAATATCGGTACTAACCCATCTTCAATAACGATTATCGCCCATCTTTACAAGACAAGCGGCAATACGTAACGGGCTTAGAACGGTCATCATACGCGGTTATAACGGTCATCATACGCGTTTATAACCCGTATGCTCACCGGTTCAACAACGTCGCGTGTCAGGCACGGAGCGTACCGGCACCGGCAAAATATTCTCGCCGACAATTGTTGACGCTCCGTGCACGGCGCGCGACGGTGCCGGTCGGTGACGGAACGGTCTAGTGGGCAGAGTCTCATACATTTCAATACAAAGAATATTTTTTTGCCTGACACGCTCCTAGCACGGTCATGGTATGAGACGGGGTAGTGGGCAGACTCCTTTAACAGTTTAAAAAAAATCTGAAATTGAAGACTATATATTTAAACTGAATAATCTTATTAAAATGTAATATTTAAACTTCATTACATTCGATAAAGAAGTTTGGTACCTACATGTATAGATAAATGATCGTAATCATGGATTCTCATATTTAAAAAAACTATAGAAATCTAATATCATTTAAACCTTGGCTTCCATTCGATTTTACTGAGTTAAATAAAAAAAAAAATAATATTCTAAAAAAAAATATTCTAAAACCGCACCTCTAATAATAGAAAAATCATTATTCTGTAAGCAATTAATAGTCAAGAGATCTTGAAATCATTTTTAAAAGGTTTTTTTTTTCACTGCCAAAATCATAGACAGTTGACAGTAATAGTAGCTATATGCAAATAGACAAGCTCAAAACAGTTTGGCGCCAAAAAGACGATACTTCAGTTTGATAGTATTACATTTAAAAAAATGACTCAGAAATCTCTGCATAACTAGTGATTATAGTAAATAAAAAGATAATTTTATTTCGCAGATTAGTAGCCTGGTTATGTCACAAAGCAGTGCGCAGGATTGCGGGCGGAGGCTGTGGTACTCGATCTGCTTGTGTGGAGCGTCTCCGTCGGGCCAAAGCCGCGGGACTACCATTGGTTTTCGTCCCCTTACATCGATCTCACTTTGACTACATACTAGTGACTTTCACACTATATCTCACTGGATTGAGACCGCCGTTAGTAGCTGCAGGCGACAATATGCGGATACCTTTCTTCGGGTGAGTTTTTGTAGTAGCGCTCTTTTCTTTTTTCTAGGATACATATAGAGCTATAGCAGCAGGATAAGGTACTATTAAAGTATTTCCCTTACATCGACCTCATTTCGACTACATACTAGTAACTTTCACACTTTATCTCGCTATAGTAATCCGCTTTATTTTTGCGACACGATATGAGCTCATTATAAGTTGAACTACCATTGGTCTTTGTTCCTTACATCGATATCAATTCAACTGTGACATTCACACTAAATCTCATAATTAAATGGATTAAATAAATAAATATGTTGGGACATTAACACACAGCACCATCTAGTTCCATGGTAAGCTACGAGGCCTGTGTTATGGATACCTGATAGTTGAAACACTACACATATATAACTTTAAATACATACATATTATAAATATAAACACCCACTACTGTAATACAAACATTCGTGCTCATCACACACATTGGATTGAGGCTCTGATTTGTATGCCTATGTGAAACGTTTCGAGTTTTGGTAGTAATCTTCTTGTTTTTAGAGTTGGTCTAATTAGCTATATATCTATGACATCTTTCTGTCCGTCTGTTCTTTTTAAAATGCCCATCTTATGAACTAAAATAGATTACCAGGAATTTGTGTTACTGTGGATAAAAAAAGTTCAAATTTATTGTGATTTAAGTAATATCCCTACAGAAGAATAACAAAAAATGAGTGTCAATAAATTTAAATGAAATAAGTACTTATTACTAGCCAACCTCATATGTTTATCTATTGTTGGTTTTATAAGTATTCGTATATTTTGCCGTATATTAAAAAATATATTTGCTTACAGATGGTTTCTACGTTGTTGCGGGGCTTTCTTCATACGACGCAGAGTGGACGGGTCGGAGTATCACGGTGATCCCATATACAAATCTGCACTCAGGTAATTTATATTACCGGCTAGTAATCAATTATTACCTAATTTGGGATATTTTTTTATTTAATGTTATTATTGTTGAAATTTATATGAGAAAACCCTGATGGAAAATTCCAGATGTTTCACATCGTACAAAGAGTCATTAAAATAATTACACGATTTGTGAAACAATAGGGGATCGGACAATTATTTGGATTAGATTTTAAATTAACAAAATGTTAGTTTATTTAAATTAAAAAAATATTAGTTTATGTTAATAAAGTTTTATATTTTAAACAAAACTATCTTTTTGGATTTTTTCGCGAATTTATTTTGATTTTTGGTACCCGCGAAAAAATTCCGAAAAGATAGTTTTATTTAAAATGTCAAATATTCGCGTAAATCTAAGAAAGTATTAAAGTTTTATATGTACCAAAAACTATGTTGCAATATTATTTGTTTAATCCTTTTAGGAACCATTTTATTATTTACATTAAGGTTATACTTGGAAAAAATACGAATTGACTTATAGAATATGGTTCAGTCGGGATTAAATTAACATATTTAGAAGTCAACCATTTTTTTTGTTTACTTTTTTGAGAATTTCATGGGACACACGAGTCCCTTGGTCATCAAAGGGTTAAAAGTACCGCGAAAATAATCCTTTATGTCACTTCAGAACACGTGACATCATATTACGTGGGAAAACTGCAAGCTTATAGAGGACTTACAATTTATAAGTTTTCGTCAAGTTTGGTCTATATGGAAAAAAAATCATTGAACAATGTTATATTTTATGAAAGTTCTATATTTAGATTTTTTTATATCCGGAATTACAAAGCAAAGACATAAATAATCTTAAATATTTTTTTTTTTTATTTTTCGATAATTAAAAAAAAACATGTATTAATTTTTTAATATATTCATTGTTTCAGAGCTTACATTCTCAACAGTTTAGCAGCTAATAATAACTTGGAATTTTTCATTGAAGGCGGACGTACCAGGACTGGGAAACCACAACTGCCAAAAGGTAATATAAATATTGATTTTTTTTCTAATTTAAATACATATTATATACATATAATATATTGTTTATAATAAATAGATTCTTAACTATCTTCTTTTGTTTGTTGCGTACGAAAAGGATATTCTGAGGGTCGGTACGAGTATTATAGGTAAAATAGTATTTAATACCTATGTTATGTATCTTGTTTTAAATTAAATTTTTTAAAGTGTTTACACAATGTTTTTTATAATTTATAGTACTGTTATTTTTTAATTGCTCCGTGTAACTGTTCATGCATGTCGTGGTTACCTATAAGTATGATAACTGTTGGATTTAGACCTCCTTTGTACAATTTATATATTTTTGTTAAGTTACTGTATATCGTGTTGGTGATCCTAATTAATTAAGTAAAGTAGCCTAAGTTACTCCTTATAATATCAGCTATCTGCCAGTGAAAGTCCCATTAAAATCGGTCCAGCCGTTTCGGAGATTAACCGGAACAAACAGACAGACAGACAACAAGCGGGATTTTCACTGGCAGATAGCTGATATTCTAAGGAGTAACTTAGGCCACTTTTATTTTAGAAAAAGAATTAGGGTTTCGCTCGAAAAAAATGAAAACGTACCTAGGGACGTGGGTCGCTAGTGAATATATAAAAAATTGCAGCGGGCATCCTGTCGGTGATAACGGACGCGTACCTGGACGGCACCATCGACGACGCGCTGCTCGTGCCCGTCACGCTCAACTACGACCGCCTCGTGGACGGCAACTTCGTGCGCGAGCAGCTCGGCATGCCCAAGCAGATGGAGACCTTCTGGTCGGCGCTGCGCGGCATCTGGGGCACGCTCAACACCAACCACGGCGGCATACGCGTCGACTTCAACCAGCCGATATCTCTTAAGGTGACTTTTATTTATTCATTTATTTATTCAAACTTCTCTAGACATTAAATATAAAAACACATCTATGGAGCATAGAGGTTCACCGTCCAAGTGGCTTTGTAATAACAACCTAGATTTAAATCGCTGAAAGCGATTTCAATTTTGAATGTTTCATTTATGTAATTTTCATTTATGTATGTAAGCACAAACCCTTTTTATAACTCTAATTATACAAGTCTCCTACATAAAGTCGTGTAATAAAATTAAAAACTATAACTATACTATTCTTAATTTTTTTTTTAATAATTTTAATTCTTAAATTGCATTACAGGAACTAGTGACGTCATTCCAAAAGTACAACTTTTTGAAGGGCCCCATAGACAAGACCCTCGCCCCTCCCGACAACAACTTAGCAGTTAACTTGGACAGGCAGATCCTCTACAACCATAGTCACAGCAGCCTGTTCGGGGCAGAAGTGAGCACAGAACATAAAATGATGGTAGAGGCGATTGGCCGCCATCTTGTTTATGGTTAGTACACTGGAAATTGTCTATGACCCAAATATTTTATGAATATTTTCTGTTCCCTTTACCTACTGTTATACGATTTAGAGTTATTTTAATTATGTATTTTTAATGGTTTGAAATTTTGTGTTAGCTCAAAGGGTTTGAGTTTCCAAAATTATGTAGTTTGTTTTTGCGCTTAGCTATATTTTACTGGTATTCTGCATTACGTATAGTGCATATCAATACATCTAATAAAATTTTAACCGAGTCGAATCTGTACATATATTAAATATTTTTCGGGAAATCTGATAGAAATAGTTATTATTATCGATACAGAGGTCGAATCTATAGTTTTTAGATTTTTTGTCTGTCTGTGATCGCATCATGAGAAAACCTCTGGACAGATTTTGATGAAATTTAGTATGATGATAGCTGGTTATACGGGTCAACATATAGGATACTTTTAACTGCGGAAAAATATCTCTGAGATACTAAACTTTAAAACGTAACTAGGGACCTCCCCGAGCGGAGCGAGGTTGAGTCGCTAGTATTATTATAAAATAAATTAGTATAATTCTTCTTGGAACTATATTTTCGTTTTTGTCATAGTTTGTGGTCGGACCATGTTTGCTGTAGAGCATTCGAAACGTCGGGAACAAAAGTATATAAATAAAACCGCGACAAAAATCCTAAAATATAATTTCATTTAAAATGTCAAATATTCGTGTAAATCGTAAAAAAATCAATATATAATATAATACAATATGATCGATACAATATATTTATTTTTTTACAGATGCAGCCCAGTCAACGGCTCTAATGTGCACAAATGTAGTAGCCTACGTATTGCTAACTGAACAGAGAAAGGGTTGTTCTTTGACCGCCCTACAAGGGTTGGTGGCCGCCCGGGGAGAGGCGCTCAAGAGGGATGGCCGGGATATAGGGTACACTGGGGATACACCGGCGGTTGTGAAGAGAGCTGTGAGTTATATGTATTAGTGGATGTTTGATTTTGGACTGTTATTATATGTGGGTGTAATGCCGCTGCACATCTGAAGGTCCTGGGTTCGAATCCCAGGTTGGATTAAGTTTAGTTTGAGATAACGTATCGTGACGGCGAGTGTCGAAGTATCGTCCCGTCCGACTTTGAGAGTGAAAAAGAATATAGACTGTAAGATAAAACTATCTTTTCGGATTTTTCGTGAAGGACTCTCCCGTGACCATTATTGCTGTGAAGCATTCGAAACGTCGGGAACCAAAAATCAAAATAAATCCGCGAAATAATCCGAAAAGATAGTTTTATTTAAAATTTTATTTATTTCTCTTAAAATGATGCATCAAACGGACGCACCCGAGCGAATCCAGGGTAAGTCACTAGAATATTCTAATTCTAATAAAATGAATTAATTTCTGTTTCAGTTGGATACACTAGGCAATTCCTTAGTGAGGATAGAAGGGAGCGGTTCTAACAAAATAGTGCGACCTCAAGCGAGTGTGCCGGCCGCCTTGGAACTGTCGTACTATGGGAACGCACTTGTTGCTCATTATGCTGCGCCTGCTATATTAGGTAAGTTTAAATAGACTGGAAGAGGAGATCAGTTCAAATAAATGATAATAAAAGATAGATTAGTTCCAAGTAATGTCAACAAATGGCGCTGTATCGCTTTGTTATTGATGCGTTATGAAGGTATATTCTTTAATCACTGCCTTGTCGGTGTAGTTGTTAGTGAGTAGTAACTACCATGTACGGCTGCAGGTTAGGAAAGCTTGGGTTCGAGGTCTGAGTCAGGTCAAGTATAGATATTAGGTATTTTTTTTCTCAAGAAACTCTCGGTAAAGATCCGGAATTGTGAAGTAAAAATTATGGCTGACATGCCCGAAATTAAAATCAAGTAAATGAAATTCAAGTGTCAAAGTCAGTTTCAATTCAAAGTTTGTAAAGTCTAAATATGTTTACTAAATACATATGAAAGAATATACGGGATTTATATGATTTTTTTAAATATTTGTCTGTCTATTTATTTCGACTAATCTCCGAAAGGGCTGGATCGATTTTATCTGGACTTTGACTACTGAATAGCTGATGTTATAAGGAGTAACCTAGGCTACGTATATTTTAGAAAAAGAATCAGGGTTCCGGGCAAGACAATAAAAACCCATGAATCAAAATTCGCGTAACGATAACCCGATGCGATAAGTCGCAGTAAGTAATTAATAAAAAACCTCACGTCCCCCAGTGACAGCACTGGAAGCCATCCAGCAGCGGTCGGAGTCGGCCTCCGCCACGGTGAGCCACCGCGAGCTGCTGGACACCGCGCTGCAGCTCAGCGAGATGCTCAGCCAGGAGTTCATCCTGTGCGCGCCCTGCACGCGCCTCGAGGAGCGCCTGCTGGACGCGCTCGCCGCGCTGCGCGCGCGCGACGTGCTCCTCGACGCGCAGGTCAGAGAGAGAGAGAGAGAGACACGCACACACATATATATTTTTGCATTATTGTTTCCGACGAATAAAATTTCGCGTATTGATTAAGTTTGTTTTTTTTTTTTAAAGGAACTGTTTATAATTAATATTGGTATTTTATGTTAGTAAGTTACTTTGTCTGTTTATAGTTTCAACGTGGTTTTGTTTTGGTATTGAATATCAATTTTCATAGCCAACGGTTTCGTGCTAATATTATTATAATGTATCTTCTATCCTAATACACTGACTTTAATAATAATCTAGCGATCAATCTCTTTCGTGTTTTCTCCATTCTACGTGACATTGGCGAGGTAATCTGTACTTTGTACTCAACTGACAAGCTTTGAAGCCATTAACAAGAGAATTGAATTGAATCCATATATAAACAGCAAATAACTTTAAGTTTGTTCCAGACGTCAGACGCGTTAGAAGAGCAGCGCTGGTCGCGTCGCTTCGCGCAAACCTTCGACGACGACGACGAGGAGGATCGGCCCGACCCCACGCGCTACATCAAGTACCACGTGTCCGACACTCCAGCTGCTCTCTCTGAACGGTACTTTAATTTACGTTATGAAATGCCAGTACTACCCATTAAAACCCAACGGAACCTCCCCCGTCTTAATGGGGCATCGCAGGATCGCTTACGCTCAACTACGACACCCCGACGGCAGGTCTGCCGAAGCAGACCACAACAACCATGGGGTTGCTCCAACAGTTCACTCTGCTATCAGAGAAGTACCAGGAGCAACCTGTATGGCACACCGCCCGCCAAAGTGGGCCACCTCCCAGTGTCCTAGCTTCGCGCCCGGCTGGGTTGCCGGACGCTAATAATTTTAATCAATCAATTATTTAAGATTATAAAAATGTTTAATGAAATTTACAAAAATTATTGTACTGTACTGTAATTATCGTACAGTATGATTCTTTAGACTTATTTTTTTTTTGTATAAATTTGTGGGTATATGCAATTTGTGAGTATATAATAGTTTTTGAAACGTTTAAACTTTAAATCTTGGTTTCTCCCGCGACCACGATCGCTGTAAAATATTCGAAACATCAAGAACCAAAACCAAGATCCATAATATATCTGTAACAAGTATATAACGCCTTTGAGATGTCTGACACTTTAGTCTCTCCCGTGACCATGATTGCTGTAAAGCATTCGAAACGTCGGAACCAAAAATCAAATTAATCCGCGAAATAATCCGAAAAGATAGTTTTATTTAAAAACCAAAATAAATCCGACATGATTTTATTTTTAACATCAAATATTTGCGGAAATCTAGAAAAAGTATTAGGATGTATGTAATTTATATGTTTATTTATATTTTCCAGTCGTCGTTTACTCCAAACTATCCGTCCATTGCTGGAGGCGTACTCGGCGACCTGCCACTGTTTGCGTTCAGCGTCACAGAAGGAAATAGTATCTTCAACATTGGATCTGTTACTTGAAAACTTTTCACAGAATAAAATGGTTTACGGTTAGTAATTTTTTATTTGCTCTTATTGAAGCGATTTTGAATGTTTGTTGTTACCATAGACTAAAGAATTATATAGACGGTGCAAGAAAAATGTCAAAATCAAAAATAGTAGCGTGATTTTGCTATACATGCTTACTATACTCGCAAAAATATTATTATTTTGTTTTTTTTTTTTTTTAAGCATTAATTCTATTTCCCTTGAAAGAGAGATAGCATAATATGAGCGTATTTAATTTTTTTTTCTTTATTTATTACAACAAAATTCGTTAATTATTTTTATTAATATTTCTGTTATATCTGTACTACTATACTGTTTTAAAACATTATTGTTTCACTTTATGTTTAATTCTAAGACACTCTGTCCATACTATTCCTTACTTTGTAAAGTAGCCTATGTCACTCTCCAGCCCTCCAGCTTTCTCCACACAAAAAAAACGCTAATCCGTCACCCTGTTCCAACGTGAACGAAGGACAAACAAACAAACACACTTTCACATTTATAATATTAGTATGGATGACAATCGCAAAATTGCTTAAGAGTTGAAGAGTATAACTGTAAATTGCCACGAGATGGCCTAAACTTCGAAAATGTTCGCCATTAAAATTTATATATTTGACAACCCTTGCATTTGACAGCATTTTTGTTAAAATCAACGGGCGATCGCCTACTCTTTGAATTTTTATACTACAATTAATATTTATAGCTTAAAGCCATTGATAATTCTATATTAATTAATTCATTATTATTAATTTTTCCATTGATAATTTTATATAACATAATTCATTATCTATACAGATGAATAAACTTGAAGAGTCTGTAGTGTCGAAATAAGAGCTTTTTACTTATTGCATATGAAATTATATGCGGTACTTATAAGAAAAACTTTTTTTTAATTTTTGTCTGTCTGCCTGTTTGATCCGGCTGATCTCCGAAACAGCTGGATTGATTTTGACGGGACTTTCGCTGGATAGCTGATGTTATAAGAAGTAACTTAGGCTACTTTTACTTTAAAAAAAGAATTAGGGTTCAGCTCAAAAAAATTAAAACATACCTAGTTGCTAGTTATTAATAAATTGAATATATTACAGGTGAGGCGGTATCGACTGATGCTATAAGAAATTGCCTAAGACTGCTTCGACAATGGGGTGTCATAGAAATGTACACGGAAAAACGCGAGAGGAGAATTAAAATATGTCCACCTTATGACAATAAAAAGAATTTAGACGATGTTTGTGATAAAATACACAAATTCAACATGGACTCGAAGTTACTATTTTAATATAAGTGATAAGTGAAAGTGGTTCAAGACATTGGAAATAACATTCGCATTATATGTTTCGATTATATATTATGTATTTGTTGTGATTGAACAAGTGTTGGTTTGATTTGAGTGTTGAACTTAGAGAACTTTCTGGAAGTTAGAAGCATGCTGGAAATTAGATGGGAAAATTTGTAAGGAGATAGTGCTTTAGTTTTTCGTTATATTATATGTGCCAGTATCAAAATGTGTGAAAAAAAAAGTTATAATTATATATTACTTTTTTTCTGTTAAGTCTCTCACATCGCATTTATTTGTAACGAAGAGAGCTTGTTTTAGACCTGTCATATTTTAATATGCCTGTGAATCTCATTTCAATTCACTTTTACTATTTAACGGAGATCAATGTCAAGTAATCTATACTATATTATAAAGAGGTAAAGTTTGTGAGGTTGTAGGGGGAAATCTCTGGTTCTACTGAACCGATTTAGATGAAATTTGGTAGGATGATAGTTTGAGACCCTGGGAATGACATACGATAGTTTTATCCCGGAAATCATCCTTTAAGGGGGTTAAAATAGGGATGAAAGTTTGTATGGGGAATCGACCTAGGGACGAACCCGACCGAAGCGAGGGTGAGTCGCTAGTGTTTTATATAGAGAAAAAATACTATTTTTTTTATTTTGAAGTTCTAATATCAACTCATGAAGGCCTGCTCTTACTTATTTACATATTTGTATAAGTCTCAGTGTAGCATCAAACAATATCTTATTTCCAACAAATCGTCTCAGTGCTTATTTGTCCAAACACCCGATTTTCCGAAGGAGTTTTAGTTACAGGATTATTGACTTTTATATGTCAATTCCATTTATTAAAGACATATATTACTTTTAAAAAAGCCGAAAAAATGTATTTTATCTACATATTTATTTAAATCTTATAAATAAAGCTTTGTTTTTAAAATAGAGGAAAAAAGCCCTCTACTTTAAAGTACAACTATTAGTAGTTTAAACAAATAAGCACTAATTGTAAGGCGATGAAATGTCCAGACGAATTGGTTCATATTTAATTATTCAAAGTATTTTGTATATGTGAATATATGTGTATGTCCACTTTATTTTACCTTTCTTAATGTCAACATACTCAATTGATTATCTTGTAATGAATACAAAAAAAAACGAGCTATTTTCACACCTGTAAGGAATAACGTTGTAATTTAAAAAAAAATACATTAATTTATATTTAATACTAGCGACTAGCTCTCGCTTCGCTCGGATACGTTTCTAGGTACATTTTACTTTTTTTGAATGGAACCCTAGTTCTTTTTCTAGAATAAAATTAGCCTAAGTTACTCCTTTTAACATCAGCTATCTGCCAGTGAAAATCTCATCACAATCGGTCCAGCCCTTTCGGAGATTAGCCGGAACAAACAGACAGATCTAAAAATGTTAAAAATTGTGGTTTTTTTTATAAGTAGGTACCATATATAATTTCATATGCATTTAGTAAAAAACTGTTATTTTGATATTACAAACAGACACTTCAATATTATTTATCTGGTTATATATACATATATTCTAGATTCAAATTGTACATTGTTGCAACTCTAAGGTACAATGTTGTTCTTTGCAAATGTCGTATGTCTCGCTATTTACTTGTTTAAATATGAGATATTTGAATTAATCTTGTAAGGTGAAAGTATTTTTTCTCTCTAAATTTCAAAAAAAAAGCTGTTTTGTTTAAAAATTATATAGGATTCATTTCAAAGATCACTGTTTGTATGAAGCTACTTAAACGTATTAGTACTTGGTCTGAATGTGGCGAGTTAATGTTTTAATTTGTCAATTTTAAAATTGCATTTGTTGTAAATTTTAGAATATGAGTATGTATGAAATATGTATATTACATAATGCCGTGTCCACACGTTTGCCATCTACCACAAACTTCAAATCTTCATAAATTAACAAACGTGTAGATGCATCACCGCAAATTTCCTTTGTTTTGTGTAGAAAAACTTGATACACTCGGAACGGCCACAGGTGCTTGCAAACCTACAATAGCTCAGCTAAACGCCCACTCCACAAGAATTTGTGATGGCTTGTCGAGAGTTAGCGAGAGTGTGGATCTGGCATTACAAATATTTAATTATACCCCTAAGATTGAGAACTGGTTTTGTAAACACCAAAGAGAGAACATCATGTCGCGTTAGTGCTTATTTGTTCAAACTACTAATACTTGTTGCACTTCAGAGTGCTTTTTTCCTCTATTTTAAAAATAAAAGGTTTACCTCTAAGATTTATACAAATACTAGCAGAACCCGCGGCTACGCCTGCGTTCAATCTTCAAATGTAGATTAAAGATGATTGATGATGTATGTATTTAGATATTGTTCATATTAAAATACTAAAATCGCGATTAAAAAATTGGGGGAGAGGGGAGAGGGGGGGGGGGTGAAAATACTTTACGATCTATTCTCATACCTACCAAATATACAAAAAAAATCATTAAAAACGGTCAAGCTGTTTCGGAGGAGTACAACTACAAACACCGTGACACGAAATATTTATATATTAGATATTGATAAAATATATCTTTTCGGCTCTATTAAAGTAAAATGTGTATTTGATACCAATAGAGTTACATTTAAAAGTAAATAATAATGTATTAAAAACTCTTTCAGTAAATTTTTCGTTTGAACAAATAAGCACTGGACGACTATCGACTAAAGTTTAACCTGATTAATTACAAAAGGGAAGCCATCAAACTATTTTTAATCATACAATTGTAATTTTTAATTTGTTTATGTTACATCTTATCTGAAGTAAGGCTAAATATAAAATAATGTGAATCTTATTTCCAATGCACCTGTGTTTTGTTATTTGCTGGCTGTGTTATACCACTATTTGTATACTTTCCAGTGTTATGACGGATTTGTGATTTAGTTTAAGTTAAAAACATTTGTTTATATATATATATATTATGTATGTATGTATGTATGTAAATTTTCGGTGAGTATGTTGGGTCGAATGTTTTGATAAACTTGCTAGAGTCCGGTCGCGGAGCAGAAAGAATTTCCTACAATGATTTCTTTCTCTACTGACAGTGGTCATAAACATTTTTGTATTTTAAATAAAACTATCTTTTCGGATTATTTCGCGGATTTGTTTTGATTTTTGGTTCCCGACGTTTTCTAATGCTTTACAGCAATCATGGTCACGGGACAGACCAAGCTTTTAGATGTCTCAAACACGTTATATACTTGTTACAGACAGTTGTCCGAAAAGGTACTTTTATTTATAATGTCAAATATTCGCGTAAATCTAAGAAAGAACATTTTTGTAATAAATGCGTGTTATTTGAAATATTTAAACAAGAAAAATGAAAGAATTTCGTACAAGAACAGACTTTACTCTCGCAGGTAAAAGGTTTGCAATCCCTTGATACTGCGCTCATTGCATGTGTGCGAGCGCGACGGCAATATATTTACCCGGGAGCGACAGAGGGAGAGAAAGAGATAATAGCAGGTTAACGTACTAAATTCTTCCTGTATCGCGACCGGACTTAGCCATTGATGGAGTTAAGATTGTCATTAAATACTAGTTGTTATTAAAGAATATGCGCACACACAGTTTGTATGAGATTTATAGTGACACGGATTTTTTTTGTTGTTGTTATGTATATCTCATAGTGCAACAAAATTGACATATAATGTAATATATAAATATTATATTGTGTGTCTTAGACCTATTTTCGTAATTTCATCGAATTTTCTATGAATAATAATGAACAAATATGTTGGTATGTCCTTAAGTAAGTATACATATCTGCAAAAGTCGTAATTTATATAGAATCTTTTGTAAATTCTAGTATGTATGGTTTATGTGAACTTCGGAACTATATTTCAATGATACAATACAAGCTAAGACTAAAAGGATGAAAAAAACTAAATGTATTGAAGAATAAAAGTGAAGCTCATATTTTAGATTTTTATTTTATTCGTCAATAAACATTGTTAATACTCCGTTTTTCTTTTTTTTTTTGTATAAATATTTAACAGGTGTCTTATTGCTCAATCACAGTATAAAAATCTTTATAGTATGCCATTGCCCATTGGTTTGCTGTCAAATGCAAGGGCTATCAATAATAACAATTTACATGAATAACGGGTTCGAAAATAACGCACTGTATTAGTGCGTTGTATTGCGTTATCTTCTGGCAAGTTGCAGTTATACCCGTCAATTTTAAAGCGGTTTCCCGACTGTCATATAAAAGTATGAAAGCCGAGAGTGCCTCATCCACCCCTCCCCTCCCCTCACGTTTCCTCTGTCTAGATGCCTTCGTTTGAAAAACTGTACGTATTAATAGACTGTGACTCGGGAGTCGGGACTCGGAATCATGTTCAATTTTTAAACCAGTTATGGTTATTGACCCCAAACCGAAAGGCTTTTCGGTTTAAGGTTTCGGGTACCTATGTTCTTTAACCAGTTTAAACCCGGTAAACGGTTTTTGACGAATTTAGAATTTAGATTCTGTGATCGAAATTGACCGGTTAAAATTAGTTTTTGTACATTTACATTTGGGGAATCCTTACTAATGGTGAATTGCTTAGTAGTTTGTACGTAACATGTACGTTTCTTACCTATGAATGAATTGACCGGTTTATTTCGGTTTCAAAATCCAAGTCTAACCTTATTATATTCTTTATTGCACATTAAAAAATAAAAATATAAAGTATTTAGAAAACATTAATGGCAAAGGTGGACTTATCTCTAAAAGAGATCTCTTCCAGTCAACCTAGGAGGTGAGAAAGATTGTCATTTAGCGGAGCAGAAAAGTGCAAGGTGATATGGAAATAAAGTAAAAAAAAAAAAAACACAGTATATATAAAAATAACCTTTCACTGAGTATAACCATTAACCATTATTATTTCGGTTTACTAATCTGTTAGTTTTCATTAATCGATTAATGAATGAGCGATGAATTAACCATTACATTGCCGAAATTAACGGTTTTATTTAAATCGTCTCTGAGCCCTGCTGTGACTCAAGGGCATTTGAACAATATAATCATTTTATTGTATTTAAGAGTTTGCTTGCGGGCTGTCTAATATTTCTTTAAATACTATTTTGTTTATTTTTGTCTGAGAGAACCTAGCAAGTTTTCGAAAGACATGTGAAGTCCGCCAACCTGCACTTGGCCAGCGTGGTGGACTATGGCCTGATCCCCCTCGTATTGAAAGGAGACCCGTGCCCAGCAGCAGGACATTAAAAAAGGCTGAATACAATACACATAAAACAGTATTCAAATTTTATTCAATATTCAAATTTAATAGCCCGAAGAAAAGCCCGAATTAGCGCTGTCCAATGGGGAAGAATTTTGTCTTTTTCTCCCGCCATATGTCGCGATCACTACAGCCTCAGTATTTATAAAACTCTACAGCTTGGATGTTTTTTTTTTACATTTTATTTAAAATTTAATTAAAATGAAAAATTTTGCAGTGCCAGGATGCAAGGAAAATTAATATCATTTGTTCCCAAAAGAAAAAAATTGGCGAAATCACAATCTTTATATTTAAGGCTCTAAGTGGAAATCATTTTAAAGAATAAGATTTTGAAACTAATAAATCGTCTACAGGTGAATATTTTTTTTTATTTTTTGTACTTTTTTACATATTTATTACAGAGTTTCATACAAACTTTCGTCCCCCATTTTATCCCCTTATGACACTGAATTTCGAAAAACGCTAAAATACGTATTTATTTAATTGTATTAACGAACATTAATACCAAGTTTCAAGTAATTCTGATCATAAATAATTTTTTGCCCGTATAAACTTTATTACCACCTTTAGTCCCTTTAAGGGATGAATTTCGAAAAAAAATCAAATAAATATATTTCTTATTTTTTATCTTAAAGCTAAACACCACTTTCTATGTATTTCACATTAAGAATGACAGAGTTTCATACAATATTTAATCCCCTATTTTACCCTCTTAGGGGATGAATTTTAAAAAAATATTTCTTATCGAATGCCTACATCATATAAGGAATACGTCCTCCAATTTTCACGTTCCAACGAACAGCGATTTAGGCTGTGTTGATCCATCAGTCAGTCAGGGTCAGGACCACAGCAGGATTCACCTCTACTCAATTCTTCCTTCAGCTAGGCTAACTTCCAGGTAAAACACATTGCACAGGTAAGATGCGATACAATAGAAGCAAAAAACCAGATATAAAAGAGATATCACAATAAATTGCTTAACCTTAGACTTAATGTAAATAGGCAATACGCGTGACACACTCTTTTCGAGATATCTTCCCCATTTCTATAGATGGGATGAAGCATCTCTACTAGTATAGTATTATGTGGTCTGTGGTACTACCCACTTAGGTTTAAGTCGAGTGAATTTTCTATGGGGAAGTAAAATGGAGAAATAAAAAAATGTTTATTTAAAATATTTAATATTTTGTTTAACTTAAAATATCTAAATTAATATTTAAAACATTAATTTAATTAACATTGAAAGCAAATTATAAGATCTATTTATCATTTAAGAATAAAAATCAATAAATGTTTAATTAACACTTAAATATATTTTATAAAATAAATCTAAATATTTTTAATTCTTATATATTATTATTCTTAATTTAAAATAACAGTCAACATTTGAATCACAGACGTTAAAAAAATGAGAACATATTATATTTTAGTAAAATTAAGTTACAATATGCTGAAATTATATCAATATGAAATATAAAAAATATTTTTGTTTATTATTTGTTATAAGCTTAGAAACCATTGTGAATCATTCTCATAAAAGCCAGAAATCTGATTTTTTCACGATCTTCCATAATTCCTGGCAAATATCTGTTTAGGCGTACTCGGCAATGCGACTTCTTTTCAGAATGGTTAATAGACTTCAAATGGTTTTGCATTCCATCCAAACTGGCTTCAATAAAGTTGCAATATCCACAGTGAAAAATTCCAGATCTAACCTGAAATATTAAATTATCTACTTTAAGATAATGAACGACTATTAGGATATCAAATATAAAATAAATAATCCCCCTATTTTTTACAACATGAAATGATACTTGAAGTTTGAACTAATTTAGCATGCACATTTATCCAACACAAAACAGAATATTTTTTTCAACTATCCGGCTATCTCACAGTTTTATATATCTAAATAATAATGTAAGCGATTTTTTTTTCTGTTTCCCAAAAGTAAATGGAAATATAGAGTGCTACTTATATTTCTTTCTTATCTTTTAATATACACTTACCTCTCTTATGAATTCATTATTAAATTCTATTAAAACAGGTGTCACTTGCATAGCATCATTATGTTTATATGTTCGTATGTGTTCTTTAATGTGTGATGGCAAGATGGATACTTCACAAACATGACATCTCAATACTCTACCAGACCCACCTATCATGTTAAAGCTCAGATTAGATATACAAATGTCATCATTTATTACAACATCCTTATGAAAAATATTTTGAATGTTTGTTTGAGTGTCTATGAACTCTATCATTGGTTTCATAGATTTTTTCTGTTTTGACATTTCCATTTTTTCAACATTCTTTTTATGACCATTCCCTGATACATGTTCCTTCATCATTTTAAGGGAAGAAGAAATTCTAACATTGCACACTTGGCAATATGTACTGTTCCTTTTATATTTTAAATGGTTTTGCTTAGCAAAATCCATGGCTAGTTTTAGAGCTTCACAGGGCAGTAGCACATTTTCATTGTCTTTTACACCTGTTGCATTTTGGACCTTTGCTATGCAAGTCTCCGTATTTTCAACTGGATTTTCTTTTGTATTATTGGAGTCAGCCATTTTTAATTCAGTTTTATTTATGCTCTTTTCATTTTGCATTACCACTGACTTTCCATTGGTTTCTACAACACTTTTTTTGGAATTTTCATCTTCAGTATCACTAGGGGTAATAAAGGCATCTTCATAAAAGTTTATTTTTTTTATATTTTCCTTACACTTTGAATACTCTTTTAGGTGTTCTGAAGTTTTGATGTGGGCCTCCTTAGATTCCAAATCTACAATTATATTGCAAATCAAGCAATTGAGTAGATTGTCATCAATCTAAAAATAATAAAAACATTGCATTATAATGTTGTATATAAATAATATTAATTATTAAGTATATTTAAATAAAGTAAATAATTGTTTGTTATTGTTAGTAAAATGAAATATAATATGGAGAGAATAATCATACTACCTTTCGATAAACTGTTTTATCCTCTTTCAGCTCCAACTTACTTTGGATAAGATTTATAATGTGTTTAGTATCATTTTTATGATTTTCATCATTATCAAAGTCAGTGTTACAAATGAAACAAGATTCATTGCTCAAACCATTCCATGCTTTCATTTCAATGAAAATTTCATTAAAAACAATGATTCCTTCCTCATGTCCTTTTATATGGCACTGTGTTTTATTATTTATATGTGTCTGGTCACTAACATGAATATGGACTTTGACTATTGTCTGGATCACCACATTGCATAATTCACAGTAATAGCCCTGAGTTACCTAAAAAATTAATTATAGTTAATTATATTCTTATTGCTTATCTCATATAAAATTTTTCGTTTTTAAATTTTGATTTAATTGAAATACATTAAACCGTTGCAATTTATAGCCTATATTATACATTCCTACAAAATTTAATATATTTATTTATATATTGTAGGAATAGTTTTGTACATGAATATATTAAATTCATTGGTACTGAAATGTCCACGGACTACGATTATGCTAGTCGTATATTCGTGAATCGAACTCACGAATTTATAGTTAGTTATTTTAAACTCTGGGAGCCAAACGCTGTCCGAGATAAATAATGAGAAATTAATGTAACTGATTTTACCTTCCAGATCAAATTATCCTTATATTTTTCTGCATAGCCCACGGATTTCAAGGTATCTTTATGTTTCGATGATTCAATGTGATTATTTAAATCTTTCACTTTCAGATATATTTGACACGATAGACAAAACGAATCGGCAACTCCAGTAAATATACAGTTTTTGTTGAATTTCGACACCATCGTTGTTGTAACCTGGGTATAATATAAATAAAATATTGTCAGCTCACAGCCTTTTAACAAGTAACGTTACAATTTACAAATAAACTTGCAATTTAAATAGTAAAATATCAATGATAAAATATTTAGGGAGATTACCCTCAGTATAGTATGAAATACGGTTTTTCCCCGTATATATAGGCAGTGTTGCTAGTTATTTCACATACGATTACCACAATATATTTTTATCATTGAAAAAAAAAATAGATGTCGTTTTGTATATATTTTTAAATTTAGGATACTTCTTACTTTTTTATTACTTTATGAACATAAGTGAGCTAGACAAAATGTTTCAAATAATAACTCTATAAATATAGATAGTCTGACACACGAAAGTTGAATCTGAAAAAGCGCGGCAAATTAAAAAAAACTACATATGGCAACATTAAGTATAGTACTAATAAATTGTTTTGATACTTAAAAAAAAATAATAAATATATTAAGTTTAGGTTTGATTTTCCTCAGTAAAATACGCACTAAATAAGTTTAAATTTACATAAATTCGCTATATTCTATACTAGTTTTAAATAGAATGCTTTACTCTAAATTCTAAAATATTAACTTGAGAACAAAGAATAGTAAGATGCCGCAGAAGGCAGAACACGCTATTAATATTGGACTTGCAACGAATATTTGGCTATTATTCGGTATTCGGTCTATTCGGCTACTTTTTTCCTATTTGGCCGAATACCGAATATTTAAGTAATATGTTTTGTTGTTATCAGATAATTGACAGAATAAAAACATTGATTTATTATAATAGTATAATTTTCTTATAATCATTAAAGAAGTCCTAGTACATGATCAAGTTCTATATTGCAAAAATTAATCAAAAAACATATTAAATTTTCTATGCACTTGCACTACCTAATTAAAATTATATTAAGACATTTATAGAATGTTCCCATATAAAAAGTTTCAATTAAATCTCAGGCTCAACTTTCGTGTGCCAGACTATACTATGTTTTATATTAGAATATTGGGGGCTTAGGAATATTATAGAATAAAATGAAGAAAAAGAACAGACACGGATATCTGTCCTACACGTATTTATATCATTTTAACAAACGTTAGCCTCATTGTATCAGCAATTACCGTATAAATATTTAGTTTAAACAGGTATTTATGGCTTATTTACTTATTACTATTGCAATGAAAATAAACATTTATGTTTATGTAAATACTACCTAGAACAGCATTAAATGATCTGTGATATTACTTAATTTTTTAATAGCTACCACAAATTAAGGAGACTACATTTATTATGTTTTCTTCTTCTTTCTTATATTTATGGTTTTTTATTACCAATAAAAAAAATAGCAAAATTCTTCCCTATAGAGATGCATAAAAAGATTTCTGTTGATTATTATATATTATATAAAAATGAATTACTACATGCATGTCTGAAAAATGATTTATATGATATCCTTCCGTTACTATCTTCAAAGATTATTTTTTTTTACTTATTTGTTTTCTAATATGCAAAATATATTTTATCTAGCGGTTCAATATTTATAACTATAATCATCGTTTTCGTTCCTTTCGTTTCGGTGTATCTCGAGTGTAGTCTCCTTAATCTGTGATCTCGAGACTCACACGTGATAACATAGCACCGTGATTTTATTGTGTTTTTGGATTTTGTTCCGACCAAAAGATTTAAATAAAAATACGTATAATTTGGACTAAAATTATAGGAAATAAGAACCAGGAAATGTATAAAAATATAAAAATCCAATTTACTGCCTCAGCTCGTGCTATAGATCCCGGCCCCGGACACAGCTCTACCCGGTTTTTTTTTATTTTAATAACGCTTGTTAATAAAAAAAAAAATAAAAAAAAAATGACTTTATCATAAAATAACTTTTGGCTTTCTATCGAAGACTTTTTCATTTTCAGAGTCGTAACTCGTAGCTCGTTACCTACTTTCCATAGATGTATGGAGAGAGAGTATAGAGAGGTAAGAGAACCATCTCTGTGTATAAAAAGTTTTCGTCAAAATGTGTTAAAGTAGGTGGTGCCACAACGGCAGCAAATTTTGAAAATACTCATTAGAGTAGGATTACATTATTTCACAGCAGTTTATCAGGACAATTTTAGTCATTTTGGAACTCCAAAATGTGTACAAATATACACATTAAAGATTTTGAAATAATAAGCAATAAAAAAATTCAAAATGAAAATATGTATAAATGAACATTTTGTCTTTTTAAATAAAATTATCTTTTCGAATTATTTCTCGGGTTTATTTTGAATTTAGTTCCCGACTTTTCGAATGCTTTACAGCAATCATGACCACGGGAAAGACTAAGGTTTTACGCATCTCAAAGGCGTTATATACTAGTTTTGACTTATAAAATATTACGTAAGAATGGCTTTTACCCCTCCACAGATAAAGGCATGTAAAGATTTTGAAAACCACCCACTTCTCCAAGGGCGTCGTTTCATATACTAAACTTGTGCCAGATGGTTCTCCATAATATTAGACATATTATATAAGAAGCATATTATAAATTAGTTAAATTGTAAGTTTTTATCCTCCGACTTATTGTTATATTATTTATATTTCTACATGTTTTCATTTATTATCTGTATGTTATTTATTAGTTTTTGTCTATGGAGGGTGGAGGCTATATAGATTTGTCATCCATGCTCTATAGTTTTGACTTTTGTCAAGCCAAACGTCAAACTTGTCAAGTCTGTTTGTCAAATACGTCAGACAGTTGGCACTTGGCATCTGCATCCAGCAGTGTCAGTTCGTTAGTAGGTAATCTTAGCTTGCTGTGGTCGGCGTCATGAAATCTTTGTAGTGCCTTGTTTATAATAAGTGTTTATTTTGATTCTAACATGCATATTCTGTTTTAATTAAAGACGATAGTTATATAAGTGTAATATGTTACAAAACATGTGTATAAATATGGTTAAGTGTGACCGTTTGAGTGCTTGCTGGTTTATGTTTTACTTAATTTTATTAGCCCTGACAAAGGATAGCGCAGATGCTCAAGAAATACGTAAGTTAATTTTTATTGAATTGCTTAAAATACATATTTTATAAGTGTTTGATCAGCAGTTAAAGTAAAATTTAAAGTTAATTAAAAAAATTAATTAACATAATATTAATTTAAATAAAAAAAAATACACACATTTTTATACATATTTTTTTATATTTTTCATTAAGTCAAATGATTTAATATAAATGAAATCATGGTGGTAAGTCAACATTATTTGCTGTTTAATTCTACATATTAATTTATTTGAGTTTTTGGCTAATTTTTGAGTTTAATAAAACTTTGGTTGTAATTTGTTGTATAATAAAACTTTACATATTGTAAGTGCAAAGTAGAGATTTGGAATTTCCATGCTTCTACATTAATAAAAATATATGGGGTGTAAAGAACTTAACCAGTAATCTTAAAAATAGTGTGAACGGCCTATTAAATTAGTAGTATATAGTATTTAATCTGGTCAGAGTTTATAAAATAATAAAAAAATTTACAACTTTGTTAAATGGGAGATCCAGTTACTGTGCTTTAGTAGTTAATCCATGAATAAATCTGTTCTTTCTTTTACATTAGGTATTTTATACATTATTATTAAAACTATTTAAAGTAGTAGATCTTAATACCAGTAGTAATGATTTACACTTTGACATGATATTGAATTATATAGTGGAATTTAAAATTGCCAATTGAGCTTAATTTACTTTGCAAATTTCACATTAAAAGGACAAGATACAAATGAGAATTGTGCCCAAGTTGAAAAGAAGACAACATTTTTTATACAAAATCTAGCTTGCTATACAAATGGATTTATACCAACTGCTGTTTCTAACTTTAAAATTTGTAAGACTGTTAAATTTCATTTCTCACTTAACTTCTTTATGGATTTCATTTTTTTTCAAAAGTTTCACTATCTTTATAAATTCCTGTCCAAAATTTCATGTTTACAAACCTAACATTTGATGAGTCTCTAAATAAACTTAAGACTTTATCAAGTAAATGGATATTAATTATTATGATTGAAATTGATTATTCATATTTAATGATACTTTTTCAGTCTTCTTCTTCTTCGAGAAAAAAGAAGACTCGCACCTAAAGTATTGTTAGGCTTTAACCTTTTTCCCTCTCTTATTTTGCATAGGCTCAGATGATAAGTCTAAATCATTTTTTCTAGCTCTTACGAGAATAAACAGTGAAATAATGATGTATACAAACAAGAATTTTGTCTTTGCAAAAAGTTGGTCATTGTTGTTATAATAACATCTCTGATAAGTTATTAATTTAATAAGCATATTAAATAGGTTTATTATAAAGTTGTACGGTAAAAGTTTGATATCGCCGGACGTCCGGCCGCACGCGTCCGTCATTGCGCTGACCCTCAATAAAGCTGATAGTAAATGCAATTGTTACTATATCTTTTATATATTTTTTTTATTATTCTAAACAGTATTATGCATTATAAAAATAGGTTTTAAGTGATGCGTAAAAACGTTAATATGTCCAGATATTGTCTGGTGGGGATGTAACGTCTTCATTTTTCAATGTTTTTGCAAAAGGTAATAAAGAGGATATGTACTAAAAAGTTTATCGCAAATAGATAGTCAGATGTGTACACGTAGTCGTAGGAATGAAAAATATCATCGTGTAAATAAGATAGTGAACAGATACACATATATGTATATATAGTAAAATCCTCATTTTTTGTTTCTGTTCGTCAATAACGGGTCATTATAGCGAATTATAATAAAATGTCAACATTGTAACTATTACTCTCTATTATATTTAAAAAACTAGCGACTCACCCTCGCTTCGGTTTCGTAAAGTGAAAAACATAAACAAATCTATCCCACGAGAACCGTACATTTTTCCGGGATAAAAAGTAACGTATGTGCTATTCCAGACTATAATCTATCTCTGTGCCAAATTTTATCCAGATCCGTTAATCCGTTCTGGCGTGAAAGAGTAACAACATTCATCCATCTTCACAAACTTTCACATTTATAATATTAGTATGGATGTAAATATGTGGCTCTTTACAATAATATGTAATAAAAAATCTATAAATATAGCACTTACCCTCGCTTCGCTCCGGTACGTACGTTTCCGTACGTTTTAAATAAATAGAAATTAGTAACAGTTATTGTGAGTGTACCTTAGATAGAGAGACACTTCACACATCCTATCGGAAACTTTTCTGTAGGCCTTTAAAAGGCCTAAAAAAACGAGTACATTGTTTTGATCTACATAATATATCTTATATAATATATGTATGTAAATAGTTTCATAAATAACTTGACTGTATCCTTATCAGTTTAGCGGAATGCCTATTTTGAAAATCAAGGAAATATTTTGCATATACTTTGTTTGAACTTATATCTTAGCCAGCCATAAAAGTCCGGATTGGCAGATTGTGGAGGAAGTACTTCTATAAAACGGTCACGGCCGTTTCATTGGCAAATGTTTCCGCTATTGAGTATTCAACCCCATAATTAATAGGCTAATTAGCTGTCATAATTTAAATTGAAGACGTCTAGGATATTAATGTGTATGCATTTGCTATATAATATTTTTATTCAACACTAGCTGACCTAACAGACGTTGTCCTGTCCAAAGTATTAAATTTGTCATCTTCGTATCTAAATCCTAGAGTAAAAACAATTTGTTTTTTTTCCCAAATTTCACAATTTTCCAGATAATCAATTTACTGTAAGGAACATTTAATACAATATATGTATGTACCTATCGTCATATATAGTATGTAACGTTATGTCCGCCAACCCGCACTTGGCCAGCGTGGTGGACTATGGTCTGATCCCCCTCGTGTTGAGGGAAGCCTGTGCCCAGCAGTGGGACGTTAAAAAGGACTGAATGCTCTCCGCCAGCAGTATCATATACAAGAGTTTAAAGGTATATGAAGACACTTTTGGCTCAGTTTGTGGTGACCCTACTTGCTGTGCCAGCGGTCGCGGGTTGGAGTCCCGCTGGGGGTATTCCTTTGTGTGATGAGCACGAATGTTTGTACTCCAGTCATGGGTGTTTATATTTATAATATGTATGTATTTAAAGTTATATATGTGTAGTGTATCAACTATCTGGTATCCATAACACAGACCTCGTAACTCAACATGGAACTAGATGGTGCTGTGTGTTTAATGTCCCAACATGTTTATTCATTTATTATACAATATATTGTAAAAATCACTAGGCACTACAATATATTCAATGGTTAGGTGATCACGAATGCTAAGAAGCTAAGAAACTTTCAATTAGCATGTACTGTGCCTATTCAATGAGTCAGAACATCCGTCGGAAATCAATTGTGATTCACTACCTAGATACAGAAAGAAAATGTTGACGTTTTTCGTTTGAAAACAGTTTTATTATAAAATATGTTAATTTTATGCATAAGATCATTCATAACACAAATATTATTTTAGGCCGTAAATGATTTTTATAGTTTTATTTTAATTTTATTTTAAATTATTACGTAGATATTAGAATTTAGATCTCGACAATATCTGTGAGTTCACAACTCAATTAAATTTATAATAGACCTATCAAAACATGTAATCATTTTTTTATAATCTATACGGCTATACAGATAAATAAAATTGAAGTGTCTGTTTGTAAGGACAAAATACCAGCTTTTTACTAAATGCATATAAAGCTACTATTTTTTTAATTTTGTCTGTCTGTCTATTTGCTCCGGCTAATGTAAGGCTAATATAAGACAAGTGTTATGTTATAAGGAGTAACTTCGGCTACTTTTATTTTAGAATAAGAACTAAAGCATAGCTAGGGACGCACCCGAACGAAGCGAGGGTAAGTCTCTAGTCCTAAATAATTATAATTTATAAAGTTACATTGAAAATAATAAATATTATAAGTCTTAACTACTTTACATCGAGCAAAATCGTGTGTCACAAATAGTCTCACATAAAGGAAACGAGATTTAAGTCGACGTTCAGTTAGTGAGATTCTCTCAACAAAAATTCTACTGCAGACGTATTTATGTCGCAGATGTGGCATCCGATCTTTTATTTATTTACTTTGCTTTTATCATTATTGGTCGCTAGGAAAGTTTATGTGACTTCTGTACGAGTTTACAACCTCAATGTTTGGAATTTTTGAATCTTGGTTATATTGCAAAATATTATCTAGATTCTGATTTGATCTGGAAATACAAACTTAGCTCTCAAATGAGCTAGTATGTGTTTCCAGATGAAATAATGAATGAATCTTCTACGACTTTAAGTATATAATAAAAAAATAATACATGACTTTTTATATACCTACAAGTATCTATAAATAGGTTAACACTTAACACAAAATAGTTCAGTACATACCTCGGCAGTTTGACAACCGATTTTCCTTTTTTTTCTTGGTACCTATTGGAAATAGTTAGTTTTGTATATAGTTAGTTAGGTAAAGACAAAATGATTCAGTTTTACTGTATTTGATAAAATATAAATTTGTATATGTTTTCCTCAAATTTTCAATAATAAATGGTTGAATTTCGACACGAGGCGAAAAATACTACCTAAAATGCATATGTATGACATACAATATGATCATCATATAATTTATTACCTATATATTAATTTAGAAATATATTTGAGTATTTTTTCGATAGCATTTTCCCTTATTCCATAAAACAAATGAACAATGTTGACATTTGAAGAGGATTATATTTCTAAAAACTCGAGTAGTACATTCGTAGATCGCGTTTTTTTTAATTAATAAATCCATAGCAGGTACTAATCTACAGAGTATAAAATATTGATATCACATACTATTTAATGCACAATAAAATCTAAAAAAAAATTAATAAAATAAACCGAAAAGGCTTTTTAGACTATGATATTTTATTTATAAACAAATTGTGTATTTTTGGAGTTATTGTATGTTTTCCGGTCCTAACGTCGTACTAGCACCGGTTCCATGACATAATATTGTTATTGACAAAGTTATATAAGTATGCAAAATCAGTTGAATCGGATGCCAGCAAATATGTATAAAAAAATACCTACACTCGGTTAATAATGTATAAGGGTTTGAATTTTTTTGAGCGGAACTTCTTTTTCTAGAATAAGAGTAGTCTAAGTTACTTCTTATGACATCAGCTATCTGCCAGTGAAAGTCCCGTCAAAATCAGTCCAGCAGTTTCGGAGATTACCCGAAATAAACAGACAGATAGACAAATAATTAAAAATTATGTTTTTCTTATAAGTACCTACCGTATTTAATTTCATATGCATTTAGTAAAAAGCTTTTATTTCGACGCTTCAAACAGACACTTTAATTTTAATTATCTGTATAGATCACTTATCCAGTGTAGGTTACATTTATTATTGTGTTTAATGTAATACAAAACAGAAGTCGTTCTATCCCTATAACAATCGTTGTGGCTCATTTAGTTTAGTGTACAATAAAAATTAGAAAACGGAAACTAACGTTGGGAACGTTCTTCGTCAACAGCTGTTTATAGATTGGCTATTTTAATGAGATCTCTCCCTCGCCTCTCGTGACGATGACACCAGGTGTTCCCATTCTGGTCGAATAACCAATGTTAAAGTATATAATTCTAAGTATGTTTAAAAATATTATAAACTAGTGACTTAGAAAAAGACCTATTCCGATTTAATTCACAAATATCATCATACCTGTAGAATATTTTTGCAAAATAATAAATAAATAAATAATAAATATGTTGTTGGTACATAAACACACAGCACCATCTAATTCCATGGTAAGCTACGAGGCTTGTGTTATGGATACCAGATAGTTGATACAGATAGTTGATACACTACACATATATAACTTTAAATACATACATATTATAAATATAGACACTCATGACTGGAGTACAAACATTCACGCTCATCACACAAATGAATGCCCACAGCGGGACTCGAACCCGCGGCCGCTGGCACAGCAAGTAGGTTCACTACAAGCTGAGCCAAACGTGTCGCCGTGTTTATAAATTACAGTCTATAACCTTCCTAGATAAGCCCTCTTTATAGTGGTGAAAACCGTATGAAAATCTGTACAATAGTTTCTGAGATTGACCCGAACAAACAAACTGAACTTGTGCATGTGCATGCGCAAACGCAAGTGCACTCTCCATTGCAGTTAACTTAGTTCTATAGGAATTTAATATAAATAAATTTAAAAATTTACTTAGGGGTATATTTGTATAATGAAAACAAAATCAAGATCCAAATCTTTCTCACTACATTTATAATAACTGTTCGAGTTAAGAGTTCAAGTTGGACGGTTAATTTATTTTTAGGTCTGTTTTGTATCGTATGGGAACACTTCCCGCAGTGACACAGTCGTTTCCTCATGACGTCACGTCCTATACCACCATAATTAACAAGAAATATAATATTAAGTAGCTTAATACAAAAACAGAATGAGAGATTTTCGAAACGTTTTGAAAGTGACACGCCGATAATATTTCATTCATATTACTGATATTATATTTATGTAGAGAGAATCTGTCTGTCTGAATGTTACTTTTTTACTCTTAAACCGCTGGATAGATATTGATGAAATTTAGCAACATATAAGTTACAGACATGAAACCTTTTATGCTTATGCCATTGACTATGGAAGCGAGGCCGTTGGCAAAAAATAATCTATACTTAATATTATTAAGAATAGTAGTATATAAAGTTTATATAAATACTAGCCGATTCATCATTCATAGAATTTACCTATGTATAGCGAAAAAATTGTTTTCAAAATCTTTTTTTTTATAACAAAGCATATCAATAGCCTCTAAACAAAGAAAATGGGTTGACAAACAGAAGAGAATAAGGTGTTAAACCGCTTTGTTTTTGCCTATTTATCTATCTATACATAGAATAAAATTCTGAGTCGAATCTATACATTAAATATTTTTTGGAAAATCTTATTGAAATAGTCATTATTATCGATACAGAGGCCGAATCTATAGTTTTTTTAAATTTACGTCTGTCTATCTGTCTGTCTGTGACCGCATCACAGAAAAACCACTAGAGAAATTTTGATGAAATTTGATATGATGCTAGCTGGTTATCCGATTCAACATATAGGATACCTACTTTTTATTGCGGGAAAATATTTCATCTCTGAGAAATCTATACTAAACCTTAAAACGTAACTAGGGATGAACCCGAGCGGAGCTAGGGTGAGTCACTAGTATAGAGAATATAAGTATTACTTTTTTAAATGATAAAATCAATAGGTTGTAAACTTTGCTTGCAACAGATGACTAGAGAGCGTCAAGCTTTCTACGAATGACACTTGATGACTTAGTGCTCGAAAACCAAAGAACGGAACGGCATTAAATTGAGCGTCTGGGAAACTTATTAATGCTTGTAATTTTAGAACGAAGAAATGTTTGTTTACGTATTATAGCTATTGTGAAATGAATACACAGTAGGTATAGATACTATTTCATTTCTATTAGTTTTAGTTGAAGTTAAAGTAATTTTTCGGCTTTTTTTTTAATTTTAAAAACCGATTTCTAATAAGGTATTAACATTTTTAATTATAATAGCAAAAATATCAAAATTAATGTTTTTTTTTAAATGTCATCGGACTAGTTATAAGATAGGAGGGAACTTTCATTAATTTTCCCTTGCTAGATTCGTATTTGTGTGTCTGTTTGTCTGCATTTCCGGTTCCAAAATTACAATTTACTACCAACGTAACTTTTGTGACAATGCAGTAATATGGTACCAAAGAGCTGGTTTGATTATGGTGACCATAAAAACTCTTGAACTACATAACTTTATCAATAAAATCTTGTATAAATTAAACACTACGTTTATTATTACTTTACATAGGTTATTTATGAAAAACGTTCGCTTCGTGACTAATTCACGCGTGTTTCTGCTATCGTAATTAGCACGTTTCTCTGATCAGCTGTTTCTCATATAACTATTTCCTCGCATATAATTGACTCAGTTAATATCTTAGTTTAAACTGCAGTTAATATATCGATATTGTAAACTGTTTGAAAATGGATTATTTTTTCAATGTTAAAATTGTAAACAATGATACTATACATTTCTTACAACGAAATTTAACTTAAAATAATACCTTTTACGTACAAACATAAATGTGTATTATTAATATCTTCGTAATGTCTTCTCCAGATGTGTCAAACTAAAGTTTAATAGCTAGGAAAAGGTACTTAATTGTAGTTAAAAACTTGATGTTAATTGAGTACTAAAATCAGTTACGTACAATATATTCATAAAGTGTACTTGTTAGAACTTCTAGACTCATATTCAGCCTATAAAATTCCGATAGTAAAATTAGACGTTATATGAAAGTATGTAGTATACCCATTATACATATATATAACGGTAATATCATAAAGAACGGTAGATTATGTTGTATACGAGTACAATGTATATAACAGGGGTGGCCAACTTGACTAGACCCAAGATCTACTGTTTATTGACGAAACCCTGAGCGATCTACCAATTACATACTTCTTGAAATTTGAAATGAAACAGTATTTTTCAGTATACAATTATGTAGTATTATATATGTTTTTTGCCTTGCCACGATTGACTGGATTAATAGCCGCGATCGACCGGTCGATCGCGATCGACTGGTTGACGACCCCTGGTATATAAGGTTTGACCAGCGTGCGTGGTGTACTATGGCATGATCTGCCTAGTATTGAAGGGAGGCCTATGACCAGCAGTGGGACGTTTAAAGGGGCTGAATGCATGCACAATGCACATACACTAGATATTGTCAGAGGCTTGGCTCGCTTATGTATTTTTATATAATTTACTAAATGTCTGAAAAAATTAGAGCTTGTAGTTTCGTTTCCTTTGGACGAAATTTAATTAAGTTTTTAATTAAAATCTGTACGCGATGTAATTAAAAAGAAGGAGATAGATAGATATATCATCTCATGATCCCATATATGTATAAATATATTTTTTTAAGTGATTATTGTCTAAAATAATTGATTTGGTTTATTTCAAAGGCATTGTTTCTATTTAAGCAAAATTTTATTTCAAATATATTTTAGTGTTGCAGATGCTAAATACATACAGTATATTATAGTGAGTCATGTGCATTGTCAGTGAATGAGAATACCTAAACGAATACATCATTGAATAAGTAGTAATTCTCAGATGCAACGTAGCATATACCTAAAGTCTGTAAAATGTATATTCTGTTGTAAATGGTTTTTACATATATATGTATACATATAAAGGCAGTGGTAGTCCAGTGGTAACGCGCTCGCTTGGGAAACTGAGTGAAGCGAGTTCAATCCCGGATCTCGCACCTCTGATATTTTCATGCGTGAATTATTTCCAACATGATTACAATTTGTCTTAATGGTGAAGGAAAACATCGTGAGGAAACCTGCATGTCTGTTTTCGAAAGACATGTGAAGTCCGCCATCCCGCACTTGGCCAGCGTGGTGGACTACGGCCTGATCCCCCTCGTTCTGAAGGGAGACCCGTGCCCAGCAGTGGGACGTTAAAAAAAGGGGCTGAATGCAATATATATATATATATATATATATATATATATATATATATATATATATATATATTAGGTTCTTTGAGAATTAAATTGCCTTTTGAGTTTTGACGCGTACTTTTTCAAGAAACAAACAATAGTTTTCAACAATAATGACATTACTTTTATTTATTATAGCAGCTGTACAAGGGGTGCTGTAGGGGAGGAAATAAGTTTTAAACCTCTTAACTTTTTTAACAATAGACGTTGTTTAACGGTCACTTACTTTGTTATACCCATGTAGTTATACCCTTTGTTATACCTAACCAAGTTACCCAAGTGTTTTTAGTCACATTAGCCATGTGACTAAAAACACTTTGTGCATGTTTAAAAAAAAGAAACATAAATAGATTTCTCCTCGTCATAAAATGATTTAGAGTTTCGACTATGAAGTATTAAAATTAATAGTTTAAATCGATTTATTTTAACTTATTTCAACACATTACTATATATAGCTATTTATTTGAATTTTAATGCAGCTTTATCTCGGTTTTTTGTTTCCGAAGTTTCGTAAAAACAGTGTTTGTAAAAACCATGAAAACATTTCGTAATGAAACCGTGAGAAGGCATGAAAAAATAATTTTATTTACAATTATTAATTAATATTCGCGTGACAGTGTTATGACAGTAAAATATGTTTGTATGTACATATGTATTGAACATTTTTTTTTCTTTAAACAAACGATATGTAATTTATGTATATTATAATACGTATTTATATTTTATACTAGCGACTCACCCTTGCTTCGCTCGGGTTCGTCTCTAGGTTGGTTCCCAAAACAAAATTAATTAATTAATTTGCTTTTTTTATCGTGGGACCTTATTTTTTTTCTTAAATAAAAGTAGCCTAAATTACTCCTTATTACATCAGCTATCTGCCAGTGAAAGTCCCGTCAAAATCGGTCCAGCCATTTCAGAGAGTAGCCGGAACAAACAGACAGACAAAAATTGCAAAAAATGAGTTTTAGTATGTGTACCATGTATACTTCCATATGCATTTAGTAAAAAGCGGTTATTTTAATATTACAAACAGGCACTCCAATTTTACTTATCTGTATAGATATAATACGATATTCAACTCGATTATTGCTCAGTCTCAGTCATATATCACTACATCGTGTAATGAAATTTTGCTTAAACATTGTCTTTTTTACCCCACGTTGGATTTTTCAGCGATTCGACGCCGAGACGCGAGGGCTCTTGTAACGTGGAGGGCCACTTGACCTATCTTGTTTTAGAAAGTCGAGCTTTTACCCGTGTAAAATCTTCACGTTAAAAATGAAATTGCTATTATATAGTTTTTTGAATCCTATTAATCTATATATAAATAGGCAAAGATAAAATAGTTCAGTACCTAACTTCTCCTCTGTTTGTCAACCGATTTTCTTTTTTTTTTTGTTTAGTAGCCTCCTCGTTAGGTCTTTTTTATTTCAAACAGATAGAATCAGCAATAACACAAGTGCTATGTTATTTTGAATTGTTGGCAGTTTCAACTCGAAAATTATATGGTAGTATCGGACAGAATCGGAAGAGTTGGAAAACTCAAACGTGCACTTTTCTCCCAAACTACGGGCTCTACAGTCTACACGAAAAAGTATTAAACAAAAAATGTCAACCTCTTTAGAGAGTACAATTTAAGTAGAAAACATTTTTCCCTAAAATCAATATTTATCGCAATAAACGCGAAAAACATTACAAAAAAACGATTTTTCTTAGATTTGACCATGAATTTTGCGAGTATTTTGAATACCATGGTTGTTATCAGCGCGTCGAAAACCATATGCATACCAAAATTCAGATTAATCGGAGGTGTGGGCTATTCAGAAGTTTATCCCTAATTTCTGCAAATAAACGACATAATCGCAAGAAATATCAAGTATTGAATAAAAAATATCGTGATAATTTTACGTGTCTGAACATATAAAGCTTAGCGGTCTTTTCATGCTGCAATGGACATTGAGTTGGAGCAACTAAATATACAAGATATTATTTATAGTACCTAATACATAATTATTATTGTTATAGCTTCTAACACTAACGCTAAATAGCTGTATGTGATTTCTCTTGTATAAATTCATTAAATGAAAAACTATTAACTTAACTTACCTAACAGTTTAAAAAGTAAACTTTAATATTTAGTACAAATATCTCAGAACAAAGTGGAATAGACCCCTTCTATATTAATATAGATAACATACTCTAATTACAGTATAATAATAATATAAACTATAAATAATATTAATGTGAAAATAGGATTTATAAGTATAACTAGCGACTCACCCTCACTTCGCTTCGGGTTCGTCCCTAGACAAAAACAAATCTATCCCACGGGAACCGTACATTTTTCCGGGATGATACAGCCTATAGCCTTCCTCAGTTAACGGACTATATAATGCAAAAAGAATTTTTCAAATCGGATTAACAGTTCCTGAGATTAGCGCGTTCAACCAAACAAACAAACAAACAAACTCTTCTGCTTTATAATATTAGTATAGATTATAAATAATTAATTATTTGAGTTTTCTTAAGTTGCCATCTTGAGTGGAAAAGGGGCGGGAAACCGTTGTTTTGTTTTATGAATTAATGGAATATGCCATTCATATCTTTTCGTAATGTTGTTTGAGGCGTTACTCTGAATTTGTGTAAAATCACAGATCATATAATACTATACTAGTGTTAAATGATAAAAACTGCGTGCTTTTACATCGAACTTTAATTGGCCTACCTGACCTAGTTCTGAAATACTCTCGTAGCATTTAGTTGACTTACGTTCAAAGCTATATTCACGTGGTATATTGGAAAAAATAACTTATTTCTACTTGAGGTATAGGAAGTTTCTCTTCTATTAGCAAAATATTTTTTTAAATTAATAAAAACACAGTAATGTTGCTCTTATAATATTATTATTAGCGACTCACCCACGCTCCACTCGGGTTCGTCCCTACTTACGTTTTAACATTTAATATAGATTTCTCAAAGATGAGATATTTTTCCGCAGTAAAAAGTATCCTTTATGTTGACCCGGATAACCAGCTATCATCATACCAAATTTCATCAAAAATCCTTTCAGTGGTTTTTCTGTGATGTGATCACAGACAGATAAAAATTCTAAAAACTGTAGGTTCGGCATCTGTATCGATAATAATGTCTATTTCAAAAAGATTTTTCAAAAAATATTTAATGTACAGATTCGGCTTAGTTACAATTTTGACTGAATGTTGAATTTTGAATTTTTGAAAATTGACTTAATTGTGAAAACGGATCGGTTATTATTTTATAAACAAAAAATATTTCACCCCTTTATCGTTAACTATTCACATTATACTGTTTAACTAACAGTTATATATATGCGTAATGTTATTGTTCGAGGATTTTGAACCGTTGCTATATCAACTGTGACCAAACTGGGGTTTAACGACCGTACAACTTGGGTTTATGGTTTAAAATCCCATGCAGTATTGTTCCTCTGATTCAAGCGAACATATGCGCAGGTTCAAGCGGTTATTGTGCCAATCTCGGCCTTATCTAACGTTTTACGTATCGCTATAATAATAGGAATTTTTCATAGAAATGAAAAAAAAAAAGTTATTTGATAGAAATACTGTCTCCAACGACAATTAGTTGATATAAATTAATTGTTGATACATCTTATGCCATTATAACCATTTTTTATTTATTTCTTTTAAAGGCTTAAGTACTAACTTTTACGTAAAACATGAATTTAACACAATAATAGTTCTCTATTTTCTATATAAATTTAACTTAAAAGTATACACAGCTTTTTATAAAACTATTTTATTTAAATTTTATGAGTTACGAGTATATAAGGAGCCTTTTAAGTTGTACAACAAAAGAACCTAATCTAAATATTTAAATACAATTTCTTTTCAAATAAATTTAGGCTGTCAGAAAAAATCTATATTAAATTGCTAAAATATAAGTCATAATTTCTTTCTATGTTTTTATTTATTATTTATTAAATGTATATTTTTATTAAATATAATTTTTAATTATAAATGCACATTTCATAGTAATAAACATGGAATTGGATATTTTTGTGTTAGACATTGTACTTTACCTCCGCCAATTCGATGTACAGTTGTCACAATATAGATTTGAGATAACCAAACACACTAGCGGATATCCGAACTTTTAAGGTTACGAGATATCGTACTGTGCATACATAAATATTGTGAGTTGTATGTACAATAATATGTTTATCTAGTTTTACTAAATCAATTTGCCTAATGTAAAGGTTAATCAAAATTTAATCTATATACAGATAAAGAAAATTGAAATGAAATGTGAAATTGAAATGTATATACAGATAAATAAAATGAAATGAAGTGAAATGAAATGTAAAAATAACAGCTTTATACTACCTACGGTACCTACTTATAAGAAAAATACAATTTTAGATTTTTTTGTCTGTCTGTCTGTTTGTTCCTGTCTTTCACTAGCAGATAGCTGATATTATAAGGAGTAACTTAGGCTACTTTTATGTTAGAAAAAAAATAGGGTCCCACGAAAAAAAATTAAAACCAAATTAAATAATTAATTTTGTTTTGGGAAGCAACCTAGGGACGAACTCGAGCGAAGCAAGGGTGAATAGCTAGTTTATATTATAAATGCAAAAGTTTGTGAGGATGTATGGATGTTTGTTACTCTCTTACAATAATATATCTCATACATCAGAATAACACATAGGCTATTTTTTAGCCCGGGAAACTGTACGGTTCCCGTGGGATAGTTTTGTTTTTGTTTCGTAGAGGCGAACCCGAGCGAAGCGAACGTGAGCCGCTAGTTATAAAATATATGGAAATAGTTTATTCGTAAAATTATTATTTTTTATGTAGGTAAGTTCTTTTTTATGTAAAGTTAAGGAATTATTTAAAGTTTTTACAAGTAACCTTATCCACTGGAAGTTTGTACAAGTTAACTACACTCATATGACGATCTAAGGTTGTATGTTTGTTTATAAGATGAAAATTTCGAAACTGATCCGATTTTCTTTTATATGAAGTTAATTTATCCTAAATATATTGGAAAAAGTTATTGAGCAGAACGAGGCACTAATATATTAAAGAATTATATCGAATTTTGACATATGTATTTCAGTAAAGGGCCATGATACCCCTTCGTCTACCTAGTAGGAAGGAGATATAGGAGCTAAAAACAGTATTTTCTACAATATTTTTTTCATATCAGAATCTAGACTTGTAATAATAATTGATTGCTTTTGTGCCCTATAATGCCCTAGTTCTAATTTATGGCTAAAGGTCTCAGACAAGGCGTGATATCTATTAAGTAATTGATTCAAATGGTAATAAATACAAAAAGGTGCGTGCCTGTGATCGTTGAACTACTTTTGTTCGTGAATCGTGCATATAGTAATAAAACTTTCAATTATGTTTAATTTTTAATAAGCATAATTAAATATAAATTATAGACTTACTAAAAAGGGATACTTCCATGAACGGATAAAACGTTTATAACCCACCGCACCAGTGGTTAGAGCTCCAATTGAGAGTTTTAGAAATTCATATTATATACGTCCCTTTGACAATATTAGTAGTATAAGTGTGTAGTATATTTTTGATATATTTTATTTTTTTGTTTTTTATGTTTTTGTGTCTGTCTGTTTTCTGTGTTTTTTTTTGAGAAGCTAACTTTTCTCTTTATTTATCTTATAGATAGATACTCGTCCCAAATCTATGATACTGTTTTATATCGTTTTCTAGATGCTCAAAATTTCACTACTATATTTTTTCCATAGTTTTACCTCATGCGACTACTTACTAAAAGTTTTAGTTGTTGTAATTAACCGTCGATATGTATGCTGTAAACTGACCTGTTTACAAACTAGAGCTAGGCGTGACTGTAGACGTACTAAAAAATCGCACGCGATAGTATGTCATTCCTGACTTGTGATATTGTCGGTTTTAAACAAAAAATATTACTTTTTTTTTCGAATAGGGACTTAATAAAAATGTAGGTTAACGCTTGAAATTAGGTAATGAAACGCGAAAGTACACAAAAAACTAAAATATGCATGTAATTAACTTTAATTCGTTAACGATTCAATTTTCATCAGCGTATTTTATAGTTAGGATTCAAAAATGCTAAATTCCAATAAAGAATCATTAAACATTTGAAGTTTCCAAAAACTATTATTGAAACCCTAAAGTTTTATAAAAATTATAAGTCTTGATAGTAGTATGTCTAGTCTTAATTACGATTATATTGAAAATTTTAAGTCAATTCAAAAATTTTAAAATGTTTAAAAAAAAAAAAAAATGTTAAGAATTTAAAGATCAAATGCAGGAGTAAATACCTGTAAATATCTGTAAAACTGTAAATATCTTTCCGAGATAAAGGCGCGGGGAGTAAAGTGTGATCGTAACAAATTATAATTAGCAAGATGCCCACGTTTTTATATGTATTTAATGGTGAATTGCAAAATATTCAATTTAATTAGCAAGCGGACATGCTAATTAAGGCGCGTCAATAGATCAAGTAATTCGCACGCGATAGTGTATCCAGTCCTCCGCCTCGTCGCTAGGAGAATTTTTCATTTACCGTTAATTTTGTTCGGTATACATATATATATTGTAATCGTATGATTTTATTAGTATTACAGTAGCAAACTATAAATTTGAAATGTAAAGTGAAATCTATCTATCGAATCTGTACATTAAATATTTTCTGGAAAATCTTATTGAAATAGTCATTATTATCGATACAGAGGCCTTATCTATAGTTTTTAGAATTTTTGTCTGTTTGTCTGTCTGGGAACGCGTCACGAGAAAACCACTGGACAAATTTTGATGAAATTTGATATCATGATATCTGTTTATCCGGGTCTACCAACATATAGGATACTTCGTATTGCGGGAAAATATCTTATCGTTGAGACATCTATACTAAACCTTAAAAGTTAAAACGTAACTAGAAATGAACCCGAGCGGAGCGAGGGTGAGGCGCTTGTCTTAATATAAAACTAACGTACTTTATGTACGTGACATAATTTTAGGCTTTAGTTTATAAGCTTATATACTTAATTACTTGTTTTTCTTTCTGAGGAATATTGCTGTTATGTTTTTTCTAAAGTAATTTTAACAAAAATCTGTTACTCTAAAATTAGGCTATTTGTACAATAGCTTTTTAAAAGTTTATTGGACCATTGAACTGTAGAGTGTATTATAAATAACTTGAGTTTATTTTATAAACGAGTGTAAATATTTTACAATATTTATGAATCCAGCTTTAGAGTTTCAGTTCATTACCTTACATTCATCATACTTGTAATATGAATAACAAGTTTTCGATTCAATGGAAGGCGGAGGTTTTCTTTATGTGAAAACAATTTATTTAGTATCTAGAACTGTAAATTGACCTTAGATTTTCTAAAACTAGACATATTTTTTGCAATTTAGTTATTTTGCTGTAGTCGTATTAGCTCTACTGTTTTGACATACAGACACTTTATATAGAAAAAATATTGTCCTTATAATATATAGCTATAATAATAAATGCCCGCCAACCTGCACTTGGCCAGCGTGGTGGACTATGGCCTGATCCCCCTCGTATTGAAGGGAGGCCCGTGCCCAGCAGTGGGACGTTAAAAAGGACTGAATATATATACACATAATAAATGCGAATTTCTTTACTAATTAAACCTCGATCCCATATGCACATAGTTTATGGGCACAGATTTTTGCATATAGTTTATCGGCCCTAGAGTGCAATAGGTTATCTTCCTGTTGCAAAAAGCTACATAGGGTCACTACTTATGAATAATCTATGATTGAATTTTATTGTGGTTGTTATCAGACATAGTATTGAGTTATGACTACTTTATTTGCTAACTAGCGACTTACCCTCGCTTTGTTTGGGTGCGTCCTAGTCTAGGTACACGGATTTTGTTCGCAATTTCATGGGTTTCAATTTTTTGCGCGGAACCCTGATTCTTTTTCTAAAATAAAAGTAGGCTAAGTTACCTCCTTATAACATCAGCTATCTGCCAGTGAAAGTCCCGTCAAAATCTAAGAAACAGACAGACAGACAATAATTAAAAAAATGATTTTTTCTTATAAACATATACTTTCATATGTATTTAGCAAAAAACTGTATTTTGACATCACAAACAAACATTTCAATTTAATTTATTTGTATAGATTACGATTTTGTAAATCGAAAATTTTATATGATATTTCATAATATTATACTAGCGGCTTATCCCGAATTCGCCCGAGCGTGTCCCTATATGTATTGGAGAATTTTGTTACTAACATCAGCCTTCGTGTTAGCCCAACACATGGTATGCCTACTAAATTTTATCCAAATCTGTCCAGTCGTTTTGACTTACTTATTTTTAATAGAAGTAAGATTGGTTTTAGAGTAGCACTAAACATAGCTGCTTTTATAAAAAAAATATATGGGTATTGTAAATTGTTTCATGCTCAAGAAGTTAAAATTAAAATCGCACGGAAATCAGTTCATGATGAGTAAGTGCGATGTAAACAAAGTAATATATAATGTCTATACATTATATATAGCAGTAGTGCTATGAACGGTATATAATATATATGTATTTCATAATTCATATCTTCAAACAATATATAAAATTATGTATATATTTACTCCTTACATATATAACTAGTGACTTACTCTGGTTTCGTGCTAGTGTGTCTCTCAATGCCTAGCAATAGCGCTGAATTACTCCAGGTCGTAGTCTATCTTTGTACTAAATTTCATCTAAACCCGTACAGCCGTTTTAACCGGAATCTGTATAAATATCTATACAGATAAATAAAATTGAAATGTCTGTTTGTAATGTCAAAATAACAGCTTAATACTAAATGCATATGGAATTATATTATATACGGTACTTATAAGAAAAACACATTTTTTTAAATTTTTGTGTCTCTGTTTGTCTGTCTGTCTGTCTGTTCCGGCTCATCTCCGAAACGGCTGGACTAATTTTAACGGGACTTTCACTGGCAGACAGCTGATATTATAAAGAGTAACTAAGGCTACTTTTACTTTAGAAAAAGAATTAGGGTTTCGCCAAAAAAAAATTAAAACGTACCTTGGGACGAACCCGAGCGGAGCGAGGGTGAGTCGCTGAAGTCTTCTTTTAAAATATCTTGCGTGCGAAAATACGGTTGAAAGTCAGAAAAAATCAAAATTAAAGATATAACAAAGGAAGTTCGACTTAGTAAAGAAATTACGAAGCGCTAACCGTATGAATATATCCGCGATATTATTAATATATCAACACATTTCGTCACGCAGTTACAGTGCTATGAATATCAACCATTAGACAACTTTTTGTTACTTACTAAGTAGTGAATGTGCTTCTGTTTAACGGCCATTTAATAGCGTCATATTATATGAGACAAAAAGCGATAACGGCTTTTGTTAACTCTTTTTATGTTTGGATAAATTAAATTGTAATTATATTGTACAATATTGAAAATTTCTATGAATAAAAAATGGTTTTCTACTGGTCTACACTAATATTATAAAGAGGAAAGATTTGTATGTTTGTAACGAATAAACTCAAAAACTACTGGACCGTTTAAGATGAAATTTGGTAAGAAGATAGTTTGAGACCCTCGGAAGGTCATAGGATATTTTTGATTCCGGAAATCATCCCTTAAGGGAGTGAAAATGGGGTTTAAAGTTTATATGGGGAAACAACAGGAAATTAGGAAATAAAGCTAATTTAGAGCTAAGATATTTCAGTTTATACTCGAATACCTACCTTATTTTATTAAATAATCCTGTTACAAGTATTAAATGTATTTACTTTCTAACGGACTTATATTTTTAATATTTGAATATTTTATTTATTGGTTTATTCAGATTTTTCGATATCAAAATATATTCGTAGTTCGTACATTTTTAAGTTATTTCGTTGTGGCACGAGTAGGCTTAGAAGACTTACGATTATTCTAATTTCTTTTTTACTAGCCCTGGATAGCGATAAAATAAACTACTAACGACCGGCCCTGATTTGGCTTACCTCGCGTGCCACATCGCGACCTAAGAAATCACATGTTCAGTGATAAAGTTAAGTTTATGTCATTTTTGCTTATATAAAACACTTTCGCATTCATGATATTAGTTTGATAATTTAAATACGAATTATTTTAAGTGTCAATGCATGCGTTTTAATATATTTTTTTAATAGATATGTAACCATTTTGCTAAGAAGCGGTACTGGCACTTTGCCAGATCACTATAACGTGTTGACTAACAAGTTTCTTTACATTGTTTACAAACTAAACAAAACTGGGTTCGACGCTCGCACCTTAGAGCTTCGCAAAAATGTAAACATATGTACATATTTAGGCTGAATACCGATGCACTTTGATAAAAAACAGGCGAAAATAATGTTTATAATAAGTATAAAATATTTATGTGCATCTGGCACATTGTTTTAGAAACTTGGAAAGATGCTAATGACCGAGTTGGTAAAATTAAAATCGGTGTAATGCTCATAGGAATATTGATTTCTAAATATGGTGTTGACTGTTGATCGTCTTACTTTTGATATATTAATGTAATGTACTCTTGATCGATTACGGTCATGGCAACCAGTCTTATTGAGATCAGTCATCTGTATGCAAGTCTTCGCGCTAACCCAAGTGCGCTCTCTATTTCTGTCACTCTCAAACTCCAGTTGGACGACAATTCTACACGACTTTTAGAATAAGAATTCCGCGGGAATAACCTAGTAACTATACTACTCAACCAAGCCGTAACCCATCCTGATTTTTTGAACCCAGGACTTCTGGACTTGTAACCGTACATGTTAACCACTAGACCACCGAGGCAGTTAACTACAATAACAGATTACATTACAAAAGTAATAAAACTTGCTCCATTATATGTATACTAAGCGTGACAAATTAACGTTGCCATTTGACCCCGCAACCCATGGGACGGGCCAGAAACCTTATTGCATTAAGGTCGGGTTAATTAAAGAAGACAAAGAAACCCGACGTTACGTGTCGTAAATCCAAAAGAAAAAATAGAACGCTTTAATTCAATCGTTGTGTTATATAATTAAAAATTTGGTGTTTACACTGGAACGATTCTTTTAATGAAACATTTATTTGGTTACATTTATTGTCTGTGTTGTTATATATTTTACTTTTTATTTATTTATTTATTTATTTATATTTATATTTATTTATTTATATATTTATTTATTTATGTATACTTTATTGAACACACAAGGACAATACATAAAATGAAAAGAAAAAGAAAGTTAACAAAAGGCATGCAAAAGCGGTCTTATTGCTATGAGCAATTTCTTACAGACAACCTCTTTTTATGTTATTTGTTGGATTTTAATGTGCGATTAATGTTATTGTAAAATTTAATTTTTATCTGTATTTCTAAGTTAATATATCACAAATCTCAAACATTTAGTTCTACTGAATTTTCTACTGTCTACTATTTTTTCGGATTTTTCGTGGATGTGTTTTGATTTTCTTGGTGTCCGGCGTTTCGAATGCTTTACACTTTACAGCGATCATATTCACGGAAGAAACAAAGGTTTTGGACGTCTCAAAGAACATTATCTATACTAATATTTAAAGAGGTAAAGTTTGTGAGTTTATGAGCTTGTGAGGTAGCAGGGAGGGTAATCTCTGGATCTACTGAACCGATTTAGATGAAATTTGGCAAAAAGATAGTTTAAGACCCTGGGAAGGACATAGAATACTTTTTATCCCGGAAATCATCCCTTAAGGGGGTGAAAATATGGATGAAAGTTTGTGTTGGGAAGCAAGCTAGGGACGAACCCGAGCGAAGCGAGGGTGAGTCGCTAGTTTAGTTATAAATCTAAGATAGTATTATGTCCATAGATTTTTCTGCAATTCCAAATATTAATGATTAATGAAAGTAAAGACTATCATTTTCCTTTCATTTGATATTTGCTTAAGACTAGTAACATGACACATTAGCCGAGACAAGAACGATACGCAAAAAAAATTAACCTTGATATTGATAGATGTCAAGCGCCGTCACATTTTTTATCTTCATAATAAAAAAGTACCTGGCGACCGAGCTTCGCTCGGTGTTCTTTTTTGTTATATCATATTTTTTAGATTAAAAAAAAACTATAATAAAAACTTGGATAAATAGAACAAAAAAAGTAGAACTTTGTATCCATTATCCAATATGATCCATATAATGTTAATCTTGCACCTTGGTCGCTTGACCACGATGCTTATGCCTGAGTGTAAGAAATACGAACATAAATATCGAACATATTCTGCGTAGAATAATGCAAAAGAAAACCGCATGAAAACTCGAAAACACGCGTTTTCCCAGACATGAGACTAATCTAGATCGATTTTTCGCCCCCGAAAACCCCCACATACCAAATTTCAGCGAAATCGTTAGGGCCGTTTCCGAGATCGCCGGTATAAATAAATATATAAAGATATAAATATACAAGAATTGCTCGTTTAAATATATTAGATATAACATTTGCTGACTGTCATACAGCAGACGGCTTAAACCCATAGAGATAATACACATCTCTATACTTAAACCACCACTAGGTCTAGAAGGATGACATTTGGCGCGAAAATTAGTTAGATGACGAAAGTAAGTACTAAAGAAAAAAATATATTGATCTACCCACCAAAAGAGGTTATAATATATTATTCTTATTAAGGAGATGAAAATGTGTAATGAAGCTCGTCATTTTTGAAGTTAAATATATGGAAATAAATATTTAAACTGTTTATATTACTCGTGTAAAATTCCATCTGATTCTTTACCTGGTAATTTTTATAACAAATATTATTCTTCAATTTAGCACGTTTTATTACACCATTATCACACCAGAGGGTTTTATACACTTTAAAAAACTATAGTCGATAGTGCCAATAACATTAATCAAAAATAACCAATCTATATTTAGAATGTAGATTCCTATATGTTTGTTACGTATACGTATTTTTCTTACTTAATGCATATGAAAGTATATAATAGTACTAATAAGGAAAAATCAATTTTTAAATTTTTTGTCTGTCTGTCTGTTTGTTCCGGCTAATCTCCGAAACTTTCACTGGCAGATAGTTGATGTTATAAGGAGTTATTTAGGCTACTTAATTTTAGAAAAAGAATCAGGGATCCGCGTAAAAAGTAAAACCCATGAAATTGTGAATAAAATCCACGTACCTACGGACGCACCTGAGCGAAGTGAGGGTAAGTCGCTAGTATTAAATAAAAAGTACTAAATATGATAAAAAAACACTTACAAAATTACACGTGTCACATAAGATGTAATATTTATGCTTCATAATAAAGTTACAAGGAAGCTTTTATGTCGATGTATAGTGGATTAAATCTCACAATGAAGCCTTATCAAACAAACGAGTTACGTTATCGAGTCAACTCTGCGTGTATATGCTGCCTACGCGTACGGGTTTGTTGATGTTTTTTTGCAAGATTTAATTTTTTACAGTTTTCTTTAACTATGTTTTCAATCACATTAACTGTTATTAATTGTATTTTTATTAGTTAATCGTACGAGCCATAAAAATGCAGTAACTCATAACTATCAACCAATTTCCATAAACCATAAAAATTATGACTAATTTATATGTTTTGAATATCATTAGATTGTATATAAAGGTAGGGCGTAGTAGGGGGCTCAAAACCAAAGCACAGGAAGTATTCACGCGATTAAACCTACACATTTATTTGTACACTAGCGTCTCACTCTCGTTCCGCTCGGGTTCGTCCCTACTTCGATTTTAACGTTTAGTATAGATTTCTCAGAGATGAGTTATTTTCGCGCAGTAAAAAGTATCCTATATGTTGACCCGGATAACCAGCCATCACCATACCAAATTTCATCAAAATCCCTCTAGTGCAGCGGTCGGCAACCTTTCAGCAGGCAAGGGCTACAAGGTGGCTATACCTAGTAAAGGCGGGCCGCACTTGTCAGAGCAAAAAAAAACCATATACCCTAAAATATGTCAACTACAACATTCAATGTGACAATTCCTAAAATGACTCTTAAATACTTATCTGTGAGACGAGAAACATATTCATTTTTTCGGTAATTACAAATTCAAAATACTTAAAAAGCATAAAAAATTTTCTTTATAAAACACTCACGGGCCGCGGGTTGCCGACCGCTGCTCTAGTGGTTTTTCCGTGACGTGGTCACAGACAGATAGACAAAAATTCTAAAAACTGTAGATTCAGCCTCTGTATCGATAATGATGTCTATTTCAATAAGATTTTCCAAAAAATATTAAATGTACAGATTCGGCTTAGTTACAATTTTATTATATGTATGTATTTGTAGAATGTAGGTATGAGCAATATCTAATCTACAACATATTGTTTATGGAACTTTTGTCCCTTATGAGGAAGTCGGTGTTTTATGTATCATTGGTTATTTAATTCAATTATTTATTATAGAGTTTCCTGTGTAAATTGCCTTAGTTTTTACCGACTTCCAAAAAAGAGAAAGAGAGATGGAGCAGGAGGTTATGTATTTGGGGCCGATATTTTTGAGACGTTAAACCAATATTGATATTGAGATTGTTTATCTATACTAATATTATAAACAGGTAAAGTTTGTGAGTTTGTGAAGTTGTAGGGGGTAATCTCTGGACCTACTGAACCGATTTAGATGAAATTTGGTAAGAAGATAGTTTGAGACTCTGGAAAGGATATAGGATAGTTTTTATCTCGGAAATCATCCCTTAAGGGGGTAAAAATGGGGATGAAAGTTTATATAGGGAAACAATCTTTTAATCTTTAGGAAGTATTTAATGTATTGGTAATTTACAGGTTTACAAAAGCGATATTTCAGCTTTATTTAGCTTTAATATCTAATCTTGTTAATAAATCCGTTGTAAGTCGAACATTTAAAGTATGCTATTGTCGGCACAACTGGACGTTTACTATAAATGACTAGGTTCCACAATCTCTAGAGAACGTTTAAAGGCTGCCATCGACACTGATCTAAAATTAAAACCGTCGAGTTGTTAGAAGCGAGATCTATATTTGTAGCCTCGTATGCGTCTGAGCATCTCGGGTGGGACAAAATTGCATTTTGGATAACCGAAATAGAACGCATTGTTTGTTTAAAGATTATAACTGATTAAAATATTTTTTACCGTATAAAATGTTCACAGAGAAAATAATATTTTATGTTTATATGATAGCTTTGGTTGTAGAGATAAGGTCGGATGCTCTGCAGAATGAAAGTAAATAGTGCTATACAGCTTTTGCCTTTAGCTTGGCACGGAATCGAACTTAATACCTCCCGCGTAACTGCGTTAGTAATTAAATGTATGTATAGAGTATAACTTAGTTTATTTAGGTTTTTACTTAGGCATACGTTTTACTCAAATGTTACGACATAGGTAATGCACTTATAGTAATAATTAGATTACTCTTGCAGTGAAGGTTGACAGTTACATTACTGCTAGTATTAATTGTAAGGTAATGGATAAAATAGTAACACTGTATTATGATATGCAATATCCAATAAATAAACAAAGACTGAGTGTAATAACTTGTTTTATATATCAACTAGCGACTCACCCTTGCTTCGCTCGGGTTCGTCCCTAGGTTGCTTCCCAGAACAAAATTAATTAATTTGGTTTTAATTTTTTTTCGTGGGACCCTATTTTTTTTTATAAAATCGGTTCAGCCATTTCAGAGATTTAAAATGTCCAATTTTCTTTCTATTTAATATGTAGCCTGAGAATGTTATACTACACATATTTTATTGACCTATTGTACGTAGTTAGTAAAACATTTTTGTTTCAAATCAATAAATAATTAAAAGCATTTCATACATATAGAGTGTTAAAATCGATATAAATTGACACACACAGATGACATTACTATTTATTTATTATCTAGATCTAATATACATATAAATATCTCATGTCACGGTGTTTGTGGTCGCATTCCTCCGAAACGACTCGGCCGATTTTAATGTTTTTTTTGTATATTTGATAGGTATGACAATAGGTCGTAAAGTGTTTTTCACCATTCTACCCCCACCCCTCATTTTTTAATTGCGACTTTAGTATTTTTGTATGAAAATTATATTATAGCGACGAATCTGAGCGAGGCGAGGGTTAGTCGCTGTATAACATAAAGCCAAAGAGTTTTTTTTTATATATTGAACGCAGGCATAGCCGCGGGTTCTGCTAGTAAGTTATAATATTTAAGCTCCATCCATAAAACTTTAAAATAAAAAGAGAAAAGGAGATGTGACACGCATTAATGAACCACTTAGACATTGTTGGGTTAATTGAGTGTATTGTGCTTCGTAAATGCCTATTAGTTTAATACTACATATCTAAAAGTATCAATAGAACCTATACGATCGACGCACCTGCCGTAGTGACTGAAAGGCGACCTAGATAACGTTTGTGCATTTATTTGACTTAGAATGATTTGTATTGATAATAATTTTATCTCTTTAATTAAATAACACTAATGATTGCATTATCATATCTATATGTATAAAACAAAGTCGGTGTTACTATACTTTTAACACGAGAACTGCTGGACCGATTTTGATGATCTATGATATGTTGGATTTGTCTCCGTCCCGAATAGCACAATAATATTAAAACATTGAAAAATTCACGTTTTTTGTAAATTTACATGGGTAACGTTGGCTAATAAGTATTTATTAATAACTATTTATTAATTTAAAATGTACCTAATGGCGAACCCGAGCAAAGCAAGGGTGAGCCGCTAGTATTGATATATTTTATACTTTCACAATAACGTTACGCTAACGCGGTCTAATTTGGTACAACGCCATCTATTTTTAAATACTAAAATTTGCCCGGGATTATCCTTGTGTGGAAGGTATGTTGATAAAAAGTAATGGTATAAAAATTTTCTATTTATATTGTCACTCAAATTCTTTGGACTTTTACAGTGTGAAGAAATAACAAAGGCCTCTATAATAATAATTATAATGAATGCACTCAAAATTTTGGCATTTATATCTAACTAACGGCTCACCCTCGCTTCGCTCGGGTTCGTCGCTAGGAAAATTTTACATAGATATTTAAAATAGTTATTTGCCAGCGATAGCCATATAAATTTTAAAATATTTTTTTTAATTTTTCTGATATTTTAATACTTATTATCCTATTCCTGAATCCTGACTAAGAGAAATCTAAAAAATCAAATATCATAAAAATTGGTCCAGCCGTTCTTGAGTTATAAATGGTATAACTAACACGACTTTGTTATATATATATATATATATATATATATATATATATATATAGATATAAGCGTGATTTTACCCGTCATATAAGACTGTTTCGTATTTAATCTTAAATCGTTTAAAAACAGTTGGACAGAATTTGATGCGATTTTTATATGTTACAAGTAAAAGAATCGATTGAAAACGGAATAGTTGTTTTGCTTTCTTCGAACAATTCGTAAGTAAATCGATATCTCCATTATTATAATACGCTTTGCAATAGAAGATTACGTCTTAATATTTTTATCACATGCGAAGTAAACAAGCGGCTTAAAAAAGCAAATTATTTGCCGCTAGCGAGAATCGAACCAGTGACTTTCGTTTTGACAGGTGAAACACGCTTTACAATTACGCCATGATATTTTTTCACTTATAATTTCAAATCGTACATATAATCACTATAAAAGAAAATATAATATTACTTTACTTACTTCTAAGTATGAAGAATATTCTTCAAAATAAAATTCACAACAACAGCAGAGAAACTGAAACACAACTAAAATTACTAGGAGCTTAACTTTGCTTAAATAGCCTTCTAATTACTTGTAAGACCATTAGTTTATTATGTTATTTGTTTTTTATTTACCTAACTTATTGTCAAGTTTTTAATTATTATAAATGTAAAAAGCGTTAGAAAGAAACATTTATTTATTTATGTAAACTATGTATATAGTTCGAAAGTCTATTGTGCAAGTTTAACTCACATTATAAGGCTATATAAATGTGTGTATATATATATATATATATATATATATATATATATATATATATATATATGTGTGTGTGTACTAATAAAGTACTAGCAGCTCAGGCTCGCTTCGCTCGGGTTTCGCCCCTAGGTATGTTTTAACGGTTAGTATGAAATAGATGATTAAATAGCATATATTCTGAGCTTAAAGCACTCAAACAAACAATAATGTATGGAAGTCTGCCAGATTTTTGACATTTATGATTACTGTTTCGCTACCTTGAGTAGTAAGCATGATGATTTATAGCTTTTCTCAATAAGCGGGCTATTTAATGAATTTTTTTTCAAATCGGATGAGAAGTTCCTGAGATTAGCACGTTCAAACAAAAAACAAACAAACTCTGCCTCTTTATAATATGAGTATAGATTTCAATTTCATTCCTGTGCTATATATATTATAGGTAATACTTTAAAAAGGTCTCACATATTTCAACCAAAAAACAGACAATAAATAAGACAGAAAATATAAAAAGTCAAAATAACTCTCTTTCTTGGGCAGTTGGACAAAGAAAATAATCGACTGCACCAATGAATATCAGTTGTCGCCCTTGACTTTGTTCTCATGTCCGCTTGCAAAGTGAACTTGATTGCTTAAAATTATTTATTTAAAGTTCATTATTTATTTATAATATAATAAACAATTATTATTTTAAATAAATTCTAAGAAAGTATTATGTGACCTATTATAATATACATTACAAAACAAAGCCCTCCAGTCGCTTCTGTCTGTCTGTCTTAACGCGATAAACATAAAAACTACTAAACGGATTTTCATACAGTTTTCGTCAATGGTCGGAGTAATTCATAAGGAAGGTTTAGGTGTATAATTCATTAAGCCTATAAAAAACACATCCAAGAAAAGCGAGGGTCAGTCGCTAGTAATTTTATAATCAATAAATAATATATAAATAATATGTGTATAATATGGATATTTAAAAGCAATATTTGTGTATTTCTATGAATGTTGTCTGCTTTATCTTAGAAGTTGAAAACTTTATAAATATCTAAAAGATGTACGACAATTTGATGCCATCAAGCTGTTTCTGATCGTTCAACATCAGATGCTAGGGAAACTCTTCAATGGTTACGAGTTAAGTTTCAAAATTTGATCCCGTTTGATTCTTTTCAATGGATAAAGCGTGGTTTTTTATTTATTTTATGACTATAATTTTATTGTATAAATCCTAGAGCTTCTTTTTTACTTATTAACTTTATAAATATTAAAATGTGTATGCGGTCTTAGTTTAACGAGTAAGCGAGGCTGAAAAGCGAGTACTGTTTAACACGTAGACATCATCCCGAATATTTACTCTATGGGAAATCTTAATATTAAAAATGCGAAAGGCGTGTTTATTGTTTTTTTTTTTGTTTTTCGTAATATCTTATAAGGTACTAGCGACTCACCCTCGATCCGCTCGGGTTCGTTTACGTTTTAACGCTAATTACGTTTTAACGTTTAGTATAGATTTCTTAGGGATGAGATATTATTCCGCAGTAAAAAGTATTCTATATGTTGACCCGGATAACCAGCTACCATCATACCAAATTTAATCAAAATCTGTCCAGTGATTTTCTCCTAATACGATCCCAGACAGCAGACACATAAAATCTAAAAACACGTATAGTCACGTATAGTTTCAATTTCAATAACATTTTCCAAAAAATATCCAGTGTACAGATTCCACTCAGTCAGAATTTTATTATATGTATAGGTAAGCTGTTTTCATGTGATATAGGATTCGTAGTGCGTACTACGTAGTACGTAAGTACTTTAAAACGATACGTGTAGGCAGTAAGGGCCTGAGCTTTAGCATCGTGCGATATTATATTGTATTGGATTAAAATAATATTGACTCAACTCATAGTGGTTGTACCAAAGGGATTATAAAAACGAAAACGAAAAATATTATCAAATGACTTGTTTGATTATTAATTGATTTACTCATTAATGACTAAAAAATAAATTGTTTTTAACGAAAGTCTAATGGCGTTAATAATAACCTATTTTACAGATTACTAGGTATAATAATAATAATTAGACAAATATTTATATGTATATTTGTACATAAATAATTATTTTGATAATTACATTTAGGATATTATTTGTATATTGATTTTTAACAGAAAAGATTCAATGACTATGGAATCACTAGAAGTAATTGAATATTGTAGGTGTTTAGCCTTTTGAAATGTAATAGGACCACCTTTGTATAATATCTGGTATAGTATAATCTATCTCATTTCTTCTTATAGTGATATATTATCTTCTTGAGCTATTATAATTAACTAGGGGCTTACCCTCGCTTCGCTCGGGTTCGGAAAAACAAAAACCAACCTATTCCACGGAAACTGTACATGATTACGGGATAAAAAGTAGCCTATGTATTATTCCAGACTATAATCTATCTCTGTGCCAAATTTCATCCAGATCCGTTCAGCCGTTCTGGCGTGAAAGAGTAACAAACATACATCCATACATCCAGGCTCACAAACTTTCACATTTAAAATATTAGTATAGATGAATGTTAAGAAAATATGAAAATCGATCCTCAATCCGAGCAGATATCGAGTAACATAGCCCTCAAAAGTAGACTAATTGAGATTAAAAAGGATGATTTTTTTGTTTTAAAAATTACGTACATTTTACAGAAAATAAGTCTTTTAAATGCCTCCTTTTATAAGCTTATAAAGTGACAAACGGACATAGAGTGGGCGGCTTGACCGGTTACTGTAATTTCATCCAATTTAATTTAATTACAGTATATTATGTATATTTTCCTCATGTTTTTAACCTCGCCCGTTCTAAAATTTAATATGTATATATAATGTATGCTTAACATTTAAACTAGGTTACCTGTGAATTGGCCTTTATTGATTTAAAAGAAAAAAAGCAAATGTAGGTTTAGACAAAAGTTCTACAAATTTTATTTGACCGAGCAAACATTAAAAAAATTGTAATTCAACTATGAATTATTCCCAAGTATTGCATAAGTACTTTTCAAACAATAGACATATATATTAAAAATCAATATTTTCAGTGATAAATGTGCCCTCATAATAATTTTATTACATACTAGCGACTCACCCTCGCTTCGCTTCGGGTTCGTCCCTAGACAAAAACAAATCTATCCCACGGGAACTGTACGTTTTTCCGGGATAATATATAGCCTATAGCCTTTCTCAGTTAACGGGCTATCTAATGCAAAAAGAATTTTTCAAATCAGATTAGTAATTTCTGATATTACCTAGCGCGTTCAACCAAACAAACAAACAAAGAAACCCTTCAGCTTTATAATATTAGTATAGATTGTTAGTTTAGATAATCTATACAATAAAAAAAGTTACAAATCATAAAAAACGTAAATTCTCAGGCATTTGATATATCGATGAAAAGAAAAACACTTGGAGACTACCGCAGGAAAGACCCAATTTCCTACTACATGTTAATAGACACTACTTCTGTCGATAGTTGGCTGTTGCTTACATAAACAATTTATCATCAATGTAACATGTTGATTTTTTTATTTTTATAATTTTCGTTTTGGTTAAATATATTTCTAAGTATAAAGAACTTAATACTTGCTTTGATTTAGGCGAATATTTGACATTCTATACTAATATTATAAAGAAGTAAAGTTTGTGAGTTTGTGAGGTTGTAGGAGGTAATCTCTGGATCTACTGAACCGATTTAGATGAAATTTGGTAAAAAGATAGTTCCGAAGGTGGGAAGGATATAGCATACTTTTTATCCCGGAAATCATCCCTTAAGGGCGTGAAAATGGGGGTGAAAGTTTGTATTGGAAAGCAAGCTAGGGAGGAACCCAAGCGAAGCCAGGATGTCCCTAGTTTTAAAATAAAACCTTTTCGGATTTTTTCGCGGATTTATTTTGATTTTTGGTTCCCGACGTTAATCCGATAAAATAGTTTTATAAAGAACTTAATTCAAATAATTTGTGGATATGTATAAATATATTCGGGTTATACTGCGAAATATCCTTACACTCTAACTTATACTTCTGTAATGTTTTCAAAAATGTAAAAAATCTTTACAAGACGAGTGTTTTATTAATAAACTAGAGACTCACCCTCGTTCCGCTCGGGTTCGTCCCTACTTACGTTTTAACGTTTAGTATAGATTTCTCAGAGATGAGATATTTTCCCGCAGTAAAAAGTATCCTATATGTTGACCCGGATATCCAGCTATCACCATACCAAATTTCATCAAAATCCCTCCAGTGGTTTTTCTGTGATGCGGTAACAGACAGACAGACAGACAGACAGACAAAAATTCCAAAAACTATAGATTCGGCCTCTGCATCGATAATAATGTCTATTTCAATAAGATTTTCCAAAAAATATTTAATGTACAGATTCGGCTTAGTTAGAATTTTATAATATGTATAGATATAGAAGATAGAACGATGAGCAAGAAAGAGCTTTTTAAAATGAGCAGTGTCGCTAAAAAAACTAGTATAATATTTGTTAAGTAATAAATATAATATAATAATATATGTAAGGGTTATATCTGATATGCTACTTATTTGTCGATTTATGTAACTTTGAGGTTTTGTGGTTCGTGATTGATTAGCACTTTGCACGTATTGACTATAGTCTACACGAATTTACTATAGTACATACTCTACACGATGATTTGTATTAATCATGTCATATTATTTTTGATGTAAAACGGGATATCTACCATGTTTTCCAGTTATTTTGATGGGAATAAGTTAATTTGGCACTGTAAGTTAAGTTCTTGCGGTCGGATGTAAAAAAATATTAGCAATTATACCTATCTATCTTCTGCCTAATGCCTGTTTTGTACGTATGTTAAAAAAAATGATTTTACCATGATCAAACAAAGGCAAGCGATAAAATCAAACAGTTTTACTGTCACTAATGTAGATCAAATCATCTAATGTCATTCATAGCGTCCCCATCTTCAAATAGCTACTATTAACGGCTTGTATTACAAGCACATTGGTGATCTATAATCTTGTGATATTCGATTAGGTAGCCAAATAGAAGTATGTCTATAGAATAAATAATTAAAATAATTAAAATAAATAAATAAATAATAAATAATTAAATAAATAAAAAAATAATAAATAATTAAATAATAAATAATTAAATAAATAAATAAATAATAAATAATTAAATAAATAAATAAATAATAAATAATTAAATAAATAAATAAATAATAAATAATTAAATAAATAATTGAAATATTGAATTTTATTGATATATTTTCAATAATTTACTTATAATTAACAAAAATTTGCTTTATAGGTCATCTTAGTTATGATAAGATCTGTTTCATTAATTCTGAAATTATATAGAGTGATTTACGCTCGCTTCGCTCGGGCGCGTCCCTACGTACATGGATTTTGTTTAAAATTTCATGATGGGTTTTAATTTTTTTACGCGAAACCTTAATTCTTTTTCTAAAATAAAAGTAGAACAAGTTACTCCTTATAACATGAGTTAGCTATCTGCCATTGAAAGTCTTGTCAAAATCGATCCAGCCGTTTCGGAGCTTAGCCGAAACAAACAGTTAGATCGACAATTTTTTTTTGTCATAAGTATCGTCACCGTTTATATACTTTCATACGTATTTAGTTAAAAGCTGTTACTTTGACTTTACAAACAGACACATTAAATTTATTTATTTGTGTAAAAAAATATAGACCATCTTGCATCTATCTGCAGTCAAAGTTTGCCAGTAATTTTTAGTTAAATCAAATTTAAACTAAATTATTACATGATATATAAACAATTTTTAACTAAAACAACTAAACGATTACATGGCTTATATAAGACTAGCGACTCACCCTCGCTTCGCTTCGAGTTCGTCCCTTAACAAAAACAAATCTAACCCACGGGAACCGTACATTTTCCCGGGATGATATATAGCCTATAGCCTTCCACATTTAACGGGCTATCTAAAGCAAAAAGAATTTTTCAAATCGTATTAGTAGTTCCTGAGATTAGCGCGTTCAACCAAACAAACAAACAAACTCTTCAGCTTTATAATATTAGTATAGATTGGTAAAGGTTTATATATAAATTTTATAGGAGAAAAATTTTTCACTGGGATAAAGTATTTCAAAATGGCCAACTCGGGTCACATGTTAATAATAGCCTGTCACTTGAAAATAGTGGCGTTTATTTACGGCCTTAGAACTATAAAGTATCTAGTTATACTTGAATAATATTTGTTATGATTATTACAAGCTTTTTATTAACAAGCAATGTTCCTATATAAGTAAGTTGTCGGTTTCAAAATTATCTATCTAGGCGACCAGACTTCGCTTGGTGTTTTTTTCGAAAAAGAGAGAGAGAGGGAGAACTTTTCAGAAGAGACATCTATATATCTATAAATCTATAATATAAATACTACATATGTATATGTATAAGAATTGCTTTAGTAAGATATTTAATTTAACATACCAATAAAGAAACAATATTAATTGTGTATTAAAAATGTCAGTAAATAAATAGAGGTTTCTTTAAAATACTAGATATATGTATGTTTTATACTTATCTATACATATAATAAAACTGTAGAGGTCGAAAGTCTGTACATAGAAAAAAAAATGCTTAAAACCGAGTCAGGGGGATGTAAGAAGAGAAATAGAACAAATCTAGTTTTTTTTTTAATTTTTGTTTCTCTGCCTGTTTGTCTGTTTGTCTGTTTGTACGGGCTACTCTCCGAAACTGTTGGACCGATTTAAATGAAATTTTGCATGGTGATACCTTATATCCCCGGTCAACATTTTAGATACTTTTCATCCCGAAAAATTAAAGAGTTTCCGTGGGATAGTTAAAAAACTATAGTTATTCAGTTTATAACTATAGTAATTTATACAGTTTAGTACACAAAAACTACTGATTGGATTTTAATGAAACTTTACAATAATATAGTTCGTACATTAGAATAACAAATAGACTACTTTTTATCCCGGAAAAATGTACGGTTCCCGTGGGATAGATTTGTTTTTGTCTAGAGGTGAACCCGAGCGAAGCGAGGGTGAGCCGCTAGTATATACATATATCTACTACCAATGTACATACATAAACATATGTATATAGCTAGTAGTTACATAAGGTACATTATACATGGTTGTATCTTAAAGTTCGCTCTTTCTTTACTGCACATGTCATGGCCTTGGTTATAAATAAAGACTGGATCAAGGCAATTCGCAATTTTAACTGTAAATGGTAGCAAAGGTCATTTTTAGAAACTTTTATTTAAACCACCTCAAGGATACTGACCGTATTAGTTTCAAGTAACTATCCATTATGATTCCATATAGTTTCTAAAGATGTGACATTTTGTTTTAGTGTCAATCGTTATTTTACAGATACTATATTAAAATAGATAATATAGGTGTATATAATTATATTTTAAATGTTATTTATACCTTTTGTTTCATAAATATGACATGGTTACCTTGTAACGTTCCTCCGTTGACAATTATATCGATAAACTGACATTTGTTGATCACTATAGAATGTAGATAACTTAGGTCTAGCTTATGTTAGTCCCAAAACAATAGTAATCGCCACAGAATGTATCTAAGCCACAAATTAAAAATTTGGGAGGTACATTCTTCTTAGGGGTATTCCCTGAGTTTCTACAAAGAAAGGATTTTTGGAAACTGAAATAGAGCAAACGCTAGTAAATTGCTATGAAATTAAAATACCCTGTTACGTCGGTCTGTTTATTCTTCCAACACATAATATTAGTAATTTATTAGGACTAACAGTACAAAACTACCAACAAGTTAATGTATCAAGGAAGTGCGTCTATTGAATGGCAACCAGTCGAGTCGATCTAGTGACACGTTTGATACGGTTCTTGTTAATCACCTCGGTTCTTAACTGTTAAGCAATCGGAGAAATTAATGATATAATCTCAATGAGCCTGTTTTCTTATGATACCTAATTCAAGTCTCAGTATAGGAAAGGAATACGGAGTGACGTTTTTATCTGACAGTGAGAATACTGCGTAAAATTACCAACGATTGCAATTAAATGTGCATGCATTATAAATGCATTGAAACGTTACACGCGCACGCACGCACGCACGCACGCACGCATGCACGCATGCATTTTATTTTATGTACAATGTAGTTTTAGGAAACGGAGTAAGTACGTACTCAAGAAATTCTAATATTATTCCATACTAAAGGGTGGATATTTTTTATTGAAATGCATAATTTAGGATCACCTAATCATTAAAAAAATACGAAAATAAGTTTACAATTGGTGAAATATTTGCATGAGGCAAATAAAACTTTCCAAATGTACCTCCTTTTTTGATGTCCGTCAAAAAATATGTAAATATGTGGGTAGTTCTTGAGGGGTCTATGAGATTCCTACTCACTAAAAGTGCAATGGTAGGGCACTGACTGTAGTGCAATGGGGTGTTGCAGGATTGCTAGCGTACACACTACAACACCTAAATGTCCTGCATTAGCACATAGGCTTCTTTTTGTCGATGTATCTATTATAAGAGCGTAGCCAAGGACAAAAACGAGTGTTAAATGAAAATGCGAAAATATTAATTACTTCGTATTATTTATTATAACTATATTTGGTGTAATTCTCATAATTTATAATCATATAATGGATACTGTTTATGTTAAAGTTTAGTATTTTTTGTGGTTTGGATATTAAATATCCAAACAGCAGAAACCACAAAATGATGATGGGAAATTTTCTCATACATTGTTATAAATTCTATGGAAAATAACAAAATTAGAATAATTAATAGAAGCGTCTTGTTTTAATCATTTAAATAAAATTTATAATGGAGATAACTTAAGCATGCTGGATATTTATTCTAGTGGACCCGGTGGTCATACATTGTCTTTTGTCTTGCCACACACGTAGTTTGGTCGGAAAATTAAAAAAATATCGACTCTACAACAGCGCTACCCCCCGGATCAAATCACAGTTAAGAACTACCTAGGTTAGGTATAGCACATCAAAATTAGTTAGGTTGTATAAAATGAGAAAAATTACAAACACATATACACCGTAGATGTATATATACATACATATGTAAAAGTAGGAAACGTACTATTTATCGGTATACCTACGTTGCTAGCGGGGAAAATAGTTTTATAGATTTTAATTAGTTTTTACTACTGTAAGGAAACATTTGTTTTTTTTTTTTAAATCATATCTTAATGTTAAATCTTTATCACCAACAATAATTTAATATGGAAGTTATAAAACCGGTGAGACTTGTTAAAGGTTATAAGCCTTTATCGGCTCAATGCTTACTTTGCAACTTAGCGCAGTGTTGCCTTAAGTGAAGCCAACTATTCGTAATTCTTTATGTAACATTGTTTTTTAACCGTCATAAGTTAACTTGTATGGCAGCAGATCATGAATTCGTGGATTTGAGTCAAATAGTTACTGGGTCTTTTGTTGTGTCTCAAAGAGTAACCCCCCCTTTTTTTAATATTGGGACATGCATTTACGAATACCACCTGTAGACATACAGGTGATTATGTGGGACTCACCGGCTAAAAATGCCAGTACTACCCACTAAAACCCAACCAAACCACCCCCGTCTTCATGGGGCGTCACAGGATCGCTTACGCATTCAACTCCGACGCCCCGAAGGCAAATCTGCCGAAGCAGACCACAACATCCATGGGGTTGCTCCACAGTCCACTCTGCTATCAGAGAAGCAAAAAACAGTAACCCCCTGCTTAAGAGAAAGGAGTGCATCTTTTCTCACTGGTCGTGTCGAATGTTCAGACATCCCACTTTGTGCACTATAATATTATAATTACTATAACATTATATTGTGTACTAGGTACTCCTAGTACTCTAATAGGTACTTCCTGTAGTTGACTAGTTTGAGTGAAAATGGCCGCTGTGGCCGAAATTCGATGAGGACGTTATTTAATGATATAATACGATTTTTACATTTAGGTAAAGGATTTGATTGACCGGAGTTAATATTTAATTCTCAAGGGGCTTAAGTTATTATTTTATTATATTTCATATGCGTAGAGCTGAAGATCAAGCTCAGTGGCGTGCCACAGGAGAGGCCTATGACCTATGTCGAGCAATGGACGAAAGCAGGCTGATTATGATGATGATGATTTCACATACAAATTAATCGCCCTACTGTTATTATAAACGCGACAGTTCCTAGGTACCTTTTTCAAGCTGTAAGGGTTTGATGGGTTTGGATTAAATTTAGTATACATATAGACAATGACTTACATTACACATAGGCTACTGTTCGTAATAACATTTGCCGAAAGGTGGCGCTGCATGTATATCCATACTAATATTATAAATGTGAAAGTGTGTTTGATTTTTATTTGTTTGTTTGTTGGTGTGTTCTTCTTTCACGTCAAAACCGAGCGACAGAGCGAGTGATTTTTTGGGTAGAGATAATTAGGAGGGCTGGAGAGTAACAATGGCTACTTTTTACCGCGGGAGATTGCCTTATAACCACGGGAAAACACGGTATAATACAACCAAAAAATATATTTATTATCAGAATTACTTGAAAACTTTGTAGTAAGTAATGCTCTTTAATACAATTAAATAAATATGTGTTTTAGCATTTTATCGAAATTCATCCCATAAGGGGGTAAATAGAAGATAAAAGTTTGTTTGAAACCTACCTTTCTAGAGCTTTTTTGTAGTTTTAGTGCGAGCGAAAGCGCAGGTTCTGCTAGTAATATTATAAATTTCACTATTAAAAACGCCTAATGAGGGGAAGGGGGGGGGGGGGCAGTTGTCCCATAAATGTTAATGTTACTGGCGAGTAAAACAGTTGCATAGATATTTTGATTAGTTTGATCTAGATTCAACATGTGGGTGTTGCCCAATGCCTACTCGTGGCACGCGTCGTGTTAACACTTGTAGCACAATGGCAATGCGTGACAATTGGATAATAATACCCATATTCATTCAATTGTTTAAATTGCCAGCGATCGCCACGAATTGAGAACACATGAAATATATTGCATCTATTTTTATACTATGCTGGAATATATGTTTGCCTAAGAGCTTATGCTAGCTTAGAAAATTAATATTGAACAATAAATTTTGTCGTCTATAAAGTTTATGAACGATTCTTGCCTCTTCGGCTTGTGGAAATCGGCATATTATTGATTTGCACACTTTTCAGGATGTTATTAGCCCACCATGCCTTAATCTGACGGTTTCAAGTAGTTCTACCTTATCAAAATACTTTTTAAATATTTTGATCGGCTGCCCTAGATGCGCGGCCTTATTCGAGTATAAAGAACTTATATTATGGTGGAGGTACTCAACAGAGTGCAAGGTATACCCCCCTCCCCCCTTATGTTAATCTGCCGTGCATAAAAATCCCCTTTTGGGCTCCTCCACTATAATATTTGGGGGTACAGAACCCGCATTACACTAATCACACTCGCCTATTCTTCTAAAATACGTACAAAGGCAACTCGGGCACATCTTTTTTGTTTTTGTGTAATTGAAGGAACGAAAAAAGGGAAAGTGAAAGTGTAACACATTCATCGTTCAAAAAAAAAAAATTAAAAACAAAAGTGGCTGAAATGTTGTCGATATCTACGATAATCTAATTTATAAAATTATTATTAAGCTAGTGTATGCGGTTTCGCTCACGTTTATATTTATTTCGAGCCTACAAGCGCTGTACATAACGTTTACTTATGAAATACAATTGTGTATTGATACGGGACATGTCGAAATGGTGATTGTCAAAAATTTATCTATGTATCTACCACTATCAAATTTTCGTAAAAAAAAATGTTGGGCGTGTCGTCAAAACGAAGCTACTCATAAAGTTTTAGTTTGTTATTAATCACTAGTGACTCACCATCGCTTCGCTCGGGTTCGTTCCTAGGTTGATTCCCCATACAAGCTTTCATCCCCATTTTCACCCCCTTAAGGGATGATTTCCGGAATAAAAAATATCCCATGTCCTTCCCAGAGTCCTCAAACTATTTTGTTACCAATTTTCATCTAAATCGGTCCAATAGTTTTTGAGTTTATTCGTTACAAACGTACAAAAATACAAATCTGTCCTCTTTATAATAGTAGTGTAGATGTACTCATAGATTAAAAAAACTCGTTGGGGACTGTAGAGTGTAGACTATAACGTACGCAGTGAATCGAATTATTAACTTGCTTTCGATACACTTTCTAACTTTTTAATAAATAGTTCGCGAAATATGTAATTGGATATATTGTGCCGTTAATCACTTTCGTCTCGTATCGTCTTATCGTTTTTTAATTATTTAATTTTTAAATCGACACAATTGACTAAAAAGTCTTTTTGACGATTCAAAAATGCTTGTAAAAGTCAACTTGAATACATGTAATCAGATTTAGTGTTTTTTTTTCCTATTTTATACCGGTCATTCTATATATAGCGTAGTGTAGGACGCCCTGCAGCACGATGGACAGATGACCTAAGAAAGGTGGCTGGCAGTGGATGGATGCGGGCTGCCCAGGACCGGGATGGTTGGCGCTCATTGGGGGAGGCATTTGTTCAGCAGTGGACGGCGATAGGCTGATTGATTGATTCTATATATAACGTGTTTTCTCCATTCTACGCGACATTTGCGAAGTAAATGGTGCCCAAACGGCACTCCTAGAAGCTATTGAAACATAAGAATTGAATTGAATTAAAGTATATTTTGATTTGATTTGATTTATTAGATTTAATGTAAGTTGGCTGCGTTTAGGTTATCAAGTCGTCGCAAGTGTGTGCAACTTATTACATATCTATACTAATATTATAAAGCTGAAGAGTTTGTTTGTTTGTTAGTTTGTGTGTTTGTTTGGTTGAACGCGCTAATCTCAGGAACTACTAATCCGATTTGAAAAATTCTTTTTAAATTAGATAGCCCGTTAACTGAGGAAGGCTGTAGGCTATATATCATCCCGGAAAATGTACGGTTCCCGTGGGATAGATTTGTTTTTGTCTAGGGACGAACCCTAAGCGAAGCGAGGGTGAATCGCTAGTTTATTTATATATTTAAGCCATTAAAACAATAAAAATAAACTTTTTATCAAAAATTTCAACTGACAAAAAAGGAAATTTAAATGAAATCTTTTTAATGTCAATATTAAAATTCTAGTTGAATAAAAATAACTAATTTTGAGTTGACCCCAAACGTCAAAAACAAGTTTGTTTTACATAGAATTCTTTAAGTGTAACAATTTCCTCAGTACTTAAATTTATATGTTTAATTTTTATATAAAAAGTATGCAAAGTTTATAGTAGATAATGAATGTAAAAACCTGCTGGCCCAAATATAAGCCCACTACGCCCGTTAATGTATTTCACACTTGTTTTTAATGAGATGTTCGATGCAACTCGAGGTCAAGAACTCTGTCTAGTCGTATTGAGCGGCTGACTCACTTTTACTTATCAAACAAATAATAAACGTTCGTATAAAGAAAAATAAACCTTATTGAAAGGGATTGTGGTCGATTTTAAGTTAATATTTAGTGTAGGAAATACGCAGGATGCACTGTCACAATTTGCATTGTAACGAAGTGTTATGTTCGCAATTATAATAAACTAAGTCAAAGTGTAAGTTTGATTTTGTTTGTTTGGTTTGATTGAACTCGTTCAACCAGTTGGTATTATCAAAATGATGGTTATAAAATTACTAGCAGAACGCGTTCAATCTAGAAATAAAAAACTCTTTTGCTCTATGTTACATAGCGACTCACCCACAGTGGTCAAAATTCGACCATAATCATATAAAATCGATAATAATCACTATAATCAAATTTTGTCTGGTATACTATGTATGAATAGAATTTTCGTATTTATATTAAAGAAAACGTAACTGTTTCCAATTTTTTTTATTGAAGATAACTACTAAATAGAACTAAATAGTTCTCAGTGGCTACTAAATAAAAAAAAAATAAAATCAGTTGATATACAGGAGAGAAAATGGCAGTAAACTGTTTTGTCTTTGTCTATTTACGTATAGTAATAATGGTTCAAGTATTACCTACATATGTATTTAGCAATAATAGTTTAAGTTATCCAATTTAAAACATACTTATCTATTCGTGATCTGCGTCATGAAAAAGTCATTTTGCAAAAAATAAAGGAAATGTATTTTCTTCAACTAAGTTCATCAACCATTAAAGTATGTAATGATACTTTTTTGTTGTATTCTAAACAAAATAACAGCTTGTATTCAAGTTTAATGACGTATTGCATATAAATAAACGGCGCTATATAATGTAATGGGGCAGACACCGCCATATGGTATAATTTACCATGCAAAAACCGGCGCCAAAACATCGATGAGTCGGCTGAATCAACTGTGTGGGTAAAGATTATATCACACATACATATTATAGTGCAACATATATACGTTTAGTATTAATGATATATACTTTTTAGCATGGATACTTTACTTTTAACTTTTTTATTTTATTATGTGTCAGTAACTCTGTCTGTCACCTTTTCAAGCTTAAACAGCTGAACAGGTTTCCATAATATATGTATTCAGCCCTTTTCAACGTCCCACTGCTGGGCACGGGCCTCCCTTCAATACGAGGGGGATCAAGCCATAGTCCACCACGCTGGCCAAATGCGGGTTAGTGGACTTCACATGTCTTTTGAAAGGTTTCCTCACGATGTTTTCCTTCACCGTTAAGACAAGAGGCAATCATGTGCGAGACCCGGGATTTGAACCCTCTTCACTCGGTTTCCCAAGCGAGCGTGTTACCAGTGAGCTACCACTGCCTTATTTTATTTATTTTGATAAAATTTGCCAAAAATATAGGCTGCCTTTGATCCGCGCCCCAGTTACCACGCGAATAGAACTGCGGGTAAAAACTATAGTCTGATTTTTAATTCCACGGAAATATGACAGCTGTCATTCTTTGATAATTCAGATATCATAAACCTTTTCTGCTTTGAATTTTTTAATTTAAAATAACAAAATATATGAAACAGAATTAGATCAACTAAACTATAATATGTATGACATTGTAAATAGTCTTTGTTTTGTGCATTCAATGCACACTAACTATAAATGTTTAATGGTTAAATGAAAAAAAAAATAACAGAGTAAAACAAGATATTTCTTAAATGAAAATATTTATAAATCATTATCTCTTACGAGTATATCATCATTGTCGTCAACATCGTCATATAATCCGAATGTAGATTATAAAAGAATCACTAACACTATCCATCAAAACATTAAAAGGGCACATTTTATCCTCTTCTTTAATAATATGTTCTTACAAGAAGCAAAGATTTTACAAACAAAGGGGTTTTCCTAAAAAAGGCTTGCAACCTATGGATTATTGGACTGGGATCCCTGTAATAGAAAAATAATTTCCATAATAATTATTGTAACTTCAATAATATGATATTAAAAAAAAAATTACCATTTTAGAATTATCAATCATTTTTTTAGTCTTAGTTTTTCTAATTGAAACCTTAAATTCAAGATACGTTTATTTTTTTATTTTGCTAAAATGCTTTCCGTTTTTAGTGACAATGTTTCAAAGTTGACAACACTTCTGAAATGTCAGAATTCCGTCGAATTAAAAATCAGACTTTAGTGTTTCATAAAGTCATATGTTAATAATAAAAAAAATATTTGTACTTGGGATTTTAAGTTTTCTTTTATTGAAAATCCCTATACCTACATATAATACTTACCAGGTAAGAGGTACCTAGTATGTAGAGATATACCTGTTAAACTACTAAAATTTGATTATTCATCATAAAAATATTATATTTAGGTATTTGTATACTGAATTTAATGCGTTCTACCACCAGTCACGAAATGCCTAAGATGTACTTACGAACGGTATTATGATCCACTTTTTTATACTTTAGTATTTTTATTTAACAAAATGTAGGTTGATCAACACCATTCCGAAGATTTATCTGTTCTATTAAAAAAGCCGGACAAGTGCAAGTCGGACTCACCCACCGAGGGTTCCGTACAAATTTGTAGGAAATCTGGTTAACTTTAATTTTTTATTTTTTGGAATTTTTTCTTTATTTGTGCTGTAAGACCTTGCTTTTTGCCAAATTTCGTGATTCTAGGTCAATGGGAACTACCATATAGGTTTTCGACCCAAAACCTATAGGGTACTTCCGGTTGACCTATTATTGTCAATTTTGGGTAAAAGCAAGGTTTTACAGCACAAGTAAAGGGAAAATTCCGAAAAATAAAAAAAGTTGCCCATAAATTTTCCCGTAAATTCGCCCATATCTTTTTATCGTGTTGACTTTTATACACCTATTAGCGACTATAGACTTCAGTATCTGGTATAAATTTCAACTTGCTAGGTCTACCCGTTCCTGAGAAAATCGGTGATGACACACGGGCAGACAGACGGACAAGAAAGTGATCTTATAATGGTTCCTTTTTTACATTTTGAGGCACGGAACCCTAATATGGCTATGTTCTTAATCTATACCTACTATATAATAATATAAAATAATATTATACAATATAAAAAAAAAGTTATATTTTTAATACCGCCTTATTTTTTGACAGTACTAAAAATAAATATATCCACACCATTTGCATTTCTGCTAACATCTGCTTGTACTTTGACGTACCAAATGCAATCTACATTTTTATACCTGGCTTTCATTTAGCGGTTATTTTTTTAAAAAATGAAAGAAAGCAGATGGTGGTTTGAAGAAGTGTGAAATATTGCAAACGCGTGTGAGATGCCAAACACCTGCTCTACAAAAATCCTTTTGTGGTATTTAAGCTTTAGTGAATCATAAAGACTACGTTGGTTTTATTTTTAATTTTATTACGGACAAGTGTGTTGTCGCGGCGCCGCCCGCGTATTTAATTTTGCAGAATTACTCCGCTCTGTCTCATTGTGGGATGTAATATAGCCTATAACTTACCTTGACAAAACCATATCCATATAAATGCGAAAGTAACTCTGTCTGTTTGTCTCCTTTTCACGCTTAATCCGCTAAACTGATTTAGATGATATTTGGTATGGAGGTAGTTTGAGATCCTGAGAAGGACATAGGATAGTTTTTATCCCGGAAATCAACCCTTAAGGGGGTGAAAAGGGAAATGAAAATTTGTATGGGGAATCATTTTTCAAGTAAGGGATATATGTATATTTTTTTATTTTTAAAGTGATTATTTATTTTTCTATACCTATGTATGTACATATATGTATATGTATATAGTTTATTCGTGTTTTAGTTACCGTGAAAATGTACCTAGGGACGAACGCGAGCGAAGCGAGCGTGAGTCGCTAGTAGGCTATAAAATGCAAAAAGAATTTTTCAAATCATACCAGTAGATTTAGAGATTAGCGCGTTTAAACAAACTAACTCTTTTGTTTTATATAGACTAGCTTTCGTTCGCGACTTCGCTTCTCGGTACGTAATAAAAAAATATTTTATTCAAGGATAAATGCTTTTAGTTAAGTAAGAATTGTAAAAATCGGTGTAGTTGTTTCAAAGGTTATCATTGTCAAGCTATCAGCGTTACATGCACACTTCTTTACAAGATAAATTAATAGTTAGAATAATATTTGAAGATTTTTTATTATGTACTAGTGATAAGTCGCTAATAATAATCGCTTTGCTCGGGTGCGTAGGTAAGGATTTTGTTCACAATTTTATGGGTTTAAATTTTTGTGCGCGAAACCCTATTTGTTTTTTTTTTAATAAAAGTAGCCAAGTTACTTCTTATAACATCAGCTATCTGCCAGTGAAAGTCCTGTCAAAATCAGTCTGGCTGTTTTGGAGATAACCCGGAACAAAGACAGACAAATATTTTAAAAATTGAAATTTTTCTATATCATAAAAAGCGTTTATATTTTCATATTCAAAAAAGATATTATTTTGACATTACAAACAGACACTTCAATTTTATTTATTTATATAGATGGAATAGGTATCAAGAAGTTTGCTCTACATTTGAATTATTAAGCTCAGCTTTGTAGTAATTTAAAAGAAAGTAGGTATTAGTATTATAAATACTCTGTCCTAAGTACCTTAGAGTAGCCTATGTGTCACTCCAGGTCATAGTCTTCTTCTTCTACCTGGCATTTATTAATCCCGGCTATTGCCAGGGTCTGCCTTTCTGCTTAACCTCCTCCACTTTGCACGGTCTTTGTGACGTGAAGCTTTTGAGTGTGCCGAGGTAACGCTGGCCAGCACTCGCCTACGTATAAAAGGACCGATCGGAGCCTGTATACTAAATTTATCTATCTCCATCTAAATCCGTCCAGTCGCTTCAGCGTAAACTACAAATAAAGTTCAAACACATAACCACTTCCGCATTTATAATACATACATATATAATATAGTTCGACGACCTTACTTGCTGTGCCAGCGGTCGCGGGTTCGAGTCCCGCTGGAGGCATTCATTTGTGTGATGAGCACGAATATTTTATTCCAGTCGTGGTGTCATATTTATAATATGTTTGTATTTAAAGTTATATATGTGTAGTGTATCAAGTATCTGGTATCCATAACACAGGCCTTGTAGCTTACCATGGAATTAGATCGTGCTGTGTGTTAATGTGCCGACATACTTATTTATTATTACATATATACATATATAGTAGTAGTCCTATATATGTAACTAGTTGTCTTGTAATACCTTTCTAGATATGGGTTTAATGTAGGAAATGCCTGATCATGACTGATATTAAGTTAATATATTACTCGTAGTAAAAGCAAATATGTATTGTTATTTCTAACGTTGACGACTTGACGACACGTTTGCCTCGTTGTCGTGTGTCTCAGTTTGTAGTGACCCTACTTGATGTGCAAGCGGTCGCGGGTTCGAGTTTCGCTGGGGCATACATTTGTTTGATGAAGACGAATGTTTGTACTCTAGTCATGGCTGTTTATATTTATAATATGTATGTATTTAAAAGTTATACATATATGTGTAGAGTATCAACTATCTGGTATCCATAATACAAGCCTCGTAGCTTACCATAAAATTAGATGGAGCTGTGTATTAATGTCCTAACATATTTATTTATTTAACATACGCTTATATTTCCATATCTTAAGTTTCAATATGCATCGTACACTATTGTATCCGTCGAGTGATCGACTTACGCGAACTTGTGAACGCTTATCGGAATACGAAATGAAGGGTTTGGGTAAAACTTTTTTAAAGTAGTCTCTCTCAATATAAATAGGTATATAGTGTTTGCCCGCGGCTCCGTCTACGTAGTTCATTTACATACATATGCCTGCTCTACTTCTAAGGGCCCGTAACGTGATGATATAACGTTGTCTTAAGTAGGCTAAAAGAGTTTTATATCAAGCTGGTAGTTTCAGAGATTTGTATTTTGTACGTTTAAAAAAAAAACATAAATAAATAGTGGATATGAAATATAAATAAAGATGCAATTGTAATTTACTGTATTTCGATTTTAATCGATTGTCAATTGGACAGTTTAAAATAATAAATTCAATAATGTACCAACTTTACTACGTCTAAACTTATAGACACAGGTAAACTTCGTGAATTTGAAGGTAAACTCGTATAACTTTATAATCAACTTTCTGAGTTTAAAGTTAAACTTGGGTACCTTTCTAATTCAAGTATACATACATATTACACTACATTTAGTATAATACTAGCGACTTATTTTCGCTCCGCTCGGGTTCGTCCTTAGTTACGTTTTAACGTTTTATATACATTTCTCAGAGATGAGATATTTTCCCGCAGTAAAAAGTATCCTATATGTTGGCCCGGATAACCAGCTACCATCATACCAAATTTCATCAAAAATTTCTATCCAGTGGTTTTTTCGTGATGCGTTCCCAGACAGACGGACCAAAATTCTATAAACTATAGATTCGGTCTCTGTATCGATAATAATGACTATTTCAATAAGATTTTCCAAAAAATAATAATATTTAATGTACAAATTCGACTCAGTTACAATTTTATTACATGTGGGAATGAGATAATCTCCCGCGGTAAAAAATAGCCTATGTCACTCTCCAGCCCTCCAATTATCTCCACACAAATCTATAGATAAATTTATACTTGCATTAAAAAGTTATCCGTCAGTACATGAAATATATGAAATGAACTACTAAATTGTACTACTTTCTAATTACGGAATAGTCCTCATTACAATATTTGCTTCAGTGGAACATGATTATGAATGAATGTCATCGCTTTCGTAACAACGCCCACGGTATCCTGAACAGCTGCAGTGTGATTCATTGCGGAACAGCCTGGCCACTTGTAAGTGCAATACGTGCTTTTTTTGTTTGTATGTCTGTCTGTCAGTCAGTCTGTTTTTTTCGATACAAAATGGTATAAATATTTTTTTAAGCAGAAATTCATATCTGTCTTATTAAAAGGAAATTTTCTTCTTGAGCTTCTGTATTATAATAAAAAGAAGATGGCAATATGCATTTTTCAACCACACAAGGAGGAAAAATATTGTTCGCTGCTCAAATGTTTTTTTTACTTGCTACTATGTACTAGGTACCTACAATCTACATATATATGCCTAGTATATGTTACTTAGAATAAATTTAATTAAACCTCGTTAGATTGTCATATTTTCTACAGTATTTATTTCGTTATCTAATTTTCTTTCAACAAGGGTTTTGGAAATAGAAAACCAAAAAATATTATATGGGATTGCTTAAATATGTTATTTTAATACAGTTTTATATTCTCGTCTTAGAATGTCATTTTTTAGGGTTCCGTACCCGAAGGGTGTCAACGGAAAACGGAATCCTATTACTAAGCCTCCGCTGTCCGTCCTTCCGTCTGTCAGAAGGCTGTATCTCATAAATCGTAATAGGTAGAGAGTTGAAATTTTCACAGAGTATGTATTTCTATTGCTGCTATAACAACAAATAATAAAAATACAAAAAACATTTTTTTAACGTTCGTAATCAATCGATCATCGAAGTTAATACATCTACTACATACATAGAGTAAAAGTCATATTAATAAAAATATACGATAATACGGAACCCTCTGTGTGCGAATGCGACTCACACTTGACCAATTTGAATGTTTATTCAATCCTTGTCACGTAATATTACTATTACTACTTTAGTAGGTACTAATTCTATACTTACTCTCGCTAGATACGTTTTAAATAGATAAAAAAATGGTTGCGAATGTACCTTAGCAAATCTATATACATATGTACATTGTACATATTTTGTATGTTATTGCTTTTCTTTAGGCTTTTTTGTAGGCCTCTTTACCTACAATTTTCTAGTACATTGTTTTGATGTATCTCTCAGTGTCAAGGTTTAGTGTTAACTATGTAAATTTTATTATATGTATAGATGAATGGACTTTATCAATACCTAAATACGTTACACGTTTCGCCGGCGTTTTGTGACTCATTCCGGAACTACCAAAGCTGTTGCTTGGCGAGTGTCAGGTGCGTTTTTATGCGAAATTGATCTTTAATTCTTATTTAAACATGATTTTTTTTAGAAGTATTTTTATTATTAGCACTTAAATATGTTTTTACTGTCAATTTAATTAATTTATCAACTAATACGTAATTTAAATAGTTATTTACCAGCGTTAGCCATATAAATTTAAATATATATACATATATATTAATTTTCTGATGTTTTAATTTTCATTATCCTATTCCGGACTAAGAAAAATCCAAAAAATCAAATATCATAAAAATTGGTCCAGCCGTTGTTTAGTTATAAATGGTGTAACTACCATGACTTTGTTTTATATATATATATATATACGTTGTATATGATATATTCGCTAAGGATATTAACTGAGATTGCAAATGCAATAAATTAGTGCAATCATGATCGTTGCACAGTCGTTGTGTGGGCCTTAGCTAAGTCCAGTGTCTAAGTGGTTTTATATCAGTCTTTCCTTGACGGTTACCCCGCTTGAATTCGCCGCGAGAGGGCGATAGTGTAGAGTAGGGTCGCCAACCCCATATTTAAAAAACTAGGATTTGAAGGTGGAAACCCCAGGATAATTTTTAAAAACAGGACGCAGTAATAGAGTTGCAATAGTTAAATTAATATGTAGTGAAAATAGGTGAAATGAAATTCAAGTAATTAAAATAATCATATTTTTTAATAAAAGTATTTGAATAAAATTATACGAGTTGAAAACTTGTTATTAAAATATAAAACAAACACTTTAGTTTGTAACAAATTTTTTAAACTTAGATTAGTTATAGCATCTAATAAATTCTAATATTACAAATTTATTATTTTTACTATACTTTTCGACTGGATTTAAAATTAAAACAAATTAAAAAACCCAGGACGCTGCTAAAAAACTATTCGGGATATCCCAAGACACTACAAAAACTTGGACATGTCCTGGGAAAACAGGACGGTTGGCAACTCTAGTGTAGAGTGAGGTCTCTAGAAATGTAAAATGGTACTGAACGTTAACTGTTTGCGAGCTGTTTATCGCGGATTTCTAATATTCATGATTAATGTAAAGATTGTGTCATTCCTGATTAATTATTATGGCAGACACGGTACGGCACAATAAATGCTATTGGTTTAAAAGAAGAGTTAAGAAAAAGACAATATATTATTTATTTGGTTATGATTAAATTTAACCCCTCGAGGACCGCGTACACGCCGGCGTGTACGATAACAATTGAATTCTCGAAAATTCGCACGGATTTCTTAGAAATTATCCTGGAGAGATTAAAATCCTGATAGAACTGTCTTCGCGCTAACAATTGTAATTATTATATTAAATCTATTGTCCCTGCCGCACTAGCAAATACTTTTCAACAACAGCTATAGAACCTCACTCGCCAGTGGCGCCGACTGGTGCCGCCAGAAACGACAGCCCTCATTGGCACTGCTAGTAGTTTTTAAATGTTTCGTTGGTCTAGTGGCTGGCATCCACGGTTACAGATCTGAAGATTCTGGGTTCGAGTCGTGGCTCTTAAGTTTCTGCGATAGCTTAGGTATTTCTTCTTGAAATGTAATATTATTAAGCTGATTAATTATTATTTATTTATTTTTGTTTATTTAAACGTACTGAAGAATCTGGGAGGATCAGTTTTATATAATTAGGTACTTTTGCATTTTATAGCCTATTTATATCGACGAAAAATTTGATCGATGCCTATTTAAGTATTTAGGAAAATTAAGTTAGGTTATTAACATTACGCTACGATAAATAATTATTCGCAGAACATATAATTAAATTCTGAGTCAACATTCATTCTTTTTTAAATCTTATTGAAATACTCATTATTATCGATTATTAATTATTACACAGGGCGAATCTATAGTTTTCACATCACAAGAAAACCTCTACACAAATTTTGATGAAATTTATTATGGTGATATCTGGTTATTTCGGTCAACTTATAGGATACTTTTTACTGCGAGAAAATATCTCATGTCTGAGAAATTTATACTAAACGTTAAAACGTACGTAATCTAGAGACGAACTAATATATTGAATAATATTGAATATCTTCACAAATAAATTTGTGTAAGAAATCTTACATAAATTTATCTGTGAATATGTTTAAATGAATCACGCAAGTGTCACCTCCATCTTTTAATTTCGCTCTAAGAAAAATATAATAATTGTGAGAAAAATGTGAGTCACAACTCACACGGTATCATTCTGTTTATCCAAGCAATTACACCTTTATTGTTTACTTAATACGCGTGCTGTGTTGATGAACTAGTTTTATAACCCGGTTTGTCGGCTTATGACGAAATGGTTAAAGTATCGCGGAATTAAATTTTAAATTCCAATATAAAATTATACAGAATAGAACATACGTATGGGACATGGAAAAAAAGTATCTTAAATATTGAAGTAATCAAATTTTACTCAAAGGAATAATTCCTTTATTTTAAAATAATAATAATAACTGCATTTATTTTTTTTATTTTTTTTAAAAAGCTTACTTGGATAGGCAATCGACTGAACTAACTAAAAATAAAGTAAAATCCACCTTCACTATTTTATTGAACTAACCGCTAGTCTATGGTAAGGATAAAATCTCTAGTACAAACATTTTATCTTACAATTAATGAAACCTGTGAAATCTTACAACTCGGCACTCGCACATGTTGATCGTAACTAACATCATAACCTAAATTGGTTATTTTCTAAAAGTAAAATACCTTTTATAATTTCCTTAAATATTCACGATGTATTTATGTATTCAAAACTTGTCTTTCGGAAACTTGCTAGATTCTGCAAACTGCAAAGAATAAAAAGACAAACAAACACACTTTCACGTTTATAATATTAGAATGGGAGTATAGATAGTCTATCTATTCTATACTAACCGTTAAAACGTATCTAGGACGAACCTGAGCGAAGCGAGCCTGAGCGAAGCGAGGGTTAGTTACTAGTTATATTATAAAGACCGATAACAATAATGCCATTATACAATAAAGACTGATAAACATAATATTACTCAGAAAAAATTATCATTTATCACTGTATAACCAATCTATTGCAAATCTAGTGCATGTACAGTGTACCGCAAGACAGTTTTATCGGAGCATGTTAAGTGCGAGTACACTTCTGAATAATGCTCCAGTTTATTGACTCTACGTGCATTGCAATCTTTGTCGATACAGTTATACACAAATTACCTACATTCTAATGTTTCTAATCTATACTAATATTATAAAGCTGAAGAGTTTGTTTGTTTGTTTGTTTGGTTGAACGCGCTAATCTCAGGAATTACTAATCCGATTTGAAAAATTCTTTTTGTATTAGATAGCCCGTTAACTGAGGAAGGCTATAGGCTATATATTATTCCGGAAAAATGTACGATTCCCTTGGGATAGATTTGTTTTGTCTAGGGACGAACCCGAAGCGAAGCGAGGGCGAGCCGCTAGTTCTAAATAAAAAAATTGACTCTGGTCAAATCTTGACCACTGGACAAACAAGTTCATAGAAAAAGTCATCTTTTGAATAATGTAAACAAAACGAGTTTAAAGAAAGTATCGATTGTGCGTGACTATCTATTCAACCATAATGCCTGCACCGCGTGCGCCGTGACTTGCCAGCACTAAAACGATTACTTACCTGCCTTTAATTATTCATTATTTCCACACCTCAGAATAAGACATATTGTCCATTTTTAGGGTTCCGTATCTCAAAAGGAAAATGGAACTCGTACTTATAGAATCACTTCGTTGTCTGTATGTCTGTCAAGATACTTTTTCTCAGGAACGCGTGGAGGTATCAAGGTGAAATTAATGTCAAATACTCAGCTCTGCAATCCCCTGCTTTGAAAAAACTTCTAAGTAAACGTAATCAAAAGATAAGGCCGCAGTTCCCGTTGACCTAGAATCATGAAATATGGCTAAAAGTTATGTCTTTTAGTAAAAGTAAAGGGAAAATAGGAAAACCGTAAATTTGTTGTTAAATTACAATTTTTTGGTGCGATTATAAGCTTCTTTTAATGTTGCATTCTACGGAACCCCTCTATGTGCGAGTCAGACTCGCAATTTTACGATTTTTAAATTAATAAATGGTTCTGTCTGAGTCGTATTATTATTATTATTATTTTATATAGATTATGCCTGCAAGTACCCAATAGGAATTGGAACGATTCTAAGTATTTTTGTGCAAATCCGGTTTAAAATTAGTTTTTTTTTTAAGATTTCTACAACTAAATGTGCCTATTACATTTCAATGTGAGATCTTCTTTAGTCATTTGAGGATACCATGTCCCACGATGTATATAAAGCCTAATTTAAACTGTGACAAACGCATTGTAAGTTTTGCTATTTGCATTTTAGTTCGTAAACGGTTTTGTTATCTATAGTGTGAGCTGACTCTTAAGCAACGGTCCAGTTTGAAACGAATTCGCCATGCCACAGAAATGTACGACAAAGATTTGCAAATGAAGTAATACGAAATACTAATACCGGAGTAATGTTGTGGAATTTTAAACTATATTTAAAATAGGTACATATCCATATAATATGTAGGTCAAGCTTTTGATTAAATACAAGTTTATTTTCTCTTATTAAGGACAATGAAATAAATTTAAGCAGACATAAGTAACATACTCCATGTTTGTTATCTATGGAAGAGAACGAGGATTATGGAAGCGACAAATTTTGTAGTGTTGTGTGATTTACATGTGTTTATCATCGTAACGAAGCATCTATCACTTTGGTGAAGGTCTCAAATTTCTACACGAATGTTTAAATCTATACCTACAGATAAATAAAATTGGAGTGTCTGTTTTTAATATTAAAATAAGCGCTTTTTACTAAATGCATATGGATGTATACACGGTACATATACCAAAACAACATTTTTTTACAATTGTTGTATGTCTGTCTGTTTGTTCCGGCTAATCTCTGAAATGGCTGGATCGATTTTGACGAGACTTTCACTGGCAGATAGCTGATGTAATAAGGAGTAACTTAGGCTACTTTTATTTTAGAAAAAAAATAGGGTCCTACGATAAAAAATTAAAACGAAATTAATTAATTAATTTTGTTTTGGGAAGCAAGCTAGGGACGAATCGCTAGTAAATAATATATTTCTCTCTCTACGTCTGGTTAAGGCAAAATATGGTATAAGCCGTAAGCTACCACCCTTCGAAACCTATAGTTTCAATGAACGAATGTACGATGGAAAGGAGACAGTGATGGAGTCCATGGTAGCAGCGATCATTTTTTGAAGTAACACTTCTTTACGCACGCTTGACTTGGGGGGTAAGCTGGTGAATGTGTTACGGAAAAATGTTTGTACGTTTGTTGCCATGGTAACCGTTGTTATTGTCTGACAAATGATATATAATATTATATTCTTTCCTTAAATGATATTCTATAAATATAAGATTGATATTCTATAAATATATGATTGATATTCTATAAATATTGATCTAATATGTGTTATTTTTAGTTTCTCAAGTATCCTAATTATTTAAAACATAAATAGAATTTCATAAAGAGTACCGATAACCTACAGAAATTTTACTTCTTGCGTGTATACAAATTCATACACGCACTATTTAATTTTTTATATTATGGTCCCGGTCGTAATGTGGCCGTGTAGCATGGTAGCACGATATACGCATTATAAATAATTTGTCATCGACGACCATAATCGTGGTCACGGTTAAAAAGTGCGTTATCGTAGAAAGAGATTTAGTCTAACATACAACAGATATATGTAGTATTGGTGAGATTTTGTTTTTCTTTGCCTTTGTTGTTATTTGCAAAATATGTGTAACATCTGTTCATATAAATTCATTGTCATATGTTATATTTCCGATACATTCGCACGCTTCTAAATAAACACATGTAATGTTTGTTTTTATGTAACTACCCTTTCATAGTATATCGGATGACTATTGTAATTGCGGAAATTTGTATGTTCGTATGATTGTAAAAGATTTGGGTGATTTAGTATACATATATGTACCTATAGACTACTAGACTAAATCACTAATATTAACATCAAATCTAACACGATCACCCACTTTTGTCTTGTGTAAGACTTATAAAGTTTATTGCTGCATAATCGTAATGAGAGAAAGCAGTCGTACGACTATTCGACCTTGTAGTATGCAAGAATTTTTATGGTCACTGTAATTGCCTAGTAGGTAAAAAATACATGACTCCAAGATTACGACGCTTGTTTATGAATAAAAATGCAAAAAATTGAATTTTATAGAAATAGAACGCCATGATATCATCCAATCGGATGGTTAGCAAATATTGACAACTTATACTACGAGTATCTTGAAGCACGATGTTGCAATTTGAAATGGAGAATTCATATAGCGGTATATAACTCTAGCGGCATTCTGAATTCTCCATATAATGTCTCATCGCGATTCACAACCAACTTAAATCGACAAACTATTATTTTTAAAATTTCCGAAAACTTAAATTTGTTGAGCTTTTTTTGTTTATTTGTATCTATTATCTATTCATTAATATCTATTAATCTATACCAATATTACGAGGATAAAGCTGAAGAGTTTGTTTGTTTGTTTGGTTGAACGCGCTAATCTCAGGAACTACTAATCCGATTTGAAAAATTATTTTTGCACTAGATAGCCCGTTAACTGAGGAAGGCTACAGGCTATATATCATCCCGGAAAAATGTACGGTTCCCGTGGAATAGATTTGTTTTTGTCTAGGGACGAATCCGAAGCGAAGCGAGGGTGAGTCGCTAGTTTTTTTTATATGTCTTTAAAGCTTTATTTTAAACATTATTGTATATGTAATCTAAATAAAAAAAAAATCAACATTACTTATCTTTTTTAAAAACCTTTTTTTTCTAGCTTACATCTCATTTACGCTATTCTGTTTCATTTATACTTAAATCTAACAAATAGATCTAATGAGGGACATTCACCGCATTTATGATACTAAGTCAAGTTTACAATTCATAATATTCTCACAATGGGAGGAAGTCGCTGTGCGTCATGGTGTCGTGGAAAAAAATAAAAAGGCACCCATCGTTTTTTACCTCGATGCTTTGGGGCAGACTTAAATATGACGTCCGCTAATGTTTGACGAGAACTCACTGTATTATACATATTTGATATTATACAGTTAGTTTTTAATTTCTTTTTGAATTATAAATGTATTTTTGTAAGTTTTATAGTCAAGACTTTTATTTTAATATTATTAATTTTAAACAAAGGTATATGCTATGTATGGGTGTAATACACCCGGTCCCTCGGCTTCTAGGTTTTTCGATTTATTTCATATTTCTGGAAATACTGAAATACGTTACATTAGTATGCCAATAATTAATTGAAAAAAGCTTATTTTTCATAAAATCTTTGCATGTGGCAAAGGCTTTTTTCTAGGTTAAAATCTAGTCGTCGTATATAAGTCGTCTACTTACAGGAATATGTTATCAAAATGTTAATTTTTCAGGTCATAATTTAATTTAATTCTTATAATGGCTGTTGACATTTTATTATATTAACAATAAAACATTATAAATATTATTATTTAAATATTCACTGTTGTTCTTTATAATCACATGTGAAATCGATAATGTAATTGCTGAAGCGAAACAAAACGTGTCATACGAAACAAGTATTTATATTTTGAACAATAAGGCGTTTTTTGGCGCGATTGACAAAATGCAGTCGATAAGGTTGGCTGGTCTTCTAAACTTTAACATATAGGTGCATACTGCATACACTACATGTAGGGGTGTTAGGGTTGCCATTTACCTATTTTTATATAAATGTATATAAAAACTCGTGAAATTTTTCTTTACGATTTGTGTTCAGCTCTTTTTAAAGTCCCACTGCTGGGCACGGGCCTCCCTTCAATACGAGGGGGATCAGGCTGTAGTCCACCATGCTGGCCAAGTGCGAGTTAAAGTTCATTATAGGGTTCATATTTAGTAATTAAATGTACATAATATGTTCAGTCTATATTAACATAAATGGAACGATTCATTTTTCTTATATTATGTTAAATTTATTGGACTGCCATTGTATAAATGTTTATTTGGACTTCCCATGTTCTCTTTTCAACCACCGAAGGCGTCATACCTAAAACCACAGTAGTGAAGAGTCTAAAATTAAATTACGGAAAAATTTTTGCGGACACCACCAGTATCCTCAAACAGTAACCGAATAAATTTCCCATTATTTAAAAGAAATTTACCTCTTCAAAAAGTATACTCCTTTACCGAACTAGGATGAGCAAATTATTAAGCCTACAGGCTCAATTTGATCTTTAAGATATAAACATTTTTTTAATAGTTAGCCAGTTGAATTTTTTACAAACTATGTGGTATTATACCGTGTACTATCAGAAATAATAGTAAAACAATAAAATATTAAAGGAATTAGTTTGGATCCTCAAATAAAAAACTTTTTTTTTTTGTAAAACTGGCAGCCCTAATCTCTTCAGTTATGGATCAGTGATTCTTCGCTTTATAATGTTAAAACTTGGTCCTTGCATACAGTATTATGAATGACTTGCTTTATTGTAATGCATTGATTGTTGATAAGTTCTACTGCTCAATATGTATTACTGGTACACGAAGATGGTAGAGGGTTATAGGTAATGATGACGATTTTACGTGAGGGATTGAAGTTCCGTCGTACGCTAAGCGAGCAATGTATTGAAGAATTTTACAATAATTTACTTATATCTATCTATTATCTTGTGGAAATTGGAGATTCAACTATTTGTATATACCCCCCCCCCCTTCTCCTCCCTTACGGGATGATTTCCGGTATAAAAACTATGTATGACAAATCCTATGTCCTTCCTAAGGTCTCAAACTATCTTCTTACCAAATTTAATTTGGTTCAGTAGTTCCAGAGATTATTTTCAGAGTTTGTTTGTAAACTTACAAACTTAACTGTCTATAATATTCTAGTATTATTATATTTATGAATAGTAGATTGTAAATTTTTGTACACATCATCCTACGATGGTGATGCCTATCACGGGAATTACATAAAAACTCTAAGAAAAAGTCTTTAAAATTTAGACTCATAAAAGCCCATTTTACGAATCAATGACGCCCTAATCTACGTAGCTTATCTGTTGCATTTGTTGACATTTGAACTCAACATTGAAACTATATAGAGTAAGTCAGGGAGAGACGCCTATAAGGTATAGATGCCTACTAAATTAAAAAAAAAATATGGTTAGATGCCTATTTTTCATTATTTAAAAAAAATAGCTAAAATATATTGCACAATAGTTCCAAATTTAATCTGAATGACATAAATAAACAGTGATTCAATTAAACTATGCGTATTTTATTCAGTATCTTACATATATAATTAATACTGATATTTTTTAATACTATAGGCAACTCTCCCTGATTTACTATATATCATTGTAATCTACTGTAGAATAATTGAAAGGATCAAGAAAACTACTTCACAATTAGCAACGATATAATATGACGTACAAACAACAACATATCCCGAATTTAATATTTCCTTTTTTGAATACGGTTAAAAATATCTTTGGTTTACATTTCGTTCCAAGCATCCTCCAAACAAGTTATTTTTTTTTTATTTATAATTCATTTTGATATATGGCAGTGTTTCAATGTTTTATTAAAAAAAAACCAATAATTAAAAATACATGCTTAAGTGCGAAAGAGATACAAATAAACTTATATTTAAACAAAACTGTCTTTTCGGATTATTTCGCGGATTTTTCTTTAATTTTTGGTTCCCAACCAAAATTGAAGATCAAGATCAAGAGAAGAAGAACTACAATGGGAAACCAAAAATCTAAATAAATCATCGAAATCAAAATAAATCTAAGAAAGTATTATATTTAAACTTTGATTTTGCAGTATAGTTATTACTGTCGAAACTTTAATAAGTAATAACTTGGCTGTTTTACTTGTTTACCTTTTAGTTTAATATTTTTAATACAAAAATATAACGAGTTTCTATGAAATGGCCAAGATAAAGATTAATTTAAGATAATAGACTTGTAAAAAGATCTCGGAGAGTAGACCATTAATCAAAACACCTTTGCTTTGTTTTTGAACCGGATTCCGATGGTACTACGAATCTAGCTTAGCGTTCAGTTCTTATTGAAGTAAGCTTAAAATAACCAAGACGACTTACAATACTGGGAATATTTCATCCTCTGAATAGATTTTCTGTACAAAACATAATATATTTAAAATACAGTTAAAGATCAGTTCTAGTTAAAACTAATAATAATAATCTTCTCTTCATTTTATTTTGTCACAATTGTTAACTGTTTTGTTTTTTTTTTCATTGTCACTGCCTAATTTATGAAATATTTTTAAGTGGATACTTAACTGGTTTGTGTTTTATATATAATCATTCATTTCTATGTAATACTGTACTGTATGTTTCCCAAATATATATAAAAAAAATATATATTACATACTGTTTGTACTTATTTAGTAAAAACAATTATATTATGATAGCAGTACCTATTTTTATTGTAAATAATGTAATGTAATAGTTACTTCGTAATTATTTTTCCCTCTTCTTGTTTCGATTTTAATAAGACAAAGCAAAATAATATGCTGATGTAGAAAACAGTGTCGATAACAGAGTAGATTAAAATGTCACTAGATTCTTTCTTTCTCTTTCATTCGCTCTCTCTTTACTCGCCTCTACAATGTAAAGAAAAAATCGGACAATTGCGAGTCTGACTCTCATACTGAGGGTTCCGTAGCATGAAACATTAAAATACGTTTTTTTTTTGTGAACAAAGTACAAGGATTTTGGATTTTTCATTTTACTTGTGCTATAAGATATTACTTCTTGTCGATTCTAGGTCAACGGGAAGTATAGGTTTTGATTCCCTTCCAAATTCCCTAGCGAGCGTCAAAATATGCGACATAAACGGCCGTGTCTTTTGAATACGTTGACTTAGAAGTTTGATTTTTTCAGAGAACTAGAATCTAGGTATTATAGACCTGAGTAATTGATATTAATTTCAATTTGATACCTCGACGGGTTTCTGAAAAAAAGGGTCTTGACATAGACGTACGTACGTAGATTTTATAAGGGTTCAATTTTTCCTCTTGAGGTACGGAACCCTGAAAAACGGGTAAACTTATATTTTTTAAGGTGTTATTATTAGTATTTTACAAAAAAGACTACTGGAAATGCATAGGTACATAAAATTTAATTGTTATTCTAAAAAGTTTCTCTCGTAAATAGGGCGATTGATGTTTATTTGAACAGTACCTATGTTTATGATTGTTTATATAATATGTATTGCAGTTGCGGCAGTTACACGTGTTTATATTTCTCCTATGAAATAATAAAACCAACATATTTGGGAGAAGAAAAATATAGAGTAATATCTTGATGTTATTTTTCAATTTTTTAGATATTATGATATCTTTATTTGATTGACGATTGCACTTCTACTCTATTTTATTTAAACTTTTGGTCTATAACAGACTTTTTATTCTTAAAAAATGACAGAATATTAAAATTATACTATTATCTAGACACTAATATTATAAAAAGGCAGGGATTTTTTTTAATATAATCTCAGGAAGTACTAATCCGATTTGAAAAATTCTTTTTGCATTAGATAGCCCGTTTATTGATGAAGGCTAAGGCTATATATATCATCATGCTACTATCCAAAGGAGTAATATAATATCTATTCCGTACTAACCGTTAAAACCTAAAGCCGTACCCGAGTGAAGCGAGGCTGAGCCGCTAATAACTGAGTAAAAATAGAGATTTAAAGAATTTTGATGTTTATTGATGAGATTTTTGATAGTATAAAAATGATTCGCTGACACTCTTTGAAGCCATTAACAAGAAAATTGAATTGAATTGAACTATGATTCAAAGGGGTTCTTACTAGATATTGTATTATATAACGTTCTTAATAGTAAACCAGGAAATATCCCGGTTTAAATGTTTTGCTTTATCTTCAAATCCCGTTAAGATAAGACTTAATCCGTTAGTCGTAAAACACATGTTATCGGCTCAACCTGTTGTGAAGAAGCGTTTTGATAGGTAAAGAAGGTATGTTTCAAAGCATAATCATCATTGTTATTTATTTATAACTAGCAGAATCCGCGGCTTCGCTCGCGCTAAAAATACAAAAAAAAAATTAAAAGGGTAGGGAAGGTTTCACACAAACTTTCATTCCTTATTTTACCTCTTTATGGGATGAATTTCGAAAAATGCTAAAACACTTGTTTATTTAATGTATTGAAGAGCATTAATACTAAGTTTCAAGTTATTCTGATCATAAATATTTTTTTGGGTTCTATTATAACGTGTTCTCCCGTGGGAATGAGATAATCTGCCGCGGTGAAATATAGCCTATATCACCCTCCAGCCTTCCAACTATATCCATACAAAAAATCACGCTAATCTGTCCCTCTATTTCGACGTGAAACAAGGACAAACAAACAAACACACGTTCACATTCATAATATTAGTATGGAAGTATTGATAGGGTGTTCATAACATTGAAATAAATATAAGTTATTAAAAACTACATATAAGATTGAAATGTCAGAACGTGACGCATAACCGCTGTCTCATGGTGAGAAGCGTGACAATATTTAAATTACATGATGCCTTTGAATTACATACAAATGTGGTTCATGAAAATAATTAAAGTGATGGAGAAATGCTTAGAATCTCTTAATCTTCCAAATATGTCGTTTACTTAACTAACCTTCTAAAAGTTTTACATGTTCTATGGCTAGATGTAGTTTTTTTTATTTGCAGAGGATAATCCCATTTTGAGAAGAATCGTTAAACTACTTTAAAACGATAAAAATATTGTATAACGTAGACAAAAAATGATTATTTCTTATTAAAAATAGGAATAGTAAAAGTATACTGTATATAAACATCTTCAAATCAAACTAAATAAAACCTTAGAAAATTATTGAGTAAATATTAAATTTAACGATAAAAATGACTGACCGGTGTACCTATATATCGTGTTTTAGCTATTAATAGGGCAGTATTCGGGTTAGTTTTGACATGGCTGGCCGCTAGTTTCCTGTCGGCTCCATACGACGCCTTTCGCAAGCACATGATGAACACTTTGCATACGTGTTTGTGTTCTGAATACAGACATATTTCAATTTTTCTTTATTATTCTTAAATAACTAAACATATTTTGAAGAAACTCGTTGATATTAAAAATCTTGAAAAAAATTAACTATTAATATGATAGATCATTTATTTCTTACTAGCAACTTACCCTCGCTTTTTTTCCTTTTGAGCGAAACCCTAATTCTTTTTCTAAAATAAAATTATAAAAGTAGCCTAAGTTACTCCTTAAAATATCAGTTATCTGCCAGTGGAAGTCCTGTTAAAATTGATCCAGCAGTTTCGGAGATTAGATTAAACAGATAGACAGGCAGAGAAAAATTTAAAAAATTGTGTTTTTCTTATAAATACCGTATATAATTCCATAGGCATTTAGTATAAAGCTGTTATTTTGACATTACAAACGGATCCTACAATTTTATTTATATGTTTTTTGGCCGAAATTACTTTGGTCTTTCATTTGTTACTCCCGAAAGCGCTAATGTACGTAGGAGTAAAACAATGGTTAAATGATACGCAAAAACTCGCTATAAATAACTAAGTGGGCCACTACATACCGAAAAGCCACGCGTGTGGTACTGCACTTATATATGTTTGTATAAAATGTCCTTACTTCACATTTCAAACAGTTTTATATATAATTTATAATCATAATTACCGACTTTGAAGAAAAAAAGTTACTCAATTCGTGCGTTTCTTCTTGTGTATGATACATGATACTTTACCAAGTAAAAACTTATTTTCTTAATTCTTTTTTTTTAATGAATATCAATCGTCTATAAAAATAAAAAGATGCCCCCACGGTTTTTATCGGCAATATCGTTTTTAATTAAACGTACAATTGAAATTTAGACACTATTACATAGTTTTAACTTTAAAATTTTCAACTTTTTCAATTCTTTTCCCCTAAATATCCTATTAAGACTTTTATAAACATTTTGTTTTGTTTAAAATAAAAATTAGCCAAATTGTACCACTCGTTCTTAATTGATACGCTTACCAACGAACAGCATTTCAGTTTTATTTATATAAACTAGCGACTCACCCTTGGATATAGTACAATGGATATAGAATGTTATCCTTAAGAGATAGACATATGCCATCACAGACTTTTATGTAGATCTTTTTAAGGTGTACAATACTGTAGTACAATATTTTGATCTATCTCGTAAGGTTTAGCCAGCGTTTGCAATGTGAGCGCGAAAAAATGTGTTTATTTACGACATCACATTAAAAATCTCTAAAATTATCAGTGTTTCTCTACTATATTATGCATGTATGATACATATAAACCTTCCTCTTGAATCACTCTATCTATTAAAAAACCGCATCAAAATCCGTTGCGTCGTTTTAAAGATCTAAGCATATATAGGGACAGAAGGACAGCGGGAAGCGACTTTGTTTTATACTATGTAGTGATTATATTTATATAGTATATTTGTCATGTGGCGTCTAAATGAAGGAATGTCCGAAATAATCTCCACATGCGGTTCTAAGCCTGAACGAGCGCTGATGAGACAAATTAAGCAATTGCTCGGTCATCGATCTATCTAGGAACTAACGGTGGACTTGTCTTGGTTTATATTAAACTCTCGATGTTTTGTGTTGTCTGTGAATAAAATCGACTTTACTGGTACTTCTTTTGACTGACTTAAAAAAAGGAGGTGTTTGCGTGATGTATGTTTCTTTTTTGTGTGTTGGGATGTTACACTATACCTTCGCTAATTGCATTTTTTTTTCTTTTTAATGCTGAATAGTATGATAGATGAATAATAAGGTCAAAGATACCTTAAGGGTGATCGTATATTCATTGTAAGGAAAAATTAAACATTTAATGTTGGGATAATTTAATTTTTAATATTTAATGTCATTGAAGCAATTTTTTCATTAAAAATTAATAATATCTTTTTCATGTTAAATTTAGATTGCAAAATAGTCGATTAAATATTTTTATTGGCCAAATATTATGTCTCTAGCGTCTAATGTTTTAGTTACTGGATCGCATTTCAACTAGTTATTAATTTAAACTGTACAACTTTGAAACCTTTATCGCGTTATTCGTACATGGTCATGTGCAATGACAGGAACATTGTAAGCAGCATATAAAACAATGCTCTCTGGCTATTTTGTATTTGAACCAGAACTTTTTGGCGACGACAAGAGTGATAACTGATATTCAAAATCTTCTTATTTAAAAAGTATTAGCATTGAGCGTTTGAGGTTTTGTATAAAAAATGGTACCTATTATGTAAAGAAATATTTCTATCAACGGAAATAACACTAAATTTTAAATAATACATATTATTACATATATGAATATTTAAAACTTAGGTAAGTAGTTATAATAATGTATAATTATTAATATATGTAAAAAGGTCAGTTTTGAACGCGTTGGAGATGCATTGAGCAAGCTTAATTAATTTTATTTGAACTAGAATGATTTCAGTGAAATTTTATAATGTCATTGGTTAGAGTATATTATATATGTCCTAAATACGTAGCTTTTTGTTTTATTTGTAATGTATTATTATATAGATGTAAAAATACACTAGTTTATCCTTCCATTCTGCCTATCTAATATATTTAAACGAGCAATTCTTGTATATTTATTTATTTATACCGGCGATCTCGGAAACGACACTAACGATTTTGCTGAAATTTGGTATGTGGCGGTTTTCGGGGGCGAGAAATCGATCTAGATTAGTCTTATGTCTGGGAAAACGCGTATTTTCGAGTTTTTATGTAGTTTTCTTTCGCATTATTTCACGCAAAATACATGTGTTAATAATTTCGCACACTCGGGCATTAGAATTTTAGAATTGGTCAAGCTGCAAAGGCGCAAGATTAACAATCACAGGTGTCCGTTTTCAAATCCCGGTCGGATAAAAAGTTTTTACTTCTGTATTTGTTTAAGTTTTTAGATTTAAAAAAAAGAAAATTGTACTTTTGGCCAAAAATCTCCGAGCGAAGCTCGGTGGCAGGTACTGTATATGTATAAAGCACTAAAGCTATTGATTAAACTTATTTGTTTCGACTCGTTAAAACTCACTTGAAATACAGTTAACTTTCATACGGAAAACTTTCTTAGATTTACACGAATATTTGGCATTTTATATAAAACTATTTTATCGGTTATTTTTTTAATTTTTATATTTGTCTCGACGTTTTTTTTTAATTTTAATTAAAAAGTTTTTACCTTAGAAGTAAAAGAAATATTAACGACCTACACTATACGCCAGGAAGGTCTATTTGCTATCCTAGTTGACAGCGCGACACACATTCGACCGTAGTTTAGTTGATGAGGAAATCTCTTGTTATTTTCAATAGAACTCACCTAGCTAGATAGTGCTTTTAAAGGATCGCTCTTAACTAAAATATATGATACTAACAATTTGGACTAGCGTCGTTCGCGTGCCTCCCTAGGTGCCTAATAAAAGCCCTTGTGTTGCTCCAAGTTTTAGTCTATCTGTGTAGTACATTTCATCGAAATCTGTTAAGCCGTTTCTGTGTAAAGGAGTAACAAATATACACACATACAACATATACAAACTTTCGCAATTATAACAGTAGTTTGATTTATTGAGGCACGTTATCTAATATATAAAATTCTCGTGTCACAGTGTTTGTAACAAAAGTCCTCCGAAACGGCTTGGCCGATTTTTATGAAATTTTGTGTGTATATTCAGTAGGTCTGAGAATAAGACTTAAACTATTTTTCATACCCCTAAGTGATAAGGGTGGTCTACCTTAGGGACGAACCCAAACGAGGCGAGTCGCAATTATACGCAATGTACTAAGCGCATAGAGTAGTTGGTAAAAACTAGTAGGTACCTATTTTTCGTTCGTTTGTGATGAAAGTCTGGTGGGTTATTCTGTATATGCCTCCGAACGTTCATATCGCAAATCAAGCTTTATTTTATATATATACCTAGCTACGCATATCAATAAAATAATTATTTTCTACATAAGCATACTTATCATACCATTTGTAACTAATTATTTTATTATTGCACAAAATATGTAGATAATTGTTTACTATTACAAGTTATTCTGAAGGTTTATATACATTGTTTTGCTTTGTTATAGTGCACTTCCTGTTACACTTTTCCTGTAACAATATTATGAGGAATTATTATTATGTTATACGTACATATTATGTGTAAAAGTTCATATTAAAAGTTACTTGGAATTCAATGTGCGGCTTTAATACATATGTACATATATACTTTGTGTATAAGTGAATGTATGTTTGTTTGTGCCTGTGTTTCTAAACCACATATCTCATACGAGTATGTGATCGCGGCGAACATATGGCAGCACCTGTTTGCACAATAACAATGTTGGTAGGAGGTTTGATTCTCGTATAATGAGTTTGTATAGGACCGCAATTTTATTATGTGTGGAACTATTATTTCTTTATTGCGGCTAAAAGGGCATACCTAACTGTTCTTCAGTTCTCAGTAATTAAAATAATGTTCATGCATTATTCTTGTATCTTGTGAAAACTCTTTACTTTTTTGGGACATCAGATAGTATCCACGCTGTATGTCAGCTGTGACGCTAAAATTTGGCAGATTCGTTAAGAAAGAAGTTCGCAAAAGGCCTGAATTTAGGGGTCTAAACGCTCGATAGCTTTTATAAAAAGTTTAAAATTAACTTTATATACATAAAAATGAGTTATTCTGGTTACACATAGGTATATCAACTACCCAGGCAACGCTATATTACTAAAAATGGAAAGTTGAATATTTATAAAGTTACGTAGGTACATATATATAATTTATGTATTTATATTGTTTCAGGAATTCCCGCAACAGAATTCAGTCGTCACAGGCTGGTGCAGCCCGTCGTGCACCACGCCAGAACGAAAAGAGAGATTGTTTCTACAAAGCATACGGTAAAATCTCTTTGATACTAATATTATAAAGAGAAAAAAAATATTTGGGGGGATCATTTTTTTGTCATTGTTTACGCGCCTCACATGTAATGTACGACGTAAAAATATACGATTAAACTTTCTGGTGCTAAGCTTCTGTATTTCAACCCTTCACTTTTACACTTTATAATATTACTAGCGGCTAACCCACGCTTCGCTCGCTTCGCTTTTCCTGGATAAAAAGTAACCTATGTGCTATTCCAGACTATGATCTATCTCTGTGCCAAATTTCACCCAAATCCGTTCAGACGTTCTGGCGTGATTGAGCAGCTAACATCCATCCATCCAAACTTTGGCAATTATAATATTAATGGGATACTTATATAAGTATATATAAGTATAATATTATTATAATATTATTGTGAGATAAGTATATAAATACGTAATAAGTAAATGATATCTTTTTCTTTTTAAATTACGCTCTAACAATTAGAGCGGTCGCCGGAAGCTTAGAATGACCTTAAACGTTACTTAACATTATGCTAAGACTAATTCTGGCCTTAATTTTTATAGAGCAAGTCAGCGTCTAATGTTTCAAAGTGAGATGTTGTAAGATAATAAAGCCATTATGTTCTTTACTGAAAGAACCTATTTATAAACAAATTTGATAGTAGTGGGTTCAGTCCCAGTTGAGGAACATTCTATTTTATTTGTAAAGTTATTAACAATACTTTAGAATTTAATTTTTTGAGCTCGCCTTAATTTGTTTTGAAATATTTCTGCACAGATATTATATGTAGATTATAAGCGATGAGCAGATAGAAATAGCTTAAGCGAAACAGGCACAGATCGCTTGTATTAGCATATTGCGTAATAATGTGGGTGGTAGCCCAACGCTAACGTGTTCGCTTTAACACTAAGTGGAGTGGGTTCAAATCTCAGATTTCGCAACTCTAAATTTTATTTTTAACAAGATTATTACTTTTATATCGTGAAAAAAATCTTAGAGAACTACATTAAATTTTAAGAGATATGAATTTCATTGATGCGTGGTCAGCGTGGTAGGTACTAAGGCCTGATTAGCCTGGCGTAGAGAGGGAGCCCCAAAAGGTGTGACAAACATACATGATACACACACAAATATAAACTTCATAATAATACTCCGATTATAATCGTATAATTATTATTAGCTATAAATACTCCTAAAGTTTTGACCGATTTAAAAAATAGCCGGCTATTTTAGTATGTAGGTATATTACGCGATACCTTCGCTAATATTATATATGTACTTAATATAGTAACTAAGAATTTATCGTTTCATTCCATAATTGAATGAATTTTATCGAATCGTAGTAAATAAGGCTTGATCTGAATAGTTCATAATGAGTCACGTTTGTTCTATAGAAAGGAAATACATAAGTCACATTGTTCCAAGTGATTACTGGCGTGATAGCAATTGTAACACTTCATAAGCCTGATGTAACGATTCAAAGTAAACTACAATTGGTGGTGTAAAGATGTACATTTTGCAGATATTAATTTTTATTAGAGATTTTAAGTATAAACAGCTATGATATAATAACGCTTGCTGTTTTTGCGTGAGAAAGAAGCTTATTTTTCCTCACATTGAAGGAGCGCCCGTTTGTAGTAGTGGGACGTTAATTTAGGAAATTTCTTCCTCTTTCTGAATCTTTTTTTAGATTTGAAAAATCTCAATTAGTTTTTGAGATATTTGCAAAAACTAAACCCCCTTTTTTATTTTTAGTTAATTGTTTATAACTTTTGCAATTTTTGCAAGCGGACCTTAATTTTTTTTAAAAATCATCTACATACCATCCCAAATCGAATGACACCTCGATCATATTTTTCCAAGACTGCTGAAAAAAGTTGGCCTAAAAGACACTTGTTGACTAGACTAACATGTATTGAAATGAATTAAACATATTAACCATATTTTTTTACTGGAAAAAAAAAATAAGATCGTAATACGAAATCATAAATATAAAAAGTGTTTCAGATAAAACGAGGTAATATGTAAATAAGTATGCAACAATGGATGCTGCATCCCTTTTATAATGAATCCTTTAATGGAACAATGGTGGTTTTAATTTGTTTTATAACCGTTTGTGAATCTGAATTTAGAATGTTTGTCTCGGATAACAGACAGTGTACAAACGGGAGTTTTATAAAAAGGAGGTTTAATAAGAAGCATACTCTGGATTGCGTTTTCTAGAATAATAATAAAAGAACTCTATTTCGTTTACGGTTAATCTCATAAAGCCAAAGTGTTTTTTTTTTGTAGATTGAACGCGGGCGTAGCCGCGGGTTCTGCTAGTATATAATAATCACAACGTCTGCAAAATCTAATAATATCTGTATATTATTAGATTTTGCTATATGCTACTCGTATCAATTAAAATGTATAATTTATATATAAAAACAAGATAACAGTAATGTGACAATTTCATATATATTAATGAAATAAATACAGTAGAACGCCGATTATCCAAACGCCGATTAACCGAATCGCCAATTATCCGAATCGGTCCTAAGCGTAATAAAAAAAACTTGCTGGAGTCCAGATATATTTCAACTCTTATGGTTGAAAGCTAGAGGCAAGGTACTACATGTTTTGCATCGTGACATTTCGTTTTTCTTTATTACCAGTCTATGTCCGATTATCCGAATTTTCGATTATCCGAATCGACCCCGGTCCTAATTAATTCGGATAATCGGCGTTCTACTGTACGCTTGTCCAACAATGATTTTATTTTCTCTTCATAGTGGTATTAAAAGAGTCACTTTCACACTCGTTAATGGCTTCTGTTTTCTGATTCGGACGACATTCGTCGTCGTTGATATTCTTGACGAAAAATTTATACACGTAGGTATGAATGTATGAAGTAAACCTCAACCTGTCCATATATTTGCTGGTAATACCAACCACCGTGGTTTCAATAAAACCTTTTAGTAAACATTTTTTAAGGGTTTCACCTTTAAATTACAAGCTAAACAGTAGCGTTCTTAGATGCCTTTCGCATAATATTACGGTTTTCAGAAGGAATATTTTCTGACTTAATTTAATAACAAATATTGAACTAGCAACTCACAAAAAAAACTATCCCACGGGAACCGTAATTTTTTCCGGGATAAAAAGTAACCTATGTGCTATTCAGCAAACATCCATCCAAACTTTTGCATTTATAATAATAATGGGATGTTACGTGGTTTTTTGCGAACTTAATGAGGTAATGATTCTTTTCTTAATAAAAAAGTTATATCCAAGGGTACTATCTTATAAAATTGTGTAATGTAATGTAAATTGTAAAAATGTAAATTAAAAATGATAATAATTTTGAAGCATATCGCATAAATAATTTTGAAATCACATCAAGCTTTATAGTAAAAAGAAATCTTTCACTAAATAAATCTCCTTATGACCATGAAGACGAAGATAATGATTATTATTATTATTATTGGGTGATAACATAATAATTTGGTAAATTAAAGAAAAACACTTCAAGCATTTTTTATTATTATTTTACAATTATAATATCATATAAGAGTTACGTGGTATGTGGCATCTACTATGTGTGTAAGAACGTCAACTTGTTTCCCAAAAAGGCTATACTACCAACCTGTATGTATCAAACGCATCCCAGCTTCATTCCAATGACTTTTATAGTAAGTTGATGTATTTCTTTTAGCTATTTATTTACTATCTATATAAGTTGTTGAACTGATAAATGAGGTAGTTTATTTATATATGTACGTCTGTAAGCTTTTTGTTATGTAACTTTGTATGGTTTGTAATAGCTTACTAGGAACTTCTAATCGTACCAAACTTCACATGATCATCCGCTGGGCTAATCTGAAGATTGCCTCAAAATTTTGGAGTCCATAGGGAACATATGTACATACACACATCGATTTTATCATAAATATAGATTATTAGCTTATTCATTATTTTTAAAAAAAAGTATTTATTGTTAGATTTACGCGAATATTGGACATTTTAAATATTTATTTTGACTTTTGGTTCTCGACGTTTCGAATGCTTTACAGTAATCATGACCATGATTCTTAAAAATCCGAGGATGTAGTTTTATTTTAAATGTTTAAATATTTTATTTTGAATATTATTATTGATTTAACCATAATACCAATTATTATGCCATAATATTGTAAATTATAATTATTAATATTTTTTGTAGAATTGTTCCACATGTAGTAGTATGTGCGGTAGTGAAAAATAGACTTCCTCAATAAATAGGCCATAAAAACGCCAATAATTTTTTTCCAATAGGACAAACAAACAGACTCTTTAGGTTTATATATTAGTATAGATGTACATCTATATGCTTCTGGTTATGTAAGTTGTAAAGTTTTATCGCTTATTATAATTAGTCATTATTTTTAAAATATTTAGTAGTTTCGAAAATGAGTACCTATTAATTTAATTATAATATGAATTGTTATGGCAATAATTTTGTTAATACTTATCTATACATATAATAAAATTCTAACTGAGCCGAATCTGTACATTAGGTATATATTTATTAGAAAATCTTATTGAAATAGTCATTATTATCGATATAGAGGCCGAATCTATAATTTTTAGAATTTTTGTCTGTCAGTCTGTCTGTCTGTCTGTCTGTCTGTCTGGGAACGCATCACAAGAAAACCAATGGATAGACATGATGATAGCTGGTTATCGGGGTCAACATATAGGATACTCTTTACTGCGGGAAAATATCTCATCTGTGAAAAATTTATACTAAATCTTAAAATATAAAATATAAATTCCATTTATATTTGAAATACTTAGTTGATGGCAACTTTCATGTTCTTATAATATGGCACGAATGTCACGAAGACATTAGTGAGACGAGGTTAATAACGGTCGATATACTCGTAGTACCCAAAAAAAAATCGTTATTTTTTTAATTTGTAAGAAGTACGTAAGACTAAATATTGTTAATTTCGAATAGGACTTCATTAAATAATATATAATTTGTTATACATTTACTAATTATATATATATATATATATATATATATATATATATATATATATATTATATGTGACAGATTTTTGATATTAACATCGACTCATGAAAATAATAATCGAATAAAATAAAAGTTAATCGAAAACAATCATAATATTGACTACTTCGATAGCCTTAAAGTAGTGAGATATTACATAATTTTTGGCACGTTTGGAAAAATTTATGAGAGTTAAATTTTTACGATGCGCGCGCAGACCGACAGCCAAAAAGCGATATGATGAAGTTAGCTGCATTTCTTTTACAAACAGAGTGTTGTGACATAGCGGATGAAATCTTTAGCTATTTTTGTTCTGTTACGCCAAAGAAGTAAACTTCTTATGTGCGTACATAAGTACACACGCGTTTTTTTTTAAATACTGTTGACCCACCTGGCCTTGATCGTTCGTGTGTAATGATTTCGGTATCGGCACATCGTCAAAGGCAGCGCCAAACACTACTCACTATACTAATGTATATTGATGAACATATTTTAAGGAATGCAATGTAAAATATATAATCGGGTCACGTTTGCCGCTTTTTTACCGGTGTCAACTAAACCGCAATGTGCGATTTGAATATAATTTTACACTGAATAGTCCTCGGTCAAGGAAAATTGTCGGGTAAAAACTTTCGTTTAAAATAATAATTATATTTTCATTGGTTTGTCCATCAGACCACGACAGAGAACTATTATAAGCTTCTGTCAATTTTTCCTCAAAATTGAAGGATAGGACGCTGCGAATTCCTAGCGATATGGCAAATCTGTTATATGTATGTACGTATAATTATTTACTCAAAACGAGAATCAAACTTGCGAATACTAGAATTTATATGGTCACAATGAATAAAAGAAGAGTAAGGGAACATTGTTGGCAAGGCTTTCAGCGATGAAAAATACATCGATCGCATCTTCAAATGTGACATAATGCGCATTTCTATAGGTATAGAATTTACTTTTTACATACGGCTACATTCCAGCTTTATAGTTTCTATTTCCTGAACAGTCATCGTTGAATATTTTCTTTCATCTACTTTAGTGGTAGAAATTCGACATTTTTTAATTGATACCACTAAAACTCGTCAATAGCTAATAAACAAAAAGAAATTCGGTTGACAAATAGAGAAGAAAATGTACTGAACTGTTTTATTACATAGAAGGCTGATTATAATAGTTCCTTTCAGTTTGCAATTGCATGCATGGGCACAATTTAGCTCAAAATTAGCTAATTTGTCATAAATTACCTATAGAAAATACACCTTTGTCTCCTTTTTCATCATAGTAAATTAATATCACTTTTATAGAAAGTTATTGCTAAAGGGTGTCTGTCGGTTTGTTACGTTTTCATAATTGAAATACTTTTAAATCAGGCTTTCCACTTAATTACCAATAGATTTTTTTTGTTTTTTTTTTTTATTAGCTAACCAATACATTTAAATTAACAAAAAAAGCTATACTTATAATATTATAAAGCTGAAGAGTTTGTTTGTTTGGTTGAACGTGCTAATCTCAGGAATTACTAATCCGATTTGAAAATTTTTTTTCGTATTAGATAGCTCGTTAACTGAGTAAGGTTATAGGCTATATATCATCCCGGAAAAATGTAAGGTTCCCGTGGGATAGATTTGTTTTTGTCTAGGGACGAACCCGAAGCGAAGCGAGGGTGAGTCGCTAGTGTCTTATATGTAAAAACAATGAATTTAAATGACATGATTAATATAACTATTTATTTTTCGCTAGTCACTTACAATTTCATAATATGTAGGTTTCTATACGTTGTAGGCTCTTAAATAAATTAGTAGTCTATGTAATGTGCTTCGGAAGCATTTCAACGAGAAGCAATTGATATAATCACAGTGCCGGCTGTAATGCGGTAATATTGTCTTTATATGACATGGGAAATAGCTAGAAACTTAATTAATCGCCTGTTAATACTTTCTTAGATTTATGCGAATATTTGACATTTTAAATAAAACTATCTTTTCGATTTTTTTCTAAAATTAGTCTCTCCCGTGACCATGATTGCTGTAAAGCATTCGAAACGTCGGGGACCAAAAATCAAAATAAATCCGCGAAATAATCCTACAACATAGTTTTAATCGCCTATTTTAACTGTTTTTTTATTCAGTTTTTACCTTTCCTACTTTACTGAATTGTGATATTTAGTAAATGGAAAAATTTTGGGATATAAAAGCAGTACCAGTTCGCGAGGAGATGTAGGCAGGCATGTGTAGGTAGGTACTTATATGCACTTGAGTGAATATGGCCTCCCGAATTTTCGCAAGTGCAATACGTGATACATTTTTATATAATACTACTCTTTGCCAGCGGCTTCGCTCGCGTGATAAGAGCGGTGGTGATCAAGCGTATCCTATGTCCGATCTCAGTATGCAATCTATGTCCTTGCTTTTAATGGAATCTGTTCAGCGGCTTATGCGTAAAAAAGTAACAGACCGAGTTACTTTCACGGTTATAATATTAGTATGGATATAATAGTTCTTAATCCTTTTGTTTACAATGGATAGTTACCCTCCGACATCTACAGTTTAGCATGAATTATGCCTCGATTGACAATAATGGACGGCGTGTTTTATTTAGTTCCTGTTCTTATATTATTATTTTCAGAACTACTGTTATATATATATATATATATATATATATATATATATATATATATATTTACTATTTTCATATAAAATATAAATATAAATGTAAAATCACACTTCCTAGTAAAACGTAATGCGTGGTCATAAAAACCTCTTTTTAGGGTTCCGGAGCCATTGTTTTTTGATGAATTTATATAGTAGGTTTTGAGAACGATAAAGAAGTAAAGCTATCATACCATTCAACGACACGTTTGGCTCAATTAGTAGTGACCCTACGTGCTGTGCCAGCGATCGCGGGTTCGAGTCCCGCTGGGGGCATTAATTTGTGTGATGAGCACGAATGTTTGTACTACAGTCATGGGTGTTTATATTTATATATTTATAATACGTATGTATTTAAAGTTATATCTGTGTAGTGTATCAACTATCTGGTATCCATAACACAAACCTCGTAGCTTACCATGGAACTACATGGTGCTGTGTGTTAATGTCCCAACCTATATACAACCTTATATCATTATATATTACCTATTATATTTCAGGATGGTATGCATCATCCAGAGGTGACGATGAAGATAGATATAGACGGACAGGAGCATGTTCTGGATCTGCGGCTCAATACTGAACTCGTGGCCGGAGACCACGTCATCAGCTATCAAAAAGATGGTGAGACGGTTCTTCATAAACCTACGAAAGAGGTGGGTTTCATTTGGTTAATACATATTTATACTTACACATACACAGTATTTAAATAGAAAAGTGTGTTTGTTCACTCAATTTTTTTTCTACGAATAGAGTTACTTTTTTTCTAGAGAATGTGTGGATTAAGGAGACGCAGGCTACTTTTTTTGTCGATATATTTTTGCTTTCAGTAGAATATTAATTATTATTAATAATAAAACTGATTTATAGCGTTATTATTATAACGCGCGCAAATATTTTTTTTGTATGTAATAAATATTTTTGCATTAAACACTGTTGAGTGGTATTGCGAACCACTAGGCTTCGTAATTTCTTATTTACCTTTCTCTTCTAAATATCCCTAGAAGAAGATGTAAGTACTTACTAAAATCATATAAAATTGTCTTTTATTGAATAACTAGTATTGCCCGCGGCTCCGCAAGCGTTCCAACGACTATAAACCAATCCGTTGATCCGATCGCTACCAAACTTCACAGGATCACCCGCTTGACTAGGCTGAAAATTTCATTAAAATTGCTCCCAAAACCCTTGAAGAACATGTTCTTAGTGCAATCACATTGTGTATTTTATTTTGTTTCATTTACTGGATACTCTTCCAGGAGCTAGACATCTGCCAGTACTCGGGCACGGTGAGGGACAGGAAGGGCTCGTGGGCGGCGTTGTCGACCTGTCACGGGGTTAGAGGGATCATACATGATGGGGAACAAATGAGATATATTGAACCGGCGGAAGGTATGATATTTATTATATATTTATTTCTATTTTGGTTTAAATGTTAATGTTTTCTTTTAAATATCACTTGTCAGTGAATAAAAGAGAACTTTTGTGATTTTTTGAACTTTTTGTTTCAGTTTATATTGCGGTCATTAAAAAATAACAATAGTGGTTAGTTTTTCTTTCCAAAATAGCGTTTAACGTGCTAATTACCATAAATACCTGTCAGATTTAAAAAAATATATGTTTTTCTCATTTTATTATCTATTTATTGATTATTAAATAAGTTTTAAAAAAATCTTACATCACGTTGCGACCCTTATATAAAAAAAAATCACGTGAGCGGAGTCATGTACAAAAGCTAGTTGTTTATAATACGTACTGTATATTGGATTAAATAATATGTTATTATTTCTTTTTCAGATAACAAAATAGATGCAAAACATTATATTTACGACCATTCAGATTTAAGTACGGAATTCCATTGTGGATACGTTGGGGGAGTCACAAATAATACAGCGTATGATCCTGATCTCATGAAGAAATATAAAGCAGAGAAGAATAGAGAAAAGAGTAGAATAAGTCGGGTATGGTAATAAATTTTATTGCTAGGTAATTTTTTTTAATGTAGGTCTTTATGTAGAATATGCAGTTTTAGGGAATTTTTTTCCAAATTTTTGCCCTGTAATGTAAAAAAATATATATTTATTATTACTTAGATTTACTCGAATATTTGACATTTCAAAATGAAACTTAGTTTTCGAATTTTGTCGCGGTTTATTTTAAGCACCAAAATAATATAAAACCGGGGCGAAATCCGAAAAGACAGTTTCATTATAAAATACATAAGTTCTTTATTATATAAAAGCTTTTCAAAAATATATATATATATATATATATATATATATATATACATATATATATATATATATATATATACATATATATATATATATATATATATATATATATAATATAATCTCTTAAATTCTTGTAATGTTATGTAAAAGATTTGTTATTTAAAATATAACTAATTTCGTATGTAAACAATTCTAATGCTGTGATCTTTCGTAATGCATAGCGTTTGGAAATGTTTTTTTTTTGCAAGAAGCAATATGATGTAATTGTATTAGATTATAATATTTTTAAACTTTGCTGGGTCATAAGAATAAAATTTGAATTGTCTATCATTATACATTAATAATAATTATTATGTAATTAATTATAGTTTATTACATATTAATTTTATGTTTGTTTAGTTTTGGTTGCATATCTTTATTCAAGGAATTCATGCCAGTGCAAAGTATAAATATTTTTTTTAATGTTTTTGAGGTGAAACTTCTTTAGAAGTTCTTCGAAACTAAAAAGAGACAAACACATAAATATATAGGATTAAGCCGGCGATAGAATGAGATAGAATACATTGCCATGTTGCCATGGTAACCGTTGTTATTGTTTGAGCAATATATAATATTTTCACTTCTACGAGTACGATATGTGAATTGCACACACACGCACTTTTAAAAAAAATATATTAAATTATTTATTAAACCAACCATTGATTTCCAGTTTGATAACTTTGCTTTAAAATAATTATTATTTATGTCATTATTCTGTTATTTTTATACAAGCTTTTCTCTAAGCCAAACATCAATAAAGAAATTATAAACGGTTGCATATTTTTACAATGTTATATTTATTACTAGCGACTTACCCTCGCTTCGCTCGGATGCGTCCTCCGGAACAATAATTCTTTTTCTAAAATAAAAGTAGCCTAAGTTGCTCCTTATAACATTAGCTATCTGCCAGCGTAAGTCCTGTCAAAATAAGTCCAGCCGTTTCGGAGATTAGCCGGAACAGACAGAAATATTTTAAAAATGTTGTTTTCCTTATAAGTATCGTATATAATTAATATGCATTTAGTAAAAAGCTGTTATTATGCATTACAAATAGACAATTATATTTATCTGTATAGATTATCACACTCATAAATAACAAAGTTTGTGAGGGAGTGTTCTTACTGCCGTTTAGCTCAACGAATTTCAGTAAAATGCAGAATGGCTATTACAAATTAGGTATAGCTTATATCTTAGAGACTTAAGCTACACATATATACTATGTAAGCAAAACCACGGTCAAAAACTAGTTAGATAGAGTTGTAACAGCTTTTTTGATTGCTACAAATTATCTCTATTTTCAGTACAAACGAGATGCGTATGACGAAACGGAACTACGTGGTCCCTTCAATGCGAACAAACTATCGCGCTACGTAGAGTTAGTTCTTGTAGCGGATAATCGTGAATATAGAGCCAATGGGGAGAGTATCGCGACAGTGCACAGGCAACTCAAAGATGTGGCGAATATTATCAACTCGGTATGTTTTGTTAGGTTTATTTTATTTTTATATATATGTATTGTGCTTTTTTTAATAATTTCAAAGGATTGATAAGCAATTTAAGTGCTTTTGATTGATTTTGAATCGATTTTAATTGTTACTTTTTATAAAGAACTAGCGACAACCCTAGCTTCGCTCGGTGCCTTTTTAGGTACGTTTTAAACAGATAAAAAATAATAGAGTGTACTTTATTTATTTTACCCCACATAAACTTTTAACCATTGTTTTACCCCCTTCAAGTTTTATTTTCACGACAAAATGCCGATGCCGACTCTACATTAGCGCGATTGAAATGTACATATACCTATGTCCTCCAAAATTCATCAAAATTACATAGTTCAGCGGTTTAAAGGTGAAAACCTAACAGAGAGAGTTACTTTTGTAATTATAATATTAGTTTGGATGAATGAATAATTTAAATTAAATGAGTATTGTACATTTGTGAAGGGTCATTAGCTTCAAAGAGATTTGTGCTGAGAAACTCGACAGTTAGGTACTCTTTAAAAAACTTGTGCTTTGATTTGTATTGGCTTGAACTGACTATATCGAACGAAAATATCTGATTATGTATCTATAGTAAATGAAAACTTCCAGTTAGTTATTCTTTACTTTTTAGTGCTTTTTTTTTGAAGTCGATTTTTATTTATTTTTTTAAGTTTTCATTTTTTCATTTTTAGCGTAGAAATAGTAGTAGCAAAACAAGAAGATAATATTTTAAAAATTCAGTAGGTGAAAAATCATTTATATTATTAGTATTTTCTACACTTAGGGGGTGGATTTTTTTTTCAAATTTAAATGGGACCATTTCGGAATAAACCTTTTTTGAATGAAAAAAGAATTTTGCAAATCCATCTATATATGACGGAGTTATGCCCGAACATACATATATAAAAACAATATAAACAGCCAAATTGAGAACCTTTTTCTTTTTTGAAATTGGTTAAAAATGCACAGCAACATATGTAATAAAAAAAATGTACCTGTCCAAAGTTTCAACTAGAATTGGAGGAAGATGTTATATTATGAATATATTTTGTTTTTTTAGGTGTATGCACCATTGAATATTTTCATAGCTCTCGTCGGTGTAGTTGTATGGAGTGAAAGAGACGAAATACAATTAGAGGAGGACGGCGATAAAACACTCACACATTTCCTTCATTACAGGCGGAATAGACTTGTGCATGACATTCCCAATGATAATGCACACTTGTTGACGTAAGTCTTAGTTATTTCTGGCAATTAATAAAAAAAATATAATTAAGGAGGCAAATGCAAACTTACGTATCGTAAGTATTTTTTTATACATTATTTAAACGATTTTTTTTTGCCAAAACCAATAAGCAGTACGGACGTACTGCGCCGACCCCAAGTAATTTGGGAAATGGGCAGGGAGAGGATGATTTAATAGAAATATATTTTTTTGTGATTAAAATTAATATTTTTTGTATAAAATACTCAATTATTTACCTAGTTAATATTTATAGTATAATTATTCCTAGTATTATTAATACTGTTTTTTTACAGACGTCAAAAATTTAACGATGGCGTCGTAGGGAAAGCTCTTAAAGGACCAATATGTACTTATCAATTTTCGGGTGGAGTGGCCACAAACCATTCGGAAGTCATAGGGCTGGTGGCGACAACTATAGCCCACGAAATGGGTCACAATTTCGGAATGGAACACGATACAGAGGCAGATTGCCAATGTCCAGATGAGAAATGTATAATGAGCCCTTCAAGTACTTCAGTAACTCCAACACATTGGTCCTCTTGTAGCTTACGATCGTTGGCTTTGTCTTTTGAAAAGGGAATGGATTATTGTTTAAGGTAATTTTCTTTTGGCGCCCAATGTGGGTCCCTTTAGTGTTATTATTTTCTTATGATGTTTTCTTTCACCGTAAAACAAGCGGTTACCTATATATTAATACGTGAATCAAAAACTTTGTACCCCTTTTTACAAAAATTGCGCGGACGGAGGAGTATGAAATTTCCCACACTTATAGTTTATATAGAGAAGGAGTGCAGAATGCTAATATATTTTTTTTAATTATGCATAAAAAATACATTAAATCGATAAAAAAAAAAACATTACACAACTACCATATATTTGACATACACATGCATATATACTCTTTTGTTTATTGTTAACGTCTGTGGTCAAATTGAGAATAGATTAATATTATAATATACGCAAGACAATAAATATATAACTTAATGAATTATGGTTGATTTTCAACCGCGCTGCGATCACTAGTCATGTTAAATAGGATTCACACTTGAAAATATCAGAGGCGAGACTCGATGTTTGAACCCATTTCGCTTGGTTTTCTAAGAGAATGTATTATTATGGACTATCATTGCCAACAACAACATGAAAATTATAAATTTAAAAGCATGAGATTATATTGAATATATTAAGTGTGTGTGTGTGTGTTTTTTTTTAATTTATTTATAAGTAATCTGACTACTATTATAATGTTCATGTTTGTTGAAGTGAAACTTCTTTAGAATTGTTGAAACTCAATGAAACGAAAATGTGACATGAGAAAGAGACAAACACATAAATATATAGGATTAATCCGGCGAGAGAATGAGAAAGAATACTTTACACAGGAAGTGAAAAATAATGATGAATAATATGTTATATAATATATGCTAAATAAAATGTAAAATAACTTTTAAACTTGGTAAAAAAAAACTAAACCTTACAATTATCCTACTCTTGATATTCTATATACATATGTTAATCTCATTCTCTTGTAGGTTACTTTTCTAAAGTTTCACTTGTACCGTGTGTGAATTGCACACACACACACTTTTTTTTGTGTGTACGTTTGTTACTCGTGCAAGCAAGCAGAAACGGCTAAACGGATTTGGATGAAAATTAGTATGGAGATAGACTATGAACTGGAATAACACATTGTAATAAAATAATACTTATAGAACTTTTTCTATCCAGAAACAAACCGAAGCGTCTATTCAACTCGCCTACATGCGGCAACGGGTTCATCGAGCCGGGCGAGCAGTGCGACTGCGGGCTCAACGGCAGCCCGGCGTGCTTGGCGTGTTGCCATCCGAAGGCGTGCGTGTTGCGGGCTAATGCCACGTGTGCTGTGGGGGAGTGCTGCGATCCTCAGGTGAGAGAGAGAGAGAGGAGTAAGGAGGGATATGAGTATTGATGTGAGGGAGGTAGATAGGGAGGGAAGAGGAAGAGCATGTTATTGGACAGCTATTATAAAAGTGAAAATTTGTATGCGTGTTTATATTATAGTATATGTATAGCATACATGTTTGCTACTTCACGCTAACAAGGTAGCCCGTGGCGTGTTTGGCGTGCTATCTACCACAGGCAGGCGTAGGCAGGCTAATGGAGTGCTGCGATCCTCAGCTTAGAAGGAGAGAGAAAGAGAGAGAGTGGGAAAGGGAGGGAGGGAGAAGAGTGTAATACAATATAATCTGTTTTAATATGACTACGCTTATTGTCAATATTCCACAATAGTGGTTTTTTTTTTCGGAATTAACTTGATTAGTTTGCCGTATCTTTTATATAGCATTAACAGTAATCTAACGACACTTTGGTTTATATTTGTATAAACATTATGCATGGACTGAATAGTAGACTTTTCGGACGAAGTTTTATGTGCATATAGTATCTTTATATAGTAGAAACAACTAACTGTCTCGGTGGTCTAGTGCCTAGCATGTAAGGCCGCAGATCCTGAGGTCCTCATTTGGAGTCCCGGGTCGGGCCAAGTTTAGTCACTGAGTTTTTCTATCAAGCCGTAGCCGTAGAGCACGTAAAGCCGTCGGTCCTGCGCCTTAACTCTTACCGGTCGTGTCGAGTAGTCGTCCCACCGGAGTATGAGAGTGACAGGAATAGAGAGTGCACTTGTGTCTGCGCGTACACTTGTGCACTATAATATCTCCTGCGCAGTTGGCTCGTCTCAATGAGATTGGCCGCCGTGGCCGGAATCGATCAGGAGGACATTATTTTCTATCAAGAAATTCTCAGTACAGTCCAGTTGGGAGAATGGCGGTGTTTATCCCCGTGCCTCAGAGAACACGTGTCGTGTCGGTCCTCGGTTGGATCGGTCTATCTCTCACCGGTCGTGTCTCGTGTCGTCCCACCGGAGTATGAAAGTAACAGGAATAGAGAGTGCACTATAATATCTCCTGCGCAGATGGCTAGTCTTAATGAGATTGGCCGCCGTGGCCGAAATTGTTCGAGAGGACATTGTAGTAAAAATTAATGTACAAATAAATAGTAAAAATGTATAGTGTATATTATATACATTGAGTTTTATAAACCCATTTAATAGCTTCGGTATCGCTGTAACAGTAACGCTCTAACATTTTATTATTTTTCCTTTTTTTTTAGACATGTCGGCCGAAATCAGCGGGTACTGTGTGTCGATCGGCCGATAAGGAATGCGATTTGCCCGAATATTGTAGCGGCTATTCCGAGTTTTGTCCAAGGGATGTTTTCAAAATGGACGCCACGCCGTGTGCTAATAACGAGGTAAATTTGGTTGAAAAAATTCTGACAAACTTTCGCATTTATAATATTAGTAGGATATATTGTAAAGTGTCAAAGCGTTAATTAATTTATAGGCTGTAGTCATGAGATAATTGGGTAGAATAGCATGTTTTGTAAGATTTATAAAGGGCATTTATAATTTTACCAGTAAACTTATAATTTCACGGATTTTCCAGTATCCCTGCGATATATACGTATAAACATTATGTGTTGTTGTAATACATATATAAATAAATTATTATAACTAACAAGCGGTTACTGTATATGTACATATACAATTTGTCAAATATCTATCTATCTATACATTTTTATTATGTTTGTTTTTGCCTCATGTTTTTATATTTTATTTCCAGGCATATTGCGTGAAAGGCTCATGTCGCACTCACACAGACCAATGTCGCCTCTTGTGGGGGTCGACTGGGGAAATGTCAGATATAAGATGCTACTTATCCTCTAATTTGAAAGGAGATTCGTGAGTATTATTATATATCATATTTTTAACCTGTTTAATGTTTCATAAAATTCTAGCAACTCACCCTCGCGCTGCTCGGGTTTTTCCCTAAGTATATTTCATAGATGAGATATTTTCCCGCGCTAAAAAGTATCCTATATGTTGACCCGGATAACCAGCTAACATCATACCAAATTTTATCAAAATCTGTCCAGTGGTTTTCTCGTGATGCGTTCCCAGATAGATAGACAGACAAAAATTCGAAAAAAAAAAAACTATAGATTCGGCCTCTGTATCGATAATAATGACTATTTCAATAAGATTTTCCAAAAAATATATAATGTACAGATTCGGATCAGTTAGATTTTTATTATAACATTTATTTATTATTATTACATTTTATATTTTTATATTTTTTATTATTACATTTTAGATAGATTATATATGTATATTTATGACTCTACATAGTACCTTCGTAATAAAGACATTAGCTAAAGAATATTTCATTATTTTCTTTTTTAAAGGACTATACTAGTGATTTTATATATAAAGTCGAGTTATTACGAGGGGGAGGGAGAGGGCGAGGGGGGAGGGAGAGGGCGAGGGGGGGGGAGGGAGAGAGAGAGAGAATAGAGTGTATAGAGATTTTATATAATTTGTACAAAGCTTATGTCGAATGTCTATCTTTAGTAAGTAAAACTATATATAGATAAGTTATTGGAATATCAGTCAGTCAGTCAGTCATAAATATTAATAAAATATTCCTTGCCTATTATGTTTGGTTATTGTATTTACATATCTATTGCCATCTATTCATATTATTTTATATAAACTTATTATTTAGGTATATCTACCTAATGTATTTTTTTTGTATATATAGGTATATATGATATCATATGTATGTATATATATTTATTATTTATAACACTGTATTCACACCCCTTCCACTTCACATTTTGCTATTTCCTACACCTGTCGCCTGGAAGCAATCGTTCTTTTAACGACAAGACCACGCCTCTTGTGTACATTTCTGTCATTGTATTGTTTTTGTCTTCTTTTTGTGTATGAAATAAAGAGTTTTTATTCATATATTTATTAAGGATCTCTAATAGAAGTACATATAAAAATATAAAAAAAAAGAAGTTCTTTGGACAGTGTTTAAAATGTACCCACAATTACTGGAGAACACATCATGTACTAGAACAGTATTGATATTATATTATCATTATTTGTATTTCTGCGGATTTCACGGGTTCGAAGGAGTTCGGTCTTTGGAAGGCATGCGTAGAAGCCTTAAGTCGGGATCAATCTCTGAGTAACCTATAGGGAATCGCCCAAAGATGGCCTCCGGATAATGCGTAGGGATTATGGGAAATACGGAAAACTATATTATCATCAAATATTATTTTTCAGTAATGGCAATTGTGGATATCAAAGAGGAGACCAGCCTTTTTTCTACAAATGTGCGAAAGAAAACGCTCTATGCGGACTGTTGCAGTGTAAGCATTTGAATGAACGACTCGAGTTCGGGATGGAATCCGTGTCTACATTGAAAGCTGTGTTTATTAATAATAATGGTAAGTTATTTTTATCCTGGTAATCATCCCTTAACGGGGTGAAAAGAAGCGTCGAAGATTGTATGGGCAATCGATTGTTAACATCTATTTTTTGAAGTCGGTCAAAAAAGCGGTAAATTTGAACCTAAGTTTGCCGTTTATTCGCAGGTACCATATTAACTTGTCGTACGGCGATGATAGACTTGGGTCTGACCGATGTGGACCCGGGCATGGTGCCGGATGGGGCCAAATGTGGGGAGGATAGGGTGAGTTATTTTAGAATACTAAATTTACCTTTATTTAGTATTATTAAAAAATGTTTTTTTTTTTTTATAATTAGATTAAATGTTTAAAATAAAAAAAAATATTCATCAGGGTATATAGTACATTTGAAGATTCGCTTCGGTCAGAATATATATATATATATATATATATATATACACATAATTGACAATATAGAGAAATTATTCTTATAATTGATACCGATATATATTTTTATAATTTACGATGACTGTTGTGAGGTATCAACAGTTTCATACCTTTAAATTATAATTAAATATTTCCATTAATTCATATTTATGTTTTTTATTCACAAGAAAAGACAGTACAATTAAATCACTAATATACTTAATTACTTATATATAGAAAACAAATGTACACTTAATTATTACTGTACTAGCATTGATAAGTATAAAAACATACGTACACATTTCCTAACAAGTATCTCTTCAAAAAATGGCGTCAACATGTCACGTTAAGTCAAACAAACCAAAGAATTAAATTAAAAAATCCAAAGTTCCAACTGTTTAAACACAAATTCGAACTTACGCACACCACATAAAGTACTTTTTTTTTTAACGAAACGACGTGCGTTTTAATTTTGTCATTCGAAAATTATTTCGAATTAGTGCGCTTTTTTTGAGGATACTTTTGAGATCATAATTGTGTATCTTGATTTATTATATATTAATGTGTACAAGCTATTTTACTTACGAGTAATAATTTTGTTTGAACAGATGTGCCTAAATCAAAAGTGTATATCAGTAGCGGCTCTTCATGAACAAATCGCGAGACGCGACACGTCCGTCTGTCCGTCCAATTGCTCGGGACACGGTGTTTGTAATTCTGAAGGTAATGTATCATATAAATAAATAAATAAATATGTTGAGACATTAATTCACAGCACCATCTAGTTCCATGGTAAGCTACGAGGCCTGTGTTATGGATACCAGATAGGGTTTTTTATATTGTGGTTACATACTCATAGTACATTTTTAATATAAACTTATATACAAATGAAAAGTCATATCTAACACATTTTGTTAAATTATTCGGATACTCAGGCTCTAAGATTTATTTCATTTATAGGTCACTGTCACTGCGAGGCTGGTTTCGCGCCGCCGCTGTGCGCGCTGCCCGGCCCCGGGGGCTCCGTCGACTCCGGTCCCGCCACGGACTCCAGCAGTAAGTGTATTACATATAAGAATAAAAATAAGTTTTTGAAGTTATACTTCTTTTGGTACATTTAGAAAAAATTATGAGTAAAATTTTTACGATGCGAACACCGACAGCCAAAAAGCGACATGATGAAGTTGGCTGAAAGCGACATGATGAAATTAGCATTTCTTTTACAAACAGAGAGTTGTGACATACGGGATGAAATCTTTAGCTATTTTTGTTCTGTTACGCCAAAGAAGTATAACTTCTTACGTGTGTACATAAGTAATATATGTGTATGTAGAACAGACATATATGCCCCATAAGGCAGCTTAGTGAGGAATTATGTGGCGTTATAATAAAAAAAAACTACTAATATTAATAATATTTTAAACTTACGTTCAAACCAAGGCAACCCAGAATCAAAACAAACTGCTAATAAATCCAAAAAAAAAAGATCTTATTTAAAATATTTATTATTAGCGTACATCTAAGAAAATATTAGTAAAGTAATACTAAGTATTTTGCTTTAATTCAATTCAATTGTCTTTTTAATGGCTTATTTTTCTTTATTTACAGTACAAAGGAATTTCATGGTGGCGATGTATGTCATATTCCTCGGCATCCTGCCGTCGATACTTCTCATACTCTTCCTCATGTACTATTCGCGACACAGCGTACTCGTGTGGTGGAAGAAACCAAGGAAAACGTACGTATCCAACTTATTCAAAAGAGGTGCGGGGAATGACACAACTGCCACAAAAACACCAAAAAGCTACTTTAATTTCAATCTACCCACATTTTCCAGTTCTTCTTCCTTTATTAGATTACTAACATTCAAACGTAAGGATACAAAAGAACCTACAGCTATATGCAAAAAATGCATACTAGAGCCTAATAAAACTGAAAATATTTACGCGAATGTATGCGATCATGAACCTGATTATGAAAGTATAAAAAGTAATTCGGATTTAAAGAGTATAGCGTGGCATCAAAAAGTAACAAAATTCCTACACAAAAATGAAAATAAACGCGAAGTTAAAAGATTTCATAGAAAAATAAACAAAGATGACATCAAAGTGGCGGATACAAATGAATTGGTAGATGTTAAAAATATACGGAATAAATTCGAAGAGTCTGAAGGCAGGAAGAAATTGAACGTAGAAATTATTAATACAGGCTTAGCTTCCACTACTAACGAAAATATTAACCGTAGTGATATAAAAACTATACATAATAACGTAGTAGTAACAAAAAATGATAAAAATAACGTCTCGAATGTAAATGTTAAGACTGATAATAATCGTTTTAAAAAAGATAATATAGCCAATGCAGGTTTATCATCTACAACTAACGTTATTTTTGCCAAAAATAATGAAACAAAAGAAAAAGAAGAAATTAAACCTAATGTCAAATTTTTGACAAGTAAATTCGGTCAGCCGGCTATTGATTTTTCTAATTTACCAAAACGAAGTGATTTGAGGAAAGTTAAAAATAAAAAATAATAAGTTATAAATTTTAATATGATTTTGCTCAATATAAATAAAGCCTTTCTGATTGAGGAAAGTTGATTTTTAGTAAGTTATTGTGATATAATCCGTATAAAAATAAATCCTAAACTGTAATCATGGTCACGGGAGACTCTCTCTATCTCCGTCTCTGTAAAGCATTCGACACGTCGGGAACCAAAAATCAATATAAATCCGCGAAAAAACCACAAAAGATAGTTTTATTTAAAATGTCAAATATTCGCGTGAATCTAAGAAAGTGTAACGTTGGTATAATGCTCTATGAAAGTTTAAATAAAATCATATTTTTATTGGTAATGTAGTTAGAGTATAAAATTATATGAATTTTGGTTGGCACACTGATAGAATCTCAAAAAGTTTTTATAATTACGATTTGTTTTGCTAAAACAGTAATAATGATTGTCACGGTCAAGGTTTTATTTTATATTAGGTTTGAAAAAATATATAATCAAGCTTGATTTACAATAGAAAAAATTACAAATATACTTAATTATATATACAAAACAAATGTACACTTAAATTGTATGTATATAATAATAAAAAATAATTATAAATTTTATTTGTTTATTGCAAAAACAGAAAAAAAGGTGATTTAAAAAGCACATATCTAAAATTAGAATAATATGTAAAAAGTTAAGATTTTTGATGCTACACTTGCTTTTAATATTCTGTGACATTCTTAACTCAAACAATTTAGTTGTTGTCATTAATTGTGACATTTAAAATTAAAAACAATGACGCGGAAGAAATTTATGAGATGTGGGTTTGCAAATTAAATAATTTATATTTCTAATTTAAAATTATTTTAGTTTTAATTTTTTTTATTAATAATTAAAATATTTTTATTATTAAAAACTGTAAATAAATTTAGCGTATGCGTTCTTTTTTTTAAGGAAATCTATCTGATGTACCAATATTAGTAAATTTTGATTTTAATGACTCAATATTCAATAAAAAAATAATAATAATAGCACAAAATTCTCTGAAAATCAGTATTTGTAGAATATTATTTTAGTTTAATTTATTTTAATGCACAGTTTAATTGCTAGATATAGGAAGTATTGTGATCAAAGCATGTAGTGTGTAGACAACTAATGTATTTAAGTTTTATCCTTAACTCCCTTATAATTTTCATGTGTGGTTTTTGCATGTGTATAATTAAGTAATTATTAATTAAATTTATTTTAAATTACAATGCGATTCAATTAAATAAATGTACATAAATGAATTAGCTTTCAGTTAAAAAGTATGATTTAACGCAATTTGTTTTTTTTTTTACATAATTGAAATAAAAACAAAAAATGAAAATCAAAATATGTCTAAAGATTTAGATAGATTCTAGATATTTTAAGTAAAAAATATTTATCGATAGAAATTAATATTCGGAAATTTGCGATTTTTCGCAAAAGAGCATTTGCATTTTTATTTATGTACATTAGGTTAAAACTTTCTAGAATGTTCTCTGTTCTTATTAGGATTTGGATGGCATTTTAATGATGTTAGATAGTAACTCTTGTTTGCTTGAAATATTATTTGCATAGTTTTTTTAAATGGTTTAAAGGTTATGCTATTAAAATATAAATAAAACAAATAAAAAAAATAAGGCGCTCAATTTTTTTTTATATTCATATTTATGGGTATTTATTGACTTTCCTTCTTACACTGACTTTTAAATATGCCTATAAACTGGTTTTACTGCTTATAATATATTTTATTATTTAATTTTTGAAAATACTCTGCAAATTAACAGTAATTCAATGTAACATTCACTTTTCCTTTTTTACTACACAGTCAAATTATTATTACCGTTATTTTAATTTTTTGGTTATGTATTCATTCATCTCCTTCTTTCTTTCTTTCTTTCTCTCTCACTCTCTCTCTTTTTGTGTGTATGTGACTTTATATAGTTGATAAATTGTATTAATTTGGTAAAACTAATAAATTTTCTTTTTTTTTTTTCCTTTTTCTTTTTCTAATGTTTTCTTCCTAATATTATTTGTATGTTGATTGGAGCTTTAGCACATTGTTATGTTTTCGGTGAGTTGTTTTGGGTTTTCTGGGCTTTGCATGATTTAAAACATTAACATTTTTGCTATTTTTCTTTTTTTCTTTCAATTTATTTTCATATCTATTGGATGCTTTCTAAACACATTAATTTTACTTTGCATGTGTTTTTTTTTTATAATGGAAATGGAATTTTTATAATATTCATATGAATAAAATTACTCTTTAAATAGATTTTTATGATTAATTTTAATTTAACTTTTTTTAACCGTCCTTTTTAAATGCTACAGATATCTATCTGGATATAGACAGGATTTATAATTGAAAAATAAAATATATTCCCTTTTGACTATGTATTTCGAATATTTATTTAATATAAATAATTCTTACACTTTCTAATATAACATTATTATTATTACAGGTCTCAATCACCGAAGAAGAATAGCTTACAGCGCCGTATTTCAAAAAGTGCTAGCAAGTTTGCTGCTAATTTCCAAAATAATGCCCAAAATAATCCACAGCCAGTTAATGTGCACACTCTTAGTAATCCCGATGATATGAGCTCGAGTCTATTGAGAAGTGACTCTGACCATAGTCCAGCTGGGAATATAAATCCTTCCGTCAATTTCTTCGGCAATTTTAAAGGATTTTCTCTCACACCAATTGATAAAAATCAACCACAGACCACTATAGAGGATAAAAAAGATGTACCTAAAAGTGCCAAAATTACTCCAGTACATAGGAGCGGGAGTAATAGCCAGAACATTAGTCAATCTTTGAAACCGGTACTCCGATCTGCTCCGCCATTACCAGTCGTACCAAATACAACGAAATCAAGTCCAAAATCAAGCCCGTCTATTAAAAGGACGAATAGTTCCGTCCAGAATAGAATAAAAGCATTAATGAGTTCTGAAAAAACTGAAGAAACTCCTGCAGTCAATCCTGCACCCAGACCGGTTATTTCCAGTCCGATTCTAGAAACTTCTACTTGCACTGCTAAAGAACTGATTTCGCCTCTTCAAGGGTCGAAAACTATGGGTCCCATGCGGGCAGCGCCAACAGTTCCTAATTTTTCACCGGATTTACCAAAAAGACCTTTGAGTATGCACTCAAGTAATGCCCCACAGAAACCTCTGCCCGAGGAACCCAAGAAAGTGAAAGAAGGAATTTCATTGAATAGAATAGCTTCGTTCTTAAAACAAGAGAAACCAAAAGAAAAAGAACGAAATCCAGTCGAAAGAAGTCACTCTTTACCCAAAAACGCAAACAATCAGATAAAAGTTGCCAAAGTTGATAAAGTTGCGTTGAGAAACTTGCAAATATCCAATCCTATTTTGCAAAAACAAATAGAACTACCAGTTAATACGGTCCCTGTGGTTTCCGATTCTGAAGACGCTGATGATCCAAAGGCTTTTGTGAACAGGGCTCAAAGCATGCGAGCTCCCGTGGGGCAGAAACCAGCTATACAAAGTTTTGGTTCTATGAGACAGGCGCCGGGGGCACCTAGGCCTTTGTCTTGTGTAGGGAGACCCACAGCTCCTCCTCCCCCTCTTCCCAACCAAACAAAACCTAACAATGAACAAATATCGATGTATCAGACACCCAAAATACAAGCTGAGATAAAATCTACTGATTACGTAGATTGTATAGAAGAAAAACCGGTACTGCTAGCTCACATAGATGAGGAATCGAGCGACAACATTTACGCAATCATCGAGGAAAGTCCAGAAAAGCCTTACAAACCCCTTCCCGGACATTTACCCCTAAAAACAGTTAAGACTCCCGCAGCAGAATATAACGTTCCTAAATCAATCCCCTCCAATTCTGGCAGCACTGAAAGCATGGGATTACTAGGAGAAATAGTAAATGAAATACAGCATAGGCACTTTGATTCTATTTACTCTGCGTCGAGTTTCGCAAGAAAAAAAGAAAACGAAAAGAAAGATACGGATAGTAACAGGGATAGCACTTATATGAATACAGATTATAAAAGGCCCGATAGTGTATATGGAAATTCGGAGCCGAAATCGAACGCGTCGACCACTAGCAGCGGTTACTTACATCCATCTGCTGTGAATATACCTACGTATATGCAGAAACAAGATGAAACTAAAGAAATTGAAAAGCCGCCATCGCCTACTATGAAAGTGAACTCGAAAATACCCACTTTTAGTAGGCAAGTGACTCCTCCGGGTCTAAGAACGTCAACGTTCAAAACAGTCCCGCAGTCGCCCAAAACGGTAAACAAAAGTACAGTTAAAACGATACCAAACAGCCCCGACGTAGTTTCTAGTTGCGCGGTAGCAGATTCTAAAAACGTTAAAGCCCCTGACGTTATAAATAATAATAAAACGGCGGATCCCCCAAAAATTCCGTCAAAGCCTATCATCAAACAAGCAGATAACCGACCGCCCTCACGACCCGCCCCCCCAGTAGATAAAAAACCCGTAAAAAATACACCGGTTCTAAAACCTGTAAACTCTTCGTCGAATATAAATAAAGACAAAAATCCGCCATTAAATAGAAATACGAAAACAGATTCTAACGTTAAAGCATTAGCGGACAGTTTAAATAAGAATAGACCAAAAGTGGTGCCAAAACCGAGCACGATATTGCAAAAGACTGACTCAACCACGAAACCGAATGTTACAAAACTGTCAACGAAACCGTCGAATGTTGCCAGTTTACAACAGAAATTCGAAAATAGAAAATCATTAGGGAAAGAAATTGCAGCGAAAAAATGAAATAATTATCTATCTGTTCTAGTTATTATTTCATTGGTTTGAAGAAATTGGAAATATTTTTATTTCGTCTTTATCTCATAGGCACAATAAATTATTTTACATAAATATTTATAAATTAGCAATAGTTTAAAAAAAATATTTAATTAAAAAATGAGATATGGCAACTCAAACAGATTTCATATTAAGACTGTTATAGTTAAAATTGATATTTAAATAATATTTTCATTATTCATGTTTCAATGCTTCGTTATAGCTAGAAAATGCATGCAAAAGTAAAATCTAGTCGATTATTTTTAAAATGGAACTCAATAATGTAGTTAATTTAATAGTATGAAAATTTCCATAGACTATTTTTTTTTGAATACATAGAACCATGTCAAAATAAGCTAATGTAATTATTTGTATGAAACTGTAGGTACAGTATGAGAATACTTAATTGTGATAAGATCCTAAGTAAATTTAACCTGTTTTTGGCTTTGGTTCAACATTGCAAGTACATAAAATAAAAGTATTCTAATATTTAGTTATAAAATGAAGTGTTCATATTTTGATATGAGATGGCATTTTGACGGATAATAATTTAGTTTTTTTAGGTTTATTTTGTATATATATTAGTTATAATATCGATTAGTCTCGATTAAAATCAAAAACGTATGAATCCTATTTAAAAACTCCAATGGGATCCCATCAAAAGCGACAAAAGCCATATGGAAACCAATAAATATTTATTAGTTTCTATATGGATTTTATTGGTTTCTATGTGACTTTTATTGGTTTCTATGTGGCTTTTGTCGCTTTTGATGAGATCTTATTGAAGTTTTTCAATAGGGAATGTAAGATAAGATGTAAATATTCTAGTTAAATCATGAAGTGTCTTAATCGTAAATAGAAGTTTCTTTGTATTTTTATAAATTACAGTTTAAAAGTTTGTAAAATATCTAAATATGAAATTATTGTGTATTGTATGTTATATAATAGTGTATGATTGTATGAAAAAATAATCTAGATTCACATTATTCTTTTTTGATCTAGATTCACATTATAGTGTCGATTCTAGGTCAGACTCTGTCTAGACTACACAAAATCATTCATAAATAAAAAAACGTCATAATTTCGCCTAATTTATTAATTGTCGTATTTAAAAATTAATATCAAGTTTATTTTAAAATGGAGTATGGCCTTTGATCGACGTATTTATGATATGAGATCTCAGTAAAAGTGATTGCGTATAAAACGGTGTTTCTTAATTATCTATCTATCTATCTGTGTTTTTTCTTACTAGTGTTAGGAAGACAAAATTTGTATACAATTTATGTCAAACTAAGTTACTACTTATAACATCTAGCTATTTGCCAGTGAAAGTCCCATCAAAATCTGTCCAGCCGTTTCGGAGATTAGCCGAAACAAACAGACAGACAGACAAAAATGTTAAAAATTGTGTTTTTCTTATAAGTACCGTATATAATTGTAATAATATGCATTTAGTAAAATTTTTATTTCGACACTACAAACAGACACTTTATTTTTTTTTAAATGTATAGATTTCTATCTTAAGTAAGGAAAGATTTAGATAGATTGGTTGTTGAGAATTAAAGGTAGTATCTTGTTTTTTTAAATTTCTATTTCATATCACAATTAATTATTGTTAAATAAGCTTATTTAACCGAAAAATCTCCTTCTTGTGTTCTCCATTCTATGTGACATTGGCGAAATAATCTGTGCTCAACATTTTTTTGTTAAAACTCTTTTTGAATACCTACATTTTTAGATTTATAAATGTGTATTGTCTGTTATATGTGGACTTTTAATAAGATCTCAAATCAATTAGAAGTTAATAAAGTATTTCGCTATGGTGCTAGATTTAGTGTGCGTAGCTTATTTGTAATAAATAGTATGAGAGCATTATTGGTTTAAAAATAGTATATTCAAATAAATACATATATTTATTATATTTTATTGAAGAAAAATCAATGAGAAATAATTCTTAATGCTTATGAGATGTGATGACAGTGTCTTATCGATTATTCATTTCTATTTTACACATTAAAAGTCTTTGTAACTTCTTTCTGCCTTAACTTTTATAAAATACATAGATTTATTTATTTTCCTCCATTATAATGTAACCAATAATGCTCATTATCAATGCAATAAATATTATATATATATATATATAAAACAACGCTAAACGTCCATTTATCCACTGCCAGCTTGGTACAAATCTGTGGTGCTGATTGTCGCAAACGTATGAAGTGTGAGGATACTATATAGCTTTCAGTGCAAAAGTGGCCCAACTCAAAATTTTAACTGGATAAAAAGAGATATTTTTATATTTTATTTAAAATCTCACTAAATATATAATATATAAATTTGACTTACAAATATTGCATTCATGAGACATTTTCTATTTAAATATGTTAGGCTGCTTTTCCACTGACGACATATCTATGTATTGATTTTTAAGGTATATAATCTTTATTTCATAAAGACTTGACTTTCAGTAATACATTCACCGTTTGCTATTTTTTTTAATATTGTCATAGTAAAGATTGTTTCAATTCGGCTATACTTAAGATGTTTGCCTTCTATATAAGTTTATGATTTTTTCAGTATTTAATCTTATAATAATACCTTTGATCTAAAATTACCTGTTAGCTTTTAATATAATATAGATACTGTATTTATTTTTCTATAAAATAGTTTCAGGCTATTAGTAGCTTAAATTCAACAATATCCTGTAAAATATTTACATTTTCTTGTTTAAATTACATACTAAGTATGATTGAGATTTTATAATAAATATGGAAGTAGTGTAGATTTCGTTCATTTTTTTTTGTATCTTAAGTCCACTAAAGGGCACAAATAGATTAGCCATCTTGTTTTATAATAGAATCCATTATCATTGACAACGAAAACTTTAAAAATATGAATATTATGTTGATAAGTCTATAAAAAATTGAAATTTCTGAAGCACGAGTTTTAATTTAAATTTAATTTTTATTTGATTTTAATAATTACTTGGATTTCTTTGATGTTCAAGCTTAGCCTTAAATTGTGTGTGCATTAATAGTCCAGTCAAATAAGGTCTGAAATCAAAATGTTGACACTCAACTTTGCATTTTTGATATAATGTAGTTTAAATGATACAAAAACAATGTGTAGAGGTTTTCGTGTCCGCAACTCCCGGCAAGGGTCCAAAATAAATTGTCAAAAGTTTTTTTTCGCAATTACTCGAAAACGGTAAAAATTAGACAAAAATGTTTTAGGAAAAATGTGTAAAGCTTGAAATTTTGCATAAAAAAGGTTTCATTACTTTTTTTCCTCCGGTCAAAATTAACCGAGTTAGGAAGGTTTTTAGACCGATCGGAATACGTTTATTTTTAAAAGAAAAAAATTTAATTAAAACCTGAAGTTTTATGGTTTTAAAACATTAGCAGGTATATAAGGAATAGAAATTCGTAAAATGCCCCCGATGCCTAGCTACCCCCGCGAAAAACGGGGGGACGCAAAGCGTTGAAAAATCGTTTTTTTAAATTTACGGCTTACTGTGACGTTCAATCGAAAAATGTTTTCTACAAAAGTTATAGGTCTATTAAAAATCTACAACTTTTATAAATGACACTTTTACAATAATCACAAAGTTTCCGAGATATTTGCAAAAAATAGACCATAAAATATAAATTTCTCAGGAGTGGCTAAATATTTCAATTTCAATTTTTTTTTTTGCTTATTATATGTATTTCGAAGATTACAGACCCTTAGTTTCATGAAAATGAAAAGTTTATTGTAGAAATTAAAAATTAAAAACCAAGAAAAAACTAAAAACCGAGTTTTTTGCAATAATCTCGAAAACTTTGAGATTATTGTAAAAGTGTCATTTATAAAAGTTGTAGATTTTTAATAGACCTATAACTTTTGTAGAAAACATTTTTCGATTGAACGTCACAGTAAGCCGTAAATTTAAAAAAACGATTTTTCAACGCTTTGCGTCCCCCCGTTTTTCGCGGGGGTAGCTAGGCATCGGGGGCATTTTACGAATTTCTATTTCTTATATACCTGCTAATGTTTTAAAACCATAAAACTTCAGGTTTTAACTAAATTTTTTTCTTTTAAAAATAAACGTATTCCGATCGGTCTAAAAACCTTCCTAACTCGGTTAATTTTGACCGGAGGAAAAAAAGTAATGAAACCTTTTTTATGCAAAATTTCAAGCTTTACACATTTTTCCTAAAACATTTTTGTCTAATTTTTACCGTTTTCGAGTAATTGCGAAAAAAAACTTTTGACAATTTATTTTGGACCCTTGCCGGGGGTTGCGGACACGAAAACCTTTACACATTGTTTTTGTATCATTTAAACTACATTATATCAAAAATGCAAAGTTGAGTGTCAACATTTTGATTTCAGACCTTATTTGACTGGACTATAAGTGAGACAACTTTAAATCGATTTTGAAATTTACGAAGTAAATATGTTAAAATTACTTAAAATAACAAAAAAATATTGTCTCATAGAAAATAATGTAATTATTTATATATATTTTTTTTAATTACTTAAGGTCACTTTTGCACCGACAGCCTCCAAGGTCCATAATACGTAAAAACTTAATAAAAATGGAACTTGTAACTAATAGCCCCAAAAAGTATCTAAATTGTGAAAATGTTTTATTAATACTTTCGAAATTTATTTATAAAATTTGTACTTGTTAGCTATTAATTCAATAAAAATGTCTTTTGTTTTTTTGTTCACATATTATAGCATTTAAACAGGGCTTTCATTAGAAATGGCATCAATATTTGTGATATAATAAGATGTGAACTAAAAATTGTGACTAAATGTAAATATAACCAAAGAAAATCTATTTAGAAATAATCCCACTGTTCACGAAAAGTGGGGATAATGTATGATTTTTTACTTTTATTTTTTTAGCGAGACTGTATTTTGTTACTATTTAATTATATATACCTAAATAACGAGATCTAATTCATATGGATATTTCTTCACGCTAAGAAATAAAAGTATAAGAAATAAGTGATTTAATTGACTATAGCTTGAATAAACTTTTATTTACGTATTAATAATAATAAATACACGTACAACATTTCTATTTTTTATTCACAATCTCTCTAGGTTTTGATCCCTTAATTAATTCATACATGAAATGTTTATAGATCCCGGCTATTTTAAGACCAAACTATAATTTGAGTTATAGGAGGATGGTAGCATTTTTTCCGGAAATTTTGTTATTATATCGGGATATTTATAATTAGCGACTCATCCTCGCTTCGCTCGGGTTTGTAACTAGGTTGATACCCTGTACAACCTTTTATCCCCATTTTGACCTCCTTAAGGGATGATTTCCGGGATAAAAGTATCCTATGTCCTTCCCAGGATCTCAAACTATCTTCTTACCAAATTTCATCTAAGTCGGTTCAGTAGATCCAGAGATTACCCCCTACAACCTCGGAAACTGTTTATATTAGTATAAATTATATACACAAACAGGTATGTTCAGCCCTTTTTAACGTCCGACTGCTGGGCACGGGCCTCTCTTCAGTAAGAGGGAGATCAGGCCATAGTCCACCACGCTGACCAAGGGCGGGTTGACGGACTGCACATGTCTTTCGAAAACTTGCTAGGTTTTCTCAGACATGCAGCTTTCCTCACGTTTTCTTTCACCATAAGATAAGTAGTAATCATGTTGGAAATAATATCAGAGGTGCAAGGACCGGGATTTGAACCCGCTTCACTCGGTTTCCCAAGCAAGCGTGTTACCAATTGGCTACCACTGCCTTGGGATACAAACATAGGTATGATAATATGAAGTCTATCTATGCAATACTAACCATTAAAATGTATGTAGGGATGAATTCAAGCGAAGCAAGGGTCAGTTACTAGTAATAAGTAGTAATTAAAATAAAACACAGTTTTGGCTTCAAATTATTTATGGGTTATTGTACCATAATTAAGTTCAATTTCTTAAAGTACGTACAAATATAAAAACATTGTTGCTTTTAATATTAAAAGGATAGTTTATATGTACCCATGTATTGACTTAAAACTTCCGAAGACTTTTACAAGATACAATATAATTAATTTAATACTACAATGATTTATTTTCCAGCAGCAGTTGCAAGAGGATTTCTTAAAACTAAGATCACTGAATCTCCACGTAAAAACATCTTTGAGATAAATTTGTCTTTATTCACTGCTTTGCCCTGGAATTAAAAATAATTGTTATTATTTTCACAAAGTATAATATGGAAAATGGTAATTAAAGCACAATAACTGCATAGAGAAAAGATTAATTTTAATAAGTTACATTAATGGAGACTAGAGAATCACCCTCGATTTATTTGTAAACTAGCAATTTACTGCTGCTAAAACTGCATCTCTAGTTTTATTTTTTTAACAGAACCCTACTTCTTTTTTCTTAAATAAAAGTAGCCAAGTCACTCCTTATAACAACAGCTATCTGCCAGTAAAAGTCCCACCAAGATCAATCCAGCCTTTTAGGAGATTAGCCAGAACAAACAGACACAGACAAAAATTTTAATAATTGTAATTTTCTTATAAGTACCGTATATAATTTCATAATATGCATTTAGTAAAAAGCTGTTATTTTGATATCACAGACAAAAATCTGTATTGATAACCAATAAATTAGCAATTTTAGCAGGTTATTTATATTTAAACTTAGAATTAACTTATTTTTTTGGACATATGCGTTATAACAGAAATACCTTTTTTCCTTTTCCAGTCCTAGGAACTTCTGTCCACATTTCCTTGACATTTTCTAATACCATGTTACAATGCCGGTCGAAAGCTTTCACACGACCCAACAACTTTTTGTTATTTCTGCAGTTTATTAATACTTGTGTATTATTTTTAACGGATTGTGTAAGCACTGAGAGAGGACCCGTACTAAATTCTTCTTCTTCAATCTTTGATAACTCTTCCAAAGTCATCTCTGAGCGTGGCTTGGATGTACTCGCCCTAGTACAATAATATAATAATAGTAATATCTTAAATTTTATAACTTATTAATATATAGGCATGAAATACTTACATTGTTGATTGTTAATTAATATTTTTGTAGTAGAATGTATTTAAAACGATAAACAATAAAACACGCGCGATTTATTACACCGCCGACCGCTTTATAATGACAACAGATTATAAAATTCAGTATTATGATATAGATTATACTCTTGATGAAATTACAGATTATATAGCAAAAAAAAAAGATCTGATTTGTTTTATTCGAATTTTTAATACTATTTTATAAAATAAAATATTTACGGACCCTGTCTACTTGTGCACTGTCTATTTTAACTTATTACTAAAATAAAAAATATAACTAAAATAAGAAATTGTCTTTTTCAATTTCGATTTAAAGAAATATAACTTGTACAATTATTTAAAGTAACTGTTTATTTTCATCAATAAATATAATGACAATTAATTTTAAAATGTTACTTCAATGTAATCATTAATAAGTATTTCATTTATGATTGCCTATATGATATTGTTGTTTTGCTTATATATTATGTTTCCATTCTGTTACTTGTACACCTAATTTTATTTGTGCAAGTGCATAAATAGTATTTTTTTTTTATGAATGTGTCTTTAAAAAACCAACGTCAACTGAATAACGTCGTCTATTTACATCTTATAATCATCTTTTCTGATACTCACTATTTTTATCTCCTTTCACGAAATAATAAGATCTACGAGATAAATTAAAAGATTTATTTGTATGAATATTTTTTTAGAATCACCATAATTTCATCACATTTGGAACATGTTATTAATTAAGATTTTTTTTATAGAACAAAATATTTTTTTTAAGTTTCTCTATAAACGTTGTATGGCAACACTTGCATATTGATACAGGGACTACCCGTATACTTTGTAACAGTCAAGTCATCAAAAAACTAAAAAGTTAAAGTGAGAATAGATCTATGCTGTGAGCGCTACGAAATACGAATTTCATTTTGATTGTTAATTCTACAAACTACATGTTTTAAAATCTTAACGAGTCAAGAGCTACTTTATTCATATAGAAATGGCTCCAAACTTCAGCAAGGATGCCATTTTACAGGGCAGTGTGGATTACTTTTGTCTAATTTGTGAGACATATCTTATATCTGAAGAAGAAACATTTGTACATGTATCTAACGATACTCATCAAAAAAAATTAAGCACCATACAATATGTTGATGAATTTATGGAAGATGGAATTAAAAAGGTATGTAAGAAACTATATGTATATACAATTATTTCTTTATTTTATATAGCGTGATTAGTAAATAAGAATTATACTTAGCGATATTTTATTCATTATAAACATGAGTTGGAAAGTGGGTAGTGGAAAATAAATTAGGAAAAACAAGAATATCAGACGTATGGGATAAAAATAATATTATAGTATATATATGTATCAGTTATCAAAGAGGATAAATTCTATTTATATATTTTTTATATTTAAAATAGCATTGATACTTCAATGACAAGTATCTATATATTGTATACTAACGGCTCACCCTTGCTTCGCTCGAGTTCGCCTCTAGGAAAAGAAAAACAAACTATTCCACGGGAATCGTACATTTTTCCGGGATAAATAGTAGCCTATGTGTTATCCAGACTATAATCTATTTCTGTGCCAAATTTCATCAAGGTCCGTTCAGCTGTTCTGGCGTGAAAGAGTGACAAACATACATACATACTCACAAAATTTCACATTTATAATATTAGTATAGATTCTCAAACACTATCCACTCCTAAATAGAAAACATTTGATAAATTATTTTACTAAGTTTAGGAAAATTAGTAAATTATTTGCAATAAATATATAAATTGTTTCATTTTATATCTACATATTTGAAATAGTTAATAATATCATCATTTTTTTTTTTAGATCAATGGTAAATATTTTTGCGAGCTATGCAATAAATTGCTACCAGTTTTAGCAAGAGTACGCTTGCATATAATGGACTTGACACATATAGACAAAAAGAGCTACCACATTTTGAAACGTAAAAACAATTTTGTGATAGCATTTGAACAATTTGTAATAAATGAACAATCATGGCATGGTTTACACGAGAACTCTTGTGCCCTATGCAACTTAGAGTATGAAGATGAAGAGCTACATAAAGTTGAATCATGTCATATTTTAAATTTGATTCAAAATAAGGTGGAATTCGATAAAAACAAAAATGTTTATCGAAAGGTAATTTGACTGTATAAGCTAGCTATTGCGATTTTTTTTACTATAGTGAATTACTTATCTTATTTCTGCATGTTTGCATTGTTCCTTAAATATCTCGAATGATAATATTTTAGTACTGGAAATAATCGCCTGTGATTATTTATGCAATTATAAATATAGTGAAATATTGACCTTTTACTATTTTTAATATATTATTTGGTATTTTTATATTTCACTAGAGACTCACCCTCGCTTGGCTCGGGTTCTTCTCTAGCTTGGATATAGTATGTTATTCTTAAGAGATAGACATATGCCATCGCGGACTTTTTTCTAGACCTTTTTAAGGTGTATAATAACTGTAGTACATTATTTTGATCTATCTCGTAGGGTTCAGCCAGCATATGCAATGTAAGTGCAAAAAAATGAGTTTATTTACGATATCACATTAGAAACCTCTAAAATTATCAGTGTTTCTCTACTACATTATGCATGTATTATACATATAAACCTTCCTCTTGAATCACTCTATATATTAAAAAAAAAACCCACATCATAATCCATTGTGTAATTTTGAAGATCTGAGCATATATAGGGACAGACAGCTGGAAGCGACTTTGTTTTATACTATGTAGTGATATATATGTGGGTGTATAAAAGATGTAGGGTTGTGTTGAATCTTTCCAATACACTTTTGAAGTACAGTAATTCTGACTATAAGAATCATAAGTGAACAGTGTTTATATTAGACACATAGATAATCGTTTTTCTGGTAAGATAAGATACTAGGAAACACCACCTATAAGAAATAAAAGGATTAATTATAATATGTGCACTTAAAATGTACAGCCAAATGTTTTTAAATTTCATTAAATATGACATTGTATTTAATCAATATTTACATTGCAACTGTGAGAAGTCACAGGTTCAGTTCCAATTTAAGCTATACTTACATTTAACCCAGTCTGGTTACACTGTACTTGTAGGTAAAATATTGCTTGTAAAGCAAGCAAGTACCTTTTTACAATTGGCAATCCCTCTTCAGAAACGTATACAATTATTTTTTTTTTATAGGTTGATGAAGTATCATTTCAATGTTTAACATGCAACAGCATCGTGGCTTTGCACAACCTAACTTCACATTTTAACGAGGTTGAACATAAAAACATACATCGAACATGCTGTGAGGCATATCAAAAAATAAAGGATGTTCCCGCAGAGAAAAGTAATAAGTCAAAAGTAGTTAACAAAAATATATTAAAGGCTGAGGTTAAATATGACAAAAATAATTCTACAGAACTAAACAATGAAAAGAAACAACAGAAAGAGCTTGATGTTGGAACTAAAGATGAAAAACTAGAGTCATCTAAAATAAATAAAGAGCTGAAAAGTACAACTGAAAATAAAGAAAATGTTTTTAAAAATAAAGAAAATGTTTCTAAAAATAATGAAAATGTTTCTAAAAATAAAAATAATGATGTAAACTTGCTTAATTCACAATATGTTTATGATGAAAAGTGTGAAGATAATATTTGCAAAATGTTGAACACAACAGATTATGTTACGAAGGATGAGAATGGGAAAACATGGTGTATCTTATGTGACTGGATTATGGATTCTTGTAAAGTTTTTGACCATGTAGAAGGTCAACATCATCAAACTATTTTGAAATTACATAAGGAGCGTGCTGAAAAGCTAAAAAATATTAACAAGCCTTCTAAAAACGTGGCTGCCAAAAATAGTACTGACAAAGATAATGTACTGTTGCTTAATTCTATTGACACATTCCAGAAAAATGGAATTAATATTCATTTTGAGTCAAATTCTGCTACTTGTAAGAAATGCATGATTGCTCTAGAGTATGATTTTGAAGCAATTAGTAAACATATTGCAAACCACAATAAGAGCATTCCTACAAAAGAAAAAAAGAAGCCTGCCGAATTCCCATCAGGCACTGACAAATTGGCAGATAGAAAAAACAGTTTATTTACAAGTCCTGTACACTTAAAACATGACACTGAAGACAAAATTATAGAAATAAATAGCAAAACTGATGATACAATAAAAATAAATGATACTTGTGAAGATAAAAACTCAATACATGTACCAAAACAAACAGATTTAAAAAAAAATCAAATTGCAAAGCTTGAGTTGAAAAAGCCAAAAAAGATTGTGCTTTCAAAGGTGCCGTTGCATTTATATATAAAAAATATTACAGCAGTTGAAAATAGTATATTTAAAGATGTTATTATAAATGAGAAGTTTGTTATAAATTTCTTAAGTTTTTGTTTCATAGCCCACGAGAAACATGTCTACAAATGTATTCTTTGTGAAGAATCTATGACGTTTAATAACATACTAGATCACACTCAGACTCCTCATCACGATAGAGCCATTAATGAATCTTCAATGATTCTTCAAGTTGATTCGGAGTTCATTAGAGAGGTAATATTTTAAAACCTATATATTTATTAAAAAGTAAATACATATCTGAATGAATCTCATATTGTTATATTCATATGAAATTGAAATACTTAAAAAAGGATAATAAAAAACATTGTTAACATCCTGTTTCAAATAAGTTTAAGACTTTTAACATGTAATAAGTACATGCAGAGTAAATTAAAAAAAAAAAACAGAAGCGCGTGAAATATTTGCTTTCATTTGTAAAATATAGGAATCAAACATGTTATTACATATTTTATATATTATGTATCATTTATTAAAAAACTATTATAATTTTAGCTCCAACCTGGAAAGTTTCACTGTGGTTTTTGCAATATTGTGAAAGCATCTTGGGATGAAATGTTGGAACACTTAGAGACTTCCTCTCATAAAGAAGGTAAAAATTCAGCAAATTGGCGCCTAATGCAATATGAACCGCAGCTTGCCAATAATAGATTTCAAAGACAAATTCAAGAAACACTTTTCTTAGAAATGTTTAATAGATTTTTTTAATAATTATCTAAGACATATTGTATTACCTACACTTTTTTTCTAGTTTCTACAAATATTAGACTAAGACTTAGGTGTTTCACCATCTTTAACATATATTATTATATCTATATTGTATTCAATATGTTATTTACTTGGACAATATTTTTATATATCATAGTCATAAAGTCTTCTTCTTTTACGGCAATGTAGCTATTTTTTCGACTGCTTTCAGCCAATTCCTTAGTTTAACCTACTTATTAATAATCTTGTTATGTTACCTCTGATTTTGTACACATTCAACAATATTTAAAGTTATGACAGCTCAATTTTCGTTATATCTTTCATTTCCCAACATGTTTCTTTCTTTTTTCTTTTGCTAAGAATATTACTATTAGACTTAGGCATAGATAATATAGAATTTTTTTTTGATAAACTTATTTTATATTATAAATTTGATTTTATTAGTTTTTGAATAATTAAGAAATTAAAGAGTTGATAAAGATACATGTTAAATGCATCTGTATTGTCAACAACTTATTAATTTGTTATTTCGGTTTTGGCATTAAAATTTTACTTTTAATATATTGCTTTAAAAAATAAAAAAAAGTCAGAACTTAATTACTTTAAAATTTCAACATTGAACTGTAAGTATATATTTTAAATATATTTTCTTTTTTTTTTCATTTTATGTTTAGTTAGTGTTAATTAACAATTAATGATAAATAATATTTTGTATCCCACTCGGCGCAACCCTATAAATAAACAAAAATCCACTACGATTTCATAATAATATGTTGTATACCCATAGATACTTATATATTATGTTAATAAAGATAAAGTACATATTATATGCATAATACAAATTATCATTATTGTTTTTTTCTTAAAATAAATGCTTTCAACGGAAAACAAACTTCTTTTATTTATATAGTACCTATAAAACTTGGAAAACCTATATTTTATATTTTAAATGTTATATATAGTTATAGTTCTAGAGTTCTAAAAACGACTAAGAAAACAATATTCTATACTGTTTAGTACTCTTTATTAACCGACTTCAAGAGGAGGTTTAAATTGCAATCATTTAGTATTTATTCATTTTCTATAATCGCTATCGCTTAACATTTTCGTTGATAGAAATCGATTTTTCGCTAGAAAATTTGACTCTATGGCGTCGATCGCTTATTCTACATATTGGCATCATAGAAATTTATTTATTTGTCTGTGGTTTAAGCGCTCAAAAACGTCAAAATAACTACTAAGTCCGTGTCATCAGATATCAACTGAGATATTTAAAAATCTTAGAAATAAATAAATTGCCCGTTTTTAGGATGGTATCTACCAGATGTAGAGCTACCTCAGAGCAATTTATGGCCCTATTAGAGTTTATGGAAAGGTAGGTTGAAATTTGTTTTTTTGAGAGTTTTAGTTTATATAAACATGTCATAATAAGCGATGAGAAACATAATAAAGCAAAAAAATAAAAACATTTGTTTATTTTAAATATTTGTATTGTAGTCATGGTGATATAACAAGGCCTCAGCGAGGGGTTCAAGGACGATTAAAAGCTGAACTTCTATGGCAAGAAGTAGTAGATATACTAAATTCTATCGATGGTGGCGTAAAGAAATCGTTGGACAAATGGAAAAAAGTAAGATAAGATTAGCATAACCTCTACTTTTTTAATAAACCAACTCATTTGTTTGGTATTTGGGAGATGCTTTGAAAATAATATTTTTATTTGGAACAGCTGTTATATATTTACTAGTTGGGTACTGCAGTGTTGTCTGCGAGTACGTTTTACTTTTCTGTAAAAGAAATTTCTATTTAATAGCGTAAAAAATAAAGTTACGAGTTAACTAAAGTAGGTTGGCCACTATCGCTTTATTTTTGTTGTTCTTTATATTTTGTTTTATTTCATTCTCTTAAGTTTTTTGATGTTTGTATTTTATTTAGAATATTTTTATTGAAAAGTGATAGTCGTAGACCATAGTGGTCTATGACATGTATGTATGTATGTATTTGCTACATTTGCAGAAGCCAACATACATTTGAAGAAGGCTTGTAAATTTACCGACCTATGTACCTTATCAGAAGGTTCCGGGTTCGAAGGATTTTTCTGTCATGAAACCCTCAAAAATAGCCCGGAGTCACTACTTCGTATAAGTTTGTACACGTTACGTACAGAACACAACACGTACACGTACAGAAATTAGCAAAAGAAAGCTTATCCATATATAAACCCCAATTTTTTTTTTTTATTAAAAAGTCACGCAGTAGGAAACTACTTTTATATATGTAAATACGGAATATCATCCACTATCTTTGTAAATTCTTGCATCAAGAAGTTTTTACGTGAGACGCGAACAAATTAACACACAAACATTTTTTTTAAATCCGGTAAATAATTATTCCGGAGACTTTTCTGCGTTGATGGTTTCTGCGCTCTCGTGCACTGGAGAACACGTAAATCCGTTAGTCTTAGGTACATCTAATCTCTCACCGGTCGTGTTGAAGGGAGTGTCGTCCCACTGGAGTTTGAAAATGAAAGGAATGGAGAATAAACTTGTGTTTTCACGCATACTTATGTACTACATTTTAACATTTCCTTTTTTTAATGTTGGATATGTGGGACTCATCATCTAGAAAAGTTAGTACTACCCACTGAAACCCGACACTATTACAGTAATAGCGATAAAGTCAAAGCACACCAACGAAAAAGTAATAATCATTATTTAGTTAAATAGTAATAAATCCTAGGTTTTCCAACCCAATGAGAGGCATCGCTGATGTCAGTAGTGATGTTTCATAACATGTCTCTGACAGTTTCATGTTTTGGCGAATCCGTCTATTGGCGGTGATTATTTAGAATTGCTTGGTGGGTTAAATTCGGAAATAAAGATTGCACTAACCTCTTGCTTAATAGTAACATCTCTAATTACGTAACCATCTATGGTTACTTTGATCTACACTTTTGAAAATATTACATATAGATATTAATTAGCAACTATCATTTGAAGTTATCTATGCGACTTTCTTCTTAGGAAATCTGCTTACCGCCAATAGTATATGTAGGTATACATATATCGCAGGCATGTTGTAAAAAAAGATTGAAAAGGGCTAAGACTAAACGCTTCGCTTCTGATCTATTCCAATCCGTATCAGATTTGATACCAAGCCTAAATTTAACATATGTATATGTAATGCATTCTCGAATCTAACGCCATAACATTCCAGCTGAACATCTTCAAGGTGTTTTGCATAACAGAGCTGCTTTGAAAATGGCTAATGGTTTTATAAAATAGCTGATGCTATTGTATATGGCACGCCTTTGATATTTAAATGTGCGAATCATTTCTAACATGATTACCTACTTGCCTTACGGTGAAGGAAAACATCGTGAGGAAACCTGCATGTCTGTGAGATCCTAGCAAATTTTCGAAAGACATATGAAGTCCGCCAACCCGCACTTGGCCAGCGTGGTGGACTTTGGTTTAAACCCTCTCATATTAAAGGGAGGCTCGTGTCCAATAGTGGGACATTAAAAAGGGCTGAATACGTACACATATTTTAGCAAAATTAATTCAGTTTAAAGGTATCATTAATTTACAGCATTTCACACAATACCGTTTGTATAATATCGAATTATACAATACTAGCGATTCACCCTCGCTCCGCTCGGATTCGTTCCTAGTTACGTTTTAATATTTAGTATAAATTTCTCAGAGATGAGATATTTTCCTGCAGTAAAAAGTATTCTATATTTTGACCCGGATAACCAGCTATCATCATACCAAATGTCATTAAAATCTATTCAGTGGTTTTCTTGTGATACAGTAACAGACAGACAAAAATTCTAAAAACTATACATTCGGCCTCTGTATCGATTATAATGTCTATTTCAATAAGATTTTCCAAAAAATATTTAATGTACAAATTCGGCTTAGTTGCAATTTTATTATATGTATAGATGTCTGCGACATATGTATATGTTGAGCAATATCAATTGACGAATATGTATTACGTTTAGGTATGGGTTGACTGGAAGGCTAAAACAAAAAAGAAGGTTTTTGGATTACATCATGAATCAAGTACGGGCGATGGTCAGAGCAGACTAACTCTAAGTAATACAGAGCAGAAACTATTGGCGATAATGGGCTACTCTATTGTTGATCAGTCTGGAGCTAAGAAGAGTGAATTTGACGTTTGTTTTTTTTTCTTTGCTTAAGTATACTTTGCTAAAGACTTTGTGAGTGAGTTTTGTTTTTTTTTTTAATAATCATTATATTTTTTTTAGAGCTCACCACCTGAACAAAATCACGACCCAGTACGCAACAAAGAATCTCTTCTCACCGAATTAAATATTATGGAAGGTATTTATTACACATAAATATAACATGGTACTCACACTCAGTACAGCTTTTTTAACGCCAAAACTCAATACCCTATAGTTTTTGGTCGATTTTTAAAAGAGGCAATACGTAATTCGGGTATTATTTTATTGTAATGGAATATCCTCGTATAATTGTGAATTGATTTTCATGGATCTTTTTAAACAAGTTTTAAACAGTTTAAAGTTGGTGAAGTCGGTAAAAAAAGTAATGAAAAAAGTGCTGCCGATTTTGGTTTGCGTGAGAGGAGCAGCTAGGACACGTATGAAAGATATTAATGGTTAAATATAATCATGCTTACTTTCAAAACTCGTGCTCTCGTACGCGGACTCTGTATTATAATTTTGCTACTGAAACAGATCGTCAAATATATCAAAGCCACGTAGTATACAATTGTTTTGCCATTCGCACCTAACTTCACAGCATATTAGCTAAAAATAATTATAATAAAACAATTATTAACATATTTACAAACAAGTACTTTTTTCTTCAGTAGTGAAAAATTCTACAGCCTGTTCACTCTCTTCAGGGGAATTTCATGGCGATACTTTAGAATCACCGACGTCCTCAGTATCTGCATCTGTACCGATACCACCTACAAAATCGCCCCCATATAGACAAGAAACGGCTCCACGTAGGCTATTAAGAAAACACCGGTATCATACTCCTTATAAACGAGCCGCCAGTGAATTCGTAGCCGTTGAGTTACGAAGATTGCAGTTAGAGGAAATTCGGGAAAAAAACTCTCACCAAAGAGAGATAGAAAGGATTCGACTGGAGACCAAAAGAATTGAGATGGAAGAGAGTCGTAACACTATATTAAATCGTTTGGCCGATATTACAGAGAATTTAGTGCAAATTTTGCCTCAATTGAGACCATAGAAACCTCTTCAGACATGTTTTCAGCAAATGCCTAATGTGGTAGTTCAATAAACTAAAATCGATTTTATCTTTGATGTTATAGAAAAAAAAAATTGATTGAAAAGAAAAATGGCATTAGTTGGTAAAATTAAGTGTCCACTTTCCAGTCAAAGCGTACGAATATTAATTACCGATATTCCAATTTTTGTTACATAGTTATTTTGTTTTAAAAAAATTAAGGTCACTTGCACCAAAATCTTGATTTGAATAAAACAGTACAATTTTGCATAAACATTCAGAAAATCTTAACTGAAATGATTAATTTTGGTGTAACTTCTAGTGGTTTAATGTAAATATTCTAGTTTAACAGTACTTTTGTAAATAGTAAATAAATAGAATAAAAAAAAAGTTTTCTTATTTTAGTAATAAAAACCAATTTATTATGTAACTAGCGACTCACCCTCGCCTCGCTCGGGTTCGTCCCTAGGTTGATTCTCCATACAAACTTTCATCCCCATTTTCACTCCCTTAAGGGATGATTTTCGGGAAATAAAAACTATCTATGTCCTTGTCAGGGTCTCAAACTATCTTTTTATCAAATTTCATCTTAATCGGTTCCGTAGTTTTGGACTCTATTCGGTGCAAACAAACAAACAATCAAATCCTTGCTCTTTATAATATTAGTATAGATAATATAGTTATTATTAGCCCTCATTTTTTGGCTAAAATAAAACCGGAATTTTCATGGTTATTTCCTTTTCATCTACAAGAAATGTTTCAGAATTTAGGTTCTTTCGTAATTTTGAAAGTGCAATTTTTAAACAAATTTAACCTGCCTTATAGTAAGTACTTAGTAATATCGCTTTAACCGCTGAAGAGATGAAAGGAAAGGATTAAAGAAAGGTAAAGGGAGGAATGGGATGGCTTTTGCTTCTGGCGCTCTCTCAACAAGCGAAGAAAACCTACCCTGCCATCTATACCTTAAAACGATAATTTTCTTAAAAATTCAATTTTCTAAATAAACGTTTTAATCTTTTACCGGTTACTTATTATTTTTGTATACATCAAATATATGTCCATACAAATTTATCCCGCGGGATTTTCCTATTCTGGGTTTATTGAAAGTTTAAAATTCGTGAGTACCTAGACGACCGAGTTTAGCTCGGAGTTTTTGGCCAAAAGTACTATTTTCTTTTTAATTTGGCTTAAAAAACTAAAAACTTGAATACCTAAATACAAAAAAAAAAACAAAAGTAAAAACTTTGTATCCGACCGCGATTGGAAACCGGACATCTGTGATTGTCAATCTTACGCTTTGGCCGCTTGAGTACTATACTTATGCCCGAGCATGCGAAATTAGCGACCATATTTTGCGTGGAATAATGCAACAGAAAACCGCACGAAAACTCGAAAACACGCGTTTTCCCAAACATAAGACTAATCTAGATAAATTTTTCTTCCTCGAAAACCCACACATACTAAATTTCAGCAAAATCGTTAAAGCCGTTTCCGAGATTGCCGGTATATATGTATAAATAAATAATTTTATACAAGAATTGCTCTTTTAAAGGTATTACATATATATATATAGGTTTCTCTTAATTCTGAGCTTATTAAGAATAATTTCACACAATAGCGAGAGTTTGCAACACCGTTTGCATAATGACGAATTATACAATATGCTTGAGACATGTAAATACATGTGTAGAGAAATATCAATAATTGACGAATATGTATTTCGTTTAGGTATGGGCACAGATCATATAATAAATACTATATGTATGGGTGAAAAAGATGGAGTAATGGGGTGGTTTTTGGTTCTGGCGCTCTAACTCATCAAACGAAGAAAGCCTATCCTGTCATTTTCACCTTAAAGCTATTAAAACTATTTCAAAATTCAATTTTTAGCATTTAAAATTTGACTAGCATAGGTTTAGTAAGTCTACAGTCTTATAAGTAAATGCCTTACGGAAGTGTTGAAAACACTTGGACTGATAAATAATGTACTTATATTATAGGTAACAAAAGCTACGTATATAAATATCAAATGTTATCGATGCTCTCCTAGTCCATTGAAAAGTTACATTTGGGGTTGCATTTGTCAGAGGACGCAATTTTATTTTTTAGATATCAAGGAGGGGTTAGTGTAATGTTAAATCCAAGTTTGTGGGGCTGCCGCACTTGTCCCACGGCCGCCATCTTGGAAAAAGTGGTACAAATGGTTTTTATGGTTTATCTGACAAACTATAGGTCTCACAAAAATTATGTTAAACTATTTTTGGTTGCAAATAAAATTCTCTATAACTTTGGTCAAGTAACTTTTAGTCGTAGAACCAAAAATAACGAAGTTATAAGTGAAAATCGATGAAAATTTGAGAAAAATTTTTCTATTGGTCGTTATAACTTTTTTTCTGACCATTTTACAAAAAAAATATATCAGACCATTTTTATAGAGGGCTTTTTAAGGAATAATTTTTATTTTAAACTTTTTAAATTTTATTCATTAATGAAGGTTTTACAGCGCTGCGAAACGAATAGGTACACTAACCCCTCCTTGATATCTAAAAAATAAAATTGCGTCCTCTGACAAATGCACGCTAAGCTCAAAAAAACGTAACATTTCAATGGACTATCCATGTGTCATGTCTGCGTATTAGATATACATATGTACATAGGTATAATTGACAACTTGAAAACCTAGTCAGTTTAAGTCACGATATTTTTAAAGAGTTTCACGATTCCAGTTATCTATACATATAATAAAACTATAGAGGTCGAATGTCTGTACATAGAAAAAAAATCCTAAAAACCGAGTCAGGGGGATGTAAGACGAGAAATAGAACAAACACAGATTTTTTTCATTTTTTCTCTGTCTGTCTGTTTGTACGGGCTAATCTCCGAAACCGTTGGACCGATTTAAATTAAATTTTGCATTGTGGCATCTTAGATACTTTTCATCCCGGAAAATTAAAGAGTTCCCGTGGGATAATTAAAAAACTATAGTAACTGAACAGCTTAGTGCACAAAAACTACTGATTGGATTTTAATAAAACTTTACAATAATATAGTTCATACATAAGAATAGGCAACTTTTTATACCGGAAATCTGTACGGTTCCCATGGGATAGATTTGTTTTTGTTTGTCTAGAGGCGAACCCGAAGAGGCGAAGCAAGCGAGGTCGAGTCGCATATCCGTCTTGAATTAATATCATAATTTAAAATTATTATCATATATATAACTCTTTTTTCTTATTATAATATAAAGTTGAAACTTTTTGAGTAGTTTCGTTTTGACGAGTCGCCCAACATTTGTCTCTACGGTAATTTTCGACAGTGGTAGATAAAATTGTGGATTGATCCTTGTGGATCGCCTTGACGCGGCGCCATTATACTGGTAAGTTCATTCGCCTAAAGAAAATAGTGACTCTTCAAGTGCATCTGCAGGGTAAAGGTGTATTCAAAGTGGAGTAAAAATTCAATTCAAATATATTTCAAAAGATTAATTTTAATAAATAAAAATCAACTTAATTATCTGAAATCAAAATAAAGTAATTAATAATATATTTAATCAGTACCACTAGAATCTATAATTATATTAACTGTATTTTCAAACACATGCTGTTTTTAGCACTGTGCTCTCCACAGTCTCATTTAAATAGCATAGTTTAAAATACTTAAAAACATAGTGAATTACTCATCTTTTATTCTTACGAATAGGTGCGGTATTCATTTTTAAAATTTACTGTAGTAACGTAACGCAAGTAAAGTAATGCACAAAGGACAAAACTGTTTCGTACGAAAGTCTGCCTTCAACTAGTTATTTTAAACTTGACTTTATAATTTTATGCACACATATAGGCATAGGACAGCGTTGACTCACTATTTTCTTAACGCAAATGAACTTCTAGTATTTCTTGACTTGTCGAAAGCTCTCATCCTCTGCAAGTTGTAAAGTACAGTAAAATGAGTGATATTTTGAAGATAATTGTATATATATTCTGTATAATTTTGTTAAGTTTCTCAAGAAAAAACAACGGCCAAGAAATACGTAAGTGAAACTTGATTTTTTGTTATATTTTAGCTATATATGTACATGTATACCGATTGCTGATTGCCATTCTTGATATGTATGGAATTTATTTTATATTTAGATACATTAAATAGTTTATAAATGTATTATTTGATTTAAATTAATATTTTTTTTAAAGAATTGTATTTGAGGGCTTAATTACTATTAATAATCGTATCGTCATTTACTGCTAATGGAAAATACCCGATAAAATTTCTTTTCTACTCGGATTCTGATTAAAATTATAAGAAATCAAAACAGTTTTTAAAGTTATACCTCTTTTGGCACGTTTGGAAAAAATTATGAGAGTAAAGTTTTTACGATGCGCGCGCACACCGACGGCCAAAAAGCGACATGATGAAGTTAGCTGAAAGCGGCATGATGAAGTTAGCTGCATTCCTTTTACAAGCAGAGAGTTGTGACATATGAGATGAAATCTTTAGCCATTTTTGTTCTGTTACCAAAGAAGTATAACTTCTTACGTGCGTACATAAGTACACAGGCACGTTTTTTAATTTGGTAATTTTATATACATACACACTGAAATATATACTGCAAAGTGTTTATGAATGAATTAGTTGAGAATCGAGGTTAATTAGACTACTGTATTTTCCTTATACAATAAAATAAATCCAAATTATGACTATATCTCGACAGATTACCAATATCAAGTAATAATACTAACATAAATAAATAATAATAACGTTAACCATTAACATATGGACCATCCCATTAACATATGGACCAAATAAGTGTCATAGACGATACTTAAAACTTTGAGCTCTATGTTATTCCTGAGGAAAACTTAAATGCATTTACGTCAAGAATTTAAACTTTATTCGAACTATCATCCATGTAAACTTTAAATTATCACATTTCTAACAATTTAGGTGAACCTGCAACCGAGTTCAGTCGCCTCAAGCTTGTAAAGCCTTTACTGTATCATGCGAGAACTAAGAGGGAGATCATTTCTACCAAACACACGGTAATGACCTGTATTCATTTCCGTAAGTAGGTATATTATGATTCCTTTATGTCATTTTTCTATATACATATAAGAAAATTGTAACTGAGCCGAATCTGTACATTAAATATTTTTTGGAAAATCTTATTGAAATAGACATTATTATCAATACAGAGGCGAAATCTATAGTTTTTAAAATTTTTGTCTATCTGTTACCGCATCACGGAAAAACCACTAGAGAGATTTTGATGAAATTTGGTATGATGGCAGCTGGTTATCCGGGTCAACATATAGAACCATTTTTCTGCGGGAAAATATCTCATATCTGAAAAATCTACACTAAACCTTAAAACATAAGTAGGGACAAACCCGAGCGGAGCGAGGATGAGTCACTAGTATCTTATAAATATGAAATATAGATCTAATTGACCAAGGACGAACTATCCACCATACATCATTTCCTAAAAAATCTGTCTCGGTCATCTCCTCAACCTCCTCTAAACAAAAAAATATGATCCACTAGGCGCGGCGTTTCATATACTAAATTTGCTAAATGTTACATGAGTGTTACGAAAAATTGATTTTACCTTATTTTGCAACATAATATATTTAATACTTTTTGAGATTTTCACGAATATTTGACATTTTAAATTAAATTGTCTTTTCGAATTTTTTCGCGGATTTATTTTGATTTTTGGTTCCCGATGTTTAAAAAATAGTTTTATTAAAAATATTTATATGTTTATTTAGGATGATATGCACTACCCAGAAGTGACGATGACAATAGATATGGATGGAGAGCAGCATATGCTAGATCTGAAATTAAATAAACATTTAGTATCAGGAGGACATATTATCAGGTATCAGAAAGATGGTCACAGAATCCTGCATAAGCCCACGATACAGGTAGAATATTAAAAAGTTAGTAAACACCACTTGTAAGTTAAGAAATTACGGTTAAAGATTTTCCGTTCCTCGACTTTAAAGCAATTTTGGGGGTAACTCATGTGACGTTAAAACTTTGAAAGCCGTAAATTATTTCAAACATTATCTGGATCAAAATATGAACTGTACAACCAATACGAACTCACGATCTCCGACTCACTGAACCAATACCGGCTAATGTGTAAAAATCTATACTAATATTATAGAGCTGAAGAGTTTGTATGTTTGTTTGTTTTTTTGGTTGAACGCGCTAATCTCAGTTATTTGTATTTGAAAAATTTTTTTTGCATTAGATAGCTCGTTAACTGAGGAAGGCTATAGGCTATATATCATCCCGGAAAAATGTACGATTCCCGTGGGATAGATTTGTTTTTGTCTAGGGACGAACCCGAAGCGAAGCGAGGGTGAGTCGCTAGTGCTATTATAAACTTGAAAATTATAAATATTTTAGTAATTAACGGAGTAAATATCAATATTTTAGTTATTAAATGAATTGTAAAGTACCAAATTTCTACAATATCGAGAATTGTTAGGTTATTGTTATTGACCCAGGAGCTAGACATCTGCCAGTACTCGGGCACGGTGAGGGACAGGAAGGGCTCGTGGGCGGCGCTGTCGACGTGTCACGGGGTTAGAGGGATCATACATGATGGGGAACAAATGAGATATATTGAACCTGCAGAAGGTATGAAATATGTATACGTAATACGTATATAAATATTTTTCTTAAAGATTTATAATTATTAATAAACCTCTCTTTGATTTTTAAGGAAATAATATAGATTCTAACCATTACGTATACAATCATTTTGATTTGAAAACCAATTACGAGTTTGAGAGTCATCAAGCTACAAATAAAACAAATTATCCTGATCGTATGAAGAAATATCCAGAAGAGCAGAGAAGACAGAGTGTTATTAGTCGGGTGTGGTAAAAATTATTTTAGTCAAGCTTGCATATTAAAATTTCACGTTGCTAGATAAATTGTTCAAATAATTTTATTATGTTTGCTTTTAATCTAGCTTAATCTTACTCGATTTTGGTCAAGATTAATGTTAGTGTCTATGGTTTTTAACAGATCTTAACTTAATATGTTCAATTTTGTCTAGATCCGTGGGGCTATTCTGTAACAACATTTATTTTCTCACAATACATGACACGCCATTGCAGAAAAAAAAAGAACTTCTATGTCATAAGACAACTGATCCGCGATTATACTTCATACAAACATATACTGTATGTTGTTTTTTTTTATTTATTTGAGCACTTTATTGCATAGTAAAATGGTACATACAGAAAAAAAAATAAATACAGTTAAAGAAATGTGCAAAGGCGGCCGTATCACCTTTATGTAGTTGTTATGCCCTAATCAGTTTTTATATTATGTTCTTTAAAATTGTCATATTTAAATTTAGCTTTGAGTTTGTTTTTTTTTTGTGTTAATTTGATTATCTATCTGTTTTTATGTGTAATTGTTAGTGGAAACAAAAGTGGAATAATCCCCCCCCCTCCCCCCCCCCCCCCTTCCGCCCCTAATTTCACGGTTCTGCCCTGGCTAATATAGTGTTATAGGATTTTATGAATATAAGTGTATTCATATGCACCCTATATTACATTAGCAATGCTTTTAAGTTTTTTTGCTATAATTCGTCTGGAAGAGATAGTTTCCGAATAAAATATGTATACTTCTATGTTTTATTTATAACATTAATGTTAAAATTTATTTATATTTAGCACAAGCGTGAACAGGAAACTAAGTACAAAGAGCCATTCAATTCAAACAAATTTTCTCGATACTTAGAGTTAGCGCTTGTAGCGGATAATGCTCTATATAAAGCATATGGAGAGAGCATCGCCAATTTACACATGCGTTTGAGGGACATCGCTAACATCGTCCATTCTGTAAGTTAACGTTTAAGAAAATACTCGTACTGTCTTTAATATATAATATTAATAATAATAATAATGAAAGATCTTAGGGCCTATGCAATCCACGTTTTTCATAAGCACGACGCTCGTACCTGAACGCGCATCGTTTTCTCATATTCTGCGCTGATAAACTAAAAAGGCACTACACACACGACGTTACATAAACGCTGAATTAAGAAAAAAATGCAGCTTGCTTGCGTTCATATAAACGCGCATTAAACGTTGGTCGATGGCGCTTTAAAAAGTTCTTATGTGCGTAGGCTTTTATAATTTCACAGACAGCGTTTATAAATGATTTACCAAGCAATAACCTAGCATAACTATCTATTCTCTTTCTAATGTGTTTTATTCTATTGCTACCACTATTAATATCAGGGCTCGGAACCGATTTAAAAAACGGTTTATTTTACTAATATAATGATTAATACATCGCTCGTTCTTTACCCGTTAATGAAAATGAATATTGAACAGTTTATTAAACCGAAAGAACAATGGTTAATGATTATTTTTAGAGGAGGTTGGATTTCGGTTTTAATACCTAAATAAACCGATTAATTCATTCATTTAGCAAAGACGCACTACCACAACCACGCACAAAATCTCATTTTAACCGATTAATTTTGGTCACGGATCTAAATTCGTCAAAAACCGTTTTCCCAGATTTAGCCGGTTAAAAAACGTAACGAAAACCTTAAACCGAATAACCTTTCGGTTTGAAGTCAATAACAAAACCAGTTTAAAAATTGCACGGTTTTCCGAGCCCTAATCACTATCACTGCCATCTGTCGCTGATTTCGGTTTATCTATCTACTCGCGAACTTTTGTTTGCACTATTTCAGCCAAATAAAACCCTCATAGTTTAAATCTAAGACAGTCAAAGGTTCAAAAGATCAGAAATAAAAAATAATAATTCATATTATATTTTTTTTAGTTATTTGCTCCCTGGAACATTTACGTAGCACTCGTGGGTGTAGATATTTGGTCTGAGAAAGACGAAATAAAATTTGAAGACGATGATATACTTAGTAGCTTCTTACATTATAGAAAAACAAAGCTTGGACGTGATATACCGAACGATAATGCACAGTTGTTGATGTGAGTAAAAAAATGAAGTATTTATCTAATATATAAATATCTCGTGTCACGGTGTTTGTGGTTCGCACTCCTCCGAAAAAGCTCGACTGATTTTAATGATATTTTTTTTTGTATAATTGGTAGGTATAAGAATAGGTCGTAAAGTATTTTTCACTCTCCTATCACCACCCCCCATTTTTTTTATGAAATATTTAGTATTTTTGTATGAAAATATCCAGACAATTTAATCTACACAAATAAATAAAATTGGAGTGTCTGTTTGTAATGCCAAAATAACAGCTTTTTACTAAATGCATGTGAAATTTCATATGGTACTTATAAGAAAAAAAATTTTAAAATTTTTGTCTATCTGTCTGTCTGTTTGTACCGGTTAATCTCCGAAACGGCTGAACCGATTTTGACAGGACTTTCACTGGCAGATAGCTGATATAATAAGGAGTAACTTAGGCTACTTTTTACTTACGACGAGCGAAGCGAAGGTGAGTCGCTATATAACATAAAGCAAAAGAGTTTTTTTTTGTTGATTGAACGCGGACGAAGCCGCGGGTTCTACTAGTAGTTTATAAAAAAATGTATATTATAAGCACCAGCGACTTGAAAAGCGTGGTGGACTATGGCCTGGTTTCCATCGCATTGAAGGGAACCCGTGCTCAACCGTGGGTCGTTAAAAGGGCTGAATTATATCACCAAGGTTTGCAAAAACCTTCCGATTTTAATTAAGAATTTTATTTTAATGTTTTAATAAAGAAAAATATTTACAGAAACTATAAGTCATCCAGCATGGTATTAAATGACGCTATCTTAGGATCCATGTGTAACGAACAATTATCTGGAGGCGTGATCAGAGCTGACTCACAAAATTTGGGTATAATTGCGACTAGAATAGCTCATTCGATAGGTCACAACTTAAATATGTCCGACGACAGTGAATATTGTTACTGTCCAGGAGCCTCTTGCATAATGTGCCCCAGTATTAACGAGAATAAACTACCAACACACTGGTCATCTTGTAGTTTTTTGTCTTTAATCGAAGCCTTTGACAAAGGCTTAGGTTATTGTTTGAGGTACTTTTTTAGATAATATGTTATCTTGCTTCTTAGTAATATTATAGAATGTGAAAATCTTGATGGATGTTTGGATGTTTGGATGCTTGTTACTCAATCATGCCAGAACGACTGAACGGATCTGGAAATTTGGCACAGAGATAGATTATAATCTGGAATAGCACATAGGCTACTATTATCTCGGAAAAATGTACGGGTCCCGTGGGATAGGTTTGTTTTTGTTTTTCTGGAGGCGCTAGTTTATTATAATAATATAAAATTACGAAAATTATAACGAAACAATTGCTATAAGTATTAAGGAAATATATTTTGTTATGAATGGATAATTGTTAAAATGTCGTCGTCGTCGTAAAAAGGTGTCGTATTATGCTAATATTGGATATATGGACACTAGCTTATCGCATACACCTTTTCCCGAAATCAGGCGTAGTATTAAACTATTAAATGACAATAGGTCGGGATTGTAATTTTAGATGTGATAGATAAAAGATAATTTGTTATGTTTTGTATGATAGGGTCCGAACGAGTGGACAATGAACTGCCTAATCGTTGAGGGACTATGACAGGAGTATCCAATAGTAACGGTACCTATAATAAAATGCAAACTAGTGCCAATTTACTCATAACACTGGTGCCCATTGTGGGGCAGTAGGAATATTTTGGAAGAACTTTTAAGTAACTCTACAACTGAATTCGCTATGAGACTCGTAATTAATACAAATAATATAAAAGTATGCTCGCGGATTCAGCTGTCGAGTTAAATATACATATATTTTTTTAATTATTATTATATCATATATAACAATAGGCAGTGGTAGCCCAGTGGTAACGCACTCGCTTGGGAAACCGAATGAAACGGGTTCAAATCCCGGGTCTTGCACCTCTGATATTTTCATGTGCGAATCATTTCTAACATGATTACCACTTGCCTTACGGTGAAGAAAAACATCGTGAGGAAACCTGCATGTCTGAGAAAACCTAGCAAGTTTTCGAAAGACATCTGAAGTCCGCCAACCCGCACTTGGCCAGCGTGGTGGACTATGGCCCGATTCCCCTCGTGTTGAAGGGAGGCCCGTGCTCAGCAGTGGGATGTTAAAAAGGGCTGAATACAATACATACATACATGATTATATCATAGTTCTTAAGACATAATTTTATAACTACATTTATCTGTATATTATACTTTTTTGTTAAACTTAATAATTTGGAATCTTTAGAAACAAGCCGAAACGTCTTTTTGGCTCACCCTTCTGTGGTAACGGTTTTATTGAATTCAACGAGGAATGTGACTGTGGGGTGTATCCGAGTGTAGAATGTGCTGTATGTTGCAACCCGCTAACGTGTCTCCTGAAGCCTAACGCGACTTGCGCTTTAGGAGACTGCTGTGATCTTTGGGTGAGATTTTCTTTATTAAATCACAATAATTATAAAGTTAGTTGTAGTATGTATGTAGTATAATATTTTTTTAACAGATTTTAAAATCTCGCGGGTCATATCTCTAAACTTACCCTTGTTCGGTAGGTACCCTAGTTGTCTATTTGGCAATGCGAATGGAAAAAGTCTTCGCTATAAGATTTTATTGCTGTTTTTATGATTTTTCATAGTAACAATCAGTTAAAAATATCACAACATCAGCTATTTTTGGCCTTAAGAACTTGGCGGTAATGGCGTTTTCCTTTTAGTGAAATAATTTCCAAATTAGGATCAGTATCAGGGATTATCCCCTCATCTAAACTATATATTATTATGTTGATATTTAATATAAATATTAAACTTGGTTATTAGATGTGATCGCCTCCAGGCTATTTCAACTTTATAGAAATATTATAGGTAAATTATAATTTATTAAAAAAATATTAGTCCCGCTGAGTTTCTTTCGGCAGTTCTTCTCAGGTCATAGTAGTCGTCGCTAGTAGACTCATGACGTTCAGTAAAACATTGTAATAATTTATGAGTTGAGATGACTCTAATCCATTGATGCTGATTTTATCACTACATATAATAAAACAAAGTCCTCCGCCGCGTCTGTCTGTTTGTTCGCGATAAACTCAAAAACTATTGCACCGATTTTCATGCTGCTTTCACCAATGGATAGAGTGGTTCTCGAGGAAGGTTTTAATATATAATTTGTTAAGTCTTTGTATACATTGGCTAAAATATAACGATATTTGTTGGAGGTGTCGGAAAAAAATAAGCCGTCTGGGAGCTTTCAACGAAAACGCTGCCTAAACCCTTTGAGATATAACAAAATAATGTATGTCGCTAGTATATCATATCAATATATTATTGATCACATAGATTTCGGATGAACGGATTACATCAAAATCGGTTCAGACTTATAAAAAACATAACTCAAACATAAAGAATTACCTTAACTTAATTATTATGTTATGTAACATAATTGTTTCTAACTCTCATAGTCTCCATTTACGCCCGAACCCAATATCCTATCTCAATCCATTTTTGACCATCTGAGATAGAGATCTTGATACATTTGTTACAAAAAGTGTGCCAATAACCAATCAATAGATTGTAATAGCCATCTGTCGACACAAGATATCCATGGGAGGTCGGATCGGTGTCTGTGGATAGAACTCTGTATGAAAATGACAGTTCAAGTGTGCCAATATCGTATCTTTAAATGTTTACAGATAGTTTGACGGGTGAAACAATCTGTATTTGCAATCCCCCAATTATCTCGGATCACGGAGGTTAAAATGGCTTACAAATATTTTCAAGCGATAGCGATAGTGATAGTAGCGTCGCGTTGGTAGTCTTATTATTAATTATCTTGCTGTTTTCATTAAAGGCGAGCAATGCCTCTGTCTCGTCCTTTGATAAAGGTTTATCTTTAGACAAAAACAAGACAAAGTGCAAAATACAATTAATAAAGTAAAAATAAAAAAAACCCGCCATATGTGATTTGGCGCGTTATTACTTATTACACGAAATACACGATTTTTTGATAAGAAATATTTCTTTACCGCTTCAAAATCCATGTTGAAATTATTATAATATTATAATAACAATCGTCAATCTTTGAATTTACTTTACATCTGTTTGCAAGTTCCGCTGATATGCACTCAAACAATGCAAAATAAACATCTGAAAGTCGTTAAACTTTTTGTCAGTAGGCGTTACGTTTCACCATAAAGTTAAACAAAAGATCGATTCCAACGGTTAATTATTTTAACAGATTTTAACTTAAACTAGTTGTTAAAATAATTAAAAAAAACTATTTGTTATGTTTTATACATATATATATATATATATATATATATTTTAGTGTTATTTGTACGGTTTTAATAACTTTATTTTGTTTATATTGATTATCAAATTTGAGTGTAAAATTAGTAAAATGGAACGACAAAGAGGGAAGAGATTGCAGTCTATTCGTCGTCAAAAATGGATTGTCTTCCTAGGGTTTGGTTATTGGGATTCAGATAAGAGATCGATCGGCTGTTTCTGTCTGATCTAAGATTGATTTCAATCTGAGATTGTGGATTCATTATTGGGTTCGGGCGTTAAGAAACTTTTATTTTGGAAAAAGTAATACAAAAAGATTCTAAAATTTATTTAAAATTCTATTTAAATTTTATGTAATTATTCGATATTCTATTATACAATAACAGACATGTCAGCCGGAAGAAATATTAACAGTTTGTCGACCAGAGAATAATGAGTGTGATTTACCCGAATATTGCAACGGATTTTCCGGAGATTGTCCAAAAGATGTACACATGATGGACACTACACCTTGTTCTAATGGCGAGGTACATTCACAATTTTAACGTTTTTAATACTTTAATTGTTTTCGTAACATAATATTTCTAGGATATAAGTTATTCGTTTTAGTTACCCGTGACGGCCACGGAGACGGTATATTGCGTTTGGGGTAAGGAGTGTTTGTTACCATTTTTCTCGGAAACGGCTGGGTCTATTTTGAAACGGCTTTTTGTTATGTATAAGTCTCATTCCTGAGCGTGTTCTCAGCTAAGTTTTATAATGTCACAGACCGTCTGGGGGCGCTACATGTTTCTCCAAAACGGTCATTTTATTTAAATGTATTGCATTTACTAATAAAATTTAAAATTAAAAAAGCTACAAATAAAACACAAATTAGTAATATAGAATACCATCGACTCACCCTCGGTCCGCTCGGGTTCGTCCATAGTTACGTTTTAACGTTTAGTATAGATTTCTCAGGGATAAAATATTTTCCCGCAGTAAAAAAAATATCTTATATGTTTACCTGGATAACCAGCTATCATCATAACAAATTTTATCAAAATCCCTCCAGTGATGATGTGGTCACAGACAGACACAAAAATTCGAATAACTATAGATTCGGCCTCTGTATCGATAATAATGACTGATGATTTCAATAAGATTTTCCAAAACATATTTAATGTACAGATTCAACTCCGAATTTTATTATATGTATAGATTATTAAAAGCCGTTATGCGTAACATGTGTCGTAGATTGCATAATAATTAACATTAAAGCTACTGGCACATATAACTTAACATGTAGATACAGCCGACAACATAGAAGTAACGCACGACGGCTTATTAATAAGTAATATTCTATATTTACGCAGTCGTGGGTTTTGAAATTTTTGAAGTGAAACCTTCTATAGGCAGGTTTGGCATGGGAGCAAATTCATGTAAGTCGTCATCGACATGGTCTCGTGACATGTCAACGCTAACACTCAGAGTACCGATAGATGTCAAAACCAGATTTTAAACAGTTCTAATTTATAAATTTTAATTTAAGATCAAACAATTAATTTGAATATCCAAAAATAACAACTGTTTGTTTATAGTTTTAAGTTTTCACTTCTGTCGGCAGTCCTCATGACTGCTTTTCTTTTATTTCCTCTATATTTAAGAGATAGCGACTTACGTGCCTTATTGCTTTAGTATAGTATAGTAAATGGGCTAATTCAGGACATAGTCTATTTCCCCCTGATGTGGGTTGCATGGTCAGAGGGTTAAAACTGAAAAGTCTTGTAAGGCGGTCCGGCCCACCTTGGCGGGTGTTCACCATGCTATAACTAATTATGCTTATTATAAATGTTAATGAATGCTCTTATTTTCAGGCGTACTGTGTAAAGGGCAAATGCACTACACATAGCGACCGGTGTAAACTACTCTGGGGAGAGTCAGGAAGAATGTCCAACAAGAAATGTTATGAAACTTTTAATGTCCAAGGCAATGAGTGAGTATTTATAGTGTGTGTGTTCACCTCGTCGTGGTGGTAGGGCTCATTAGCGTCTTGCAGTTCAGCCGGGCTCGAAGCTAAGAAAGGCACAAGGAGGTGACCCACATAGATGGGCGGTGTACCATGCGGGTTGTTCCTGGTACTTCTCTGAAAGCAGATTAAACCGTTGGAGCAACTCCATGGTCCGTGGCAACTGTTGTGTTCTGCTTCAACGACCTGCCGTCGGGGTGTCGTGTTTGAGTGCGGAAGCGATCCTGAGATGCTCCATTAAGACAGGGGAGGTTTTGTTGGGTTTGAGTGGGTAGTACTGGCTTTTCTAACCGGTGAGTCCCACATAACCACTTGTATATGTCTACAGGTGGTACGCGCAAATGAATTTCTCAACATTAAAAAAAAGGAACTTGCTTTCCATGGTTTTCCAAGCGAGCCTTACTCACCACTTTTTAAACTAAATATTTTGAAGAATTTCTTCAATCAACAAAAAAGATTTCAAGAGAAATGCCAAGGACACTTTAAACGAAGAAGGAATTTTAGGAAGATCTTATTTAAATGCAATTATTATTTTCAGGAATGGTTATTGTGGTTACCGACGTGGTGAGCAAATAACATATAAAGAATGTTCTCAACAAGACGCGCTCTGTGGCCTCTTACATTGTGAACATGACAATAGTAGCCTACAGATAGGTATGGGATACGAAACAACAAAATCAAACCAAGTAAATCAAAGCTTTACCAATCCAGGTATTAAAATTTACACCTTACAGAAAAATTTTTTTTTTCTAGGCAGTAAAATCGACTCGTGGTGTGACGGCAAACGGTGGCGTGACGCCGTCATGCTGTCATGCCCATTCTACGCCACCGCTCTCTCCTCCCTTGTGTGTACTTACATATTTTCTGTTCTATTTATTTATATTCTAATATTAAAATAGATGTTTCACATCCTGTGACGGCCAACTTCTTTTTTAACATATTACCTACAGGGAATTTATTTTCAAGAAAAGATTTACTAATACAGTGAAATAACGAATATGCTAAATTATATATGCATCTAGGTACAAAACAATTTTACACTTAATGTCAACAAAACATTAAAGCTAGAAAAAATTGGAGTGAATTGGCTGGTTGGTTCGGGGCTTTTTATTAACTTTTAGTATGAAATACAGAATGATAATTATAAATCAAAATATACTTTATTTGAATAGCCTTTTACTTGCATACGTAAACCGCATATTTGAGTTAAATTAAAATATCCTATAAATGTACATGAATACCATCAACAAAAATAACATAACACAGATGTCATCACATCACATCCCATTTTAGCCATAGTTTTTTTCCAAATTGTAGTCATTTTTAAACATTTAATCAACGATTTTATATATGCAATAAATAAATTGAATTTTCTCTAATTAATCTTATCTAATTGATGTCCAATTTTTTTTATAGACATACCATTTATAGTTATAGTCTTTTGGTTACAGGTTTACGTAATTTGACTCACTTCCATGATTGCTATACAGCTATGATAGATCTGGGTCCGCCTGAGGAGGACCCAGGTTTGGTACCAGATGGTGCTAAATGTGGTGAAGAAATGGTATGAGATGTTTCATTATTTTAGAATTTTATAAGGTTTATTTATTAAGAAATCATAGAATCTAAGCAGTAAGCGGACAGATGGACAGATGTTCATTAAGCAGTGGTAACCTAGCGGGTAATAGTAATGGCTAATATAAATAGCTTATGAAAAAAACATAATTAAGATAACGTATAAAATGAACGAAGATTATTATTTTTAGATGTGCCTGAAACAAAAATGCGTATCTATAGCGTCCATACGTCAAGGTATTGCAAAAATGAAAACATCCATTTGCCCTTCGAACTGCTCAGGAAATGGCATTTGTAACTCCAAAGGTAAGAAACTACTTACTACTTTGTGCACTCGACCAGCTTAATAAACTATTGCCTGGTTTCCTTCATTTTAAACGGAGGTCGTAACTAGCAGTGGTCTGAATTATTATTTACTAGCGACTCACCCTCGCTCCGCTCGGGTTCGTCCCCATTTACGTTTAAACGTTTAGTATAGATTTCTCAGAGATGAGATATTTTCCCGCAATAAAAAGTATCCTATATGTTGACCCGGATAACCAGCTATCATCATACCAAATTTCATCAAAGTCCTTCCAGTGGTTTTACAGTGACAGACAGACACACAAAAATTCTAAAAACTATAGATTCGGCCTTTGTATCCATAATAATGTCTATTTCAATAAGATTTTTAAAATATATTTAATGTACAGATTCGGCTTAGTTTCAATTTTATTACCTATACGAGTATGTATAGATTACAGACTGAACTTGACATTCGAGTTTGATTAACTAACAATACTAGTAACTCAATATAATTTAAGAAACATGAGAAAATATATATTTTAAATATTATTAAATAATGAAAGAATATTACCAATAAAAAAAAATAACTTGAAATGCAATCTAAACATCACGAGGGATTTTTTTTTCAGTTTTTAACATTTCAGTAAAACGTTAATAAAATTAAATGAGTGTGCATGTTGTTATTTTTCAAGTTGAAACTATTGGACGAATTTTAAAAATATTACAAATACGAGAGGTAATGATAAGTAACTATTAGAGCTAAAACTATAGTTTTGTTATTTTCCTCTCACAGGTCACTGTCATTGTTCCCCTGGTTTCGAACCGCCGTTGTGTGATCGCGCCAGCGTCGGATCTATTGACTCCGGGCCGACATATTATATGAAGCAAGTTAATTTGTTAATAAATTTCAGTGGTAATAAATAACGTCCTCTTGATCGATATCTTCCATGGCGACAAACCTTACTGAGGTTAGCGCAGGAGACCTTCTTATAGTGCGAAAATATGTGAGCGTACACAAAATTACAATATGGCGGCACTTGTGTTAAGAGATCAGGTGCAGGGCCGAAGCCCCACATGCACTCCGAAGCGGTAACACCACTGACCTCTCAACCCTAGGCTGTTACTTGATATTTCTCCACAAAATAGTTCACTAGTCAACTGCGCAGGAGATATTATATTGCACACGTGCACTCTCTATTCCTGTCATTATCATACTTTGGTCGGAGGACAATTCAACGATTGTTGAGAGATCAGGTGCAGGACTTTTCTAAATAGAAAGACTTAGTAACTAATCTTGACTTGACCCGGGACTTGAACCCAGGACCTCCGGATCTGCAGCTATACATACTAGCCATAAGACCACAGAGGCAAACCAATAACGATATAGTATACATACCAATAGACTCATTCGAAGCGTTCAAATTGTTTTCTGCCAGCAACTGAAGTCACAATTTTGAGAAGAAATTATCAATGTAAATAAATCTATCAACTTTACTACTTAATCGATATATTTGAAAGCTTCGATAATAAAAAATAAAGAATATCTTAAATATTGTATATATGATAGTCAAGAATTACTTTTATGTTTTATTTTGGATGATTCTATGTTTCTGGGAACTTAGTTTATTTATTTATTTATATTAATTAATGAAAAGAAATCAATCAATACACAATTTTCAAATAATAAACTATTTTTTCAAATAATTAATTATTTTTAGTTACAGTGTAACAAAAAAGTTTTTTTGTTACACTGTAACTAAAAATATTTTTTTTTTAGAAAAAAAAACTTTTTATAATTATTAATAAAAACTGTTTTTATTATGAACCTTAAAATCATTAATATACAAAAGCTCTATACATCAATGCATAAAATATAGTCTTTAACTCTCCTATTAGGTTTGAATTAATATCAAAATTATACTTAGAAACTACTTATTTCAGTTTTCTGAGATCACAAATTTGTTATATTGTGCCCCAGGTGTGGGGTACAATAGACTTAATTTACATCAAAAGAAAAAAATATAGAAAATAAAACTCTTTACTCAATCAATTATGTTCCATAGCATACTGTTGTTAAGCAAAATAAATAAATTTAAAATATTATCTTTTCTTAGCCTAGATCAATGTGTCTCGGTATTTTTCTGAGAATGAGTAGCCTGATGTTTTGTTTTTTTTTTTTTTCATATTAGGTAATGGCAATATAAGCTCAATATCATATAGTCTAGCAAGATCTAGTTCTAAAATAAAATAAAAGAGATATTTTGAAATTTATTACTTTTGCGTAGGTAATTGACGCACTCCGTTACATTTTACCCCACACCCTACATTTAAAAAAAAAACGTTAAAATTTTATGGGGAAGATATATTTTACTTTACTTATTTACTTACCACAGATTAGACATTATGGGGCAGTAGGAACATTTTTGAAGAACTTTTATGTAACTCTACTACTGAATTCGCGATCATGCTCGTAATTCATACAACTAATAAAAAGTATGTTCGCGGATTCAGCTGTCGAGTTCAGTACACATATATTTTTATTATTATTATTATATCATAATTCGCAAGATATAAATTTATAACTACATTGTGTCTATTAATTATATATTTTGTTTGTTAAACTTAATAATTTGGAATCTTTAGAAGCAAGCCGAAACCTCTTATTGGCTCATCCTTCTGTGGTAACGGTGTTATTGAATTCAACGAGGAATGTGACTGTGGGGTGTATCCCAGTCAAACATGTGCAATATGTTGCAATCCGCTAACGTGTCTCTTGAAGCCTAACGCGACTTGCGCTGTAGGAGAATGCTGTGATCTATTGGTGAGGTTTTCTACAGTAAAACATACTTAATAAACATAAAGTTACTTGTAGTATTAATAATATTTTTTCAATCAATTTTGAAATATGGCGACTCATATAATACTACGTACTCTAAACTTACCCTCGTTCCGTACCCTAGTTGTCATTTTTCAATGCAAATGCAAAAAGCCTTTGCTATAGATTTTATTGCTGTTTTTGTGATTTTTCATAGTAACATTCAGATAAAAATATCAGAATATCAGCTATTTTTAGCATTTAAAACTTGGCGGTAATCGCGCTTTCCTTATAGTGAAATAATTTTCAAATTAAGATCAGTATCAGGGATTATTCCCTTATCTAAATTTATAAGCTCTTTATAATATTATGTTGATATTTAATATAAATACTAAACTTAGTTATTAGATGGAGATGATTCGAATACATTGATATTGTTTTTATATATCAATGATTTAATCATATAGATTTCGGATGAACGGATTACACCAAAATCGGTTCAGACTTATAAAAAACGTAACTCTCCTTCTGAGCTTCACTGCAGTAAGAAAGAACTACCTTACCTACTTCAATTATGATGTTATCTATATATACATAAAATGCTTTGTCCTGACTGACTGACTGATCGATCAACGCACAGCCTGAACCGCTGGTCGTAGAAACGTGAAATTTAGAGGACATATTCTTTATACAATGTAGGCATCCGCTAAGAAAGGATTTTTCTAAATGCACCCCCTAGGGGGGTAAAAAAGGGGATAAAAGATTGTATGAAACTCTGTCATTCTTAACGCGAAATGCACGGTAAGTGGTATTTAGCTTTAAGATAAAAAATAAGAAATATATGTATTAGATTTTTTTCAAAATTCATCCCTTAAAAGGGTAAAAGGAGGTTGTGCTGTTTATATGAGGAAAAATTTGTTTATGATCAGAATTACTTGAAACTTGGTATTAATGCTCTTCAATACTTATTAAATAAACATGTATTGTAGATTTTTTTTAATTCAGCCCCTAAGTGGGTAAAAGTGGGCGGTGAAGTTTGATTTGTTGAATATATTTAAATAGAGTAACATGGCTCAAGTTCTCTGTAAGTGCACACTAACTGTGTGAGATATAAAGCAGAGAATGGAAATTATTCCGAATCCAAAGGAAAATTATGTAAAACTTTTCGGCTGGCCACAGCAACAACAACTATAACAGACCTAGAGCGCGAGAGAGAGAACCTAACCTATATTGTGGTTGTTTTTTTTAGTGTAGACTAACTTAAGTGAATCTAGAGTTTTACTCTAGACATAATATTAAAAATTCGATATGACAACATATAAATTCAATGGAAATTAAAACTGAGCAAATTGTTCAGTCCACGCGAGCGTAGCCGCGGGCAAAAAGCTACAACAAAATAAGAATGGCACTTTATATACGTAACTTAAAAGAGAAGGAGAAGGGAGATTGTAAGCTTCAGGTGTACATAGCATTGGGTCTTTATAAAATAACGTAGATGTTAGCCTGTTAGTATGTTAGTTAAAAAAAACCATATTAACCATGTTACATGATTCTAAAGTCGTAAACATTGTATGCGATTGTATCATTGTACTCTCTTCCTCTAATTTTGGAAAGATGGAGTAGAAAAATGTACAAAAAATACAGGTAGTGCAGCTTGCTAAATACCTAAAGTGTAAATTTAATTACAGAATAAACGCTTAACACCTTTTCAGATATTGGATATTTTGAGTTACGATCGCTAAAATTAAATTTGTTTCCATATAGGTATATTTAACAAATAATAAAACTTACACAAACTTATTTTTGCAAGTAATAAAGTATGTATTGCGAAAAAGTTTATTTTTTTCGTAGTTTGATCGCGGGCGAAGCCGCGGGTTCTACTAGTGTAACATAATTGTTTCCAAATCACATAATCTCCATTTAAGAAATTTTTATTCTGGAAAAAATAATACAAAAATATTCTAAAATTCATTTAAAATTCTATATATATTCTATGTAATTATTCGATATTCTATTATACAATTACAGACATGTCAGCTGAAAAAAATATTAACAGTTTGTCGACCAGAGAAGAACGAGTGTGATTTACCCGAATATTGTAATGGATTTTCCGGAGATTGCCCAAAAGATGTACACATGATGGACACTACACCTTGTTCTGATGGCGAGGTACATTCACAATTTTAACGTTTTTAATGCTTTAATTGTTTTCGTAATATAATATCTCTAGAATATAAGTTATTCGTGGCTGCACATCGAGAGGTCTTGGGTTGGAGTCCCGGGTCGGGCCAAATTTAGTTATTGAGTCTTTCTGTTTAGTAAGTCTCAGTAACAGCCCGGAGTTGGGAAGTAGGCGGTGTTTCATCCCAGTGCCTCGGAGAGCACGTAAAGCCATCGGTCCTGCGTCTTAACTCTAACCAGTCGTATCTCGTGTCGTCCTACCGGAGTATGAGAGTAACAGGAATAGAGAGTGCACTTGTGTCTGCGCGTATACTTGTACTCTATAATATCTCCTGCGCAGATGGCTAGTCTCAATGAGACTGACCGCTATGGTCGAAATCGGTCGTGAGGTCATTATTATTATTAAAATACTAGCAACTCACTCTCGCTCCACTCGGGTCTCTACTTACGTTTTAACGTTTAGTATCGATTTCTCAGAGATGATATATTTTCTCGCAGTAAAAAGTATCTTATATGTTAACTTGCATAACTAGCTATCATCATACCAAATTTCATCAAAATTCCTCCCGTGGTTTTTCCGTGATGCGGTCACATACAGACAGACAGACAGATAGACAGACAGATAGATAGAAAGATAGATAGACAGACAAAAATTCTAAAAACTATAGATTCGGCCTCTGTATCGATAATACTGACTATTTCAATAAGATTTTCCAAAAAATATTTAATGTACAGTACATGTATTTAATTCGATTTTATTATATGTTTAGAGTCATGCGTAACATGTGCCGTAGAATGCATAAATGTTTTTTTTTTTTTTAAATCTATACATATAATAAAATTGTAACTTAGCCAAATCTGTACCTTAAATATTTTTTGGAAAATCTTATTGAAATAGACGTTATTATCGATACAGAGGCCGAATCTATAGTTTTTAGAATTTTTGTCTGTCTGTCTGTCTGTTACCGCATCACAGAAAAACCACTCGAGGGATTTTGATGAAATTTGGTATGATGATAGCTGGATGTCCGGGTCAACATATAGGATACTTTTTACTACGGGAGATTATGTCATTCCCACGGGAATACACGTTATAACACAACCCAAAAAATATTTATGATCAGAATTTCTTGAAACTTGGTATTAATGATCTTCAATAAAATTAAATAAATACGTGTTTTAGCGTTTTTTGAAATTCATCCCATAAGGAGATAAAATAAGGGATGAAAAATTTGTATGAAACCTACCTCTTTAAAGTTTTTTTGTTGTAGTTTTAGCGCGAGCGAAGCCGCGGGTTTTGCTAGTCTTCTATATTTAAGAGATAGCGACTTACGTGCCTTATTGCTATAGGTAGCCAATGGGTTTGTTCAGGACATCTCCCTCTGATGTGGGTGCCGTGGTAGGAGGGCTAAAACTAAAAAAATCTTGCAAGGCGACCCACCTTGACGGGTGGTCACCATGCTATAACCAACTATGCTTATTATAAATGGTAATGAATGCTATTATTTTCAGGCGTACTGTGTAAAGGGCGAATGTAGTACACATAGCGATCGGTGTGAACTACTCTGGGGAGAGTCAGGAAGAATGTCCAACAAGAAATGTTATGAAACTTTTAATGTCCAAGGCAATGAGTGAGTATTTATAGTATTATGATTTGACAAAACTAAAACCGAATGAAGAGAACATTGAGCTAAATGGGGTCCATGGTTGCTTTGCGTTCCCCCCAACGTGCGTTCACCTCGTCGTGGAGGGGGGGGGGGGGGGGGAGCGGGGTGGTTCATTGTAGTCCGGCAGTTCAGCCGGCAGGCAGTGTTTTAGTGCGTAAGCGATCCTGTGACGCCCTATTAAGACGGGGGAGATTTTGTTGGGTTTTAGTGGGTAGTACTGGCTTTTTAGCCGGCGAGTCCCACATAAACACCTTTATATGTCTACAGGTGGTATGCATAAATGCATTTCTTAACATTAAAAGAAAAAAAAGCAACCTGATTTGCGTGGTTTTCCAAGCGAACCTTATTCGCCAGTTTTTAAGCTAAATATTTTGAAGATTTTTTTAATTAATTTTTAATTAAAAAAAATGTCAAGAGAAACGCCAAGAACACTTAGGAAAGAGTTTTATGTAGATTTTATTTAAATGCAAATATTATTTTCAGGAATGGTTACTGTGGTTACCGACGTGGTGAGCAAGTAACATATAAAGAATGTTCTCAACAAGACGCGCTCTGTGGCCTCTTACATTGTGAACATGACAATAGTAGCCTACAGATAGGTATGGGATACGAAACAACAAAATCAAACCAAGTAAATGAAAGCTTTGCCAATCCAGGTATTAAAATTTACACCTTACAGAAAAAAAGTTTTTTTTTCTTGGCAGTAAAATCGACTCGTGGTGTGACGGCAAATGGTGGCGTGACGCTGTCATGCTATCATGCCCATTCTACGCCACCTCTTTCGCCTCCCTTGTATGTGCGCGCGCGTATACTATACACGCTACATTGTAAAACAGTCTCTAATAAAAATACTTACATATTTTCTATTTATATATATATATATATATATATATATATATATATATATATATTCTGTAATTGCGTTTTATAATAATTCAAATAATAAAAAAATGATTTTATTAACGAAATATTTTTTCCTTATTTTACGCCATATTTCGTTATAGGTTTTTATTAATTATTAATTCTAATATTAACTTAGATGTTTCACATCCTGTGACGGCCACCTTTTTTTTACATATTACCTATAGGGAATTTATTTACAAGAAAAGATTAACTAATAATTTTTGTTTTTCTGTCTGTTTGTCTGTTTGTACGGGCTAATCTCCGAAACTGTTAGACCGTTTTGAATGAATTTTGCATGGTGGTACCTTATATCTTCAGTCAACATTTTAGATGCTTTTTATCTCGGAAAATTAAAGAGTTCCCGAGGGATAGTTAAAAAATTATAGTAATTTATACAGCTTAGTATACAAAAACTACTGATTTGAATTTCATGAAACTTTACAATAATATAGTTCATACACCAGAATAACAAATAGGCTACTTTTTATTCCGGAAAAATGTTCGGTTCCCGTGGGATTGATTTGTTTTTGTTTGTCTAGAGGCGATTGAGCTGCTAATAAATAATAAAATTATATCAATTTAAATTTTAAAGGATCACATAATATCAAATATGTATGTACGAAACTTTACATTCTGTGATACAATTGTTAAAATAACTAGTGCGCTACTTGGCCATATTAGATTTAATTGAATTTTATCTAATACCTTGTCTAATTGATGTCCAGTTTTTTTTTATAGAGATACCACTTATAGTCTTTTGGTTACAGGTTTACATCATTTGACTCATTTCCATGATTGCAATACAGCTATGATAAATCTGGGCCCGCCTGAGGAGGACCCAGGTTTGGTACCAGATGGTGCTAAGTGTGGTGAAGATATGGTATGAAATGTGTCACTATTTTAGAATTTTATAAGGTTTGTTTATTAGGAAATCGTAGATAATCACATTATATGTATATAAAAGGCTAAGCAGTAAGCGGACAGATGGACAGATGTTCATTAAGGAGTGGTAACGCAGCGAGTAATAGTAATGGCTAATATAAATAGCATATGAAAAAAAAACATAATTAAGATAACAAATAAAATGAACAAAGATTATTATTTTTAGATGTGCTTGAAACAAAAATGCGTATCTATAGCGTCCATACGTCAAGGTATTGCAAAAATGAAAACATTCATTTGCCCTTCGAATTGCTCAGGAAATGGCATTTGTAACTCCGAAGGTAAGAAACTATTACAAATTTTTCAAATCGAAATTAAAAATTCTAATTTATTGTATCAGTGGTTGCCTATTGGTGACGGGGTCATTTGACGACTTAATTGAAGCGGGTTCAAATCTAGGTCTCACACCTTTATTGTCGTATATTTTTATATTATTTGTATATTATTATGTGCGAATCATATCCAATATGATGCGCACATATTAATACTTGCTAATGCGTTCAAAAAAACATCGTGAGGAAACCTGCATAGCTGAGAAGACCTTACTAGTTTTCGAAACACGTTTGAAGTTTGTCAACCTGCACTCGGTCAGTGTAATAGATTATGGCCTTTTTTCCCTCATTTTGAACGGAGACCGGAACTACCAGTGGTCGGAATTATCATTTATTACAGGCTGAACTTGATATTCGAACTTGTCTAAGTAACAATACTAGTAACTCAATATAATTTAAGAAACATGAGAAAATATATTTTCTTTAATATTATTAGATACATAATGAAAGAATTAAAAAAAATAACTTGAAATGAAATCTAAACATCACAGCTGAAATCTTTATTTAATTTTTAAAACATAGACATATTAAGTGAGTGTTTATGTTTCTTACTTCTTCAAGTTCAAACGGTTGGACGAATTAAAAAAAAATATTATAAATACGAGGTAATGGCTTACCATACTTAAACTATTAGAGCTAAAACTATAGTTTTATTATTTTCCTCCCACAGGTCACTGTCATTGTTCCTTCGGTCTTGCACCGCCGTTGTGTAATCGTGCCAGCATCGGATCTATTGACTCCGGGCCGATATATTATATCAAGCAAGTTAATTTGTTAATAAATTTCAGTGGTAATAATAAATAGCGTCCTCTTGACCGATGTGGGCCGCGGCGATAAACTTTACTGACCTTAGCGTAGGAGATCTTATAGTGCGAAAATATGTGGACAAACACAAGATGACAATACGGTGGCACTCGTGTTGAGAGATCAGGTGCAACGAGTACACGTGAACTCCGAAGCAGTAACACCACTGAACTCTCAACCCTAGGTTGTTACTAAATATTTCTCCATAAAATGGCCCACTAGTCAACTACACAGGAGATATTACATTGCACAAGTGCAAGCATAGACATAAGTGCACTCTCTATTCGTGTCATTATCATACTCTGGTCGGAGGACAATTCAACGATTGTTGAGAGATCAGGCGCAAGACTATTTTAAATAGAAAGACTTAATAACTAAACTTGACCTGACCCCGGACTGGAACCCAGGACCTGTGGAGCTGCAGCTATACATATTAACCATTAGACAGATATAGCATACTTGGCCAACTACGTCAAATTATAATTTCGTGTATAGAAAGTAAAAAATCGATTTAATTTTAATACTTTAGATCTTTGTTGTTATCTTCGTCTACCTCTTTTTTTCTGTTAAAACAGGTAAATTCTGACTTTCATCTGCAGTAAATTAACATATTTTATTATAATTTACTACATTCCCTTTTTACTTTGTGCTGATATTTGAGATAATATTTTTTCTTTTTAATAATTCGCTTCGTCTTCTCAGATCGGAGGAAACTACACCATAGACTCACTCGAAACGCTCTCATTGTTCTCTGCCAGCAACTGAAGTCACAATTTTGAGAAGAAATTATCAACGTTTATATATCTATCGACTTTACTACTTAATCAATATATTTGAAAGAATGAGCTTCGATCATAAAAAATAAAGAATATCTCGAATATTGAATATATGATAGTCAAGAATTACTTTTATGTTTTATTTTTGGATGATTCTATGTTTCTGGACACTTAGTTTATTTATTTATTTATATTTATTTTAATGAATGAAAAGAAATCAATCAATACACAATTTTCAAATTATAAACTTTGTACGGAAGTGCATAGGGTCAAGTGGGGGACAGTGTAACAAAAAAGTCTTTTTGATACATTGTAACTAAAAAAAGATATTTTTAGAAAAAAAATCATTTTCTCAATCACTTTCATCCCCATTTTCAACACGTAAAGGAATGATTTCCGGGATAAAATGTACCCTATGTCCTTTCCAAGGTCTCAAACTATATTCTCACCAAATTTCATATAAATCGGTTCAGTAGATCGAGAGATTACCCCCTACAACGTCACAAACCCACAAACTGACAAACTTTACCTCTTTATAATATTATATTAGTAAAGATAAAATCGTATTCTTATTATTAACCATAAAATCATTGATATGCAAAAGCTCTGTACATGAATGCATAAAATATAGTCTTTAACTTTCCTTTTTGATTTTTTTAGTTTTCTGAGATCACAAATTTATTATACTGTGCCCCAGGTGTGGAGTACAATAGACTAAATTTACATCAAACGAAAAAATATAGAAAATAAAAACTTCGACACAATCAATTATATTCCATAACATATTTTTGATAATCAAAAAAAAAAAATTAAAATATAATTATCTTTTTTTAACCTATTTTAAAGTGCCTCGGTATTTTTCTGGGACTGAGTAGCCTGATGTTTTGTTTTTTTTTTCATATTAGGTAATATAAGCTCAATATCATCTAGTCCGACGGCAGCAAGATCTGGTACTAAAATAAAATAAAAGAGGTATTATGATGATAATTTTTACTAAACGTCTTGAGTTTACCACCAATTCGAATAAACGCCCCAGGGCTGAGAAGAACTGGTGAAAGAACTCGGCAAGAGTTTAATATTTTATAATATATTTTTTTGTAAGTAAAATTATAAATTACAATAATTGTACAACATTAGACTAGAGGCAATCACAACATCCTCAAGGTGTGCGGTGCCATCTTGTATAAAATCATTTACTATATAATTTTAGCACACTATCGTTACATGATTATAGTATATTTGTATATTGTTTAAAATATTAAGTATTAACCAAATTGCTTAAATTTATTAAAATATCTTGACGATTTTAAAATTTACAACCAGCATATACCTTTTTGAGGTCTATATGTTTTCTTTTATTGGTTTTACACAATATTAATAAAAAAATCGATACAAATATCGCCATCTGTTGACATCTATTTGAATCTTTTGATTTCTCAGTGATTCTGATGATATCTATGTTTGTACTAATATATATATATTATCATATAGTATATTATTATGTTATCTGTACCTATATATGTATTAAGATCGACTGCGTCATTCCAATAGTACATAATAGTATAATATATTATTATAATATGATCTGTGGTAATATCAAGGAATATTGTACTTGATCCGAAAAACCTTACTCATTTATAGTCTCACTGGTCTTGTAAAATGTTCTATGATATTCTGTTTGGTACCTCTCTTGTTGTTTTATTAAGTTTATTAAGCAATGGGCAAGAAATACGTAAGTACAGCGTTTTTATTTCAATTTATATTTATGTGTTTACGTACAGAGACTTACTTAGGCATGTGAAATTATGTTTTTTGTCAAAATACTTGATATTGAAGAATAGTACTCGTAGCAGAAGCGTGAATTAAGTATATATCTCTAAGCCACTAAAGAAAAAAAAAATGCAAAAACATTTTTCAATAAAAAATAAAAAAAGTACTAGTAATAAAATATTGGCTATTCCTCAAATCGCCTAACAAATACAATGCTTGAGTAACCTCTTTAAGTTAAACAAACTACAATGGAAACATTTATTAATACTTTAAGTATCTACACATTATTGTATTGTTTGTTTTTCCTTCAACTAGCACGAAATTTTTTACCGATTTTAAGAAAGAGTATGTACGTAGGTTCGATTTACTTTAACGTTAAGGGTTAAAGGGGTCATGTATAAATTTCAAGAAAAAAAAATTCTCTGTTCAAATGATTGATTGATATAGTATGTATGAAATATGTACATACATATCTGTGACATGACCGGTGAGAGATCAGGCGCAGGACACAAGCTGCTACAAGAATTTCTTGGCTGAAAACTAAAGAGCTACATTTGTCCGACCCGGGTCTCGAACTCAGGACCTGCAGCAGAACACGTTAGCGACTAGACGTCAAGGCAGTTAATATATAAATTAACTAGCGGCTCATCCTCGCTTCGCTCGGGTTCACCTCTGGACAAACAAAAACAAATCTATCCCACGGGAACCGTACGTTTTTCCGGGATAAAAAGAAGCCTATTTATTATTCTGATGTGTAAATTATATTATTGTAAAGTTTCATTAAAGTCTAAGTAGTAGTAGTTGTGTTTTAAGCTGTATAAGTTACTATAGTTTCTTTAACTATCCACGGGAGCTCTTTAGTTTTCCGGGATATTAAAAATAAAATATTAAATGTTGACTGAGGATATATGGTGGTACCATACAAAATTTCATTTAAATCGGTCGAACCATTTTCGAAGATTAGCCCGTACAGATCATTTGTTACAAAAATGTGATAAATGAAGAACCGCTGGACCGATTTTGTGCAAACTTCACATAAACCATCTACTAAATAGTCCGAACAAAATCTAAATATTTGGTTTGCATAGGTGAACCCGTTCTTGAGTTATAAAATTTCAACGAAAAGTGGCATTGATTTTTATATACATATGTATATAGATTATAACGTTCCGCGCATCTTCAATAATTTTTATTTTATTTATTTTATGGTAAATTAAAACGTTGAACCAGTATCATTCTTTAAAATCTTAAATATTATTATATATATATAGTACATAAACTATATTACATATTATATACAGCTTATTTCCTTTCTCGATGTATTTTCTAGATTTGAACGTTTGGTATTTTCCTTAACCAACATGTTATGCTATTGTTACGTTCTATGAGTTCGGCGATCGGAAATTAAAGCACGTATTTTGCACTACTGATGTTTTATTGCTCTTGGTTATCAAGACAAAGAAAAGAAAGACATTATGTATTATCAAATTTTAATATATGTGCAAAATATGTATAGGGTAAAAGCCGGATGGATGTATAGGGTAAAAGGGAGAAACTACGGTAAGTCACAAGACCGGGTTTACACGCAGGCATTTTATGCAGCGGGCATGAGATTTTTTTTTTTTTTTTTATAGTATTCTGAATTAGTGCTTGACTACGTTCCACCTGATGGTAAGTGGTAACGCAGTCGTAGATGGTAAGTCGCACTAATTCAGTAGCCACCTATTCACTCTTGCCTTGAAGACACCCATATTGTAATCGGACGGAAACACCGACGCAGGCAAGTTGTTCCAATCCTTAGCCGCACGTATAATAAATGACGTAGCGAAACGCTTCGTCCGGACGGGTGGAATGTCCACGACATAAGGATGGAGGCTAGCCGTTCGTCGGGTTGTCCGATGATGGAAAGGGGATGGGGGAATTAAGCAGTGTAGTTCCTGCGCACACTCTCCGAAATGTAACCTATAAAATACACAAAGGCTGGCAACCCTACGTCGGTGATCGAGGCTTTGTAAGTTGGCTTTTACTAGCGTAGGGTCACCAATAAGCTTTTGAGCACGCCTCTCAATCGAGTCTAAGGCTGACAGATGGCATTTCGCAGCACCAGTCCATATGTGACTACAGTATTCCACACACGACCGGACTTGAGCTTTATACAAAACAAGAAGCTGTCCCGGCGTGAAATACTGTCGGACCTTTGCAAGGATGCTAACTTTCCTCGTTGCGATATTAGCCTTAGACTCGATGAACCGCTCGTAGTTCATGTTGAGGCTAATGTCCATCCCCAACAACTGCAGGCGGTCAGTGTATTCCAGAGGCACATTTCGGAAAGTAGGAGTCAAGGTGAAAGGACTCCTTTTTGTGGTGAACAGGCACGCCTGTGTTTTGGTGGCGTTGAAACTCACGAGATTGGCATCGCCCCAAGTGGAGACTGTCCTGAGTTTGAGATTCAACCGCTCTACCATGGCCTCTCTTTCGGACTGAATTTGATCTCTACTGGCCCGAGGATTCGGCAGGTATCTCTCTACAACAGTGCTGTCGTCTGCGTACCCATAGATACCGGGTATAAGCAGATCGTTGATATGCAGCAGGAACAAGGTTGCAGAGAGAGTAGACCCCTGTGGAACTCCTGAGTTGGTCTTTAAGGGTTGTGATGAACAACCCTCAACCACAACTCTGAGTGATCGGTCGCTCAGGAAGTCTTTAATCCATCCGATCAGGCCAGGAGATATGCCATAGGCCGAAAGCTTGCTTATAAAGCTAGCGTGCCAGACCCTGTCAAAGGCCTTTGAGACATCGAGGGAGACGGCAATCGCTTCCCCGCTTCGCTCAAGAGCTTCATCCAAGGTGTAATTGGCGTACACTAGAAGGTCCCCAGTCGACCTATTCCGGCGAAACCCATACTGTCGATCACTGAGGAGATCGTTTTGTTCTAGGTATGCCATAAGACGAGTGTTCAATACACGCTCCATAATCTTGCAGAATATGGAGGTGATTAAGATCGGACGATAATTGGCAGGGTCAGCACGGCTTCCTTTCTTGGGCACTGGTTGCACGTTGGCAAGCTTCCAGGATTTAGGTACTATTCCAGTCTTAAGAGAAAGGCGGTACAGACGTGTCAGTATCGGAGACAACTCGGGAGCACATGTTTTAAGCACTATCGCTGGTATACCATCAGGACCACTGGCTTTATTCACATCTAGACGACACAATACTCTCTTTATCTTTATCAATAAATTTTATTAGTGTTTCTGTACACAAACTTCGGTTGGCCTCAAAGTGTCTTTTGATCGCATTAAAAAATAGGACCGTTTGGCAACAAAAAATATTTCGAGTTGATTAAACGTTTTTCCGTACAAAATGCATGGGAAAAGATTTTGGCGATTTCTGTCATTTTTAGTACTCATACCTTAAATGATCCCATAGAGTATTTTGATCCCTACATGAAATAGGATCGATTGACATAAAATTTTTTTTTTGGTATTTTAGCATTTTTCTCGCTGACTGTAATTTTTTTCCAAAATCTGTGAATGCAGCTCAGAATATCTCAAAAAGTTATGGATGGTTTCCTAGGAACGTTTTCCTGTAACTATAGCAGTTAAGATACCTGCCCTTACTGTCCCGTCTCAAAAATCCACCCTGTATATATATATACTCCATTATGGTAGTTAGCTAGCTTACTAACATGTGGCGATGAGATTAGCGTCAGCCTATAGAAACCAGTTGCCAGTCGTCAATGTACACTGTACAGGGTATTTTGATATTACTAGTAACTAAAACCACAGCAAGACCCTATGTTGATATATGGGCCCTTGTAGGATCGCTTGCTTTATCGTCAGCATCAAATCGCAATAACTTAATTATCTGTGTTTCTTCTTTTTTTGGTTATGGCAATGTAGATAATTTTCAACTACTTAGTTCACGCCAATGTGAATTCAACAATTAGGTGTTAGGGTGCACATGACGACTTTTTAACGGGCTATCGACACACATCGCCTGCGTGTATTTTGCGTTGATTTTTAAAGGGCATCAGGAACGTACGCCGTCTCTACATATTCTAGATACATTGATAGATAAAAAACTCAGATTGCTTGATTACGTGCAACGTCAACGTGTGCATAGACACGGTAATTATATATAACATTACCGTGGCATAGATGGGTCCTTATTTGTGATTGTTCTTCTTGTCGTATCGTACTTTTACAAACACATATATATGTACATACAGAACAAGAAATATGAAAATGATCACAGACGGATAGTTTAGCTTTTTAACGTTGAAGAAATATACGTGGTTAAATATGGCAACTCACAAGCCAGAAGGGCCAATACATAAAATTCAACGAACCTTCCCGTAATAATGGGCCACCGCAGGATCAATTTCGAATTAAACCCTGACGCTTCGGTGGCTGACCTTTCGAGACAGACTTCCTAAATAGTTTTGTTGAACGTCATTACTAATAAATAAACATATTTTTTTCTAATATGATGAGTTTTTTACCTATTGGAGAACATATATGTTACAGGCAGAACTCTTTCGTGGTCAAAACTACTTATGACTGACAAAAACAGTTAAAAGTAGTTTTGACTGCCGGCCTTGGTCAATAGCAGTTTTTACTGGCATATCGGTCAAAACTCTTAAAATTATGGCACTCGCCGGCCGCTGCCGCGGCACGCTCACTTCGCTCGCTCGGCTCGTGCGCTGTGGTCACTGTTCTAACCTAACCTAACCTACAAAGAAAGAAAGGGTTCTTCCGAGTAACATTCAGCCTACTTACCTCCTTAACTTTTTAAGAGTTTTGACCGATATGCCAGTCAAAACTGCTATTGACCAAAGCCTGCAGTCAAAGTTACTTTTGACCAACCTCTTCAGTCAAAAGTAGTTTTGACTAAAAAATAGTTTATTAGACTGTAACATATACAGGTATTATAATTAATTACGATACTATTCTGTGCTTCATTTAGTAACTGTTTGACACACTATTTTGATAACATTTTATATTTTTGACTTAGGTATTCCCGAATCACAATTCAGTCGCCATAAAGTTGTAACACCTGTACTACATCATGCCAGAACAAAAAGATTAATATCTTCTACTATGGATACGGTAAATTTCTCCTTTTATCTATATAATAGAATATTAAGTTGATAGTCTTAACTGATCTCCAGGTGGCGTCGTCAGCGGTGTATGAGAATTTTATAATGGTTGTTTAGAGAACAAATTCAGTAGTTCAGTCAGTTTTCAGTCAGTTTGTTGCCATGGTAACCGTTGCTATTATCTGACAAATGATATATAATATTATATTCTTTCCTTAAATTATATTCTAAAAATATATGATTGTAATATGCCTAATATGCGTTATTGTTAGTATCTCAGCTATCCTAATTATTTAAAACATAAATTGAATTTCATAAAGAGTACCGATAATTTACAGAAGTTTTACTTCCTGCGCGTGTACACATTCATACACGCACTCTTGAATTTCTATATGTTGTTTTGTTTCGCTCGATTCAAAAAGAAGAAAAAGTTACATTAATTACGTATGTTACGTAATGTTATTGTTTCACATTAATAAACTGGTGTAAATATTTTATTGGAGTAGATGTTAACTCATCTCATACTCTAAATATTTAACTACAGAATGGTATGCACCACCCAGAGGTAACGATGAGGATAGATATAGACGGACAGGAACATGTCCTAGACTTACGGCTCAATACTGATCTCATGGCTGGCGACTACGTTATTGGCTATCAAAAAGATGGTGAGACGGTTCTGCATAAAGCTTCTATTAAGGTAAGAATACATCAGAATTTCTAATAAAAAAATCTATTAAAATGTAACCAATACTGCCTTCAAATAGACTCTCATGATCGAAATTTTTGAAAGTTTATTAATTACGACGACCATAGAAGAAATAGATAGATGAAAGATATACCTACATATAAAAATATATAATACTATGCAATAATGACGCATATACATTACTATTTATTTAAGTTAATTTAAGAAGTGTTAGTACTTGTCGTCAGATATTTTGTAAAATATTACTTAATACTCCAGGAGCTAGACATCTGCCAGTACTCGGGCACGGTGAGGGACAGGAAGGGCTCGTGGGCGGCGCTGTCGACGTGTCACGGGGTTAGAGGGATCATACATGATGGAGAGCAAACGAGATACATTGAACCCGTAGGTATGTATATAAGGATGTATGGTCTAGCTTCTGCCTACCAGCTCTACATTTAATAAATCGAAATCTGATCAGGATAACGATAGGATAGAGAATTTTCTAGACTTCTATTCCATCTTTTTTTTACTGTTTATACAGATGGTTATTTGGGGCTCATCGTAATATATATAGATTAAGTATATCGTATCCATTAGGATGGCCATTGCCTAATGACCATTGTCCCTTGAATTTATGTTAGTATTTAAGATACGAGTTCACATTTAACCTATGTGGTGTCATCGGTGAAATATTAATTATTTCAAAATCGCATGAATAATTTTTTTTTTTATAAAATAGGAACATCAAACACATATCCCTCTCCATTATACGTATGTAGCCTACGTGCTGCATCAAATTCATACCGAATAATTCATAGATTTATTCGCGAAGACGAGTTTGTGTTTAGAAGAAATGTACGTTACGATTGCATCCATTTCACTTGGAATAATTTAAACTTGATTTTTGATTAGTTTTATCAAATTTTAACGTAAATATAATAAGCTTTTGGATGTTGAATCTTCTTTGGTTTTTTAGGAAATAACATTGATTCTACATATTATGTCTACGACCATTTTGATTTAAAAGAAAACTTTAAATTTGAGAGTGACGAAGATATTAATAAAATCAATGTTCTTGATTTAATAATTAAAGAATATCAACGAAAAGAGAAGAATGCAATAAGTCGGGTTTGTATAAAATATTATGAATTGAAGAGTAAAATATATAAATATGTTGGGACATTAACACACAGCAGTTAGCACCATTTAGTTCCATGGTAAACTGCGAGGCAATTGTGTTATAGACACCAGATACACTACCCATATTAGATAAATATAATTTAAAATACATACATATTATAAATATAAACACCCATGACTGGAGTACAAACATTCGTGCTGATCACACAAATGAATGCCCCCAGCGGAACTCGAACCCGCGATCACTGGCACAGTAAGTAGGGTCAATACAAACTGAGCCAAACATGTCATCAAAGTAAAAGAAGGGGTAGAAAATTGCCACTAGCTAATATTTGTTTACCTACTTTTTTCTTTCTACAAAACTCATAAATAATTGAAGGTGCCTAGTATAATTTAATGTTATAGGTATCTTTTAAATAAGATTGTTGGCGTAAAGTGATTTTTAAGTTATTATATCTTTTTTGTTAAAAAATAGGTTATATTCACTGAAATCATTTAGTGTTTCCGGAAGCAATAGTCTATTCTGAATAGTCCTCCCCTCACCAACTCCTTCTTCATAAGGAATGTGGTGAGGTGAGGATTATTCAAACTTATTTTCACATGTATGACATTATGACGATTGTTCATATTTTTCACTAGCCACTCACCCTCGCTTCGCTCGGATTCCTCCTTAGGCTGTATCCCCATACAAACTTTCTTCCCCATTTTCACCATTTTAACTTTAAGGGGTTAAGGGATGATTTCCAGGACAAAAATTATTGTATGTCCTTTGCGGGGTCTCAAACTATTTTCTTACCAAATTTCATCTAAATCGGTTAAGTAGTTTCGCAGCCTATTCGGTACAAACAAACAAACAAAAAATCTTTTCCTCTTTTATTATATTAAGTATAGATTACATCCATATTTTTAGCACAAGCGTGACTCAAGTATTGCAGAAAACACTAAACTGAAAGGGCCTTTTAATTCGGACCAATTTTCCCGATACTTAGAACTAGTACTAGTTGCAGACAACAATCTTTATAAGAAGCATGGAGAAAACATTACTAACGTCCATGAATATCTGAAGAACGTCGCCAATATCGTCCACTCTGTAAGCTATTAATACGTTTATTATACCAAATAAGTTTTTAGAAAGAACGTTTTTTAAATTATTCATTTAATTGTTTAGATATTTTAGATTTAAATTGCTCCTTATTTATCGTTTGTGGAGATATAATATCTTACATAACTTAATATCTTAAATATATATAGCTATATTTCCTCAATGGTCTAGTTGGTAGCATAGTTGTACATTCGAAGCATAGTTGTACATTCGAAGGTCCTGGCTTCGAGTCCCGGGTCAGGCTAAGTATAGTTATTGAGTCTTTCTGTTAAGGAATTCACTCAACCGATGGTCGTGTCGAAGTATCGTTCCATCGGACTTTGAGAGGAAAAGGAATAGAGAGTGCACATTGTGTCTGCGCATACACTTGTGCACTATAATATCTCCTGCGCACCTGGCTCGTCTCAGTGACATTGGCCGCCGTTGTCAAAATCGGCCAGAATGACATTATTTCCTCTAATACTGTAAATGTGTGTAAAAAAAAACATTTGATAATATTATTATTTATTAATTTTTCAGTTATATGCCCCTTTAAACATTTTTATAGCACTTGTTGGTGTAGTTGTCTGGAATGAGAAAGACGAAATACTGATGCAAGGGAATATTGATAATGTTTACAAAAACTTTATACATTATAGAAAGAACAAGCTTATGCGTACTATTCCTAATGACAATGCACAATTGGTTACGTGAGTAATACAAAATTATTTTAAAAAACTACTTACCTAAATAAAAAAATACTTATGAAATAGGATTTTAGTATATAAGCCTGGGAAAATTGTGGAGTTTATAATTGTACATATAGAAGAATAGACATTTTTTAATCTATAATATAAAAATGAATCGCTGAATGTGTTGCTGAGCGCAAATCTCGAAAGCAGCTGAACCGATTTCGCTAATTCTTTTTTTATAATATTCCTTGAAGTACGAGGATGGTTCTTACGAAGAGAAAAATTTAAAGAATTGCCTGAAAAAGTCTAAAAACAACACTTTTCTATATTCCCATACAAAAGATTCGTAATAATACTTAAAAGTCAATTTGAACTTTAATACCATACCATAAAGTTATTTATTTTTTTCGTATGTTCTTTAAGGTCCACGGAAGGTTTTAATAAAGAGAAAAAATGAAAAAAAAAATACGAAAAAAGAAATTAAACTTTATATGGCTAATGCTGGCTAATAACTATTTATATCTATTTTAAACGTATCTCGCGACGAACCCGAGCGAAGCGAGGGTGAGCCGCTAGTGGATCATAATTTTAAGTTTTAACCGCCGGCGTATGAGTTAACAATGGATTTCTTAGAAATTATCCATAATTTCTTAGAAATCCAGGAGGAGTTAAACATCGACAAGAAATTAAAATTTGATTAATAGATAGTACCTATTATTTTTAAATATACACAGTTTCAGAATGTGATACAGTGACTTGCATGAAAAGTTCTGCTACCCTATCATTTGGATTTAAAAACTTTAAGGGCTTTAAATAAAACTATCTTTTTGGTTTTTCTTGCGGATTTATTTTGATTTTTGGTTCCCGAAGTTTCGAATGCTTTACACCGGACCACTGGAGGGTACCACTGGAGGTTTACAACGTTTTCAATTAAATAATTATTATATTGTACAAATAAGATTTCGGAACACATCAGACTACTTTGAGCTAAAAATTTAGCTTTTTGACATAAATTTTAATTTTCGTATTAGACAGAACGTATCAATGTACATACATACATTGATACGTTTATATTTGGTAGAGAATCCAAATTTATTTACCAAGTATGAAAGCTGGGTTAATTTTAATGAAATTTAAATATGTTAATCAAATCAAATCAAAGGAACAAAAACTTGAGTCCGCCTCTTTTTGAATTGGTTGATTTGTTGAATATAATGCACTAAAACCTAATCCATACCATTTTGTTTACAGAGGCACTTTATTCGAAAATGCAGAATTAAATAGAGCCCTAGTAGGAACAATTTGCACGTCTAGTTATTCTGGCGGTGTCAACTCAGAGTATAACCAAGTTTCGAATGAACTAGCGATCTCCATTGCTCACTCGATTGGTCACAACTTAGGTATGAAACACGATCGTGAAGATTGTTTATGTGAAGACGAAGCCTGTATAATGAATCGTATATTTTCTACAAAGATCATAACGCACTGGTCGTCCTGCAATTTTTTAGATTTAGCTTCGAATTTTGATAGAGGCATGGATTATTGTTTAAGGTAATTTTACTAATATTTGTTACACTAGCGACTCACCGTCGCTTCGCTTTGGGTTCGTCCCTAGACAAAAACAAATCTATCCCACGGGAACCGTACATTTTTTCGGGATGATATATAGCCTATAGCCTTCCTCACTTACCGGGCTATCTAATGCAAAAAGAAATTTTCAAATCGGATTAGTAGTTCCTGAGATTAGCGCGTTCAATCAAACAAATAAACAAACAAACTCTTCAGCTTTATAATATTAGTATAGATTGCCTCATATATTATTGCGAGCTAAGGATTCTGGGATCATTTCACTTAACTTTTAAGTTTTTTCCACTTTTTATATTTCTTCACTTAACTCCGAACTTCAAATGATCACTCGACACTGCTTTTACTACCGCCTTTTATCTGTACATAAATAAAGAACATTCTAGAAATAGAATAATTATAGTAATAGAATTCTAGAAAAAATTTGAAAGTTATTTTTTTTAGTAATATCATTTTTTTTTCTGGAAATGTCATTGATTGTCACACGTTGATAACTGTCTTGGTATCTATTCTTAAGCATGACGTACATTTTATGCAACAAAATGAATAGCTTGGATTAAAGTTATTTTCTATTTAAATAAATAAAATATAAATAAATAAATATATTGGGACATTAACACACAGTACCATCTAGTTCCATGGGAAGCTACAAGGCTATAAAGCTTTAAATACACACATATTATAAATTCATATATAAATAAACACCCATGAATAGAGTACAAACATTCGTGCTCATCACACAAATGAAGCCTCTAGCGAGATTCGAACCCGCGACCTGGCACAGCAAGTAGGGTCACTACAAACTGAATCAAACGTGTCGTCAAAACACATGCTCTGTGGAAACTATATATTTATATACATAGGTAGTATGTTTCCACAGAGTATATCTAAATAACCAATCGCTTTTCTATACCCTCAAATGTTTCTTAACTCTGATAAATCGTTATTCTTCAACAGTCGCAGGTATGTATTTATAAATTGTGTTGCCTTGATAACCGAAGACAAATATATTTATTGGTATACATTTGTTATGGTTTGCTGGATAACAATAAAGACGATAGGCCACTGCGTCGACTTATATATCTTGTCGAGCCCACGTTTTAATAGAAGAACATAACTAAACTTTTACTGTCTGTGGCAACCTAAATTACCCAAACTCGAAGATTTTTCTGGCATATATTTCGCTCGAAACCCTTTTTTTTTAAGTAAATGGATAATAAAGATTTTAGTACAACAACTTTATTCTTCGTGCTCAAATGGAGTTGCTATATAATGGATAATCCATTATATTGCGACTCGACTTTCAAGAAATTTTATGTTATTATGTTATGCGTTTTAGACAAGAGTTGAGGATATCACATGTGAAATTTGTCATAAAATTTAACTAAAATCCCTCATTATAGGTGTGTACAACCGAATTGTCGGATATTATATCTTTGTATCACTGATGATATAATTCCAATATAGGTAGTTTATTTCATTTTCTTTATATTTTTATTCTTAGAAACAAGCCCAAAAGTCTCTTCGGTTCGCCCACCTGTGGGAATGGTTTCGTGGAATCTAATGAGGAATGTGACTGTGGTGCGAACGCGACCGAACTATGTGGTCGGTGTTGTAATATAGAAACTTGTTTGATGAGGTCTAACGCAACATGTGCTGTAGGAGAGTGCTGTGATCCATGGGTGAGCATAGGTCTTTAAGTTGGACTACTATATTATACTAATAAGACAGTGGTAGCCCAGTGGTAACGCGCTCGCTTGTGAAACCGAGTGAAACGGGTTCAAATCCCGGGTCTCGCACCTCTGATATTTTCATATGCGAATCATTTCTAACTTGATTACTACTTACTTGCGGTGTATATACTTGCCTTACGGTAAAGGAAAACATCGTGAGGAAACCTGCATGTCTGAGAAAACCTAGCAAGTTTTCGAAAGACATGTGAAGTCCGCTAACCCGCACTTGGCCAGCGTGGTGGACTATGGCCTGATTCTCCTCGTATTAAAGGAAGGCCCGTGCCCAGCAGTGGGACGTTAAAAAGGACTGAATACATTCTATTTAAAATGTTAAACTTTGTATATGTAATGTGTGTGACTGTGTATTACAATTTATATATGTCTCCTTTACGCTGCTGGACGGATTTGAATGAATACGTAGATAGAATATAACGTGGAGTAACACATAGGCTACCGTTAGGCATCTAGGGATGCACTAAGACCTGCGGCATGAAAGTTGATATAAGACAGAGCTAATCTGTTGAATTTTGATAGAGAATGAAGAAATTTAGGTTTGATAGAGAATGAAGACATTCTTTTATAACATATTTTGACCCATTTCTTGTTTAATAGTGTTTCATAGATCTGTTTACTAAATAAGTAAAGTCTCCAATTCTTCCTCCCCTTCACAACCAAGATTATGCTTGCTCAGTCCCTTCTTTTCCCCATACTCGACTACGCTGATGTGTGCTATTTGGATGTGACTGAGGAGCAACTTAACAAATTAGAGCGTCTTCAAAATCTAGCTATTCGTTTTATTTTTGGCTTGCGTAAGCATGATCATATATCAAACTTTCGTGCTCAACTTAAATGGCTCCCAATCCGACTTCGCCGTGATATGCACATCCTTTCGTTCCTCTTCAATATTCTTAATGACCCCAATGCTCCTTCATACCTTTGTTCTCGCTTCCAAGTTCTCCCTACTTCCTCACGTTCCAGACGGCTTTGCATCACTGCGATGCTTGACATACCCAAGAGCAACACAAAGTTCTCTTTACAATCTTTTTCGGTGTATGGCGCATCGCTCTGGAACAAACTCCCCAAAGATATCCAATCAAGTCCCTCCATAACTGCCTTTAAAAAGAAAATAAAACAGCACCTTCTCACCCAAGTTAATGCACAATTATATTAACTATTATTATTATGTAGTATATTATATAGATATGTATTTGTGTATGTAGTAGTATGTATATATGTTATGGTATATAGTATGTATAATATTTTATTATATATTTATATATATTTTATTTATTTAATTATTTATATTTGTGTAACTGCACTCTAGCCTGCTTTTTAATACTATCTCTCTTACTCAATTAGGTTGACTGGAAGAGATCTCTTCTAGAGATAAGTCCACCTTCGCTAACTAATATTATTGTCTCTTAATCACTGTATTTTACTTATAAGTGCAATAAAGAATAGTATATAAGTGATTAAAACAGTTAATGCTTAAATATATTTATTTTTAAGCTTTGACTCCAGGGACAGACAGATTGTGATCAAAAATAAAATAAATTATTTTTATATCTTAATAGACTTGCCAACGAAAAGAAAGAGGAACAATTTGTCGAACAGCGGTAAATGAATGCGATTTGCCCGAATACTGTGATGAGAATTCTGGAGATTGCCCAGATGATGTATACAAGATGGACACTACACCCTGCTCTAATGACACGGTAAATTCATTAAGAAAGTTATTATATTTAGGAGATAAAAGATTGTCAGATTGTTGACTAAGGGTCACTTGTTTGAAATCATGTGCTTAATTTTATTTCAGCTACCTTAGTAAAAATATTTACCAAACGTCAATTCAATTCAATTATCTCGTTAACGGATTTAATGGCTAACAGATTATTTCTTCATTATATTTGTTTTTAACATTTGTCATTTGTTAAATATTGTTTGCCGGCTTTGATATAAAATATACTCATTAAAAAGAAGAAAAATAGTGTATTGAAATTGATAATAATCATTCGAAATTTATAATAATAATATTGCATTTTAAATAAAACTATCCTTTCGGATTATTTCGCGGATTTATTTTGATTTTTGGTTCCCGACGTTTCGAATGCTTTACAGCAATCATGGTCACGGGAGAGACCCGTGACCATAACTAGTAGATGAGAGGTAGTTTTATTTAAAATGTGAAATATTCGCGTAAATCAAAGAAAGTATTAAATAATAATGCAGTTAAACTGCAAATTCGATTTCTGCTTAATGAAATTTTATATTGATCATGCGTTAAAACGTTACGAAAAGTTTATGCAGTTTACCAAATTACGTTACGTTAAGTTTTAGTTTAAGTTTTGTTACTATTAATGACTATTTAAAAAAATAAGTATACCAAAAATGAAAAACTATAATATGCCAAAAATACTATAATATAATAAACAAAGAAATTTTCCAGGCGTATTGCGTGAATGGTTCATGTAGTTCACATACAGACCGCTGCCAGCTGCTTTGGGGACCAACAGGAAAAATGTCAGATGCCGAATGCTATGCTTATAACATTCAAGGCAATCCGTGAGTATCTAGTCGTACAACCACATATCATAATCCTTGTAGTGTGGTATATACTTAAACTGAAAGAAAAAGACAGAGTCTGGCGGGATTGCCGGACACTAATGAGCCCTCCCACCACGACAAGGTGAACACACCTCAGGGGTCACTATAATTGGGCCTGGCCTGGGCATGGGCCTCCTCTTAACGCGAAGGGAATCAGACTATAGTCCACCACGCTGGTCAAGTGCAGCTTGGTGGACTTTACATGTCTTTCGAAAATAAGTTAGTTTTTTTCAGACATATAGATTTCTCACCAATGGTTTCATTGACCGTATTAGTAAGTGGTAATCTTATTGAAAATTCTTTACATGATAATCTCTAAAGTTAAAAGGTCCGGGACTAGAACCCGCTTAACTTGGTTTTCCAAGCGACGTATTGCTGCCTGAGCACTGAGCTGCCTGCTCTCAAGCTAGCTATATACATAATATAGGTAACTAATTAGTAAGGGAAAATTTATAGCGTCATGTTTATATTACTTTTCCAGTAATGGACACTGTGGTTATCAAACAATAGAACAAGATAACCAATCGATGTACAAACCATGTGATCAGCAAGACATGTTTTGTGGTCTCTTACAATGTGAGCATAAAAGCGATGAATTAAAGTTTGGTATGGAATCGATAGCCGTACTACGTCACAAGGTTATTTTGAATAAAGGTATGTAAACGATAATAACTGTACATGAAATAAAAGTATTCCGTATTTATAATGAGCGGTATGTGGGTAGTGGAGAGGTCGTGTCTGTACATTAAATATTATTTGAAGATTCTTTTTGAAATCAACTTCAGACCACAAAACAGCTGAAGCAGGAGTTATAGGTTTCGGATGAATCGATTTTAATTTAGTTTTTTTTTGTTTGAAAGGTGACTTAATCGAGAATATTCTTAGCTATAAATCAAGAAAATCTTTTCAGACGTTTGCAGGCTATCAGCTCTTATCTAAATGGTAAAAAAATATGAACAACTTCCACAGGTCTAATATATTTGAAACCTGATATCCCTTTAACAACATTACAAGGATACGATAACCTATTACTAAAATACTTCAGAGATATCGCGTGGGCTCATTGAAATGGCCTCAATGAATATGTTATTGTATTGAAGTTTTTTATTTAATTTAAGAGTTTAAATAACTATTATATTTGGCTAATATAACTATATACTATAATAGCACAAACAAGAAATATCTCAAATTAAGTTTCTCATCCTTTTCAAAATCTATCCAAAACAAGCGCGACTGCCTACAGAATAAGGACCGATCCACACTATAGTGCAAATCACGATTCGTTTTTGGTCCAATATCGGTCTGAGTACATTCAAACTCGTCAATAATAGTAAATTCTAGTCGAATCACATTTCAGCAACGTCTTTTGTATAAATACCTTACCAGACCGATATCGGTCCCAGAACAGACTGTGATCGACACTATAGGATAGAGCGGCCCTGAATATAGAAACTGTGTCAATGCACTATGAATAATATAACAAATACCACAAACTACTCAGGGACGCTATGGCAGTGCTAATTATTTGGTTCTAGATTCGTCGTCTGGAAAAAATGTGTCGAAGTGCAATACAGCTATGATAGACATGGGCGTGACTGATGTGGGTTTGGTGCCAGATGGTGCTAAATGTGGGCAAGAAAAGGTATACGTGTTTGAGATCGAATTTTTTAGACTAGGTATATCTATAACCCGGACTAAATTTAAAAGTTTTAGTAGGTTATCATCAGCCATTGGCGACAATGCAAGTATCACTAACATTTACGAGATGGCGCTATAACATTGTATGATATTGTATTAGTTATAAAAAAATATTTTTTTGGGAAAATTTGCATTTTTTCAGAAAAGACTTAAAGCAAAACCTTATCTAAATGCAAAATTTGATCCAAATCGTTAGAGCGTTTCCGAGATATACAAAAGGAATATGCAAGATTTGCTAATTTAATATCATAAGATAAATAATAAATAAATAAATAATTGTGGCAATTGATAATTTTAAACCCTTTTGTAGTCCAAATGTCCATATAATACAGTGCAATTAGTCTAAAAAACAGCCTAACCTTGGTAAATTAGTAGTTTTCATCAGTTATATTATATAGTTATAAAAATCTAATTACGTGTGCGTTTATATTCGTTTATAGATGTGCTTAAATCAAAAATGCGTGTCCATAGCGCTTATACGGGAAAACATTGCAAAACTAGAAAACTCCATCTGTCCCTCAAATTGCTCCGGACACGGCGTTTGTAACTCAAAAGGTAATTACCTTTTTTACACGTAATATTGTCATTCTGACGGATTTCAGCCATGGCGGCCAATCTCACTGAAACTAGCATTGCAAAAGATATTATAGTGTACAAGAACACTTTAGTCCTTTCCTTCTCATACTCCGGTGGGACGACACGTAGGTAAAACCAGTGAGAGCTGAGGCGCTGGACCGACGGCTTTACGTGCTCTGCCTCCGCATGAGGTTACTACACCGCCAAGTTCCCAACTCCGTCTGTTATTAAGATTTCCTGACAAAAACCCAATAATTATACCTTGCCCGACCCTTAACTGGAACTCAGGACGTACGGATCTGCAGCCACAGCGCACATGTTAGCCACTAGACCAACGAGGCAGTTCGTCTAGTCATCTGCTAATGGTATACTGTAGACCAGTGTTTCTTAAACTTATTGCAGTCATGGACCACTTTTAGAATTTCTAAAATTCCACGGACCCCCTGTCAATGAATATTGAAGGAAAAAAAAAGTCACTTTTATTGGTAATTTACTCACACTTAATTAAATATTATAATATTAATAATTATCAAATATACTTTAGAATGTTAATTATTATTTAAAATACATGCGGGACAAGACATACACGGGGGGTAAGCACTTACACTATCGGTGCAGTAGGTACCTCCACGCCTCGTGTTGCTCAACAATAACCAGCGAGAGTGATGGATGAAACAAACGATGAGTTAGTTTACTCCACAATTTTTTAATTAATGTCAAGAACTGATTGAGGTGCTGGGGACCCCTGGCACACATATTACGGACCCCCGGGGGCTGTGGACCCCACTTTAAGAAACTCCGCTGTAGATATATCCTCATTTGTTAATTTCATATTTATTTAACTAATAGCCACTTAACCCTTGCTTCATTCGGGAGAATACCTATGTAGATGTTCAACGGTAGCCTACGTATTACTCCAGGTCAGAGTCTATGCCCAAAATTTCATCAAAACCTGCTCAGCCTTTTCAGCGTGAAAGAATAACAAACATGCACAAACTTTTCCATTTATAATAGTAGCCCAAAGTATCAATTACGATGAAACCTTTAATACTTAGGTCATTGTCACTGCGACTTCGGCTTCTTTCCTCCGCTGTGTGAACCTGTCTTCAGCGGTTCTATTGATTCTGGTCCAGTTTTGTTGTAAGTAGATATTATCATACATATTTTAATTATAATTATTGCTATTAGTAAAGATCAGCCTAGATGAGATGATGTTTAGTTTTTTTTTATTGGAATATATTTGCAACTAGCGACTTTTTTGAGCAAAACTCTAACTCTTTTTCTAAAATAAAAGTAACCTTAGTTACTTCTTATAATATCAGTTATCTGCCAGTGAAAGTCCTGTTAAAATTGGTCCAGCCGTTTCGGAGATTAGCCGGAACTAACAGACAGACAGACAGATAAAAATTTTAAAAATTGTGTTTTTGTTATAAGTACCGTATATAATTCCATATGCGTTTAGTATAAAACTGTTATTTTGACATTACAAACGGACACTTCAATTATATTTATCTGTATAGATTTTTTCCTGCCTTTTTTACTGTCACTTAAGATATGATGATATTTTCCCAAAAAGAACTCTAATGAATTAAAAAACAAAAGAGAAGTAACATATATTCATTTTTAACTATATTTTTGAACAATCTTTTACAGATCGCAACCAAAAGGCGATGAATAAGCAAAGTAAATTATACTACAAAGGTATCGTATAGTTATATACAAAACATGGACATATTAAATACTTTTGTAACTAATACAGTGGTGTATTCTTCAATGTTCTCCTGATATGAATATCAATTCAATTCAATTATCTTGTCAATGGCATCAAAGCATACCAATTGAGCACATATTATTCGCCAATGTTACGTACAATGGAGAAGACATTATGAGAATGTCAGAAACATGTTAAATTAAGAACCATAATAGTTTTGTCGAAATTAAAGCGAATATATCCAAAAAGGTAGTTTTATTTCAAATGACGAATATTTGTGCAAAATCTAAGTTCGCAATTAAGGTATCTATAATTTATTCAAAACCAGTTTTTTTAAGACGTTACCAGAGACCAGCTTACGCTTGTTTTTATTAAAATTGACTTGGAATTTGGTTGTCATAAAAAATTTCTACGCTCTAACATGACTTAGGACAATTTTAGAAAATATTTTCTTATCGGTTATCAATATCATTATAAGAAAAGGCTTGCTTTTCCTTTAAGATTCAACAATTTGGTCTGGGCAATGAGTGTATGTAATAATGTATATAGAAGCTAGGAAATTGAATTTACAACTTACTCTTATAAATAAATATAAATAAAATTGCATTTAAAAACAAACCTTATGCGTAGTTTTGGTGAATTAAAAAGGCATTTTTGCAGAAAGCAGTGATAAGTGAAAACCAATGACCTAATAAATTAGGAAGATATGAGATAGATGGCGCTAGCGTGTCACACAATTTACTACCTTAGAACAGCAAATTCGAAAGTGGCATGTCGTAACTTGGTATAATTCTAATATCTTTAGAATTTTTTTAGTACTTAAAAGATTTTTAGTAAAAATGTATTGTATACATTATTTTCTTTTCTATTTAAGTATAATCATTTGTACAAATACGTACTTATGTAATTTAAATGTGACTTTTTGGAGTTTACTCCTTAAGAATCGATTTTCATATAAGACCCCCGGTACGGAAATTTTATGAGGAGTGAAATTAATACAAGCGTAATACAACCCCTTGCGGAACGGGTACACGCCGCCGTATCAGTTAACAATCGATTTCTTAAGAATTATCCATAATTCCTTAGAAATTATCCAAGGAGGGATTAATTCAAAAGCGTTATGTTTTTCTGCGCAACGTACCTTGCGCACCTTTTACTTTGAAATGTCAGTCACTAATAATATTAATAGTGAAGTAGATCAACCTTAACAATGTATTCATGTACTATAAGTAATATATATTAATGTAACATGAATGATGTCTAATATTTTACCGAATCAATATGAAAAATGTGAATAGAATAAAAATACATACATGCTTTAAGTATTATAGAGATGCGTTTATTTACCCTCTTTGCCTATTGCATATTCAAAAATAATCGTACTTAAGGAGTAAACTCCAGTCGTGCATCGGAGCTGACACACTTTTTATGTATGTCTAAAACAATAAAATAAAATTGTGATATTTAGGATAATATGGTATTAAAAATATATGTGATTTTTAAAATTGCCTAGTACGCTTGCTAAATGCCAAGTATTATATTGTAAATATAGCACGGGTCGTAAGGACTCAACTAAAACGACGTTTCCTAATTAGTAGAAACTAAATCATTTTTCTACCTTTTCACATAATATTTATTTGGCATAATATTTACAGTGCTATAGAATTAAATCAGTAAGTTACTTGATGGTCTGTCTAAATTTATCACTGTTCTGTGCCACCGTTCAATAGCCTCTAGATAAGCCACAAGTCGCTGTTTACACACACATTGTTTTGTTTATTTGCGACGTGGATGGACGCTTATACAAAATATACAACTAAATGTGCGAAACTGAAGTGAATTAAAAGTGATTTTGTTACTGTCAGACCAATAGTGCCTTATAGTGTCGTGTACGTTAATGTTTTAAGGTAATTTTATTTGGTTTTCTCTATTTTTTCTTTACAATGATATAAAGTAAATAAATGGAAAGGAGTGCGCATATACTAAATTTGAAAACACATGGGCAAATAATTTTCAAGATAGTTTAGGTTTTTGCAATTGAAACATTCCTTATATTTAATATACAATTAATTTGAATTTTTATGTGTTTATGTATAGACGAATTTTAAGAAAATAATGAATTTAGGATTTTTAAGGTGATTACTTCAAAAATTATGATTATTTCATGGTCTCTACTTGTAGTGCATCTTAAAAATTGGTTATGTGCACCTGCGGCTCTCTGTACAGTTTTTTTAAATGTTTAAAATCATTTTTAATAGCGACCTTAGATAACTTGCTCTAGGTTTTTTTATGTAAGTGCAATTTTAAATAATTAGTGTTTGCGTATTGGTCGAAATTCAGCCATAATTCTTTCTAAGTTAACATTTTTTTTGTGATAACACTAAAGCTCGATAGCTACTAATCAAACTAATGAAAGAAAATTGGTAGACAAACAGATAAAAAGGTACTGAACTGTTATTTATTGGTCTATTTATATATGTATACTAGCGACTCACCCTCACTCCGCTCGGGTTCGTCCCTAGTTACGTTTTATCGGTTAGTATAGATTTCTCAGAGATGAGATATTTTCCCGCAGTAAAAAGTATCCTATATGTTGACCTGGATAACCAGCTATCGTCATACCAAATTTCATCAAAATCTGCCCGGTAGTTTTCTCGTGATATGTTCCTAGACAGACAGACGCAAGTTCTAAAAACTATAGATATGGCTTCTGTATCGATAATAATGACTATTTCAATAAGATTTTCCAAAAAAATATTTAATGTACAGATTAGACTCTGTTAGAATTTTATTATATACTTAGATATAGATGTAGATACAGGACTCAATTTTTCCATGAAAATCCTTTATCCCTGCCATTATCATACGCTATCAGGGCGACTGACTGTAGTGAAAATTGGTCGAGACGTCAAAATGTATGTACCTAACAATAAAATGGACTAAATTTCATATTTATAATATTTTTTTAGAGTTGACAATTGACATCGTACATAATTAAAAATTACTTCCTTATATTAAGTTATACATATAAATATACGATTCTTGACCGATTTCGAAAAAGGATAGAAACTCGATTCGGGCGATTTTCTTTTGAATTTTTCTTGCTTTCAATGAAAATATTTTAAAAGTTATCTTTAAGTTAAAAATAAGGTAATTTTATATAGATAAAAAAAATACCTGTACTCGATGTTTTTATAATGCTTACTCGAACTGTACCACATAAGAAATGGATGGGTTGTACGAGTATGTTTAAATATACAAGAGCTCATTCTTCCTTCCTAATCGCCGTTCTGAATATAATATGTATGTATGTACATATGTATAGGGTAGTAACCCTTTATATTATATCTGTACTTACGTCTGTCTGATACGGCTTGAACTTTCCATTCTAAGCTCTCTAATATTTAGTGCATGGATGATATTTAGTGATAGTGGGTTGATAAGGGCCGATCCACACGATAGTGCAGAACACAATCTGTTCTCGGTCCGATATCGGTCTGGTAAAGTATTTTATACAAGAGACGTTGGTGGAATGTGATTCGACCGCAACTTGACTCTTACTGATAGTGTAAATGCACTGATTAATTATTTCTTAAATAAAAATACTTTACCAGCCCAATATCAAGCTAAGAAACCTACCTAAACTTTTTCTGTTTAGTTAGTTTTAACTTATAATACATAAATGTGCAAGCTGTGGTCTCCTATAAGTGAAGGAGCACACATATTGTTAGTCTTAATTACTTTCGTTTTTAAACGATGTAAAGTGTGTATCTTTTGTTGGAGGTCCTTAACAAAATAAAAAAAAAATAATAAAAAAAAAATAAAGAACGAATCGTGATCGGCACTATAGTATGGATCGGTTTTTATTATAGTTAAAAAAAAATAAAAAATCCGCTTTCGACTAACTAAAATGGCTCGTTAAGCCATTGTAGAGTTCCGCTATGCCATAGCATATGTTTGTAGGTGTCTTCATGACTAACTTTTGCTAGCTTCATCATCAGGTCGGCTGGTCAAATTAATGTATTGTCATTTACACACAGTTTTAATTTCAAATCGACATGACATTAGCAGGTTAAAGAAGATTTTAAGGGTATAAATAAATAAATATGTTGGGACATTAACACACAACACCTTCTAGTTCCATGGTAAGCTACGAGGCTTCTGTTATAGATACCAGACGGTTGATACGCTACACATATATAACTTTAAATACATACATATTATAAATATACACACTCATGACTGGAGTACAAATATTCATTCTCATCACACAAATAAACGCCCCCAACGGGACTCGAACCCGCGACCGCTGGCACAGCAAGTAGGGTCACTACAAACTGAGCCTAACGTGTCATGTGTACTATATGATTATATAGTACTATTATATTATTATAAAATTGTATGTGTATGTTTGTATCATTGTATGCTTGTTACTCCATCACGCTAATACGGCTGGTCGGATTTGAATGAAGTTTTGTATACAGATAGCCTTTTACTAGGAGTAACAACATATAGGTTAGTTTTAGACTGTTCATTGTAAGGATCTATATCTAGATGTCTATCAATTGTTAAAACAATGTATAGATTACCATATAATTTCAAGACGAGGAAAATAAGAACACAGTAAACCCACAGTGTACTAAAAAATAACAGTGGGCTATCGCCTTTGATGTTTGAAGAAAAGCCGACACCGCGTAGCGTACTTCGCATTACGCAGGGTTGTTACAGTTTTTTTTTTTGTAATTTAATTAAAATATAATATTATTATTATTTATCGAAGTTCTTCATAGCAAAGAATACAAAAAGATATTTCGCGGAGGCAAATTCAAATAGAGTTTTACAAAATTTCATGTAATAATAATAATAATAAGCCTTTTATTTCTTTAATAAAAAATATAATATGCAATTGGTTTAACAATTATTTGATTTGATTGAATGGATATTTCTATGTGACATTATAATTAATTTAATGAATAACTAGATAATTAGAATGAAATAAATTAAGTTATGATAAAAATAAATTAAATCTAGCAAATTACAACATACTATATGTATATATATATATATATATATATATATATATATATATATATATATATATATATACAATAATAACATAAGTCAAATTGAATTTAGTTATATATAAATTTATCATTATTTTAATTTTTTTAGCAAAGTTAGTTTTATATGATATAATGTAATTAATAGATTTCCAAATCACCTATCATAAATGGGCAACGGACAAATATTTTCGGTTTCTAGATTTACTGAATTTGAAATTTCTGTTATTAAACTTAATTATGTAAAAAATCCTCATCCTAATAAATAATTTTAGCAAAAAATATATAATATAGCACAGGTAGTATGAACCATTTTAATTGCTTACAAATTAAAATAAACGCGCGATAGCCCTTAAAGTCGTGTCCCGAGCTGCTAACTAATTCGGGCGGCAGAAATGTATGCAGCTCGGGCTCGCTTACCCGCGTCTCACCTCTCACACCCCGCACGATTGCCCTGTCTAGACGGCTTCGTTGGATGACTGTATTGTTTTATAGACTGTGGTAAACCAATGTAATAAGCTTTATTTTATCCCTTTTTTACTTTATAAGTTTTATAAAGTTACTTCAATTTTCGTATTTCCATCTAATATAACGAAATTCAATGTAATTTTTACGATCACTTTATGTTACTACTAAGTATTTAACTAATCACAGGAAAGCGCTTTGTCTTTACACTTTTTACACATAACTTCAACACTATTTTGATCAATAAGTTTGCCATCATAAATTCAATATTATTTTAACAACTAATACTTATCTTTTTTGTCGTAATGAACGTCTGTCCCCAAATGCCTCTTCCAACCGTTACCTTATGCCTTTATATCAATCAGCCGGAAGTGACATTTTAATTAAAATTTTATAAGATCATCCTAAAAATCAGTTAAGTATCCATAATTTTTCAGAATTTTTAAATGTAATAATATAATTTGAAAATTATTAATGTCTTACTATTTGATTTATTTTTTAAGTATTTATTTTTAAGCATATAATTAAAAATTAGTAACTCGAAAATAAGTTTAATTTTAACATATTAACTATTAAATTATAATATTTTAAAATTGATTAATGTTTAAAAGTAAAATCAATAGACATTCCATATTAATTTGAAGTAGTCATATCTCCCATTAATTATATTAATTTATCAACGACTTTTAATTGAAATATTATTATTCATGATTTCTAATTTTGTATATTATTTTATTATGTACAATTTTACAACTCCGTGTAAGCCAGTTTATCACAATAGCGAGTGAAACGGGGGAAAGTCGATAGTTTTAAAATAAAAGTTAAATCTCATATGAAACTTACGAGTATAAATAACATAACTACATCACGATGCTGAGTGCGACCTTTGAAAAACCTTGGACAATGGCAATTTATGCAATTGATTATAATGCATGACAAAATTGATTTATATATATACAAGCGTCCAAACCTGCCTTCGTTCACGCATAAAATGACACACGTCATACATTTGTACATACTGACATCCATATTTATTAATTTATTTATTTATTAAGATTACGAAGGAAAATGACAACAGTAATACAAAGATAATTTATATAATAAATTAAATACGGTATAATTGTATTTCATTTTAGAGGTAATCACAACATGCATTGATTGTTTAATAAATGAAAGGATAATAAGAAATTAAAAACTGAAATTATCATATTATTTTTATAAGTACCTGGGCGACGGAGCTTTGCTCGGAGTTCTTTTTTGTTATATCGTATTTTTTAGATAAAAAAAAAAACAAAAAACTTGAATAAATACAAAAAAAAGTAAAACTTTGTATCCGATTGAGATTCGAATTCAGACACACCTATGATTGTTAATCTTGCACCTTAGTCGCTTGACCACCATGCTTATGCCTGAGTGTAAGAAAATATCGAGCACATTCTGCGTAGAATAAAGCAAAAGAAAATCGCATGAAAACTTGAAAACACGCGTTTTCCCAGAGATGAGAGACTAATTTAGATCGATTTTTCGCTCCCGAAAAAATAAATATTAAATACATTATACATTATACATACATATATATTATTTTATTTTATTTATATTATTTATTACATATATGTATTTGTTATGCCTCGCGTGCCTTTGTTTTTTTGATGGTATAAGATACGTTTACGGGCGTGAGTAGGTATATCTCATCTCATTAGTTTTTAAAGATTGCATGTAGAGATAAACAGATTATTATACATTAAATTTTATATCTATAAAGTGGTTGACAGCAGTCTATCAGCTGTTTCTGATTTATCCATACTAGTATTTGGAAGAGGAAAGATTTGTTTGTTTGTATCGAATAGGTTCCGAAAATACTGAACCGATTTAGATGAAATTTGGTAAGAAGATAGCTTGAGACCCTGGAAAGGACATTCCTATATATGTATGTGTATGTTTTTATACCGGAAATCATTCCTTAAGGGGGTGATAATGGGGATGAAAGTTCGTATGGGGAAGCAACGAACCCGAGCGAAGCGAGGGTGAGTCGCTAGTGAGTTTATACAAAAATCCGGCACTTCAGTTTTTGCCAGATCTAAGAGTTCTTCTAGATAGTTAAGTTCATCTAGATAGTTATCTAGATGAACTTATAAACACACAAAAAATCTACAAAATCGGTCAAACCAGTCAAAAAGTCAGATCTTAGAAGGAGTAGACTTACGAACATACATATGTATGCACACCGAAATTTTATATATACATAAAAATATATGTAGATATTTATATGACTAGCGATACGCCCTTGCTTCACTTATGCTTATTTTCTAAAGTGGGATCCTTAACTTAAAAAATATTTATTATTACCATTAAACAATAAACAATATAAAAATATATCTTTCTCTTATATACTTATTATATTTATGCGAATATTTGACATTTTAATAAAACTTTCTTTTCGCTTTTTTTTTGCATTCGAAATGTCAGGCACTAAAAATCAAAAGAAATCCGCGTAAAATCCAAAAAAGATAGGTTTATTTCAATTAGAAAGATTCTTTGTGCCAGACTTAGAAAAAAGTTGTCATACTAAATTAAGGTCGTTTCGGCGTTGAGATTCTAATAACCTTTTTCCTATAGACTAAAATCTCATGGGAATCCCTTGAAGTATATATAGAACGATTTTCTCTCGAATATATAGGTCGCCTGGAACATTTCTTATTTAGTGCTACGCCGCTTTCTTTATACTCTTGAATCATATATGTAGGTATATAGCATTGTCAATCATATGTGTATATGTTTTTTATATTAAACCAGCGACGTTTTAAATAGATATGAATAGTTATTGCGAGTGTACCTTAGGAGAAAGACTTATACTATTGCAGATTTTTCTGCAGGCCTTATTAAGACCTACAATTTTCTACATTGTTTTGATGTATCTCCTAAGGTTTAGCCAGCGTTAGACATGTAAATTTCTAAGGACGACTCGATAGAACCAGTTATTGTGTTTTCCCGTGGGAATGAAAGATTTTCCTGTAGCAAAAGGTATCCTAAATTTTGACCCGAGTAATAAGTTACCACTACACGAAATTTAGTTAAAATCGGTCCGGTACTGTTTGTGTGAAACGCTTACACCCAAACAGACATACAGATAAACAGATAATATTTTTTATAACTATTGTTTTGCGGTTTATATTCTGTACGCATTACGTTACAATTATTGTTTTTTAAAAATATTTCAATAGCTAAATTACGCTTTTATTATATTTATAGATTACTAGCAGAACCCGCGGCTTCGCCCGCGATAAAACTACGAAAAAAATAAACTCGCAATACATAAGGTATGTATTACTTGCAAAATTAAGTTTGTGTAAGTTTTATTATTTCTTAAAGATGTATGGATAACAAATTAAATTTTAGCGATCGTAACTCAAATTATCCAGTACCTTAAAAGATGTTAAGCATATATTCTGTAAATAAATGTACGCTTTAGGTATTTAGCAAGCTTCACTACCTGTGTTTTTTGTACATTTTTCTACGCCATCTTTCCAAAGTTAGAGGAAGAGAGTACAATGATACAATCGCACACAATGTTTACGACTTTAGAATTATGTAACTCGGCTAATATGGGTTTTTTAACTAACATACTAACAGGCTAACATCTACGTTATTTTTAAAGACCCAGTGCTATGTACACTTGATGCTTAGTCTCCCTCCTTCTCCTTCTTTTTTAAGTTACACTTATAAAGTGCCATTTTTATTTTGCAGACCCGCGGCTACGCTCGCGTGGAATAAAAAATTTGCTCAGTTTTAATTTCCATTGAATTCATATATAGTCATATTGAATATTTAATATTATGTCTAGAGTAAAACTCTAGATTAACTTAACTTAATCTACGCAAAAAAAAAAACACAAAGTTCAACGCCCAGTTTTACCAACTAAGGGGCAGAATTTAAAAAAATCTACAATACATGTTTGTTTAATTGCATTAAAGAGCATTGATACCAAGTTTCAAGCAATTCTGATCATAAATAATTTTTTCCTCATATAAACAGCACAACCCCCTTTTACCTTTTTAAGAGATGAATTTCCAAAAAAAAAATATATTCGTATTGTTTTATGATCATTTTAAAGGTAAATACCATTTTCCGAGCATCAATTACAGAGTTTCATACAAACTTTCATCCCCTATTTGACAGACTTATGGGATGAATTTCAAAAAATGCTAAAATACGTATTTATTTAATTGTATTAAAGAACTTTTACACCAAGTTTCAAGTAATTCTGACCATAAATAATTGTTTGCCCATATAAACTTTATGACCCCTTTTTACCCTTTTAAGGGATGAATTTCGAAAAAAATCTTTTACATATATTTCTTATTTTTCATCTTAAAGCTAAATACCACTTTCTGTGCATTTCACGTTAAGAATAACAGAGTTTCATACAATCTTTTATCCCCTATTTTACCCCCTTAGGGGATGAATTTAGAAAAATCCTTTCTTAGCGGATGCCTACAATGTATAAGGAGTACGTCCTCCAAATTTCACGTTTGTACGACCAGCGGTTTAGGCTGTGCGTTGATCGATCAGTCAGTCAGTCAGGACAAAGCATTTTATGTATATATAGATTTCTGATTTATTACATAACACAGCGGTTGGCAACCCACGGCCCGCAGGCCACGTGCAACCCGCGAGCTGCCTCCATGCGGCCCGTGACTGTTTTATAAATAAAACTTCTATAGGTACTCTTTATGCGAACACTTTTTCAATCATAATTACCGAAAAAATAAATATGTTTCTCGTCTCATAGATGAGTATTTAAGAGCCATTTTACGAATTGTGACTAACATGAAAGCTATTATTATAAGACACTTACAACAAATAGGCGCTCAAATACAGCCTCAATCGTCACACTGAAGTTTGTAGTTATATATTTTGTGGTATATGTTTATATATATGTATATATATAATATATATATATATATAATTCGTCGGCGTAGTTGGAGAACTAAATAACTGCGATTTTGGCCAAATTGACATTTAATCATTTTCGTAATACCCAAAAAATGCTGCATATTTTACTCTAACAAGCATTCTCATAACTTGTTCCGTTTCAGAAATATAGCCATTTTTGTATTCCAAATGGTAAAGTAAATATGTTGAAACAGTAACGTAGAAAGAGACGTAAAGTATATAAAATTAACGACAGCAATATTTTCTTTCATTTATAGATTATGCCAAAAAGTTGGAAAAAAATCAGTAAATCGCGATTTTCTCCAAACTAGAAAATTTTAGTTATTTAGTTCTCCACCTACGTCGACGAATTATATATATATATATATATATATATATATTTGTTATTTATTTGCTCATTTCTTTAAATAAAACACAAATAAAATGTTTTTTTCGTTTATAATATCACAAGTGTGGCCCGCCTGTACTAGATATTGCCTCCTTTTGGCCCCTGCCTGCTGAAAGGTTGCCGACCGCTGACATAACACATTGTAATAGACGTTCAAATAAATAATTATTACAAAGTATCCTTTGTCACACTTCGGCCATAACTCATGTAGGTAGCAATAGAGTGGCCATGTTGTTATATGAAAGAATGACAATCGATTGACTCGAAATCGCGGGGAAAAAGTAGTATTAAATAAACTATATAAACATTTTTTAATGTAATTACTTTTTAATTAAGAAAATAATTATTAAAAAGTGTAAATGTAGGGAAATTCAAAGTAGTTGAAATGAACGCCATTGGTTATACTGAATATGACGTCAAAGTCATATTTTTTATACTAAATTTAAGTTTTTTGGAGCTGGATATTTTTTTACAATTATATAACGATTTTAGCTATTGTATAAAAAAAATACTACTTTATCCTGTCGCTTTCAGCTAACTTCATCATGTCGCTTTTTGGCTGTCGTAAAAAGATCGTAAAAATGTTTCTCTCATATTTTTTTCCAAATGTGCCAAAAGAAGTATAACTTCGAAAAAATCACGCATATTCCCTAGCGGTGGAATACGGTTTAATAGCATTCTTGCTATAGTTCCGCGCGGACATGACTTGTATTGTAATAATTAAGTGTACATTTGTTTTGTATATATCTATAATTAAGTTTTTGTGTAATTTCAATGTATTTCCTTTATAGTAAATAAATGTATATTTATGGTATGATTTATGAACAGGTTAAGATATGGATTATTATATCTCGTAGCAAATCGAATAGCTTGCACTTGAATAGTTTTTAAATCACAAGATTTGTTACTCTACACGGAGCAGATTCTAAGCATCTATAATGTTTGATTTATCAAAAATAATTCTTGGACTTCCGTTTCTTTTAACACTTAGTACTGTTAACAGTATATGTATGTGAGTTCGTAAATAAATATGTGGCGTTATTATCAGTGCAATAATGAGTAAAATATAATTCTTAGATGTTCGCCTTGGAATAAGGTCGAGACTGACTTGTTTAGAACGTATAGATAGCTTAAGTTATCTATAAAATAATATAGTATATTCATTACATTCTCCATTAACCACACGCTGACTTAAGAATGTCTTTCTTCCTCATGCGACCCCATGAATCATAATGGTACTATGTTAATTCCTCTATGGATATATGATGTGTGGATGTTCTATATACATACATAACTCATCAAAGTTTTATCAAAATCGGATGAGAGGTAGGTATAAGGACGCATAAAAAAATACTAAAACTTTAATTCATTTTTATTTATAACTAACGACTCACCCTCGCTCCACTTGAGTTCGTCCCTACATTTTAAGGTTAGTATAGATTTCTCAAAGATGAGATTTTTTCCCGCAGTAAAAAGTATCCTATATGTTGATACCGGATAACCAGTTATCATCATACTAAATTTCATCAAGTTCTGTTCAGTGGTTCCCTTGTGATGCGTTCCCAGACAAACAGACAGACAAAAATTCTAAAAACTATAGTTTCGGCCTCCGTATCGAAAATAATGACTATTTCAATAAGGTTTTTGGAAAAATATTTAATGTACAGATTTGTATTCAGCCCTTTTTAACGTCCCACTGCTGGGCACGCGCCTCCCTTCAATACGAGGGGGATTAGCCCGTAGTCCACCACGCTGGCCAAGTGCGCGTTGGCGGACTTCATATGTCTTTTGAAAACTTGCTAGGTTCTCTCAGATATGCAGGTTTCCTCACGATGTTTTCCTTCACCGTAAGGCAAGTGGTAATTATGTTAGAAATGATTCGCACGTGAAAATATCAGAGGTGTGAGACCCGGGATTTGAACCTGCTTCACTCGATTTCTCAAGCGAGCGCGTTACCACTGGGCTACCACTGCCCCAGATTTGGCTCAGTTAGAATATTATTATATACTAGTAACTCACCCTCGCTCCGCTCGGGTTCGTTTCTAGTTACATTTTAACGTTTAGCTCAGAAATTAGATATTTTTTCGCAATAAAAAATATCCTATATGTTGACCCGGATAACCAGCTATCATCATACCAAATTTCATCAAAATCTGTCCAGTGGTTTTCCTGTGATGCGGTAACAGACAGACAGACAGACAAAAATTCTAAAAACTATAAATTTGGCTTCTGTATCGATAATAAAGTCTATTTTAATAAGATTTGCCAAAAAATATTTAATGTACAGATTCGGCTTAGTTACAATTTTATAATATGTATAGATATAGATGATTCTATGCTTCTTGGCAATAAGTTTATTTATTTATTTTAATTAATGAATAAAAATCAATCGATACAAAATTTTCAAATAATAAACTTTCCCGGAAGTACTTACGTATATAGGTCAAGTGGGGGACAGTGCAATAAAAAAGTCTTTTAGTTACACTGTAACTAAAAAAAAAATTTTTAGACAAAAACCGTTCAATTTTTATTATATGTATAGATAGAAGATAGATGCCATTCAATAAAGATTATTTGATCATTCTTAACGCTTGAAAACCTATACTAATAAAATAAAAGTACGCACGTGTGACGCGACGTAACCTATATTTTGTAGAAGCCTCTGGAAGTTACTATTTGTTTCAGTTCATCGAATTGTTCTAGTGGAGATTTTGAAAACGATACATTAAACGATATGCATGAGCGCTATAAGACAATAAGAGAACAATAAGTGTTTGAGAATAAGGAATGTGCATCATCAAAATCAGTGAATGCTATTAATTTTATTGAAAACTCAACTTCGCTACACTCGGATTCGTCTCTAGTTATGTTTTAACTTTTAGTACCTATAGATTTCTCAGAGATGAGATATGTTCGCGCAGTATAAAGTTGTTAAAACAATGTAGAAATAACCATATAATTTCAAGACGAGGAAAATAAGAACACAGTAAACCAACGTAATAAGCTTTATTTTATCACTTTTTTTTACTTTATAAGTTTTATAATGTTACTTTAATTCTCGTATTTCCATCCAATATAACAAAATTCAATGTAATTTTAACGATCACTTTATGTTACTACTATTTAACTGATCACATGAAAGAGCTTTGTCTTTTCACTTTTTACACATAAGTTCAACACTATTTTGATCAATAAGTTTGCCAACATAAATTCAATATACTTAGACAAATAAAAACAACTCTATCCCACGGGAACCGTACATTTATCCGGGATAAAAAGTTGTCTATTTGTTATTCTAATGTATGAACTATATTATTGTAAAGTTTCATTAAAATCCAATCTGTAGTTTTTGTGTACTAAGCTGTATAAGTTACTATAGTTTTTTTTAACTATACTATGGGACCTCTTTAATTTTCCGGGATGAAAAATAATATGTTGACCGGGGATATCGGGGGATCGGTTTTTAGCATTTTTTTTCTATGTACAGACATTCGACCTCTACAGTTTTATTATATGTATAGATTGTGATAGGAGTTCAGTCAAGCGCTTTCATTTGCAGATATATGTAGCTCAAATTTGAATCCAAATAAATCCGTGACCTCTATTTACATTGGCCTCCATATCAGTTTCACTGAGAAAAATAACAGAACGTTTAATATGGTCTGTTATTTTTTGTCATCATACATCAGTCGTTTATTATTTAAGTTTTAAGCATTGTTTTTTACTTAGAACCCCAAATATGGAATTTTATTGTATGAAATTATTTTATAACCTACGTTTTTTTCTTACGTCATTATCTCATTTAAAACTTGAAGCTTACAAATCAAGTTTTTTTTTTCATCTTTTATTATTTTGCTAATCACACCGTTATTATAATTACGGAAATTTTGTTTGCGTGTGTTTGTTATTCTGTCACGCTTAATCGGCGGAAAGGATTTGGATTAAAATGTAGTACATAGGTAGACTTGAAAACTTGCTAGATTCTCTCAGACATGCAGGTTTCCTCACGATGTTTTTCTTCACCGTAACACAAGTAGTAAAAATTTCGAAGCCAATTCACTTGGGTTTCCAATCGAGCGCGTTCCCAATGGGCTACCGCCTACCACCGCTTTCAAATAGTAGTTTACGCCTTCGGCAATTAAACAATAGTAATAGTTTTTTTTTAGTTTCAAAAATTATTGACCCTGGTCTAATAGGTTAGATCAATAAAGATTAAAGTCTACAAAATGTTTAAAAAAAACCGATTAGTGTATCAATAAAGTTTGTGTTCTGGTTAGTGTATCTATAAAGTTTTCAACCAGGAGTAACATATACGTTACTGTCAATAAAATTAATTTGCCTAAAGGTGGCGCTGTACCGACAGTATATATAATATTATTAATACAGAAGGCATCCAGGGACACACCCGAGGGAAGCGAGGGTAAGTTACTTGTCTAATATTGTCAAGATCGATAAGTGTTGTTAATGGTTATGACATTGGTTTTAGTCGGGAAATGAACTCACGACCTTCCCTTACATTATGTCACGTTTTAATTTAATTTGAAAACAAATCTATCCCACCGTACATTTTTCCGGGATAAAAATTAACTTATGTGCTTATCAAACTATAATCTATCTTTGTGCCAAATTTCATCCAGATCCGTTCAGCCGTCCTGGCGCGATTGAGTAACAAACATCCATCCATCCATCAATTCTCTCAAACTTTCACATTTCTAATATTAGTATGGACATACATTCCATAATTTATTTTATTAGCGATGAGCCTACACAGTCGCAGAAATAACTTATGACCGATAAATGTTATATTGACGACACGTTCGGCTCAGTTTGTAGTACTTGCTGTGCCAGCGGTCGCGGGTTCAAGTCTCGCTGGGGCATTCATTTGTCTGATAAGCACGAATATTTGTACTCCAGTCAAGGGTGTTTATATTAATAATATGTATGTATATAAAGTTATATATGTGTAGTGTATCAACTATCTGGAATCCATAACACAAGCGTAGCTTACAATGGAACTAGATGGCGCTGTGTGTTAATGTCCCAACATATTTATTTATTTATCTACTTATGTCACAATTTAAAAATTCAAACAATAACTATGCGATCGCCCATTAATTTATACGGAAATGCTGTCAAATGCATGGGTTGTCAAAATTACTAATTTCCATGGCGAAGGGCTTCGCTTTGAAGTAAAAACACTGTAGTGCCATCTCCTGGTAGATTATAGTTATACCCGACTAGCTTATAGTAGTTTCCTGCTGATATAAAAGTAAGTACGACGATAATTATAGTCGGGTGCGCCTAGCCTGGGCTTTTCCCCGTATGGTCCGTATAATTGGTCTGTCTAGATGTCTTGGTTAGACGAAGGTATGCTGTATGGATCGTCTGTATGACTGTATGGAGTTATGGATTGTATGGATGTCAAGAAGAAAGGTATTGGTCTACTGGCAGTGCTTTTGTCTTTGATGTCGTTCCCGAAGAACGATAACGGGATGACTTGCCCGCTTTGATAGATATATGAAAACATAAATACACATTTCCTAACAAATATCTCTTCAAAAAGTGGCGTCGACATGTCATGTTAAGTTAAACCAAAGTATTAAATTCAAAAATTGAAAGTCCTAATGGTCTAAACAAATTTGAACTTACGCACATCATTTGAAGTCCTTTTTTTAAACGAAACAACGTGCGTTTTAATTTTGTCAACAAAAGAAAATTTGAATTATGTGCATCTTTTTGAGCACATTTTGAGACGTCCAGTATTTTTTCAACGTATTTGTTTTTAAATCTTCTTTACAGACTACAGTTCGGAAAAAAATTGAGTGCGCCTAAGTGAAATTATAACCTCCTTAAGTGGCGCATGTACCTCAAATACAACATTTTTATTGCTTTATATTAAACACCAACATATTTACAATATAACCTACAAAAGTTTTTATATGAAAAATCCATAGGTATTTTTATTTAATTAAAAAATAACATGCTAATTAACATTAATTAATGGCGTATTAATTAACTACTTAATTTAATAAAATGTATAGACACAGCTGTTACTATCATATGGTTAAAGAAACAGTTTGAAAATAATTGTAATTTAAAAAACAAGATTGCATATCAAAGGCCACTCATGACTAATCGAACTTGACCTACATAGCACAGCTGTATAACAATATCAATATAATTTATCCAAGGTATTAGCGAATTTGGCTAAATATTGAGCCCATGATGCCTAATCGTGGTATTGTGGGTACAGAATACAGTACTAACAATAAGTTAATTGTAAACAACGAGGCGTCTTATGTACAATGGACATATTAGGGATGTTACGGAGATGATTTAATCGACACCGAAGTCGGAGGTTTCTAATTCAATATATCGCAATCATAATCGGAGTCGAAGATTCCGATTAACACAAAAGAAAAAAATTAACAGGCCGGCAATTATAACTGTTTAATGAAAATGAGCGTGAGGAGATTCCCCGGGCGACAAGTCGAGACTGTAGGCAGTCATTACGAATGCAGTTAGTACTTTGGTCGAGTTCGTTGCCCTTTGATATTTTGGTATAATTATATAATATACAGTATTTATTATCGGAACCGAAGTCGGAGTCGGAGGTGTAAAATCAGTCGGAGGTTCCAACTATTCAGAATCGGAGTCGATCGTATTAGCGACTCACCCTTGCTTCGCTCGGGTTCGTCTCTAGGTTGCTTCCCCATACAAACTTTCACCCTCATTTTCACCCTGTTAAGGGATGATTTCCGGGATAAAAACTCAAATCCTATGTTCTTGCCAGAGTCTTAAACTATCTTCTTACCAAATTTCATCTATATCGGTTCAGTAGTTTCGGAGCCTATTTGATACAAACATTCAAACAAAAAATCTAAATCTAAATCGGAAAAAATTACGAAACTCGCGATGGGGGAGGGGGTGTGTAGTGAGATATTACGTGTATTTATTTTTTCGTTAAACTTCGTCGTTCTTTCGTTGAATTCAGAAGGCTGGAGAAGTTCTCGCAGAAGTATGGAATAATATTATGGTTATCGACGGCCATGACGTCGTAGCAGAGTATGACCGATGACAGTGCTGAAAGCTTTATTCCAGGTCTGCTTTCTCCGCAGTAGTATAACGAGCATGTGCGAGAGATCTGGAAATGTTTATCACGCTGCATAGTTTTCTAGAATTAAATCAGATTATACCTGTATTTTAAGTAATATTTTGAAATTTATAAAATACTTTGTACCAAAAAAAATACATGTGATTTTGGAATGGGGGAGGGGGGGGGGAGGGGTAGTCTAAATCTAAAACCTCACCACGTATCACCAGGGGGGAGGGGGAAGTTAAAAAGTTGTCGTAAAGCATCACGTGATTAATAGACGACCTCTAGGCTACTGTTAGGCACTTAGGGACGCACAGGGGCGTAGTGAGAGCAAGTTGCTAGTAATACATATGTATACTTAATATTATAACGCTGAAGAGTTTGTTTGTTTGTTTGTTTGTTTGTTTGGTTGAACGCGCTAATCTCAAGATCTACTAATCCGATTTGAAAAATTCTTTTTGCATTAGATAGCCCGTTAACTGAGGAAGGCTTTAGGCTATAGGTTATATGCCATCCCGGAAAAATGTACGGTTCCCGTGGGATAGATTTGTTTTTGTCTAGGGACGAACCCGAAGCGAAGCGAGGGTGAGTCGCTAGTTGAAAATAAATCTCTTAAAAATGCTCATAGTGATAAAGTAGGTACATGAGCAACTTCTATAAAACGCACTCATTTGATTTATCAATGTGAGACAAATAAGTATTAACGAGACTGTATTTATATAATTATTATTATGTAAACATATTCTTTTTATTCAATTTTCAAGTATTTAAGATATCGATTTTTTATTCTTGTAAATTGTTAATAAACTTTTTCATCGATTATTTTGTTTATAATATTATATGTATAATGAAACCTGAAAAGTGTAATAATAAGCCAAAATAAAGCCTTTTTCCCCGTTTCCTGGGCTTATAGGGCTTCACTACCGGCTTATGCACTAAGTAGGTACCTAGCTTTTGTAAAATAAATAATAATTAAACACTACGGGATGAACAAGCAAACGTTGTTTTTGTGCCTTAGTATTATTTATGGGGGTATTTTTTGCGAGAATTATAACATGGAAAAGACGCATTTCAATGGTTTTTTTTTTAATTATATGTGTGTATTTATATTATTTATTTTTTATCAGCATATTTTATTATTATTATTGTACTAGCGACTGACCCTCGCTTCGCTTGAGTGCGTCCTTAGCTACGTTTTAATTTTTTTGAGAGAAACTCAATTCTCTTTCTAAAATAAAAGTAGCTCAAGTTACTCATACATACATAACATCAGCTATCTGCCAATGAAAGTCGCGTCAAAATAAGCTCAGCCGTTTCGGAGATTAGCCGGAAGAAACAGACAAAAAATTTTAAGATTGTGTTTTTCTTATAAGTACCGTATATAATTTTTACGCATTTAGTGCAAAGTTGTTATTTTGACATTACAAACAGACACGTCATTTTTATGTATCTGTATAGAAGATGATGAAATATTGTTTAATTTCTGAACGTTTACAATTCAGTTACTTGCGTAATATATTTTTTATAAGTATAATGGAATAAACAAATGATTTTCATTTTGTATCTGCAAATCCTTTAACTAACTTTTAGGCAGTGGTAGCCTGGTGGTAACGCGCTCACTTGGGAAACCGAGTAAAGCAGGTTCCAATCCCGGGTCTCGCACCTCTGATATTTCCATGTGCGAATCATTTCTACCATGATTACCACTTGCCTTACGGTGAAGAAAAATATAGTGAGGAAACCTGCATGTCTGAGAAAATTTAGCAAGTTTTCGAAAGACATGTGAATTCCGCCAATCCGCACTTGGCCAGCGTGGTGGACTATAGCCTGATTCCCCTCGTACTGAAGGGAGGCCCGTGCCCAGCAGTGGAACGTTAAAAAGAGCTGAATACAAATCCTTTAACTATGATCTTAAGCTGTTTTATTTCATGTTATTCTCCTAGCGTTTCCCGCGACTCTGTCCATAAAGTTGTATTGTGTGTAACCAGAATATCTATCTTCAGAACTCATCTTAACGTACGAGTATAGGTATACGCAGCAAAAACGTAGTTTCATAGAAACTTACAATAACCTTTAAACCTCTTTAATTCGACCCTGTCGCAAAAATCCGTTTTTAGCTGTGTCTTTTACCTATAAACTTAACCTTCATGCCAAATTTTAAATCTAAAGGTCAAGTAGATATTGTGTTTAGTCAGTGAGTGAATTATGGACCTTTTACTATTTTAACAGCAAAGAAAATTCAATCGAAATCCGTTCAGCCACAATGAAAAAGCATACAGCAACAGACAAAATGACAATTTTTTCTGTTATTTACCATTACTGCTATATAATGCGCAAGTACCTACCTAGGCAAGGCCACGGGCTAAACCTAGCTTAATTTATAGTTAGGGAAGAATCAACTGCCAAGAAATCAGAACGTACTTGATATATTTTTCTCACGTTCACACTATTGGATTAGTTGTGCGGAAATGATCACGGGGCCTGACTTTTTCCGCTTAATTGTATTTCCGTAGGAATCTATTAGTTATTATAGGTATAGCTTCTGCCTGTGACTATGCCTGTGTATATATTTTTATTTGGTTTAAAAACAAATGTTTTGAGCTTTTTTTTATTTTCACTGCTGAGCACAGTCCTTTCTTAAAAGCGAGGGCGTTTTAAGTATTATAGGCCATGTCTATCATTCTGGTTGAGTGTGGGTTAGCGGACTTCATATGTTTTTCGAAAAACTTGCTAGGTTTTCTCAGGAAACTTGCACGTTCCTTACTTACAATAATTTACCTTCATCGTAAGCTAAAGTGAAAATCATGTTGAAAAACCCAAACCCAATAATATCTTAAATCACATCACTTAAATCACAGAAATCACAGAAGTGGAAAGAAAAGAAAAAACATGTATTTTTTTTACAGTTGGTCATTCAATTTTCAATAGGTACTTAGTTTTGCTTGAAAGAGTCGCCTTAATTTTATGGCGCCATACAAACATCTATTTACTTATGATTCTAGTTTAGCACGAACATACTATTTCCTCGTGTGTAGAATAGATCATATTACTTACTTCTATACATATAATAAAATTCTAACTGAGTCGAATTTGTATTTTTTTTTAATCTTATTAAAATAGTCATTATTATCGATAGGGAGGCCGAATCTATAGTTTTTAGAATTTTGTCTGTCTGTCTGTCTGTGACCGCATCACGAGAAAACCACTGGATAGACGTTGATGAAATTTAGTATGATGATAGCCAGTTATCCGGGTCACTATAGAGGATACTTTTTACTGCAAGAAAATATCTCATCTCTGAGAAATCTATACTAAGCGATAAAATGTAACTAGCGTCGAACCCGAGCGGAGCGAGGTTGAGTCGCTAGTCTTATATATATGTAAAACTAACTACATATCCTCGCTTCTTCCGGGTAAGTCCCCAGGTGCCAAACAGTAGCTTGTTTTGCCAATCCGTTATAGTGTCATCCAAAACTGTCCAGCCGTTTGAGCGTGAAGGTGTAACAAACATATACACATGCAAACCAAGGTCGTTAGTACACAGTTCATACTTGTCCAATCAACCTTGTAGAACTAATCTTTTTACAACTGACATGTCATTACGTTTAGCATTATCCGTTATATAGATTTATCACGTTTTTATCACAACTTAGCCGTAACCTTCAATTTGTAATTTATAGCATGCTGGCAAAAATCTTCGATTGAAATATCAAAGAAAGTAAAAAGACAGATGTTTCTAATATGGGATATTTTACTTATCTTCTTACTCTTAATATTTTACTTTTATTTATTTAATTAAATATCACAAGCAAAACAAAACATATAAAATAGAAAACAGATACCCTGTGTACAAAGGATGACTTATCTCTTTAAAAGATCTCTACCAGATACCCTCGAGCGTCAGAAAAAAAAAACACTATACGGATCTATACAGATAAATAAAATTAAAGTGTCTGTTTGTAATGTCGAAATAAAAGTATTTTACTAAATGCATATGAAATTACATGTACCTATACGGTACTTACATATAAGAAAAACACAAATTTTAAAAATTTTGTCTGTCTGTCTGTTCCGACTGGCCAAATTGATTTTTATAGAACTTTCACTAGCTGATTTATATATAAGGAGTAACTTAAGCTATTTTTATTTTAGAAAAAGAATTAAGGTTTCGCTCGAAAAATTAAAACATACCTAAGGACGCACCCGAGCGAAGCGAGGGTAAGTCGCTACTTATTTATATCTAATTAGAACGGCAGTTCCACTTACACTAACTAGATTATACATACATTTATAAATTATAACAAACATAAAAGAAACAAACAAAAAAAAGCATTAGAAACAAAAGTAAATACTACTTGGGTTCTGAGAATATTACATAATAATCGGTTATCCAATATTCTCAGCATACCTTAGTAATTCAAGAACCAAAGTTGGCCACTTGTCGTTGAATCCCTTTGAGCATTATTGTTCAATAGCACGTTAAATGAGGCCAATGAACGCGGTATAGGTGCCATGGTTCTTCAACGAAAAACTTATTTTTTCGGAGGCGAAGGTTATTAGTAATTGGGGCATTAATACTACACAGTTGAGAATGAAGATCCGGAGCATCAACGTCTCCTCGCAAAATTCGGCACATAGTTTTTAGTAGGACGCAAGTCCGTCTGACTTCCAAGGAGTTGACCTAAGCAACCTGAAATAAATTTTGGTTGGGTATAGAAAAGGGCAATATCCATAGCAACGTTTGAATAGGTATCTCAGGAAGACTTTTTGTACCTTTTCTAATATAAGTCTATACTTTTTCTTGTACGGATGCCAGACGCAGGCCCTTGTTTCCAGTTTGCTTTTCACTAGAGCGTAATATACGTATTACTACAGGACTACTGAACTCCCGAGAGTTGCGAAATACGAACCCTAATCTTCGAAATGAATCGGCTGCTATTGAGTTAATATGGTCTCGGAAGGTTAATTTGGCGTCAAAATTTATGCCCAGATCTCTCATATTTTGCACTCTGGGGACAGGAATGCCACCTATTTTGTACTCATGTATCAAAGGATACCGAACTCTAACAAAGGTCATTACACATCACATCACATTACAAATGTGCATTTGTCATGATTGAGCTCCATTCTGTTGGCTTCACTCCAGTTACATACAGCTGTTAGATCGCGTTGTAGCTTGAGGCAATTTTCGACATAAGTAATTTTAAGTATGAGTTTGAGAGCATCAGCATATAATAGGTATTCCGCATGTTTTATACATTATATATCATTGTTTTGGGTTTTATTGTGTTAATAAAGACCCCCAATAATAAATAGTTTTTCTCAAATATCTTGTATGCACAGACAGCGATCAGTAACACTTTTATTATATGTACTAGCGACTCACGCTCGCTTCGCTCGCGTTCATCCTTAGGTACGTTTTCACGGTTAGCTATGTTTATACATAAATAGAAGCTCGGTACTCCTAAGATATTCATTAAATTATATAGCGATTTATCCTCGCTTCGCTCGGGTGCGTATGCCGTACGCGGATTTTGTTAAGTTACTCCTTATAACATCAGTTATCTGCCACTGAAAGTCCCGTCAAAATCGGTTCAGCCGTTTCGGAGATTAGCCGGAACAAACAGACAGACAGACAAAAATTAAAAAAAATCTTATAAGTACCATTATAAACTTCCACATGCATTTAGTAAAAAGCTGTTATTTTGACATTACAAACAGACACTTCAATTTTACTTATCTGTATAGATGATATGATGATCGAGTTTCATTTTTGAAATTGTAGCATAATTTAATAAGCTTAATTGAATTTGAATATACTAACCAAGCTAGATATAAATGCCACTAGAGCTCTGCTTCTGTGCACTGCCATACAAAACCAAAGGCATACATTAAGGACAATACTCATCTACGCATCCCAAAACAGGCGTACGTGCAAGCAATATAAGGAGCACGGTAAAACAGTCACGTAGACACGCGAGTCGTTATTGGAAACGATTTAAAAACTATTAAGTGATTATGACGTTTCTATCCACGCGTGGTAGCTTGTGCCCTACATTAAAATTTACTAACGACTTCGTCTTAGCTCATTTGCATTCTTACTTGACACTTTCTATATACATATATCGTTTACTAGGGGCTCACCTTCGCTTCGCTCGGGTTCGCCTCTAGACAAACAAAAACAAATCTATTCCACAGGAACCGTATATTTTTCCGGGATAAAAAGTAGCCTATTTGTTATTCTGATGTATGAGCTATATTATTATAAAGTTTCATTAAAATTCAATCAGTAGTTTTTGTGTATTTAGCTGTATAAGTTACTATAGTTTTTTAACTATCCCACGGGAACTTTTTAATTTTCCGGAATGAAAAGTATCTAAAATATTGACCGGGGACATAAGGTACCACCATGCAAAATTTCATTTAGATCGGTCGTACAGTTTCGGAGATTAGCCTGTACAAATAGACAGAGAAACAAAAAAATGAAAAAAAATCTGGATTTGTTCTATTTCTCTTCTTATATGCCCATGACTCGGTTTTTAGCATTTTTTTTTTATGTACAGACATTCGACCTCTACAGTTTTATTATATGTATAGATAGAGTGTAGTGTTATTTGTTGTATGTTTGTCTACAAATACTTGTAACCAAGTGTTAAGTTTGATTTTGAAAAAGACGAAATGTTATTATATCGAAAAACATTAATAACCTGTAATACATTATTTTTTTGCACACTGGTACATCATATATTAAAAATTTCCAAAGCTATCATTCCTTTAGATCTAGTGGTTTGGACGTTGATATAATAAATCTGAAGAAATGTATATAATCAATTTAAAGACTTTTTATATACACCCAGTGTCAGATTCAACCTTAGCACTGCCCTTGGGCCTGTAATAAATGCCCCCCTATTATCGAAATTTTGTATAAAACGGGTAAAGTTTAGATAAAGTTTCAATTTTTTAACTTTTTTTTTTAAAAAGCAAAAAAATTAATTTATAAATGACTTCAATTTTTCGAAAAATGTAATGGTATTTTTTTTATCTGTTCCTTTTATTGATAAATAAATAAAGCGTTTTCGATAATGCGAAATATTATTTTTTTCTAACCTCCGAATTATGCCGCCCCTAAAGATTTACCACCCTGGGCACTAGCTAGCCCCGAGTGCTCCTAGTGTAAATCCAGCGCTGTATATACCCATGGTCAAAGTTCGACCATAATCATTATTAAGCATTGAAATACATGTAAATAAAATTTACCTATCTATACAAAAAACTATAAAACAATACTAAAATATTGATAACACTAAAACTCGTCAATTATAGCGACTTCTTTATTTTTAATACTGTGTTATTAAAAAGGAGAATAGAGATAAGTTAATAGTTTGCTTATATCACAGATCATATATAGAGTACTTATATGAAGTTTACATGCACTAAAATTCTGATAAGGGCAGTCAATATAATTCTACACTAGGTTCTTATGTCATCATCTACATATATCTATACATAGGTACGTATAATAAAGTGTAAGTGATCGCTGTCTGTACATGGAAGATATTTGAGAAAAACTATTATTTTATCGCAATAGAACCCAAAACATTGATTTTTATAATTTTTGTCTGTTTGTCAGCGTTAGTGCGCGCTAATCTCTTACTGATTTGGGTGCGGTTTCACTAATGTATTGTGGTAAGCTTCATTTAACATTTAGTATTTGTTTTATTTCAATCGGTTGATTTGATGAACTTTTTTATTATCTAAAGAATCACCTAGGGACGATCCCAAGCAAAGCGAGGGTGAGTCGCTAGTCTATACATATCCAAAGTCGAATTTTATATATTTTAATCTGTTAGAAACTAAAACGTATACTTTTAAAAAAATTATACACACTGTTGAGTATGTAGTGTGTGAAATTGCACGCCTGAGTTATATTTACGAATATTTAATTGTCAACATAATTCATAATATATAATTCAAGGAAAGAGGTGGAACCCTTTATAGAAAGGAATAAACCTCTTATATACCTTTATATTCACTTGAAAACCTAATATCTTCGACCACCCGGCGCGGGTTTGACTCCGACACAAACAAGGTTTTGCATTTATCCCAGTCTGGGAAACAGCGCGGGGTCAATATGTGCCGTTCAATGGACAACACGTGTTCTTTTAATATAGAGTTACTCAATAATACTGGAACTTTTATACAGATAAATAAAATTGGAGTGTCTGTTTGTAATATTAAAATAACCGCTTTTTACTAAATGCATATGGATGTATACACGGTACATATACCAAAACAACATTTTCTACTATTTTTGTTTGTCTGTCTGTCTGTCTGTTTTTTCCAGCTAATCTCTGAAATGGCTGGACCGATTTTGACGGGACTTTCACTGACAGATAGCTGATGTAATAAGGAGTAACTTAGGCTACTTTTATTTTAGAAAAAAAAAATAGTGTCCCACGAAAAGAAATTAAAACCAAATTAATTAATTAACTTTGTTTTGAGAAGCAACCTAGGGACGAACCCGAGCGAAGCGAGGGTGAGTCGCTAGTGCATAATAAAATGAGGTCTCAATATGCTGTCTATTTAGTCTGAAAGGGAACTGTAAGGAAATTATATATAGTATACCTACTATTTTTTAACTAAATAAATACGCATGTACTACCTAATATTAAATTGACAGACAGATAATAATTATGCCAATAATGGTATTGTAATATAGTTTAGTATTATGTTTAATTTAGTAGAAAGTAATCTAAATTCTTTTTCTATTCACATATGATAGCTATTTCTCATTGAAGATCCTTCACGAAATAGGTCGAAGTTTACGACTTTCAGTTCGACGCGAGCGTTTCAGGGATACCGCAATCTAGACTAGGTCATATACTTAGGTATGCTATAAGAACTTATAATAAACTACTAGCAACTCATTCTCGCTCCGTTCGGGTTCGTCTCTAGTTACGTTTTGACGTTTATTATAGATTTCTCAGAGATGTGATATTTTCCCGCAGTAAAAAGTAAATGATAAAAAAAAAATCTAAAAACTATAATAATGATTATATCAATAAGATTTTCCAAAAAATATTTAATGTACAGATTCGACTCAGTTACAATTTTATTATATGTATAGATTATTGATATTTGATATTGCTAAGACCTACCGCATACATACAACTTTTAATCGAACAACTGTTTAGTTGTATGTCAAAAGTATATGGAAATGTATGGAGGACCGCATACTATCAACTAGATAGTTGCTCGACAAAATAATCAAAAAACCACATCGACTGCTTTTTGACTAATCAGTCGAACAACTATCGACCGACAACTCAATGTGTATTGCAATGTATTGGAGCACGCATATACTCGACTAAACAGTCGATGCGTGACAGTCGTGCTACCACATTTGGCTCAGTTTGTAGTGACCCTACTTGATGTACAAGCGGTCGCGGGTTCGAGTCCCGCTGGGGGCATTTATTTGTGTGACGATAACGAATGTTTGTACTCCAGTCATGGGTGCTTATCTTTATAATGTGTATGTATTTAAAGTTATATATGTGTAGTGTATCAACTATGGAACCAGATGGCGACGTGTTTTATTGTCCCAACATATATTATAATTAATAAAAATATATTTTTCTAAATAATAATTATTATAAAAATATAAATATATTAATAAATATATTTTATAATAATTATTACTTATAAAAATACCTAAATATTTATTATAAGCAAAGCATAAGTGTGTACTTTTTTTTATTTACCATTGCCCTTGTATTCGAACATAATTGAGTTCTACAAAACAACCGCTTAAGAGACGAAACAAAAGAAAACTAAAATAAATATGTTACGACAGAGTTGATTGTATGCGCACCCTCGTCGACTAAACTGTTTGGTCGTCATGAAATCGACACAAGCACACAACTCGACTAAACAGTTTAGTCGATGTAACAGTTGTATATATGCGGTAGGCCTTAAGTAAATAAAATAAGTACTTAATGTTAATCATTCCATTTTTTGTAATTTTGCGCAGTTTTTAAGAAAAAAACAATAATTAGTTGGAACAAAAAGTTAGAAAAAATAATAATAATTAGTTAGAAGTAATTAGTTAGAACGTTAAATTGAAGTTTTTTTTGTAAGAGTTTCGAAGCCTATAAAGTTATAATTTTAAACTACATAATGCAAGATTTCGCATTTAAAATTGCAGAGTGAAATATGTTCCTGCATATATAATACTGCTTGTTGATGAAATTTTAAAAATATGTATAACAAAAAACAACTATTTCTTAATAAAATATATGTATACGATGATACAATGCTTAACTAAAACACTTAGTAGTAATTCAACAATGTAAGCACTAATAAAATGGTTTCAAGCATAACCTAGATCAACTTTCTCTCCATTAAAGCCAAGCTCGTAAACCTGAAACGGGGAGTGGGTCACTAAAAATCAATCATCAGTTATCACATATTTAATTGTATAAAAGACTAGCGACTCACCCTTGCTTCGCTCGGGTTCGTCCCTAGGTTGCTTCCCAAAACAAAATTAATTAATTTGGTTTTAATTTTTTTCGTGGGACCCTATTTTTTTTTTCTAAAATAAAAGTAGCTTAAGTTACTCCTTATAACATCAGCTATCTGCCAGTGAAAGTCCCGTTAAAATAGGTCCAGCTATTTCAGAGATTAGCCGAAACAAACAGACGGATACACAGACAGACAAAAATTGTAAAAAATGTTGTTTTGGTATATGTACCATGTATACATCCATATGGATTTAGTAAAAAGCGGTTATTTTAATATTACAAACAGACACTCCAATTTTATTTATCTGTATGTATAGATAACAATTAGTGACATTTTTTATTTTAATGACTGCAAGTTGGATGCTAATGAAGTCTTTCAATTCCGGGTTTTCTCTATACAACCAGATTAATTTACATCAGTATCTGATTTATTTTTAGTCTTCGAAAATTAGAAGGTAGGAGAAATAATCACTATTAGTAATTTAAATGTCAGTCACCTTCAGTTTCAGTTAATACAATCATCAAAAAAGTTAATCCAACAATTTAGTTGTTTCATTTACATAATTTATTAAATTATATTTAAGTATCTGGGCGACAGAGCTTCGTTTGGAGTTTTTGGTTTAAAGTACAATTTTCTTTTTAATTTGGCTTAAAAATAAAAATAAAATAAAAACTAAAAACTCGAATAAATACATAAATGAAAAACCCTGTACCTGATCGGGATTCGAATCCAGACACCTATGATAGTCAATCTTACGCCTTGGCCGCTTGACCACAACATTTATACTCGAGTATGCGAAATTATTAACATATTCTGCGGGGAATAATGCGAAAGAAAAATGCATGAACACTCGAAAACACGCGTTTTCCCAGACGTAACACTAATCTAGATCGATTTTTCGCTCCCAAAAACCCCCGCACACCAGATTTCAACGAAATCATTAGAGGCGTTTCCAAGATCGCCGGTATAAATAAATAAATATACAAGAATTGCTCGTTTAAATATATAAGATACCCTGAGTAATAAAACTTGCGGCGAAGGCATATGGAGTAGACTCATATGATTTGCTAGTCAGACCCGGTATAAACTTCACTCTCGTTTTTATTTATGGGACGTAAAAATGGAGTATTAAAGCTCTGAAAGAACATTAAAGTTGTTTCGGTGTGATTGGTTTTCGAATTCTAATATTAAAATGTTTATGATGGCTCTTTATGTACCTGTGGTCCACAATCATTATTCAAGTCCTTTACATCTTATCACTACACAGGAACGTTTGAGAGACCAGTCCTCAATAAATATATTATTATAACAGCATTTTTTTTTAAATCGGACTTGTAACGAGTTCAAGATATTAGTGCGATCAAACACACATCACAAATTCTTCAGTTTTATACGTTAGTAGGTATAGATAACTGCATGTAAAGCAAGGGAGACGTGCCCGCTTAGGAAACCGAGTGAGCTAGTTCAAGTCTTGGGTATCGCATTTCTGATATTGTTATGCGAATGATTTTCAACATGATTACCACTGGCCTTATGGTAAAGAAGAACTTCGAGAGGTAACTTATATGTCTTAGAGAATCTAGCAAGTTTTCGAAAGTCCACCAACGCGCACTTGGCCAGCGTGGTGGACTATAACCTAAAGGGGTTGAATACATTAGATATGTATGTATGTACATAATACATATGTATAAAACACCTCATTTTTAGTTCGATACGCGGGATAATTAACGCAGCATCAAATAATACTGAAACAGTGTAGTCTGGTTTTTCAAGTAATTAGTGTCTAATGTCAATGGTCTTATTTATACATATAATAAAATACTAACTGAATCGAATATATTAAATATTTTTTGGAAAATCATATTGACGTAGTCACTTATTTCATTAAAAACTTTGTATCCGATCGTGATTCGAACCCGAACACCTGTGATTGTCAATCTTAAGACCACGATGCTTATTCCCGAGCTTAAGAAATTATCGAGCATATTTTGCGTGGAATAATGCTAAAGAAAACCGCATGAAAACTCGAAAACAGGCGTTTTCCCAGACATAAGACTAATCTAGATACATTTTTCGCGCCCAAAAATCTCTACATACCAAATTTCAGCGAAATCGTTAGAGCCGTCTCTAAGATCGCCGGTATAAATAAATATACGAGAATTGCACGTTTAAATATATTAGATTAGATTAGAGAGATGTAGTTACGAGTAGCCATTCAAATTGTACAACAAAATATGAATCTAAATATTTAAATACAATTTCTTTTTAAATAAACTTAGGCCGTCAGAGAAAAAGTCTATATTACATTGCTGAAATAGTAAATGAAAAAAAGATATTTTCGGATATAAATATCTTTTAAATAAAGTTTTAAAAAACTAGCTACAATTTCGAGCAACTAGAAATAAACATAATACACCAATCAAGAAATCCGCATCAAATTACACAAAATCGGTCTGAATCGGTTCTCATTGAGTTCCATTAACCAATTTACAGACGTTGTTGCAATTAAAATGTTTCATTTGCGATAATATAAATGAACTTATTACTGCCACTGTAATTTATATGTATATATAACATTGTTCGTCTAACATAATCATTACTAAAAATTCGAAGAAAACATATTTATAGAGTTTACTTATCTATCTATAAGACTAGCCAACTGCGCAGGAGATATTGTATGGTACAAGTGTATGCGCAGATGCTTGTGTACTATCTATTCCTTTGACTCTCTGATTGAACGATAATTCGACACCGGTGAGAGATCAGACGCAAGACCGACGGTTTACCTGCGTCTACGTGCTTTCCGAGGCAAGGGGGTGAAACACCAACTTTCTAACCCCCCGGCTGTTGGTTTAACCTCATTTGGGTGGACTCCTAAAGTCCACCCGATCCCACAGTTTTGTTCAACTTTTCTTTTCATTTGCAACATTTTTTGATTTTAAAATTGTACACGTACGAATCCATCTCAAATGAAATAAAATTAACAACAAAACATAAAAATAACTCAAAAAAGGCACGGACGTATGTTTGTGGGTATTAGACTTACTCAAATAAAAAAAAATTAAAAAAATACCTCCGGGCTGTTACGGGCACTTTCTTAACAAAGTGACTACTAATTATTAAACTTGGCCCGAACCGGAACTCAAACTCAGGACCTCCAGATGGGCAGCCGTATATGCTAGCCATTAGAACATTAGTTTATGTTAGGTAACCGACTTAGAAAAAAAATTGGTATTTCTTCCTAGATATTTTATAAGTAATTATACACAGTTGTTTAAGAAGATACTATTTATACTATATTTTGCCTTCTCTATGTATTTTGATCTCTTCTTCCTGCCCTTTCCCAACTTTATTTGGGGACGGGCCTTCCTGTACGTCTGCGCCGGGATGATCTGTACTGGGTTGTCAGCGGTGGGATATTTTGTATTTCCAGATTTTTTTTCGACAATGGATGGTCACGAGGCTGGTGATCTGCCTCTACCTATTTTCCTGGTAGCGATGTTTAGAATTCTTTTTACTGAGTAGCTCTCGTCTCGCCTCATCACATGGCTGTACCACCTGAGTCTGCCCTCTTTGAGTTTCTCCGTCACCGGTGACACTTGGAAGGATCCCCTCGCAAAGTCGTCACTGTATCTACTAGTATAGTATTATATGATCTGTACTGTATCTAAGCGCGTCACGCCATCATCCCAGCGGAGCATTTTTATCTCCGCTGGGCTGGTATATATCTCTTTATATATTTTGATCTGAACTTTACTAAATATTGTTCAGTCGTGAATCTATAATAAATGTAATAATAATATTTGCTAATACTAACTCCTTTTCACATAGACGTGCTAAAGACAAGTCACGACTTACGATAAGAAAACAAATTTTGTTTACTAAATCAGTTGCTTGGCAAAATGACATAAATAAATATTTAAATATTATTAAAAAAATGGTGTTAAATTCCATCTTTATCCTTATATGTAAAGCTAACTCTATACCTAATCTAATTTATTATGTGATTTCTTTTCATTTTAGTATATAAGATAATATTAATGTTTCATGTGATTATTTCAAGTGACAGTTAATTTAACATTAATTTAATTACATGAAGTCTTAAATAATGTAAAAAGTCTTGAAATATCATTTTTATAGCACACCCAAAAGAGAAGACTGAATACAAAAACTACTTACAGACTGTTCAAAGGCCAACTTTATCGCTAAAACAGCGATATGGAGCGCATTCTATCTCTTGCAATAGTTAACTTTTTTGTTTTAGGTTGTTCGATGGTCATGGTGTGAGTCATGGCGACCACGACTATGGTGGTATCCCCGCTAGCAATGCAGCCATCACCCAAAAATAAAAGACGGCTCTTCGCTGAAGCTAGGCAAAATAGTCTTCAAAAATTAAGTGTTATTTTCGACCATGGAAATAAAAGTGGTAAGCAATGTTTTTCAAATTTTAGTGGTTATTAAGAACAATATTATTTTTACTATACTAAGAAAATTACATTAAATAAATTTCCGAATTACTGGAAATGTAAATAGCATTTTAAGATTTTTTCTGTTTGATCGCTCTTCAAAATTGATAGACAATTATTAATGGTACTTTTTTGTATTTAGACAATATTTTTAATTAAAAATTCAAGGAAAAAGCTGTTATAATGAGAGATACTTAGTAACTTTATTATATACATCTACTAGCGGCTCACCCTCGCTTCGCTCGGGTTCGCCTCTAGGAAAATAATAACATACCTATCCCACGGGAACCGCACATTTTTCCGGGATAAAAAGCAGCCTATGGGATTATTCCAGACTATAATCTATCTCTGTATAAAATTTCATCTACATCCAGTCAGACATTTTGGCGTGAAAGTGTAATAAACCTATCCCACAGGAACCGTACATTTTTCCGGGACAAATAATAGCCTATGTGTTATTCCAGATTATAATCTATTTCTGTGCCAAATTTCATACAAATCCGTTCAGCCGTTCTGGCGTGAAAGAGTAACAAACATACATACATACATTCTTACAAACTTTCGCGTTTATAATATTAGTAGGACTAGTACGATACTATAATATTATAAAGCTGAACAGTTTGTTTGATTGTTTGTTTGTTTGGTTGAACGCGATAATCTCACTATATACTGGTTGGAATTGAAATATTCTTTTTGTGTTGGATAGGCCATTTATCGAGGAAGGCTTTAGGCTATATAACATCACGCTACGACCAATAGGAGCGGAGCATAAATGAAAAATGTTGCAAAAACGGGAAAAAATGATTCCTTTTAAGAGCTTCCGTTGCATGCGCTGCGTAAACGGTTAAAGTTACGCAAAAACAGTGTATGACGGAATTGTTCCCCTTTAAAAGTTCTAAAAAAAAGTCCGCGACAGCATATGTCTATCTTTTAAGGTTGACTCAATACAACCCTTTTTATGGTAATCAAATTTGTTCTAAAATAATGCATTACTTTCGAAGGTGTTTTTATAAGCATGATATAAATCCTTATCCAAATAAATACGTTATTCATCACAAGTATTTAATTTTGAACAAAATTGCCCTTGACATCATTTGATTTCAATGAATATCTTAGGAGATATCATAGTTTTAAAATATATATTTAACTTTACCCGGACTATGGGTCAGCGCGCTCTCGGCCCGATGCAAGGCGAGGGAGGGAGCAGGCCGCCGCGCGCGCCGTCCGGTAGCTCTGCGAGCAAAGTCACTATTCCACGCGGACGAAGTCTCGGGCAAAAGCTAGTAATATATAAAACCTACGCCATGTTTTGTTTTTCATTATCTTTTTTTTTTCGAAGTAAAGATAACATGTAACACAACCAAGGTAATCAAAAAAGTTATGAATAATGTATAAACCAAACCATCATTTCGATTAGATAACTAACATAATTATATTATGATATAAAGTTATTCGTATTAAAAAAGGTACCATGAATTTCATCAGGTAAAATGAATTTTGTGCATAAAAATATTTTTAAGAAACATTTTTAACAATGATAATACTAATCAACGTAATATTATATTACAACTTTTCAAACACATTTCATAAATTAACCGTTCAATTATAAAGTAGTAAAGCAGTTCTAATTGTCTCGATATTACAACAGATGGCAGCACTGCAACATTGGAATGCGCGCTTTTGCGTGACTACTTTGCGTCAAGCTCCTTATATTTTGACGTAATATTTACTTTTCTTGCCATCTTATGTATAAATTGCTAATTAAGAAGAAAAAATAGTGATATAACACTAATAAAATCAAATGTATCCGGATTTATTTTTTATTACTATGAGGTTCCATACAATATCTTTTTCTATTATTTTACTATTGTAAAAACTTTTGTACTATAAAAAGTATTTTATTAAGTAAAATATAATGTCTACTAAATATTAACTTATATATTAAGTAATTGACTGTATGTTATAGTTTTTGAAGTATTTTTTCTTTATAATTAATGATATATACACAATTTACCTTTGAATTTGTTCATAAAATATGTAAAGTAAATTATTAAAACTTTGGAAATTATCAAACAAGTGTCAAGCAGTAAATTATATTGTATGGTAGAAATAGTAGAACATTTTTGCTTAAGCGCGGCAACACTGATCTCTGCAGTAATTATTGTATGTATTTCTGAATTTTCTGAGCGCCATTGCTTTTTACCGATGTAACGTTGAAATGATTTTAATCAGTTTTCATCGGCAATTCTGTGTAATGTTTTAGCAATATACTGAAGTGATTGTGTACTAAAACTATTGAACTTCTTAAAGTTTTTGTGCTGGGCTTTGTCATGGCCGGTAAGTGCTGACTTTTAGCGCCCGAGAGAAGGGCGAAATCGGAATCGGAAATCGCAATAAGTCGAAGATGTTTTATCGTTCAAACTCCGACGGTAAATGCAATGTTCTTGTACTTGTGTGGTTTTTAGTTTCTAGTGTTTACATATAGTGACGATGTATTTTTGAGTGGGAAGTGTTTGGTTATTGTATAAAGCCGATAGTTCTAACACTTAACATTTGGCCCTTTTTCGCTGTTACGGCAAGTATGTAGTGGAAAGAAGGTTCTCGCAAATGTTTTACGGGTTGTTATAATCTACATTTACGTTCAGAGCTCATAATACTGCATAAAACAATAATTGTTTGTGTGAACAGATGATTGCATTTGTTGATCGCGAATCGAAGGTCAGACCGCTATGGTTTACAGATATTTGCTATTAGGATTATCATTGAAACATTTCCAAGCAGTTTATTGTAGCGTGTTAAGGAATTCCTTTGGAAATGAGGCTATATACAGGTGAGAGTACTTTTTTATATACCCGCATCAGTGAAACCTGTTTTTGCATTTGTTCAATGAAGACAATTCACGAACGTTATATCAATGGACTAATAATATGTTATACATATTTGGTTACATTTAATTATTTGTATTCAAATGACAACAGATGTGATCAAATGTGGTAATCTCAATAATATTTAAAATGCGAAGTTTCTCTTTCCCGTTTTACATTGATCTATATAGTAGGAATCATAAGTTTTGGGAAGAAATATTATTTCCTATATAGTTTATAGAAAAGTTCTATAAATAAGTCTTTCTATGAATGTTGATGCCATTATTGTTTAATTAACACAAGTTACACTTTTATTGTAATAGTACAAAATGTTCTGCTACTTTGCTAGATGGAAATTTACCGAGTTGATACCAACAAATCAAAAATAGACACTTGCTTTACTTCTTTCTTTAACACAAATGTAGTTTTATAGTTTTTTTCTGGTATGTATATAATGGTTATACATATTATATTTAATAACATATCTTTATTGTTGTATATTGATATTTAACTGCATAGTTCAAATAGAGGTCAAATTATAATAAACAAAATGATATGGTAGAAAATTTATAGATCAATTACAGTCATCACTAGCTATAAAAGCTTATTTTTTGTGACTTTACTTGAATATAAGCAATTGTCTATATAGATAAGCTAGGTTACAATTTCAAAGTTGGTATTGTATATCCTGCTAATATTATAAATGTGAAAGTTTGTGAGGACGTATGTTTGGTACTCTTTCACACCAGAATGGCTGAATGGACCTGGATGAAATTTGGCACAGAGATAGATTATAGTTTGGAATATCGTATAAGTTACTTTTTATCCCTGAAAGTATGGTACCTGTAGGATAGATTTGTTTTTGTCTAGGAACAACTCGAAGTGAAGCGAGGGTGACTAGTGTTACAATAAGTTTAATTTTGCCTAAGACAATTAAAAGCTTCATGTTATGTTGGATAACAAAGGTGAATATTAGTGGAAGAATTACCTAGGGTTAGTTAAGTAGATTATAGACATTATCTCTTATATACAATCAAACGAAATTTACCTCTTTTTTTATTCATATTTTTTATCTATTTACATATTTACATATTTATGAATTTATATATACCTTATTTATAAGATAAACACATTTAAAAAGTTTTTGTCTGTCTCTGGCGAAACGGCTGGACTGATTTTAACTGGACTTTCACTGGAAGATAGGTGATGTTATAAGGAGTAATTTAGGATACTTTTATTCTAGAGAACAAATTATGGTTCCGTTCAAAAAAATTAAAACATACCTAGGGATGCTCTCGAGCGAAGCGGGGCTAAGTTCCTAGTTCTATATAAGTTACAAATAAAATATGCATTTAAAAGTAAAAGCCTAATAACTAGTTCAAATGAGAAATACATACATAAACTAGTATTTATAAATGAATATTAGAAGAAAAAACATAGAAACATTTTTCTACATTACAGATGTAAAATAGTACGATCTACGAAGATTCCTACTTTTAATCTAAGACTTTTTAATCAGTATGTTGCTAGGCAAAGGATTACAGTCTGTTTTATGCACCATTATACTTGGCTGTATGCCAGAGTTTTGACTTTTTTATTCTCGTGGCCCTTTTATCCTGAAAGTTTTCTTTATAGGATGCAAGTTACATTTGACACAGATTTCTCACAATAAATAACTATTATTATCTACAAATGTAGTTTTGATATGTACTATATAGTATATCTACACTACTATTATAAAGAGGAAAGATTTGTAGTTTTGTATGTTTGTAATGAATAAACTCTAAAGCTACTGGACCAATTTAGATGAAATTTGGTAAGAAGATAGTTTGAGACCCTCGGAAGGACATAGAATATTTTTTGTTCTGGAAATCATCCCTTAAGGGGGTGAAAATGGGGATGAAAGTTTGTATGGGGAATCATCCTCAATCTTATATATTTAGTAATAATAGACAGTGACTTGCTACAATTATTGGATGTTTATATGATTAAAGATAAGCTTTTTGTCTACAAAAAAATGAATAATATTAACAAAGTTTTTATTGCTGTTTACTAAAAGCTGAATACATTCAAAAACAAACCTCTTGAAGTAGGAGTTATTTTTTATTACAATTCCTTTTTTATTCTAATTACTAGCGACTCACCCCCGCTCCGCTCGGGTTCGTCCCTAGTTACGTTTTAACATTTAGTATAAATTTGTCAGAGATAAGATATTTTCCCACAGTAAAAAGTATCCTATATGTTGACCCGGATAACCAGCTATCATCTCACCAAATTTCATCAAAATCTGTCCAGTGGTTTTCTCTTGATGCAGTAACAGACAGACAGACAAATTTTTAAAAAAACTATAGATTCGGCCTCTGTATCGATAATAATGTCTATTTCAATAAGATTTTCGAAAAAAAATTTAATGTACAGTTTCGGCTATAGTTACAATTTTATTATATGCATAGATTAAGCAAGAATATAGGGTTGATAACATCATAATACAACTCTTGAAAGAAAAGATATGATACATATATAAAGAGACTAGTGAGTCACTCTCGCTACGCATGGGTCTGTTCCTAGGTACGTTTTAACGGTTAGTATGGAATATAGACTATATTATATTGTATATATATATATAAAATTCTCGTGTCACAGTTTTCGTTGCCATACTCCTCCGAAACGGCTTGACCGATTTTGATGAAATTTTTTGTGCTTATCCGGTATCTATGAGAATCGGCCAACATCTATTTTTCATCCCCCTAAATGTTAGGGGTAGTCCACCCCTAATTTTTTTTTTAATTTTTTAGACAAAATTTTTAATTTCTATTTTTTTATGATACAACATACAAAAATACATACAATCCTCAATTTCCACCCTTCTACGATCAACCCTTATTTTTTAATAGCCATTTTAGTAATAGGAAATTATTTATATGGCAAAACAACGTTTGCCGGGTCAGCTAGTATATATATATTATACATAGGTAGGATGAGTTCTTGTGGGTTGTATCATAGCGTGTTTTCCCGTCGTAATGAGATAATTTCCCGCCGTAAAAAGTACCCTATGTCACTCTCCAGCACTTCAACTATCTCCACACAAAAAATTATGCCAATCCGTCACTTTGTTTTGACATGAAAGAAGGACAAATAAACAAACACACTTTCTCATTTATAATATTAAGTATGGATATGGATTATTATACATAATATTATGTAGATTATCAAATTATAAAACTCACAATAAAAGTATTCTTTAGTATTGTGCAAAAGGAATTAAAGCAAGCTTACTCTTGAGTAGGGTAACATATATTATGTTTTATTTGAAACCTGAATCATTGTTAAAGATTAGTTTTTTAGTATAGATTTCTTAGATAGTGGTCACACTACTTTATGTACTAACTATACTGATTCTTTTAAATTGACTAGCGACTTACCCTCGCTTCGCTCAGGTGCGTCCCTAGGTATGTTTTAATTTTTTGAGCGAAACCCTAATTCTTTTTCTAAAATAAAAGTAGCCCAAGTTACTCCTTATAATATCAGCTAGCTGCCAGTGAAAGTCCCGTTAATATTGGTTCAGCCGTTTCGGAGATTAGCCGGAATAAATAGACAGACAGACAGACAGACAAAAAATTTTAAAATTGTGTTTTTCTTATAAGTACTGTATATAATTCCATATGCATTTTGTATAAAGCTGTTCTTTTGACATTACAAACAAACACTTCAATTTTATTTATCTGTTTAGATTGAAAACAATCATTAGGTTGATAAGTTGTAGGTAATATATATCTGTAGATACTTGATTAATGCTAGCCTAATTTATTTGTATTTGATGGGGTGTCTGTACTTGTATAGTATTTTGAAATATATGTATATAAAAGTAAACATACATAATACATATATGATTTACAATGATTCTATATAAAAAGAAATTGTATAGAAAAATTAAGTATTTATTATCAAAACTAGCATTCCTAGTTACGTTTGAACATTTAGTATAGATTTCTCAGAGATGAGATATTTTCCCACAGTAAGAAGTATTCTATACGTTGACCCTGATACTCAGCTATCATCATACCAAATTTCATCAAAATCTGTCCAGTGGTTTTCTCGTGATGTGGTAAGAGACAGGACAGACAAAAATTGTAAAAACTATAGATTCAACCTCTGTATCGATAATAATGACTATTTCAATAGGATTTTCTAAAAAATATTTAATCTACAGATTTGACTCTGTTAGCATTTTATATGTATAGATTAATTTCAATGTTTATGGCAAATATTAAAGCAAGAAAGCAAGTACTTAAGGCCTCTAAGTAATAATAAAAAATAATTGTTGTTGACATTCAGTCTATTTATATTGCGACCACAAGTAACATGTAGTATGTACCTATGTGAAGTTAGAAACTGATGAAACAGTAATTACTTTTTATCAATTCTATTCGATTGTACTACGTTTGTACCGGATTGTACCGCTTTTTAAATCGTTCGTACCTCTCAAAGGGGTGAGAAATAGGGGGGGTTCGAATATATATATCGTTCGCAGCCAAGCTAAAAATACAACATTTTTGTTGATTATTGTTTAGTCAGTTTCTAACTTCACATAGGTGTAGTATGTAACTAGCAAGTACAAGCCTAAGTACTTCCTCGGACAGGTTTATTTTGTTCTTGACTCATCAAAAGAACTATTAGGTTACATTACAGCATCCTATTGAAAAGTATCACATGTCACTCATTTTACAAACAGGTTTCAATGCTTTTTGTTCTTACACTTGCAATTCAGACATGTTTGAGTGACAATGTGTCTCATCCCTTTTTATGAGTATATTAATTAGAATATTTAAGGAAAATAATAGTGATGTTAAAGAAGAAAGATGTGCCCTGGCATTCTAATAACCGTGTCCGAACTCAAGAGAATTTAGCCAATTGGAGGCAGCAGTCTTGTCGTCTGCATTGGAATACTACTTGTGATTGTATGTACATATCAATACATGATTAGAATTTCAAATGGTATAGTGTACATGGGCATGTAAAACTTAGTAATGAATTTTAGTATATTAAAAAAAAAATAGAAGGAAATTAGTCAGCGGTTCCCAAACGGTGGTCTGCAGAACCCTAGGGTTCCGTGGAAGGATCGCAGGGGTTCTGAGTTCAGTCCGAGGGTTGAATAAAACGTCAAATATGAAGCCCAATTTTAGTGATATTATAAATATGTAAATATCTGAAAATAATTTTTTATCACATTAAATAGGTTTTAATTTTTGGTACAATAAATATTATTATAAGTATTTAGTTATTTTCATTTATGAAATGTGTTTTCAAGTCAAATAAGAATGTATTCTAACTACAACACATTCAGTTTAGTTATTATCAAAATGGGGATCCATAAAAAAAAATAACCAATTAGGGTTCCGTGGCCCAAAAATTTGGGAACCGCTGAATTAGATGTTCTACAGTAAGTTATTTTATAAAATATGATGATTTTAGTTACATATATTAGTATAGATTGTACAGATGTACGTGCTAATGATATCTGTAGATTTTAATTTTGCTGCAAAGTAAAAATTATTGAGAGCTTAATTTTAAGAGTATCATAAATGTCATACTAGTAGGTCTTGGTAGTGTACGTAGAGGACATTATTAAGTGTACTGTAATTTTTGCAAATATAATAAAACCTGAGAACTTTTGCGAGAACCTTCATGTTTTTTTATCTATTTTGTAGTCCATCCTTTCGTAGAGTACATTGCATTTCCGTATTTCTTTTCTAATCTGTTAATATTTCGTCTTTTCATTAACTTGTGTATTGCTACTAACTACTGCTTTTTGAATAACATTTTTATAGAAAATAACAAACTGGAAATATTTAAATGATTAAAGGGTTTGGAGTTTACCTCTGAATTATAAGTGTATTGTGAAGCAATTTTATTCTAAACTAGGTACATTTTAACTGTTAGTATGGAATAGATAGACTTAAAAATTTATTTCCCTTACCTACTTGAGAAATGACTGATTCCCTTACAAACTTTAAGCCCCCTTTTCATCTTCTTAAGGGATGATTTCCGGGACAAAAACTATCCTATGTCCTTTCCTAGGTCTCAAACTATCGTCATAACAAATTTCATTTAAATCGGTTAAGGGCATTTTTAGTTTATCCATTACAAACAAACTTACAAACTTTATCTCTTTATAACATTAATGTAGATATATTATTCTTGAGAAAAAATTATACGACGAAAGAGATTTTCAATCTTTAAGCAATTTAGAGAATTTTTCTATATGGCAATATTTCTTTTATTATTTTTTAATTGGATTTAAATTTTATTTGGACCTATAATATCTAATTAATTAAAGATCAAATAAGTAAGTACATCTTGGCTTTAATTACTTCTTTTGGAATCATTTAAAAGGACAGCAAAAACATGAACTAATGGAATCTTGTTTGCAGAATGTAGAAGGCGAATGTTAGGTCTTAATTGTACCATTTAGCGACCAAGTAATGATTACTGTGAATCAAATCTCGTTTTTATTACACCGATAATATGTGGTCTAGACACTGGGTTTTTCCTTTTTTTTTATTATATTCTCATGGGAATTTGCTTCTTAATTTGCTAAATATAAAAAAATATGTATTTCTTATTACAAAGATGGGATTATGTAAATTTTTCTATGGTGTTTCACACCCAGAACAATATAAAACGAAGAACGTAAAAAAAGTGTTTAAAATGTTTGTTTCATACAAAATCGTTTTTTAACGTTGTTTTATAATAATTAACTATATTAAATAATTGTTGTATTTAGGGCTAGAAATTCAAGGTTATGCATAGGAATCTAGTTCCTATACATATCAAATTCCTCTTTCACAGGCAATGGTGGGGAGACGACATGGTGTTTCAGTCAGGTGAAGGGCACTCTAGAGGATGACGTCACAGAGGCTGATCTGATCTCATGCGTAGAATTCAACCACGATGGTGAATTGTTAGCTACCGGAGATAAAGGTGGACGGGTTGTTATATTTCAGGTAAAGATTTTCAGGATTAAAATATATAATACTAGCAGCTCACCCTATGTCGGAAAACAAATACAAACCTATCCCACGGGAATCGTACATTTTTCCGGGATAAAAAGTAGCCTATGTGTTTTTCCAGACTATAATCTATCTCTGTGCCAAATTTCATCCAGATCCGTTCAGCCGGTTTGGCGTGAAAGAGTAACAAACATCCATTCACAAACTTTCACATTTATAACATGGATATGTTAGTCTTCATTTTCTTTTATGTCATATTTTATTTTATATAGATGACTACCTATACAGTTTTTTTTTTTAATTTAAGTACCTCAGGTATTCTTATAGTATATTTTGTAAAATTTTTGATCGGTCTACGTCTAGACGACAGACGGTATTATTTGAGTCCTAAGCAGACCTTTTGGGAATAGTATCCTAAAACGATCAAAAAAGGGCACTATCTACGCCCAAGGTGGAAATTTTTTTGTCTCACTGACAAAACGCTGGTCTCCATTTTCCCGTAAAGATGTGACCATAATGATTATGTTTAATAAAGACAGTCCCTTTATTGATATATTTGGCTGATTTATTCATGTAACGTAAATGTATAAAAATAAGTATATAAGAAGTAATTATGTAAATACATAATATGTATTAATAAATAAATGAATTACTAAATTTATTTCTTTTTCTAATAATTTTCAGAGAGATCCAGCGTCAAAACAATGTGTGCCCAAAAAGGGCGAATACAACGTTTACTCGACGTTCCAATCTCACGAGCCGGAGTTCGATTACCTTAAATCATTGGAAATAGAAGAGAAAATTAATAAAATAAGATGGCTCAAGCGAAAGAATCAAGCACACTTCCTTCTTTCAACTAATGACAAGACTATCAAATTATGGAAAGTAAGTTAACCATTTTGTTATTATTATACAATATTATAAATAAATACTTATATTAATATTATAAAGATACAGAGTTTGTTTGTTTGAACGCGCTAATCTCGGGAACTACTTATCCGATTTGAAAAATTCTTTTTTCATTAGATAGCCCGTTTATTGAGGAAGGCTATAAGGCTATACAGTATATATAATAATATTGCTACTACCCAAGGGAGCGGAACAGTAACCATAAATGTCAACAAATCGGGCAGACTTCCATACATTATTGTAAAACTGACGTTTATATCGAAAGTTTGAACCTGGGTGAAGCCGCGGGTACTGCTAGTTTCATATAACAGGCTGTGGTAGCCCAGTGGTAACGCGCTCGCTTGGGAAACCGAGTGAAGCGGGTCCAAATTCCGGATCTCACCTTTGATATTTTCATTTGTGAATTGATTCCAACATGATTACCACTTGTCTTACGGCGAAATAAAACATATTGAGGAAAACCTGCATGTCAAAAGGCATGTGAAGTTCTATCAACCCAAGGACGGGACCTATATATAGGTTTTTTGCCCTATATACAGGGCCTATATATAGGCGTTTTTTTTAATGGGACCTCTGTTGAAAACAATATATTTTGAATTTATAAAATGAAAAATATTTGAATTAAATACATGGATCGTCCCTGTGTCAACCTACACTTGGCCAGCGTGGTGGACTATGGCTTGATCCCTTTGGTATTGAAGGTGGTCGAGGACTGTGCCCAGCAGTGGGACGTTAAAAAGGGTTGAATGTGATAATTAAAACGTGAGTACGTAACGACACGTTTGGCTCGGTTTGTAGTGACCCTACTTGCTGTGTCAGCGTTTCATTTGTGTGATGAGCACGAATGTTTGAATTTCAGTCATGGGTGTTTATATTTCTAATATGTATGTATTTAAAGTTATATAATAATATGTGTAGTGTATCAACTATCTGGTATCCATAACGCAAGCCTCGTAGCTTACCATGGAACTTGATGGTGCTGTGTGTTATTGTCCCAAAATATTTATTATTATTATTTATACGTATCCAGGTGTCGGAGCGGGACAAGCGCGTGACGGGGTACAACACGCGCGAGGAGGGCGGGCGGCCGCGCGACCCGGCGCGCGTCACGTCGCTGCGCGTGCCCACCGTGCGTCCCGCCGACTTGATGGTGGAGGCGTCGCCTAGGTAACCGTTTGTTTTTTTTTAAAGTGAAAACTTTTATAGGCAGGTTTGGATGGGGAGTAAATTCATGTAAGTCGTCATCGACATGGTCACGTGACGTGTTAACGCTAACAGTCAGAGTGCCGACAGATGTCAAAACCAGATAAATGTAAACAGTTTTAATTTACAAAATTTATTTTAAGATCAAACAATTAATTTGAATATTCAAAAGTAACAACTGTTTTTTTATAGTTTTAAGTCCTCATGACTGGTTTTTTGTTTGTTTGCGGCATTGATCGAATTGTAGACAGGATTTGGTGGTTTTTTGTGGTATGGTATATATTTGCCATTTCGTCGTCTCAGTGCTTATTTGTCCAAACGGTTAATTTACCGAAGGTTTTTTTTAATACAGAAATATTGACTTAAATGTCAATTCTATTGGTATTAAAATACACATGAGTTAAAAAAGCTTGTCGCGTTGTTTTCAAAAATGTTTTTTTACAGTTATTTTATTTTTTCAATGTTTGGTTATCCGTATTTTTCTCATCAAACCCTTTCATTTGATATACATATCATAGGGTGCATAAAAAAAAAACGTAGTCCACCATCTTTGGGAGTCCGCCATATTGTATTTAAAATGACGTCACTTAGCTAACCATGCATTGTCATCCAAACTAAACGTGTATGCAAAATTTCAAGTCAATCGGTCGAGGATAACTGCTTTAAAATTCAGTCGCAAGATTTGATCCGAACAAACAAACATTTGCATGTTAAATAAAAGCTTTGAAAAAAAAATAATGAATGTTGTCACTCACATTGCATAGAGTGATACAATTTTTTTAAATCGGTTAACATATAAATTCCAGTTTTCTTTTGTTCAAATCAATTGTTCCAATTTTCCCACCGACACTATTTTTTACGTTATCACTATATATGTACGTTTATTGTTCTATTTCTCGTCGCTATTATGTTTGGTTTTTTTTATGTAAAATTTATTTAATTATATAACACGCTTTTATTAGATTCACTTATATCTATCTATGTAACGGAATCTTTGACAGTGATTTTCTCCCACTTCAAAACATTATATTGAACTAAAACTTTGTATATTTAACAGTAACTGATGTGTATTGTCTGTCATCATAACATAATTTATTATTATTTTTTTTAAACTAAAAAAAAAAAAACACGTGCTTATAGCAAATCTACCTAAAAAATAGAAAATTTATTATAGTTTCAAACACTAAAAACACGCTTTAATGATGAAACGAACTAAAATGTAAAGCTTTGTATATTTTTTTGTTTATATATTATTTTTCTCGTTAATCACTTTATTCTTATACTAAAATTTATTTTCTACTTTTTTAAACTATAATTTGTTTTATAACAAACGTCATTCGTTTAGTGTAACATTGAATGCCAGAGAAAAAAAAATGTACTTTTCAAAATATTATTATTATCCTCTCATATTTCACAGAAATATTTATATTTTTATTTCATTTTTACTGTTACGGAAGATTTTACCAATACAAGAGCTTCAATCCTATAGGAAAGTTCACATTTTGGGAATGTGACACCTTAAAACATCATACTATTCAAATATTTTGTTTGTTTACGTGTCCTGTAATCGTATACAAAAGTTTTGTCTTGCGTCGTTTCTTTGAAAAAACATGGCTAACCATAAAAAAATGTTCATACCCTTTATATAAATGCTGTAATAAATAGTATAACTACACCTTACTGTCAAGTCCAAATATGGGTATATATGTTTAAAATATGTTGGGACATTAACACACAGCACCATCTAGCTCCATGGTAAGCTACGAGGCTTGTGTTATGGATACCAGATAGTTGGTAAACTACATATATAATAACTTTAAATATATACATATTATAAATATAAACACCCATGACTGGAATACAAACATTTGTGCTCATCACACAAATGAATGCCCCCAGCGGGACTCGAATCCGCAACCGCTGGCACAGCAAGTGGGGTCACTACAAACTGAGCCAAACGTGTCATTGTGTATATCTATTTATCTTTAAGATTAACCCAGATTTGTTAACAAAAATCCACTAAAGAATTTAATTATGTGCTTATCATCGAGTGCCGCCTATATATTTGCTTTGATGCCGTGCTAATTTAATTATGGCGATGTTTGCTTACACTTGACGTGCGAAGCGTTTATTAACGATTTCAGAAGTACGCCATAATGATAGTGCTTTTAAATGAAACTATTTTTTTCGGAATTTTTCGCGGTTTTTTTAGAATTTTTGGTTCCTAACGTATCGAATTCTTTACAAACTAACATAATTAAATATTCGCGTAGACCTAAGAATGTATTACGAGTCTATATTGTAAATTTAGATATGTTTTTGAATAGATATATAATAGACTTTTGTTTTAATCTGATAGTTAAAGTCAAGTACCCGTGCCGTATTAAAAGACTGTTGTAAAAACTCTTAGGAGCACTTTTCAATAAATAAACTACATTGTCTTCAAAATCACTTTAAAGATAAACATTCCGTTTGTGTATTCTTTTGTCTGAGTTTAAAACCACCTATTTATTAAAAAAAACAAAAAAAAAAAAACAAGAATATAGGTTCACAATTGGCGAAAATATTGCGTATTACATACATATAAAAAATACAACCGACTGGACTTCCTTCTTTTTTGAAGTCGGTAAAAATGGACTGAAAAAAAATATAATATAAAAAAAGACATATATGACTTCATACTAAAACAATTTAGTTGTTTACAATAATATTGTATTTGTAAATAGTAACATTTATAAAACGACAGTTAGTGTTTATTTCGTTCTATTTGATCAGAATGTCGCTAAACTTGCGATCAATTAAAGTTAAACTATGAACCTAGATAGGTTCATAGTATCTAGACTAGAGATCTAGGAAACAATTATGCCTTGTTGATCTCGACTTGTTACTACGTTATTTATATAAGATATTACGTTACATTGTTTAAAATTCCTAATAGACACCCTGACATCTAGTTTGTTGATATATCAATTAACGAACTAGATGTCACGCGGGGATTTTGTTTAAATTTTTAACGCTAATATCCTTTTTTTTAATGTTGGTAAATGCAGTTAGGCATACTACTTGTATCCATTAATAAGGTGGTTGTGTGGGACTCCTTTATATAAATTACTAGCAGAACCCGCAACTTCGCTTGCACTAAAATTACAAAAAAAAACTCTTTATGTTATTAGTAACAATGTATTGAAGTCTGCCCGATTTGTTGACATTTATGATTACTGCTCTGCTCTCTTGGGTAGTATCATTATGATATACAGCCTATAGCATTCCTCAATAAACGGGCTGTCTAATGCAAAAATAAATTTTCAAATCGGATTAGTAGTTCTTGAGATTAACGTGTTCAAACAAACAAGCAAACTCTGCCTCTCTATAATATTAATATATAAATATGAGATAGATAAAACATTATATAAAATAATAGTTTTAATTGTTTTCAGACGAATATTCGCAAACGCGCACACCTACCACATAAACTCAATCTCTTTGAACTCGGACCAAGAGACTTACCTTTCAGCGGATGATCTCCGCATAAACCTCTGGCATTTGGAGATCACCGACCAGAGCTTCAATATTGTGGACATCAAGCCCGCTAATATGGAGGAACTCACTGAGGTTTGTTAATAAAATTAATTATACAGTCGCTTTCAATTGTGCCCTTTGTAGTAGAAACCCCTTTTTTAACGTTGGGAAATGCTAAATGCATACTACTTGCGTACATACAGGTGGTTGTGTGGACTCCTAATGTGCGTTCACTTTGTCATTGCGGGGGGAGGGGGGGGGGGTATTAGCGTCCGGCAATCCAGCCGGGTGCGAAGCCAAGAAACGCACAGGGAGGTGGCCCACTTCGGTGGATGGTGAACCATGCGGGTTGCTCTCCTGGTATTTGTCTGATAGCAGAGTTGACCGTGGGGAGAAACCCATGGTTGTGTGGTCTGCTTCGGCAGACCTGGCGTCGTGTTTGCGTGTGTGAGCGATCCTGCGACGCCCTATTAAGACGGGGGAGGATTTGTTGGGTTTTAGTGGGTAGTACTGGCTTTTCTAGCTGGTGAGTCACACAACCACCTGTTTGTATACAGGTGGTATGCGTAAATGCATAAAAAAAAGGTGGTTGTGTGCGACTCGGCAGTCAGAAAAGCTAGAACTACCCATTAGAACCTAACAGAACTAACGGTCTTAATGGCGTTGCAAAATCACTTTGCACTCACTCAGATTAAGGAATAATAAAGACCGAGTGTCATAGGACTAGGCATGAAGCCAAACAAAAATGTCAGTGTGCTTAGAGATTTCATAAACTTATGTCCTTTGAATTAACTACCTACAAAAGAATGTAGTATTAGATTTGTTCTTTTTTATCCTTAATTATTATTAATATTTTCTTCTAAAAAGTTATTATTTAATAAGATTTTCCTTAACTGAAAAAAGCAAACTCTACATTAGAAATAAAGATAAACAGCTAACCACTATTTTTAACTGTCAATGTTGGCGGACTGTGTTTAAATAATTCTTTACTCTGATCTCGTTCAACATTTAAACACTTCTTAAAAGACATAACACCTCGGTTTATTGTCTCTACTGGTGACAGGAGAGCTGGCCCGTTTTCGCTCAAAGAATCGGCTTTGCTATTCAGGGGTGGAATGCGGCTAGCATTCTTGCCATTATTCCACGCGGATATGACTTGTCCAGTAATATTTTAAATTAAACTATCTTTTCGGATTTTTTCCGGGATTATTTTGATTTTTGGTTCCCGACGTTTCGAATGCTTTACAGCAGTCATGGTCAGGGAAGAGACCTGTGTCTATAACTCAGATGTAAGAAATAATTTATTGGTTGTTTTTATACAGTATAGATACCTAATCAGATATTTTCGAATTCGATGCCACCCGATAAAAATCAAAGCACACCGACTTTGAAAATATCTGATTAGGTATCTGTATAGTAAATGAAACTACCATAAGTTATTCTTTACTTTTTAGTGGTTTTTTTTTGAAGTTGGTTTTTATTTTTTTTTCAAGTTTTTATAAATGTTGGAAATTTTATTGATTAATTTTTTTTTATTTGTTACAGGTTATAACCGCAGCAGAGTTCCACCCGACTGAATGTAATCTCTTTGTATATTCTAGTAGTAAGGGTGAGTGCTATGCAATTTTTATTTATTTTTTAATGAACTGATTATATAATTTAATTTTGACATTATGACTACGATATATTATAGTGCTAATAAATAATTTTATATGAAACTAGCAAAACTCGCGGCTTCGCTCGAGATCAAACAACAAAAAATACGAAATTTCATGCAAACATGTCCAAGGAATAAAAAGTCTCATACAAAATTTTATCTCCTATTTCACCCCCTTGGGGGTTGAATTTTGAAAAATCCTTCCTTAGTGGATGCTTTCGTCATATGAGGAATACGTGTGCGAAATTTCAATTTTCTAGCTTTAAGGGTTTGGCCTGTGCGTTGATACATCAATCACCTTTGCCTTTTATATATAAAGATAATATACGTATGTATATAAGAGATCAGAAACCACGTTTTGTTCTGCCTTAGGGTTGAAACACCGCCAACTTCCCAACTCTAGGCTGTTACTGAGACTTTCTTATCAGAAAACTCAATAACTAACCTTGGCCCGCCCTGAGACTCGAACAAACAGACATACAAGCGACTAGACCACGAAGGCAATTAATTAACTTTAAAAACATACATATAAAGAAAATGCTGATCCTTGATATTAAGGCATGCCCGTGCCCAGCAGGACCTTAAAAAGACCTTAAAAAATAATTGTTATGTATTTTTGTTCGTCTTTCTATTAGATAGTAAAATAATACTTTACGCGAATATTTGACATTTTAAATAAGTTTTTATTAAGTTATAAGTAATCATGGTTAAGGGAGAGACTCTCCATTGCTGTAAAGCATTCGAAACGTCGGGAACAAAAATCAAAATAAATTCGCGAAATAACCCGAAAACATAGTTTTATTTAAAATTGATAGAAAAATGTTATAATAATAAACTCTCCTTTACATTCAATTACAGAGAGCTGTCATTCTTAATACATGTCGCATTATTAGGATTTTTTTTTATCTATGCAATAGATAACAATTTCTCTAGTGTTTTGCCTAAAAGTCCACATAAGAGAATCTCAATCCTAGAAATGGATGAAATGTATATTCTTATCCCATAAATATGACAAATGTGAAAGTTTGGAAGGATGGATATTTGTTACTCAATCACGTCAAAACAGCTGAATGGATTTGGATGAAATTTGGCACAGAGATACAGTGACTCACAAAAGTCTTCGTACACCCAACTAAATAAGCACATCAGTAATAAATATAAATATTTCTTAAATTACAATAATAAAACAGGAATATATGGTCAATTTTCAGTATATTCAAAACAAACTAAGTTACAAATGTTGCAACAGAAAAACAAAAAAATAATAATACTTAAAAAGATTGCCTCACAAAAGTCTACATACAGTTTATAAACTATGGAAAAAAAATATGATGAATTAATATTTTGTTGGTCCTCCTTTAGCATCTATTACAGCTTGTAATCGTCGGGGCATGGAAATGACAAGATTTTCTGTTATAGCTGAAGTTATTTCTGTCCAGTTTTTTTTTAAAGCTTTTTTTAATGCATTTTCGTTGGTAATAGCAACACTAACTTCAGGTTTCCGTAGACGTCGGTCTAGTTCTTCCCACAGATGTTCAATAACATTCAAATCAGGTGACTGTGGGGGAAATGGAAGTACAGTTGGGACGTTTTTCTTTAGCCAATTCATCACTATTTTTGATTTATGTTTCGGATCATTATCTTGCAATAAAATCCAGTCTTTTGCCAGGTGTAAAGAACGGACACTTTTAAGTAAATCATGGCGCAATATATTGAGGTACATCGAAGCATTCATATTTTTTTCAATAAACACCAATTCGCCAACTCCCGATGCTGCCATAGATCCCCAAACCATAACTCCACCTCCACCGTGCTTAACAGTTGTAATAATATTCTCTTTTTCTAATTCTTTATTTGCCTTGCGCCACACTTTGCATCTTCCATCACTTCGAAAAATGTTAAATTTACTTTCATCTACAAATAAAACCTTTTTCCAAAAATTAAAATCTTTGTCTTTATAAGTTAATGCAAAATTTAAACGTTTATGTTGATTGATAGAAGAAATCAACGGCTTTTTCCTTGGTGTTCGTGCATGGAAACCATGTTTTCTCAAAATTCTACGTACATTTTCTGGATGTACATTCTTTTTTAAGTCAAACGCGAGCTCAGCCGCCAACTCCGGTGCGCTTTTCATCGGATTTTTTTTCATATTTTTCATTAATGTACGAATATCACGATCATTTAATATTCTTGGTCTACCTGATCGACGCTTATTTAATACTGTACCGAATGATTCAAACTTTTTTATGATTGATTGCACTGTTGATCGCTTTTTTTTCACTATTTTAGCTATTTCACTATAAGACTTTTTCTCTTGCCTTAGTTTTATTATTAAATTTCTTATATCAACACTAATTTCTTTTCTTTTGTCACTCATATCGAATTCAAATTAATAATTAATACGCAACAAGTGTTCTGTAACTTAGCAGCAACAACAGACAACTGAATGATCCCAATGTAATTTCATATCATGACCAAAAGCTTGAAAGAACTTGTCTCGACTTGTCTGTACGAAGACTTTTGTGATGTGATTCTTGTTTATGAATTTTATTTACCTTACTACTTTGATATAAATGTAACTTATTTTGTATCCGTTAAAGTGAATGTCAACTATGCTTTCATTTCATATTATGCTTAATTATATATTATAAATATTTATTGATGAAATGCACATTTAGCTGGGTGTACGAAGACTTTTGTGAGTCACTGTATATTATAGTCTGGGATGTGAGTCTGGGATATCCATACTAACCGCTAAAACGTACCGTATATTCGTACGTACGTATCGTCAGTATATAAATAACTAGCGACTCACCTTCACTTCGCTTCGGGTTCGTCCCTAGACAACAAATCTATCCCACGGGAACCTTATATAAGCCTTCCTCAATAAACGGGCTATCTAATGCACAAGGAATTTTTCAAATCGGATTAGTAGTTCCTGAGATTAGCGCGTTCAAACAAACAAAAAAATTAACTCTACAATATTATAATATAGATAATAATAATAATGAACATTACAGGTACAATAAGGTTATGCGACATGCGAGCGGCGGCGCTGTGCGACCGACACGCGAAGTTGTTCGAGGAGCCGGAGGACCCTCACGCGAGGTCCTTCTTCTCGGAGATTATATCTTCCATCAGCGATGTCAAGTTAAGCAATTCTGGCAGGTTGGTTGATTGATTTTTTTATTGTTTATTAGCGACTTACTCTTACTTCGCTCGGGTGTGTCCCGCTAACCTTGATGGTTCAGGAACGCGTAAAAGACAAACGTCCAAAGAAAAAGTTTTTCTTTTGCACCAAGAACCTTCTCAGGCGTATACAGAATAACCTAGTTTTGTCACAATCGGATCAATGGTTTAGGATCACATAGAGGACAAACATACGAAAATTCAGTTTCGTTTATATAGATAGATGTTTAAGATATACATATTTTATTTAAGGTTTTTTGTACAAGTAGTTTTTAGTGTTTTTTTTTTTTTTTATTTAATTTTGTATACGTTTTTGCTGAGAAGAGGCCAACATGTTCTCAACAATCGCTTTAAAAATAATTTTTTAGTTTACAATATTATACAATAATTTTTGTTTATGACAGCAATAAATTTCAAAATCAGTATATTCACTATTAGCGACTCATCATCGCTTCACTTGGGTTCTTTCCTAGGTTGCTTCCCTATGCAAGCTTTTATCCCCATTTTCACTTCCTTAAGGTATGATTTCCGGGATAAAAACTATCCTATGTCCTTCCCAGGGTCTCAAACTATCTTCTTACTAAATTTCATCTGAATCGATTCAGTAGTTTCGGAGCTTATTCAGTACAAATAAACAAACAAAAAACTCTCCTCTTTATAATATTAGAATAGATAAATAAAGTTTATATAGAATAAGTATAATAACAGTTGTTTTTGTTTTTACAGATATATGATGTCAAGAGACTACTTAGGTTTAAAAGTATGGGATCTTAGAATGGAAACAAAACCTGTAGAAACATATCCAGTGAGTTAATAAAGTATTTTTTTTATTGCTTCAATGCTGTCTGGCATAATATCTGTGTACAGGTCGGATATGGTGGTTTATATCATTCTTTGGGATATTTACTTGCATCAACCATATTCTAATTGTCTATCATTTATGGAGTTTGCATATTTAACATATGAATGAATTTATTATAATCTATATATAATTTAAATAATACATAGCTATTTATGTAGTGTTACAGTCAGAACTCTTTCGTGGTCAAAACTACTGTTGACTAAAAAAATTGTTTTGACTGTATAAATATTTTGTAACATATAAATATTTTGTAATTCTAAATTTATTTTTTATTTTAGGTACACGAATACCTTCGTTCCAAATTGTGTTCGTTGTACGAGAATGACTGTATCTTTGATAAGTTTGAGTGCTGTTGGAGTGGTGATGATCAGCGGCTAATGACTGGTTCTTATAATGGATTCTTTAGGTAATTATATAATTCTATAAGTAATCATTATTATTATTATAGTATAAAACAAGAAATAAATAAATTTATAAAACACATTTAGCTCAGTAGTAGTAGTTGTAGTGAGCTACTGCTTGCTGTGCCAGTGATTGCGAGTTCAAGTCCCGCTGGGGGTATTCATTTGTGTGATGAGTACGAATGTTTATACTCCAATCATGGGTGTTTATATTTATAATATGTATGTATTTAAAGTTATATATGTGTAGTGTATTAACTATCCATAACACAAGCCTCGTAGCTTACCATGTAACTAGATGGTGTTGTGTGCTAATGTCGCAACATATTAATTTAATTATGTATTTCCAGAATATTCGAGCGAGGCGGTGCGGGTGCGGGCGCTAGGCGCGGCGAGCTAACGCTGGAGGCGTCACGTGACGCGGCGGCGAGACCGCGTCAGCCGTTACGTGCGAGACGGGTCGCGGCCAGCGCTAAAAGGAAGAAGGTATATTATAAATTACTATATAATTACTACATACGTATAACGTATTCAGTCTTAGGACGCGTGCACTTTGGACACGAATTTCTATCGTACTTAAACGTATGATCGTGGTTGTACGAATTAAGTGCGCACATTGAATACGTTTTTCTCCTTCAAATAGGTAGTTCCAATTTTAATTTTTAACGCACGAAAGTGTTTTAAAATCCCAACAAGTTCGGATTGTTTTCTGACGTCGGAACTACACGTACGTATACGGACAACTAACTCGCACCCAGTCTGCGCTCCCATAGTACTTAAAAGGTCGGGATCATTCGTGCGTGTTCGCACGAATAAAATTCGGATGAAAACGTATCCAAAGTGCGCGCGGCCTTATGGTGCCCAATGTCCCACTGCTGGGCACAGGCCTCCCTTTAATAAGAAGGTATCAGGTCATAGTCCACAACGCTGGCTAAGTACGGGTTGGTGGTTACACTTTTATTTGAGAACTAATTAGGTTCTCTCAAATATGCAGGTTTCTTAACAACGTTCTACTTCACGTTCGTTCCCAGTACATTACATTTCCCCCAGACTAACCCATTAGATACGTTTTACACTTGTAATCTTTTTATTAGCTATTTATAATTTTCGAAGAGAATAAATTGGGAGTCCCCTCAAAACGAAGCTACTCATGACAATTGACGATGTCACAAGCATAGTGATCCAAGCGATATTTTTGTCAAAAGGAACTTTTTGTCATTAACATCCCAAACAAACACAATATATTTTTCATGCCACACTGATCCAAGTGCTTAAGATGAAAATGTGACTTGGACCACTATGGTTCTAACGTCGTTAATTCAGCTTGACAGTTATTATTTTTTAAAATGGCATATTTGACTATTACTTTTTTTGTTTTTTATATGTTCACTTATACATCAAAAATACCCATTAATTAATAAAACATACTAAATTAAGTGATCTCCTTTAATGAAGTCATAAAAGAAAAACCTTAATACAAACAATTAAAAATTGTGTATTATTATAATTATATTATTTTTGATTTTAGGACGAAATAAGTGTAGACTGTTTGGATTTCAACAAGAAGATACTGCATACGGCGTGGCATCCACACGAAAGCGTCATAGCGGTGGCGGCGACCAACAATCTGTTCATATTCCAGGATAAATTCTAGCGGACGATACGAGGGTGAGAGAGGACATTCGTACATACATATAGTTATTTCTAACGAATAACACAAATTTATCATTCAAATTTACACCAATTTTATATTTTCATGCAGTATCCAGTTTAGTTTCTGTTTGGCTGAAAGGCAAATTCGATTTGTATTATAGATACAGGCAGGTAAATTAAAGATTTTTTTTAAATATTTATTTAGTAACATGGTGACTCAGTTTTTTTTGTCACAGCTAATATATGCGTATTCTAATAGTTCCTAGCTACCGTCTTAATTTTTATGAGCGGGACGATGATTGTTTTTCTGAAATTAAAGTAGCCTAAATTATTCTTTATAACATCAGCTATCTGCCAGTGAAAGTCCCGTCAAAATCAGTCCAGCCGTTTCGGTGATTTGCAAACAACAGACAGACAGACAAAAAAAAATTGTTTTTATTTATAAATATATACAGTAGCATTAGAGTGTTGCTTACTTAAAAGTATGCCCTTATCTTTCTTTGCGAATTTTATTACATCACACAAAACTGAGTTACCATGTTAATATTTAAATGAAATGGAATATATAACAAAATATATTTTACTTCAAATAGAAAAAAATACATATTTATCAATCACGAAAAATGCGGTTGAATAAAGGTTAATCTTGAATGCTCTTTCAAACAAATAAAAATATTCCTTTAGTTAAATATTAAAGTAACCTCAATTTCTGCACTTTTATAAAGAAATTTGAAGAGAAATTCTTAATCGACAACTAAGTACCTTGAAAATGCGACTTATGATTAATATACGATAAATTTCTTAGTATTTTTTTTTTGTTTTAACAATATTTTGTTAAACTACTGTACAGATTTTGATGATGCTGTCAGTTTTGTTGAGAAAATGTTATGGCAATTTTATAAAAGTTGAAAACTTTCTATATATGAGCAATAATTAGATTTATAAATTAATGATTTGATAATCATTAATATGAGAAATGATTACTTGGAATTGGATTTGACCAAACTTTATGCGGAGGTAAAAAGAAATTATTACGATTTCTAAAAAAATAATGAATTTGAATAAATTCAATATTATTTAGTACTTAGTTGTCATAAACGTAAATAAAATTTATTTTAACAAAATTTTTCAAACTAAATACTGCATTTGCTTGTCCATATCAAAATAAATTGTTTCAAAATACTGCCTAAAAATACAAAAAATCAGTTAAAAATCACTTATTGAAATTAAAACGATATAGATAAAACATTAAGAATTTTAGTTAAACGGAAAAAATGTCCTCCTTGCCATATGCTAGAATAAGTCAAGTTGTCATGTTACAAACAGGGGTAGATGTCAGTGGAAGTTTCAGATTTGTTTTTTTTTTATTCACTTTTGTCTATGCCTAGAGCCAGGTGGAATAATTAAAAAAAATGTATAAAAAATCAAAAGTCATTTCTATTAAAGCATCACACTAACTATCACAGACACCTACCCTCGCTATACTGTTAAAATGAATCAGGCTGTATGTTTGTTATTTGAAAAAAAAATCATAAGAAATAAATACCACCGTACATACCAAATATATATAATATAAAAATTTAGATACTGTTTTTGGATCTGGATAAAAAAAAATAGGCAATATTGTATATGGCTCAAAGTATTAGTTTTTAGCTTCTCATCTTATATTTGAATATTTTGAATTTTTTTCGGTTGCCATTTTAATATGGAAAAGTTAATTTTTTTTAATACAACATCGCATTCCAATTAATAACAGTGATATTTAAAACTAGAATTGAAGCAATAGACAATATGGCCGTTACAATCAATTTTAATGTGTCTTCTTTGTCTGTGTTTAAAACAGATTATATCAAACACATTTGTAGAGGTTAGTCTTCCAAAATATATATTTCAATTAAGAGATTAAATCGTAATATGTCAATATACTAATGTAACATACGTCCAGTGAATTTATAGCTTTGTTTAACAAACATATAGTCTGTATTGCTAGGTACTAAGGCCGTTATTCGAACACATATAATTTATACGCTTTCATACTTAAGGTTCTAAGCGATAATTAAGTATTTATTTGTTAAATGGGAAAAATACATAGTCGCTTGACCCATGGAATGAGATTAGTTAGAATTATCGATCGATATCAAGTGACGTTTGGAATGTATAGACTAAAAATTGCACAGATAATAAATATATATTTCATATTGTCAGTGTTGCCAGTCCAAATATTGGTATTAAATGGGGAAGTGGGACTTCAATGGGTCCCCGAAGCCAAAATTAGCCATAGAATCTTTGCGAATACATACATTAAGCATCTATCCATTGTTTAAGAATTCCACCGTCTGTCTGTATTTGACTCGTTTAGTATTTTTTTATTAACAAAATATGGGAAAAACCCCATTAGCTTTGTTATGAAAATACTTTTTAAATGAATTGTGAAGATTGTATACGTAAAGTGAAACGCCTAAGGTTATGTCGGGTTTTTTATAATTTTTTTTTACCCGTGCCTTATTGAACGCAAAGTTTTTTTTTTGTTAATCGTTCTTTTTTTATTTATTATGTATTTTTTTAGTCTTTGTGATCGTTTTTCTGGGGTGTTACCACCCTTATGTTGATGATGGCTTAAAGTTTGTTACATTTCTGCCCTCAAAAAACATTAAAAACAGAACATTTTTTTTTTATTTTTTCGAAAATAAGTTAAATATTATTCAAATTAGATAGAATTTTTAAATTTTATAAATTTCTTGCAAATATAATAAGCGCTTATTGAAATCATTATTGTTTGTTTAGTTCTCTTGCAAAATCATGTTTATAATGCTGAGTTGCCATGCCAAGGTTGTGTAATGTCATATAGATTTTAATATATGGCAACACGTTACGTTTGACCGACTTGTCGAGTAGTTGGCTGTGAATCACGTGCTTTATATATGTTTGCCTATAAGGTATGTCCACACCGGTGCGCTTTCATGTTCAACTTGCGTTTTCATCTAACGCACGTATGAAGCGCCATAGCGCATGCAATGACGCATGCGCTATAACTAGTTCAACAACAGCGCATGCCCGTAGTGCACGCTGAATCTCCATTAGTGGGTTCACTTGCAACGTTCCGAGCGTTTTACATGACAATATGTAGTATTAACGACGTATTTTTAATTTGGAATTAGAAGAAATTTATTCTTTAAGAGTTCATCGTCCTAATAACGTATAATCTATCGGTTTCTCCCAATTAATCTGGACACAGCCAGTGTCAAAGCCAGTAGCTTGTGGGGGATCAACCATTTCTAACATTTGATTATAATGGTTAAATATTTTCTATTTTCATAAATAAGTCCCGTGTAGCCAAAAATCCAAGGGTAATTATTGCTAATTTTATTTCAGCAGGTATCGCTTCTCTATAATTTGAGTGTTTTGTTTTGTAATTTTTGGATGCAATATTTTCAAAATCTTGTTAAAAGTGGCATTAGACATTCGTGTAAAATTTTTAAAAATGTCATTGTTTAGCTCTAAATCATTCAATATCGTGTTAGCATCGCGTTTTTTCCTTGTAGTTAATACTGAATATTATGTCGCATTTAACGACTGATCAGGGCGCACACGTGTAGACGATAAGCTGCATGCTTAAGGCAATCAATATTGAAAGTTGAAGACGCAAGATGAACATGAAAACGCACTGGTGTGGACATAGCTATAGATGTTTGTCTTTGAAATTAGTAAGAGGGCAGAAATTATGAAAGATTTGATAATATGTATAAGAGGAATGAGAAATAAGCGAAAATCGATTATTATAATCTAATCGTCGTTGGGGTTTTGTGGGGGGCATACATTACTTACATCCGTTCTACGTTTTAGTTCATAGTGAATATTTGAACAGTTGTAAATAAGCGAATGTGTGGTGATTTTGGATTTATAAGTAATAGGTATTATGAGACAACTCTGTACCATACAGTTATAAATATTGTACGTAAATCACCTAAGATTATGTTTTGAAAAATGAAATTTTGTATTGATTTGTTTTTTTTTTTAAAGAGTTGTTGGTATACGTTCGAATTGAGGTGATCCTGTTGGACGTTTTAATATGATGTTGGAACTGTGTCACAATAAATGAACGGTATGTTTGTTTGTAAGGATTGTGTTAAATTGTAACGCGTCGGTGACTGTGACAAGGTTCTACACATATTATTTGCGTATATAATATAACATCAGTCGCTTGTCGCTTGTATACTCCCGATACATGCTTTCGTTTCGAATTAAAGTGACCTAAGTCGTGTTTTTTTTAATGTTTTTATTTCTTTTTTATTTTCTCTACTAGAACACAATAATAGGTGTATATTTTTATAAAAACGTCGTTTTATTGATTAAAAAAATAACGTAACGGAATTTCATTTGTTCACCGTAATTTTTTTTTGAGATAGGCCACTTTAATTTTGAACGGGCGTCGTGTTAAATTTGTATAGGTGATATAATGTAATGTGAGGGGCCCGGTCAATTCCACACGCGTTATTAGAGGTTAAGCGATACACAAAATGCTGTCCGCTGTTTATTGGTCGATAGGTATATTAGTAACAAATTGCCTTCGCTGCTTTGAAAGCAATTACGGAATTGATCAACCCCACTGTAAAAAAATGAGCTCTTGTAGTATAAAAAGAACCGTCTGTGAGTGAAAGTGCGAGTGTTAAATTAAGTCTAGTTAATAGTTAGGCGAAAAACAGTGAATAAATAAAAAAAAATGATGTTTTTTTTTCTTTCCTGCGTCGAGGGATCAACAGATCGCTTTGTGATAAGTCTGATACTGGTATGACCTCGAGTTGCGATTGTTGACAACGAAATAATGTGCTGCCAAACGGTTGACGCCTTCGTCTTGACGCTTTCTCTTATGTTTTTTTGATATTCATGCTAGGATATTATTAAATCTATAGTTTTTTTTACTCTATGGTTTTTTATTGCGAAGCGGTCTCCATAGTTTTTCGTGGTTACATCATTTTGATACTATATTGATTGCAACTTGCGTAATTTAATTTTCATTCGGTTTTACTTTGACAATTATTATGTCGTTAAAAATTATATTTTACAATCATTACGTATTTTTTTTTATATTTAAAGTTTTCATGATTTAAAGTTTGTTAAATTTAATTCAAGTTAACTTTGAACGTATAGCATGAATATGTTTGGTTGTTAGTCTACGAGTGCCATGTATCAAGACGAGGGCGCAGACTGCGGGGAGTTGTTGTTGAATCCAAAATATTTCCTATAATATAAATTTTTATATCTGATTGGCGTGTTTTATTTTATACCACATTTTAATTGAAATTTTAATATTTTCAAGTATATAGTGTTGATGGAGTATTTCAGAAATAGGTCAGGTTGGCCAAATTTGGAAAATAGAAAATTTGATGCACACAGTTTTTATTATTTACTACAAAATTAGACTCCCAAGTTCCAACAACATTACGAAAAGGAATGACGTATCTAAATATTTCATTAAATCTTAAAATAACGGTTGCCCGCTCTTTTTCTATGACAAACTTTGAAAACTCAAATAAGTAGGTATTTCATATCAGAATGACAACTTATAGAATCGTATAATTATTTTACATTTACGTTTTATGAATTTATTTCTCAAAAAAAGAATACAATTTACTTAAGTATTTGAGAAAACAAGATACATCTTAATAGTAAATATAAGCATTTATACATGTCTATATTTATACAAATTAAACATAATTTATGATAATTTGCATTATTATTAATATGTATCAATAGTCTTGTTTAGGCTTTGTTTTCCTTTCGATCAACAGCAAGCTAGTGGAACGTGTCTTTAATGGCTAAAGGTGGTTATGAACGTTTTGTTCAAATTTCAATAAATTTTGTGTTAACAAAAGTAGGCCAAAATATTGTAATACTTTGATAAGTAATAATTTGGGCAGTAATTAAAATAAACATGTGTGTTTGTACTTATGTACGCAGGTAAGAAGTTATAGGTACTTCTTTGACGTAACAGAACAAAAATAGCTAAAGATTTCATCCCGCATGTCACAACTCTCTGTTTGTAAAAGGAATGCAGCTAACTTTATCATGTCGCTTTCAGCTAACTTCATCATGTCGCGTTTTGTGCCAAAAGAAGTATAACTTCAAAAACTTAACGAAAATAGGACGTTACTAGAGATAGTTGATGCATGTAGAACTTTAACAGTACTTAAAGTTAGCTCTCCAACGTATGGCATTTGAAATAGAAAAATTTTACACACAAAAAAATATTACAAAAGTACCGGAAACAAGTTTTTGAATGACAAGTTGGGCAGTTCGTTAAAAATCCGCTGATTGGCTCGAATGGGTCCATTGCTAGTTGTGTTAAAAACTGGCCTGTACTTCGCTTTTTACATATTCAATTCAACTGGTAAAAAATAAAAATATTTAATGGATTTGAGAATTTTTTTATTCTTTCAGGGTTCCGTATTTCGAAAATATAAATGGAATTCATAGACTTTGAATTATAAACCACGTAAAATTTTCTTAATGCGAATTTTATCGTAATCGAAATTATCTTTCCAATGAGATATAAGATACCTACGTGTATAGTACGCAGTCTTTTTTTTCTTTTTTTATTGTTGGGAAATGTATTTACGCATACCACATGACATACAGGTGGTTATGTGGGACTCACCGGCTAGAAAAGTACTACCCACTGAAACCTTCCCTGTTTTAATGGAGCGTCGCAGGATCGCTTACGCATTCAACTACGACGCACCGACGGCAGGTTTGCCGAAGCAGACCACAATAACCATGGAGTTGGTCCACAGTCCATTCTGCTATCAGAGAAGTACCAGGAGCAACCAGCATGGCACACCGCCCACCGAAGTGGGCCACCTTCCTATGCGTTTCTTGGCTACGCGTCCGGCTGTATTGCCAGGCACTACTGAGCCCCCCCCCCACCACGATAAGGTGAACGCACGTTGCGGTGGAAGGATAGTACACAGTCTAAGGTCCTATATACACGATATCTTACGGGTCCATAACGCGTATTATTATTATTCAGTTCTAAAGCAAGCAGTCATTTTCAAAAATCTAGCCAAAAAATTATTTAATTTTATTTCTTTTGTTAAAATTCGGTTATTAACTCTAGAATCATAATGAAAATGTTATCCATGGCTTTTGCTCGTAAATATTTGGAAAAAAATGAGCAACATTAATTTTAGAATTTTACTTCGTAGATTATTTTTAGCGTAAATATTAGAAGACGACGTACATTCATGATATTCCCGTCGTCGCGTCGGTGTTTCTTGAAACGTGGAATGCATAGGCCCTAAAGTCTCATCTGTCTTTGTACTTTACGTCCGCCGACATGGGAATTCCCTCGAAATTGGAACACCGCCGGTAGCTTCCATTACTCACACTCAGTCCGTCAGCTTTGACTCGTCCATTAGGTATGCGTTCGTGTGTAGAAATTCGCTAAAGTTAGTCTAGATTGTTTCTAGAAAAAACTGGTCAAGTGCGAGTAGAGTTCATGCCAGTGGATCCAGCTATCAGCTATATAGACTAGGTATATAGTCTTCAAGTAAAATGGCTGCGACACACGGACAGATGGTTATAACGAAGCTTAGGGTGCGATTATAATGCGTTAAATTATCCTTAAGAGTGAAAGTTCGATTTGCACTTTCTAAAAACTTCGAAATAAGTTTTATATGAATTGTTACGAAAAGCAATGTTAAAAATATCAAAGACATTTTTTAAAGAAACGTTATTTTTCATATAAATTTGCATTGTTTTTACCACTTTTTCATTTCAAAGGTTAGATTCAAATAATTCGGACAAGTTCGATTCAGACTCGCCCATCGAGGGTTCCGTACAAATTAGGAAATCTGTTTAACTTTAATTTTCAACTTTTTTATTTTTTGGAATTTCTCCTTTATTTGTGCTGTAAGCTTGCTTTTTGCCAAATTTCGTGATTTTAAGTCAATGCGAACTACCATAATATAGGTTTTCGACCCATAATCTATAGGGTACTTCCGGTTGACCTAGAATTATCAATTTTGGGTAAAAGCAAGGTCAGCACAAGTAAAGGGAAAATTCCGAAAAATGAAGAAGGTTGAATATTAAGGTAAATTTTGGTATTTACAAGTTTTCACGAAAATCTAAATATGCGCATATCTTTTTATCGTGTTTACTCTGGACCTTGATTTTTATACACCTAATAGGGACTATAGACCTCAGTATATGGTGTAAATTTCAACTTGCTAGGTCCACCTGTGCCTGAGAAAATTGGTGGTGACACACAGACGGACAGACGGACAAGAAAGTGATATTATACGGGTTCCTTTTTTACCTTTTGAGGTACGGAACCCAAAAATGGTATCTTGATGATTATAAAAGTTAATATATAAGCTCTTTGATCTATAGATTAGATGTGAGCGTTTATGAATCCGAACAAGTGATTTAAATAAATAAAAGATAAATTAAACGTAAGCAAATTTTTGATGACAACCCCCCTGGGTTGTATTTATAGGTATGTTTCATGGTGTAAAAAAAAAATCGTTTGGAAAAAGAATGAGGGATCCACCATATAGATCGAGATCTCCTATATCGCATAACACACAGACAAGACTGTCTAAAACTATCTAAAAAGTTCTTTACCGTTGCTATTCAAGTTGTGTACAGATAATAAAACTTGATCTTTTAAATGTCACAATCCGTCAATATAATCTTAATTTTAATAAAAGTTTAACGTTCATAATGAAAATAATGATTAATAAAATATGATAACTAAAGACTTGTTTATGTAAACGTTTTAAATATGGGTTTATTCAAAAATTTGAGATTTTTTTCTCCTATAATACAACAAGTGAGGAAACAGCAATGTATGTAAGTATTGTACAGTGGAGAGTGAGGGAAAAGAAAAATTATGAAATTTTCATAAGTCCCGATCATTACTCAGCTCACGTCGCATGTCGATAAAAGGGCACGATTACGATTTCTGCAGCGGTACGATTAACGAATGGATTTTAATAAATCAACCAAAAATAAATCGGGCATGAAGGTCACATTTTTTGACATATCCTAGTTTCCACTTTTCGGGATATTTATACTTCACTAGTTCACCCAACTGTAGAGATTCGACTATCAACATTAAGGATATGAATAGAATTTATCTATCTATTAAAAAAAAAACTATTTCCTCAAATGGTTTTATTGATAACACTAATAATCGGCACGAACAGTGACAGTAAAGGCGAAGGACCGTTGGTTGTACGTTCTCTCCGATGCACGGGGATGAAACACCGACAACTTCCAAATTCCAAGTTGTTACTGAGTTTCTTGACAGAAATATAAACAACTAGCGACTCACCCTCGCTTCGTTCGGGTTCGTCTCTAGCTTGCTTGCCAATACAAACATTCATCCCCATTTTCGCCCCCTAAGAAATGATTTCCAGGATAAAAAGTATCCTATGTTCTTCCCAGGGTCTCAAACTATCTTCTTACCAAATTTCATCTAAATCGGTTCAGTAGATCCAGAGACTACCCCCTACAACCTCACAAACTCACAAAATATTAATATAGATAACTGAATTTCGTCCGACCCAGGATATCCGGATCCGCAGTACATGCTAGCCACTATACCTCCGAGGTAGTTGCCTCATAGCAGCGGCGCTGAATTTGTAATATCCAAATACAAAAACCCCTATACTACTCAGACATAACATAACTTTCTATTACTAAAAAACTACACTCCAATAGATCAACGATAGTGGAAAAAAAAACTAACTTACGACCTTCGCCTTTTAAGCCCAACGTGGCAGATATCTCAATCAGATAGCATTAAATGTGCGCAATATTTATTTGATCGATTAACATGATAGACAACCTTAACTCTGAGCTATCAGATTGTATTCTAAAAAAATATCTTTTAACATGTTTAAATTGCGTGACACTAGTTATGTTTAAATTGCGTGACACTAGTTATTAAGATAACTTTATTACATTTGTGAACTTATTATCTATACATATAATAAAATTCTAAGCCGAATCTGTACATTAAATATTTTTTGGAAAATCTTATTGTAATAGACATTATTATCGATACAAAGGCCGAATGTATAGTTTTTAGAATTTTTGTCTGTCTGTCTGTTACCGCATCACAGAAAAACCACTAGAGAGATTTTAATGAAATTTGGTATGGTCATAGCTGGTTATCCGGGTCAACATATAGGATGCTTTTTACCGCGAGAAAATATCTCATCTCTAAGAAATCTATACTAACACACTAACTATCCGGGTCAACACGTAAGTAGGGATGAACCCGAGCGGAGCAAGGGTGAGTCGCTAGCAATTTATATAACTATGTATATCGTTTACATGAATTTCATGAAATTTCAAAGTAAGAGTGGACATAATAATTATTCAACACAAATCACATTTTACATTATGGTAGTATTAGATGTTTAATTTTTTACTTGACGATGAATTTTCAACAGGAGGTTTTTCTAATCCGAAAAACTTCTTGAGGATCGAACTCGCGTTTCTTGTCTTCCTAGTACGAATGAATGAATAACCTTTACTAGTTGGTAGCTTTAAATTGTCATATCTATAGGTATATAAATAGGCAAATACAACACAGGTTTTTCTTTTTTCCTGTGTTTAGCAACCGATTGTCTTTTTTGTTTTGTTTAGCTATTGCCGAGCTTTGGTGTTTTCAACAAACAAAATTTGAAAACAGTTTTTTTTATATAGATAGCTATATTCTATTCATATATTATGTTTTCTTTAATGTTTAAATATGATAATGGTCAAATTTTAACAAACATCAGTAATAAGTAGTAGTAGTAGTGTTTTTGGTTAAAAGTACAATTTTCTTTTCAATTTGGCTTAAAAAAAAAACTAAAAACTTGAATAAATACAAAAAGCTTTGTATCTGATCGGAATTCGAAACCTGTGATAGTCAATCTTGCGCTTTGACCGCTTGACAACGAAAAAGAAAACCCCAACATACTAATTTTCAGCGAAATCGTTAGAGCCGTTTCCGAGATCGCCGGTATACATAATAAATATACAAGAATTGCTTGTTTAAATATATTAGATAGATAAATAATTAAAATTCAGATGCACAAAGCCAAAACACCTAATTTGCTTTAAAAACTGGACTTCCGATATGGTAACGGATATAGTTGAGAGCGCAATGAATTTGAAACGCAGCGTACAAGATACGCACGGGAAAAGACTGGTACGTAATTTTTTTCATCTTGATTTGTGATAAAACTTAATAATAGTATTAAATTATATGAAAAAATCCTTTCATCTGGTAAATAACGTAATAGGATACTAAATACATTAAGGGAAAAACAAGAAAGGATGCTGGATGAGACTGTTTTTAGATAATATCTAGCAGTACTACACATTTAATCTCTTTATGGTATTCACCTGCAAATCGGTAATTTAATATGTATTTATCTATACTAATATTATAAAGAGGCAGAGATTGTTTGTTTGCATGCGCTTATCTCAGGAACCACTAATCCAATTTGAAAAATTCTTTTTGCATTAGATAGCCCGTTTATTGAGAAAGGCTATAGGCTATATATCACCATGCTACTACCGAAGGGAGCGGAGCAGTAATATATTATATAGTCTATCTATTCCATACTAACTGTTAAAACGTACATACCTAGGGACGAACCCGAGCGAAGCGAGGCTGAGCCGCTAGTTAAATTGTATAGTTTTTGACCGCAGCTTCGCTTGCTTGGTAAGCGAGAGAGGGTAAAACGTCCCCATGATGTAATCTACGTCCGCGCCATATTCCATCAAAATTTGTTCAGCGGTTTACACAGGAAAACGTAACACACACAGACAAACAGACAGACATAGTTATTTTCTTAGAGTAATAATAAGCATAGAGGACTCGTATTAAACTGAACCAATAAACTTATAATTTGCACTGCTTTATCTTACTAAGAGATGACGTAAGTTAGAGAGAGACGTAATAATAAAGAAACTATCGTCTTCAATGGTGTGAAGCCACTTTTCACTTGTTAAAGTGACCAGCTGGTGACTTACAGTGTTGTTGATATTTGTGATTATTTTAATAATAAAAGAGTAATTGGATGTAAAAGACTTAGTTTTAAGGAAACTTAAAAACATTTTGTTTCGATGGCTTGTGTGGCTTACGGCTGTAATCGCCATAGTTCAAAGAAAAGTGAAGATAATCAAAATGTAACATTTCACCGGTAAGTGTTTTTTGGATTTTTCTGTTAAAATACTTAACATTTTTATGAAATATTCAAATATGTTTAAATTGACTGTTTTAAGACTCTTACAGTATCAGAATAGTGTGTAATCGATCTCTAAATTCTTGTCAATTTGAGAAAGTAATTTTGTTTTTTAATCATAGTGATGTGGCATGATGTACTTTCACTATTACTTTGCCGATTCGTTTTTAGAATACATGTAGATAAAATTTCTTAAAATATATGAGTATGTTATAAATCAGAGGTTTAACCATAAACCCCGCGGTAGGCTGACTTATTTTTTTTGTGTTATATTTTTGAATAATGAATAATCAAGATTAGACTTTGAATGAGTTTCATTTATTTCTGTTATTTATTTATTTACCAAAAAGTACACTAACAGCACATATGTTAAAACATTTATACACATTTAGAAGACAATATTAATAATTAATCGGATATGTACATCTTTACAAGTGTACATAATATTCGCTATAATTACATAATCAAAAGTATACATTAAATTATAATAAATCCCTTATATGTAATTAATAAATACAATTTAAATACAATAAAAATGATTCATAATAAGTCAACACCTGTTAGCCAAAATAATTAATTTAAATAATGTTAAAAAATTGTTATACCCTTAACTCCTCGCGGACCGCGAGCACACCGGTGTGCTAGATAACAATTGAATTCTCGGAAATTCGCACGGATTTCTTAGAATTTGTCCGGGAGGGAAATCTAATTAATTAAGATTGAACATACTTAATTTTGACCTAAGGTGAAGTATTGTTTCGTGTAACAGTTTTTCATAATTACTATAAATATTACAAAGAAACGGTATTTCTGATCTATAAACCGTCAAACTTTGGCACATCACTATAATAGTCAATATATAAATATAGTTATTCTATAGCATACTTGGCTTCATTGCGATTTTAAGAAAGGACAAATTGTGTATTTCTGTCTCTGTCCCTCTCGTAAAGAAGTGTATAAGAAGGACACGATCAAATATATTGTAAATGTTCAATTAAATACAGTTCCTCCATGCTTGTTATTACTCTAAGGTTATTTTACATTTACTATATGTACTAGTATATACTAGTTTATGCTAGTTTATATAAAAGATTTATTTGATAATGAATAACCATATTAAATGAAACAAAGTAAAATATTTATTCAAAATGTATTATATGAATATTATATCAGGAAGTATTGGCGGATTCAAAAGTTATGATACTGCAGGAAGTAAATGAGCCGTTTTTAAATATGGCGGTATCGAAAGCGGCTACGTTACTTGGCGCATATGACGTAAATATCACGGATAATTTGCTTTGGGAAAATGATTATATGGGAAGGTAATAAATTCATATAAATTACCTACAGAATAAATACTAAATAAGTAATAAGTAAATATGTTGGGACATTAACACACAGCACCATCTAGTTCCATGGTAAGCTACGAGGCCTGTGTTATGGATACCAGATAGTTGATACACTACACATATATAACTTTAAATACATACATACTATAAATATAAACAACCATGACTGGAGTACAAACATTCGTGTTCATCACACAAATGAATGCCCCCAGCGGAACTCGAACCTGCGACCGCTGGCACAGCAAAGTAGGGTCACTACAAACTGGGCCAAACGTGTCGTTAAATATTACAAAAATACTATATAGACTAACTTTATTTTTTTATAATTTTTTTCCTAACATACCTACTAATACCTAAATGTGATGTGTTTGTTGATTCGTCTCTCATGTTGTATAGAGATATTATTATATTTTATGCGTCAAAGAATGTTACAGCTTATTTTTAATTAATTGTTTTCTCCTGAGATAGCTCGATCCCATTCGGAGATTTCAGTACCTATCCATCATGACAATGAATAGGGATAGATAAAAAATATAAATAGGGGTTGGTAGGTACTAGACCCCGGTTGTATGCTGGCGCCTGGCCATATAAGAGTGTTTTTTCCTCAAATGTCACCTTTTACAAGTGATCGCTGTTATTAGTGTACCGTGTGTGAGTTTGAACTACTTTGCTGTCCATCCTTCAGTATTTATGTCTTAATTGTCATTTACACCTTCGTCTCGAGTAAGTCACTACTTTGAAAGATAGTAGTTATTTTATTATTTTTGTTTTTAGGATATTTTCGTATATGGCGGACGCAATATTCGTAGCAACTGTTACGCATATGTGTTTGCAACGTTTTGCTGAGCAATCTACTGTACCAGTACTATGTATGCGGTCCAGGACCCACGCTACCATACAGGCCTTGGCCACCATTATGGCTATCAACGTTAGTGTGCCAATGTTATGTTATAATATCAGACTAATATGATAATTAAAAGTTTATGAGTGTCAGCTTTACGGATTTGAGTGAAATCCGAAAAGGATATAATTTTTATCCTTGATTAACATAAGGACAAGTTATTTTTAATGACGTAGTCATCGATCTAAAAAGCTCTAGGTATACAATCAGCGACAAAAAATGTCGAGGAAAATGGACAAAAGTCAATAAGAAATTTCTTTACATAAATAGGTATATGACATATGTATAATAAAAAACATTATACCGTGATGTTATCAGGCGGTAAAGCTCACGAGATTATGTTTCAGGAAGAATATAAAACATTAAAAGATGTAAATTTAGCGTATTTTGGATCGCCGCACCCCGTCTTGAACTCATATCTTCTGTTAAGTCCAATGCTTGGAGCTAATATAAGATTTAAATGCTGTTGTGAGGTAAGACAATTTTCACTAATTTTAACCGAACTTTACTGTTAAGGAATTCATGGGCGGCGGCAGACTTATTTCCCTAAGGGTGCATCTGCTTTTTCACATTAAACTTCTAACTAATCTTTAGATTAAACTTTATAATTTTTATTCATATTTTTATTTATCACATTTTTTAAATATGGACTTTACTAATACAATTTTATTTCTTTAACTTTTTCTATGTATTTTCCTTCAAGAAAGGGGAGGTGTGCAAGTGTACCCCCTTGCCATCCTTGTCCTCCCGGCGCCCATGAATGAATTCGTTTAAATATCCTAACGTTTCCCTAGATACCCATAAATACTCTTAATGTTACTTCAGGGCATAGTCTATGTATGTAGGTACTAAATTTTATCTAAATCCGTACAACTCTTTCAAGCTGAAGGAGTAACAAACATATGTACATTCACATCCAAATATATAAAACAAACTAGTCCGGCGACTGCGTCATTGAGTCACTATTAAATAGGTTGTGAGTGATGTGACTGATGGACAGACACTTTTTATATGCAATTAAAATCTGCTTAAATGTTTTATATGTATATAAATAAGTCAACCGGTTTATGCTTCAGAAATCTCCCGTGCATCCATTACTATTTAAAGCCAGTGAAGATATGTGTGCTCAAAGACACACAGGCCTTAAAGAGTGCATGTCTAAAGATGACGTTTTAAAAGATGCAACAGTAGTAATAGCTGGTCCCACTAATGAGAAGAAAATTGATGAGTTCAAACTTAGCGTGGAGGTAAATAAAATTATATTGACTAGAGGACCCGAGCAGTTCTTCAGCATTTGAATGTTCACATCTAGCTTCCTTCCAATTCAACCAAGTCAATATTTAAGTGGGTAAAAGCTCAAATGAAAGAGCTTGTTCCAGCGAGTGTTCTTAGACTCAAAACGAATCACGTACATACTTCAATTAGGAAGGATATATTGAGTAAAAAGCTAAGAAAAATAAAAGCTAAAGCTAAAAAAAATAAGAAATGTACAGTAGGAAATCGCGTTTGAGTATAATTTGAGAAGGATCAAAGTTAGGTGATTTCCAATGCTTGATACTTGATGACAAATCTGTGTATCAATACTTTAAAAAAAAAATTAAATTAAGCAAATCGGTTGGATAGAATGGCCGAACGGACTCGTAATCATATTTTTTTAATATATAATAGAACAAAATAATTTTCAATCCTTATTTAACAATCGTAATACTACCCATGTAGTATTACGATTGTGAAATAGAAATTAATTGACAAGTTAGTGTATGATTATATACAAATGTATGAATTTATCCATGGGGATAAATAATGGGATTAGCAATGGGGACTTAGTACCTGTACTTTCTGTACCGTTTTATTTCTGTAAGAAGATAGGTAATAAAAAAAACTGACCGATTTTAGTCCGCGCAAGTGGACAGACGTATTAACATGCTCTCCGAGGCACGTGGATGTAACACCTTCAACTACTCAAATCTTGCCTTTCTTTGAGAATTTCTTGACAAAAAAACCTTATAACTATACATTGTCGACACCGGGACTCGTCCATATTTTTTTTAAATTAATATTTTTATAATAATATTAATATACATTTATGGAATAAAATGATATATTAAAAGTATTTTAGTTAATACCATCATCTATACCAATATTATAAATGTGAAAGTTTGTAAGTATGAATGATTATTACTCTTTCACACCAGAACGGCTGAACGGATTTGGATAAAATTTGGCACAGAGATAGATTATAGTCTGGAAAAATGTACAGTTCCCGTGGGATAGGTTTGTTTTTGTTTTCCTAGAGGCGAACCCGAGCGAAGCGAGAGTGAGCTGCTAGTTTTTATAATAGGTGGTGACAGTAAAGAATGTGTAGCCAAGGGGAACAGACCTTTGCTTCAGAAACCAAGTGAAGCGAGATGAAATCCCAGGTCTCGCATCTCTGATATTTTCATGAGTGAATCATTTTCAACACAATCACCAGTTGCCTTACGATGAAGAAAGCAAAACAGTGCGAGTAAATTTGCATGTCTTTGAGAACCTAGGAAGTTTTTATGGGATATGTTAATTTCACCGTCCCAATTGCTGTCCAAGTGTAGGTTGCACTTGGTCAGCATGCCGATTTATAGCTGTATTTCCCTAGTTTTCGACGAGGCCCTTACCCAGCAGTGGGACGATTAATAAGAGCTGAGTATATTATATACATAATTACTACAAATCTTTTCAAATAAGATCTGAAGTTATGTGTTGAAAGGGCTATTATCTATATATACAACAATATAAATGTGTCGTTGGATCTAATTCTAACAGACACATAGTTTAGTTTATTATATTTTAGATAGAACTTTTGAGATAAATAAATCTTAATTAATAATTTTAGGACATAGAGGCACATACCAAAGCCAAGTGGATTTTTTTCCACACTGGGCCTAGAGGTCATGAAGTTGATGACAATCTGTTTTTACACAAAAATTCAAAGACTTTCGATGCATTTAAAAATTTTCAATATATTGCCGCTGCACTGATGGCAAATGTAATAAAGGATCATAAGTTCTGATTGTTCTAATTTATGTAAGCTTTTACTATTGTATTTCTTATATAATATTGGATGTTAAATTAAAATCAAAGTATGAGTTATTTTATTTGTTTAAGGTGATGGAAATCTCTGTGGTAATAAAAATTAAAAGTTTTATAATAAGAAATCTATATTTATTTTACATACCTAAATTACAACTTATACCATTATATCCTAAAACTAATCAGTTTGGTTTTTGTATTTTCCGCGCATAATTTTGGGTAAGGGAACTACACCAGGACATGGTACTTGACCATACACTTCACATATGCATGGTCTTTCACAACCAGCACCAAAGTTCGCAGGATTATCCTTCTTCTCTGCAGCAATAGCCTCAGCTTCAAGAACTTCTTTTGATTTTCCAACAGTATTTAACAAATGTTCTAAAATATCTTCTTTGGACTTATTATCTATGTCAACTAAAATTTGTCTTCCGTCATCGAAGTAACATTTTATGAATGGAGAAGGTGTTAAGTTTTTTAATGTAGCCACTTGCACGTCAGGATTTTTATACTGAATTTGGGGAAGATACCAGAAAACAAAGTCTTTAGCGCCCGAATTGTTCTGACCGTGGATGTTATAAGCAACTGAGAATATCTTTATTTTGTCCTTAAATATTAGTTTTCCTGCATTAAGATAGTTTAATGTACGTCGAATCGGTGCTCTTCCTTTCATGAACGGCATTTTGTAGTATTTATATTATATTTTATATAAAAAATAACCTACAAACTTTCAATAATAAACTGACACTTGAAATGTATGACATTAATATTTGACAGTTTAAACTAATTCTGTTTTGCTACGTTCAGAAATATATTCATGGATTTTATAATCTGTATAAATAATAAATTTATAATATTTTAATTATGAATATACACGTAATGTAGGTATATACTTCTTTACATGTCTAGACTCAAAGACCAAAAACGTTTGTGTGTAAAAAGCGTCCACAACGCACTAGGGCTATTTCAAAAAGACCATAACACGAAATTCATATCGTGATTCATTCATCATCATCCTACCATTTCAGTCTCATGATTTCAAATGTTTGTAATGACTAATGCTTCATCAATTGGCTTTCTAATGTTAACTATGCAACATTATAGAGTATTGTATTTGCTATGGTACAAGTAAGATTTTTGAATCGTAATAATCATGTTGAATTATAAAATACCACTAGAAAGACGGGCGGGGGTCATATGACCCTTTTTGGAATTCAGGGTTAGATAATTCCAAAACTATTGGTTTTTTTGACATATTATCCTCTCGTGACTTTTATTAAAATGGTTCAAATTTACATTTAAAAATGTTTACATTGTTATATAATCATTACATCATAAATAAATCATACATCTACCTACAAAGACGGCACCGGTCATTTGACTCATGCTGCATTTGTTAGAGTAAACATATCCAATAGCGGGTAAACTATAATATTTATATTAGCTGTAGTTGTGAAATATAATGAACACAATTGTACTTTATTTCTACTCTTGCTTTCGTCAAGTAAACAGTGTTCTTTAGATGTGTTACTATGCCTCGACTTACTGATAGTCAAATATTAGCATCACTACAATCTTTGCCTGAAGATCAATCAAATGGTGAGAGTGAAGATCTCTTCACTCTCACCATCTGATAGATACTAAAATGATCCTGAAGAAGAGATACATACACCCGAATCAAGCTCTTCGAGTAGTGGCGACTCATATGATAATATACCAATAGGTAATTACCTACTCCATTCTTTGCATTATTAGACATGGTTTGAAATATGTTAATGGTAAATATTTACATGTTATATTTTTTTACAGCTACTGTGCAAAATCAACAACAACATAGAGGAAGAGGGCTAAGAAGGCGAGTGCGCGGTGTTCGCGGAATACAAGCTCCACTCAATGATATTGAAAAGAATATGTTGTCATCTGGTGGAGTATTGTGGAGAAGCACCTCTGAAAATGAACCTGGACAAGTAGCTAGACGAGCACGACACAATATTTTGACTAAACAACCTGCTCCGACTCCCTATGCACGAAGGTAAATTGGAGATAGGTTTATAACTGCTTGGAAATTATTAGTTGATGATAACATTCTGCGACACATCAAAACATGCACAGAGACTGAAGCTCATCGAGTACTTGGACCTTCAAATTGGTCAATCACGTTACAAGAACTTGATAAATTTATCTCAATTTTATATGCGAGAGAGATAAGAAGTCACAAACAAGACAGTGCGTAGAAGAAACTTTATACTGCAGCTAGCTCTTGAACTCAGTGACATTTCCGATGAATCTGATGCCTTGGCGGCGGAGTCGTCTACTGTCGGTACGAGGAAAAGGCGTCACTGCTCCTCTTCTGGTTACAAAAACAAATCAAACAAGGTTTGCGACATATGTAAAAAACCTTTGTGTGGACAATGCAATCAGTCAAAAACTTTTATTAGTCATATTTGTAAGTAAAAGTATAAATTGGAGTTAATAAAAACTTAATTATGATAAGTCAAATTGAAGTTTAATTTTTTTTCGCTTATTTTTTAACAGTTTTTGGGACATTTTATTATATAAAAATTATTTATAAAGCAAGGGGTCAAATGACCCCTCGCCGTCTTTCTTGGTAAGTTAATTTTTCCGTCTTTCTAGTGATACAGCACTGTGGGTGGTAAGGCGTTCTACGTTAAAAGTAGGATCTAATGTGAAGGGGAAAATTTGGCCTACGTAGATACCACAACCTTAGTCGGATCTGCTACCGTGATGACCACTGCCAGCATCCGCCGACCGCAAATTAACACAATGCATCGTATTACAAGAATATTATATATTTTTTTGTAAGTAGATAAACAGATTATTTCTATTACGCAAAGATTGGATTAATCAATCGTCAAATTTTGACAACTACTAATCATTTTATTAGAAAATGCCTTTATTGAGAAAATAAAGAATAGTCTTTTGCAAGTTTGAACAGTCATGATTTCATAATAAAAATACTGCATAATAAACTAGAGACTGCCACAATGAAGCAAATAAAATAATAAACAACATGAAGAAGTGTAACAAAGTTAAAAATCCATGCAAGATTTGTTTCGATACTGTCACCAAGAAAACTGGTTTGCAGTGCCAAGGCGCATGTCAAAAATGGGCTCATTTTAAATGCTTAAACTATACACCTGGAAAAATACAAGATATTAAGGCTAAAATTATAAAAATTACTTGTCCTTGTCCCGATTGCGATACATCACAGCCGAAGGAGGTTTTAACAGACCCACCTTTTACCTGTACGAACTCTCAATGTCCTGCAAATAACCTACCAGTATGTGCGTCAACAGAATGTCCATCTAAAGAAAATCCTATACCAACGTATCCTCCTCCTCCTTTTGAGTACAGTCCTGCGCCTTCACCTATTTCTTCACCTAAATGCCAAAATAAGCAAACCTCGCCACCCCCAAAACGCACTTTATCACCAACCCAGTGTAATATTTCACCAAGAATTTCATCAACAAAAAAACCAAAAAGCTCATGTTCACCGTGTCCTTCACAAGTTAGAAAAACTGTAAATAAAAACTTTTCACCCAAACAGTCACAGTCGTGTTCAGATTTTTCGAATAACTCAAATTATTCAGGTAAATTTTTTTGCAAAAAAATATATATATATATTTTTGTAGAAAGTACGTAACTTATATAAAGAAATAACTCCTATATGTGTCGTCAGATTAAATTAGAAGTAGAGAATATAGTAGATATAATAACTCTTGTATTTGTGTACCTAGTAATTTAACTGTCTCGGTGGTCTACTAGCTAGCATGTATAGCTACGGCTACAGATCCAGAAGACCCGGGTTCGAGTCCCGGTTCGGGCGAAGTTAAATGCAGAGTTTCTCTGTTAAGATATTCTCAGTAACAGCCTTGAGTAGGGAAGTTGGCGGTATTTCACTTCCGTGCCTTGGAGAGCACGTAAAGCTGTGGGTGCTGCGCCTTAACGTGAGAGTTAAGGCGCAGGACCCATGGTTTTACGTGCATACAGTCGTGTCGAAATATCATCCTATCAGACTTTGAGAGTAAAAGGAATAGAGAGTGCACTTGTGTCAGCGGATACACTTGTAATAGCGCATGTAATATCTCCTGCGCATCTGGTTAGTCTTAGTGAGATTGGCCTCCGTGGCCAAAATCGGTCAGGAGGACAATATTAATTAAAAACATTATTATTCGTAAAAGTTTACAACTTTTATGTTTCGTAGATAATTTATGTGTTTGTTAATGGAATCTTACGCGATTTTCCTCAATGTTGTTCATCGTAACTCGATTCTTTTGTATGTTTAATTGTTCGTGGCCATCGTTTACGTTTATTTGTTTGACGTAGCTGTGGCAAATTTTAATAAAATCTATTAGTATGTTTTTCACTTTATCATTTATTTATTTACTACTAGCGACTCACGCTCGCTTCGCTCGCGTTCGTCCCTAGACACGTTTGCACGGTTAGCTATGTTTATACATGAATAGTAGCTTGCTACTCCTAAGATATTCATTTAAATTATATAGCGATTTACCCTCGCTTTGCTCGGGTGCGTACGCTGTACGCGAATTTTGTTCACAATTTCATGAGTTTTAATTTTTTTCGCGGAACCCTGATTCTTTTTCTAAAATAAAAGTAGCCTAAGTTACTCCTTATAACATCAGCTATCTGCCAGTAAAAGTCCTGTCAAAATCGGTCCAGCCGTTTCGAAGATTAGCCGGAACAAACAGACAGACAGACAGACAAAAATTGTAAAAAATGTTGTTTTGCTATATGTACTGTGTATACATCCATATGCATTTAATAAAAAGCGGTTATTTTAATATTACAAATAGACACTCCAATTTTATTTATCTGTATAAATCTGTATGGATTTAAAGTTATTCTCATAAGTTATTGTGTTTTGTTCAGAGGTTTTTTTATAGTGAAATGTGCAGTGCAGCAATATACAGCACTACTTAGACTTACGGTGCGTCTCAGTAATCTATCTTACCTGCTATTTTCCTTATTAGAGATAGGTATCCAAAGGTAGATAGGTTATTGGAACTCACCGATAACAGTGATTCTACTATCACTGCAACATGTACAGATTATGATTATTTTTTTATCAGCAAATACTGTGATTTATATTTTTATAAATATTTTACACAGACTAAAATAATAAAGGTCAATGTTTATTTTACGATTTGCCGTTACAAAAATTGCTTACTAATAAGTTTTTCTTTAATTTAATATTTAATGCTATAACTAAAAAAATGTGGGTAATGAAATCTATACTAATATTATAAATGTGAAAGTTTGTGAGTATGGATGTATGGATGTTTGTTACTCTTTCACACCAAAGCAGCAGAACGGATCTGGATAAAATTTGGCACAGAGATAGATTATAGTCGGGAATAATACATAGGCTACTTTTTATTCCGGAAAAATGTACGTTTCCCGTGGGATACGTTTGTTTTTCTTTTCCGAGAGGCGAACCCGAGCGAAGCGAGGGTGAGCCGCTAGTTTATACCAATAAAAATATTAACTTTTTTCCAGGTAAGCAGTGTGCGCCAGTGCGTACGATTTCATCCGACTCACAACTTTCAGGCGCAGATCAAACAATGTTATTCTCCGCTTTAGAAAACTTGTGTAATACAGTTGGTCAATTATCTACTCAACTTAGAGAGCTCATGTGTAAAATTAAAACAATCAGAGTTCAGTAAACAATAAAAACTATTTTAAATTTATGTCAAACTTCTTTTATAAATAAAAACTCATACCAAGTTTTAATGTAAGTATCTACGTATGGAAAAAAAGAAAATTTCTTAACTAACACTGTCATAACAGTGTCATCATACTTGTCAAGTAAATGTAGTCAAAATTTCCACCATGAGTTAAGCTGTAAACTCTAAAAATGCTAAGCAGAATCACAAAGCTCATTCAAAGTTAAACAAAATGCCAAAATGCAACAAAATAAAAAACCCGTGCAAAATTTGTTTAGGACCAGTTTCTCAAAAAAATGGCTTACAATGCCAAGGCGCTTGTCAAAGCTGGGTGCATTACAACTGTCTAAATTATACTCCCGGAAAAATTAAGGATATAAAAGCTGGTGTAATAAAAATAACATGCCCGTGCCCGGACTGTAAAATAACGTTACCCAGAGAATATAGAATAGATGAACCATTCAGTTGTACTAACACCCAATGTCCAGCAAACAATCCTCCAAAATGTGGAAACATGCTATGTCCAATCAACAAGGGACATGCAAAGGAGCAAGTGCCAGTTTCTACAGGATGTGCTCTAGATAAATGTGGAAAGAGTTGTAAGACAAATAGTTATCCAAATATACCAGACGCTCCACAACCACTACCTATACAACCATGTGTACCTCCTAACCACCCGTTTCCTGGTTCTGCATCAGCGTCTTCAGATACTTGCCTAGTTGCTAAAGGATGTCCAGCAGGCTGTTCATCTGATGATATTCCAGGCGATATAGGTCGTAAGGGCAGCCCTATAGTTCCATCATTAGGCACCCTTGAACAGATGTGCAACACTGTTGGGCAGTTGACTAATCAAATCAATAATTTAATGGCAAAAATGCAGCAAGTAGTTCGGGAGAAAAATGGCACTGGTCAAAAGGGATGTTCGCAAAAAGGTCCTAAATCAATGTGTAAGAAACCCTGTTATTGTCCGGGAAATCCTGGACGGCGAATGTGATACATTCATATTATCATGTCTGTAATTTTACAAGTCATATTTTTCGTTATTTTTTTCATATTAGACCATTGTTTTTTTATTAATTAAAATAGTAAAGTGTAGTTTATTACAATAAATATTTATTTTTATTTATTTACTTAGTTATTGAGATATTATAATATTTACAAGATCAGACAATACGAAACTACATAATCTATATATACATAAAATGCTTTGTCCTGACTGACTGATCGATCAACGCACAGCCTAAACCGCTGATCGTAGAAACGTGAAATTTGGAGGACATATTCCTTATACAATGTAGGCATCCGCTAAGAAAGGATTTTTCAAAATTCGTTCCCTAAGGGGGTAAAATAGGGGTTAAAAGATTGTATGAAACTCTGTCATTCTTAACGCTAAATGCACGGAAAGTGGTATTTAACTTTAAGATAAAAAATAAGAAATATGTGTATAAGATTTTTTTCGAAATTCATCCCTTAAAAGGGTAAAAGGGGGTAATAAAGTTTGTATGGACAAACAATTATTTATGATCAGAATTACTTGAAACTTGGTATTAATGCTCTTCAATACAATTAAATAAATACGTATTTTAACATTTTTTTGAAATTCATCCCATAAGGCTGTCAAATAGGGAATGGAAGTTTGTATGAAACTCTGTAATTGATGCACAGAAAATAGTATTATTTACCTGTTAAATGATAACTGAAACAATACAAATATCATTTTTTTTTCGAAATCCATCCCTTAAAAGGTTAAAAGAGGGTTATGCTGTTTATATAAGGAATAAATTGTTTATGATCAGAATTACTTGAAATTTAGTAATAGTGCTCCTTAATACAATTAAACAAACATGTATTGTAGTTTTTTTTTTTTATTCAGCCTCTAAGTGGGCAAAACTGGGCGTTGCACTTTGAGTTGTTGAATATATTTAAATAGAGTAACATGGCTCAAGTTCTCTGTAAGTGCACACTTACTGTGTGGGATATAAAGTAGAGAACGGAAATTATTCTGAATCTAAAGGAAAATTATGTATAACTTTTCTACTGAACTGTAGCTAGAGAATATCCTGCTATCTATATCCTCCTTCTGAACGTTGGCACATCTACAATAAAAAAGCCTAAGCTATGTTACGAGATTAGACCGTGAGTAACACATTAAACATTATAGTGGTCACTGTGTTTGCTGGATGTGCTCGGGGGGAATCAGAATTCATACCTCAAATACCACTGATAACTTCTGACTACGCCTTTGAATTTAATCTATTGTAATTCCTTCTTAAAGTTTGTTTTGAAATGATCAATAATATATGTATCTCAGGGCCAGTCGTTAAAAGTAGCAGGCGTAGACTTAAGAGATGATAGCTTCTCACAGGGACATTTTAGCAGAACCCCAGAACTAGACAGACTAAGTTAAGTGAATCTAGAGTTTTACTCTAGACATAATATTAAAAATTCGATATGACAACATATAAATTCAATGGAAATTAAAACTGAGCTTTTTCATTCATCGCGAGCGTAGCCGCGGGCAAAAAGCTACAGCAAAATAAGAATGGCAATTTATATGTGTAACTTAAAAAAGAAGAAGAAGGAAGGAGAATGTAAGCTTCAGGTGTACATAGCACTGGGTCTTTAAAAATAATGTAGATGTTAGCCTGTTAGTATGTTAGTTAGAAAACCCATATTAGCCGAGTTACGTGATTCTAAAGTCGTAAACATTGTATGCGATTGTATCATTGTAATCTTTTCCTCTAACTTTGGAAAGACGGAGTAGAAAAATATGCAAAAAACACAGGTAGGGAGCTTGCTAAATACCTAAAGTGCTTTATTTACAGAATATACGTTTAGCATCTTTAAGATACTGGATATTTTGAGTTACGATCGCTAAAATTTAATTTGTTTTCCATATAACTTTAAGAAATAATAAAACTTACACGAACTTAATTTTGCAAGTAGTATGTATTGCGAAAAAGTTTATTTTTTCGTAGTTTGATCGCGGGCGAAGCCGCGGGTTCTGCTAGTATTATATATAAATACAATGTGCTAAAACCACGGGAATTAAAATAAAAATAAATCTGAGAAAAAATTAGAAGAGATACTTTTATTTATAATTTTTTATTATAATTTAAATCGTATATCGTTTATTATAGCCTATAGATTAATTCAAAAGCCTGAAGACAAAGAGTAAAGTTATATTGATCTTTGAGCTTAACGTGTTTGTATCATAACGGCACTATTAGGAACTACTACCAACTAGGGTTGTGAACCTCGAAGCTTATACTAGAAATTGAAATAGAAAATCAATAAACTTCTAAAAAATTGTGTACTCGTAATGCTCTAGTTACTATTTCTACTATTGGTTTCAAAGGTTTTTTTATTGCTTGATTTTTTCCTGGATTCAAAACTCAGCAGCTCCTTGTTGGTTGTGGTCTGCCTTGGTAGGTCAACCGTCACATCGGGTCGTCGTGGTTGAGTGCGTAAGTTATCCTGCGACGCCCTATTGAGACGGGGAAGGTTCCGTTAGGTTTTAGTGGGTAGTACTGGTTTATCTATCCAGTCTCACTAAACCATCTACAATTGGCGGTATGCATAATTGCATTTCCTTACGATAAAAAAGAAAATAGGAACTATATATGTAGTTTAAAATAAAATACTAAATAGTAAAAAATATTAAATAACTAGCGATTCACCCTCTTTTCGCTCGGGTTCGTCCCTGGCTTGCTTCCCCATACAAACTTTGATCCGCATTTTCACCCCCTTAAGGAATGATTTCCGGGATAAAAACTATCCTATATCCTTCCCAGGGTCTCAAACTATCTTCTTACCAAATTTCATTTTAATCGGTTCAGTAGTTTCAGAGCTTATTCGATGCAAACAAACAAACAATGAAATTTTTCCTCTTTATAATATTAGTATAGATTATCCCCGGGATCGAACTTACTCGTGGGGTTTACTTTCAAAAAAAGTTATAATGCCACAGGGTTTTTGGTATATTAATATAAACCCGCTAGAGGCAAATATTTTTATGATTGCTTTGGGCAGTCTGGTTAAGAGAAAAGATATTGGATATTTCAATCAGACCTCAGCGCTGAAACAACTCGCACATTTACTTCTTGTACAGTTAGTAATATGAGCATGTGAATAAGTATATACTAAATACAAAGAAATATCAACTGTGATTGATTAATCATTAAAGCGTTAAGCCTTCCATAACATATATAGTATATGATTGTCTTGTGTAACACTTCTAACAACTTTGTGAACTATAACAAGCAATTAGTGTTCTCAATAATTTTGAAGATAAAGATAGTTATTCTTGCGTGAAATTGGATATATTGATAGGTTGTTTCCATGCGTTCTAACTTCAAACGTATCCTTAATATTTAGATAACCGTATGTTAAGGGTAAGGATAAGTGCCAACTGCCACGTCTATTTTTTATCTAGCAATTTACAAGTAGGTATTTGTAAAATTTTAGTCATGTAACACATGTTGTGATTTGAAAATCGATGAAACGGAAATGCGACACTAGAAAGAGACAAATATGCAAATATATACGATTAAGCCGGTGAGAGAATGAGATAGAATACGTTACACAGGAAGTCAAAAATAATACTGAATAATATGTTATTATGTAATACATGTTAATTAAAATGTAAAATAACTTTTAAACTTGGTAAAAAAAAAACTAAACTATTATTATTACTTACTAGCGACTCACCCTCGCTTCGCTCGGGTTCGTCCCTAGTTACGTTTCACTGCTGAACTGAGCTAAACGTTGATAAGTCAGCCTGTGAGTCGCGAGTAATGAATAAAAATAGTAATTGCGAGTGTACCTTAGGTGATAGACATATAATATTGCGAACTTCCCTGTATAACTTTTTAAGACCTACAATTTTCTAGTACATTGTTTTGATTTATCTCTTAAGGTTCAGCCAGCGTTAGCCATATAAACTTCTAAGGACGACGCGATAGAACCAGTCATTGCGTTTTCCCGCGGGAACGAAAAATGTGCCTGTAGTAAAAGGTATCCTAAATGTTGACTCGAGTGATAAGCTATCACTATACAAAATTTAATTGAAATCGGTTCATTACTTTTTGCTTGAAACGCGTACAGACAAACAGACAAACAGACAAAAAGACAAACAGACAAACAGACAAACAGACAAAAAAATTAATAACTATTGTTTTGGGGTCTATATCGTATACATAATACGTTATAGTCATTGTTTTTAAAAAATATTTCATGTACAGATTTCGCTAAGTTACTGCTTTATTATAGTATAGATAACGTACTCGTATAAGAAAACAGTAATATCATTTAATAAAAATAGTTATAGCGAGTGTACTTTAAGAGATAGACATATACCGTTGAGAACTTTTCTGTAGAACTTTTTAAGACCTACAATTTTTTAGTACATTGTTTTGATTTATCTCTTAAGGTTCAGCCAGCGTTAGCCATATAAACTTCTAAGGACGACGCGATAGAACCAGTCATTGCGTTTTCCCGCGGGAACGAAAAATGTGCCTGTAGTAAAAGGTATCCTAAATGTTGACTCGAGTGATAAGCTATCACTATACAAAATTTAATTGAAATCGGTTCAGTACTTTTTGCGTGAAACGCGCACATCGATTTAACTAAGTTAGTTTTGCTATAGGTATAGATAAGAATAGGTATTGCGAGTGTACCTTGAGAGATAGACATATACTGTTGTAGATATTTCTGTTGGCCTTTTCAAGATCTACAATTTTTTAGTACATTGTTTTGATGTATGTCTTTAGGTTTAGCCAGCGGAGGGTTCCTAAGGAGGACTCGATAAAACCAGTTATTGCGATTTCCCGCGGGAAACAAAGATTTTCCAAAAGTAAAAGTTATCCTAAATGTTGACCCGAGTAATAAGTTATCAGTTCACAAAATTTCGTTGAAATCGGTTCATTACTTTTTGCGTGAAACGCGTACAGACAAACAGACAAACAGACAAAAAGCCAAACAGACAAACAGACAAACAGACAAACAGACAAACAGACAAACAGACAAAAAAATAATAACTATTGTTTTGGGGTCTATATCGTATACATAATACGTTACAGTCATTGTTTTTAAAAAATATTTCATGTACAGATTTCGCTAAGTTACTGCTTTATTATAGTATAGACTAGCGACTCACCCTCGCTTCGCTCGGGTTCGTCCCTAGTTACGTTTCACTGCTGAACTGAGCTAAACGTTGATAAGTCAGCCTGTGAGTCGCGAGTAATGAATAAAAATAGTAATTGCGAGTGTACCTTAGGTGATAGACATATAATATTGCGAACTTCCCTGTATAACTTTTTAAGACCTACAATTTTCTAGTACATTGTTTTGATTTATCTCTTAAGGTTCAGCCAGCGTTAGCCATATAAACTTCTAAGGACGACGCGATAGAACCAGTCATTGCGTTTTCCCGCGGGAACGAAAAATGTGCCTGTAGTAAAAGGTATCCTAAATGTTGACTCGAGTGATAAGCTATCACTATACAAAATTTAATTGAAATCGGTTCATTACTTTTTGCTTGAAACGCGTACAGACAAACAGACAAACAGACAAAAAGACAAACAGACAAACAGACAAACAGACAAAAAAATTAATAACTATTGTTTTGGGGTCTATATCGTATACATAATACGTTACAGTCATTGTTTTTAAAAAATATTTCATGTACAGATTTCGCTAAGTTACTGCTTTATTATAGTATAGATAATAAAAATAAATATTTATTACTGTGGGATGAATGTGCATAAATTAAATAAAAGCTATTATGACTAATTGTTGTCATGGTAACCGTTGTTATTGTCTGACAAATGATATATAATATATTATTCCTTCCTTAAACGGTATTCTATAAATATATGATTTTAATATGCCTAATATGCCTTATTTAATTATTGATTTGTTTTAATTTAATTGCGATATTTGCCAAAGAAGTTTCACTTTTAGCATGAGTAAATTGTTACACACACACTTTTAATATATTTTTTTTATTACACTTAGCTTACAGAATCCTAACAATAAAGGATATTTTTTATACTTCTATAAGTATAAAAAAATGTCCTCATGGCCTTCTTACGTAATTGTTTCAGAAATTCATCTTGAAAATATAAAGAATTTATATTTTTTAAGCTTTTGAATAGATTTTGCCGCGCTTGCGTAGGATATTTAAGTATAATTGCTCTTTTCCTAAAGAGCCTAGCGTAATAATAGTTTCTTGCTCAATAAACAGGCTATAAAATGCATAAAGAATTTTTCTAACTTTAAAGATAATTCCAAAGAACGTAGAAACACACAAAACCGAATAAACGCTCAGTTTTATAATATTTATAGATGAGAAATCACGCAGATAGATAGGTTCAACATGGAATCCTTTTTTGATAAATTTAATATTTTAAAAAATTGAATACACTTTTTATGTCCAGTTTAGTTAACTTACATATTTACAGGAAGAAGGTAATTTTTGTGAACAAACAAACGTTACAATTTTATATATAGACACAAAATGCACATATATTAGGGGAATGGCATCAATATTCAGCGTACATTATGATGCTAATATATGTATCTGGAAGGTTTATCTACTGTATAATAGAATAGTATATTACTATATACTAGCGGCTCACCCTCGCTTTCCTCGGGTTCGTCTCTAGACATACAAAAACAAATCTATCCCACGGGCACCGTACATTTTTCCGGGATAAAAAGTAGCCTATTTTTGATTCTGATGTATGAACTATATTATTGTAAAGTTTCATTAAAATCAGTAGTTTTTGTGTACTAAGCTGTATAAGTTACTATAGTTTTTTAACCATCCCACGGGAACTATTTAATTTTCGGGGATGAAAAGTATCTGAAATGTTGACCGGGGATAAAAGGTACTACCATGCAAAATTCTTTTAAATCGGTCTAACAGTTTCGGATATTAGCCCGTACAAACAGACAAACAGTCAGGGAAAAATTGAAAAAATCTGAATTTGTTCTATTTCTCTTCTCACATACCACTGATTCGGTTTTTAGCGTTTTTTTTCTATGTACAGACATTCGATCTCTACAGTTTTATTATATGTATAGATAACAGGGTCATTGGTTAGATAAACGCTAGACAGGAGATGCTAAGGGTTCCTCATTATTGACTTATGGTACCGCGTGATTTTTTAAAAAGTTTTCTTGATAGTTTTGTTTGTTTAATTATAGTGAAATAAAAAAAAATATTAATAGATAGATCAAATATACATATCTATACAGATAAATAAAAATGAAATGTTTGTTTGTAATGTCGAAATAAAAACTTTTTACTAAATGTATATGAAATTATATACGGTACTTATAAGAAAAAGATATTTTTTTTTAATTTCTGTCTGTCTGTCTGTTTGTTCTGGCTAATCTACGAAACGGCTGGAGTGATTTTACAGGATTTTTCTTGGTAGATAAGGAGTAATTAAGGCTACTTTTATTTTAGAAAATGAATTAGAGTTCCGCTCAAAAAAATTAAAAGGTACCTAGGGACGCACCCAAGCGAAGCGAGGATAATTTGCTAGTATTGAGTAAATAAAGACTTAATACTTTCTTAGATTTACGCGAATATTTGACATTTTAAATAAAACTATCTTTTTGGATTTTTTCGCGGATTTATTTTGATATTTGGTTCCCAACGTTTCGAATGCTTTATAGCAATCAGCAGGTCCGGGTTCGAATACCAGTCGGATATAAAGCTTTTACTTTTGTTTTTTTTTGTAGGTATTTATTCAAGTTTTTAGTTTTTTTTTAATCTAAAAATACGATATAACAAAAAACAACTCCGAGTGAAGCTCGGTCGCCCAGGTACTGTTATATAATACTACGTCATATCTAACGTTGCATGTTAGACATCTGCGTTATATGAAATTTTGCGTAGTAAAAAAGATAGTGCTGTTGCTAACTTATGACACTGATTGTGAGAGTTATACCGTATACTACTCAATGTTTTAAAAAATAACAAATCATTTCAAAGTACAAAGAGGGTCTTAACTAAATATTGTTTTTACTTTAAGAAAACATCTATACAGATAAATAAAGTTGAAGTGTCCGTTTGTAATGTCAAAATAACAGCTTTATACTAAATGCCTATGGCTGTTATTGTATATGTGTTATATACGGTACTTATAAGAAAAACACAATTTTTAAAACTTTTGTCTGTCTGTCTGTCTGTATGTCTGTTTGTTCCGGTTAATCTCTGAAACGGCTGGATCAATTTTAACGAGACTTTCACTGACAGATAGCTGATATTATAAGGAGTAACTTAGGATACTTTTATTTTAGAAAAAGAATTAGGATTTCGCTCAAAAAGATTAAAACGTACATAGGGACGCGGGCGAAGCGAGGGTAAGTCGCTAGTAATAAATGATTGTGTACTAAAACACGATTTTATCAGAACCGTAATGAAAAGAACAACGTAGATATGTCTCGAATATACGAATATCTAGAATTTACCTAAATTTTTATTACGATAATTATGTATGTATTGTGCACTTGACAATAATACTTATCTTCAAAACATGTGTAACACTAAAATATAGGGTGTTCCAAAAAAAGTTACGCAAGAAATAATTTTGATAGAAAACACTTTATTCAAAGTAAAAAATACAAACCAAAAAATATCACAATTTATGTTTTAAATGATTAGGCTAGGTTAGATTCTAAAATAAGGCATGTTAGCCATATTACAATCATATATTTATAGAATATCATTTAAGGAAAGAATATAATGTTATATATCATTTGTCAGACAATAACAATGGTTACCATGGCAACTAACGTACGTACATTTTTTCGTAACGTATTCACCAGCTTACCCCCCAAGCCAAGCGTGCGTAAAGAAGTTTTATTTTTGAACTTCCTTATACAATAATATCTAATATGTTAAACGAGCAATTCTTGTTTATTTATTTATTTATTCATTCATTCATTCGTCCATTCGTTCATTCGATCACTTATTTATTTATTTATACCGGCGATCTCCGAAACGATTCTAACGATTTCGCTGAAATTATGTAGGAGTTTCCGGGGGCGAAAATTCGATCTAGATTAGCCTTATGTCTGGGAAAACGTGTGTTTTCGAGTTTTCATGAGGTTTTCTATCGAATAATTCCACGCATGATATGGTCGACTTACGTTTAGGCATAAGCATCGTGGTTACGCGGCCAAGACGCAAGATTGACAATTACAGGTGTTCGTCCGGTTTCAATCCGCTATAAAGTTTTGACTTTTGGTTTTTTTTTTGTTTAGTTTTTGTATTTATTCAAGTTTTTAGATTTTTTTTTTAAAGAAAATTGTTCTATTGGCCATAAACTCCGAGCGAAGCTCGGTCGCCCAGGTACTTTGACATTTTAAATAAAATAACATTTTTGTTTACTCGATTGGCGTTTTAGTTCTCGACAAAGCGACATTTAGAATGCTTTACAGCAAGTGTGGGGCAATAATTCAAAAAGATAGTTTTAGTTAAAGTCTAATATTTTACATTATACAAACACTTTCCAAATACCGACATCCATTATTTTACGCAGTTTAGTTACCTACTAGTATAATTTAAAACTGTTACATACGAAGTTAAATTTTCAATGTAATTATTATTTGTTTAGAAGATTATCTATACAGATAAATAAAATTGAAGTGTCTGTTTGTAATGTCAGAATAACAGATTTATACTAAATGCATATGGAATTATATACGGTACTAATAAGAAAAACTCAAGTTTTAAAATTTTTGTCTGTCTGTCTGCTGGACAGACAATAGCTAGACAAATAGCTGATATTATAAGAAATAACTTAGGCTTTTATTTTAGAAAAAGAATTAGTTTTTCGTTAAAAAAAATTAAAACGTACCTAGGGACGAACCCGAGCGAAGCGAGGGTGAGTCGTTAGTTTTAATAATAACATTTGATTGTACATATTTCTGAGTGTATTTTATATATAATAGGTATGATCAAATTCGCTGGAAAATAAGAAACTGGTGATTAGTTATTTTGCTTAAAGCTCACAAAACTTTATAACTAACGTATCTTTAAACAAGTGACTCACCCTGGCTTCGCTCGGGTTTATCTCTAGGCACGTTTTAACGGTTTGTATAGAATAGACTATATATATTTACATGCACAGGTATAGTATATAAGTACTTTAAAAAATTAAAAAAAACATATCTTTTACTTGAGAAATGATTGATTACCCATAAATCCCACCCTTAAGGGATGATTTCCGGGATAAAAACTCCTTTATAGGGTCTTAAACTATCTCCATACTAAATTCCATTTAAATCGGTTCAGCCATTTAGTCGTGAAAAGGTAACAAACAAACAGAGTTACTTTCGCATTTATAATATTAGTACTCTATATATGATCTGTGATATTAGTATGGATTAGTATGGGTATGAATTCAATGCTTAGAGAAACTATTATATTTAACTTCTCATAAACATGAAAGAAAAGAAAAGGCAGTGGTAGCCCAGTGGTAACGCGTTCGCTTGGGAAACTAGGAGTTTAAAATATCTTTAGGACACTTATGTTTGACATAGCAATGTTTCATAGTGTAATTATTTTACACAGATATAAATATTTTTATAATTGAAGTTACTTTAAGTTACTCAATCAAAATAGGCAGTGGTAGCCCAGTGGTAACGCGCTCGCTTGGGAAACCGAGTGAAGCGGGTCCAAGTTCCGGATCTCACCTTTGATTTTCATTTGTTAATTATTTCCAACATGATTACTACTTGCTTTACGGCGAAGGAAAACATCGTGAGGAAACCTGCATGTCTGAGAAAACTTAGCAAGTTTTCGAAAGACATGTGAAGTCCGCCAACCCGCACTTGGCCAGTGTGGTGGACTATGGCCTAATTCCCCTCGTATTGAAAGTAGGCCCGAGCCCAGCAGTGGGACGTTAAAAAAGGCTGAATACACATAAACATGAAAGAATGAGAATCCGGATTTACTAGTATATTAATATGGCAATAATATTCTTATGGAAATTATGTATAATATGAGTATTTATGTTTTACTAGCAGAACCCGCGGCTTCGCCCGCGATCAAACTTTATTACTTGCAAAAATAAGGAAAAGAAAATTTATTTTAGCGATCGTAACTCAAAATATCCAGTATCTTTTTTTATTGTTAAAAGATGTTACGCATATATTCTGTAAATAAATTTACACTTTAGGTATTTAGCAAGCTGCACCACCTGTATTTTTCGCACATTTTTCTACTCTCCATCTTTCCAAAAAGCCGAAAAGTTATACATAATTTTCCTTTGGATTTGGAATAATTTCCATTCTTGAGTCATGTTACTCTATTTAAATATATTCAACAACTCCAACTTCATCGCCCAGTTTTACCCACTTAGGAGCTGAATTAAGAAAAAATAAAGAATACATGTTTATTTCATTGTATTGAAGATCATTAATATTAAGTTTCAAGTAAATCTGATCATAAACAATTTTTTCCTTATATAAACAGCACAACCCCCTTTTACCATTTAAGGGATGAATTTCGAAAAAAAAAAAGATATTTGTATTGTTTTAGTTGTCGTTTTAAAGGTAAATACCATTTTCCGTACATCAATTACAGAGTTTCATACAAACTTTCATTCCCTATTTGACAGCTTTACAGGATGAATTTCAAAAAATGTTAAAATATATATTTATTTAATTGTATTAAAGAGCATTAATACCAAGTTTCAAGTAATTCTGATCATAAATGATTGTTTACCCATATAAACTTTATCACCCCCTTTCACCCTCTTAAGGGATGAATTTAGAAAAAAATCTAATACAGATATTTCTAATTTTTCATGTTAAAGCTAAATACCACTTTCTGTGCATTTCGCGTTAAGGATGACAGAGTTTCATACAATCTTATATCACCTATTTTACCCCCTTAGGGGATGAATTTCGAAAAATCCTTTCTTAGCGGATGCCTACATTGTATAAGGAATATGTCCTCTAAATTTCACGTTTCTACGACCAGCGGTTTAGGCTGTGCGTTGATCGATCAGTCAGTCAGGACAAAGTATTTTATGTATATATAGATTTTAATTAGTTAATGACAGCGAAAGAAAATTTCGACTCACAGGGGTTTTTGCGGATGTGGTGTGATATAAATTATATGAGATAATTATCTAAAGTCGAAGCTATCTAAAGTAAAACTAAGATAAGAATTTTTTGCCACGTGATGCCAATATTAAAATACTGCCTCGGTGGTCTTTTTTTATGTTGGGCTGACTTTCCTCTAACATAGTTCATCAGAGACCTTTTTGTACATTTTGGAATTATTTACAATATTTTAGGGTCTTAGGAATTTTGGTTTTTTACATTTATTATTTGCCAATACATGTTATCTATAGGCGGAGCTATTTATGTATTCTAGTTTAAGTCTAGATCTAGTGGCTAGGATGTACGGTCGCAGATTCAGAGGTCCTGGGTTCGAATCCCGGGTCGGGTAAAGTTTAGTTATTGAGCTTCTGTTAAGAAAGTCTCAGTAACAGCCCGGAGTTGGGAAGTTGGTGATGTTTCACCCCGTGCTTCGGAGAGAACGTAAAATCGTCGGTCCTGCGACTTAACTCTCACCGGTCGTGTCAAAGTTTCGTCCCATCGGACTATGAGAGTAAAAGTAATAGAGAGCTCACTTGTGTCTCCGCTTACACTTGTGCATTATAATATCTCCTGCGCATAGGCTAGTCTCAGTGGAATTTGCCTCCGAAATCTATCAGGAGGATATTATTAAAATATACCATATATGTTGATCTTGTGAACTTTAATTTTTAAGTTATCTTTACTATCAAACTATCTTATCTAGATCCAGCTACTTTCTACTATCATAAAATTAAACAAGTGGAAATTAATTAAAGGCTTCGATTTTTACGTTTACAATTATTTTATTAATTAATAAATCTATGTATGTAATATGTACTCTGTCCTTTTTAACTGCTAGGCACGGGTCTCCCTTCAATATGCGGGGGATCAGGCTATATATAGTCCATGCTGGTTAAGTGCGGTTTGGTAGACTTCACATATCTTTCGAAAACTTGCTAGGTTCTCTCGGACATGCAGGTTTCCTCACGATGTTTTCGTTCACCGTAAGATAAGTGGTGATCATGTTGGAAATGATTCGCACATAAAAATATCAGAAGTGAGTTGGGATTTGAAATAAGTTTTCCAAGCGAGTGCGTTACCACTCGACTACCACTATAGAAATAGAAACGCGTGTGTAACTGCGCGTATCCATGAATATAGATACAGTGCATTATCCACTGTACAATATTGTATGCTGTGTAGGTAACATAATAAAATAAATGATTATTTTATCTTTTCATAACATATAACACAAAATAAAAAAAAAGACTAATATGTCTATCCGGGTCTTTCTGTTACTTAATTCATTAAAATAAAATAAAAATTGACTGGGATAATGAAATTTATTCATTTATTTATTTATTACTAACACCAACAAGGTATAAATTAACAAAAACACAGAATTATAGCATGCCCACAAGGAGTCTAAATGTTATAGGTGTTACACACATTGCAAAGAAACACGTATACAAATAATGGAGAACAATAGGTAGGTACATGCAATAAAAAAATTACACCAGACAAAACAATCAAAAATAAATAGAATCGAATTAATTTTATAACAGTAAAAAAGTTATTAACTATAAAAAATATTAAACTAAAAACCTTATACGGAATATACGATATATGAACATTTTATTAATAAAAATAGCATAATCAGTCCAGCCGTTTTTATATACCTGATTAAGATATAAGATACTTGTTATCTATATAAAAACCACGAGAACGCAGCCACGAATTAAAACAAGTTAAGAATAACGTATTTTATTACATAGCTTTTAACCCCTAGTTAGGGATTTAGTTTTAGTTTTTTTAGTTAAAAAAAAATATAATTTTCTGTTTAATATTATCCCAACGACGTTAGTCCCGCTTCCTTACGGGATGCGTATTTCTGCGGATCAAACTTATGACGTTAGTAATCAAAATGTGATAATAAGTAATAAATTATTTATAAAAAGCTATTTGTCTAACATTAATCCTTATCAGAAAACATATATTAGAATAAATTAACATTTCGATTAATTCAATCATTCTAATGGTCTACAAAGACATGACAGGTTCATAAATTTTAAGATTGACGAAATAAAATAAAACAAATATTGTCATATTTATGTGGTTATACATAGGGTAAAGATTTTATTAAACACTAGCGGCTCATTCTCGCTTCGCTCGGGTTCGCCTCTAGAAAAACAAAAACAAATTTACCCTATAGAACCGTACATTTTTCCGGGATAAAGCGTAGCTTTTCCAGACTATAATCTATCTCTGTGTCAAACCTACAGATCCGTTTAGCTGCTCTGGCATGATTGAGTAACAAACATCCAAACATTTACACTTTCACATTTATAATATTAGTAAGATTAAAACTGACAAACTATAGTTAGCTTTTAAATCTTAGATTGTTCATTATATTGATCTGAAATATATTATATATATATGGTAAGTCCGGGAGAGTTGCCTATAGTTTTAAAAAACGATCAATATTAATTATATGTGTAAGATACTACATAAAATAAGCATAGTTTATTTTAATTCAATATTTACTTATGCCATTCAGATTAAATTTGAAACTATTGTGCAATATAGATTAAAAAATGTTTTTTAAAAATAATAGAAAATAGGCATCTCACCCACACATGTGGGTTAGTTGCCCATAGATGTCAGGGATAGGTATAGGACGAGTAATTAGTGCATAATTAGACGTACTTTGCTTAGTGACGTAAAAATACTTTCTTTTATGCATTTATACATACTACCTGTAGATGTACAGGTGGTTATGTGGGACTTACCGGCTAGAAAAGCCAGTACTACCCACTAAAACCCAACATAACCTCCCCCGTCTTAATGGAACACCTCGACGACAGGTCTGCCGAAGCAGACTACAACAACCGTGAGGTTGCTCCCACGATCCACTCTGCCATCAGAGAAGTACCAAGAGCAACCATATGGATTAGGCCATAATCCACCACGCTGGTCAAGTGCGGGTTGGCGGACTTCATAATGTCTTTCGAAAACTTGCTAGGTTCTCTCAGATATGCAGGTTTCCTCGCAATGTTTTCCTTCACCGTAAAGCAAGTGGTAATCGTGTTTGAAATGATTCGCACATGAAAATATCACAAGTGCGAGACCTGGGATCTCACTTCACTCACTTTCCCAAACGAGCGCGTTACCCACTGGGCTACCACTGCCTTAATTGGCGTCCGGATGAACTGCCGAACGCTAATGAGCTCCCCCACAACGACAAGGTGAACGTACGTTAGGGGGGAACCAATTAATATACTGGGCATCTAACCCCAAAATATCATTGAGCATCTCTCCCGATCATTAGGGAGAGATGCCTATTGACTCTGAACACACCGTAAAGCATTTATAATAGAATATGGTGGATTGTTAACAAAACAAGATCACAATGTTACATTATGAAACAATTTAATACTATTTAACTAAAGAATTTAGAGAAAAAAATTACTGTAAACTATCTCAAAGATTATATTCTAACGTAAAAGTTAACTACACTTATCCTATTTTACAAATTAACACAAAAATATTAATTATAAGTAATATGTCTTTGTGTAAAAACTTCCACACTGACATTGACTGTCGACTGACGTATTATGGACGCGTACCGAATCACGCAACATTAATTAATTTAATTTTTAAATTTATTAGGCGTCTCTCCCTTATGGGCATCTCTCCCGGACTTACCCTATACATATATATATATATATATATATATATATATATATATATATATATATATATATATATATATATATATATATATATATATATATATATATATATATATACACAGACATATACATGTGATCTTACGAAGTGGCAGTTAAAAGTTAACTTCTCATTATTATTTCTTTAAAACTTTAACAATTATTGTCAATAATAAAGCATCCTCCTCATCAAAGCAACCATCCTCATCATATTCTACTAATATTATAGAGGCGAAGATACCATTGATAGGTACCAATGTATGTTGGTTACTCTTTCAATTACTGAACGCATTTGGAAGTAAAGAACAGTGTCCCGAATAGTACGGGTTCTGGGCCATAACAAGTCCTGAAGTAGCTCATACATCATTAGATAGTTCATAGCCTGTATTAATAGAATATATCGTTATTATGAGCGTATTTGGTGGGCATACCTTGTTAGCAAGAAAATCAATTTCGTTACATTAGGGTGGTAGAAACCCATTTCATTTATGAAAATATTATTGTTATATAGTATTTCTTAAAGGAAAGATTCAATCTAGACATGTAAATAAAACAAAATACTACGTTTACGTTCTGGCCGACAAAAACATAGAAGGAAAAGACTCAATAAAATCCTTCTATTGTACCTGCAAAAATGAGGCTCAAACCGTAGGTTGTCGCGCTCACATTGCAACTACATATTATTTGGTACATACTAGCGACTCACCCTCGCTTCACTTCGGGTTCGTCCCTAGACAAAAACAAATCTATCCCACGGGAACCGTACATTTTCCCCGGATGATATATAACCTTCCTCAGTTAACGGGCTATCTAATACGAAAAGAATTTTTCAAATCGGATTAGTAGTTCCTGAGATTAGCGCGTTTAACCAAACAAACAAACTTTTCAGCTTTATAATATTAGTATAGATTTAAGGTATGCAAGGCATCTGACACAGCCAATAAAACCTCGATCAATAGAAATGGGAGACATATTTATAAGATTTGACAGTATCGATGAAGAATCTTTACAGATAAAAAACGTTAATTAGTCACTAGTGTTGGGTTGCCTATAATCATACGCTTACTTCGAATAACAATGTAACTATTTTTCCGTGAATGTACTAATGAACCCCTATTCGTTAGTATGCGATTCATTAATGAATGCACCATGGCCTAAATCGGAACACGGTTCTTTACAGTAATATCTATACATATAATAAAACAGTAAATTCGTGAAATCTGTCCGGGTATATCTGACTGTCTATACGGATATCTTTCCGGATTATTTCGCGGATTTATTTTAATTTTTTGTTCCCGACGTTTCGTGATCATAATTGCTGTAAAGCATTCGAAACGTCGAGAACCAAAAATTAAAATAAATCCGCGAAATAGTCCGAAAAGATAGTTTTATTTAAAATGAGTTGTGTAATTTTTAAAATTCATCACCGAAGAGGAAAAAAAGGTGTAAAAGTAAAGTTGGTTAAAATAACTGCTGTTAAACTAAAGTATGGTATTCAGCTCGAAAGTTACAAACAAAAATATAATATGTACAATGTATATATAGATTATTCTAAATGCCTTTGAGAGAATATAAATATTTTCAGGGTGCAGTTGGTTTAAAAATCGCTATTAATGCTGTCTAATATTGTATACTCGAAACATTAGAATACTTCTTTAGCCTTTTAAAAAAAATAAAAACATCAATGTTGTTGTAGAGTTGTTATGCATAATATAAATAAAAAACAAACGTTAATGATACCTACTTATTTTAACAAAACAACAAATACGAGTACTATCTTACTTAATAACAATAAATTAAAGTAACGTAAAATTTATTAATTATTTTGTTAAAAATAATAAAAATGCTAAAACTGGAATATATTAAAAATAAGTGACTCACCTTCGCTTCGCTCGGGTTCTTCCCAAGGTCGATTCCCTACACGAACTTTCATCCCCATTTTCATCCTCTAAAAGCATGATTTTCTGGATAAAAACTATCCTATGTCCTTTCAAGAGTCTCAAAATATCTTCTTACCAAATTTCATCTAAATCGCTCCAGTAGTTTCGGAGCTTATTCTTTACAAACAAACAAAAAAATCTTTCCTCTTTATAATGTACTAGCGACTCACCCTCGCTTCGCTTCGGGTTCGTCTCTAGACAAACAAACCTATCCCACCGGAACCGTACATTTTTCCGGGATGATATCTAGCCTATAGCCTTCCTCAGTTAACAGGCTATCGAATACAAAAAGAATTTTTCTAATCGGATTAGTAGTTCCTGAGATTAGCGCGTTCAACCAACCAAACAAACAAACAAACTCTTCAGCTTTATAATATTAGTATAGGTTAGTATAGATGTAGATTTATTACAAACTAGAGTTGCTCGCGTGTATTTTATTTATATACATTGCTCCACTCCTTACATACGGTTACATAGACCTTTCTTCAGGCTATACCTAATATCCAAGAAGGATTTTTCAAAATGCGGACTGGTAGTTCCAGGACAAAGTTAGTTCAAATAACCAAAAAGAAACTTTACCAGATTTACATATATCTTTGACATAAATGTACATTACCTACATATTATTCATTAATTAATTTTATTATTTTTCACTTCCCATGTAATGTATTCTATCTCAAATAATTAAATAAGGCATATTAGGTATATTACAATCATATATTTATAGAATATCATATACAGAAAGTATATAATATTATATACTAGCGGCTCACCCTCGCTTCGCTCGGGTTCTTCGCTAGGTACGTTTTAAATAGTTATAAATAGTCATTAGCCAGCGTTAGCCATATACATTTTAATTATTTTTTTCGTTAATATTTCATTTTTTCTCTTTATTAAAACCTTCCGTGAACCTTAAGGAACATACGAAAAAAAAAATTACCTGAATTAATAGAAGATTTGTCAGACAATAACAACAGTTACCATGGTAACATGGTAATGTATTCTATCTCATTCTCTCGTCGGCTTAATCCTATATATTGATGTGTTTGTCTCTTTTTAGTGTCGCATTTTTGTTTCATTTCTGTTTCATCAAGATTCAAATCACAACGATTTTAAAGAAGTTTCACTTCAAAAATTCTTACATCAGCGTTATATATTAATTGCGGCTTTTATAATATGTATATGAAAAAGATTTTTGTGATAAGTATCTATTAAAATCGTTGTTGTTTTGTACTGCCATATTAATTACTGATATCATTTAATTTAAAAATATATTTTGACTGTTCCGTAATATATTATTTTATACAAAGTGAGGACGAAATGCTAGTGGATGGTCACTAGTTACTTCACTAGAGAGTGCAGGTTCATTTGTTCGACGGGGCTAATATTTGTAATCTAATATATAAAATTCTCGTGTCCTAGTGTTTGTAACAAAACTCCTCCGAAACGGCTTGACCGATTCTTATGAAATTTTGTGTGTATATTCAGTAGGTCTGAGAATTGGACGTAAACTGTTTTTCATACCCCTAAGTATAAGGGTGGTTCACCCTAGGGACGAATCTGAGCGGAGCGAGGGTGAGTCGCTAGTACTCTTATAAAGACCCCGAAGGATAAATGAAAGTGAAATTTTGAATGTTGTTAAGAGGCATCTAAAAACGACATTGAAATACTATGAAATATTACTAAATAAACTTTTTTTCACTGTCACTGCTAATAATAACATCTGAAATCTAAAAAATAAATTGCTTTTTTTATCGACTGTATAAAACAACAAGAAACGGACAGAAATAAAAATAAATGAAGAAAATTTGTTGCTGGCGTACTGCCAGCGTCGTATCGTCGTATATCGTTATTATATTCAGCCCTTTTTAACATCCCACAGCTGGGCACGGGCCTTCCTTAAATATAAGGGGGATCAGGCCATAATCCACCACGATGGCCAAGTGCTGATTGACGGATGTCACATGTCTTTCGAAAACTTGCTAGGTTCTCTCAGATATGCAGGTTTCCTCAAGATGTTTTCCTTCACTGTACGATAAGTGGATGATGATGATGAACAATAGACAAATATAGCGCCTTTATTTTTTTTTATCATACTCTAGGTAATTGAGAGTGTCCCCTCGATGTGTGTTCATCTTGTCATTGTTGGGGGTCCATTATGAGTAATCGAGCCAGGTGTGAAGTCAAGAAACGCACTGGAAGGCGGCGCATCTCGGTGGGCGGTGTGCCATGCGGGTATCTCCTGGTACTTCTCTGATAGCAGAGTGGATCGTGGGAGGAACCCTATGGTTATTGTGGCCTGCCTGTAATTTGGAGTGTAAATATTTATAAAATTGTATTTTCAACCTTCGCTTTGATTCTTAATTAATATGATACTAAAATTAAAGTAAGATACGCTTCATTTTAAATATTATATGTATAGATAATTAAGGATCTCTAAAAACAAAATAAAAAGAAATATCGGAGTTTTGTCATCAGTCACCTTTTGTACTGGGCATAGTAGAATAGGTTCTTGGAGATGAATTAAGCGTAGATTTATTAAAAGAAATTGTGATTCATGGACGTGAAATACGAATATACACCAGTGGTGAAAAAAGTAAAAATGGAAACAAATATAAGATATCAGCTGCTTATTATCGCTTGTAGTAAGTATTTAATCAATTGTTTGACTTTAAAATCTATAATTAACAATTAAATAAACGTCTAAACAATTACAACAATTACCGAATAAATAAGAAATTAATAAGCAATGGTTCCAAAGTAAACAATGCTATCTAGCTCAAACTATATTTAAATACTAGCGACTCACCCTCGCTTCGCTCGGGTTCGTCCCTAGCTTGGATAAAATAACATGGATATAGGTTTTTTTTAAGTATTAAAACCTTCCGCGGACCTTAAGGAATATACAAAAAAATAAATTAGCCGAATTGGTCCAGCCATTCTTGAGTTATGCGCTTACCAACATCCATTTTTATTTATATTTAAATATATTATAATTATATGTTATGTAATATTATTGATGAATGTTTAGAAAATTTAATCATTCATATAATATAAACAATATACATTGAGTTCAATGTAGCTCTTAGAAGTGATGGATGTTTTCAATAGATAAAAATGCAAATTACTAAATATTTTATAAAAATATTATTTCACGATTTGTTTTAACCACATTAATGTATGTATTTAACTGTAGCTTATGAATTGAAGAACTTTTAATATTTTTAAATATAAAAGGATTTTTTATACTTATGTTTTACGTTTATATACAATTAATAATAATTAGTGAAATTATATTAATATGGGTGGTCTTAAAAAGGGCTGAAAGCAAAAAAAAAAGTTAAAAAAGCAGTTTTATAATTGCGCCTTAATATGCCAAGTGAAAATGGCTGAAGAGATTTCCAGGAACTACTAAATTTTCCTGAAAGCAAATACAGTTTAATGTTCATTCTAAACGCTTAATCAGACCCAAAGTTATAGCTTCTAGTTATGTGCAGTGGAGGTCATATAATATATTCTGCAAGGAACAGCTTTGTAACTTAGTAATTTTGAATCTAGACATTAATTGTAAGAGAAATTCTCAAGAATCTATACATATAATAAAATTCTAACTGAGCCGAAAATGTACATTAAATGTTTTTTGGAAAATCTTATTGAAATAGTCATTATTATCGATACAGAGGCCGAATCTATAGTTTTTAGAATTTTTGTCTGTCTGTCTGTCTGTATGTCTGTCTGTTACCGCATCACGAGAAAACTACTGGACAGATTTTAATGAAATTTGGTATGGTGACAGCTGGCTATCCGGGTCAACATATAGGATATTTTTTACCCCGGGAAAATATCTCATTTCTGAGAAAAAATACAAAACTGCTATGTAAGAGTATACCTACTAATATGTGAAACATAAAAATTTGGTTTTTCGTCGTCTGAACGCGGGCGGACAATGCTAGTCTCAATATAAATTAACAATGTTGTTCTCTGCAGGTGTATATTTTTATTAAAATTTTACTTATATTTAACATTCCGCTATCGCGTTAGTGATAAATATGTATGTACGTATATATTTAATTATATTGCGTATAGAGATTATATGTGAATGTCATGACTAGAGAACGATATTAGATAATGTATTTCTTTCCAAAAAGTTACATAATGTAGAGAAAGAGGCATTGGGTAAATTCGTAAGCAATACTTAGCATTAGAAAACAAAAAAGATACCGAGTCTTAGGTATAGGCTTTGGGAAGTCTCGACGTTCTCAAAGTCCCGGGACACAAGACCATCCAAGACTAAGGACGTCCCGGGACTTGAAAACAACTCAGAATAAAATAAGATTAATTTTTGGTGAGATGTATCAATAAATAATGCAACTTTAGTAAAAATCAACATTTGTTGAACATATTTTAAAATCTAACATCTTATTTATAGTCTAAACAACAATTTGTAAAAATTCCTATAATCACAAATTCAGTTTTTGGCAGTAAAATAAAAATTTGGCAGTAAATTATAAAGCAAACTAAAAAAATGCTTCAATCAGCTGCAACTCGTTTTTTAATGTTGCCCTTGATCTTTTTGGTAAAATGTCAGGTACATTTTCGTATATTTTTTTTTACTTAGAACCGGACTGCTAATTTGACTTTGAAACGGTTTATTGTGCACAGTAGTTGAGCTACTGGTTCTAGGTTCGGCGTCCATTATTTACAATTGGGGCGTTAGGATAATTAAAAGGGACAATTTCAAAAAGTCTGCAATACAGTTCTTCCGCAAGCAAAATAAATGCAGTTTTACTCAAATTAGTAGTAAAAAAGTGTCTCGAGTCTCAATCCGAAAGTTTTGGAATCCGAGACAACTAAATTTGCAAAAATCCCGGGACTTCGAGACACGAGACATCCCGGAACCCAAATCCTACTTAGGTGACAGTTTCTAAGTTTGACCTTTAATAAGACAGCCTTGATTTTAAGTCCAATTTTCACGAACCAAATATACAATGTAAGTTCTAATCGCGTGTCTTCATAGTCAGTTTTCTTTAACTTTCCATTTTCTACTGTAGTTTATCTATTTTAATAATGGTCTTCTAACCGATTTCGGCCACGGCGGCCAATCAAATTGGGACTAGGTATGTGCGTAGAAGATATTACATTGCACAAATGTGTGTGCAAACTTAAGTGCACTCTCTATTCGTTTTACTCTCGAAGTCCACGGATACGATACTTTAACACGATTAGTGAGGAATCAGGCGCAGCATCGATGGTTTTACTTTAAAGGTGGGTGAGATAGGAACTTCCACATTCCGGGTTGCTACTGAGTTTTTAAAACAAAAATTCAACTATACCTGGCCTGACATAAGACTTGAACCCAAGATTTTCGGGTCTGCAGCCGTATGTGCTACCAAAATTCATTATTATGACATTGGCGGTGTAAACTGTGCTCAATTGGCATGCTTAAAACTAATATTATAATTCATAGTCGGTAAAAACTAAAAATCTGTGCTTTGCTTAGTTCATAACAAGACTTTTTAATTTTTTCCAGTAAACATTGGTCAAATAGTCGTTGGATATAGTGTAGGATGGTCTGCCCCTATTATACCTAAGCTACAAGACCCAGAGCAAACGCCTCTACCTGAACCTATAACAGACCTGCAAGCTTCCTGGGTGGGGTCTTTACTCTACATTGGAGCGATGGTTGGTAAGTAAACAAGTATGACTTATATTTTATTACTAGTAACTCTCATTTTGCTCGAGTTCATCTCTAGGTGCCATTTTACATAATATTATGTACTGGTCGCGTCACTTTTTGTCAAATTTATTATTATTATATTGTAGTCTATGCGTTACTCTAACTCGTAATCTGTATACTAAATTTATCCCAAATCTGTTTAGTCGTGTCAGTGTAAAGGAGTAATAATATGCACACACTTACACGTACAAATTGTACGTATGTAGGTATGTATGAAGTTTAATTAACCTGTTTAAATACAAACAAAAACAATTTGTTTTCAGAAAAATAATATCTGGTTGAAATATACAAGGGATAGAGCAGTTTATGTCTTTTTTTTTATAACTATATTATTAATCTCCGTTTATTTATGGTATTGTTTGTTTCAACGCGCTCTCTCTGGAATAAACTCACATATTATGTTATTTTAAATAAAGCTATCTTTTCGGATTGTTTCGCGGATTTATTTTGATTTTTGGTTTGAGACGTCTAAAACCTTAGTCTCTCCAGTGACCATGATTGCTATAAAGCATTCGAAAGGTCGGGAATCAAAAATCAAAATAAATCCTCGAAATAATCCGAAAAGATAGTTTTATTTAAAATGTCAAATATTCGCGTAAATCTAAGTAAGTATAGTATGTGTTACTCGAGGTCATGACCTCTCTGTGTACTAAATTTCATCCAAATCTGACCAGCCGTTACAGGTTGAAAGAGTAACAAACCTACACACACATACACATTCACGTAGTGTGTGTAATAAAGCGGAAAATTTAGTTGGTTTTTTATTTAATTATTGGTCTGAGCTATGCGAGCGAAGCCGCGGGCAAAAGTTAGTTATGATATGTAGTTAGATATCTCATAATATTAAATTTTACTCATATTTTCAAATAATTTTGTTTCAGGGCCATATGTCACAGGAATCCTTTCGAATGTGATCGGTCGCAAACCATGTTTGATTATGGGTGGATGTCTGAATATTGTATCATACATCCTTGTGGTGACTACAAAAAATATTGCCATGATTTATGCTGTGAGGGTTATTAGTGGCCTGGGTATGGGCATCACTATTGTTGGCAACATTGTCTACGTTGGTGAAATTGCGTAAGTTCAATTTGTTTACTAAGAGATTTTCCGCATGTATTTCTCATTAGCTCAAAGTCAATAAACATGCCTCTGTTTTTATAGGAGCGTATTGAATGTGAAGATGAAGCTTTTTTCTTAATGTATTAACTGCTATTTGGAATTATTACATGTATAGTAAAAAAGTATTGAAGATATCATTTTTAAGGGACATTTAAAGTACCTTTCACTTCTGCTGTTTTATACATATAATAAAATAGTAACAAAGCGAAATCTGAATATAAAATATTTTCTTTAAAAACTATGACTGTAACGTATTGTGTACAGAATATAAATCACCAAAACAAATTGTTGAAATTTTTAAAGTGTCTGTTTGTTCGCATATCTGTGTGCATTTCACGCAAAAAGTACGCAATGGATTTTAATTAAATCTTGTGTAGTGATAATTTATTATGCGGACCAAAGTATAGGGTATCTTTTACTACAGAAAAATCTCTCATTTCCACGGGAAAACATAATAAATGGTCGAGTCGAGATAATGGCCGAGTCCGTGTTCTTCATACAAAAATTTCAATTGTTTATTACACAAAAATTATTAGTTAGCAGGGTTATGATTAACATATTTAATAAATTAATGCGATGAAGTCTTTCATTTTCAAGGAAAAATGCAAAATTTCAAGTGCCACTCGTTTATCATATATTTGTCTTTACATAGTATGAAACAAAGTCGCTGTCGGCCTCTATCTGTTCCGCCGCTTACTTCTTATAAGCCACTAAACAGATTTTGGTACAGTTTTCATTAATAGAATGTCGTATTTATACCTAAAGCAAAGAATACTGAAATATTGAAAATGTTCTAGTAACGACGATTTCTTTCTGGAAAATCTAACTCATGTCCAAAACTATATTTACTATACGACAAGCGATCTCAGGCGTGTTATTTAGATGTAATAACGTTTCATACACAAATACCCAACAATATTAAAGTACTAGCATATCATAACAGTTACTTTTGGCCGTAAATTATATTTGAAAAGACTTCCATGCAACAGAGTGGAAACTAAAGACTTATACGTAAAGGGTTTTCTTATGAATAGCCGTTGTAATGCAAATTTTTATGCTTTAACAAATGTCGGATTTCAATCCAAATACTTTTTTAGATTTGGGGCAGTTTTTTTGAAGTTATACTTCTTTTGGCACGTTTGGAAAAAAATATAAGAGTTACATTAGACGCGCGCACACCGACAGCCAAAAAGCGACATGATGAAGGTAGCTGCATTTCTTTTACAAACAGAGAGTTGTGACATACGGGATGAAATTTTTAGCTACGCTTGTTCTGTTACGCCAAAGAAGTATAACTTCTTACGTGCGTACATAAGTGCATACACACGTTTTTTTTATCTTCTTTTTTAATATTATAATTTATATTATTTATAATCTTTTGTGATTTCAAAAATGTTATCGTGCTTGTTTCTAATTTCTGTTAAACAGTTAAAATCAGACCTTATCATTAAGTTTTATCATACAGTGTTTCAGATGGGTATCTAATTAATTATTACTATGAGCAAGAATAATTTCATGCTATTTATGTAAAATAGATCAAAAGTTAAGTCCCCTTTTAACGTCAAGTTCTAGCTGTCTTCCGAAAACTAGTTAGGTTCTGTCAGACATCCAGGTTCCTTCATGACATTTTCTTTTAATGTAAATGACGAGATACGAGTGGTTATCATGTTAAAAGCATATGAAAATGTCAGACGTCCCGTCTAGCTCACATCAGTTGGTTTTTGAATTGAACGTTACGACTGGGCTACCCACTGCCTAAATCTTCAACCAAAATCATTTTTTGTTTTATTCAGCAAAATTCATTTTACTATTTATTTTAATCATTTATTAGCTTTTTGAATCATGTCAAGATATATATTTACGTAAGCGGAAACCAGATTTGTAGTCTTTAATTTACTAAGCCTATTGCGGCAGACATTTAAATCGTATTAAACATTTATTGATATGATAGCATTGATTGATATGACAGGAAAAACGTTTTGCATTCGCCATTCCGATAATGCGATAGCATAATAATTATTATCAATAATAATTTATCTCCTAAATTACTATTTTGTCTACACTTACTTGGTCATAGGATCGATTATCAAGACGATACGTTGGTAGTTCTTAACTTCTGCGCTGTCTTTAGATTTTTCGTTATCATCTGGGCGTCACGAATATATAGTATTTGTAGTATAAGTGTAAAAGTTAGTTACTTTATGAAATATGTTTTAATATAAATGTCTACTTTATGTTATAAATAGTGACTCATCCTCGCTTCGCTCGGGTTCGCCTCTGAAAAAAACCATACATTTTTCAGGGATTAAAAGCCTATGTGCTATTCCAGACTATAAATCTATCCTGTGCCAAATTTCATCCAGATCTGTTAAGCCATTCTGGTGTGGTTGAGTAACAAACATCCAAACATGCATCTAAATTTTCACATTTATAATATTAGTAAGATTGAACAATTTAACATAAAAAAAAATAACCGTATTAATTTTTAGTTATATGCGGCTGTCTGTTGAGGAATTTAGTCTTGATCTTAAGGGACTGATACATTATTTGCGAATAAGAAAACCTGTAAGATAAAAAGTATAATTTAAAACTGTAAAGTGAACTAAAAATAAAAACAAATAGTAAAAAACAAAAAATAGTAACACGTATCAAATATTTTAAAATTATATAACTATAGCAACCCCAATTAAATACTTCATTGCCATTCTTTTTTCTTCTAAATTAATAAATAATTTTGTAGGTAGGCACCGTTTGTATAATTATGATTTTTAAACGTCCAAAACCAAAAGTAAAAGTAGGAAAAAATTTGAAAGCCTATTTTTATTTAAAATCAAAAAAATCAATAAGGCCGGCTCGGTCGATATATTTGATAAGATAAAATAATACACAAAAAAACATCGTTAAAGTGCCAACATATCCAAATCAATAAAAGTCTCTTAGTTTTTTAAATCGACGGTCAAGTTTTTTATTTTCAGAGTTTCAAGTAAAATTAGTTAGTCAAAAGTTATTTTCATTCACATATAATTTGACCACCTCTGTTCCAATATGGAATATATAAAAGACTAGCAGAACCCGCGGCTTCGTTCGCGCTAAAACTACAAGAAAAACTCTAAAAAGGTAGATTTCATACACACTTTTATCCCTTATTTTATCTCCTTATGGGATGAATTTCGAAAAATGCTAAAACACGTATTTATTTAATTGCACTGAAGAGCATTAATACAAAGTTTCAAATAATTCTGATCATAAATATTTTTTTGGGTTGTATTATAACGTATCTTCTCGTGGGAATGAGATAATTTTCCGCGGTAAAAAGTAGCTTATGTCACTCTCCAACCGTCCAACTATATCCACACAAAAAAATCACGCCAATCTGTCGCTCTATTTCGACGTGGAAGAAGGACAAACTAATAAACACACTTTCACATTTATAATATTAGTATGGAAGTATAGATGTTTGAGGCAATGATAATTCTTTGAGCAAAAAACGAACCACCTCTCATATTTACTTTTTATTTAGTTTCATACTGCTCGTTCATATTTTCTACAAATGCTAATACGTGTGCTTTTTTATATATTTTATAATACATTTTTCTTTTTAGGTCAACTCATATCCGGGGCATGCTTCTAACTTCTACCTCAATTGTGGGTATATCAGGAACCCTGTTGGTGTATTCGGTGGTCCCATTTGTGTCATACGTAGTAACTGGATATATCCCATTGGCTATCAGCATTGTTCATGTTATTTGTTTATTTTTTATACCAGAATCTCCTGTTTATTATGCAATGAAAGGTTAGTAACATTTTATCTATACAGATAAATAAAATTGAAGTGTCTATTTGTAATGTCAAAATAACAGCTTTATACTAAATGCACGTGAAATTATAGACGGTACTTATAAGAAAAACACAATTAAAAAAAAATGTCTGTCTGTTTGTTCCGGTTAATCTCCGAAACGGCTGGACTGATTTTAACGGGACTTTCACTGACAGATAGCTGATGTTATAAAGAGTAACTTAGGCTACTTTTATTTTAGAAAAAGAATTAGGTTTCCGCTCAAAAAAATTGAAACGTATTTAGGGACGCACCCGAGCGAAGCGAGTCGCTAGTGCTTACTAAAGTTCGTCTTTTTTCTCTTCTATTCATACGAATGTATTAATCTTATATAAATTATTGATAAGTGTTGTATCTTATTTAATAAATTAATTAACTTGCTTTAATAAAATCTTAATTATACTTTTAGAAAAAGATGTAACAGCCACGAAGACTCTCAATTTATTGGGACGATCTGCAGAGGTGGAGAAGGTTTTAGAAACTTTTGCATATAAAAAGGGAGAAACTTCGAGCAAAATCAAAGATTGGATAGAAATATTCACTGTAAAGTCTAACAGATGGTCTCTTTTCATCACATTTACTTTGGGAGCATTCCAGCAAACTAGTGGAGTAGCAGTCGTGTTATTCTTTGCAACAACAATATTTAACCTTGCTGGTTCATCAATTAGGTCTGATATAGCCACTATCATAATTGGAGTGACGAGGCTTGTAGCTGGTATAATTGCTCCAACATTTGTGGAAAGATCTGGAAGAAAACTTTTACTTTTAATCTCAATGGCAGCATGTGCTGTTAGCTTGGTAAGGTTTAAGAAATTAATATAAAAATCTTGAAATAGATTGTTTTGAGTTACTACAGACCTCACGGACTAACTATACATACTAACGTTCTTTAAATTTAATTGACGATTCAAAAATGCTTTTATTATGTCTAATTGAATGACGTTTCATTTCATTTCATATGCTATTATAATTATTTTAAAAGTTAGCTTTGTAAATTTATTAAAAATAAATATAATCATCAATATATCAATCATACTTATAAAAAATAATTATACTTAACATCGATATATTGTTATCGATCTATAATGCTCATTTCAAAGCGATATGATATTTTAAAGTAATATTTGAGCTGCGCCTAAATGAAGGCTGGGCTTATTAAAGATTTGCGTACCGATTTGTGCTATTCGCCAATGAAGTTTTGATAGTAATATTGAGTATGAAACGTATTTTAAAGTTAAATAAGCATAATATTGTACATATTATAAATATATAACACTTAGAAAGATGTATTTTTTTTGCAGTCCGTACTAGGTTTGTTCTTTTACTTGGATAGAGTGAAAAGTCCGGCAGTCGAGTCCATTGGTTGGCTTCCTCTGGTTGCACTTATTGTCTACTTCTTCTGCTATGAGGCTGGTAAGGAAAAATATTTTACTAGTTTTAATGTAAGAGTTGAATCTCAAGATTGAGTCTTCACCTATCTTGAAAATATCATTATGAATCGAAATATTAGTTTTCTTATTGAAACTTCTTCACGCACGCTTGACTTGGGGGGTAAGCTGGTGAATGCATTACGAAAAATGTACGTACGTTTGTTGCCATGGTAACCGTTGTTATTTTCTGACAAATGATATATAACATTATATTCTTTCCTTAAATGATATTCTATAAATATATGATTGTAATATGCCTAATATGCGTTATTTTTAGTATCTCACGTATGCTAATTATTTACAACATAAATTGAATTTCATAAAAAGTACCGATAACCAACAGAAGTTTTACTTCTTGCGCGTGTACACATTCATACACGCACTCTTCAATTTTAGCAAGTTAAGCTTTATTTGCAGTGTTGAAAATATGATAGTTATTATATAATGTTAAACTTTAATTACATGTGATAATAATTTTAACTCCAACTTTGTCATCAACAAGTGTTAACGTCCACAACAATTTCACGTGAAATCTGTTTCTAAGTAATCAACTGCCCAATTTCAAAGTAATTCGAATTTTCATCTCCCTTGAGTATATCATTAATTAGTATTATTGGGCCTTCGCACAACCAATGGTGTTAGAATTTAAAACATTCGTATTGATTTGTTATGGTGGATAATTAGTGTAGCTTTTATAGCAGAGTGTGCGGATTCGAATCCCGTGGTATCTTATATTTCCATACTGTTTTTCTTAGTTTGGCTGTGACGAAAGAATAATGCTGATCGTGGTCCACCATAAAGAATCATAACATAGTACAAAATAAACAGATGAAATACTAATTACTTTTATCGACCTAGATGGATAGATATATCGTAAATCGGGCTAGGTTTAGACTAGGCTTGTTAGGCTTAAGATACTCCTGCATAGACTAACTTGTGTATTATACAAAAGGTATAACGGCAATGAATTCTTAACAATTTCTGCTTCATAATGGAAAATGAGAAAAATGACACGTGGAGACACTCTCTTTTTATTTAATAATTTTACACTCTCTCCATAAGAGAAAATATTTATTTATTCATTTTGATTTTCGTATTTTTTTCAGGTTTTGGTACAATACCAAATGCTATCGTAGGTGAAATGTTTAGAGCAAATGTTCGCTCTAATGGATCAGCTCTTGCGATCACTCTGACTTGGCTGGTTGGATTTGGTTTGACCACAAGTTTTACTACAATGGTAGATGTCTTGGGTGGTGATGTTACCTTCTGGCTCTTCGGAGGCTCTTGTATACTAGCCTTTTTGTTTACGTACTTCTGTATACCTGAAACAAAAGGAAAAACTTTGAAGGAAATACAGGATATGTTGAGTTAACCGTATAAATCTGTAATATATATACTTTATAAGTAATCACTAGTTTATAAACTACATTAGATATGTATATAGATTTAAGGTCTTTAACTATTTTAACTTGCCTTTATAAATATTTATTCTAAAATAAATAAGTTATGAAAGTTTTAATGTATTGTTATTCATTTAATAACTAACATGATAGCTCGTCTGGCATTGATAATTTTCATCACTATATTTATTTTATTGCACCTGTATAATTAATTGTATTGCGTAAATACTAAGTTATCGCTTTTTTGTCGCAGCAAAGTGAAATGTAAAATAATTCAGGTAATGTGATTGCTTGTCAAATTAAGCGGGTTCAAATGCCGGGTTCACACTTCTGATATATTCATGTGCGAATCATTTTCAATATAGTTACAAGTTATGGGGAAACATCAACATCTTAGCAGGTCTTCGAAAGACACGTGAAGTCCGACAACCTGTATTTAGCCAATGTGGTGGACTATGACCTGATGTCCCTTGTATTGAAGACCCGTGCCCAGCAATCGAGCGTTAAAAAGGGCTGAATACAAAAAAAAACAAACGCCTATCTGTAAGTATGTGCAGCCTTATCTGTACAGGTCGAGAACTAAATGAATTTGAATACGGGTTTTGCTGTAATGATCGGTTTAAAGTTTTTTTTTTGTTTAAATGAGGCTTATTTCTATAATATTTTTTACATAAATAAATCATTTTATCATCACAAGGACTTAAAAAAAAATGTCTCTTTACTGTATTTTTGATGAATGGTTATAATATTATGTTTTATGAGACGATGAAATATGAAAATAAGCGACAAGTTCTCTAAGTTCACTATAATAGATGATTACCTAATTAATTATGATTAATAATTATAATGTTATATTTTATATTGAATATTAATTGTAATAAAAAACGACGACACGTTTGGCTTAGTTTGTAGTGACCCTACTTGCTATGCCAACGGTCGCGGGTTCGAGCTTCGCTGGGGGCATTAATTCGTGTGATGAGCACGAATGTTTGTACTCCAGTCATGGGTGTTTATTATAATATGTAAGTGTTTAAAGTTAATGTATGTGTAGTGTATCAACTATCTGGGATCCATAACACAAGCCTCGTAGCTTACCATGGAACTAGATGGTGCTGTGTGTTAATGTCCCAACATATTTATTTATATTTATAATTGAATAATTCATTAATAGGTTGTGATTTTGTTGTCCGTGAAAAAGACAAAATTATAAATGACCAACAGAAAGAACTTAAACCTCAAGTTTACGCTACATTTTTTTATAAATTACTTTATAATAAATCATACAATACCCCAAATGCATTTTGTGACTTTTCCTTAATTTTTTTTTGTAATGTTTTTAGGAATGTTTTTTAGGAAAGGTTTGGTTTTTATTGTAATAAATGTTATTATTAATAAAATGTCATGGTTATTAGGTTCAATATATTTCTTAAAAATATCATTATAAAATTGCAATTCTATTGCCAATTTATATTGAAATCTTTGAGGTACATATATCCCATTTATCGGCCCTTTTTTAACGTTCCACTGCTGGGCACGGGCTTCCCTCCAATACGAGGGGGATCAGGCCTTAGTCCACCATGCTGGCCAAGAGCGAGTTGGCGGACTTCACATGCCTTTCGAAAACTTAACAAGTTCTCTCAGATATGCAGGTTTCCTCACGATGTTTTCTTTGACCGTAAAGCAAGTGGTAATAATATTGGAAATGATTCGCACATGAAAATATCAGAAGTGAGTTTGAACCCGCTTCACTTGGTTTGCCAAGCGAGTGCGTTACCACTGGGCTACCACTGCCTTTTAATTTATAGGATTTTTAATCGCCACTGCTACTGCCACGAAACGAAGGTGTTATACAAGTATGCATATTTGTACCTTATCTGTATACTAAAAAGGAGTAAATTTTTCTTTATATATTACACTGCGGGCTTGTACATGCGCAGTCGCCGCCAGAACTGGCTATTTCCATAAGTGACAACTACATATAGCCTAAATTGTGAACGCCATAGTGTCTTACGAAAGTGGAATGATAAAGGTGTCTGAAAAATTTAACCGTTTAAGTATTTAAAATGAATAAGTACATTCGTACCCAAATATTCATAGTAGCGTGTGGTAAGTATTTTTTATTCAACATTTTATTTCGTTACAATACGTATTACAATGTATTGCCGATACAGCTTGTGTATGAAGTCCACCAATCCGCACTTGGCCAGCGTGGTGGACTATGGCCTGATTCCCCTCGTATTGAAGGGAGGCCCGTGCCCAGCAGTGGGACGTTAAAAAAAGGGCTGAATACAAAAGATATTAAATACAGTTAATAAAGGTATAATTAAAAAATATTTTTTTAATTATTATAAGACCATGTGTTCAAAATTCTCATATAAAATATTAAGTTAATAATAAAAAAAAAAAAATGGTGTATTCTGGACACTATAATGAATCAAGTGGGAAAGAAATTAAAACTCTGTATTCTATATTAAAAAAAAAAAAAAACTTTCGTTTATACTCTCTCTAGCGGTGAAGCGCTTGAGCATAAATGGCCGCGTGGAATCCCATTTTTAACGGTGGATTAAAATTATTAATTATAGGTTTACAGTTCTGGGAGTCAAGACTATTTTTAGGAAATTTTCTCCTTTTAAAGGATTTTTTTTGCTGATTTTCACTATTATTTACCGTTTTCAATTTATAAACAAATGTATGAAGACTTTTTTTTAGTTTTTTTTTGTTTATAACAACAGGGAATATGCGTGCGATTTAAATAAAGGTGGAATATTTTTTTTATAATCTTTATTATTTTCGAATTAAGCCTATATCAATATTTGTTGAAATAATTTCTTTTTGATTAAGAAAATAATTAATTATTAAAAAGTGCAAATGTAGGTGAGAAATACACACGCCATTGACGTCAAAGTATTATCGTTGCAGAGCGATGTACGATTTGACGTCACGCCAAGCGTGTGTATCCGTATCATCGGTATGATATTTTTTTTATACCGTGTTTTTTTGAAACTGGATATTTTTTTACAATTATGTAACGATGTTAGCTATTCTATAAAAAAAAAAACGCATATTCCATATTGCAATTTTTATTTGCAGCAAATAAAAAAAAATGTCTTTCTCAGAATTTTATTCCGCTTCTAATGAGCCATCGCCTATAATTTTCTGACTTTTCTAACGATTTTTCGCACATATTGCATTTCTCGACAAGACTAACTATGCTAAAGGGTGTTTTAACAACTAACTTCACACTGTAGTCTAGTTATGTCACTGTGTGCGCGCAATATAAATATTCATTCTCATCATATTTTTTCTAACGCGCCAAAAGAAGTATAACTTCAAAAACTATTTTATATCTATAGATCATTGATAATATTCAAAAACAAGATACGTAGTCGGATACGAATAAGGGTCTTCAATAAAAGAAAAACCGACATCAAAAAAAAAATCACCCAAAAAGTAAAAAAATAACTGATTGATAGTTTTCATTTATTATAGATACCTAATCAAATATTTTTCAAATTGGTTTGCTTTGATTTGTATCGGCTGGCGTGAAGCCTATGCCCGCATAAATTACCTTAATGTAAATTAGTATACATTGTTCAAGTGACAGAGCCTGATAGAGTCTGATATAATAACTAACAAACACACATTCACAATATGACGACACGTTTGGCTCAGTTTGTAGTGACCCTACTTGCTGGGCCAGCGGCCGCGGGTTCGAGTCCCGCTGGGGGCATTCATTTGTGTGATGAGCACGAACGTTTATACTCCAGTCATGAATGTTTATATTTATAATATGTATGTATTTAAAAGTTATATATGTGTAGTGTATCAACTATCTGGTATCCATAACACAAGCCTCGTAGCTTACCATGGAACTAAATGGTGCTGTGTGTTAATGTCCCAATATATTTATTTATTTATTTATATTCCTTAATAGGAACACGCTGTAAGGGCACAACAATATATTGATTTTTCTATTTAGCTTATCAAAATCGTACTTAAATTAAGTATGAAAGATAGAAAATAAATTATTCAAAAACTATTGAATTCTGTCCCCTACTTTTTAATAAAACTCAACTAAAAGTTGATGCCTGTCTGTCTACTTTATCGACCTAGAATTTTGTATCTCCGGCATAAAAAATGGTACTTGCTGATGGTTTTTTTACATAAAATTATTATATGAATTATGTTTATTATGTATCAGTTTCAAAAGTCTCATGTTTGTATAAATTTGCATTTTAAGTAATAAAATTAAGCAATTAAGTAGTAGGTACATACGTTGAATACACTCTGAATAATAATTCAGTTCTTTTAATGATTTTATTCAGCATAATTAAATTAACTCTATAATAAAATGGCCATTCTGATTTAAGTTTCAAATGTTCTTAGACTGAAGACGAAAGTCTAATTATATAACACTATCACTTACCCTCGCTTCGTTCCGGTGCGTCCCTAGGTACGTTTTAATTTTTTTGAGCGAAACCATATTAATTCTTTTTCTAAAATAAAAGTAGCCTAAGTTACTCCTTATAATATCAGTTATCTGCCAGTGAAAATCCTGTTAAAATTGTTCCAGCCGTTTCGGAGATTAGCCGGAACAAACATACAGACAAAAATTTTTAAAAATGTGTTTTTATTATAAGTACCGTGTATAATTCCATATGTATTTAGTATAAAGCTGTTATTTTGACATTACAAACTGACACTTCCATTTTATTTATCTGGGTGGAACAAATAAAACCTATATTGAAGATATCAAGCAGTGGCGTAGCGTGCACTTATGCTGCCGGGGGCCGAAGTCAAATTCGCCGCCATCTTCTTTGGGCAATTAATTTAAGGCCAATAAATCGGGACCATTTCCGATTAATAACTTGGCAAGCGATTCGACCAGATCAAGTGAGAATTCAGTTTATTATGGATTAATTATTTAACAATAAGGCCCAATGCTTTTGCTATTCCAAATCAAGAAGCATTTAATTGCGCAAAATAGGTTAAAATATATAATGCTACAGGTTCGGGATCACAAATTGTTTGGTAATTAAATGACAGCGATCAAAGAAGAAACTGTAAATCACATGTGCTTGAAGAAGTTTGTAAGATTATAATATGAGAGTACAATATGCTTGAATTATGCCATGTTATCTGCTGTCTGATGGAATGGTGAAAAGGTTAAACTAGACCTTGGAACGGCATCTAGCAAAGGTTGTGACTTGTGGATAGAAATTAAAGAATTAGGTCGAACATTTACCATTAATATATAATTCATTCATCGTAACGAACTGCAATACACGAAAGTAATTTACATCAGCTTATACTATCGGCAGTCTGCTACGCATATGATATGATCGGAGGAGATCCCCAGAAACATTATACCACATATCCTAGTGACGTGAGAAAAGTAGCGCAGAACGCCTGCAACAGAAGATGCCTGCCATGGCGATCACAGTAGGCTTACGAAGCGGGACGTGAACAAAGCAACAAACAGCCCCAAACACCGATAAGCCTGGTGAAGCTAAAAGTGAAAACTACAAAGAAGACAAATAGGACAGGAGCCGACACGGGACAGGTTATTACACCAAACCTCTCACCAACCAAAGAAACCAGATACCACATGCAAAACGCCTATATATAGCGGTTGTGAGAGAAACTGGGAAAACGCACCTTACAACATGTGAAATATCAGACAAGCCTTTCGAACTTGGAAACGAGGGTTTGCTGAAAGCATTACAACATCAGAATACATTAGGGGCAACAAACCATGGAGCAACGCCGCCAATCACATGGCGCTCTATAATGTGAAGCACGGTCTCGTGCAACTAGAAAAGTTGGAAGAAGGAAGAACCGAACCCCTTAAATAGAGCTATAATATACTACAATGACTAAAGATGGTAAGACGAAGAGTTAATCAGAACGGAACATAGAGAACAGAACATAGGAAGCCAAAGAAACCAATCGGGAAGCTAGCAACCTACACCAATAATGTCAGGATCTCACACCAACATCACCTGAGAGCACCGTGAGAAAAAGAGGAAAATATCTGGCATACTACACCAAAAATGCCAGCATTCTACACAAAGAGGACCTGAGAGCGGAGTACCAACTTATAGCACAACTGCTCTCAAAGCTCTTAAAAGTTGCAACGATGGGCTCATTTAGCCTGAATTAAAATAAAAAAAAAATCTCAAATAATGGCACGGAAAAAGAGTATGTGGTGTTCGCATATTCCATAAAAACGTTCTCTCTGAGGCGTTCTTTGAGGTAAGGTGAAGCATTGTCAACTTCCCAACTTCGGGATGTTACTGACAATTTCTTCACATAAAAAACAAATTATTATCTCTGGTCTAAACTGGGACTCGAACACAGAAAGTTAATCGTGGAAAAAGAACCGATCAGTAATTGCAAAAATGATGCAAAACATTTGCTTTTTATTTAATAATAACTATAACTACCTACTTCTTATCACACTATAATAACTAAATAAATATAACAGTGTGTTATAATTTTGCATGTTTTCCACTTTTCACGCCTTTTGCGTATGAAGATTCACCCAGGGTGGAAAGGTTTTTTTTTTAATTATTTATTATTAGTCTTCGAATAAAATGACTGAACTTCTGAGTAAAATTAAATGGACGAAAGATGATGATGATGTCAAAATTTTAAAGATTTCGTTTGAGCCATTTATTTACGAGATCTTATAATTTAGTAAATCAAATCAAATCAAATCAAATCAAAATATACTTTATTCAAATAGACTTTTACAAGCACTTTTGAATCGTCAATTTTACATTGAAATTAAATTTAAATTAAATGTCAGTGTAGTCAGTCTGTGAGGAATCTACCACCGGCTCGGAAGGCAGTTCTGCTGAGAAGAGCCGGCGAGAAACTCAACAGTTGCTCTTTTAAAATAATAATTGTGTACAATATCGTGATACAATAATTATTATATATTTATCCTACGTGAGACCCAACCAGATTAGTTCCACACATTGATATCTCCGAAGTATTCCGTGACTGTATAATAAGCCTTATTCACTAATACATTTTTAATTTTAGTTTTAAATTGTTTATGTGGCAAGCTCAAAATCGATTGTGGAACTCTATTATACATGAGTATACCTTGCCCCATAAACGATCTATTCACTTTTTGAAGGCGATAGCTAGGCGATACCAGTTTTTCCTTATTTCTAGTATTTATTTCGTGTCTATCACTGTGTTTTAAATAACAATGAATGTTTTGTCGGACAAACATAATATTACAATATATATATTGCGATGCTACCGTAAGTATACCAATTTCCTTAAACAAATCTCGTAGGGTATCCCGAGCTCCGATGTTATAAATTGCCCGAATGGCCCTTTTTTGAAGAATAAATATAGATTTTATATCGGCTGCATTACCCCACAACAAAATTCCGTAAGTCAAGATGCTGTGAAAGTAACTGAAATAAACAAGTCTAGCAGTATCAACATCTGTTAGCTGCCTTACTTTCCTAACCGCGAACACAGCGGAGCTCAGTCTACTCGCGAGAGATGACAGATGGGGGCTCCACTGAAGACCCGAGTCCAACGTTATGCCCAAGAATACTGTGGAATCTACAGTATTAAGAATCTCATTATTTAAAAACAAACTAAAATTGTGTCTCCTTACATTAGGTAGGGTAAATTGAATACATTTAGTTTTCTTGGTGTTTAATGCTAAGTTGTTAATATTAAACCACTTAAGTATGTGAGATAATGCACTGTTTACTTTGTCATAATCAGTTACATTTCTATCTACTTTAAAAATTAAAGAGGTATCATCCGCAAACAGTACAATATCACACAATTCAGTAGCATAGAAAGGAAGATCATTTATATAAACTAGAAACAAAAATGGACCCAAAATAGATCCCTGCGGAACACCCATTCTCAGAGGGGATCCGGAAGAATTAACGTTATTTACAGAGACTTTCTGAACCCTATCACTAAGATATGAAGCAATGAGATCAAGAGCAATGCCACGAATACCGTAATGACTTAGTTTAAGCAGTAGGGTTTCATGTTCTACGCAATCAAAGGCTTTAGATAAATCACAAAAAACACCAATTGCATTTTGTGATTTTTCCCAGGCGTTATAAATATGTTTAAGAAGAGCAACTCCCGCATCGGCTGTAGACCTACCTTTGGTAAAACCATACTGTTCACTATGGAAGATACTATTAATATTAAAATGAATTAATAATTGGTTTAGGATAAGTTTTTCAAAAATTTTACTCATAGATGGCAATATAGAAATCGGTCTATAATTGCCAGGATCATCTTTATCTCCGTTTTTAAAAAGAGGTATTATAAAATAAATAAATTAAATAATAACAATGATGTTATAACCTCATTGAATAATAAAAATAAGTAGTTCTTCTTTGTCAAGTTTTTTTTAATTTTTTTGCACCGTTATATTTCTAAAGTAAAAAGTCTTTCGTAATCTTAGTCCAGTAGCTTATATAGGGGGCGGCATCATCAGAATTCCTATTTAGCAATGAAAATTACTTAGCAATAACCCGATAGAATGTGTTGGTAGTGTTTTTTGTGACAAATAATTAATTTTCTCTATTTCATGTTGGTACACAATATTTATTGTGAAATTTTGCCGCCACTTTAAAAATGCCGCCTGGGGCCGCGGCCCCCACCGCCCCCCGTACGCTACGCCACTGATATCAAGTTTTATTCAAAGGAGATATTCCTATATTTTAAAAAATATTAATAACTGTATTTAAATATATTTTTTTAAAAGTTTACCTGAGCCGGTAATCGAACTAGCCAAAAATGTGATGCGATGAAAAAAACTTGATCTTTAATATTTAAGATGCTTTTCTTCTATGTCCCCTACATTTGTTCCACCTGTATAGTGTTACGAGTATGTCAAGGATTAGCTCCGCATTCTATGCGGGCTCGAGGAAAGTGGGGCTTGTTAACCCTTAACTACATTCGCTCTTTAGATTTTAGACTTACGTTAGTTACTTCGTGGGGTAGTTTTCTACCCCAAAATTAAAATCTATTTAAAATGTCCTTACTATTATTGTTGATTTTTGATATCAAATAAAATTTATAAGAAAAGGGATATTTTTAAAGAAATAATACTTTAACCAAAATGAAACAAATATCTTTTGCAAAATTAAGGCACTTTATCAAAATTTTGTTTTTACTTCTTAAAATTTTGGAATACGTCTCAAAAACAAACAAAATCAATTCCACGACTAGAGTGTTTAGAAAAAGTGATGATCAATTAAGTAAATTATAAAGAAATAACATGATTAGTACTTGCTATAAAAATAATGACAAGGGGTATTTAGTTAAATTTTTCACAACTACAAAAAAAAAATCATATCATTATAAAAATGTAACCCCCAAAAATTTAATCATCACAAATTAGGCAAACTTTTTTATCAATGGAATGAGTTTTGGATGCATTTATTTTACATTTAAAGCAAGTTTTGGTTGTTGTTGGATATAAAAATATCCTGACTGTCTCTAATATATTTAAACGAGCAATTCTTGTATATTTATATCTTTACTTATTTATTTATACCAGCGATCTCGGAAACGGCTCTAACGATTTCGCTGAAATTTGGTATGTGGGGGCTTTCCAGGGCGAAAAATTGTCCAGATTAGTCTCATGTCTGGAAAAACGCGTGTTTTCGAGTTTTCATACTGTTATCTTTTACGCAGAATATGCTTGATAATTTCTTACACTCAGGCACAAACATCGTGGTCAAGAGACCTAGGTGCAAGATTAACAATCATAGGTGTGTCCGAGTTCGAATCTCGATCCGATACAAACTTTTACTTTTTTTTTGTATTTATTCAAGTTTTTAGTTTTTTTTTTATCTGAAAAACCATATAACAATAAAGATTTCTGAGCGAAGCTCGGTTGCCAGGTACTGGAAATAATATATACGAGTATGACATTAGCTGACTTTTAAAGTTTACTGTAATATATGTACATGTATATGGAAATTAGCGTTGAAATTTTTTTTTTGAATTAATGGGTTCATTTACTAATTTGAATATCGATACAATTTACATAATGTAATGTTACATTAATACTTAATATTTTTAACATTGGCAGGTAGTGGTAGCCCAGTAGTAACGCGCTCGCTTGGGAAACCGAGTGAAGCGGGTTCAAATGCCGGGTCTCGCACCTCTGATATTTTCATGTGCGAATCATTTCTAACATGATTACCACTTGCCTTACGGTGAAGGAAAACATCGTGAGGAAACCTGAGAATGTCTGAGGGAACCCAAACAGTTTTCGAAAGACATGTGAAGTCCACCAACCCACACTTGGCTACCGTGGCGGACTATGGCCTAATCCCCTTCGCATTGAAGGGAGGCCCGTGTCCAGCAGTGGGAGGTTAAAAAGGGCGGAACACATACATTTTTAACATGTTCTTATAACTAGTCTTCATCTTGTAGGTATGTATGTAATGTTAGTGTCTTAAAACAATATGCAATTCTTTTAAAATTAAAATTTGCAGAGAAGATAGACTACAACTTCTTTCTATGGTTCCAAGCACAAGGCTAAGATATAACTATAATTTTTTTAAGTCCACTAAAAACGTTTGGGGCATCGCTGGATAGATAGGTATTTAAAATGTAGATAACATTGTGTCCTTCATTTACTTCGACTACGGCGAAGCAAAAGGAGGGTTATGATTTTGACGAGTATGTATGTATATTATATATATGTATGTAGATCTGTTCCCTTCTAACTTCTAAACTATTTATCATATATTGACAAATGAGGTATCGTTGGAAGCGTCTGATCGTCCGCGGGTTATAGGCTACGTATCGTCATAATATTATTTAATATGGCGCCCTCTATAGGTCATAATGTCATGAACTAAAAAAAAAAAACAATATATAGAGAGAGAGGTTTCCAGGGTCTCAAGAGTAGTAAGCGATCACAAGCTTTTGGGCAAAGTGGCTTATTTTATAATGTTGTTCCCGACGTTTCGAATGCTTTAAAGCAAACATGGTCACGGGAGGGATTAAGGTTTTAGACGTCTCAAAAGTGATTATACAGTTGTTACAAACAGAATCTACTCACAAAATTATACATTGATTTTAAATTACTTAATAGAAAAATGGCACCAAGACACCTTAACTTTATTTCACAACTAGCGACTCACCCTCGCTTCGCTCGGGTTCGTCCCTAGGTACGTTTTAACGGTTAGTGATTCCCATACAAATTAAACAGTTCAGAACTTTTTGATTTTCCAGTTGTTTTTTTTTGTTTTCGCTAATTTTTTTTTTATATTCAAACCACCCCTGACACACCCCCAACAAAACAAAAAAAGAATTATTCAAGTCGGTCCGGCCGTTTTTGAGTTTTGGCGAGACTAACGAACAGCAATTGATTTATATATATATATATATATATATATATATATATATATATATATATAGATTTATCAATTAATGGTAAAAGTAATATTCAAAAATGTTGAAAATATAGATCGAAAATTATTTTCACGCCAGCGTAGCCGCAGGCAGAAATTACTTGTAACAATATTTTACGTTTCAGTGAACGTTGGTCAGTTTTTAGATGGATACATTATGGGGTGGTCTGCTCCTATCATACCTATGCTTCAGGATCCTGAACAAAGTCCTTTGCCAACCGTCATAACAGATTTGGAAGTGTCATGGATTGGGTCTTTATTATATGTTGGGGCTATTATTGGTAAGAAAAGAGAAAAACTATATCTTTTTATTCATCTTATACATGTTATATTATGTACTAGCGACTTACTTGCTTTTGCACGTTTGTCCGTTCAGAAAGAAAAAACCTGAGTCTACCCATTGACATATTAAATAAGCCACTGTTGCATGATTGACATAAACAATTAAATATACAGATAAATAAAATTGGAGTGCCTGTTTGTAATATTAAAATAAGCGCATTTTACTAAATGCATATGGATGTATACACGGTACATACAATTTTTGTCTGTCTGTCTGTTTGTTCAGGCTAATCTCTGAAATGGCTGGACCGATTTTGACGGGACTTTTACTGGCAAATAGCTGATGTAATAAGGAGTAACTTAGGCTACTTTTATTATAGAAAAAAAAACCACGAAAAAAATTTAAAACCAAATTAATTAATTAATTTTGTTTTGAGAAGCAACCTAGGAACGAACCCGAGCGAAGCGAGGGTGAGTCGCTAGTATTTTAATATAATGTATACTTATGATAGTGTATGCTAGTAATACAGGTATTTGTATGTTGGAATACTAATGATTTGATTATGTATATGCATAGGTAAAGTATTTAATACTTATCATATTAATATATCGGTAGTGAAATTGTTGAGCAATTTTATTAAACTAGTTACTGACTATGGCATTGCCCGCGTGAAAGGTACTCGTATTTTGAGTGTCAAGTATCTTTAAGGTTTACGCGTGAAGAGGTAATAAACATACATTTTCACTCATGAGTTTTTATATCTATACAATGAGCATGATTTCACCACATTTAATACGTGGAAAAATCAAATCTCGTTATTTTAGGCTCGAACGAGTTATATTGTTACGATCTAGGGTTCTGGGGTCGGATATTAAAGACGATGACTTGCAATATAAATTATTCATTGATTTTACCTAAACGAGAATCATCTATGGTAGTTCAAGTATTTTCTTATCTAATAGCTTACTTTGATGACGACTACTAGTTTCCACTACTTTTAAAACTACAACATCTACATGCAATGTATGTATTGTATTCAGCCCTTATTAACGTCCCACTGCTGGGCACGGGTCTCACCATAGTCCACCACGCTAGTCCAGTGCGGGTTGGCGGACTTCACATGTCTTTCGAAAACTTGCTAGGTTCTCTCAGACATGCAGGTTTCCTCACGATATTTTCCTTCACCTACATGCAATACGGGTGTGTTATCGAGATACAACCAAAATGTGCGAAACTGTGACTAATTATAATTGTTTCTTAATATTTCAGGTCCATACATTCCCAGTTATCTGTCAAATATAATTGGTAGAAAACCATGCCTATATCTTGGTGGATTTGTGCACATGGTGGCAATAATACTTATAGTGCTTACTAAAAACGTTGCGATGGTGTATGCGGTTAGAATAATAAGTGGCTTGGGAATGGGTATGGTCACAGTCAGCAATCTCGTATACGTTGGAGAAATTGCGTGAGTATATTATTATAATTTGCAGGAGAGTCTTATTTTTAATTTTTACATTTGTTTGCTATCGGCTGTGTACGTGCTTATATTATTTTATTCCTTGGTGGTATAGTGGGTAGCATGTACGGCTGCATATGCAGAGATCCTGGGTTCTATTACCGAGCCGGGCCAAGTTTAGTTATTGCATCTTTCTGTTAATAAAGTTTCAGTAACAACTTGGAGTTGGGAAGTTGGCGGTATTTCAACATTAGTCCTGTGCCTGATCTCTCACCAATCGTGTCAAATTATAGTCCGATGGGATTGATGGGATTGATTATTTATTCATTAGTTGAAAGTATAATTTAAAAAAATTAAGTTAATATTTACAAAATTTAGACTCAGTTTTGTTAAAAAATCAGAAATCAAAAATAGACCCTTGTGGAAAATTGATTTAAATTTTTAAAATTACCCTTTAATGTACTGTGCATTCATTAAATGCTAAGATATAGATGATAAAAAAGAAAAGGATCCTTTTTTATTGAACGTCGAATATCTCAGGAAAAAATCGACGTAGAGTTTAGTAAATTTTTTTCATTATTTTCATTTTTTTATGTTTTTTTAACAAGACTATGACTAAATTTTGTAAATATGGGTAGCATGTACGGCTGCATATGCAGAGATCCTGGGTTCTATTACCGAGCCGGGCCAAGTTTAGTTATTGCATCTTTCTGTTAATAAAGTTTCAGTAACAACTTGGAGTTGGGAAGTTGGCGGTATTTCAACATTAGTCCTGTGCCTGATCTCTCACCAATCGTGTCAAATTATAGTCCGATGGGATTGATGGGATTGATTATTTATTCATTAGTTGAAAGTATAATTTAAAAAAATTAAGTTAATATTTACAAAATTTAGACTCAGTTTTGTTAAAAAATTAGAAATCAAAAATAGACCCTTGTGGAAAATTGATTTAAATTTTTAAAATTACCCTTTAATGTACTGTGCATTCATTAAATGCTAAGATATAGATGATAAAAAAGAAAAGGATCCTTTTTTATTGAACGTCGAATATCTCAGGAAAAAATCGACGTAGAGTTTAGTAAATTTTTTTCATTATTTTCATTTTTTTATGTTTTTTTAACAAGACTATGACTAAATTTTGTAAATATGAAACTAATTTTTAAAAATTATACTTTAAATTAATGAATAAACAAGATTAGACTATCAATGAATTTCATTTCTAAAAATCAAAAATCAAAATAATTCCGCAAAAAATCCGAAAAGATTGTTTTATTCAAAAAGTGTTAATAAATAATAATTATTAAATATTGGTAATAACCATTAGTTACAAGTTTTTTTGGAAAAAGAAAAATATTTTTGGATATGATAAAAAGATCTCGAAAATTATTTATAATCTATTTCTAAATAAAAATAAATATATATGTTGGAACATATCGAATATTATATTTATAAAAAAAATATTAAATCCTTATTTATAGAAGAGGTAAAAAAATGTGTAAATATTCTTACTTTTTAGCGATTCATTTTCAGCTATAGATTAATGAATAAATGTATGAACAATTTTTCAAGTCAAAAAGTAATATAAATGCAAATGATTCCAGATCAACAAGCATACGTGGCATCTTCCTAACGTCCATTGGTATAGTAGGGATTTCTGGCACCTTATTTGCATCTATTGTTGGCTCGACCGTGTCTTATAGGTCGACAGGTTATATAGCACTTATTATAAATATTACATACAATATTTGTATTATTTTTATACCAGAGTCACCTGTGTTTCACGCAATAAGAGGTAAGTTATTTGTCTTAGCTTAGGTAACTTGCTAGGTTTTCTCAGACATGCAGGTTTCCCCACGATGTTTTCCTTCACCGTAAGGTAAGTGGTAATCATGTTAGAAATGATTCGCACATGAAAAAAACAAAAATATACCAAAACAACATTTTTTACAATTTTTGTCTGTCTGTCTGTTTGTTCCGGCTAATCTCTGAAATGGCTGGGTCGATTTTGACGGGACTTTCACTGGCAGATAGCTGATGTAATAAGGGTATAGGTATAAGGGTAATAAAAATAGGGCCCCGTAAAAAAAAATTAAAACCAAATTAATTAATTTTATCCTGGGAAGCAACCTAGGGACGAACCCGAGCGAAGCGTGGGTAAGTCGCTAGTAGGTAAATAAATTGGATGACTTGCAATTTTTATTACAATGTCTATTAACGGTTATATAATATCTTTTAAACTTTTATTTTCATACCCAGTATGGCGAAGATTAATGAGAAACGTTTCCATCAATTTTCAAATATTATTGTCCTTTATCTTCTAATCTCATGCTATAATCCTTCTAATTGCTTGATGCTGCCTAAAATTAAGATATGCCCATATATAGATATTTGTATTTATACATAATGTTACCTTATATCTGATGCATTTTAGAATATAATTTGTTTTAGGTAATGAAATGGAGGCAAAGAATACTCTGAGGTTACTAGGACGTGTTGATGATTTAGAGAACGTCTTAGAATCTGTTAAAGGAATTAGCCCCACAGAGGGGTATAGCCGGAAAGCGTGGATCAAAATATTTACAGTGAAAGCTAACAGATATTCTCTTTTTATTACACTAAGTTTGTTCACTTTGCAACAGTTAAGTGGAGTTTCTACAGTTTTATTTTTTACTACTACTATTTTTGAAAGTGCTGGATCCTCTGTGCCGTAAGTTTTATGTTTTACAATAAGTTCCTACATCTATACATATAGTAAAATTGTAACTAATCGCTGTCTGTACATGGAAGATATTTGAGAATAACTATTATTAGGGGATTTTATTAACGCAATAAAACCCAAAATAATGTTTTTTTTAGAATTTTTGTCTGTTTGTCTGTGCGTTTGTGCGTACTAATCTCAGAAACGGTTTAACCGATTTGGGTGCGGGTTTCACTAATGTATTGCGGTAAGCTTCACTTAAAATTTAGTATTTGGTTAATTTCAATCGATTCATAAATAAAAAACTTTGTCAATTTGAAGAATCACCTAGGGACGAAGTGAGTCGCTCGTTCGGAATAATAAAATTAAAAAATATTTAAACATAATTATATTAGCCGTTTATGGTAAAATAATAACTTCGATCAGCTAATACTTAACAATCTTAGCTTAATAACACAATTGTAGATAGATAGATACTTTATTGTACACCACAAAGAAATATCTAAAAAGAAGATGATAGATAACAATGAAGATATATTATATCAGTGAGATTGCTACTGTACAATGTACTTACGTACATGTTAAATTTTGCAAAGCAATGTGCAAAGTTTTAACTGGTTTTGTTACTTCTCTTATATATACATAGTACCTGGCGACCGAACTTCGCTCGGAGTTCTTTAAGGAGTCTGCCCACTACCCCGTCTCATACCATGACCGTGCTAGGAGCGTGTCAGGCAAAAAAATATTCTTTGTATTGAAATGTATGAGACTCTGCCCACTAGACCGTTCCGTCACCGACCGGCACCGTCGCGTGTCGTGCACGGAACGTTAACAATTGTCGTCGAGAATATTTTACCGGTGTCGGTACACTGCGTGCCTGGCACGCGACGTTACGGGACCGGTGCGCGCAGGCGGCGCAATGGTGAGCATACACAGCACTAAAACCGTTATGTACGGATATGATACGTTGTTGACACGTTCTAGTGGGCATAGTAGTCCGTACCATGCTCGTTTCCGTGCCTGATACGTTCATAGCACGGTCATGGTATGAGACGGTGTAGTGGGCAGACACCTTTATTTTTATATCGCATTTTTTTGATTTAAAAAAACTAAAAACTTGAATAAATAAAATAAAAAGTAAAACTTTGTTTCCGATCGAGATTCGAACTCAGACATACCTATGATTGATAATCTTGCTCCTTCGTTGCTTGACCGCGATGCTCATTACAGAGTGTAGAAATTATCGACCATATTCTGCGTAGAATAATGCAAAAGAAAACCGCATGAAAACTCGAAAATACGCGTTTTCCCAGACATGAGACTAATCTAGATCGATTTTTCGCCCCAGAAAGCACCCATATACGAGATTTCAGAGAAATCGTTAGAGCGGTTTGCGGCATGTAGGGCTGCACATCCTGAGGTCTTGGGTTCGAGTCCCGGGTCGGCCCAAGTTTAGTTATTGAGTCTTTCTGTATAGTAAGCCTCAGTAACAGCCCGGAGTTGGGAAGTTGGCGGTGTTTCACCCCCGTGCCTCGGAGAGTACGTAATGCCGTCGGTCCTGCGCCTTAACTCTCACCGGTCGTGTCGAGTAGTCGCCCCACCGGAGTATGAGAGTGACAGGAATAGAGAGTGACAGGAATAGAGAGTGCACTTGTCTGCGCGTACACTTGTGCACTATAATATCTCCTGCGCAGTTGGCTAGTCTCAATGAGATTGGCCGCCGTGGCCGGAATCGGTCAGGAGGACATTATTATTATTATTATTTGTATCTCTTTGTAATTCACGGGCTCGAAGGAGCCCGGTCCTTTGGAAGGCTTGCGTGGGGACACAGGTCTAACACGTAGAGGCCCTTTAAGAGATTCAAGCTTGTTTAATGTGACGCATCAGCCGGGATCCATCTCTGAGTAACCCATAGGGAATTGCCCATAGATGGCCTCCGGATAATGCGTAGGGACTATGGAAAATATGGAAAACTATATAGGGTTATGGAATGGAGTTTGGATGGACTAAAAATGGGCTATTGGATGAGACTACCGGACGTCCGCCTGCTCAACAGTCTCACATTGAATATTTGGCGGACGGTGACTCGCCTCCCACTAGATGGGCCCCCACAAAGCGGCATAGTGCCTTGGGCGCAACATCAGCATGGTCGGCTAAGGGTGTTGAGAGGTGTGCACCGGTTTCACCATCGCGAGAATGCTCGTGAGCGGGTTTCCCCGTTATTACGCAGATTGAGCACTTCCACCCTTTCGAGCACTTGGCTCTTGCGCTCCACTCTGGACGGCCAATGAAGGCAAGCCAGAGGCGGGGGACAGATGTTGTTTCCCCCGGGAGGTCTCAGGTCCGTGGTGTCGCCACTCACCAACAGCTCGCCACAAGCTGCCCTGCGGGCTTATTATTATTATTTGTATCTCTTTGGAATTCACGGGCTCGAAGGAGCCCGGTCCTTTGGAAGGCTTGCGTGGGGACACAGGTCCAACACGTAGAGGCCCTTTAAGAGATTCAAGCTTGTTTAATGTGACGCATCAGCCGGGATCCATCTCTGAGTAACCCATAGGGAATTGCCCATAGATGGCCTCCGGATAATGCGTAGGGACTATGGAAAATATGGAAAACTATATAGGGTTATGGAATGGAGTTTGGATGGACTAAAAATGGGCTATTGGATGAGACTACCGGACGTCCGCCTGCTCAACAGTCTCACATTGAATATTTGGCGGACGGTGACTCGCCTCCCACTAGATGGGCCCCCACAAAGCGGCATAGTGCCTCGGGCGCAACATCAGCGTGGTCGGCTAAGGGTGTTGAGAGGTGTGCACCGGTTTCACCATCGCGAGAGTGCTCGTGAGCGGGTTTCCCCGTTATTACGCAGATTGAGCACTTCCACCCTTTCGAGCACTTGGCTCTTGCGCTCCACTCTGGACGGCCAATGAAGGCAAGCCAGAGGCGGGGGACAGATGTTGTTTCCCCCGGGAGGTCTCAGGTCCGTGGTGTCGCCACTCACCAACAGCTCGCCACAAGCTGCCCTGCGGGCTTATTATTATTATTATTATTATATATATATATATATATATATATATATATATATATATATATATATATATATATATATATATAATAAATATACAAGAATTGCTCGTTTAAATATATTAAATTTATTTATATTTATTTTACTTAAGATATAATTTCATTTTAAGCGTTCGACTGAGACATTTAGACTTTTAAGCTCATGAATATTATAAATGCGAAAGTTTGGATGGATGTTTGTTACTCAATCACGTCAGAACGGCTGAATGGATCTGGATGAAATTTGGCACAGAGATAGATTATAGTCTGGAATAGCACATATATAGGTTACTTTGTATCCCAGAAATATTTACAGTTCCCGTGAGATAGATTTGTTTTTTTTTTTTCAGCTAGTAGCTAGTACTCTATAAAGTATTAATTTAAATATAACACATTGATATACCATGATTATTGAAATGAAACAAGGACAAACAAGATTAAGAGGAAAATTTTGTTCTCATCTATGTCGTGGTTATAGGGGATCCATTAATTTACATTGAGTTGGGTTAGCGAGGCGTCAATCACTAACAAAAAACTGCTCATTTCTTCTTTACTATGAATTTCTTAATAAGGTTTTTTAGTATATTTTCAGACCATATCTAGCAACCATTTTAATATCTGTTACAAGATTTCTGGCTAGTTTGATTGCGCCTTTTTTTGTTGAGAGAGCGGGACGAAGGATGTTGCTGCTTGTGTCTACAGCTTTTTGTGCTTTAAGCTTGGTGGGTAGAAGTTAAATTTATAATGTCCTCGTAGTTATAGCAGCCAGTTAACTCTAAGATAAGCTATCGCTTAAGCTACATGCTCTGAGATTCAGAGGTTTCCAGTTGTCTAACTGCTACTGAGAAGCTTTTTTTAAAATGGACGACACGCTTGGTTTAGTTTGTAGTACTTGCTGTGCCAGAGGTCGCGGGTTCGAGTCCGGCTGGGGGCATTCATTTGTGTGATGAGCACGAATGTTTGTACTTCAGTCATGGGTGTTTATATTTATAATATGTATTTATTTAAAGTTATATATGTGTAGTGTATCAACTATCTGGTATCCATAACACAGGCCTCATAGCTTACCATGGAACTAGATGGTGCTGTGTGTTAATGTCCCAACATTTAATTAATAAATAAATCTTTAAGTCCGACTTAAGACTTGAACTCTTTTAATCAAGCAAAGTTATATTTTTTTATAATAATACTTTGTCTAATGTAGAATTCGATATAACTTCCAAAAATGCCATACATAATTCAATTTTTAAAGAAATTCTAAATGTCTTATTTTCAGTCGGTTCTGGGAACGTATTTTTATCTGAGCAAGACTATGAGCCCAGTAGTAAGTGAAATAGGTTGGCTGCCTTTACTTGTTCTAATCACTTTCTTTGCTTCTTATGAAGTTGGTAAGCTATTATTTTTTTCTTTATTTTTGATTATATATCTATAATAATATTATAAAGCTGAAGAGTTTGTTTGTTTGTTTGTTTGGTTGAACGCGCTAATCTCAGCAACTACTAATCCGATTTGAAAAATTCTTTTTGCATTAGATAGCCCGTTAACTGAGGAAGGCTATAGGCTATAGATCATCCCGGAAAAATGTACGGTTCCCGTGAGATAGATTTGTTTTTGTCTAGGGACGAACCCGAAGCGAAGTGAGGGTGAGTCGCTAATATTATATATAATTATACATAACGAATGACTAAATAAATTCTTATCTAATATCTATATCTAACCAAAAAATAGCACTTTCTTAGTTTTAATATTCGATATTTTAAATAAAACTATCATTTCCGATTTTTCTGCGGATTTATTTTGGTTTTTGGTTTCCGATGTTTCGAATTCTTTACAGCAATCACGGGCACTAGAGGGACGTGTCTCGTGTGAAAAGATAGTTTTATTTAAAACCTAAAATAATAGCATAATAACACCTTTTTGGATTCTCCATTTTAATCTTTAATTAATAAATTAATGGAGAATACCAGTGTATTAGAACCATTTAAATATTTATTTTACTGTGGAATAGAAACTACGAGAAAGTACCTCAAGTTGATGGTAAATCTGTTTTTCTACAAATTATCATATTTAGAACATTGCTTAGAAATTATTTCACCTTTAAGGGTTAAGTTTTCATCATTTGATAAAATTTAATTGATAATGAAATCATAACGTACAAATAACTTTTACAGTGGAACCTCGATAGCTCGGATTTCAAGGGAAATGCTAAAAATGTAGAGTTAATGGTTTTCGACATGACGAGATATACGAGATAGAAAAGATTTAATTGCTTAAATTTTGACTTAAAAAGGCATAATTTCTAAGCATATTTTTCGAGTTGTAGAGTCAAAGTAAAATAAAAAAAAATCGACTTAAGTTTTATGGTAAGATTGATGAGGTAAACTGTACAAACAACTTAAACAAATCTATTATGTGTTATAAGATAAGAACTTATCGATAGCTTTTTTTAAAGCTTTTTAACAATGAGCCCAAACATTAACAATGTATTCAGATGTGTTTCTTAGAAAGTTAGAATTCATTCATTGCACATGTATGCAAGGTTCAAACAATAGATTAGAAGCACCGAACATTCCATTTGCATTTTATTGCAATGAGTTCGGAATATTCCAAGGAAAACTTCATAATATTTTACTAATTTCGAGTTACGGAGTCTGTGTTTTGAAATATGAGTTATAGAGTATAAAATAGCGGCTCACCCTCGCTTCGCTCGGGTTCGCTAGGTACGTTTTGCATAGATATTTAAAATAGTTATTTGCCAGCGTTAGCCGTATATATATTTTTTGAATCTTTCTGATGTTTTAATACTTATTATCCTATTCCGGACTAACAGAAATCCAAAAAATCAAATATCATAAAAATTGGTCCAGCCGTTCTTGAGTTATAAATGGTGTAACTAACACGACTTTTATTTTATATACGAGTATTATAAAGATATGTACTACTAATACCTCGCAGGGAAGTAACATTTTGTTCGAGTTACAAATTCTGAATAATTCGAGTTACCGCGTATTTAGGGTTTCATTTGATTACGACTGAATTATCGAGGTTCCGCTGTATATGACAATTGAAAATTAAGCCTTTAATCTTCTCTTTCTTAACATTTATCTTAATCTTAATTATTTTAAATGATATTAATATCTAAATTATTTATTATTTTTAAGGTTTCGGAACTATGCCCGGTACGTTAGTAGGAGAAATGTTTCGAGGCAATGCAAGGAGTACTGGTTCTACTGTATCTATTACAGTTTCTTGGTTGATAGGCTTCGGTGTGGCCTCAAGTTTTGGTACTATGGTCAAAATATTGGGAGCAGATGTAACTTTTTGGATCTTTACAGTAGCATGTATTACAGCTTTCATGTTCACATATAAATTTGTACCGGAAACAAAGGGAAGAACTTTAAATGAAATACAGCAAATTTTAAGTAAATAGTTTATTAATATCGATAGAAATTTAATTAATATAAATATTAATAGATAAAAAGATAAAATTTAATTGCAGTATTAGAGCTATCCTGAAATAAGTAATCTATAACCTAGTGTTTTCTAGGAATGATGCATTGTAATCTATACATATAATAAAATTGTAACTAAGCCGAATCTGTGCATTAAATATTTTTTGGAAAGTCTTATTGAATTATACATTATTATTGATACAGAGACCGAATCTATAGTTTTTTAGAATTTTTGTCTGTCTAACTGTTTGTCTGTCTGTCTGTCTGTCTGTCTGTTACCGCATCACGGAAAAACCAATGAAGGGATTTTGATTAAATTTGGTATGATGATAGTACCCGGGTCAACATATGTATAGGATACTTTTTACTGCGGGAAAATATCTCATCTCTGAGAAATTTATACTAAACGTTAAAACGTAAGTAGGGAGGAACTCGAGCGGATAAGGATAAGTCACTAGTCATAAATATGTATATGACTGATAATGTCTTTTGGAACAAAGTTCCTTACACATTTGGCGAATGAGAGCTGGTCCCCTAGTACTCGTGACAATTATTGTTACCAAATATTATGAGATAAGGGTAAGATAGCCAAGGGCAGACAGCGAAAGGGACTTTGTTCCTACCGGGTGTCCCACAGCGCCTCTTGGTTTTTTTTTATTTAAGTGACTCCTTGTAAAATGGCTAAATCATTTACAATACAACTATTAAAATAAAATACATAAAATTGAAGTACAGTTAAAAATATTTAGTTAACTTAACAAAAGATTCTTTCGCCTTATAGAGAGTTTTCGTTAAATGGAGAAAGTTCTGTAATATCATAAAAATGTCTGGATTTTTTGTCCGACGTCGAAAACTGTAAGCAATTTAGATTGAATTTTCTATCAAAGGGTATAGCGGACGCTGGTTTAAATTTCATTAGCTTATTCCGCTAAGCGTTTTAGAGTTCGATATTATTGTTAGAATAACATAAAATCGATATAGCTTCTAAAATATTATAAAAGCAATTTGATTTATGTGAAAACTTTGGCAAATGATCATCTTATTATATAAAAGGCAAAAGTGATTGACTGGTGTATCAACGCACAGGAATAGGAACAGGAATAGGAAATAATATTATTATAAGAGATCTTCAAAATTAATAATTTTACAGACAGACTATTGCAAATATTATATGCGTAGATCTCTAAGCTAATAAACAAAAACTTATTGTAAACAAAGCTACAATAACACTTATTGTACTTATTGTAAAAAAAGGTGATGGAAGCATCACCTTTACTTTTTTTTTAAAGGCAACGCAAAGTTAGCTATTAAGTTTTTTTAAGCCTTTTTTTAAAGGTTTGAGGGGCTACAACTTTTATTTAACAATTACATGCATCAAATATCCATTTCCTTAGAGCTTACAATCCCCAAAGATTGAAAAAAAAATTGGGCCTAGCTATAAAAAAAAAAAGTTGCGGGGTGTTAAAGATACAAAAGCTGCAAAAATAAAAATAAAATATATAAAAAGTTTTTTTATGACCAGAATTTTTTTTATTGCCTGAATAGGTAGGAGATGACCCCACCTTCCCACCATTTTCGTATGTACAACGTTTTGCCGAACATCCTGTATATATATATATATATATATATATATATATATATATATATATATATATTGCTTATTTCAGATCCATATGTAATTGAATAGTTTTCAAATTATAAAGGTCAGAAAATTGTACACAACCTGTGTTAGTTTTACCTTATTTTAATGAACGTCCTGAAATTTACCCAGCAAGGTCTTTAGAAGCGTATTTGAATCATCTCATTCCAAAGTATCACCACAAACCTTAGGAAGATGGATTAAACAGGTTCTTAGTTGTAGTGGTATAGATACATCCATATTCACAGCGCACAGCACGAGACATGCTGTTACATCATCTGCAAGTAAAGTACTCATAGGAGTTAGTATCGATATTATTAGAAAAACAGCAGGATGGACTAATTCTTCCTCGGTGTTTCCGAAATATTATAATAAAGAAATTGTGTCTGTTTCAAATGAATTTGCTAGAGTAGGTACTTTCCGTTAACAATAATTTATAATTGTAAGTAAAACAAAACATATTTTGTTTTATTTTTAAAATTACCGTCTTAATAACTTTTTCCATACACAAGCAATTTACTCAAAAAAAAATTATATTATTACGTATACGTTCACAAATTAAATATAACTAGATGTTAACTATTTCATATTTTATGCTCTAAACATCTACACTATGTAAACTAGCGTCCGGCTGCCGGCATTTCAGCCGGGCGCGAAGCTAAGAAACGCACATGGAGGTGGGCCCTCTTCGGTGGGCGGTGTACTATGCGGGTAGCTCCTGGTACTTTTCTGCTAGCAGAGTGGACTGTGAAGCAGCCCCTGTTATTGTGGTCTGCGTCGGCAGATCTATCGTCCTACCGTACCGTACCTACCTACCGTCGGGGCGTCACAGTTGAATGCGTAAGCGATCCTGCGACGCTCCATTACGACAGGAGAGGTTTTGTTGGGTTTAAGTGGGTAGTACTAGCTTTTCTAGCCGGTGAGTTCCACATAACCACCTGTATGTCTACAGGTAGTATGCGTAAATGCATTTCCCAACATTAAAAAAAAAGGTCGACCATCCCCAGACCCTTTATAGACTATTGACGGGGCAGGTTGACTGTTAGGTTTGGGTGTTGTCCGTTAAAAAAAAATGTACTTACCTTTAAACATCCGTGCAAGACTGAAGCGTGAGGGCGCCACTACACTATGTAAATAAATAAAACGCGTCTAATGAAGCTGTTCACATAATTGTAATCGAACCTCATTTATAAGTAAATTCGTTTGATTATCAATTCTATTTTATAATAATTTTTGGTGTATATTATAAATAATTTAGGATAATTATACTAGATAATAATTTTTGAGCTGAAAATCGGTACTACTGTTCAGATTTTAAAATGTCACGGCTTTTTAATTTTAAACCTTCATTTTCACGAACATTTCGTGGTAGACTCGTCTAATTATACTATTATAATATATTATCAGTTGAAACTACTAATAATTTCCGTATCCTGCTTGTGCCCACTGTAACTACTTTTGAAGTTCAGAAAAAGATTATCTAATCTATTCATGAACTCGTTTACATTTTGGGCTGACACTACGTCTAATGTCCACATAATATGTAAAACATCTCTAAATATCTAGTGTCTAAATTCAACCATAAATTTGAATCTGTGCTTATGTCATTAAATTAAATATTTTTTCATTGAAATAAATTAACAAAATCCTGTAACTGTTGTAACTTCATGCTATATCCCTTGCGGAGTAATCAGGGGGTAATAAATACGTCATACAGTTTCGTAAAAAAATATAATTTGTCAAAATTATAACTTGTAAATAAACATCTTATATCAAATTTTTTTGAATATTAAAGCATAAATATACAAAAGCAGTCATAAATTTATTTACCTAATGACTCTTGAATTTCCATTAAACTCTTTCCTTTGGTTTCAGAGACGAAAACCCAAGTGAAAACGAACCCAATCGCACTTATGCAACTAAAAATCCAAAATGCTGTATGCCCACCAAAATTTTCTACTATATCACCTGAAAGCAAATTTATAAATATATTAATTAATGGAACAAATTATTAAACCCATCGAAATCTATCTAGCTTTTATAGAAAGTTTATTATGACAAATTAAAAAAACATACCGAAAGCTGTGGTTATCAGAAACCCGGATAACCAAGCGATACTCAATGCTACAGCAGAACCATTACTCCTTGTATTCACATTAAACATTTCACCTGTTACGGTATTCGGTATAATGCCAAGACCTGAAAATTTCAAAAAGAAATAAATATATTTTTTAAACAATATTTATTAGTCAGATGTAGATACATCTATACTAATATACAAAGGAAGACTCTCATTTACTTATGCTTCTCCCACCAGTAATCAGGGTCGAGTGGTCATGGCAATGCCTTTAACTATACGTAAAATTGACGTAGATTAAACTTCTAGGGTTAAAGTTAACACAAACACAATTAACACAAACAAATGTTGGAAATACATAAAAGAAGTATGATATTATGAATCATAATGGCTAATGATTTAATAGGATTGATACAATATAATAATAAAACTACTTAATAATTGCTTACCAAAATCATAACCTATGAAGAACATTATAAGAATCAGAATGGGTAGCCATTTTACGTAGTTAATACCAGAATATCCGATATAGTTTAAGTAGAAGTATGTGCCAAGTAAGAACTGAAATAAATATTTGACCATTTTATGACAAAAAGCTGTTTAACGGTAAAATTTGAGGTTTGAATAGGAATGTCCTTTGCGAAATTGAAAGCAAATTCAATCAGTCACAAGAAACGCTTTTATTTTAATCATAAAAATATTTCATTGGTCTAAATAGACAACAAGTTGTTGAAAAACATTACATTTTACATTTACATACAATATTTTAGACTAAATTTATATTTAAATATAATTATAATCAAAAACACTATATCAAGCAGTTCAGTTTTTTTACCGTTGCGACTCCTACATACATTGGACACCGTCTCCATGTTCAAGTAACAGTCAAAAAATTATTCTTAGTATAAACTATGATATGATATTTATTATTATTTAATGATTAACTTTAACTCAGTATATGTTAGTAAGTTTTCAAACTTACCATACTTAAAGAACATATTAAAGTTGACATCATCAATATAATCCTCCTCCCAATCCTTTCAACCGTGAATGGACTTAACGCACTTCCACATAGTTGAAACAACCCTATTATTATCATAGCTATGTTAAAATCAATTGAAGAACCAGCCATCTCAAAAATAGATGCTGCAAAGAACATAACAGCTAGCATACCGCTGGAATGTTGTAACACATTTAATGTGGTAGAAATAAATAAAGCTCGTCTGTTACTCTTCAATTTGAAGAGCTCAATCCAGTCTTTGGTTGTAGATGTAGTAGGATTGTGTTTCATCGCTTCTGAAATTTTATCAATATCTTCCAATCTTCCTAAATCTGTTAAGACGTTCACAGCGTTTTTTTCTTCACCTAAAATATTTTTAGATTAAAATCTTGAAATTTTAAATGTTAAGTTAATATTTTTAAGGTTGTCTCGATCAAGAGTAAAATATAGAAAGTATTCAGATTCAGAATTTTTAGGAAAGCTGCTGTCAATAAACATTAGCAGTATAAAATAAAACTCAGTACTATAGTATTAACATACGTAATTATAAAGTAAATATTTTTACCGTGTCAGTTTATCTATTAATCAATAATTCGCACCTTTAGTAATTCTTAATCAGTGCTTGCTATAAATCAATTATTTCCTCATTTATTTTCTTAACATAACAACACGTACATTTGTTTTTTTATATAAGTATATTTAAGTGTTTTTACAATTTCAATGTACTTGTGGCGGATGATCACATCAATACATACCGTGCAGAATAAGGTGGCAACATTATTTGGTTTTACTTACTCTGTGCTACATACTATATGTGACGTACTTCACATCTCTGTGTCAGGCGGAAATAGAAACAAATTGGTATTGTAAACCTCTAAGTATTTCTCTAATCTCTAAGTAATTGTATTGTAATCCTTGACTATAACAAGCAAAGACCTACCCAATAGGCTAAATACTTATATCTGTTATGGTAAATTAAAATAGAAACAACTTCAAACTTTATGTTTTATAAAATAAAAAAGAGGTGTTTCCGGTAGTAATAATGAGCCCAAAGTAAATGCTATAGCTATGACAAGACCAACGTAACATGCGACAGTATATGGTAAGAATGGTCCTATAGAAAACATTAGAATTGCACCCACAACGTTGCATATTCCAAAAATCGTTAGCAATATACCTCTAATGCGAGTTGATCTGTGAACAAAATGTATTTAATATAATAAATTTTTACAGCATCAAAGTTACACATTGAACATTTTTGAATAATGTTAGCAGTTAGACGATTGACGTTCCAACGTTAAATACTCACCTTCACCTTATTGGTGTGAGACAAAAGGAGTATTTAACGGTTTTACGTCTGTATGTCTGTTTGATAACGCATTTATATACTGTCTGTAAAATTATATAAGGGTTATATCCTAAAAGTACAAATGCCGTATATTTAAAAAAGCAACTTGAGTTCATATAAAAAAACAATGTTAATAATGTTATATGTGATGAAAATTGCAAGGCTAATAATACTTCATATTAACTTGCTACGTTCTCTCAGACATGCAGGTTTCCTCGCGATGTTTTCCTTCACCGTAAGGCAAGTGGTAATCACGTTAGAACTGATTCGCACATGAAAATATCAGAGGTGCAAGACTTGGGATTTGAACCCACTTCACTCGGTTTCCCAAGCGAGCACGTTACCACTGGGCTACTACTATATGAGGGTAACATAATATAGAAATAAAACTGTTATATAATTGAAAGTTAGTATACTAACGCCATCTCACCAACATATACTACGTTCATCATATTTGTGATACCAGTGGCAAATCCAATAAATATTCTTCCACTGTAGAGCATACCGAGGTTTGAGCAACTTGCTAAAATCGAATATCCAAAAATTCCAAACAGACCACCAGTTACCAGAACAGGCTTTCTACCCTTAATATTTGATATCCATCCTATTATATATGGACCTGAAAACAAAATTTTAAAATAGATTACATATTTGATTACTTTTACAGCTTATCATTAACACGGCATTGTAAATTATGGTCTTTTAAATCATTTTCTTGTATTTTGAATAAAACTATCTTTTCGGATTATTTCGCGGATTTATTTTGATTTTTGGTTCCCGACGTTTCGAATGCTTTACAGCAACAGCTGGGTACTACCATCATCGTGGGATCCTGTAATAAACATAATAAAATCTAACAACAAAAACAAAGATAACAGATCTGTAGATGTAGTTAGTTTATACTGTGTGGATCGCTATAACAGTGATTCAAATTAATATATATTTTATCTGTGAAGATGTGTTGCTTAATATTCTATCTTAAAATTACATTAGAAATCTAAATTAAAAATTTAATTTTCTAAATTACATATAAAACAATAATAATACTTTAATAAATAATTAGTATTCAATAAATAACTAATATTTTGATTTTCTTTGTGCTTAGATATATTATAGTAATAGCAACACTAAATAATATTATATTATTAATTCTTAAAGTTTTTAAAATATTGTAATATTTATAATAATAACAGCTAAAACTAAACAAATAATATTTAATTATAATACTTATTAAACTTTTTAAATATGTTTAGAATTAAAATCAACAAATATTGTAAGGTACACTGGTGCCATTTTTGAATTTTTAAAATCATTTTTGTAAATTGTGGGTAGGCACTGTCTGTAACAAGTATATAACGCCTTTGAGCAGTCTCGTTACGGCACTCGTACGAGGTAGTAGTGTGTAGTTTAACAATATTATATTACGTTATCGTTGACGCGTGGCTTGCCGGCCGCAAACTACCTGCGGCCGGCCGAATAATATAAATAAATTGTGTTGCACGATGGAGAAAGATATTAATGAGAATGTTATAATGGAATATCGTATTCCGAGTTCCGATGTAGAAGATTTAGCAGTTGATCAGTTCCAATACCAAGAGGAGAATATTAATACGATGTCTGTCGGCATTATGGAAGAGAACTTGAGGGCAGAAAAGAGGATGAGACCAGAAGATGAAGGTGAATGGACTACAGTAGGTAAAGAAAAAAAAAACAAAGCCGGTGTACAATAAAATAGAAATTTATATTACAAGTACGGAAACATTACCTAAGCAGTTTGCTATGGCAAAGTTGCTTAAAATTAACGGCATTATGGATATTGACAGACTCAAATATATTAACCCCTACAAAATTCGATTGGATTTAAGTAGTGAAATTTGTGCGGATAAATTGGAGAGTTGTGAAGAGTTGCTTAGAAAAGGATGGAGAATTTACAGAGCGATGGAGAAAGATATTTCTTATGGTTTAATAAGAGACGTAGACTTAGAACTGTCAAATGAGGAAATTATTTCGCGAATCACATGCCCTAATAGTGTGGAAATAATTTCTGTATCCCGGTTAAAACGTCGTAGTACTACGGATGGAAGCGGTTGGACGCTTAGTGGATGTGTTCGAATTAGTTTTAGAGGTGCTTTCTTACCGGGTTATGTATCAGTAGATGGCCTGAAAATTAATGTAGACCAGTACGTGTTTCCCGTGTCCCAGTGCTCCAGATGTTGGAGATTAGGCCATCACGTCAAACGATGCCCAGCGACAAAGATTACTTGTCCTAAATGTGGTGAAAAACACGCTAACTGCGCAACGACATCTTATAAATGTGTAAACTGTGGAGGTAACCACTTGGCTATGTATAAAAAATGTCCAGTGTATTTAAAAGAAAAAAGGATAAGGGAACTTATGGCCGAGTATAATTGCACGTATAGACGAGCCTTGACTATATATGTCCCACCGGAGTCTCCTTGTATACAGATTGACCCACCGTTCCCTAATACGTTAGAGAATATTACATCTAAATATATCTCAAACCATGAAACAAGTGCATCAACAAAGGAAATATCGTTTGCTGAAATTACGAAGTCTAAAGTTGGTAGACCCACACAAGACAATGTAGATAGATCTCAGGGAACATCTGCTAGCGTACTTAAACTCTCAAAGGAGAAACATAAGAGACGGAAGCAAAACAGAGAGGAAATTTCAATTGAGGAAGAAGACACGGTTGAATCAAATGACGAAAAGGTTCCCGAGCAAGAAGTAAAAGTAATGTCATTTAGTGATCTCGTAAACAAACTAAAAGATATCTTATTTTTAAGAGGTATTTCAGTTCAAACAAAAGCTTACAATATTGTTAAATGTTGTTTAGAATGGGCAGCTTTACTATTGATAGATTTATTACCAAATTGGACGCTAATTAAAAAAATTATAGATTTATTTTTAAATAATAATGGATCAGGAACCTAAGAGAGTAAGATTGAATGTATTGCAATGGAACGCACAAAGTATTAAGACTAAATTCAAGTCATTTCAAAATGTTCTTTTACAAGATAAAATTCACATTGCTGCTATAAGTGAAACCTGGCTCGATACAAGCATTAAATTAAAGGTAAAAGATTATAATATTTTTCGTAACGATAGGGCAGATTCTTTTGGAGGAGTGGCTTTGTTCGTTCATATGTCAATTAAAGCGGTTGAGTTTCAAGTAGAGGTTAATAATGCAGCGATTTAAGTTGTTGCTATAAAATTATATAATTGTAATACGATAGAACATATTGTGTCTGTATATTGTCCTCCTTCAGCACGCACAGCACAGAGAGATTGGGATGATTTATTTTCTCGATTCAAGACAAAAACACTGATTCTAGGCGATTTCAATGGGCATCATACCAACTGGTCTAATAAGACTGACACAAGGGGATTACAAATATTGGACGCTCTCGAAGAGCATTCATTGGCTTCGTTAAACGATGGTAGTCCTACTCGTATAAGTTTAGTCAATGGTCATCTTAGACAAACAAGTCCAGATATTTCTTTAGTTTCCACTGATATCATTTTACATTTTAATTGGACAACATTAAATGATTCTTTGGGAAGCGATCATTTAATGATTAAAATTTCAACAGAGTTTTACGGTGCACCTATTATACCTCGACGTAATTATAAAAGAGCTGATTGGCCTAAGTACAAAACTATGTTAGAGGTACTGTTTAACGACTTCTCTTACTGTGAGGATATACAGGCTTGTTACGACAATTTTGTAAACTACTTAAATATAGCTGCTGATATGCACATTCCGTATATTAAAATTAATCCTAATCCGTCAAGCAAATTTTCTCCCAAGCCATATTGGAATCCTAGCCTTTCTAAATGTGTTGCAGAGCGTCGGTTAGCTTTGACCAAATTTAGACGTAATCCAGTGCCGTGTAATTTAGATATTCTGTACAATAAAATACGGGAATCTCAAAGAGAGATACGCAAGGCTGATTCTAAATCTTGGCAAGAATTTTGCACATCTATGGATGACGCTTCCGATGAAAGTGAAGTTTGGCACAAAATGAAGTGGTTCAAAGGACGTGCAATATCAAAAAATTATGTTAACAAGGAACATTGTATTAAACTTTTGGAAAGACTTACACCTGATTATGCAACTTGTGCCGAACCTACATTTTCATCCAAGAACACAATTTTGGAAAATGAAATCACGTTGCATGAATTACATAATTCCTTGAAAAATAAAGACAGTTGTCCTGGTAATGATAATATTTCATATTCTATGTTAAAGAACTTACCGCATAACGGCAAATGTATTTTGATAAAAAATTTTAATTTAGTTTTTGTAACTGGAAAAGTACCAAACCAGTGGAAAGATATAACGGTAATCCCTATTCCAAAACCCGGGAGGAGTCCTGATTGTCCTTCCTCACTTAGACCCATTTCTATGATTTCGTGTGTCTGTAAAACTTTTCATGCTATTCTAATTAAGAGATTAGAATGGTTCATGGAAAGGAATAATATCTTTCTACCTATAACAACTGGTTTTCGGAAGTGCCGTTCTTCTTTGGACAACCTAGCTACATTAGTATCAAGAATTCAAATAAATTTATCTAAAAAACTAGTTACAATAGGATGCTTCATAGATTTAGAAGATGCCTATAATAATATTGACATCTCAGTTCTTTTACAAGTATTAGATAATTTAAATGTTGGAGGTAAGCTGTGTGTGTATTTATGGAATTTTTTAAGTCATAGAAATTTAAAAATTAACACGGACTGTACGTGGATATGTAGGTCAACTGGCAAAGGTTTAGCTCAGGGAGATCCATTTTCACCGTTACTGTTCAATATAGCAACCATAAGCTTGTGTAAAAATATAAATTTGAATAATGTGATGATATCTCAATACGCCGACGACTTTGTGTTGTATAATACATGTAAAAATACAGAGAATGGCACACAAATTTTACAAACAGAGATTAATAAATTTGTAGAATCTGCTTCAGCATTGGGATTACAAGTATCTTCTTCAAAGAGCAAAGTATGCGTATTCAGAAAAAGGAACAGAAATACAATAATCAACTTAACAATTAATAATGGTACACTGCAGGTTGTAGATGAAGTAAAATATTTGGGTGTATGGTTAGATCATGCTTTGCGCTGGGGTAAACACATCAATGAAGTAAAAATAAAATGTCTTAAGATTTATAACGTTTTTAAAGTATTGGTTGGTTCGGGATGGGGTATCCATCCGATACATTTAAGGAGACTATATATTTCGATAGTGCGTAGTCGATTAGATTATGCTAGCTTTCTATTTGCCAATAGCTGTAAAACAAATTTATATAAACTTGATAAAGTACAAAATTTATTTATGAGAAGTATCGGTGGCTTCATTAGAAGCACTTCAATCCATGTTATGGAATCAGAACTTCATCTCCAGCCTCTGTGTGTGCGACGGTTTTATCTAGCTAGCAAATTTTGGTTTAAATCTATGAGTTTCTCTCAAAATGTTTTGGCCAATGTATTGGATGATCTAAGTGACCTCTGTAGAACTAGTTTTTGGAGACGCAAGAACAAGCCACTTTTAGTCATTATTCATAATCAATTTAAAACTACTTCTTTTTATAAAAGTAATAATTTGGGATGTTTTTCTTTGGATACTTGGTCAAGCAATGTGGATTTTTCTAATATTATTAGCAGTCATATACAGGATATTAACAAATCAAAAAAGTATTATAATCCTACTATACTTAAAAATATTTGTACGAACTATTTTAGAGAAAAATATGGTAATTTTTATGGTATTTATACGGATGGTTGTAAAGACGGAGATGGAGCTGGCGTGGCCTTTTTAGATACGCAAAATGGTACATCAGTAAAGTTGCAGACTAATACAAATATGTCTATTATGCACATTGAATTAATTGCTATAGCAGAAGCGATTGCATATATTGAATCCTTAAATCCAGGAAACTACGTAATCTATTCCGATTCTAAGAGTGCTCTTCAACATCTAAATAAATGTAGTAGTACTTTTCACGGGATACCAATAGCGTACGATATTATAAAATCTATCCAAAAACTGGCGAATAAGGGATTTGTCTTAAAGCTTCAATGGGTTCCTTCACATATAGGATTGCATGGTAATGAAGAAGTTGATCGCCTTGCGAAATCAGCGGTGGATTCTGACTTAGTATTTAATGGTTTACCTTATTTCAGTGATTTAATTCATTTAGTAAAAGAAAAATGTTAAACGTCGGGAACCAAAAATCAAAATAAATCCGCTAAATAATCCGAAAAGATAGTTTTATTTAAAACTAGCAGAACCCGCGGCTTCGCTCGCGATCAAACTACGAAAAAAGTAAACTTTTTCGCAATACATACTTTATTACTTGTGAAAATATGTATATGATGCGTATATTCGATAAATAAATTTACTCTACTTTATATCCCACACAGTAAGTGCATACTTACAGAGAACTTGAGCCGTGTTAGTTACTATGTACGTGTATGTACCTATACTATTTAAATATGTTATTTTTTTATTTTGAATTAAAAAAAAAAAACTACAATTCATGTTTATTTAATTATATTGAAGAGCATTAATACCAAGTTTCAAGTAATTCTGATCATAAATAATTGTTTCCTCATATAAACAGCACAACCCCTTTTTACCCTTTTAAGGGATGAATTTCGAAAAAAAAATGATGTTTGTATTGTTTTAGTTTTCATTTTAAAGGTAAATACCATTTTCCGTGCATCAATTACAGAGTTACATACAAACTTTCATCCCCTATTTGACAGTTTTATGGGATGAAATTCAAAAAATGATAAAATACGTATTTATTTAATTGTATTGAAGAGTATTAATACCAAGTTTCAAGTTATTCTGATCAAAAATAATCGTTTGTCCATACAAATTTTATTACCCCCTTTTACCCTTTTAGGGGATGAATTTCGAAAAAAATCTAATATACATATTTCTTATTTTTTACCTTAAAGCTAAACACTACTTTTCGTGCATTTCGCGTTACGAATGACAGAGTTTCATACAATCTTTTATCCCTTATTTTACCTTCTTAGGGGATGAATTTTGAAAAATCCTTTCTTAGCGGATGCCTACAATGTATAAGGAATATGTCCTCCAAATTTCACGTTTCTACGACCAGCGGTTTAGGCTGTGCGTTGATCGATCAGTCAGTCAGGACAAAGCATTTTATGTATATATAGATGTCAAATATTCGCGTAAATCTAAGAAAGTATCATTTTCTTGTATCTTAGATTATATAAAATTCCAAATATTGATATAAAGATAGATTTAACCTTTCAATAGAATAATTTATGCTTGAAATAATTCGAAACAAGACAAGGTTTATTTATCCATACCTGGTATACTTCCTAAATATACAACTGAACCAACTAAAGAAATTTGTGTCTCCGTTAACAAATAAGGGAGAGGCGACTGCTTTAGATCTTGCAGCTTTGGAATTATAGGACCACTCCATGCTGAGTTCAAGCCTGAAAGCGTCTGTCCTACATACACTGAAAGTGGTAAGGAAAAAATAAGCCTTTATAGTGGAATATAGCACAATTCATGTAGAAGAAACCGCAACACCGCGTCGTGCGTGCACAATTTAAATGTAAAATGTTTTGATCCGACGTGATCATTATCCTAATTACAATTTTTATGAACTTAATCCAGTATAAATAGACACTACTCAGTCAATAAAGATTAGCAAAAATTAATCAGTGGATCCTGCCAAATAAATTATTAAATCAATATTTTGAATAATACTTTCTTAGATTTACGCGAATATTTGACATTTTAAATAAAACTATCTTTTCGGATTATTTCGCGGATTTATTTTGATTTTTGGTTCCCGACGTTTCGAATGCTTTACAGCAATCATGGTCACGGGAGAGACTAAGGTATTAGACATCTCAAAAGCGTTATATACTTGTTACAGACAGTGCCTACCCACAAATTACAATATTTTGAAAATAAAGCAGTTCACAATATTGGAAGTGACTATTAATCCACTTACAGTGCGACTAATCTATATCTATATATACATAAAACGCTTTGTCCTGACTGACTGACTGATCGATCAACGCACAGCCTAAGCCGCTGGTCGTAGAAACGTGAAATTTGCAAGACATATTCTTTAAACAATGTAGGGTTTTTTTCAATGTAGGGTTGTAAGAAAGGATTTTTTGAAATTCATCCCCTAAGGGGGTAAAATAGGTGATACAAGATTGTATGAAACTCTGTCATATTTAACGAAAAATACACAGAAACTAGTATTTAGCTTTAAGATGAAAAATTAGAAATATATGTATTAAATTTTATTCGAAATTCATCCCTTAAGAGGGTAAAAGGGGTGATAAAGTTTACATGGGCAAATAATTATTTATGATCAGAATTACTTGAAACTTGGTATTGATGCTCTTCAATACAATTAAATAAATACGTATTTTAGCATTTTTTGAAATTCATCCTATAAGGTTGTCAAATAGGGGATGAAAGTTTGTATGAAACTCTCGGCCTCTGTATCGATAATAATGTCTATTTCAATAAGATTTTCCAAAAAATATTTAATGTACAGATTCAGCTTAGTTACAATTTTATTATATGTATAGAAGAATTAATATTTTAAAAGAACTTTTTCAAATAAAAATTTCCTAAATATCAAAAATTAACTTATAATATGAAAAAAATGAAAAATACGTACAACAAGTAGAAATAAGGATTTGTCGCTTTATACCAGTTATTTTGTATGGCATTTTTTTAATCAAACGCGTCTATTTCTTAGCTTGAGTGTGATCAACTGGTTATATTATGCACACATGTTCTCATTAATTATTATATTATATGTTCATTATTATCAAGAGTCAGTAATCTTAATTAAACCATAGCGGCTTACTTATTAGTTATTTGGTGATGAATCGAAATATATTGTGAGACTAGTCTCTACCTGCAGCTCGCCTCACGCGAGAGGTATTGTAGTTAGCCCTTTTTAACGTCCCACTGCTGGGCACGGGCCTCCTTTCAATACGAGGCGGATTAGGCCATAGTCCACCACGCTGGCCAAGTCACACCGGCAAAATTAGAGGAACACATAAAAAATGCATTTTTTTAAAAACCTATGGTTAATTTGACAGGTGCTTCAGTTATCTATATCTATATATACATAAAATGCTTTGTCCTGACTGACTGACTGATCGATCAACGCACAGCCTAAACCGCTGGTCGTAGAAACGTGAAATTTAGAGGACATATTCCTTATACAATGTAGTCATCCGCTAAGAAAGGATTTTTCTAAATTCATCCCCTAGGGGGGTAAAAAAGGGGATAAAAGATTGTATGAAACTCTGTCATTCTTAACGCGAAATGCACGGTAAGTGGTATTTAGCTTTAAGATGAAAAATAAGAAATATATGTATTAGATTTTTTTCAAAATTCATCCCTTAAAAGGGTAAAAGGAGGTTGTGCTGTTTATATGAGGAAAAATTTGTTTATGATCAGAATTACTTGAAACTTGGTATTAATGCTCTTCAATACTTATTAAATAAACATGTATTGTAGATTTTTTTTAATTCAGCCCCTAAGTGGGTAAAAGTGGGCGGTGAAGTTTGATTTGTTGAATATATTTAAATAGAGTAACATGGCTCAAGTTCTCTGTAAGTGCACACTAACTGTGTGAGATATAAAGCAGAGAATGGAAATTATTCCGAATCCAAAGGAAAATTATGTAAAACTTTTCGGCTGGCCACAGCAACAACAACTATAACAGACCTAGAGCGCGAGAGAGAGAACCTAACCTATATTTGTGGTTGTTTTTTTTAGTGTAGACTAACTTAAGTGAATCTAGAGTTTTACTCTAGACATAATATTAAAAATTCGATATGACAACATATAAATTCAATGGAAATTAAAACTGAGCAAATTGTTCAGTCCACGCGAGCGTAGCCGCGGGCAAAAAGCTACAACAAAATAAGAATGGCACTTTATATACGTAACTTAAAAAAGAAGGAGAAGGGAGATTGTAAGCTTCAGGTGTACATAGCATTGGGTCTTTATAAAATAACGTAGATGTTAGCCTGTTAGTATGTTAGTTAAAAAAAAACCATATTAACCATGTTACATGATTCTAAAGTCGTAAACATTGTATGCGATTGTATTATTGTACTCTCTTCCTCTAACTTTGGAAAGATGGAGTAGACAAATGTACAAAAAATACAGGTAGTGCAGCTTGCTAAATACCTAAAGTGTAAATTTAATTACAGAATAAACGCTTAACACCTTTTCAGATATTGGATATTTTGAGTTACGATCGCTAAAATTAAATTTGTTTTCATATAGGTATATTTAACAAATAATAAAACTTACACAAACTTATTTTTGCAAGTAATAAAGTATGTATTGCAAAAAAGTTTATTTTTTTTCGTAGTTTGATCGCGGGCGAAACCGCGGGTTCTACTAGTATATACATAAAATGCTTTGTCCAGACTGACTGATCGATCAACGCACAGCCTAAACCGCTGGTCGTAGAAACGTGAAATTTGGAGGACATACTCCTTATACAATGTAGACATCCGCTAAGAAAGGATTTTCCGAAATTCTTACCCTAAGGGGGTAAAATAGGTGATATAAGATTGTATGAAACTCTGTCATTCTTTACGCGAAATGCACAGAAAGTGGTATTTAGCTTTAAGATGAAAAATTAGAAATATATGTAGTAGATTTTTTTTTGAATTTTATCCCTTAAGAGGGTAAAAGGGGGTGATAAAGTTTATATGGGCAAACAATTATTTATGATCAGAATTACTTGAAACTTGGTATTAATGCTCTTGAATACAATTAAATGAATACGTATTTCAGCATTTTTTGAAATTCAACTTATAAGGCTGTCAAATGGGGGATGAAAATTTGTATGAAACTCTGTAATTGATGCATGGAAAATTTACCTTTAAAATGACAACTAAAACAATAAAAATATCTTTTTTTTTTTTGAAAAAAATACAGGTAGTGAAGCTTGCTAAATACCTAAAGTGTAAATTTATTTACAGAATATACGCGTAACATATTTTAAGATACTGAATATTTACAGTTACGATCGCTAAAATGAAATTTGTTTTCCTTATTTTTGTTAGTAATAAAGTTTGATCGCGGGAGAAGCCGCGGGTTCTACTAGTTTGAAATATTACCCTTCTTAGATGTAACATTATGAAACTTTTTGACTTTTTTAACCTCTCAAAAGAAATAATACTCTCTTAAGTATTTTTTTGCAATCTACGCTTATAAGAGTTTTGATAACAAAGTTTGTTTATGCATTCAAGTGTGGCCTTAGCTCATTTTGTTTGGTTTGTATGGAGAGTTAACATTGTATTGTATACAAAATGGGTGATTTGCCTACAACTGAATTCGCCATGGCTGTAACAATGATCAAGGAAGGTCACACCTACCGTTCAGTCAGTCGAACGTTGGGTGTATCAGTATCGGTGATTTTCTGCAATATGCAACGATACAGAAAGACGGGATTTTACGTGCGCAGGCGAGGACAAGGCAGAAATCGGGCAAACAGTTTATAAGGGTGCAAATTTTGAAAAATTGTCGTCTAACGACTGTTCAGACTCGTAATGACCTGGAAGAAGTAGGTAACGTAGGTGTTAGTGAACTAACAGTGAGAAGAAGGTTGAATGAAGTTGGTTTAAAGTTATACGTACCAGCGAAAGCGCTGAAACTTGAAGCAAGTCATCTTGTAGCAAGATTAGCGTTAGCTCGTCAATATCAAAATTGACCCGATGAATGGAATCGAGTTTTATTCACTGACGAAAGCCGTTTTTGTATGAATTTCATTGAAGGAAGGAAAAGGATGTGGAAGTATTGAGGAGAACATTACTACCAAGCATTTTTTTCTGAAACAGTGAAATAAAACTCGCTCCACCATCTTTATTATTGCTAAAATATTTTTTGTTTGGTTTTTTAACAATATATAAAAATAAAATTGTTGTCAACCGAAATATGGAACCTAATACATTAATAATATATTATAGTTTAATCTTTAACTAACTTAAAATTTTACTTTCATAATATCTATCAAGCAACAATGTATCTACACATATAATAAAATTGTAATTAAGCAGAATCTGACACATTTTATATTTTTTGGAAAATCTTATTGAAATAGACTTTATTACCGATACAGAAGCCAAATCTATAGTTTTTAGAATTTTTGTCTGTCTGTCTATCTGTCTGTTACCGCATCACGGGAAAACCACTGGACAGATTTTGATGAAATTTGGTATGATGATAGCTGGTTATCCGGGTCAACATATAGGATACTTTTTACTGCGAAAAGTTAAAATGTAACTAGTTACGCTCGGGTACGTTCCTAGGAACGAACTCGAGCGGAGCGAGGGTGAGTTGCTAGTGTATAATAAAACTTTGAATTAATATTTATAGTAAACAGCAGTTATATAAATAATCTTCGCTTGGGTACGTTTTAATTTTTTTGAGCGAAACCCTAATTCTTGTTATAAAATAAAAGTAGCTTAAGTTGCTCCTTATATTATCAGCTATCTGCCAGTAGAAGTCCCGTTAATATTGGTCCAGCCGTTTCGGAGATTAGCTGGAACAAACAGACGAAAATTTAAAAAAATGTGTTTTTCTTATAAGTACCGTAGGTATATAATTCCATATGCATTTAGTATAAAGTTGTTATTTTGACATTACAAACAGACACTTTAATTTTATTTTTCTGTACAGATAATAACAGCTAAAATAAATAAATAATATTGCTATATTTAATTATAAAACTTATTAAAATTTTAAAATGTTTAGAATTAAAATCAACAAATATTGTAAGGTACTTTGGTGTCATTTTTGAATTTTTGAAATCATTTTTGTAAAATTGTGGGTAGGCACTGTCGGTAACAAGTATACAACGTCTTGAGAAATCCAAAACCTTAGTCTCTCCGTAACCATGATTGCTGTGAAGCATTCAAAACGTCGGGAACCAAAAATCAAAATAAATCCGCGAAATAATCCGAAAAGATAGTTTTATTTAAAATGAATAGATTATGTTTTACTGTTGAAGACTGCATATAGATCATGTAATCTGGTACATATTATAAAATTCTAACTAAGCCGAATCTGTACATTAAATATTTTTTGGAAAATCTTATTGAAATAGACATTATTATCGAGGCAGAGGCCGAATCTATAGTTTTTAGAATTTTTGTCTGTCTGTCTGTCTGTCTGTCTGTTACCGCATCACAGAAAAACTACTGGAGGGATTTTGATGAAATTTGGTATGATGATAGCTGGTTATCCGGGTCAACATATAGGATACTTTTTACCGCGAGAAAATATCTCATTTCTGAAAAAAAATACAAAAACTGGTAGGAACAAAACCACGACGATACTATTTGTAAACAGTTTAGCAAGGTAACTTACAAAATATGGTAAAAACTATAAAAATAGCTTATCTTGAAAATCAAATTATCAAAAGCGCTATTTTATCCATTAAAATAGTTATTTTAATTAATATTTATTTATGTGTTATTTAGATATTCGACAATAGATGTCACCATGTGTTTTTACAATACATAGTTTTACCCTCATATTCTTAGTCGTAAACTCGAGATTTCCTCGACTCGACTCAACCTCACTGAGGTGGTTTGGTATTCATAGATGTCATTTTGTCCCTTACCTCAACTATTCTCCTCAAGTAAGGTGAGGAAAAGTCGAGGAACGAACTGTCAAATGTAAGGTACCTCGCGATCTACCTTAAGGAAACCTCAAGTCAATTCTTGACAAAAACAACGCGAGTTATTTAACATTTTATTATATTTTAAAGTTATTTTAGAGTTTAAAATGTCTTTTGAAGAGTTTATTGAGTATATCTACGATTATTATTTATCACGGCGGTATTTACACGACGTAATCCTATGGAGTTCTATGATGAATGTGAATTTAAAATTAGATTTCTCTTTACCAAAGATATGACGAGATTACTTTACTTTTGCCAACATTACTTCAAAACAATGGTGGTGGCAACAGGCGTGGATTGCTAGATGGCAATGATATTTTATATGATAATTAGGTACACTGTGTAAATCTAGTTCAAATAAAATATGCAATCTAATTTAATTTCTTTAATTCCGATAATTTTGGCTCTGCTTCTTCTTTCTTCATCTTATTACAGACAAGGAGTTCTTCGGAAGCTTCTCTCTCAACTTTATTTTTAAATATTTCTCTTCTGCAATCTTCACTAACAATGTTTGTTCAGATATTTTAAGCTTATGTAACTCTCTCTTCCTTTTTTGTTTTATTTTATAATTTTCCCGTCTGATAGAGAACTCTTCTTCTATTACTCTGGTCTCTATATTTCTTGATACTGAAATTAAAATAATTATTATAACATGTAAACAAAAATTCCCTGTGATATCAAACATAATAATGGTATAATGCTACAAACTTATGTTCCTATGCCAAACATACACATATGAGATAATCACATTCACTAGAATTGTTAAAATTTTTAGCACTATTAATACAGTGTGAACCATTTCAAAAATCTTAAATGCAATTACTCATATTCACAATGAAAAAAAAAATGCAATTTAAATAAATATTAGCATTACTTAATATTATGTTCACAAGAATACATTACAATACATTATTGAGATCTGATTTTTAAATGTAATCAATTAAAATTAATTAACAGTTTGTCAAACCTAAGTAATTTATTAGAAAAGAATCAAATGTATGAATACTTCTTATATGTTATTTTTTAAAAATATGAAATCTAATAAAAATTTCTATTTATGAAATCTATAAAGCTTTATAAATTTACCTCTTATATATGCAAGAAATAAAGGTTTTTTTTTTCATTTTTATTTATTGTTTATAATATGGTATGAATTTCAAAATTAATTACCTTGTGATGGGGCTGATGTACCAAAATCTGATATCCTGGACTGAAGAATGACGAAACATGTAGCAAACACCTTTTTTGTATATAAAACAACGACATAAGTGTATTATACACTTATAACATTCCAAAACATTTTTTGCGAAATTTGGTTTGTTTACCTGTCTGAAGTACTTTAAACTAACCCAACTTTGACCTTTGATTGACAAAAAACGCCAAATCAAGATTACAACTACGGATTTTGTGTATAGTTACTACCAAAATCCTCCAGATAGTGACGTAATTAATGACGTTTTCCTCGACTCTCCCTCGACTCACACTCATTCGAGGGATTCTGAGATTTCCTCAAGATGATGTTTATGAATACCGATTTCGAGGATCTGTTGAGGCCTTCCTCGAAGACGCCTCAGTCGAGTTTGAGTCGAGGGAGTTTCGAGGTAACAACTAAGAATATGGGTGTTAATCCCAAAAAAATTAATGTACAGATATGACCTTTTTTCGATTTTATTAGAATTACTACTAAATCACCCGCGGCTCCGCCCGTGTTTAAATTATCAGTAAAGCAAACTTTTTCGCTTCATAAATTAGTAACTATACATACAATAAAATTGTAACTAAGCCGAACCCGTAAACTCAATATTTTTTCGGAAAATCTTATTGAAATATTCATTATTAGCGATATAGAGCCCGAATCTATAGTTTTTAGAATTTTTTTCTGTCTGTCTGTATGTGACAAACCACTAGAGGGATTTTTATGAAATTTGGTATGGTAATAGCAGGTTATCCGGGTCAACACACAGGATTCTTTTTACCGCAGGAAAATATCTCATTTCTGAGAAAAAATACAAAAACTGGTTAAAGTAAAAGCACGATGATGCTATTAATATTTTAGCAAGGTAACTTACTTATATATTATGTTAAAACTATTAAAAAAACTTATCTTAAAAGAAATATTAACAGCGGTATTTTATTCATTAAAATAGTTATTTTAATGAAAATTTATTTATGTGTTATTTAGCTATTTGACAATAGATGTCGCCATGTGTTTTTAAAATACGTAGTTTTATCCAAAAAAAAATGTACAGATATAACCTTTCTATGACTTTACTATAATTACTACTAAATTACCCGCGGCCCTGCCCGTGCTTAAATTTTTAATAAAACAAACTTTTTGGCTTTATAAATTAGTTACATATTAGTAATATTTTGTTGACCGAAACAATTTTCAAATGAGAATATTTGTAAATTTTTATTGTTTAGTAAATAATGTTAATGTTTTTTTAATCTTTTAATGTAAAAATTGGGCAAATGTAAATCCAACTCGCGCATTTTAGATTTCGTATAGCAAAATGCTATGTTGTTTTTCTTACTTACGTATTTTGTATTGTTAACACTAAAATAAATACGAATAATATTTACGTTTCCACAATACCTACTCATTTTTTGCACCGTAAAAATAAGTTCAATTTATATTATTTTATAACATTTTATGGAAAACAAGTTTATGGCTGTTAAACTGCCAAAGCGGGTAACTAAAAATATTTCATATCTCAAAAACTATGAAAAAGTATTTTAGGAACTGTTATACCTCAACTTTTTCACTTTTTCTTGACACCTTTTCTTGGAAGGTAAAGGCTTAAAGGACACAATAAAATGCTTACGACTTTAATCATATTAGCAGAGCCATATGAAATAAAAAAATGTATTCGCTTAGAATTATTTACTTATTACACTTTCTTTTGAAAATCGTTTTGGAAAATATTACTAACTAGCGCTAATTAAGAAAAGTTATCATTATGTAATTTAAATAATCAGCTATATATTAAATTAATCTATAGCTGTCTATTAGTAAAAAATGATTAAAATTAATTCCGTAGTTTGAGAGTTTATCGTGAAAAACTAAAAAAACAAACAAAACAGAAGTATAGACATACATAAATGTTATTGCTAAAACAAAACGTTCAATTTAACGGAGCAACCTTTGTGGTATTGTCAATCTCTGCCATTATTTACCAATCATGCGGTGCGCAATGAAAGTAATGTATAATGCAAGAGTATACTAATGTGTAAAACCTAAGAATTTGGTTTTTGATCATGAAATGCTAGTCATGCAATAAAATTATATAACTGTCGAAATTATATTTAATCGTATGAAAAATTTTAAGTACTTAATGCAATAACAACTAAGCTTATCGTTTTGTTAAAATTACGCCATTTAATTTCTCTGTCATGTCATTTAATGCGGATATTTTTCTTATTGCAAAGCAAACTTTCGTATCTTTACCACCGTTCTTTAAGTGACGAATAGTGACGAATTAGAATGTATGCCTGTCGTTGATTATTACACTTTAGATTAACAGATTTGATTCGCAAAAGAGTTATAACTGAAATAACCAAGTTAACCTAATTTTAGTAAAGATGTGACTATTTGACCGTGGAAGTAAGAATATCGACATTAAGTACTATTGCATTTAATTCAATCAATAACGGCCAGATTCAACCATTGTATTCCATTTTTCTTCATCCTACTTGCCCAACCTTCCATTTCCCAATAATGCTTCTAGTAGTGCAAGTGCTTCTAGACACGAAAACTCCTGGTCATTATAATCAGCTCCTTAATATATCTATATAGTGGATAAAGAAGACCTGTAGTACCATTCATGTTTCGATACCAAAATATGAAAAGCAAAAACAAAGACGACCGCGAATTGGCGTATGAATAAGTCTCACACAGTTCATTTTTCCATAAAATGGTTGAAATATATGTGGTACTAGAGACTCACCCTCGCTCCGCTCGGGTTCGTCCCTACTTACGTTTTAACGTTTAGTATAGATTTCTCAGAGATGAGATATTTTCCCGCAGTAAAAAGTATCCTATATGTTGACCCGGATATCCAGCTATCACCATACCAAATTTCATCAAAATCCCTCCAGTGGTTTTTTTGTGATGCGGTAATAGACAGACAGACAGACAGACAGACAGACAGACAGACAAAAATTCTAAAAACTATAGATTCGGCCTCTGCATCGATAATAATGTCTATTTCAATAAGATTTTCCAAAAAATATTTAATGTACAGATTCGGCTTAGTTAGAATTTTGTAATATGTATATAGATTATGGTATACTATTAAGTAGTTTACTTACTTTAGCTTAACAACTTGATCAAAACGGGGAAAAGCGACACATAGAACATTTTCATTTTTTCAAAATTTTGACTCATAATCAAAATGTTGTTTAAAATAATGTAAGTCTAGAAGACACATATATGATTCATGGATAGGATGATCATTAAAAAGGGATCAATTAAGAGTTAATATGCATTTGTCATCCATACTTCCATACTAATATTATAAAGGTTAAAGTGTTTGATTGTTTGTTTGTTCGTTCGTTCGTTCGTTTATTTGTCCTTCTTTCACATCTAAACATAGTTACGGATTGGCGTGATTTTTTGTGTGGGGATAGTTAAGAGCTAGAGAGTGACATAGGCTTATTTTTACAGCAGGAGATTGTCACATTCCCACGAGAATACATGTTATAATACAACCCACAACAACTCATAATACCTATGTATATAATATATTGTATAATAATACATATGTAGTCTATCTATTCCATACTAACCGTTAAAACGTACTTAGAGACGAACCCGAGCGAAGCGAGGATGAGTAGCTAGTATTCTTATATTTTAAAAATGTGAAACTATAAACTATCCTCTATCCGTACACTAAAATGTTCAACCCATTATTATACTATATACATAATTTCATCAAAACCTGTTCAGTGGTTTTCTCAAAAATCCTAAAAACTATAGATTCGGTCTCTGTATCGATAATAATGACTATTGCAATAAGATTTTCCAAAAAATATTTAATGTACAGATTCGACTCAGAATTTTATTATATGTGTAGATTTAATTTTTAAATTGTGTTAGATAATAGAACAAAATATAGTTTCGCTAGTGTAACTCTAATTAAATAGAATTCGTCATTGCACTACAAAATAAAATTACCAGTTATATTGCTTGCACATGTACAAGATGAAAATTTACTGAACAGATTTCAATGTGAACTTTTATAATACAAATTTTATTATCTACGAGTGAACATACTTGGACTAAACTGTAAGCATAAGCTGGTAAATATTAGTTCCTTTAAACGAAATACAGATAAAAAATTTAGATAATGCAAAGGTTATTTTATAAATATGAATTTCGCACCGATAAATAATCATTTTGATAAAAAAGACCGTTTGACCACTCCAGGATAATTTCTTAGAATTTATTTGTTAACTGAACCACCGGTGTTCCCGCGTCCCGCAACACGTTATTATTGATACTTTATTAACGCAATAAAATTCATAACAATGATTTTTAGAATTTTTGTCTGTTTGTCTGTGTGTTTGTGCGTGCTAATCTCAGAAACGGCTTAACCGATTTGGGTGCGGTTTTATTAATGTATTGTGGTAAGCTTCACCTAACTTTTAATAGTATTTATTTTATTTTTTCTATTACCATAAATAATTTTAGAGTGTCACCTTGTGCAAGTCCGCTAATCCGAGATAAGAGGCAATTAAGATTATTCCATATTATTTAATATTATAAATGTGAAAGTATGTGAGATTGGATGTTTGTTACTCTTTCACTCCAGAACGGCTGAACAGATCTGGATGAAGTTTGGCACAGAGATAGATTATAGTCTGGAATAATACATAGGCTTCTATTTATCCCGGAAAAATGTACGTTTCCCGTGGGACAGGTTTGTTTTTGTTTTCCTAGAGGCGAATCCGAGCGAAGCAAGGGTGAGCCACTAGTTATCTATATTAGTCAGTTAAATCTAGGTCTTAGTGCCGATTTAGTTGCATTTTGCTTTCATAGCAATATAACTCCGGCGACCGGCTAGGGCTGCTTTTAATTCGATATTTCCGAATAAATTGTAAACTCATACAGCTTTATTTTGGTATTCATCTCAAAAGTCTCTGCGTCTGCGTCGTAAGTTATTCAAGGTCAAAGGTCACAAGAATGAGTTTTTCGCGATTATCTCGGTTTCTATAGCTCCCATGATGTTAACATTTATTATAAAAATTGTAGAGCATAAAATTTGCGATAAATTTTGTTTTAAAACTTTTTCATACGCTCGACTGTTTTTGAGATAGAGGGCAAAGAGCCCGCAGCGCTGAGCCATACTCACTGTAATGCTGAATCTCAGTGAATAATACCTTATATAAAGTAATTAAATCATTAAAATTTCATGACCAATAAATAATTTGTATTATTTATTAGTTATTACACTATATTTAATAACATTTTTCATATATCTAACATACCTATTCATTCAATAATACTTACATACTGTTAACGCCGCGCCGTTTCGTCTGCTAAGCGATAACTCGCATATACAATGCTTCTTATCCTACGTCTATGCGTACATAGGCATTGCAGGCATCCCCCTCCGGACGCAGTTCTACTTGCTTACTAATTAATTATCATTCACCTTTTTCTCCACGCGCGCGCTATACATGTCGGGTCCAACTTAAAAATTATATATATTTATTCTAAAGTGCAAACTAAACAAGTATTTGGATTTAATGTGGATTTTTTTTAACAGGTTCACCTACATATTCTTCCGAACAAGGAAAGGTTTGACGACCGTAACAGGACCTGCAAGAGTCGTACTTTGACCATAGCTTACGAGGCATACGTGGAAGGACACGTAGCAGTCATACAATAACAGCTTCCTTTCGAATCAAGGGAAGAAGTCCTAATAAAAGGAATACTTTGGAGTATATGTGAAATTAAAGCAACCCCAATAGAATTATTTACATCAGTTTAATAATGAGTAAAAAACCTAATAATATTACATAACGTGAGTCAACTTAACTTTTTTTCTTCCTTTTTAAACGGGCGTTTTATGTTATTGAAGTACTCGCATCAGTTTTGTAGCAGCCAGCCGGTCTAGCTTAAGCGTCGCAGTATTGGTCCAGCATTTACAAAAAGAGTGAGCTCGTTCCTATATATTTATTCCTTTTCCCAGCTTTAAATTCTTCTTCCTCGACGTGCTTTATGATGTTATTGTCTTTTTTTTCACATACATTTAATGTCTCATTAAAATGGTATTAAATAATATACAAACTTAATCAATAAAAACATTTATCCATCCTTGCTAATATAAATAACACTTATTTAAATTTGCAAACAGATTAGTTGCCTATGTATCGATTCGATTATTTTCAACGTATCCAAACTCGTAACTGCATAATAATTCTAAGTAAAGATATACCTATGTACCTATGTATTGTATGTTTTACTTCTAAAATGGCTGAACCGATTTTGAGGGGACTTTCACTGGCAGTTAGTTGATGTAATAAGGAGTAACTTAGGCTACTTTTAATTTAGAAAAAAAATCGAGTCCCACGGAAAAAAACTTAACACAAAAAAAAACAAATAAATAAAAAAAAGTTTGTTTTGAAAAGCAACCTAGGGACAAAATCGACCGAAGCGAGGGTGAGTCGCTAGTATCAAATAATCTACTAGGTATTTTTTCTTGAATTTCATTTCTATATTGTATAGTTCTAATTTCAACGTGCACAAGCTCTTCTGCTTTTCACGTCTATATTTTCAATTATTTATTTGCATATAATTCTGCGCATACACATTGTAATATTACGAATCTCGCGACAGGCTTGCGACAGTTGTAAATCGCGCGATCGCTGCTGTCAAACGTCACTTTTGTATTACCACAGTCTATAAAACAATACAGTCATCCAATGAAGCCGTCTAGACAGGGCAATCGTGCGGGGTGTGAGGGGTGAGACGCGGGTAGGCGAGCCCGAGCTGCATACATTTCTGCCGCCCGAATTAGTTAGCAGCTCGGGACACGACTTTAAGGGCTGTCGCGCGTTTATTTTAATTTGTAAGCAATTAAAATGGTTCATACTACCTGTGCTATATTATATATTTTTTGTTAAAATGATTTATTAGGATGAGGATTTTTTACATAATTAAGTTTAATAACAGAAATTTGAAATCCAGTTAATCTAGAAACCGAAAATATTTGTCCATTGCCCATTTATAATAGGTGATTTGGAAATTTATTAATTAAATTATATCATATAAAACTAACTTTGCTAAAAAATTGAAAATAATGATTTTATATAAACTAAATTCAATTTCACTTATGTAATATAATTTGCTAGATTTAATTTATTTTTATTATAATTTAATTTATTTCATTCTAATTATCTAGTTATTCATTAAATTAATTATAATGTTACATAAAAATATTCATTTATACAAATCAAATAATTGTTAAACCAATTGTATATTTTATTTTTTATTAAAGAAATAAACGGCTTATTATTATTATTATTATTTGCTACATTGTAAAACTCTATTTGAATTTGCCTCCGCGAAATGTCTTTTTGTATTTTTTACTCTGAAGAACTTCGATAAATAGCTAAATAATAATATTATATTTTAATTAAATTACAAAAAAAAAAACTGTTACAACCCTGCGTAATGCGAAGTACGCTACGCGTTGTCGGCTTTTCCTCAAACATCAAAGGCGATAGCCCACTGTTATTTTTTAGTACACTGTGGTATTACGTAACAGCGGCTAGAGAGCAGACTGCAGTCGAGCTCTTTCACCCTCTATCGGACAATCTATCAACCCATCTCTCTCGACTGCAGTCTGCTCTATAGCCGCTGTTACGTAATACAAAAGTGACGTTTGACAGCAGCGATCGCGCGATTTACAACTGTCGCAAGCCTGTCGCGAGATTCGTAACTACCCTGCCGAGCATCCTGCGTCCGAAGTATCATTGAACGTTACGTGGCTAGCGCTTGCGATTGACAAATGCACGTTGCTTCCTTGTTGCACTGCTATTAGATTGCAACTGATAAGAGACCCGTTTAGTTACAGCTGACTGCGTTCGCCGCCCAACCGTGTAATAGTGAGGAACGTAATATTTTTGTATTATTATTTTTTACCATATAAAATAAAATGCAAATTAATTATAAAGGCAGTGGTAGTCCAGTGGTAACGCGCTCGCTTGGGTAACCGAGTGAAGCGGGTTCAAATCCCGGGTCTCACACCTCTGATATTTTCGTGTACGAATCATTTCTAACATGATTACAATTTGCCTTACAGTGAAGGAAAACATCGTGAGGAAACCTGTATGTCTGAGGGAACTTACCAAGTTTTCGAAAGACATGTGAAGTCTGCCAACCCGCACTTGACCAGCGTGGTTGACTATGGCCTAATCCCCCTCGTATTGAAGGGAGGCCCGTGCCCAGCAGTGGGACGTTAAAAAGGGCTGAATACATACATACATAAAATAAAAATCGTTTTGTTTTAATTTTTATCGCTTGTTTTGTTAAGTTAATAATGTTGGAACTTAAAGAATTGTTTATTAAACGTAGTTCGATTAAAGGTCGTATAACTAAAAGCAAAAATTACTTAAAAGCCCTAGAATCTACAGATAATGTATCGTCATTAGAAATTAATTCATTAAACTTACGACGATTTTGTTTTTCTCTGCATATATATTTGATATGGATGGATATATGATAAATTCCAATATATCAATGATAGCTATTCGATGTATTCAATTAATATGAAGCATCTTATCGGCTATTTTTAACCGACTTCCAAAAGGAGGAGGTTACCAATTCGATTGGTATTTTTTTTTATGTATGTACACCGATTACGCTGAGATTTATGATCCGATTTACGTGATTCTTCTTTAGTTTGATGCGGAATAGTTGCCATTTGGTCCCATAAAAATTTAACACAGTTTGGCCTAGTAGTTTTCATTTTATCAAAAAACGTCTTAGGACTAAAACTCATGATTTCTATAGAAATGTATGCTGTAGTAATTATGATCTTATTATATAGACTGATTCTTGGCTATGTGGTAGTATTCTAAATTCAAAACTGTTTAATTATAACTATATTGTCTACCGAAGAGATAGGGACTAATTTATTCTAATAAAAATCCGGTGATGGAGTACTAGTGTCTATCAGTAATAAACTAACCTCTCGGCGAATGGAAATTTCGGAGAGTACTTGTGAAGATTTGTGGATAATAATTGAAATAAGCAAAAACAATAAAATAGCTCTATGTGCCACCTATATTCCTCCGTTAACGTTAATCGTGTTTCAGAAATTATACACTACAGTACACTTATTCTCGGAGACTTTAATTTAAGTTGTATAGACTGGGATTTAGTAGATAATCTGAGTAACGGGCACAACATACATTCTTTGTCTAAATCTCTAATAGATTTTTCCCAGGTTAGCTGTTTTTATTAACCCCCGACGCAAAAAGAGGGGTGTTATAAGTTTGACGTCGATGTCTGTCTGTGTGTGTGTGTCTGTCTATGGCATCGTAGCTCTCAAATGGATGAACCGATTTCGATGCGCTTTTTTTTCATTTAAAAGCCAGTTTCCTTGCGGTAGTTCTTAGCTATGTTTGGTTAATATCGGTCCAGCAGTTTAAGAGTATCAGCTCTTTTCCAAAATGATGTAAGGCGTTTTGGCGTATAATAACTCGATTAAGTGCTTCACGCGGCAACAGAAATACATAATCTGTGAAAATTTCAACTAACTATCACGTTTCATGAGATACAGCCTGGTGACAGACGGACAGACAAACGGACGGACAGCGGAGTCTTAGTAATAGGGTCCCGTTTTACCCTTTGGGTACGGAATACTTTGGGTATGGAAACCATCAACCAACCATCAAGTAGGTACAGTCAAGTACAATCAAGTACCACTTAACATTAGTGCGCAAACATGTAACTACAGACAATATATGCTCACCGGTAAGGGCCGATTACAACCCGTTATTAGTTCGACATCAACATTTAAAACATCCGGTATTTAAAAAAGATTACATTCTTGTACAATGTACATATTATCTTTCTTTTTACAAATCATTTTTAAAATCATTTGTTGATTTTAAAATATAGGTAAGAAACAGTATATAATTGCATATAAATATAAAATTACAATAATAATTCATCGATTTTAATATATCTAATATATAAAATTCTCGTGTCACAGTTTTCGTTGCCATACTCCTCCGAAACGGCTTGACCGATTTTGATGAAATTTTTTGTGCTTATCCGGTATCTATGAGAATCGGCCAACATCTATTTTTCATCCCCCTAAATGTTAGGGGTAGTCCACCCCTAAATTTTTTTTTTATTTTTTAAACAAAATTTTTTAATTTCTATTTTTTTATGATACAACATACAAAAATACATACAATCCTCAATTTTCACCCTTCTACGATCAACCCTTATTTTTTAATAGCCATTTTAGTAATAGGAAATTATTTATATGGCAAAACAACGTTTGCCGGGTCAGCTAGTATATATATAAAACAAAGTCGTGTGAGTTATACCATTTATAACTCAAGTAGTCTCTGTTGCCGTACCTAATAAGAGACCAGTATTCCTGCATGCAGAGCCTATAATGTGCTCGTATTAGTTCATTCAAATGTGAAAACTTACATCTGTTACTATTTTACGGTTAAACTGCGGAACGAATTTCGATAAAATTTGGCAAGGACATAGATTGTATCCTAGGATCAGACAGGCCACCCTTGAACCCCGCTCCGCTTATATTTAATAGCGACTCACCCTCGCTTCGCTTCGGGTTTGTCCCTAGACGAAAACAAATTTATCCCACAGGAACCGGAATTTTTCAAATCGTATTAGTAGTTCATGAGATTAGCGGTTAAACCAAACAAATAAACAAACTCTTGAGGTTTATAATATTGATATAGATTAAATAAAAGCTTTAACTTTATTTTCTATTTCCAGGATTGGGCAATTTATCAATAACTCTGATTGGCGAAATGTTTACAATAAACGTAAGGAGCAATGGTTCGGCAGTGGTTTTGAGCAGTTGTTGGACCCTTGGGTTTCGTCTATTTACATCTTTTGGGCCCGTTGTCAAGTTTCTTAGAGCTCTGTTTATCTTGCATATGCGCTTGCGCATATGTATTTACTATGTTTTGCATACCAGAAACGAAAGGAATATCCTTATTAGAAATTCAACAACTTTTGGGTGAAAAATAACTATGATCATTGTAATGGAGACGAGCGTTAAAATATTTTTGATTATTTTTTACTATATAAAGCCACCGTCGTCTTTAAAAATATATTTAGATAGTATGGTAATATAATACAGGCATATTTAGAAACGGTAATCAAATCTACCTAATAATTAAAGTTAGTAAAACGTCTGTTATGACAGAACTGTTGGCAAAAGTTCTTCATTAATTATTTTTCCTATTTTTTCGTAGGTTAGGTGGAAGTTTTATTTCACAATTTTTTATGGCTTTGCTTATAAATAGTTATTTAATTATTATTTTTTCTAAAATTACGTACCCGTATAATAAATCTACATATTATGATGTACACATATGATGAGTATGAATACTAATAATTCTCTATAATATTATATTATACAGTCAAACAGTCAGTGTTTTTTTGAGACTGCCTGGTGGTCTAGTTGCTAGCATGTACATAGATCCGGAGATCAGAGATGCAGATTCGGATGTCATGAGTTCGAGTCCCGTGTCGGGCCAAGTTAAGTTACTGAGTATTTCTGTCAAGAAATTCTCAGTAATTTAACTTGGCCCGGAGTTGGGAAGTTGACAGTGTTCCACCCCCGTGCCTCGGAGTGCACGTAAAGCCGTCGGTCCTATACCTTACTCTCTCATGTCGTGTCGAAGTATCATCCCATCGGACTATGAGAGTAGAAGGAAGAGAGACTGCAATTGTGTCTGCGCGTACATTCAGGGATCTCAGGGAGATTGCCCGCCGTCGCCGAAATCGGTCAGAAGGACATTATAATCATTATTATACAGTCAAAAATGTGTGGTAAATGGTTTAATGAAAAATTTAATACTTTGGAGAAAAAAAAACATGGTCTGTTTGTATTCGGATCAGAGTAGTTAATGTATTAATTATTCATATAAAGTAAATAGTATGAAATACTTAATATATCTGTATAACTTCAGAGTTATAATGGATGATTAAAAATTATACACTTCATTTTTAGTATAAGTACTTGCTTTAGTAATTGTGAGTGAAATATTTTTGGGCGATTTCCATATATCCAATGTTTTTTTACTTTTATTACTTTTAGTTTTACCTTTTTCTAAGTTCTATGTTTATCATAAGAAATGTCATAAAATCATGTGTATATATAATGTTTACTTAATATTGTAAATCTTTTTGCACCACAGAAAAATACAGTATGATGACAAAATTATTTTATAGCTGAGTTTTTCTTGCTAACCTCATAGTTAAATTGCGAATATTTTTTTTATATTCATCTACATGTGTATGTATAAATGGATAAAGACAAGATAGTTCAGTACCTTTTTATTCTCTCTGTCAAGCGGTTTTCTTTATTTTTTGTTTAGTAGCGATTGACGAGTTTTAGTGTATTTAATAAAGAAAAAATCCAAAGTGTTTTTTTTTTAATAAAGTTAGGTAAATTCTATTCATATACTAGCTGAACCCGCGGCTTTGCCCGCGTTCAATCTATAAAAAAGCTCTTTTGCCTCGCTTCGCTCGGGTTCGTCCCTGTGTATTTATATAAAATTAAATTATTTGGATATTGTTCATACAAAAATACTAAAATCGCGATAAAGGGGGGGGGGGGGGGGGGTGATAGGAGGTGAAATATACTTTACGACCTATTCTTATAACTTTCAAATAAACAAAAAAAAATCATTAAAATCGGTTGAGCCGTTTCTGAGGAGAGCGACCACAAACACTGTGACACAAGATATTTATATATTAGTTTACGTTTTCCGAAAATATTCAATAACAATTATAGTTGAATTTCTACCGCTGCACTTTGCGAACATTACTTTTGCCAAGCCTCGCTGCGAATTTATTTTGCTTTACGCTTTACATATTTATATATAGTTGATTTTTCGGGCACGTTATAACTTATAAGTATTTTATTTTCTAAATATATAAATAAATATTTTTTTTATAGATTTATACGGAGTATGTAATAAATACGCTTAAAAATCTTTTATTTTACTTCTTTCTATATTATCTCATTATTTATACTACAATCTTTTTTGAAATGAAAGCCATTTTGAATTTTAAAATATAAAAACAAATAAATATAAAAGATATACTAGTATGAGCTTTTTTAATATAATAAATAATATTATTTTTGTCATATAATATTATCTGCGCGATAAAGTAAGAAATTTGCATATTTAATATTTATATATATTTTAGCAAGTTAAATTATAAAAATGGTGACGAAATAGCCATTTGTATTAAAATTTTTGGATTTAAGCGGATGCAAAAACTCCTTTAAGTACCTTGAAGACTTTTTGTGTTGTTTTTTTTTTTTTAGTATACGAAGGTTTCAAAATTTTCTAAGAATTATCCGTTCTTAATATCTAGTTTGTCGCAAGATTCAATTGTAGCAGATTTTGCACCCGATTACTTTATATGGTATGCTTTACTCCTGCAATCTATACATATGTATATTAAGAGTGTAACTGATCGCTGTCTGTACATGAAAGATATTTGAGAAAAACTATTATTAAGGGGGTTTATTAACGCAACAGAACCCAAAACAATGATGTTTAGAATTTTTGTCTGTTTGTCTGTGCGTTTGTGCACACTAATCTCAGAAGCGGCTAAACCAATTTGAGCGCGGTTTTCACTAATGCATTGCGGTAAGCTTCACTTAACATTTAATATTTGCTTTATTTCAATCGGTTCATAAATAAAAAAGTTATTTCAATTTAACGAATCACCTAAAATATAACAATAATAAAAATTTAACTGAGTCGAACATGTACGTTAAATATTTTTTTGGAAAATCTTATTGAAATAGTCATTATTATCTATACAGAGACCGAATCTATAGTTTTTAGATTTTTTGTCTGTCTGTCTGGGAACGCATCGCGAGAAGACCACTGGACAGATTTTGATGAAATTTGGTATGAGATAGCAGGTTATCCGGATCAACATATAGGATATTTTTTACTGCGGGAAAATATCTCATCTCTGACAAATCTATACTAAACGTTAAAACATAACTAGAGATGAACCCGAGAGAAACGAGGATGAATCGCTAGTCGTTTCATAAAAATTTAGCGTTCCAAAAATTTTAAGGCTTATTCCGGCTGCAAATGGTGAGCAAGTAAAGAATATTTTTGAGTTTCGGGAAATGTTATAAGACGAGGATATTTTTATACTTACGAGTATCATGGGGTCTTCGACTTTGTGCATCTTGAAACAAGGATCAAGAAACTACGTCACGACGGCGTTAAAAATAAGGACCTCGAGGTTCCGTAACATACTACGTAAAGTTTGTTTTAATACGGTCGAAACTTAATCTAAAGCTAAAAGATCAACTTAAAAAGAATTGTAATAAATTCATTAAAGAATAATTCTTTCAATTCTTGTGTCACGTTAATGATATTATTTTTTACTAGCGACTTACCCTGACTTCGCTCGAGTTCTTCCCAAGGTACTTACGTTTTAACGGTAAGTACAATGTACATACATAGGTATAGAAAAGTAGGCAAGTTATTTTATATTTTTTCTCTTTATTAAAACTTTCCGTGTACTTTAAGGAACATATTATACACAAAAAAATGAGCTGAATTGGTCGAGCCTTTCTCGAGTTTTGCGCTTACATTATATTACCTTTGTCCACGTCACTTTCTATGCATTTTATTTTCTTATAACTTATTTGTGCACACACACACATATATATATACATGTATGTGAACAAATATTTTATTTGCTTTATTTTATTATGCACCTGATTACTTTATTGTTTTCTGTCAGTCACGACATGTTTCAATATTGATAAGTATAAGTAATAGGTATTTTTTTATTTCAATTGTGTTGAAATTTTTAACATATTAAATCTAACATCATGTCTAAATCCAACAGGATGACTACCTTATCTTGTCTGCGAAATTCGCTTCGGTTTTTTAAACTTAATGCAATGCTTAACAATTCTAATAGCACATAATATGCTTTATTAATTAATAGTGTATAAGAAAATAAAATATTTACCATTTTTTCTGATCGTTGTATTTATGCTCTACACTTTCCAGTGTTATCTGTACCTGTGACTATTCTGTGCGTGTCGATAGCAATTCAAACTAGTTTATTGATCATCTGATCATATATTTATTAAATAATGCCATATCCAACTGGCATAAGGAGACAACTTTTTATATCAGCAATTTGTAAGTGCTTCATACTAAATATTTCTTGTTTTTTTTTTTTTTAATTTATATATTTTTAATTACTTATACACTTAAAACTGTTAATTGTATTCATGCATATCAGTAATTTAAATTTTAAGTAAAAAATACACCATACATATAATGTTACTGGCATTTTGTAAAGCAATTTTTCCTTTATTTTAGTCTTAATTGTTTTTATTATTGTTAGTAGAGTAAAATTTATGTGTCCGCTTAAAAATTGAAATTTTAATATTTTTAATAATCGTTTAAATTACAATTGACACATACAATTATTGTTATATTTTTCATTTGAAAAATTATTTAATTATGCGGATGAAAATATCCTAATTTTTAGTGTTTTTGTGTAATTTCAGTGTATTTAGGGCAGATGGTGTTAGGATATACATTAAGCTGGTCAGGACCAATTATACCAAAGCTACAGAATTTGGAAGAATCACCACTTTCTCATTTGCTAACTGAGACACAAATATCTTTAGTAGGGTCTTTGGCGTACGTGGGGTCTATACCAGGTACTTTATTTTTTTTGAAAACTTTATTTTATTAGAATGTTGGAAGTATACTGGGAAGTTCTGCTAGAAGTTAAAACTTGTGATTAAAGCTATTCTTCCTGTATTTGAGGTAGCCAATAATAAATGCTCTTTGTATAAATAACGAATTATTTATTTTAGGTCCATTTTTAGTTGGATGGTTTTCAAATTATAAAGGTCGGAAGCCATGTTTTATTTTAGGTGGAATAACAGCAATTATTGCATTTACCATTCTATCTATGACGACGAACTTGACTATGTTGTATTTTGGGCGAGTACTGAACAATTTTGCCATTTCAATGATAGGTGTCAATAATTTGGTTTACATGGGTGAAGTAGCGTTAGTATTGCCTATTTTAATAACAAATTTTGCTTTAATATCTAAAATCTAGATAACTTCTCATAATAAATAATGAGTATATGATCGGCTGAGCCTAGCTTGGTGTTTTTCGGAAGAAATATAAAATTTTTTAGAAAACACATATGTAAAAATTAAAAACTTGAAAAAACCTTATCTATATACGAAATTTTATCCAAATCATCAGAGCATTTTCTGAGATACACGAAATAGCATATAGTTCCATTGAATATATATTTATATATTCTTGTATTATATTGTATTGTATTCAACCCTTTTTTAATGTCCCACTGCTGGGCAGAGGCTTCCCTTCAATATGAGGGGGATCAGACCATAGTTCACCACGTTGACCAAACGAAAACTTGCTAGGTTCTCTCAGACATGTAGGTTTCCTCACGATGTTTTCCTTCACCGTAATGCAAGTGGTAATCATGTTAGAAATAATTTGCACATGAAAATATCAGAGGTGCGAGACCTGGGATTTGAACCCGCTTCACTTCAATATATATATATATATATAAGAATTGCTTTTGAACTTTTTTAGCAACTTTTGGAGTATTTACCTACATCACTTTGGTTCCATTCTAGTGTTTTCTACTGCGCCATTTTTTCCTTACTGTATTTTAACCAACATCGGGCTAGCTTTGTCCATCTTATTCACAATGACTGTTGTATCAATACCAGAATCACTATTGTTTTATATTTTAAAAGGTAATTATTTTTTCTACAATATTTTAATTACTTTTTTTTTCCAATAAGGGATTCGAAAATATTCTATTTGTTTCACGTACTGTGAGCAAGATACTACATTAATTTTTCTGTAGGTATAATATATTGTATGAGATTTTAATGAATTGTATTTTTAAACAAATATCAGGTTCAAATTCAACATTTTCACTGATAATTCAACAATATTAGAAAATAGTAAACGGAATGTATATGTTAACTAGCATTGCCCGTGGCTCCGCCCGCGTTCAGATGACCAAAAACCAAATTCTAAGTTTTTTCATATTAGTATACTTTTATATATGTATACCAATTTCATTGCGCACCGCATGATTGGTAAATAATGGCAGTGATTGACAATGCCACAAAGGTTCCTCCGTTAATCTCATATTTGATTTAGTAATATTGCACTTTTTGTTTTAGCAATAACATTTATGTATGTCTATACTTCTATTTTGTTTGTTTGTTTAGTTTTGGGAGATAGACTCTCAAACTACGAAATTAATTTTAATTAATTTATAATTTAATAAATTATTAATAGACAACTATTGATTAATTTAATATGTAGCTGATTAATTATTTAAATTACATAACGATAACTTTTCTTAATGTTAATTTGTCGTGCAACAGGGATTGGTTAGCGCTAGTTAGTAATATTTTCCAAAACGATTTTCAAAAGAAAGTGTAATAAGTAAATAATTCTAAGCAAATACTTTTTATTATTTCATATGGCTCGGTTAATGTGATTAAAGCCGTAAGCATTTTATTGTATCCTTTAAGCATTTACCTTCCAAGAAATGGTGTCAAAAAAACTGAAAAAGTTGAGGTGTAACAAAAAATTTCGAAAACTATTCACTTTAGCGCAAAAAGAGTCATATACAAAAATAATCTATACAGATAAATAAAATTGGAGTGTCTGTTTGTAATATTAAAATAACGGCTTTTTACTAAATGCATATGGATGTATACACGGTACATATATCAAAACAACATTTTTTACAATTTTTGTCGGTCTGTCTGTCTGTTTGTTCCGGCTAATCCCCGAAACCGCTGGACCGATTTTGACGGGACTTTCACTGGCAGATAGCTGATGTTATAAGGAGTAACTTTTATTTTAGATAAAAACTTAAAAAAAAAAACCAGCTTCCAGGCACTGAAAAGTAAAAAATAACTAAACAGGGGTTTTCATTTAGAATAGATACCTAATCAGATATTTTCGAAGTCGGTGCCAGCCAATACAAATCAAAGCACACCGACTTCGAAAATATCTGATTAGGTATCTATTCTAAACGAAAACGCCTGTTTAGTTATTTTTTACTTTTCAGTGCCTGGAAGTCGGTTTTTATTTTTTTTTTTTAAGTTTTTATTTTTCCATTTTTAGTGTAGACGTAATAAGCAAGTAATTTGTAAAAAGAAAGATTTTTAATAAATAAAATCATATTCGATTAAGCCATTTATTTAAAAACCGCTTGACCGATTTCGATAAAATTTATATGGGACCACCGGGGAAGAATACCCTTTGAAACAAAAAAAGAATTTTCCAAATCGGTTCAGCCGTCTTCGAGTAATCCGTGAACATACATAAAAAAAAAGAAAAAAAAAGATTCCGATGAATTGAGAACCTCCTCCTTTTTGGAAGTCGGTTAAAAAAGATCAGGGTTCCGCGAAAAAAAATAAAACCCATGAAATTGTGAACAAAATTCGCATACGGCGTACGCATCCAAGCAAAGCGAGGGTAAATCGCTATATAATTTTAATGAATATCTTAGGAGTAGCAAGCTACTATTTATGTATAATCTTAGCTAACCGTGAAAACGTACCTAGGGACGAACGCGAGCGAAGCGAGCGTGAGTCGCTAGTCTACAATAAATTGTGAACAAAAATGGTTCCGTGCATAATCTTGCTAAACTGAACCGTTCCAGGGTTACGGAGGATGTAAAAGTATTAATTTGTAATAATTTTAAGAAATATTGATTAACCGACTTTTTTAATAACGTGTCTTTATAAAGTTTTACTATACGTCATTCTGAGTTTTGGTTTGAGTTGTCGTTTTAAAAATTTTGCTGCTGTATTGATTTGCAAATAATTCACGTAATTTTGTTTTGAAGTGAGCGAATTTTCCACGGGTGACTTGATGGAGTTACAGTGTTTAAGGGAATTGTTTTAAAAAACCTGTCAATTACATATTAATCTATGTTATACTAGCGACTCACCCTCGCTTCGATTCGGGTTCGTCCCTAGACAAACAAATCTATCCCATCGGAACCGTACATTTTTCTGGGATGATATATAGCCTATACCTTCCTCAGTTAACGAGCTATCTAATGCAAATAGTTTTTTTCAAATCGGATTAGTAGTTCCTGAGATTAGCGCGTTCAACCAAACAAACAAACAAACTCTTCAGCTTTATAATATTAGTATTGATGTACTAACCGTTTGTATCTGAATGATTCTACTTTTTTCAGTTTTTAATGGCGTTGTATTTTTATCTTCAATTCTTGGAGATTTATATAATAAACCGTGTGAAATGGTTACCTTTAGTAATATTAATATTATTTTTCATCGGCTACGAATGTGGTTAGAAAAATATGATTGTAAATTTTAGCTAGTTATTTCATATTATGATGCAACTATATATTAAATATATATTGTAATATTGTAAGCGTTGGGAGATGCATTTAGGCATACCACCACCATACGTATAGGTGGTTATGAGGGACTCACCAGTAAAGCCAGTACTACCCACTAAAACCCAACGAAACCTGCCCAGTCTTGGGGGCTTCGCAGGGTCGCTTACGCATTCAACCACGACGCTCCGACCGCAGGTCTGCCGCAGCGGACTACAAAAACCATGGGCTTGCTCCAACAGTCCACTTTGCTATCAAAGAAGTTCCTGGAGTAACCCGCATGTCACACCGACCACCGAGGTGGGCCGCCTCCCGGTGCGTTTCTTGGCTTCGCGGCCGGCCGGACTGCCGGACGCAATGAACCCTCCCATTCCCATGACTTTGATTGGAGAAATGTTTACTATAAATGTAAGGAGCAAAAGTTCTGCTGTGGTTCTATTCATTTCGTGGATGTTTGGGTTTCTGTTGACCACTGGTTTTGGGTATGGTGTCAAGTCCCCTGAAGTATACGTAGTGTTTTGTTTTTTTTTTCTTTTTCATACACTTGTGCAATTGTATTGACAATGTTTTTCATACCAGAGATAAAAGGAAAATATTTATTAGAAATTCCACATTTTTCGGGTAAAATTGATAATCTATAATATTGTTTTTATATAAAAAAAAAATTAAGACTCAATTGTTACATGTTCTCTAAAAAAAAATATTCTTGATACTTTATATGGACTTGATACTGTGTATCGACGAATAAGTAAAAAAAAGAATGCGTGTCGTTAAATTTATATAGAAAATAAATATAAAATTAACTATTGTCGTAGCATAAAAAATGCATACATTTAGTTGCCTTTGAAAAATCAAGGCTCAGCCATGGCCCCACGACATCATGACAGTATTTTTCAGGGAAGAATTATCATTTATTATAAGAATAAACTTGCATTATAATGTATTTTTTAAATGAGTCATACACTTTATGCACTTTTCTGTTTACATATTATGTACGTATATTCGAATTCTGTATTTTCTGTATACAGCTGTACAAATAGTATATAAGTATATTATTTAGATTAATTTACACTAATATTAAAAAGCTGAAGAGTTTCTTTGTTTGTTTGATTGGTTGAACGCTCTAATCTCAGGAACTACTAATCCGATTTGAAAAATTCTTTTTGCATTGGATAGCCCGTTAACTGTGGAAGGCTATAGGCTATAATATATTATCCCAGAAAAATGTACGGTTCCCGTGGAATAGATTTCATTTTGTCTAGAGACGAACCCGAAGCGAAGCGAGGGTGAGTCGCTAGTTTGTTTAATAAATTGTGCTCAATATCTATATATACATAAAATGCTTTGTCCTGACTGACTGATCGATCAACGCACAGCCTAAACCGCTGGTCGTAGAAACGTGAAATTTGGAGGACATATTCCTTATACATTGTAGGCATCCGCTAAGAAAGGATTTTTCAAAATTCATCCCCTAAGAAGGTAAAATAAGGGATAAAAGATTGTATGAAACTCTGTCATTCGTAACGCGAAATGCACGAAAAGTAGTGTTTAGCTTTAAGGTAAAAAATAAGAAATATGTATATTAGATTTTTTTCGAAATTCATCCCCTAAAAGGGTAAAAGGGGGTAATAAAATTTGTATGGACAAACGATTATTTTTGATCAGAATAACTTGAAACTTGGTATTAATACTCTTCAATACAATTAAATAAATACGTATTTTATCATTTTTTGAATTTCATCCCATAAAACTGTCAAATAGGGGATGAAAGTTTGTATGTAACTCTGTAATTGATGCACGGAAAATGGTATTTACCTTTAAAATGAAAACTAAAACAATACAAACATCATTTTTTTTTCGAAATTCATCCCTTAAAAGGGTAAAAAGGGGTTGTGCTGTTTATATGAGGAAACAATTATTTATGATCAGAATTACTTGAAACTTGGTATTAATGCTCTTCAATATAATTAAATAAACATGAATTGTAGTTTTTTTTTTAAATTCAAAATAAAAAAATAACATATTTAAATAGTATAGGTACATACACGTACATAGTAACTAACACGGCTCAAGTTCTCTGTAAGTATGCACTTACTGTGTGGGATATAAAGTAGAGTAAATTTATTTATCGAATATACGCATCATATACATATTTTCACAAGTAATAAAGTATGTATTGCGAAAAAGTTTACTTTTTTCGTAGTTTGATCGCGAGCGAAGCCGCGGGTTCTGCTAGTATACAAATAAAATAAATAAATAATTAAATTATACATTTTATTAAGACTAAACCAACATTTTTAATTTTTTACTGTTTCTGTTTATTTTTCTGGGTTAATCTTGGGGTTAGGGATTAAATATCATAAAAAATATAGCAAGGTACATTAAGAAGGGGATTAAAACAACTTTAAAAAAATAATTGAAATATTATTTAAATAGCAGCCGGCTTATCCTCGCTTAGGTCAAGTGCATCCCTAACCCTGGTTAACACACTTACGCATTTATTAGTAATAGTTATATTATGTGATGACATAATACACTGTGCACAGTTGCTTAATATAGTAAATATGTACGAGTATTTTTTATTTATTTTTATGATATGGTTGACATGATAACCTTTCGCAAGTAAAATATCTTTTTAACTTATTGTTACCGCTTAATGCATAAGTTATTAGGGCGAGGAACTCAACCGTAACTAATTCGCCACTCAAATGTTGATTCGAATAATCTTTTTACTTGTCTGAAATTTTTGCAACCATTGACAAACCAGTACAGTGTCTAATGTGGTCGTGTCTAAGTTGTGAAGTAGGATAACGTGATCGTAGTATCGTTTATAAAGTTTTTTTAGAATATTTTAGTATTAAATTACTAAAAGAAAAACGTACTAAACTGCTTAAAATTAAACTCCATTTTTTAAAGCTTTAACATATAAATATTTCTGATAAAATACTCTGGTGAAGCTTTTCGTACCCATCTGAGTACTTATTTGCCTTCTTCCTCTTCTTTAATCATATCCTGGATATTTGTTATCTATATTAATATTATAAAGAGGTGAAGTTTGTGAGTTTGTGATGTTGAAGGGGGTAATCTCTGGATCTACTGAACCGATTTAGATGAAATTTGGTAAGAAGATTCTTTGAGACCGTAGGAAAGACATACGATACTTTTTATCCCGGACACCATCCCTTAAGGGGGTGAAAATGGGGATGAATGTTTGTATGGGGAATCAAGCTAGGGACGAACCCGAGCGAAGCCAGGGTGAGTCGCTGGTATGTGACATAAAAAGAAAGGAAATTCGCGTAGGTAATTAAAGCAACATAATAATTTGATACCAACGAGCTGATGTGATATTGGTGTCAGGAAGCATATAGAAAAATATTCCATAGTAAAACCTTTGAGTTTGGGCTCACTTGATTTATACTGACGAGTTTCAAACATAACATTATTTTTTGTACTAGAGTTTTTTTATTACTAACTTCAATTTGTTAACTTTAGAAACAATAATTCAAAGATTTTTATTCTGACGTCTTTCTTATAAAAATATTTTTAATATTTGTAAGGAAACTTTACGGTAATATGATATGGTTTTGCATGTATAAATAAAAAATAAACAAATAATAAAAATATTGCTGGTTAAATAATATTATTGTGTTACTAACATTTAGGTAGGACATGCTTTGAACCGACACGAAAGCTCCGAAAGTTTTGCATTCAGCCCTTTTTAACGTCCCACTGCTGGGCACGGGCCTCCCTTCAATACGAGGTTTTATCATATGCAAATATCACGACCACTAATCTGCTTTGTTTCAATAAAATATTAGAGTTTTTGTATTGAAGGTCAGATTAGATCAGGTGTACATTTATTTTTGATACTAGCGACTCACCCTCGTTTCGCTCGGGTTCGTCCCTAGGTACATTTTATTTTTTTAAGCGGAACCCTAATTCTTTTACTGAAATAAAAGTAGCCTGAGTCACTCCTTATAACATCAAATACCAGCCAGTGAAAGTCCCGTCAAAATCGGCCCGCTACTTCGGAGATTAGCCGGAACAAACAGACAGACAGACAAAAATTTTAAAAATTGTGTTTTTCTCATAAATACCGTATATAATTCCGTATGCATTTAGTATAAAGCTGTTATTTTGACATTACACTCAGACACTTCAATTTTATTTATCTGTATACATAATGGCCATACGTTCATACGATTGCGATGAGTCTATTCTGAGTCTTTATGGGCACGCTCGTAAAAGCTTAGTACTGAGATACCAGCAGCATATATAATATCTATACTATAATAAAGCAGTAACTTAGCGAAATCTGTACATGAAAGATTTTAAAAAAACTGTAACGTATTATGTACACAATATAGACCCCAGAACAATAGTTATAATTTTTTTTGTCTGTTTGTGTATGCGCGTTTCACGCAAAAAGTAACGAATTAATTTCAACGAAATTTGGTGAAGTGGTAACTTATTATTCGGGTCAACATTTAGGATACCTTTTATTTCAGGAAAATCTTTCTTTCCTACGGGAAAACACAATAACTTGTTTTATCGAGTCGTCCTTAGACACCTTCCGCTGGCTAAACCTTATGACATACATCAAAACAATGTACTAAAAAGTTGTAGGTCTTGAAAAGGCCTACAGAAAAATATACACTACTATAAATATATACACTTACCTACTTTTCTATATCTATGTATGTACATTGTACATATATATAGTCTATCCTATACTTACCGTTAAAATGTACCTAATGATGAACCCGAGCGAAGCAAGGGTGAGTCGCTAGTTGTTAAGGTAATAATTTATATCTATCATCTGGTCTAAATTCAAAGGTACAAATCGTATATTTATGTTACTTCACTTACAGGCAAAGTCAGGCCAGGTACATATTAAGAAGCCCTTTTGAACGTCCTACTACACATCAATAGTCTCCTTTTAATAATAGATCATGAAATAGTTTACCACACTGGCAATGCACAAGTTAGCGGACTTCGCATGTCTTCAAAAACTTGCTAAGTTCTTTCAGACATGCAGGTTTTCTCACGATGTTTTCCTTCACCGTAAGGCTAGTGATAATCATGTTGAAAACAATTTGCACATAAGAATATCAGAGATGCCAGACCAAGAATTTGCCGCTTCACTTGGTTTTCCAAGCGAGCGTGTAACCACAGGACTACCAACGCTATCTCATTACGTATTACGCATACCACCTGTATGTCTACAAGTGGTATGCGTAAATGCATTTCTCAACAAACAAAACGGCTACCAATGCCGGATAACTACATCCTAAATAAATATTAAATGGCTGGCTAGCGACTACATGATGGCATTCTTATGTCAACGAAGCTTGTGTTGCTTTTAAAGTTTAATTCAACGCCTTACAATTCTCGTGGCTCAATAACGAATTAATTTTTTTCCTGTTATTAATCATGTGTTATAATTTATATATTTATGTTTTACGCCTTCTAGTGTACTGTGTTATAGTCTTCGACCATTTAAACTATTCTACTGTGTATCTGATCATATACACTTATTAAAAAATGCCTTACATAACTGGCTTAAGGAGGCAACTTGTTATATCGGCAACATGTACGTACTTCATACTAATATTAGTTTTTTTTTTTATTGATAACTTTATTAAAATCACTAATAATCTTTAAACTGTTATTAGGTTTAAGTATATCAGTAATTAAGTGAAAAATAAAGAGTTCAAAATTCAATTTTTCTGGCATGAAGATGGCACGATAATACTATTCTTTCGACCAATACCAGTATAAGATGTTATTATTATTGTTTTGTGTTAAACTTAAACCTATCTTAAACCTAACACACATTTGTTTTAATAATATTTTTAAAATAAATTGTATAAGTGTATAAAATATTTTAATTTTAAGCATTATAGAATATTATTATTTTCAGTGTATTTAGGTCAGCTGATGATAGGATATTCATTAAGCTGGTCAGGACCTATTATTCCAAAACTACAGAATTTAGAAGATTCACCACTTCCATATTTGTTAACTGAAACACAAATATCTTTAGTAGGATCATTGGCATTTGCTGGGTCTATACCAGGTACTTTATTACTTGTCTGAAAACACAATTTTATTTGAATATCGAGAGTTAAATATGTGTAAGCTCTTTGAATAAATATAACATTTTTTGTTTTAGGTCCGTTTGTAATTGCATGGTTTTCAAATTACAAGGGTCGGAAACCATGCTTTATTTTAGGTGGAATAACAGCCGTCATTGCATACACCATTTTATCTACGTCGAAGAACTTGACTATGTTGTATAGTGGGCGAGTCCTAAACACTTTTGCTACGGCAATGATAGCTGTTAATAATTTAGTTTACATGGGTGAAGTAGCGTTAGTATTGCATATTCTTTAAACGAATCTGTTTAGGTCAAGTCTAAAAACATGACATGTTTGTTTTCACACAGAATACATAATAAACTTACAATATTTACTGAGAATTTTGTATATTCAATGGAACTAAATATACATTTAATTTTTGGCGTTTTTTTAACTTTTTCAACACATAAGATATTTATTAACGTGAAATGATTATTTTATAACTAATTTACAGCTCTGTTGATGTGAGAGGAAGTTTCTTAGCAGCATTTGGAGTATTTACATCACTGGGTTCAATTCTAGTGTTTTCTACTGCGCCATTTTTTCCTTACTATATTTCAACTTACATCGGCCTAGCTTTATCCGTTTTATTCACTTCGACTGTTATATTAATACCAGAATCGCCACTGTTTTATATTTTAAAAGGTAACAGATTTTATAGATTATGTTTTTATGAATATTATATTCTTAGTCTTATTACAGTCAGTAATTGTATTTATGTACATTGTTTACGATTTTACTTATAGGTATATTAGAATCTCAGAAAGTGTTCAAAATTAAAAGTCTTTTAATTCTAAATTCAATAAAAAACTTTAAAAATCGTATAGTATAATAGTCTACAGTCCACCATTGGATTTTTTAATGATTAACAAGCTAATGATTGACAAGCTAAAATTTTGTGAGTAGCGTTATTGTGACGATACGTCCAACTATTCTTTCTACGAGAATCTGATAGTGTTAGATAAAATTGTGACTTCATACGGAACATGTGAAAACGGTTGTTTTACGATTTAATCTTGAGATAATTGAACAAAAAAAGTGTTGTCCTACAAAATGAAAAAAGTATCACCGTGTGTCGACAAAATCTAGGACAGAGAAATCCTACCATTTTATTTGTAGGACGATTTGATCATTCAATTATGCATATTTTTAATAATAAAATGCTGTTTATTTTAGTGTTGAAGAATTACTGCTATGTAAAATTTTATTTAAGAAAATATAAAAGAAATGATTATAGTACTGCTAAGTTTCTGTTGTTTCTTCTCACTACTGAGATCTTTTAGGAAAAATATCCGAAATGGAGGTAGATTTATGACTTCAGTAAAGAAATTGTAATAATTTTATGCTGATCGAAAAATTTTCCAATGAGGAGGAATACTAGATAATTTTTTTACATAGTGCGTGATATGAAATTGTCTAAAACTGTAATTTTGGACTAATGTCGGATTCCACTTTAGCACTTTTAAAGATAATTCAACAAATTAGAAAATAATATTTAAAATAATGTATATATTAAAAGTAATTTACATATTATTAGATAAAGAAGATAAAGCAGTCAAAAATTTACTTAAACTAGACAGGATGGAAGAAAAAGATAAATTATTGGAAACAAGAAACGAATTCACGTCAACAAATGATAAAACGGATTGGATTGAACTTTTCACATTAAGAACAAATAGAAAAGCTTTATTAATAGTAATTGTTATAAATGTATTGCAATCACTTAGTGGAGCAATGGCAATTTTGTTTTTTTCTGGATCTATATTTGAAATGTCTGGATCTTCAATACATTCGAATATTGCGATGATTATTATTGGATTTATTGAATTATTTGGAAGTATCTTATCGCCTGTTTTGATTAGTAAAACTGGAACAAAAAAACTATTACTTATATCAACTGCCATGTGTTCTTTGACTATGGTAAGTTAGTCATTGATATTTATAATAATTTAAGAATATTTAACTAAAACTATGTATACGTAATGTACTTGTACTGTCTAAAAAATATATGTAGATAGATACAACCTTATTGTAATTACACACACGTTTTCAACATTCTGCTTCAATTTAATATTTATTAGAAATGCATGTACGAGTATATTATGATAATTAAAACGTCAATTCTCCATTGGCCTTTGATTTTTACATTTTAAATAATAGACTCTATTTTTTTTTTCTGTGGCTTCAGTATTTATAGGCTTTATTTGTTATTTAGCCTTTAATAATTTTATAAATCTAGAAATTACATAATCGATTACACCTAATATTTTAATCTGAAATATTGTACTTTTTTCAGTTTTTTATGGGGTTATATTTTTATCTCCAATACTTGGAGGTTTATATAATAAACCGAGTAAAATGGCTACCCTTAGTAATATTAGTATTATTTTATATCGGCTACGAATGCGGTAAGAAAAAAACTAAATGTAGTTTTAGCTCTTTGTTGTGATTTAACCATTAATTTCCTTATTTTGTAATTTCAGGATTTGGTATTTTGCCGATGACTTTAATCGGAGAAATATTTACTATAAATGTAAGGAGCAAAGGTTCTGCTGTGGTTCTGGGTATTTCGTGGATGTTTGGGTTTCTGATGACCACTGCTTTTGGGTATAGTGTCAAGTCCCTTGGAGCATATGTAGTGTTTTGGTTTTTCTCTTTTTCATGCGCTTGCGCAACTGTATTTACAATGTTTTGTATACCAGAGACAAGAGGAAAATCTTTATTGGAAATTCAACATTTTTTAGGAAAAAAACATAACGTATAATACACTCGTGAGCAAAAAAATCGACTCAGACGACACATCTGTAGTCGCAAGTCACTGGAAAAAAAACTGAAAGCAAATATATTTTTTTCATAGTAAAATCTTAAAGCTGCTAGTATTAGCTTCAAAATGATATAAAATATTGTAAGGTTTATTGCTCACACAACCCAACAATATGTTGTGATCAGTAACCACCCTTTTTACGCTTGTTTACAATAGTGCTAATTAAGGGTTACTGACCCATATAAAAGGTTATCTACCTGACCCACCCTTATCAGTTAGCCGTCAAACGTCAACCGATACACATCTCCGTTATCAACAATCAAGAATTCTATCTGAAAATGGACACAACAAGCGATTTAGCAGCTCAAGCGATCACCCTATTGCGACAAGGCCAGAGTCAGCGTGAAGTGGCACGTGCACTGAACATGAGCCAGTCTGCTGTTTCCAGAGTTTACCGTCGTTACCAGGAGACTGGTGGCTTTAATCGAAGACGCGGTTCTGGTAGAAAAAGGTGCACGTCAGAGAGAGATGACCGATTTATTGTCAGCACATCGTTAAGAAATCGGGCCCTCACTGGCGTTCAAGTCCAACAAGAGCTCAGAGAAACGCGAGGAGTAGCTGTGAGTGGCTGGACAGTCAGAAGACGACTTAAGGCAGCTAGGCTTGAGCCAAAAAGGCCAGCTACTGGCCCCAAATTAACCCCAGACCACCGAGCAGCCCGCCTACGTTTTGCTAGAGAACATGTTGATTGGACTGACGAACAATGGAGCACCGTTCTCTTCTCAGACGAAAGTAGAGTGTGCTTGCATAGTAGTGATAGAAGAGGACGAGTCTACAGAAGACCTGGGGAAAGATTCGCGCAGTGCTGTATCAAAGAAAATGTTGCTTTTGGAGGAGGTTCCTGGATGGTGTGGGCCGGCATTTCAAGTCAGGCAAAAACCGAGTTGGTTTTTATTGAAACTGGCGGTCGAATGGGAGGATTGACGGCGATCCGATACATCGAAGAGATTTTAGAGGATCACGTCGTTCCCTACGCCGGTTTCATTGGCGAAAACTTCGTCCTAATGCACGACAATGCCCGTCCACATACTGCAAGTTCCGTCCGGCAGTATTTACAGGAGGTCGCAATTGCCGCTATGGACTGGCCAGCGCGTAGCCCGGACTTAAATCCTATCGAGCATTTATGGGATGATCTTAAAAGAAAAGTACGGGCTAGAAATCCTGCACCAGACACGATGGCGGACCTCAAAGCAGCGCTAATCGACGAATGGAATAGCATCGAACAAGATCGAGTAAGGAAACTTATTCGATCCATGAAAAAGCGATTGGAAGCTGTTATTAGGGCCAGGGGGGGCAACACTAAATATTAAAAAAATAATTTTAATTAAATTATTGTTTTGACGAATTTTACGTGGTATTTTCTTTACCGTCAACCATCACTTTTTTTATTGCTTAAGACTCCATCTCATTCAATATTTTTTCTTTACCAGAAAACATTTTTTAATAACAACATAGACCACTCATTTTAAAGCTAAAACAAAGAACTTTCAGATGTTAAAATCAGAAATATAATAAAAGCTTCCGATTTTTTGCTAGAGCTTTTTAACCGCAAGCATGCGTCCTGAGTCGATTTTTTTGCTCACGAGAGTATTTTATAATAATCACGTATTGACTATTGCCGTAGTAGATATAAAAAAATGTAGGTACACTGAGTCCTTGGTAATTGAAGGCTCAGCATATGTGTTATGTAAATATCTATAAGATCTTGACAGTGGTTTTCTTGCAGACAGGCAATTGTTACAAATCAACAACATAATATGTGAATATTACATAGTAATATATTTTAAGACAGTTTGTAATACTTTATGTACTTATCTGATGTTTTCAAATATTCTAATACTGTATTTTCTGTTAAAGCTACCTTAGCAAATCTACTGAGTAGTTCGTATCTTATTTTATTATTATGATTACCTAATTTTTTATTATGTACGTGTATATTGGTAATTATGGTACATAATATTATTATGAAGAAATGTAAATGAATAATAATGTTATAAATAAAATAAATTATATAAAATTAAATAAAGTACAGCTTTAGTATTTTTAATTCTGGTCCAGATTCCGTGAGTTGGAGGATAAAGGTGCCTAAAAAATCATGACAGTAATCTTAGCAATTAGATGGCTTGTAAATGATAGCGAAGTGTAAGAATCAAAATATCAAAAATATTATTTTAAAGTTATTATTCTAAAGTATATTAAATTGAATTTCTCTCTATATTCCTTGGAGCTTAATCTAGAAAAAAAAAATGTATGTATGCAGCCCTTTTTAACAAAACCTTTTTTACGTCCTATTGCTGGGCACGGGTCTCTCGTCAATACGATTAGGCCATAGTCCACCACGTTGGTTAAGGGCAGGTTGGCGAAATTGACATGTCTTTTAAAAAGTTGCTAGATTCTATCGGACATGCAGGTTTCTTCACGATGTTTTTCTTCACCGTAAGATAAGTGGTAATCATGTTAAAAATGATTCGCATATGAGAATATCAGAGCCCGGTATTTGAACCCACTTCACTCGTTTTCCCAAGCGAGCGCGTTACCCCTAGGCTACTACTTACGTCAAAAAATGTATGGGAATGACTTATTATATATATTTTCTATGCCATAAAGATTCAATTTGCCCATACAGTTTTTTAACTTTCCATTCAACGATTGTAGGGTGATATCTTGTTTAAGTTCTTCTATTAAATTCATTGCTTTGTGGGATGATAATCCGAAACGACTAGGGAAAGACAAGGGTCAGAACAATTTTATTTCTAAAATAGAGGTTGTTTTTTTTAAATAAAACTATCTTTTCGGATTTTTTCGCGGATTTATTTTGATTTTTGGTTCCCGACGTTTCGATTGCTTTACAGCAATCATGGTCACGGGAGAGACTAAGGTGTTAGATGTCTCAAAGGTATTATATAGTTGTTACAGACAGCCTACCCACAAATAACAAAATGAATTCAAAAAACTTGAAAATTGGCACCAAAGTACCTTACCATATTTGTTAATTTTAATTTTAAAACATTTTTATAATTTTAATTACTTTTATATTTATATAATTTTATATTATTTATATAATTTTAGCTTTATTATTATAATTATTACAATTTTTTAGAAAATTTATTGATTAATAAACTATATTTAGTGTTGCCATTATTATATTTATAACTAAAAAGATTAAAATTAAATAAGAACTAAGATAATTAAAATTAATTAAGAATTACTATTTGCAAATGAAAATATTAATTTGAAATATTAATTTGAATACTAATTTAAATTACTGTTATTTTGATCTGCACAGTAAGAACTTACTATATCTAACTGTTTGTTTTGTTTAGATTTATTATTTGATTTTATTCTATTAATCACAGGATCCCATGACGATGGTAGTTACCAGCCATCTTCCCTATTGAAATTTGGATGTTTTTTAATTTCTATGGCTTCCCGAATCATTCTAGGGCGATATCTGTTTTCTTTCGCGAGGATTTGGGGTCTATCGAAGCGAATATAATGGCTTGAGCGGTCCTGACTATGTTTGCAGACAGCAGATGTTGTATTACGACGGTGTTTCACTGTTTCACATCAGCTATGTGTTCCTTGACCCGAGTTCTAATGGATCGCTTTGTTTGTCCGATGTAAGAGAGTCCACAATCACAATCAAGCTTGTAAACTCCTGCATCTTGTAGAGGGATGTGGCACTTGACAGGTGGTAAGAATTGACTTATTTTCTTTGGCGGCTTGAAGTAAGTTTTAATTGAAGCTCGCTTTAGGATGTAGCCAATATTGTCAGTGACTCCTCTCATGTAAGGTAGGACTGCAGGGACGCGCTCGACTGTGGCTGGTTTCACTCGGTCCCTGTGACGTAGGCGCGGCACTTGCAGCTTGTTGTCTCGCAGAACTTGCTTGACATGTTGCAGCTCTCCGGCCAGGTGTTGCTCGTCACAGATCCCTTGTGTTCTCTGAAACAAAGATTTTCCCACGGTAGCTAACTGTGAAGGGTGGTGGTGAGATTCACCATTCAAGTACCTATCTGTATGGGTCTTCTTTCGATACACAGTATGACTCAAGGTGTTATCTGGGTTACGTATAACTAATACATCTAAGAAAGCTAAGGAATTATTAGACTCCAGTTCCATTGTAAACTGTATTTTAGGGTTTATGGAGTTAAGATGTTCTAAGAATACAGATATTTTATCAGATGGTAATATTGTGAAAGTCTCATCTACATACCGCTTGTAGAAACGAGGAGTCACGGGCGATGTGTTTAAGGCAGTCTCCTCGAAGGCCTCCATGAAGATGTCAGCGACAACGGGGGAGACAGGCGAACCCATGGCCACTCCATCCACTTGCTTGTAGAATTCATCATTCCACAATAGGTAGCCCGATGTAAGGCAGTGTTGTAAAAGTTCAGTGTATTCTTCTTGCATACTATTGTCCAGTAGCTTTCTTGATACTATTTTGACACAGTCTTCTACTGGTAGGCTGGTAAATAGAGACTGTCCATCAAAACTAACCATTGTTTCATTGTCATTGAGTTGTAGATGTTTTATCTCATTAACAAAATGGTAAGAGTCCCTTGTGAACGCTGATGTTTTTCCTCTGAGTGTTGAGAGTACTTTCGCTACTAGTTGGGCCAATTTATAAGTCGGTGTGTCGATTTGACTCACAATTGGACGTAGCGGAGCGTTGGGTTTGTGTATCTTTGGAAGTCCATAAAGTTTAGGCGGCTTTGCACAAGATGGAATAAGGTTTTTAACATCAAGATTCAAAGCATCGGAGTGTTTCTTAATTAACTTTTTAGTATTATTTAAAACAGTGGTGGTTGGGTCTGTTTTAACCTTTTTATATGTACTTTCATCCGACAAAAGTTGTTTAATTTTGCTATTGTAATCTGATGTATCCATCACGACGGTAGCATTTCCCTTGTCTGCGCGTAGTATGGTGAGGTTGAGAGATTGTTATTGAGGTTTGTTTGAAGAGGTTGTTACTGAGAATGTATAGGCAGAAGGACTGAGTTACTTCTTCGGCCATCCCAATCATTTGAAAGCAGGACTATTTGTTACACAGCAGTTTAAGTTGGACACTAGACCAAAAAAGTCCAAATTTGATGTACTTACCCATCAATGACAGGACACGAAGAACAAGAATTTAATATCATAAAGAGTTTCCAATTTACCATTTCGTATGATTTATAAACGTTTACTTTGATGCACAGTGGTTCTAAACAAATTCCTAAAGTAAAATGTTTTTTTTTTTCTTATTACATTGTGGCTTGTTTTAGCTATTAGAGCAGGCAATTCGACCATAACTAAATTACTATTCAAATAGTATTGAGCTGAATAATCCATTTACTACGGTGAAATTTTTGTAAAGCATTATTGATAAGCCAGTGCAGTGTCAAACGCAGTTTGGACAAAGTTGTGGGATCTTAGGAAAACGTGATCTAAATAAGACTGTTAATTACATATTTAAGACTATGTAATATAATATACTCTACAAAGGATCAAAACTGGTCGAAATAGCAAGAGCCGATCTCGGCGTCATAACCACTTTCTAAATAATAAGAGTAAGATAAGTGATATAAAATGCGGGTTGACGGAATTCACCGGTCTTTCGATAACTGCTTAGATTCTCTTGAGCATATAGGTTTCCTCACGATAAGTTATGTAGTTTGTCGTTTTTTCTTATTTTTATAACTCCTCTTTTCGCAATTATGTCCGGATGAAATTTTGTGAAAAAATCGATCGATGGGAATCAAACTTGGTAAATTTTAAAAATAATCATTGCGATATGACTAAAAATGTCTTTAACAAAATAAAATAAATGACTGTAATATAAAGACAGTGTACATTGAAATTATAAAATATACTTACATATTACTTGTATAATAATTTCATAACGACATAAGTGCGCAGTGTACCAGCTAGGTGGACGTGTGTGATTGATATAGAATATTTTCTTATTTTAATATGTTTATAAAAATATCTGGACTTCAACGGCAGATTTTAGCATCACTATGTTGTAAGTATTTTAGTCAATTATTTTACGTATTATAGTCGTATTTTAGTCGACTTTATCTTACTTAAGGTCTCTAGTGGTAGTGCCATGCTTGTTACCTTCGGGTAGCAGCCGAATGGGCCGGCACGCCCCGTATTGTACCACTCTCTCACAGGAGACCGGCGTAAAGTGGCAGCTATGCTGTCGCGTTTCGTCCGGTAAGTGAGAGTCCGGGAGGCCCACTCCCCATCCCCCATCTTCCTCCCCCCTTCCTCCTCCCTCCCTCCTCCCTCCTCCCTTCCTCTCCCTCCCTCCCTTTCCTGAAAGGCCGGCAACGCATCTGCAAGCCCTGCAGTGTTGCAGATGTCCATGGGCGGAGGTCATCACTTCCCATTAGGTGAGCCTCTTGCCCGTTTGCCCCCTTTGTCCCATAAAAAAAAAAAAAAAAGACGTCGTCTGTAATAATAACTATATACATAATAAGATTTTGAATGATGCTATTAAGAATTCGATATATCGGAAATTAGAAATAAAAAATTGCGAAAAAATCTGAAAAGATTTCAATTGTGCATTGAAGTATTATTAGTCCATTGAAATGTTACATTTTTTTGACCTTAGCGTGCATTTGTCAGAGGACGCAATTTTATTTTTTAGATACCAAGGAGGGGTTAGTGTAAAGTTAAATCCAAGTTTGTGGGATTGCAACCCTTGTCCCCCGGCTGCCATCTTGGAAAAAGTGGTTCAAATGGTTTTTATGGTTTATCTGACAAACTATAGGTTTCACAAAAATTATGTTAAACCATTTTTGGTTGCAAATAAAATTCTCTACAACTTTGGTCAAGTAACTTTTAGTCATAGAACCAAAAATAACTAAGTTATAAGTGAAAATCGATGAAAATTTGAGAAAAAAAATCTATTGGTCGTTATAACTTTTTTTAGCTTTTTTAGCGGCTCACTCTCACTTCGCTAGAGTTCGCCTCTAGGAAAACAAAAATAAACCTATCCCACGGGAACCGTACATTTTTCCGGAATAAAAAGTGTTATTTCAGACTATAATCTATCTCTGTGCCAAATTTCATCCAGATTTGTTCAGCCGTTCTGGCGTGAAAGAGTAACAAACATCCATACTCACAAACTTTCACATTTATAATATGAATACAGATATACAGATTAAGGGATTACCAACAAAAGATACATTAATACAGTATGATACTCATATGCTAACAATTAGATAAATATTATTTTAATTATAAGTTATCACAACGCAATATCACGTCAGTAACATTCGTGAATTTTAAAATATTTCAATTACAAAATACGGGATTAATTTAAAAAATAATAATAATAATACGTTAATAGATAAAATTGGAATTAAACAATAAAGTCATGATCATATGACAAAAATTAAAAAAAAATCTTATTAGTACCGTATACACTATACACGTTCATATGAGCTTAGAAAAAAGCTAATCGTATTATTTTGACATAACAAACAGACACTTGGGTTGCGTGGAAGATCCTATGCGGTACGGTCGTGTTTTTTGCAAGTAATAAGTAATACTGCTACGCGTTGAGATAAGAAACCGGCTTGCCCGCAAGCCGTGTGCATTTTGCACTAACGGGCATTCTAGTGGACAGTTTGCGAAAACAATATTATGTTTTATAATTATTATGAATAATATCGCAAGTAATAAGCACGTCGTCCGTGCAAGATAGCATGGAGAATAGGAGCGAAATGGAACAATATAATGGAAATGAAGAATTATTTCGAGTAGAGGAGAATGAAGAAAATACAAACCTATATACAAAAAAAAGATACCGAGATGAGGATGACAGGGAGATGTGGACTTTAGTGTCTAGAAATAGCAAAAGAAAGTATCGTCGAAACCTATCAGAAAAAAGTTTAGGAGAAGTAGATGATAAAACAGAAGTTTGTATTACTACGAGTAGTAAAGAAAAAATTCCTAAGCAGATAGAACTAGCGAGGTTTTTGTAAGAACACAATATAATAAATATAACAAGAGTTAAATATCCAACACCTTATAAAATTTTTGTTTTATTTGAAGAAGAAGGCGATGCAGAAAAATTAATTACTTCTACAGGGCTTCAGGAAAAAGGCTGGAAGTGTTACAAAACAAGTGAAGTTGGATTTTCTTATGGTATTATCAGAGATATTGAGTTAGATCTGTCCGAAAAAGATATACAATTGAGCATTTCGTCGGATTTAGAGATAATATCTGTTAAAAGATTATTTCGTAGAAATGAGGAAATCGCTGGTTGGACTGAAAGTGAAACAATTCGCCTTTGTTTTAAAGATTCCTCCTTACCACCACATATCTTATTATATAAAAGGCAAAGGTGATTAACTGATGTATCAACGCACAGGCCAAACCCTTAAGGCTAGCAAATTGAAACTTCGCACACGTATTTCTCATATGATGGAGGCATCCACTAAGGAAGGATTTTTCAAAATTCAACCCCCAAGGGGGTGAAATAAGGGATAAAAGTTTGTATGAAACTTCTTATTCCTTGGACATATTTGCATGAAATTTCGTATGAATTGAGTACGACAAAAATAATGAGTTACGTGTTTCAGCGTTTTCTAAAATTCAACCCCTAAGAGGGTGAAATGGGGGATAAAAGTTTGTATGAAACTTTTTATTTCTTGGACATATTTGCATGAAATTTCGTATGAATTGAGTACGGTAAAAATAATGAGTTATGTATTTTAGCGTTTTCCAAAATTCAACCCCAGAGAGGGTAAAATAGGGGATGAAAGTTCTAAATAAACGCACATGCTAAACCCTTAGGGCTAGAAACTTAAAATTTCGCACACGTATTTCTTTTATGACGTGGGCATCCACTAAGGAAGGATTTTTCAAAATTCAACCCCCAAGGGGGTGAAATAAGGAATAAAATTTTGTATGAAACTTCTTATTTCTTGGACATATTTGCATGAAATTTCGTTTGAATTGAGTACGACAAAAATAATGAGTTACGTGTTTCAGCGTTTTCTAAAATTTAACCCCTAAGAGGGTGAAATGGGAAATAAAAGTTTGTGTGAAACTTTTTATTTCTTGGACATATTTGCATGAAATTTCGTATGAATTGAGTACGGTAAAAATAAAGAGTTATGTATTTTACCGTTTTCCAAAATTCAACCCCAAAGAGGGTAAAATAGGGGATGAAAGTTTTAAATAAACGCACATGCTAAACCCTTAGGGCTAGAAACTTAAAATTTCGCACACGTATTTCTTTTATGACGTAGGCATCCACTAAGAAAGGATTTTTAGAAATTCCACCCCTAAACGGATAAACTAAAAGATGAACGGTTGTATGGAAATCCATCATTTTCGAAGTTAGAAACGTGAAATTTCATATACAAGCTTCTGATTAGAAATAAATAAATAAGTATTTCAGAGTTTTTGAAAATCTATCCCCTAAGAGGGTGAAATAGGGGTTGAAAGTTTATATGAGAGGTCCGTCATTTTTGAAGTAAGAAGAATGAAATTCAATATTAAAGCTTCTCAACAAAAATAAATACATTCTTATTTCATCGTTTTTGGAAATTCAACCCCAAACGTGAGAAATAGGGTGAAAACATTAGTATAAAAATGAAAAAAAAAATGGCCTGATTTGCTTGAAATTTACTATTTATCTTTCTTGATTGAACTGATAAGCAAACTATAAACATGTATTTCAAAGTTTTTCAAAATTCCATCTCTTAGACAAGAGAAGAGGTGAGAATTAATTTATGTTTGTTTCGAAGGGTTAGCATGTTTGTATGGATATATTCCCAAAAAAACTTGGTGTACATACCTCTAAATACAAAAAACTTAAAAAAATAATAAAAACTGACTTTAAAACACTAATAAATGTAATAAATTTAATTAAAAAAACACGACTGCGTAAAAAGCGAACTAAAAGGTAAGAACAAGTTGACAAAGGATCTTTAAAAATAACGTAGATTTTAGCCTGTTTTTAATATGTTAGCCGAGTTACTTGAGTTTTAAGTCGTAAACATATGCGAGTTATATATCATTGTAGTCTCTTGCTCCAATTTTGAAAAGACGAAGTAGGAAATGTGCAAAAAATAGAAGTAGTGGAGCGTGCTAAATACTTTAAATAAAAATTAATTTACAGAATATACGTAAAATGTCTTTTCAGATACTGGATATTTTGAGTTACGATCACTTAAGTTTTGTTTTCTATAATGTCTCCAAAAAATAGTATGAAACGCGAACTTATATTTGCAATTAATAAAGTATGTATGGCGAAAACAAATATATATATCTATACTATAATAAAGCAGTAGCTTAGCGAAATCTGTACATGAAATTTTTTTTAAAAACAATGACTGTAACGTATTATGTATACGATATAGACCCCAAAACAATAGTTATTAATTTTTTTGTCTGTTTGTCTGTTTGTCTGTTTGTCTTTTTGTCTGTTTGTCTGTTTGTCTGTACGCGTTTCACGCAAAAAGTAATGAACCGATTTCAACGAAATTTTGTGAACTGATAACTTATTACTCGGGTCAACATTTAGGATAACTTTTACTTTTGGAATATCTTTTTTTCCCGCGGGAAATCGCAATAACTGGTTTTATCGAGTCCTCCTTAGGAACCCTCCGCTGGCTAAACCTAAAGACATACATCAAAACAATGTAAAAAAAAATTGTAGATCTTGAAAAGGCCAACAGTAATATCTACAACAGTATATGTCTATCTCTCAAGGTACACTCGCAATACCTATTCTTATCTATACCTATAGCAAAACTAACTTAGTTAAATCGATGTGCGCGTTTCACGCAAAAAGTACTGAACCGATTTCAATTAAATTTTGTATAGTGATAGCTTATCACTCGGGTCAACATTTAGGATACCTTTTACTACAGGCACATTTTTCGTTCCCGCGGGAAAACGCAATGACTGGTTCTATCGAGTCGTCCTTAGAAGTTTATATGGCTAACGCTGGCTGAACCTTAAGAGATAAATCAAAACAATGTACTAGAAAATTGTAGGTCTTAAAAAGTTATACAGGGAAGTTCGCAATATTATATGTCTATCACCTAAGGTACACTCGCAATTACTATTTTTATTCAATACTCGCGACTCACAGGCTGACTTATCAACGTTTAGCTCAGTTCAGCAGTGAAACGTAACTAGGGACGAACCCGAGCGAAGCGAGGGTGAGTCGCTAGTTTTCATATATGGCTTAAAGGTAAAGGTTGAACCATACGTGTTTTAGGTGACGCAATGTTCCAAATGTTGGAGATTTGGCCATACCCATAAATTTTGTTCTTCAAAAAATATTGTTTGCCCCAAGTGCACAAAGAATCATAATAATTGCGAAACAAATCAATTTAAATGTATTAACTGTGGTAGGCAATATATGTCGCTAGTACGAACATGTCCGATATTCCTGAAGGAAAAAAGAATCAGACAGTTAATGGCAGAGTTTAATTGTAATTTCAAAAGAGCAGCTATGATGTATGTGCCTTTATCTCCTCAACCAGAAAAAGAAGATAATCTAGACATACATGAAAACTTTCCTACACTTAGTTCATATCCGGAGCCTGCCACAGTTATGAATCAATCACAAAGTTATTCAGAGGTAGTAAAGTCCGCTAGGAAAATAAATAGTGACGAAAATCAAAAGAAAAGTAAAAAATATAAAATGAAAAATATATCGAAAGAAAAGTATAGTAAATATAGTATAGTAAATCACGAAACACTATGGACTGGGACATATCAACGGATTCGGAAATAAATATTGAGGTGACATCAAATTATTCAAAGGAAGAACAAAAAAATAGTAGCGATCCTATATCATTAAAACAACTTTTAAAAAATTAAAAAACATTTTACTAATACGAAGAATGTCTCTTAAGGAGAAAATTACAGAAGCTTTAGCAATTATATGGGAGTGGCTGGTTTCTTTATGTAAGACCAAAGTTTTAGAGTTACTAATAGTCAAAAACATATTTGAATCTGTAATGGATAACTTATTGTTTGGAAGCTATATTAAACTCAACATTTTTCAGTGGAATGCACAAAGCTTTAAACCTAAATTGAGTGACTTTGAGTTATCATTAAATCGGGATAAAATTCATATTGCAGTGTTTAGTGAAACATGTTTAAATGAGAGAGATGATATAAAAATTTCAGGTTATAACATTTATCGCCATGATAGATCTGATGGTTATGGAGGTGTCGCTATTATTTCTCATTATTCTGTTAGAACGGAGGTTTGCCAATTTAATATAGGTAATCCAGATATTGAACTTTTACATGTCAAAATTCATAATTGTAATAATCTTGAAAGTATGTATGTTATATATTGCCCTCCATCCACACGAACCGCGCAAAGTAATTGGGATGAAATTTTTTCAATAATCACTCAAAAATCTATAATATTAGGTGATTTTAATGGCTATCATTATAGCTGGTCAAATAGAACAGAGAGAAGAGGAATCCAGATTTTTGATTCGCTTGTAGATAGTCGTTACGTAATCCTCAATAATAGTAATGTACCAACCCGTGTTAAATTGGTTAATAATAGTTTGCAGAAATCCTCTCCTGATTTACCCTTAGTTTCATCGGACATTGCCCTAGATTGTGAATGGTTTGTAACAAACGAGTGCCTAGGAAGTGATCATCTAATGATTAAGTTAACTCTAAATTATAGTGTACCTCCTAATCACTTTATAAAAAAGAGGAACTTCAAATTAGGTAAGTGGGAATCATATCGTTCCGAAATTGATTTGTCACTTAGTGACCTCGTCTTTCCCGTAATCGGGCAATTAAGTTACGATATGTTGCTTGATTGTATGAACCGTGCAGCCGACAAGTATATCCCTTTTATTAAATTTAGCCTTAATCCTAGTAATGCTTTTAAACCTAAACCATTTTGGAATATGATTGTTTCGAAATCTATAGCTGAACGACGATTGGCACTTGCTGTATTTAGAGATAACCCAACGCCAAATAACTTTGATATTTTACAAAATAAAGTAGGTGAAGCTCAAAGAATATTACGTCTATCGAAATCAAAATCATGGTAAAAATTTTGTAATGGTATATGTATGTGAAGTGTCTTCAATGAATGAAATGTGGTTTCGAATGAAATGGATAAAAAGGAGATACTCTGAAAAATCTTTTATAAGTAGTGATAGTGCTAGGGATCTCCTTCAAAGTCTTGCTCCTGATTTTGTTGTAAATAATTGTCCTACTTTTAGATCGAGTAACTACCTTTTAGAATCATCAATTTCTAGAAAGGAATTAGAAGTTTCTATTAAATCTAAAGATACTGCTCCGGGAATAGATATGATTTCATTCTCAATGATAACAAACTTACCTGAGAGTGGTAAAGATTGCCTTTTGAATCTTTTCAATATATTTCTAAAATATGGAATATTTCCAAAGCAGTGGCGAGAAATAGCTATAATTCCTTTTACGGGATCCACTCTCAATATCATCTCTAAGACCTATATCTTTAATATCCTGTATATGTAAAGTTTTTCATTCAATCCTAAACCAAAGGCTTGAATGGTACTTTGAAAGATCTAATACTTTTTCTGTGGATACTACGGGTTTCAGGAAAGCTCATTCTTGTTTAGATAACTTATGCAAATTAGTTAGTTTTATGTATACAAAAAGGGTTTGGACTAGGCAATTCTATCTCTTGCTGTTTCATTGATATTGATGGAGCATATAATAACATAGATATATCTAAACTTTTGACTTTGATGGACAATTATGGAGTGGGATCAAAAATATGCAATTATTTATGGAATTTTCTTAATCATAGATCTCTAAATATTCATTTAGATACGTCATCGATGACTAGATGTTGTAGCCAGGGCTTAGCTCAAGGAGATCCTTTATCGCCTTTACTATTTAATATTGCGACAGCTTACATATGCCAGTCTATTTAAAATGTTTTTATATCACAATATGCAGACGATTTTATTTTGTATACATCAAATAAGAACTTGACTATCATCATCATCAGCCTTTATCCGTCCACTGCTGGACATAGGCCTCTCCAAATGCACGCCACTTCGTTCTATCTTCGGCTTCTCGCATCCAGCTCCTGCCAGCCGTCTTGCGTATATCGTCACTCCACCGTGCCTGAGGACGCCCTCTATCCCGTTTGCCAGTTCGCGGTCTCCACTCCAGGACTCGTTTACCCCAGCGGTTGTCGGTCCTGCGACTGATATGGCCAGCCCACTGCCACTTCAGCTTGCTAATCCGGTGGGCTATGTCGATCACCTTGGTTCTCTGCCGGATCACCTCATTTCTGATGCGATCACGCAGAGAAACGCCGAGCATAGCCCTATCTAACTATCTTGACTATCGCTACCAATGATTTACAATCAGCTTTGAATATTTTCACTACATTGCTCGATGAATTAGGTTTACGAATTTCTCCTTCCAAAAGTAAAATATGTATATTTAACAGAGCTCACATTAGTAAATCTATTAACCTTCGAATAGACAGTGTTTCTTTAGAAATAGTAGAAAATGTAAAATATTTAAGGTTATGGTTGAATCGAAAATTAAAATGTTTTTTTTTTTGTTTTTTTTTCTAGGTAACACTACTAAAATATTGTAACCTAATATTATTACGATCTGGCCAAAAAGGCTAATAAGTAATTTAACTTTAACTTAGTTTTATAAAATAGTATATCTAAGAATGTGTCCAATGGCACTTTTCTTATAGACTCTAGCTAAGGGGAAGACACTTTGTTCTTGTGTTCTATATTGGTAGCACTGTAATATTATTACTTTCACTAATTACACTATTTTTTTAACACTACACTAACTCAAAAGGTTTAGTTCTTTTGAGCCTTCTCACTATGTCCGTGTTGTCGAGGAGCTGGATTGCCTCGATATTCACATGTTTGTGAAGCCTCTGTTCGTGAGCTTCTGCGTATTTATTGATCACATTATCGACAATCTCTACATTGAGGTCCCGATGTAGATCGTCGTTTCTTACGTACCAGGGTATATTTACTATCCCCCTAAGAACTTTATTTTGGAATCGTTGGATGATAAGAACATTACTCTTTTTGGTACAGCCCCACAGCTCTATACCATAGGTCCACACTGGCATCAGGACTTGTTTGTATAATAATATTTTGTTGTGTATGGCCAGAGTGGAATGTCTTCCAAATAGCCAATACATCTTTTTGTATCGGAATTCCAATTCATCTTTTTTCTTCTTAACGTGAGCTTTCCAGCGTAGCTTCGCGTCAAGCGTCATTCCCAAATACTTTGCTGTATTTGCATATGGTATGATGTTATTGTTAATCAGTATCGGATGGTAATCTTCTTTTTTATTGGTGAAGTTTATATGAATCGATTTTGATTCATTTAACTTTATTCTCCATTGTAATGTCCAATCATGGATTTTATTAACTGCTGTTTGAACCTTTTCTGCTGCTTCTGCGTGAGAGTTTCCAACCGCCATTATGGCAGTGTCATCAGCAAAGGTCGCGATGGTGTTATTTTCTAATTCGGGGATGTCACTGGTGTATAAAAGGTACAGGACCGGACCCAATACGCTTCCTTGTGGCACCCCAGCTCTGATACTTTTAATTTCAGAGTAGGCATCTTCGTGCCTTATTCTAAATACTCTACCTGATATATATGATTCTAGTATATCTGAATATGACTTAGGTAGCATTTTTCTTAGTTTTAGTAAGAGGCCTTCATGCCACACCTTATCAAATGCCTGTGCGACGTCTAGAAAGACAGTAGAGCAGACTTTTTTTTCCTCTAGAGCTTTCTCATTAAAATGGGGAAATCATGTAAATAGTGTAAGAGATAAAGTGTCGAAGTTTTAAATTTATTTAAAGTTTTAGCAGGTTCTGGCTGGGGTATCCATCCAAAGTATTTAAGAAAGTTGTACATTTCTATATTAAGAAGTAGAATTGAATACGCGAGTTTTTTGTTCGATGACGGCCCGCGCTCACATTTGTCTAAATTAGATCAAATTCAAAACCAATGTATGAAAGTTATCGGTGGGTTTATAACAACAACTCCTATACATGTAATGGACAGTGAATCAGGTTTACCGCCCTTAGCTATTCGTAGACGATACCTAGGCGGAAAATATTCGTTAAAAGCAAAATCTTTAGAAAATAACAGTATTATTTCTTTACTTAATGATTATGCACCCCAATTCGAAAATTCATATTGGAATAGAAGGAAAAAGCCTTTATTGATTATGTTATTTAATGAAATTGAAAATATATCAATTCATAGAAGCAAACAGCTAGAAATGTTCAATTTAAATGTATGGACTTCAAAAATTGACTTGGATCCACATATTAAGACAGATATACTCCAAATAAATAAAGCATAACGCTCGTATAATTCTCTTGATATTAAAATAAAATGTATAAATTTTTTAAATTCACAATATCCTAACTATTATAAATTATTTACTGATGCATCTTTAGATAACAATGAAACGGGAATTGCGTTTTATGACCCCCAAGCAGAAACTAATATGAGATTTAAAAATAACTACAAAATTTCAATAATGTACGCTGAACTTATTGCTCTGGCTGAAGTATTATCTTATATTGAGACAATTAATTTTAATAAATTTGTTATTCTCACCGACTCAAAAAGTTCTTTATAGCATTTGGCTCGTTGCACCTCGACCTTTCGAGGAACACCGATAGCCAATACTATCATTGAACTGATTCTAAAAATGGAGTCCTTCGAAAAAATAGTTGTTTTAAAGTGGATTCCTTCTCATATTGGAATTATTGGTAACGAGAAGGTCGATTAGTTCGCTAAACAGGCCTGCACTGATGGAAATATAATTTATATGTTACCTTTCTATACATACTGTCTTTATTTTATAAAAGGAAAATACTTGAATGCTTGGAAAGAGTATTCTGATATGAGGTCTAAAGAATAAGGTATATGGTACAAAACGATTCAACCACAACCTTGTTATTATTCTTGGGTGGATATGTGTAATTTAAAACGTGAAGACATTGTGATGGCTTTGAGACCGCGCTCCGGACACATTCCATTAAATAAGTTTGGATATTTAATGAAGAAAGTTCTTTCTCCTAACTGTCCCGATTCCGGAGTTGTAGAGGATGTGTACCACATTTTAATGGAAAGTGCTCGTAGCGAACCCCTTCTATCACAATTATCAGATAGATCAATTGGAATATGTAATATATATCTTGCGAATCCTACTTCAGAGTTAGCCAAAATTATGTGTAATGTAGGTAAAAATAATATAAGTTAGGGTAACTAGATATTATTAAAACTAATGTATAGATAAGAATATTTGTGTAACCTACCAGAGTAACATAGTCACCTAAGTGACTCAGCTTTTAAAATGAGAATAAAAAAAAACAGACACTTCAATTTTATTTATCAGTATAATGCATAATAATGATAAAGTGTGATCATTTTCAAAGTGATCTCTTCTCTTTCTCACTTTGTATTTGGAATCTATAAAATCCTGAAGATAATAGAAGATCTGTACGGAAAGATGATAGAAGTTGGTGTGAAAATTTTGTTAGAATTAAGAAATTATTGCATGTATTTATAAAAATGAGTGAACCCACACAGAAGACGAGTATTGAGCGATGTGCATCTGATAAGTCTAATAAACTCGTACACTTGTTTAATTCAAATTTTCAGGCTACATAGGACAGTTGGCACTTGGATTTGCTCTAGCTTGGACGGGGCCTATAATTCAAAAACTTCAGGATCCGATACAGACGCCGCTATCAGTTCAGCTCTCAGACACACAGTTATCATTAGTTGCATCAATTATCTACATAGGAGCGATGCCAGGTGAGGTATTGAATGTGATTTTGAAGTCTCTTTAATTTTAATTATAATTATGATGTATTTCTTTTTTTATGAAATAGTTATTATTTAATTTTTTTATGTAATATATACAATCAAACCCGCCATCGCTGGGAATGTATGTAGATATGTAGGATGTAAAATTATCGAAACACAACCATGTTATGAAACTGATTTTGTTTATTTATTTGGCATCAAAGGTCTTCTCGAACTCTTTAGATCCGGGATTTATAGAATCCAACATCATCTTGATTATTGATATACATTATTTTGATTATGCGTACCTATTTTATTTGATTTTTATTAAGCCATTCGATTATAATTAGTAATAATAAAAAAATGTTCGACGTAGGAAGTCAAATGTTGTTCAGATTTTTTTTTAATTTTACGACATAAACCAACTCTGAACTTCACATTTTGCATCTATAACTTGAAATATGCGAAGAATACAGTTTTTAGCACTATATTTGGTCTTTTCTGTTAGAAGTTCCAAACATTTTAAAATTTTATTCAACGAAGACCTCTTAATACTTTGTTCTTTTATATTGCAGGTCCATACATTATGGGATGGTTATCAAACGTTAAAGGAAGAAAGCCGTGCATAATAATTGGAGGAGTTGTATTAACAATATCGTACCTTATATTAGCAATTTCAAATAATCTGGCAATGATATACTGTGGCAGATTATTAACTGGTTTAGGGATGGATGTGTGGGCGTAATGAACTTGGTGTACATAGGAGAAATTGCGTTAGCATTTTTGTAATTTATATCCAATCATTATTTTAAACATGTATTCAGCCCTCTTTAACATCCCACTGCTGGGCACGGGTCTCCCTTCAATACGAGGGGAATCAGGCCATAGTCCACCACGCTAGTCAAGTCGGCGGATCGGCGGAGTGGGATTATTTTTAAGTATGATTCTCAAATTCCAACAATCACACTTCTACCATTCCGTATGAAGCTAATATTTATAATATTTTACTAGAAAATGGCGCAGTATGAGATGCAATTGGTAGTATTAAAAATATTCGTATTACGTTCACTACGTTTGTATGTTTGTTGGTTTCAGAATATTTGGAAAATGTTTTATTTTTTAATCAATTCAAATAAATTGTACAGTCAATGTTTAAGTTCATACACACTTTGCACTTTGCAAGCATAATTTTTAATTTAATGTAACAAATGGTCTTAAAATACTCATAATAAGTACTGAATATTGAGGGCGCCCAGTAAGAGGTAAGTATACTTTAACTATCGATCTATTCGTTTGTTATCCAATTCTTATCCAAAACCTTGGCATATATTGTATTATATAAGGAAGTAAGAGAGAAAAATAAGGTAACACAGTATACATACATTATATAAAAATATTTAAAGTACTTATTTTTTGCAGATCAACAAACATCAGAGGCATACTTTTAACAATCTTAGGTATATTTCATACGGTCGGATCAATCTTGGTGTATGCCAGTGGACTGTTCCTTTCCTATGTAGGTGTTACATCAGTAGGATTTGTTTTAGCATTCATCTTTACAATATTCGCATTATTTCTACCAGAATCCCCTATGTTTTATGTCTTAAAAGGTATGTCAAGAAAGTTTCTCCTTTATGATGAAGTCATTTGTTGCTCCGTAGATTCTTTACTGCTACTATTAATAGTAGTTAGAGCTTAATAGATTTCTGCCCTAATTTATTTACTAAAATTCTAATGAAATTGATGTATAGTAAGTATATGTATGTATTAATATTATTAATATTTTAGGCGAAGATGCTTCGGTAAGAAAAGTGTTAGAAGATTTAGGAAGATCTAATGATATAGACGAAATCATTGCATCAAAAAAAGAATTTATTAGTTCAACAGCTAAAAAGGATTGGAAAGAGCTATTTACAGATGCTGACAATAAAAAAGCTCTAGCCATTCATATTGTCGGAAATATATTTCTGCAATGTAGTGGGATTATTGCTATAGTGGTTTTTTCTGGGACTATATTTAGTATGGCTGGAAGTATACTCAATTCTGATGTAGCAATGATCATAGTTTGTAGTTGCCAGCTGACTGGTAGCATTCTCGTGCCATTTTTGATCGAAAAGTGCGGAAGAAAGATTTTGATGAAGATATCATGTATTTTATGCTCTTTGTCTATGGTAAGATTTTGATGTATCTATTATCAATTATTTATTAGTGGCTTACCCTCGCCTCGCTCGGGTGCGTCCCTAGGTACGTCTGAAATCAAGACACGCGGTAGCGTGTCCAGCCAAATTCAATCCAAAAGGAACGCGACGCAGTACCGTGTCTATATTTAACACGAACCATTTGGAGCCACTTTTCACCTCGTATTAACTCAAAATATATTTAACATAAACACATGAAATTTGGTTCATTTATTTTTAATCCCCTTAGATTAACTAGAATTCCCAATTAATTTCATAAATATAGATCAAACCGTTATTGCGATATTAATATCTAAAAATCGGCATTTTCATCACTGACTGACTTATAGTAATAAAACCTAACCCACTTTCAGATAACCTAGAAAATTGAAACTTTGTGTCTAGATGGGTAAATTATGGATATAAAGGAAAAAATCCGAAAACTGAATTCTTAAAATTTGTTTTTTTTTTTTCAATTAATTTTGATTAACACCTGCACCTTGTGCCTTCCAAAACATAATAGCAATAGTAATCATAATAATAGCAAAAACTTTTTCGTTCTCAGGAGAAAAGGTTCCATGATGAATAAATAACATTTTCCTATTCCTCCTTATCCACTAACGAATAGTCGCAAAATTTTGAAAAAAAAGATTGAATTTACAGGTCACTTTGGAATTAGGAATAATAATAGTTTCTTTACAAAAAGTCCATCAAAAACATAAATGTGAAAATGAGAGCCAAGTTCAATATTAAGAATATACGTGGTTGTCAACTTCACCGACAAAAGAATTGAGATCTAAATGGGTGCCAAGTTCTATAGACAATCTTGAAATTTATTAATAAGAACATATTTGAGTTCAAGATTTGTTTTGGCTAGTTTTTACATACATGTTACCTTATATTCGGCTAATCATTTATATATTCTTTATGCTTATATTCCTTATGCTATTTTATTCTTCTAAAAACTTGCTTTACTGGTACAAACTAGCCAAGTCTTGAACTCAAATACAGTGTAGTGTAGATCACAATTCTTTTGTCGGTGAAGTTGACAACCGCGCTTTGAAAACTACGCTTCGCCATTTTTTTTTTGTTTTGAAAACCAAATGATATTTACGTCAATATTGTTACTGAGTAAATGTTGCAAGAATGTAGAAAACAAAAATCTACTTATATCTTCTTTATGCTATACGCAAGTTATGTTTTTATATTGTAAGGTCAACATGTCTCACTCTTCTAAAAACTTCTAAAAAACTAGCCAAGTCTTGAACTCAAATATGTTCTTATTAATAAATTCAGGATTACCTACAGAACTTGGCATCCATTTCGATCTCAATTCGTTTGCCGGTGAAGTCATTTTCACATTTATGTTTTTGATGGGATAGATATAAATAGTTATTAGCCAGCGTGTACTAATAAGTACTAGCAAAAAACACCAGTGGTCCACTAAGTATACACAGTACACAAACAGATAGACAGGTAGAAAGAAAGAAGGAAGTTGCAAGTCATAATATAATATTGCTTTGTTACTGTTTTACTATAATTATTAGTATTTTATCTTATAAATTTATTTGGTGTATCTTGGAAACGACTCTAACGATTGGGATCAAATTTTGTATTTTAATAAGGTTTTGCTTTTTAAGTTTATTTATATGTATTTTCTAAAAAAAACGCAGTTTTTATATGTTTTCCGAAAAGAAACTTTTCCGATCAAAGCTCGGTCATCCAGGTATTAAGCAATAAAGTAAGAAATTACTATTAAAATGACATTTTATTTTATATTCAGTTAACTATGGGTGTATGATCCGCGTTACGCGGAGTAAAATATATATAAAACTAACGCTAATAAATTATAATATAAAGTGTACCTTGTACGTGGACTTAGCCGTGGAAGCGTTGCCGGGCCCGGAATCCTTAATCCTGCGTAGGCACTGATCACTAGGGGTGTTTGTGTGTATGTGATGTATAAATATATAAGCCCATAATTAATCCGACCGAAAATACTTATTTTACTTTGTAACCGAAACAATTCAAAAGAGAGGAGCACTCGTTACACCGACCGAACAATCCCGAATTCAATTGACAACTGTCATTTCAAACATGACTTAAGACAATAATACCATATATAAAAAATACTAAACATTCCCCCGCCCAAGCAGTCCCAAACTGCTTTAACCGAAACTAAACTAATCTTAAATTACCCTAACACCAGCCTAAATACTAATATCCTAATCTAAAGGCAAACGTGACAGCTTAGAAACTGCACGTTGCAAAATCGTACCTTTAGCAATCCGTATTTCCGCGAGCCTGACCACACCATCTGTTCCTGGGTGTAAAGCTATTATCCGACCTCGACGCCATTGAAGAGGAGGAGTATTTTCCTCCTTTAGTAAAACCAAATCTCCAACCTTAGGTGGATTTATTGAATCATTCCACTTAAAACGTTGCTGCAGAGTGTGGAGATACTCCAAATGCCATCTATGCCAAACTCTTTGTGACATTTGCTGTAGAAGTTGAAACCGAGATAATTTAGAAAATTTTATATCCTCTAGCGGATATTCGGGAACCGCATTCAACGGCTGGCCAATTAGAAAGTGACCAGGAGTTAATATTTCGAAATCATTGGGATCCGACGAAAGAGGACATAAGGGCCGTGAGTTTAACACCGCTTCAATTTTACAGAATAGAGTGCTAAGCTCTTCAAAAGTTAAGGTAGTTTCCCCAATAACACGTTTTAGATGAGTTTTCGCCGATTTAACTGCAGCTTCAAACAAGCCTCCCCACGATGGACACCCAGGTGGGTTAAAGATCCATGTAATTCCACGTCGAGATAAATCTTGACCTATGTGACCTTCACTTTTATCCAAAAAACTAATTACTTCCTTTAAATATCTATCACTTCCTTTAAAATTAGTACCACAATCCGACCGAATAACCGAAGGTAGGCCACGCCTAGAAACAAACCGAGTAAGAGTGGCAATAAAAGCCTCCGTTGATAATTCCGAAACCAATTCTAAATGAACAGATTTAGTGGTCAGACATACAAAGACGCATAAGTAAGCCTTGATGATTTTTGGATTACGATGTTTATGTGACCGTACAAAAAAGGGGTCCCGCAAAATCAGTCCCAACGCCTTGAAAGGGTTTAGCAGCTACAATTCGATCTCTTGGTAAGTCTCCCATTAAGGGTTGCATCGTAATTCCCTTTAACTTATAACAAGAAACACATTTAAATGTAACCTTCCGTACTGCCCTTCGAGCAGAAAGTACCCAATAATTCCGTTGCAAAATAGCTAAAAGTGCGTTTGGTCCAGCATGTGAATTTTTTAAATGTAAATCCAATATTAAAAGATTAATAAAATGTCCCGATTTAGGAAGCAACAATGGGTGTCTTGCGCTATAAGATAAATCCGAATTTTTGAGTCGTCCTCCAACACGAAAAAGACCGTCCGAATCAATAAATGGGTTAAGCCGTTTTAAATGTCCGCTCAACGTTTGTCCGTTCCGAATACGTTTCATTTCCATATGAAAACTCTCCGTTTGAATAAGCCCAATCAACCTTAATAACGCATCTTTACGTTCTTGAGGGAGTAAATAAGCCGTAAGTCTCCGATTATCTTTCCGTTTACAATTATTAAGAAATCTCCGAATCCAAGCAGTAACCGATATAAGTTTATCTAAGGAACTATAACGTTCAATAAGAAAACCGAAATTAGGAACAAATTCCGAAGTGGTAGCTACGAGGCATTTCATACCAGGCAGCTCCGAATGAGTAACTTGAGATGTAGTTAACACAGGCCAATGTGAATCTGGATATGACAGCCATTTTGGACCCCACCAGAGATTATGATGCACTAGCTCCGACGCATATAAGCCCCGTGAAGCGCAATCTGCAGGGTTTAAATCTCCCGGTACATGTCGCCACGTAATTGGTACTGAAGAATTTTGTATTTGTGATACTCGATTCGCCTCAAATACTTGAAGAGTATGAGGAGAAGTTCTTAGCCAAGCTAAAACTATAGAACTATCAGTCCAACCGAACACCTCCTGGACATCAACGGTCCTTTTCAAACAAAGGCAAACGTGATGTAGAAGTTTTTGCAAGAGCACGGCTCCGCACAATTCCAGCTTTGGAATTGTTAGTCGTGATCTAATTGGGGCGACCTTGCTTTTAGCCATAACCAAATTAACTGAGGGGCTACCATTATCCGAAACCGCACGCAAGTAAACAACAGCAGCATATCCTGCTTCCGAAGCATCCGAGAAGCCGTGAACCGTAATACATTTAGCCGATTTAGGAATAATACATCGCGAAATCCGAATATCTCTAATATAAGAAAGGTCATTTCTAAAATGATTCCACTCATATTCAATATCTCCAGTTATAACCTCATCCCACTGAAAATTACCGAGCCATAAACGCTGTAATAAACATTTAGCCTTAAATATGATAGGGCATATCCACCCACTGGGATCATACATCCTAGCTACCGTTGATAGAATTTTACGCTTGCTCACTGTATCTTTGAGATCCAAATCCATCCGAAACGAAAAGATATCCTGTATAGGATTATATTGTATACCTAAAACCGAAGTTAAACTTGGCAAATCTGGGTTATCAAATATAAGAGGTAACTGTTGATGATCATATGGCAAATTCCGAAGTAAAATTGGATCGTTCGAGATCCACTTGCGCAACTCATAACCTCCCGAATTCATTAGCTTGATCAGCTCTTGTTGAAGCTCGAGCGCTTCGCTTTGTGTGTTACAACCAGTTAAAATATCATCGACGTACACATCGTACTTCAAAATTGAAGCAGCTCTGGGATAACGTTCGCGCTCCCGCTCAGCCAATTCCAATAAAGACCGAATCGCTATAAATGGACTAGACTTTAAACCATAGGTATTTGTGTTGAGCTCGTAAGTAAGAAGAGGCTCATCAGGAGACTCTCTCCACAGTATAAGCTGGTACCGTCTATCCGATTTATCAATAAGTGTTTGCCGAAACATCATCCTAATATCCGATATAAAAACAATTTGATGCCGTCTAAAATTAATCAAAATTTCCGTTATATCCTTATGTAGCTCTGGACCAGCGTGCAAACAGTGATTCAAAGAAACGCCCGAAGTAGTAACACAGCTACCATCGAAAACAACACGTAACTTAGAGTTTTCATCCGAAACTTTAAATACCGCATGATGAGGTATGACAAAATATTCTTGGTCACTATTAAAATCAAAGTTTGATACCGACATGTGTCCGAGCTTTAAATATTCACGCATGAAATCAATATATTTTTCTCGCAATACTTGATTTTTAGTAAACCGTTTTTCTAAGGCAAAAAATCTTTTTTCCGCCGACACTCTCGAATCACCTAATAAAGGTCTATTAGACAAGAAAGGTAACTTAGTAACAAACCTACCGTTTTCTAACCGAAAAGTATTATTAATATAAAAGAGTTCACACTCCTCATCAAGTAAACCCAAACGCGATGCCATTGGTGGTTCTTCCACCTCCCAAAACCTTTGTAAGGTATCCGAAATAGAAACACCGAAATATTCCGAATTATCAATTAAGCTCGATTCAATGTATTCCACTGGACCTAAAATAATGTATCCGAAAACCGTACTATACGCCGTAAGACCAGAAGAATTTAATATAATTTTGTCACCTCCGACTAGTGAACCGAAAACATCCGAACCAAGTAAAAGATCCACTGGCTGTGGAATATAAAAATCTGGGTCTGCGAGACTTAAACCCATAGTTAAATCCGTTACCGATTTATTCAAACAAATTAACGGTTGATCACCGACAATTGTATCCATACATACTACCGTTGTAGTTACTCTTGGAAATGAATTATTTAATGGAGAAAATGTAACCGAGGACCTTCCGATAATATTAATATTTTCAATACCTCCTACTCCTTTAACCCGTTCCGTACATTTTTCTAAACATAACCCCAACCTACCCAATAACTTAGAGGTGATCAATGACCCTTGAGAACCTGCGTCCAATAAAGCCCTAACTGTAATGCCCCTTTCCGAATCCGAATTAAAATAAACCTTAACCAATGCTGTAGGTAATAAAACAGTAGCTTTAGGGCACGTCTCAAAAGGGTAGGTGGGGACCGTATCCTAGCGCCGACCTGGTGAGTAACCACGTGAGTCAGTATAAACAGCCTCACGTGTAGCGTTCCGTTCATCATAATGTTGACCATGGTTTCGACCGTTAGAGTTACCACCTCGCTCCACTTCTCCTCGTTGGTGCGGCGAAGAAGGTGACGTACGAGTAGGTGAGTTCCGAGGAGATTTTCTAACTGTTTTATTATAATAGCGACCACCCCCGCCCATGCGAGGAGGTGACCGTTCCGTAGAGTTCCGATTAATATCCCGCCTTTGTTGGGTTCCCGACCGATTGAAACAAAGCATTGGATGATGCTTATTACTACCACAATGACAATGAGAATTCGGCTGCACACTCGATAAGAATGAGGACCTAAGCAAAAGAAACAAAGACGTTTAAGGTTAACTAAATCTTTTCTCGCGTAAGGTGTCATTGCTTTAAATTGAGAGCAATGATTCAGAACATAATGTTTTGTTTCACCACAGCAAGCGCATGGAGGAGAAACTTCAACCGCAGCATAATGACCAGCCTTACGTGAAGGCTTTGTTTGCCTCGCATTGTATTCATTATACAAACCATGCGTAGATTCCGAACTTGCACATTCTAAAAGCCGACATTCCGTTTCCAAAAACTCAACCAATTCCGAATATTTTGGTATAATATCTGTTTCACATCCGAATTTCTGTTCAAATCGAGATTTTAGTGTAGTAGGCAATTTTGACAAACATATATGTAAAAGTAAAAATGACCATTCCTCGACAGGAAAACCAAGCCGCTCTAATTGATTTACCGCCATAATTAATGGATTTAAAAATTGAGTCCGAAGTCCATTAAGGCGAATAGAAATTACAGGTAATTTTAAAATCTGGTCAACCTGAACATCTGCCAGCCGTCTAGTATTTTGATAACGCTTCATCAAAAGATTCCGAGCAATACTGTAACCTTCATCCGAAATTCTAATATGTTGAACCAGACCGCGAGGTTCACCGGAAAGACATGACATTAAATATGCTAATTTCTGCGCAGGAGATAAATCCGAACGCTTATCTACAAGGCTATCAAAAAGATTATTAAATCCAACCCATTGATCCATATCACCATCAAAGGATGGGAGCCTAAGTCCAGGTAAATGTGATAACAAAGCATCCAGTTCCATCCGATCCGATTTAATATTTTCCGAAGTAGAAGCCGACGTAGGAGGAGATTGTTGCAATTTAATCGTCATTAATTTATCAAAAGCTTCCAAAGCACGAGTATAGTCCGCCCGGGCCGCAACCACTATTTCTCTGTCCGCCGTAATAGTCTCATCCGCGAGTTCAAGAATACGTTGGTAAGACGTCTCAAAAGCCGTAAATTCCGAGTTCACCGTTAAAAGCCGTACCGATAAATGCATAGAAAGTTCTGGCCTATCTATAAGATCAGCACTATCTAACAACCATTGCAACTTTACTCTAAATTGGGACCAATGAAACCGTACAGACATGATAAATAACTATTAATAATCAAGCCAAACCAAAAATAAAAAAATAAATAAAAATGTTTCAAATAAAATATTAAAATATTCCGAACGTTAAACTATATATAATATTTTATTACAATTATAATTTCTATAAACCGTTAATGCTAATCTTTAAACACAGTATAATATAAAGTATATAATACTTCTTAACTTTATATCATAAATTTAACTTTCAACAATGACATCTTAAACCGTATGAAACAACTCGATAATAATTATCCTATATATTTCACGAACAACCTTTTACTTCTTATTCCAAGTTTATAATATGTATATTTCAATTAATGCAATTTTAATGCTAATTTCATTGAATGAAATAATGAACCTACGATTAGTAACATACATAAATCCAAAAATCACCAAGATATAATCCGATAACCATCATAAGTTTATTATTTAATTATTATATTGACAATGTACGTATAAAGGTAACGAACACAGTTCAACGCCGTATCAGCTGTCTCCGCAACGCGTGACAAAATGTTAACACAATAAGGGGTAGATATAAATTACCGATTTCTCGCAAATTAAAGATATCGTGTATTATACACGTAAAAGACCGAAAATACAACTACGCTCTGCTACCAAAATGTATGATCCGCGTTACGCGGAGTAAAATATATATAAAACTAACGCTAATAAATTATAATATAAAGTGTACCTTGTACGTGGACTTAGCCGTGGAAGCGTTGCCGGGCCCGGAATCCTTAATCCTGCGTAGGCACTGATCACTAGGGGTGTTTGTGTGTATGTGATGTATAAATATATAAGCCCATAATTAATCCGACCGAAAATACTTATTTTACTTTGTAACCGAAACAATTCAAAAGAGAGGAGCACTCGTTACACCGACCGAACAATCCCGAATTCAATTGACAACTGTCATTTCAAACATGACTTAAGACAATAATACCATATATAAAAAATACTAAACAATGGGTTTCTACTTCTTTTTTGATTATAATAAATATTCCGTGGTTAACGACATTAGATGGCTACCAATTGTTATACTTATTGTATTTTTCTTTGTCTATGATTTAGGTAAGTTTTCAGGAATTTTAAACATTTAATTTATTTAAAACATAGAAAGATCTTTGATATTCAGTATTTTTCCACATTTACAAATATACAAAATTCGATATTGAAATAAGTAATACATTCCAAATAAGCGACATAATATAAACGTCAATTTCTTGTCCAAGTAAAACATTGGCCAAAACAAAAATTAGATCTTTTGCTCATGATTTAGTTAAATATTTTTATTGTTATAACTAGATTTCTGTTAAAATAAAAAGTCTGATAATGTGTGATATTTGTTAATTTTTTAGGTTTAGGCATCATTCCGAGTACGTTGATTGGAGAAATGTTCAAAACAAATGTAAGGAGTAAAGGTTCCGCTGTGGCTATTACAAGTTCCTGGGCATTTGGGTTTTTGGTCACCACCGCGTTTGGGTCGTTGATAGATATTGTTGGTGCTTATGTACTGTTTTGGTTTTTCTCATGTTCTTCGGCATTGGCATTTATATTTACACAGATATACATTCCAGAGACTAAAGGGAAAAGTTTACTGGAGATACAAACGTTTAAAAAATAGAAAATAATTTAATAAATATGTAATAACATATATAAAACTGAAGAGTTTTTTTTTAATGAGTGCGCTTTCAATTAGATTGATTATTTTTTGGTATTTAAAACCTATGAAATTAAAAAAAAAATAAGAATATTTGAGAGAACAATATTTGAGTTCAAGACTTGGCAAGTTTTTACGACAAGTATGTTTTTTAAAGCAAGTTTTTAGAGGAATGAAACATGTTGACCTTACAATATAAACAACAACAACAGTAACTTGCGTATAGCATAAAGAAGATACAAGTGATTAGACGAATATAAGGTAAAATGTATGTAAAAACTAGCCAAGTCAAATCTTGAACACCAACATGTTCTTACGAATAAATTTCAGGATTATCTACAGAACTTGGCATCCATTTAGATCTCAATTATTACTTTGGTGAAGTTGACAACCACGTATATTCTTAATATTGCACTTAATAAATATATCATAGTATATAAAACTGAAAAGTTTGTTTTTATGTTTAAATGCGCTCTCAATTTGATTATTGAATTTAATTTATATTTAACTATATTTTGTACATAAACAATATTCCGTAGTTGACAACATTAGATGGCTACCACTTTTTATACTTATTGTATTTTTCTTGGCCTATGACAAAATAAGTACGAAAAGATTTAAGACCGCATTATTTTATTTTTGTTTATTATGAGTATATTTTAAAACCTGACTATACTTTTTTCGGATTTTAATATTCTTTTTGTTTTTGTTAATCTATATATAAAAAAAAAATGAATCACCGAAATGTATGTACGCGCATAACTTCTAATCGACTGTACCAAATTGGATTATTCTTTTTTTTTTGTGTTTATTATTGTCACAACAATCTTTGTATAGAAGAAAATTAAAAGTTTTTTTTACTAAAATATTTTTTTTTTAAATCTTATGATATGAAAAGTGAGTGAGTGAAATAGTTTTTATCCCGGAAATCATACTTTAAGGGGGTGAGAATGGGGATGATAGTTTGTATGGGGACAAACCCGAGGGAAGCGAGGGTGAGTCGCTAGTTTTACATAAATATATGTAAACAATATATTTAAATATAAATATCGCCATCACTTACATCTCTTTGGACGACTTCGTCTTTTCTTACTGATGAGATTGATTTATTATTTATTGTATTTTATTTATCAAGCTAAATTGAACGAAAATTATGAAATAAGTAGATACTCTACACAAGAATACGAACAATAAGGAACGCAGACTTTATTTATTATAATATCCTATAGCAATACGTCCGTTTTTAAAGTGCCTGAATAACCTATTTAGTATTTAGCTTAATTCATCAAATTATATTGTTGATTAACGTAACGTATTTCTTTAATATAATTAGTAGTGTATACTTTAATATAATTAGAATAATAACTATGGAAAACTAATTATTTTTCTAATTTAGCATATTTACACATATTTTTAATAAAAAGTTTTATGAAAATATTTAGATAACTCATTTCATGTAATAATTAAATCATGTTTCAAACAAATGAGTAACTGGATGGCATACTTTTTGTTTATTAAACTATTAAGTTAAGAAAACTAAAGTCAATAGTATGCAAATTAATGCCAAATGTGTGAAACATACACGTTCCACAAACAAACACAGCACAAAATGTTTTTATTATGCTAAAATCCAGATAAAACTCTATTGAACAAAAAATCTCATAAGCAATGCACTCGTATACGATAACAATTCGCCATATCTATACATATTATAAAATTATAACTAAGCCGAATCTGTACATTAAATATTTTTTGGAAAATCTTATTGAAATAGACTTTATTAACGATACAGAAGCCAAATCTATAGTTTTTAGAATTCTTGTCTGTTTGTCTGTCTGTCTATCAGTCTGTCTGTCTGTTACCGCATCACGGGAAAACCACTGGACAGATTTTGATGATATTTGGTATGATGATAGCTGGTTATCCGGGTCAACATATAGGGTACTTTTTACTGCGGGAAAATATCTTATCTCTGAGCTAGACGTTAAAATGTAACTAGGGACGAACTCGAGCGGAGCGAGGGTGAGTTGCTAGTTAATTTATATTATTTCATTCAAATAATAACATTGCTCGTCTTGCTTGTCATTGGTCAATTAGTGACGTTTTGTAATTTTTGATCAATCACAGGCAGAATAAGACATTCGCAAGCGGCTTTTTGAGCAACAAAAATAGAACAGTGTTTGATTCGTCTTACCGTCGCATTTCTATGAAGAAAAGCTTAAGCAATTTAAAGCGTACATAGATTTTTGCGCACCAAGCGTGATATTGCTTATGAATAATTGCAGGCGTTATATTATTTTCAGAAATTGATGTAGTAATAATGAGTTGATTTTTTAATTATTAATTATGTTAACTCGAAATATAAATATTTTTAATAAATGAGGTATTATTGGATTTGTAAAAAGTAAGACGGTTGGAATCGTCTTTCTCAGGGCCGGATTTAAGGGAGGGCAAGCGGGGCTGCAGCCCCGGGGCCTCCACAAGAGAGGGGCCCCCACAAAAGATATTTGAAAAAAAAAACCAAATTCTGACTGGTCGACAACTTTTTCGTTTTTATTTTTAACAAATATGACTGATTATATATAATTGTTCTTAAATATTAAAAACAATTTATCCATATTCGTCCATCGCAGTTCATCGCAATCGGGTAAAAAGAAGTTACAAAGCGGTTATGATTAATTAATTAATTATCATGCTTTTTTTTTTGTTTCGCGTGAGTCTATTTATTTTATAATTTTTAGGTCTGCAATATTATCATCAAATGCCAATGTTTTATAGGTAAATTCAAGTTTGTTAATCCAAATTTGAAAGAAATTTTCTTCGATCCTTTTCTATTTTTGTGTTTTGTATTTTTGAGTGCATGCACATTACTATATCTACTCCAAAGGTTAAGGTAGTTAAGTAAAGGAAACAAAGAGCTCATGGGGATTTTACCTTTTATTATAAAAATTTTAACACATATTGTTAAGTAGCGACTTACTCTCGCTTTGCTCGGGTGTGTCCCTAGGTACGCGGATTTTATTCACAATTTCATGGGGTTTTAATTTTTTGCGCGGAACCCTGAGTTTTTTCTAAAATAAGTGTAGCCTTAGTTACTCCTTATGACATCAGCTATCTTCTAGTGAAAGTTTCGTCATAATCAGTCCTAGCCGTTTCGGAGATTAGCCGGACAAACAGACAAAAATTTTAAAAATTTAAACCATATATGCATTTCATATGCATTTAGTAAAAAAAAACTGTTATTTTAACATTACAAACAGATATATAAATTTTATTTATTTGTAGGTATAGATAAAAATATAACTGCATTTTTTATTGAATTCACCCACAATCAAACACGATCAAAACATAACTAAAATTGATTTAGACTTATACAAATTCATATACAATATAATATTTAAATTGATGATGTACCTATGTTACGGACGACGAGTCTAGGCGACGGCAGAATCTAGCTTAAGTGTAAAATACAATAAGAATTTAGCCTCATAGGAGTATATCTAAAAGATTAAACTCACAGTAGCTTATCTAATAAGTTTGTTAATTAGAAATAAAAAAACGAGGTTTTGTTCATTTTGTACCATTCGTCGGATAGCCATAGAAGAGGCAACTAGCAAGAAAAGCTAATGAAGAATCAACCAACGAGAAATTCATTTTGAAACCCTTAAATGCAGTCCACTATATTTAAATTTAAAAGTTTCCATATGGTATATCATGTTAAAACAAGTGAATAAGGTTCATTTATATGTTATTGCTGATATTATATAATATAGATGTTGGCTTTTTACTCGACTGTGGCGAAACAGGGTTATGTGTTTAACCTGTATGTATGTCTGATTCTATGTTCGTTCGTAATCACTAAATGGCTTAACCGGTTTTGATGATTCATACGTAATTCGATTCGTCTTGATAATGCGAGTATCATAGGCTATATAGATATTATTATGAGTCAAAATGGCGGATTCTAGGTGTCAATTTATGTATATTGAAAAAAAAAATCGTCCGAATAAACCGAGTGGGCTATCGAAATACAAGTTACAAATTAAGAGCCCATTACAGAAATATTTACAACTTATATGTTCAAAAGCAATTTAGGATAAGAAATTGTTAAATAAAACTAAAAATGTGTAATTCACCTAAAAAGAAGAGAACAAATTTACGAAGGAACATTGTATTATGTAGTCGGAGGCAAACATATACTATGTACCTACGTGTTTTAGAATAGCTGCGTGTGTGTATGTCTCCGACTACAAATTAATAATAAAATTATGTCCCTTCATCAACTTGTTCTCTTCTTTTTAGGTCGCTCTTTATACAGTCAGTTTTTTTTTATTTTTGAAAAAAAAAAATCTGGAGTGGTGGTGTGTAATGTCCATCAAAAATCTCTGTAGTTTTAGTAAAACAGTACTTATCCACATCTGAAAATTATTTGTGTCTATACCAATATAAAGAAATAGCTCTCCGGCTTCATCTAATCAACTGATGGAATTAAAACATAGTTTTAAATTATTTATTGATCACATATTTTATTTTATTAAAATAATGTAAGTATATTCTTTTACTTAAAAAGTAACTTTATCATAGATTACTTATACTTATATTAAGTCTATAATTTATATGGTCATTTTATTTATATGGGTAATTTAAGACTTCTATCCATAATAAAAAAGCATTAACGTTCGAAATCATCAACTATTTTTCGTCGAAAAAAGTTCGCAAGGTTGCATTCATTAACGTTGTAATTTAATTTTGAATAATTCTTGTATTTGACTATATCTACATAAGTTTATTGAAATAATTTAATTTGTTTCGCAATAAATACTTAAATCACTTGACTAAAAAAAATGTTCATTTTATTCGGAAAATAATTAGGGGCCTCCACTTCTTTGTTGCCCCGGGGCCTCCACACCCCTAAATCCGGCCCTGGTCTTTCTAATAAAATCTAAAATAGTCATGGCCTCAAATACTCAGACATGGAAAAATAGCTTAATATAACGACTTAAAAAAATCTCTACTAACAACGAAATAAAATGTATGTTTTAAAATATCTCAAATATGGAAAGGTTTGTAGTGCCTTTTGATTTAGCGTTCCACTAAAACTAAGTAGTAATATTACCGATATGTTATAAAGTGATCTAATATTATTACTTGTTGATAATCTATACAACATTAAATATTTTTTGGAAAATCTTATTGAATTAGACTTTATTATCGATACAGAGGCTGAATCTATAGTTTTTAGAATTTTTGTCGGTCTGTCTGTCTGTCTGTCTGTCTGTTACCGCATCACGAGAAAACCACTGGACAGATTTTGATGAAATTTGGTATGATGATAGCTGGTTATCCGTGTCAACATATAGGATACTTTTTACTGCGGGAAAATATCTCATCTCTGAAAAATTTATGCTATAAACGTTAAAACGTAACTAGAAACGAACCCGAGTGGAGCAAGGGTGATTCACTAGAATTAAAATAAAATGAGTAATAGAAAAGATCCTTTAGTCAAAGAACGTTACGAAATGTTTCCCAGTAACATTTAAACAATAGAAAATAAAGTACATATTCCTTAGATTAGTTATCAAGAAAACACTATTTTAATATAATAAATATAAAACATTAAAAAAATGCACAGAGAAAACCTCAAACAAATATTTTATAGGTAATTTTTTTCTGATATAATTATTTGACATAGAAGTTTATGTTGAACTATATCCATAGAAATATGCATGTATTCAGTCCTTTTTAAAGTCCCACTGCTAGGCACGGGCCTCCCTTCAATACGAGGGCGATCAGGCCATAGTCCACTACGCTGGCCAAGTGCGGGTTGGCGGACTTCACATGTCTTTCGAAAACTTGGTAGGTTTTCTCAGACATGCAGGTTTCCTCTCGATGTTTTCCTTCACCGTAAGGCAAGTGGTAATCATGTTAGAAATGATTCGCACATGAAAATATCAGCGGTGCGACACCCGGGATTTCAACCTGCTTCACTCGGTTTCCGAAGCGAGCGCGTTACCACTGGGCTACCACTGCCTATAGAAGTATACGAATGTTTCATTAAATGTCCTACTGCTATGGAAGATTTACAAAATAATTGCAAAATGTATAATTTTTAGTTCTTAGTTTTATGGATTTGAGGTAATGCCAGTTTGCCACAATTTACTTCGTCAATATCGCGTAGAATAGGGAAGACATGATTAAGGATTGACTGATAAAAATAAGATATTCTACACTTAAATTTTATTCTTAGTAAATTAAGGAGAATTCATTGTAATATTTAGACCATAAACAAACAAGTTAACATAAAAACATATATTAAATCTAAGAATTACGTGATGAGACGATCTATCCGATGTGATGAAGTTAGGAATCAAGGATATGATTATTTTGTGTAAAACTACATGGACACTAGAAGTATCTCTTTATCTACAGTAGTAGTAGTAATAGTTTAGACATTTTGCACTTCTTCTTTTAAAACATCAGATGTGAAAGTCAGGGTTAGATGAGGTTCACAAAATAGGAAAGGCGAAATGGTCTACTGGTGGCTAAACTGATCCCTCGGAGAGTTTCGAAGGCAAGAAAAGAGTCCAAAGGGAAGAAAATTTACGAACTCCTTCTTCCTGAATATAACGATAGGACTTCAAGTAACTATGATTTAATAAATTCGGTAAAACAAAAGTTGGGAGATCTTCGATTACAATGAATTATAGCGAAACGTCATTTCTTCACAAAGCTAATTTGCTTGAAATAACAACTGTCATTACTACGTCCTGGAAGGAGAAAAATGCATTACGCTTGCCACAAACGTTAACTTCGTCATGCCGCTTTTAGCTAACTTCATCATGTTACTTTTTGGCTGTCGTGTGCGCGCGCATCGTAAAAATTTTATTTTCATATTTTTTTCCAAACGTGCCAAAAGAAATGTAACTTTAAAATCAATTATTACCCTTATTTCCACACTTAGGGGTGGATTATTATTTCAAATATAAATGGGACCAACTTTGAGGTATAATCCAAAAGAGAATCATTGAAATCGGAAGACACTTTATAAAGTTATGCGTAGTCAAACATATAATCGTCGTCGTTATAAAAAACATATGTCGAAATCATGTAATAACAATCTAATATTTGTACCACTTAAGTCTTATTATATTATTTGCATTATTTGTACCTAATCTAAGCCTATAGATCTCTCTTATCTTATCTCAGGGTCTACTCTAGTTATAACAAAAGTAGTTACAACTAGAAATATAGTTTTGATAGTTATCACATATGTAAGCAATGTTAACCTCAAAATATCTCGGAAATGTGACACCTTAGGGTATCATTTTGCAGATATTATTTGTTTGTTTAAATGTACTCTATCCGTTCATACCAGTTTTATCGTGCGCCGCTACTTTGAAACAAAATTAAAATGGCGTTGTATGTCTAATGCAAGTTTTCATGCAAAAACATTTGGACTCCATTAATAAGTCGACTTCAATGTATACATTTATCTGTCAATCGATTTAAAGTTGTCGATTAGTTTGAAGATATTAAGAGGAAATATATTTGATTATCAAATGATAAAAGCCATGAGATAGATAGTGAAATAAAGTGACTCCTAGATATTAAAATTGTTCACATCTGATTTAACCATTACGTTTGGCGAAAACGGTGTTATTTTTAAATCCTTTTTTTCGTAGCTTCTAAGAGTGACAGTTGGGCACAATTTATTTCATCAATCTCACGTAGAATGGAGAAGACACGTTATATAGAGAAATAGCGACTCACGCTCGCTTCGCTCGAGTTCGTCCCTAGGTATATTTTAATTTTTTTGAGCGAAACCCTTATTCTTTTTCTAAAGTAAAAGAAACCTAAGTTACTCCTTATAATATCAGCTATTTGCCAGTGAAACTCCCGTTAAAATTGGTCCAGCTGTTTCGGAGATTAGCCGGAACAAACAGACGGTCAGACAAAAATTTTAAAAATTGTGTTTTTCTTATAAGTACCATATATAATTCCATATGCATTTAGTATAAAGCTGTTATTTTGACATTACAAACAGACACTTCAATTTTATTTATCTGTATAGTTGATGGGTAAAAAGGATGTTATTTTTAAAACTTTCTTAAATTACGCCATATTGGACATTTTAAATGAAGCTATCTTTTCGGATTTTGTTGGAGTTTCATTATATATTATCATTCCCGACATTTCAAATGCTTTACAGCATCTGTGGTCATCGAAGAGAATAATATTAACGCATCACAACACGGTTTATTTGATTTCGTAGACTTTCGTTTCGAATATGTACAACGCGCATTCGCCATCGTCGCCTGCGCGTTGATAAAACGTGGTGTGCAAAATAACTACTCTCTCACTCTGTGTCATTTGGAAAAATAGCTCAAACCCATAATTAAATAATTTCAAAGACAATTTTCTTAGCATTAATAGAATAAATTAATTTATTAATTAACCATAAAAAAGTATGATTTTGTGTTTAGTTTAGTTTTATCTTTTATTACCAGAAGATTACGTTACGTTTTTATGATTATTGTAACGTAGATAAAGGTTATGTATAAACCAAATAATATGAAAGATTAAAATTTTCCTTTTATTTGCTGTGACGGTTAAAAGATGATAAGCAATGTTTATAGATAAGATTTGCTGGCTTTATTCTCTTAGTTAGAATATCCACTAACAAAACTTGTTAGTTATGTAAGCTAAACAAAGTATTTAAAGACTTAAACTCCGCTACTTCTAGATATAACAAGTAAATTAATTAGCAAAACATATAATATGGACGTTAGACTAGACACTATGCAGTTTTAAGTGTAAGCATCCAGTTTATTAAAAGGTTAATTATTTTTTACCTTCAGGTACTTGGATTGGTAAGAAATAAGTATCGTGTGTTTTTTGAGAAATGCGAAAGTATGGATAGATGGATGTTAGTTTGTTACTCAATTATGTCGGAACAATTGAACGGATCTAGATGAGGTATTAGAGATAGGTTGTAGTGTTGAATAGTGCTTAAGTTACTATATATGTACAGAAAATATGTCGGTTCCCGTGGGATAGATTTTTTGTTTCCCTAAAGACAAACCCGAGCGAAGCGAGGATGAGTCGGTTGTATAAGTATATTTTAAAAATTTTAAAATTATATCTTTTTCAAAAATAAACATGACCGTCACGGCTATTATGTTATCTCTCACGATAATCTCGAAATATTCTTATAATAAAAATATATAGATGCAATTAATGCAAGCTTCTATCTATATAAATGAATAAAATTAAAGTGTCTATTTGTAATGTTAAAATAACAACTTTTTACTAAATGCATATGAAATTATTTACGGCACTTATACGAAAAGCATATTTTTTATTTTTTTTTGCATGTCTGTCTATCTGTCTGTCTGTATGCCTGACTGTTTCTTCCCGCTAATCGCCGAAACGGCTGAACTGTCAAATGCTGATTGATCACTCACTCACTCACACGTCTTTCGACTACTACTTAGATTCCCTTAAGCATATACATAGGTTTCCTCACGATAATATAAGTTGTGGAGTTATTCACTTTTTCTTATTTTAATATCGCCTTATTTCATAAATACGTTCGATGGGAATCGAGCTGGTAATAATTATTCTTAACAAGATATATGTACCTATGTACATATTAACAAAAGTGTATGTTTTCAGTGATGACAGAAGTGCGCAGTGTACCAGCAAAGTGGACGTGTGTGATTGTTATCGAACATTTTCTTATATAAATATGTTTAAAAAAATATCTGGACTTCAACGGCAGATTTTAGCATCACTATGTTGTAAGTATTTTAATCGATTAATATTTTTTCTGTTTCAAGTCGATTATAATTAGTAGTAGTTTTTTTTATTGTAACTTTTTACGGTACTCTTTATTTTATTTAGGGTAGACACCGTTTGTAGTAATAATTATATATAGCTGGAGAGACGGATACACCACGACCTTCACCGATCTGTTAACCAGATGAAACATATTTTTTATAAAGTTTCAACAATAGATAATTACCTAACCTAAAATAGCTTGCCTATCGAAATCCTTACCAAGCTATTTTTAAATTAACTAATTTTTCTTTAACCAGCCGAATATTGTTCTAACCCATAGTAAATAATACAAAGAATGTGCCTAGGTCGCCTTATAGTAAGGACCGTGAAGTTACCTATAGTAACTTACTTGTTTATACCCGCTTGCTAGGTAGTGTGGTCAAGAAATGAGTAGACAAGGCTGCTTACGTCAGATTCGCACTTGTAACTATAAGTGTATAAAGAATAATCTTTATCCTGCTCAATAGAAAAAGTTATTGAAAAAGGTTTCATATTTTCATCCATCTGACAGAACAGATTTTGAGAGATTTTTGTTTGGCAATCGGGAGTATATGCGTGTGAGAACTATAATAAAATGTCTTGTCCATGTCCATACGCGACATTCGCGAAGTAAATTGTGCCCAAACACACCATACTAGAACAATATCAATAGCTTTAGGTTAGCAGTTTTAGTAATAGTTTAAGTTCAGATGTAGAAATAAAATAAGCATTATGATACGTATGTATCTATTTATCTATATATCTTATCAATAGAAACATTTAAATATTTTTTTTATCTCTTTAATCTGACATCACTTGAGAGCTTGGAACAAATTTTGATAGACTTCTTCTTTAGATAGTGCGAAGAAATAAATTTTGATATTTTTCAAAATAATCGGTCGTTAGGCAGTCGTAGTCAAGTGGAACATTCCCCTAATGCGCATTCACCTTTTCCATCATCAAACGTACCGGAAGGTGGCCGACCTCGGTGGGCGGTGTACCATGCGGGTTGCTCCGAGTACTTCTCTAAGAGCAGAGTGGGCTGTGGGTGCAACCGCATGGTTGTGTGGTGTGTCGGCAGACCTGCCATCGGGCATTGTGGTTGAGTGTGTAAGTGATCCTGCGACGCCACATTAAGACGGGGAAGGTTCTGTTCGGCTTTACTGGGTAGTACTGGCATCTGTAGCCGGTGAGTCCCACATAGCCACCGGTGTGGATGCAAGTTGCATGCGTAAATGCATTTCCCAACATTAAAAAACAGTGGTAGCCCAGTGGTAATGCGCTCATCACTTGTGGTAGACTTGGTGGTGACTCTGATATTTTCATGTACGAATCATTTCTAACATGATTACCACTTGTCGTAAGGTGAAGGATCGTGAGGAAATAGTATGTCTGAGAGAACTTAGCATGTTTTCGAAAGACATGTGAAGTCCGCCAACCCGCACTTGGCCAGCGTGGTGGACTATGGCCTGATTCCCTTCGTATTGAAGAAAGGCCCGTGCCCAGCAGTGGGGCATTAAAAAGGGCTGAATACATCTAAGTTACTCACATATTAAATTACGTGACTCAGAAAATTCTATAAAATAAAAATATTCCTCAAATTGTTTTTTTTTTATTTTTAACTTATATTACCTCATATTGATTCCTTAGTTCTTATATTTTCGGTCTCTTAAATCGTCTTTACGTATTTACCAAAAATACATATAATGGAAATTGATAACGTTTTTAATTTATATTTACATAAGTAGATATTATATACTTTTTTCAAAAATATAGATATACTTATGTGATGAATAATAAATTATAATTTAATAATGCTAATAATTATTAGCAAAGTTAATATATGGTGTATCCGTAAATTCTATACATTTGTGCAAATTGCCGCTTGAATTTTAATAATGATTAGCGACTTACCCTTGCTTCGCTATGGTGCGTCCCTAAGTAGGTACAATTTTGTACACAATTTCATGGGTTCTAATTTTCTTGCGCGGAACCCTGATATTTTACATCAGCTACCTGCCTATGAAATTTTTGTCAAAATCGGTCCAGCCGTTTCGAAGATTAGCTGGAATAAACAGACAGACAAAAATTTTAAAGATTGTTTTTTTCTTATTAGTAATTTTATACGCATTTAGTAAAAAATCTGTTATTTTGACATTACAAACAGATACTTCAATTTTATTTATTTGTATAATCTACTATAATAAAACGGTAACACATATTTTTTAAAAACAATGACTGTAAATTTTTATGTACATAATATAGACCCCAAAACAATAGTTATTAAAATTTTTGTCTCTCTGTTTGTCTGTTTGTGTGTGCGCGTCTCACACAAAAAGTAATGAACTGATTTCAACGAAATTTCGTGAAGTGATAACTTATTCCTCGGGTCAATATTTAAGATACATTTTACTTCAGGAAAATTTTTCTTTCTCACGCGAAAACACAATAACTGATTTTATCGAGTCCTCCTTAGAAACCTTCCGCTGGTTAAACCTTAAGATATACATCCATGAAAACAATGTACTAAAAACTTGTTGGTCTTAAAAAGGCCTATAGAAAAATCTGCAATAGTACCTATATGTTTATCTCCTAAGGTACATTCGCAGTTTTAAGTATAGATAAGAATAGGTATCTATTCTTATCTATAAAACTAACTTAGTTAAATCGATCTGTGCGTTTCACGCAAAAAGTACTGAACCGATTTTAACTAAATTTTGTGTAGTGATAACTTATTACATGGGTCACATTCAAGGTACCTTTTACTTGAGGATTTTTTTCATTCCCACGGGAAAGCACAACAACTATTTATATCGAGTCGTCCTTCGAAATTTATACGGCTAACGCTAGCTAAGCCTTAAGAGATACATCAAAACAATGTACTAGAAAATTAGGTCTTACAAAGGTCTATATAAAAGTCCTCAATAATATATATATCCATCTCCTGAGGAACACTCGCAATAACTATTTTTATTATGTGTTATTATATTATTATATTAAAGGCAATGTCGCGACTCACTGACTGACTTACTGTCCAGCCCAAGCCGATGATGATATACCAGCACCACTAAACAAACCAGCTTTATACTCGTATATCCATATTAAATTAAATGTATTAAATGTTTAATATTAAACGCGAAAGTAACTCCTTCTGTCTGTCTGTCCGTCACCTTTTCAAGCTAAATCCGCTGGACCGATTTAGATGAAATTTGGTATGGAAATATTTTAGACCCTGGGAATGACATAAGATAGTTTTTATCTGGGAAAACATATCATTTATGAAGGAGTAAAAAGGGGGGGGGGGGGTGGAAGATTGACTGGAAAATCAATCATTTCTCAAGTAAGGAATATATATATATATATATATATATATATATATATATATATATATATATATATATATATATATAATTTTTTATAATACTTACCTACTTTTCAATACCTATGTATAAGTACATTGTACATATAGGTACATATGTATATATAGTCTATTCTATACTTACCTTTGCAACGTACCTGAGACGAACCCGAGCGAAGCGAGGTTGAGTCGCTAGTGTATAATAATGATAAAGTATGATCATTATCAAAATGATCTTTTCTCTTTCTCACTTTGTATTTAGAATCAGTAAAATCCTGGAGATATTAATAAAAGATCTGTACGGAAAATGGTAGAAGTTGGTGTGAATATTTTGTTAGAATTAAGAAGTTATTGTATGTATTTATAAAAGTGACCCACACGGAAGACGAATATTGAGCGATGTGCATCAGATAAGTCTAATATATTCGTATACTTGTTTATATATAATTTAAAATTTTCAGGTTACATAGGACAGATGGTAATTGGATTAACTATAGCTTGGACGGGGCCTATAATTCCGAAACTTCAGGATCCGATGGAGACGCCGCTATCAGTTCAGCTATCAGACACACAGTTATCATTAGTTGCATCAATTTTCTATATAGGAGCGATGCCAGGTGAGGGATTGAATGTTAATGTTCTTTGTTCTGTGACTTATAGAGAGATTTAATTTGATTTTGATATCTAATATATTTAAATTCTAATAGGCAGTGGTAGCCCAGTGGTAACGCGCTCGCTTGGGAAACCGAGTGAAGCGAGTTCAAATCCCGGGTCTCGCACCTCTGATATTTTCATGTGCGAATCATTTCTAACATGATTACCACTTGCCTTACGGTGAAGGAAAACATCGTGAGGAAACCTGCATGTCTGAGAAAACCTAGCAAGTTTTAGAAAGACGTGTGAAGTCCGCCAACCCGCACTTGGCCAGCGTGGTGGACTATGGCCTGATCCCCCTCGTATTGAAGGGAGGCCCGTGCCCAGCAGTGGGACATTAAAAAGGGCTGATACATATTTAAACGAGTAATCTTGTATATTTATATTTTATATCTTTATTTATTTAACTTTTAATGAAACAGCTCTAACGATTTCGCTGAAATCTGATACGTGGGGGCTTTCGGGGGCGAAAAATCGATCTAGATTACTTTCATGTCTGGGAAAACGCGTGTTTTTGAGTTTTCATGCAGTTTTCTTTTGCATTATTCTACGCAGAATATGCTCGATAATTTCTTACACTCGGACATAAGCATGGTGGTCAAGCGATCAAGGTGCAAGATTATCAATCAATACGAGTGTCCGAGTTCGAATCTTGATCCGATACAAACTTTTTTTTGTATTTATTCAAGTTTTTAGTTTTTTTATCTAAAAAATACGATATAACAAAAGAGAACTCCGAGCGAGGCTCGGTCGTCAGGTACTTAATTACAATTTATACATATAATAAATTTTTGAGTCGAATCTATACATTAAATATATTTTGGAAAATATTATTGAATTAGTAATTATTATCGATACAGAGGCCGAATCTATAGTTTTTAGAATGTTTGTCCGTCTGTCTGTGACCATATCACTAGAAAACCCCTGGACAGATTTTTATGAAATTTGGTATGATGGTAGATGGTTATCCGGGTCAACATATGGGACACTTTTTACTGCGGGAAAATATCTCATTTCTGAGAAATCTACACTAAACGTTAAAACGTACTACTAGGGACGAACCCGAGCGGAGCGAGGGTGAGTCGCTAGTTATATTTATAAAGGTGATTGATGTATTTCCTTTTATTTGAATAAGTTATAATTTACATATTCCTTGTAATATACATTAACCAAACCAAATCGCTGGGAATTATGTATGTAGGTATGTAGGATGTAAAGTTATCGAGGCACAACCATGTTATAAAACTGATTGTGTTTATTTATTTGGCATCAAAGGTCTTCTCGACCTCTTCAGATCTGAGATTTACAGAACCCAACATCATCTTGATTATTGTAATTCATAATTTTGATTATCCGTATTATATTTGATTTTTATTAAACCATTCGATTGTAATAAGTATCAATAAAAAATATTCGTCGTAGCAAGTCAATTGTTATTCAGAATTTCTTTTTTTTGAATTTAGTAGAGGAGACCGTGGGAGATCGACCTTCACCCATCTCATAACTCGATGAGACATATTTTTTATCAAATATAATTTATTAACAAACATGCCTATGATCACTTGCCTATCGAAAAGTGTTCATAGCTATTTTTAATTAAATTAATTTTAATCAATTTTCTTTCATCATCTTCACTCTTTTATAACCGAATGAATTTCATCTCATCTGATAGTTTTTAATACGCAGAATTTTCTTTTTTAATACACATTTGGATATATAACTTGAACTATGCAAAGAATACAGTTTTTAGTACAATATTGGTAATTTCCAAACATTTTAAAATTTGATTGAATTAAGACCTCTTAATATTATGTTGTTTTATATTGCAGGTCCATACATTATGGGATGGTTATCAAACGTTAAAGGAAGAAAGCCGTGCATAATAATTGGAGGAGTTGTATTAACTACATCGTACCTTATATTAGCAATTTCAAATAATCTGGCAATGATATACTGTGGCAGATTATTAATTGGTTTAGGGATGGGATCTGTAGGTGTAATGAACTTGGTGTACATAGGAGAAATTGCGTTAGCATTTTTGTAATGTATATCCATTTATTATTTTTAAGTATGATTCTCAAATTCTAACAATCACATTCCGTATGAAGCTAATATTTAAAGTAATTTTATTTTCAATTGGTAGTATTAAAAATATTTTGATAGAAAGAATAAAAAAAAAATCATAGATGACACTTAACAAACCCGACGTTTGTACGAGTATATTTGTTGGTTTGAGAATATTTGTTTTTTTTAATCAATTCAAATAAATTCTACAATCGAAAGGCCATACACACTTCACACTTTGCAAGCATAATTTTAACTTTAGTATAACTAATGCTCTTAAAATACTTATAATAAATACTGAAAATGGAGAGCGTCCAATAAGTCTACTTTAATTATATCGATTCGTTTGTTATCCAATTTTTATCCAAAACCGTGGCAAATATTGTATAATATAAGAAGATAAAAAAATAAGGTAAAACAGTTGTAAGTATATGCATTATATAAAAACATAAGCGACTCACCCTCGTTTCACTAGAATTCGTCCCTAGGTTGCTTCCCAAAACAAAATTAATTAATTAATTTGGTTTTAATTTTTACTCGTGGGACGCTGTTTTTTTTCTAAAATAAGAAAGTCCCGTCAAAATCGGTCCAGCCATTTCAGAGATTGGCCGGAACAGACAGACAGCCAGACAGACAAAAATTGTAAAAAATATTGTTTTGGTATATATACCGTGTACACATCCATATGCATTAATGCAGTAAAAAGCGGTTATTTTAATATTACAAACAGACACTCCAATTTTATTTATCTGTATAGATTTAAAGCTGTTATTTTTATTTTTTACAGATCAACAAACATTAGAGGCATACTTTTAACAATCTTAGGTATATTTCATACGGTCGGATCAATCTTGGTGTATGCCAGTGGACTGTTCCTTTCCTATGTAGGTGTTACATCAGTAGGATTTGTTTTAGCATTCATCTTTACAATATTCGCATTATTTCTACCAGAATCCCCTATGTTTTATGTATTAAAAGGTATGTCAAGAAAGTTTCTCTTGTGATGAAGTCAATTGTTGCTCCCTAGATTCTTTACTGCTACTATTAATAGTAGATAGAGCTTAATAGCACAGATCATATATAGAGTACAGATAGTGCATCCCATACAAATATTTGGACATCGCTAACTCACGCTATTGGACACACTATTTTTTTTTGTCCTAAAATGATAATAGATGGCGCAAGTGAGAATTAAAATAAGGCGACATCTAGCAACTCTAGTTGTAAATATAAAGGCTCTAAATGATAGATGGCGTTAAAAGCTAAAGGTATCTATCCCCGAGCTGCCGCTGCGCAATGTTGTAGGTAACTATGTAAGGTCTCTCAAGGCTACTATGACAATTACAAACTATATTTTTAAGATATTGTCTTTGAGTACTACAAAACTTTTTATTATATTGAGTGCCATCTATGAACACAGTTTACATAATTATTATCAAAGATCGTGCTATCACAATGTAGTACCCATTATTGCCGCCAGAAATATAACGATATTATTGAATTTTATAAAACTTCAAAAACATTATACTTTTGTCCATTACTTCCTTTTTTCTTACTTTAGGTATTTTTTTTTTAAAGTTAGAATATATGCTTTTCGCATTTAATTTTGAATTTAACATGAACATAAAAACAAATCGATACATACAACGCCATCTATTATCATTTTTTTAACTAATTTCACTGACCGTGATGTGACCCCATGTTAATAGTTTTCTGCCCTGCTTTATTTACTAAAATTCTGATGTAACTGATTTTTGGTATTATATGTATTTATATTTTAGGTGAAGATGCTTCGGTAAGAAAAGTGTTAGAAGATTTAGGAAGATCTAATGATATAGATGAAATTATTGTATCAAAAAAAGAATATATAAGATCAACAGCTAAAAAGGATTGGAAAGAGTTATTTACAGATGCTGACAACAGAAAAGCTTTAATTATTCTTATTGTTGGAAATATATTTCTGCAATGTAGTGGAATTATTGCTATAATATTTTTTTCTGGGACTATATTTAGTATGGCTGGAAGTACACTCAATTCTGATGTAGCTATGATCATAGTTTGTAGTTGCCAGCTGACTGGTAGCATGCTTGTACCATTTTTGGTCGAAAAATGCGGAAGAAAAATTTTGATGAAGATATCATGTATTTTATGCTCTTTGTCTATGGTAAGATTTTGATGTGGCTATTATCATTTATTTATTGGTGACTTACCCTCGCATTATTCGGGTGCGTCCCTAGGTATGTTTTAAATATATATATATATATATATATATATATATATATATATATATATATATATATATATATAGTTATTAGCTAGCTTGAACTATGTATTTTTTTTATGATTTTTTTCCGATGTTTTAATAGTTATTCTACTGTTCGGAGCGAAGACGAATCCAACAAATCAAAGATCATAAAAATCAGTCTAGCCGTTCTTGAGTTATAAATAGTGTAACTAACCCGACTTTGTTTTGTATATGGATTTTTATACTAATCCAAGCTTATTAATTAAGTAACGTATACTTTGCAATAGATACGTTAGATGGAAATAGAACAATGATATCAAACCCATAATATAATGTTATCTTTATTCTTAATCCCATATTTTTTAAAGTACCATATATGTATATGTTCCACATAAACTTCCTGTATAGATACCGAATAAAGTCTTTAGAAAAATTCACCATAATCGCTTTTTCCATGTGAACTCAAATTGTAAGTGCTATTAACCAAACGTAACGTACTCAAAAGTACTAGCAAAAAATATCAGTGATCCACTAAATGCACAAACAGATAGACAGGTAGAAAGAAAGAAGGAAGCTGCATTTCATAATATATTTCACTTTGTTACTATTTTATAATATGTATTACTTCTACTATCTTATAATATTAATTCACTTCTTGTATAAATACATATGACTTTATTTCGTGTATCTCAGAAACGGCTCTAACGATTAGGATCAAATTTTATATTAATGAAAATAAGAGTTTTATTTGAATTTCGTCTTTTTCGAAAATACGCCGAGCGAAGCTTGGTTATCCAGGTACTAAATCTATACTAATATTATAAAGCTGAACAGTTTGTTTGTTTGTTTGTTTGTTTGATTGAACGCGCTAATCTCTGGAACTACTAATCCGATTTGAAAAATTCTTTTTGCATTAGATAGCCCGTTAAATGAGGAAGGCTAAAGGCTATATATCATCTCGGAAAAATGTACGGTTATCGTGGGATAGTTTTGTTTTTTCTAGGGACGAACCCGAAATTAAGCGAGGGTGAGTCGCTAGTAATAAAATAAGGAATAACTACGAGTATTGTAATAATATTTTGTTTTAATTTCAGTTAACTATGGGCTTCTATTTCTTTTTTGATTATAAACAAAATTCCGTGGTTAACAACATTAGATGGCTACCAATTGTTATACTTATTGTATTTTTTTTTGTCTATGATTTAGGTAAGTTTTCAGGAATTTTAAACATTTAATTTATTTAAAAGATGCGAGGATTTTTGACATTCTGCGTTTTTCTACAAAATTTACAAATAGACAGAACTGGATAGTGCACGTTCCAAATAAGCGACATATAAACGTCTTAAAGACGTTGAGTTTATTGTCCAAGTAAAACTTGGACGAAAACAAAAATTACATCTTTCGCTCATGATTTTGTTAAATATTTTTATTAGTATAACCATGGGGTCACATGACGAACAAAGTGAAATTAGTTAAAAAAAATGATAATAGATGGCGTTGTATGTATCAATTTGTTTTTATATTCATGTTAAATTCAAAATTTGAAAATAAATAAATGCGAAAAGCATATATTCTAACTTTAAAAAAATACCTAAAGTAAGAAAAAAGGAAGTAATGGACAAAAGTATAATGTTTTTGAAGTTTTATAAAATTCAATAATATCGTTATATTTCTGGCGGCAATAATGGGTACTACATTGTGATAGTACGATCTTTGATAATAATTATGTAAACTGTGTTCATAGATGGCGCTCAATATAATAAAAAGTTTTGTAGCACTCAAAGACAATATCTTAAAAATATAGTTTGTAATTGTCATAGTAGCCTTGAGAGACCTTACATAGTTACCTACAACATTGCGCAGCGGCAGCTCGGGGATAGATACCCTTAGCTTTTAACGCTATCTTACATTTAGAGTTGCTGTCGCCTTATTTTTAATTCTCACTTGCACCATCTATTATCATTTTAGGACAAAAAAAAATAGTGTGTCCAATAGCGTGAGTTAGCGATGTCCAAATATTTGTATGGGATGCACTATCTGTACTCTATATATGATCTGTGGTATAACTAATTAATAGTCTGAAACTGTGTAATATTTGTTAACTTTTTAGGTTTAGGCATCATTCCGAGCACGTTGATTGGAGAAATGTTCAAAACAAATGTAAGGAGTAAAGGTTCCGCTGTGGCTATTACATGTTCCTGGGTATTTGGGTTTTTGGTCACCACCGCGTTCGGATCGTTGATAGATATTGTTGGTGCTTATGTACTGTTTTGGTTTTTCTCATGTTCTTCGGCATTGGCATTTATATTTACACAGATATACATTCCAGAGACTAAAGGGAAAAGTTTGCTGGAGATACAAACGTTTAAAAAATAGAAAATAATTTAATAAATATGTAGCAATATATAAAAAGAGTTTGTTTTTTTTTATGAATGCGCTTTCAATTAATTAGATTGAATATTTTTTATATTTAAAACCTAATAAATTATATGCTAATAAATTAAGAGTAGTATTTTTCTTATAAGAAACCATCGATCATAAAACTACTAGATACATAATCCCATGTAAAAGTTTTCTTAAAACTGTCACCAATGTGTTTAAGTAGTTATTCTAGTTGAAATAAATATACAACAAAGTAAAGTGAACCTTAAACGCAATGCTTAAAGTTTTTTTCACAAAAAATAAAATAAATTAAAAGCGCGCTCAAATGTTAAAATGAGCACTCAATCGATGAGGACATTTTTTGTCGCTGATTATGTATCTAGTACTTTTTGATCGATGTAAGAAACACGAAAATCTATAATTTTTATACCCTTTATAGTTTCTTAATAACAAATCTAGCATTCGGCCCAATGTTTGAATTTTTAGGGGAAAGACGCTGTAAAAGGGACAAGTTCAGAATGAGGCAAATTTTTACGGCGCTAGGAACCAAGTAGTAGATTTTTGTTTTCTACATTCTTGCAACATTTACTCAGTAACAATATTGACGTAAATATCATTTGGTTATCAAAACAAAGAAAATGGCGAAGCGTAGTTTTCAAAGCGCGGTTGTCAACTTCACCGTCAAAAGAATTGAGATCTAAATGGCTACCAAGTTCTGTAAATAATCCTGAAATTTATTAATAAGAACAATATTTGAGTTCAAAACTTGGCTAGTTTTTACCAGTAAAGCATGTTTTTAGATTTTAGTTTTTAGATTATGTATCTAGTACTTTTTGATCGATGTAAGAAACACGAAAATCTATAATTTTTATACCCTTTATAGTTTCTTAATAACAAATCTAGCATTCAGCCCAATGTTTGAATTTTTAGGGGAAAGACGCTGTAAAAGGGACAAGTTCAGAATGAGGCAAATTTTTACGGCGCTAGGAACCAAGTAGTAGATTTTTGTTTTCTACATTCTTGCAACATTTACTCAGTAACAATATTGACGTAAATATCATTTGGTTATCAAAACAAAGAAAATGGCGAAGCGTAGTTTTCAAAGCGCGGTTGTCAACTTCACCGTCAAAAGAATTGAGATCTAAATGGCTACCAAGTTCTGTAAATAATCCTGAAATTTATTAATAAGAACAATATTTGAGTTCAAAACTTGGCTAGTTTTTACCAGTAAAGCATGTTTTTAGAAGAATAAAACATGTTGATCTTACAATATAAAAACAGTAACTTGCGTATAGCATAAAAAAGATATAATTGATTAGCCGAATATAAGGTAACATGTATGTAAAAACTAGCCAAGTCAAACCTTGAACTCAAATATGTTCTTATTAATAAATTTCAGAATTATCTACAGAACCTGTCACCCATTCAGATCTCAATTATTACGTCGGTGAAGTTGACAACCACGCATATTTTATAATATTGAACTTGGCTCCTATTTTTACATTTATGTTTTTGATGGGATATCATGACTTTTTGTAAAGAAACTATTATTATTCATAATTCCAAAGTGACCTGTAAATTTAATCTTTTTTTCAAAATTTTGCGAATATTCGTTAGTGAATAGGCGGAATAGGAAAATGTTATTTAATCATCATGGAACCTTCTCTCCTGAGAAGGAAAAAGTTTTTGCTATTATTATGATTGCTTTTGTCATTATATTTCAAAAGGCACTGGGTTTTAAGCTATTGCTATTATGTTTTGGAAGGCGCAAGATGCAGGCAAGGTGTTAATAAAAAATGATTGAAAAAAAAAACCAAATTTTAAGAATTCACTGTTTTCGGATTTTTCCCTTTGTATGAATACAATCATCCATCTGGACACAAAGTTTTAACTTTCTAGGTCATCTGGAAGTGGGTTAGGTTTTACTATTATACGTCAGTCAGTCAGTGATAAAAATGCCGATTTATAGACGTTAATATCTCAATAACCGTTTGAGCTATATTTATGAAATTGGGGATTCTAGTTAATCTAAGGAGATTAAATAAATGAACCAAATTTCATGCGTTTATGTTAAATAAATTTTTAGTTATTACGAGGTGAAAAGCGGCTCCAAATGTTTCGTGTAAAATAAAATATACACACGGCTGCGTGCTATAACCACCTGTATGTATTCAGGTGGTACGTACCACATACATTTCCCAATATTTAAACGCATCGGCCAGATTATGATTAAATATAGTATATTATAGATATATTATTTATCGGAGGTGTATTAATAAACGATTAAAAAACATGAGAGCTTCTATAATAATTGCTAAGAACTTGATTATAATATGTCCCTCTCATGGCCATCAATGTCCCATTCAAGACTACGCCGTCATGAATGGGATGTATCTTAAGAATTTTTAAATTTGACTTTAATGCTACAATCACAGATCATATATAGAGTACTACAATGTTTCGAAAAGATATTGTTTTTTGTTTATATTTTAAAATATTAATAGATAAAGTAATGTTATATACAAAAAAAAATATTATACCTAATTTATTGCTCAAAATCTTACACAAAAAAAAATGTCCCATTCATGGCACCTTTTCCTACTCAGTTATTAAACAAAAAATACTGTTCTATGAAAATACATCTGTGATATAATGTACCAATTCCGAAATAGAAGAATCAATTTTTTTCAAAATCAGTTACTCCAGAATTTCTGATTAAAAATAGTTCGATTTTTATTTGGATTTGTAGAAGATTTTGAAATAGTTATTACAATAGTAAGATATCATATGTTCATATTTTATATTTCGGCAGTAGCAAAAGTTAGTGCATTTAGTTATTTTTTTTTTAATTCAAATAACTTTTCAACCACTTATAATCGTAGTACTTTCTTAGATTTACGTGAATATTTGACATTTTAAATAAAACTATTTTTTCGGATTATTTCGCGGATTTATTTTGATTTTTGGTTCCCGACGTTTCGAATGCTTTACAGCAATCATAGTCACGGGGGAGACTATGGTTTTAGATATCTCGAAGGCCTTATATACTTGTTACAGGCAGCGCCTACCTACAATTTCACAAAAATGATTTCAAATATATTAAAAAGTTTACGATATACCATATAATGACCAGAAGTTATCGCTCCTAGAAGATAACTAAGATAATTGCATAATTGGGAAGTTGAAGGTTGGGCAAGTAGGATAAAGAAAAATGGAATACAATGGTTGAATCTGACTCTTATTCATTGAATTAAATGCAGTAGTACTTAATGTCGATTTTCTTACTTCCTCGATCAAACAGTCACATCTTTACTAAAATTAGGTTAACTTGGTTATTTCAGTTATAACTCTTGTGGGAATCAAATCTGTTAATCTAATGTGTAATAATATCAACGACAGGCATACATTCTAATTCGTCACTATTCGTCACTTAGTTAATGGTGGTAAAGATTAGGAAGTTTGCTTTGCAATAAAAAAAAAATCCGCATTAAATAAGATGACAGAAAAATTAAATTTTAACAAAACGATAAGCTCAGTTTTTATTGCATTAAATATTTAAAATTTCTCATACGATGAAATTCAATTTCGACAGGTATGTAATTTTTATTTCATGATTGTATGATCTATATGCAATGCTCGACAGTGAAACACAATCTATTCACATAAAATCAATATACCGTCATACTTTAATCACTAACTTTTTTTTAATAATTATTTATAGACTTGCAACGAATATTCGGCTACTATTCGGTATTCGGTCTATTCGGCTACTTTTATGCTATTTGGCCGAATACCGAATATCTACATATTATTCGGCCGAATACCGAATATTTAAGTAATATGTTTTGTTGTAATCAGATAATAATAGGGAATATGCGTGTGATGTCATGAAAGGTGAAATATTTTCTTATAATCTTTATTGCTTTTGAATTAAGCCTATATTCATATTTTTTTAATGTAGATTTTTTTGAATAAGAAAATATTTATTAAAAAGTTTAAAAAACAGGTGGGAAATTCAAAGTAGTTGAAACGCAATGCCATTGGTCAGACCGAATATGACGTCAGTGTATATCATAACAGAGCGATTAGCGATTTTGTCGCTTGCTAATTAAGTCGTCATTTCTGTGTATATTATACTGTGACGTCACACCAAGCGCGCGAAATGGCAAGCGTCTAAAGTATCCGTAACGGTGTATTTTAATATTTTTAGTTTTTTGGAGCTGGATATTTTTTTTACAATTATATAACGATGTATGATTGTATATAAAATGATAAAAAAATCGTGCATATTTCCTATTGGTAAAATGAAAATATTGATTTATTTTATAATAATATATTTTTCTTATAATCATTAAAGTAGTCATAGGTACATACATAAACACCTTCCTTATTACAAAAATTGACAAAAACTATCAAATAAATGTCTATGCACTTGCATTATCATAATTAAAATTTAGAAGTGGAAGATTATTATGCGAAAATACTATTTTTTCTTCATTTTCAGGCAGTAGTTTTCTCCTAGACAATCCCAGATTCAGAGAAAAGACACTCTAAATAAATACTACTTTGTAACGGCAAACAAAAAACAAACACGTAGATACAAGTTTTCCCACCACGCGCTGGCCGAATACTTTTGCCTAATATTCGGCTATTCGGCCAGAAAGCCCGCCGAATATTCGGTATTCGGCGTATGGCCGAATATACTATTCGTTGCAAGTCTAATTATTTAATAACTAGCGACTTACGAGGTGTCTAGGTACGTTTTATTTTTTTTGAGCGGAACCTTAATTAAAAGTAAGTTACTCCTTATAACATCAGCTATTGCTGCCAATGAAAGTCTGCCGTCAAAATCAGTCCAACCGTTTCGTAGATTAACTAGAACAAACAGACAGATGCACAGACAGACGGACGGATGGACGGACAGACGGACGGACGAACGAACGGACGGATGGACGGACTGATAGACAGACAGACAAAAATTAGCTTTTTTTATAAGCATTGTATATAATTTTATAGGCATTTAGTAAAAAGCTGTTATTTTTGACATTACAAACAGACGCTACAATTTCATTTATCTGTAAGATAGATATCATGAATTACTGAGATGTGTACAAATGGCACTGTGTAAGATCAATATTTTTTCAGTTTTAGTGTGACTTTGTTTTTTGATTTAATTTAAATCTCTGTTTAATCTAAATTTAAAACGAGAGCGAAGAAGTTTATCCAAAAATCTTTTCTGGCTTTAGGCACTTACTCAGCCATTAATTTTCTTTCGCTCTATTGTTACTCCTCGTCATGACATCTATATATATATATATATATTCAAACGGATTCAGCGGATTAAGTGTGAAAAGGTAACAAAATAAATGAGTCTTACAAATTGTGAAATGTCCTGAATGTATTGACATAAGTATATTTATGCTTAGTAATATTATGGAGTACCTAGTAAAATGTACATAGCTATAGTTATTTTAATCTTTTTAAATATATCATTGACCACAACTATTGACCCTATATTGTTTTAATATCCAGTCAAATAAGCGAAATTACATTAAGTAAAGTAAGCAAATATAGAAATCGTGCTGATAACGGATACGCACATAATTATACTTTTTTAATTGTATATAATGTACATTGTACATACATAACCCCATAAGACACAAAATTCGAGTTTTTGCACTTTTTCTAATGATGTCAGTCTGATTCACACTTTTAATTTCTCGTGGTACGCCCGAGCAGGTAACCAAACCTGTGTTTAGTGTCTTGCAAATTTCATCTTAATGGCTTTAGCCAGTTTTTACCACTATTATAAAAATTTTATAATAGTGCAAATAGGTTTCGTCAAGAGACATTGTCACTATGTGCAAGATGCTAAGATAGAGCGGATTACTCATGTGATGCTACAGAAATATAAGTTATATATTATATATAATGGCTTACATAACTGGTGTAAAACGACAAATTTACATATCTGCTGTCTGTACGTATTTTTTTTATATTAAAATTTTATTGAATTGTGATTTTGTGATATGTCTAATAATGCAGATCAAAGTGCCCATATTTTTAAGTGTCCAGATTTGTGTTATCATTCTTTGTACATGTACGTTGTATCGCTCAATATTAGATAATTCATTTTTGAAAGTCTGTGGTTGTGGAACAATTTGTTTCAAACAAAAGTGTTCCATAAACTTAAAAAAGAAAATTCTAGAGCCTAATATGTAACTTTAAGGTGATATTAATATTTTAAATAGAAGTTTTAGGCACGATTGAGTTTATTTAAACATCTTTTAAATCTGTAATTTGTATCAACTCCTAGCAAGAACTTAACGCAAAGGCAAGATTTTTTTCTGATTAAAAGTCTAAAAAATTATCTAAAGTTTAAGAGCCATTTTTGTTTAACTTCATATTGATTATTAACAATAACATTACAATGATATGTAAATAATATCAAGCACTTATAATGTGTTTATCCAGTATATTTAGGACAGGCGGTCGTAGGCTATTCAATAAGTTGGTCGGGGCCTATTATTCCAAAACTGCAGAATCTCGAAGAATCACCACTACCGTATTTATTGACTGAGACACAAATTTCTTTAGTAGGATCCTTAGTGTACCTAGGGTCTATACCAGGTAAAAAATTTTCGTAAAAGTTGATACCTCGTTTCGTAAAAGTTGACATCCATGCCCAGTAACAAACATCCATCCATCCATCCATCCATTCATCCATCCATTCTCACAAACTTGCACATTTATTTATTACATTAGTATGAATTAACTAAAAGGACTTCGATGAAATTTGGAGCGGAATCAATGAAATTATTACAATAAACAGATGAACAATACTTACATACATAAATATTATAGCACAATAAATCTATACTAATATTATAAAGCTAAAGAGTTTGTTTGTTTGTTTGGTTGAACGCGCTATCCTCAGGAACTACTTATTCGATTTGAAAAATTCTTTATGCCTTAGATAGCCCGTCAACTGAGGAAGGCTATAGGCTATATATCAACCAGGAAAAATGTACGGTTCCCGTGGGATAGATTTGTTTTTGTCTAGGGACGAACCCGAAGCGAAGCGAGGGTGAGTCGCTAGTACATAATACAAAGAATTGTATTAAAAATGCAATCTAAAATTATGAACTTCATGTTGAGTTGAATAAGTTATATTCACTGCAATGTACAATTAATAAAATTAATATTAAGAATATTTTTTTTTTATTTCAGGACCAATGTTAATTGGATGGTTAGCGAATTATAAGGGTCGGAAACCATGTTTAATTTTGGGAGGAATTGGAGCCATTACTGCATATGTTATACTATCTACAACGAGAAGCTTAGCAATGTTATATTTCGGAAAGATTCTCAATAGCTTTGCCGGAGGGATGATAAGTGTTAATAATGTTGTGTACATCGGCGAAATGGCGTTAGTCTCCATCAAAATGTTCATCTTATACTGTAGATATTCTATTGTTTAAAATACTAGTTATTAATTAACAAACGATTTTAGTTTCCACGTCAATACTTTTTTAAATATAATAGTTTTTTGAGTTTACCTAAATTCGATTTGGCTAATGCATTTATTTGCTCGCAGGAATTATTTGCAAAATATACTAACTTTGGGACAATTGTAAAGACCTAATAGAATTGGTGAAAGTTAGTGATTTAATTGATTTTAGATCCACAAATATCAGAGGCATCCTGCTGTCAGCACTTGGAATGTTCACAACATTTGGTTCAATAATACTGTTTTCTGTTGGTCCGTTTTTTTCCTACCAAACATTGACTTATGTTGGTATGGGCATGTCTGTTTTATTCACAGTAACAGTACTAACAGTACCAGAATCACCAATGTTTTTCGTTTTGAAAGGTATTTTTATATATTTCTTTTATTTTAATATTTTTTTTTATCATAGTAGTATGATATATGCTTAGGATGAACCAGTTTCTACATAGTTTTCTCTAATGTCGTCAATATCTTTATATTGCTATTTGTATTCAGCATTTTTTTTAACGTCCCACTTGCTGGGCACGAGCCTCTCTTCAATACGTGGGGAATTAGGCCATAGTCTACCACGCTTGCCAAGTGCGGGTTGGCGGACTATACATGTCTTTCGAAAACTTACTAGATTCTCTCAGACATGCAGGTTTCCTCACGATGCTTTCCTTCACCGCAAGGCAAGTGGTAACCATGTTCAAAATGATTCGTACATGAAAATATCAGAGGTGCAAGACCAGGGATTTCAACCCGCTTCACTCGGTCTCCTAAGCGAGCGCGTTACCATTGGGCTACCACTGCCTTTTTAATATTGCCATTTGCCATAGGCATATACTGGACCCTATTATTTTCCTGCTTAGCCAGGCTTCACTCATCTTATATCATTTGCTTTAATTCGCAAAGTAGAATATCAAAAAAAGTTTGTTTTATTAGTATATCAAAACAAAAAAATAATACTCTATATATTTCAGACAAAGAAGAGGAACTTACCAAAGTTTTAGGAGAACTTGGAAGAATAGAAGATAAAGAAAAATTATATGAAACAAAAGAACAATATAAATCAACAACCGGAAAAATGGATTGGATAGAACTTTTAACACTAAGAACAAACAGGAATGCTTTGTTTATAGCCATCATTGCAAATATTTTTCAGCAAATAAGTGGAGTTATGGCAGTTGTATTTTTTTCTGCATCTATATTTGAAATGGCTGAATCATCAATAAGTTCGTCTACTTCTATGCTAATTATTTCATGTCTTCAATTTATTGGAGGCTTCTTATCACCGATGCTGATTGAAAGAAGTGGTAGAAAAATATTAATGTTATTATCGACTGCCATATGCTCTTTAAGTATGGTAAGTGCTTAAATATAAAGTTTAAATTTTTACACCTTTTCTAATTTCATCCTTTTAAATCCAACAATATGAAAATAAGCAGGTCTTTGCAAATTTGTGATTATTTCAGCTAGATAAGTTGGATATTCATATGGATTATTATCGTATACATGTTGTTGAGCAAGCTTTAGTTACTAATAAAATGATGAAGAATTATCAAGAACTTAATTATTCTTTATTTTCAGTTGACAATGGGCACGTATTTATATCTATATTATTTGGATCCCACCATAACTAAAAACGTGAAATGGTTACCATTAGTCGTATTGAGTCTGTTTTTCATTGGATATGACATTGGTAAGAAATATGTATTGTTTTTTATTTAATTGTTCAGATCAGGGTTTCCCAACCTTTTTTCTGTTGAGCCTCCCCGGATTATAAAAAATATTTTATTTTTTTATTATGATAAAACAAATTATTTTAACGATTTTTTTTTCATTTTAAGTTATACAAAATAAACTCTATGCCCTCCTGTTTCGGATCCCCTGGTTTAGATAATGCTAAATTAAATATCACTCAAAGTGGTTACTAGTCTAACCTATGTAGAAGAAGTATATTTATTTATACATATATAATTTTGCATCAGTTTTCCTAAAAAAATCATCGTTGATATTCTGATATTCTCTTGCGTGAAATACATTCCCAGCCTCTAATTTGGTTCTAGCTGTCAAATTAAGGTTTCATAAGAAATTATGACAAGTTCCAGAAAAAATAATTAAAACTTGTTGGGACTTAGAAAGAATAACAAGATCGAATACAAGCCGCTGAGACTTTCAATATCAATTATAGTTAGTCCAGCAGATAAACTAGATAAATTCTTCGAATATCATGTTCATGTGACTTTTAAAATATTCAATAACACACTTTGTTTTTAAAGTATTCTTTTGTGTTATATTTTACAAAAATTCAGAGCTGAGAATATATTATGTATAACTGTTATATCGCAAACATATTGCTTAAATATTTTTATTTCACGACACATTTGGCTCAATTTGTAGTGTACTTGTTGTGTAATTATACTTATATTTATAATATATATATATATATATATATATATATATATATATATATATATATATATATTTAAAGTTATATACGTGTACTTTATAAAATATCTGGTATCTATAACACAAGCCTCGTAGCTTACCATGAAATTAGATGGTGCTGTGTGTTAATGTTCCAATATATTTATTTATTAATTTCTTTGTTTCTAGGATTGGGTATTATACCAAATTGCTTGATTGGAGAAATGTTTACAATAAACGTTAGGAGCAAAGCGTCTGCTGTGGTTTTAACCATTTCTTGGATGTCTGGATTTCTTTTAACGACTGCATTTGGATTCGTCGTCGAAACTTTTGGATCTTACGTGCCATTTTTGTTTTTTGCATGTACTTGCGCAGCCGCATTTTTATTTACAATATATTTCATTCCAGAAACGAAATGTAAATCTTTGTTAGAGATACAAAAGCTGTTAGCCGAATAATTATTTGTTATTGAGTTGGTTTTTACTTCAATAAAATAAACAAAATTCATAATTTTTTATACATATAGTGTTGTTTGATAGATATTAGGAAAGTAAGATTTTAAGTTAATTAAAGATTAAACTATAATATACTATTAATGTATTAGGTTCCATGTTTCGGTTGACAGCAATTTTATTTTTATTTATTGTTAGAAAACCAAACAAAAATCATTTTAGTAATAATAAAGATTTTCTATTTGATTTTGTTTACGAATAATAGATAAAGGAGTTCGTTCGTTCGTTCGTTCGTTCGTTGATCGGATGAATAAAAATGTATTATTCGTCCGACTATTGTCGGTTTGTATGGATATTTACCACTTTTTTTTTGTTTTCTAATGTAAAATAAATGTTTTTTAGTTGCAGGAGCATTTATATGCAAAAATAAAATAACCTTAATCTACCGAGCTGATAACTTATTCTTTTAAATTCCAACGATTTTAACGTTCAAAAATTTTTATGTGTAAAATGTGATTTTTAGGTGCTGGAGTTTCTGTATGTAAAAAAAATATTAACCTACTGACCTGGAAACTTATTCTTTTAAATTCCAACGATATTTAAGTTGAAGAATTGTTAAGGTTAAAAAATTATTTTTAGGTGCAGGAGTTTTTGTATACAAAAAAAATAAAATAACTTTAAGCTACCGAGCTGATCCGAGCTACTTATTTTGCTTACTATTTATTAGACTATTCATCCTTCCTTATAATTTATATATTTTATAAAGGACGAATAATTATTTTTTATTTATTTATTTATTTACGTGACGAATTGGGAGTGGTTTACCGCGAAAAATTCGTGGAAATCTAACCAATGAAGGTTTAAAATGGAAAAGCTTATGACCTTTTAAAAACTGAACAGCAATACCGATTTTCAGTAAATTTTTGAACTGGAATTCATGGAAATAAAGTTATAGATCTAATATTCATTGATGAGACTTTTAATGCGGAGAAGTTTCTAGAAATTTTTGGCGGATCTATATCTGACAACAATGATGAAATACTATTGGCTGCAAGTTGGCGCTTTTGGTTCCACCACCAATAGTTATAGTTCACCAGTTCTTTCAGTTGTGCCTGTGAGGGAACAGCTTACTAATATGTTTGGGAATTAATAGATGGGCGGATACGAATGGATCTAGATGGTCAGCCCCGGTCGTCAGATTAACTCAAACCCCATAAGATTTTTTCTTTAGATTCATGTAAAAAATATCATTTATGCTAAAGAAGTTAACACAGTATTCGGGTTAAAAGACAGTTATTGAAGCATTTAGTATAATAATAAAAAAAAATACTAATATTAACCTTAATAAAAGATTATATAAAAATATTATCGGAAGATATTTTTTGGTTTTTAATTTCTTGTGAAGAATTGAAATAATATTTTTTGAGATATTCGCTGTTACGCGGTTGTGATTTTCGCTACTATCGGCGCGACATAGCGAGGTTGCTGCTCTTGTTAGAGGTCAGTAAACTTACGAGTATATCGACATGTTCATATTTTGTCAAATTTTAATACTTTTTAGGATTCCGTACCTCAAAAGGTAAAAAAGGAACCCTTATAAGATCACTCTCTTGTCCGTTTGTCCGGCTGTCTGTGTGTATCACCACCGATTTTTTTGTTTGAAAAACTCATTTTCTTTACGATTAGTATTTATTTTCAATGCATCATTTTTATGGACTTATGTCATCTCATACTACTTGCTGTTAAAAGAAAATTTGGTCAAGCGTAACTACCCTGAATATTGATAAAAATCTATATAAAAGTTCCACATTTGCAAAAATAATATTATTGATTCTTTAAAACACGTTTTAGGGAGAGATATTCTTACGAAACCCGAACCATTCGTAATATTACTATCCTTTGCAAAATCTAATATATTTAAACGAGCAATTCTTGTATATTTATATCTTTATTTATTTATTTTTACCAGTGATCTCGGAAACGGCTCAAACGATTTCGCTGAAATTTGGTATGTGGGGGTTTTCGGGTGCGAAAAGTCGATATAGATTAGTCCCATGACTGGGAAAACGCGTGTTTTCGAGTTTTCATGCGGTTTTCTTTTGCATTATTCCACGCAGAATATGCTCGATAATTTCTTACACTCGGGCATAAGCATTGTGATCAAGCGACCAAGGTGCAACATTAACAGTCATAAGTGTGCGAGTGCGAGTTCGAATCTCAATCGGATACAAAATTTTACTTTTTTTTGTATTTATTCAAGTTTTTTTTTAGTTTTTTTTTATCTAAAAAATACGATATAACAAAAAAGAACTCCGAGCGAAGCTCAGTCGCCAGGTACTATCGTTAAAGTGAGAGCGACAAAACATTGAAAAATATCATTCCAAATTAAAACTTCATCATAAATCATCTTGATCCCAATGGACCGTCTCGTTATTTAAGAAGCTTTCACATTATTTCGTTAGATATATTTTTCGATGACGCATTTTCTAGAGTTGTGTATCCTCAATTTTTCGAAATTCTAATTTTACGTTTTTTTTATATAAAAAAGCTTTTGTATGTAAATTGTTTATTTTGGGATGTATGCCCTTTGGTCGTCATGGCAATTGATAGTTCTCTACAACTTTTACATTGGGTAGAATTAACGTTAATATTAAAGGCGATCACCTACTGCATGAATTTTTAAACTGTGTGCTTGTTGCTTCCTTACCGACTTTCTAGACTAGTTCTTTATATTTAAACTACAAATAAAATCTGCCATTCATTAATTCATTAAATATACAGTACACATACTATGTTTTTTCCACGTTTTCTAATAAAAGATGAAATTTGGAAGATGATTTGGTAGTTTTCGTATATTAGTTTGGCGTTTAAAAATGACAAATCTACTTTACAGAAAAAAGCCCTCAATAAAACAATTTTTTTTGTAAACTTAAAATAAAACGATCCTAACATGGAGTAGAGTGATGTTTTCTTCTTTTCCATTGCTCTTTCTGCCATATAATGTCCCAAAATACAGAGCTGCACCAACGAGATCTTTAATTTGCTTATCTTACCCCAGCTATGTAAAAAATAATGTCCTCCTGACCCATTTCGGTCACGGCGGCCAATCTCACGGAGACTAGCCAAATGCGCAGGAGATATTATAGTGCACAAGTGTATGCGCAGACATAAGTGCACTCTCTATTCTTTTTACTCTCATCGTCTGAAGGGACGATACTTCGACATCACCAGTGAAAGATAAGGCGCAGGACCGGCGACTTTACGTGCTCTCCAACACACAGGGGTGAAACACCGGCAACTTCTCAACTCCGGGATGTTACTGAGATTTTTTTTACAGAAAAACTCAGTAACTAAACTTGGCCCAACCCGAAACTCGAATACAGGACCTCCGGATCTGTGGCCGTACATGCTAGCCACTAGACTACCCCTACAGCTAGATATACTATAATAGTCTTATACAAACAATTTAATTAATAATCTTACTTTTAGTTTAGACTTGGTTCGTGACAGTAAAACTAAATTTCTTTATAAGAATTGTCGCGTGAGAGGCTTTTAAAACTGAGTATTTCTTAGTAAACACGTTTCCTTAAAAATATTTCTAAGACTATAATTGCCTAATTTACAAATTGGCATCAATTTTTATTTCGTTTCGTGATGAATATGCTAAATTGCTAAAAGAATTATCGGCTGGGATGTCTTCAATACTTAATATTTCTTAAATAAATATTAAAATAAAGTAAAAAAGATCTTTAAAAACAAGCTTATATTATCATCCGGCTCCATCTTCAAAACCTTGTCATGATGTGTAATGAAAGTTATTCAAGGCAACAAGCAAAACGTCTCCCAACTCGACTGTTTTAGCACTTTCCATTAGAGAATTCCAGTGACAAGTTTTTGAAAGATGGAGTCGACTTCATCATCAGATTAGCTCTACAAGACCATAACATTTCATTGTACCAAAATTACATAAGTATACCAAATTCAAGCTCAATTGGATACGAGGAAGTTGTTGAAAAATGGTTTGCTTTTAAAACGTGCAATTTATTTACATAAGAAAATTGCAAATGAATTACAACAATGCATATTTACTTCAAAAAAATTCAAGAATCGATCTGTAAATTATCTGTGTCTAAAATTTTAATGAATTAAAATGGCAGAATAAAATGGACGATAAGAAAGTTATAATATATTATCCCACTAACATTATAAACGCAAAAGTTTGTGAGGATGAATATATGGATGTTTGTTACTCTTTAACCCAAAACCTATTCAACGAATTTTGAAGAAACTTTACAGTAATATAGCTTATAGATTAGAGTAACAGACAGATAGTACAATTTTAATATTTTGAAAGCAGTTCTTTTTCAACATTTTTGTTTTATAAATCTACTAGTGACTTAACCCCGCTTCACTCGGGTGCGTCCCTAGGTATGTACGTGCACATAGCGTTGCTACAGTTTAAATAGAAAAATCTTTATAAGAGGAATTAATCTATACTAATATTATAAAGCTGAAGAGTTTGTTTGTTTTTTTGTTTGTTTCTTTTTTTTGTTTGTTTGTTTGAACGCGCTAATCGCAGGAACTACTAATCCGATTTGAATTCTTTTTGCATTAGAAAGCCCGTTAACTGAGGAAGGCTATAGGCTATATATTATCCCCGAAAAATGTACGGTTCCCGTGGGATAGATTTGTTTTTGTGTAGGGACGAAATCGAAGCGAAGCAAGGGTGAGTCGCTAGTTATGTAATACATTGTTTTCATATAATTTTATTAGTTGACGCGGCGTTCGCTATACTCCCAATAAAGCTCACAGTTGGCATGATTTTTTCTGACATCCTCAACAATCAGCGTCGCATTTCAGTCAATTTACACAAAACCTTAATAAATTATACAAAGAAATCTTCTTCATGAATCACTCCATCTAATGGTGAAAATCTGTTTGGTAGTTTTCGAGTTTATCGCTTTTAGACAGACAGACAAACAGACAGAATATAGATAATATGTATAGATAAATAGTGAAATTTTTATAATATTACTGATTTCAATAAAAATCTTATGAACTTGGTATAATATAAAATTAAAAACACAGGGATTGCTAAATATACTATAGGTCAACTTACATTAGTAAAAACATATTGAAAGTGTCAAAAGATGAAAAGTCTAAAATTCAGTATAAAGACATCTGAATTTATGTATATTGTTATAGAATTTAATATAATCTAGTATCAGAGTCAAGCGCTCAAAGACTTTTGACATGACCAAAGATGACAGGTAATTGGTATTGATTGGAAGAACGAATAATCATACTTAATATTAGAAACCCAGCGGCTACTCATCCAAAAGCGAGAAGCTGGTGATGATGATTAACCAGTAACCTTGGCAAAATATTAAGAACTAGCGACTCACCCTCGCTTCGCTTCGGGTTCGTCCCTAGACAAAAACAAATCTTTCCGGGATGAAATTCCGGGATGATATATAGCCTATAGCCTTCCTCAGTTAACGGGCTATCTAATGTAAAAAGAATTTTTCAAATCGGATTAGTAGCTTCTGAGATTAGCGCGTTCAACCAAACAAACAAACAAACAAACTCTTCAGCTTTATATAATATTATATTAGTATAGATATTAAAAAGATTTATAGAATTCTATAAAGGTTTCGCTCTTGTCCTAATGGCGCTTTTGTAAAATGAAAATGAAGGCAATCGTGAATAATGTGAGGCGAGCTAATTATATTTCGTCATTAAATACGTTTTAGGAATTGAAGTGGGCTTTTTGGAATGCTTTCATCGTGTTCTAAGTCATTTACATGTTAGATGTAATTCATCCTATTAAATATACCCTTAGAATAAAATAAGAATTAAATTGTAAATTGGTGTACAAAAAATTTGTTTGAGAAATAACGGGATCTGGAATGTAATAGAAACTACATAATTATTTTAAATAAAACTATCCTTTCGGATTATTTCGCGGATTTATTTTCATTTTGGTTCCCGACGTTTCGAATGCCGCGAAATAATCCGAAAAGATAGTTTTATTTACAATGTCAAATATTCGCGTAAATCTAAGAAAGAACTACATAATTAAATGATTTTTGGATGAGTTTAAGCAGTCCTTGGCCTTATTGGTGTCACGTTCTTCCACTTTCCTCTATCATCCGCCATCTCAGCACACACAACTTTCACACATACGAGTATGTACATTGTACATATACATATATACACACATCTATGGAAATAACATATTATTATGACACTATGGCACAACGATTAAAGCCATTTAAATACAATTTTAAAGATTTTTATTCTTAAACGATTGTAGAATGACATTTTGTCTGTGTGTTTGACACATCCCAGGAAAGCATTTGTCTAAATAACTGTTTATATAACCAATAATATGAACTACAATTAAAACTACTGAAAAAAATCTTTTTAAATATATCAAAAAGAGGAGGTTATTTTTTCCTAGACGACGAACTAAAAATAATCAGTATCATCGTCAATTGTAAATCGATTTCAATTCAATTTTCTTGTTCTTGCCACTTGGTAGCCCAGTGGTAACGCGCTCGCTTGGAAAATCGAGTGAAGCGGGTTCAAATCCCGGGTCTCGCACCTCTGACATTTTCATTTCTAGCATGATTATCACTAGCCTTACGGTGAAGGAAAACATCGTGAGGACACCTGCATGACTGAGAGAACCTAGCAAGTTTTCGAAAGACATGTGAAGTCCGCCAACCCTCACTTGGCCAGCGTGGTGGACTATGGCCTGATCCCCCTCGCATTAAGAGGTCCATGCCCAGCAGTGGGACGATAAAAATGGCTGGATACATTACGTACAAAAGTTATCTAAATTTAATATAACCTCTTTGTTAAATTACAATCGGACTTCAAGACTTAATCTTTCAATATCATAAATCTGAATGCTAATCAAATTTTGCAGAACTTTACTATAATTTATTAGAACGGAACGTTTTCATTGCGAGAGGAATTAGTGAGAATTATATCAAAATGTAGATGTATTTTAAGATTAAGTTAGCTTTTCGTTCAATGCTTTCTTTTCTTTTAACAAAACTAGAAGGGATAATGTAGTTAGTTATTATCTATACAGATAAAAAAAATGGAGTTTATGTTTGTAATATTAAAATAACCGTTTTTTACTAAATGCATATGGATTTATACACGGTACATATTATATCAAAATAACATTTTATACAATTTTTGTCTGTCTGTCTGTCTGTTTGTTCCGGCTAATCTCTGAAATGGCTGGCCCGATTTTGACTCGACTTTCACTGGCAGATAGCTGATATAATAAGGAGTAACTTATGTTACTTTTATTTTAGAAAAAAAATAGGGTCCCACGAAAAAAAATCAATATCAGTTAATTTTAATATCAACAATTAAACATTAAAATCAACAAAACAATTAATTTTGTTTTGGGAAGCAACCTAGGGACGAACCCGAGCGAAGCGAGGGTGATTGCTAGTAATATAATAAATAACTAAATTATTTTTGTTTAGTTTGTAAATTAAATAAATTTAATGTGGTCTAAATATAAATATGAAATAAAAACTTAAATAATAAAAAGTGTGTTACATAAATACATTACAATATAAATGTAAATAATCTATACTAATAATATCATAAAAAGGTAAAGTTTGTGAGTTTGTGAGTTTGTAGGGGGTAATCTCTGGATCTACTGAATTGATTTAGATGAAATTTGGTAAAAACATAGTTTGAGACCCTGGGAAGGACATAGGATAGGACTTTATATCCGCGAAATCATCCCTTAAGTAAGTGAAAATGGGGACGAAAGTTTTTATGGGGAATCAACCTAGGGACGAATTCGGGTGAAGCGAGGGTGAATCGCTAGTAAATAATATTTTAAAGTTTTACGTAACTCGCTTTAACTGCTGGTCGTTTTGGTTCAAAATTTGTCATTGGAATGAAATGAATTTAAGCTTTATTTAATTAGACTTATAATTACAAGTAATTTTGAATCGTCTACTTAATTTAAAGAGCGTCATTGTTTTAATTTTATTTTTAGTTAATAAAACGTGAGTATAGGCCCTAATAGTTATTAAGCAAAAAAAGAAATTAAAAAATGTTTCAATGCCGATGGAAAATGAGTTGCTTTTATGGAAAAGTTCATTTAGTGTAGAACACAAAAACTAAAAGATAAGTTGAAAAGGCAGTATTTTTTATAATGAGCAGTTTTAAAGATTTATCGATGTAGAGGCCGATGGTATAGCTTTTAGAATTTTGTTTGTTTGTCTGGGAACGCATCACGAGAAAACTACTGGATGGATTTTGATGAAATTTGGTACGATGATAGCGTGATATCCGGGTCAACGTATACTTTAGTATAGGATACTTTTTACTGCGAGAAAATAACTCATCTCGGAGAAATCTATACTAAACGTTAAAACGCCACTAGGGATGAATCCGAGCGGAGTGAGGGTGAGTCGCTAGTATAAAATGAATTTACTTATGTTATAAGCGTGGTAATTAAAAATCCAACTATTGTCGTATAGCATAGATTTTTTTTTAATCGATTGAAGAAGTCCTTTGAGATTGTGGTAAAGTTTTATTTTTCATATTCTATGTTCAGTATTGAAGCAACCTGATAAAAACATGACAATTCTTTACTAGACAGTTCTATTATCTACAAATCTCATACAACATATTATAGTACATGAAATGTATTACCTAATCTACTTGGGGTTGACAAAAAATACTTTGAAGAAGTGATGTAATGTGATGTCGTCGAATAATGAAAGGCGAAAATAGGTTTCTAGAAAGAATATTATTACAGAATATAAATAAATATGTTGGGACATTAACACACAGCACCATCTAGTTATATAGTAAGCTACGAGGCTTGTATTATGGATATTAAGTACACATCTACACATGTAATAAAATTCTGAGTCGAATCTGTAGATTAAATATTTTTTGGAAAATCTTTTTCAAATAGACATCATTATCGATACAGATGCCGAATCTATGATTTTTTAAAATTTTTGTCTGTCTGTCTGTCTGTCTATGACCGCATCACGGAATAACCACTGGAGGGATTTTAAGGAAATTTGGTATGATGATAGCTAGTTATTCGGGTCAACATATAGGATAGTTTTTACTCCGTGAAAATATCTCATCTCTGAGAAATCTATACTAAACGTTAAAACGTAAACAGGGACGAACCCGAGCGGAGCGAGAGTAAGTCCTATATATGACTATAAATACATACATCCAAGCGTGTCGTAAACAATTACGGATTTCATATCCAATCGCCCTACATTGTATGTGCAATTTGGTCTTGAAACCTTAAAATGATAACTTTAATTTAAGTAATACATATTTAACGTTGTGAGTAGAATAATTAAGGTCTTGATATATATATCTATACATATTATAAAATTCTAACTAAGCCGAATCTGTACATTAAATATTTTTTGGAAAATCTTATTGAAATAGACATTATTATCGATGCAGAGGCCGAATCTATAGTTTTTAGAATTTTTGTCTGTCTGTCTGTCTGTCTGTCTGTCTGTCTGTCTGTTACCGCATCACAGAAAAACCACTGGAGGGATTTTGATGAAATTCGGTATGATGATAGCTGGTTATCCGGGTCAACATATAGGATACTTTTTACCGCGAGAAAATATCTCATTTCTGAAAAAAATACAAAAACTGGTAGGAACAAAACCACGACGATGCTATTTGTAAACAGTTTAGCAAGGTAACTTACAAAATATGGTAAAAACTATAAAAATAGCTTATCTTGAAAATCAAATTATCAAAAGCGCTATTTTATCCAATAAAATAGTTATTTTAATTAATATTTATTTATGTGTTATTTAGATATTCGACAATAGATGTCGCCATGTGTTTTTAAAATACATAGTTTTAATCCCAAAAAAATTAATATTCAGATATGACCTTTTTTCGATTTTATTAGAATTACTACTAAATCACCCGCGGCTCCGCCCGTGTTTAAATTATCAGTAAAGCAAACTTTTTCGCTTCATAAATTATTAACTATACATACAATAAAATTGTAACTAAGCCTAACCCCTAAATTCAATATTTTTTCGGAAAATCTTATTGAAATATTCATTATTAGCGATATAGAGCCCGAATCTATAGTTTTTAGAATTTTTTCTGTCTGTCTGTATGTGAACGCATCACAGAAAAACCACTAGAGGAATTTTTATGAAATTTGATATGGTAATAGCAGGTTATCCGGGTCAACACATAGGATTCTTTTTACCGCAGGAAAATATCTCATTTCTGAGAAAAAATACAAAAACTGGTTAAAGTAAAAGCACGATGATGCTATTAATATTTTAGCAAGGTAATTTACTTATATATTATGTTGAAACTATTAAAAAAACTTATCTTAAAAGAAATATTAACAGCGCTATTTTGTTCATTAAAATAGTTATTTTAATGAACATTTATTTATGTGTTATTTAGCTATTTGATAATAGATGTCGCCATGTGTTTTTAAAATACGTAGTTTTATCCCAAAAAAAAATGTACAGATATAACCTTTCTATGACTTTACTATAATTACTACTAAATTACCAGCAGCCCTGCCCGTGCTTAAATTTTTAATAAAACAAACTTTTTGGCTTTATAAATTATTAACATATTAGTAATATTTTGTTAGCCGAAACAATTTTCAAATGAGAATATTTGTAATTTTTTATTGTTTAGTAAATAATGTTAAAGTTTTTTAATCTTTTAATGTAAAAATTGGGCAAATGTAAATCCAACTCGCGCATTTTAGGTTTCGTATAGCAAAATGCTGTGTTGTTTTTCTTACTTACGTGTTTTGTATGGTTAACACTAAAATAAATACCTACGAATAATATTTACGTTTCCACAATATCGACTCATTTTATCAACCGTGAAAATAAGTTTGATTTATATTATTTTATAACATTTTATGGAAAACAAGTTTATGGCTGTTAAACTGCCAAAGCGGGTAACTAAAAATATTTCATATCTCAAAAACTATGAAAAAGTATTTTAGGGACTGTTATACCTCAACTTTTTCACTTTTTCTTGACACCTTTTCTTGGAAGGTAAAGGCTTAAAGGACACAATAAAATGCTTACGACTTTAATCATATTAGCAGAGCCATATGAAATAAAAAAATGTATTCGCTTAGAATTATCTACTTATTACACTTTCTTTTGAAAATCGTTTTGGAAAATATTATTAACTAGCGCTAATTAAGAAAAGTTATCATTATGTAATTTAAATAATCAGCTATATATTAAATTAATCTATAGCTGTCTATTAGTAAAAAATGATTAAAATTAATTCCGTAGTTTGAGAGTTTATCGCCCAAAACTAAAAAAACAAACAAAATAGAATATCTGTATAGACATACATAAATGTTATTGCTAAAACAAAAAGTTCAATTTAACGGAGGAACCTTTGTGGCATTGTCAATCTCTGCCATTATTTACCAACCATGCGGTGTGCAATGAAAGTAATGTATAATGTAAGAGTATACTAATGTGCAAAACCTAAGAATTTGGTTTTTGATCATCTGAACGCGGGCGGAGCCGCGGGAAATGCTAGTCATAATATAAATCGCTGCTTAAATTTGACATTTTTGAAGATATGCCTTTAATGCCTTTGTGAAACAGGTGACCTTTTATAGCGACCCTTCGCTTCATTAAATATCAGTTCTAAGATTAACTCTTTAAGCATGTAGCATGGTTGAAAAGATGTAGTATAGACTTAATATAAATTTAACTGAAATATTTTTGTCAATATTTGTTTATATTTATTCTAAAAGCAATAAAATGAATGAAGTTATCTATATAATAAATTTTAAATTTCGGTTAATTTAAAAATGTTTGTATGTTAGTCCAAAAACACCTAAAATTACTCAATTTTATAAATGAATGTATTAAAATCACAGTAGATGTTTATAGATTTTACGATCATTGCGATGAAACAAAAATAACTCTAAAATACGCTTTTTGTATGCCTTTTTATTTGAAGCCTTTAAAAAGTTTTTGCTGTGAAATTTTTGGTACGCTTTTATTAGCTTAACCTGAAACTATGAATCAAACGTTGGAAATAAATTTTGATGTACTTTTTATTATATTATCGATTTCAGTGGATATCGAAACGGTTTTAATGGCTGTTCGTAAAATCTTCGAGTTTGAGCTCATTTGAATAGTTTTGATAATAACCTATTACATATTGGCTTTGCATATTCGCTTCGGGTTCGTCCTTAGACAAAAACAAAGGGACAAACTAGGCAAAAACAAATTATCCCATGGGAAGCGTATATTTTTCCTGGATGATATATAGCCTTCCTCAATTAACGGGCTATCTAATGGAAAAAGAATTTTTCAAATCGGATTACTAGTTCCTGAGATTAGCGCGTTCAACCAAACAAACAAACAAACTCTTCAGTATTATAATATTAGTATAGACACTAAGTTCATAGCAAAGATTTTCGCATAAGAAAATTAAAGGAACAGATATAAAACTAAGAAGGGGTAGGACGTAGTATATAAATTGAAAGTTTATTTGTTACTTGACATTTAACAAGGAAATTGCTTTTCAACTCTCTAACTTCTATGCGCACGATACAACCGAGTTAACCCTTTCACTAAAAATAATGTTCTCACTTTAACCTATATGATTTAGTTTCAAATTCTATTACACAGTCTCATATATTTTGCAGTAACTGCTTTATTGGCTAGCATGTGCGACTACCGATCCGGCCCTGGGTTCGATTCCCAGATCAAGCCGTACTTTACGTACTTTTCTTATGGTAATTACTTAATGAAATTCAACTGTTAATTATTTGGTCTTTATTATGTAAATCTAGAGGAAGGTAACGGTGCTCGTAATACAGGTTCTCCTACGCACTCTTTCTGGATAATTTTATAATTAGTTTTAAGCGAAACAGTTATATATCTAAAGAGTATGTTGTGAATTTAAAAAGCTTGAATAAAGATATTATTATTATTATTATTATCCTTGACGCTGAAACGGCTGAAGGGATTTGAATAAAATTTAGTATATAGATGGACTATAACATGAACTAATAGACTACTCTTAGTAATAAAACTAAAAAAAAGTGGAGCTTCCTGTATAATGTTCTAAGTACAAAAATAAAACCTTTTAAAAAAACCAACCTTCAGATATTAAAAAGTAAAAAATAACTAACTAACTGAAATAAAAAGTAGCCTATTGCAAGTAGTCTTCTATAATAATACGTATAAGTAACTATATATAAGTATTATTATTCTATATATATTATAGATATTAATTATTATATAAGTCTTATATAATATAAGTAACTTTTAACATTGGTGGAGGAGGAAAGGATTTTAAATAAAACGTATCTTTTCGGATTTTACGCGGATTTATTTTAATCTATGGTTTCCAATGATTCAAATGCTTTACAACAAACATGGTATGGTAAGGAAGTATTATTGGTAGAAACGCGCTAGGTATTAGATTGTTACGAACAAATTTACATATTTGAGAGAATGTCATCTAATTAGACGCTATAATGCAAAAGAATATAACGTAAATGATTAAAAATAACGTAAATAAAAGATATAAAACTATTTATATAACTAAGAAAAAGAACCAGAAGAAGGAAAACTTAAACTTAAAAAGAAATACATAAATACGCTTATACATACATACACGTAAGAGATAAATTGTATGTTGTTAAATTTTAACACTACCTTCATATTTTTCTAGAAATGTCATTTGACAGTTGTTGTTTGACAGTTGTAACTCCCACTACGACATTCGGCTATAAATACCCTTACTGTACCTATCATAAGTGCTTTGAATCATCCGAGAAACTTATCAAGTTATCTCTGTATCGTTTTAACAATGTTTTTGTAATTATAACTGTTGTTTTATTATTTTTACGTTCGGTCATTAGTATATTTTTATTTATTTTCTTTTAAATTAGTTAAGTGGCGTATGTCTTGGCCCATATAGGGCTTTTTTTATTTTATATGGGCTAGCACAAAAGGAATAGAAAACCTTTTTTTCATATTTTCGGATTAAATACATAGTACCCTTTAAAGGTCAGATGAATAGAGGAACAAACAATATGGCATCTTAGGAAAAAATGACCTTTTTGTCCCTTCGAGATATACAGTAAAAAGTTGAGTTATTAAATTAGTCATATAGATATATATTTTTTTAATTTTTATTACGATGGTAATCTACAGTATACTATTATAAAGAGGAGGATTTGTATTTTTGTATGATTGTAACTAATAAACTCAAAAACTACAGGATCGATTTAGATGAAAGGTAAGAAGATAGTTTGAGACCCTGGGAAGGACATAGGATATTTTTATTCCGGAAGTCATCTCTTAAAGGGGTAAAAATAGGTATGAAATTTGTATGGAGAATCAACCTAGAGACGAACCCGAGCGAAGCGGAGGTGAGTGTAAAGAATCATCTAGGGATGAACCCGAGCGAAGCGAAGGTGAGCCGCTAGTAGTAAATATGATCATGGGTAAACTAAGGTTTTGGATGTCTCCAAAGTACTCCAAAGAGGTACTACAAAATTATAGAATAATTTGGAAGAAGTAGAAATCGAAGTATCTTAACAATACTTGTCAATTTTAATTAAAAAGTTTTTAATAATAAACCAAAAGAAACAAAAACCATAATCTTAGAAAGAAATAAGTATTAGAAAGTAATATTTTTCTAATAAAAATCCGTCAACATAAGAATTCAGAACTTGTAATTACTTCTGTGTCTTTAGTGAATTCTTCTTCCATTTAGATTTGAAATTCATTGGACCAATAAGGAATGCTTATGGCAATATCCTTATTCTGATCTTTTGGAATTTTCTCAAATAGCCTCGATTAAAATCAGTATTTACTTAAACATATCACTGTGTATGTATTCAATTTCCGTAGGACAAATTTTAATGTAAAATTACCAATCATTTTTAGAACAAGTAAAACATTTTTTTGCAGCAAAGCAATGGGAAATATTTTGACAAACAGACAAACAGACAGAGAAACAGGGAATGTGAAAAAAAATCTGGATTTGTTCTTTTTCTCTTCTTACATCCCTCTGACTCGGTTTTTAGCATTTTTTTTCTATGTACAGACATTCGACCTCGATGAAAAGTTTATGCTGGTAGTGATATTATTTTAAATATAGGAAAATCCTTAAAATGTAAACTATTCCTTAGAAAGGATTTTTTTCATTAACTTAGAATTGAGGATAATATCGCTTAAAACAGTCATTTTTAACCCCCTAAAATCTTAATCTCTCCAGTGACCATATTGGCTGTAAAGTATTGGAACCAAAATATAAAATATAACTGTGACAAAATTCAAAAAGATATATTCATTTTAAAATATAAAATATTACATCTAGAATTTTTATATATCTAATTGTTACTGGGATTCGATCCTTTACTGAGAGTCAACATCCGAGAAATTACTCAAATATTATACGTTTCAGTTTCTTGTCAATTTCGATGTTGGTATAAGGTATTTGACGTGAAACGATTCGTCTTCATATCGACAGTATCTACGTGTCAGTGGTCTTGGAATTCGGTTTCAAAAGGATTTCATATAAACTGTTTTTATGTTTTATCTATACTTAATATTATAAGACTGAAGAGTTTATTTGTTTGTTTGTTTGTTTGGTTGAACGCTCTAATCTCAGAAACTACTAATCCGATTTGAAAAATTCTTTTTGCATTAGATAGCTCCTTAACTGAGGAAGGCTATAGGCTATATATCATCGCGGAAAAATGTACGGTTCCCGTGGGATAGATTTGTTTTTGTCTAGGGACGAACCCGAAGCGAAGCGAGGGTGAGTCATTAGGAAATAAATAAAACGTTTAAATATATAATCATCATTAAGATCATTATCTATACAAAATACATAAAACCGAACAGTTTGTTTGTTTAAACGCGCTAATCCCTGGATGTACTGATCCGATTAGAAAAATTCTTTGTGCATTTTATAGCCTATTTGTGGAGGTAGATTATAGCTTATTCAGCATCACGCTACTACACTTAGAAGTGGAGCTCACATAAATAAACGCAGGCGAAGCCGCGGGCAATGCTAGTTAAAGATTAACGGAGCGAGCTCGTAACTGACTCGTTGCTTAAGTGCAAAATTCTCAGTTACGAAATAGTAGTCATTAAAATATGTATAGTTTATAACTACGTAATATAGTAACATCAGTGTGAAAAATTGGTTCCATTGTAGTTTTCCCTTATCTAAACAATAGGGGTCACACAAAGCATAGAAATACAGAATATTGTCCCAACAAAATGGCCTATTATTTATATGTTTTATGAAACGGTACTTCTATTTATCCGTGTTAGAAAAAGTGTTTGCTTTTAAGATTGTATGTACGTCTGTTTCTTTTTATCTCGAAAATATTAATATCATTTATTTGACGAATAAATTTGAATGAATTGATTATGGATAGGTTCTATCCCTGGGTGGGTAAAATATATTATTATATTTTTTAATATTATATTCTTGTTTTTTGCCTTTTTTCTAAAACTTCTAGTTTAGAATATTAGCGCTACCTCAGATCATAGTGTATCTGTGGACTAAAAGTCATCCAATAAGCTGTTTCAGCATGAATGAGTAAAATACACATATGTACATACGCACACATATATACACACGCATACACACGCACACACACGCACGTACGCGCACACACAATACAATAACTATATAAAAGATATCCAGGGAAGTATTGGTAATTCGCTAGTATATAATATAATTCTGATATGATAAGAGCAAAGCAGTGGTAGCCCAGTGGTAACGCGCTCGCTTGGGAAACCGAGTGAAGCGGGTTAAATCCCGGGTCTCGCACCTCTGATATTTTCATGTGCGAATCATTTTCTAACATGATTACTACTTGCCTTACGGTGAAGGAAAACATCGCGAGGAAACCTGCATGTCTGAGAAAACCTAGCAAGTTTTCGAAAGACATGTGAAGTTCGCCAACCCGCACTTGGCCAGCGTGGTGGACTATGGCCTGTCACTCCCTATTGAAGGGAGGCTCGTGCCCAGCAGTGGGACGTTAAAAAGGGCTGAATACATGGTAAGAGCAGCACTCTTTGAAGAGAAAATAAATAAGTAAATAAATGTTTGAAAACAGCAATTAATGAAAAGTTTAAACGGTTCTCGATAGTTCATCGAAGTTTAACTGTTTATCAAATGAACCAGGAATTTTGACGTTTTGTCGTTAATAAACATCGCTGTTCCGCCGAATTTAATACATATTTCGTGCAGATTCGGTGGTAAAATCCATTATCTAGCCTATTGAAATTATTTAGTAAACTTAATTTATTATATTTTATAGCATAGTACGTCCTAAATCGCTTATCGCCAAATTTTGATCGGTTAATAACCCTATATATAAAAAAAGGAACTTTTTTTTAAAACCAACAAATATCTATACATACTAGTGATCGTCGCGTGGTTGAAAATCAACCATAATTCATTAAGTTATATATTTATTGTCTTGCATATATTACAATATTAATCTATTCTCAGTTTGACCACAGACTTTAACAATAAACAAAAGAGTATATATGCGTAACTATCAAATACATGGTAGTGTGTGTAAAGGTTTTTTTTTATATGTTAATGTATTTTTTATGCATAATTAAAAAAAATATTAGCATTCTGCACTTCTTCTCTATATAAACTATAAGTGTGGGAAATTTCATACTCCTCCGTCCGCGCAATTTTCGTAAAAAGAGGTAGGTACAAAGTTTTTGCTTCACATATATATATAGATATTGAAATTTTAAGTGAGTCGAATCTGTAAGTACCTACATTAAATATTTTTTGGAATATCATATTGAAATTGTTATTATTATCGATATAGAGGCCGAATCTATAGTTTTTAGAATCTATGTAAATGTAAATGTAAATGTAAGGTGGACTCAATTTTCCGCACTTAGACTCCATTATTGGTCCGTTGTGCGTCTTGAATCCTGGCTATTCTAGCCAGCCAAGCTCCGCCCAGAAGCGCAGAAGTTTCCTGGGGACTTCACAGGCTTCGCGAAGCGACCTCGTTGATCCGAGGATTTCTTTGCGTTGATGAGCCACTGCCTCGCATTCCAGGATCACGTGGGTGACTGTTTCTTCGGCACTGAAACATCCTCTACATAGAGGACTATCAGTCCCGCCAGTTATGAATAAATGTTTGTTTAGGTGACAATGGCCCGTAATTGTCCCTATCATTGTTTTTAAGTTGGTTCTGTTTAGACTTAGTAGTCGTTTTGTCAGTCGCAGGTTTACTGCAGGCAATGCTAGTCTAGCTTGCCTGCATTCTGTGGTTTGCGACCATCTAAGGTTTTGTAGCTCTGTAGATCTTTGGCGGATCCAGGTTCGAACTTGCGAGAAAGGTAGAGGAAGGAGTGGATACGGGCCGTCCACTCTCATCTCAGATCCTCTCTTTGCTAGTTCATCTGCTGCATCGTTGCCAAGAGATCCACTGTGTCCCTTTATCCACTGGAGAGTAACTCGATTGGTCGAGGATATTGCGTCCAGTGCATAATGACACTCAGCGATTAGTTTGCTGTTTGTTTGTTTACTTTCTAGTGCCGTCAATACCGCAGCGCTATCAGACAGGAATCTTATACAATAGTTTTCCACCCCTCGTCTGTGCACTGCTCTTGCAGCTTCTGTTATGGCGGCACATTCACATTGGAAGATAGTGCTGTATGTGCCTAGCGGTAAGTATATGTTGATGTTGAGGTCAGAGGAATATACCCCTGCTCCTGATCCATTTTGGGTTTTGGAGCCGTCAGTATATATACGTAACTCATTCGCAACTGACTGGTCACGTTCCTCTTCACTCAACTGTATGTGATATTTTTTGTTGAAAATAAATTGGTTGGGGATTCTATCACACGGGGCAGCTATGAGTGATTGGTACTCTATTGCCCTATCCAGGATGGATGTGTGTGGACTGTGGTGGTTTTTGCCCCATAGTCCTAAGTGCATAAGCCTGATGGCAGCCATTGCTGCCTCTTGCTGTATGTATAGGTCTAGGGGTGTGGTTTTTAAGGCTATTTCCAGAGCTGCTGTGGGGGTTGATTTCATACATCCACTAGCAGCAGATAATGCCAGCCTTTGGAAGCGTCCCAATTTGGTACTAGTGGTCCGAAGTTCGGTTCTAGTCCACCAGACTAGGGCTCCGTAGGTTAGCATTGGTCTTATCACGGACGTATATAGCCATAGTGTTATTTTTGGGGAAAGACCCCACTTATTGCCTAGCATCTTTTTACATTGATAGAAGGCAATGGTTGATTTGTTTAGTTTGTAGTCAAGGTGCTTATTCCAGAGCAATTTGCTGTTTAGAATTACACCCAAGTATTTGACTTCATTTTTAAGTTTCAGTTCAGTGTTGAAGAGTTTCGGGAGCCTATAGGTTCCAGGAGCTCTTCGGTTAGTAAACATGATTAGTTCCGTTTTCGTAGGATTGACAGAGAGCTCATGCTTAGCGCACCAGTTCTCGATTATTCTGAAAGCTTTCCTCATGAGATCACATAAGGTGCTCTCAAAATTCCCAGATATTAAGATAGCTATATCGTCAGCATAGCCTACCGTGTAGAGGTTGTTTCCATTGAGCTCTGTAATGAGCTCATTTACAACTAAGTTCCACAGTAGTGGGGATAGGACACCTCCCTGTGGACAGCCTCTACTTACAATACCCCGCGTGGTGGTATTAACAGTAAACTGTATAGCTCGTTGTTTTAGCATGTTATTTGTCCATTCGATAAGAGTTGGGGTTATTCCACTTAAGCGTAGCGCGTGGTTTATGCTAGAAAAGTTCGTTTTATCAAAAGCTCCTTCTATGTCAATGAAGGCACCCAGGGTCGGTTGTTTCGCTTTCAGCGAGTTTCCTACCCGGGATACCACATTGTGGAGCGCTGATTCTGTTGATTTGCCTGCACTGTATGCATGTTGGTTTGGGTGTAGGTATTTGGATAGGGATATCTGGTTTCTTATCTCTCGGTCCACTAGCCTCTCCAGCGTTTTTAATAGAAACGAGGTGAGGCTTATAGGCCTGAAAGATTTCGCCTGAGTATAATCCGCCCTACCTGGTTTTGGAATGAAGATAATTTTTACTTCCCGCCATTTCAGAGGTATGTAGCGGTGTGCTATGCAGGCTTGAAACACCTTGACAAGGTGCTCTGCTATAATACATCCGCTCCATTTTAGCAGTCCTGGAAAAATGCCATCCAGGCCTGCTGCTTTGAATGGTAGGAATGTGTTTATTGCCCATAGTATTTTTTCTTTGTTAACTATGTTTTGGGCTACGTTCCAGTCTGAACTGCTGATTGTCCGTTCTTTGTATGGTTCCCATTTTGACTCGGTGGCAATCTGGCAACCAGGAAAGTGGGACGTAAGGAGCAGTTCATTTGTTTCTGCGTCGGTTTTGGTATATGTATTGTCAGGTTTTTTGAGGCATCCGATTGAGTGGTCCGCCTTTTTTGAGAGGCAGGATTTCACTTTGATTGCCTGGTTGTTATTTTCGATGCTGGTGCAAAAGTGTCTCCAGCATTCCCGCCTCCTATGGCGTATCAATTTTTTGTATTGTTTCCTGGCTGTCGTATATCTGTCCCAGTCGAAGTCCGACCGTGTGTTCCTGGCTCTATTAAACAGTTTCCTGACCTTCCGACGGTGTCTCTCCAGTTCGGGACACCACCAGTGTTGCCTCCGTCCCCACTTCGGTACAGTGAGGGGGCAGGACTGCTCATAGCTCGTCAGGAGTAGGGACGTTAGATTGTCGACGTATTGATCTATGTCGTTTACATTAATGGTTTCTGGTATTGTGGGTTGGTTACCTATCCCAGAGCTGACTAACCTAATAAATTTTGATTTGTCTGTCTTGTGAGGTAACCTTTTTGGTTCTGGTTTCGGTAGATTCATATTAATAGAAAATCGAATCCATCGGTGGTCCGAGCATGATAACTCATCTGATACCCTCCAATCACGGATATAGTTTGTCATGCATGCTGTTACCATCGTTAGATCGATTATGGATTGGGATCGTGCGTTTATAAATGTTGGTTCTGAACTTTTGTTTAATAGTGTGAGGTTGTTACTAAAAATGTAGTTCAGCATGTCCTCACCTCGGTTGTTGGTGTCCACATTACCCCATAGCTTGTGATGTGCATTGGAGTCTGCAGCCACGATAAGATCCAGATTATCCCGCTCGCAGTACTCAGCCAGGGATACGAGTTCCGGTGTAGGTACCTCCTCGTCACCTGGCAAGTAGGCGGAAGCAAGGACTATATCTGGTAGTTTTTCTTCAGCCCTGGTGAGCCTGACTGCTGTTAGGTCCCTTGAACATAATTCGTTTATTAGTAAGGTTGGTACATGTTTTGGCATGAATATGCAAGTTCTCGGGTTACTTACGGAGGTGTCTAGTAAGAGTTTTCCTCCTATGTTTCCGAGGCCGCATATTCTGCCATTCCTGATCCACGGCTCTTGGATCAAGGCAATGGTCTTTGGGTTGCATTCCAGCACCCTGCGTAATGATGCCGACGCAGTTTGGCTGTGCTGGAGGTTGGTTTGGATGAAGTTAACAGTCCGGTATTGGGGAGGAGCGGATACAGCTGTCGCTGAGTTCACTCCCCCCTGTTTCCGGAAAGCACTCCTCATCCGTAGTGTTAGGTAAAGGTGAAGGTGAGTGCACCACCTCCATCGGGGCCGGGGTCCTTGCTTCCCCGCTGGCCGATTCAGCGGCCTCCACCAGAGGTGGTGGTGGACGTGTCGCCTGCGGAGAGCCTGGTTCCGGTGCCGTGGCTGTGGTTGTGGCAGCATTATCGTCCTGTATGGGGTCATCTTTATCCAAGACGCGGACATAGATGTTCCCCATTAGATAATAAATGCGCCTTTCCTGCGCCTTGAGCTTTGCTACGTCCGTCTCTGGCACACGGAAGAAGAGTTGGGTTCCTGGAGGATCCTGTTTGCTCCTCTCGTGCTTCAGAATCCAGGACTTCATGTTAAGGTGCCGGTTCTGCCTCGCAAGAAGTTTTCTTAGCGCCTCCGTGTTTCCGGTGTGTCCCGGAACATGGAGCATGCATGGAATCTTCTTTGGTATGGCCGATTGAGGCAGAACTACCAGCTTTGTGTTGTTTATTGGTGATGTTATGTTTCCCACCGTGTTAATTAGCCATTTGTGCGTGTAGGCATCCTCGCACCAGGTTTTGAGGACGCCATCCGCGAAATGGGCTCTGCCTCGGAATCTGATGTCGTTCGGTTCGGCTTGGAGGGTGGCTTCAGGATCAGCCATAAGGTCATCCCGTAGCTTCCCCTCGATTGCAGCGCGAACGTCTTCAGCCTGCTCTTGCGTCATGTCCATGAAAGGTTCGGTCATGACGGCCACACAGAGCTCATTTGCTATGTAGGACGCCGCTGCTTCCGCGTAACTGGCCGAGACTCCACCCATCGTCCGGGGTTTGCTAGGTTTCACCCTCTTGCTTTCCCCGGTCGGTGTGACGGTATCTTCTGGCCGTATGCGTTTCTTGCCTGTGGTTGCGGGTTCGTTTGTTTGATTGGTATTTGGTGGTTTCTTACGTCCTCTTGGCTTCATGCTGCGCTTGCGCACACTTTGCACAGGCGCGGCCATTGGCTTTGTCTGAGGTGCTCCGATCGTTGGCGCTGGAGCTGTAGCCACTGCGGGACGGAGGTTGGGAACCTCGACGTTTCTCGCAGCATCGGCCATTATAGCACGTTGCGCCGCCGCTTTGGCTTTCTTCAGACGACGTTTTTTTGAGGCTGTCATCGGCTCTGTAAAGACGGGTTCCAGTTGGATGGCGTCTTGTAGAGCGGACATATCCATTGTTGTTGTTTGTTTTTGTTTCCTTGTTGGCGGCATACTCCCTGGTACAGTCTGGGTCGGCCCTATCGGGTTCGCCGCGGATGCCGCACCTTCGGACGCAGACGTTTCCGTCGCATCCTTAGGCGCAGCTTTCTTTGGCTTACCCGTGGTAGGAACCATCCCAGGTGCCCTGGTGTGCATGTCCTTGTATTTTGTTGGTACAGACGTCGACGCAGAGTCCACAGTCTGAGACGCAGCCTGGTTTGGCGCATCTCTGACCTTAGTCCTCGTTGTCGGGTCTGTGGACGCAGCCTGGTTAGGCGCATCCTTGATGTTTGAAGGTCTAGGGGCATCTCGAAATGTCGCTTCAGGCGATTTTCGCCTTGGCGTATCTCGGGACGCAGCCCTTGACCTAAGTGTTTGTGGCGCATCTGTCGACGCTGCCTGTGTTTGGTTGGTTGTTGTTGATTTTCTTGCCTCTTTATCCATTGAGGTTTTTGAAAAACTTCACCGTTGGAGCTCTCCACCCGCCACGGAGTCCTCAAGTCGGGGACGTCATCTGCTCAGCAGATGATCGCCAGAGCTACTCCTCCGGTATAGAGCCAGTGTAATGGGAAATTGACGAGTCCGCACGCAGCAAGGAAACTCAGAGTTGCACGCATCACGAGACGATGACGCGCGCTCGCCCCGAGCCCCGTGCCGCACCGACTGCCTCCCCCCCAAAACCCGACTCTCGCTTGATAGCCCGCTTATGGGATATCGCAGCCGATTGACCATGGTTAGCTACTCCATGGCCTCCCGTGTGAAGAGAAATCCAGACCAAAGAAGTGTGTTGTGTGCAGCGTGCAACTGTTGCCGGCCCACTGCTCCACTCAACTTCCAGGACTCCTTTATCCTCCGGTACGGGTCCCCGCGCACGGCACAAACACGCGGGAGGTCATTGGCTATCCACCCTCTTGTCATTTTAGATGATGGACTCGCAAGGACATGACCTCGGCATCCCTGCAATGAGGCGTCTGGAGGTTTTAGTTGCGTCTAGTGCTTAAGGCATTAGACCAATAACAGGGCCGGCAACCTCGTGAAGGATAGTCCTCCAGACTTGCCTTGGGGATCTCAGCGACCTGCGCTACTCCCAAGACCACGCCTCCCCACTGCCTCTGAAGGAGGCAGTGAGGTGGGCCTGCGCCTATACAACCATGCAAAGCAAAGCGAAGCAAAGCAGAACATGTCTAGATGGTAATAGCAAAAGCATAGACCTAGGCCCGCCCCAAATTTTATTTTAAAAATTTTAGAATCTATTTAGTTTTGTCTATATGTCTGGAAACGCATCACGTGAAAACCACTGGACAAATTTTGATGAAATTTGGTATATAGCTAGTTGTCCGGGTCAACATATAGAATACTTTTTACTGCGAGAAAATCTCATCTGTGAGAAATCTATACTAAACGTTAAAACATAATAATGTAATTCTGCTGTAGAAATGAGTAGGAACCAAAATTTTCAATGTTTGTTATAATAAAATATCATACGAGTACCTCAATTCGCTCGTGTTCATCCTTGTGTATGTAAACAGAAGCTTACTTTCGTATGTCACTCATAAACTCATATCAATCGAAATTTCTTATGTGCTTTATCATAACTTGTTTTTCTCGTGAGACTAGGATACTTTTCCGCGATCAAAAGTAGCTATGAACATAACTTTCTAACCCTCCCACTTTCTTCATAAAAATCTTGTATGGACCTATGTCCTAACATCTTCCAAAGGACCGTGCTCCTTTGAGCCAGTGAAATCCGAAGAGGTACAAACATAAAAATAATAAAATTCTTTATTTCACACCACAAACGTATATCATTTAAAAAATAGTTACAGCATTTTACAACAAAGAACAAACTTGAGGAGTTACTATTTTTGCAAATGTAGGTTTAATTAATATTTTAAAATATTCATAGTTCACAATTCTAGAATTGAATTCTCTAGATGATTTTGATGTTCTACCAATTACGAAGTTCTAATGGAAAATGTATAGATATAGATAAAATATTAACAAGTAGACCAAATATTGCTTATTTTAAATATAAAAATAGGGTTAGTATAGATTTCTCAGAGATGAGATATTTTCTCGCAGTAAAAAGTATCCTAAATGTTGACCCGGTTAACTAGCTATCGACATAACTTTCATCTAAATCTGTCTAATAGTTTTCTCGTAATGCGTTCCCAGACAAACAGTCAGACATAAATTCTAAAAACTATACATACATTCAGCCTTTATATCAATAATAATGACTATTTCAATAAGATTTCTAAAAAATATTTAATGTACAGATTCGACTCAGAATTTTATTATACATACAGATTTAAAAAATATTTTTACTACAATTATATTCATTTTTATTACAGCTATGTTTCTATATGTAAACATTTACGATACAATTCGCAGTTTGAACATAGGTTGGTAATATAGTGAAAATCCTTAAAGAAATTAGAGGAAACTAAAATGTTTAGTAAACAAGAAGGAGCCACTCGACGAAACTCAAGAACGAAAACGAATCAAATAACTCCCAGATTTTGGGCAAAGTCAAGGACCACTAAAGCAAATTGTTTTGTTTCCACTCATCGCCAATTACGCGTACCTACATGTGATTTTAGCGTTGCAATGATTGCGTAATATTTTCTTAGATTTCCGCGAATATTGGACATTTTAAATAAAATATTTGTACGGGCTGAGACGAAAACCCCTACAGTCTTTGGTTGATAATTATTTATATTGATAGAAATTATTGATTAATAAATGATAGTCCAAGATAAACTTAATTGTATATTAGCCGTAGTTTAATGATAGAATGATATTATTGACAGAACGACCCGTGAGCGCGTACGGCGACGACTACGACTGCGACTTATTCATTGAAATATATCTGTATATAGACTCTACGTAGTATGGCGTAATGTACTTATGTGACAAATGTTATGTACTGACCAGTACAATATTTTTTCGGATATATTTTGCTTTTTGAATTGACATTTCAAATGTCTTGCACCAAACATCTCTCTCCCATAGATAAGATTTTTTGTAGTTCCTATAAGGGTGGCATGGTCTCTATGATCAAACCCTTTTGAAAATAAAGAATAAAAAAAAAAACATCTCTCTCCCGTGACCATGTTTATTGTATATCTATAAAAAATGTTCATAGAAATATACTTAGTAAAATTCGAAATATTTTTTTTAATTTAGCAAATATTTTTTTGTTTTATTTTGATTCATTCAGGTGTATATTGCTTAGTTATCCCGCATAAAAAAATCTTACCTGAACTTTCAGGGGTCAATTTCGTCCGTCTCCAAAAAAAAGCGTGTGCTGTAATATCTACTTTTATAAGGGTAACGAAAAAACGTATCTGTACATTCATACAAATATTTATACGTGTCGAAATCGAACCCGAGTCTAGTGACTATCATCATAGTCTTTAAATTGGTATACCCTTATATCAGAAATGTAGGCCAGTGTGGCTTGGACCTACGATACGAACTATTTAAGTAAGATATTGAATAATGAAGTAAGTTATTCGTTATGATTTAAAATAACTTCGCTTGAGTAATTTTCTTTTTACTAGCTTTTATTAGAAATAGAATAAACTTTAAGACTATTAAGACTTACCTATTTCCAACTAAATGGGTAAAATAAAACTTGGACAACAATAATTTAAGTCAGTATTGAGGTAATTTAAATTAATTTCACATATAAACATACAAGATGGCAACGTTTGACCAACGTTTAAGTAAACGTAGTATAAGCAGGCAGTTTTAGATGATATAAGTTTATAAAATTATCAATTTGATAAAATACCTTTAAATAAAATAGTGCATTTTCCTAAACCATTTATCCCTAGGGACGTACCTAAGCAAAGCGAAGGTAAGCCGCGAGTATTTAAAAAAAATATCTTTACAATTCTAGACAGTGCTTAACCCACTGACCCACATAGTACGTTTTTATCTTGTGTAAATAAAGGCGTTAACATAACATTTTACATTTATGTTCAAGGTACGTTAATCTCTATAAAAGCTAAAACATATTTCGCAGAAAGCAAAATGAATGGATCAGACTTTCAAAAATGATATATATAGTCGTGAAGTTAATGAAAATGTCAATTCTATACATTTTATGTGATAAAGATGACTTTTAAAATTTTGCTCGGTTTTAATATTTTGTATAACGTGTACGAGTATGTTATATGAAATTTTAAAATAAGATCCAGAGTAAGTTTGCTTTTCAACTCATACGCTTAGCAGAAAAGTTTGATTGTTGATGAACGTTGCTAGGGAAACGTTTGTCATCTTCGAGATTAGAAATATGGGAGATGTTCAGTTTCTTTTATATTCTTCATGTAACAAAATACTTGAAAATAAAAAAGAACTACAACAAATTTAGTTCAATAAACGTTCCTTAATATTTTTTATACAACGAGCTGGTTGCTCAAGTGACCTTTTTCAGTGGATGATTTAATAAGGGAGTGTTGACAAATGCATACATGATTTACGTAAATTACTTTGTGATTACACCAACCCCCAATTATAATATAAGTCACTCCTTTTCGACGTGAAAGATGGACAAACAAACAAACAAGCAACTGAACAAGCGAACGAGCGAACGAGCGAACGAACGAACGAACGAATGAACCAACGAACAAACGAACGAACGAAGAAACAAACAAATACATATTCACATTTATAATATTAGTATAGATACATTGTCACATTTCATCCCATTCATCATTTCACATTTATTTTTTATTCAAATATAAAAAAGAAATACTATATTTATTTATCCTTTCTATTGAAAACATTAAGGAAACTTAACAATGACTGTAAGTATCTAATTAGGCTTTGTAAAGTAGTTCTTAATACAAAGAAATATAAAAAAAAATCAAATACGTACTACCATGGGGTCATATCACGAACAAAGTGAAATTAGTTTAAAAAAATGATAATAGATGGCGTTGTATGTATCGATTTGTTTTTATGTTCATGTTAAATTCAAAATTTGAAAAAAATTAAATGCGAAAAGCATATATACTAACTTTAAAAAAAAATACCTAAAGTAAGAAAAACGGATGTAATGGACAAAAGTATAATGTTTTTGAAGTTTCATAAAATTCAATAACATCGTTACATTTCTGGCGGCAATAATGGGTACTACATTGTGATAGCACGATCTTTGATAATAATTATGTAAACTGTGTTCATAGATGGCGCTCAATATAATAAAAAGTTTTGTAGCACTCAAAGACAATATCTGAAAAATATAGTTTGTAATTGTCATAGTAGCCTTGAGAGACCTTACATAGTTACCTACAACATTGCGCAGCGGCAGCTCGGGGATAGATACCCTTAGCTTTTAACGCCATCTATCATTTAGAGTTGCTAGATGTCGCCTTATTTTTAATTCTCACTTGCGCCATCTATTATCATTTTAGGACAAAAAAAATAGTGTGTCCAATAGCGTGAGTTAGCGATGTCCAAATATTTGTATGGGCTGCACTATCTGTACTCTATATATGATCTGTGGTACTACCAATAGTACCACGCTGCAGTTACTGGGTTTACGGATAATTAGTTCAATTAGTGATGTACATATCTACTTTATCGATATGGAATTTTCGTACCAAATTACATTAATAAAGTATTATTTCTTTTTAAAACTTTCACTCTGATAGCCCATGGTCCGGAAGAAAACATATTTTCAAGATACATAAATCGGCACCTGAATATAGCCCAGAACAATCGTGTTATCAAGACAAATCTAATAAAGTATGAATCATTAAAATTGGGCCGTTTAGTAATTACGAGGGAACATTGGATCGGAGATACAGACAGACATAGATACATACATACTTACAAGTCAAACACATAACCCTTTTTTGGATAATAATTTCCCGTAGACGGGAAAAATATCGATAACGGTATATTCATCTCCATTGTTATTTTGTTGCGAACTCAGCTACGATTCACCCATAAACGGCGCGATAGCGCAGTATTAGAGCAATCTTCAACAAACAATAATATTTATTTAGGATTTGGGTTATTTTCAGGACCATTTCATAGTATCGTTTTATTCGTCGTTCGTTTTATACGAAGGCGTATTATGAACAAAAGTATTATCTAATTTCAAAAGTCTCGAAATGTTTGTCTGTATAATTTTAATATTATAAATGTTGAACGCGTAAGTGTGAAAGTGAGTGATTGTGTATGAGTATGTATGTTTGTTACTCCTTCCGGGCTGTAACGGATTAATAGATTTGTGCGAAAATGGAACCTGGTTAAACGTATGGGTTTGTTTTCTACCGCGAGAGAATCCGTGAGCCTAAGATATGTAGTACCAAATATGACAAACCATTAATATATATCATGATAGGCAATGTTAGCCAAATATCCAAATATCCATGTTAAAAAATCTTGGGGTTTTCTGATTATCTATACGGTTAATCTGATTTTGATAGAATTTTTGCCTCACCCTAAGCTATGTAGTACCAAATATGACAAACCATTCATATACGTCATGGTAGGCAATGTCAGCCAAATATCACGTTTAAAAATCTTAGGGTTTACTGATTTTGATGACGATACGTTTGGCTCAGTTTGTAGTGACCCTACTTGCTGTGCCAGCGGTCACGGGTTCGAGTCCCGCTGGGGGCATTCATTTGAGTGATGAGCACGAATGTTTGTATTCCAGTCATAGGTGTTTATATTTATAATATGTATGTATTTATAGTTATATATGTGTAGTGTATCAACTATCTGGTATCCATAACACAAGCCTCGTAGCTTACCATGGAACTGGATGGAGTTGTGTGTTAATGTCCCAACATGTTTATTTATTATTTCTGAATCTAACTTTAATGGAATTTGTTATGAGGATAAAGAAAAAAACGAACGCCATTTTTTTTAATTTACACATTTACATACACATTTAAAAAGCAGTTTTGTATCGTAAATCTCTTTTGTATCTTAAATGTAAAATAAACTTGAATATTTGGAAGCTCTGAGTAAAAAAGTATCGGTAAAGTTTATGAGTATAGAAGTTATTTAATAAAAAGTCGGGACTGGTGTATTGCTATACATATTTCAACTTTAATCTCAGTTTTACTGTAACACTTGGAAAACAATACAACTTCTCGAACTAAAAGTTTTTCGTCCAACTCCGTTAGTTCTTAAAGTTCTTTTTAGTACTTCATTTGAATAGATATCGGGAATAAAATTTAAATATGCTTAGGTAAAGTCAAACTCCTAATATTATTGTTTTTATTGGAACTAGACATTTTTCTATAATATTATGTGGTATCAAAAATTTTGGTGATATTTTTTATTTAAATCATGTATAGACCGCTAAGTTCCAGTTTGCAGTATTTTTTGATCACTTATTTCATAAAACATTTAAAAAAATATTTATTGTAAAAACTTGATTTTTTATTATTTTATTATGTATAGATTATGTTTTGCCATTGATCATTCACAAATTGTAGTCGTGGGAAGGCCTTTTTTCATGTAAGTGAAAACTAATATTCCTAGCCGTGTTATTCTTTGAAGGTTTTTTTTATTGCAAGGAAAGCAGTTTTATTTACCGAGATAACAGTAACATATGTCACACTACGATATATTACTCATAATGGAAAAAGTCACAGCGATGTATTTTGTTGTTGCCCAAAAGAAGGCCCAACTAACAAAAACATTTTTATTGTATTGTTTCAGTCCTCTTTAACGTCCCACTGCTGGACTCGGGCCTCAATTTAATACGAGGGGGATCAGTCCATAGTCCATCCACCACGCTGGCCAAGTGTGGGTTGGCGGACTTCACATGTCTTGCGAAAACTTGCTAGGTTCTCCCAGACATGCAAGTTTCGTCACAATATTTTCCTTCACCGTGCGGCAAGTGGTAATCATGTTAGAAATGTTTCGCACATGAAAATATCAGAGGTGCGAGACCCGGGATTTGAACCCGCTTCACTCGGTTTCCCAAGCGAGCGCATTACCGCTGGGCTACCACTGCCCGTACTACTACTTTTATTGTATTTGTACGGGCTAATATCAATTGTAAAAGTATCGACATCGGTTTTTGGAGAAGTTTTCAGTACACATAACGTGCATTTTTGGCTCACAAACCGAATGTTTTTGTGGTCGTTAAAGAAAATACTCGTTCGTTTGGTACGAAATCGTGACCATGAGTACCTAAGTCGTTATAATTTGTAACACCAAGATTCGAGACTATTAAGGATAATGTTTTGTTACTTATGTGCGTCATTTATTCTAGTGCTATTATTTCTATTTCTGTGTTCTATTTTAGGTTTCTCGTTAGTCTAGATACATGTAGTGCTGAAGATTATCAGGTTCTGAATTCAGGTTTCAGGTTGGTTTAAAATAGTTATTGGATTTTTTGATCCAACATTTTCCAGTAGCAGTCCGTTACTGAGAAAATCGCCCCGTGCCTCGAAGAAAGCGTAGACTGTCGATCCTGTGGCCTATTGAACTTTGAGAGTTAATCGAATAAAGAGCGCACTACTATCTGCGCATATTGTTCTATAATATCTGCTGCATACATGGTTAATGTGAGACTCGCTATCGTAACGAAATTCGGTCATGACGACTTTTTATTATTGTATTTAGATATATGTATATATCGTATATGTATGTATTCTTATATATTTTTTTATCATTTCTTTGCACTTTCTTTTTCTGTTCCGCTACTTAACACTATTTCCCACATACATGGGTTGACTGGAAAAAATCTCTTATAGAGATAAGTCCACCTTTGTCCACGTTATTTTCTATGTATTTTTTTTTATTACTTGTTTAGTGCAATAAAGAATACAATATTATTTTTTGCGGATACATACACGTTCATTCAAACCTGGTAAATAATGCTCCAGTTTATAAAAATGCTTGAAAATAAAATATAGCTTCAATTGTATTTGGATTTACTAATTGATAAAGTAAATTAATGAGAAATTTTTATTAGCAGATTAAAGTGTTAAGATAACAACATAGGCTATTCGTTATCTTTGTAAGAGACAGATAGGACCGCACGTTAAATTTAGTAAAAATCAAGTTAAAAAAGCACAATGAATGTTTAACCGACAATAGAACTTTCTCACATAAACAAAAATATTTTCAAGATGGCCACTTTTAATCCTTTAAAAAGTTTCAACAGATTCACTATTATCCTCTGATAACAAACATATTGTTATCTTGAGTTTTGAACGCCACGCATATGAAAATGATCTGCTTATATATTAGTTGAGTGAGATAGTGGTGTATGTACCTAATTGGTACTGGAACTACAAAATCTACTGAAATGGTATGAAGTTCAATTCTCAGACAGGTTAATATTTTATTGACACTAATATAGATTTTGTTCTGTTCAGCTTCAAGGATAATAATTGAACTTAAATCAACAGTATACTGTTAGACAAAATGCTAGTGAAAACTCAACAGCATCGTCACTATGCCACATGAAATAGGCTAAAAGATTCGAAAAGAATTTTTCAAATTGAATTGATAGTTCCGGTGATAGCGTCCAAACAAACAAAAATAAAGCAAAAAATAAGGTTGCAGCTTTGTTTATAATTTGGAATGTTACATTGAATAACATGTTGAAAAAAATATTCTTTTTATAGTAACGTTCTGAGTCTAACACAAAAATGAGAAGTGGAGGTTACATGTAATGATTTTGTATTCCATTTTTCGCTTATTGCCAAAAAAAAACTACTTCTATGTCTGTTTGTAAACACTATGTTTTTCTATTTTCTTCTAGAATATACTCAGCGTTAATCATAAAGATTCTTCTTTATGATTGCCTAAAAGCTGATATTACTTGTAAACAAATAACATTAGTCAATTGTAAAACTTTCTAGCAAAATTGAGTTATTTCTAACTTCTAAAGACTTCATAATTTTTGATTTAAAACACTCAAAATTGACATTTAAAGGGATTACAATACTTGCACAGAATATCTATTAATCAATAGGTTGTTACAAAGTTCTAAATTACAAAGTAGAATCGATTATTTCGATTAAATAGCGGCCGTGGTGAAGATTTATGAAAGGTGCGGGCTTGATTTTAAAGTCTTTACTTTGTTACTAAATGGATTTGTTTTCATTGTAACCAACGTCAACTTTGTATGATTAATATACACACACACCCACACACCTATATATAAATATATATATATATATATATATATATATATATATATATATAATATATATATATATATATATATATATATATATATATATATATATATATATATATATATATATATATATATATATGTACATATATTGTCCTATGATTCATCATCTGATACAGACATAAGAGACACAAATCGGATCAGTAGTTCCTGAGATTAGCGCGTTCAACTTAACAAACAAACAAGCTGTATAATAACTCTATAATATTAGTATAGATATTCAAAAGTAATATATATATATATATATATATATATATATATATATATATATATATATATTTAAGTTTGAAATATACTGAGAACGATAACATCATTCCCAAGGGTTTCAAACATTAGGTTTGTCCCCAGAATAACCAGCTGTGCCACTCAATCCATTATGTCAAATTGTCGGTTTTACAAACAAATTGTTTATCAGATTGTAGATGTTTAGACTTGGTAAAACAAATTGTTTCAATACTAGAATTTATTTGCCATTAAAATGGTAAAGAGTTAACATTAAGCGATTAATTGAACTTGCTTACCTATTAATTTCTTATAGTTTTCATTCATTATTTATTACATTTATTTGGGGCTGTTTTCGACAATCTGATTATTTAATAAAATTAATTATAACTTGATTAAATGTAAAAGTGAAATAATTAAAGCATTCTATTCATAGAACTGTAATTTGTATTGTTTTGTTAATCTATACAGATAAATAAAATTGAAGTGTCTGTTTGTAATATTAAAATAACCGCTTTTTACTAAATACATATGGATGTATACACGGTGCATATACCAAAACAACATTTTTTACAATTTTTGTCTGTCTGTCTGTCTGTTTGTTCCGGCTAATCTCTGAAATGGCTGAACCGATTTTGACAGGACTTTCACTGGCAGATAGCTGATGTAATAAGGAGTAACTTAGGCTACTTTTATTTTAGAAAAAAATAGGGTCCCACGAAAAAACTAAAACCAAATTAAAATTAATTAATTCATTTTATTTTGGGAAGCAACCTAGGTACGAACCCGAGCGAAGCGAGGGTGAGTCGCTGGTTTTTAATAAAAAACCATGGTTTAATATCTATAATTTTGAAGCAACCACAACAGCAACTAGCTTGTAACCGCGACTATGCCTACGTGAAATGTTGATGACGTAATATTTCAACAACATATTTTCGAATAAAGATAATAATTTAATTTACATGACGTACATTATTTCTCTCCGAGTGCATATATTAATACCACATGATGGTGGAGGCTGCAGTTCGCGTTTTCCGCATATATTTACTTTCGGTATGTCCGATGCATTATATTTCTCTTTCTTACATTATCCTTAGTGAGTGTTCGAACCATGTCAATTCAATTAGAAGGATAGTTCAGTCCTTTCAACATCCCACTGCTGGGTACGGTTCTCAATCAGGCCACAGTCTACCACACAGGCCAAGTGCGGGTCGACGGCCTTCTGATGTCCTTAGAAAACTAAATATAACTAACTTCGAAAATATCTATCATTTTCAAACATGCAGGATTCCTTACAATGTTTTCGTACACTGTAAGACAAGTGATAATCATGGTAAAATGATTTGCATATGAACATATCAGAGCTGCGAAACCCATGGCACCTGATTCTTTGAATTTGGTTTTCCAAGCGAGCGCATTACCACTGGTTTTCATAGCTCGTAAATTATTTTGTGGGATAGTAACATATAAATTAGTAAGATATTAATAATGCCCTCCTTCAGCCATGGTGGCCAATCTCATTGAGACTAGCCAGATGCGTAGGAGATATTATAGACTGAACATAAGTGTACGCGAAGACACAAGTGAATTCCTTTTACTCTTAAAGTCCGGTGGGACGATACTTCGACACGACCGGTGAGATTTAAGGCGCAGGACCGACGGCTTTAGGTTGGGGTGTAATACCGCCACTTCCCACCTCCGGGCTATTGCTGAGAATATCTCAACAGAAAATCTCAGTAATCAAACTTGGCCCAACCCGGGATTCGAACCCAAGACCTCAGCATCTGCAGTCGTACACGCTAACCACTAACCACCGAGGCAGTTACGATATTATTATATACATAAGTAGGTGTGATATAAGGAAATAGAAGTAATAATAATATATTTAAAAATTTTCTCCATACTGAGTTAAAGAAAATATAAGGTTATTTATGACATTTTACAAATTTAAATTACACACAGCAACCCTACAAAATTTTACATGTAAATTCCCATCCTTTATTCCATGGGTTTTCGTAGGTTGTATTAGAATATTATCTCTTATCTATGCACGTATCTGTGTGTATAATGTATATTGTACACTAGTGACTTACCCTCGCTTCGCTCGAGTTAGTCCCTAGGTTGCTTTTCAAAACAAAATTAATTAATTAATTTGGTTTTAATAATTTTTCGTGGGACCCTATTTTTTTTCTAAAATAAAAGTAGCCTAAGTTACTCCTTATTACATCTGCCAGTGAAAGTCCCGTCAAAAACGGTCCAGCCATTTCAGAGATTAGCCGGAACAAACCGACAGACAGACAAACGTACAGACAGACAAAAATAGTAAAAAAGTGTTGTTTTAGTTTATGTACCGTGTATACATCCATATGTATTTAGTAAAAAGCGGTTATTTTAATATTAGAAACAGACACTCCAATTTTATTTATCTGTATAGATATTGTATTTTGGCATATTATAAAATAAATAGACTTCCCTTCTCAATGGCGAAACTTTTTGTTTCATCATCATATTTTTATCTTTATTTAAAAGAAGTTTCAAAGAAAAATAAACGTACAAGAAAAATGGATCGCTCTTTTTCGCACGTGCCTCATGCCTAAGCACGCGATTTATTACGTGAGGTTTGAAACTGATGAGCTCGTAGGCAATCTAACTAGCTAACATTTTTGCTATTTTTGTTTTTACTTTTTTAAAAATCAAATGGAATTTGACACGCGCAAAATGGATTTCGTACGTTATTATTATTAATCTGTTAAGTTAAAGGCAAAATAAAATTTTACACATACATTTTACTATAGGAAAAATACCTTTGTATAAATAACAGCATTTCCCAAATATATATAAAATCATAATATAACTTTGCAAGAACATGTTGTTTAAGATGAAAAAAAAGAAACATGAGTCTAAGTTTTGGGGACCTATGTATCAAAAAAATACTTTACGCTTATACGCTATGAGTTATAATTCGTTCGAATTATTAACCGAAGGTCGCAGGTTTAGGGTTTATTAGTTTACCTAATGATGATGATGAAGTTCTCCAGATCGATTTTGGCCAATTTCACTGAAAAGAGCCAACTGTACAGGAGATATTATAGTACACAAGTATATGCACAGACACCTGTAATCACTACTCTTTTTACTAAAATTCCGATGGGACGATAATTCGACACGACCGGTAAAAGATTAGGTGCAGGACCGACGGGTTTACGTGCTCTCCGGAAACACCGCCAACTTCCCAGCTCTGGGTTGTCACTGGGACTTTTTTAACAGAAAGATTAAATAATCAAATTTAGCCCGACCCGAGACTCGAAGCCAGAACCTCCGGATGTACAGCCATACATGCTAGCCACTATATCACCGAGGCGTTTATATAATACGTACGGTAGTAGCAGAGCAATTAATTTAATATTAAATAAAAAAAAAAATACAGAAACCGGCCAAGTGCGAGTCGGACTCCCGCACGAAAGGTTCCGTACCATTATCTATAAAAACAGCAAAAAAAAATCATGTCTGTTGTATGGGAGCCCCCCCTTAAATATTTGTTTTATTTTAATTTCGTTATTTATTTTTAAAGTAAATATATAACTAAACATTCTGTGAATACTTCAAGCGTCTAGCTATTGCTGTTATCAATATCGAGTAAAAACGAGCAAAAAAATCATGTTTGTTGTATGGGAGCTCTCTTAAATATTTGTTTTATTCTATTTTTTAGTATTTGTTGTTATAGAGGCAACACAAATACATCATCTGTAAAAATTTCAACTATCTAACTATCACGGTTCATGAGATACAGCCTGGTGACAGACGGATAGACAGACAGACGGACGGACAGCGGAGTCTTAGTAATAGGGTCCCTTTTTACCCTTTGGGTAAACCCTAAAAATAAAGTAGGTACGTGTGGGGCTTCGGTCAGTAAATGTTGGTATCCAAAAAACTATTTCTATATTGACACGTTATTTATTCATATATTCTCCAAAAGACATTTAATTATAATGGCTTGCTTAAAAGTTTCTGCACTAATTACTTTTCTTATTTCATTGCTATTTCGAGTATTCATAAATATTTTATGTATTTTTTATTTCACGGAAGACATTTTAGAAATTTTCTTGAGATCTCTTACATTTTATGAGTTTGGCATGTCTGTTTTAAATAATGAGGAGATGTATTTATGCAATATTCTTGGTTCTCCAAATTGACCTAGTTCGAGGTAATATGAAGGATAGATTTGTAGGCATGAAACAGTCATTGAGCATTAAGCACGTTCGTAACCATATTGGTAAGCTCGCCAAATTATCTTACTAAATGTCACTTTTAACCTGAAGTTTAATTAAAAATATTCATTTATATAACCTTTTTTTTCTCAAGTACTTTTTTATTCTCTACTAGCGACTCAACCTCGCTCCACTGGTTTTCGTCCGTACTTACGTTTTAACGTTTAGTATAATCGTTTAGTAGATTTCTTAGAGATGAAATATTATCCTGCAATAAATAGTATCCTATATGTTGACCCGGATAACCAGCTATCATTATACCAAATTTCATCAAAACTCTTCCAATGGTTTTTCCGTGATGCCGTCACGGACAGACAAAATATCTAAAAACTATAGATTCGGCCTCTGTATCGATAATAATGACTATTTCAATAAGATTTTCCAAAAAATATTTAATGTACAGATTCGACTCTTATTGAGAACTTTTGAAGAGAAATTTTATTGAGAACTAACCTTATAAACAATACATTTAATAATATTTCAATAATAAAATGCTAGCCAATTAATAACATATCACTTCTTAGTCATCAATAATAAATAATTAATATCCTCCCGATTGGATCTCACCACCACTAATCATCTATGGCTGATATATTATAGAGCACTGTTTGTTTAACCTAAAATTGACCCAAATTTAATCAGCCTGGATCTCATGAAGACTGACAAAATTAAGCTAATTTTGTCAATTTTACATGCCTTATAATACTAATTTTGAAAATTTGAAGTATATGATAAGTGTTTAATTACTTTTTTATTGTGGCTGTTAGCCCAAAGAAGAGGCTAAGTTTTAGTTTACAAAAAATGACTATGTTTTGTTCCTTTTTGAAAAAAGATTAAAAATGTCGATTATTTTATTCGTTTTTTTTTATTATTACGCTAAAATAGACAAAAAACAGTATTTTTTAATAAAATAAACAAATAATCACAAATTATACATTACTTGCTCTGATAATTCTTGGGGTCTGAGAAACCCCACATGGTTTGCGATGTAACATTTATGCACGTGGTTCACGAAAGGTTAAACACAAATGCTTCAGCAATGCGTCATGTCCGGAAATAGACAGACACGAAGCCAGGATCTTGATTACTTGCTAGAAAATTTTATTACAAAAATATGCGTATATTTTTTTGGGACAATATAACACAGTACCATCTAGTTCCATAGTAAGCTACGAGGCTTGTGCTATGGATACCAGATAGTTGATACACTACACATATAACTTTAAATACATACATATTATCTGTATATTATTACGTGAAGCAAAAACTTTGTATCCCTTTTTACGAAAATTGCGCGGACGGAGGAGTATGAAATTTCCCACACTTATAGTTTATATAGAGAAGGAGCCCAGAATACTAATATTTTTTTAATTATGCATAAAAATACATTAAATCAATAAAAAAACATTATACACACTACCATGTATTTGACACAAACACGACAAAACACTCTTTTGTTTATTGTTAAAGTCTGTGGTCAAATTGAGAATTAGTCCATTGAAATGTTACATTTTTTTTAACTTAGCGTGCATTTGTCAGAGGACGCAATTTTATTTTTTAGATATCAAGGAGGGGTTAGTGTAAAGTTAAATCCAAGTTTGTGGGGTTGCAGCCCTTGTCCCTCGGCCGCCATCTTGGAAAAAGTGGTACAAATGGTTTTTATGGTTTATCTGACAAACTATAGGTCTCACAAAAATTATATTAAACCATTTTTGGTTGCAAATAAAATTCTCTACAACTTTGGTCAAGTAACTTTTAGTCGTAGAACCAAAAATAAAGAAATTATAAGTGAAAATCGATGAAAATTTGAGAAAAAAAATCTGTTGGTCGTTATAACTTTCTTTCTGATCATTTTACAAAAAAAAAATATCGGACCATTTTCATAGAGGGCTTTTTAAGGAATAATTTTCATTATGAATTTCTTAAATTTTATTCATTAATTAAGGTTTTACAGCGCTGCGAAACGAATACTATTCTTCAGTATTCATAACTATATGTACATAAATATTAATGATTTGCCATAATTTTCAATTATCTCTTAATTTTTCGGGTTCCGTACGTCAAAAAGTAAAAAAAGGTACCCTTATAATTATAAGATCACTCTCTTGTCCGTCTGTCCGTGTGTAAGGAACGGGTGGTGGTGGTGTCTCAGGAACGGGTGAACCTAGCAGGTTGAAATTTATACCAGATACTGAAATCTATAGTCCCTATTAGGTGTATAAAAAACAAGGTCCTGAGTCAATACGATAAAAAGATATGGGCAGATTTAGATTTTCGCGAAAACTTGTAAGTACCATTTACCTTAATTTTCAACTTTTTTTTATTTTTCAAAATTTTCCCTTTACTTGTTCTGTAAGACCTTGCTTTTAACCAAAATTGATAAATCTAGGTCAACCGGAAGTACCCTATAGGTTTTAGATCGAAAACTTATATGGTAGTTTCCGTTGACCTAGAATCACAAAATTTGGCAAAAAGCAAGGTCTTACAGCACAAGTAAATGAAAAATTCTGAAAAATAAAAAAAGTTGAAAATTAAGGTAAATGGTACTTACAAGTTTTCGCGAAAATCTAAATCTGCCCATATCTTTTTATCGTAGTATCGTATCGTATCAGGACTTTGATTTTTATACACCTAATAGGGACTATAGATTTCAGTATCTGGTATAAATTTCAACCTGCTAGGTTCACCCGTTCCTGAGACACCACCACCACCCGTTCCTTACACACGGACAGACGGACAAGAGAGTGATCTTATAATTATAAGGGTACCTTTTTTTTACTTTTTGACGTACGGAACCCGAAAAATTAATAGATAATTGAAAATTATGGCAAATCATTAATATTTATGTACATATAGTTATGAATACTGAAGAATAGTATTCGTTTCGCAGCGCTGTAAAACCTTAATTAATGAATAAAATTTAAGAAATTCATAATGAAAATTATTCCTTAAAAAGCCCTCTATGAAAATGGTCCGATATTTTTTTTTGTAAAATGATCAGAAAGAAAGTTATAACGACCAACAGATTTTTTTTCTCAAATTTTCATCGATTTTCACTTATAATTTCTTTATTTTTGGTTCTACGACTAAAAGTTACTTGACCAAAGTTGTAGAGAATTTTATTTGCAACCAAAAATGGTTTAATATAATTTTTGTGAGACCTATAGTTTGTCAGATAAACCATAAAAACCATTTGTACCACTTTTTCCAAGATGGCGGCCGAGGGACAAGGGCTGCAACCCCACAAACTTGGATTTAACTTTACACTAACCCCTCCTTGATATCTAAAAAATAAAATTGCGTCCTCTGACAAATGCAACCCCAAATGTAACTTTTCAATGGACTAAATAGATTAATATTGTAATATACGCAAGACAATAAATATATAACTTAATGAATTATGGTTGATTTTCAACCACACGGCGATCACTATTAAATATAAACACCCACGACTAGAGTACAAACATTCGTGCTCATCACATAAATGAATGCCCCCAGCGGGACTCGAACCCGCACCGCTAGCACTACAAGCAGGGTCACTACAAACTGAGCCAAAGGTGTCGTCCTCATTTTCGATTGGATTGTATTATTGGGTCTTCCTACACCCGCTGACTCTAAAGTATAATGGAACCAGGCGTACCTACTTGATTCTATCTCAGTTCAGGTACCAATTCTACATAATTTACGTAAATGATGTTTGGCCGAAAAACAAACCTGCTCTCTTGTCATCAATAGAAGCGATAGAAAGAGTATATTTTGATTGTATTCATTGTTTTTCTTATATAGCTTCACTTAGTAGATATATGAGCCAGATATCTAGGTAAATATGAGAGCATAGTTATGTTACTCTTTGTCTCGAAACCTAAACTCAAAACAAACTTTCAAAAAACTAGACATACATTTTAGTTAATAAAATAATAATAAACTCTTTATTGTACACCAAGAACAAAAGAAAATAAATAAATACAGTTGGATAATGTACAAGAGGCGGCCTTATCGCTAAAACAGCGATCTCTTCCAGGCAACCTTTAGGTGTGGGAAATAGCAAACTTTGAGAGGGAAGGGGTGCAAATAATTGAGTTAAATATATCATAATATATAAAAAGTAGACTACAAATATTACTACATAAACATATATGTTTAAACAAATAGATACATATACACATACTTACACACACACACACATATATATATATATATATATATATATATATATATATATATATATATATATATATATATATACATATTTTAATTTATAAATGTAATTTAAAAAAAAGTGAATTATAAGAAATATCAGTTAGTTTAAAGTATAAGAAGTAAACAAAAGATTTTTATTTAAAGCGAACATTCACTATCTTTACGAAAAAGCTTCCAAATAAAGTTTATTTGTTAAAAAACGTAATTTTGCTAACATTTGTAATTACGATTTTGTAACACTTTTAAAATACTTTGCTGAAGCTTACTTTTAACCTGTCACAAGCTTTACTTTTAAATCACCTGTTTTGTTTCTGATATCATGATGGAGTACTAACGATTTCATATGGTTACCCATTTTACAATAAATTTCGTTTTTTCGCCTGTTTATCAACCTGCTACGATAAAGGAATCGACATCATCATCTATACTAATATGTTTGGTTGAACGCGCTAATCTCAGAAACTACTGGTTAGAATTTAAAAATTCTTTTTGTGTTAGATAGTCCATTTATCGAGGAAGGCTTTAGGCTGTAAATCATCCCGAAAAAATGTACGGTTCCCGCGGGATAGATTTGTTTATGTCTAGGGACGAACTCAAAGCGAAACGAGGGTGAGTCGCTAGTATCATATAATAGAACCAGGCGTAGCTACTTAGTTCTACCGCAGGTTATGTATCAATCCTAAATAATTTACATAAATGATGTTCCTTCGAGTCGGATACAGTTTGCCTTAAAATATTAAACTCAAATACAGCTATATACGATCGTCTGAATATGCAGCCATAAAAGCTACTTACTTGATTTACAAGGGGTTTATAATAATACTAGCGATTCACCCTCGTTTCGCTCGGGTTCGTCCCTAGCTCGCTTCCTAATACAAACTTTCATCCCCATTTCCCCATTTTCCTTATTTTCTAAGTTCCTGAGCAATTTTCTTAAATTTTTTATTAAAATATAGGCTTTGTTAAAATCACAATTTACCAAAAATTGATATTTATTTTACAATGGATTGGGGTCAGATGTCATATAGATCGATCAAGTAACTTTTTAAATTTTTGTCTCTTTGAGATGTCTTTAAAAAATCTATAAATTTTTTATACTCAGCTTAAATTTAAATTTTCATACTTTCAAAAATCTAACTTAACTACGAGTATGTTTCTTTTTTTTATTTACATTTATTAGAATAAATGTCTAAGATCCAAATCATCCTAATTTAAGTCCTTGATTTGCATGCCTTACATAATATATTTTAGGTCCTTACTGTTACATCTTCAGTGAAACACAATCTATTTATTTATTTTATTAATTAACCCCCAGCGGGACTTGAACCCGCGACCGCGGGTACAGCAAGTAGGGTGTCACTACAAACTGAGCCAAACGTGTCGCCAACAGAAGGACAAATATTGCTACTTCCATACAAATATATGAAGCAAATATGATGATGTTGATGTCAATTCCTTTATTGTAGCAGGTAGATAAACAGGCGAATAAACTAAATTTATTGTAAAATGGATGACCATCTGAAATCGTTGGTACTTCATCATAATATCAGAAACAAAAAAAAAACTTTTCAAAGTAAACTTTAGCAAAGTATTTTAAAAGTATTTCAAAGTTGTAATTAGAAATGTTTGACCTTAAGTTCTTTAACAAATAAACTTTATCTGGAAGCTTTTTCGTGAAATTCATGAACGTTCGCTTTAAAAAAAAACCTTCGTTTACTTCTTATATACTTTTAGCTAACTGATATTTCTTATTATTCACTTTTTTAAACTAATATTTTTAAAAAGCTAAATTCTGGCTCGTTTTTCGCCCAAAATTATTAGCATTGTCATCCAGCGGGGAAATGCCCTTAGCATCTTGCCGCAATTCCGCGCGGTCAAGACTTGTACAGTAACAATTAAGTGTACAATTGTTTTGTATATATACTTATGTAAATATATTTGTAATTTCAATACTACCTTCTCCAGATATACTCTATTTAAATAATATTACAGATCCGAATCCTGAGATTCAGTTCAGGGTTGGGTCAGATATGTTTATTATGGGTTTCTGTCGAGAAATTCTCAGCAACGTTCAGAGTTAGCTAGTATATAATTACAAAGTCTTGGAGAGCACGTAAGGCCATGAGTCTAACCCTGATATCTTTTCTTTGATAGAAAATTCACATGGGTTTGTGTAAACACTTGTACAGTGTCCACTTTAAAATCTCCTGCACAGATGGCTGGTCTCAGCGAGAGTGACTAATGTGGACAAAATTGGGTCAACATTATTAGTGTTACGAGTACGTATAAGCAATTCTGCCTCCAAACCTACTATATTAACCAATGATTCTTTATTTTACCCGTACTCAATATTTCACATCATTTGTTTGTCAACGAACGTAGCGCTGGGAGCTTCCGATATTGAAGTTGAAAAATGCGAGTACGTGAGCTATTTTTTAGTATTTATTGTTCTTACATTGTTGAGTTGTGTTAAAATTACATTTAAGTTATGTTTTAGTTGTAAATATTTTAGTTTTGGGTTTTTAATAATAATAGGGTATGTGTTTTAAAGGTATTTTTTAACCTGATTGTTCTGATCCTAAATATATGTTCTCAGAAACGCCCTTTACCCTATTAGGAATGAAGGGACTGTCATATAAATCTCTTGAACGGCCTATTTTGTAGGCAATGCACTTGAATGAATTGCGGCTTATTATTTCTTGTGTTTATTTGGATAACCCTATTTAAATGTACTTTAGAGTATACATAATTAGGTAAGATTAACATAACACTTAATATCTTTTTTACTTCATATGTTAAATTTCGCTTATTAAATTATTATTTATCTTTATAAGTTAATAGTGAAATTCGCTATTATAGATTGACTTACAATTTTTTATATACATAGGTAAATTTTCCTCAAATTTTCGACAATGGTTATAAAGGTCGAGTTCCGACCACTTTTTTTATGTGGGACGCATTGACTATAAAAATCAGTACTACTCACTAAAATGGGGCTTGGCATTCTGCGACACGCGCTTACGCACTACGATGCCCCGGCGGCAGGTCTGTCGAAGCAGACCAGACAACTAAAGGGTTGCTCCCACGGTCCACTCTGCTTTCAGAGAAGTACCAGAGCAATCCGCATGGTACACTGCCCACCGAAGTGGGCTACTTCCCTATATGTCCCTTGGTTTCGCGCCCAGTTGAAGAGTTCCGACAACTAGGCAAAGATTAGTTTAGGTAATTATGCATTTGCGACAGGCATACACTGATATATCCAGCATGCGACAGTAAAAGCAAGATTAAAGATTTTAATCATAAAACTGTAATATTCTATTCTACATTTATTTTCTTCAATAGCCTGTAATAATTTTCATATCAGTGTAAATCTTTCCATGAATTTGTATAATATTTAAAAGTATGAAAGCTGAGATAGGAAAACTAATATTCTAAAGAAGCGTTGAAACAAAGTATGACCTGAATAAAGGGGTGTTCAATATTTAGTATGTCACGAGATTTTTAAGGCAAATTGTAAGATATATTCATGTTTTTTATGAATGCCTTAATATATTCTTTTTATAATAGACTAGCGAATTACCCTTTCTTTGCTCGAGTCCCTAAGCTTGAATGGTTTAGGAACAATAAAAGACAAACATCCAAAGACATCCATTTTTTATGCCAGAGACCTTCGCTGGCGTATACAAAGTAACTCACCAGATTTTCATCACAATCGGATCAATGCAATGGTGTAGGAACGTTTAGATAACAAACATAACAACATTCATTTTTATTTATATAGAAGATAAAAGAAGAAAGTAATTTCGTATAAATCTAAGGAATACTTTTTTAGATTTACGCGAATATTTGACATTTTAAATAAAACTATCTTTTCGGAATCTATTATTATTACTTTTTTATTAAATTCATTACTTTAGTGTCATTTTTTTTCTTACAAACTACTACTTAATAGAGTCTACAAAATTAAACGATTTTGTTTCTAGACACCATCTGTTATAGCTATGATTTTTCAAACGTGAAAAACTTTGGTCTTTCACATGACCATCAAAAAATTCAAATTAAATCTTAAATTCTCAGTGATGAAGACATTCTAGATAGAGCGAAGTGAAAGAAAAAGAGCAGGAAAATGGACCCTGTCACGAGACGGGACAAACGCTAAGAAGAAGATAAATAGATTTTGAAGACAACCGTGAAAGCTAGTAAAAGGAATTTTTATAAATAATGTTCTTTGTACAGGATTCAAATCAACGATTTCTCAATGCAATAAAAAAGGCAAAACGTCTTTCAATCTTTCAACAAACAATAATAAAAACCATACTTAATAATAGGTAAGCGTTAAGAATATCTCAGATCTAAACAGTAGAAAACTCCAAAAAAGTTCTTTAGGGTGTTCAAAAGATGCATATAAAAATTATTACATATATCACTTTAATGGGTAATATATCAGCTTTATTGAAAAGATATTTATAGAACAACCCGCGGAACAGCTGACATTGGAAATGAACTTTTTTGGTTATTTTTCCCCAGATTTGTTATAATTTACGGGTATCATTATATAAAGCGTTGGTAGTCCAGTAGTAACGTGCTTGTTTGGAAGCAAATGAGGCGGATTCGAATACCGGGTCTCGCACCTATAATGTTTTCATGTGCGAATTATTTTTCGACATGATTATTAAGTAAAGAAAAATATCGTGAGGAAACCTCTATGAATGCATGTCTGAGAGAACCTAGCAAGTTTTTGAAAGACATGTGAAGTCTGGTTGGCTATACGCTATGAAAGGAGGCCCGTTCTCAGCAGTGAAACGTTAAAAAAGGCTGAATACAACGTGTTTTAATATCATGTTTTATTAGTAGGTTGAGACTAACGGGTTTGAGGTCTAGGATAAATTTTTAACTTTAGGTTTTTAAGAACCCAACAACCTTAAATTCATGTTTGAGAACTTAATTGACTATAATATATTTATATTTTATATGCATAACAAAAACAAATATATCTCACGGAAACCGTATATTCTTCCGAGATAAAAAGCCTATACGCTATCCCAGACTATAACCTATCTCTGTACCTCATCCAGATCCATTCAGCCGTTCTGGCGTGAAAGAGTAATAAACATCCATTCATCCTTCCTCACAAACTTTCACATGTATGATATTAGTAAAATTATTAATATATATATATTATTATATAGTAACTATGTAGGTAGGTACTTACTAATATTTGACCAAAATAATTTTACTTTTCCTCGGAATTGAGGTAATTCTTTTCTCATGATTGTCGTCTTAACTTTTCAAAAACAAATGACATAACTTTTCGCTTATTAAGGAAACCAATTATTTAAAAATAGATTCTTGTGTATTTCTATGTACTTCTTAACTATTTTATCTAAAGAGATCTGCTTCGTTTTCTGTACTAATTCTCACTAGCGACTCACTCTCGCTTCGCTCGTGTTCGTCCCTAGCTTGGATATAGTAACATGGATATAGTATGTTATCCTTTTTTTTTTTTTATTAGAAATGGGCATTCTCTTGACCTTCATCTAAGCTCGAAGGCAAAGATAAGATCTACGATGTAACGAGTTTGCCCAAGAGAAGCATGTTAACACGCACTTTAAAGAGTCTCAGGTTATACGTACTCGGAAAAACAGACGCAGGCAGGGCATTCCACTTCTTGGCTGTGCGCATTATAAAAGATGATGAATAGCGCTTAGTGCGAATGGTCGGAATGTCAACCAAGAAAGGATGGTATCCCGCAGTACGTCTACGTATCCTTAAGCGATAGATATATGCCATCGCGGCCTTTTTTGTAGACCTTTTAAGGTGTACTACATTACATACTGTAGTACATTATTTTGATCTATCTCGTAGGGTTCAGCCAGCGTTTGCAATGTAAGCGCAAAAAAATGTTTATTTACGATATCACATAAGAAATTTCTAAAATTATCAGTGTTTCACTACTATATTATGCATGTATTATACATATAAAACTTTCTCTTGAATCACTCTATCTATTAAAAAAAACGCATCAAAATCCGTTGCGTAGTTTTAAAGATCTAAGCACATATAGGAACAGACAGCGGGAAGCGACTTTGTTTTATACTACGACGAATATGTCGTGATCTATTACTTTCCTAATACAATAAAATTAAAAATGCAAGAATGTTTTCAAAATAAACATCAAATTTTAAGTAAACATACAAACTTCACTACCACTTTTTAAGCAGAACTTCAATGATTTTACATATTAATTGTCTAAGAAAAATTACAGTACATTTCATACAATTGATGATACTCAATTACATGAGCTCACAGTACTTTGCATTTCCATGTAAAGAAACCATAATATCACGGAAGGTTGCAGCACGCCCTAACAACCTTGTTTTTGCGATTTTTATCGCATATAGCCCTAATTCGTGTAACTTCCCTAACGGGTTTTTAATGAAAATGCTGCTAATGATGTTTAGTTCGTGAGTTGCCGTTCTACTTACATATGTCTTGTAACTACCCTCTTATTCAAGTTGATTTTCTACTTATACATATCGATAATAGAAAACTTGTTTTCTATATCGCCTATCTATGACGAAACAAATTTTAGGTACAAAATATTTCAGTACCTTTTTCTCCTCTGTTTGTCAACCGATTTGCATTTTTTCTTAGTTAGTAATTCTTTGATGAGTTTTAGTGTTGTCAATATTTTTTTTTAAAACAGTTTTTTTATAAAGATTCAAATTAAAGCTATGTAGGTAAATTCTTTTGATATACATATGCTTAATTATCGTTATATCGTCAATTCATATATGGTCGAATTTAGACCACTGGGCGAACACTAATAATTAAAATGTTTACTAAAAACTATCTAAAGATTTACCCTAATTTCGTCTAGATCCAGTGACGAAATTACAAAGATATAATATACGTATACTACAATACATAATATGTATATGTAGTAGGTATACACATTGCCACGAGACAAAATACGGCCTTTTTTAAATCTAGAATTAAAGTCGGGTAGGTACTATACAGGTGCCACCGTTTATAAATTAAACTTGTACAAACGTACACACATTATCACCTCCTGGATAATTATCCATTAGAAATTTCTAAGAAATTAATTGTTAACTTAACGGGATAACTTATCAAAATTTAAATGCAATTTGAATGGCTGAGGAATGTATGTACATGCGGTTAATGACTAAAAACGCCCTCCTATTGCTTATTAATGGATGTAAATACTAGGATATATATAAATTTTTACGTAAAAAACATTTACTCTATCCGTTTGAAAAAGCATCAATTTGAAAAAGCAGCAGGGTATTTTCTATTCCGCGTATACTTTTCAAGTATTTTATGTTTATTACAAATTTTATGTTTAAAAGTTACAATTGATACATAAAAAAAAAAGGAAGGAAAAAGATTCCGACGAATTGAGAACCTCCTCCTTTTTGGAAGTCGGTTAAAAAATAACATTAATCATTTGAAAGAAGAAGAAAGAGAAGAAAAGGTGTTTTGATGATTAAAGGTACCTATCTAAAATGCTTAACTTATTCTAAACGTATTTTCTTTTGTGGATTATCTATAACAATACGTATTACGTACGTAACGTACGTAAGAACGTATTACACTATTTTACTGACACAAGCGCATTTTTTCTTTTGTTGCTTAAAGCGGAATCTTAAACATTTGTGGAACTTATAAAATAATATGATAAAATTGTTTCTGCTCTTTGGCTCTTTAGGAATGAAAGAATAACTTAAATTCTTGTAAATCACTGGATATATTATGTACCTGGTATATATAATAGCATACCAGCTTTTATATATGCTTTTACGTGTGCATAGTTATGAAGATTTTACCTATTTATATAAAAAAAATCTAATTTTCTAAATAGATATTGAAACTGTATTATCATATAGACGGGCATATTAGATGCGTATTGTTAATTCGTACATAGTCAGAGAACTGACAGCTAAGATAGCCTATCTATACATATAATAAAATTCTAACTGAGTGGAATCTGTACATTAAATATTTTCTGGAAATTCTTATTGAAATAGACATTATTATCGATACAGAGGCCGAATCTATAGTTTTTAGAATTTTTGTCTGTCTGTTTGTCTGTCTGTCTGTGAAAGCATCATGTCATAATAACTGGACGGATTTTAATGAAATTTGGTATGATGTTAGTCGGTTATCCGTGTCAACATATAGGATAATTTTATTCCGGGAAAATATCTCATCTCTGAGCTAAAAGTTAAAACGTGAGTCGCTAGTTTTACAATACGTATTTTCATTATTCCACATTTTTAACAATTGACCCTCTGTCTAAGAATAAAATAAGTTACAGAAACGATTCTTTAGTGATCCTATTTCAGTATATTTATGTACCAAAAGTTATCGCCTCACGAAGGACCGAAATACAAGGAAGGTTTTTTCAAGAACATTCCGTTAGATAAAGCCGCTCAACTTCTAATTTATAGCTTAGCAATTTTGTTAATGATATATTTTATCTGTGAATATCGTATAGACAAAAGTATTTTCATTAGTATAACTTTTAAATTAATTTTAACTTAAGTAAGATTCTATTTTTGTTTTAGTACTTTGACACACACACACACACACACACATACATACACGGATACACGGCTTCGACCCCACCGGATGGTATGTCGATAAAGTTTGCGCTTACATTAATTTTATCGATATACAGATAACACATAACAAACTTTATCGATATACAGATCGATGCAATATCGATAAAGATTGTATTTACATTAATGTAGACGCTAACTTTATCGACATACCATCCATATATCCATACCATGGATTTAAATCCATGATATTAGTTAATTTCATTCAGCTTATTTCGTTTCGTTTCATTTCATCGCGAAGAACTAACAAGCAGAGTGATAAACATAAAGTTCAGTTAAAACAGTAGTTCGGTTACGCTAATAAATATTTTAGCAGTTATAGTTCATAGCACGTAGGGGTTAATTATAAAGTGAGAATAAGTATGTTGCCGGTAACTTTTATTAAATCTTATTAAATACTTATATATCTTTTTCTAAGCTTAGAATTCTTTTCTTAAAAACTCTTCATCCTGAGCACCTAAAAATTTATGTACTGTAGCAACTTTTCGAATCTCTGCCCTCTCAGAGACTCCTTACGTCTTGAAAAAAGATAATAGAAATCTCTAGAGTCAAGGTTTGGTGAATACGGAGGATCATTAAGGAGCATCTTTAAGGTCTTTAAATACAAATCATCTTAGATTTTATAACCACTTACTCATACGGAGAAGGAAAAAATCGTGAGGAAACCTACACGTCTGAGAGCATTTAACTATAGTTTGAATAAAGTGGGAAGTCCGAAGACTATAGCCGACTTCTTCTCGTGTTAAGAGCAGGCCCGTTCCAAGTTACGTTAAAAGTTCAACTTTGACTTTTGTTGCGATTTTAAACCTGTTATAAAACTATAAAGAGTGGATCAAAACTTATAGTCTATATCAAGAAAGATAGAAACATAAAATAAGAAAAGTATATCTTTACATGTATATTTGTATTCAGTCCTTTTCTTAACGTCCCACTGCTGGGCACGAGCCTCCCTTCAGTACGAGGAGGCTCAGGTCATAGTCCTTTATGCTGGCTAAGTGCAGGTTGGCGGACTTCACTTGTCTTTCGAAAACTTGCTAGGCTCTCTCAGACATGCAGGTTTCCTCACGATGTTTTCCTTCACCGTAAGACAAGTGTGGTAATTATGTTGAAAATGATTCGCACATGAAAATATCAGAGGCGCGAGACCCAGGATTTAAACCCGCTTCACTCAGTTTCCCAAGCGAGCGCGTTATCACTGGGCTACCACTGCCTATATGTATGTTAAACACATGTATGTTTATGTTCACTTGTTTTTTTAAAAGATTGGTGTAACAATTTTTATGGCAATTACAAAATTACTCTCAACAGGAATAGAACTCGCGATGCTACTCCACAATATATATTCTGGAGTAATATCAATGATTTTTATTATTTTTCTATTCTACTTCAAATTATTTATGGGTACTTGTAGGTTACATCATTAATACTTGCGAGAAAACAGAATCATTAATTATTTAGGTTTAGGCGTGAAAAATACTGCTATATATCTTACTCTATATTCCTTTCTGGAAGTATTTTCCATGATAGCTGATTACGCTATTAGTATAAGACGTCAAAAAATAATATTAAGCTACCAAATACTTTAATATACCTATATATATATATATATATATATATATATATATATATATATATATATACAATCGTCTATCTGTACGTATGTGAACGCTAACCTCGTGGTCTGCAAAACGAATTGGATGCAGTTTTGCTAATATGATTGAGTGCATTTTTCCTGAGAGATTTTAGTTGATTTATCCTATAGATCCATACGTTATGATTGCTTTACAGCATTCATGGTCTCTTCCGTGCAAGCATTTGAAGCGTCAAAATTGGCGAAGAAATTATTACGAATATTTAATATCCTCTGATATTTTAATGTCCAAATTATTTTCAAAATAATTACCACCCGCCTTCGGATGAAGTCCGCTAACAAGCACTTGGCCAGCGTGGTGGACTATGGCCTGATCCCCTTCGTATTGAAGGAATAAAAAAGAGAAATATACTATTGTTTATTGTAAATAAATAGTTTTTTTTTTTATGTTGGGACATTAACACACACCATTATTTAGTTCCATGGTAAGCTACGAGGCTTGTGTTATGGATACTAGACAGTTATTATACTACACATATATAACTTTAAATATATACATATTATAAATATAAACACCCATGACTGGAGTACAAACATTCGTGTTCATCACACAAATGAATGCACCCAGCGGGACTCGAAGCCGCGACCGCTGGCACAGCAAGTAGGGTCACTACAAACCGAGCTAAACATGTCGTCAGTTTGTTACATTAAATGAACTACATGATGAAGAAGTAAAGTAGATTAGTACACCTATCAAATTCCAGACCCAAAAATAGTGACTAATTTATACCAAAAAAATAGCAAACTCAACTTTTTACTCTTCTTACAAAATAATAAAAAATTCTATTTTAATAAAGACTTAAATTAAAAGTGAATCGTTCTCTATTCGTGTGAAGAAAAGGTCAAATCACAAAAGGTTTTCATTTGAGGTTATGGCTGGAAAAATGGTGTAAACGTATTTTTTTGTTACCACGGCGTTATTATATTTTAAGCGTTATTGTCTTTTCAGGACTTCTTATCTGGTTTTCGTGAAATTTTCAAGAAATCATCATCGATGCTCGAATTAGATAAAGCTGTTTATTTTGTTCTATAAGACTGTTATGTTTATTAAAAAAAATTTGTATCTATGTTGTGATGTCAAAAAATATACCTATAAAAATTTGACGAGTGCGAAGGTCAATGGCTTTACGATTTTACAAGCATATAACTCAGTAGCTATTTAAGTAATAAAAAAAGTCTGCTTTAAATCTGTTTTAGTTTCAAAAACCTATCAAAAAATACCCTATTTTGTTATCTGGATTTTTTTTTTACCCCTCAGCTACATGCATAGAGTGCGCTACCCCTATTTTTTTCTTTTTATAATTTATCTACAGAATTATCTAGCGGTTCCCATGGGACCTACCTGATTCCCTCATATTCTAGTTTTTAGCAATATAAGCTACAATAGTTCGAGTAAAATAATAAAGTAAATATGAAAGTTATGAAATTTTACTCAAAGGAAATATTGCTTTATTGATGTTAATTTTCATATGAAGACTAACAAACTAAAATTAGCTTTTATTAGTAACACTAAAAATTCAGGCTCTAAAATTCGATTCTAATGTATTGGGTTGGTCAAATCAAACAAAATAAGCCCAAACTCAAAGTATCTACTATTAGCCGTTGAAGAGTTCCACCTATCCACCTTCTGGCCTTACCATCAGATCAGGTCGACGATACCGAAACACTGCACTATCAACGGAAATAGAATAAATTGCAAAGTTTCAAGTCAATATGACAATTAGAAGTAGGTAAAGTTCATCATTAGCTATTTTTCCACCCTTAGGGGTGGTATTTTTTTTTTTTGAAATTTAAATGGGACCAATCTGGAAGTATACACTTTCAAACAAAATAAAATTTGTCCAAATCGGTTAATAAATGACGGAGTTTTGAGGTAACAACTATAAAAAAAAAAGCCGAATTGAGCCTCCTCCTTTTTGAAGAAATCGGATGATAATTAAATGCAGTTATTTTTATTTTTAAAAATAAAATAATGTTTCCTTTGAGTAAATCTTGGTAGCTTCAATATTTAAGGTAATTTTCTTCCATGCTCCATCCATTTGTTCCATCCAGTATAAGTATGAATTGTCACTTGTTTTGTAGACAAATTAACAAAAAATGTATATAATTATGCTCTTAAAAAAAATTTGTATTTTATTTGTTGTGTGTAAATCTAAACAAATAAAATATGATTTGCAACTGAGTATTTTAAGTAATAGTTAACTCTAAAACCTTAGATTTACGCGAATATTTGCCATTTTAAATAATGTATTCTATTCATGGTAAGTCTTTAATAAAATGAAACCTAAATAAAAAGAAAAAATATGAAATAAAACCATGACAAAATCTGATAAGATTTATTTAAAATAGTTAAATCTTTTGGTTGACAGCTAACATTACTGTTAATTACATTAGTTTCAGACACAATCCTATGTATACGACATCGTGATAAGCGGTTTAAGTTGATGGACGTGTTGGTATGAGATGTTTACGTTGCCGTCCTTATATATTATGCGATTGTGGTAGTAAGATCACGATACATTTATCTATGTATATATGTAAGCATATGTGTATAGGAGGATTTGACGACATGTTTGGCTCAGTTTGTAGTGACCCTACTGGCTATGCCAGCGGTCGCGGGTTCGAGTCTCGCTGGGATTCGTTTGTGTGATTAGCACGAATGTTTGTACTCCAATCATGGATGTTTGTATTTAGAATAAGTATGTATTTAAAAGTTATATAAGTGTAGTGTATCAACTATCTGGTATCCATAACACAAGCCTCGTAGCTTACCATGGAACTAGATGGTGCTATGTGTTAATGTTCCGACATATTTATTTATTATTTATAGGAAAAGTAATATTACGTTTGATACGGTAGTACGGATATGTTAGATAGTATAAGTTTGTTAATAGGGATATTATAGCCCGGATATTAACACGGATGTGTTAGCCCGGATATGTTAAAACGGATCTCTAAATTGCTAGTCGTTGAGTATAAATTATTATTATTATCATCTTGTCACGCAAAATGCTATTTTATTTATTTTATCTTTGTTTTGTAAGTGGTCTTTGTCCATAAAGTCATAGGTAATAGACCCTATACTTATTTGCAGCATAAATGTAGAATGAATACACCATGCGATGTTCTTTTAATTCCGATTATTTTTGACTAACCAAATAAAAATATTTAACCAAAGTAAGGACTTTAGAACTACTTGTCGGAAATAAAATTAACTAAGCATGTATTACATACTTTGTCCCCGCTAATAGAATGGAAAGCAAACGTGATACTTGTTTATGAGCAATTATATGTAACTAGCGACTCACCTTCGCTTCGCTTCGGGTTCGTCCCTAGACATAAACAAATCTATCCGACGGGAACCGTACATTTTCCAGGATGATATGTAGCCTATAGCCTTCCTCAGTTAATGGGCTATCTAATGCAAAAAGAATTTTTCAAATCGGATTAGTAGTTTCAGAGATTAACGCGTTCAAACAAACAAACAAACTCTTCAACTTTATAATATTAATATAGATTAAAAAAATTGTAACATTCGTACCAATATCCATAAGAACACGTCACTTTTTTAGAATCGAACACTATAATAATTATTATCTTACAATCTTGATCGTTTAGCCAGTTTTTGTTTGGCCACTGATGATATTGACACAAAAACCATTGTGCAGTATTAAAAACTTTACATTGTTAGATAAAAAAGTATAAAAGAATGTGTGTGATCTCATTGTCGGATTGCTATCTCATCGGATTTGAGTGTAAGAGAGTAATTAATGTGCACCTGTATTTTTATGATTGCATCCATTCTTACACTCTTGCTCTGGATTATAAAAAAACACAGAACAAAATATGTACTAATATAGTACTCAGGTGCTTTATTGTATCCGTACTAATATTATAAATGTGAAAGTGTGTTTGTTTATTTGTCCTTCTTTTACGTCGAAATAGGACAACGGATTGACGTGATTTTGTGTGGAGATAGTTGGAGGGTTGAAGAGTGACATAGTCTACCTTTTTACCGCAGGAGTTTATCTCATTGCCACGGGAAAACGCGTTATAATACAACCCACAACATCTCATCATAACTATGTATAGGGTAAGTCCGGGAGAGACGCCTATGTACCATGCGAGTTGTTCCTGGTACTTCTCTGATGGAAGAGTGGACCGTGGGAGCAACCTCATGGTTGTTGTAGTCTGCTTCGGCAAACCTGCTGTCCGGGTGCCCCCTTAAGACGGGGGAAATTTTGTTGTGTTTTTTGGTGGATAGTACTGACATTTCTAGCCGGTGAGTCCCACATCACTTTATCATCCCATACCTGTACGTCTACGAGTAGTATGTGTAAATGCATAAAAAAAAGGATATTTGCGTTAAAGAACAAGTATAAACTCCCTCACACTTGTGGAGAGTATTGTAGCATGTCTGAGAGAACTTAGCAAGTTTTCGAAAGACGTGTGAAGTCCACCAACCCGCATTTGGCCAGCGTGGTGGAGTATGGTCTGGTCGCCCTCGTATTGAAGGGAGGCCCGTGCCCAGCAGTGGGACGTTAAAAAGGTTGAATACAATATAATTGCCCAAAGAACAGGGTGGCTTTGACTTCCGCCCCGGTCGGCATAAGTGCACGCTACGCCACTGATTCAGCCTCTGTATAAAATGTTTAATATACAGATTCGATTCAGTTAGAATTTTATTATATGTATAGATTATAAGATAGATATTGATGTTCTAAATTTTATAATTATAGCGCGAGATGCTGGTAGGGTCCAAATACAGTCGCTATTTAATGAATAATCTAAAAGCTCATTCGAAAATAAACAATCTGATAACTGAAATAGATAAAGCCAATCTTCTATTCTGGGGCGAACTGAATCAATGAAAATTCTAAAATTCCATGCCAATTCCAGTATTAGAAAGACGAGCTTTTAAGGTTAAAGTTTAAACGGGAAAGCTTAAGAGGTGATCGTAAAATTTATTTCTAAAACATTAAACATCTATAGACACAGTTGTAAGTATCTGAATAATACTGCCCACTCACATATTGAAAGGTCGTGGGTTCGATATTTATATTATTCATGCATATCAGGCAGACACAAACATGATTTACGGATAGATTTTTTTTTATTTAACACCAAAATTAATAAAATTTTACTATAAATAGTGTTTTTTTAAATGTTGGGATATGCGATTTGTATTGGCGTTTGCGATACAGGTGGACCTGTAGACAATACAGGTGGTTATGTGGGGACTCACCGGCTAGAAAAGCCAGTACTACTCACTAAAATCCAACAAAACCTACCCCGTCTTAATGTGGCGTCGTAGGATCGCTTGTAATAAACAGTGGTGCCTACTATACATGATCTGTGCTTAAAGCATATCATAGACATATACAATATATATTTTGAAAATATAACCCCAAAGTTCAAAGGGTATAAAGTGTTAAAATGAAAAAGTAGCCTGGAGATAGTTTATTAAAGAGATAGCAGCTCCTCTTAAATTTTTCGCTTTTGATATTAGTTTAAAAATTATTACAGAAATTTAGTCTTAAAATATCTACATACTCTTAATAACGTAACTAAGCACTTAATGTACCCTTACCTCTAGTACTCTCTTCTTTAGCTTAATTGGATTATCATCGTTATTCAAGTAAGAATATCATTCCTCTAAACACAGCTTATGCCTTCATGAAACTGCTAATTTAATTATCTATATATAAATAGGCAAAGACAAAATAGTTCAGTACATTTTTCTCGTCCATTTGTCGCCCAAGTTTTTTTGTTCTTTTTTTTTAAATAGCTATTGACGAGTTTTAGTGCTATTAATAAGAAAAAAATTTAATTATTATTTCGACTACTGTGCAAACAATATGTATGAATACGTGAAAAGTTTGCACCTGTTTTTAAGAACAATATTGCTCGTACGAAGAAGTCAATGGATTTAACCCTGTAACTTACTGAATACTGACTGTCATAATAATAGTTTTGATTATTTAAAAAACAAAAAAAAAAATCGCAAAATTGCTAATTACATATCCCTGGCATTCATTGAGCACTAAATTTTCCGTACTTTATCTTAGTGCTATATTAAGTTAGTTAGGGCATTTAAGGGAATACACTGATAGCTTAATTTCAAGGTAGTAGTGTTCTAATTTTATGCCAATCTATTATAAGAGCATCAAATTTTAGATTTTGGCTTAAATTAGTACTAAATGAGTAATAAAACTAAAAAATATCTAATGTACCTACATATAGATTCGACTCAGATTTTTTTTATGTTTCTTTGATATTCTTTTATGCTCCTTAGCTTATGCTTATACCCCATGAAATTCACTTAATTGATGAATATTTTTTTAATTAGAGACTAGGTGATATTTCAGGCTCAAAACTTATTTTAAATGAAAATATAGCTTAGATATATATTTGAAATAGTGAAAAATATATTAAAATCAATTCAGTTGTTTTAGAGCTTGTCTATTACAAACAAACCAATTGTTCTACCTATCGTAATTAATAAATTCTATAAAAAAATGCTATAACTCTTGATAAAACAAATAAATAAATAAACAGAAATAAACACATGTTAACATTTATTTAACCAAATGCATAGACATACATAGAATAAATAACTATAACAATATTTTAATTAATTTATCCGCATTTTAGAAAGTTGTATAAACGCCTAGGGAATTAATTAGACCGACCCAAATAAATCCTGAGATCTATTTGAGTATTAAACACAATAACAGCATATAACAATCAATACGTTATACCTTAACCACATACTTTCTTCGATTAATAAACGGCTATTTAAATTCTTAGATATTATATTAAAACTATAATATGTGTATACTGTAAGAATACTTAGAATCAAATGCATATAGTGGTATAAGCACTATTATTAAGAATAACATTGGTACCTGACAACAGATCTCTCGTTGCTTCTGCATACTAAGATCGGGATCTATAAGATCTATATTTGACCCAGACTGACATATGGAATCCTCACCAGAACATACCAACTGCCTGATATCCGAGCTGCAAAGAAGGATCTGTACACAGCAGTATACAGCGCTTAGAAGAATTACCAGAACTTTTCGGTACGTAAGAAACGCTACCATCGGTGCTTTGTCCAAAGAGATTTTTACGATAAAAAATAATATGTATTACTTTATACTAGGATCTATACGCGTATTACTTTATTTACTTACGAGTAAGTTATTCTTTTGAGGTTCCATAATTATAGTTGTAATATCCAATGTTTTATTTGACTGTATTATTAGATAATTAGAAATCAGCCAAATAATTTGAGGCCAGTGTCCTCAGTGAGAGCAATTATGTGATTTGCTTTGCGCGTTTAATTAAGGGTTAACAAAAATAACTACTTATGTTTCTACGCAGTAACTAGTTTGTTTCAAAAAGATAAGTTAATCTAAATAGAACTATCTTTTGGGATTTTTTCGCGGATTTATTTTGATTTTTGGCTCCCAACGTTTCGAATGCTTTACAGCAATCATAGTCATGGGAGAGACTAAGGTTTTAGACGTCTCAAAGATGTAGTTATTACAGACAGTATCGACCCACTTTACAAAATGATTTCAAAAATATCACTGTCACCAAAATTACCTTAGAATATTTTTTGATTTTAATTCTAAACACTTAAAAAAATATTAACGTTAAGAACCAAAAATAAATAAATCCGTGCCAAAATCGGAAAAGAGTTTTATTTCAAATGTCAAATATTCACGTAAATCTAAGAAAGTATTAGTCTACATAGATAATATTTGCAAGACGACAGAATATTGAAATCTAAAATAAACCAAGTCACAACAAAGGGAAATAGCATTATTCTTTTCCTTTACATAGATTTCTCTTATACATCAAATTTTCTGAATATACACCAATATCGTTACATTTGAAAAAGAAATTCCTACACCTTAGGGACTATTTACCATATCTACAGACCCCAAACACTTTTGTATTATTCCTTTATGTGGTACATAATTTGTGTCTTTGAAGAAATTCTTTGAAAAATAGATAAACTATTGCGGTCTTGGTATCCTCAATGGAGGCTAAACTAACTTGAAATATTTACCACGAGTATTTACATATGTACATGTATTGTTAGGTACATGTTGTTATAAGAAGCGTGTATGTGTCGAGTGTTTTTTTTCTATAGAAATATGTCCGATTTTTTACTTACTCAACCATTTACTTATTCTAGTTTTATTATAGTATAGTCATTTGTAACTTGTAAGTTTATCTGGAGTGGCCTCTAAATTTTATATCAGTATACATAGTTCACGTGATGGTATATGAATGGAAAATATTCCTAAATCGTAATATATAAGAAAATATATACTAAGTATAATAAAATATATGTATTGTATTCAGCGGTTTTTGACGTCCCACTGCTGGGCACGGGCCAATCTTCAACACGAGGGTGATTAGGCCATAGTCCACCACGCTGGCCAAGTGCGGGTTGGCGGACTGTTTAGATATATAAATGTATATATAATATAATTAAAACATGGGTAGTAGTATTATTTCTAATTACCGCGTAGTCTGAGTGCTCGATCATTTTCCATATTATGTTAATTATATACTTTTATGTATTTCAGATGATTATTTCACCTTTTATTATAATGTAACTAGCAGAACCCGCGGCTACTTATATATTTTTATTTATTTATTTATTTATTCATTCATTAAAATCAGTCGAGCCGTTTCGGAGGAGTGCGACCACATACACTGTGACACGAGATGATATTAGATAGTAACTTGTAAATCTATCTGGTGTGGCCCGTAAACGGTACATCAGTACCTATAGATACATAGTTCACGCGATGGTATTTCAATGGAGAATTTTTCTAAATCATATAGTAATTTTTTATACTAAGTAAGATACGTTAAAAAACAAAAATGTGCAAAAGTTTAAAGTCATATAATTTAGTGAGAAATAATTATTGTCTCGATAAGCGAGGTATCATTTCTAATTACCGCGTAGTCTATGTGAGAAAATTTTCTATATTATGTTATACACTTTTATGTATTTCGGACGATTTACCTTTTTTTATTTGTGAGTTTATGTTTGTGAGGTAATCTCTGGATCTACTGAAACGATTTAGATGAAATTTGGTAAGAAGATAGTTTGAGACCCTGGGAAGGATATAGGATATTTTTTATTCCGCAAATCATCCCTTAAAGGGGTGAAAATGGAGATGAAAGTTTGTATTAGGAAGCAAGCTAGCGAACCCGAGCGAAGCGAGCGTGAGTCGCTAGGTATAATATAGAAAAGATTTGTCAAAAGACAAAGTGACAATTTACCCGAAGTTGCAATTTTATGGCAATGGATTCGGGTCAGATAACGTCACTGACCGACCGACCGATTTTTATGGAATCCGCCAATTGTAGCTCCTACTTGTAAAATTTCATTAGAACAAAGTATGTTTTAAGTTTGAGTGAAAATCTGTAATTTGTTGTTTTAAAATCTGTAATTCTAATCAATGTTTTCTTTTACCTTAGAGAAAAAGCAAGTTTTTTTTTATATACATATTTTAGGTAATATTTTTGTGTTTCGCGATATAATTATGTATTCTAAGCTTATTTTGTAAAATTCCAAGAAATATATTTTAACATAATAAAGACCGTTGAATATAAAATTATGTTAAAAATGTAACTTAAAGTAAATGGCTTTCTTCGCCTTAAGCCTAAGTTGAAACCATAATAAATTCCACGTGATCATTCACTCTCTTCAGAGATTAAGACGTCGAATGGCAAAGAAAATTTAACTTAGGCTTATACTTTCTATTATCTAGTAAACACAAATAAGGTTTTCTGTAAAGTCTTTAATAATAATAAATAATTATGTTGTGACATTAACACACAACTCCATCTAGTTCAATGGTAAGCTACGAGGCTTGAGTTATGGATACCAGATAGTTGATACACTACACATATATAACTTTAAATAGATACATATAATGAACATAAACACCCATGACTGGAGTACAAACATTCGTGTTCATCACACAAACGAATGCCAGCGGGACTCGAACCCGCGACCATTGGCACAGCAAGTAGGGTCACTACAAACTGAGCCAAACGTGTCAAGTTTATATAAATTTAACTAGCGACTTATCATATTACGTTACTCTAAGTCATATCTTTATCTCAAGTGTGTATTCACCTTGCCGTGGTGAATACACATCGAGTAGGGACTCTAGCGTCCGGCAATCCAGCCGGACGTGAGACCAAGAGAGTAAAAGTCGTTGTCTTCCTCAGAATAGAATAGTAAGGAATAGAATAGTAGTTTAAAAATCAAATATATTTTAAAAGGGTTTGTGTACGTTTTATTTTTTGATCTACGAGTATAACCATAATCAATACTAATATTATAAATGTGAAAATAACCTTTCCTCGCTTAAGCCGTTGGACAGATTTTGATTAAATTTGGAGGATAAGGATATAAATTGCATCTTGAGGTGGTTATAGGCCAATTTTGATCCCAAACTCACTTACCTACCAGCCACCAGCTACCAGCCTTGCCAAAAATTAGTATTATATAAAAGGGAAAGGTCCTTTCATTTACGGACTAAATACGAAATTTCAAAAACTGCTTGACCTATAAAGTTGGGCATGTAGATAGTTTATTTGTACAAAACACAGCTGAAGAGCTGAATTAGGGAGGTCTAAATGCACTTTTCTTACTGTTAGAAATATAAACTTCTCCTGGTTATGAGTATGTACTCGTAAATCAACTACAGAAGCCGTGTTCAGCACTATTATCATATATATATATATATATATATATATATATATATATATATATATATATATATTTAATTCTAGTTGGAAAAATGGGGAGCGATATTTTTGGTAGATATAGAAAATCAAATCTACGACTTTCAGCGTATAAGTTAGACATAATATGTCGCACTGTATCATCACGGTCAAATTTCCTCCTTAGGTTTCCCCTGAGTGCTATAACATAGTGCTCTTCAAGAGTTGTGTCTTCAGGTTCCTTAAGTTCCTCTTATATTGCAGATGTCTATAGCCGACTGTAGCCACTTGCCATTAAGTGGATCGTTCGGCCATTGCCCTTTCACTATAAAAAAAAACTTTTATCTAATAATACGATCAAAAATCCATAATTAAGTCAAGTAACTTTCTTTATCAGTCGAAAAAGTCAAAAATACTAAGTCGGTCTTATACAATATTGCCGAACGTTAAAAGTAAGACCTATTCATCCCTTACCATTCATTATGCATCAGTGGGAACATTACTCATCCATTGTTACTCTAAATAGCCTTTGACACCCCTGTGCTATCAGCTGAGATGCTCGCATAAATCAAATGTGGTGTTAGAAATAGGTGTATTCTCTCCTCTATAGGCACTTAAGTACATAAGTAATAAGTTAAGGAAAGTAAAAAATGGCTTTTGATACCATTAGACTTAAATTTTAGGTAAAAATCAGTTAATGTAAATAGTTTTTACTACTAAAAAACTTGTGTTTTTAAGCCAAGTAGCTCAGTGGTAACGCGCTCGTTTAGGAAATCGAGTGAAGCCTTGTCAATATGATTACTACTCGTCTTACGTTGAACGAAAATGTTTTGAGTAAACCTGCATGTTTGAGAGAACCTAGCAAGTTTTCGAAATACATGTGAAGTCCGCCCGCACTTGGCAAGCGCGATGGACTGTGGCCTGATCTCCCTCTTACTGAAGGGAGGTCTGTGCCCAGCAGTGGGACGTTTAAAAGGGCTGTATATATTATAGAAAGTCCACAATTGCAACTCCAGGTTAATTTGGGTGATATTTTAATATCAAGATATAATATGAATACTTGAGTGCTTGAAATCTAACTTAACTATGTTGTTATTCTAAATTTTTTTCTTGTAATTGAGTAATACAACAAATAAAACTGTTATATTATTTCGGAATCATGCTACTAAAATAAAAAAAGTTCGACAAAAGAATGCGTATGTGAAAACTAAGCAGAGGCCATTTATTTAATATGCAATTAGGTACATACCTACCTTAAACTATGGATGGACGATAAAATTACAATTTTTAACCAAAAACTTGTGTTTTCTATGAAAATTATCTCATGCGTGAATTTTAGAACACTGTTTAATAGAAGCAAAATTGTCAGACTTTCGCATACCTGACTATTTGATCGTGCAGCGCTTAAAAACGACTTGATGGATTTTAGTGGACCCCTTTGTACAGGTACAGTCTGATCGAAAACGTAGCTTAGTCTTTTCCCCTTTTTTATTTATTACTAGCGACTCACCCTCGCTCTTAGTATAAATTTCTCAGAGATGAAATATTTTCCCGCATTAAAAAATATCCTATATGTTGACCCGGATAACCAGTTATAATTATGATTATTTATGTAATTATCTGAAATTTGGTATGCCAAATTTCATCAAAATCTATCCAGCGGTTTTTCTGTGCAGCGGTAACAGACAGACAGACAAAAATTCTAAAAACTGTAGATTCGGCCTCTGTATCAATAGTAATGTCTATTTCAATAAGATTTTCTAAAAATATTTAATGTACAGATTCGACTTAGTTACAATTTTATATGTATAGATTTATTTATGTACGTATGTAAGCTAGAAAAATTTAGTACATAAAACGATTTATTTCTTTAAAGAGATCTATTTCAGTATACCTAGAAAGATGTACATTTTTACGAAATGTGGTATAAATTCTTAAAGAGTACATATATGACTACAATAATACTATGCTATTATATTAACTGCCTCGGTGGTGTAGTGGCTAGCATGTACGGCTGCACATCCTGAGGTCCTGGGTTCGAGCCCCGGGTCGGGCCAAGTTTAGTTATTGAGTCTTTCTGTATAGTAAGCCTTAGTAACAGCCCGGAGTTGGGAAGTTGGCGGTGTTTCACCCCCGTGCCTCGGAGAGCACGTAAAGCCGTCGGTCCTGCGCCTTAACTCTGACCGGTCGTGTCGAGTAGTCGTCCCACCGGAGTATGAGAGTGACAGGAATAGGGAGTGCACTTGTGTCTGCGCGTACACTTGTGCACTATAATATCTCCTGCGCAGTTGGCTAGTCTCAATGAGATTGGCCGCCGTGGCCGGAAACGGTCAGGAGGACATTACTATACTATTATACTATATAACTAATAATTATTATGAGTATACCTCGACTCGTAAGTATAACTGCCTCAGTAGTCTTGTGTTATGTACGGGTCCGGAGGTCCTGGATTCGAGTCCCAGGTCAGACCAAATTTTGTTATTGAGACTTTTTATCAAAAAATTCTTCCTATATCTTAATTCTAACCGGATTATGAGAGTGGACGTTATGTCTGCGCGTACACTTGTGCACTAGTCTCATTGAGATTGGCCGCCATGGTCGAAATCGGTCAAGAGGACATTATTATTAAGTATATATTTTTTAAATAAGTATAATATAAGTAATATGTATAATTATGATGATGTCCTCCTGACCGATTCCGGCTACGGCGGCCAATCTCATTGAGACTAGCCAACTGCGCAGGAGATATTATAGTGCACAAGTGTACGCGCAGACACAAGTGCACTCTCTATTCTTGTCACTCTCATACTCCGGTGGGACGACTACTCGACACGACCGGTGAGAGTTAAGGCGCAGGACCGACGGCTTTACGTGCTCTCCGAGACACGGGGGTGAAACACCGCCAACTTCCCAACTCCGGGCTGCTATTGAGGCTTACTAGACAGAAAGACTCAATAACTAAACTTGGCCCGACCCGGGACTCGAACCCAGGACCTCCGGGTGTGCAGCCGTACATGCTAGCCACTACACTACCGAGGCAGTCAATGTATAAACATGAAATATTGTATAGGGCATTGGGTAATGTTTTTCTCTCAGTGAACCTATCTAGTAAAAAATAATAAATTAATTGAACTAAAAATTTCCTAAACACATTTATAAACCTCATTATATTCTTAACATTTATTTAATTTTCATTTCCTCCCCTCGACTTACAGAATGGAACATTCTGAACACCGAATGTCATAAATACAAAATTAATGATGGCCCAAGCGATCGTTTTTTAAAGTTTTTGTTTTTATTTCTTATTGATGTGTAAAACCCTACGTGTACAAGTCCTAAAAAAATATAAATAAAATTTTAGATTTGTCTGTTTGTCTAGCTTATAAGGAATCTATTTTACACATTATTTTACTCTATTCAATTTAGCAACGAACCTACGCTATTTATAAGGGTATAAGTGGTTATTAACCACTTGTAAACCTAAAGCCATAAAACTAAAAAGAGATGATTTATCGCGATTAGTTGACGTCTATACATATAATAAAACAGAACTTAACGAAATCTGTACATGAAATATTTTTTTAAAAACAATGACTAACGTATTATGTACAGAATATGGACCCCGAAACAATAGTTATTAACATTTTTGTCTGTTTGTCTGTTTAGGTGTACGCCTTTCACGCAAAAAGTACTAAACCGATTTTAACTAAATGTGGAGTGATAACTTATTACTCGATCAACATTAAGGATACCTTTTACTACAAGAAGATGTTTCATTCCCACTGGGAAACACAATGAATGGTTCTATCGAGTCGTGTTTAGAAATTTATATAGCTAACACTGGTTAAACCTTGAGAGGTAAAGCAAAACAATGTACTAGAAAATTGTAGGTCTTTAAAATGGCCTACAAAAAAGTCCACAATAGCAGTACACTCGCTAAATAAAAAATTAAGCTTAATATCTATTTTTATCTATACTATAATATTATAAAGAGAAAAAAAATGTATTTTTGTTTGTAATGGATAAATTAAAAATCCTCTTTAGATGAAATTTATTATAAAGGTAGTTTGAGGAAGGACATAGGATGGTTTTTTACTTCGGAAATCATCCCTTAAGTGGGTGAAAAAGGGGGATAAAAATTTGTATATATATATATATATATATATATATGTATATATATATATATATATATATATATATATATATATATATATATATATGTTTATATGAGGGGTATAGTTTCAAAAACCGCCAAGTCCAGTGACGTTTATAATCCAGAAGTAGAAAATGTATGATGAATTCTTGTAGCATTACATAATTAATCAAGTTTCTGTGTCTTTTGAAAAATTAGTCACTTTTACTACATTTTGTAACTTTTTCATTAATGTATTATGTTTTACAAAGGTCTTAAAAAACAAAAAAGTGAAGGACTTAGCTGCATTTGAAACTGAAGTTCGGACATTGTTAGTTTTGAATCTGACATTCATGGACATTGCTGAATTTGTTATCTATACTAATATTATAAAGAGGAAGGATTTGATTGTATGTTAGCACTGAATAGGTTCCGAAACAACTAAACCGATTAAGATGAAATTTGGTAAAAAAATAGTTTGAGACCCTGGGAAGGACATAGGATAGTTTTAATCCCGGAAATCATCTCTTAAGGTAGTGAAAATGGGGATGAAAGTTTGTATAGGGAATCAACCTAGGGAGGACCCGAGCGAAGCGAGGGTGAGTCGCTAGTGTCTAATAAGATGTATAGAACGACTTAAAACATTTTGATACTTTTAACATATGTCATAATAATTACCACTTCGTCACCTTAAAAAGGTTATTGTAGAAAATAAGAAACAAATTTAACAATCAAGTAATATTTTTTTTTAATAAATTCTAATATACGAGTATAGTCTATCTATTCCATACCGTTAAAACATACCTATATCGTTAGTATGAAATAAAACTATTTTGTGAATTTTTCGTGTATTCATTTTACTTTTTTGTTTCCGATGTTTTTAATGCTTTACAACTTTGCTTAGTCTTTCCGTGACCGTCTCGTTATATTTTTAGTGAATAGTTTCACTAAAGAATAAAGATATAAATGCTGCTATGAAACCACAAAAGAGACGGAGTCGTTAGGACGTTTTCTCGAACGTAGACTTACGACCCCGTTATCGTGGAGGATTTTTACACCCAGAAATATGCCTATATTGCACGAAAATCATATCTTGATTAATGAGATATTTTATTAGATTTACGCGAATATTTGACGTTTTAAATAGAACTATCGTCCGATTTATTCGCAGATTTATTTAGATTTTTGGTTTTTGACGTATCGTCCGCGAAAAAGTCAGGAAAAATAGTTTTATTTAATATACGAGGACAATAATATCTATAGTTCTCTACAAGATCATATCTATGGCCAAGAACTTAACTGAATTAAATCTAGTTTTTATCAACGTATCTACCACAGAAGTGAAGCCGTGGGAAAAACTTACTTATATAATATTAGTATGTTTCTATACCTAAGAATCGAACTATTGACTAGCTATTTGACAACAACATGATTTTTATATGAATACCCTCGCTTCTCTAAGAAAACAAATACAACTCTATCCCACGGGAACCGTACATTCCGGGATAAAAAGTAGCCTTTAGATAATAATCTGTCTGTCAAATCTCTGTACCAAATTTCATCCAGAACAATAAACGCAAATCAAAATAAATCCGCGATAAAATCCGAAATGATAGTTTTATTTAAGAAAAAAGTTGAGTTATTTTTGAGATACAGCTTCGTTCTATCTATTTCCTTGCTTTTGCGAGCGCAAACTTAACTTTTTATCACAGTATCTTTGACAAATATTGTGATGTGCAAAGTTATCGTAAAATATTTTATTTTCCTTTAATTTAACAAATTCCAGTATTTAGATGTAACAAACTTTATACATATATTTTTATACAGTTATTTTATTATTATACAGACTTTTTAATTTAACTCGTATTTTTTGATATTCCATGGTTATCATCCAAAGTTTATTTATTCAAAAAAGCGCGAAAATAGAAACTTAAAGTTTCGTAAGTCCATCAAAAATACGACGTAGGAGTCTAAAATATTTTCGATAAAAGTTGCTGAATAATATTTCTCGATGACGTCATCACATATTTTATTTCGAGATAAGTTTAATTTAAAGTTAGTTTGTAAATTAACACCTACATACATATATAAATAGGCAAAGACTGACGACAGGTTTGGCTCAGTTTGTACTCTACATCCTGTGTCAGTGGTCGCGGGTTCGAGTCCCACTGGGGGGCATCCATTTGTGTGATGAGAACGAATGTTTGTACTCCAGTCATGGGTGTTTATATTTATAATATGAAAGTATTTAAAGTTATATATGTGTTATGTATCAACTACCTGGTATCCATAACACAATCCTCGTACCTTACCATGGAACTAGATGGTGCTGTGTGTTAATGTCCCAACATATATTTATTTAAAGACGAAACAGTTCAGTACCTTTTTCTCTTCTATTTCTCAACCGATTTATTTGTTTAGTATTCATTGACGAGTTTTTGTGTTATCAATAAATTTTTTTTGGTTTATATAGAGTGTTATTAATGATTTTCCGAGTAAAACCACTGAGATTTAACAATACCTCCTTTATTTAATTACTCACAACTATTTAACTATTTGCTCTAACAGATAAGAAGTGTCCAATTCTTGAAAGCTGAATGGCATTTTTTTGGCCCTCGCTGGTGGTTGAAAATAATTTTAACTTTCATAGATAGTTGCAGAATACTTCAAATAATTGGACTGACGTTAAAGTTTTTTTATTATTAAACTAGTGTTCGCTCAGTGGATTTTTAGGGTTCCGTACCCAATTGATAAAACGGGACCCTATTACTAAGACTTCGCTGTCCGTCCGTCTGTCTGTCTGTCCCTCTGTCACCAGGCTGTATCTCATGAACCGTGATAGTTAGAAAGTTGAAATTTTCACAGATGATGTATTTCTGTTGCTGCTTTAACAACAAATACTAAAAAACAGAATAAAATAAATATTTAAAGGGATTCCCATACAACAAACGTTATTTTTTTGCTCGTTTTTGCTCGATATTGATAACGGCAACAGGTAGACGTTTGAAATATTCACAGAATATTTAGTTATATATTCACTTTAAAAATAAATAATTAAATTAAAATAAAACAAATATTTAAGAGCGGCTCCCATACAACAGACATGATTTTTTTCCGACTCGCACTTGGCCGGTTTTTTATTATTGATAACAATCACTATAGCTCATCAGTAGCAAATAAAAAGAAGGAAATTCGTTTAACAAACAAAAGAGAAAAAAGTACCTACTCAAAAGTTTTGTCTGTGCCGATTTACATAGCCTTTATAGCTCGTTTGATTGAACTGAATAGGTACTTTAGTCTTAACTTACATATGTGAGCAGTATACGTTCATTACATTTTAACTGCGCGTTTTAAGAAAAGAAAAATTATAGAAGTACTACTAATATAGCAGGCTTTTACTTGGTGAAAAGGTTTTTCTAATTAACATCTCTGAAAAGCCGAAGGTAAAATTCAGAATGAAGAGGCCTTTGTGATGTCACTTTGAAGAATTTTGGAGATCTTTTTAAGACAACAGCTGACTGGCTGTTAAGTGGATACATTTTGCGGTAAAACTTTTTCAATAAAACCCTTAGAAGAAGAAAACTGCCCTCGTCAGACCCCAATCAATTGAGACAATGCATGAAAATAAGGGTTGACAAGGGAAGCAAATTATAATAATATGTTATTTTATAGCTTCTATTTACGTAGGTATATACAACAAATTAAGACTTTTATTTATACATAATTCTTATTTGATATGGTGTTGTATTTAGATTAGAATTTTTATATGGTGTTGATTTTATAAAAAACTGTATATAATGGGTAGGTTACTAGGTATAATGTAATAAGGGACTTCTTGCCACTATTCCACGCGAACATGACTTGTACAGTAATAACTAAGTGTACATTTGTTTTGTAAATATAATTAAGTGTATTTGTAATTTCCTTTATTGAAAAAAATAAAATAAATAAGGGACTTGGACAAGATGTAATTCTACATTCATCCAAAAGAAATTTAAATCATCCGGAAAAAATATGGTTATGACACATTTTGATTTTTTTTTTAGTCTACGTGATATTGACGAAGTAATCTGTGCTCAACTGGCACGTTTTGAAGCCATTAAAAGAGAATTGAACTGCAACTTGTTACTTTAATAAAAAAAACGTACAACGTACACGTAAGAAGTTATACTTCTTTGGCGTAACAGAATAAAAATAGCTAAAGATTTCATCCCGTATATCACAACTCGCTGTTTGTAAAAGGAATGCAGCTAACTTCATCATGTCGCTTTTTGGCTGTCGGTGTGCGCGCGCATCGTAAAATATTTACTCTCATATTTTACAAACGTACCAAAAGAAGTATAACTTCAAAAATTTTCAATGCAAGCAATTGTAGAATGTCAGTTTACTGTGGTTATAATAAACTAGCGACTCACCCTCGCTTCGCTTCGGGTTCGTCCCTAGAAAAAAACAAATCTATCCCACGGGAACCGTACATTTTTCCGGGATGATATATAGCCTATATCCTTTCTCAGTTAACGGGCTATCTAATGCAAAAAATAATTTTTCAAATCGGATTAGTAGTTCCTGAGATTAGAGCGTTCAACCAAACAAACAAACAAACAAACTCTTCAGCTTTATAATATTAGTATAGATTGTATAGGGTAAAAGTGGGATAGACGCCCTTGGAGGATAGACGCCGCACCTTAAAAAAAGAGAATTTAAAACCAAATTCACGCTCTAGTACCAAGTTTCTCGGACAGATCTCGCCCCCACAGCTCCGTCCGCGCACGCGCTTCGACAGGACTGCACGTGTCGCCGCTTGAGTTAAAAAAACGTTGCAAAATTTTATGGCGCTTGCATGATTCTTGTGACAGTGACATTTTGACGTGTTCAGAACTTTCGTTTTCGAAGGTAAGTTTTAAGTGTGTATTGTTATTTAAATAGTATGTATCATTTATATTTATGGTGTGTTTATAAAATTATGAAATTATTTAAGTATTTTTATTTATTTGCTGGGGCGTCTATCCCTACTAAAAAGGATAGAGGCCCCACTATTGACTGAGTATAGACGCCCTTAGAGGCATATATCCTCTACGACTTATTTACAGGTAAGATTTTTTTAAATAACGTACCTATCTAGTTAATATGCAACTTAGTAGGAAAATTGACTTTCCAGTTTATTTATGAGCTGTTTATACCTTTACATATCGTACTTCACTGTACTTGTAAAAAATAATGCAGCGTATCACCTAATTTCATTTTTTATTTTAGACAAAATGCCGCGAAAATATAAAAGGAAAATAGGGGCACCCGTTCGTGCTGCTTGGTCTGAAGAAGCCCTTTGCAAAGCTTTTGGGGAAATGGATAAAGGCCAAGTCGGTATAAATGAAATATCTCGTCGTTATGGTATTCCATCTCGAACTTTGAGGAGGCGATATGCTAAAAAAAACTTACTTTGGGTAAGTAATAGAGGAATTAATTGCCCTAATCAAATTCAATTTAGGCACTGTCTTCTTAGTTTGTTTTTTCATACTTGTCCTTTTTGAATCCTCAGTTTTTTTTCTGTACCTATTAATTTCTTCTTTTTCAGGAAAACATCCCACACTGGACTTTGACAACGAGAAACGTCTCGTAGCGCACATACAAAAATTAGAAAAGGCAGGATTTCCCACAACACGACAGGATGTAAGAAGACTCGCTTTTGAATTTGCCGAGAAACTGGGTTTGGAAAATCCTTTTAACAAAGAGACACGTATGGCTGGTCAGCACTGGCTCAAATCATTTCTTGAACGACACCCAGAACTCAGTATTCGCCAGGCAGAAGGTTTGTCTATTGCAAGGGCTCAAGGATTAAATCGAGATGAAGTAAACAAAATGTTTGAATTGCTGAAAATACTAACTGAAAATGATTTGATCGATAAACCTGATCGAATTTATAATACTGACGAAACTCCTTTTTTTTAGAGTTCCTAAAAAGAAAAGACCGAGGTTTAGCTCTGAAAGTGAACAAGAGCTCGATGAATCAGATTCTGACCAGACTGAATCTGATAAAGAAAATACTCAATGCAGAGAATGTTTCGATGACTATGCAAGTACCAAGTCCACGGCGGACTGGATTCAGTGTCTGATGTGTAAACTCTGGTTACACGAAGATTGCACTCTATATGGCGATTACTGTAATAGATGTGGACACAAGAAGAAGCTTGCAGCTCTAAAAGCTAACCTGGCCAAAGTGAATTCAAAGAATAAGTAACCTGGCCAAAGTAAACAGTATCAGTATATTTGTTGATTATTTGAAAATTTTGATTACTGTTATTTTTTTTTAAGAAGGATGCTTTGTTTTTTCCCAAAGAAGTCTTAAGGGACGGATTTGTTTTAAGTTTTATTATTCCTAAATTTAGTTCTGTAAAGTTTTAAATAATTTTTAATAGACGTTGTTAAGTTGCTAAGTTTACCCAAAGAATGATTGAAAGACTGAGCCATTTGTTCCTATAAAAGTGCCATTTACTTCAGTTTTACGGTATATTTGGATAAGAAAACCTTATAATATATTATTGCAACTAAGAAAGTAAATAAACATTTTATTTAATTTTCTACGAATTTTTTTTTTATTACGGAGGCATCTATCCCATTGTAGGGCATCTATACTCATGTCGAAATTTTGCCAGGGGCAACTACCCCATACAGTAGGCGTCTATCCTCAAACAATAAGTTTTTTTAAGAGCCGAATATCTACAAATCTACGGTATGCATTGAATAATGATATGAGTAGATAGTAAGTATAAGGACTATAGTTGTTACAAATAGTTAACTCACTCGAATAGTGCTTTAAAAAAAAAAGTTATAGTCAGCTTACAAAAAGTGGGGCATCTATCCCACTTTTACCCTACAGTTCTATCGCGACCTAACAATTTTTCACTCTCATAACATGCTCCAATAATTTAAATTCATTATTCATATTTTATTATTATATTATAATTTATATTATAATTGATAAACTTTCCAATTTGCAAGTGATTAAAATATTTATTTAGTAAAATTTTGTAGTTTAGCATATAATGAAGATTTAGGGTCTGTGCACACTACGTATTGTAAACGCGCAGGCGACATACGTATAATAAAAAACACAATAAGAATAAAAATAATATTTTTATTGAAATACTTTTACAAAGTTATATAATATTTAAAAAATAAATGACCGAGGACAATTTGGAACCTACCTGAACTAGGTTAACAACCTGTGTTTCAGGTTATGGTTTTACTATGCATTTCTCACTGTGACAAAGGTTTAGAACAGAGCAAATTTTGAAACTTACATATAAACGTAGACTAGGTATATATAAAATGATAAGTATGAAAACTTATATAACTAACTACACTTACATCTATGTATATGTATAAAAATTTATAAGTTACGTTATTTTAATATTTCTAGCATATTTTCTGTATCTGTGTAGTTCAAAATTTGAAGAAATGCCGGTATTATTTTTTTTAATTTTTTATAACTTACTCTATATAAATCCAAAACTCTATTGAGTTTGTTGTACAAAAAAGCTCCTATTACATACATCATCTGCGCATATTCTGCGTTCATAAACTTAAAATAATGCAAATAACTTGCGTTCGTATCGATACAAATCTGTAAGAAGCGCGCATCGACAATGACAGCGTTTTTTCTTTATGTGAATAGGCCCTTAGTGTTTTTATTTCTTTACGAGTATATATCACTAAATTATATAATTTATTATTAACCATATTATTTTTACTGATCGAACTCTGAATTTTATTTGACATTGAATAAATCAGCACTATTTCATCAAAGAACCTTTACTTGTTATTATGTAGTTTTTAATACAAGTTTCTTCAATAATATCAGATTATCCTAAGCAAACAAATATTAAAGTATTGTTATAAATGTTATATAAGTTTTTCTCATACTAAGCTAGGCTTATTAAGTTAGTTTATCTACTTAAAAAAAGTTTCACATTCAGTATTCTCATTCATAGACAGACAGTGCACTAAGCCGCTGGCTCCAGATCTAGAAGCAAAACTTTTTTAACCGACTGCGCTAGGAGGGTTATGTTTTTCGAATGTATGTATGTATATTTTTTAGCACGCTCTGTAGCCTAAACGGCTTGATGGATTTTAGCTTGAGATGTGTCGTTAGATTCAGCTTAATTGTGAAAGTGACACTGGGTATATCAAAATTATAAACATTAAAATGGCCGATTTTTGGCACCATATTATATTACATTTTTTTCTTCTTCTAAACCTGTTTTATTAGAGTTCTGTATAAAGCAGCTAGTTATCCTACATACCCTTTGCATTTAGGTATATTATGGAAATACTCATAAGCGAAGATTATTTCTGATTCATTTATCGGTAGTTAATTTTGTCAAAAATTTCACAAATTATAGCCTAAAAAGTCCCCCTTTCTTAAAGTCAAACCCGTATTAAAATTGGTACAGTAGTTGTTAAAATTAGTCCGAACAAACACAAATTCAATGTGACAGGGAACTTTAATTTATTATATGTATTGAAAATAAAGTCCTAGAAAGTATTTTTTGTAAATTCATACCCTAAAGGGGTTGAATAGGAGCTAAAAGTTTATATAATTAAGAACTTCGTCATTTTTCAAGTTAGAAACGAGCACATGGCTTGTACAAAATTGTTTGAAATTACTTAAAATTGGCTTAAATTACCAGAGTTTTAAAGTACGAACGTTGGCGAAATCACTTCTTTATAACTTTTTTAACAACTTTCCGTATGGAATTTCATAGTAAGCTTTTGGGGTATATTATATTTCTTTACTTTAATTTTTTATTCTACGATAAATGAATGTACCTACGTGTAACATAAAATATGATTGGATCTTCCATACTTACGAGTAGACTAAGGAATGATATAGACAAAGCGTCATAGAATTAAACATGAAGCCAAACAATGATGATTTAAAATCTTTCCTGATAATATTATAAATGCGAAAGTTTGTGAGAATGTATGGATGTCTGGATGTATAGATGTATGGATGTTTGTTACTCTTTCACGTAAAAACTACTTAATGGATTTTAATGAAACTTTACAATAATATAGCTCATACATCAGAATAACAAATTCGCTACTGTTATACCGGAAAAAATGAACGGTTCAAGTGAGATACATTTTGTTTTTCCAGAGGCGAACCCAAGCGAAGCGAGGGTGAGCCGTCATTAACATATTTAAAAAAAAGGCATATTAACTGAATGTTCACTGTTGTGATAAGTAAATAAATGTTAATAAATAAAAATAACTAACGGATTTTATTTTATAGGAAAAAATCTAATATATAAATATCTGGTGTCACGTTGTTTGTGGTCGCACTCCTACGAAAAAGCTCGACTGATTTTAATGTTTTTTTTTTTTTTTAATATTTGGTAGATATGAGAATAGGTCGTAAAGTATTTTTTAATCCCGATTTTAGATACAGCCAAAGATTTTTTTTGTAAATTGAACGCGAGCGTAGCCGCGGGTTCTGCTAGTATAACTATATAAATAAAACACATTGTTGATATTAAAATTTTTATTTCATATATTTGCAATTTATCACAAAACTTGCAGTCCTAATTGACTAGAATTAAAGTATACATTTTGAATGATAGACTCTTTACATGGACAATCTATATACATTTCTTCATCTACACATACCTACTATATTATAATAACTTTATACAGGGATTGTACCTACACAAATTATTAAAAAAAAAACATGTGTGTGTACTTATGTACGTACGCAAGAAATTATACTCTTTAGGCGTAACAGAACAAATATAGCTAAAGATTTCATCCCGACCATGTGACCAATGTGACATACACAACTCTCTGTTTGTAAAAGGAATGCAGCTAACTTCATCATGTCACTTTTTGGCTGTCGGTGGTAAAAAGTTAAAGACATCATAGTATAATTATAATGAAAATTTGCTATTCATCATTTAAGAAAATCGAACCGGCTACATTCACAGCAATCGTTGATATATCCATTACTTACAACATTGTTAAATAAGTAATATTCATTAAATTGAAATACCTACAAATCCTAGGTCACAAAACTAACAAAATGAGGATTCAGGCCTCAGTAGACAAATAAATCCTACCTATTACTTCTCGGATTAGCAACAAAATAAACAGTATTCAAGGCTGTAAATGGTCAACTGTGTCCTTTTATTGACACTTTGTAAATCTATTTTAATTAACTCCATATAATTCGTACTAATATTTTAAATGCGATAATAACTATTCATTTATTGGTTTGTTATCTCTTTAGTCACAGCTTAATAAGTGTACATATGTAGGTCTGTACGTATATATCCTGTAGGAGGAAGAAGTACATATTTTATGTAATTTTTTTATATAGGACCATCAAATCCCGAGAAAAAATTATTGTATAATGATGTGTAGATACTGTCTGTAATAACTATATAATACCTTTTAAGACGTCTACAATCTTAGCCACTCCCATAAGCATGTTTGCTGTAGAGCATTGGAAACGTCGGGAACCACAAATCAAAATAAATCCATGAAAAATTCTGAATAGATAGTTTTATTTATATGTGCGATTGAGCTTTAAACATTAATATCTAATTAAAATTTTAGTTAATTTTCAGACACGCGAACTATTCGTTAAATACGAAACAGTAATTTTAGTACCGTAGTTAGCCAGGTCATAGTCTAAAATGGAGTACTAACCGAGTAGCCTAATACAGAATGCAATACAGTACATTATTTTATTAGAAAAAATCCTTCAATATTTCATTAAATCGAAACTAATATTTTTTTATATAAAAATAGCCGTGCGTGTAATATTTTCATTTGCAGTACAACTTTAAAACAAGATTGCTAATTAAAAAAATCGTTATTCATCAACAAAAGTTTTTTCATTCTACTTCAAGTATGCGAAATACTTTTAAACTTCCGGCCGGGTAGATTAAAAATAAAAGTTTACAACATTGTAAGCATTTTGGTTAAATAAATAAATTTTATCTATACTAAAATTCCAAGCTAAGGTACTCGTAGCACCTATAGATGAAATACTAAAAGGAAGCTAAATGTGCTGGTACGGTCATATCCTCAGACGAAATGACGACCATCCGATACATAAAGTCCTAAATATCCCTGACCGCCCGGGAGGAAGAGGATGACCACGTGCCACCTCGTGGTCAAATATGCAGAAATAGGTTCAGAAAAACAACCTGAGTACACAGATAAGCCAGAGTAGAATTCTCTGTCGCAATCATACAAGGAGACCCGACCACAGCTTAACTGGGAAGAGGAGTGGACAAAAAAGAGAGAAGACTAATATTTTAAGCTTTAGAGAAAAAAAAGCTTTGCTCTTTAAGTCAATACGCTTAGAAATAATCAAGTCAATACGCTCTGTTATTGTGTAACGAGAATAAATCCGCAAAATAGTTTGGCACATTTGTAAAATTCACTATCTAGTGGTATACTGGCTTACATATATTGCTCGAGAGGTCTTAAGTTCGAGGCCCAGGTTAGATCAAGTAGTTATCAGAATTATCTGTTAAGATATTCTCAGTAACAGCCCGGAGCGTCTCAGTGAGATTGACAGCTGCATAGAAAATTGTTGTGGATATTATAATTATTCGTATAGTGAAAACTATTCTAAAACTTTGACATATATATAAGAAAAATTACTTAAAATTTTGAGATGAATAAGAAAACGAAATTTTCTTTAACATTTTTAGGGACCATTAAACGTTCTCTTTCGGCTACTTAGTTTTAGCGTCAAAATTTTATGGAAGTTCTATTGGTGCCGCGTATTTAATTACGTGGGTTCAAAGATTCAATTACTGTTTATCGCATACTTTGAAAATGTTACTTTCGACAATATAGCTTAAATAATAAATCTGACGACTCAATTCATAACTTTGTCAAAACAAGGTATTTTTTAATAAGAAAGGCTGAATAATTACTGAATAAAGTAGGTACTTTATGTTTTTTATTTTCAATAAAACATTATTAATGAAGGAATCATTAAGGAGTTATTTCTAACATGATTACCACTTGCCCTATGGTGAAAGAAAACATCGTGAGGAAACCTGCATGTCTGAGAAAACATAGCAAGTTTTCGAAAGACATACGAAGTCCGCTAACCCGCAGTTAGCCAGCGTCGTGGACTATGGCCTGATTCCCCTCGCATTGAAGGGAGGCCCGTGCAGTGCAGTGGGATGTTAAAAAGGGTTGAATACATTAGTAACATAATCATTTTTTTTTTCAGATTGTCACTTACTGATGTAGTAGTAATTTTTGTTTTGTATATTTATAAAGAATTGCCCATTAAAAAAAGATAAATCCAAATAAATTTGAAAAAGTATTTCCCCATAACTTTTGTTAATTCCTCTCTTTGCATATGACATAACCAAAAAAATTTAATTGTATGAAAAAAGCTAAAATTTCGATAACACTTTCTTAGATTTATGCGAAGTACCTGGGCGACCGAGCTTCGCTCGGAGTTCTTTTTTGTTATATCGTATTTTTAGATTAAAAAAAAAAACAAAAACTTGAATAAATACCAAAAAAAAAAAACAAACAAATTTGTTTTCGAAATTTTGTCGACCATATTCTGCGTGGAACAATACGAAATAAAACCGCATGAAAACTCGAAAACACGCGTTTTCCCAGACAAGACTAATCTAGATCGATTTTTCGCCCCCGAAAACCCCCACATACCCAGCGAAAACATTAGAGCCGTTTCCGAGATCGCCGGTATAAATAAATATATAAACAAATATGCAAGAAATGTCCGATATAATTCAATTTCAATTCTACACTAACATAAAGCGATAGCTTTAATTAATTAGTGTAAACCAAACAGTTATTAATTTAATGTTAAGGAAAAGCTATTGTACTCTTAAGCCTAATTATGTACCATAACAAGTAATTAATATTTAGCGGTGATTTTAAGAGGAATGTTCCACAAATTACTTACAATAAATATCAGATAAGTATTTTAAAAATAACCGTCTTTTAGGGTTCGTAAAGCATTTGAAATGTTGCGAACCTAAAAACCAAAATAAAGCTGCGAAAAAACTTGAACAGATATTTTTAGTCTAAGCTAGCGGACTTATCCTCGCTTCGCTCGGGTGCGACCCTGGGTGCCTAATTCTTAATCTAATGGAAGTAGCCTAATTTACTCCTTATAACATAAGCTATCTGCCAGTGAATGTCTCATCAAAATCAGTCCAACCGTTTTTGAGATTAGCCGGAACAAACTGATATACAGGAAAAATAAAAAAAAAGTGTTTTTCTAAAAGTACTGCATATAATTTCATATGCATTTAGTGAAAAGCTATTATTTTGACATTACAAACAGACACTTCTATTTTATTTATTAAACCCCGACACAATATAAGGGGTGTTATAAGTTTAACGTGTGTATCTGCGTGTCTGTCTGTGGCATCGCAGCGCCCAAACGGCTGAACCGATTTTAATTATGTTTTCGTTTTGAATTAAAGGTAGTTTAATCGAGAGTGTTCTTAGCTATAATTCAAGAAAATCCGTTCAGCCGTTTGCAGACTTTTCTATACGGTAAAGGGATATGACCAACTGCAATCCATTCACATCCACAGATCTAATCTATTCGAAACATAGCATCCCTACCAATTACTTCATGACATTGCAACGGTATGGTAATCTTGGACTGATGCTGCAGCTTCACCTGGAATCTGCAAGATACTCAACTCCTGACTAGAATACTGAATAGATATCGTGTCTACGCTCATTGAAATAGCCAGAATGAATAAGTTATTGTGTTGGGGGTATTAATTTTTTTTATTCAATTTCTTGTCTGTATAGATATATATGTCAAATATTCGCATGAATCTATACATATAATAAAATTGTAACTAAGCCGAATCTGTACATTAAACATTTTTTGGAAAATCTTATTGAAATAGACTTTATTATCGATACAGAGGCCGATCCTATAGTTTTTAGAATTTTTGTGTCTGTATGTCTGTCTGTCTGTCTGTTTGTCTGTCTGTATGTCTGTCTGTTATCGTATCACGGAAAAACCACTGGAGAGATTTTGATGAAATTTGGTATGATGATTGTTGGTTATCCGGGTCAACATATAGGATACTTTTTACTGCGGGAAAATATCTCATCCCTGAAAAATCTATGCTAAAGGTTATAACCTAAATAGGGACGAACACGAGCAGAGTGAAGGTGAGTCTAATATATAACATTATAAAGTTATATGCAATGTATAAAACAAACTATCCCTACTATTTTCCCTGTTAAAATTTGTTACAAACATTTTATATGTTTAAAACTGTACAACTTTTAACGTTACTGCGACCGCATCCGTTGTACTCTGTGAAGTTGAAATATGGCTGTAAAAATAACATAAAAACTTCCACTCTTGAACTCGCATGTAAAGCGCCCTTGCATTTAATTGGCGACCTCATATTATCATATATTAGCGTATACATCAAATTTTAAAATAATAAAATAATAACATGCTGTCTCAAAACTATGGAACAAAATTATTATTTGTCACGCAGTGCTTGGAGTAGGTACAAACACATTTCTACATCAAAGACTGCAGGTATGATATTCAGTCGATTGCCTCACTGACTCGTTGGTCTAGTGGCGAGCACGTACTTCTGGAAATATAGAGGTTTGGGGATCGATTCCTGAGTCAGACCAAGCATAGTTACTGGATTTTTTTGTCAAATAAATATTTTTCATAGCCCTGAGTTGGGAAGTAGGTGGTTTCACCCTCGTGTCTCGGAAAGCACTTAAAGCCTTCGGCCCTATCATTTATCACTCACCGGCTGTGTCAATTTGACGATTCACTAGATTTTGAGAATGAAAGAAAAAGAGAGTGCATATGTGTTTGTAAAATTGGTCGTTGTGGCAAAATCTAAAAATTATGATAATATATATTTGACGAAACGTTTGGCTCAGTTTGTAGTGACCCTACTTGCTGTGCCAGTGGTCGCGGGTTCGAGTCCCTCTGGGGGCATTCATTTCTGTGATAAGCATAAATGTTTGTACTCCAGTCATGGGTGTTTATGTTTATAATAGGATATTTAATTACAATAGTATGTATTTAAAGTTATATATGTGTATTGTGTAGTGTGTCAACTATCTGGTATCCATAACACAAGCCTCGTAGCTTACCATGGAACTAGATGGTAGTGTATGTTAATGTCCCAACGTATTTATTTATTTATTATTTATTTATATGTAACTCTATTGGTTCTGAGTGATTTACCATCGCCAAGGCCAAACATCTGAACCTAGCAGGCTGAAAATTTGATATTGTCTGATATTATTCATGTTCACTAAATTTATAATGACATAAGTATCTTTAAAACTTAAATAAATTACAATATTTAGGATTTTGTACGCGAAACATTTTAATTTTTGGTATCAAATTAACAAAAAAAAATATTAAAAAAAATTAAGACATATAACAAAATTGAACTGAGTCAAATAAATGAAAATCTCAGTCGAATCTTTACATTAACTATTTTTTAGAAAATCTTATTGAAATAGTCATTATTATCGATACAGAGACCGAATCTATAGTTTTCAGAATTTTTATCTGTCTGTCTGTCCGTTCGTCCGTCCGTCCGTCTGTCTGTCTGTCTGGGAGCGCTTACGAGAAAACCACTGGACAGATTTTGATGAAAGGTATGATGATAGCTTAGTATCATCAGTAGATAGTTATCAGGGTCAGCATATAGGTAGTTTTTACTGCAGGAAAATATCTCATCTCTGAAAAATTTATACTAAACGTTAAGACATAAGTATGATATAAATTTACGAATAAATCTATTTTAGTGCTATTTCTAAACATATTCTAAGAATATTTAAAATAGTATATATAGTGAAAATGAAATAATTCACATTACCCAATTATTCAAGATTTTCAGACGTAGTCTGTTATTTTTGCCTTTTATTTTCTTTTTACGTAACGTTTTTAAAAACGTAAAAGGTTTTCTTATCGTATAGCACTATCAAAGTTCAGACTCCTAAACATAGTATATATATATATATATATATATATATATATATATATGTATACATACATATATATTGTATTATTTACAACCCCTAACTGACTAATACCTACAATTATTGATTTAAATAATTTTCAACTTCATCGATCATTAACTAATTTAATTAGTCTTAATCAATATATCATCATTATTATCTAATAATAATTATACATTTGTATTTATTCTATACTATACATTTAAAATTTACGTACACTACTTACTAATATACATATAATTAAATGTACATAAACTAACGCTTGCCTCGCTTACATTTTTTGATGGTAAGCCTCCAAAAGGCCATCCTAAAATCCGGAGAATAAAATGCGTAGATGAAAGGATTTATAGCGGAATTAAACCAACCTAGCCATGTTAAAATATACATTAATACCGAATTAACATAACTATTAGGAATGAAAGGCGTGAGTAAATAATAAAGGAAAAATGGTAACCAGCAAGCGATAAAACCACCAACAACCAAACTTAACGTTTGTGCTGTTTTTGTTTCTCTTCTCAACGATGAAACTCTATTCTCCATGTGTTCTTTAACAGAATAAGTCCTATGGCGACTTGTGCCTTTATATTTAAAGTTACCTTTGAATGGTACTTCGTTGTAAAATTTAGATTCTTTTTCATTAGACTTATATCTAGATTGACGACGTTTTTCAGTTCTAAAGCAGCATGGACATTTTTGGTCGCTCTGTATAGATACTTCACTGTGTTGTGTTGAGGTTTTTGAGGGTTGTTTCGATGCATTCTGTCGGAGAGAGAGTTTGTCTGAACCTGAGTCAGATTCGGTGCGGATGCAAGACAGGTTGCTTTTCTGTAACAATACGTAAAATATAGTGGAAGATCATGAATGTAAAATTGAATTGAGAATTCTTAATTATCTAGGTCTTAAGAGTAGCACAGCTAATACGTGGCTGATAGTTCGAATCCTTAGTATGTAAACATTGATACACATAACATATTAACTATGTTAGTTACCCAGTTTAAAATATATTCTAGTTTTAGATATCAGATATATTTTAAATTTAAAAACAGCTTAAAATCTAAAAGTTGGTATTAAAATCATTATCTATAGAATTTTCATTACATAATTCTAGCCTGTACTATATTTAAACTAACTTATCCAAATATGATTATTATTTAATTTTTAGAAAATAAATAAGTTTTATTCATGTTTTATAAGTTTTTAACTTCTACATGAAAGAAATTAAATATTCAAAAGCTTGAATAGCTATTTGAAGTTTTACTTAAAGGGAATTTAAAATATTCTCTATAAAATATCTAAGCTACATCGTTATATAAACGTTTATCCAACGTATGTATGTCCCCAATGGATTTTGCAGTTCGTACGTGCGATATTAGTATTGGAAAATGTTATAGGATTTTTACTTACATATATATTTATACTACCGCCTCACGCTCGCTTCGTTCGCGTTCGTCGCTAGGTACGTTTTCACGGTTAGTATAGACTAAACTATATATATGTACATGCATGGGTATAGAAAAGTAAGTACCTAAAATATTTTTTTTCACTGATTTAGCACTATAATTTCGTACTATAACACTATATTAAGAATATTTAAACAGAAAATTTAAATACCTTGCTACATTTTGTAGTAGTACTGGCCAACTGATGATGTCTTCGGGCGACCACACAAGATATCCTTGCGTAAACATACACCATAACGATCATGGGTAAGAAGAAGGAACCCATAGCGGAAAAAACCACATAACCAGGGTTTTGATTGTAGCGGCAAACTCCTCCTTGGTTGTGGTCTGGCTCGTACCTAATGTATAAAGAAAAATAATAAGTTAACATAATACACTATTCTTTTTATATAAAGTGAAAGCTTATGAAAGTTTGGATGTTTGTAATTCAATGACAGGTAAATTTTAGATGGATTTAAATTAGATCTGGCAAGTCCTGGCCTAATGTAAAGGATATTTTTTACGCTTGTAATACGACCCCGTGTTTCTGTAGTTCCGAAATCTATAGATAGCGTTGCTTAAATCGTTAAAGAAGAAAGAAGACATTGTTCAAGTGCCCAAGTCGTTCGCAGAAACTAATGACATTATTATAATAAATAAATAAATATAAATAAATATGTTGGGACATTAACACACTACATCATCTAGTTTCATGGTAAGCTACGAGGCTTGTGTTATGGATACCAGATAGTTGATACACTACACATTTATAACTTTTAAATACATATATATTATAAATATAAACACCCATGAATGGAGTACAAACATTCGTGCTCATCACATAAATGAATGCACCCAGCGGGACTCGAAACCGCGATCGCTGTTACAGCAAGCTACAAACTGAGCCAAACGTGTCATATTATCAAAACTATATAACAAAAAAGAAAAAATGCTACATTAATTTGTTTAGTGGACGCAAAAGATGATCGATCATCGTACATTTGAAATTCTTTTCCGTTTACTTTAGCCGGTTAAAAGGAAGTCTATAATCAGCTAATACACTGCCAAGGCTATTTTTATGGTACATTTTAGTAATTGTATTGTATGATTTAAAGAAAAAAGTATGTTTTATATAATACTAGCGACTCACCCTCGCTTCGCTCGGGTTCGTCCCTAGATACGTTTTAAGGGTTACTGATTCCCATACAAAATAAACAGTTCAGAACTCTTAGATTTTCCAGCTGTTTTTTTTTTCGCCAATTTTTTTTATATTTAAACCACAAAGGACACACCCCCAACAAAACAAAAAAAGAATTATTCAAATCGGTTCAGCCGTTTTTGAGTTTTAGCGAGACTAACGAACAGCAATTGATTTTTATACATATAAATAGATTAAAAATTAAATTAACAGGTTAATCAATCCAAAATACATAAGAAAAGATATCGTTCAACGAGACTTTTGGCTCAATAGTGACTCTACTTGCTACGCAATCGGTCGCGGGTTCGAGTCCCGCTGGGGACTCTCATTTGTGTGGTGAGCACTAATGTTAGTACTCCAGTCATGAGTGTTTGTATTTATAATATATATGTATTTAAAGTTATATATGTGTAGTGTATCAACTATTTGGTATCCATAACACAAACCTCGTACCATGGAACTAGATGATGCTATGCGATGTGTTAATGTACCAACATACCAAACAAAAACCAACAAATTAACAGGTTAGTAATTAATTATCTATCCAAAATACATAAGAAAAGATAAAGGTCTGAAGATCTACTCTGATTCTGATCTCAACTCCAATTTGCCAATTTGAATACAATTTATAGTTTAATATCATGTGGACATTTGACTTATGTTGTCCCAAAATCGAAAATTGTCTTTGGTTTACTCTCCAAAGTATCAGGAACGTGAAAGGTAAAGAAAAACATTAGTATGATCAAAATAATCATAGATCTCATGAGATAAGCAATAAACGTTCCCTAAAAGTTTCAACAAATATAACTTTTCTATAATTAAATTAAGTTTAGTTTTAGTAGTTACTATCTAATATATAAAATTCTCATGTCACAGGGTTTGTAACAAAACTCCTTTGAAACGGCTTGACCGATTCTTATGAAATTTTGTGTGTGTGTTCAGTAGGTCTGAGAATAGGACGAGAACTATTTTTCATACCCTTAAGTGATAAGGGTGGTCCACCCTAGGGACGAGGGTGAGTCGCGCTGTTACTCGTATAACATATTACCTAATAAAACTAAAATTAATTAATTATGAAAAATTTATATTTAAATTTATATGAGTGTTAAAATATGTGGAAGTAATAAATAATACAAACAAATTCTATTTGTGTTACATTTTAAGCCCATTAATGTCAGAGATGATTTATTGATATTCGTTGTCACCTGCGGCTTGCGTATTGTAGAAATTATCTTAGTTACTCTTATATATGTGTATATATATATATATATATATATATGTGTATATATATATATATATATATATATATATATATATATATATATATATATATCTTAGACTAAATATAGTGTTGAAATCGATTAAGCTATAGTTTCTTTTCGTTCCTTAGTGAAAAATTTTTTAAAGACTTTTACACGCCAATAGATTAGGTAAGTAGTAAGTTGTGTTGAAGGTTAAGATGGTATACAGACAAATTTAAGTGATTGTGTAAATTTTGGTATTGTATGATTCATACAAATTCACCTACACTAGTAAATAACCTGCGATCTCTATTGTGTAATGAAGATTTTAAACTAATTTTGTCATAATACTCATAGTAAACTATTAATTATATAGTAAGTGTTACGATTTTTCTATTTTAATCTTATATACTATTCTTTATTGCACTTAAAATTAAATGCAGTGATTAAAATACAATTTTTGTTTGCAAAGGTTGACTTATCTCTAGAAGAGATCTCTTCCAGCCAAACTATAATAGCGAGAAATAGTGTTATAAAGCAAGCTAAAATGGTGCAGTAGTAGTCATATAAATAATATATAGATACTCAAAAATAAATAGCCATACTATAGTCTAAATGAAAAATATAAACGCTAATTCTTACCAGCCAAACATTGGGGGACATGTAATCGCACTAGCAGATATCCAAACAAAGAAAATCATCGTCAACGCTAACTTTTTTGATCTTCTTCTTCTAGAATAAGTCAGTGGTCTGGTGACGGCGAGATATCGATCAATGCTGATAGCACAGAGTGAAAGGATAGATGCTGTACATAGAAGAATGTCCAAGCTGATCCAGATATCGCAGAGGATCCAACCCAGCTCCCATCTACCTTTAAAAAAGAGGTATAATTAATTTATAATATTAAATATGAAACCATGACATGGTAAGTGTTATAAAAAAAGGTTTAATTTTTTTGAGACTAGAGACGTTCAATTTGAATTAAAAAAAGGAAACAGGAGTTCTTCAGAGAACGTATAATTCATCATCCGATAATTCCTACCAATACTATCTCCTCTATTTTCTTCACATTGATATCGAACTAGTGATCAACCTTCGCTTTACTCATATTTTAAGCATAATTTATATAAATAGTTTTCCCCGATTTACTTATATCATATGAACGCCACATAATGTACAGAGCATAGGGATGTAAACACCATCAATTTCCCAACTCAGGTGTGTTACTAGTAATTGCTTGACAGGCTTTATAAAATGATTTGACCCGACTCTGTATTCAAACTCAGGATTCTGAATCTGCAGCCATGCGTGCTACGTTCTTAACTAATAAAGTAGTTAAAGTCTAAGTATTTAATAGAGATAAAATTTACCATTTAGGTATGTAATTTGATTATATAATTTAGAATAAATATGTTGGGACATTAACACTCAGCACCATCTAGTTCCATGGTAAGCTACGAGGCTTGTGTTATGGATACCAGATAGTTGATACACTACACATTTATAACTTTTAAATACATACATATTATAAATATTAACACCCATGACTAGAGTACAAACATTCGTGCTCATCACACAAATGAATGCCCCCAGCGGGACTCAAACCCGCAACCGCTGGCACAGCAAGTAGGATCACTACAAACTGAGCCAAACGTGTCGTCATAATAGAATGAAATGATACGTTATTTAATTAGACTTATTCAAGCATTTTAAGGTCATCCATCTACATTCTTTCTTATAGGAGATAATGAAAAATGTAAATAAATCGGGACGTGCATGCCTAATATCGCAGGATCGCATTTTCTAAAGTGGTTTTAGTTACTTAGATCGAGTTTCTAAGTACTTGTAAAAGTTTATTGAAGAACTAGCGACTCACCCTCGCTTCGCTTCGGCTTCATCTCTAGACAAAAACAACTATCCCACGGGAACCGTACATTTTTTCAGGATGATATATTGCCTAAAGCCTTCCTCGATAAATGGACTATCCAACACAAAAAGAATATTTCAATTTCATCGAGTAGTTCCTGAGACTAGCGTGTTCAACCAAACAAACTCTTCAGCTTTATAATATTAGTATAGATGTAAAATAATAAATAGCTACACCACAACACATCCACTACTTAATTAAGAAAAACAGTAAGCTCATTTGAGGATGAAGTCATATTATGTAACACTATATGCAATTCATTTAAGACTAAGAATGAGATAAGCTTAAAATATCTATACTAATACATCCTATATCTATACTCATCCCATTATTATCCCATAAATAATCCTATAAATATTATTAATGTGAAAGTTTACATGGATAGATGTGTGTTACTCAATCACGCCAGAACGGCTGAACGGATCTGGATAAAATTTGGCACGGAGATTATAGTCTAGAATAGCACATAGATTACTTTTATCCTAGAAAAAAATACGATTCCCGTGTAATAATAGGCTTGTTTTTATTCACTAGGGAGGAACCCGAGCGGAACGAGGGTGAGTCGCTAGTGATATTATATAACAGAAAAAGATGATTTCATTGTATCAAGTCGCAAATAGCACCAAAGCTCGCACCAGAGCAAAGCGAAGGTAACTCACTATTACTACATAAAATACGTAAACACAGTTTTATTTGGTAGTAAACAAAGTAAGGGAGATGGGTTATTTTGAAAATCCATCAGGACACTCTGTAACAGCTATTCGAAGGCACTAGTTGAAAATCTCATAGCGCCAAATTGTATTTCTGAGTATGGAGCTACAGATACAATGCAATAACGTTGCACTCTTGTTCAAACACCATTAACGAAATAACTTCTGTATATTGACTAACAATCGTACTAGTACATCTATGCTAATGTTTAAAGTTGGCAAGTTTTTCTGTTTGTCAGAGATTAGCACGTGCAATCTCTAAACTCAGAAATTTTCAGTCCGATTTAAGAAATCCTTGTGCATTTTATAGTCTACCAACGACTTAGTGGGGATTCTATTTGCCTTCTTATTTATAAAATTATGTACAGGCAGCCCCACGTTTTGGTATTTTTTTTCTAACTCACAGAAGCCTATATGTTATAGTCTGTCTGGGTACTTTTCATTCAAATCAGTACAGCCGTTTTAGCTAGAAGGAGTAAACGACAATTTTATTTAATGTGAAGTTATTTAGATTTTTTTTGTTTTGAAGTAAAACTTCTTTACGCACGCTTGACTTGGAGAGTAAACTGGTGAATGCGTTACGAAAAAATGTACGTGCATTTGTTGTCATGGTAACCGTTGTTACTGTCTGATAAATTATATATAATATTATATTCTTTCCTTAAATGATTTTCTATAAATATATGTTTGTAATATGCCTGACATGTGTTATTTTTAGTATCTCACCTATCCTAATTATAATTCAAAACATACATTGAATTTCATAAAGAGTACCGATAACCTACAGAAGTTTTACTTCTTGCGCGTGTACACATTCATACACGCACTCTTTATTTTTTTTTAAGTATCACAATTTTGGCTTTAAAAATCTGGAAATAGAAAGGAGGCCTTTGCTCAAGCAACGAGATGATTGAGACTAAGAGTGACAGTAACAGGTTTTATATTTAGGTTTTTAATTATTATGCTATATTAAAATAAAAAAAATCAAGCCTAATAATGTCGTTTAGTGATTTATTTATTTAGCTGAATATTGTTTACTTAAATTTAAAAATATTAATTTAATTTAATTTTATTTGCCTGTGTGTCCGTTCGTCGTCTAAAACATCGTAATTTTTAAAGCTTTCTATATTGTAGTCGCCTCATACTAACAGGATTTCTAAATATTGTTATATATATATATATATATATATATATATATATATATATATATATATATATATATACGTATGTATGGGAAAGTTATTGTCAGTAATATAATTGATTAAAACACGCTCCTTATATTGTATATTTTTGTTATAGATATAAATGAAGACGTTAGTTAGCATTGTTTTTTTTTGTTATCAACAAAAATCATATCGGTTAGTGGAATAGGTTTGTTTTGAAAAACTCAATGATCCTAATGAGTTCATTATATACTAGCGACTCACCCTCGCTTCGCTCGGGTCCTTGCCTAGCTTGGATATAGTAACATGGTAACAACATTTAAATATTAAAACCTTCCATGGACCTTAAGGAACATACAAAAAAATAAATTAGCCGAATTGGTCCAACCATTCTTGAGTTATGCGCTTACCAACATTCATTTTTATTTATATAAATTATGGCGCTAGAAATAAGAATATCAATCGTCTGAGAAGCACAATATGAAAATATCTATACTTATAATTTAAATTAAAGCGCCTGTTCAATAACAATGGCTACCTCATTATTAGAAAGATAATGACACACAATAACTATTGAAAATCCCAAGAAAAAGATTTCCCACATTAAAGATGTAAGAATGCCATAATGGATTTAACCAAGACTTTTACTGACGGAGATGAATGAGTGTCACTTTAGTAAATGACATATGGATAAAAAAAGTACTAGACAAAAAATGTCCTCACCGAATGAGCGCTCATTTGAACATTTGACGCGTTTTTAATTTTTTTTTGTATAAACAACCTTAAGCATTGCATTTAAGGTTCAATTTATTTTATTGTATATTTATTTTAACTAGAATAATTGTCTAAAAACAATTGGTGACAGTTTTAAGAGAACTTTTGCATGGGATTATGTATCTAGTGCTTTTTTGATCGATGAGCGTAGGCTATGTTTTAATATCCTAACACGCAAGCAAAGTCAGATTCGAAACTTAGTCAAAGACAGGCGCTACATTTTTTTATTAGAACAAACACTTTAAATTTAAGCCCTATGGTAATTACTCGAAATCGCTTTCATGTAGACCATTAATCATTTATCTAAAAGATTTTCATAAGAAGCTAGAAGGATGCTTAATTTGTACTTTTTCAACAAAAAATTTAAACCGTAGAAGAAATTATATTTTTATTACTTTTATGAACAATTAACATGATAAATATGTTAATTTTTCCGAGTGAAGCAGGTTCAAATCCCGGTTTTAACACTTCTGATATTTTCATGTGCGAATCATTTGAACATGATTACTGCTTTTCTTACGGTGAAACATCGTGAAGAAACTAGCTTGTTTCAGAGAATCTAGCAATTTTTTGAAAGATCTGTGGCCTGATCTCCAATTTGATTGAAGCCTTTAAGACCTTTTTAAGGTCCAACTGCAGGGCACGAGCTTAAAAAACCTCTTGTATAAAAAAGATATTTGCAATTGTAAAATATATATGTATATCCGAATATATTTCACGTGCAAATAAAAATTTAATTACTTTTATTAAAGTGGCGATAAATATTAACATGGACATTTTATAATACCCATGTCAAAACACGTCAAAATGCAAAGCAAGCAATTCCTGACATAACGAAATTTTGCTAACCTATGGGACCCTATGTGTCCTAACATTACTTTAGGCATACTACACTATCTTGTATATTTATACTATCATTCCATTAAATTCCATTAATCTACTCTACTATTATAAACAGGTAAGATTTGTATTTTTGTATGTTTGTAACGAAAAACTCAAAAACTACTGGACCGATTGAGATGGTAAGAAGATAGTTTGAGATCCTGGGAAGAACGTAGGATATTTTTTATTCCGGAAATCATCCCTTAAGTGGGTGAAAATGGGGATGAAAGTTTGTATGGGGAAACACGCAAGGGTGAGTCGCTAGTTAGTAATAAAACAAGACTTTGTAAATATTCTAATTCACTTTCAATAATATGATACATAATACCAGTTTGTCTTTATCCAAACTTCAAACAATATTTATATCAGCCATTACATTAATAACCCCTATTCTAATATACCTACATATATAAAATATTGTTCTTTTTTGAGTACTTAACTTAAATTAAAGCCAATGTGCTAAAGAATAGGTTTTATTTTCAAACATTCACCCCTCGAGCCACATCACACACAGGCACATCTTAATTACACTTTGTTGTTCGTAGAACATTGCAAATTCAAAATTATATCCATCTTCATGTTAAAAACAACGTAAAATTTAATTTAGTAATATGAATGTAACGTTGTGGAAAAATTTTACGCTATAAAAAATAAACGAAATGACACACAGCGAACTACCCTCCTTTTATCCTTACGATATTTGGTAACTTGAAAACTTGGAGATACTTTGCTTAATTTTATTTTTAAAAGATTTTATTTATTTTGGATCAAATCTTGCAAGCTGGATTAGAACCACTTTCTATTATCGTAACATACTTCCAAATAATACATAATCGTATACATATTTCCAAATGTTATATATTTTGCAAAAGAAATCCATATGATGATGTTATGTTGTTAGATGATGAGGCTTAGAACCTTATAAGGTGTAAAAAGAAGAAACGGACGGCGACAGTCACATGACTTTAATAGTGTGAATATCTATAACATTAATAAAGCATTTTTATTCACGTTTTATCTTCTATACATATTATAAAATCCTAACTAAGCCGAATCTGTACATTAAATATTTTTTTGAAAATCTTATTGAAATAGACATTATTATCGATGCAGAGGCTGAATCTATAGTTTTTAGAATTTTTGTCTGTCTGTCTGTCTGTCTGTTACCGCATCACAGAAAAACCACTGGAGGGATTTTGATGAAATTTGGTATGATGATAGCTGGTTATCCGGGTCAACATATAGGATACTTTTTACCGCGGGAAAATATCTCATTTCCGAGAAAAAATACAAAAACTGGTTGGAACAAAACCACGATGATACTATCTGTAAACAGTTTAGCAAGGTAACTTACTAAATATGATAAAAACTATTAAAAATAGCTTATCTTGAATATCAAATTATCAATCGCGTTATATTATTCATTTAAATAGTTATTTTAATTAATATATATTTATGTGTTATTTAGATATTCGACAATAGATGTCGCCATGTGTTTTTAAAATACGTAGTTTTAATTCCAAAAAAATGAATGTACAGATATGACCTTTCTACGATTTTATTAGAATTACTACTAAATTACCCCCGGCCCCGCCCGTGTTCAAATTATCAGTAAAGCCGACTTTTTTGGCTTTAATAGAAACTATTCATATAATAAAATTGTAATTAAGCCGAATTCGTAAATTCAATATTTTTCGGAAAATCTTATTGAAATATTCGTTATTAGCGATATAGAGGCCGAATCTATAGTTTTTAGATTTTTTGTTTATCTGTTTGTTTGTGACCGCATCACAGAAATACCACTGGAGGGATTCTGATGAAATTTGGTATAGTGATAGCAGGATATCCGGATCAACGCATAGGATACTTTTTACGGCAGGAAAATATCTAATTTCTAAGAAAAAATACAAAAACTGGTTAAAATAAAAGCACGATGATACTATTAACATTACAGCAAGGTAACTTACTTATATATGTTAAAACTATTAAAAAAAGCTAAGTTAAAGTTAAAAGAAATATCAGTAGCGCTATTTTATTCATTAAAATAAATATTTTAATGAAAATTTATTTAGGTGTTATTTAGATACTTGACAATAGATGTCACCATGTGTTTTTAAAATACGTAGTTTCAATTCAAAAAATAATAATGCCCTTTCTATGACTTTATTAGTATTACTACTAAATTACCCGCGGCCCCGCCAGTATTCAAATTATCAATAAAACAAACTTTTTGGCTTTATAAATTAGCAACATATTAGTAATATTTTGTTGGCGAAACAATTTTCAAATGAAAATATTTATAAATTTTTATTGTTTAGTAAATAATATTAATATTTTTTAATCTTTTAAAGTAAAAATTGGGCAAATGCAAATCCAACTCGCGCATTATAGGTTTCGTATAGCAAAATACTGTGTTGTTTTTTTTACTTAGGTACATGTTTTGTTAGATTAACACTAAAATAAATACGAATAATATTTACATTTCCACAATATCGACTCATTTTATCAACCGTAAAAATAAGTGGAAAACAAGTTTATGGCTGTTAAACTGACAAAGCGGGTAACTAAAAATATTCCATATCTCAAAGACTATGAAAAAGTATTTCAGTAACGGAGGAACCTTTGTGGCATTGTCAATCACTGCCATTATTTACCAAACATACGGTGCGTAATGAAAGTAGTATATGTAAGTAGTATATACTAATGTGTAAAACCTAAGAATTTGGTTTTTGATCATTTGAACGCGGGCGGAGCCGCGGGCAATGCTAGTTATTCATATATCTTATGAAGATATTATTGCTGCTTAAATACCGAATCTAATAAAGATAATATATCCGAATAATGACGTTGTAGCAAGATTTTTGAATTATTTATGCACAAACAAGTAACCCAAAAAATACACAGAAATTGACGCGGACAAAGGGATTTGTCTTTAAAAGAGATCTCTTCCTGTCAATCTATGTATGCGGGAAATAGTAATAAATAGCGGAACAGAAAAAAAGTGTAAAAAACCGGCCAAGTGCGAGTCGGACTCGGTTCCGTGCCATTATCTATAAAAACGGCAAAAAAATCACGTTTGTTGTATGGGAGCCCTCTTAAATATTTATTTTACTTTGTTTTTTAGTATTTGTTGTTATAGCGGCAACAGAAATACATCATCTGTGAAAATTTCAACTGTCCAACTATCGCGGTTCATGAGCTACAGCCTGGTGACAGACGGACAGACAGACTTAGTAATAGGTTCCCGTTCTACCCTTTGGGTACGGAACCCTAAAAAACGATAGGAAAGTATATAATGTATAATAGAAAAAATAAAACAAAAATATATTGTATTATACTACATCAAAATTTCTAGTAATATAAAGTTAAAGAGTTTTTTGTTTGTTTGAACACAATAATATCTGGAACTACCAATCAAATTATTACTTTTTTTGGATTTTATAGATTATTCATTGAGAAAGGCTATCTAACGTCACACTAAAGAACAGTGTTTAGAAGAACAATTACACTTAAATAAAATTTTAATCAGATTTAGTACAAAATAAAGTATTGTAAAAAGTAGAGTATATCTTATTTTAATATAAGGATATCTTGGCAAAGGTTTCAAAAGAAAAAGAGTCCTTATAAAAGCAATTCACCGCAAGACACTGTAAAGAGAGCTGCCAATATTCTCCAATTCACACCCTACGATAAATACGAATAAATTGTAGTACGATATTAGATTTATTATTGAGAGACACTTTGAGATTAAATTTTATTTGAATAACTGTTATATTACTTAATAATGGTAAATTAAAATAACGCAGTTTATGTATAGGTACTATGTTCGCCCAGTGGTAATTCGACTGTATTCTTTATTAAAAACTAGCGACTCACCCTCGCTTCGCTTCGGGTTCGTCTCTAGACAAACACAAATCTATCCCACGGAAACCGTACATTTTTCCGGGATGATATATAGCCTATATCCTTCCTCAATTAATGGGCTATTTAATGCGAAAAGAATTTTTCAAATCGGATTAGTAGTTCCTGAGATTAACGCATTCAACCAAACAAACAAACTCTTCAACTTTATAATATTAGTATAGATTTGAATAAAATATATATTAAATAATCACCTATCTATATAAAAAATTGTTTTCAAAATATTTTTATTGCTAACATGTCTTCAATAACTGCTAAACAAATAAAAAATTGGTTGACAAATAGACGAGAAAAAAGTATACTGTTTTATCCTTGTCTATTTATATATTTAGATTGGATATTAGATAATTTTGTTCTAGAAGGCCTTAGGGTAGTAGAGTGATGTTAGATGGTCTTTACCCTTCTTTAATAAATCTATACATATAACAAAATTGTAACTAAGCGGAATCTGCACATTAAATACTTTTTGGAAAATCTTATAGAAATAGACATTATTACCGATACAGAGGCCAAATCTATAATTTTAAGAATTTTTGTCTGTCTGTCTGTTACCGCATCACAGAAAAACCACTGGAGGGATTTTGATGAAATTTGGTAAGATGATAGCTGGTTATCCGGGACAACATATAGGATACTTGTTACTGCGGGAAAATATCTCATCTCTGAGAAATCTATACTAAGCGTATGTAGGAACGAACCCGAGCGGAGCGAGGGTGAGTCGCTAGTAGGCTATAAAATGCAAACAGGAATTTCGAATTGGACAGGAATTTCCAGCCTTGGTTAGCTTCTAAATTAGTTTATATAAAAGAAATAAAAAATGTATTATTATGCCTATAATTTTTTTTTTAAGTTTTAGTATCACTTAGTAAATTTTGTTGTCCAGAAAGATTATCAAAACAAAATGTTTATAAAGTTTTGCCCACGTAATTTTTATTTCAAATAAGTTTGCTAACCAAAAAAGCAGATATTCCTATCTATAATTTTTTTTCATATTTTACTATGCAATATTTTTTCCTGTTCTAAACCAATTTTAATTATTCTATTTTAATGAATAGGCTGCATAATTTCGATTCATTCTTATAATGAAAACAGATAAAGGAATATTTTGTGATTTGATAGTTACTCAACAATAATATAACATTGTATAATCATATAATGTATAGCTTATTTGGCACTATATAGATTTTAAATATAAATATTATTTACTTACCACTTATATGGACTGCTATAGCTGGTGGCATAACAAATATGCCAACTAAAAGATCAGCAACCGCCAAACTAGTAACAAAACAATTCGTCACTGTCCTTAGTCTCTTTGTAGTCACCACGGCTGATATTATCAATGTATTGCCTATAACAGTTACCACTATAAGAAGAAACAATATTATAATAACACTCGCTTCAAAAATATCATATTCATCGACCGTATCACTAAATTCTGTTAAATTTGTTATCCTATCGTTAGAATCGTTGCATATATTTGCAACATTTTCGTTTACACCGTTTATTGTATGGTACACATTCTCTGAGAAGTTCACGTTTTCTTTTGTACTGTCTATTAACATTTCTTCTGCTCCTGATGTGGAATTCCATTTTAATATATTTTCTATCAGCTCGATGTCAGCAATTGAAATCATTTACGCTCGTTGACTCTGATTTTCTGACCCCATTCTCTGTAACAAATAACAAAATATTGATTTCTTATATAAGGAGAACGTTTCTCTACATTGTAGACTTCGAAATCAAGGGGAGGTCTAATTTAATTGGAGAGGATGGATAGTCTGATTGTGTTAGCTTCGAATTGAGCTCAATATTTTTAACTGCCTATATTGTAATTTGATAAATAAAAAGTGTTTTTGTCTCTTTTGTCATATAAATGATATTCGTAGTTATGTATTTTAACCTCTTGGAATAGTGGTCGGTTAATAAGACCTTATTAACCGATTTCTAAAAAGGAGGTTCTATGTTCATCTATAGGTATTTTTTATATCCATATAATCGCCGATTTTTCGGAGATGGCTTGACCTATATAACCTATAACAAATGTTCGAATAAATTAAAAAAAAGTTAAATACAGAGAAACGAACTGCCTTCTTCTTTTTGATGTCAGTCAAATTAAGTAACTTGCTAAGAGAATTTCTAATTGTTGCTAGGATTTTTTTGAGAAAAATAATTGAGCAATTTACTACAACAGACAAAAATGTTAAAAGGCTTTTCACAGAAAATATTTTAGATCCTTCAAAAACTTGGCTTACAATTTACCCTATCATGTATCGATTGAAATGAAAAGATGGGGTCTAATACGTTTTATTTAAATGAAATATCTAAAAATCTTTAGGCATTTGCGAATTTGTGAAGCATATGTTAATAGGATAAACTACTTTGAACGTGAGTTAATTAAGTTTGACAGATGTACTTTTAACTTATGAGTACTAACTATAACATGATGTTTAAATTGGGAATTTTCCCTTCTCTAGGGCAGAGCCCTTTCGTTTATTTATTTTACAAGTACATTCAACTTATGTACACAAGACTAAAATTTCGTATCAACTGAGATAACTTGCTTTACAAGCGTCTTACCGTCTAAGTACTCGTATAATGCTAAATACAAATAAGAGTGGATTATTATGAAAATGTATTCTTATGAATAAGACATTAAGCATAATTATAAAATAAAATTGAGTCAGTTTTTTATATGCAGTTTGCTTATTTTAAATAGTGTTTTATGTATACTGTACTATCTATATTGTGTCAAATACATATACTATGCCGTATGTATAACTTGTATTGTACACGGATGTGAGTTTAACAATAAAATTTATGCCATAATGTTAGCTGTGTTTTCGTTCAGCTTGTCTTTGTTGGGTTTTAGTGGGTAGTATTAGCTTTTCTGGCCGATAAGTCCCACATAACCACCTGTATGTAAGTAGGTGGTACGCGTAAAAGCCTTTCCTAACGTTAAAAAAGGCATATTAGGCTTCTGTTTCAACATGCTTTATATACGTAAAGCCGCTGTGGAATCTAGCCTATACAATAAAAACCACTGACTTAAATGTAATTATTCCACTTGAGCAACTTTCATTAATTAAAAATAACTGTGACAGTAATAACTAAGTGTACATTTATTTTATATATATAATTAAGTATATTTGTAATTTTCTTTATTGTAAAAAAAGCTGAAAATAGGATTTTGAAAATCAATTCTGAATTGGCGAAAATATCGTGTAACACACACAGAAATATAGCCGATATGGATACCTTCTTTTTGAAGTGAAGACCAGTGAAGACTATTTTGACTTAGAACTTAGTACACGCGTCTTTATATTTAATTATCATCAGTTGTAAAAATATTTCTTTTTAATAAAACTGTCTTTTCGGTTTTTATCGTGGATTTATTTTTATTTTTGGTTGACTACAAAATTATATAATCATTTTCCAAAATACTAAAATCATTGTATAATTTTGTGGGTAGGTGTTGTCTGTAACAACTATATAATGACCTTTGAGACGTCTAAAAGTAAAGACGTCTAAAAAGACGCCTTAGTTTCTTCCGTGACCACGATTGCTGTAAAGCATTCGAAATGTTGGGAACTAAAAATCAAAATAAATCCGCGAAAAACATCGAAAAGATAGTATTATTTAAAATGTAAAATATTCGCGTAAATCTAAGAAAGTATTATATTTCATTTAATTGCCTAGCAAAATATCTTATTGAAATAACTCTAAAACCTTTCAGTAGGTTATTTAGGTTTCATATCCCAAATGCCGTCGTTTTTCCACTGTCGCATAAGGACTCTTTTTACTCACAGCTTAGTATGCGCGTCTTTATGTTTATTTAATACTAGCGACCCACCGTCGCTTCGCTCAGGTTCGTCCCTAGTTTGCTTCTCAATACAAACTTTCATCCCCATTTTCATCACTTTAAGGGATGATTTCCGGGATAAAAAGTATGTCTATGTCCTTCCCAGGGTCTCAAACTATCTTCTCACCAAATTTCATCCAAATCGGTTCAGTAGATGTAGAGATTACCCCTACAAACTCACAAACTTTACCTCTTTATAATATTAGTATAGAAGAAATCTAAATATGGAGTTGCATAGAGATTGTAATTAAATGTAGCTTGGTTTTATCTGTATATCGCCTTTCGTCTGCGGCTTCGCTCGCTTTTTTTATTTAATTTAATTAATAATCCTAAGTTGTATTTTGATGTTAAAATTCTTTTTCTTCAAAAAAAGAAAAAAGATTCCGACGATTTGAGAACCTCCTCCTTTTTTGAATTCGGTTAATAAATAAATAAGTTTTTATATACAAAAGAATTTATCAAATTGCTGTAGCAAATAAACTGTTCAATTTTGTACCATTATTTTTGCAAAAGATTATTTTTTATACTTTCCGTATCAAGAAGGTAATGTTTGCAAAAAAACGAAATATATCGAAATCATTCAATATATGTTTTATTAATTATTTATTTTCCTCATACTAATGTCACATATTATAAGAGAAAATGTACTACTTGGTTCTCTAATATCTATAAGGCTAGTAAAAACTGCTACTTATTGACCTCGTAGGACAAATTAGATGTCATGCTGAAGTTATTTTATAAAATAAGACTCTTGCCAGAAAACAAAATTTACATTTCTCATTAACATTTTTTCATAATTTGTATTTAATTTTCGTATATAGCCGTATTTCTCTTTCAGATTTTTTTTTTTAACTATCTGCCCAAAACAAAAAAAAACAAATGTGTATTTTAACATGATTCTTAATTAAAAATATTCAACTTAAGTGTTTTTATCTCAAGAGATTTTTCAACCGTAACCATCCACTTGGCTGTAGCATTTTTTTCCAATCTCAGCCTTAAACTTAAAAAAATATTTCCTTTAGTTTTTCTCAACATTGAGCTCTGCTAATTGTAATACCAAATATATTTCGAAGGCGGAATTGGCTTAAGGCGGATGTTACTGGCGTTATGTAAATGACAAAAAAAGTTTAAATCTGCTTTTATTGGGTTTCTAAAGAAAAGACAAAAATATGAATGAGTTTTTGATACATCAATCCTCAGTTAGATAAAGACATTATAACTTCATGAAGAAATAATGTTAAAAAATAGGATAAATGTTAACGGAAATAAATAAAATTTATGATATTTTCCTAATATTTTGTGATAACCGGAAAAAGCTTACCAGAAAAGAAACCTTTCCCCAGAAAATATTATTTCATTTAATCTATACAGATAAATAAAATTGAAGTGTCTGTTTGTAATGTTAAAATAACAGCTTTATACTAAATGCATATGGAATTATATACGGTACTTATAAGAAAAAACATAATTTTAAAAATTTTTGTCTATCTGTCTGTCTGTTTGTTCCGGCTAATCTCCGAAACGGCTGGATCAATTTTAACGGGACTTTCATTGGCAGATAGCTGATATTAAAAGAAGTAACTTAGGCTACTTTTATTTTAGAAAAAGAATTAGGGTTTCGCTCAATAAAATTAAAATGTACCTAGGGTCGAACCCGAGCGAAGCGAGGGTGAGTTAGCGACTCACCCTCGCTTCGCGTTATCTAATAAAATATTATATCAAAATCAATTGTATAGCTTTATGCAGAATTCAACCCTTAGAAGTGTAAAAAAGGGGGGTTGGAAGTTTGACATGAAAATCCGTTATTTTTAAACTTATCGTAAGCAAAATTAAAATAATTCTATTTATTAAAAGTAATGACTTCTTATTCAAACTTTACAGCAGCACATACTCTTGAGATGAAAAATAAAAGGATGATTTGAAATTGAAGATTTCGTTTTAAAAGTAAGAAACATGGAAAATATTGGAACTCTTTGTAAGTTATAAGAATCGGCTTAGAAATGATTTTTGGAAATATAAATATATATGTACATAACGATATACGCAGGTAGAATCGCATTCAAACTCTAGTAGTGACATGCAGTGTTTGAAACTTAAATGAGGTCATTACAATGCAAATAGGTGCTGCAAATGGTGTTTGAGTTCTTCATTGCTGATTAAGCTCGTAATAATTTGTACAAATTTTAATGTATGTAACCAATATAATTTTAATTCATAAAATAAATAGAGCAAATGAACTCTTCAGAATAGATTTTTATGTGTGACTTGTAGCTCACCCTCGCTTGGCAAACAAATCTATCCCACGGGAACAGTACATTTTTCCGGGATAAAAAGTAGCCTATGTGTTATTCCAGACTATTATCTATCTCTGTGCCAAATTTCATCCAGATCCGTTCAGCTGTTCTGGCGTGAAATAATAATAAAGGTTCCATTTTTTCTTTTTGGTTGCGGAACCCAAAAAACTACATAAACGTAATAGCTGTATTTTCTGTCTCTTGATGCAGTGGTGCAGAAAATAAAAAACTAGGGCTCGCTTATTCGCTATTTCGCGTCTGCATGCAATAAAAATAGATCAAAAAACGTATTCTGGATTATTTCTAATACTAACTAAAATATTATAAAGCTGAAGAGTTTGTTTGTTTGGTTGAATGCGCTAATATCAGGAAATACTAATCCGATTTGAAAAATTCTTTTCGTATTAGATAGTCCGTTAACTGAGGAAGGTTATAGGCTATATATTATCCCGGAAAAATGTACGGTTCCCGTGAGATAGATTTGTTTTTGTCTAGGGACGAACCCGAAGCGAGGGTGAGTCGCTAGCACTAAATAAATAAAATGATATTTTCGTACATTTTCGCGGTTTTCAAAACGTCGGGAACTAAAGATGTATAAAACCGTGGGAAAAAACTGTAAATGGTTTTATTTAAATAACAAATATTCATATAGATAAATCTAAGACCGTACTGCTTTAGTTAGTATCTTAATGTTTAAAAAATGTTTAAGGTCCTTTTTGTGCAGCTCAACCTTGTACTTAGACAAAAATCCTATGCGAGTCAGCGATAATATTGTAGCGATTATAATAATCAACCGTTACATAAAAAAACGAATTTATTAGTTTGCAAGGAAACCATAAGCTGAGAGAAAAAAATGCAAGTTATACTTTTTTATCGTAATTCTAGCAGATCCGACAAACGCCATCCAAATTCCAATTTTCTATCTATACATATAATAAAATTCTAACTGCGTCGAATCTGTACATTAATGTCGATACAGAGGCCGAATTTATAGTTAATAGCATTTTTGTCTGTCTGTTTATCTGTCTGTCTGGGAACGCATCACAAAAAACCACTGTACTGTTTTTGATGAAATTTTGTATAATGATAGCTGGTTATCTGGGTCAACATATGGATACTTTTTACTGCAGAAAAATGTCTCATCTCTGAGAAATCTATACTAAACGTTAAAACGCAACTAGGGCCTAACTCGAGCGGAGCGAAGGTGAGTCGCTAGTATTAAATTATATAAAAAAATTCTGGATCTCACAATGCTCATCTCTCTATCTGTACCTATAGCACTATGACTAAGAAGTATACAAAAAAACCTTTACAAAAATAATATAAAAGGAAAAGATTAAATGACACACTATGAGTAACGTTTACTGTAAAGCGTTTGAAACGTCGAAAAACAAAAATCAAAATAAATACGCGAAAAAATCCGAAAAGATAGCCTTTTTAAATGTTAAATATTTGCCTATATCAAACATCACAGTATAAGCTTTTCCACAAACGTTAAAACAATTTACAAATTAGCAATAAAGTAATTAAAAAACCATTATAATTAGCTATTATCTTTCTTTTCCGGATGTTTTTGTTCCCACAGTGTCCCGAAACAGGTGCCAAGCTACGAAATCGTTAAGAAACTAATCAAACTGCAATAAAGAAAGATATGTTTTTTGTTTTCAATGCGGGATTATAAGAGAGAATATTATAAGGATCGACATTCGTTAATTAAGTTTTGTGAGTATTTTTTTATTTAATGTAAATTAGAAGATAATCATAATGTATATCATTATTGTGCTATTATATTTAAAAAAATATATTATCCTTCCGTATATGTATCAAAACATCTTTTAAATTACTGACAACAAATATGAAAGACTAAGTGCAACGTTGTAAAAAAAAATAAAAAATAAAAAAAGATTTTTCTGGTTAAACTTGTGTTATTCAATCCCTATCGTTTTAGCATTTTTTAATTCCAAGACGACTGAAATGTATATCAGGTAAATCGTTGTATAGAGACCTGCCATTGCTCTTTCATTTCCGTCCAAGTTAAGAATGATATGACTTATCGAAAATTGCGCGAACGAATTAAACAGTGGCGTAATCGACCGATTTCAGACTAAGTATGTATCAATCGTTCAATATAAAAGATCTAGATCAATACTGATCTGTACAGAAAATAACCCGGTTCGTATGAGCCGTTCAATCGATTAATGGCGTGATCGCGTGCGTAAGACAGATCTATCCTAAAGGCTGAGCTAATAAATCCTAGTAGATAGTTACTTAATTTACTCATAAGTTGCATAGTTAAATCTTGTATTCAGGTTTTTTTAACGTCTCACTGCTGGGCACGGGCCTCCCTTTAATACGAGGGGGATCAGGCCATAGTCCACCACGTTGGCCTACGCATAGTTAAATCTATCAGTGATTAATATCGATTCATATGACCTACAGTTCCAGATCGAATAAACAAAAACACAAGATTTTACGAACTGTTATGATTTGAAAATTGAATAAAAACCATGCAAAGTCTAAAATAATAAAAGCGTAGGTACAGTTTTACAATCAGCATGGAGGAGCAAGCAGGCAATTCAAAATCAAAATATTTACGTTAACTAGCGCGCACGATTCACCAAGGTCAGTTATAATTTAGAAAAAGATTGATTGATGAAAATTGAAATTTGGCTAAAGAGTAATATTATTGGTTCATAATTACAAGTTCATTGGTTCATATTTAAAAACTTTCGTTTTCTTTTTAACTTATATTTTCAATAAATATAATTTCTGTAAAAGAAATTTTTTTAATACCTTTTTTGCGTACCTTTTTAAGTATTTAATTGCGGCTCGCGAAAAATTTAATATTTTTAAATATGGCTCGGACTATCAAGGAGTTTGGCAACCCCTGAAATATGAAAATATGATTAATTAACCTTAATTAATTACCTTTCCACCAACCAAACCACTTTGAAGTGGCTCAACTCAAAATATCAAACTCGTTCGCAGTTAAAAATTCATTAATATCATACTGGTCTAAAATAAGTAGATCTGAATGTAAAAATATTTTTTTTATTAAACTAGTACAAATTCTAAGTATTTAGTAATATTACCAAAAAGAAAAAAAACAATTCTCGAGTAATCTTTCGCCAGTTCTTATCAGGGCTGAAGTTTTTAATCTTTCGCCATTTCTTCTCAGTACTGAAGTTTTTTTCTTTTCGAACTGGTGGTAGTAGTAGTGGTCATGACGTTAAGTAAAAAATTTGGATAAAGTTAATCCTACTAGGTTATGTCCTTGTCATGGTGTGACCGTAGAAACAACCCCTTGGTTGTTGTGGTCTGCTTCGGCAGGCTTTCTGTCGGGACATCGTGGTTGAGTGACATTAAGAGGCTCTGTTTGGTTTAGTATACAGTACTGGTTTTGCTTGTCAGTGAGTCCCATATAACCACCTGTATGTATGCAGGTGATATGCTTTATAGCATTTTTTAATATTAAAAAAATAAACAGGGAAAGACACCTTAATAGATAAATGTAGTAGTCGGACTGTACATCTGACGTGTAGGTCACATTAATAAACTTTTAACTTGTGTATATTTTAAATAAAAGCTTATATTAAATATTTTCTATTTTCAAGTCATTGTTGCACAGATTATAACAGAAGAAAGTATATTTTTGGAATTTTGTATTCAAATTCAATAAAATTGTAACGATTTTTTTAACATCTTAGTATACAATAATTAGAAAAGGTCAAAGAGAGTTTTATTTTTACGGTAAGGTTATCTGTAAAATATTCCGTGTTTGTTAAATTGACTTTATTTTAACTAAGATATCAAAGGACATCAACTGTTATACTTCAAATAAGGCTTTACCGATCGCCACGCCTTAATAAAAGGTACATGGCTAGTGTTTTGTGCGTCTTTTTGTCTGCCTGACGTACTTTTTAAACTACTATATGTATACTGTATTTAATTAATCATAATTGGTAGCCGAAAAATTGAGCAGAATATGGATTCAATTAATAAGTAATGATAGCCCAAAGTAACGCGCTTGCTTGGCAAACCAATTGAAGCGTGTTCAAATCCCTGGTCTCGCGCCTGTAATGTTTTCACGTGTGTTACAGTGTAGGAAAACATCGTGAGTTATGTCTGAATGAACCTAGCAAGTTTTCGAAAGACATATGAATTTCGCTAACTCATACTTGGCCACCATATATAGCCCTTGTATTGAAGGGAGAACGTACCCAACATTGGGACTTTAAAGAAGGCTGATTATAGGGCCATATGTAATTAATACTATTACTAACAATATCACTAACTTAATATCTACTGATTGTAAATAAGACATTTAGAAAAAAAAAATCTCCTTGATTTTTTTGATTCCTAACGTTCCGAATACTCTAAAGCAAACATGGTCACGGGGGAGCCTCTCCCATAAAAAATCCTAAAAGATTAGCAAAGAGATTTAAAATGACAAATATTCGCGTAAATCTAAGAAAGTAATATGTAGATTTCAAAAATAAAATACAAATGAACACATGAATAGACAGGCATTTCGTTAACAAACAGAGTAAAAGTAATAAAATAACTACCTGGAATTGTTTAAAACAATGTTCGTGTTCTATTGTAAAACAAAATACTCGTAGTTCCAAGTCCCAAACAACGCTTTTAATACAAACTACATTTAATTGTAAGGTTAAAGTTAATTTTGTACTACGTACTGAATTAAATGTAAACAAATATTCTGCTGAAACATTAATAACTAGCGGCTCCCTAGTAAAAAAAAAAACAAATCTATCCCATGAAAACTGTACATTTTTCCCGGATAAAAAGTAACCTATGTGCTATTTCAGACTATAATCTATCTCTGTGCCAAATTTCATCCAGATCTGTTCAGCCGTTCTGGCCTGAAAGAGTGACAAACATCCATACGTACATACTCACAAACTTTCACATTTATAATATTAGTAGGGATTGTTGTCTAAATATAAATGAAGCATATGCTACATGGTCCCTTCACACTCGCTTCACCCGGGTTCATTCATCCCTTCGTACATTTTAACGGTTAGTACGGAATAGGTTGAATATATCAATACATAGTATAAAACAAAGTCGCTTCCCGCTGTCCTTCTGTCCCTATATATGCTTAGATCTTTAAAACGACGCAATGAATTTTGATGCGGTTTTTTTAATAGATAGAGTGATTTAGGAGGAATGTTTACATGTATAATATATGCATAATATAGTAGAGAAACATTGATAATTTTAGAGGTTTCTAATGTGATGTCGTAAATAAACACATTTTTTTGCGCTTACATTGCAAACGTTGGCTGAACCCTACGAGATAGATCAAAATAAAGTACTATAGTATTGTACATCTTAAAAAGGTCTACAAAAAAGTCCGCGATGGCATATGTCTATCTCTTAAGGATAACATACTATATCCATTTTACTATATCCAAGCTAGGGATGAACCTGAGCGAAGCGAGGGTGAGTCGCTAGTATTATATAATATATAGCCCATAGCCTTTCTCAATAAACGGGCTATCAAATACAAAAATAATTTTTCAAATCGTAATAGGAGTTCCTGAGATTAGCGCGTTCAAACAAACAAACAAACAAAACAAATAGATAATATATGAAAAGAAATAGCGATATTTGCCAAAGAAGTTTTACTTCAACCGCGCATAAAGGTTACTCGCACCAATTTTTTTAATGAAAAGCGTGGCTTAGGGATGTCATTTGTCTTTAGGAAAATGCTTCCCTGTAAACGTATCTTTAACTAGCGACTCACCCTCGCTTCGCTTCGTCCCTAAACAAAAACACATCTATCCCACGGAAACTGCACATTTTTCCGTGATGATATTTAGCCTATAGCCTTCCTCATTTAACGGGCTATCTAATGCAAAAAGAATTTTTCAAATCAGATCAGTAGTTCTTGAGATTAGCGCGTTCAACCAAACAAACATACAAACAAACAAACTCTTCAGCTTTATAATATTAGTATAGATAAAGAACTTAAAGGTGCTTTATTAAACATACTATAATAAAGCATGCTTCGTACAAAATAAAATATTATTGAAAATTGAATAGATCCTGTAACCAGATGGTTACAGTTTTAAGATTTCTTTAAGTAACTAATGTTGAATTTGCGTGTCTACTAAGCATTGTTATTTTACTTTTTATTTAATTTCCAACATCATTTTAACATAAATTTTAAATAAAAATATCCAAAATACAAATTAAACTTTATGGCTTCTTTAAAAAGTGTTCTTAAATAGGCTTTCTAAACTACAGCCAGTGTCTAAGACGTAATTTAAAAACTAAACACTTCAAAATATAATTTCGATCCTAACCCTGGGGCTTAGACAAGATGTCATCCAACAATCGTTAGAGAATAGAATATATCGTCATAGAATCATAATATCGTCGGCGTAGGTGGAAAACTAAATAACTGCGATATTGGACAAGTTGACATTTAATCATTTTCGTAACACCCAAAAAATGCCGCATATTTTACTCTAACAAGCATTCTCATAACTTGTCCCGTTTCAGAAATATAGCCGTTTTTGTATTCCAAATGGTAAAGTAAATATGTTGAAACAGTAACGTAGAAAGAGACGTGAAGTATATAAAATTAACGACGGTAAATTTTTCTCTCATTTATAAATTATGCCAAAAAATTGGGGAAAAAATCAGTAAATCGTGATTTCCTCCAAACTAGAAAATTTGAGTTATTTTGTTCTCCGCCTACGCCGACGATATGCTATTCCCAATTTTTTTTACCGACGAAAAAAAGGAGGAAGTTATATTTTTTTATGTTTAACCACGCATAACTTTTTACAGTGTAGTCCGATTTCTATAATTCTTTTCTAATTGGATAGGGTATACATCAAAGTTAGTCCCCTTTTAAATTTGAAAAAAATCCACCCCTAAGTGTAGCAAATAGGGGATGATTAATTTTTCACCTACTGCATTTTTAAAATGCTTTCTTTTTACTATGTCTACACTTAAAATGGAAACATAAAAACTTAAAAAAAAAACACTAAGAAGTAAAAAAAACTGATTGGTAATTTTCATTTACTATATAGATACCTAATCAGATATTTTCGAAATCGGCACCGACTTTAAGATAAAAAAAAAATTAACTAATTAATTATTATCAATTCTTCAACGATTATTTAGGACCTATTATGGGAAATGCTACAGATTCTGATACACCAACGCCATTTTATGTACATTTTTATTTAAAAAAATATGGGAAAATTATTTGCCTTTGGGGATAAAACTTTGTAAATGTTGAATGCTGTAAATCACCAGTTATCAGTAATTTATTTCAACTGCCGCATTTTAAACTTTTGATGAAAAAATACGTAATAAGGAAAAAAAAGTGTTAAATACATTTAATTCTATATTACAATATACAAATACTGTATGAAATGCAAAGACTATGTTGTGATAATAAAAATTAATGAATACGTGATGAAATTTAAAATATCTATATCTATACATATTATAAAATTCTAACTAAGCCGAATCTGTACATTAAATATTTTTTCGAAAATCTTATTGAAATAGACATTATTATCGATGCAGAGGCCGAATCTATAGTTTTTAGAATTTTTGTCTGTCTGTCTGTCTGTCTGTCTGTCTGTCTGTCTGTCTGTTACCGCATCACAGAAAAACCACTGGATGGATTTTGATGAAATTTGGTATGATGATAGCTGGTTATCCGGGTCAACATATAGGATACTTTTTACCGCGAGAAAATATCTCATTTCTGAAAAAAAATACAAAAACTGGTAGGAACAAAACCACGACGATACTATTTGTAAACAGTTTAGCAAGGTAACTTACAAAATATGGTAAAAACTATAAAAATAGCTTATCTTGAAAAACAAATTATCAAAAGCGCTATTTTATCCATTAAAATAGTTATTTTAATTAATATTTATTTATGTGTTATTTAGATATTCGACAATAGATGTCGCCATGTGTTTTTAAAATACATAGTTTTAATCCCAAAAAAATTAATGTACAGATATGACCTTTTTTCGATTTTACTAGAATTACTACTAAATCACCCGCGGCTCCGCCCGTGTTTAAATTATCAGTAAATCAAACTTTTTCGCTTCATAAATTAGTAACTATACATACAATAAAATTGTAACTAAGCCGAACCCCTAAATTTAATATTTTTTCGGAAAATCTTATTGAAATATTCATTATTAGCGAGATAGAGCCCGAATCTATAGTTTTTAGAATTTTTTCTGTCTGTCTGAATGTGACCGCATCACAGAAAAACCACTAGAGGGATTTTTAGGTATGGTAATAGCAGATTATCCGGGTCAACACATAGGATTCTTTTTACCGCAGGAAAATATCTCATTTCTGAGAAAAAATACAAAAACTGGTTAAAGTAAAAGCACGATGATGCTATTAATACTTTAGCAAGGTAACTTACTTATATATTATGTTAAAACTATTAAAAAAAACTTATCTTAAAAGAAATATTAACAGCGCTATTTTATTCATTAAAATAGTTATTTTAATGAAAATTTATTTATGTGTTATTTAGCTATTTGACAATAGATGTCGCCATGTGTTTTTAAAATACGTAGTTTTATCCAAAAAAAATGTACAGATATAACCTTTCTATGACTTTACTATAATTACTACTAAATTACCCGCGGCCACGCCCATGTTTAAATTTTTAATAAAACAATCTTTTTGGCTTTATAAATTAGTAACATATTAGTAATATTTTGTTGGCCGAAACAATTTTCAAATGAGAATATTTGTAAATTTTTATTGTTTAGTAAATAATGTTAATGTTTTTTAATCTTTTAATGTAAAAATTGGGCAAATGTAAATCCAACTCGCGCATTTTAGGTTTCATATAGCAAAATGCTATGTTGTTTTTCTTACTTACGTGTTTTGTATGGTTAACACTAAAATAAATACGAATAATATTTACGTTTCCACAATACCTACTCATTTTTTGCACCGTAAAAATAAGTTCAATTTATATTATTTTATAACATTTTATGGAAAACAAGTTTATGGCTGTTAAACTGCCAAAGCGGGTAACTAAAAATATTTCATATCTCAAAAACTATGAAAAAGTATTTTAGGAACTGTTATACCTCAACTTTTTCACTTTTTCTTGACACCTTTTCTTGGAAGGTAAAGGCTTAAAGGACGCAATAAAATGCTTACGACTTTAATCATGTTAGCCGAGCCATATGAAATAAAGAAATGTATTCGCTTAGAATTATTTACTTATTACACTTTCTTTTGAAAATCGTTTTGGAAAATATTACTAACTAGCGCTAATTAAGAAAAGTTATCATTATGTAATTTAAATAATCAGCTATATATTAAATTAATCTATAGCTGTCTATTAGTAAAAAATGATTAAAATTAATTCCGTAGTTTGAGAGTTTATCGCCCAAAACTAAAAAAACAAACAAAACAGAAGTATAGACATACATAAATGTTATTGCTAAAACAAAAAATTCAAATTAACGGAGGAACCTTTGTGGCATTGACAATCACTGCCATTATTTACCAATCATGCGGTGCGCAATGAAAGTAATGTATAATGTAAGATTATACTAATGTGTAAAACCTAAGAATTTGGTTTTTGATCATCTGAACGCGGGCGGAGCCGCGGGAAATGCTAGTTATAAATAAAATAATGATTTTTTTTAAGAACTCATACTTCGTTCTTTTTATTTTATCCTTTTTTATATTGGGTTTAACTAAATAAACATGAAGCAGTGGATGCCCAGCGGTAACGCGCTTACTTGAGAAACCGAGAGAAGCGGGTTCAAATCCAGGGTCTCGAACTTCGGATATTTTCATGTGCGAATCATTTTCAACATGATCACCACATCACTTACGGCGAAGGATGACATCGTGGAAGAAACCTGCATGTCTGATAGAACTTAGTAAGTTTTCGAAAGACATGTGAAATCCGCCCGCACTTGCCCAGCGTGGTGGACTATGGCCTGATCCCTATTGAAGAAAGGCCCATGCCCAGCAGTGGGATGTTAAAAAGGGCTGAATACACAAGTAATAATAACACAAAACTAGGTGGTAAATAGAAAGTAATAAAAGTACCTATACTTTTAACTATAGTGAAAATAAAACTGATGAAACTTACACTAATAATTAACTACACTTCGCGTTTAAAGTTTCCTGGAAGAGATCGCTGTATCTATCTTTTCTCTATTTATTTCAATCACTATTATATTTACCTTGCGTGGGTATCAAACCCTTATCGATTCAGGGATAATTTTAGCAACCGTTTTACTAAGGCAGTTTTCAAACAAACTTTATACACGTTTAGTATAGATTTCTCAGAGATGAGATATTTTCCCGCAGTAAAAAAGTATCCTATTTTTTTAAAAACTATAGATTCGGCCTCTGTGACGAAAATAATAACTATTTCAATAAGATTTTCCAAAAAATATTCAACGTCCATATTCGACTCAAAATTTTAATAAATGTATAGACTATAGATGTATTTTGAAACGCGGACCGTAACAAATTAAAAATAAGTCAAATAAAAGTCATAACGTTAATTTATTCTTTTGTATTCTTACAATGTTTTATATTATGAAATTAATTAATGAATATATCATATGAACATAAAAGAAAATTGTGATTAAAATGTTTTTAATATCCAAATAACTGAAATTATACTGGAAGGTTCATCCTCCAGTAAATGTTGAGATATATGTGGCTAACACATACGAGTACATATTATATTAAAAAAATGATTAAGCGTCTCGGTGGTGTAATGGCTAGCAAATACGGCTGCACATTCAGAGTTCCTGAGTTCGAGTCCCGGGACGGGCCAAGTTGAATTATTGAGTCTATCTATTTAGTAAGCCTCAGTAACAGCCCGAAGTTGGGTAGTTGGCAGTGTTTCACCCCCGTGCCTCGGAGAGCACCTAAAGTCGTCGGTCCCGCGTTTTAATTCTCACCGGTGGTGTGAGGTGTCGAATAATCGTCCCACCGGAGTATGAGAGTGACAGGAATAGAGAATGCACTTGTGTCTGTGCGCACACTTAATAATATCTCCTGCGCAAATGGCCAGTCTCAATGAGATTGGCCGCCGTGGCCGAAATCGGTCGGAAGGACATTATTATTATACTAGCGACTCACGCTGGCTTTGCTCGCGTTCGTCCCTAGGTACGTTTTCACAGTTAACTATGTCTATACATAAATAGTAGCTTGCTACTCCCTAAGATATTCATTTAAATTATATAGCGATTTACCCTCACTTCGCTTGGGTGTGTACGCCGTACGCGGATTTTGTTCACAATTTCATGGGTTTTAATTTTTTTCGCGGAACCCTGATTCTTTTTCTAAAATAAAAGTAGCCTAAGTTACTTATAACATCAGCTATCTGTCAGTGAAAGCCTGTACTTTCATCGGTCGTACCGAATTTTCTTCCCATCAAATTTTAAGAACAAGGAATAGAGAGTGCATTTATATTTGCGCGCACACTTGTGTACTATAATCTCTTGCGTCCTAAAGACCTTATGATTCGTATCAACCGGTTTTCGTAGAAAGTAATTAAATGATATTATAAAACCTTAAAATACATTCACTAAAATAAATTTACCGTTGACTGATTGATATTGATTATTAAGTAATAAAAAAATACACAGAAATTATAATTATCTTTAGAAACTGAAATCCTTTTAACGTCAATTCTTGTCTCCGTGTTTTACCGTAAAACGTCTAACAATTTTCATACTACTTCTTTGCACGTTTCAAACTCATTCAAAGGCAACATAATTAAAGAGGAAGATGATACTTTCTAAGAAAATGTTGTCTCTAGAATATATTCACAGATTCAGTTAACGGGTTACATAAAAGTACTTACAAAATAGTAATCCAGAACGCATCTCACTACATAACTTGTTTATATTAGAATTATTATTTTTATACAATTTGACGACACGTTTGGCTCAGTGTGTAGTGACCCTACTTGCTGTGCCAGCGGTCTCGGGTTCAAGTCCCGCTAGGGGCATTCATTTGTGTGATGAGCACGAATGTTTGTACTCCAGTCATGGATGCTTATATTTATAATATGTATGTATTTAAATCTAGTATCCATAACATAAGCCTCGTAGCTTACCATGGAACTAGATGGTGCTGTGTGTTAATGTCCTAACATATTAATTCTAGTAAATTTTTACCACAATCGTTCTAGTAATTTAGTCATAAACAAGGCATTTTTATAATAAATGTGCTTCTTGGATTGTATTTCTTTCCCTCAGTAAAAACGCAGAAGACTAGATATTTAACAAAGATACATTTTATGGTCTGGAAAGAGATATATGTTGTTTTTTTTTTTTTTTCTTATTTTAAGTTTTGAGAAAAAAGTTACAATAGATTTTTTTATCTCAGCGAGATTATTCGTGTGAGATACTTATATTGCCTAATTAGCCTAGCTAAAGTAAAGGAGTATCCCTAATTAGTTACAGAGTACCTGGGCGACCGAGCTTCGCTCGGAGTTCTTTTTTGTTATATCGTATTTTTTAGATAAAAAAAAATTAAAAACTTGAATAAAAACTAGAAACTTGAAAAAAACAAAAAGAAAAACAAAGAGAAAAATTTGTATCTCCCCGAGATCCGAACCCGGATACTTGTAATGGTCAATCTAGCGCCTTGGCCGCTTGACTACGACGCTTATCCCGAGCGTAAGAAATTAGCGACCATATTTTGCGTGGCATGATACGAAAGAAAAGCGCATGGAAACTCGAAAACATGCGTTTTCCCAGACATGAGACTAATTTAGATCGATTTTTCGCCCCCGAAAGCCCCCACATACCAAATTTCAGCGAAATCGTTAGAGCCGTTTCCGAGATCGCCGGTATAAATAAATAAATAAATATATATACAAGAATTGCTCGTTTAAATATATTAGATATATACCTAGTTACCTGTATTTAATAAGAAATAATTTTCGTAATGAGATAAACTTGCACTCACCATTTAGAAACTTTAAGAAACGTAGCTTTTAAATTATGCAACGTTAAATACCAGGTGAATAAATATGAATTAAATACTTGAAGAAACCGTCTTCATTTCAAACGACCTCTTCTGTCACTTCACATTTCTTTCGCATTTTATCTTAATATTTTTACTTTAAAGAATACTATTCATAGAGAAATCGACACTTTTCTTTGTAATCTGTGATACAAATACATATACGAGTACATCTATAATCATGAATATATATAGTTTAGCCATTTTATTAAAGTTGTGGCTGACTGACATAAAATATATAACGATAGTATATAGTATACTAGCAAAATCCGCGACTTCGCTCGCGCTAAAACTACAAATCTGTAAAAAGGTATGTTTCATACAAACTTTTATCCCCAATTTTACCCCCTTATAGGATGAATTTCGATAAATGCTAAAACACGTTTTTATATAATTGTATTGAAGAGCATTAAACCAAGTTTAAAGTAATTCTGATCATAAATATTGTTTTGGATTGTATTATAACGTGTTTTTCTATAGGAATTAAATAGTCTCCCGCGGTAAAAAGGCCAGGCTTCGGCCTTCCAACTATCGCCATACAAAAATTCACGTCAATCTGCCGCTCTGCTTCGACGTGAAAGAAGACCAAACAAACAAACAATCTTTTTTAACATTGAAAATGTTTTTTCTGTCGCTTCGGTATAGGCCCGATTTTCAACGAAAGTGCGACATCGCCCTGGTGTCGTGGCTTTTGGGACTACGTGGCTGATTGGGATGTCAAAAGACGCATCATGACAAGGGCTATAAAATGCAAAAAAAAAATTGAATAAACTCAATTACTTTTCTTTTAAATCGAAATAGTGTGAAAAATACGGTCGTTTTTCGTCCGGTTTCGCTCAGAAAATAATTCATATCTCGAAAACGAAATGAGATATCGAAAAAATGAAAAAAACCCCTAGAGATACGATTTTGGACTACATGTAAAACATCATTGGAGGTGCGTATCATGGCTGGGTCATTCAGAAGTTGTACCTTTGTGACGCAGAGTTTACGCCTGAAGAGCGCGTGAGCGCAATATTGATGGTGAATAAATATTTTGGAACATGATTATATGTTTGAACGAAGTGATCTTTATGAATAAATAAATATGTATTTAAACTAATAACTAACTAATATCTATACACATAATAAAACAGTAACTTAGCGAAATCTATACATGAAATATTTTCTTAAAACAATGACTGTAACTTATTGTGTACAGAATATATACCGATTTCAACTAAATTATGTGTAGTGGTAACTTATTACTCGGGTCATATATAATATAATTTAATCCTATTCATAAAATATTGTAATTAATTGAAATATTATAAATGCGAAAGTTTGGATGGATGTTCGTTACTCAATCACACCAGAACGGCTGAACAGATCTGGATGAAAAGTACAGGGATAGATTATAGTCTGGTATAGCAAATTGATTTTTTTTAACCCGAAAAAACGTACGATTCCCGTGGGACAAATTTGTTTTTGTTTTACACAAAGCAAGCGAACGACTATCTATTCAATACTAACTGTTAAAATGTACCTTACGCTAGTCTGTATCTATACATATACTAAAATTCAGAGTCAAATCTATACATTAAATACTTTTTGCAAAATCTTATTGAAATAGTCATCATTATCGATACCAATGCCGAATCTATAGTTTTTAGAAGTTTTGTCTGTCTGTCTGTCTGGGAACGCCTCACGAGAAAACCGCTGGACAGATTTTGATGAAATTTGGTATGATATTAGCTGGTTGTCCGAGTCAACATATAGGATAATTTTTATCGCGGGAAAATATCTCATCTTTGAGAAATCTATGCTACCTGTTAAAATGTTTCTATACATATAATAAAATTCTAACTGCGTCGAATATGTACATTAAATATTTTTGGAAAATCTTATTGAAATAGTCATTATTGTCGACACAGAGGCCGAATCTATAGTTTTTAGAATTTTTGTCTATCTGTCTGGGAACGCATCACGAGAAAAGCAGTGGACAGATTTAGATGGGTATGATGATAGCTAGTTATCCGAGTCAACTTAAGGATACTTTTTACTGCGGGAAAATATTTCATCTCTGAGAAATCTATACTAGACGTTAAAACATAACTAGGGACGAACCCGAGCGAAGCGAGGGTGAGTCACTAGTATATATATAAAAGGCTTTGTCCTGACTGACTGATGGATCAAAGCACAGCCTAAACCAATGGTCGTAGAGACGTGTATTTTTGAAGAACTTATTCTTTATATGACGTAGGCATCGGATAAGAAAGGATTTTTCAAAATTCATCCCTTAAAGGGGTAAAAGGGGATGCCAAAGTTTATCTGTGAAAAAAGTATTTAAAATCAGAATCACTTGAAACTTAGTATTAATGATCTTCAATTCAATTAAAGAAACACGTATTTCATCTTTTTTTATAATTCATCCCGTAAGGGGGTAAAAAAGGGGATGAAAATTTGTAATTTATTTGTATTAAAGTCTGTAATTTTTAATGTAAAATGCACGGAAAGTGGTATTTAGCTTTAAAATAAATAATTAAAATACGTATGTAATATGTATATTAGATTTTTTTGAAATTTATCCCTTAAAGGAGTAAAAGCGGATGGTAAGGTTTATATGGAGAATAAAATGTTTATTAATCAGAGTTATCTGAAACTTGGTATTAATGAACTTAGCTTTGTGAACGTGCTACACTGACGCCAAAAACAACAATGCTACTGATTTTAATAACAAAAGTGATTTTCTTTTCAATAACTTAAGTCCTTTGAAAGGTCAGAAATAGAATATAGGTCTGTCGTTTCAGTGATGCAAATGGATGAAGCAATTTACTATCCTGTAGAATTCCTTAACAGTGTTCTATCCTTCTGAACGTTGGCACACCTGTTATGAATAAGCCACCAAAGCTGTGTAATCGGATAAGACTGCTAGTAATCTATAAAAAAATGTTATGGTCACTGTGTTTACTGGATGTACTCGAGGGGAATCAGTATTCATACCTCGAATAAAACCACTGATAACCTCTGACTATTGCTTTGAATTTAATCCATCATAATTCCTCCTTAAAATTTGTATTGCAATGAGTATTAATAAATGTCAGGGACAGTTGTTAAAAGTAGCAGGTATGGACTTTAGAGATTTGCTTCTCACATGGACATTTTAACAGAACCCAGAACCAAACGGAACATCCACCAATGTGGTATACAAAGATGTGTATATATATATATATATATATATATATATATATATATATATATGTGAAGATAGCTCTTAATCAAATTTTAATTCTTCGGGTTCTCCTAGTAATTAATATGTTAAATGATTTAATTCAATTCATTTGGCAGATTCATTTTCAATGTACCCGAAGGTCGTGGCAGACACGAGATCTGTGGATTTTTTGTTAAATGACAATTTTCTTTACTTTAAAGCTCGTATAGAAAAAAATATATAATAACACCGATATATCGAAAAATTAATGAAGTAAACTGTACCCAAGTCATTTATGTTGGTAATGAATGATAAATTAGGTAATAAAAAACATAAATAAAAACCAGAGTTGAATCTACGATCTAGGAATCTTAGAACTCTACACACAGTAAAAAATAAGGTCAACATTTAATTAATTAGTACTGTAGACATGTGAAGTCCGCCAACCCGCACTTAGCCAGCGTGGTGGACTATGGCCTGATTCCCCTCGTACTGTAGGGAGGCCCGTGCCCAGCAGTGGGACGTTAAAAAGGGCTGAATACATACATTGTGGCATAGCTGCGAGTGTAAAACATCTTTACATAAAAAGCACGTCTGATGCAAGCTACTAGCACAATGAGAAAGAGATTTATCTCTTTCCAGAAAGAATCGGCGTCACTAGAAAATTTGTAAAATTTTTATTACTAAATAAAACTATCTTTTCGGATTTTTTCGATTATTTATTTTGATTTTTGGTTTCCGACGTTGGTTGGTATATAATACCTTTAAGACATCTAACACCTTAGTATCTCCCGTGACCATGATTACTGTAAAGCATTTGAAACGTCGGGAACCAAAAATCAAAATAAATCCGCAAAAAAAATCCGAAAATATAGTTTTATTTAAAATGTCAAATATTCTCGTAAATCTAAGAAAGTATTATTTTTATTACTGTTTTATGGACAGTTTTATAATAGTTATCAGTAGTAATTCCAAGTTATGTGAAGAAATATATAATAAGTGTATATAGAAGTAAAATAAAATGCAACAATTAGTGAAATTAGTGAAGCACTAATGGTCTGTGATTGGATGAAGATGTATCTGTACGTCTAACTCTTATATACGTTAACTGCCTTATGTAATTCTCGCAAACGTAATAGTAATAAAACGTGTTTATTCCAAGAGACCAGCTCTTCGATCCAAGCATTCTCAACTCTTTACAGATTTTTTTACCAGGGTGTCTATTCGTCCGATAATTGGACGAATAAAAAATATATTATTCGTCCAACTAATGTTGGTGTGTGATATATTGCGATGGCTACTATTTTTATGTTTCTATAAAAAAAATTAGGATCTAAAAGTATTAGTTAGCTCGATAGGTTAAAGTATTTTTTTTTTGCATATAGAAACTCCTGCACCTAAAAATCAAGTTTTAACATATAATCTTACACTTAAAAATCTTTGGGATCTAAAAGTTTTAAAGTTAAAAGTTTAAAATTTTTCCGTTCAGTAGGTTAAGTTTATTTTTTATTTGCATACAGAAAGGCCTGCACCTAAAAATCATTTATTTTACATTAGAAAACAAAAAAGTGGTAGGTATTCGTACAAATTGAGAATATTCGAACGAATAATATATTTTTTATTCATCCGATTAACAAACGAATAGCAACAGCATTTTTTTAAATGTGATTATATTATCTATATAGTATATAAAAGGCAAAAGTGATTGACTGATGATATATTAACGCACAGGCCAAACCCTTATGTCTAGAAAATTTAAATTTCGCACATGTATTCCTCATATGACGAAGACATCCACTAAGGAAGGATTTTTCAAAATTCAACCTTCAAGGAGATGAAATAGGGGAGAAAAGTTTGTATGAAACTTTTCATTCCTTGGACATATTTTTCATGAAATTTCGTAGTTTTCGTAGTTTAATCGCGAGCGAAGCAGCGAATTCTGCTAGTTCTAAATAGAACTATCTTTTCAAATAGTGACTTATGATGATTGCTGTAAACCATTCGAAACGTCGGTACCCAAAAATCAAAATAAATCCACAAAAAAATCCAAAAAGATAGTTTTATTTAAAATGTAAAATATTCACGTAAATCTAAAAAAGTATTATGTTATTATTCTATGGACGACTAGCTTTAGCTTTCACTCGGAAAATTTTCACAGCTTTTCTACATCGTTCATACAGATTTTATGCGGATACTTCAATGAATTGTTCTGATATACGCTAACTAACGAATATGAAATACCTATATGACGTTCAACAATACCATATTTTATGAGTATTTACAATACAAATATATAAAAATCAATCTTTTATATAACGGATATACTCGTATTATATTGTGTAGCAAAATATGAAGCAATATTTATTCAAATAATGCTATACTCGCTTCGCTCGGGTTCGTCCCTACTTGCGTTTTAACGTTTAGTATGGATTTCTCAAAAATGAGATATTTTCCCGCAGTAAAAATTATCGTATATGTTGACCCGAATAACCAGCTATCACTATACCAAATTTCATCAAAATCTATCCAGTAGTTTTCTCGTGATGCGGTAACAGACAGACAGACAAAAATTCTAAAAACTATAGATTCGGCCTCTGTATCGATAATAAAGTCTATTGCAATAAGATTTTCCAAAAAATATTTAATGTACAGATTTGGCTTAGTTAGAATTTTATTATATGTATAGATTTTTTTCAATTGTCAAATAGAAATGTTACGAATTTCTTTGACAAAGATATCCCTTAAAGAGATTGTTTTATTTAATCACATGTTTCAGATAGAAACAAGGGAGTAATGACCATACGAAATGTACTTCAAAATCTATATATAAATAGGCTAAGGCAAAATTGTTCAATACATTTTTCTCCTCTGTTTGTCAACCGATTTTTTTTAACCCCCGACGCAAAAAGAGGGGTGTGATAAGTTTAACGTGTCTATCTGTGGTATCGTTACTCCTAAACTAAAAGAGCGTCGCCGCGTTGGGGAACCGCTAAGTAAATAAAATAAAAACGAGAATACAAATAAAAAGAAGATTGATAATGATAAAGTATTAGCATTCCCCCGACGTGGCGACGCTCATCATCAAAATATTAATAGGTGCTTTTAATGAAGTAAAAGACCAAGAGAGAAATTTTATTTTTTTTACTGTTTAGGGATTTTTGTGTTGAGGGTTACTTAATTTTCTTTTTTTTTTGTTTAGTAGCTATTAAGGAGCTTTAGAGCTATTAACAAGATATTTTTTGGAAAGTTTTTTATTATATAGAGAAATTGTATTCATATGTTTTTCTCGAATGTTTAATAATATATATTATGATCGAATTTCTTAGCGGACACTAGTTATGATAACTTACAACATAACTTATAATTTCTGCTATACGAAAGCTTGTACATACAAACATACATTATTTAATATTCTTTTACGGTTAAAGGGCTGGTCAGATATAGATATAACTCAGCACACATGTAAATTATGACTTGGCTACTCTTAAGTACTTGGGGACGAACCCTTGTGTAAAACCCTTCGCTTAAAAGTAAATCCTTTTATCCCTTTTCTAGCAAAAACACAACAAATTAATCCGTAATATAAAATTAAGTCTAACTGTATATGTAGTTACAATGAAATGTAAATTCTTACATCCCCAAAAATACTGATAACAATAAAATATTAGCACGTAAATTAGACTACATCGTTTATTTGTTTCTATTGTTTTAAACCCTTGGAATTTCTGATGTTATAATATATATTTTCTATAGTATAATATATTACGTTACACATTAAACTTTTTCAATAATAAGGATATGCTTTCTCTCTGTTTCTTCCCTTTTTTTTCTTTCGTAGTTTTTTTAAGAAAATGTATTTTTTTTTAATTTTTATCTAACTTAAAATACACAAACTGTAATATTTACTTTTTGGTTAAGTTTTTTTATATAATTATATGTGTTTATATGTATGTTGTGTACAGTTATAACTGGACAACTTTAAATTGATATTTTAGCTTTTAATAATATGTAGTTGTATTTTTTTTAATTTGTTTTCTGTTTCTGTACCTAAATAAATAAAATTAACGTTGCTTGAAATTAGACCATTATTTTTGCTAATTCCTAAACAAACTTTTAACTGGGCTAAGTAAACATATTCATTGTTATAAAATTTTAAATATCTATTCCATACTAAGCGCCAAAACGTACCTAGGGATGAACCTGATCGAAGCGAGAATCAGTCACTAGTTTTGAATAAAACTATTGTATTTTTTTTTTTACTTTTTCGCGGTTTTACTTTTATGTTGGTTTTTTTTGCCACGATTCGACTGCTGTACAAGTAGCGGAGCTTTATTTCTGACCTATTTTTTCACAACAAATAGCTGCCATAAAATGTCTAAAGTTACCAGTGATGATATACATATATTATGAAAGTAGCTAAGTATCTAAGCTTTATTTAGCTTTATTTGAACAATAGCAAAAGTATTAGCGAGCGTTGAGGTTTTTCACATTCCTGTAATTGTATAAAGCTCTAAATAATTTGGTTAAAATATGTATTAATAATGAGACACCATACGCTTAATAAATAATTCTGTAATTACTGTTTCTGTAATTATCTCATTCGTTAAACAATTAAAATACAGAAATTATAGAAGTCACAGTCAAAGGATGCAAATGAAATAAAACTTTACTTATAAAATACTTTAATACTATTTCTACAAACTAATTATCCTAAGGTGATTGCACCGTCGAAGTGTGACAAATGCAATGAACGGAAAAAGGTCTGTAAGAATAAGGTACACTCGGATGTTACAACACTGTCACTTTACGAGAATTATGTTGTAATATGAAAAGAATGCGATATTGGTGGTCGACGCGACTCCCGAGGTGGTTTCCATGCACTACGGTTGCGAAACAAAGTCTTTAACAGTAAAAATTCATACGAATGGAATGCGACGTTGGTGGTCGACGCGAGGTAGTTCCCATGTATCAGGGTTGCGTAACACCTCCCCCCGTAGAACAGCGACTATTGAAGACATTCATCGTAAATTGAGCTGGGGGTTGATTTCTATCAACCCTTTCGACAGATGGAAGGGCATAGGTCGCTTGAAGTTCATGTTGTTCTTCTTTCGGTTTTTCAGAATTTTCAATTGGAATTTCGTAATCTTCAGTATCTGATTCTTCTAAAATTAAGGTTACTTTAAGAGGCGGCGTCTTTTTGATAGTAGTAGGCAGATCTATGATGTTCAGTGCTTGTATTTCAGATGATTTTTGCTATTTGAAATGGTGAAGTCAGGTGTTTCTAGGTAGCATTGATGTGGTATAATAACAAGATAGCTACCCTGCAGGTTCTTATAGAAGTCTTGAGCACAAGATAGGTGAACCTTTGTTGAAGTAGGGAAACTGACGGCATAGTGTCTCTCATCTAGCTCCTCATAAGCCGACTTGGTTAGAAGCACTGAAGTGGGGTTGCAACTCGACGTTCTTTGCTGCGTGATGATAAGTTGCTGGATGCAGTCCGATGGTTTATGAATAGGTAAAATCTGCTTCTCTTTGCATAGGTACCATTTACTGGTCTTCGGGCATTCAGCCTCTATGTACTTGTAATCTTCCTCAAAGAGGGCAAGGAATGGAAGGGGTGGAGTAAGGATAAGGACCTACCCCTTTTGGTACAAAATTATTTAAGGATAAATTATTTGAAAATCTTGAATAATAAAAATTATCTTATATAAACTATAGTTATCGCATGTACCTATTCTTACACTCAAAATTAATTAAAAAAAAATGTTCACTTAAATTAATAAATTTAAAATTTTATCTATATTATAACTCTTTAATTCGAGTACAAAATTAAAATATTTCGATTAATATTTTAAATTTAAATTACAAAAATCTAATTAATTTTTATTACGTAATAGAATAAAATAATATAAAATATAGGATAACCTAGAGGGGATGCAAGGACTGAGAAAGATTCAGAGTACTTACAGGAGTTTCATTTCTTTTGCCGTATTAATTTTCGAATACACCCAGACTGCAACTCTCGTAGATTCAGGATCGCCGAAAGCCGTGATCTATTCACTGACGCTACTTTACAGCGATCCTACCGACTGCGTCAATTATAGAAGTCACAGTCAGAGGATGCAAATGAAATAAAACTTTACTTATAAAATACTTTAATACTATTTCTACAAACTAATTATCCTAAGGTGATTGCACCGTCGAAGTGTGACAAATGCAATGAACGGAAAAAGGTCTGTAAGAATAAGGTACACTCGGATGTTACAACACTGTCACTTTACGAGAATTATGTTGTAATATGAAAAGAATGCGATATTGGTGGTCGACGCGACTCCCGAGGTGGTTTCCATGCACTACGGTTGCGAAACAAAGTCTTTAACAGTAAAAATTCATACGAATGGAATGCGACGTTGGTGGTCGACGCGAGGTAGTTCCCATGTATCAGGGTTGCGTAACACAGAAGCAAACCATTTGTATTTATTTATTAATATTAAACAATAAATTGTAATGTATGCTTAAGAAAATTCAAAGGAAATTTGACCTTAACGTGTATATATAAGCTACAAATTTGTTTGGCGCCCAACGTGGGAGTCACATAACAATTAACAATACAATTTTAAGAAAAATATAAATATTGTTACATATATTTTCAGGTTCAGTACGAGAAATAAAATAACGTTTCATAATAAACGTTGTGAAGTTAAATGTGTTTCAATGTAATATAAATTTTGGCGCCCAGTGTGGGCTCGATGAATTTTTTAACTATTTGGCCATAGGACGATAAGTATAGTGAATCGGCCCCAGAATGATATCTGGTTCATCATTATAGGGTATGTAGGTACCAATAAGCTTACATACACAAACAACACATGGAATGCTGAAACAAAAATATCATCTATTTGACCAAAAATTCGACAACAAAATGCTTCCCAAAATCGGTAGTTATTATAGAAATGCATGATTTCTTTACAATCAGTACGACGAACGTCTTATTTCTGATGTAAAGTATTCAGATGAAATTGTTGAAATTATGAAATCTCGAAACAATCCGGACAATACACTAGCTGATGAAGTAGACAAAAATAGTTGGCAGTGAAAAAAAATCTTATCTTGTGATTTAATGGATTTTCCAGAAATTACCGAAAATGACTTGAAACTTTTATTTACGGGTACTTATTAATATAAACAAATAATATCATACTTAGCAGAGATGATAGATGATTCAGATAATATAACTATTCAATTTGTCAGAGATAAAACCAATATATTAAAGACTCAAGTACAATCTCGTCATATCGGTAGAAAGGTTTACAGATGTTTTATTGAATATAAACCAAACTCGATTGGATGGAATGGAATATCAAGATATTGCTGCGAATGTCCAAATGGACTTAGGATAATCGGTTGCTGTTCACACGTTGCTACTATATTTTTTTGCCTCGCACACGGACGATATTTAGCTAAAATCCCCAGACTAGCTGCATTACTCAACACTTTATTGAATAAGGACAATATAACCACCGTTATTGATGAAGATAGTGACGAAGATTAGTCACGAGTCTTTAAAAAGACTTTTATCATTTATAATAAACTATATACTTAATCATAGCGATAACTAATGTTTATAATGATCTTATTTACACTCGTATAGTAATCGATTAAACTCCGTTTCTGTTGTTTAAAAGGCTACATTAAAGTAAATTTGGTTTTGTATAAAAAATCGGTTTTTTATTTTTTTCAATATGGCGTACCGTTTTTTAAGATTTGAAAGACTTATTACTTTATAGGCAATTGAATGGGGATTTCAAAAAAAATAGTTTCATAATTGTGCCAAAATTGTATCATGGTTAAAAATTAAAATAAAAAAATAAAACTTTTTTTTTTAAGGATCTTATAGACCAATATAACCAATATTATTTTATAGTTGCCAATACTTGCTTTGGATTTTTACAACAATTTCAAATAAACAAGTGGTTACACGTATATACGTCTGTTCTGTGGACCAAAAAATCAACATATTAAAATTTTCTACTAAACCTACTTTATATGAAATACTTTTTACACTGGTAACATTAAACACTCTGTCATTCGCTTGTGCTACTACGAGAGACTGACGTCCATTTTTATTGTTTCAATTGTTTTAATCTTCTGATTACACATTTTGTAAAAGATCAGTGCTACTTTTCTGTTCCTGGTGTAGTTTGGCATGTAAGTAATAATTTTATTTATAAATATATAGAAGAAATGCCTTTTAAGAAGTATTTTCCAAATCTTGTTCGCCATTTTTCTAACCTTAAAAACGAAAGAGATTTTTTGATCTAGGGCTGAAATATCTTTTCTGTGGACATCTTTTCTGTGAATAACAATGTCCACAGGAAAGTCGCATGTCCACAGAAAAGATTAGTCAAAGTGGCTAAAACTTGCTTTTTTAATGTATAATGGTAGGTATATATAGTTTGACGATATTGAGGCACATTTACGCAAAAAAATAGCTCTTTTGCGTTTATGTCCTGTTTTGCAGTGTAAGTATGCAGATTTTTTGTATGATATTGTTTGCTTTGTTTTAGATAGAATGCCTCGCTCAATTAGGTCTAGGGCCGAACTGAGTAAAGAAGAAACAAAAAATCGTAGACGTGAACAGAAGAAATTGAGCATGCGAAGAGCTAGAGCTAAATTAGATGTAGTTGCTTTAGAAGAAAGACGACGAAAAGACAGGGAAAGATATCACCGGAAGAAACAAGATGGTTTATTGAAGACAATTAAAGACTTTACACCTAGACAGCAGAGGCAAATGCGAAAAATGTGGCGTGAAAAATCTAAACTTAGACGCGAAAAAGAAAAATTACGAAAGCGTACTGAGGAATCTTTAAATGAAAATACACCACCTCCGTCCCCCTGCTCCTCACGCTCCTCGTTTTCACGTCTTTCTATGGGTAAAGCAATAAGGTTAAGAAATACACGTCTATTGAAAGCTCAAAACCAGCATTTAATAAACAAATTAAATATATTGGAACGAAGGCTGGCTAAATATAGGATGCAATTAACAAGGAAGAATAAAATAAATAAACAAGACAATATCATAAAAATCAGTTTGAAACAAAAGATATGTGACTTTTTAATTGATGATGAGAATAGCAGACTAACAGCCGGAAAAAAAGAGACAATCACGCGCAGAAAAATAAAAAAACAAATACGACTTTTAAATGATACGCTTCTTAATCTGCACAAGAAGTTTAACAGTACGAGTGGTTTAGATATTTCTTATGAAACGTTTCGCCGATATCGTCCTTTCTGGGTAACATTCCCAAAAGCGGCTACAAGAAATACTTGCTTGTGTTCTGTACATACTAACAATGATTATATTGTAACTGCTTTATACCAGGCTAAGGTAATAGCTTATTCATCCGCCACCGATCTTGTCAAATCTCTTTGCTGTAATAATAATCTAAATTTACGTTGTTTGGAGCGGAAATGTTCACTGTGTTTTGAAAAGTCTCCAAATTTTAACATTATTAATGGAAATGATACAATTATTTATCAAAGGTGGGTTACTAAGACTTCTAATCAGATTATTAAAGGCACTGAAAAAGTTTGCAAAAAAACTGTTAAAGAGAGCGTGAAGACGTCTCAACAGCTGCTGGTAAACATTTTAAAAGCAAATTTACCCACGTTTATGCAGCATGTTGCAAACATTATTAATCAGTATAAGGCTATAAGATTAATTAAACATAATCTTACACCATTAGAAGGTCTTTTGCACATTGACTTTTCTGAAAATTATGTTTGTAAGTACAGTTCAGAAATTCAATCAGCCATTTTGGTGGGTCAAAATTACAGCTTTCTCTACATACCTGCGTGTACTACTCTGCCAATAATCAGCCACCACAAAATATTATAAAAACTACCTCTATCTGTTCTGTCTCTGAAAACTTAAGACACGATCCCGTATTAATATGTGCACATCTAAAGCCCGTCATAGATAAAATTAAATTGCTTTCCCCAGATTTGAAGATTTTACATATTCTTAGCGATGGACCGACCACACAGTATCGCAACAAGACTATGTTTCACATGATAGTAAATTATATAAGTAAAATTTCTAATGCAGATACTATCGTGTGGCATTACACTGAGGCCGGTCACGGTAAAGGTGCGCCTGACGGTGTTGGTGGCTGTGTTAAACGGACGTGTGACAATTTTGTTGCATATGGAAGAGATATATGGAACATTGACACTTTCGTTAGTTGTTTGAAAGATAATTGTAAGGGCATTGATATTGTTTGTATCGATGACAATCATATTTCCGAAATACAAAATATAGCAAATGCAAATAAATGTCGTCCATTCAAAGGCACCTTCCAAATCCATCAACTCACCTGGAGCGCAACCGAGCCTAACGTACTTCATGCTAGAAGACTAAGTTGTACTTCTTGTGCAGCTAACACTAATTGTCCACATTTTGAGATCGGACAAATACAGATTGCATGTGTTTCAGATACTTTAGAAGTTTTATCAGAAGCTCATTCAAGCACATCATCAGAACTTATTATACCAAGCCCAGTTTCCCCCGGAACAGCTTCTGCATCCACCCTCTCTGGACCGAGCACGCCACATTCTCATAATTTATTTACACCATCACCTAATTCCTTAGAGAATATACCGCCTCGACCACTTACTCCAAAAAAAAAGATTATCCTTGAGAATAATTATTCCGATGACTCGATTACACCACCTAAGAAAAGAATTCTTCTTGAGAATAACTATTCCGATGACTCGATTACATCACCTAAGAAATTAAGAGTACGATCCTTGTTTCCTTCAAGTGATGAGAGTGATTAAAACATTTTTAATTATTTTGTACCGATGTTCCCGTCATTATTATGTTTTTAAAATTTTAATTTTCTGTTGATATTCCTGTCTGATTACTTTTGTTTTTGTTTACAATACTATTTAAAAAATTTATTAGCTTAAGTTTAAAGTTTGAGGTTTTTTATCGGGGGATTCGAATCAGTTTGAGATTTTATCGGAGTAATATCGATTCTAAATGTTCTTTCCTGTAGATCTGTGTCTTTTCTGTGGTCAACAAAAATCTTAAATATTGGATATTTTTGCTAAATCTACATAACGATCTGGTTTCTGTTTAGATTTATGTTGCTTTGATCTGCACTAAATAAATGAGACTGATTTTGAATAAATACGACGTAGTTTTATTTTTTTATTTTTTTTGTTTCGTTTTGTGTATGACCCTTGCACTTGACCGATTTTGTGTATTTTTTAAATTGCTCGATTTGTCATTTATTACAAAACATTGCGATGAAAAGTTCAAAACTAATCAAGATTACTGGACAATACAGATATATGATTATCTATACTAATCTTATAAAGAGGTAAAGTTTGAGAGTTTTGAAGTTGTGAGTTTGTGACGTTGTAGCAGGTAATTTCTGAATCTACTGGACCGATTTAGATGAAATTTGGTAAGTAGATAGTTTGAGATCTTGGAAAGGACATAGGGTACTTTTTATCCCGGAAACCATCTCTTAAAGGGGTAAGTTAGTAAGGGCGAGTCGCTAGTTTATAGATAAGTAAATAATTGCAAATGTTTAAAAAAACTACTTTAGATTAAATAATATTTTATATTATATAATATATAAAAAAGTTATTATATATACAAGTACACGTAAATAAATCTTCATTACCATTCTTATTGATTTTTCAATAATAATTAATGGTTGCATGATTTTGTTTTAAAACAATTTTAATATAATTACCGTTAATTTTGTGATGGGATTAGTAGAATATCATGATTTTAGAATATCACGAATAATTATGGGCAATTATCAACACATGGTGCCAGTACATGTGTCACGTAGTAGGCACCCTCTTCGAGATATTGAAATGTTGTTTGAAATTAACAAATATTGTAAGGTACTTTGGTGCCAATTTTCAAGTTTTTTGAATTCATTTTGTTATTTGTGGGTAGGCTGTCTGTAACAACTATATAATACCTTTGAGACATCTAACACCTTAGTTTCTCCCGTGACCATGATTGCTGTAAAGCAATCGAAACGTCGGGAACCAAAAATCAAAATAAATCCGCGAAAAAGTCCGAAAAGATAGTTTTATTTAAATGTCAAATATTCGCGTAAATCTAAGAAAGTATTATTGAAATGTTATTTATGCCAAGTGCCTACCTCTATTTTATATGCTTACAATACTTTTACTTTTTACTTAGCAGATAAAAGGATATGAAATGTTTCATCTCTCGAAGGTATGAAAATTTTACCCAAATGGTAAAAAGCCCTAATTTTAAACCTACACTACTTATCCGTCTATCTGTACATGTCGTGTTCTACAAAACCCCCGTATTTTTAAGATAGTAGATCTGTGGCAAATTGATTTTTTTACAAATCATGTAGCGAATCACGTTGAAGATAATAAGAAAATATGGCTTAATAATAAACTTGATTGTAAGACTTTTTTTGTTTTTGTTGTATTGCAAAAATGGTAATAACGTGGGTGCAAAAATGGTAATAACCATTATTATGTACAAACTTTAATCTTGGATTATTTATTTAAAAAAAAACCCTACATAAAAAATTGCTAGCCAAATATTATAACTGCATAAAGTTTTTCTTTTTTTTTTTTTGTAAATATATTGTACGTTTAAATTTTTTGAGCGAAACCCAAATTCTTTTTCTAAAATTAAAGTTGCCTAAGTTACTCCTTATAATATCAGCTATCTGCTAGTAAAAGTCCCGTTAAAATTGGTCCAGTCGTTTTGGAGATTAGCCGGAACAAACAAACAGACTCACAAAAACTTTAAAAACTGTGTTTTTCTTATAAGTACCATATATAATTCCATATGCATTTAGTATAAAGCTGTTATTTTGACTTTACAAACAGACACTTCAATTTTATTTATCTGTATAGATGGCATGGAATCCTAATCGATGAATTCGAGCAGAACTTAGATTTTAAACCTATAATGTTCATCTATTCATATGCATACGTAACTCCTTACTCCGTTCCTTACTTTTTGTTCCATAATACTGCCTCATAGGTGATATAACATAACTAGATTATATTTTCCCATACGTCACATTTTATCAATGGAAATTGCAACGAATAAAAAGGCTAATGAGCTTGTTAGTTTTTTATTTATTGAAAATGAGAATGCATAAAAGCGAAAATGTTTATTGTTTGTGTAGGACCAAAATAATTATGAGTTTCTGAAATGAGTTTTTTTATTAACAACAGAACAATACAAATTAAAACTTCCGCAGTAATTTTTTGTTCCATAAAATACGATGTTAACCTAAAATGTAAAAATTAAATGCTTGTTATTCTTTCACGCTAAAATTCACGCTATGTAGATAGTTGTTCTTTTATGTGCAAAAAAAAGCGTGTGTGTGTACTTATGTACGCACGTAAGAAGTTATACTTCTTTGGCGTAACAAAACAAAAATAGCTAAAAATTTCATCTCGTATGTCATAACTCTTTGTTTTTAAAAGGAATGCAGCTAACTTCATCATGTCGCTTTCAGCTAACTTCACCATGTTGCTTTTTGGCTGTCGGCGTGCGCGCGCGTTGTAAAAATTTTACTCGCATAATTTTTTCCAAACCTACCAAAAGAAGTATAACTTTAATTACAAGCAAAGATTTTTACTCTAACCTACCGGCTATAGTTACCTAAATATCTCAGCTAACACACATACACTAATATTATATATGAAGGCGAAAGTTCATGAATGAATGAGCGTGTTTGTTACTTCTTGACGCTGTAACGGCTTGTCGGATTAGCGTGAAACTTGAAATAGATATCTGATTTATTAGACGACATAGACTATTTGGCACCATTTCTCTACTTTTTCCAAATTAATCTGTAATTTTGTGGGTGGACGTCTTATATGATAGCTAGTGATTGCAATCCGGCGTCATTTTCAGTCCGGCCGGATCCGACCGGATCCGGCCGGATTGATCAAATCAGGATGATTTTCGCTTTTCGGTTCAAAATGAACTGTTAGTAAGTTAATCAAGTGTGATTGTACTTAATATAGGTAGTTTATAAAAAATAAAACATATATAAAAACAACTTTGACGCCTTGGTGACTTTGGATGGCCACAACAGACGCCTTTGCCGCACCCACCACATTTCGATAGCTCTTATAAAAGTATTTCATTATGGATTATCTTGAATTGATTATAGAAGACGAAGAAGATGATGACCTTTCAATTCGATACTATCTCAGTGTAGAAAAGGCCTCCACTCATCCAATTTTCATCAAAAAGTCGAAACAATGAAGGTTTCTACAATGTTATTAATTATCAAACAATATAAAAAATAAATTACAAAGCAATGGATGCCGAGACACCAGTGTAATTAAAATTTCATCATCTTCTTCAGTAAACGCCTCAACAGATGCCATTTTATGATTTTTTTATTGAAAATACCTCAAAATACACGTGTGCGGCGGCGACACTGCGAACATGAGCGCTGCAGTAACGCTAGGGTCTAACGTCACAGTCGCAGCGACACTGACACGGCGTCAGTGACGCTGCGCTCGAATGTCGTTCCCTACATTTACATAGTGCATTAATCTGCCGCCCTGTCGCGACGTCACTGACGCTACTGACGCTTGCACTATGTAAATGTAGGGAACGACATTCGAGCGCAGCGTCACTGACGGAAATACTTTTAAAAGAGCTATCGAGATGCGGTGCTTTTAAAAGAGCTATCGAGATGATGGACGTCTGTCGTGGCCATCCAAAGTCACCAAGGCGTCACTGATACCAGTCAACTTACGCGGCGTCGGTAACGCTATAAACGCCGCATTATTGACGCTTGTTTCGAAAGTCTACCTTTAACAAGGTCGAATCTCTTCTGGACAGGGCCTCTACATGCAACATCTCTATTATTTTGACAAAAATTGCGAGCACCGGATCCGGTATATTGGTACCGGATCCGGTGAACGTTTCTCTAGTTTCCGTATTATGTCAAAATGTTACAAAGACAAACGAAAAAACTGTAATAGACGAGAGCATTAAAATAACTGAAATAGAAGTAGATGTTGTACATTCCGTTACATCCAATAACTATTTTCAAACCTTGGTATTATTAGCGATACGATACCAAGCTCTAGTTTTCTCAGTTTAATTTCGAAGTATAGAAAGTACAAAAGAAAAGAATTTTTCATTATACAGCATGTTAAAATGTAGCTTTGTATCTATGAAAACCAGGGTTTATTTTTTTTAAGCCGTGAATCTATTTTTTTTCTATTACACTAGCGACTCATCCTCGCTTCGCTTCGGGTACATCCCTTGACAAAAACAAATCTATCCTACGGGAACTTACTTTACTTACGGGAACTCCAAGCACATTTTTCCAAGTACATAATATGTAGCCTACAGCCTTCCTTAGTTAATGGGCTATCTAATGCAAAAAGAATTTTTCAAATCGGATTAGTAGTTCCTGAGATTAGCGCGTTCAACCAAACAAACAAATAAACCAACTCTTCAGCTTTATAATAATACTAGCGACTAACCCTCGCTTCGATTCGGGTTCGTCCCTAGACAAAAACAAATCTATCCCACGGGAACCGTACATTTTTCCGGGATGATATATAGCCTATAGCCTTTCTCAGTTAATGGGCTATCTAATGCAAAAAGAATTTTTCAAATCGGATTAGTAGTTCCTGAGATTAGCGCGTTCAACCAAACAAACAAACAAACAAACTCTTCAACTTTATAATATTAGTATAGATTTGTATAGATAAGTTCTACTCTTTACTATCTATGTTATCTATGGAAGTGTTTTCTTTGATATACTCTTATGATATGCGAATATTTGTTTTTAGGTGTGCGTGTTCTTTATAGTAAAGGATTAATGGGTTTAGGTGTTTTTTATACAGAAATAAATATAAATAAATAATAAATACGTTGGGACACTACCACACAACACCATCTAATTCCATGGTAAGCTACGAGACTTGTGTTATGTGTACCAGATAGTTGATACACTACACATATATAACTTTAAATACATACATATTAAAATAGGTTAAAGGCTAGACAGTACTAAAGCCTATTTTTAATTCCGGGACATGAAATGGTTCTCATGGGATATAAATCTGTTGAAAAAAGGTCCCTAAGAGAAGCTATACTAATCACACCACTTTTATTAAGTATTGGCTTGCCCTTGCTTCGCTGGAGTGTGTCTACAAGTACCAATTAATTGCAAATCGCAGGATCGCTTACGCAATCAACCACCACTCCCCGACGACTGCCTGCTGAAGCAGAACACAAAAACCATGGGCATAGTATATGTATATATATCGTTACGGCCTACGAGCCCCGACGGAAAATCGAGTTTAAGTCACGCCCCTATTGCTTTACTATGTGCACGCGTGAACTATTGTACGTGTTAGATTTAGCTACGACGCAATAAATGTACAACTCATCCAAATTAATTTATACATGTTTGCTCATTCAGTTGTACGTAGATTGAGCGTGTTAAAATTGTATAAAAATAAGGGATTTTATCTATTCAGTGTGTGTGTTCATTCAAGTGTTCAGTGTGCAGTATCCAGTATTAGTAAGGAAAATAAAAGTAAAAAAAGTAATTTCAAATGCAGAAACCAACATACAGTCCACCACATATATAATTAATTTAGTGCTAATTACTATATTCCTAATTAATTAATTATATCTGAATTACGTTTCGTATAAGTATAGCACAGAAAGTTATAATAAAATTGTAACTAACCCGAATCTGTATATTAAATATTTTATAGAAAATTTTATTGAAATAGATATAATTATCGATACAGAAGCCGAGTCTATAATTTTTAGAATTTTTTTCTGTCTGTCTGTTACCGCATCATGGGGAAGCCACTCGAGGAATTTTGATGAAATTTGGTATGATGATAGCTGGTTACCCGGGTCAACATATAGGATACTTTTTACTGCGGGAAAGTATCTCATCTCTGAGAAATATATACTAAACGTTAAAACGTAAATAGGAACGAACTCGAGCGGAGCCAGGGTGAGTCGCTAGTGTATATTAGCGTTATAATCCACAACACCTAATCATGGGAGATAATCCTAATCAAATTAGGCCCAAGCACGAACTTCTCCCATATCAGAACTGGTAATTATTTTAGTACAAACTTTACCTTAGATTTTCAATACAATCCCATCTGAGGTAGGCTACTTCTATATTTTGCAATGTCCTTAACTTCTCTTATTTCTTATTTCCAACGACATAAGATCTACTATTGCTTTTCATTAATGAGTGTAATATTTCCAAATTTAAATTGTTATGGGAATTTAATTCTTATTCATGTAGCATTATAGAGTTCATTTTTACAATTATTCAAAAATCTAAGAACTGACGTGAAATTACCACATGAATAATAGTTTGAATGGAAGGCAATAGCTGTAACAAACATTTACCGCAGTACTTTTCAAAAGCGTGATAAAAAAAGAACCCATAAAAACATAACAGGTAAAAAAATTGCAAGTCTCGCAACGCATTTATTCTACCGCAAAAAGTTGTGAGATATAATATTGATTTAATTTTGAAACAACTCAAGATATCTTGATGAGATTGAAACTAATTATAAATGTCTATAAACTACATATGTATTATAGATTGTAGGTGGACACTAATAAAACTTCGAGATATTCCTTGCATAAATTTTTATATTCAGTACTTTATAATCCTCAGTACGTCTGTCCGTGTGGAAGCTACCACCGGCTCGGAAAGCAGTTCTGCTGAGAAGAGCCGGCGAGAAACTCAACAGTTACTCTTTTAAAATAATGAGTTACATAATTTATAACAATAATTTTCAGTATTACAAACATTCCATGACTAGTCACTACTGGGTGGTACCGACATCTCCCTGCCAAAGAGCGAAAAAACAAATGAATATCCGCGCCCTTTTTTATTTTATAAAATACATTCCTATCGGCCAAGTTCACGTAACTAAATGCCTTAAACATAAATCATTGCAAATTAATCAAATATAAAATTATTTTCCATTAAAACGCTCATGTATATAAATGCAACCTTACAAGATTTTTTTCTAGAATTTTCGCTCCGTTAAAAACGATAGAAAATGAGAATTGCATTTTTGGGAGTGAATTTTTATACCAACCCCCGAAGTGTGACTAAAAAATACAGTATTTATTTATTAGTTAGCTGTTATATGCAAAAATTACAGAAGAGTTGAATTGGTGGAACATAATTAAAAAAAAAACTTATAAAGAAGTGTATTTTTACCGGAACAATCATAAAAAGAATAGATACATAACTATAAAGTATAAGAATTATTTAGAATCGAATGCTAATCACCATCACTATTTTTCTCAACAATTGTAATTACACAAGTTTCTTCAAATATAAAGATCAGTATTCCAGGTAGTTTTAAGATTCTAGATTTGTGACGAGAGTCTGACAAATCTATACATACTCGTATAATAAAATTGTAACTAAGCCGAATTTGTAGATTAAATATTTTTTGGAAAATGTGATTGAAATAAACATTAGCATCGATATAAAGTCCGAGTCTATAGTTTTTAGAATTTTTGTCTGTCTGTCTGTCTATCTATCTGTATGTTTGTCTATCTGTCTGTCTGTCTGTCTGTTACTGCATCACGAAAAAGCCACTGAATGGAGTTTGATGAAATTTGGCATGATGATAGCTGGTTATACAGGTCAACATATAGGATACTTTTTACTGCGGGAAAATATCTCATCTCTGAGAAATCTATACTAAACGTTAAAACGTAAGTAGGGATGAACCCGAGCGGAGCGAGGTTGAGTCGCTAGTAGTACATAATTACCACTAAATGGAGACATCCCATGGTTCCATTTCCGTTTGCAAAATCACATACATACCCAAGTTTTATTACCCTTATAGCTATTAGATACTATAGATAGATACATGGGTTCCTATACATAATAGCATAGCTCTGCCTATAACGTAACCGGACTTCAATCTGTACAAGCCGCATTTACAATGCAATTGTATACCAGATGGCACTGAAATCTCATAGAACAACGCTCTAGGAATCTGTAATGTGGACCATTTATAATCCATATGGCTTGTTAAACTAGGTTTATAAGTAAACACTACCTGCACTATTTCGATATTCCACAATAATGGTTTACCAAAAATATTCTAAGCTAATAACTAACCCTAGCCTTTGTGATTAGATACTAAAAGATACCTTTTTTTGTTCATATTACACTATGTACTATTATAAAGAGGAAAGATTAGTATTTTTGTATGTTTATAACGAATAAGCTCAAAAACTACTGGACTAATTTAGATAAAATTTGGTAAAAAGATAGTTTTAGACCCTGGGAAGGACATAGGATATTTTTTATTCCGAAAATCATCCATTAAGGGGGTGAAAATGGATATGCGAGTTTGTATGGCGAATCAACCAAGGGACGAACCTGAGCGAAGCAAGGGTGAGTCGCTAGTATAAAATATAATTCACTCGCTCGCTTCGCTCATATGTGCCCCAAGGTGTCTTCTGTATTTATAATATTCCCACAGTCTTTTACTGAATATCCCTCTTTGTTTTCTATAAATATAATTATTAGAAAATATAACTTATTTTTTTCTCCAGCAGCATAAACATAAGATTTACATAATTTTATTTTACACCCTTCAAGTTTTATTTTCGTGACAAAAAGAAGCCTATGTAGTCAATGGTATAACTAGCCTTTTAGGGCCCCAATGCAAAAAAAATATTGAAGGCAAACCCTTTGCCTATTTTGATTATTTATGTCGCACTCTTATATCTTATCTCTATACGTATAATAAAACTGTAGAGGTCGAATGTCTGCACATAGAGAAAAAAATGCAAAAAACTGAGTCAGGGGGATGTAAGAAGAGAAATAGAACAAATCCAGATTTTTGTTTCTCTGTCTGCTTGTCTGTTTGTACGGGCTAATCACCGAAACTGTTGGACCAATCTAAATGAAATTTTGCATGATAGTACCTTATATGTATCTGCGGTCAACATGTTAGATACTTTTCATCCTGGAAAATCACAGAATTCCCATGGGTTAGTTAAAAAACTATAGTAACGTATACAGCTTATTACACAAAAACTACTAATTGGAGTTTAATGAATCTTTACTATAATATAGTTCATAGATCAGAATAACAAATAAGCTACTTTTTATTCCGCAAAAAGTACGGTTCCCGTGGGATAGATTTGTTTTTGTTTGTCTAGAGGCGAACCCAAGTGAAGCGAGGGCGAGCCGCTAGTACTTGAGTATGACAGAGACAGTTTTCGAACTTCTCACTTTTTTCAAACTGCTCTCACGGAAGAACGGGTTTAAGTAAAATTTAGTAAAAAAGCTGAGCTTAGAGGACCGTTCATCATTTTATAGAATATAGGTATGATCACGTGAAAATTTAGGACACTTTTTTCTTGCGGTTATTTTTTAAACTTTTACGAGGGTCGTCCTTGCAAAAATGTTTTGAAATAAAAGAATCGCTTGTGGCCCGCTGAGGCACCTTTGAATTAGGAGCCCCATGCGACCGCATTTGTTGCATTCGCATAGCCACTGTATGTAGTTCTCCAATGTACTATCTATCTCTGTATCATTTTTTTTTAATTACACGTACTGGGGACATTGTGTTTTTGTTTTAAGTTAATTTCGCGCAAAATGTGAGTTGAGTTGATTGAGTGCAAATTTTAACTTTGGCGATAACATCGAGTCAAAGGCACAGATTGCAGCCAAATCACTGGGTATCCTTAACAATACTAAATAATACTTCACGCCTGGACAGCTTCTCAAATTATACAAAGCACAAGTTCGATCATGCATGGAGTATTGCAGTCACCTTTGGGACGGCAGACTCGGTGGAACGCAGAGCCAAAAAGCTAATCGGCGAGTAAAAACTAATGAAAACTAAGCTTCACAGCTTAGCACACCATTGCCAAGTTGCTCGTCTGTCAGTTTTCTACAGACTGTATTTGGTGAGTGTACCCACAAGCTCCATGGTCTCCATGGTATACCGCCATCGCGATTCTGCCATCGGAACATCAGACGTACTGCAGGATACTATCCTATCTTGATTGATATTCCGACCATTCGCACTAAGCGCTATTCATCTTCTTTTCTAATGCGCATAGCCAAGAAATGGAATGCCCTGCCTGCGTCTGTTTTTCCGAGAGCGTATAACACGCACCGTAAAAAGTTTCACTTTTTTAAGTTGCGTGTTAACAGGCTTCTCCTGAGCAAACTCGCTATATCGTAGACCTTATCTACGCCTTCGAGCTAAGATGAAGGTCAAGAGTAGGCCCATTTGTCATAAAAAAATTTGGTTCATCAAACAGATAAACAAACAGAGTTAATTTTTAAATTTATAATATTTAGTATATATTATCTATTTGTTCATCTTTTGGTAAATTATGAGCTCCACTTTTTGGAAAATTTTATTAGTAACTACCCGCTGTTATCAGTATTGGTAGATTTTTTTAGCTTTCAAGGTCAATCTTTTTTTACGGTGCGATATGAATATCCGTGACAATGGAACTTGACAATAATCCGAAATACTGCGAACTCGAATATAAAAATGAAGAGTGAATGAAGAGTGCGAGATACAAAAACATAATAATTAACAACAAGGTAAATGTTCAAATTTCGCTACATAAAAATAGTGTAAAAAAATATATTGGAAAACAAAAGGGGTAACTTTTTGTTATTTCAAGCTCTATTGAACGATATTTATCATTCTTCCTTTCATTTCATTTCATTCCATTCATATATTTTTTTACAAAAGTCTTTTTTTTTACAATTTTACGGCCGCTCTCAAATAACTTATCTGTCTGTAACAATTTGTTAAAATTGTTACTTTTAGTAGCTTATATCATACTTTTGTGTTGCAATAAGCGAATATTAATAAGAATACCTAACTTTTACACCGGTCTATCTTTCGAATGACTTACCGTTTATATATTCAGCCTTTTTGAGCATTCCATTGCTGAGCACGAGCCTACCTTCAATACGAGAGGGATCACATAATCAGAATCAAATCAGAAATCAGTATGGCAGATTTTATATGTCTTTCATAAAATTACTGGGTTGTCTCAGACATACACGTTTCATTACGATATTTTCCTTAACTGTAAGGCAAGTGGTATAAGGCAGGTGGTAGTTATACTGGAAAATGATTCACAAATGAAAATATCAGAGGTGCGAAAGCCGGGATTTGAACCCGCTTCACTTGGTTTACCAAACGAGTGCGTTACCACCGCTTACTAAAGTTAATTTACCGCTTATAAAAGTTAAGAAAAAAAGTGTCAATATTTAATGAAAGCTAACTTTTGATAGTTAGATAATTGACATACTGATATTTCTATCTCTTAAACTTGATCGATAGCCAACGGATAACAGAAAGTTTTATATGTACATATTATATATACTATATATATGTATGTCCTTATTTAGCGATAACATAGATAACTTTAGTTAGATCTACATATATACATATTAATATTGAGACGCCAGTAACATATTCATTGTTATGGTGAAACTCAAGTAAGTATCCAAGTTTAACGCTGGTAGGTTATTGAGACCGGACGTTAACAACTTGAGCTTTCCTGCTTTCGCTTGGCGTCAAAATTATATGAATTTACATAAAAATCATTATTAATGCATAATTTTATTTAAAATTAAATTATTTTTATTTTATTATTTAATCTTTATTGCACACAATATAAATATAAAAAAAAAAAGGTACAAGTATTGTTGCGTTTAAATTTCACATAAAGCGTGCAAAGGCGGTCTTATTGCTAGAAGCAATCTCTGCCAGACAACCTTTGGTGAAAGGATTTAACATTCGAAAACGGGACGGTGCTATTTAAAAACTGGTAAATTAATATAAGATATACTTACACATAAACAGGTACAATATAATATATACAAATAATATAATACACAAATAATTTGATTCTATATATGCTAATATATATATATATATATATATATATAGATACATATATACATACATATATACGTACACGGATATGTAATACAATATACATAGATGCTAAGAGTAGTAACATGTACTAACATGTCATAGTTATTGAAGCGATAGATAATAAAGTGTTAGACGACGTTTAAATGTGCTTAGCGAAACGGAGTGGCGGATATCGGGAGGAAGTATGTTCCACAGCTTAACCGACTTGACAGTAAAAGAATTGGCGTAGTACTGCGTGTAGCATGTTGGGAGTTTTAGCCGATTATCATGCCGCGACCGAAGCTCGATGCCAGAATGATCAGAGCCAAGGAAACAAAATTTCTCTTTTAGGTAACTAGGATAGGCAGGGTTATACAGAATGGAGTAAAGAAGAGAAAGGATGTGCAAATTGCGTCGATGTCGAATATTAAGCCATTTTAGCTGTTCACGATATTGGGAGATATGATCGAATTTACGCAAGCCAAAAATAAATCTAATGCATAAGTTTTGCAGGCGTTCCAGTTTATTTAGATGTTCATCAGAAATATCCAGGTAGCAGCAATCGGCGTAGTCTAAAATTGGAAGCAGGAGAGAATGGGCTAAGGATATTTTAGTTTTGTAAGGTAGAAGGTTTTTCCAACGTCTCAGAAATCCGATAGTGGCAAAAATTTTCCTACTAACCTCAGCAATTTGTACAGACCAGGTGAGGGAATTGTCTAATAGTAGGCCCAGGTCCCTTACAGAAGTACTAAATTGTAATTTAGAGTCGCCAAATTGCACAGGAGGTAAGCTATGATGGTCAACTTTACTAAGCTGCTTGGAACTCCCAATCATAATCACCTGTGACTTCGAAGCATTCAAACGAAGGCCGAATGATTTACCCCAGGCATAAATTTCCTTCAGGTCACGGTTCAGTTCATGAATAGCTTTGCTGATGTCGTTGACCGGAGCCGCAGCATAGACTTGTAAGTCGTCGGCATATAGATGAAATGGACATGAAAGTACAGTAGTAATCGCGTTAATAAAAATAGAAAAAAGAAGAGGAGAGAGGACACTTCCTTGCGGGACGCCAGATGAGAGGGGAAATAAGGAAGAAAATCTATTATTGACACGCACACACTGTTGACGACCAAATAAGTAACTTTCGAACCAATCGACGACATCATCAGATAAGTTAATGGACTTAAGAACAGCTAGCAAAACTTCATAATCGACCGAATTGAAAGCGTTACTGAAATCAAGTAAAGTGATAATAGTAACGAGTTTGGAATCCATATTACAGCGAACATCATCACATACTTTCAAGAGAGCTGTAACAGTACTGTGGCCACTCCTAAAACCTGACTGGAAAGTAGATAGTACATTGTGCTGGTTTACATATTCGTTCAGTTGGGAGAACACTATACGCTCGAGAACCTTGGACAGAAAGGGAAGGATAGAGATAGGACGGTAGTGAGAGAACGATGTGGGATTTTTAATTTTAGGGACAGGGATTATGTGAGCAGTCTGCCAGGCATCGGGGAATTGACTAGAGGAAAGGGATAAATTGTATATATGGGAAAGTATAGGAGAGAAAAAATCAAGGAGTAGAAAAATCATTTGCCGGTTAATACCATCACAGCCTGAGGCATTAGATTTAATTGATAGAATATGCTTCTTAACGTCAGCGGGACTAACTGTAGTAAAAGTAAAAGAAGGTCGATTAGGAGGGGGCGTAGAACGCAGACGATTTATTGTTGATTTTTTTTCCTCAGAGTCCATAGGCGCTACGTCCGCGAAAAATCGATTCAGAGCATCGAGATCAATGTTAAGTGGAACGCTCTCAGACTGACGACCTATACCTAGGTTTTTTAAAAATTTCCAGGGGTTACCAGGATTATTCTCAATAGATTCATGGATATGTTTACGTTGGGCGTCTCTGCAAACTTTACTACATTGATTACGGATTCGTCTGTATTTCAACAAATTTTCATCGGTGGGCCTTAATCTATTTCTCAACTTAGCTGCATTTCGTTTACACATTAAAGCTCTAATATCCTGCGATAACCACGGGGCTGGTAGATGTTTCAGTTTGATAGGGCGAAGAGGAGCATGTATATCAAAGAGGTCATTTAAGATGGAGTTAAAGATATCCAATTTTTCGTTAATATTGTCCGCATTAAATATCGACTGCCAGTCAATGTTGCTGAGATCCTTCATAAACTCAATATTTTTAAATTTTTTGAAGCTGCGGCGCATTACAATGGTCGGTTTAGCTTTAGGTGGACGGATTTTATACGACAAGTAGATCAAGTCATGATAAGAGAACGCATCGGCAGGAAATTGGCCATGGCATGAAACATGAGCAGGAGAGGAAACTAATATAAGGTCAAGGAGAGAAGGGGTGCAGCTGGGAAAGAAATGTGTGGGACTGGAATTTAACAGATTCAGGTTCGAACTATTGACGATATTAAGGAGTTTCTTTGCTCTAGAATCATTTTTAATAATGCAAGTATTGAAGTCACCCATAATAATTGAGTGATCTACGGAAGGGACAAATTGGTCCAGTAAGTTATCAAGACCATCAAAGTAATCGATATTCAGAGAAGGACTATAGAAAACACCTAATAATAATTTCAGAGAGCCGAATAATACCTCAATAAAAATATGTTCAGGGGATTCAGAGTAACGAGAATCTGACTTATGTAGAATGGTAAACGGTATGTGATTACGAATATAGATAGCTACACCACCGCCACCTTTGCTGGTACGGTCGTTGCGTATTAAGTGAAAGTTAGGAATTGCATAGGAAGGAGAGGGTAAGCAAGGCTTCAGGAATGATTCGGACACTAAGATAGCATGAATGTTTTTGTTATCAAAAGTAGCTACAAGGTCAGAGTAATGGCAAGGAATGCTTTGGGCATTAATGTGAACAACGTTGAAGTTTTTAGGGACAGACGAAAACGCGGAGTCGAGCAGAGAGCTCAAAGGGATGTCAGTACTGTGGAAACTGTCGTTTGAAGAAATAGAATGAAAACTACTATCGTCTAAACTACAATTAGAATCCATATTAACAAACTATATTGCAAATAAATATATGAGAATAAATAAATATATATAAATAAGAAAATAAAAAAAAAAATAATAAATTAATTTGTTTCATAATAATATACAAGAAGTTGTGTTATCGAAAATTTAATACAAAATTTCAAAATTAATATCTCATTATTTCATTGTATGTAAAACCATTTCTTTTAATAACACTGGTTCCATTTTGCATGAAATTAAATTTTTTGAATATGGTGATTGCAGCCTCCCAAGTACGCGTAATTAAAATACAGCAATTTGTAAGAACAACAATTAATTTTATATAATATATATTTGTTATATATCTTACATCTATATATTATGTACGAGCGACTCATCCTCGCTCCAGTCGGATTCGTCCATGGTTACGTTTTAACGGTTAGTATAGAATTCTCAGAGATGAGATATTTTCCCGTATTAAAAAGTATCCTAAATGTTGACCCAGATAACCAGCTATCAACATACCAAATTTTATTAAAATTTATCTCGTGGTTTTCTCGCGATGCCCAGACAGACAGACAGACAAAAATTCTAAAAACTGTGGATTTGGCCTCTGTATCGATTATTATTACTATTTCATTAAGATTTTCCAAAAAATATTTAATCTATAGATTCGACTCAGTTAGAATTTTATTATATGTATAGATTAGTATTTTAAATAAAACTATCTTCTCTCTTTCTCTCTCTCCCTCTCTCTATCTCCCTATCTCCCTCTCTCTTTCTCTCTATTAATATAAATCTGCAAAAAAATAAAATTTAAAAAATTAAAATGCCAAATATTCACGTTATATGTCTTAATAATCTCTTTAGCCCATAACAGTGGTAACGCAGTCGCTAGGGAAACCGAGGGAAGCGGAATCAAATTTGGAACTCGTGCCTCTGACATTTTTATGTGCGAATCATTTCTAATATGATTACCACTTGTCTTACGGTGAAGAAAAACATCGTGAGGAAACCTGTATGTCTGAGAGAACCTAGCAAGTTTTGGAAACAAAGTGAAGTCCGCTAAACCGCGTTTGGCCTAATCAAGATCGAAGGGAGTCCGGTAGCTCGTGCCCAGCAGTGGGACGTTAAAAAAATTTGAGGAAAACATGTTTCCTCAAATTTTCAACTATGATCATTATTGTTATTGAATGTCGACCTCTGGAGAAACACTAATATTAGTATATAGTAATGATTATTGGCTTAATGTTTTTCTTCTAATCTTAATCCTATAGCTTAGTATGTAAACTTTAAGGGTTCAAGAGACTCTTTGAATAATAATTAGTTTTTAGCTAAACATTTACAGATGACTTACTATTACCTACCTATTGTTGTAAAGTTGTTTAATTTATTGTAAGACATTAAACTTCTTTAACGCTCTAACCCTTAGCCATTGTTAGTACTTTAAAGTACTTTTGTTTTGAGGATAACAGTTAAGATTTATTATTTATACTAGCCACTTACCCTCGCTTCGCTCGTGTGTCACCTTCCTTCTTTTTCTAAAATTAATAAGGCTACTTTAATTTAAGTTACTCCTTTTAACACCAGCTACGTGCCAGTGAAAGTCCCAACAAAATCAGTCCAACCGTTTTGAAGATTAGCCGGAACAAACTGACAGACAGACAAAAATTTTGTGTTTTTTTTTGTGTAATTTCATACGTAGGTATTAAGTAAATAGCTATTATTTTGACATTATAAACAGACACTTTAATTTCATTACTTGTATAGACTAGCAACGTAGCCTCACTTCGCTCGGATGTCCTAGGCACCTAACAGTTGCCTATGTGTTACTCTAGGTCCATTTATTCATCATCTAAATATATAATTTCATCTAAATTCACCCAGTCATTTCAGCATCACATACAAAATTTCACATTTATAAAATTAGTTGAATAAGTAAGTATTTTAGTTAAAATATACTTTTTACAAAGTGCGGTACAAAAATATAGTCATATCAAACACATTTGTTTTACTTTACTGAGATTTTATCGAGTACTTTAATCGGTTGTATCTCGTTCAGAAATTACATGTCAAATGCATTCTGCCTCGGAAATTGCAAGCTCTGCTAATTAGTTATATAGATTAGTATCTATGTATAATTTTTTTTTTTCAACTATATATAGAACCTATTTCGACTAAAATAATCATTATTGAAAATTTATAAATAACACGAAACTTTTCTATACTTATCAATATAAAAAAACTAACTAAGATCAGCTTTTTATAAAAAAAAAAAGAAAATCGATTGACAAACGGGAGAAAAAGTCACTAAACTGATTTGCCTTTGCCTATTTATAATATAAATCTATCTATAGATAAAACTTATCTATATATTATATAGATAACTTTATACAGTTCGGTTACGGATAAGGTCATGTTGCGCATGATGGAAAATTATTAGGCCTTCCTTGACATAATAATAATTTTGTTGTTTTATAGTAGGGCAGTGGCTTGGAAAACAAATAAAGCGAGTTTATAATATAAATAATTTTCAAACATGTTTACCGCAAGTAAAATATTGTAAAAACAACTTGAATGTTCGGAAGAACCTAACAAGTTTTTATAAGATATGGAAAGTCAGCCCACTCACATTTGTCCAGCAGTGGACTATGACCTGATCCTTTGGCATCTAAAAGAGGTTCTTGCCCAACATGGGGATAACAATTGTATAAGTAATACTTTCTTAGATTTACGCGAATATTTGACATTTTAAATAAAAACTATCTTTTCGAATGTTCGAATGGAAAGAAACGAAACGTCGGGAACCAAAAATCAAAATAAATCCGCGAAAGAATCCGAAAAGATAGTTTTATTTAAATTGTATAAGTGTGAAAATATTGCATTGATCAAAATGGAACAGTTGATTTTTCTTCAGCATCCACGTTATAAAACCTTTTAGCGACAATTGGGAATGTCGTGATATTTGTTCAAAGTTCTATTAAATTTACTCTTAACAGTAAGAGAAATATTGCCGTTTCTATATTGTTCTGTAACATAAGATGTTTTAAAATTTGACCTGAATTGCAATATTTTAGTGGTGAGAGTAAAAGCGCTTTGGCTCAATGATACTTATGTATTAATATTGAATAGAACTGTCTTTATTTTACTGGCTAGATTGTATGAGATTGCTAGATGGCTAGATTCAAAGATCCCGGGTTCGAGTCCCGGGTTGGGTTTTTCTGTCAAAAAATTTTCACGGCGACCAATCTCACTGAGAGTAACATCTAGGCATTTTATAGTGTACAAGTATGTATATGCGTAAAAACAAGTGTACTCTTTATTCATTTCACTTTCAAACTTAGGAGAGGCGTACATTTTTCAATCATTTATTCTAAGTTACTTCATAGCACAAAAATTTTACTTAATTCAAAATTACCATAAAAAAGTTATTTAGTTATTTTGACTTCCCTAAAATAATATGCAAAAAGAGGTATTTTCACAGATTTCGCTTGACCCATTTTGCTACTTTAAACTATATTCTATTAAGATAGCTCCCGAGGCGGTCCTGTAAAAAAATTTTTTTACTCTTTAGTGCCTGAAAGTCAGGTTTTTTAAGTGTTTTTCAGCAACAGTTGAAGAACAGACTTTTAAAATTGTATTGGAATCACAAATTAAATTATTATGTCATAGAAACATATACTTCATTTCTATTTTTTTTTTTAATATTTCTAGTTTTTAATGATTTTACCTGAATATGTTCATTATTTTGTGTATACTCGTATGTCACCGTAAAATTGTAAGTGCCGCTAGATTGTAATCTATCTCGCGAGATTGTAAACTGTCAAAACAAAATCTTTCGAGAAATCAAATCAAAATATACTTTATTGAAATAGACGGTTTACAATCTCGCTAGATAGATTGTAATCTAGCTGTGTTTACAATTTTACGGTGACATATATATACTACTAATGACATGGAAAAAACTTCCCTTTATGAAGTTATGTGTAATCCATACTAATATTATAAATGTGCTACTTTCCACGTATAAACCGCTGAACAGATTTTGATAAAATTTTCCAAACAAATAATTTACATCCTAGGAAGATATTGGCTACTTTTGATCCCCGCTTCACTTACAACACAAGGAAATCCGCGGGCAAAAATTAGTTATCCCATAGAAGAAAGGCGTTTTGAACAAGTTTTACCTTAAATATTTCCTTTCTATTATCCCTTAAATAAAATAAGCCGAAAAAGTGCTTTCATAGGGTATTGCTCTATAGATGTTGTTGACCTGAGGGTGCAGACGTATTTTATTGCTTACAGGAAACGGTTTGATAATCAAATATACCCAGTTATAACTAGAGTTCAATGACCAATATTTTTTGATGATTCGAAAATTGGAGGGACTCTATTTGTTTAGATATTTAGATAGGTTTTTGTCAATTCTTGCGCATCAATTTTGGTTTTTAAGGAGCATCTTTCAATAATTTCGTTCTCTATAGCTTAATAAATACTTTAATGTATTTTTTATTTGTATATTGATTAAAAATATAAAGTATCTTACTAGTTAAAAAGTAATTACTTTTAATCATATTATATAATAGCAACTCACCCTCGCTTCGCTTCGGATTCGTCCCTAGACAAAAGCAAATCTATCCCACGGGAACCGTACATTTTTCCGGGATGATATATAGCGTTCAACCAAACAAACAAACAAACTTTTCAGCTTTATAATATTAGTATAGATATTTTTTGAATAAATTATAAAACAACATATATATAATCGAATTCACAATTTTTTCACCTCTTATCTCGGAAGACACTTTCTTTTCATAAATTGTACAAAAAAGGAGCTAAAAAATGTCCATTCATTTATCCCTGTATCTTATGGCAGTTCATTTTCCCCCGACTCTATATTAGCATTATTATTATGCGAAAGTTTGTGAGTATATTTTTTATAAATTAAGCAAAATATAGAATAAAATTGGCTCAAGTACATCATGAATTAAGACTTTGAAAAGTAACTAGTGTTTTATAATTACATTACTAATTACTAATTATGTTTTAACGTTTAGTATAGATTTCTCAAAGTTGATATATTTTCCCGCAGTAAAAAGTATCCTATATGTTGACCCGGATAACCAGCTATCAATATGCCAAATTTCATCAAAATCTGTTCAGTGGTTTTTTCGTGATGCGGTCACAGACAGACAAAAAAACCTTAAAACTGTAGATTCGGCCTCTGTATCAATAATAACGACAATTTCAATAAGATTTTCCAAAAAATATTTAATGTACAGACTCGACTCAGTTAGAATTTGATTATATGTATAGATAACAAAATCCAAATCTATGTATACAAAAACACTACAAATAAAAACAACATTTCCTTAAGCCAATTTTGAATTTTCCCTACTTGGAAAGTTTTTTTGAGGGAGAGAATAACTATTTATTTTTACTATTTCTTTACGCGTAAGGCAGTGGTAGCCCAGTATTAACGCGCTTAGAAAACCTAGTGAAGCAGGTTCAAATCCCGGGCCTCGCACCTCTGATATTTTCATGTGCGTATCATTTCCAACATGATTACCTCTTGTCTTACGATGAAGGAAAACATCGTGAGGAAACCTGCATGTCTCAGAGAACCTGGCAAGTTTTCGGAAGACATATGAGGTCCGCCAACCCGCACTTGACCAGCCTAGTGGACAATAGACTAATCGCCGTCCCATTGAAGGAAGGCCCGTGTCCAGCAGTGGGACGTTAAAAAAGGGCTCTGTATAATACAATTTCTTTACGCCTACCATAAAAAACCTTTAAATGGCTAAAAACTCACATAGCATTGGGGTGACTAGTATTTTTTAAGGAAATAACATTTCACGGTAGTAAAAACATAGTTTAATGACCTTGTGCTTGAATGAAGCCTTTGAATACCAACGCAATTGGCCAAACTTTTTTATATATAGCGTCAAAGCGTACTTAGACGTTAGTATGGAATAGATTTTTTTATTTAACATTTTTTTCGTGAATTTTTCCGATGCTTTAATTTTATTCTGCTACTTGAGGCGGAAGCAAATCCAACAAATCAAAAACCATGAAAATCGGTCTTGCAGTTCTCAAGTTATAAATGTTGTAATAAACCCGACTTTGTTTTATATATTATATATATAGAATATAGATATTCACCCTAAGGATTTCTCGGCACAACGGCCGATCTCATTGAAACAATGCTTAACAAAATTTGCTACCTGTACGAAAATTCGGGATGCTATCGGATACTAGTGTTTACCCCTAGCTCCGCTCGCATGGTAAGTGAAGTGGCGATAAAAGATAGTCTATTTCCATGTCCATGTATTTAGCCCTTTTTAACTTCCCACTGCTGGGCACGAGTCTCCCTAGAATACGAGGGGTATTAGGCCGTAGTCCACCACGCTGGCCAAATGCGGCTTTACATGGCTTTCGAAAACTTACTAGGTTCTTTCAGACATTCAGGGTTCCTCTCAATGTTTTCCTTCACGTTAAGACAAGTGGTAATAGTGTTAGTTAACATCTCCTGAATAATTTCTAAGAAATTATTGATAATTTCTAAGAAATTATGGATAATTTCTAAGAAATTATGGATAATTTCTAAGAAATTAATTATTAACTGACACGCCGGCGAGCCCGCAAACAGCTAGTTAATTAACATACGCAATGCTTTTTATTATTTCACCCCGTGGTTAGATTTTTAGGAAAATGTTTCTATACTTTAATGAAAACGACCATTAAGCCTATTCATTACAAAAATCGTGAAAATCGTGTCACAATTGATGAAGATCGAGGAACAATATACACAAAAAAACATACAGAAGTTATTCAATTCATAAATCCTTTTTTTTTATCTTTATTTTTATTTAGGGACTTTTATCCTTTTAGGACATGCCAGTCTAAACGTATCTTAACCTAAGTACAGCATCGCAATCATAAATCCTTGAAGTCGATCGAAAATAGTATGATGAAATATTTTTCTACTCTAATAGGTAATATAACTTTTGTATAAGATGAATGTGAGTTCTATTTTGAACTTGTGCTTCCATTTTTGCCACCAAAAGTTCAAAGGTCGTTATGAAAAAGAGGTAATGTGCACATTCAACCGAATGATTAGTCAAGCGAATGTGACAAGAAAGGATAAGAAACTAAATGTGTATTTTTATATATTATCCTTTATTGATTTTATTCTAATCGTATTATTTTGCATTAAAATTCACTGCAAGATGTTCTTTAGTCATGTGTAAAAAATGCATATGTAAAAAAGGCAGAGGTAGCCCAATGGCGTTACCATTGGGCTTGCTTGCTTGGGAAACCTAGTAAAGCAGGTTCAAATCCCGGGTCCGTATCTTTGACAATAATTTCATGTGCGAATCATTTCCGACATGATTACCACTTGTTTTGCGGCGTAGGAAAACATCGTGAGAAAACCTGAATGTCTAAGAGAACGAAGGTATTCAAAAGATATGTGAAGTCCTCCTACCCGCACTTGGCCAGCGTGGTGGATTATGATATTTATTGGATTTTAATACTTCTTGAAGAAAAGCAAGAAAAACAAATCTTCTTACTGCTATTATTAATGCGAAAGTTTGGATGGATGTTTGTTACTCAATCACGCCAGAACATCTGAATGAATCTGGATGAAATTTGGCATAGAAATAGAAAGTCTGGAATAGCACATAGCACTTTTAGCACTCTTGATCCCGGAAAAATATACGGTTCCCGTGGGATAGATCTGTTTTTGTTTTTCTCAAAGCAAGGGATCGAAATGCAAAAATCCACAATAGCATAAGGTTTTCTCCTAAATTACAATCGCATTATCTATTCATATCAATATAAAATGTACCTAGGGACGCACCCGAGCGAAGCAAGAGTAAGTCGCTAGTATTTTATACATTTTTATATATTACATGTCAGTTCTATTAGAAGTGACTGTATGACGCTTTTGTTGGGAATTGATTATATAAACTTTCATCGTCGCTTCGAGAAACTCATCAATAATGTATGGTACTTGTCAAGTTTATTTGGTGTTACGAAATAGTACTTGCTTCTTATATATATTATTATTAGAAGAGATGTGTTGCCAACAAAACAATGTATAATGAACACACATATCTAAGACTAGCGACTCACCTTTACTTCGCTTCGGGTTCGTCCCTAGACAAAAACAAATTTATTCATGAACGATGAAATTTATCCAATGAACCATGCATTTTTCCGGGATGATATATAACCTATAACCTTCCTCAGTTAACGGGCTATCTAATTCAAAAAGAATTTTTTAAATCGGATTAGCAGGTTCTGAGATTAGCGCGTTCAACCAAACAAACAAACAAACTCTTCAGCTTTATAATATTATAAGTATAGATGTTTCTGTCATATACATACATAGATATATATGTATTTGAAAACTATCAACAAATCTTTAAAAGTATATTATAGCTGCGAGTATTTTTCGTGCTAAATTAGTACCGCACTTTGTCTTTTACAGCCAATGGTGAAAATATTTCATATGATTTTGTCTTTTTGTTTGATTCTTTTTTTCCTCCGACGGCCACGGAGACGGTATATGCGTTTGGGGTAAGAGGTGATTTTGAATCGGTTTTTCGCTTTATATAAGTCTCATTCCTGAGAATATTCTTAGCTAAGTTTTATGATGTTGCAGACCGCCAGGAGGCGTTACAGCATACACATGTTTCTCCAAAACGGTTATTTGTGTTTAACTACTCAAGTAAAAATAAGGCAGTTTAATATTTAAAAAAATGAATTGCATTTACTATTAAAATTAAAAAAAAAACATAAATAAAATATAAATTAAAAAAACCCACGACAGAAAATAGTGACATGAAAAAAACTTTAACTTAAAATTTCAAACGGGCACGACATTCCGCCGTCCACTCAGCCGTTCGTACATAACCTGTGTTGTAAAAACATTAATTAACATTTATTGTTAATTAATGTGTATCCGACTGCATAATACTATATTCCTTCGTGAACTTGTTTTCATCTTTTTAATTAGCTTTTATGCAGTCGGGTTTTTTATTCTTATAACTTTTTTTTACGTCACAATTTTCATGGGTTTTTAAATTTTTAATTTATAGTTTATACTTAAATCTGATAGTGTGATCAAATTGTACCGGAAACGTAAATAAAGTGCACACTATTTCTGTCACTCTCATGGGATGACAATTCCACACGACCAGTGAGAGATCAAGCGCAGGACCGTCATCTTTAAGTGTTTTCCAAAGCATGGGGGTAAAACACCGCCAACTTCCCAACTCCTGTTAGTAAAAATGTCTTAACAGGAAGATTCACTAACAAAACTTAGGCCTGACGCTAAACTCGAACCCAGGACCTCCGCAGCCATACATCCTAGCCTAGTAAAATAGGGCTCTGTGTTCAAAAATGCTTAGTGACTTGACAACCGTCCACTGCCTTGACATGAACTTACCCGTGTCACCAAACCGTCACCGGCGTAGAACTCAGCAAATAATTAATTCTACCGTCCGTACTTTACTTTGAAAAACAATCGGAAAACAATCTTAACCACTTGTTAAATATAGTCTGTTGGCGATAGGGAAAATGTGAAATGCGTAGTCACCATTCTAATTAAAATAAAATTATTGAGAGCCCTGGGGATATAAATAATTAACAAAACTTTAGGTACAAATGAAGCAAAATTATTATTACCTATTCTGGCTTACATAGATCTGTGTATATTGTATATAAATAAAAATGTAATGCTATTCATTTAGTACGTAGTACGACTGGACCTATTTGGCTATTTTTTTAATCTTAGTAACAAGCCTTAAGGGAAAAAATGGTAAAGTTGCCCGAAAAATTACGAAATTTGAAAAAAGTTTCGGGAATTGGTTTTTTTAAGATTTATATATTTCATATGAACACAAATATCTCAAGCGAATTGTAATTTGTAGAAGATAACGTTTGTTGGGTCAGCTATTAGGAAATATTACGTTTTACATTCTCGTCTAAAATAATTATATATCTTTTATAATAATTTTGATTATACCCTCTTTATAATAAGCATTGATTAATTTCCTTATAAGAAAGTTTTATGTAATGTAAAGACTTATTTAAGGCTAGCGACTTACCCTCGCTCCGCTCTGATTCGTCCCTTACTACATTTTAACGGTTAGGTTAGATTTCCCAGAGATAAGATATTTTCCCGCAGTAAGCAGTATCCTGTATGTTGACCCGAATAACCAGCTATCATCATGCTAAATTTCATCAAAATTTGTCCAATGGTTTTCTCGTGATGCGTTCCTAGACAGACAGACAGACAAAATTCCAAAAACTATAACTATTCTAAAAAATATTTAATGTACAGATTTGACTCAGTTAGAATTTTATTATAATATGTTTAGATATAAAAGCCGCATTTTAATGTACCTATAGCAAGAACAAAATGCACATCTGTAAATCTAATACATGTATTTATATATAAGGATCAGACTATGATCCCTGGAACAATACAAACCAGCTCCTGACAATATACACTCAACCCTATATTACCCTGCATCGATGGACCATCATATGGACCAATACACAAAGTGGTCATCAATATAGTATACTTACTATGTTAATATTTTTATTAACATTTTAAGACAGTGGTAGCATAGTAGTAACACGCTTGCTCGGAAAACCAAGTGATGCGGCTTTAAATCCCGGGTCTCGCACCTCTGGTTTTTTCATATGCGAATCATTTTCAACATGATTACCACTTAACTTACGGTGAAGAAAAACATTTTGAGGGAATTTGTGTTTTTAACTTGTGAATTCAGCTATCCTCGTGTACAGCAGCGGGACTTTAAAAAGGGCTCAATACATATTAACATGTACCATGTGCAGTGGTAGCCCAGTGGTAACGCGCTCGCTTGGAAAACTGAGAGAAGCGGGTTCAAATCCCGGGTCTCGCACTTCTGATATTTTCATGTGCGAATCATTTCTAACACGATTACCACTTGCCTTACGGTGAAGGAAAACATCGTGAGGAAACCTGCATGTCTGAGAAAACCTAGCAAGTTTTCGAAGAATGTGAAGTCCGCCAATCCGCACTTGGCCAGCCTGGTGGACTATGGCCTGATTGATCGTATTGAAGGGAGATCCGTATCCAGCAGTGGGACATTAAAAAGGGCTGAATACAATACAACAATACATATTAACATATATACAATTATACTATAATATCTATTACATAATAATTTAACGTTAGTAAATAAATTTAAGTACTTTATCCAAACGGATATCGTAACTCTGAACTCGAATGTGAGTAAATACGCTATAAATAAACAATTTATTACAATTGTTCAAAGCTAAACTATTTAATTTGATTTTAGGAATGTAGAAATAGAAGGAAACAATCGAGTGATAATAATAATGCCCAAACCACACTATAGTGCCACGGTCACGGTTCATTCTCGATCTGATATCGGTCTGATAAAATATTTTTATACTAGCATAAACAAAACAAAAACAAATGTATCCCACGGGAACCTTACATTTTTCCGGGATAAAAAGTAGCCTATTTGTTATTCTGATGTATGAACTATATTATTGTAAAGTTTCATTAAAATCCTATCAGTATTTTTTGTGTGCTAAGCTGTATAAGTTACTATAGTTTTTTAACTATCCCACGGGAACTCTTTAATTTTCCGGGATGAAAAGTATCTAAGATGTTGACTGGAAATATAAGGTACCACCATAAAATAAAATAATTTAAATCGGTCGAACAGTTTTGGAGATTAGCCCGTACGAACAAACAGAGAAACAAAAAAAAATGAAAAATATCTGGATTTATTCTATTTCTCTTCTTACATCCCCCTGACTTGGTTTTTAGCATTTTTTTCTATTTACAGACATTCGACCTCTACAGTTTTATTATATGTATAAACAAGAAACAATAAGTACATTCACACTACCCGTGAGAGTCAAGTTCCGATCGAACCACATTCCATTATCGTTTTTTGTATAAAATAGTAATTTTAAACGATTTTACCGATTTCCATTTCGATACGTCGTTAGATTATTGATGATGCGATTGTAATATTGCGGGTTTAAAGTGTCAATTTGTGTGTCTTGAAAAATTGTTTTTTTTTTTTCACTCAATCCTATCGAATGGGGTATCAAAATAAAGGATTTTAAGAGACCCTTACGAAAACACATATGTTTAAAAATAATTAGAGTTGACAAATTGTTAAATAAAAAATACTATAAATAATAAATAGTTAACCAAAACTAATAAGCTGTAAATATATAAAAAATGAATTACAAAAGAAAAAAAAAACCGATTGCGTAAAAGCGAACTAAAAATATGAGAATTAGTTATTATTATGATAATATGAGATAATATGTACCTCACTTATTTTCTAGACGAAATATAATAAAATAAATCTGTAACTTAAATAGTAAAATATCGATGTAAAAATGATATATAAAGAGCAGTCACGAGGACTGCCGATAGAAGTGAAAACTTAAAACTATAAACAAACGGTTATTATTTTTGGATATTCAAATTAATTGTTTGATCTTAAATTGAAATTTGTAAATTAAAACTGTTTACATTTATCTGGTTGTGACATCTATCGGCGCTCTGAGTGTTAGCGTTATAACGTCACGTGACCATGTCGATGACGACTTACATGAATTTACTCCCCATCCCAACCTATAGAAGTTTTCACTTCAAAAACAAATAAGTATATAAAAAAAAAAAAACAATATTTTTAGTACAAACTAAATGATAAAACAAAACATAGAAAGGAAGAAAAAACAAATGAACATTTTATGAGTATTTAAGAGTTTTCACTCATATAATATTACTAGCGATTCACCCGCGCTTCGCTTCGGGTTCGTCCCTAGACAAAAACAAATCTATCCCACGGCAACCGTACATTTTTCCGGGATGATATAATGTAGCCTATAGCCTTCCTCAGTTAATGGGCTATCTAATGCAAAAAGAATTTTTCAAATTGGATTAGTAGTTTCTGAGATTAGCGCGTTCAACCAAACAAACAAACAAACTCTTCAGCTTTATAATATTTATATTATTATATCATAAATTAAGTTTTAAGTTTTGCTTTATAGCAGCTTAACGAGTTATAATTGTTATATGATCATTTTACTCCGACACATCCCGTGGGATGTTATTCTGTTGCTAACCTTGACCCGAGCTAAGCAACAATTTCTCACTAATGAGAAATAATTGACATTTTTAATAACTAGTATTCGCCCAGTGGACGAAATTCGATCATATTCATTATTGAAAATTTGAAAACATATATAAATAGAGTTTACCTATCTATGTAAAAAAAAAGCTGTTTCCAGGATTTTTTTATTGATAACGCTTTAAAGCTCGACAAATCCTCTCGGCCTTGGCCTAACACCCTTGCATTGAAGACAGGCCCGTGCCCATCAGTGAGACAATAAAGAGGGCTAAATTATTGAATTACTACGCTTGGGTTCGCCTCTGGAAAAATAAAAACAAATCTATCCCATACGAACTATACATTTTTTCGAGATAAAAAGTAGTTTATGTGTTATTATGGTGTATGAGCTACATTATTGTAAAGTTACATTAAAATCCATTCAGTAGTTTTTGTGTGAAAGAGTAACAAACATTCTGTAGCGGTAAACTGCGGTAAAGGGCTGGTTCTAAAAGTAAAATTAAGTGGACTGTATATGAAAGAAAAGGGGGTGCGGACAGCGGGAATGAAAAGCACGCCTACCTTGCTGGAGCTCTGCGTCAGGTCTCGGCTGCAGCGCCAAGGATGATAACGGCAGCTGTTAGATGGCGATGGCGGTGACGATACTCATAAGGGCACACGTCACAAGCACTCGAATTTTCCATGCAATTATAGCAGGCGCGCGCGGGTTTACTTCTTGCGGGTCAAACGGTGAATGCTAATCGACTGCGTATAATGACCCTTTAAATTGTAGGCGTGCATATAAAAAAGGAAGCGGGTAGGAATGAATATTATGTGATTTTACTATTGGCGGAAACATTTCCCCCGGCCTTAAAGGGTCACCTTTAAAAAATTAAAATAAATAAGATATGCGGTTATTATAACAGCGAGCGATTACTTAGAAATATATATATATATACACATGTTTACACATATGTAATAGCGGTTAATGTATATACAGCGGTACATAAAATATAGCGGAATAGTATATAATAAAGCGGTTATATGATATAGATTTATATTATAAATTATTGTGTCGGCAAAGGACACAAGCGAATCGTAGGTCGTACATAGCAACCTTTAGAAGTTCTAACTGTTACAACACGAACTGTGCCGTCTTTAGCAGGATGAACCCTTTCTACTACACCTAAAGGCCACGAAAACGGCGGAGAGTTGTCTGTGACTATAACAACGACCGTCCCTACCTCTATGGGAACACTCGGCGTATTCCACTTCGCTCTCGCCTGTAACCTATGTAGGTATTCTGCTCGCCATCGACGCCAAAACGACTGCACAATTTTATCTAGAAGTGTATGTCGCTGATTGATGGATACAGACTGTACTTCAGGTGCGGGTATAGAATTAAGTGGAATAGTGTGTAAAAAATGTGCAGGTGTAAGCGCGGACGGTTCACTAGGATTACAGCTTAAAACTGTGAGCGGGCGAGAGTTCATCAAAGCTTCTATCTGGGCAAGCACAGTCAGCAGCTCTTCATACGATAAGATCTGCTGTCCAATTACTCTAAATAAATGAGTTTTAACAATCTTTACCATACTCTCAACACAACCTGCGAAGTGTGGTGTTGCGGGCGGAATATTCTTCCAATTTATGCGGCTTTCTGCCAATTCATATTCCATATGCGGGCGATATTCGTCAAGAAATTTATATAAATCGCGTAAATATGAACGAGCACCTACAAAATTTGTACCCAGGTCAGAATACATGCACTCTACTGGACCGCGGCGCGATAGAAAACGTTTAAAGGCGTTTAAGAAACACACAGTAGATAACTCCGTAGCAATTTCTATGTGAGTTGCCCTAGTAGTTAAGCATGTAAAAATACACAACCACGTTTTTCGGCCTTTAACACCTCTTCCACGAGCAGGCGTGCATAGCAACGGCCCTGCATAATCAACGGCGCAATGAGTGAAAGCCTTTTCGACCTGATTGATGCGTTGGCTGGGCAAATCAGCCATCATTGGGAATATTGGTTTTGGCTTATACCTAAAACAAATGTTGCATTTAAAGATGCGTTGACGAATTACGCGACGAGCTGAAAGAATCCAATAGCGTTGCCTTAACATGGTCATCAGCAACTCTGGACCTGCATGCAAATGTTTTATATGGTAATAGTCAATCAATAAATTCACGATATGATCCTGTTTAGGCAAAACGATTGGATACTTATAATTATAACTTTCGGCTGAGTCAGCAAGACGGCCTCCTACGCGAATAAGACCGTTACTATCTAGGAAAGACTTGAGTTTAATCAAAGCGGGAGAACATACTGTATTGCTCTTCAAATTAATAATATCAATAGAAAAGTGAACGTTTTGTAAAACGCGGAGTAATTTAATCTCAGCAAACTCAAGATCTGTAGAAGAAAATGAATGTGCTCGCGGTAATATTTTAAGAAAGCGATATATGTAAACAATAATGCGTAGTAATTTAGCATAGTTTGAAGTTCGTAATGCGAGTTGATAAATAATAGACTCCGTAACGTCTACGGTGACGGAGTACGAAAACGATTTATAAGACGTACCTTGCTCCGGCACGTTCTGTACAGAATCTTTATCAAATTCTTTAATCGGCCATTCCGTAGGGTTGAGCGATGCCCACGGAGGCCCATGACACCAAAGTGCATGGTTAATAAGTTTATCTGGAGTTAGACCTCGAGATAAACAATCAGCGGGATTTTCAATTCCTGGCACATGATAAAAGCATGTGGCAGGCAGGTTGTCAGTGAGAGCGACAACGCGGTTGGCGACAAACGTTTGCCAGCGGTGCGGGGGAGAATTGATCCAACATAGGACTACTTTCGAGTCGGTAAAAGCATATATTTTATTTATTTTATATTGCGGATTGAAGTTATCAAAGACCTTGCGTAATAACTTGGATAGAAGAACAGCAGCTAATAGTTCGAGCCTTGCAATAGACGTAGGCTTAGTCGGCGCAACTTTAGACTTCGCGCAAACTAAATGCACAAGGTTTGAGGCGCTATTCTGTATATGCACATAAATGACACCACCATATGCACGTTCGCTTGCATCAGAGAAGCCCAATAAATTGACTATAGAACCTTCAACAATGCCTATATGGCGCGGTATACGAATTTCATTAAGCCTAGGTAGCTCTAAACAAAACTGTTTCCAAGCATCAACGATATGACGTGGAGGTGTGTCATCCCAGTCGCATTTAGTTAACCAAAGTTCTTTAATTAAGAGCTTGGCGAATAATACGATGGGAGCCACGAAACCCATGATATCCCAAAGCCGGGCTATAGCAGATAATATCGTGCGCTTCGTACATACTTGACTAGGAGGCACGACTTCAAATAGGAAACAATCACTAGCTTTGTCCCAGCATAGACCTAAAACTTTATGCGGTAAGGTTTTGTCAAATTCAACACAAGACGAGGCTCGGTGTGACGCGGGAATATGTTGTAGAACCGTATCGCTATTACTGGCCCACTTAACTAATTGAAATTGAGCACTACTAAATAATTTTATAAGTTCAGTGCTTGCGGCTATAGCCTCAGACGTCGACATCACAGAAAAGTTTATGTCATCCATATATAAGGAAGTTGAAGCAGCGGAAATATTATTATATTTATGCCCCTCGTCTTCGATCAGCTGTTGAATAACGCGCAATGCATGAAATGGACTAGACTTCAAGCCGAAGCAAACTCGAGCAAATTCATATACGGTTATAGGATCGTGTGGATTAAATCTAAATAAAATGCGTTGAAAACGTCGATCGTTCGGATTCATGCCTATCTGTAAAAATTGTTGACGACAATCAGCTGAAAGAGCAATAGCGAAGAGGCGAAATTTTAAAATTATATTAAATAAATCACCCTGTAGATTAGGGCCAGAGTGAAGAAGATCATTGAGAGAGGGATTGCCGCTACTGGCATCCAGAACAATTCTAAGCTTCGTGGAAGCTTTATCCTCGCGGATCACTCCATGGTGTGGTATATAAAAGAATGGCTTAGTAGTATCCTCGCTAGGTTCGGATACCACCTCTAAATATTTTTTATCTAAGTATTCTTGAATAACATTATTATATGCGATACGCATCTGCGGTGAGGCTTCTAGTTTTCTTTCAAGGCAAATAAAACGCCTATACGCGGTTTCATATGAAGCGCTAAGAGAATAAGGATCACCTCGGAAAGGCAACGACACTATATATCTCCCATCGTTCATATCTCGAATTGTAGTAACTCGAAAATGTTCTTCGCATTCCATGTCTTCTGGGCTGCGAATAAGCGGGGCATTGATCTCCTCGAGCTCCCAAAATCGCTTAAGAAGAGAGTCTAAAGGATCGCGGATCGTTGTACAACACGAAGTTGTAATATTACAATTATTATATAAAATATTATGCGGGTTTAACACGGGCACAAATCCCATAATAATATATCCTAACGTGGTTAGAATAGCGGACGCGGAATTATTTCCGTTGCATAAGACCCTACCAGGTAGCAACAGATGCGGAAATAAAGAGGCTCCGATCAACATTTGAATCGGACCCGGAGTAGCGAAATCATTATCAGCGAGCGGCAGTCGTTGTAAGAACGGCAGAGCGTCTGTATCGACGGGCGCAGTAGGTAACTCGTCCGCGATACAGTCGACAATAAGCGCGGGGACGTCATAGGAAACGGTTGCCCGATGACGTGAATATAATTTAATTTGTGCTGAACCCTTAGTGGATTTTTCAGCACCACCTATACCTTTAATGATAAGGTTTGATTTTCGAACCTTTAAACCTAAACGATTACACAAATCACTCGTAATAAAATGAGATTGCGAACCGTTGTCAATAAGACATCGAACAATAACAGGTGTATTATTACGATCATAGACGATAACTTGCGCCGTCGCAAGAAGCACAGTACATTGCTGACTTCGATCGCGTGAGTCACACGAAGCGTATGTACGCGGAGCGATGAACTTTGAACACATCGATACGCCAGCTGTGAGTGACGTTGTGTTCGTGTTATCTAAACCAAGCGGCGCGGGCGCGGGCATAGACGGCTCGCATATTATGTTAGCCGACTGCGCGGCTTCAAAGGAGGGTGCGATGTTTCGCTCACCTGCGCAATTTTTAAAGTGTAAAAGAGTATGATGTTTACCTCCACAAGAGCGACATTTACTATTTGACTTACACTGTATTGACTTGTGTTTCGTACTTAAACAATTTATACAAGCTTTTTTATCTTTAATTATTTTAAAACGTTCTTGTGGGGATAAATTGAAGAAAGCGGGACATTTAAACATATGTTCATGCACTATATTCGTACACAAACATTTCTGAGCGGCAAATGTTAAATATGAATGAGGATTCGGTGCATTATTACCTTTACGCGGTTTTAATGTATTTAGACGACCACTATCGTTTTGAGTCTGTAAACTAATTTTGTATTGCATTTTAATAAAATCAATTAAACTTTGAAGTGTAGGTATTTTCTCATTATGGCTATGCATTTCAAAGGCGCGAATTGTATCGTGATCTAGCTTTTTTAATGCAATATGAAATAAAATGTAATCGCCTACGTTTTCTAAGTTTAAGTTTTGAATGGCATTCGCGGCGGTGGATATTTTATCTAAGAAAAACTCGTAATTAGATAGTGACGCTGAAGTAATGGATTTAACGTTGAGTATTTGATCAATATACATAGATGCGAGTGTGCGTGTGTCTTGATATCTATCAATCAACGACTGTAATATAGTGTGGTAATTTTTACCATTAGGAGTTATACCAGAAAATACACTTTGAGCTTTATTTGACAATTTGCCTACTAAATAATATAATTTTTCGTCGTCTGTTAATGAAGGATTATCATGGACAGTAGCTTTAAAACTAGCGTAGAATAGTGGCCATGTGCGAATGTCTCCCGAAAAGGACATAAGTTCGATGGGTGGCAGAGAAGACCGCGAGCGAGGTGAAGACGATGAGTGTTTAATGTCACTATCCGTCGACTTTGGCGGTAAAAGTTGTGATAATACTCTTTTAGCATAACTATACAACTCTTCAAAGGACATCCATGCTTGATAATCTGGTTGCGCTTTCGGATTAATTGATAGTAAAACGGTGTTATAACTATCCACAGTAGACTTAAATTCCGATCTAATGTCATTTATAGTTTCAACAGCAATAAAAAAAGATTCTTTATTATTATCATTAATATGTGCCGTAATTGCTTTATTATAAATGGCTTGCATACGTGCGAAGAGTGCGCCCCGTCGCGCTTCTAATACACGCAGCTTAATATCTTTAGAGGACAACGAAGTCTGTTCGTCACTCGATGACATTTTAAAATGATTTATGCGATTTAATTTAAATAAAATATTTAAGTAAACAGGTTAGCGAATGTTTCTAAACGTTTTATATTACGTATAATATGTAAGTGTCTAATAATAATTATACATAAATTAGTTATTTGTGAATATAAAAATATACGGTGGATATAAATTATATATATACGCGGTAAAAATATGTTTATAGGTACCTAAATAGGGGTGCGGTTAAATAAAGAAATATAGCCTATTTAGGTGACCTAAAAGATCGGTAGGAGAAAATATTATATATAAAATAAATTTTGGTTCGTACAGATATATGAACCAAATGCGGGTTGATGAACAAAAATTATTTAAATTAGGATTGAAATGATCAAAATAAAGGACTATAAATGTAAATAATTCCGTATCGGATGGATCACAAATGAATCCGTATCGAATGGACCACAAATGTAGCGGTAAACTGCGGTAAAGGGCTGGTTCTAAAAGTAAAATTAAGTGGACTGTATATGAAAGAAAAGGGGGTGCGGACAGCGGGAATGAAAAGCACGCCTACCTTGCTGGAGCTCTGCGTCAGGTCTCGGCTGCAGCGCCAAGGATGATAACGGCAGCTGTTAGATGGCGATGGCGGTGACGATACTCATAAGGGCACACGTCACAAGCACTCGAATTTTCCATGCAATTATAGCAGGCGCGCGCGGGTTTACTTCTTGCGGGTCAAACGGTGAATGCTAATCGACTGCGTATAATGACCCTTTAAATTGTAGGCGTGCATATAAAAAAGGAAGCGGGTAGGAATGAATATTATGTGATTTTACTATTGGCGGAAACACATTCATACATCCAGACATCCATATATCCTCACAAACTTTCGCATTAATAATATTAGTAGGATTAGGATATATGATTAATGATCGAATCAATAAAAATCGTAAATAATTAATGATTTTCATTGGAATTCAAAATCTATTTGAGTAGTTTAGTGTATTACAAAGAGCTGAAGCATATAATTTCGTATTCAACCGATTCTAATGAATAATGCTCGTGTTGTTTTCTGTTCCCACATCAATTATTCATTTGTCTTTTTAGATTTGCAAACAGCCAAAAAAAATCAGTTTAAGCAATCGTATTACTATTATGCGTATATAGTGCTATTGGTATCGCGCTCTTTTGGAAACAAAGTGGAGTATATTCTAATACCAGATGTGAAATCCACTTTTTGTATTTGGTTACCGTAACCGATGCATATACTTCCTCGCTATAAGAGGAGACCTAAAAGGAAGGGTTCAATTTATACAAATACATAGTTTTTAAATACATATTAACCAATTAAAGAAAGCCGATAAATAATACATAATGTATTTCCCTTTGAACTTTTTTTAAAATTTAGGAATATCTTGTTGGAATTTATAAACAGTTTTTTTTTTTTATTTGACAAATAAAGAAAGATATCGCACACAAAATGAAAGATATTGAAAACATCCGCCGTAATTTAAAGTCATTTAAAATACTCTGAGTTCTCTTATACTTAAAATATAACCAAAACACATATCATTATTATAAAATCAAATCAAAATGAAAATATACTTTATTCAAACATACCTTTACAAGCACTTTTGAATCGTCAACTTTACATTTTAAATTTAAATTAAATGTCAGTGTAGTCAGTCCGTGAGGAATCTACCACCGGCTCGGAAGGCAGTTCTGCTGAAAAGAGCCGGCAAGAAACTCAACAGTTGCACTTTTAAAAAAATCTCTATTTAAAAGAAATCAATGCACAAACTAAATCTCATTATTACTTACTTATGTAATAATGTCCTCCTAACGGATTCTGGTCACGGTAAGACGACTACTCGACACGACCGGTGAGAATTAAGGCGCAGGACCGACGGCTTTACGTGCTCTCCGAGGCACGGGGGTGAAACACCGCCTACTTCCCAACTCCGGGCTGTTACTGAGGCTTACTATACAGAAAGACTCAATAACTAAACTTGGCCCGACCCGGGACTCGAACCCAGGACCTCAGGATGTGCAGCCGTACATGCTAGCCACTACACCACCGAGGTAGTTTTAACTTACTATTACTTATGTAAAAAATATTTATTTCCCACACAAGTTCTGGGGTTAATTTACTTCAGAACATTTCAAAACTGTGCAATTCTCTTTCATTATGAAATCTGTAGGCACATAAATTATGATTCAATCATTATCAGATTAAGCCTCTAATATGATAATGTACTTATATGTAGACTGCAAGGTGGACAGAATTAAATGTTACTTTGTGATGTTATAGCGAGCTCCTATTTTATGTTCTTTCTCCATAAAAAAACCATGGGAGAGGCTTAATATTTTTTTATTTTCCTTTATTATAGAGAAAATTTTATTTGCTACGTCTGTATCAGCATAAAATTCCTAAGGATGATCCAAATAATACTTTAACCTAAAGTCTAGTACCACATATTTTGGCTCTATTTTTGTTAATACATAAAAATTTAATTAAAACCCGCACTTCTATATATTCTATATATACAATAGTATATAATACATATCTATCCATATAGTAAAATTCTGAGTCAAATCTGTATATTAAATATTTTTTGGAAAACCTTATTGAAATAGTCATTATTATCGATACAGAGGCCGAATCTATAGTTTTTATATTTTTTTCTGTCTGTCTGAGAACGTATCACGAGAAAACCACTGGAAAGATATGATGATAGCTGGTTATTCGGGTCAACATATAGGATCGAACATAAAGAACTGAAGAACTCATGAAGAAGCTCGCTTTCAGGAAGCCTACGGACACAAGGGCCAAAGTCCGAACGATTGCCTCCATCGTAGTCAACGGAATCGAGGAGAGGCCAGAGAGACTCATAGTTGACGAGGCTCTAATGAACCACTTGGGGGCAATCGTAATAGCAGCCAGACTCACAGATACCAAGGTTGTGACTCTCATTGAGGACGCAAACCAAATTCCATATATTGATCAGCAAAACTTATTCACAACTAAATACAATAGCCCCGCCTTTGCGACGTCCATCAGCCTAGAGCTATTTAGAAGGTACAGGTGTCCCATGGACGTAATTTACGCTCTAAGTGAGGTTTACGACGGCATCTACACAACCAGGCCACCAGTTCGCTCCCTGAGGAAAACTCTGAGAAAAAAAGCTCTGAGAAATGTACACTAAACGTTAAAAAGTAACTAGGGACGAACCCGAACGGAGCGAGGGTAAGTCGCTAGTTTCTAATAAAACTTAGTGCTAATTAAAGTTCTCATATAGGATGTAGAGAGACTGCTTGATGTAGTACAAGTTCCTAAATCCTAAACAGCTCGGTTACGACACCCCCACAATAAATACACACCGTTGATCAGAGCACTGTACTGAACTTCTGTTGGATGATATATGTATCGGTGCAGTATATTATTCTCCTTGACCGACTCCGATAGTATTAACTATGTATGGTTGGTTGCCTTAGTCTTTAATAATTTAAAAAATTGAAATAATTGCTGTATTTTTGTATGTACGTTACGCTATATCATCGCACTATAAAATTGTGAACCGATTATAATTTTTATTTTATACCAGCGATTTACCCTCGCTTCGCTCGGGAGCGTCCCTAGCTACGTTTTTTTTTAACGAAACACTAATTCTTTTACATCACCCTATAACATAACATCAGTTATCATACACTATAACATCAGCTTTCTGCTAGTGAAAGCCCCATTAAAATAAATCCAGCCATTTCGGAGATTAGCCGGAGCAAACAGACAGATAGATAGACAAACAAAAATTTTAGAAACAGACACTTCAATTTATCTGTATAGACAAGCGACTTATTCTTGCTTCGCTTTGGCGAGTCCCTAGGTACCTAAAAGTACCCTATGTCTTACTCTAGCTCATAGTCTATTTGTTCACTAAATTTCATCCAAATCTATTCAGCCATTTCAGTGTCAAGGAGCAACGAACATACACACGTACTTTCACATTGATTAAAATACTACAGATAGGCAGTGGTAGCGCAGTGGTAACGCGCTCGCTTGGGAAACCGAGTGAAGCGGGTTCAAATCCCGGGTCTCGCACGTCTGATATTTTCATGTGCGAATCATTTCTAACATGATTACCACTTGTCTTACGGTGAAGGAAAACATCATGAGGCAACCTGCATATCTGAGAAAACCTAGCAAGTTTTCAAAACATATGTGTATTCCGCCAACACGCACATAGCCAGCGTGGTGGACTATGGCCTGTTTCCCCTGGTATTGAAGGGAAGCTCGTGCCCAGCAGTGGGACGTTAAAAAGGGCTGAATACAATAGTATAGATTATTTCCATTGAGATATTCCCCGTATATATTTTGACATATTAAATTATTATCATATTTATCTATTCTTGACTCAATGAAACGTAAATCATCGCAGAGTTCATTACAAGGAGCCACTAAAACTGACAAACTACTTGTATTTATTGCTTACAACAGCATTTCCGGTAGAAACTATTTAGTATTATGCTTTGAAAACCATAAACTTTACAATCCACCTGTTCCTAAGCTTTATTAATAATGATATGCTTGTTTCTGCCTCTGATTTTGTATACACCTGCCTCCTTAGATAAATAGAGTATTTAAAATCGATATTACTGATAGAAAACTAAGTAGAATCCTACTAATATTATAAATACGAAAGTTTGTGAAGATGTCTGGATGTATAGATGTATGGATGTTTGTTCCTCTTTCACGCAAAAACCACTGAATGGATTTTAATGAAACTTTTCTTTTTGAATTAGAATAACACATGGGCTACTTTTTATCCCGGAAAAATGTACGGTTCCCGTGGGATAGATTTGTTTTTTTTCTAGAGGCCAACCCGTGCAAAGCGAGAGCGAGCTGTTAATATATGATAATTCTGAAAGCTTAGACATGATACCATTCTGTAATCGACAAAAAATATTTTTTTTTTATAATATATGACGAAGAAACATAAATTATTCTCCAGCAAAGTAAAGACGAGTCACTATACTAGTTTATTCTTCTCTATATTATTATCGAAACTAAGCGGTAAAAATACTAATTATGACTAAATTACACGTAATTGCTTCTCTATAACGAATATTCTATGTGGGGACAGTAATTCCTCTAATATATACATATAATAAAATTCTAACTGAGCCGAATCTGTACATTAAATATTTTTTGGAAAATCTTATTGAAATAGACATATTAATTATTATCGATACAGAGGCCGAATCTATAGTTTTTACAATTTTTGTCTGTCTGTCTGTTATCGCATCGCGGAAAAACCACTAGAGGGATTTTGATGAAATTTAGTATGATGATAGCTGGTTATCCAGGTCAACATATAGGATATTTTTACTGTGAGGAAAACATCTCATTTCTGTAAAATTTATAGTAAACGTTAAACATTAGTAGGGACGAACCCGAGCGGAGCAAGGGTGAGTCACTAGTATTATACTAAGTCTATAATACAAAAGTCAAATAAAATTAGTTGCCTACTTCCCAACGCAAGAATCAAACCCATATCCCTATAAATTAGTAAGTTAAAATATAAACACAAGCAAATTAGAACCAAAACCACAGATTTATTTTAAACAAATCCCATACAAAATGTATAATCATAAATTCCCGTCGCCTTAACCTGTCTTCCCACTGGTAAATTTAGCATGGACAAAATATATTACACGTTACAATACTACACTCGTATATATGTAAATAGCAGATTAGATTTATGTTAAAACCGTTCTTCGCAACATGAAAACAATAAAAGAATCTATACAGATAAATAAAATTGAAGTGTCTGTTTGTAATGTCAAAATAACAGCTTTATACTAGATGCATATGGAATTATATACGGTACTTATGAGTAAAACACAATTTTTAATTTTTTTGTCTATCTGTCTGTTTGTTCCGGCTAATCTCCGAAACGGCTGGACCAATTTCAACGGGACTTTCACTGGCAGATAGCTGATACTATAAGGAGTAACTTAGGGTACTTTTATTTTAGAAAAAGAATTAGGGTTTCGCTCAAAAAAATTAAAACCTACCTAGGGACGAAACCGAGCGAAGCGAGGGTGAGTTGCTAGTATATAATAACAGAAGATATCCTTTTTACTTTAATTTGCATACGTAGATGAAATTAATTTAATAAATGACAAGTGAACTCTCATTTTATTAATAGCTAGCGTTTGCTCGCGGCTTCCCTCGTATTAGATCATAGTCTATAGCAGTCCTTATTAAATCTTACTAATATTATAAATGTGAGAATTTAGATGTTTGAATGGATGTTTGTTACTCAATCACGCCAGAACGGCTAAATGGATGAAAATGAAATTTGGCACAGAGATAGATTATAGTCTGGAATAGCACATAGGTTACTTTTTATCTCGAAAAAAATGTACGGTTCCCGTGGTATAGATTTGTTTTTGTTTCTCTAGAGGCAAAGCTGAGCAAAGCGAGTACTGTAGTAACTCATAAATGCGATTGATATCGATAATAGATGTATTTTTGTCTTACCTAATGCAATGAAAGGAGGTAAATTGTATTTATTTGTTTCTTTATACGCAGGGTGGTCTCTAAAACTACTGACTCCGAAAAAAATATTTTTACTAACAGAGAACTAAGCTAATACGAGTATAAGCAATAATAATATATTTTCGCCCAAGCAAAGTTAGAGTTTATGGATGGAAAAGGATTAGATAAAAAATGAACAAAATTTCGAGCTTTAACTTTCATCATTTACTTGAATACTGCAAGATGGCGATTCCTGACATACTAACACTAGTTTTTTCAATAATTTTTAATACACAGTAATATTATAGCTAATAGTATAGTTGCATCTTTACCAATATGCCCAATCTATTTTGGAACTTCTACAATATATCATGCATACAGCATATACATATCTAGTTCAGGTATATACATGGTATAAATGACAAAAGAATTAAAGAAGTAACAGGATGGTAATGATAGGTATTTAAGACATTGAGATTTTTTATTTAAATAAATGATCAACTCAAAAATTGCAGGGGACCACCATATAAAAGTATATATTTATATATAAAGTATACAGAGTAAAACAAATGAACGGGTCTTGGAAGAAAAGTACCTACCTTAAAAATTGGAGATATCAAGTTTTAGTTAAAGCAAAATTTATATGTATATGTATACATAATACATAAAACATCCCAAAAAATATAAGAGGCTATGTTACATCACAGTATGACCCTTACGAGAGAAAATAATTTAAACTACACGAGTGGATCTGGGAGAAAAAGCTACAGTAGAATTATAAAAGGGCTAAGATCAAAGTTTTTCCAGCCTCTAGTTTTTATTATAATTGACGATGTCATAACCATAGTGATCCAAGCGACATTTTTGTCAAAAGGAACTTTTTGTCATTAACATCCCAAACAAACACAATATATTTTTCATGCCACACTGATCCAAGTGCTTAAGATGAAAATGTGACTTGGACCACTATGGTTCTAACGTCGTCAATTGAGCATTCACTTAAGTACTGCTGGCCCAATTTTAATGAAAAATTTTCATTACATTAAAATCTAATTCGAAAAAATATTTTTGGATTTCGGACTAAAATTAGTAAAATATATAGAAGGATGACTACAGAACAAAGTTTCAATATATTTCATCCATTTTATATATATACTAATATTATAAAGAGGTAAAGTTTGTAAAAAAATTTTTGAGTTTGTGAGTTTGTGGAGTTGTAGGGGATAACTTCTGGATCTACTGAACCGATTTAGATGAAATTTGGTAAGAAGATAGTTTGAGACCCTGGAAAGGATACTTTTCATCCCGGAAATCATCCCTTAAGGGAGTGAAAATGGGGATGTGTAAGTTTGTATGAGATATCAACCAAGGGACGAACCCGAGCGAAGCGAGGGCGAGTCGCTAGTAAAACAACAAAATCAAAACACGTTATCAGCACTATATCGTAGAACCAAGTGCTACGATTCAATTCCTTTTCATTTTTCCATCGTCTTTCTCTTTATTGAAGTTACGAGCTTGTTTATTGTACTTTAAGAGATGAGACGGAAATAGGCTTTCTTTATCGATTATGTTAATTTTTCTTACATAAAATTAGACCTTGTGTCTAAAAAGTTATTATTTGTTTAGTAGTTTTAATAACGTTTTTTCCTGCAATACAGAATTTTTCAATAATAATCATTTTTAGAGGCCAAAATAATTATTATAAAAAAGTAATTGTCACATATATTTTCTTTTTTATATATCTGATAGAATACAAATTAACTTTCAACAAAGTAAAAAAACAATAAAAGTTCTTCACACAGCTCGGAGCTTTACTAAAAGTTTTTCTTATTTGAAAAGCAATATTATTCGCATAACTTTATTTTTTTGGCAAACTTTTGAATTGGATTTCATTTTACACGGAAGTTCGTACATAATTTTTTTTATATTATGTAATATATTCATATAATTTAATTAAAACGTATGATAAATAATATTATTTTGTACTTACATCGATTTTAGAGTTTGACAAAATAAAAAAAAAAACACAAATCACTGCCACTTTTATACAAAACTTTTTTAAATAAACTTTTTTTTTCATGGAAAATATTCTAACTTCTCATTTATAATCACTACAATTGTTTAAAACTTGCACTGAAAATACGCTTTAAGGAAAGCTTTCGAAAATCATGGAATATTCGTCAAACATACGTCTTTCGCCCGCCAAAGTAAAGTCGCTACTGGGATTGAGAAGGCTTAGCCAGAGCTTTTTTGTAAGCGAGTGAAAAGCTTGGAAAGTTTGCATTTGAAAATTATTTTCAAATATGTTTGCTGAAGTTTTTCGATGTAAAAAAAAAGAAAAGTATTGATACAATTCAGTATTTTTTCGACTGATTTCAAAAAAAGATGAGGTGTACTATTCAGATGTATATTTTTTGTGTTTGTACGCATCTTAATTAACATCTAGGTATAACAGTTTTAAAGTGATTTACATGTTTCTTTTTTTTTTGTAATGGCTTAGAACCACGTTATCACAAAATATTATGAAATGACAATGACTGACAATATCAGGTATTGTGAAAAAGACAAAAAAGAACTATATGTAAATAACTAATTTTGAAATTAAAATATCTACGTTCTATCATGTGTATTCGCCCAGTTCTTGAAATTCAAACATAATCATTATAATTTTTTTTTGATTGATAACACTCAAGCTCGTTAACAGCTACTAAACAAAAAAAAAGAAAATCGCTACACAAGCACAGGAGAACATGGTACTGATTTTTTTTTATACCACGACGGCGGCAATCAAGCATAAAGCCCGCCTGATGGTAAGCGGTTTGAAGGACCCCATATTATAGCCCCCTGAGAAAACCTCGGCAGGGAGTTCATTCCACAGCGGTACGTGGGAGGAAATTCCTCTGAAACCGAACTGTACGAGACCATTTGGGATGCACTGTTTTGTTTTTGCTTATTTATATATACATATTAAAGTGAAATTGGAGCCATGAATATGACCTGCATATGTATGAATAGACAGATATGTATATTTATACCTCTGAGCTTACATAAGAATTTCAATAATAATTTCACCTCAAATGTACAAACAATACCTACTAAAAGGTAGTGGTAGCCCAGTGGTAACGCGCTCGCTTGGGAAACCGAGTGAAGCGCGTTCAAATCCCGGGTCTCGCACCTCTGATATTTTCATGTGCGAATCATTTCTAACATGATTACCACTTGCCTTACGGTGAACATCGTGAGGAAACCTGCATGTCTAATAGAACCTAACAGTTTTCGAAAGACATGTGAAGTCCGCCAATCCGCACTTGGCCAGCGTGGTGGACTATGGCCTGATTCCCCTCATATTGAAGAGAGGCCCGTGCCCAGCAGTGGGACGTTATAAAGGGCTCAATACAATACTTAAAGGTAATTTTGAAGTTATACCTTTTTTAGGTAAAAAGTAATTTCATTTAATTTAACTCTCAATACATATGACTAAATCTCTATACATTTTCAATCCTCGCTTGTTTCTGTTTATTTGTTCAACATGGCTCTATTGTACCATATCTTCGTTTATTTTCGAAGACTACTATAAACAAATAGATATATTATTGTATATTTCATACACAAAAAATGCTTTGCTAGTGTTTTCTTAATGAATGCCTAGTCTAGTTTTTCAATTAGCTATTATTTAGATTTAGTGTTATATCCTTAAAATACTATACAAAAAAAAATGTGACGATTAAAAATGTATAGAAATATTACATTTACTAATATTAAAGATTACAGTTAGCGACATTGTTTGTAGTAATTCAATTTAACCAAAACATATTGCGAACTAGCGACTCACCCTCGTTTCGCTCGGGTTCGTCCCTAGGTTGCTTCCCAAAACAAACTTTTTTTAATTTTTTTTGGGTTTTTTTTTGTGGGACCCTATTTTTTTTCTAAAATAAAAATAGCCTTAGTTACTTCTTATTACATCAGCTATCTGCCAGTGAAAGTCCCATCAAAATCGGTCCAGCCATTTCAGAGATTAGCCGAGACAAACAGACAGACATACAGACAGGCAGGCAGATAGACAAACAGACAGACCAAAATTGAAAAAAACGTTGTTTTGGTATATGTACCGTATATACATCCATATGCATTTAGTAAAAAGCGGTTATTTTAATATTACAAACAGACACTCCAATTTTATTTATTTGTATAGATGAATCTTCACTAGGTGAAGCAGTACGCGAATTAACATTACAAAACTTATAAGAGCTAACGTTTCCTCTTAAAATTTGACAAAATCTAAGACTCAGCTCATATGTTAAATATTCTAAGTAGGTCAAAACCTTTAAACATAGAATACACAATAACCCTTGATCTAGATAGTATGAATAACGCAAATGAAGTCTGAAGCGCTTTTAAAGGGAAACCACAAGCGATTCTAAAACGACTTCAAGATATATGATTGGTATTGAATGCAACATCTGAATGTACCTAATTTTAAAGTTTATTATTTTTTTCAAATTCAAATTCAAATTCAAAATATTTTATTCAGCATTAAATTATTACAATTTTTTACTGAACGTCATGAGTCTACTACCAGTTCGGAAAGAAGAAGCCTCAGACCTGAGAAGAACTGGCGAAAGAAACTCAGCGGGACTAATTTTTTTTTTTTTTAATAAACTATAGTTTACAATATTACTATAAAGTTGAAGTAGCCTGGAGGCGATCACTTCATTCCCAAGGCGTGCTATCTTCTATAAAATCATTTATTGTATAATAGCCTTTAGCACACAAACGTTCTTTAACAATTTTTTTGAATTTAGCAATGGAAGCTTTTTGAACATTTTCTGGGATCCTGTTGTACAAGCGTATACATTGTCCATAAAAAGAATTACTGACTCTCTGTAGACGAGTCACAGGCATTACAAGTTTGTGTTTGCTCCTAGTATTAATGTTATGCATGTCACAATTCTTGGGAAATCTATACATATTATAAAATTGTAACTAAGCCGAATCTGTACATTAAATATTTTTGAGAAAATCTTATTGAAATAGACATTATTATCGATGCAGAGGCCGAATCTATCGTTTTTAAAATTTTTGTCTGTCTGTCTGTCTGTCTGTCTGTCTGTCTGTCTGTCTGTCTGTCTGTTACCGCATCACAGAAAAACCACTGGAGGGATTTTGATGAAATTTGGTATGATGATAGCTGGTGATCCGGGTCAACATATAGGATACTTTTTACCGCGAGAAAATATCTAATTTCTGAGAAAAAATACAAAAACTGGTTGGAACAAACCACGATGATACTATCTGTAAACAGTTTAGCAAGGTAACTTACTAAATATGGTAAAAACTATTAAAAGTAGCTTATCTTGAAAATCAAATTACCAATAGCGCTATTTTATCCATTAAAATAGTTATTTTAATTAATATATACTTATGTGTTATTTAGGTACCTATTCGACAATAGATGTCGCCATGTGTTTTTAAAATACGTAGTTTTAATTCCAAAAATATGAATGTACAGATATGACCTTTCTACAATTTTATTAGAATTGCTACTAAATTACCCGCGGCCCCGCCCGTGTTCAAATTTTCAATAAAGCAAACTTTTTGGCTTTATAAATTATTAACTACACATATAATCAAATTGTAACGAAGCCGAATCCGTAAATTCAATATTTTTCGAAAAATCTTATTGAAATATTCATTATTAGCGATATAGAGGCCGAATCTATAGGTTTTAGAATGTTTGTCTGTTTGTCTGTATGTGACCACATCACGTCGCATCGCATCACAGAAAAACCACTGGAGAGATTTTGATGAAACTTGGTATGGTGATAGCAGGTTATCCGACTCAACATATAGGATAGTCTTTTATTTCTGAGGAAAAAAACAAAAACTGGTTAAAATTAAAGCACGATGGTACTATTAACATTTTAGCAAGGTAACTTAATTCTGTATGTTAAAACTATTAAAAAAAGCTTATCTTAAAAGAAATATCAATAGCGCTATTTTATTCATTAAATAGTTGTTTAAATGAAAATTTATTTATGTGTTATTTAGATATTTGACAATAGATGTCGCCATGTGTTTTTAAAATGCGTAGTTTTAATCAAAAAAAAAATGTACAGATGTGACCTTTCTATGACTTTATTAGAATTACTACTAAATTACCCGCGGCCCCGCCCGTGTTCAAATTTTCAATAAAATAAAGACAAACAAGCTTTATAAATTAGTAACATATTAGTAATATTTTGTTGGTCGAAACAATTTTCAAATGAAAATATTTGTAAGTTTTTATTTTTTTAGTAAATAATGTTAATATTTTTTAATCTTTTAATCTAAAAATTGGGCAACTCCAACTCGCTCATTATAGGTTTCGTATAGCAAAATACTGTGTTGTTTCTCTTACTTACGTGTTTTGTTAGGTTAACACTAAAATAAATACGAATAACATTTACGTTTCCACAATATCGACACTTTATCAACCGTAAAAATAAGTTCGATTCATAATTTTTTATAACATTTTATGGAAAACAAGGTTATGGCTGTTAAACTGATAAAGCGGGTAACTAAAAATATTCCATATCTCAAAAACTATGAAAAAGTATTTTAGGAACTGTTATATCTCAACTTTTTTAGTTTTTTTTTTGGACATCATTTCTTGGAAGATAAAGGCTTAAAGGACACAATAAAATGCTTACGGCTTTAATCATATTAGCCGAGCCATATGAAATCATAAAAAGTATTTGCTTAGAATTATTTACTTATTACACTTTCTTTTAAAATCGTTTTGGAAAATATTACTAACCAGCGCTAACCAATCCCTGTTTCGCGACAAATTAACATTAAGAAAAGTTCCATTAAGTAATTTATATTATCAGCTAAATATTAAATTAATCAATAGCCGTCTATTAGAAAGAATATTAAAATTAATTCCGTAGTTTGAGAGCTTATCGCCCAAAACTAAACAAACAAACAAACAAAACAGAAGTATAGACGTACATAAATGTTATTGATAAAACAAAAAGTGCAATATCACTAAATCAACTATGAGATTTACGGAGGAACCTTTGTGGCATTGTCAATCCCTGCCATTATTTACCAATCATACAGTGCGTAATGAAAGTGGTGTATGTAAAAGTATACTAATGTGTAAAACCTAGAATTTAATTTTTGATCATCTAAACGCGGGCGGAGCCGCGGGCAATGCTAGTTCGTGTATATTTTTACGAACATACATAACATTTTCGTACACGTACTGAGAAGCAACAGTCAATATTTTTATTTCTTTAAACTTATCTCTTAATGACACTCTAGGACCTAAACTATAAATTGCACGAATAGCTCTTTTCTGCAGGACAAAGACCGTATTAATAGTTGCTGCATTTCCCCATAATAAGATACCGTAGGACATAATACTATGAAAATAACTGAAATATACTATGCGAGCTGTATCTACATCAGTAAGAAGTCTTATTTTTTTTACCGCGAACGCTGCAGAGCTGAGTCTATTCGCTAGTCCCTCAATATGGGGGCCCCACTGCAGTTTGGAATCTATGATAATACCTAGGAATTTAGTTGACTCTACCGGTTTCAACACTTCTCCATTTAATATTACACCATTATCAACAAGTTTAACATTGGGTGTTGAGAATTTTATTAATTTTGTCTTTTTATTATTTAATAATAAATTATTTGAATCAAACCAATAGACAACCTTTGAGAGAGCATCGTTTACATCGTCGTACATTGGCAAATTTCGCTTCACTTTAAAAATAAGTGAAGTGTCATCAGCGAACAATACTATCTCATGTTTGTCCTGTACAAAAAATGGCAAATCATTAATATAAATTAGAAAAAGAAAGGGGCCGAGAATAGACCCTTGTGGAACCCCCATATCTAATGGAGCTCCAGGAGATCTCTTACCATTAACATCAACCCTCTGTATTCTATTTTTTAAATACGAATTCAAAAGGTCGAGTGCCTTATTTCTAATACCATAATGGTGCAGTTTCCTGATCAGCGTCTCATGATGCACACAATCAAAGGCCTTGGATAAGTCACAGAATATCCCAAGTGCATCTTGTGACCTTTCCCCCTTTCCCAAGCCTCAAAAATATGTTTTACTAAATACTTTTTATATAATTCAAAGTATGTGCTATATCTTATGTGTTGTATGGTAAAAAGTGAGAAATGCGTTGAGTAAAGCAAAGATATGCCACTACCAGACGTGTTGCGTGCGTGGATTCGCAAGTTTGATTTTTGCTCTATGAATAACTACAAGGCAAAAAAAGGAAAATTTTCACATTTATAATAGTAGCTTGACTAGCTAGTGCCTTACTTTACTACAGCCACTTTTCTATAATGTAGCTTTGCATGAAAGCGCGAAGGACGAATTGGTGTCTTTGGATCTTCTCAACCGACGTAAATAAGATTAGGGACCCTTCATAAAATACGTTCGCAAACACGGAAGCGTTGCTTTTATACATTTGTTAGAGTTTCTTAAAAATTGTGACGTGGAAAGAGATGAGCTAAATTTTATATATTTTTTTATAAACTTTATTGAAAAATTTAGATACGTGCAAGTGGATTTCTACATGAGTTTTGCTCCAACCTAAGAACATCGAATGTAGTTTTATATGAGGGGTCAATTTAGGGCAAGACGTAAAAATATATATATTGTAAAAACGTACACGTACTCGTCGGTATTAACCTAATAAATATAATATTTTACATAAATATGTTTATATAACCACAAATAAAAAGTAAACATTTTCATATACCTATACTAACTTTTGTCATCGGCTCCGCTGGTGTATTTTTAAAAAATTGGGGGGTCGTAGCATATAAGATATCCTATAACCTTTCGCAATCTTTTTCTATTATAAATAAAAATGAATCGTGAAATGTGTCGCTAAGCGTAAAACTCGAGAAAAACTGGAATAATCCGGCTATTTTTAGTTATTCGAATTTTCGCTAAAGTCCGACGAAGGTTCTTATTAAGGAAAAATTCGGACAAGTGCCAGTCAGAGTCGCTCACCAAAGGTTCCATACAAATTTATACGGAATCTTTAATATTCAGCATTTTTATTTTTTAGAATTTTTCCTTTATTTATGCTGTAAGACATTGCTTTTTGGCAAATTTCGTGATTCTAGGTCAACGGGAACTACCATATAGGTTTTCGACTCAAAACCTATAGGGTAATTCCGGTTGACCTAGAATTATCAATTTTGGTTAAAGGCAAGCACAAGTATAGGGAAAATTCAAAAAATTAAAAAGTTGAAAATTAAGGTAAATTTAGGTACTTATAAGTTTTCGCGAAAATCTAAATTTGCCCATATTTTTTTATCATGTTGGCTCAGGACCTTGATTTTTAAACACCTAATAGGGAGTATAGACCTCAGTATCTGGTATAATTTTCAACTTGCTAGATCCACCCGTTCCTGAGAAAATCGGTGGTGACACGGGCAGACAAATGGACAGACGGATAGACGGACAAACGGATAGACGGACAAGAAAGTGATCTTTTCAGGGTTCCGTTTTTTACCTTTTGAGGCACGAAACCCTAAAAATTGGAAAAAATGCCTAGAAAAACGTAAAAGTTCAATTTTTATAATCGGACCTGCTACACACTTGATTTGACAGAACGAGGTCTGTCGGATCTGCTAGTTATATACATATATAAAAATCGATGTATGTACATACATATGTTCCCTAATGTATGTCAAAAAACGGCTGGAGTGATTTAGATGAAATTTTCAGGAAATCTTCAGATTAGCCCAGCGGGTGATCTGTGATGTTTGGTAGCGATCGGAAGTTTGAACGCGGCCGAAGCCACGAGTATTGCTAGTATTTAGTTTATACTTATCATAATAAAATTCTAACTGATTGTGAGTCGTCGAAAAAAATATTTTTTTGGAAAATTTATAGAAATAGCCATTATTATCGATCGGCCAAACTTGTAGTTTTTAGAATTATTGTTTGTCTGTCTGTCTGTGTGTCTGCTTGTCTGTCTGTCTGGGAACGCATCCATGGAAAACACTTGATATATTTTGATGAAATTTGGTATGATGATAGCTGGTTATTCGGGTTAGTATAAATATCTCATCTCTGAGAAATCTATACTAACCGTTAAAACATACATAAGTACACTAGTAAGCTATAAAGTGCAACAATAACATTTTTAATCAGTCTGGTAATTCTAGAGATTAGCAAGTCTAAAAAAAATAACCCTTTAGTATTATATGAGTATATATTATTAATTTATATGAAACTAGCAGCTCGATATTTAAAATAGTTATTTGCCAGCGTTGGCCATATAAATTTTAATATATATTTTTTATAATTTTTCTGATGTTTTAATACTTCTTATGCTATTCCGGACTAAGAGAAGTCCAAAAAATTGGTCTAGCCGTTCTTGAGTTATAAATGGTGTAACTAACACGACTTTGTTTTATATATATATAGATAGATAAACATCTTAATAAAATACATTAGATGGGGACAAATAGCTTGATGATAAAGATGTCTTTATAAATTAGACTTGATTAGGTAGAGTAGGTATATTAAATATTATTTATCTTGTCTGGAATCGAAGTCCTGATCCTTATCTTAGCAGACTTGCTACAACAACACAACTTCGAAAATACTTATTAAGATGAATGGAAATAATATTTTTTTTATTACCTTCAATATTCATTCAGGGTCGAACTTACGAAGGGTCTAAATTATTCTATAAAATTTGAATGGTGGGTCGATTTCGATTTGATATAGCATTTAAAATTTATACAGGTTTTTCATCATATTAATACTAGTTACAGCCTCTAGTTCTTCTTACGTGAGATTTTAATAAATCGTTGGTAATGAACGCTTAATATATGAAGTAAGAGTTCAAACCTAGGACTCGCAGTTACGAAATTGTTATATGCAAATTACATCTATACTAATATTATAAATGTGAAAGTTTGTGTGTTGGATGTATGGATGTATGTTTGTTACTCTTTCACACCAGAACGGCTAAACGAATCTGGATAAAATTTGGCACAGAGATAGAATAACACATAAGCTACTTTTTATCCCGGAAAAATGTACGGTTCCCGTGGAATAGGTTCGCTTTTGTGTTCCTAGAGGCGAACCCGAGCGAAGCGAGAGTAAGCCGCTAGTTTTTAATATGATAATCACTTTCTAATACGGCGAAGGAAGATATCGTGCAAATCATGGATGCCTGAAAGAAACTACTTAATATTTCAAAGACGTATGAAGTTCATCGCCACGCATGTCACCATATTTCTTGCGTTAATATTCAGTTGTAAGACGTTAAAAAGAGCTAAATCATTATTTTTTTTCATTTGGACTTTATATTATATTATTTATATAAAACTTACATATATATAAGCTATACGTACATACGTATATATAGGTACGTTTTAAAAAGATATAAATAGTTATTAGCCAGCGTTAGCCATGTAAATTTATTTTTTTTTGGGCGAACGGGCGGGCGGTCGGACGGACGGAGGGACGGACAGACAGATAAATAGATAGATAAATAAATATACAAGAATTGCTCATTTAAAGGTATTATTAAATAATAGATTATTGATGCCCAAGAGAAGCTCTATACATAGGTATAGACTAATACTACTTAAGTTTTAATGTTGCGTATAGATTTCTCGGAGATAAGATATTTTCCCGCAGTAAAAACTATCCTATATGTTGACTCGGATAACCAGCTATCACCATATAAAATTTCATCAAATTCTCTTTAGTGGTATTCCTGTGATACGGTAACAGACAGACAGATAGACAGACAAAAATTCTAAAAACTATAGATTCGGCCTCTGTATCGATAATAATGTCTATTTCAATAAGATTTTCTATAAAATATTCACTGTACAGATTCGGCTTAGCTACAATTTTATTATATGTGCCAGCATTAAGAAAAACGTGATCGGAAATCTAATACAATCCATTCACATTATTATTTTTAGGATACCGTGCCTCAAAAGGTAAAATAGGAACCCTTATAAGATCACTCTCTTGTCCGTCTGTCTGTCTGTCCATGTGTCACCACCGATTTTCGCAGTAACGAGTGGACCTAGCAAGTTGAAATTTATACCAGATATTGAGGTTTATAGTCCCCACTAAGTGTATAAAAATCAAGATCCTGAGTCAACAGAATAAAAAGATATGGGCAAATTTAGATTTTCTCGAAAACTTGTAAGTACTAAAAACCCGAAAACTTGTAAGTACCAAAATTTTCAACTTCTTATTTTTCGGAAATTTCCCTGTACTTGTGCTGTAAGACCTTGCTTTTAACCAAAATTGACAATTCTAGGTCAACCAGAAGTACCCCATAGGTTTTGGGTCGAAAACCTATATGGTAGTTCCAGTTGACCTAGAATCACGAAATTTGGCAAAAAGGTCTTACAGCACAAATAAAGAAGAAATTCAAAAAAAAAGTTGAAAATTAAAGTTAAACAAATTTCCTACAAATTTGTACGGAACCCTCGGTGGGCGAGTCCGACTCGCACTTGTCCAGATTTTTACTTAATGAATGATATCTTATAATTCCATAGTTTACTTATAAAAGAGTAGCTTTGTTTCTATACTAGATTTTACTCGTGGTTTTATTCTACTACTTCTGTTTGTTTCACAACTTATCTCTGATCAGACATTTTTAGTTCTGATTTAATCGGCCCATTTAAAATAAAAATAGCTATCTTTTTAATATCCTATTTAGATTGTCCTAAAACACAAGAAGTAAATTGATAAAAATAACTTATTAAAAAAAAATGGTTCTTTTTTATTGTAGAGTGTAGAGCTGTATGGAATTGCGTATGAAATAAATGACCTTCATGGTTTAGCTTGCATACGCGTATTTTTTTTTAAACTTTCCATGACTTGCATAAATGTCGTTGAATTTTGTGAATATAACTTGCTCTTTCAAAGCAAGAATGGTTGTAGGTGTGGCTAAAGAAAAAATCCACTGACAGAAATAATAATAATAATGTCCTACTGACCGATGCCGGCCACGGCGGCCAATCTCATTGAGACTAGCCAACTGCGCAGGATATTATAGTGCACAAGTGTACGCGCAGACACAAGTGCACTCTCTATTCCTGTCACTCTCTTACTCCGGTGGGACGTCTACTCGACACGACCGGTGAAAGTTAAGGCGCAGGACCGATGGCTTTACGTGCTCTCCGAGGCACGGAGGTGAAACACAGCCAACTGTCCAACTACGGGCTGTTACTGAGGCTTACTATACAGAAAGTCTCAATAACTAAACTTGGCCCGACCTGGGATTCGAACCCAGAACCTCTAAGTGTGGAGCCGTACGTACATGCTAGCCGCTACACCACCGAGGCAGTTAATGACAAAAATATTGCATATTTGAATGACAAATTACTAAATTAACGAAACTAAAAATTTCCATATTATAACGTCGCCATATTGAGCACATTTAAATTTTATTGTCTGACCAATTCAAACAATAATAGGTTATAGTGATCGCTATCGCGACATCATAATTCAGGGACTCTATTCAATTACTGTATGAGTCATTTCCTGGTCATGTAATTTTCCATTTTAATTATCCAAATTGGATGCTAAGATCATCGGTTTAATGTCTTAAACTTTTTCTTTTAAGGTTTTTAGTTAAATTTTCGAAATAAAGTAGAAAGTCAATTTGAAGTCGATCAGAAAGTGTCATTGAAGCTGTCGTGTAAAATATATTTAAACACAAAATATTCCGTATAGAGTAAGTAGGTACATCCTTTATGTCGCAGCAGTAGCAGCCTATAGATAAGTTTGATATAAATATTCTTTTAGAATAATATTAAGGCAGTAGTAGCCCAGTGGTAAAATGCTTGCTTGGGCAACCGAGTAAAGCGGGTTCAAATCCCGGCTCGCAACTCTAATATTTTTATGTGAGGATTATTCCTAGCATGATTACCACTAATTGTCTTACGATGAAGGAAAACATCGTGAGAAAACCTGCCGTGTTTCTTTTTTCAGCAGTGGAACATTAAAATTCTCAGTGCCTCCTTTTGTTTGAAGTGGGTGTGTAATCAGCCCTTTTTAATGTCCCGCTATTGGGCACCGGCCTCCCTTCAATATGACGGAGATCTGGCCATAGTCCACCACGCTGGCCAAGTGCGGGTTGGTGGACTGCACATGTCTTTAGAAAACTTGCTAGCTTCTTTCAGACATGCAGGTTTCCTCACGATGTTTTCCTTCACGGTAAGACAAGTGGTAATCACGTTGGAAATGATTCGCACATGAAAATATCAGAGGTGTGAGTCCCGGATTTGAACCCGCTTCATTTGGTTTCCCAAGCGAGCGCATTACCACTGGGCTACCACTGCCTCCTGAAGTGGGTAAAAAACTAATTTTGATACATAGGTTACATATTTGTAGAAAAAAATGTTACAAATTTTCAATTTGAAGCCTATGTTATTCATAAGATAGAAATCATTAAGGGTACTTAAATATTGCATTTTCAGCAAAGTATTGCATCCATTGACCTATATATATCGATGGGCTCTTAAATTTTATTGAATGATGATGACTCTGTAGCAAAGTAATATATGTTAATATTAAATGAACATACAGAATAGGTCAAAGGTTCGATTATTATTGAGCAACTTTTTGTATCGATGATACGTAGGTATACTTGTCTACAAAGTACATCATATAGCAGAGGTAGTATAGATTGAACCCGCGATTAGTAATATCCAATAAATATTAATAGATAACGTTGTATGTTCAGTATTGTTGATGACGTTTCATCATAACCATTGGTTCTTAACTGTCGGCTGTTGGACATTGGCCTCGCAAAGGGTGCGCCGTGAAGTCCGATCTTTAGTTCTATGCAGCAATTGTTGAGTTTTTCGCTAGCTCTTCTGCCTTCCAAGCCGCTGGTATATTCCTTACGTACTGACATTTAATAAAAACTTTGGAAAAGTAAAAAGTGACGACTCAAAATTGCTTGTAAAAGTCTATATGAATAAAGTATATTTTGATTTGATTTGAGCATCCAATTTGCACTACCGCAATAGGCGGCTGTTCTTCACACGATCTAGCGACGTAGTACACAACGAGATCTTTACTTGAGAACATTCTTACATCATCCACTATCGATTCTCCTGTAGATATGACAGGGCCACTGAAACTTGACAGCTGTGACATTGAGCAACATTGACAGCATGATCATGTCTGATAAGTGATAACATAATTTCTGATTAAACAAACACTAAGCATCGCTTAATTTGTAAACCAATTTTGCCATGAGCGTTCGCGTTTCGACAAGAAGTCTGGATAAAAGCCATGAGACATTACAGTCTTAAGAAATGATAAGAGAAAATGGAAAACCAGGCACAGTTCTAAATTTCTAACTTCTAAGTCCCTTGCTTCCAAGAATAACAAGGTCGTTATGTATAAGCTGTTGCTATCGTACATAAAATAAGAACGATTAAAAAAATATTATTCGTATTTTAATAGGATGAATAATAAATAAGGGAGGCTGTTGCTATTCATCCGATAATCGGATGAATAAAAAACATATTATTCCTCTAACTATTGTCGGTACGAATATTTACCACTTTTTTGTTTTCTAATATAAAATAAGTTATTTTTAGGTGCAGGAGTGTCTGTAATATATGCAAAAAAAAAATATCTTAACCTACCAATCTGAATTTTATTTTAAATCCCAACGATTTTTATGTGTAAAAAGTTATTTCTAGGTGCTGTAGTTTCTATATGCAAAAAAAAAAATAACCTTAACCCCCCGAGCTAACCCAAGCTACTTATTCTACTTACTTACTTATTAGTCTATACATCCTTCCTAATAATTTATATATTTTATAAAGGTCGGATAATTATTTTTTATTCGTCCGTCGTCGAAACTTTTATATCAACTGTATCGATTCTATTGATATCGATTATACGTAGGGGAGACCGGGGCTAGTTGACTATAGGGGTAGGTTGACTAACTATCAAAAACTCGTCCGAGGCAATAGCCTTCAGCTAACCAGTGAGACACGAAAGATCTTCACCTCCCCCCGCTTCGCCACCGGGAACGCGGCGTCGCGCACGCACGTCGTTTGAGAGAAGGAACGTAATATTGAAAAACAACACACGTAAGTAATTTTTTTTGTCGTAATATTATTTGTAATAACGCCTATTTATTCATGGTTATTGATTGTCAAAGAGTTTATAACGAATGTTTGATTCATGTTCTTTCTTTTATGTATTATTTTATTTGATTTCGTCGCAGTTTTGAGGTTATGGAATGTGGTTAAAAGTTAAAAAGTGGTTCGGGGCTAGTAGACTAATGTATAAGGGGGTTGGTTGACCACCTGGTCAACCAGCAACATGATATTATGGATATTGTTTCAGGACCATGCGAACATACAAAAGAAAGACTAATAGAGGGAGTACATCCAAAGATGTAATAGAAAAGTGATGTGGATGAAACATTTTGTATGGAGTGCACTGAATCTTATCGCTCCAGTATTTTTGGAGAAGAATGGGTTCAGTGCACTGTGTGCAAGTCGCGAGCATACACAAAATTTGTAAACGGGAACATATTGTTCTATGAATGCAAAAATTGCACCTCCGATTTAGAAGACTAATTGGATAGTATGATCTCAAAATAATTTATTTTATTAATAAAATAATATACCTATAACATATACACAAATATATATATATATTTATATATATATTAGAATATATATTAGATAGATATGATAATTTGTTACCAAATGGTTAAAGTTTGCAAGAAATTATTTCATTTTGTTTTAAATACTTAATGAGAAAGTATTTTGTGTTTTGTGAAAAAACTTTGTTTATTTTTAGGTACTCAAATTGCCTAATGTTTAAATGTCTGATTGTTTATTCTTATAATTTGAATTTTATTGTGTTTAATTGATATGGCGGAAGATCGCCTTGGTTTCAATAAAAAAAATGAGTAATACATTTTTGTGTCTTTTATCCTATTTCCTCGTAGATTTTGCCCTTACAACTTCATAGGTCAACTTACCCCAGGTGAATAGTCAACCTACCCCAAGCATGGGGTAGGTTGACCAGTTTTTCCTATTCTACAAAAACTGGCCTGTACTCTAAATCATAATGAATAACGTGCTTTTTGCAACTTTTTTGCAAAGCTTAATAGTTAATCTATGAACTGAACCCGTTTTTAAATTAATATACTCTAAAGAAATAGAAATAGAAACCTTTAAGCTGAAACTTGGTCAACCAGCCCCGGTCTCCCCTATGTTATTTATTTTCAGCTTTTGGATTGATTACACTCTCCCTTCTCCTGCTTTATATGTTATCGATTTTTTTATTTCCTTTAAATTATAATCAATCGTCTTTTTATCCGTCTGAAAAAGGAAGTAGTCAATATACTCGAGTAAAGTTTTTTATGTTATTCACGTAATATCTTTCCCTAATGGGAGCAGGTTTAATTAAATCGTTTTAGGGTTCCGAAGCTAAAAAGGTAAAATAGAATCTTATAATTTCGTCATGACCATCTATTCGTCTCTGTCTACGATCTTTTCCTCATGTACCTTATGAAATAAGGGGGAACATTTTGCAGCTTTTTCAGCTTCCGATATACATTCTCGTACGTATGTACAAAAAAAATATATTATTTTTATGAAGATAAATTGAGTAATTTTTGAAATTTTGCATATTTCAACGTATTGTTGCTGTAATAAAATTAATTTTGTAGGAGATCAGATAGTTTATTTTGCTTTTAACCTAACTAATAATACAATAATATTAGTAATAATAGTAGGGCGGAACCCTGTGCAAATGAAACTTATATAATGTATATTATACATATATTGTTATTTCATCTATACTAATATTATAAAGAATTAATATTATAAAGAAGCAGAATTTGCTTATTTGAACGCTTTAATCTCAGAAACTTCAAACCCGATTTGAAAAATTCTTTTTGCATTAGATAGCTCGTTTATTGAGGAAGGCTATAGGCTATATATCATATAGTATATAGTCTATCTATTCCATACTAACCGTTAAATATAGTGCAAGCGGAAATAATAAATTATGTGAAGTAATTTTTGTATAAGTCCTTGCGTGGGAGCTTTGTATTTTAATAAACAAGCTCTGTCAAAACTTTGTTGTGGAATATTTTAACGGTTCGCGGCTGTCTAGATTGATGATCTATTTAGTAATGTATAGTTTGAGTAATATAATTGAATTTACTATAAATGCGAAATTTGTGTGTGTTTTGATCCTTTTGTCGACACGTTTAACTCAGTTTGTAGTGACCCTACTTGCTGTGCCAGAGGTCGCGGGTTTGTGTCCCGCTGGAGGCATTCATTTGTGTGATGAGCATTGAGCACGAATATTTGTACTCCAGTCATGGGTGTTTATATTTATATTTAAAGTTATATATATATATATATATATATATATATATATATATATATATATATATATATGTATCAACTATCTAGTATCCATAACACAAGCCTCGTAGCTTACCATGGAACTAGATGGTGCTGTGTTAATGTCTTATATTTATTATATCCTTTACGCTGAAATCTCTGGCTGGACGGATTTGTATGTTTAGTACGAAGACTATGACTGAAGTAATACATAAATAGGTAGTTGAGTTACTAAGTACCTAGGGACGCATCCAAGCAAAGCAAGAGTAAGTCTAGATTAACAGTAAGGCTAGGCTACATTAGTAACCTCTTAATTTTTAACTACACATTAAGCCCATATATGTGTATGTATAATACTTTTAAAAAGAAAAATATGAGCTTTCAACAGGTACTGAAAGCAAGTCTGGACATCAATGTTGTCATTCAGTATTAAACAATTAAACTCAATTAACGTCTCACTGCTGGGCGTGTGTCTTCTTTTATATGGACGGTATTAAGTCCTAGTCTGCTACGGTGGTCAAATATAGATTTATTTATAATATGTATGTATTTAAAGTTATATATGTGTAGTGTATCAACTATCTGGTATCCATAACACAGGCTTCGTAGCTTACCATGGAACCATCTAGATGGTGCTGTGGTGTTAATGTCCGAACATATTTATTTATTTATTTATAGATTGGCGAACTGCACATATCCTTTAAAATCTCTATCAAGCAGGTTTCGTAACGTTATTTTTTTTCATGGTATTGGTAAGAGATGATGTTTGTATTTGTAGTTTGTCAAATTAAGTTAATTGATGATAAAGTAAGATTCGCACATGAAAAACTCAGTGGTTTCCGTAGCTTCAACTCGAAATCATATGTTTTCTCTTACTTTTAACTGTGGGTCTGTACACTTGTGCATTACTATTCATTTAGTTGCTGCTCAAGTTTCATCTTCGAATCAACTCTACAGAAACACAAGTTCGTATCTACTCTAGTTTAATAGAACTGTTTATTATCTTTGATATGTAAGCACATAAAAATCATACAAGTGCGATTCTGAGTACACAAAGGATTCTGTAGCACGAAACTTTAAATTTGTGTAATGTTGTAACTCACATTTTTATTTGCTACATAAAAGTAAGCAAAGTTTCGTCTAATTGATAACACAAATAACTTTATACTTCATACAAGCGACTCACCCTCGCTTCGCATAGGGTTCATCCCTAGACAAAAACAAATCTTTCCCACGCTAACCGTACATTTCTCCGGGATGATATATAGACTATACCCTTCCTCAGTTAACGGGCTACCTAATGCAAAAAGAATTTTTCAAATCAGATTAGTAGTTCCTGAGATTAGCGTGTTCAACCAAACAAACAAACAAACTCTTCAGCTTTATAATATTAGTATAGATTAATTATTTTTCAAAGACACTACAATTAAAGTAGGCTACGGAACCCTAGTAAAACCACATAAAATTCGTCTAGCTATTTTCACGTATTACGTACGTAATGGATAGACTTATATTGGCGATATAATATATATGTATGTCATTGTCATACAAATGTTCCAAGAAAACGGCTCCTCAGATATGGATTATGACAATGGCATATCGAGGGTAAGATTGATGTATTACCTACACGTGAGTATAACTGCAAAGGTCACGTTTCTACGTTTAACATTACAGTGTAAAAAAATATATTTTTATATTTCACTATCTTTATTACGCTCCTATTATAAATACTATACTTTGCATTGGGTATTGTATTGTATTGTATGTTGGACTCGATTTCCGTACTTAGACTCTCATTTGGTCCGTTGTACGTCATGCGAATCCTGGCTAGTTTAGCCAGCCTATCTCCGTCCAGAAGCGCAGAAGTTTCCTGGGGACTTCACAGGCTTCGCGGAGCGACCTCATTGTTCCGAGGATTTCATTGCGTTGAGAAGTTACCGCTACGCATTCCAGGACTACGTGAGCGACTGATTCGTCAGCGCTGAAACACCCTCTGCACAGAGGGCTCGTCCGTTGCGCCGATGTTATATAAGTGTTTGTTTAAGGGACAGTGACCCGTTATCGTCCCTATCATTATTTTGAGATGAGTTCTGTTTAAGCTTAATAGTCGTTTGGTGAGACGTGGGTTTACTGCAGGCAGAGCTGACCTAGCTTGCCTGCAGTCTACCGTTTGTGACCATCTGTTATTTTGAAGTGTCAGCGTTCTTTGGCGGATCCAGGTGCGAACCTGTGAAAAGGGTAGGAGTCGAAGTGGATGTGGGCCTATTACTTCTAGTTTCGATCCCCTTTTTGCAAGCTCATCAGCTGCATCGTTTCCAAGTGAAGCGCTGTGTCCCTTGATCCATTGAATAGTGACACAATTGGTCGATGCTATTCTATCAAGGGCATGGTGACACTCGATTATTAATTTGTTGTTGGTTTGTTTGTTGTCTAACGCCTGCAGAACGGCCGCGCTGTCGGAGAGGATTTTTATATTACAGTTGTTTACCTCCCGTCTGTGCACGGCTCTTGCGGCTTCCGTTATGGCTACACATTCGCATTGGAAGATCGAACTGTGCATGCCTAATGGTATGTGTTAGTTTATATTAAGATCGAAAGAAAATATCCCAGCTCCAGAGCCACTTTGTGTTTTGGAGCCATCAGTGTAGATACGTAGCTCATTGGCTGCTGATTGGTCTAGTCTCTCTTCGATCATATTTATGTTGAATTTTTTGTTGAAAATATGTTTATTGTATGTTCTATCATCACACGGGGCAGCAATGAGCGGTGTTTGCTTTATTGCCCTATCCAAAATGGATGTGTGTGGACTGTTATTATTTTTTCCCCATAGGCCTAGGTGCATCAGTCTTATGGCAGCCATGGTCGCCTCTTGCTGTATGAACAGGTCTAGGGGTGTTGTTTGGAGCGCTATCTCTATGGCTGCTGTTGGGGTAGTTTTCATGCATCCACTGGTGGCGGACAATGCCAGCCTTTGAAAGCGTCCTAGTTTGGTGATTATAGTCCGGAGTTCCGTTCTAGTCCACCACACCAGGGCCCCGTAGGTTTGCATTGGGTATGTATAATAAATAATAAATAAATATGTTGGGACATTAACACACAGCACCATCTAGTTCCATGCTAAGCTACGAGGCTTGAGTTATGGATACTAGATAGTTGATACACTACACATATATAACTTTAAATACATACATATAAATATAAACACCCATGACTGGAGTACAAACATTCGTGCTTATCACACAAATGAATCCCCCCAGCGGAACTCGAACCCGTGACCACAAGCACAGCAAGTAGGGTCACTACAAACTGAGCCAAACGTGTCGTCAAATATGTATCTTTCTTACTCCTTAACACTGAAACAGCTTAACGGATTTGGATAAAGTTAAGTATAATGATAGGCTATAACCTGAATAATACATAGACTACATTATAAATAAAAAAGACTCCTAAGCACGTACGCCTTTACTTTGAGCTTCGTGAGTTAATATTTATTACCCAAAACCACTTAGAAATAACTCACACTTCATAAGAAACTGCTTTGGTGTGGGAGGCCAATTTAAAATTAATCTAAAGCATACTTTTATAACTCATTGGCAGTGGTAGCCCAGTGGTAACGCGTTCGCTTGGAAAACCGAGTGAAAAGGATTCAAATCCCGGATCTCACACCTCTGATATTTTCATATGCGAATCATTTCTAACATGATTACCACTTGCCTTACGGTGGAGGAAAACGTCGTGAGGAAACCTGCATGTCTGAGAAAACCTAGCAAGTTTTCGAAAGACGTGTCAAGTCCGCCAACCCGTACTTGGCCAGCGTGATGGACTATGGCCTGTTCCCCCTCATATTGAAGGGAGACCCGTGCCCAGCAGTGGGACGTTAAAAAGGGCTGAATACATACATACATATTTTTCTATTCGTTTATTATTATGCCGTACATAATTTGTTAATTTTAAAGCATTATTTAGAATATTTTGTACTATTTTTTGGAAACCCGTACATTAAATTTCTATTAAATATGCACGAGTATTTTTTTAAATAAATGATAAAATATCTAAAGTATGATAAAATCGTGAAATAATACAATTGCATCTTTATATTATTACCAAAAAAAATTACTAATGATAATTCATAAGCCTAAAGTTCCGTAACTAAAAGACAATAACAAAAGCTTATAGAATTTTGTTAAGTATAGTTATTCTTCCGTCTGTACGTATGTAATATGTATGGAGCGCCATCCTCATACAAACTTTTAAACCATGAATGATTTAAGTAATATGTCAATTATTTTTTATTTTAATTTATATTATTTTTTCAATATATTACGAAGACTTTGGAAGCGTTAACATTTTTTTTTATATATTTTACGCCGAACCGAAATCGAATCAGCTATATATTATGATAAAACGTAAAACCAACGTTTTTATTTTTGAACCATCGGTGTGCGAAAAAAGACCTGAAGTTAAACTGGCACTTGTGTGATTCTTATCTTTTGTTAAGATTTTTTATATTGTTCTTGGTGTTGAATATTAAAATCAATATTAAAAAATGCCTCCATTTTTATTTACAATAAAAATAAATTAAAAAAAAAACAGTATTATTTGAGAACGTGAAATAATGAAGTCCAGAGGTTAACGCTTCTTCTTTTGTTAACTGTTACTGAGGCATCTATCTGGCTTCGAGATACGGATATTACAATGAGTTTAATTTATATTTTTATCACATTATCTTATATATCGTAGATATATTTTAAAAAACCGTTTTAATTCAGTTTTCAATTGTATCAGTTTATACTAATATTATTAAGGGGCAGAGTTTGTTTGTTTGTTTGTTTAAACGCCCTAATCTCAGGAACTACTAATCCGATTTGAAAACATCTTTTTGCATTAGATAGACTGTTTATTGAGGAAGGCTATATGTATATCATATAATATACAGTCTCTATTCCATATCCCTTAAAACGTACCTCAGGGTGAACCTGAGCGAAGCGAGGGTGAGTCGCGAGTATCCTAATAATTTTCAGTATCTACATGATTTTTAAGTAAATAGAAAAATTGGAAGACGCATTAAGATCAATAAAGCAGGTTGAAATATTAATTTTGAAAAACCTATAACTATAATATTATGGATTGGTGGTAATATTATAGGATCTGATTAGGATAGCGTCGTGACTAATTAAAAATTCAAAATATGTTTATTTATCTGTATTTAATTTCAAAAAAATAAGGGTGATAAAAACGATTTTTTTTAAGAAGGTTTAAAAAAACTTTCATTTTTTAGCTAAAACACTATTTTGTCACCCAGTGTGTCCTGTGGCGTAAGGCAGCTTACACACGATGTTACTCTACAATCGAATACAAATAGAAATCTAAACAAATAATATATGGGAGTTACATAAACTATTCTATGACATAGCGATTTTTGTCATACAATTTTCAAATTTTTTTTTCTATTACGATTATAGAATCAATCACTTCAACTTCACAATGCACATTAAAATACGTATTTCCTCTGCAAAATTTCTAAAACTAATTTCAAACTTCGCGAGGAGTGGTTTTTGCAAGGTCATTAGGAGTTATCAAGGACGGCTGAGGGAATTTTAATATAATTTTTGTTTTATGGGATTTTTGTTTAATAGTCCGAGTCAAATGATATAAATACATATGTACATATATGTATGTGCTTAATATTAACTTTCAATGGCCTCGGTGGTCTAATGGCTAGCACGTATGGCCGTAGATCCAGAGGTCCTGGGTTTGAGCCCCGAGTCAAGCCAAGTTCAGTTTGACTATTTCTGTTTTTCGGAGAGTGCGTAATATCTCCTGCGCAGTTTGCTAGTCTCAATGAGGTTAGCTGCCGTGCCTGAAAACGGTTATGAAAACATTCATATTAATTCTATATGGTGTGTAACTTTTGGTACGGTGAAAGATGGCTGTCAGATAAAGTCCTGTGTTGTAATTTTTTTTTATTTAGTTTGGTTATCGACATTCTACCGTCTGTCCGTTACATAATTATTTTTGACATTGGTTAAGAAGGTAGAATAAAATGAATATACGTTATTTTACTTTAATTAGCGGTATGAAGGCACGTTTGTCTCGGTTTACAGTGACCCTACTTGTTGTGCCAATGGTCGCTGGTTCGGTGAAGAGCACGAATGTTTGTATTCCAGTCATGGGTGTTTATATTTATAATATGTATATATTTAAAGTTATATATGTGTAGGGTATCTACTATCTGGTACCCATAACACAAGCCTAGCTTACCATGGAACTAGATGGTGCTGTGTGTTAATGTCCCAAAATATTTATTTATTTAATACACACATGATGGTTTTGTTCGCAATTAATTTGTACACCATAGTGGTAAGATTAGGTGGTCATTTTTAAATGTCAAATCCCTTATGTACCTCTTTATACACTAAATAAGTAAATCAATTATATAATTCCTTAGATCTGGGCGACCGAGCTTTTTAGCTTTTGAGCTAGATTTTTCACCCCCACAAACCCCCACATACCAAATTTCTGCGAAATTGTTAGAGCCGTTTCCGAGATCGTCGGTATAAATAAATAAATAAATAAATATACAAGAATTGCTCGTTTAAATATATTAGATATTCCTTTTCTTTTACCCAACAAATGCTAAAGTTACAACCATTCGATTTTCATATCGAATTATCCATACTAATATTATAAAGAGGTAAAGTTTGTGAGTTTGTAAGTTTGTGACGTTGTAGGGGATAATTACTGGATCTACTGAGCCGATTTAGGTGAAATTTAGTAAGAACATAGTTTGAGACCCTGGGAAGGACATAAGATACTTTTTATCCCAGAAATCATCCCTTAAGAGGGTGAAAATGGGGATGAAAATTAGTACTGGGAAGCAAGTTAGAGACGAACCCGAGCGAAACAAGGGTGAGTCGCTAGTATATTATAAAGTGAAGCAAATTATTGTATTAAAAATTTTAAATAAAAAATTATAACACAATATCGTATTATATCGTATAGTTTCAACTTCGTTACAATCAAGGTATAACCCACAAAGAGAACTTTATAAGTGGATAATGCCCTAAAATTGTTTAAGCCGGATTTTGCATCAGTTGGGTTAGTTTGTTCACTAACTGAAAGCGAAATTAGTAAGTCGTATATTCAGAGTAAGAAATAATATAGATAAACACTAATATATAAATAATATTTATAATATATATATAAGATAGATATAAATATAGGTATATAAAATAGATAAACAATAATATTTTAAAATAATATACATACAATACATTGTTTTAAAAAAAAAATTTTTTAAATAGTTTACAAATGACAAAGTGATAAGTAAATAAATAGTAAGTACATACATGTATATAAAATTTTTCTTATTGTTTCAAGAAAGTAAACGATCTGTATGGAAAAATCGAGAATAATAGCATAAACAGTAAATCATGATACTACTTTTGACTTTGGCATTTTTTTGGCGAACTCTTACTTTATTTTTCTTTAAATTAATTTCTTTTTGTTTAAATTAATATTCCAGATTGCCTCTTAGGTCCAGTGGAAAGCGTGATGTGGGTTCGAGTCCCAGGTTGCGCCACCCCAATGCCCTGGAGAGCATTTTAATATGTCAAACCTACGTTATCGCTCGCCTGCCGTGTTGTCTTTCCACCAAGACGACAATCAAAGGAAAAGAGAGTGTATAATATTCCGCATCTCAGTGAGGCTGGCCGCCATTACTAAAAATATTATTCCAGAATTTGTTAGGCAACCCTAATCATGTCCCTTTTTTACGTAACGAGTCACGATTAACATATTATACATCTGAAGTTCGACACGTATTGACTACGTGCTTACATATTATGAATTATTAACAGGATCAGATTTAAATATTCTTTTTGATAACTGTATAGCAATGTAGTTTTAGCTATGTAGCTAAGACATTTTTTTTATTTTACACGTGTAGAGTTAAATATTTTAAAAAATATACAAACGGACAAATGGAAGTGTCAAAATAATGTTAACTCAGGACTTAGACAAGTTATTTCTATAAGTAATAACGCCAATGTATTCAGTCCTTCTTAACGTCCCACTGCTGGGCACGGGCCTCCCTTCAATAAGGGTGGGGACCAGGCCATAGTTCACCACCCGGGTTTGGGTTGGCGGAATTCACACGTCTTTCGAAAACTTGCTAGGTTCTCTCAGAGATGCAGGTTTCCTCACGATGTTTTCCTTCACCGTAAGACTAGTGGTAATCATGTTGGAAATGATTCGCACTAGGAAATATCAAAAGTGTGAGACCCGGGATTTGAAACCGCTTTACTCGGTTTCCCAAGTGATCGCGTTACCACTAGGCTACCACTGCCTTTCTACAATATTAGTATAGACAAAGTCAGGTTATTAAGGAAAAAAGAATGACAATTTGGGAAAAACTGAAATATCATTTTAATATGGAATTTTAGTATAATAATGATCGCAAACTTTATTTAGAGAGAACGATGTGAGGTCAACTAGTTTTCAAATGAAAATAGACCTCATTACATACATCATAGCATAAAATATACTAAAATGCGACACTAAATTCTAATATTTGCAGAAACTCGAGTCACACGCCACTGCTGAATATTTCTTAGAACCTCACCATTTGAATAGAAAATATAAAGTGCTCTTTGAATACACGAGAAGAAGACTGACTTTATCTGAATTATTGAAAAATAATCTAATATTCGGAATTATTAAAATATATTCATTTATAACTTAGTATTATCAAATGAAATCAAAACAAATAAATATGTTGGGACATTAACACACAGCACCATCTAGTTCCATGGAACTAGATTATGGATATCAGATAGTTGATACTACATATATATAACTTTAAATACATACGTATTATAAATATCAAATCAAAATAAACTTTAATTAAATAGACTTAAGCACTTTTCAATTGTCAACTTTACATTCTAATTTTAATGATTAATTATTATTATGAAAAATTATATATCGTGAAATTTTAACCGGTTTACAAAATAAACTTTTTACCTACGTATTCTACCTGTCTATTATTTAAAAGCATATTATGTACACTTTCTTACTTGTTGTCAGAATATTATACTAGTTTAATTTTTTTTTATCTATAGAGATAAGTAAAATTGAAGTGTCTGTTTGTAATGTCAAAATAACAGCTTTATACTAAATGCATATAAAGTTATATACAGTACGAAAGTAAGAAAAACACAATTTTTAAAATTTTGTCTGTCTGTCTGTTTGTTCCGGCTAATCTCCGAAACGGCTGGACCAATTTTAACGGGACTTTCACTGGCAGATAGCTGGTATTATAAGGAGTAACTAGGCTACTTTTATTTTAGAAAAAGGATTAGGGTTTCGCTCAAAAGAATTAAAACGTACCTAGGGACACACCCGAGTGAAGCGAGGGTAAGTCGCTAGTCTATTTATATTTATAATGTGGTAAAAAGTAGCCTATGTCAGTCTCCAGCCCTCGAACTATCTCCACACAAAATCACGCCAATCTGTCAGTCTGTGTCGACGTAAAAGAAGAACAAACAGACAAACACAATTTCATATTAATAGTATTAGTAAGTATGGATATGGATTATCTTTCGTCTATCTAGACACAAAAAAGTTATATAAACATAAATGCCGCCGATATATTTGCTTCTTATTGTGTATTTTTTGTGTACTTATTCGAAATATGCTTTTGAATCATAATAATATATTTCGAGTACGTTCTTAAGCATATGTTTACTCTTTTAAAACATCTAAGTAACTACCTACTATATGTATTTTTTTTTTTGGTTCAATATAATATATTATATAAATACTTGTGTTTTCATAATACTTTATTATAATATTGTTTTATTTAAAATACTCGTTTTTTGTTTTAATTTTGCTAAATCTATACAGATAAAATTGGAGTGTCTGTTTGTAATATTAAAATAACCGCTTTTTACTTAATGTATATGGATTTATACACGGTACATAAACCAAAACAACATTTTTTACAATTTTTGGCTGTCTGTCTGTTTGTTCTGGCTAATCTCTGTCACGGCTGGACCGATTTTGCCGGGACTTTCACTGGCAAATAGCTGATGTAATAAGAAGTAACTTAGGCTACTTTTATTTTATAAAAAAAAATAGGGTCTCACGAAAAAAAATTAAACCAAACTAATTAATTTTGTTTTGGGAAGCAACCTAAGCTAACCCCAGCGAAGCGAGGGTTAGTTATAAATGTGTCATACTTCGAAACTTTTGTATCAACTACTTTTGTATTAATATTAATTAATTATATAAAATAATTTAGGCGCAAAAATAACACAGGCAAATGCTCACTGATACAGATACCTACACACGTTAAACTTATAACTCCCCTCTTTTTACGTTGGGGGTTAAATACTTTAATTCTTCACTTAACTATATACAATTATTACACACAAACAGACGTTTAAATTGTACTTTATATTATATGGTGATTACAAAATATCAACCCAATTTCAGTTATTTAGATGTTCAAGAATATTAAACAAAAGAAACGGAATTTTGTTAGGTAACAATGTAATGGGTTAAAATGCATGCGTTATAGCTAGCGACTTATAATACATGTAAATCAACCTCGCTTTGCTCAGGTTCGTCCCTAGGTTGCTTCCCCATACAAACTTTCATCCCTATTTTAACCCCTTTAACGAATGATTTCCGGGATAAAAACTAACCTATGTCCTTTCCAGGGTCTCAAACTATCTTCTTACCAAATTTCTTCTAAATTGGTTAAATAGTTTCGGAGCTTATCCGATACAAACAAAGAAACAAACAAAAAAATATTTCCTCTTTATAATATTAGTATAGACAACAATCTGTCTTGGCGAATATTACTACTAACTCTAACGTCATGTCTCCAGGCGTTTAGATGGCTGATGGAGCAGACACAAACGAATAAAAGAGTTTGCTGGTTAGCCAGTTCTTTAAGCAGCAATTTTTTTTTGTATGTAGCTTAAGTACTAACGACTTACTCTCGCTTCACTCTGGCAATCTCTCGGTGTGTTTTTTAATACGCTAAAAAGAAAAAAATAACCCTTGAAATGAATCAAATCCATCATCTTGCTACATTATGGATCTATGACAGCTTACTGCGAAAATAAATTTTGGCTCGTTAACTCCAAGTATATATAATTTAGAGTACACCTATGTACTTAATATTTACGTATTTCTTATGAATTCTTTCACACAGCAAAATCTCGTTCCATCGCTGCTAACAGGAAAAGCATCTAAAAGACTTACCGCATTTTACCACTTTGGATTGCCATGTTTATTTTTGGTAAAGACATTATTGCCTTGCTAGTGTAGTGGTAAACATGCTTGTCTACGAATATTGAGTACCCGGTCGGACCAAATAATAATATAATAAATGTTGGGACATTAACACACAGCACCATCTACATAGTTCCATGGTAAGCTATGAGGCCTGTGTTATGGATACCAGATAGTTGATACACTACACATATATAACTTTAAATACATACATATTATAAATATAAACACCCATGACTGGAGTACAAACATTCGTGCTCATCACACAAATGAATGCCCCCAGCGGGACTCGAACCCGCGACCTCTAGCACAGCAAGTAGGGTCACTACAAACTGAGCCAAACGTGTCGCCAAAACAGTTGGTTTCTCTATCGTGAAACGAAATAGCAACTAACAAAGAAGTTGAGAAGTCGGCGGTGTATGTGCCCGTAGCGAGAGCACCTTAAGCTGTGTAGGTCCATATCTCTCATTAGTCGTATCTAGTTGTATTGAGTTATCGTTCTTTCGGAATATGAGGATTAAAGGAATAGAGAGTGCACTAGAGAGTTGTACAAAAATCTGTTAAGAGGACCAATATTTTTTATTAGCCAAAGTATTGGCCAGCCTTTGGGTCGTGGATTCTTATTGGATGCACCTTCAATTCTTTACTAAAACGACTCGTCAATGTTTATTGGTCAAAGAATGATCATCTATCAGCATATAGAGTTTTCAGTAAAATATTGCTAAAAAAATTAAAGAGTGTGTGTATGAATGTGTACATGCGCAATAAGTAAAACTTCTGTAAGTTATCGGTACTCTTTATGCAATTCAATTTATGTTTTAAATAATTAGCGTAGGTGAGATACTAAAAATAACGCATATTAGGCATATTACAATCATGTATTTATAGAATATCATTTAAGGAAAGAATATAATATTATATATCATTTGTTAGACAATAACAACGGTTACCATGGCAACAAATGTTCGCCTCGCCCGATTTAAACTTTTCGTAACGCATTCACCAGCTTACTCCAAGTCAAGCGCGCGTAAAGAAGTTTTACTTCAAAAACCTAGAGAACAGGTCTCTCTTTCGTTATAGTAGTAGGTTTCCATTTCGTAAGTACATACGTGTATTAGTATTAATTTGATTAAATAAGTAGTATAGCGATTTGTGTTTGAGTTCACTAAATTCAACTTTAACTGAAATTTTATAAAATATCCCTCTAAATCTATACCCATTGTACGAATTGGAAAGTTTGCTCTATAATAAAATAAGAATTGAAAAGTACCACAGTAATATTATAACTTTATTATATTTTCTTTGTCGCAGCAAATCTGTGTTGAAAGTTTTATAATAAACGCCTCGAGTTGGAAGTAACCTACGCTCTATTGTCAAAAGCTCGCTTACACGCGAATTTCCAATATTATTTTGATTTATCTAATCTATCAGTTATTGTATTCTAAGAATTATTGATAGTGAAGAAATCACATTGTGTTTGGAGTTTGATACTTAAAATCGAAATACTCGTACAGTTTGTTAATTATACAGAAATATATTAAAATGTCTGTCAGAAACCTATGCTGACTCTCAGGATGCACTGAGAAATTCTATCTATCCATTCTATTATTTTACAGAATCAGTCTATATCTATTCTATTATTTCTATAGAAAAATACACGGACATTGTTTGTTTCAACGCTACTTCTGCAGAATTTAGAGATAAGTATCTCTGAAATTCTGCAGAAGTCCAATTAGAAGGATTTCTTTGTATCTAATCCGATTCTGAAAATTCTTTTATTAATAACTTTTATTAAGGACGGAAAATAAATGACTATTATTAGATAATTATCGGTTATTTTCACCGAAAGACCTAAGCAAAGCAAGGGCTAGTCGATTGTACGAATATAAATCTAACAGGGAATCGAAATGGTGACTTCTGCAGTAATTGAAGAGCCCGTCAGGTGCTAGCCACGCCACGCTTTTAATGTCCTCCTGACCGATTTTGGCCACGATGGCCAATCTCATTAAGACCATCTGCGTAGGAAATTATGTAAATATTATGTAAATATTATTATATATATTCTCATACTCCGATGGGACGACTATTCGATACGACCAGTGAGAATTAAGACGCAGGACCGACGAATTTTCGTTCTCTTTGGAGAAACGCACGCGGATGAAACACCTCCAATTTCCCAACTCCGGGTTGTTACTGAGAATTTCTTGACAGGAAAACTCAATAACTGAACTTGGCCCAAGCCGGAAATCGAACCCTGGTCCTCTGGATTTGCGGCCATACATGCTAGCCACTAGACCACCGAGGCAGTTACCATGTTATTAAAAGTCCTTGCCAATCATATTTATTTAAATGCGAGAATTAATGAGACTATTCATAAGTAATATAAAGACTTGGGATATTTTATTTCGTGCTCTATCAATTTTGATTCAAATGACAATATATCCTTACATAAATGTTTAATATCTATCATTAACCAACCATAGAGGCGAGGATCAAACAGCCTAATTTAACCAGTATAAGCTAATTAGGATTTATTGAAGTTACATCTTCCTTATGTATTCTCCATTCTAATATTATAAACAGTTACATCTATACATATAATAAAATTGTAACTAAGCCGAATCTGTACATTAAATATTTTTAAGGAAATATTATTGAAATAGACATTACGATACAGAGGCCGAATCTATAGTTTTTAAAGTTTTTGTCTGTCTGTCTATCTGTGACCGCATCACGGAAAAACCACTGGAGGGATTTTAATGAAATTTTTTATGATGATAGGTGGTTAACCGGGTCTACATATAGGATACTTTTTACTGCGGGAAAATAAATATCTTATCTCTGAGAAATCTATACTAAACCCGAGCGGAGCGAGGGTGAGTCGCTTGTATAATATACATCTATTGTCCTGTGTGCCAGATTTCTAATAACTAATATAAAGTTATCGTAATTTTTTGTTAAAATACTTAAATAATAATAAGGCCCGAACGATATCGGCTACGTCAACCTATCTCATTGAGACAAGTAGTAGATATTATATTCCACAGGTGTATCTGCAAAAACAAATACAATTTCTATTCCCTTCATTCTAAAAATCCAATATGAGGACAGTTTTACGACCGATTCAATATCAGGCGCCGGAATGGCGGTTTTGCGTGCCGTACTCCCAGCTATTACTAAGAATTAATTGACTGGAAGCCCCAATAACTATACCTGATCCAACCCACGACTCAAACTTAGGACCAGTTCATTGCAGCCAGAGTATAACCCAGTACTTATTAACCACTAAACTAGTGGATCAGTAGTAGTAAGTTTTGTTAGTCCTTGAACTAATCTTCTCTAAGTGAATTGTGAGAGCAAACTTTTCTTATAGAAGACGAAGGCCTGCTACGGACCAGCCGCCGGAGCGTCATGGTTGAGTACGTAAGAGATCCAACGATGCTCCATTAAGACGGGGAAGGTTCCGTTGTGTTTTAGTGAGTAACACTGGCTTTTCTGACCGATAAGTCCCACATAACGTGCAAGCATTTCCCAACGTTAAAAAACCCCTATACATTATTAATCTAACAACCCAGTTTTGTGACGAAAATCATCTCTTTATTTATCTATTTGTATACAAAAACCATCTACAAAAAATGCTAATAAATTCCTATTGACTTTTTTGTATCACTGACCTTTTACTGTCTCCAATGAAAACTAAAATGTAAAAAAAGAACTTCCCTTTCCGTAATAAATTATTATAGATATTGGCAGCAGATTTTGTTGTATCAGTTCTTTTTCTTTACGTGATTATGGACCGACTTCGAAAAATGAGGTAATTAACTTGAAAACATATTTTTATATAGTTAAGTTTATACTGATAATGAAAATTGAATTTTAGTCGAGTATAGGTATACATAGATACAAAAATAAAATACTACTACAGTGTCAAGTGTAGAACATCCTTACATCAAAATAGCACACTTGAATGTTTAAAAATAATTGTAAAGATAGTTGTCAATACAAAAACAGCTAATTGAAAATTGCCATGCCAAGAGAGAAATCAACACTTTCCATATTCACTAAATTATTTTCCAAAAATATTCTTTATTTTATATAAGCTGTGCTCGGGCTTTCTAGGTCCTAGGCACGGATTTTGTTATCAATTTCATGAATTTTTTTTTTTTGCGCGGATTCCTGATTTTTTTTTTTCTAATATAAAAGTAGCCTTAGGTACTCCTTATAACAGTATTATCATTAGTGAAAACCTGAGAACAAACAGACATAATTATAAAAATTGTTTTTCTATTAGTACCGTATATACTTTCATATGCATTTAGTAAACAGCTGTTATTTTGACATTACAAACTGGCACTTCAATTTTATTTATCTGTATTAAGCATTACAAGTTCGAAGTTAAGTGAAGAAAAAGAATGACGAAATGAAAAGCAAAAAAAAATGAAAATGGTAATAGAGAAACTGTTTATAGTCCATTGAAAAGTTACATTTGGGGTTGCATTAGTCAGAGGACGCAATTTTATTTTTTAGATATCAAGGAGGGGTTAGTGTAAATTTAAATCCAAGTTTGTGGGGTTGCAACCCTTGTCCCACGGCCACCATCTTGGAAAAAGTGGTACAAATGGTTTTTATGGTTTATCTGACAAACTATAGGTCTCACAAAAATTATGTTAAACCATTTTTGGTTGCAAATAAAATTCTCTACAACTTTGGTCAAGTAACTTTTAGTCGTAGAACCAAAAATAACGAAGTTATAAGTGAAAATAGATCAAAATTTGAGAAAAAAATTCTATTGGTCGTTATAACTTTTTTTCTAATCATTTTACAAAAAAAATAATTCTCTAATTCTCAAATAGGGACTGTAGACCTCAGTATCTGGTATAAATTTCAACTTGCTAGGTTTACCCGTTCCTGAGACACCACCACCACCCGTTCCTGGCACACGGACAGACGGACAAGAGAGTGATCTTATAATTATAAGGGTTCCTTTTTTTACCTTTTGAGGTACGGAACCCTAAAAATGAAAAGATGATTGAAAATTATGGCAAATCATCAATATTTATGTACATATAGTTACGAATACTGCAGAATAGTATTCGTTTCGCAGCGCTGTAAAACCTTAATTAATGAATAAAATGTAAAAAGCTTATAATGAAAATTATTCCTTAAAAGGCCCTCTATAAAAATGGTCTGATATATTTTTTTTGTAAAATGATCAGAAAAAAAGTTATAACGACCAATAGAATTTTTTCCTTAAATTTTGATCTATTTTCACTTATAACTTCGTTATTTTTGGTTCTACGACTAAAAGTTACTTAACCAAAGTTGTAGAGAATTTTATTTGCAACCAAAAATGGTTTAACATAATTTTTGTGAGACCTATAGTTTGTCAGATAAACCATAAAAACCATTTGTACTACTTTTTCCAAGATGGCGGCCGTGGGACAAGGGTTGCAACCCCACAAACTTGGATTTAACTTTACACTAACCCCTCCTTGATATCTAAGAAATAAAATTGCGTCCTCTGACAAATGCACGCTAAGCTCAAAAAAATGTAACATTTCAATGGACTATTATGGAAAATAGTGTGCAGTAAAAAATAAGACGTTTACCACAATTAATAACTCTCATGTACCGTATATATAAAAGTAATAACTTAGCCGAATCTGTACTCTAAATATTTTTGGGAAAATCTTATTGAAATAGACATTATTATCGATACAGAGGCCGAGTCTATAGTTTTTAGAATTTTTGTCTGTCTGTCTGTCTGTTACCGCATCATGAGAAAACCACTGGACAGATTTTGATGACATTTGGTATAATGATAGCTGATTATCCGGGTCAACATATAGAATACTTTTTCCTGCGGGAAAATATCTCATTTCTGAGATATCTATACTAAACGATAAAACGTAACTAGGGACGAACCCGAACGGAGCGAGGGTGAGTCGCTAGTCGTTTATATTGCAACCAATTTTAATATCCGATCTCAGAACTGTAGCTCGTAACAGCCGTTGTAAAAAGTTACTAGGGACGTATCATTAGTATTCAATAAAACGAAATCCTAAAATTGCAGATTTCTTCTCCCTCGCCGTTTTTGAACGTTCATTATTTGAGAACAGTTGGTCAGAACACAATGAAAGTATTGAAATTATTGAAATATTGAATTAGTGATGTATTAAAAATTTAATAATAATATAGGTTAGTTATTACTTCATACTGTGTGGCATACAAGGCAGTGATAGCCCAGCGCTTGGGAAACCGAGTGAAGAGGGTTCAAATCCCGGGTCTCGCACCTCTGATATTTTCATGTGCGAATCATTTCTAACACGATTACCACTTGCCTTACGGTGAAGGAAAACATCGTGAGGAAACCTGCATGTCTGAGAAAACCTAACAAGTTTTCGAAAGCGTGGTGGACTATGGCCTGATCCCCCTCGTATTGAAGGGAGGCCCGTGCCCAGCAGTGGGACGTTTGAATACATATACAATACAATACTGTGTGGACCGCAATACAGTAATTCAAATGAATATATATTTTTTATCTGTAAAGATAGCAATAGCGTTGCTTAATATTTTAACTTTAAATAATAGCAACCTAAATTAATAATTTCATTTTAAATTACATATAAAACAATAATATTGCTTTAATAAATAATTACCATTTTTAATTTTCTTTGTGGTTATACATGTTATAGTAATAGCAACACTAAATAATATTATATTATTATTTTTTTTTTTAATTGTAATATTTATAATAATAACAGCTAAAATTAAATAAATAATATTACTGTATTTAATTATAATACTTAATAAAAAAAATACATATAGTTAGTTAGTTTCATTAAAGATGACTAGTGACTTACTCTTGCTTCTATCAAATTTTTTTACATTAACTATTTTCGGATTTTTTGGCATATTTATTTTGATTCACGTTAGAGAACAGTTCTTCCCCGTGACCATGATTGCTGTAAAGCATTCGAAACGTTCGAACCAAAAATCGTAACAAATCCGCGAAAATATCCGAAAACATTGTTCTATTATTAAAAGTTATTTGACCACGAGTGAGCAAAGCTATCCACTTAACCTGTTATACATTTTGTATGTATGTACATACATACATACATATATGTATATATTAATAGATTAATGTACCTTTTCAAATGTACAATGTGCGATACATAGAAATATTTATATTACGATTTTGCACCTGTAGTACAATTCGCTTGATTATTTGCGCATAATTTACTGTATTTAAACCCCAATTATCATTAACTGTTGTTAATAGTATAAAATACTCTCTTGCATGGATAACATGAATTTACTATGTATGTATATATGTTTATTGCTAACTACTTTGGTGGTCTAGTGGCTACCATGGAGAGGCTACCTACGGTTGCAGATCTGGAGATCCTGGGTTCGAGTCCCGGCATGGTTTTTAATTACTAAGTTAAGTTAGCGGTGTTTCACTCTCGTGCGTCGTAGAGAACGTAAAGCACGTCGGCACGTAAATATTGTTCGTAACAACTATATAATGATCTAAGACGTCTAAAATCTTATTCTCCCGTGACCATGATTGGTGTATAGCATTCAAAACGTCGGGAACCAAAAATCAAAATAAATCCGCAAATACAACCGAAAAAATAATTTTATTTAAAATTTTCGTTTTTATAACATTGATGTTAACTTAATGTACGTTTGATACAAAATATTATTTATTATACCTACTTAAAGCTTATAATCTGAAACATTTGGTAAAAAAACTCTCTGACAAAGTAGTGCTGTCACATTCATTTTCTTCTTATTTTTCGTCATAACTGAGAGTCTGTGGACAACCAATTACTTTACACTGTGAAGAAATATCTTCACTAAATAAAATAAGAAATTTGTTTTCCGATGACGTTATAATTTAATATAAATTATCACTTTTTTTGGTAGACTCCGTCTATATAATTCTTTAGTCTGAGATCAACAAATTATGAAAACTAATGTACATACGTTGAATTAAATATTTATAACTTAATCATGCCTTAAACAAGAAACATCCATTTTGAAGATTACCCGGAACAAACAGACAGACAAAAATAAAAAATAAATGTTTTTTACCCGCGACGGCCACGGAGACGGTATAAGCGTTTGAGATAAGGGGTGTGTGTCTGTTACTATTTTTCTCGGAAACAGCTAGGCCGATTTTGAAACGGTTTTTTGTTATGTGTAAGTCTCAGGAATGCCCGAGCATGTTCTCAGCCAAATATGATATTACAGACCACCAGTATACACATGTTTCTCCAAAACGGTTTTTTTACTACTCAAGTATAAAATAAGGCAGTTTAATATTTAAATAAATATATTGCATTTATTATTAATATTTAAAATTAGTCACAAATAAAACATAAATTAAAAAAAAAACCAGAACGGAATAAAATTGACATATAAAAAACTTCATATTGAAATTTACAACTTCAAAATTAGAAATAGTCATTATTTTCGCTACAGAAGCCGAATCTATAGTTTTTAGAATTTTTGTCTGTCTGTCTGTCTGTCTGTCCGTCTGTCTGTCTGGGAACGCATCATGAGAAAACCACTGGACAGATTTTGAGGAAATTTGGTATGACGATAGCTAGTTATCAACACGTAGGATACTTAAAAAGTATCATCACATGCACATACGTCTGTAGGCACAAATATATATATACACACATCCTTTTTATGCTTTTATATTTTTAATTAAGACCTTTTTATTTACCTTTATATAAATTACGTTAGTGACAGATTCGAACAAAAAGAGAAAAGTATTGAAATTATTAAGCGTACAATTTTACGCAATTTATTTACGGCAATACGTATTTTAAAGGAATCACGCACTAAGGTCGTAAACTAAAAACAGTTAAACTACAAAGTAACCGATGTGCAACGTATGATGGCTTTGAATTGGATAACTATGTTATGATTGATAATGCAGATTGAATTACTTCTAAGAAACAAATCGTATTCACACCTTAGATCAGTCATTGACCTATATTTCTAGTTTAAATTTAGTTAGTCGTTGCCACTTGCTAGATGCAGATATTTTCAAACTAACTTAATGTAAACTTTCTTAGATTTATGTGAATATTTGATATTTTAAATAATAATATCCTTTAAGATTTTTTCGTGGATATATTTTGAGTTTTGGTTCTCGACGTTTTTAATCCTTTAAAGCCAGTCCAGTCTATAGTATTTAAAATAACTTAGTACAAAGTATGTATACGTATATTAAATAAACAGTACCTGGGCGACCGAGCTTCGCTCGGAGTTCTTTTTTGTTATATCGTATTTTTTAGATAAAAAAAAACTAAAAACTTGAATAAATACAAAAAAAAACAAAAGTAAAAACTTAGTATTCCGAACGGGACACGATCCCAGGCATATGTGTTGGTTAACTAGCACCTTGACCGCTTGACCACGATGCTTATAGGCGAGTGTATAAAATTATCGACCATATTCCGCGTAGAATAATGAAAAAGAAAACCGCATGAAAACTCGAAAACACGCGATTTCCCAGATATGAGACTAATCTAGATCGATTTTTCGCCCCCAATAGCCCCCACATACCGAATTTCAGCGAACTCTTTAGAGCCGTTTCCGAGATCGCTGGTATAAATAAATAAAGATATAAATATACAAGAATTGCTCGTTCAAATATATTAGATTAGATTTAAACTGATCGTATGCTATTAAATTACTGATGTGGCATCGTAAATTTACTTCAAAGAATAACTTTTTTTTTCTTAGATTTATAGAAATATTTGACATTTGAAACAAAATTATTTTGGTTCCTGACGTTTTAAATGCTTTACAATAAACACAGTCTTCCAGGTGAATGTGACCGCAAAAAACTCAAAAAATTTTTTTTTATAAAAACTAAGCAATTATTCCATCGTTAAGGAAGAATTTTATTCTTAAAAATATTTGACCTCCATTAAGTAGAACTTATTTATCAAAAAAAAAAAAAGAATTGTTAATATTTTATCCTAAAATACGGACACAAGAAATGAACACCCGAATTACAGATTATCTTGAATACATTATAGGTTAAATTGATTATCTTCCTTCTCAGTATTATAATAAACTTTTCTAAACTGGGAATTTCTAAAATAACCTTATAAAACACTTTATTGGTAGCACTTCAAAGGCGTATAAGTTTCAATCGATATCTTTTATTCAATCGAGTCCTAAATATTTGGTTTCCGCCTCAACCTTGTCTACTGTGGTATTACGTTCACTTCGCATATATTATACTAGCGACTCACCCTCGCTTCGCTTCAGGTTCGTCCCTAGACGAAAACAAATCTATCCCACGGGAACTGTACATTTTTTCCGGGATGATATATAGCCTATAGACTTCCTCAGTTAACGGGCTATCTAATGCAAAAAGAATTTTTCAAATCGGATTAGTAGTTCCTGAGATTAGCGCGTTCAACCAAACAAACAAACGAACAAACAAACTCTTCAGCTTTATAATATTCTCATTCAGTCTCAGTCATTACTTCTTAAAACTACTGAAGCTCGGTCAGATGATAGTATATGTAATGAAGAGCTATAATAAGATTTTTCGACATTATTGAAATGTGATATAGGAGTATATAAAGTGTGGAGTATTAGAAAAAATCGCAACGAAACACACCTGTGCAATTGAATCCAATACAGCTTATCTATACTAATATTATAAAGAGGTTAAGTTTGTGAGGTTGTGAGGTGTAATCTTTGGATCTACCGAAGCGATTGAGATGAAATTTGATATGGAGATAGTTTAAGACCCTGGAAAGGACATAGGATATTTTTTATCCCAGAAATCACCCCTAAAGGAGCGAAAATGGGGATGAAAGTTTGTATTGGTAAGCAAGCTAGCGACGAACCAGAGCGAAGCGAGGGTGTCGCTAGTTAAAAATAATGAGAAACATATTTTTGTAAAGCTCAATTCTTATTTAAAGGTTTATATCAATTTGAAGTTTGCATGTATGAAGTATATGGTAACAGCTAGTATAATAAATATTACAATTTACTTCAATCGTTTTAAACTTGGTTCTAATGAACACCTTAAGTGCCACATAACAGATATTATTACGTACATTAATGTTTTAGTTAAGACGAAGCATGATGCTAAGAACGCCTATCATCTTACATGTCTTGTTTTTTAGTTGTATGTATGTATGTATGTATGTATGTATGTATGTATGTATGTATGTTACTCCTGCCTCGAACTGCCTCGGTGGTGTAGTGGCTAGCATGTACGGCTGCACATCCTGAGGTCCTGGGTTCGAGTCCCGGGTCGGGCCAAGTTTAGTTATTGAGTCTTTCTGTATAGTAAGCCTCAGTAACAGCCCGGAGTTGGGAAGTTGGCGGTGTTTCACCCCCGTGCCTCGGAGAGCACGTAAAGCCGTCGGTCCTGCGCCTTAACTCTCACCGGTCGTGTCGAGTAGTCGTCCCACCGGAGTATGAGAGTGACAGGAATAGAGAGTGCACTTGTGTCTGCGCGTACATTTGTGCACTATAATATCTCCTGCGCAGTTGGCTAGTCTCATTGAGATTGGCCGCCGTGGCCGGAATCGGTCAGGAGGACATTATTATTATTATTACTCCTGCACGCTGAAACTGCTGGTTTAGTTTTTTAGTACACAAATAGACTTGACTTAAAATAACTTATAGGTTACAGTTAGTAATAAAAATTACCAAAATGTCTGTATTTAATTTTATATTACAAAATGTTCTTAAAATCATCGTTAATCTGTAATAATATATTATGCAGCTTTGACATTAATTCCATAAAAAAAAATCCACGAGGAAACCCGGAAGAAACAACTAGTTCGACATAACCAACAATATTTACAGCGTCGTTATATTAATTACCTTAACAAAAGTAGTCCTTCATTTGATATTGTGAGGCGCGATTCAATTTAGACGTCGATTGTACGTAATTTAGGTCAAATGCGTCTATTGCGTACGTTTCAAGCGATATTATATCATCGCGATATTTTAAAAGTGGAGAATAGAGTCAAATGTGGTATTTTTCTCCATAGAGAATAAAATATAATAAAACTCATATACCATTTAACAGTGTATATGAAGTAAAATGAATTTATAAGGATTATTTGCTCGCTTGTTGTGCCTGCGATTGTTTTTTGTTTTTGTATAGTTTCATAATTACTTGGCTCCTATGAGTCACAGTGTGATGTTAGATATCCATTAATTATCCCCAATAAATGGACTATTAAATGAATTGAATTTTTCAAACATGGAAATGACTGAAAATAGCAAAATAGCTCATTCAAAAACGATAAATAAATAAAATTAAACAGAATGAACAAACTTCATAGTGTTAATTTCACATTTTCTTTCTAAAATGTTATATTCATCTTTATTATATTAGTATTTTTCTCTTATTTCCTTAGCCAGTAAAATGCGTATTACAAAAAAAAATACAGCCGAATCGAAAACCTCCTTTTTGAAGAAGTCGGTGGAAAATAACATATATGATTCTGATGATGAATGATGACGATATAAACATATTTAAGAACAATTATATTATTTTGTTATAAATCAATTATTACTCCAACTATCTATCTACCTACTAAAAAAATTTAGAAACAAATTGCAGAAAGGTACCATTTTATCTTTAATACAAGGTGTATAAAAGTTTTTTTTTTTTATTTTTCTTAATGTCTTATTAATTATTTTATTTCAAGACAATCTTTGAAAAGTTAGTAAAGTTAAAGTGTATCATCCTCAAAGGCTATTGCCCAATTCAGACATCTCAATCCTACTAATATTATAAATGCGAAATGTGATGTCTGAATGTATAGATGTATGGATGTTTGTTACTCTTTCACGCAAAAACTACTGAATGGATTTTAATGAAATCATACAATAATATAGCTCTTACATCAGAATAACACATAGGTTACTTTTTATTCCGGAAAAATATACGGTTCCCGTGAGATAGATTTGTTTTTGTAGTAGTTCTAGAGGCGAACTCACGAAAGCGAGGATGAGGCGCTATTAATAATAAGTGGCTATATACAGAAAATCGTGGGAAGAAAATGACATAAGCTTTCACTTTTTCCATTTTATATATGTATATTAAATACATAAATTGATAATGCACCATGGTACAATCTTGAACATTTTAAACATAACATCTCTGAAATGGCTGGATCGATTTTGATTTTGGGACTTTCACTGGCATATAGCTGATGTAATAAGGAGTAACTTAGGCTATTTTTATTTAAGAAAAAAAATAGGGTCCCAAATTTATTAATTTTGTCTCGAGAAGCAACCGCTTGTCGTCAATATAATTTAAAGAACGCCAGTGTAGTTAGTCCATGAGGAAGCTATCACCGGAAAGCAATTCTGCGGAGAAAATTTAACGTATAACTATAGGTAAACAACATTAAATTCGCTATCCTTTAGTGATCACTAGTTTCTACCCTCAGTTTTAGTTGCGTGGTAGATGTGTGGACAAGAAGTGCCCATTTACTTCATGCAGGAGAACTTACACTCAGATTTTTTTAACTTAATATTTGGATTACTATGAATACTGAAGGCATCCAAACTGACGGAGTAGAAAACAACTCAAAGTCCATTATTATAGTCTACAGTTCAAAAGGCCAATGTTTTTAAGTATTAGTTCTTTTCTCTTTGAAAATGAGCTATCTATTTTTAATCGACTTCAAAAAAGAGGAGGTTCTCAATTCGATTGGTATTTTTTTATGCATGTACACCGATTATGCTTAGATTTATGATCCGATTTACGTGATTCTTTAGTTTGATGCGAAATAGTTGCCATTTGGTGCCATAAAAATTTAACATAGTTTGGCCCAGTAGTTTTCATTTTGTTTGATGTGACAAGCCCAATACGTTAGAATCGGATTTTAGAGCCAGAATTTTTAGTATTACTAATAAAAGCGAATTTTATTTTGTCAGTCTTCATACTTTGCTACTACTATTATGTCTATACTAAAAAGGGTAAAAAAAAAACTTTTTAAGAAAAAAATAAAAACCGACTTCAAAAAAAAAAGCACTAAAAAGTAAAAAATAACTGATTGGTAGTTTTCATTTACTATAGATACCTAATTAGATATTTTCGAAATCAGTGCCAGCCAAAACAAATCAAAACACACCAACTTCTAAAATATTTGATTAGGTATCTATAGTAAATGAAAACTACCAATCAGTTATTCTTTATTTTTTAGTGCTTTTTTGAAGTCGGTTTTTTCTTTTCTTATTTTTTTTTTATTTATTAACATTTATTTGCTTATCACAATAAGGAGTATTCTATTAATATATGTATACTATTTTAAAATATTATTGTTTGGCTTCATGTTTAGTTCTATAACACTCTGTCTATATCGTTCCTTACTGAGTGTATACATAAATACAATTTCAAGGTCTAAGCACCTTTTCCTTTATGAATTTGTACTAATAAAGTCTCTCCCTTACATTATCACACATTGTGATCGTAACAACGTATTGACAATGAACTAGAAATGTTCAGTAGAATGAAAATCAACGTTTTAAATTTAGTTGTTCTGATGATGCCATACCAAGACAACTCCTTACAAAAATGATCGGGCAAAAATACCATTGTAGTTTATGTTAATTTTTTTATCATCGTGTATGTGTACATTAAGGAGTGCTACTAAGATAGTTTTAGGTCCCGTTTTTAATTGATTATATAAAATTTTAGTATTGGTTGAGTTAGATTTGTTATTGTATTCGTTAAGGTCGAATAAAATTTTAAAAGATGTGGAAAAAACTGTTAGTAATTTCCATTTTTGTCGTAAATTTCGTATTAATAGCGTCGAGAGATGTAAATGAAAGTGAGAGAGTATCTCGTGCCGCGTTTATACAGAAGCTATTGAATAAACATAAACATTTAGAAGGAAGAATTAAGCTCCTTGGAGGGTCCAATAAATATGAAGGTAAGCTTTAAGGATGTATACGTATTTTTAATACTAACTTACTGACTAAAACGCTAGCTTTTATTTAATATTTTGAGTTAGAAACTTAAACTGTGTTTATTAATAAGTTAAGTAAGTTAGTAAGTTTTATTTTATCCTACACAAGAATTTAGTACTTTTTATGTGAAATATTTATATCCCTAACCCTTGTAGTTAATTAAAAATGTTTTTAGTTTTCGCGAATTCGCTATGTTTTGAAAGCAACTCTGCATTTTTAAATAATTTCCGAATACTTGATTCAACTTACTTAAAATTACACTAAAAAGCCCTAAAATATTTCAAAGAAACTACTAATAACGTTAATTTTGAGATAATCAGAAAAAGTCTACGAAATATTTAACCTTAAATACTCGGCTCGGTAGTTCACAGTATTTTTACTCTTGTAGTTATTTAAAGTACGTACTTAAAACTAGCTCGTGCCAAAAAATTGCTATTTCAATAAAATTTAATTTAAAGCTTATTTCATTACTTAAAACTATTTAAAAAAAATACGTATTTTTCTAATATAATTTGTTTGAGGCTTGTCGTAGTTCCTGTAGCTTGTAAGGAAGGAAACCAGGTTGACCTGACGTCTGGTCTGTTATGGTGCAGTAATAGGTATGTATCAAATAGATGCCAATTGCGTGAGTTTGCAGATTCGATTTCTACATGGGGACATGTTACTTTGCACAGTCACTCGATACTCCAGGAAAAAATGAATAGAGCCTAAGTGAGAATTTGAGAACAGAGAAATATAATAAAAATATGCGTTTTTCCTACATATATTATATAACAATTTGTAATGTGTATTTAAAGTTATACATATATTATGTGTAGTGTATCAACTATCTGGTATCCATAACACAAGCCTCGTAGCTTACCATGGAACTAGATGGTGCTATGTGTTAATGTCCCAACATATGTATATTTAAAATAATAAAAAAAAAATAAACAGTAAGCCCAAAGATATCCATCTATTTCCATATTTCAAAATTTTTAGAAATTATGAATTCCATACAAAATTTCATCCTAAATATAACCACTTAGGGTTGAATTTTAAAAGAAACATACTTAGTGCTCACCTTCGTAATAATACTAATAATATTACAGAGATCCTACGGTTTAGAATATGATAGTAGGTATTAGAGTTTTATTGAGTTACTAAACTTTCTAATTATTCAGGTAACGTCTACATCTACCACGCCGGTCGCTGGGGTACCATCTGTGATGACTCTTGGGATGATGCGGCAGCTCACGTGGTGTGTCGTCTCTTCAATAGAACTGGTATCGCTACTCACGGTTCACAGTTCGGCGAGGCCTTAGGTAAAACTTTAAATGGAATATATTATAATACAGCTCGTATATCTAGTTCTTCGTCGTCTAGCATGTGCGGTTGTAGATCCGAAGATCTCGGATTTTCTGTCAAGAAATTCTTATACGGCCCGAAGTTGCGAATTTGACGATATGACATCCCTGTACCTCAGAAGGCATGTAAATTCGTCGGTCCCAGAAATGTCCTCCCACGGAATCGATGAGACTGCACTTGTGTTTGCGCGCATTCGTGTGTGCAAAATCGCCTGCGCTATGTTAATCTGAGTGAGATGGACCACTCAGACTAAAATAGCGTCAGAGTCAGTAGGACATTAGGAATGTGATATATTTATATCAAAGTTGTACAATAAGGGAGTTTCAAAAATAAATCTATATCTCCAATGAACAACATTGTAACTAAGTATTTTAGCAAGTACACTGATACTTGCTACAATTTCTCATACACTGGTATGAGAAATTAACTTCTAAAATTATCTCGACATGAAATTACAATGTTGCACTTTACGATGTCGAAATGATGGCAATAAATAAAATGACTTTCTACTATAGAAATTTAAAAATTATATTGAAATTGCAAGACTGAAAATTTTTAACTATTTCATTGGGCATCACATAAATTCACTTATAGTTGAATTTTGTGTTCTTAGTTTGTAGCAAAAAATGATAGTTCAATACAAGGGTTATAAAATTAATTGTGGGCTAAACAGAAGTCCACATAAATCATAACTATAATGTCCTCCTGACTGATTTTGGCCACGGCAACCAATCTCACTGAGACTAGCTAACTGCGCAGGAGATATTATAGTGCACAAGATGTACTCTCTATTCCTGTCACTCTCATACTCCGGTGGGACCACAATTAGACACTACCAGTGAGAGATCAGGCGTAGCCTGACGGCTTTACGCGCTTTTCGAGGCACGCTAATGAAACACTACCCACTTTCCAAATCTAGAATATTACTTAAGACTTTCTAAACAAAAAAAATAATAACTAAACAGAGTCCGAGCCGTGACTCGAACCCGGGACCTCCTGATCTGTAGCCATACATGCTAATCACTAGACCATCGAGGAAGTTAAATAATATACCTACAGACGTACCCTAAAAACAAAGCTGCAAATTGAAATACAAAGTATGTCTATTTTTATAAAATTGAATTAGAATTTCGTTTCATTTAGAAAGACGAAAACATATCAAAAGTTATAAATTAATATTTTATGTTGAAATGAGGTAGCTGACCACTGCGTGCTGTCATTGTTAAACTAAAATTAATATTTGTATGTGAAATGCAACAATTCACCTTATACGAGATTTATAACCGTGACGTCTGGCTTGTGTGCTATTTGGAAACGTTACCAACACAAAAGACAGCTATTTGCAAGTCCTAATAAACATAAATTAAACATAACGTTTAAAAGCATAATTACTTTTAGCGATATTACATATACAAATTTCTTCCCGCGACTCCGTTGCCACAGTACTTATATAAAAAATAGCCTTTATCCCTTCATTTAGCCCTTATAAACGTCCCAGTGGGACTGAGCATAAACCTCCCCTCAATATAAGGGAGGTCAGGTCATGGTCCACCATGCAGGCCAAGTGTGGGTTGACTTCACGTCTTCCGGAAACTATTAATATAACTTAGACATGCATCCTTACGATGTTTAACTTTAAAGTTGAATAATTATTCGCACGTGAAAATATTAGAAGTACGAAACCCGGGATGTGAACTCACATAACTTGGTTTTCCAAAGAAGCTCTTTACCACTGGCTTATCACTTTAAAGTATATTAAAAAATTCTATGACTAATACAAGGTTTTCTTTCATTTCCATTCTATAGTTACCGAGATGACCTCCTTAATAAGAACCAATGAACTAACAAACAAATTTTATAAAAGCAAATTAAGCATATTAGTGGCCTGCTTGCGATTGCAAAGACATTAATTGAAGAAATAATAAATCTTAAAATATAAATAATCACTTTACATTAAAAAGATGACTTTAAAATCGTGTAAAAGTTTAAATTACTGCAGTAGAGGTGTTTTTTCATTGATTGGTTTATATAGAAAATAATGTAAAGTAATGTAATGTAAAGTCCATTTCCATTATTGACAAATATAAATATGACATAATACACTAAAATAAAACAAAAGTTACTCAACTAATAACACTTTTAGAAGTAAGAAAAAATTCATACTAATATCCAAATGGAAAGCATGAGTAAGTGCCAACTCCTGTAAAGTTGGCAACATTCGTTTATCTTTTATTAAATGGCAGTTTTTAAGTTATGATTCAATTTTCTCTAATGATATTCTAAAAAATGAGATAATTATAATAACGAGTGGAAGTAGAAACTAGAAAGTAACTGCAGCTGAGCTAATACAGTTTCACTTTAGCTTTAGCTTTTCTCGCGAGCATTCAATTAAGTTTTCAATTAAAACGAAGATGCACTTGGTTTATACGTTCTACGTTTAAAGCAAAATCAACGTCTCTACGATAGGGTAGTGTACAAGTATTATGTACGGTCATAGGTTTGATTTATGTAACTATTCGACATTTCAAATAAAAGTATTTCCCACAAATTTTTACCCGGTGGTTGAAATTTGACCATAATAATTATTTTTATTAAGATTAAATGCATTATCCATACATAATTATTAATCCATACTAATATTATAAATGTGAAAGTAACTCTGGCTGTCTGTCTGTTATCTGTTACCTTTTCACGCTTAATCCGCTGAATCGATTTAGATAATATTTGGTATGGAGATAGTTTGAGATCCTGGAAGAGACATAGGATAGCTTTTATCCCGGAAAACATCCTTTAACGGGGTGAAAAGGGCGATGAAAGTTTGTATAGGGAATTATTTCTCAAGTAAGCGATTTATATTTTTTTTAATTTTTAAGTAGGTACTTACTTTTCTATACCTATGTATGTACATATATATAGTTTATTCTATACTTACCGTGAAAAGGCACCTAGGGACGAACACGAAGCGAGCGTGAGTCGTTAGTAATACAGAATGTAGAAGCTTACGTTAGCTTCTATTAATTTTTTAAACCGCTGAAGACATTGCGATAAAATTTTGCATAGACATAGATTTCATCATGAGGCATAGGTTACATTATATACCAGCTTTGCTTATGCAAGCGGAGCGGTGGGCAAAATCTAATATTATATTATACCAGTCGTTTATGAAGTGGCAAATACCGATATTATTTTTGCAAATATTTATAAATTAAAACCATAATCCCTCTTCCCATTACTGAAAACCCTATGAAAATCCGTTGAACAGTTTCTGAGATTAAGGAGAAACCCAAAGAAACACAAACTCAACTGTAATTTATAATATATACTTAGTGATTAATAAATGAACAAAATAATAAAATGTAATTTTTAACATTTTCAGAAAGATATTGGATGGACGATGTAGTATGCGAAGGTACTGAACATTCTTTACCACAATGTATTTTTTCTGGATGGGGTGCATCTGATTGTGACGTTAACGAAGTTGCTGGAGTTATATGCACAGAAAACACTGAAAACGCTTTAAATAATAAGGGTAGATCCACTTTACATCTTCATGAAGCAATTGATCTACGAACGGCAAGTCTAAGGCTAGTTGGAGGAAGAAACAGTCGTGAAGGGAGGATTGAAGTAAGTAATTATTATCTTTTTATTTATTACTGGCAAAACAAAAACAAACCTATCCCACGGGAACCGTACATTTTTCCGGGATAAAAAGTAGCCTGTGTGTTATTCCAAACTATAGTCTATATCTGTGCCAAATTTCATTCAGATTTATTCACCCGTTCTGGCCTGAAAGAACAACAAAGATACATCCATACATACATTACTTACAAACTTTCGCGTTTTTAATATTAGTAGGATTAATCTAACTTTTCTGAAAACTATTTCACTCACCTGAATCTTAATTTTTCTTGTAAAATTTCCATCCAAATCGGTTTCGCTATTATAAAGATCAGCGAATATAAATATACAGACATGACTAATCTAGACATTACTACTCAGAAAGATTCTTTTACAACTTCTTCTATACGATAATCGAACCTCAATTTTCACGATATTAGTGCGCAGATGAACGAGGGTTACTATATAATAAAAAAATTATAAAACTCCTCTTTCTCTTGGGTATATCTTCAAATATAAAAGTACAGAATAATTTTAATTAACACCATGCTATCAGCTAGATTGCAATATCTAAAAGAAGAAGGCTAAAAATAATGGTTGGGCTTTGACATTGTATTTGAACTTCGATAACTTGCAAATAACTGTATGACCTACATACTCACAGAAAGACACGATAATTTAATTTATAAGTATATATTGAAAATAGATTTCACAACCTACATACGACGCGGAATGCAGCTTTTGAGGATCGTAAAAACACTGTTTGCGAATACACACTTCATGCAAAGCTTCCTTTATGTAAATAAAAGTTTAACTACTTGAGATTCACAAGAAAAGTAAACCATGTCATCAAACTTTAATATGACTTTCGCTAAAGTTGGATAGACGGTTTATTTTTAGTGGTAATATTGATATATACTATATCTATAATTCTAAGACATTTGTGATTTTTATGGGACAATAATATTATAGACTAGCGACTCACCCTAACTTCGCTCGGGTTCGTCCCTAAGTACATTTTAACGGTTAGTATGACATACAAATCTTTGAATTTCTCGGTTTTTCTGTACTATAATATGCATGTATTATACATATAAACCTTCTTCTTGAATCACTAAAAGTTTAATTTACAGTTTAGTACACTCTAAGTCTAAAAGCTATATCCTGGAACAGCACATACTGTTAGAAACCTAGGAACGCATTAGCGTAGAGATAATAATTAAAGTACTTTATTTAATTTATAAAATAATTGAAACCAAAATAACAAGTACACTCTGTCACTGAGGGACCCAGAATTTCTTTAATCCTTTCTTAAATTTACGTGAATATATGACATTTTAAATAACACTATCTTCTCGGTGTTTTTTTTTTTTTTTTTTTTTTTTAATAGATAGTGATTCAAGAAGAAGGTTTATATGTATTATATTAATATAATACATATAAACCTTCTTCTTGAATCACTATCTATTAAAAAAAACCGCATCAAAATCCTTTGCGTAGTTTTAAAGATGTAAGCATACATAGGGACAGACAGACGGCGGGAAGCGACTTTGTTTTATACTATGTAGAGATGTAAAAATCTGCGAGTCTGTGCATATGTTCGCTAGTCCTTCACACTGTAAGGGCTGACCGGATTCCGACGATTCTTTTTTTATTTATTTATTTATATTTGGGAAATAAACAGTATTTAAAACACTTTTAGAAAATACATAAGAAATAGTTCACACACTAATAAAGTTTAATTTACAGTTTAGTACACTCTAAGTCTAAAAGCTATATCCTGGAACAGCACATACTGTTAGAAACCTAGGAACGCATTAGCGTAGAGATAATAATTAAAGTACTTTATTTAATTTATAAAATAATTGAAACCAAAATAACAAGTACACTCTGTCACTGAGGGACCCAGAATTTCTTTAATCCTTTCTTAAATTTACGTGAATATATGACATTTTAAATAACACTATCTTCTCGGTGTTTTTTTTTTTTTTTTTTTTTAATAGATAGTGATTCAAGAAGAAGGTTTATATGTATTATATTAATATAATACATATAAACCTTCTTCTTGAATCACTATCTATTAAAAAAAACCGCATCAAAATCCTTTGCGTAGTTTTAAAGATGTAAGCATACATAGGGACAGACAGACGGCGGGAAGCGACTTTGTTTTATACTATGTAGAGATGTAAAAATCTGCGAGTCTGTGCATATGTTCGCTAGTCCTTCACACTGTAAGGGCTGACCGGATTCCGACGATTCTTTTTTTATTTATTTATTTATATTTGGGAAATAAACAGTATTTAAAACACTTTTAGAAAATACATAAGAAATAGTTCACACACTAATAAAGTTTAATTTACAGTTTAGTACACTCTAAGTCTAAAAGCTATATCCTGGAACAGCACATACTGTTAGAAACCTAGGAACGCATTAGCGTAGAGATAATAATTAAAGTACTTTATTTAATTTATAAAATAATTGAAACCAAAATAACAAGTACACTCTGTCACTGAGGGACCCAGAATTTCTTTAATCCTTTCTTAAATTTACGTGAATATATGACATTTTAAATAACACTATCTTCTCGGTGTTTTTTTGCGAATTTATTTTAATTTTTGGTTCCCAATTTTTCAGGATACACCCTTAGACTCTTCCGTGACCATAATTGCTATAAAGTATTCGAAATGTCTAGAAAAGTCAAAATAAAAAAATATTAACAAAAATCACTTCTATCCATTGATTAATAGCTGCGTGAAACGATTGAGAGACTTGTAAACAAACCAATAAGCCGATAATAATAATTATTATGTAATAGTAGTGTTTGTCTAGTTGTTGACATTCAACCATAACCATTATTGAAAGTTTGAGGAAAATATAAAAGAATAGAACGTCGGCGTAGGTGGAGAACTAAATAACTCAAATTTTGTAGTTTGGAAAAAATCGCGCTTTACTGTTTTTTTTTTTCCAACTTTTTGGCATAATCTATAAATGCGAGAAAATTTTACTGTCGTTAATTTTATATACTTTACGTCTCTTTCTACGTTACTGTTACAACATATTTACTTTACCATTTGGAATACAAAAAGTTATGAGAATGCTTGTTAGAGTAAAATATGCGGCATTTTTTTGGGTATTACGAAAATGATTAAATGTCAATTTGGCCAAAATCGCAGTTATTTAGTTTTCCACCTACGCCGACGAGAATTTACTTAGGTATCTATAAAAAACCCCACCATCTAACCGTTCAATTGTTTTTATTAATAATACAAAAACTCGTCGATAACTACAAAACAAAAAGAAGAAAATCGATTGACAAACTAAGAGAAAACGTACTGAACTGTTTTTGCTTTCTGGAACTAATGTAATCTTTTAATCTTCTTAGTAAGTGAAATCAAAAGTTTCGGGTTCGAAAGGGAATGATTAAATCTTTTAAGTCTATACGGGAAAGTCAAGTTTGAGCTTATTTAAACTATTGTTTCCTTGTGTTAGTTTTTTTGAAAAGTAATTTTGATTATTCTTACGAATTTATATGCTGGGACTATTAAAGAAAATATTTCTGTTTATCGCCAGTCTACTTGAATTGCCATTAGTCTTTATTTGTACTATCTATATTTCAATAAAAAACGTGTGTGTGTAGTTATGTACGCACGTAAGAAGTTATACTTCTTTGGCGTAACAGAACAAAAATAGCTAAAGATTTCATCCCGTAAGACACAACTCTCTGTTTGTAAAAGGAATGATAACTTAATAAAAATAAATATATTTTTTTTTTCTCCACTGGTATAAGATTTCTGAATATTTGAGAAACTACTTTGAATATAGTAATGAGTTTTCACGGGAACTGGAGTGACAGTTATCAGCTAACTTCATCATTTCGATTTTTGGCTGTCGGTGTGCGCGCGCATCGTAATAATTTTATTCTCATATTTTTTTCCAAACGTGCCAAAAGTACAACTTTAAAAACAATATATGTAAAAGAAAAACCATGGGACCATTTTTATTTTCTTTTAAAGGATAACATTTCTTAACAATAACAATTTAGAGACGAATAGATTGTTATAACAATTTCGATTTCATTCAAAAATTATCTCTAAAATTTAATTATCTGGGGTTAATTTTTTAGATCTACCACAATGGAATATGGGGCAGTATTTGTCCAGATGGATGGACTTTGTATGAAGCATCAGCTGTTTGCCGTCACCTAGCCCTGGGACACGCTGAACAGGCACTACAAACAGACTATTTTGGAAGTTCCAGAATTATCCTCAGTGGAGTTCAATGTGAAGGCAACGAAACTAATATCTTCATGTGCAAATATCAGGATTTCGGTGATGTTACTTGTCCCGGAAAAAATGGTAAAGATTTTTGTTCTAATAAACTTTTTTTACAGTTTTTATTTGCAGTAAAGAAAATACAAATATACTTAATTATATATACAAAACAAATGTACACTTAGTTATTACTGTACAAGTCATGTCCGCGTGGAATAGTGGCAAGAATGCTAGCCGCATTCCCCCGTTGAATGGCAATGCCAATTCTTTGGGCGAAAAATGCGCCAGCTCTCCTGTCACCAGTAGAGACAATAAGACGAAGTGTTATGTTTAATAAACTATTACTAACTAAAAATCGCTCCAACCCAAATAACTCTACGACTAATTCAGTTAATCATGATCATTGAAATTTTACAATTTATAAAGGAACACCTACTAGGATAAATAGTAACATATTATGTTCTTTCTTATATCGTTAGCTGCTGGCGTTACTGCGTTAAATAGTGACAAACAAATAAACAAACAACTTTTCAGTTTACAATATTGTACTAAGAATAGAAGTTAATTATACATCTATACTAATATTATAAAGCTGAAGAGTTTGTTTGTTTGGTTGAACGCGCTAATCTCAGGAACTACTCAATTTGAAAAATTCCAATTTATAAAATTCTTTTTGCAATAGACAGCCCGTTAATTAAGGAAGGCTATAGGCTATATATCATCCCAGAAAAATGTACGGTTCCCGTAGGATAAATTTGTGTTTGTCTAAGGACGACCCCGAAGCGAAGCGAGGGTGAGTCGCTAGTTATTGATAAATAAATGATGTCGCCTCAACTAAATAATTACAGATTTTATTATTAAGATAAAATATCGTCACTTTTAAAGCTAACATAAATCAATGGTAATTAAGATGTAAATTAAATCACCGGTGTAAGGTATAAATGGATTAATATTGATCGCATAAATTATATAGCCATCAACTTGCAACGAAAGCTTCAATTTACACATAGATTACTTGTGCAACTTTGTACAATGCTTCATGAATAAGAGACGTATTATATGCTGACGACCCGTAGTTCGTCCAGATATATAGGGTTTAAAATTTAAAGTTTAGCGTCGCTGTAAACTAATTACAGGCCATGTTTTCTTCAGTAACTTGTTACCCACAGGGTTACCTTGACGTATTCAGCCTTTTTTAACGTCCCTCTACTGGACACGGGCCTCCCTTTAGTACCAGGGGATCAGGCCATAGTCCACCACGCTGGCCAAGTGCGAGTTGGCAGACTCCACAAGTCTTTCGAAAACCGTGATGTACCAGAATAAAAGTAAACAATACCTATCACTTTCCGATCCATAAATTTTATCTTTGCAATAATTCACAACAAACCTAGTAGCAAGGTTTAAATTGGACATGAGTTAAAATCACTTAAAATACATGTATAATAAGCCTGATATTACAAGTGTGAATGTTACATTGTCTATCTGTTACCCATTAACGTCTAAACCGCCAAAGATATATCCATGAAATTTGGCAAGTACAGTTATGTAAGTAGAAGGCTATATCTGATAGCCTACCTTTCATTCCTATTCCGCTTACTACGAAGCGAGGACATGGGTGATGGGAGATAACAAGTTCTAGAATAAAAACAGAATTTTAGACGACATAAAAATTTAAACCAATTTCTTAACAATATTATAAACGAGCGAGAGAGAACACTTGACAAATTATATTTTATCCTGGTACATATTATCTCGGTAGGTCCCGTGGGATGTTCGATTCAATAGTTACTTTTAATAGAGATAAAAAGAGAAAAAGATTATATAGAGAAATTACTATTAGCGGCGTGTCAAAATATCCTCATATCGGACTTTGAGAGTGACAGGAATAGAGAGTGCACTTGTGTCTGCGCGTACACTTGTGCACTATACCTAATATCTCCTGCACAGATGGCTAGTCTTAATGAGATTAGCCATCGTGGCAGAAATCGGTCAAGAGGACATTATCGGCATAGGCTTAATAATTTGTGTGAATTTCTCGCCGGCTCTTCTCAGCAGAACTTCTTTCCGAGCCGGTGGTAGCTTCCTCACGGACTGACTACACTGACGCTCTTTAAATTAAATTAACGATTCAAATGTGCTTATAATAAGTCTATTTGAATAAAGTTTCATTTCATTTATTACAATTTGATTTGATTGCAGGTCATGTAGCTGCAGTGGTTTGTACGTATTATTTAGCTGACCTCCTTCTTGATACGACGGCTATAGAGATGACAGCGCATTTGCAAGATGCACCAATGTTTCAATTGCAATGTGCGATGGAAGAAAACTGCCTCAGTAAATCAGCCTATGAGGTACCCTTTTATTACATGTATATTATTTTCATTTTTTAGGGTTCCGTACCCAAAGGGTAAAACGTAAAGGGTAAAAAGTAATAGGGTCCATTACTAAGACTTCGCTGTCCGTCAGTCTGTCTGTCTGTCTGTCTGTCTGTCCGTCTTTCACCAGGCTATATCTCATGAACCGTGATAGTTAGTTGACATTTTCACAGATGATGTATTTCTGTTGCCGCTATAACAACAAATACTAAAAAACAGAGTAAAATAAATATATTTAAGGGGGCTCCCATACAACAAACGTGATTTTTTTTGCTCGTTTTTGCTCGATATTGATAACAGCAACAGGTAGACGCTTGAAATATTCACAGAATATTTAGTTATATATTCACTTTAAAAATAAATAATTACATTAAAATAAAACAAATATTTAAGGGGGGCTCCCATACAATAGACATGATTTTTCTGCCGTTTTATAGATAATGGTACGGAACTCTTCGTGCGCGAGTCCGACTCGCACTTGGCCGGTTTTTTTTATTATTTGTAGTATCATTAACAAAGAATTTTCTTTCGCCATTTCCACTCAGGACTACTGCATGATACATTCTCTTGGTTTTGAAAGAATTCATTTTTTATAATGAAAATATGAATATAGTGTGCATTCTGTAATGTTTTCTTGCCATCTATTTAGGAATGACACCTGTAAAAAAGGTGTACCTAATTGTTATGGTACTACTTATTTAATGAATGTCCACTCCATTACACAAACGATTCAATGCTTTTCTCATACATTTAAGTTTTTTAAGGGTGAAACCACTCTGAGTAACATTTCTAAAAACATGGAATAACCTCATTTATTTTCCTAAAGAAACCCTAAATATTGTAAGATGAACCCAGCAAAGGATTCACAAATCATCAATCAAATAGGCTTACTCTTATATTGCCTGTTTACTTTACACGAACGATTTATTACGCGGCATGTATCGTGAGAGCGGGAAATAAAATATTCCCAAATCTATTACACCAGGGATGCCGTCGATCGTTCAGTGTATTATGAAATTTAAATTTATTTTCTCATACTACATTGTTAGAAGCAGATGTTTGGATTAAGGTATCTTTTATTCACTATAATACCTATAAATATTTTTTTAGTTCACTTATTAATCGACTAGCGACAAAAAAATCTATCCCACAGTATATACATATCTGTATATGTAACAACATGAATTCAAAAAACTTGAAAGGAACTTTAGTGCTGTAGTGCCAATTTTCAAGTATTATATATATATATATATATATTATCATTTTGTTATTTTGTGGATAGGCTGTCTGTAACAACTAATGCCTTTGAGACATTTAACACCTTAGTCTCCCGTGACCATAATTGCTGTAAAGCATTCGTAACGTCGGGAACCAAAAATCAAAATAAATCCACGAAAAAATTCGAAAAGATAGTTTTATTTAAAATGTCAAATATTCGCGTAAATCTAAGAAAGTATTAAAAGTTAAAAATTAAAGTTTAACAGATCTCCTACAGTACGGAGCCCTCGGTGGGCGAGTCCGACTCGCACTTATCCGGATTTTTTTCTAATATACACTTTGTATGACCTCGAAATTGTTATAATTTCATAATTTAATACATAAAAGATGCAAATTTTGGAACCCAAAAGTACTTTCTGTTATGAAACAATAGATTTATGGCATAAAACCTTTGCACAGATGAATTATTTTAGGGAAGCGGGATTAGAACGCCAGATATATGAATAGCTGTCCATTGATGAATATAGCTATATTTTATTTATCATCTGACCGTGTGACATTGCCTTTTAGAAATATTGGCTTCATCGTTTCACCGTGATGTCGACATCGTCGCCATGATTTGACGGCACGTTTGGCTCAGTTTGTAGTGACCGTACTTTCTGCGCCAGCGGTCGCGGGTTCGAGTCCCGCTGGAGGCATTCATTTGTGTGATGAGCACGAATGTTTGTACTCCAGTAATGGGTGTTTATATTTATAATATGTATGTATTTAAAGTTATTATATGTGTTGTGTATCAACTATCTACTATCCATAACACAAGCTTCGTAGCTTACCATGGAACTAGATGGTGATGTGTGTTAATGCCCCAATATATTTATTTATTTATTTAGGGAAGACTTTGTGATGCTCGCTATTATATTATATACCTACTAGCGACATGCTCTAACTTTATCCGGAAGTTCTTTAGTTTGATACTGCATATATAAATATAATCAATACATATAATAAAATTGTAACTAAGCCGAATCTGTACATTAAATATTTTTTTAAAAATCTTATTGAAATAGATATTATTATTGATACAGAGGCTGAATCTATAGTTTTTAGAATTTTTGTCTGTGTGTCTGTCTGTGATCGCATCACGGAAAAACCACTGAAGGGATTTTGATGAAATTTGGGGATGATAGTAGATTATCCAGGTCAACATATGGGATACGTTTTACTGCGAAAAAATATCTCATCTCTGAGAAATCTATGCCAAATGTTAAAACGTAAGTAGAGACGAACCCGAACGGAGCAAGGGTAAGTCGCTAGTTTTTAATATAATTTTAAACCTTCTTTGTCTGTTGTTGTCGTTGTTTAAAATTGAAAATCGCCATGACATATTGTGTTTTAATAATTGCGTCGAAGAACATGAGATTGTAGTCTAACGGTAAAAAATAAGGTGCAATATGAATAGTTTAACTAATATTGGTGCTATTTCCATATTGAATCTTGAAGATAATCCAGATATTTCTAAAAAAAAGACAGCTAAAGTCGGGTGGGGTTGCTAGTATAAAATACAAATATAAGTATAATAATATTATAAAATAATTTTCCAGATCCAAAAAACTAATGCGAACTGGCAGTTTGAAACTCGACGCTTGCTTAGATTCACTGCTTCCACACTCAATATAGGTAATGCGGAATTTCGACCGTACCTGCCCAAGCATTTGTGGCAATGGCACCTCTGTCATATGTAAGTGAATAAACTAAAATAACTAGTAAATATTCTTTAAAGTATACCATAATGTCATCAGATTATAAAATTGCTAAAAAATATTGCTAAAGCGTTTAGTCTATACATATAATAGAATTGTAACTAAGCGGAATCTGTACATTAAATATTTTTTTGAAAATCTGATTGAAATAGACTTTAGTATCGATATAGAGGCCGAATCTATAGTTTATAATTTTTGTCTGTCTGTCTGTTACCGCGTCATAGAAAAACCATTGACGGGATTTTGATGAAATTTGGTATGATGATAGCTGGTTATCCGGGTCAACATATAGGATACTTTTTACTTCGGGAAAATATCTCATCTCTGAGAAATCTATACTAAATGTGAAAACGTAAGCAGGGACGAACAGGGGTGAGTCGCTAGTAATATATAAAATAATTGAAAGGAATATTGATGTAACTGATTTTCGGGTTCGGCGACAAATCGATGTGGAAAATATTAGCAGAATTTATAAGAAAAGCAGAAAGTGTATTAAGCTATATTTAAGAAAATGGTATATAATAAACTAATTAATTTTAGCTCAACTTCATACGAATGTCTTTTAACTTAAGATGTTTCTCTCAAATTTTATGTAAACAAATCTTCAAAGATTTTTTAATAAATATGTAAGGGGCCGGATGTTTATCAAAACCTTGAACCGATTTTGATGAGCATCATCCCCAAACCTATCTCGTTTACCTCGTTTTTCATCACTTAGTTATGTTTAAACCTGGTCTGATCTTTAATATTGTTTTAGTAGTTTCAGAGATAAGGTCAAACAAACAAACTATAGCTTCACATATTAATATAGTATAGATAGATAGACGATATTTTTGGTTCAGTTTATAGTGACACTTCTTTCTGTGCGAGCGGTCGCGGATTCGAGTCCCGCTGGGGACACTCATATGTGTGATGAGGACGAATGTTTGTAATCTAGTCATGGGTGTTTTTATTTATTTATAATATGTACGTATTTAAAGTTATATATGTGTAGTGTATCAACTATCTGGTATCCATACCACAAGCCTCGAAACTTACCATGGAACTAGATGGTGTTGTGCGTTAATATCCCAACATATTTATTCGTGTGTGTGTTCAGCCCTCATTAACGTCCCACTGCTGGGCACGGGCCACCCTTCAGTACGAGGGGGAGATTAGGATATTTATTTATTATAAACATATTATGGATTTACAGGCATTATCATAGCATGGAAGTGTTTGCTACTTTCGACGTCTTGGACACAGCAGGGCGTCGGATTGCCGAAGGCCATAAAGCATCATTCTGTTTAGAGGACAACACTTGTTTATCTGGTGTAGATAAAAAGTATTCTTGCAAGAATTATGGAGACCAAGGTATTAAATCATAATACAATTATTATATACTAGCGACTTACCCTCGCTTTTCTTGGATTCGTCCCTAGGTGATTCTTTATATTGACATAACTTTTTTATTTACGAACCGCTTATAATTAAACAAACACTAAATGTTAAGTGAAGCTTACCACAACACATTAGTGAAAACCGCACCAAAATCGGTTAAGCCGTTTCTGAGATTAACGCGCACAAACGCACAGACAAACAGACAAAAATTCTAAAAATCATTAATTTTGTTACTATTGCGTTAATCAAGACCGCAAATAGTTTTTTTTTCAAATATCTTCCATGTACAGACAGCGGGCAGTTACACTTTTATTATATGTATAGATTTATACTAAAGTTGTGTCCATGTTGAAATGATTGAACGGATTAAGTATACCGGTACATTATAACCTGGAGTAGCGCCCACGCTACAGTTAGTAATAAAACTTACTAATAGGTGGCGCTGTCTGTCTGTTGGTCTACTATTATAAATGCCAAAGTTTGTATGTATGTATGTATGTATGTATGTTCGTTACTCGTTTACGCTCAAACTTCAGGACGGATTTGAATGAAATTTAGTATATAAATGACCTGGGACTTGGGTAACGGACATTGGATTTTGCAGTTAGCAATCAAATTTACCAAAAGGTGGTGCTGTCTGTTCATAATAAATACGAAAGATATCTAAGTCGCTAGTAACGTAATAGAGTATGTATTCAACTTAACGTCCAGAACCCACTGCTGGGCGTGGGCCTCCCTTCAATACGAGGGGGATCAGGCCATAGTCCACCAGGCTGGCCAAGTGCGGGGCGGACTGAGCATGTCTTTCGAAAACTTGTTAGGTTCTCTCAGACATGCAGGTTTCCTCACGATGTTTTCCTTTACCGTAAGGCAAGTGATAATCATGTTGGAAATGTTTCGCACTTAAAAATATCAGAGGTGCGAGACCCGGGATTTTAAACGGCTTAACTAGATTACCCAAGCGAGTTCGTTACCACTAGCTAGCACCACTTTATATACGTGTATATAAAATATGTTTTGATTAATTAGTAGACCAGATGGCAGTGCTAGCCCAGTGGTAACACGCTCGCTTGGGAAACCGAGTAAAGCGGGTTCAAATCAAGACCAGGATCGTAGGTTCGATTCTTCATCATCATCAAAGTAAATGTTTATTTAGATTATAATAAAATGTTTAATGGTCTGTTATTTCAGGTGTATCAGTAAATTGTTCAGATATATATCAGTACAATATCGACTGCCAGTGGGTTGACGTGACGGACGTAGCGCCTGGCGACTACACGTTTAAAGTAAGCTGCAATTTTTCATACATATCTAAGATGACTTAAATCTTGTATAATTTTTTTAGTTATTTTTTTATTATTGAATTGTAGTAGTGTAAGTTACGTTTTGTTTTAATTTTTTGGAGTTTCGTAGGCAATAAACTGAAACGGAACCATTATAATTTCGTCATGTCTATCTGTTACAGCTGTTTTACTCGAAGAATATTGGACCTTTGTGACTGCTATTTACAAAAAAAAAGGGATGGCATCTATATATATAAAACAAAGTCGGGTTAGTTACACCATTTAGGTATAACTCAAGAACGGCTGAACTGATTTTAATGATCTTTGATTTGTTGGATTTGTTTCCACCCTAAATAGCAGAATAATTATTAAAACATCGGAAAAAATCATAAAAAAAAATTAAAACCTATATGGCTAACTCTGACTAATAACTATTTATATATATTTAAAACGTGCCTAAGAACGCAACCGAGCGAAGCGAGGATAAAGTTTCACTAAAATGCAACTCTTAAATTTTCCGGGATGAAAAGTATCCAAAATGTTGACCGGAGATATATGGTACCACCATGTAAAATTTCATTTAAATCGGTCCAACAGTTTCGGAGATTAGCCCGTAGAAACAGACAAACATAAACAGACAGTGAAATAAAAAAAATGTAAAAAATCTGGATTTGTTCTATTTCTCTTCTTACATCCTCTTACCCGGTTTTAGCATTTTTTTTCTATGTACAGACATTCGACCTCTACAGTTTTATTATATGTATAGATAACTAATATTCCAGGTGGCTGTCAACCCTCACGCCAGAGTCGCAGAACAAAACTACCACAATAACGCCGCTTCGTGCGTACTTCATCTTACTGAAACCTACGCTTATGTATACAGATGTACTTTACAAAGACCATAATTATGCATTAAACGCTCAAATTGTTCGCCATTTTTGATCTAAAATTAAACTTGCTTGTATTGTTTGTTGAAGGAAATATATGCTTTATGGGCAAAATATAAATAATGTAGTTATCTTTTATTTTAAGTTTCTTATATATTTTTGAGACTCCTTTTAGTTTAATTATTATAATACACTCTTAGATTCACCAAAAAAAATATATTTTTAAGATTATCTTTGCTTCCGATTTACTTTGCACTTATTATTTTTTGTAAAGCATTCAAATGGAAAATAAACTCAAAATAAAAATAAAACCGCTAATATTTGAGTTGTGCTACTCTTTATCTAGGTGTGCGATATATGTTTTTTGTATAGTAGGGAAAAATTGATTTTTGGTAATAATGTTGTCAAGACTAAGATAGAAGAGGGCTAGTTATTTAACTTATATAGGTTATTTTGATTATATTTGTAATCAAATATCCCAAAAAAAATCTTTCAATTTTAATATAAACCATATCAAAATATGCTGCGAAGTTCAGAGGAAATAAATATACAGACAGTTTTATTTTATACTATTTTAGGACACTTAGGATACTTTATTATTAAAAAAAAAACAATGTGTAGTAGTAATTTTATTTATGAATATTCTTAAAACTAATCCACATGATTATCATGTGTTCTCTTGAGCAAATCTGCACTTTCTGATACCCAATATTTTCTAAAATTTCAAATTCATATTTACATAAATATTTCACTAATTAGAACTTTAAACATATTTGTTATATATATTTTATAAAATAAACAAGATAATTGATAATGTATAGTCCATACTCCATAGTTATAATATAGTCCATTATATAAATACTAACAAAATATAACAAAAAAAAGTAAACAAAAAAAAATAGACGTTCAGTTATTACTCACACAAAAATATATTTGGATGAAGACAAGTTAATATATGAACAATTTTTTATTACATTTCTGCTATGATAAAATTAAAAAAAATTAAGTTAAAAAATTATGTACCCGTATACAAAAAAAAAATATAAAACAAAAATATACATAATATAATTGAAAATTTCAAACTAATATGGAATCAATAGTTGAATTAATGTAAAGCGTTTATACTATAAAATACAAGGGTCCTATTAAGAGAGAAAATTGTATAAAAACACCCCAAAACTTAATACGCTATGATTAAATATCACATTGTAACCTTACCCTTTATATCATCACAAGTAACTCAATTATTGACTAATAGTCGCCTTAGTGCTTATTTGTTCAAACTATCAATACTTGTTGTATTTTTCAGTAGAATTTTTCCGTTCTTTTAAAAACAGCTTTATCTATTCTAATATTAAAAAGAAAAAAAATTGTTTTTTTTTGTTTATTTTTTTGTATCGAATAGGCTCCGAAACTACTGAACCGATTTAGATGAAATTTGGTAATATAGTTTGAGACTCTGGGAAGGACATAGGATAGTTTTTATCCCGGAACTCATTTCTTAAGGTGGTGAAAATAGGAGCGAAAATTTGTATGGGCAACCTAGAGATGATCCCGAGCGAAGCGAGATTGAGTCGCTAGTTTCTAAGATTTATATACATATTTAGATAAATTACATTTTTTATGGCTTTATTAAAGTAAAATATGTATTTAATACCAATAGAATTGACATTTAAAAGTTAATGATTCAGTATTAAAAACTCTTTCGATAAATTAGTCGTTTGTACAATAAGCACTGAGACGACGTAATACCTAGTTATTTAAACTACTCCGTGTTTTATGAAAACCTTTGAACATAATTTTAAAATAAACTAACATACACAGTAACTGTTTATTTGTTCTGATTAGATCTATTATGATGATATTGTATATCCAAAAAATATGTGCAAAGTGATGGCAATTTGACCCTTTAAGCATCTATATTAATTTTTTGTTGCGTAATTGCCTTTAATAATTATGCTTAAATTACAAAAATCCATTTCAAAGCTTACACAATACACATACATATCACATCACACACATATACATACACACAAAACCCTATCATATCTATAGTCCAAATCATCCTTTCTTAAACTTAATCAACAAAATACTGACAGTAAGGTATACTACAATCCAGAGGGAAGTAGATATAAAGCCGGAGTACACTGTTGGCACACTAATGGACCAGCCTCTTTGAAGCATGGACCGGAGAGATTCTGTCGATTTCGTGAGAGGAAGTACGTAACTTATCCATTGGAGGATCATGTGCATACCTGTGATAGAATAGTCCGTGATAAAATGATATAGTCCAATAAATATATATTTATATTAAATTATTTTGTTTAGAAATTATTACTATAATATTAATGCTTTCTGTTAACGGGTGGTAATATTTATAATAGAAAAAAAAATTTAGTCGAATTGAAATCAAACTTAATTTTTTTTTTTTCAGTTCATAAACATGAGTAAAAGTTGACTGAAAAAAAAAGTAGTTAGAAAAAAATGTTTTTTTTTTTTGTGAAAAATTGCGTTTTTTTTAAAGACACCTTAAAAAGCAAAAACTTATCTAAGTACAAAATTTTATACAAATTTTTAAATCCGTTTCCGAGATATACGAAATAAATTTATATATATATATATATATATATATATATATATATATATATATATCAGTGGCGAAGGGTCCATACAAGACGATTCCCACCGTCTTACCTTTTAGAAATCTAATAATCCTTCATTCATTATAAATATTTATTTTTTGAATTAACATAATTAGTTAATAAACAATCTATTTATTATCACTACGTTAATTTCTGAAAATAATATAACGCAAAGAATCACAAGCAATGCAAAATACATTTTTGCGCTCCAAATTGCTTACGCGTTTCTTCATAGAAATGCGACGATAAGACGTTGTATTTTAGCTTACCGCGTTCATACAAAATTGTGTTTCATTCAATGTTTTGGATTGAACATTGTCACGTGACTTCATTCATTTTTAGTATTTTACGCATGCGCACTTATCAAATTTTTGTTGCTCGAAAAGCTGCTTCTTTACGTCTTATCCTGCCTGTGATTGGTCAAAAATTACAAAACGTCCCTAATTTGACAAGCGAAGCGTCAGACGAGCAATGTTATTATTTGAATGATTTCAGATTTAATATAAATTTTATAATACGGCGGATTATTATTGTCTACTAGTGCATTGCTTAAGAATTTTTTTGTTTTATTGAGTTTTAACTTGATTTTAGTGTAATATAGACATTTTGCGCTGTTTGTTTGTGGAAAGTGAGTGTTTCACATATTTGTTAATTTCGGTGAGTTCGATTAGCCATTATGGCATTCATTTGCACAATATTGACTTTAGTTTTATAAACTTAGTTGTTCAATAATTAAAAAGCATGTCATCAAGATACTTATTTGATTGAAATATGATTTAATTATTACATGAAATGAGTTACCTATATATTTTCATAAAACTTTTTATTAAAGATATGCTAAAATATGTGAATGTGCTAAATTAAAATAATATTTAGTTTTCCATGTTTATTATATTCTGATTCTATTTAAGTTTAGAGAGAAAAACAATATGTTATTTTAAATGTTACATTAATTAACAGTATAATTTGACGAATTAAGCTAAATACTAAATAGGTTATTTAGACATTTTAAAAACGGACGTATCGCTATAGGATATTACGCCTGCGCTTCTCATTGTTCATTTTTGTGTATTATTTCATAATTTTCGTCCAATTTGGCTTGATAAATAAAATACAATAAAACAATAGATCAATTTCATCACTAAGAAAGACGAAGTAGTTTAATGAGATTTAAGAAGATGGCGGTATTTATATTAAATATTATATTGATCAAACATATTTATGTAAAATTAACAAAAAAAAAAAAAATAATAATAATATTTGAATCCCAAAAAATATAGGATGTAATATACTTTTAATAAAGAAAAATAAAATCAAATTCCCGTATTTTCACTTACGAATACTCGTACTAAGTGATGCGTAATGATTTTTCATAGATGGCGTTATTAATATTTTATGAGGTTTTATTATTATATTAAATGTTAAATGTATTTTGCTTGAATATTTTACATGTATTTAAAAAACACAATAGCCTTATAAAAAAAAGAAAAATATCTTCACAATTACATGTCTTTTTTTTTTGCATTGATATATAAAAATAGTGTATCAATGATTTTTGTCTGTTTATTTTTTTGGAACGGCTTACCTCTGCTAAAATTTCACCCTTCGCCACTGATATATATATATATATATATATATATATATATATATATATATATATATATATATATATAGATAGATAGATAGATAGATAGATAGATAGATAGATAGATAGATAGAATTGCTCATTTAATATTATAAGATATGAAATGATAACTAACCTTCAATAGGCCATATGATCCCACATAGTAACATCATGGGCAGGAACGAACCGAGGGCTAAGTACGTCGCAGTCCTCTCTGTGTCACATATACAGGATACAACAAAACCTATAAATAATAATAAATATTAATAAAAATGAATCGCAAAATGTGTTGCTATGCGCATAACTCGGGAACAACTGGAGTAATTGGGCTATTTTTTTTTATTAAAACATTCCCTTAAGTCCGAGGAAGGTTTCACAAAGAGAAAATTTCCCGGAAAAACATAAATCATTTTTCTAATCAGCGCTGCTAGTTGCTACACATTTAATTCGACAGAACAAAATATATAAAGTATATTTATGAGGTGATTTTCAGCCTCCTGAGACCATAAAATATAAATTTCTCGGAAATGGTTAAATATTTCAATTTTAAATTTTTTTTGCTTATTATATGTATTTCGAAGATTAGTTTCATGAAAATGAAAAGTTTATTGCAGACATTAAAATTAAAAGACCAAGAAAAAATTAAAAACCGAGTTCTTTGCAAATATCTCGAAAACTTTGAGATTATTGTAAAAAGTGTCTATAAAAAAGTCATAAAATCTATAAAAATTGTAGATTTTTAATAGACCTTATAACTTTTGTAGAAAACATTTTTCGGTAGAACGTCACAGTAAGACAGAAATTTAAGAAAACGATTTCTCAACGCCTTGCGTCCCCCCGTTTATCGCGGGGGTAGCTGGGCATCGGGGACATTTTACGAATTTCTATTCCTTATATACCTGGTAATGTTTTAAAACCATAAAACTTTAGGTTTAAATTATTATTTTTTTCTCTTAAAAAGAACATATTCCGATCGGTCTAAAAACCTCCCTAACTTGGTTAATTTTGACCGGAGGTAAAAAAGTCATGAAACCTTTTTTATGCAAAATTTTAAGCTTGACACATTTTTACTAAAACTTTTTTGTCTAATTTTTACCGTTTTCGAGTAATTGCGAAAAAACACTTTTGAGATTTTTTTGAACCCTTGCCGGGGGTTGCGGACACGAAAACCTTTACACATTATTTTTGTATCATTAAAACTACATTATATAAAAATGCAAAGTTGAGTGTCAACATTTTGATTTCAGACTTTATTTGACTGGACTACTGTCATAATATGCACGTTCAGTTTCCAGAGTAACTTTTCCAACGTAATCTCTAAAAACCTTATTCGGATGAATACGAACATTCAAAAAAATTGCCAAATCGTTATCGTTATAGCTGGTTTCAAGTTTCACGCTTACTAATTAACAGCGGTTCCAAATTATACGCCATACAAATCTGAATACTATTTAAATTTTGTATAATGTACGTATGTTTGTTACTCCTGCACGCAGAAACGGGTAGATTGATTGGAATGAAATTTAGTATACCCAAGTCTATAACTATTTTTATGTTGGGAAATGCATTTACGCATACCACCTGTAGACAATACAGGTGGTTATGTGGGACTCACCGGCTAGAAAAGTCAGTACTACCCACTAAAACCAAACAAAACCTCCCCCGTCTTAATGGGGCGTCGCAGGATCGCTTACGCTCTTAACCACGACGCCCCGACGGCAGGTCTGCTGAAGCAGACCACGACAACCATGGGGTTGCTCTAACAGTCCACTCTGTTACCAGTAATGTAATGAAAAAAGACTTCGTTTTGAATATTTACGTGTTAATTTTCATTTAGTTACCAAAACCAATGCTAAATTAAAAGTTTCAATAATAATAATTGAACCCTCATAACGTCCTATTTTTGGCTAAGGAAAGTGTGTGGAAGAAATCCACTATATTCCGAACTGTCTTTTATGTACTGTACTCATAGTCTCTGTGGGGAATTCCCCTTTTTAGTAAAGGAACGTGAAAGGATAGGTATATGTATTTTAAATAAAAATTGTATTTAAAAATCATACCCAACACGTTATATGCGCTAACTAGAAGACATTTTAAAATGTCTGTATAATTTGTTAAAATAATAAAAAGTAACCGAGTTTCAGCTCGACGTTAGTACGTTTGTATTAAAAATGTATGAATTAATTTGAAATTCGTTGGAATTTAAATTTTCTTCTCACTCCTGGATGTAGATTAACTAAGTTACTAAAAATCTTAAGGTGCTTCCATACAGGTGTTAAATATACATTTTACTTTAATAACACCAAAAAAATTTATTTTATATAATATATATACTAGCGACTCACCCACGCTCCGCTCGGGTTCGTCCCTACGTACGTTTTAACGTTTAGTATAGATTTCTCAGAAATGAAATATTTTCCTGCAGTAAAAAGCATCCTATATGTTGACCTGGATAACCAGCTATCATCATACCAAATTTTAACAAAATCCCCCCACTGGCTTTCCGTGATGCAGTAACAGACAGACATACAGACAAAAATTCTAAAAACTATAGATTCGGCCTCTGTATCGATGATAATGTCTATTTCAATAAGATTTTCCAAAAAATATTTATTGTACAGATTCGGCTTAGTTACAATTTTATATGTATTGATGTACTTATATGAATCTTAAAAATAAAGCTTTGTTTTCAAAATATCACCTCGAGGACCGCGAGCACACCGGTGTGCTAGATAACAATTGAATTCTCGGAAATTCGCACGGATTTCTTAGAATTTGTCCGGGAGGGAATATAAAAAAAAAGTTCTCTACTGTAAAGTACAATAAATATTGGTCGTTTGAACTTTAAGCACTAAGGCGACGAATAGTTAACATTTTACTGAATGCTAAAACAAGTTTTTATGTTAAAAAATGTTATGTAATGTTATCTAACATTTTTTAAATGTTGTATGGAAGCAGCATTAGATAATATTTATTAAGAGTAATATTAATATTATTAATATTAATAATATTAATATTATTTGTATTCAGTATATGTAACACACTATAGACGTTATAAGAGCAAAGAAAAAACGATCTATAAATATCTCTAGTCTAGTGGCTAGCATGTACGGCAATAGTCAATATACGAAGGTCTTGGGTTCGAGTCCCGAGTCGGGCCAAGTTCAGTTATTGAGTATTTATGTTAAGAATTTATCAGAAAATTTGGAGTATGTGAATGACAGAAATAGAGAATACACTTGTGTTTGCACGCATATTTGAGTAGGTACTATAGTATCTCCCGCAAAGTTGGCTACCCTCAATGAGATTGGCCGCCGTGACTGAAATTGGTCTGGAGGAACCCCAATATTAAATCGTCAAGATTCAAAACCTATTGTTGTTATTATTATCATTCAGAAAAACGAAAAGATAAATGATCTTTTCATAAATATATAATGGTAAGAGATATCTAATGTTCTTTTGAGTTACAAAAGTTGTAGCTAATATATATTATTTATTTCGAATCTTAAAATGAAAACCTAACAAGGTTAAAAGATTATAAAATTAAAACACAATATAATCGAATACTTTGACGACAAGTTTGGCTCAGTTTGTAGTGACCCTACTTGCTGTATCAGCTATCACGGGTTCGAGTCCCGCATTCATTTGTGTGATGAGCACGAATGGTTTTACTCCAGTCATGGGTGTTATTATTTATAATATGTATGTATTTAAAGTTATATATGTGTAGTGTATCAACTATCTGGTATCCATAACACAGGCCTCGTAGCTTACCATGGAACTAGATGGTGCTGTGTGTTAATCCCAACATATTTATTTAAATTATAGCTAATATATCTTATTTATTTCCTATCTTAAAGTAAAAAAAAAAAAACTGTAAAAAATCTTAAAGACTATAAAATTAAAAGAATATAACAGAATACTTACCAAAAGTCATTCCACATAACCCATTGATAAGGGTCAAGATGGTCACCCAGAGTACAGGACCGGTGATGGTCAATTTGAAGACCAAAAACCCAATAATCAATACTGTGATAGTTTGGGCCATCATTACTATCATTTGTACTAGAACATGGGAAAATAGTATCTCAGTACCTGAAAGGAGAGGAAATTTAATTAAATAATATTATAATCGCGTTATATGGTATTCAAATATTTGTTGGCGACCGTTTGGCTCAGTTTGTAGTGACCCTACTTGCTATGCTGTGTCGCAGGTTCGAGTCCCGCTGGGAAAATTCATTTGTGTGGTGAGCATTAATGTTTGTACTCCAGTCATGGGTGTTTATATTTATAATATGTATTTAAAGTTATATATGTGTAGTGTATCAACTATCTGGCATCCATAACACAAGCCTTGTAGCTTACAATGGAACTAGATGGCGCTGCGTGTCCTAACATATTTATTTATTTTATTTTATTGAAGAAACCGTATCAAAATAGGTTCAATCTATATTGTAAAATATTCTAATAAGTAAGCATTCTAGAGCAGGAGTTCTTAACTAGGGGGGCGCAGAAAGAGTTTATTTTGTATAAATTAAATAAATTAAATAAAAATAGAAAATCAATCAAAAATCGAAATGAAAATTAGGCAAATAATATTTTGATTTTCATTCAATTAAATTTTAACCAAGAGTTTAAGGAATACTAATTGAGAACAATGAACTTCGCCAAGAAGTAACTAAATGTCATAGATATAGTCATAGAGCGACAGAGACAAGACGAATGTGCAGCCAAAAGTCTTCTGTATTAATAGAAGTACGATTAATAAAAACAAATATTTGTAACCATTTCACATTAAATTATAATATTATAATTTTCAATCATATTATTATTTTTTTACATTTCATTTATAAATTCAAATTGAAATAAAAGATGTCTATTACGCGTACATTTGCTTTCTCTTTCTAGGTAGTAGTAAATTTCATGACAGTATTACTCAATCCATTCTAGAGAATGAATGAATGAATGAATGAATGAATGAATGAGAATTCTAGAGAATGAATGAATGAATTAATTAATCATAGAACTAGAGTTCTATGATTAATATTGTCGCATCGGTTATATATTTACCTGTGATACCAGACACAAGCGATCGTTCAAGAATTCCTTCGTTTCGTTCAGCCAACATAGCACCTGACGTTAACGCGACAGCCAAGAAAAAGATGATCCTGTTAGGAATAAAACAATAACTTTTTAATGGAAAAAAAATGATTTTTAGAAAACCTTAAATTAGCTATTTATTTTATAAAAAAATCTGACAAATGCAAGTCTGACGCGTGCCGATGGTTCCGTAGCATGAAACATTTTTACGAAATATTTTACATTTACAGATAATAAAATTTATTGCGTTATTTAAATATTTACCCATTTACAATATTCATCATATCTTATTATTATGAAAAAAAGTTAATTTTGCGGCCTAATGCGTGGCATCGAGTATCGTAAAAACTAATCAACATATCTTCTCTCAAATATTTCATTTTTGGGTTGAAAGTATTTAAGAAGCTATATTAACTAATTTTTTAAGAATTTAAAATATTTTTTTTTTCGATAAACACAAAAAAATGTGCTTGATTGAAACTTTTTCGAAACTTTTACTGGTTTTGTTCTATGACACTATATTCTATATTATTTCTTAGTCTGAGGATTTATACAAACTTTTGCAGTACCATGAATACTAAATCTAGAAAAACATCCAATATGCATCTAGACTCACGGGACAACACGACGGCTGTAGTTATTAAATTTTATATATGTATAATACATTTTGAGGGATCCTAAAACAATAGTTTCAATTCTAATATAAGCTATCGTACGCCGTGAAGAGAAACCAAGTTATTTACCTAACACAAAATTTCCAACCAAAGCTTAAATAGCTCTAAAAGGAAATTTCAAAATTATCTTAATACCTATAGTTTGTGAACAAAATAATAAAACAGTCTAAGATCCGGAGTGAATTCTTCCTTCCCAAATGAAAAGTGTTTTGTTTATACATTGTGTTTAATATAAATTTTTGCCTCATGAATTTGGTAGTGGGCTGGTCACATTTGTCACATAACCGATGACTCATGGAGTAGACGGGTTCTATCATGGAAACCATGATCTCTCTCGATGTGTCTCCACTACGGGAGTAACTTTCCCCGTCTTAATGGGATATCGCAGGATCGCTTACACACACACCCGACGGCAGGTCTGCCAAAGCAGACCACAACAACCATGGGGTTGCTCCACAGTCCACTCTGCTGTTAGAGAAGTACTAACAACCCGTATGACACACCACCCACCGGGGTGAGCCTCCTCTCTGCCGGACGCCAATAATCCCCCCCCCCCCCCCCTCCCCATCCATATTTCATAGGGATCGAACCAATCACACGTTGGACCTCTTACTAAATTTCAAGGACGGATGAAATTTAAATCTTAAATAGATTAGACTGGATGGTTTATTAATTAGTAGTTTTAAGTGTTAGAATTTCCAAGAATTTAGGCTAGCAATTTAAAAAAATAATAATAATTCAAATGATGCCTTAAGTATTATTTTTTTTACTTTGAATAAGAAACCTCTAGAGATTTTCCCAATTTAAAAAAAATATTATCTTCGGTTCACAATCAACAAAAATATAACGTAACATAGAAAAAGGTATAGCCGAATTAAGTACCTTTTTCTTTTATGTCAGTTTGAACTCCAAAACTTACATACACTGCCAATATATGTACCTTCAGAAGAGATACGCGTTGACATACAAAAGCTTACAAGAACTCAGAAATAAATCCTATATAACAGTCAGTATTGAACAACCATTATTTTAGTTTCCTTCAATGTTTAATAATGTCTTTAAAATAAACTCTAATGGCCTAAATAATATAAAAATTGCGACGCTGTGATGAACCACAATTGGTGCATACTTACGTTAAAATAACACCGGGACCCGCAAAATCAGTGAAATTGGGGATCTTCAGACCGAAAATAGGTTCGTTGAACTGAAAGAGAAAAATATTATTAAAAATCTGTTTTGGTACAATATAAACACATTATAAACATCGCATCATAATGTGTTATGTATGTGTTAATTTGTCCACTTGTCTTACGGTGAAGGAAAACATCGTGAGGAAACCTGCATGTCTGAGAGAACCTAACAAGTTCTCACTTGGCTAGCGTGGTGGACTTTGACCTGATCCCCCTCGCATTGAAGGGAGGCCCACCCCCAGCAGTGGGACGTCATAAAGTATACAGGAATACATTCATACATAATTCGTTAGAATAGAATTGGAATACGATCCTACATAATATATCAATTACAATTAATTACCAACCAATCTTTATAGTTATGCAAACAATTTTACAACAAATAATAGGTGTAATTACAAAGTGTAATAGCTTATAAGATGACTGGCGACTGCGACTCACCCTCGCTCCGCTCGGGTTCGTCCCTAGTTACATTTAAAGGTTTATGAGATATTTTGCCGAAGTAAAAAGTATCCTATATGTTGACCCGGATAACCACCTATCATCATACCAAATTTCATAAAAATCCCTCCAGTGGTTTTTCCGTGGTGAGTCAGATAGATAAACAGGCAGACAAACAAAAATCCAAAAATCTATAAACTCGGTCTTACCATCGATAATAATGTCTATTACTATAAGATTTTCCAAAAAAATATTTAATGTACAGATTCGGCTTATTTACAATTTTATTCATATGTATAGAAGACCAAACAGTTCAAAAAATTTTCAATCTGTCTAATTTAATCTTGCTCATAACAGCTAAAGTTTCGAGGTTTTTTGTAACGAAACTTAATATAAGTTAAAAGAATATCTAGATTTTAATTTAATTGGCTAGCAAGATTCAAAGAAATAGAAATATAAACTCATCTATACTAATGTTATAAAGCTGAAGTTTGTTTGTTTGTTTGGTTGAACGCGCTAATATCAGGAGCTACTAATCCGATTTGAAAAAAAATTTTTTGCATTAGATAGCCCGTTAACTGAGGAAGGCTATAGGCTATATATCATTCCGGAAAAATGTACGGTTCCCATGGGATAGATATGTTTTTGTCTAAGGACAAACCCGAAGCGAAGCGAGGGTGAGTCGCTAGTTGTTATATAAAGCGAGATCATTAATTGATATGAACTAAAACACATTTGCAAGCAAAACTACAGGTAGCAGTTAGTAAAAAACAGTACGTGCATACGTATATAAACCCTTAATGCGAATTTAATGTTAGAAGTGAGCCAAAAGTACCGAGTCATTGGTGCCATTTATAATGGACTCTAAATTGTAAATTGATGTAGCTCTCTATGTATGAGAATCAATCTATACTAATATTATAAAGAGGTAAAGTTTGTGAGTGTGTGAGGTTGTAGGGGGTAATCTCTGGATCTACTAAACCGATTTAGATGAAATTTGGTAAGAAGATAGTTTGAGACCCTGGGAAGGACATAGAATACTTTGTATCCCGGAAATCATCCCTTAAGGGGGTGAAAATGGGGATGACAGTTTGTATGGGGAAATTAAGCTAGGGACGAACCCGAGCGAAACGAGGGTAAGTCGCTAGTAAGTAATAATGTCCTGTCACCAATATGGGTAATGACGAACAATCTCATTTAGGTTATTTAACTGTTCTGGATATATTATAGTGCATAAGTGTATGCATGCACAAATATAAACAAAGTACTTTTTATTCCTTTCACTGATATATTCCGATGGGAGGACATGTCGACACTCATGATAAGAAATCAAAAGCGTAACTTAATCTTAAGTAAAAAAGTAGGAACCTTTTAACTATTTACCCCGACTCGGGATTCGAACCCAGAACCACCGATCTACTTCCAAACATGTTAGACTTAGATCAATAAGAGAGTCAACCACCAAGTCACCATTCCTTTAAAAGACAATAATTAAAAAATACATACAAACTGCTAAAAATATCACCTAAAATACATAAAGTAAAATGTACAAGCGTATTGAAAACCAAATCCTGCTATAATAAATACATTACATTTGTATAATACTTACATTGACAGGTATAGCTAGCATTCTCTTGGGCAAACCGCAGGACTCACTGAGCATCTCTGTCGCTTCCATGAAAGATTCCTGAATGTCTCTATTCAACATCCATTCCATTTGTTTATCTGAAAATATGTTATAATTTACTCATCTGTTATTTATAAGATATGTTTTTACGATCATTATTATTATTGGAAAATAAATAATAATAATTCTTTATGCAAATATTTATTATTTACTAGCGACTCACTCTTGCTCCGCTCGGGTTCGTCCTTATTTACGTTTTAAGGTTTAGTATAGATTTCTCAGAAATGAGATATTTTCCCGCAGTAAAAAGTATCCTATATGTTGACTCGGATAACCGGCTATCATCATACCAAATTTCATCAAAATCTGTCCAGTAGTTTTCCTGTGATGCGGTCACAGACAGACAGATAATAATTCTAAAAACTATAGATTCTGCCTCTGTATCGATAATAATGACTATTTCAATAAGATTTTCCAAAAAAAAAAATTATGTACAGATTCGACTCAATTAGAATTTTATTATATGTATAAAATAAGAAGAATTTACAAAAAGGAAGATTAATAAACAAAACACCTTTTATCATCAAAATGTATCTTCCAGTATGTATAGGTATCATACATCAAAGTGACATTTTTTTACTTCCACCTAAGTTATAGGTACTTTATGTACATGCTTAAAGGGGAATCGTAAAACATTTTAAATTGGCATAAGTAAACGAAAATAGAAGTTTATTTACATACAAATTGTATGAAACTCGCTATGGGGATTCTTGAGTCCTTATCCCTTGAGGGATATAAAACTCGTCATACCTATTATTTATACTCGCATATATATTAGGGTGTGCCAAAAAAAACTTTTTTTTTTTTTGTTTCTTTTAGTTACCATGAAAATATCGTCCAAGATGATGAAAAAAAAATTCTGGTAAAGTTTGAGCTCTTAATGTTAATATTAAGAGGTGGCTCATCGTGATTTTTGATTTTCCATATAAATAACAAGGGTTTTTTTTACTTTTTTTTTGAAATTTTAATGCACTCAAACGAATTATTGTCTGGTCAAATTAAAAACATATTCTTGTAGGGAATTAAGCGATCGACAAAAAAGATCTAATATAATTTTTTGCTTAGTCGACTCGTTTAAAAGTTATTCGAGGTTAAAGTTCAACCTCAAATGGTAAATGATGACTTATAATTTTTCAAAAAAATATAATATTTTATGTTTTCAGCCACTATTTTGTGATAGAGTATGAAAACATATATATATATATATATATATATATATATATATATATATATATATATATATATACTACACATATATAACTTTAAATAGATATATAATAAATATAAAACTAATGAATTCTTACCAGTATCATCCATATGTACTTCGATCTCAGAGTTTGCGACAGTATAGGGGTCTAAGTGTCGAGGATCCCTCATTCTCTCCTGCAGAGACGTAGAAAAGTTCGCAGGGAACACCAGGACGGTACGTGCTAAGCCTTTCGCTGCTTCTGCTAAGGCTGTTTCTTTGTTTGGATACAATATCTAGTAAAGGATAATTGTTTATAAATAAAAAATATATTTTTAATTATTATTTATCTATACAGATAAATAAAATTGGAGTGTCTGTTTGTAATATTAAAATAACCGCTTTTTACTAAATGCATATGAAAGTATATACGGTACATATAAAAAAAAAATATTTTTTTTGTCTTATTTATTTATGTCTGTTTGTTCTCCGAAATGGCTGCACCGATTTTGGTGGGACTTTTACTGACAGATAGCTGATGTTGTAAAGAGATCTTAGGCTACTTTTTTTTAGCAAAAGAATTAGGATTCCGCTCATAGAAATTAAAACGTACCAAGGTAACCGAGCGAAGCAAGGGTCATTCGCTAGTCTAAACTAAAAATTAATTTATTGTTTTTGTAGTAGTAGCTCTAAATAACCTTAATTGATTGTGGATCACATAGATTTCTTATCTCACAACTTTACAATATTCTCCACTAGGTACTTAATTTGTATCTAGCTAATTAATACTTATGATAGAGAATTGGCTGTTTTAGCTGAAATTTAGGTTTCTAGTTGGTTTGGAACATACAGCAAATATCACCCATTATAGTGTAGAAGTCTGTGTCGAGTCGAGAGAGAGTGACATCACCCATGACCATGTTTGCTATAATGTTCAAAACATCAGGAACAGAATAAAATAAATAAAAACGCGAACAAATCCAGATAAATATATACGTATATATTTAAAAAATCAAATATTCGCGTGAATCTAAAAAAGTATTATAATATACTGAAAGGCAATTAAAATTATCACTACAACGCTAAATCGCAGATATTTCTTAGGAACTAATTGGATAAAACAAGTAAATAATCAGTGTATAAGTGTATCTTAAATTAACAGCTCGGCTTTCTTTTTACGCCTGCACTAACTTATTCCGTATATTAAAACTTTTACTCGCCTGAATATATAATTAAAAGCGGTACATTGATTCCGAAGTTCCTTGTAAATTATGTTAATTTTTAGAAAAGTTAGGCGATAAGTATTAAAAATACATATTTTATTCGACTTCAATATGAGATGTCCCAAAATTAAAGCTAGAAGTCATTTAGATGGAAAATACAGGGTTTTAATTAGTATCGGGCAAGCGCGAGTCTGATTTTACAACGAGGGTTCCGTATCGTAATTTTTTTTTTTTTATAAAACCTGTACATAAAACCGAAAATATCTCACATCTAAAGTTTCAAGGGATAATTTCAGTTGAGTATTTTTAAAATCAGTCCACCAATTCGCACTTGGCCAGCGTGGTGGACTATGGCCTGATCCCCCTCGTATTGAAGGAAGGCCCGTGCCCAGGAGTGGGACGTTAAAAAGGGCTGAATACATTCTGAATATCTATTATCTCAATATTTTCAGTATTTAGAGAACGTAATATTCACGAATAAATGAAGCAGATTCGTAGATTTCGAAATGTAGGTAGTCGGATATTATAATACTTTCTTAGATTTACGCGAATATTTGACATTTTAAAGAAAATTATCTTTTCATATTATTTCGCGAATTTATTTTGATTTTTGGTTCCCAACGTTTGGAATGCTTTACAGCAATCATGGTCACGGGAGAGACTAAGGTGTTGGACATTTTGAGATGATCCGAAAATATAGTTTTATCTAGTAGGATATTATGTAAATTAGAACTTAGAAGGATAGCAATACAATGGACAACGCGTCAACAAACGACAGCTATTACGATGTCAGGGAGACCAACAACGTTACACGAATTTGCAAGGAATGTAGAAATGGAATAAATGTATAGATAAATAATAAGTTCAAACTGTTGATCTGTAAAACGTTCGTAGATTTAAGCGAATATATGATTCTGTTGGATTTTTGAAGTTATACTTCTTTTGGCACGTTTGGAAAAAATAATGAGGGTAAAATTTTTACAATGAAGTTAGCTGCATTCCTTTTACAAACAGAGTTGTGATATACGGGGGATGAAATCTTTAGCTATTTTTATTCTGTTACCCCAAAGAAGCATAACTTCTTACGTGCGTAATTTTTCACTGTTATTTTCAGTATAAAGAAAGTAATTTAACGAATATTGTTTATGAGTACGATCGAATGCGATCATTTTTTTAGGGTTCCATACCCGAAAGGTGCCAACTGAACCCTATTACTAAGCCTCCGCTGTCCGTCTGTCAGAATGCTGTATCTCATGAACCGTAATAGGAAGAGTTGAAATTATCACAGAGTATGTATTTCTATTGCCTATGGCAACAAAAGATAAAAATAAATAAAAATAAAAATACAAGAAACATTTTTTAACGTTCGTAATCGATAATCGATATTAATATACTACATACATAAAGTAAAAGTCATATTAATAAAAATGTACGATGGTACGGAACCGTTCGTGTGCGAATTCGACTCGCACTTGACCGATTTTTAAAATTCAGTAACATTTTTTAAGTCTCCAATTGATATTCTCTTAATAGGATATTGAAAACAAGATTTTATAAGCTTCATTTGTAAGTCTTTGAATAAACTTTGAAAGTTTAAACTTTGTAAGCATATGAAATCGTGATAGTATTCCATATTGAAGAATGGGATAATTTGGTATCGAGAACTGATCTGATAATGATTCAAGAAGGTATAGTGGAACTCAACTTCAAAGGCTATATTAATAAAACTTCGCAGTCATTCTGTTTGTTTGTATGAGTTCTAAACATAGATTTTTTTTTAAATCATAAGTTTGTTTAGTTTTTTAAATATAAAGGTTATAAAGTAGCTTACTTAAAAAACAATAAAATCGATTAAATCGGCCAAAAAAGTTACAAAAAAAAAATCTTGAGACTTTACTCTTTTTAAATCTAATATAATATTACTTTAATGTCTTCTTATTAAGACTTGATTATTGAAATATTTTTTTACTGTTGACTACAATTTAAACTGAAAAAGCCAATTTTAATATAAATCTATATTGATCTGTTATACATTTTATATACGTATATAAAATATCATATGTATGTATATATGTATGTATCATTTTTATTTTTTTAACTCTGTTATTTGTTCCCACCCTTCCACTTCACACTTTGCTATTTCCTACACCTAAAGGTTGCTTAGAAATCGCTATTTTAACGATAAGGCCGCCTCTTGTACATTTTCCTACTACTGTATTGTTCTTTTTTTATTTCTTCCTCTCTTGTATGTGCAATAAAGAGTTTTTATTATTGTTATTACTATCCGTGATGGAGACGCAAAAAAGAAATCCAATCTAAAAATACTTACCAAATTATGCTGTCGTTTGGACAAAACATCCAAATATCTACAGCTAAATCTTGTCAAATTCCATTCCCAAGTTTTACGGTCCTGTGGGCAGCTTTTGTTGTAATCGCAGAGTACATTCGTGTCATTCATAACTTCATGATTGACTACAGCTATCGGTAAAATGCTCGGGTAATGTCCGATTGCGAGGCAGAAGAGTATCATTTGGGATAGCGGTAGCCCGACGATGAATGTTAACAAGCTGGAAGAAAATTGTTGATTTAAAAGTTATATTATATTTTGACGACACGTTTGGCTTAGTTTGTAGTACTTGCTGTGTCAGCGGTCGCGGGTTCGAGTCTAGCTTAGGGTATTCATTTGCGTGATGATCACGAATGTTTGTACTCCAGTCATGGGTCTTTATATTTATAATATGTAAGTATTTAAAGTTATATATGTGTAGTGTATCAACTATCTGGTATCCATAACACAAGCCTCGTAGCTCACCATGGAACTAGATTGTGCTGTGTTAATATCATAATATATTTATTTATTCATATTAGCAAAATTGTAATGAGCCCTTTTTAACGTCCCACTGCTGGGGTGGGCCTCCCTTCGATACGAAGGGGATCAAGCCATAGTCCACCACACTGGACAATGGGCGCTTAAAAATGGCTGGATAAAATATTAGCTAAACATTCAAACTAATCATCATTAATGGATATATCGATGATGACGATGATCGCCATGATTTTTGGCATTGCATTTGCAATGTATTGATTTGAATAATAAATTCAAATCAAAATATTTTTCGTCCAATAAGCAGATGGGTAAATAACAACTTTACTTCAGATCTTAGACTACATCATTTATAGAATATAAGATAAAACAGGCGAATAACTTTTTAAATACTTAATTCAAGGGTAATATTAATTACCACATGCCTAAGTAATAGCGTAACTTATAAGACCATTCTATGAGTAATTTATAAGAAAATATCAGTGCTTATTCCCATAAAGAGATATTTTAATGTAAAAAATATAATATGTATTTATATGTCAATAATAACTTATGGAGTAATAAAAGAATATAAAACGTTTAAATAAAATAATCTATACATATAATAAAATTCTAACTGAGTCGAATTTGTACATTAAATATTTTTTCGTTTTTTTTTAATAGTCATTATAATCGATGCAGAGGCCGAAAATATAGTTTTTAGAATTTTTGTGTCTGCCTGTGACCGCATCACGGAAAAACCACTGGATGGATATAAATGAAATTTGGTATGATGATAGCTGGTTATCCGTATCAACATAAAGGATACTTTTTACTGCAAGAAAATATTTCATCTTTGAGAAATCTATACTAAAAGTTAGAACATACGAACGAACACGAACAGAGCGAGGGTGAGTCACTAGTTATATTTATTTCGTGTAATCTTGACGCAGGTACTTGGAGTATTTTATATGAAAATATGAACATCACTTTGTAAAGTTCTTCATAAGCAATTAAGTAGTTCACATACCCATTTATTGAAATACTTTTTATGTACTGTAAAAAGGCAATTTTCTCATACATTTTGTACGGCCATACCAACCTGTGATTCTACTCAACTACCGAATTATTTTGACTATTATATTTTTAATGTTGGGAAATGCATTTACGCATACTATCTGTAGACATACAGGTGTTTATGTGGGACTCGCCGGCTAGGAAAGCCAGTACTACTCACTAAAACCCAAAAAAACCTCCCCCGTCTTAATGGGGCGTCGCAGGATCGCTTACACAGTCAACTACTCAGCCCTGACGGCAGATCTGCTGAAGCAGATCACAACAACTTTGGGATTGCTCCACAGTTCACTCTGCCATCAGAAAAGTACCAAAAGCAGCCCGCATGGTACACCGCCCATCGAAGTGGGCCACCTCCCTGTGCGTTTCTTGGCTTCGCGCCCGGCTGAACTGCCGGACGCTACTAAGTGACATCATGACAAGATGAACGCACGTTGGGGGGAGGAGGGAGATATTGACCATAAACTAACATGAGCTAACTAATCTTACGTTAATATTTTTTCAAGTAATACATACCCGAAATTCCTGAATAAACTCCAAAAGTTCTTCCAAACTAAAGCTTGCATGTGATGAAGTTGCATTGGTTTTATCCTTTGCAACAGACCACTAGGCGGTTTTTCTTCTGGAGGCAAGGCTTCCACTACATTAGACTCAACAACAATGCCTCTGCCTTTGCTACTCATAGAGACATTGTCTCCGAACTCTCCTGAAATCTCTCCTATTTCATCCTCTACTGCTGTTGGATCCTGAATAAATTTGATTTTGTCACTATTTATTTAGAATGAAAAATAAAAACAAATTTATCCCACGGGAAGCGTACATGCTATTCCAGACTATAATCTATCTGTGTGCCAAATTTCATCCAGATCCGTTCAGCCGTTTTGGCGTGATTGAGTAACAAACATCTATCCAAACTTTCGCATTTATAATATTAATAATAATGGAATGGATTTCAAAATAAATTTAAACTTTAAAGATATCTTGATTTTTATATATATTCTTTTTACATCTATGATTAATCTCATTCAGAGATAACCTGTTCTATCCATTATTATATATGAGAGAAGCGGAGATATTGCGTAACATACGTGTAATTTGAGTTTTTATTAAGCTACCTTCTTTTTTGAAGTCGGCTAAAGTTTAATTTATGTAGACCAATTTGCTGATTTACATTTTGCAATTTATCGACTATTATCGTTTTATTAGGACCTTAAAAGCCATTTGAAAATTAAAGTACTTAAAAACAAATCCTTTCAATAAAATGTATGCAAAATTGTTCAATTAATAGTAAAAATAGAATTACCATTTCGGTAATGCTCTTAAAATTTGAATAATACTCTTTAAGTCTTATTTCCAATGTAAATCAGTTTCTCAACATGTGAATTTTAGCAGTTGTTTCAGAATTTTGATACAGTGACGATGGCTAAGAAGGAACTAAAGTAATATACTATCTTATCTATACATACTCGTATAATAAAATTCTAAGCTGAATCTTTACATTAAATGGTTTTTGGAAGATCTTATAGAAATAGTCATTATTATAGACATAGAGGCCGAATCTATAGTTTTTAGAATTTTTGTCTGTCTGTCTGTCCGTCTGTCTGGGACCGCATCACGGAAAACCCACTGCAGTAATTTTGATGAAAATTGATACGATGATAGCTGATTATCCGGGTCAACGTATAAGATACTTTTTACTGCATCTTTGAGAAATCCATACTAAACGTTAAAACGTAAGTAGGGACAAATCTGAGCGGAGCCAGGGTGAGTCCCTAGTGTTTATATAAATTAATGGCTAATGCCAAAACTCTTAGTAAGATATGAATAAATATTAATTGTTTTAAAGAAATATTTTCGCTTTAGTTGTAAAAATTTGACCGACTACAAAAAAAGAAGTAATCCTTTCCGCTATACATTTTTTTGTATCAAACGTGAAATAACCTATTCATTCAAAATGTAAATCTATTATAAAATACCATACACCAGAGATTAAGTACCTCTGCAACAAAAGTTGATCAAATATTAACACCTACAATTTTTTTACCAATTAATTAATTTCTAAGAAATTAATTGTTAACTGGCATCCCAGTGTAACCGCGCCTCTCGACAAGTTAAAACTTACCGGAATCGAGGGTATCTCCACACGTTCAACAACATCAGCCAAAATACTAGAACGACGTCTTTTGCCCATATTTTGCATAACTGATAGCTTCAAGAATACGTCTTCTAGACTTACAGCATTGTATCTCGTCATCAGTTCGGTTGGTGCTTCTTCAGCTAAAAATCTTCCTCCACGCATTAGTCCAATCTGTAAAGTCGTGTTTGTTAATTTATACCTACAGATAAATAAAATTGAAGTGTCTGTTTGTAACGTCAAAATAGCGGCTTTTTACTAAATGCATTTGCAATTTTATACTGCACTTATAACAAAAACACATTTTTTTTTAAATTCTGTTTGTTCCGGCTAATCTCCGAAATGGCTGGACTTATTTTGACGAACCTTTCACTGGCAGATAGCTGATGTTATAAAGAGTAGCTTCTTTTATTTTGAAGGTAGAATTAGAGTTCCGCTCAAACAAATTGAAACGTACCTAGGGACGTACCCGAGTGAAGCGAGGGTAAGTCGCTAGTCTTGTTATAAGTAACATTGTTTTTAGCTCACATAAGTTTCTGTATTATTTTTATGAATCAATTTAGTTGGTTTCAGACACAATTCTTATTTTTTTTCTCCTTGCCTTTTTTCTTGTCAGACTTAAACGTTGATATTAACACATTATAATCTTCTAACGACGTTTTTTTTCGAACCGAAAAAAAAGCTACTGATGGCGGACTAATGAGGTTCGGTAAAAAAATGTGATGATTTCATTTTGATTTTGACGATACAATAGGTTGGCGGCAACAAGCTGATCCAATAATGGAATTCGGAGATGTATGAGATAGCGAAATTCTATAATTACTTTTTGATTTGTTATAATGAATCCATTTTCTAAAAGATGAGTAAAAACAAGTTTTTTTTTCAGATATTTTATGGTGATTATTTAAACGAACGGCAATGGTTTTTTTACTCCGTGTCTGTTTTAAATTATTATGGAAACAATAAATCTCTTTAAAAACGCTTAGATTTGCAAATTATTTTTCACAATAATTTATGTTTTATATTTTAAAAATGAAACACGAATTAGCTAAAGCAACACAGAAAGATTTATGATGCCAGCGTTAAAATGGGGAGGATTCTTTCCCTCAAATATTTGAGTCTACAGTCTACAAATAATTCCTGTTTTTTTCTTTGAGAGTTGCCGGAATTTGGTCTGGACATCATAGCCTAAAAAGTTGAATATTAAGAAGGGAATCTTCCTATAATTATTTATGTAACAACTGAGAAATATCTGTTGAAATTGAAATACTAAAAGCTAAAAAGGGGGAGCAAACTCTATATGAAAAACTAAATTAAATAGGATGTCAAAACAAAACGAAGCCGAAACAAATAGATATTAAAGTATATTTTAATAGAAAATTCACCTACCTGTTTAGACTTTAGAATTGCTTAGTTTACTAAAAGCTACAGGTTCGATTTCAGCATAATAATAGAAAGAAAATTCCTTTCATTAATAAACCAAAAAATTAGCAGCAATAGTTAATTCAATAAGTTCCTAGCGTATATTACATGTTTAATTCAATTCCTAGACCTCTCTAAGTCAATTCCTAGAGGACCTAAATATTCTAACTACAGAATTAGTGCATATAGCAGTAATTATAGTGCATATCTAGAAGACTTTTACATTAATATAATATAAGGTGAAGTTGTAATTATAAATTGTATAATATGTAGATTGGACTAGCAAGGTCTACTATGGCAGACTGCGGGTTCGAATCAAGGAAGAACGCCACTAAATTCATAGAACCTTTTTGTAAGAAAGCCTGTGTAAGCTAAAGTAAAGTGTACATATATGTCAATGAATACACTTTAATTATAAGGGCTTCGTTTATAAAAAAACTGTATAACATGTACATTTTTTCAAAGAAACATCTAAATATATATAATTCTTCTATACGTGTGTTTGTCACCTAACTCCTCCTAAAGGGCTGGACCGATTTGGATAAAATTTTGTGTGTATATTTCAATGAGTTCCTGTAGTTTCAAAATACAATTTGGACTCTGTAAGTGACGCTGCTGTCAGTATGGCACTGATCTTCTAAACGGTAGGAACGATTTTAATGATATTTTTTATGTATGTTCGAGTTGATCCCTGCAAGGTTGGAATTTACAAATGGAGTGGAGGAAGTCGGTGTGTCACCAAAGTATTATTAGTTATAACATAAAACTAAAGAGTTTATTTTTTTAGCAGTTGGAATGCGGGCGAAGCCGGGGGTACTGCTAGTTATGTATATATTTTTTATTATCCAACTAACATTCAATTTTAACACTAACTATAAAGCGTTTTTATTATATTATTTATGATAAGAACGTTGATAGATAATTCTCATTTATCTTATACTTTATAGTCTTTAATATAAATATATTGAATTACGCATTATATGGTTTGTCTATATATTTTTACTTACAATGTTGGCTTGTTTCGTCTCATCGATGTAATGCGTTGTGATGATAACTGTGGTTCTTCCACCCTTAGTGATTTCCACTAAATGATCCCATATACTGAAAATTTGATAATAATTAATATAAAAATTGAATCTCAAAACGGCTATTTTTCACATAAAGTTAAATGAAGAATTTTATAATGGCGAAAGCTATTATAAATGCGATTGTTTTTATATATTTGTGTGTATGTTTGTTACTCCTATACACGGAAACGAATAAACACAGTCTTTTTATGTGTGGCAATGGTAGCTCAGTGGTAACGCGCTCGCTTAGGAAACCGAGTGAAGCGGGTTCAAATCCCGTGTTTCGCACCTCTGATATTTTCATGTGTGAATCATTTCTAACATGATTACCACTTGCCTTACGGTGAAGGAAAACATTGTGAGGCAACCTGCATGTCTGTGAAAACCTAGCAAGTTTTCGAAAGACGTGTGAAGTCCGCCAACCCGCACTTGGCCAGCGTTGTGGATATTACCTGATCCCCCTCGTATTTAGGGGAGGCCCGTGCCCAGCAGTGGGACGTTAAAAAGAGGACGAAATTTAGTACGTAAATAGATTACTATTAAGTACATAGGGATGCACTCGAGCGAAGCAAGGATAAGTCGCTAGCATGTTTATATAATTTAGTCCTTGTCCGCAGCGATTGTCTTAATGAGAGAGACGATCAGAATGTAGTTCACCACAATGGTTAAATGTAGTGTACTTCACACGCCTTACGAAAACTAGTTAGGTTCTCTCAGACGTACAGATTTTCTCACAATTGTTTTCCTTCGCGAAGTAATTACTACTGGTAATCAATTAAAAGATTCATACATGAATATATTAGAAGTGTGAAACCTGGGTTTTGAACCAGCTTTATTTGATTGTTCAAGTGAGCGCGTTATTAGTGGCGTTACTATGTATCTACTTTAACGAGATTATTTATTTTATTTATATAAATAAGTTAAAATTTGAAAACAAATGTAATTACGCTTGCAGAACTTATGTATATAAAAGAGGTTTAAAAGAAAAAAATCTATTGTAATTATTGCTTACAAATTAGTCTTACTTTTTTTGTGACTTATTTCGTTATTTTACGTATATGTAAACTAACGGCTCACCCTCGCTTCGCTCGGGTTCGCCTCTAGACAAAAAAAATACAAATCTATCCCACGGGAACCGTACATTTTTCCGGGATAAAAAGTTCTGATGTATGAATTATATTATTGTAAAGTTTCATTAAAATCCAATCAATAGTTTTTGTGTACTAAGCTGTATAAGTTACTATCGTTTTTTAACTATCCCACGGGAACGCTTTAATTTTCTGAGATCAAAAGTACCTATGGTGTTGACCGGGGATATAAGGTATCACCATACAAAATTTCATTTAAATCGGTTCAACAGTTTCCTCGATTAACCCGTACAAACAGACAAACAGACAGAGAAACAAAAATAATTAAAAAAAACTGGATTTGTTCTATTTCTCTTCTTACATCTCCTGACTCGGTTTTTAGTATTTTTTTTTCTACGTACAGACAGTCGACCTCTACAGTTTTATTATATGTATAGATAAGGATTTTCTTAAGGTATTTTAATTTTTTATACAAATTTTTACATTCAGCAAAATGGCAATGAAGAATAAACTTTGAAGGTCATATTTATAACTTCTTAGCAATACGGAAAACATAAATATTCATTGCATAATTATTTATTTACTTAAAAAAAGTTCCAACTAGAGTCAAGGATTTGAACTCAAACACCTTTGAACCATGAGGAGGTTTACAAAATGTATAAAAACTATCAGCTGTCTTAATAAGCTTATTTTATACTAGTATTCGGATATGGCTCTGCTTGGAATTTTTTTCTTTAAAAGTAGTCTACTTACAATACAGTATTCTATTGGTCGAATGTTTAATTCTAGATAGAAAAGGTACTAAAAAAATTAAGAGTATTTTATATTTCTATAATTGTGTAGGTAATATAAGTTAATTTTTACACTATACATTTTAAAGATTTTCATTTAAGAATTAAGAATTACAATATTATAATTAAGAAATTACAATTAAGAATTACATTTTAAAGATTTTCATTTTATATATTTTATATTACATTTTAATTTAATGTTTCAACTTAACATATTATCCGTAGTTGCGAAGCTTCGCATATTACGATCATAGCGAATTATTATTATTATTTTACCAGCAACTCACCCTCGCTTCGTTTCGGGTTCGTCCCTAGATAAAAACAAATCTATCCCACGGGAACCGTACATTTTTCCGGGGTGACATATAGCCTATAGCCTTCCTCAGTTAACGGGCTATCTAATGCAAAAAGAATTTTTCAAATCGGATTAGTAGTTCCTGAGATTAGCGCGATCAACCAAACAAACAAACAAACTCTTCAGCTTTGTAATATTAAGTATAGGTTTGGATGGCTAATCCAAACAACCCTTAGTTTTAAATCAAGAGAAATATATGACCAACACACACATATATAACATGCAAGAAAAAATCGAGAGCCTTGTCTTAAATAATTGATTTTGGCTTTAGCTATTTATTCATAAAGGTATTGACTAAATAATGTAAAAAAATATAATAAGTGTTTAAAAACCGACAGTCGGTTGTCATAAATTCAAAATTAAACGTTTAAACACCTTGGAATATTATAGGTGTTAAACAGAATTTTTATTTCCAAGTATTTATTTAGGACTTTGTTTTGCTTTGTTTGAAATACGATTTAATAATTACGTAAATGTTATCATTTAAGATTTTTATAATATTATATTGCCCTATATCAAATCATATCGTAACGGTCTACGTAGTAATATTATGTATAGCTACTTTTATACTAATATTATAAATATGTAAGTTTGTGAGTATGGATGTTTGTTACTCTTTCACGCCAGAACGGATCTGGATGAAATTTGGCACAGGGATAGATTATAGTCTGGAATAACACATTGGCTATGGCTATTGTTTATCCCGGAAAAATATACGATTCCCGTGGGATAGGTTTGTTTTTGTTTTCCTAGAGGCTAACACGAGCGAACCGAGGTTAAGCCATTAGTTAGACTATAATTCAAGCAGAAATAGAAATGAAATTCACCAATCGGACTACTATTGCAATTAATGCGAGAATTTGTATGTTTGTTACTCCTTTAGGTAGAAACGGCTGAACGGATTTGAATGAAATTTAGAACACAGTTAGACTAAGAACTTATATACCATAATAACAACAAAGTCTACTTTTATTAGTAAAGAACAATGGCAGGTCTCTATACGTTTTACCTGATATCCATTTAAGTCGTCTTGAAATGAAAAAATGCTATAACGATAGGGATTAAATAACACAAGAGTGACCAGATTTGTTTTTTTTATTAGAATGTCACAAAAAAAGGGTATTAGCATTTTTATTTTATGATTTGCGGTTATATACCTACCTACCTAGCAATGACAGCTGTCACTGATTATTTTACCGAATATTATAAATTAAGAAGGTATAGGTGGGTAAAGTATAATTTGAAAAAGCACCAAGAGAGCAAGACGAGCGAAGCGAAGCGAAGTTAATCCACAATATAAACAAACACACTGACAAACTATCGCATTTACATTAGTATAATTCTAAAAAAACATTTATATAAGGAAGACGGATAAACAAATCTCCTAACCATCGTTCAAGGATACAGATTAAGGCTGTGTTTTTTCAATTTAGTGTAGCATAATCCTTATCGGTTTCACTATGCTGAGATCTCAGAGCTGATCGGATTCGGATTTAACCAAATTCACTGAGATTTTATCTACTTTGTTCTTTGTTTTTGTAAAATCTACTTATATTAGAATAGTTGATGTTTATTTTAACATTTATATACAACTAGCCAATATACATATATAGCTAATAGTGTAGTTCTTTTATGTTTTTAAATCTATCCCACGGGAACCGTACATTATTGCGGAATAAAAAACAACCTATGTGTTACTCTGATGTATGAGCTATATTATTGTAAAGTTTCATTAAAATCCATTCAGTTGTTTTTGCGTGAAAGAATAACAAACATCTATACATCCAGATATCCCTCCTCACAAGCTTTCGCATTTATAATATTAGTAGGATATGTGTGCAAATTATAGCCAAAATGTTTTGATGTATACTGTATAGTTATATCTATCTATCTATTGACGACACGTTTGGCTCAGTTTGTAGTGACCCTACTCGCTGTGCTAGCGGTCGCGGGTTCGAGTCCCGCTTAGGGTATTCATTTGTATGTTGTTTGTACTCCAGTCATGGGTATTTATATTTATAGTATGTATGTATTTAAAGTAGTGTATCAACTTTCTGGTATCCATAACACAAGCCTCGTAGCTTACCTTGGAACTAGATGGTGCTGTGTGTTAATGTCCCAACATATTATTATTCTTATTCTTATATTATATCACTGGGAAGTTTCAGCATAATCCGTTTAAGTTTTTTTTGGCGTGAAAGGGTTACATTCATTCGTGCATGCTAACAAAGCTTTGCGTTTATAATATTAGTTAGGACTAAAGCTTCTGGCTGCGATGAGTTTAATTCTAAGCCACTGAACATGGCTCTTGATTAATTTGAAACCGCGAAGTATGGGGAGATCATGCTGGTTAAACTTTATTTAGACAGTGGAAATGAATAGCAAATTTTAGAAAAAATATGTAATAATATAACAATTATGTATTTTTTTCCGAGTATTTTTAACCGTACATTTTTCCGAGATAAAAAGTAGCCTATGTGGTACTCCAGATTATAATCTATCTCTATGCCAAATTTCATCCAGATCTGTTCAGCCGTTCTGGCATGAAAGAGTGACAAATATCCATACTCACAAACTTTCACATTTATAATATTAATACGGAAATACGGACTAGCGATTAGCCCTCGCTTCGCTCAACCAGGTACTTAACTCCAGATCAACTCTATCCGTGTCTAAATCCAAATCCGTTAGTGTTTTCCGTCTGTTTTCCGTTTTAGTGTAAAAGAGTAACAAACATACTCACATACAAACTTTTGTATTTCTATTAGTAATCTGATTTAAATATATTTTACCTTTGTCTTAATACAGGATCTACACCCACAGTAGGCTCATCCAGGATAAGTAACTCCGGCTCGTGAATTAACGCAGCTGCCAACGACACACGACGTTGTTGACCCCCAGACAGGACCTTGACTTGACTGCAAATATATATTTTTTGTAACGTACCATTTTTTTAAATGCAATATATAAAGTAAATAAAATAAGTATTTTTTAAGTTACGATTTTACTGAAAAGTATACATAAGAATAATAAGGATATAGTCTTATAAGTTATAATAAGTTTTTAGTTTTTTTTTTTAACTGTCTAAACTCTATGAACCATCGTGCACTGTGTTCTATTTGTAAAGTCCTTTCATTTGACACCCATATTGATAGGGTTATGAAAAAATATGTAATGGGCTTTTTTGTTAGAGGCCATAATGAATTTCGTTTTTTTTTATAGAGTACTGTAGGTATCCTTCTAGTCAAGCCCTATCATTTGATGCCATTCTTACTTACTTGTATCAAATTAATATGTACATCTAATTTTCTTAATAGGTTTTTTTTTAATTGATAAACCTCAAGTTATGGTTAATGATACTATCAGAAATAATAATAACTCATCAGTTTTATTGCAATCAGAGAATCCGTACAGTTCTTATAATTTAATTAGACAATGAAACAAAATCATTTAAAAAAGAATGAAAATAAATTAAAACTAAATTTTATAGGTACTAGTATGTAGTAACTGGATATTTCTTCCTTCTAACATTTTTCAACAATGTGAAGCTTGTTATTTAACTATGTTTTTTTTTTCTATATTTGAAATAATATTTAAATTACTATTTTTTTAAGAGTATAAATTATTTTAATCGTTTACACAATGTATTTATCCAACTAGCGACATACCATCACTATTACGTTACGTTACGTTTAGTGAAGATTTCTCAGAAATTACGTATTTTCCCGCAGTAAAAAGTATCCTATATGTTGACCCGGATAACCAGCTATCATCATACCAAATTACATCAAAATATGTCATCAGACAGTCAGACAGACAGACAAAAATTCTAAAAACTATAGATTCGGCCTCTGTATCGATAATAATAACTTTTTTTAATAAGACTTTCCAAAAAATATTCAACGTACAGATTCAACTCAGTTAGAATTTTATTACATGTATAAATTAAATAAATAACGTTATTTTTCCGTTACGGTTTCGATTCTTACTCGGGACGTACACATTCGCCACACACATACGCCTGTGTGTAGGTCTTACGAAACCTCAATAGAAGATAACATAATGAACACAGCTAAGCATAGTTAAATGCCTTATCCATTTTATGCGACATTGGCGAAGTAATCAGTGCATCTTTTGTAGCCATTAATAAGAAAGTTGAAACATAAATATAATATTTACCTCGTCTGGAAATCGAACCACTAGTTCTAGCCTTAGCATAGAAACATATTTGAGACAATACATACATATACTAAGTAGATCTCATGAACTCTCAACGTATGTACGTACGACTAGAACACTCTAGTAGACGCTGTAGAATATTTTTGTCACTATGAATATTTACCTCGTCTAGAAATCGAACCTGTAGTTCTAGCTTTAATATTAAAATATTATAATATTTTATATATAATAATTTAGCTAATAACTGTTCATTCTTACGATTATTACAAGCTAAAGTACGTTTCGCACTATTCTGTTCCATGTTATTATTATTAGGGTTATTTAATTTCAGTGCCTATAATAAATCACTTTTAGTATTAAGGGCACTTTTACGCAGTTTATTTATCAGTTTAGACGTAAAATCTTAGTAATATGTTACTTCACACTGTTGTCTTCTGTAGCCTATACATATGATAAAATTCTGAGTCGAATCTGTACATTAAATATTTTTTGAAAAATATTATTGAATTATAGTCATTATTATCGAAACAGAGAACGAATTTATAGTTTTTAGAAATTTTGTCTGTCTGTCTATCTGGGAACGCATCACGAGAAAACCACTGGACATATTTTGATGTAATTTGGTATGATGATAGCTGGTTATCCGGGTCAACATAAAGGATACTTTTTACTGCGGTAAAATACCTCGTCTCTGAGAAATCTATACTAACCGTTAAAAAGTAAAAAAATAAATAAAAACCATTTATATATAAGTTGAACTTGCGCTTGACGATGTAATCGCATTATTAAAGATAAGTTTTGTTTTAAAAATATGTAACTCAAATGCACCTATCATATAGTGGTACAAAGTCAGGCCAATTTTTGAATGTATACATAATCTCATATGTCTATATATAATATAATAAATAAACATACATACCGAGTAGGGTTGGGTAGCTGTAGCAGGGATACTAAAAAGTCGACTTTCTCGTCCACTTCCTTAGTAGTCATACCGGCGATCCAGCCGAAGTATATCATCGTTTCTCGTATAGAAAACTCTCCAAATAGTGCTACTTCCTGAAAAAAGATAAACTCCTTGTAAAAATCTTCTCTCTTAATTAAGTAACTATTTACCTTAAAAATTTTACCTTTTCTTTCTTTTTCAAATATTTGCGTAAACCTAAGAAAGCCTTATCAAAGTAAACAAATGTAGGTACTCGTATTATGACTATGCCGCTAAGAAATAAGGCTTTACGAATTAATAAATAAATAAATATGTTGGGGCATTAACACAGCACCATCTAGTTTCATGGAAAGCTACGAGGCTTGTGTTATGGACACCAGATAGTTGATACACTATTCATATATAACTTTAGATACATACATATTATAAATATAAACACCCAAGACTGGAGTACAGACATTCGTACTAATCACACAAATGAATGCCCCCAGCGGGACTCGAACAGGCGACCGCGGGCACAGCAAGTAGGGTCACTACAAACTGAGCCAAACGTGTCGTCAAATAAAATGAAATAATAATAATCTATGTAATATTGATAATTGCGTGGCTATTTGTATCCTACTTCAGAAAAGCCGAATAATACAAGTACCGTGTGTATGTCAGAGATAATTGAATAACCCTGTGCAGTATTCGAATTCGTGACCTTTGTTGAAACAGTCAAAACCACACAGACACTATAGAGAAGGTTACCTAAATATTTATTGGTATATCGAATTCTAACGATTAATATAATCTTTAACAATTGTACATAATAATTATATCTTCTATTTCTTCACTGATGTAATTTCGTATTGTATCTATTACAACATTATAACGTTAAGAAAACCAGCTTTAATGTTCACACACGCATAGTTCGGAAGCAGCTAAACTGTGAAAATCTTATGTGAAATTTTTTTAATGAATCTGTCCTTATGTCACAGCCATTTTACTCGAAGACTATTTTCTCGTACTCAAAGACTAGAAGAGGGTTTGGTATGTATATAGGTATGCGTGTGCGTGTGTGTGTTTTACCTTACGTTACTTTGCAAATGTCTATACATATATAAAATTCTAACTGAGTCGAATCTGTACATTAATTTTTTTTTTGATAAATCTTATTGAAATAGTCATTATTATCGATACAGAAGCCGAATCTATAGTTTTTAGAATTTTTGTCTGTCTGTCTGCCTGTGACCGCATCACGGAAAAATCACTGAGGAATTTTGATGGAATTTGGCATTGGGTAATAGCTGAGTATACGAGTCAACATATAGGATATTTTTTACTGCGGGAAAATATTTCATCTATGAAAAATCTAAACGTTATAACGTAAGTAGGGATGAACCCACGCGGAGCGAGGATGAGTCGCTAGTTTTTATAATAAAGCAGCTAACTATTTGCGAATCAACGACATCTATCATCTATCCAAGGAAACAAAAATAGCCAGAAAAATAGCCCGAATTCGCGATGTCCAATTTCTTTGTATGGGATAAGACATCTGTACTAGTAAGTATAGTATTATGTGATCTGTGGTATAACAAACATATGATAATTACTTATTTCTATATTTATATACTACTTACTACATATGGCTACTAAGGCGTAGCCATTTGTAAGTAGTATATAAATATATTTTAAAGCACTTCAAAGTTCATTTATAAAGAACTGTCAAACTATTTAAGCACAGTAGACTGAAATAAAATGATTTATTAATATTTTTATCTAGATTTAGATAAAAATATTGTTTTCAAACAATTTCTCTAAAGTCTCATCTGTGAAATGTAGTGAATAGGCATTTTGAATGACGGTTCTTTTAAGGCAAAGTGACGGCCACGTTAATTGAAAAATCTATACTTGTAAATAAAAGTAGTGTCTGTCTGTAATTCCTAAGTAACAACTCCCATAACCATGCAGCTGATATGGTTATTTGCTTGAAACCAACGCCCGAAGAACTATTTACCGGTTGTAAATGGTTAAGTTCCTTACACTAATTGATAGAGAATATGGGTTGAAGAAATATATTTATTTACTAGCGACTCACCCTCGCTTCGCTCGGGTTCGTCCCTAGGTTACGTTTCACTGCTGAACTGAGCTAAACGTTGATAAGTCAGCCTGTGAGTCGCGAGTAGTGAATAAAAATAGTAATTGCGAGTGTACCTTAGGTGATAGACATATAATATTGCGAACTTCCCTGTATAACTTTTTAAGACCTACAATTTTCTAGTACATTGTTTTGATTTATCTCTTAAGGTTCAGCCAGCGTTAGCCATATAAACTTCTAAGGACGACTCGATAGAACCAGTCATTGCGTTTTCCCGCGGGAACGAAAAATGTGCCTGTAGTAAAAGGTATCCTAAATGTTGACTCGAGTGATAAGCTATCACTATACAAAATTTAATTGAAATCGGTTCAGTACTTTTTGCGTGAAACGCGCACATCGATTTAACTATGTTAGTTTTGCTATAGGTATAGATAAGAATAGGTGTTGCGAGTGTACCTTGAGAGATAGACATATACTGTTGTAGATATTTCTGTTGGCCTTTTCAAGATCTACAATTTTTTAGTACATTGTTTTGATGTATGTCTTTAGGTTTAGCCAGCGGAGGGTTCCTAAGGAGGACTCGATAAAACCAGTTATTGCGATTTCCCGCGGGAAACAAAGATTTTCCAAAAGTAAAAGTTATCCTAAATGTTGACCCGAGTAATAAGTTATCAGTTCACAAAATTTCGTTGAAATCGGTTCATTACTTTTTGCGTGAAACGCGTACAGACAAACAGACAAACAGACAAACAGACAAACAGACAAAAAGACAAACAGACAAACAGACAAACAGACAAACAGACAAAAAAATTAATAACTATTGTTTTGGGGTCTATATCGTATACATAATACGTTACAGTCATTGTTTTTAAAAAATATTTCATGTACAGATTTCGCTAAGTTACTGCTTTATTATAGTATAGATTTACTAGCGACTCATCCTCGCTTCGCTTTGGGTTCGTCCCTAGACAAAAAATATATCCCACGGGAACCATACATTTTTCCGGGATATAGCCTATAGCCTTCCTCAATTGACGGGCTATCTAATGCAAAAAGAATTCTTCAAATCGGATTAGTAATTCCTGAGATTAGCGCGTTCAACCAAACAAACAAACAAACAAACAAACTCTTCAGTTTTATAATATTAGTATAGATACGAGTATAAATATGCTTCTTGTCTGCTCTATACATTTTTATCCCATATCCAGTCACCTACACATACTTTTATCCGGTTAAAGAAAATGAGCTTCCGCGGAATTGCATGTCTTAAGAATTATTTTTATTAAGTATATACGTTCAAAAGATTTTTTTCTATAGAGAATTTATGTGAATGCGGATAACCTATTATTTGTCAACGTTCACGCAAGCAGAGCCGAATGAAAGGTACTGTTTAATAAAATTTACATATTAATTTCATATCGAAGTCTTAAAGTTATAAAGATATTTTATGTGATTCACGTAGTAGTAGAGAAATGAGAAGATATTTTTAGATTTTTACACAATTTCCTATTATTTTAGATATTTTTCTCTTTACGTGTATTGAAACAATGTGTGCTGGTGACAATGTGTATTGTGTCTTAACTAGACCGGAAGAATCATCTTCTCATCAGTCATGTAATTTATAGCACTTTATTATACTATGAGAAAAAATAATACTTATAATAAAAAAAAGATAAAGCATAAAATATTTAGAGCAGGTATTTATTTTAGTAGTCCTTGTTTACGAATTATTTATTAGTCTATTTGTGTTTCGGTTGATAAGAATTAATATTATGATTTTTATTTTTAGACTGTCGTTTGTAAATAAATGTCAGTACATTTATTTACATACTAGCAGTTCACCTTCGCTTCGCTCAGGTTTGCCTCTAACATAACAAAAAAAAATCACGGAAACCGTACATTTTTCCGAAATAAAAAGTAGCCTATGTGCTATTCCAGACTATCATCTATATCTATGCCAAATCTCATCCAGATCCGTTCAGGCGTTCTGGCGTGATTGAGTAACAGACATCCAAACTTTCGCATTTATAATATTATACAGAAGAAAAGGATTAAAGAGACATTGAAGTTATTTTTAAAGACTAAAATCTAGTATTTTCTTATATTTTTTCAATAATAAAGTCCTAACTAAGAACATATCAGTAGGTATACGCATATTTGACCTTTAGATAAAAACCTATGACAGATGACTATATAAAACCTGTTGCTTAACTTTTTATTTTCGGAATAAAATAAAATAGTTAGTTCTTTTTAAAAGCTACGGAATATTTAACTAGCATTTTTTGTATAAAATAACAGTTAAAAGCAATATTCGCAAAAAGCCGTTTTACGTAGCCTTTGACTATGGAAATTTTTACTTAATATTCTTAATTCATTGCTTCTTTGATTTTAAACTACATTTTATATAACATGGTACCATTTAAAACATAACCTTCAAAGAGTTTTTATAAGTGAATTAAGCCACTGTTTTTTTGGATACTTTTACGATACGCCATTTTAATTGTTTTATGGAAAAGAATATAAAAGAAAACTACGAAAGAGCGTGGGCGACCATCAGAATTTGTAAAGGTCGGACAGTTTTTTTTTTTCTATAATTATATCATAATTAGAACAAAGAATTATAACGAACAATCAAATACTAATAATAATCAATCTATTTATATAAAAATAAATGTACAATTATGTTTCCGTTCGATCGACGATTTTTTAAATGCCGTTTCTCGCACCTCTGATATTTTCATGTGCGAAGCATTTCCAACATGATTACCACTTGTCTTACGGTGAAGAAAAAAATTATGAGAAAACCTGCATGTCTAACAGTTTTAGAAAAACATTTCGAAAGAATTGGTCAGCGTCGTGGACTATAGACTAATCCCGTATTGAAGAGAGGCCCGTATTACGATGAGCAGTTAATAAGGGCTGAATATATTAAATCAAAAATAATCTTAGATTTACGCGAATATTTGACATTTTATATAAAACTATCTTTTACCAGATTTTTTTTGCGGATTTATTTTGATTTTTGGTTCCCGACGTTTCGAATGCTTTACAGCAATCATGGTCAGTCACTCCCGTGACCATGATCGCTGTAAAGCATTCAAAACGTCTGAAACCAAAAATCAAAATAAATCCGCGATAAAATCCAAAAAGATAGTTTTATTTAAAATGAAAAATAATCATAAAAAAAATTATTATAATCACTTGGAAGTGCATAGCAGACACAAAACTGTCACGTCTTCGACGTCACGAGGAAGCCACGAGTAAAGTAGTGTTTCCACGTGACATTGGCGATATAATTAACTAAAAGTTATTTACTAGATCGGATTGAATTGCCTTAAGTGTAGAAAATTCTACAATATTAAAAGAACGTAGAATACGATTCATTATTCGGAATGTAATAATATGTATAATCAGTAAATAATTGAGGTGTATATGTAGACATGTTCTAACATACATATGTGTATATACATACATATACCTACATATATTACGTATATGCTAGGTTATAACCTAGGAATAAAAACTCTTAAAGGAAATTAATTGAAGCGACGTTAATTCTATACTTACGTCGTTGTAAACAAAAAATCGTAATTGATACTTCTAATAAATACGATGCAGGTTTGTATTTTATATTTTTTTTTAACCGACTTCCAAAAAGGAGGAGGTTCTCAATTCGTCGGAATCTTTTTTTTTTTTTATGTATGTTCACGGATTTCTCGATGACGGCTGAACCGATTTGGAAATTTTTTTTTTTTTTTGTTTCAAAGAGTATTCTTCCCCGGTGGTCCCATATAAATTTTATCGAAATCGGTCAAGCGGTTTTTAAATAAATGGCTTAATCGAATATTATGTTTTTATTAAAAATCTTTCTTCTTACAAATTACTTGCTTATTACGTCTACACTAAAAATGGAAAAATAAAAACTTTAAAAAAAAAATAAAAACCGACTTCCTGGCACTGAAAAGTAAAAAATAACTAAACAGAGGTTTTCATTTAAAATAGATACCTTATCAGATATTTTCGAAGTCGGTGCCAGCCAATATAAATCAAAGCACACCGACTTCGAAAATATCTGATTAGGTATCTATTTTAAATGAAAACCTCTGTTTAGTTATTTTTTACTTTTCAGTGCCAGGAAGTCGGTTTTTATTTTTTTTTTTAAAGTTTTTATTAATTGTTATGTTTAGAAGTTTGTCTAGTTTCAATCGTATAGTTTCTTAAGATAACCCTTGAATTACTGAATACAATAACTATTGAAAATAGAAAATAGCCAAATATTAAAGAGTGCGTGTATGAATGTGTACACGCGCAAGAAGTAAAACTTCTGTAGGTTATCGGTACTCTTTATGAAATTCTATTTGTTTTAAATAATTAGGATAGGTGAGATACTAAAAATAACGCATATTAGGCATATTACAATCATATATTTATAGAATATCATTTAAGGAAAGAATATATTATATTATTATCATTTGTCAGACAATAACAACGGTTACCATGGCAACAAAAGTACGTACATTTTTCGTAACGCATTTACCAGCTTACCCCCCAAGTCAAGCATACGTAAAGAAGTTTTACTTCAAAAATGTAGGGGCCTATACCGTAGAATCAATTGGCCAGAATTCACAGATGAAATATTATATATTATACTACCCAATTACCGTCGCTTCGCTCGGGTGCGTCCATAGGTACGGTTTAATTTTTTTGTGTTGGATCCTAATTCTTTTTCTAAAATAAAAGTAGCCTAAGTTACTCCTTATAACATCAGCTATCTGCCAGTGAAAGCCCCGTCAAAGTCAGTCCAGTCGTTTCGGAGATTAACCGGAACAAACAAACAGACAGACAAAAAGTATCGTATATTATTTTTTATGCATTTAGCAAACAGACAGACAGACAGCCAAAAATTTTAAAAATTGCGTTTTCTTATAAGTATTGCACGTATACATATAATATAATTTCATATGCATTTAGTAAAAAAACGTTCATATGCATTTAGTAAAAATTTTATTTATCTATAAAGATAAAGAATAAAGATTTAAGACTTTTTATATTAAGAAATAAAGAACGAAAGAAGTAACAAACTTCTACTTTAAATATCAATTTTCTAGATTTAATGCGTATGTGATTTTATTTTTCCTTTCCACTGTTAAAGTTAATAAAGTGCTAAAATATGTCAAATATAATTTAATTGAGAATGTCAGTTTGTATCAATTTTGATTTTATCAACCAACGCCATTTAAAAAGGTTGTATAAAATATTTCTATTATTATTTCAAGCCAGACGGCAAAATCATAGGCTATAACAATGTATATCAAGGTAACAGAGAACAATGGTTATTAACACATCTAAGCCATTTCATCCTTTTTCTGTCTACTGTTGTAATATTACTTTAGTAATCAGATGATTCATTTTAAAACATTAAGCCAGAAATAATTATAGGTATTCAAGTTATTATTAATGTGTTGTTTTGTAAAATTGGTTCAATTTTAATGTTAGTTGTTTTGTAGGTGATAAAACAAACTATTTAACGGAAACAATTCTAAAAATAAATAATAATATTATTATTATTAATGAAAAGAAGATGTTCCTGAAAAATAATGTAAAAAAAATAAACACATAATAAGAAGTTTGTTATTTTGCGAAAGTTGTATATTGTAATTTTTTTTTTATTTATAAGAAAGTTATTTGAAAGTCAAATAACTTGAACTAATTATATATTTAATGCTTTATTCCAATGCATATATACCTCATAAATATTAAGTTTTTTATTGCTAAAGGATTAAACGAACTAATAAAGTTAAAATAGAATACCCAAAAAATACTGAATAGTAATACCCAAATAGATTTCTCAGAGATGACATATTTTTCCGCAGTAAAAATGATCCTATATGTTGACCCGGATAACCAGCTATCATCATATCACATCAAAATCCATCCAATGGTTTTTCTGTGATGCTGCCATAGACAGACAGACAGACAAAAATTCTAAAAACTGTAAATTCGGCCACTATCGATAATAATGTCTATTTCAGTAAGATTTTCAAATAAATATTTAATGTACAGATTCGGCTTAGTTACAATTTTATTATATACATATATAGGAAACAAAGTCGGGTTCTTTACAACACTTATAACTCGAGAAATGCTGGACTGATTTGTATGATCTTTCTTTTGTTGGATATGTCTTCACCCCGAATAACTATTAAAACATCCGAAAAAATCACGAAAAAAAAATTGAAAAATAAAATCTATTCCATACTAAGCGTCAAAACGTAGCTAGGCACGAACCTGAGCGAAGCGAGGGTGAGTCGCTAGTTAAGTGTAAATGACGAAATACTTTAATGTTATTTATAGTGTTTTCTTGTTGTTGAGATTTTGTATTAGTAATGATATAATCTTCTTTTGATTTATTACAAAGATATTAGTACAATTGAGTAATGTATTCATAACAGGTTATGTCATCATAATTACTCGTAGTAATACAATAAATACAGTTTATGACATTTTACACAGTTACATTTGACAGTTTCATTTGATAGTTTGTATAATGCATTACTACTAAGGTTTTAACAATGCTAATATATTATTTTAATATTATAAATGATGGTATTATAGTTATATTAAATTTATGACTTTAGAGTTATAAGCCCGTTCAGCCGTTACAACGTAAAGGACACACATACACGTATACACAAATATTCGCATTTGTTATTGTCAGATATTTATAATATATTACGTACTTTAAATCACCGAAAGTCAGGAAACCCTGCTTCAAGTTAACTGATAAAGATATACATCCGAATCGAGAACCTCTTAATTTTTGAAGTCGGTTAATCATTTAATACAAACGGAGCCTCAGCCATACAAGTTTCACAATTAATGCTAATGTAAAGTAGTAACGTATTACGATTGTTACTCCATAGAGAAGGTGTTCTCTATCGCAATACAACAAATTATATAAGTTTATATGAAGAAATATGAAGGTGATGAAAAAAAAAATCATTAAAGAACACAAACAATGTTAATTTTAATAGACTCTCGGTTTTATGTATAGACTAGCGGCTCACCCACGCTTCGCTCGAGTTCGCTTCTAGGAAAACAAAAACAAACCTATCCCACGGGAACCGTAATTTTTTTCGGGATAAAAATCTATGTGTTATTCCAGACTATAATCTATCTCTTTACCAAATTTCATCCAGATTCGTTCAGCCGATCTGGCGTGAAAGAGTGACAAACATCCATACTCACAAACTTTCACATTTATAATATTATTAGTATAGATATATCAATACTAATATTTACAGCTTAAGAGTTTGTTTTATGTCACTTTGAATGCGCTCATCTCTACAAGTAGTTTTGGACGATTATTTTTACATTTGTTTCCAGCCTAATTATATGAAGAAGGTTATAGGCTATATAACATCATAATACAGCCATTAAGAGTTGAGCAATTATACCTACATAAATAAATTACACGAGGGGCAAATAGTATTTGCCATATAATAAAGAATAATAATTATGAAACTATCAAAGTGTTGTACTTAATATTTAGGAAAAACAAATATTATATAACTAGATATATAATACATAAATATAAATATTTTGAGACATTAACACACAGCACCATCTAGTTCCATGGTAAGTTATGAGACTTGTGTTATGGGTACCAGATAGTTGATACACTACACATATATAACTTTAAATATATACATATTATATATGATTAATTAATCACCTATTTTGAATAAGGTTTTACTTTACAGTACTACTTAGACTAAATTACCTGTTACCTACATGGTTTCCCAAATGAACGGATATTTTGAATGCATTGCTTTACTGTACAGTAATATATCGCTTATTTTTAAACCAATTATTATAGATGCTACCTGCAGCATCATCAATATGCGTATTTATATGTAATCCATCGCCAATATATGTACTAATTTTTTAAATATTTTCAACATTTTAGTTGAATTTTAAAATTAAACTTATATTTTCGAATAGGTTAGCACTGTCTGTGACAACTACATATGACGTGATGAATGACCTTTGAGACATCTAAAACCTTGGTCTCTCCCGTGACCATGATTGCTGTAAAGTGTTATAGCATTCGATACGTCGGGAACCAAAAATCAAAATAAATCCGCGAAAAAATCCGAAAGATAGTTTTATTTTAAAATTCTTATAGAGGTAAAGTTTGTGAAGTTGTAGGGGTAATCTCTGGATCTACTGAACCGATTTAAATTAAATTTTGTAAGAATATAGTTTAAGACCCTGGGAAGGATATAGGATACTTTTTATCCCGTAAATCATCTCTTAAGGGGGTGAAAATGGGGATGAAAGTTTGTATGGGGAATCAACCTAGGGACTAACCCGAGCGAAGAGAGGGTGAGTCGTTAGTGTCAGATATACGCATAAATGTAAGAAAGTATTATTTTAGTACAATTTTCTTTCTACGTGTATTTATACAAAGCAAGGCTATGTTTAGTAATAGTCCACTAAATACACACACTTCATTTCTCAGTAAGGGCCCAAACGCATGACATTGCGTCCGAGTCTAATGGCGAAGTGGCCAATTATTTATTTTTAATACGGTCATGGCGTGTTAGTCACGTAGTGCAGACTAAATCTATATTAATATGTCATGGTAAAAAAAAAAAATTCGCCTGCTTTTTTTGTTTTGTTTGAACACACTCATTTCTGAAATTACCATTTGAACGAGTTTTTTTAAGTTTTATTACCTACGCTACCATCCTTAGGGGAGCAATGTTCACGTATAAATAAAGCAATCTTATCATAAAGTTAACAATTGATCATTCCCACGACATCTAGACAGAAATATTACCAAACGTATTTAAATATTATTTTTTTAATTTTAATTATATTCTGTCTTAACTACTTTTTGAAGTTAAAAAACATTAATTATTTACTCATTTAAGAACATAGTTCACTAATGAGATTACAATTGTACAATCATATGTAGTAGTGACCAAAAAACATAGAAGTAATTAGAGCTTCTAAATATATTTTTTTTATTTATGTTTTAAAGCCGGAAAACATTAGCATTTACTATATCATTTGGCAAACTATTATATAGTTGAGCTCCCTTAAATTCAAATGTTTTATATCCATATTTAGTTCTAGTGACAGGTAAATCTAATTCCTTGTACAACACAAGAAACTAGATTTATATGACTTTGTTTTGAAAATGATTTATGTATCTTTATCTTTTGTGAGCATCTTTCTAATATGGACGTTCGGAATTTGTATAACTGCTCTATAGAAAATACTTTTGTGATGCTATATAATTTTTGAGTTGATAACTACTTTATCACACTCATTTCAACCTACAGTAGTTCAAAAAAGGAAAAAAACTCATCTTAATATAAAGCGGAGATAACGTTAAATGGTTGTTGTCTCGCGTGTGAAATTACATATAGAAGCCAGTACACAATGACGTTGAATGTATGAAGTAATAAAAACCTTGCCGGTTTTTTGGCGTAATGCTAATCAGAAACAACAATACATGATATGTAATTAACTTTTTGACCTCAGCAGACTCTTTGTGCAATACTAATTTCTGTCACTGACTACGATAGGTAGGTTCTTAAATCTCATTATACTAACGTAGTTCCTAGTTCCTCCAAAAGAAAACCCATGCAAATAACTAAATAAAATTCATGGAACTTCTAACCCCAATTTCATGGGAATCCTGTTAATTTTACGTGATAAATATTAACATATAGGTATCACTTTTAATAGAATATTCTACTTGCAATTAAAAATCCCGTTTAAATCGTTTAAATCTTTATGGCACGAGAACTGTTTTTTTTCCGGAAATAAAACAAAAATGACCTTAAAATATATTTCCTGTATGAGCAAATGTTTATGTTACTTCCTCCAATACATCTTTATTCTACATGACATAGGCGAAGTAAATTGTGATCAATAGACATGTCATCTTCTTTATGTTATAAACGAAATACTGTTCATTTGTAACCCATTTAGATCATCATTTAAGAACGGCTTGGCAGAAACTTGGAACAGAGCTTGAAACTTGGCAAATTTGGCTGATTTTTTAAAAAAAATCGCAATAGTTCAAAATATTATATTTTTAATAGGTATTCGGGTAAACGGTAAGTGTTTTTTTCTATAACATTCTTGTATGACGACAAACAAAAACAAACTTTATCGAATTTGGTTCAGGAATAATGGGTCTGTCAGGTCTCTCTCTCATTTCAGCAAGTTAAATCAGTTATTTAAAAATTAATAAATTACAGCATTCTAATAAATCAAGTTTTATCTTAATTATTTTTGATCCTTCAAACTCCTTAGAAACCGGTTTATGTCTTACATCCTCAAATACACTTTTTACTCCTAAGTTTTTATCGTTTGACGTCATTTGAAGATCTGAAACATCGTTTTAAATACAGTGACGATGCAAAAAAACTATAATCTTATGGCAATGATGGCTAATGGTATGTCATTTATCTGTGCTATTTACTATAAAGTATGGGAAGACATTATTTTGATAGTTTAGTCTTATGAGTTTCCGTGGAATTATTCATAAATGTAATAGGTGTATAAAAATAAAATTGATCGATCGAAGAAGTAAAGATCAATTTTATGAATATTAGTAAGTATATAATTGACGATAATATCATGTAATATGCAGAAAAAAGCATATTACCTGAGTAATTTACATTTTTAAGGAGAATCTTAAAATGTTGTAATCTATATACGAATATAATATATAAGAGGCAAAAGTGATCGACTGATGTATCAACGCACAGGCCAAACCCTTAAGGCTAGAAACTTAAAATTTCGCACACGTATTCCTCTTATGACGTAGGCATCCACTAAGAAAGGATTTTTCAAAATTCGATCCCCCAAGGGGGTGAAATAAGGTATAAATTTTGTATGAAACTTTTTATTCCTTGGACATATTTGCATGAAATTTCGTATTTTTCGTAGTTTGATCGCGAGCAAAGTCGCGAGGTCTGCTAGTAAATGATAAATCTAAGAAAGGAATTTCTTTAGTTTGGCCATTAGGCGCTTATCACTTGAGGAGCTGTAAAAATTTTAATAAACTTTTAACAACACTCATATAACAAGCTTCATCTAAATACAGTTCAATCTATAAGTCTTTAAACTTTCATGGTAACTAGCAATATTATTGTGATGAAAAACGTGACCCATGGCCCTTTAAAAAAATATGTCGAAATATCGGGAACTGATGAGTTCTCTTTATGTTCCGTTTTCGAACTACTCTGGGTTGAAATGGATGTAAAAAGTAGTTATCAATTCAAGAAGTATATAGCCTCACAAAAGTATTTTCTATAGAGCAGTTATACAAATTCAGAACGTCCATATTAGAAAGATTCTCACAAAAGATAAAGATACACAAATCACTTTCAAAACAAAGTCATATAAATCTAGTTTCTTGTGTTGTACAAGGAACTAGATTTACGTATCACTAGAACTAAATATGGATATAAAACATTTGGATTTAAGGGAGCTTCACTATATAATAGTTTGCCAAATGATATAGTAAATGAGATTTTGAAAGTATGTATTGAGCCCTTTTTAACGTCCTACTGCTGGTTACGGGCCTCCCTTCAGTACCCTCGTACTGGGAACAGGCCATAGTCCACCACGCTGACCAAGTGCGGGTTGGCAGACATTGAAAGTATACCCCTAACCAATGGCAATTTCATAAAATGTGTCAAATCGGGAACTCTCAAAAGTAATAAACATGGTAAATATCCCGTTTTCCATCACAATCATAAAGATCAGCCTTATAGCTCTTGTCTCTATAGGATTTCTATTATGCAGGTATTTAAATATACGCGTAGGTGAAGCCGTATGCAAACTTAATATGAAATTAAATTTAAATATGCTATTATATTATTATATTTAATAATTTCATACAATTTGTCTATATTATATATGAATTATATGCAAATTATAGGATTTTTTGTTCAAATTTAACATAGTAATCAATTATTTCAAAGTATGTAGGTATCGAAAAAAATTCTAATCGTCATAATAAACGTAGAGTATTATTTCTTCATATTTAAACATAATTAGGGTATTATTATTTTGTAGTTTAACGACGTTAGCCAAGACAATATATCACAAAAATTCTCGTGCCCAATTCTGGTGCACATAATTTTTGACCATATTATCCGGTACCGGTATCCGGACCATGTGTATCATTAACACAGATCATATTATACTATACTAGTAAAATATTATGTTACCAATACTGTATTGTAAACCAATTTCGACGATTGATTTTCTTTAGGTTGTTTTAGCTTAGATTTTTTCTCTAGGTTTATACTAATAAAAAATATCTAATTATACGATTTATTAGTAAATTTTAGAATTTACTGGACTCCAATTATTGTACCAACAGTATTATCCTACTAATATTATTATCCTACTAATATTATAAATGTGACAGTCTGTGAGGATGGATGTTTGTTAATCTTTCACGCCAGAACGGCTGAACGGATCTGGATAAAATTTGGCATGGAGCTAGATCATAGTCTTGAATAGCATATAAATTACTTTTTATCTCGGAAAAATGTACGGTTCCCGTGGGATAATTTGTTTTTTTCTAGGGATAAACCCAAAGCGGAGCAAGGATAAGTCGTTAGTACTCAATATACTTGTCATAGTATTTTACAAATTTAATAACACAGTAGAATTTACACAGGTACTAAGTCTTAGACATCAACATAAAAATCGATTCATCGTTCGTATAGATTATTATCTTACATAAGGAAGGACATATTGATTAAATAAATAAATATACTACATAAATTTCAATAGCACTTAAGTAATTTTTTCCATAAAATGTTATTCAAAATGAACTTCATACACCAGAATAAGTAGCTTATGTCATTCAAATCTCTCATTATCCTAATAGTATTCCTCTTATAGAATTAAATCAGAACTTTCGGGGTTTAGTTCCTACATTAAAGCTCGCAAACTTTACTCTTTACTTATATATATATAAATTGTGCAGTGCAAAAATACAGGAAGTGTAGATGCACCTCTACTTTAAAAGGCAAATCATAAATATTTACAGCTCTTCAATTAAAAATTAAAAAAAAACCAACACAATAACCTACTCATTAAGGCCATTTCTCATATCCCTGCAGTATTTTAGTACAGAGTTGAATATCTTGCAGATTCCAGGTGACGCTGCAGCATCAGACCTAGGTAACCATATCATTATAATGTTATTCTGCAGCATCAGACCTAGTTAGACATTATAATTTCATTAAAGTAACGAGATACTAAGTTTCGAATCGATTAGATCTGTGGAAGTTCAGTCAACAATTTCTTTTTTCTACATGTTTTTCCTTCGGTAATGGAACTCATAATCTTCATAGTAGAAGACATTGCCAGTGAAACACAGCCATTGCACTACAAGTCGTTAAAATAACATAAACATTATAAAGACCTTCAAGGATTTGATTACACTCTGTTATGACACCCCACAGAACCTTAGTACGTATATTATTATTACAGGTATCAAGTAACTGTGTGACACTGACACATTTACCTCAAGTTTTAATATAAGCTCGTATTTTACTTTAGCTTTACTTGGGATTTTAAGATGATAGAGTACTGTGTCATCATTAGGTGAATTTCGGGACTAGATAATGTGGGTTATATCTAATACCTATAAATTCTATGGTTAAAAGATACGTAGAGTAAGGCATAAGTAGAGCGAAATAGTTTTTAGACTTCACTATACACATACATACATATATATTTAAATGACATGTGCAAGTATCCGTGGAGGTTTTTGACATAGTAACAACATAAATGCATGAAATGTGCAAGTTATATAGGATAATTAATAGAAATAAACAAAAACAAACTTTAATCAATATACACATTATGTAGGTCATAATAATCTTAATTTTTATTAGCTGTGAATTATGTATATATATCTACAAATATGCAAAATCGCAGCTTCTAGTCCATCTAAACAGATAAATAAAACTGAAGTGTCTGTTTGTAATGTCAGAATAACACCTTTATACTTAACGCATACGGAATTTTATACAATACTTATAAGAAAAAACACAATTTTTAAAAGTTTTGTCTGTCTGTCTGTTTGTTCCGGCTAATCTCCGAAACAGCTGGACCAATTTTAACGGAACTTTCACTGGCAGATAGCTGATACTATAAGGAGTAACTTAGGCTACTTTTATTTTAGAAATAGAATTAGTGTTCCGCTCAAAAAAATTAAAATGTATGTAAATAAAATGTAAGTATGTAAATAAAATGACGTATAGAATGCTCCAGCGCATATTTTCACATCGCTTGAGTGACTCCCGGTATACTATTACGAATTATACTATCTAAATGGCATTGACATATAAATTGTTAGTGACAAAAATACCTACAATGTAGTAACTATTGTTCATTCATAAACTAAATAGCGCTATATTATAATAGTAAAAGGCTAAAATATCCTCAATTAATTATAATTCAAGTATTAAAGCTTAATATATAATTATATAAGGCAGTGGTAGCCCAGTGGTAACCCGCTCACTTGGGAAACCGAGTGAAGCGGATTCAAATGCCGGATCTCGCACCTCTAATATTTTCATGTGCGAATCATTCCTAACATTGATTACCACTTGCCTTACGGTGAAGGAAAACATCGTGAGGAAACCTGCATGTTTGAGAGTGACTCTAGCAAGTTTTCGAAAGACATGTGAAGTCCGCCAACCCGCACTTGGCCAGCGTGGTAGACTATGGCCTGATCTCCCTCGTATCGAAGGGAGGCCCGCGTCCAGCAGTGAGACGTTAAAAAGGGCTGAATACATACATACATATAATTGAAGAGGCAATGGTATTTTTAACGTGATCGCTTGTAAAATCAAGTGCGGATTCGAGCCCCTGGTCTCGCACCCTTGATAGTTTCTTATGCGAATCATTTTAAAGATATATCTTTGTATTTTTTTTATATAGATGGGTAAAAACTAAACAGCTCAGTCACAGTAAAGATATAAACAGTATTTCATCTTCATACAAACGGTCGAAAATCGAGTTATACCTACGCGCCTCGCGTTCGGTAAACACTCGGTAGACAATCGTAAAGGGCTGCCAATTGGATATGAAAATTATAAGATGGTTATGTTATGTAACTTTTATAATTGGATACAAAAATAAACATTTTATTTCTCCTGCAACTTCGCTAATGTCAAACAAAAAAGTATCGAGACATCGTATGTTTTAAAAATAAAATAATTAATTAAATTAAAAATAAAAATTAAAGTATTTTTAATTAAACTGTTTATCCGAATGCGGATTTTTTATACTATTAAATTTAATAATAAAGTTTGTCGTACGTCTCAGTCGAGGCGCAAATATTTTTCAATCTCAAATTTATAAGGGTCACATACACCCTTATAAATTTGAGATTTTTTAATTAAATTTACTAATAATATTTTTTAAATAAAAAATAAAATATTTGCAATCACAAAACTAGAAAGAAACTCAAGATTAAATTAAAATACTGTAGACGGGCAGCCCTCTCGCGTCGTTGTGTAGAGTGCGGCTGTACTGGCGCGTAGGTAATTATTTCAAGGACAGGGCCGAGTTACAATACTGTTTATTTCTTTACTGTGGTTCAGTACCTATTCTTCCTCTGTTTGTCAAACGATTTTCTTTTGAAATTATACTTCTTTTGGCACGTTTCGAAAAAATTATGAGAGTAAAATTTTTACGATGCACGCGCACACCGACAGCCAAAAAGCGACATGACGAAGTTAGCTGGAAGTGACATGATGAAGTTAGCTGCATTCCTTTTACAAGCAGAGAGTTGACATTCGAGATGAAATCTTTAGCTATTTTTGTTCTGTTACGCCAAAGAAGTATAACTTCTTACGTGCGTACATAACTACACACACACACTTTTTTTTTGTTTAGTGGCTATTAACGAGCTTAAAGTGTTAGCAATAAAAAAAAAACAATAATGATTATGGTCGATTCCGAGCATAGGGCGAACACTTGTATAAGTAATTGCACTTGTTTATGCAACTTTTCATATTAAATAAATTATTTTAAACACGTGGCTGACATTAAAAATTGTTCCGCATTTATTGCTAATAAGTAATAAAACTTGTTTATTTATTTATTTATTACTTTAAAGTATTTAATAAAAATATGATTTATTGCAAATATTATTATAAAAGATCTAAATAAGTAAAAGAAACTAGTAATAATATTATAATATAGAGCTAATATGCATGTTTGGCTCAGTTTGTAGTGATCCTACTTGCTGTGTCAGCGGTCGCGGATTCGAGTCCCACTGGGGGTATTCATTTATGCCATGAGCACGAATATTTTTACTTTAGTCATGGGTGCTTATATTTATAATATGTATGTATTTTAAGTTATATATATATGTATAAACTATCTGGTATCCATAACACAAGCCTCGTAGCTTACCATGGAACTAAATGATGCTGTGTTAATGTCCCAACAACATGTGTAATATATTCTTGAATTCGTATTGTGATATAGGTACCTACATCTCTAAATTTAGTAAAATAATTCTAAGCTAGGTTAATGAGCTTTAAAAATAAAAGAAAACATTTATTCCACGGCGTTGAAGAGAAATTACTTACACCTTATCTATGAGGTTACAAATGACGTTGGTTTTCCACAAAACTGAAAAGTATTAACCGAGCCCATATATTTCCATCAGGGAAATGGGTTGCATGCAAGAAATATTACACTTTCCATTACGTACCCTTCTTCTGGCACAAGATTATAGTACCATATCACAACACGAAACGTGTTTCATGATATTTAAAATTTTCATATACATATCTATCTATTAAGCATAATACTATAAAGCGTATCAATTAGATTTGAGTTTTTTTTTTGCACTTTATAGTCTACTAGCGACTCACTCTCGCTCCAGGTTCGTCCCTAGTTACGTTTTAACGTTTAGTATAGATTTCTCAGAGACGAGATATTTTCCCGCAGTAAAAATTATCCTATATGTTGACCCGGATAAGCAGCTATTATACCAAATTTCATTAAAATCTATCAAGTGGTTTTCTCATGATGCGTTCACAGACAGACAGACAGACAATAATTCTAAAAACTATAGATTCGGCCTCAGTATCGATGATAATGACTATTTCAATAAAAAATTAAAAAAAAATATTTTATGTACAGATTCCACTTAGAATTTTATTATATGTACAGATTTATTGAGGAAAGTTTACAGGCTATCATCATGCCTGGTACTTAGAAGCATTCATACATAAATAAACTAATTAAAGCCATTAATGTTAAGGTTTGCGCTTAAAACAAACAATATAAATATTCGAGTTCCTGAATAAACATTTGTATGAATACTGATTAGATACAAACTACACGACGTTGTGTTTCTATTAGACCTTTAGCGCAGTAAATAATAGAAATGCGTCTAATTTACTTTTTTCATATTAAAATACCGAATTTTTGTCTTGTGTTATGGAAAGTATAGAAAAAAAAGCCAAGTGGCGGAAAAATTTCGATTTATTAAGTAAATATGTGACGGCAAATAATTTCAGTATTGTATAAATATTTAAAAAGAGCTTTTAGGTAAAGAAAATTCAATTTAAAAAATATACATCTCAATCATTCATCCTCAATAACATTTATAAGCCAGCACCCTTACAAGGATCTTGCAAATCCACTAAAATCCGGGCAAAATATATTTCCCTGATGTCCGGATATTTCTTATCTGGATATTTTATCAAGTTACGAAGATATGGCGTCACGGGCAAACCATATTAATGATCGCGTCCTTATTCGAAAAGAGACATATTCACGGTTACTATATATATATATATATATATATATATATATATATATATATATATATATATATATATATATATACTTTAATCGCCCATTTCTCCCCCTTAAGGGTTGATTTCCGGGATAAAAACTATCCTATGTCCTTCCCAGGGTCTCAAACTATCTCCATACCAAATATCATCTAAATCGGTTCAGCGGATTAAGAGTGAAAAGGTAACCGACGGACTGACAGACAGAGTTACTTTCGCATTTATATTGTTAGTATAGATTTTAGGCCTCGGCCCCGCTCGGGTTATCGATTATAAAGTATAAAAGTCTATGAGTTAAACTACCCCTAAAACTCACTATCATTGATATTGCGGGTGTGTGTAACTTTTATGCGCGGTTGAAGTAAAACTTCTTTGGCAAATATCGCAATTAAAACAAATCAATAATTAAATAAGGCACATTAGGCATATTACAATCACAGAATACAATATTATATATTTGTCAGACAATAACAGCGGTTACCATGGCAACATAGGAATGTTTCTATCACATTCTCTCGCCGGTTTAATCCTATATATTAATGTGTTTGTCTCTTTTTTAGTGTCACATTTTCGTTTCATCGAGTTTCAAATCACACGATTCTAAAGACGTTTCACTTCAAAAAATTTGTTTGAAAATTGATGCATTGTGTGCTAATGTCAAGACACTTCATACAGACTATTTGGGACACCTCAAAAGATAAACATAAAGTGATTTTAACTGAAACTGTTTTAAATTTAAAAGTATTACTTTTGGATAGGAGGATATTTTTAATGACAAAAAAACTGCCTTCTATTAGCTAAGTTAATAGTCCCGTGTTTATAATTCATTAGTAAAAAATAATACAGTCTGACACAAACAAGTACTGTAATATAAATTACTGCATTAGTGTTTTTTGGTCAAAAAATATTCCATAATTTTGTCGTCGATATAAGTGGATTTTCATAAAAGATCCTTTACGATATTATGAAAAGTAAAGTTATTTTCTCGATAGCTAAACTAACAAAGCGTGTAACCGAAAATATCCTATCTTTTCTTCAAATTAATTTCCGTTGAAAATATTTCGAAAACCAATAAATAGTTCTCCAAGAAAAATGGCTGCCGTATACTTAAATACAGACACATACAGGCGATATTAATTATAGATTTTTGCATTTAAACTACGAAGCTCTAATAAAATATAACCTAATAAAATCTTCGTTTCAAGAAAAACACCGAATAATATATATGGAATGAAAATTTAACATTAACAATATTTTTTGTCTATTTACCTGTGGCATGTATCCAATTCTAGGTCCAGGAACGCCGCTACCAGGTCCACCAGGTCTTCCTCCAAGCACCCAGATCTCCCCAGAATTGAGTCTACGTCGACCAACTATGCATGAGAGTAATGTGGTTTTACCACAACCAGATGCACCTAGCAGCCCGTATCTGTAAAGAAATATATATAATTAATTCAATTTTTTGTTAATGGCTTCAAAGCGTGCCAGTTGAACACAGATTACATCGCCAGTAACGTAGAATGAGATGAATGAGAACACACGAAGAAGATTGGTAGGTAAAATAAGATCATCTATACAGATAATAAAATTGTAACTAAGCCAAATCTGTACATTAAATATATTTTGAAAAATCTTATTTAAATAGACTTTACTATCGATACAGAAGCCAAATCTATAGTTTTTAAAAAATTTATCTGTCTGTCTGTCTGTCTTGCTGTTACCACATCACGGAAAAACCACTAAAGGGATTTTGATGAAATTTGGTATGATGATAGCTGGTTATTCGGGTCAACATATAGGATACTTTTTACTGCGGAAAAATATCTCATCTCTGAGCTAAACGTTAAAACGTAGCTAGGGACGAACCCGAGCGGAGCGAGGGTGAGTTGCTAGTTATATACGAGTATACAATCATTTTCACTGTCACGTAATGAAGGAATTAGTCTAAAATTTGTTCATTGATTAAGTGTAGTAAAATCTAACCAAAAAAAGAAATAAATATGTTGGGATATTAACACAGCACCATCTAGTTCCATGGTAAGCTACGCTTGTGTTATAGATACCAGATAGTTCATACACTACACATATATAACTTTAAATACGTATATATCTATTAATATAAAAGGCAAGTGATTGACCGATGTATCAACGCACAAGCCAAACCCTTAAGGCTAGAAAATTGAAATTTTGCACACGTATTCCTCATATGACGAAAGCATCCACTAAGGAAGGATTTTTCAAAATTCAACCCCCAAAGGGGTGAAATAGGGTATAAAAGTTTGTATAAAACTTTTTATTCCTTGGGCATATTTGCATGAAATTTCGTATTTTCCGTAGTTTGATCGCGAGCGAAGCCATGGGTTCTGGTAGTTATAAATAAAATAAAAGTAATTGAACATTTATGACCATCAACAAAAACTTTAGTGTAAGCGTGACTGATTATAACAACCACATTTCGAGTTCTCAAAATGAATACACGCTAAATATCCAGTTTCAAATCATAAAATAACGTCAGTGACCATGAAAGCTTATAGATATTGCTGCTTATATATATTATTTTATTATTATTTACGTCGTCGTCGTTAGCTAACGTCGTCTTTTCATCCGTTTATCTACTTTAAAAGGGCTATCGTTTCCCTTATATTATTAACATTTTATTATTTTGTTATATATTTTGATGAATTTTCCCCTCGTATTGAAGGGAGGCCCGTGCCCAGCAGTGGGATGTTAAATGGGGCTGAATACAATACAGTATATTTTGATGCAAACAATTATATAAACAAGAAGATCTTTACAGCAAATACAAATTGATCATCGTCAAAAAAACCAAGCTCTTAAAATAAATGACTGACATACCATTTACTTTAAGAGTTCGGCACTAACAACTAGCAGCTTAATGTGTTTAAACAGAAAAGTAGAGTTTAAAAAAATTAAACTCTGCCTTTTAGAATATTTAAACATCCATACGACTATATATCATCGTTGTTCTATGTCGTCACCACGCGTTTCTATGTCGGAAATCACAGATTTGAGTCCCGTTTGTAACCAATTTGTTCCAATAATAAGTACTGAAACTAAGTTATATTAAACCCAACAGAATTAATATTTGCCCATAGATTATTTATTTCTTTATTAGATTAGCAATTACAATATTACAATTTATTATTATATACGAGTATAAAAACTTAAAAAAAACCGACTTCCAGGCACTGAAAAGTAAAAAATTACTAAACAGGGGTTTTCATTTAGAATAGATACCTAATCAGATATTTTCGAAGTCGGTGTGCTTTGATTTGTATTGGCTGGCACAGACTTCGAAAATATCTGATTAGGTATCTATTCTAAATGAAAACCCCTGTTTAGTTATTTTTTACTTTTCAGTGCCTGGAAGTCGGTATTTTTTTTTTTTAAGTTTTTATTTTTCCATTTTTAGTGTAGACGTAATAAGCAGGTAATTTGTAAGAAGAAAGATTTTTAATAAAAACATATTCGATTAAGCCATTTATTTAAAAACCGCTTGACCGATTTCGATAAAATTTAAATGGGACCACCGGGGAAGAATACCCTTTGAAACAAAAAAAGAATTTTCCAAATCGGTTCAGGCGTCTTCGAGTAATCGGTGAACATACATAAAAAAAAGATTCCGACGAATTGAGAACCTCCTCCTTTTTTGAAGTCGGTTAACAATGTTCTTATAGCCAAATGCATTATCTTTTAAGGTGAATCCTACTAATATTATAAATTCAAAAGTTTGTGAGGATGTCTGGATGTTTAGATGTATGAATGTTTGTTACTTTTTCACGCAAAACTACTGAATGGATTTTTAAAAAAACTACAATATAGCTCATACATCAGAATAACACATACGCTACTTTTTATCCCGGAAAAATGTACGGTTCCCGTGGGATACATTTGTTTAATAAAAATAATAATAATAGAATAATAAGCATAAAACATTTGGAGAATCTACTATTGTTATGAGAGGACTAACGCAATAGAAGACCAGTATGAGTTGTAATCATTTCTTAATACAGGCAATATATTTTTATTTATCACTTTCTATTATATCTTGCCAAATACATACTCCGTTGAACTCTTGCGATGTATCACAGTATTCTCTATTATCTTATTTAAATGATTCAAACTATTTATATGAAATTCGAACTTTAGATACTTCAAAATAAAATCTATATAGATAAATAAAATTGGAGTGTCTGTTTGTAATATTAAAATAACCGCTTTTTACTAAATGCATATGGATGTATACACGGTACATAAACCAAAACAATATTTTTTACAATTTTTGTCTGTCTGTCTATCTGTCTGTTTGTTCCGGCTAATCTCTGAAATGGCTGGACCGATTTTGATGGGACTTTCACTGGCAGGTAGCTGGTGTAATAAGGAGTAACTTAGGCTACTTTTATTTTAGAAAAAAATAGGGTCCCACGACAAAAAATTAAAACTAAATTAATCAATTAATTTTGTTTTGGAAAGCAACCTAGAGACGAACCCGAGCAAAGCGAGGGTGAATCGCTAGTGTTTAAATAAAGATACTTTTTGGCTTTAAAACGTTGTTTAAATACATTTAAATTGTTTAATTGGATATCATGTTTTTACTTGAATTCAAAAAACTCGTGGCTCGCAGGCAAAGCTAATACGTATTAATTTAATAATTTACATTCCTACGTCTTGGTCTCCTCACGATTATTTACTAAGTAAATATTTTAAATACATGTTCATACATACTCGTATATACCTATATTCGAACTACTCAGTCTTTACACAGACTGAATATTAAGTTTCATAACCACAATAAACCCATACTAATATTACAAATGCGAAAGTAACTCTGTCTGTCTGTCTGTTACCTTTTCACGCTTAATCCGCTGAACCCATTTAAATTAAATTCGGTATGAAAATAATTTAAAACCCTGGGAAGGGTATGGCATAGTTTTTATCCCAGAAATCATCCCTTAAGGGGGTGAAAAGGGAGGTTGAAATTTGTATGGAGAATCAATCATGTCTCAAATAAAGGATATAAAACTTATCATATCTACATATGTATATTAATAACAAGCAAACAAACAAACAAACAAACTCTTCAGCTTTATAATATTAGTATAGATAATAATAAACAGTCTATCTATTCGTTACTAACCGTTAAAACGTATGTAGGGATGAACACGAGCGAAGAGAGGTTGAGCTAGTATTCTATATCCTATCATATATGTAAAAATGTCTGATTGTACGTAATCTTTATCTACTAAATAAAAAAACCTATCCGCTAAACTACCATCAACGGAATAATCGATTGAAGCTATTAAAAAAATCCAAGCAAAGCAAGGGCAATAGAATGTCATAAATGTGTGTTTATTTGTTTATCCTTCTTTGACTTTTATGCAGAAACTAAGCAACGAATGGACTATATTGGCATATAGATTATTATTTGTTAAAGATTAAAGTTTAATCTGTTTCATTGCATGTTTTCATTTGGTTATTGATCTAATGCAAGTTACTAGTAAGTAGTATTTTGCGTCTGAGTCGAGCAAGGACGAGTCTGTAATTGGTTTTAACGTTTTAATCATCATACCTTATTAATATAATTATTAGTCTCTATGCAAATGTTATTACATAGTTTATTATTTAACATGCGAGTGGAATTTTATTTAACAACGTTGATTATGTATAAAAATTGTACTTTACTTGAGATTATTACATACTGTTTTTTTTTTTTTTTAATTTCACGCCACACTTCAGTTGACCCCAATTTACGTGTCCCATGCTTTTCATGGGAGTTTTAAATATGGTCTCATAGTATGAATTTCAATTCGAATCCAAAATGGTTGTTATAGTAAAATCAATTTTGGCCAAAGTAATTTTTGCTAAAAATTATTGTTATAATTAAGCTGATGTTAAAGTGTTTTAAAATATACGTGATAAAAAGAGGTTATTTGCGCATGTTTTAACATTGAAAATGTTTTTTTGTCGCTTCGGTATAGGCCCGATTTTCAGCGAAAGTGCGACATCGCCCTGGTGTCGCGACTTTTGAGACTACGTGGCTGATTGGGATGTCAAAAGACGCGTCATGACAAGGGCTACAAAATGCAAAAAGAATTTTTGAATAAACTCAATTACTTTTTTTTTAAATCGAAATAGTGTGAGAAATGCGGTCGTTTTTCGCCCGGTTTCGCTTAGAAAATAATTCATATCTCGAAAACGAAACAAGATATCGAAAAAATGAAAAAAACCCCTAGAGATACGATTTTGGGCTACATTTAAAAAATCATTGGAGAGGCGTATCATGGCTGGGTTATTCAGAAGTTGTACCTTTGTGACGCAGAGTTTACGCCCGAAGAGCGTGTGAGCGCAATATTGATGGTGAATAAATATTTTGGAACATGATTATGTGTTTTAACGAAGTGATTCTATATGCAATAATAAATATGTATTTAAACTAATAACTAACTAATATCTATACACATAATAAAACAGTAACTTAGCGAAATCTATACATGAAATATTTTTTTAAAACAATGAGTGTAACCTATTGTGTACAGAATATATACCCCAAAACGAGAGTTATTAAAATTTTTGTCTGTATGTCTGTTTGTTTGTTTGGGTGTGCGCGTTTCACGCAAATAGTACGGAACCGATTTTAACTAAATTTTGTGTAGTGATAACTTATTACTCGGGTCATGTATAATATCATTTAATCCCATTAATAAAATATTATAATTAATTGAAATATTATAAATGCGAGGGAGTTTGGAGGGATGTTTGTTACTCAATCATATCAGAACGGCTGAACGGATCTGGGAGAAAAGCACAACTCAAAGGCACTCATAGGCACTGTCTGTAACAAGTATATATACCTTTGAGATGTCTAACACCTTAGTCTCTCCCGTGACCATGATTGTTGTAAAGCATTCGAAACTTCGGGAACTAAAAATCAAAATAAATCCGCGAAATAATCCGAAAAGATAGTTTTATTTCATTTAAAAAACATGATATCAAATCCTAGGAACATATAGATTTGCTCGTTGCCCGCGTACATAATAGGAATAAAACGCCCGCTTTATTAAAATGTTTATTAAAATCAGCTAAGTCGATTAAAATGAAAACAATTTAAAGTGAAGTTTACTGTTTTATTTCAGGAATAATACCCACAATAAATTTAATATATCGTTAAAATCCGGATAACCCTTTCCGAGCGATAAATAATAATGCTTTTAGCATTATTAGACTAAAAAATATAAGAAAACAAAATTTTTCCTTTAAAGTCAAATTTTTAAGTTTATTTTATAGTTATATAATTTTAATAATTATAGAAAATATTTTTTGTTCCTTCCCAAACTGATAACAAATATTACAACTAGCGACCCACCCTCGCTTTGCTCGGGTGCATCCATGGGTAGTGGATACTTAACAATAGTCGATAAAGTAATTCAACGGCGACTTTTTTCGGCAGACTTCAATTAAAGTAATTATTATTTCTAACTAGCGGCTCACCCTCGCTTCGCTCTGGTTCGCCTCTAGGAAAACGAAAACAAACCTATTCCACTGGAACCGTACATTTTTCCGGAATAAAAAGTAGCCTATGTGTTATTTTAGACTATAATCTATCTCTGTGTAAAATTTCATCTACATCCGTTCAGACGTTCTGGTATGAAAGTGTAACAAACCTATCCCACGGGAACCGTACATTTTTCCGGGATAAATAATAGCCTATGTGTTATTCCAGCCTATAATATATATATCTGTGCCAAATTTCATCCAAATCCGTTCAGCCGTTCTGGCGTGAAAAAGTAACAAACATACATACATACATTCTTACAAACTTTCGCGTTTATAATATTAGTAGGACATATTATATTACTAAAAAACAACGTACACTTTATATAAATCACGGTACAATTTGTGGCCGCATCTAGTAATGCATATTGCATAGAATGTTAGCTGCATTCCGCCGCTGACTGGCAATGTCAATTTTTAGACAAAAAACGAGACAGCCTGTTATTACTGGAAGTGATAAGAGGTACTATTACTCTTAAGTACACTTGTTTCGCTCATACTTGACGACTTCATTACCAAACATTCACTTTACTTCATATTAATAGAACATGCATGTATCATACATATAAAAATGTTGAAAAGTTTTTGAATGATAGTAAAAACTGTATCAAAATCCATGTTTTGAAAAGACAAGAAAATTGAATTGAATCAAAATTCATTGCGCACTTTTGAAAACAAAGTTCACAAACAGATGCGATACTATACTATATATAAATTACAGCGATATAGTTTTATAAAAATTCAAAATAAATTTACTTACATGGCACCTTTAGGTACAGTCATGTTTAGACCATCCAATATTACATTCGGATTCTTTTTAGGCCCATATTTCTTATGAGCTCTTCGCACACAAACTGCTTGTTTTCTTCTAGAAGCTACTGTGGACTTCTGGGGCTTTAGCATACGGGTTCTTCTAGCAGTTATCTCTTCTTCTATAGTGCTAATTGTGACGGTCGGATCCCGTACATCCTCCATAGATATCGTGGCGCCCTCATTATCGTAGGCCGGCATTTTGCTGGGGAAAAGAGAAGGTGAGTTTTTTAACTGTTATAGCACTTCTTAAGGAATACGTAGGTTGGTTTGATCGATCCATAGCTAGCATGTCATACATGCCGTGGGAGTCTCACTGTCACTTGCCTAATAATAGCCGACAAGTATACCTACTTGTCTATACATATAATAAAATTGTAACTAAGTCGAATCTGTTCAATAAATATTTTTTAGAAAATCTTATTGAAATGGACATTATTATCGACACAGAGGCCGAATCTATAGTTTTTAGAATTTTTGTCTGCCTGTCTATCTGTGACCGCATGACGAGAAAACCACTGGACTGATTTTGATGAAATTTGGTATGATGATAGCTGATTATCCGGATCAACATATAGGAAGGATACTTTTTGCTGCGGGAAAATATCTCATCTCTGAGAAATCTATACTAAACGTTAAAACGAAAAATCACTAGTAATATGTATAATTGTAATATGATGGATTTTCCCAGCGAGATCAAAAATAAGGTTCATAGAACCATTTCTCAATAGACCGACAAACCAAATTATTAATAAAAAATGATATTATGACTTTGTTATACGTGAATAAAAATAGACAATAAACAACTTTGACATCACAATATTATTAACTAGTAGAATAACAAGCTCGTCTTGCCTTTTTTAAGAACTGTATTTTTCCATTCAATCTGCATCAATTAAGAAAACCAGCTTAGTATGAATCCGTATCGTAGGAACAGCTCTACTAACTTTTATCCGTAGTTATGACTTTAATAAATTAACAATAGACTTGGACAAGAATTTTACAAACTGTATCGATAATTAGATTTTTTTTAAATTATGGAAAAAAAATCTACTTATTTTATTACTAGCGGCTCACCCTCGCTTCGCTCGGGTTCGCCCCTAGATGATTCTTTAAATAGACATAACTTTTTTATTTAGGAACCGATTGAAATAAAACAAATACTAAATGTTAACTGAAGCTTACCACAATACATTAGTGAAAACCGCGCCCAAATCAACACAAACAGACAAACCGACAAAAAAAATAAAAATCATTGTTTTGGGTTCTATTGCGTCAATAAAAATCTCCAATAATAGTTTTTCTCAAATATCTTCATGTACAGACAGCAAGCAGTTACAATTTTATTATATGTACAAATATTTACCCGTGGGAATGAGATAATCTTCCGCGGTAAAAAGTAGCCTATGTCACTCTCCAGCCCCCTAACTATCTCCACATAAAAATCATGCCAATTCGTCACTCTGTTTTGACGTGAAAGAAGAACAAACCAAAGCACACTCTCACATTTATAATATTAATATGGATTTTAACTATTTTTAACTTTCTACTAGCGATATCTTTTAAATAAAAAGGAAGTCAATTTACTCCAGACAGATAAGGGTTGTTATTCTTTTGTTAAATAAAAATAATAAAAGACGAATTCATAAGGAGGCCATACATTTTTCATACGAAGCCTCACTTTTGTTCTTTAAGGAACATATCATTACAAAAATACCCATACGCAATAATTAAACATTATATTTTCTTATTTCTATTGTGCCTTTATATTAGAGAAAGGCAAATTAGAATTTTTTTTCTTTATTCTTCTTTAACCTTACATATTGGTTTCAAATACATATATCTTTTATCATGTTCAGTTTTTTTTTAAATTTAGAAATACATTACAATATTAAATTAATTTGAATAAAGTAAACAAATATGCAGTATTGTAGCTTTTTAAATGAATCAGTATCAGGGTCGAAACATTAATTTGCTAATTTATATAAATTATGTACAAAACAAGATCATGACCTCTAAATTCTAATCGAGGTGAAGATTACACATTATCAAAAATTTAAAGCTTTAACTAAATATTGTTATGAAAGGTATATAATAGCAGATAAAAAAAAATTGCCAAAACGTTGCCTATACCTATAAATAATACTAGCAGGTCACCCTTGCTTCGCTTGGGCTCGCTTCTAGGTACGTTTTAACAGTTAGTATGGAATAGATAGATAATTTTATATATTCTGAGCTTAAAGCATTTAAACATATTATAAACATCAGTTTTACAATAATGTATGGAACTCTGGCTGATTTGTTAACATTTATATTTACTACTCCGCTCCCTTGGGTAGTAGCATGATTATATTATATAGCCTATAGGCTTCCTCAATAAACGAACTATCTAAGGCACAAAGAATTTTTCAAATCTGATAAGTAATTCCTGAGATTAGCGCGTTCAAACAAACAAACAAACTCTGCCTCTTTATAATATTAATATATAGTATAGAATATACACCTACAGAGGCACCAGAGCGAAGCGAGGGTGTGATTTTAAATTTAAATGTGGCTGCTCTTAAGATTAAGGATCATTATTATAATAAGTTCATAAATGACTAAGACACAAATCATAGTGGATCAATACAATCATTCACTTAAACATTCAGTGAATGATACGTACATTCAGTTGAAATAAAAATGAGAATTATATAATTGTAAAATAGTAATGACCTACAGACCGATTCCGGCCACGGCTGCCAATCTCATTGAGACTAGCCATCTGCGCAGGAGATATTATAGTGCACAAGTGTACGCGCAGACACAAGTGCACTCTCTATTCCTGTCACTCTCTTACTCCGGTAGGACGACTACTCGACACGACCGGTGAGAGTTAAGTCGCAGGACCGACGGCTTTACGTGCTCTCCGAGGCACGGAGGTGAAACACCGCTAACTTCCCAACTCCGGGTTGTTACTGAGACTTACTAAACAGAAAGACTCAATAACTAAACTTGGCCCGACCCGGGACTCGAACCCAGGACCTCTCGATGTGCAGCCGTACTTGCTAGCCACTACACCACCGAGACAGTTAGAATAGTAGAATAGTAGTGCATTAACCTTGACAGTTGTGGCATGTTAACAAAAATAAAAACAAAAGTACTTCTTTCTTGTATAAATGGCAAAATTATAATCGTAAGTACTAAACGTGATAACAGCAAGTCTTAGTTTAACCTTGCTTCAAATTCTTAAAATATTTTTAAATCACGTGTGTTCATCAGTTTTTTTAACGAAACAACGAATCCACCAAATTATTTTTATAGACATAGCGTAAATAATAGCGGAAGACAACCTTTTTAAATATTAAAAAAAGGAGGAACTATCTGAGTGTCTACTTGTAACGTGTAAACTTGCAGAATCTACATATATTGAAGAGTTACATAGAATAATCTTTGACATTGGAGATTTCATGGAAAACGTATAAAAGGAGAAAAAAATAACAAAGCCGAACAGTCTTAATAATGCTTTAAAAATTATGTACATACATACAAAGTGAATAATATTAATTATACATATTTAGATACACTAACTCTTATTTCTAAGTATAAATAAAATCAACGTGTCTTATTTAAATAAGTACCTACATTGTAAGGTCTAGTGTCAAGAGTAAACTACTATAAATGACAAAACTAACACATACGTTTTCCATGCAATTGTCATTGTCATTGCTTAGAGGCAGTATTTTTTACTGTTTAGTAATAAATTATTTTTATTAGCCACTTTTAAAATTGTTCATGAAAATAGTTAGAATTTCGCACAGTTAGATCATCAGTGTTTTTTATAAAATTGTAACTGAGCCGAGTCTATAGGTACAGCAAATATTTTTTGGAAAATCTTATTTTTACTAGTGATCACAGCGTGGTTGAAAATCAACCATAATTCATCTATACTAATATTATAAAGCAGAAGAGTTTGCTTGTTTGTTTGGTTGAACGCGCTTATCTCAGGAACTACTAATCCGATTTGAAAAATTCTTTTTGCATTAGATAACCCATTAACTGAGGAAGGCTATAGGCTATATATCATTCCGGAAAAATGTACGGTTCCGGTGGGATAATTTGTTTGTCTAGGGACGAACCCGAAGCAAAGCAAGGATGAGTTGCTAGTTAAGTTATACATTTATTGTCTTACGTATATTACAAGGACATAGGATTTTATCCCGGAAACCATCCCTTAAGGGGGTGAAAATAGGGATTAAAGTTTGTATGGGGAACCAACCTAGGGACGAACCCGAACGAAGCGAGGGTGAGTTGCTAGTTTATTACAAGTATATTATTAAGAAGTTTATTATACAGTAGTTAGTTACACTTCGGACGCTCTGTAGTAAGTTTTCAAATATAGGTTTGCCAATCACTATAAATAGCAATATACTTATATTTACACGAATATTTGATATTTTACATGAGTCACGTTTTTATATTTGTTCCCGAAGTTTCGAATGCTTTACAGCAAACATGGTTACGCTTACGGGAAAGACTATAGTTTTAGACGTATCAAAAGTTATTATATAATTATTGTTAAGACCGTATCTAGCCATAAAATTATACAATTTGAAAGAAATAGGCAAACGGCCCTAAAGTTTCTTGAAAATTAATAAAGTTTAAAGAAAATTAGATTACTATTAAAGAAAATTAATTAGCAATTAGCGAATATACTCGTACCTATCGCGTAACATACAAAAAAACATACACTCAATATGTAACCTTTTTAAAGTCGGTTAAAAAGTAATTTTCCAGACTCAGACCTATTTACAAATCCATTAAATCTCGTGTAAAGAATAAACTAACAAACACATTTTCTCATTCATATTATTAATATTTATTTATGACTTTAACTGGCCATTTTAAATATTTGTATGCAAATAATAGGTACATTAGAGAAATACGGATTTATTTCTATAAATTTTACGAAAGTTGTTTCATACAAAGAATAATAAATTTATACTTAATATTGAAAGCTGAAGAGTTTATTTGTTTGGTTGGACGTGCTAATCTCAGGAACTTGTAATCCAATTTGAAAAATTCTTTTTGCATTAGATAGCCCGTTAACTGAGGAAGGCTATACGATATATATCATCCCGGAAAAATATACTGTTCCCGTGAGATAAATTTGTTTCTGTCTAGGGACGAACCCGAAGCGAGGCGAGGGTGAGTCGCTAGTCTATATCTATATATACATAAAATGCTTTGTCCTGACTGACTGACTGATCGATCAACGCACAGCCTAAACCGCTGGTCGTAGAAACGTGAAATTTGGAGGACATATTTCTTATACATTGTAGGCATCCGCTAAGAAAGGATTTTTCTAAATTCATCCCCTAAGGGGGTAAAATAGGGTATAAAAGATTGTATGAAACTCTGTTATTCTTAACGTGAAATGCACGGAAAGTGGTATTTAGCTTTAAGATGAAAAATAAGAAATATATATAAAAGATTTTTTCGAAATTCATCCCTTAAAAGGGTAAAAGGGGTTGATAAAGTTTATATGTGCAAACAATTATTTATGGTCAGAATTACTTGAAACTTTGTGTTAATGCTCTTTAATACAATTAAATAAATACTTATTTTAGCATTTTTTGAAATTCATCCCATAAGACTGTCAAATAGGGGATGAAAGTTTGTATGGCACTCTAAAATTAATGCACGGAAAATAGTATTTACCTGTAAAATGAAAACTAAAACAATACAAATATCTTTTTTTTTCGAAATCCATCACTTAAAAGGGTAGAAGGGGGTTGTGCTGTTTATATGAGGAAAAAATTATTTATGATCAGAATTACTTGAAACTTGGTATTAATGCTCTTTAATACAATTAAACAAACGTGTATTGTAGATTTTATTTAAATTCAGCCCCTTAGTGGGTAAAATTGGGCGTTGAACTTTAAGTTGTTTTTAGCGTAGATTAAGTTAAGTGAATCTAGAGTTTTACTCTAGACATAATATTAAAAATTCAATATGACAATATATAAATTCCATGGAAATTAAAACTGAGCAATTTCTTTATTCCACGCGAGCGTAGCCGCGGGTAAAAAGCAACTGCAAAATAAAAATGGCACTTTATATGTGTAACTTAAAAAAGAAGGAGAAGGAGGGAGACTAAGCTTCAGATGTACATAGCACTGGGTCTTTAAAAATAACGTAGATGTTAGCCTGTTAGTATGTCAGTTAAAAAACCCATATTAGCCGAGTTACATGATTCTAAAGTCGTAAACATTGTATGCGATTGTATTATTGTACTCTCTTCCTCTAACTTTGGAAAGATGGAGTAGAAAAATGTGCAAAAACAGGTAGTGAAGCTTGCTAAATACCTAAAGTGTAAGTTTATTTACAGAATATACGCTTAACATCTTTTAAGGTACTGGATATGTTGAGTTACGATCGCTAAAATTCAATTTGTTTTCCATATATCTTTAAGAAATAATAAAACTTACACGAACTTAATTTTTCAAGTACTAAAGTATGTATTGCGAGAAAGTTTATTTTTTTCATAGTTTTATCGCGGGCGAAGCCGCGGGTTCTGCTAGTTATAAATAAAACTGATTAGTGATTGGCTATGAATTATTGAAGTATGTATTGTATAAACGTGGACTAAAACTGCTTTGTTGGAATTGCTTACTTAACCAGACGTCATAAATTCGATTTCTGTACACGGCAATGAAACGAAAACTTGCTACAATTTTTTTTTAAAGTTTCCTCGTATTAAAAGGAAAGGGAAATAATACTTTCTTAGATTTACGTGAATATTTGACATTTTAAATTAAACAATCTTTTACGGATTTTTTCACGGTTTTATTTAGGTTTCTGGTAAACCTTATTCTCTACCGTAACCATGATTGCTGTAAAGTATTCGAAACGTCGGGAACCAAAATAAAAAAGAAAAGGGAAAATTGTAATACTGGCGGATAACTGCCAGTATTACAATTTTCCCTTTCCACTATGATCTCTTTGTTCTCAACGAAAGGTAAAAAAGACAAGCTTATAATTAGATAACTAGTTTTAGCTTGTGGCACTTTGGCATTAAACGTCAATAAAAAGTCTTTCTTAGTAAATGACAGAATAATTTTCTATTTGTGGAAGAATTTTTAGACTTTTTATTCAGATAGTTTTAGAGATAATCTTTTAATACAAACACACAGATGTCATATTTTTAACTAACCTAACGTTGCCTGTTAAAATTTAATCGCTTAATTAAATTAATCAAAAATTAAACTTTAATATTCTTTTATCATTTTAACTATATTGTATTATTAAATACATATAAGAAGATATTTGCAAACCGTAGTTATAGTTGAAAACAGTTAATGTCGTTCTGACCGATCGTTCATGACAACAATGTAGAGATACTATCACTATCCATAGTTGATAGAAGAGGTACATGATGCTAGAGATAAAGCACAAGACCAATGCTGTAAGACTTCACCATATTACGGAAAACTTCAAACTTCTGAACTCTTAAGCTGATATTAAGAACTCCACAGAAAATTGACTAACTTCTTTGACCTGACATGAGACCCTTACCCAGAGCCTGATTTTGTGAATTTAATTAATAACAAACGAAATAATAATACTAGAAATAAGTTATTCGAATATCATATGCCTTTAAAGTAGTTTTAGCCTTTAAATATTTTTTCCGCTTCCTAATTATTCAATGACTATATGACCAAATGCGTATAATATAAATAATACAGGTATAACTAGCGACTTACCCTCGCTTTGCTCGGTTGCGTCCCTAGGTATGTTTTAATTTTTTTGAGCGAAACCCTAACTCTTTTTCTAAAATAAAAGTAGCCCAAGTTACACCTTATAATATCAGCTCTCCACCAGTGAAAATTCGGTTAAAATTGGTCCAGCCGTTTCGGAGATTAGCCGGAACAAACAGACAGACAGACAACAATTTTAAAAATTGTGTGTTTCTTATAAGTACCGTATATAATTCCATATGCATTTAGTATAAAGCTGTTATTTTGACATTACAAACAGACACTTCAATTTTATTTATCTGTATAGATCAATTAACTACCTATAGCAGTACTAGCTGATTGGAAACGTAATTATTGAAGTCAAGCGAAGCAGGTTCAAATCTGAGTTTTAGACATGTCAAATTTTCATGCCCGAATTTCATTTTTAACACTAACTTGCCAGTGCTGTAAAGGAAAATATATTGAGGAAACCTGCATGTCCGAGAGAACCTAATTTGTTTTAGTATGATGTTAGATAGACAACCCGCATCTGGCCAGATTGGGGGAGTATACCCTGATTCCCATCGCATCGCTATCTCGAAAGTTCATGAATTGACTGGATGAAATCTTCTCTATAGAATTCCACCTTTGTCAAGAAATTTATAGAATACAATGTAATACAATTGAAAATATATTAAGGTTAAATGTATGCATAAACAGTGATTAATGTGATGTACATATAAGTTTGTAAGATCGCTTGATATTACCATATTATTAAGGTAGAGCATTTGGAGGTCAGAAGTTCTTTAGCTTCTTCGAACCAAAGTTAACTTCATGGTGCTAATAAATAAGTCTAATAAGGATCATCAACAGTAACTATACATATGTATGTACTAGCGGCTCATCCTCGCTTCGCTCGGGTTCACCTCTAGAAAAACAAAAACAAGTCTATCCAACGGGAACCGTAATTTTTCCGGGATAAAAAGTAAGCTATGTGCTATTCCAGACTATAATCTATCTCTGTGCCAAATTTCATCCAGATCCGTCCAGCCGTTCTGGCGTAAAAGAGTAACAAACCTATCCCACGGGAACCGTGTATTTTTCCGGTATAAAAAGTAACCTAAATGTTATTCCAGACTATAATCTATCTCTCTGCCAAATTTCATTCAAATCCGTTCAGCCGTTCTGACATGAAAGAGTAACAAATATCCATACATACATACAAACTTTCACATTTATAATATTAGCATGGATAAACTAGTTACGAGGCCTGACTTGGCCTTCTTTTAAAATGTTTACTTTCAAAAAATGTCGTATTAAATGTTTAATTTTAATAATTTATAGTACTCGTGACATTAATATTTATCTGTTTTTGGCCTTTGGTAACTGGAAGGACTTCAAATGGTTTTCATTTATTTCAATATTTTAATACAGTAGATATATTTTGATTTAAAAATATCATTAGCTTTGAACTTACAAGAGACAAATATAACGTATGTAATCTATACTATAATAAAGCAGTAATTTAGCGAAATCTGTACATAAAATATTTTTTAAAAACAATGACTGTAACGTATTATGTATACGATATAGACCCCAAAACAATAGTTATTAAATTTTTTGTCTGTTTGTCTGTGTGTCTGTTTGTCTCTTTGTCTGTACGCGTTTCACGCAAAAAGTAATGAACCGATTACAACGAAATTTGGTGAAGTGATAACTTATTACCCGGGTCAACATTTAGGATACTCTTTATTTCAGAAAAATCTTTCTTTCCCACGGGAAATCGCTATAACTGATTTTATCGAGTCCTCCTTAGAAACCTTCCGCTGGCTAAACCTTAAGACATACGTCAAAACAATGTACTAAAAAATTTTAGGTCTTGAAAAGGTCAATAAAAAAATCTACAACAGTGTATGTCTATCTCTTAAAATACACTCGCAATACCTATTCTTATCTATACCTATAATAAAACTAACTTAGTCAAATCGATGTGTGCGTTTCACGCAAAAAGTACTGAACCGATTTTAACAAAATTTTGTATAGTGATAGCTTATCACTCGGATCAACATTTATAATACCTTTTACTACAGGCACATTTTTCGTTCCCGCGGGAAAACGCAATGACTGGTTCTATCGAGTCGTCCTTAGAAATTTCTATGGCTAACGGTGGCCGAACCTTAAGAGATACATCAAAACAATGTACTAGAAAATTATAGATCTTAAAAAGTTATACAGGGAAGTTCGCAATATTATACGTCTATCACCTAAGGTACATTCGCAATAACGATTTTTATTCACTACTCGCGACTCACAGACTGACTTATCAACGTTTAGCTCAGTTCAGCAGTAAAACGTAACTAGGGACGAACCCGAGCGAAGCGAGGGTGAGTCGCTAGTACACAATATAACATCAAAATACATAACGAAGAATGGGGCTATTTGAGAACAGTGAGGTTATTTGGTAAAAAATAAAAATAAGAATGCATCTCTAACATTTTTTATATCTATGAACGCAGCTATAACTTGTTGTCGCCATTTTGCCGTGGCGTTAGTGTCGATTCAAATTACCCAATCAATGATTTACTTGTTCTGTGTTTGTTATATTTCGATAAATGTAGAGTGGTTATTTGTAATAGAAAAAGGGTCTTATTGGTAAATCTCAAATAGCCTATTACCAAATAATTCTGTACCTATAAGTTTATTTCCTAATTCTTAAGGCTTTAAATTGTATAAGAGTTTAATCTATACAGATAAATAAAATTGGAGTGTCTGTTTGTAATATTAAAATAACCGCTTTTTACTAAATGCACATGGACGTATACACGGTACATATACCAAAACAACATTTTTTAGAATTTTTGTCTGTCTGTCTGTCTGTAGGTCTGTCTGTCTGTCTGTTTGTTCCGGCTAATCTCCGAAACGACTGGACCGATTTTGACGGGACTTTCACTGGCAGATAGCTGATGTTATAGGGCGTAACTTAGGCTATTATTTTAGAAAAAGAATCAGGGTTCCGCGAAAAAAACTTAAAACCCGTGAAATTGTGAATAAAATCCGCGTACGGCGTACGCACCCGAGCAAAGCGAGGATAAATCGCTATATAATTTAAATAAATATCTTAGGAGTAGCGAGCTACTATTTATGTATAAACATAGCTAACCGTGAAAACGTATCTAGGGACGAACGCGAGCGAAGCGAGCGTGAGTCGCTAGTTATACATAAGAAGACGTGTCTAAGTGTACTTATCGTGACATTGTTAATATGCTATTTTTACATTTTATTGCTTTACACATACTTCTTTCTTCTACCAACTATTGCTAATGATTATTTAATCGGTAAATTGAGTACAGTTTAAATTTTCCCTTTCATCTTTGATCTTAATTAGCCCCACTTCAGGGGTTTTTCCGTAACTCGTTTTTTTTTAATACCTTATGAAAAAAGAACTTTATCGGTTCTTTATCTAAAATTATAATTTATATCAATGCCAATACCTATAGAAAACAGATATTTATATTTACACATAGTATATTTGTTTAATTATTGCATATAGTTGTAGTTTTTTATACTAATTAGCTCCGTTTTATGGTGTCATCAATTAACACATCTCAAAATCACATTACATGGATGGTGCTAGAATTTTATTTATTGACAATTTTATTATATGTATAGACTTACGAAAATATTTCGACGTAGATGAACTGGTGTAGCGTAGTGTAAATAATATGGTTAAAGTGTCGGTTTATCATAAAGTATTCGGACGTTAACCCGGAATTACCTCTTAGAATTATTAACTTTTTTACCAGCTGTCTGTTTTTTGTGTATTTATTACATTATATAATCATCATAATTAGGTATAATTATAAGGTTTTGTAAATTAATGTAAAATTTTAAAGACTCTACAAATGAATATTTGTACCTATTTATAATATAAATACGAAAGTATGTCAGTCCATCTGTCAATCTTCTACGTCCGAACTGCCAAATTAATCATAATAGAACGGACAACATTATTGTTCTCGGAAAGGAATAGACCCATATATTACAGGATTAAAAATAAATTCAAGAGTATAATATGAAATGCCTAACGGTCTATTTTGAAGTTAATTTAACTTTTGAGTTGAGAAGGAATTATTTCCAAGGCCCTTTAAATATTTATCAGGGCCTTGAAAAATAATTCGAACATAGTTTCATGCAGTCGGAAACATATGTACCTATGTATGTATGTATGTACATGTTTTATACTTGCTGCGAGTCTTGCTACGTTCCTTCAACAACCTTTTTTAATTTTTTTAACTCGCTTTGTACGCGGTTTGTTTTTTTTTTATTTATCTATACATATAATAAAATTCTAACTGATTATGAGTCGAATCTGGACATTAAATATTTTTTGGAAAATCTTATTGATATAGTCATTATTATCGATACAGAGGGCGAATCTATAGTTTTTATTTACAAGTACAAACAAGAGAAGTAATTTATATTAAACTAGCGACTCACCCTCGCTCCGCTCGGGTTCGTCCCTGCTTACGTTTTAACGTTTAGTAGAGATTTTTCAGAGATGAGATATTTTCGCGCAGTAAAAAGAATCCTATATGTTGACCCAAATAACCACCTATCATCATACCAAATTTCATCAAAATCTGTTCAGTGGTTTTCTCGTGATCTACATCGGCCTGACATACATTCTTCGGCCTCTACATCGATAATAATATCTATTTCAGTAAGATTTTCTAAAAAATATTTAATGTACAGATTCGGTTAAGTTACAATTTCATTATATGTATAGATAGACCTTTATTAAATAAAATTATTAGTTCCTAACCTTATAGCGCTTATGACGTCAGTATACTTGTAACATCGCTTTAAAGTATTACGCAGGTCTGACGTTAAAGTACTAATATATAATCTTGATTTCATTAGACCGGTTCTCAATGTGTACCAATGTCTGTTAAATTAATGTGGTCATTTTAAATATATAGCAACGTAAAGACTACTTGTTGACGTTATAAAACCCGCGTGTTTTTATTTGATACGTACATATTTGTTTGAGTGTTGTATTAGGTCGTCAATTCGATTCTTGTGTGTATATAAGACTGACAGATGGGCAACTCATATTGGCTTTGAGAAGCTGTTTTTTTTAATGTAACAACCGAAAATATTGTTTTCTATATTCTACGATCTCTTTTTGCTTTTTTTAGGGGTAATTGCAAGAAATCCTTTCTTACGGTTATGATTACCTGTCATCATGGGAAAAGGGTGGCTTAATCGATTTTTTCATTGAAACTATTTTATTATACATGAGTAGAGTTCCCATGGAATAAGAAAAAATTTTTTTTTGATAATTTCTAATCTCATCATTTTTCTCTATGAAAATAAAAATAAGATTATCTGACATTATACACAATACAGTTAAATTTAAAACTTAATCGCCTTTGAATCAATGTCCTTGTGTTGCCAAATGGAGGAAAGTTAAATGTTCAATTAATAATTAGTACCCCTTATTCGTACATCTTTAGCGTATAATTTAGGCGAAAACAAAATGTAGTCAAGGCTTACCATCTATGTCAAGGCCGGTCTGTTGTATCGATATTGCCAAATCGATTATTTGTTAATGAAAGTATACCAGTTTTTTTTTTTATAATTTTAATGAAAGGTTGTATAAGTTATTGGTGTCAGAGTGGTTATGTATAAGCTATTTAAGGCTCGAATTTCTTTTGGTAAGTAATAATTTAGTATCTGTAAATAATTAAAGGTATCCCGTGGCTTTATTTGCACTTTAATATTATCAACCGACTTGAGAGGTTCTCAATTGAACCGTATATATGTTTTTGTTTATATTTTAAACTACAAAGGTAGGCTTCCCGAAATTTATTAGATAACAGTAATTATTTATGTTATTATCCTTCTTTGTACTATTTAAAGTAAAAAATATAAAATATTTCTAATAAATAATCATCAAATTTTCTACGAAATTCACCATGTTGCCATCATGTTATTTTCCATCGTATATTTAATACTGGTGACGATATAGTATGTATTTGCGTGGATAAATAATTAACAAGCACCTGGGCGACCGTTCTTTTTTGTTATATCGTATTTTTTAAATTAAAAAAAAAACTAAAAACTTGAATAGATACAAAAAAAAACACCTGTGATTGTTAATCTTGTTAACGGGATTCAACCGCATGAAGGAATAGCAACCCCTAAATCCTAATATAGGTATGGAAGGTAAAACTTATTTATTTTCGAATACATTTAACTTCATCTATACTATTATAAAAAAGGAAAATTTGTTTGTTTATCCATAGTCAATAAACTCTGAAACTATTGAACAAATTTTAATATTTATAATTCACTTATATAATAAATTCAATAATAGATTATTCTAGAGTGTTATAAATTATATTTTTTTTGTTTATTACCAACTTGTCACAGCAAGTCGTTTTATCTAGCAAGAAAAAACTTATCTTTTTAGTTATATATAATGAAAAATGAAAATAAATCAGGACTTACTCGTAAACACACCTAAAGAAGACACGTAATTTAGCGTTTTTTTTAATTCAAAGTCTGTTTGACTGACACGTGATTAGAGAGCTTACTAATCTATACTAATATTATAAAGCTGAAGAGTTTGTTTGTTTGTTTGTTTGTTTGGTTGAATGCGCTAATCTCAGGACCTACTAATCGGATTTGAAAAATTCTTTTTGCATTAGATAGCCCGTTAACTGAGGAAGGCTATAGGCTATATATCATCCCGGAAAATGTACGGTTCCCGTGGGATAATTTGTTTTTGTCTAGGGATGAATCCGAAGCGAAGCGAGAGTGAGTCGCTAGTAATAAATACGAAGGAATACAAGATAGAAACTTTATAAATATGCCAGTTTTAAACATCGCAATAAAACACGATTACAATGTGAGTTATTCAATATTTCTTATTCAAACTTCTTACATATTACAAGTTATGCGATTTTTTCTAAATAATCCAATTAATTAAATAAAGATGTCATTGTTACGGCTATATAGCATTATTAGCAATTTCCATTAACGACACGACGTGATGTTAAATTGTTTATAGTACACGATACATACGTGATACAAAAAAAAACATAACCGCATTGAATGCGGAATTAATAGTCAGTGTGAATTTAACGCTCTTTTTCATCATTAAGAAAATTTCCTTAAAATCATAACAATAAATAAATATGTTGGTAGATTAACACACAGCACCATCTAGTTCCACGGTAAGCTACGAGGCCTGTATTATGGATACCAGATAGTTGATACACTACACATATATGTATGTATAACTTTAAATACATACATATTATAAATATAAACACCCATGACTGGAGTACAAACATTCGATCCCATCACACAAATGAGTGCCCCAGCGGGACTCGAACCCGCGACCGCTAGCAAAGCGAGTAGGGTCGCTACAAACTGAGCCAAAACGTGTAATTGTTGTATGTATTCAGCCCTATGTAACGTCCCTCTGCTGGGCATGGGCCTCCCTTCAATACGAGGGGGATCAGACCATAGTCCACCACGCTGGCCAAGTACGGGTTGGCGGACTTCGCATGTCTTTCCAAAACTTGCTAGGTTCTCTCAGACATACAGGTTTCCTCACGATGTTTTCCTTCACCGTAAGGCAAGTGACAATCATGTTAGAAATGATTCGCACATGAAAATATCAGAGGTGCGAGACCCGGGATTTGAACCCGCTTCACTCGGTTTCCCAAGCAAGCGTGTTACCACTGGGCTACCACGTGTAATTAATATTAGTATATTGCTCTGTTCAATTTAAAGAGCTAAAATACTAAATCCGTTAATCGATAAATGATAAAATTTAGATTAGATATACCTACTTGCTAAATGATGTGTTTTTATAAGTAAAACCCCTATCCTCCACACGTTACTCTCGCGCGTCATACATGCCTTTAAACCTTTGAGTTCTCGGATATGTTTACCACATTTCTTAGTAAATAGCATAAAATATATATCGCCATCAACACTGGTTAAGTTGAAAAAACACATATTTCTCAACAAATGACTAATTAAGCAAAGGAAACTAAAAGTGGATGCCCTTAACATATAACCGATTCTAGGTAATACCGGATTTTCCATCTCAGCCTCTATTTGCTCCATCAAGGACATAGCTGTTTGCTTTTGTGATGTTTGACTTGTGATTTTTGCTTTAAAAATAGCTTTAAGGATGAGAGATAAACGGTAGGCTTTTTAAGTTTCAGAGTAAAAGACAAAAATGCAATGATTCTAGTTTTCTGTCTGTCCATATGTCACAGATATTTTACTCGCAGACTATTATAATACTTGTACTATGGACACTGATGAAATATATAGATGTTTCTTAACGATTTTTCTACATAAGTTAATAATAGTTATGAAGATATGTAACGCTTTTAAAATCGTTAAAATTGTCTCCAATTGTAGAAATGGTAATCACTACATAGTATAAAACAAAGTCGCTTCCCGCCGTCTGTCTATCCCTATGTATGCTTAGATCTTTAAAACTACGCAACGGATTTTGATGCGGTTTAATAGATAGAGTGATTCAAGAGGAAGGTTTATATGTATAATACATGCATAATATAGTAGAGAAACACTGATAATTTTAGAGGTTTCTAATGTGATGTCGTAAATAAACACATTTTTTTTTGCGCTTACATTGCAAACGCTGGCCGAACCCTACGAGATAGATCAAAATTTCCTACAGTATTGTACACCTTAAAAAGGTCAACAAAAGGTCCGCGATGGCATATGTCTATCTTTTAAGAATAACATACTATATCCATTTTACTATATCCAAGCTAGGGACAAACCTGAGCGAAGCGAGGGTGAGTCGCTAGTATTTAAACAAACAAGAATAAAAAAGGTGAGATAATTTTAATGTGATTTTGAGGTCAATATAACTCTTTTTAAAACGATAAGAAAGATTAAATATCGTTAACAATTTTGTAATGAATGTATGTATGTATATCTGATACAAAAAATATGTATAACAAATGCCAGCCATTCTACGTCTAGAAATTAATCATACCCTTATCGTATACAAAACAATTTTGTCCCATAATGAAGTAAATAAATTACTACGTTGCAAATAAAGTTTTATTTAATAGCTTCTAATAATTTATACGTATAATTATAGTCTATTAATGTTTTTAAAGGAGCATTTCTTGTGCAAAGTTCAAAGAATAATTGCAATAAACATAAATAAATATAAATATGTTGGGAAATTAACACACAGCACCATCTAGTTCCATGCTAAGCTACGAGGCCTGTGTTATGGATACCAGATAGCTGATACACTACACATATATAACTTTAAATACATACATATTATAAATATAAACACCCATGACTGGAGTACAAACATTCGTGCTTATAACACAAATGAATGCCCTCAGCGGGACTCGAACCCGCGACCGCTGGCGCAACAAGTAGGGTCACTACAAACTGAGCCAAACGTGTCGTCAAAATAAATAAAATTAAGTTTATACATACTATGGAGATTTCTTCATAATTGCTTTGTTGATCGTATTTCAATAATCGATATTATCATTAGAAACAAGTTCGGCAACGGGTTTGATCCCGGACAAGACAATTATCACTAGTGTATACAGACATTCGATATTTTTTGTTCACTACTATTTTTTGTTATTTATGTTTCTAAACTACCTTCAAAGCTTATAATCTTGTTGTCGCTCACAGCAAATAGCCTATTTTACTAAGGGTTTATGTAACTTTCTGAAAGAATTTTTAGTGTGTTCAGAAGTTCCAGTTGCTAGATTGTCCTAGGTCGAGAAATACACACACATTTTATATACTGATTCCTCTACCCTAAGGTTGCTTGGAAGAGATCGCTTCTAGCGATAAGGTCGCCTGTTTTGCTTTTTTTTTTTGTTATATATTTCACTCCTTTATTTATTTCTTGTGAGGTGTGCAATAAAGTGTTTTATTATTATTACACACAATTAACTTTTATTACATACTTTTTACGTCGCCTTCATACAATATTTACAAATATATTAACACCTACAAAGCCGCGACCAAGTCGCGAATCGATTTTAAGTATTATCGATGACAAGAATTACCAGATAAAATATTGAGGTTGCCCAAAAATACTTATTAAATACTTGTTACCTGTTATGGAAGAATTAACAACGCCCTAAAAAAGACATCCCCGAAGGCCGTATGTAATTAAAATAATTAATATAAAAAATTGGTACTTACTATATATTCATCCTTAACCTATTACATAAGAAACAAGTGATTAACGGACTGTTGTTGGGAGGTTAAAGTACCACCAAAAGGTACCACAAGGTACCACAACAAGTAAGGAACTTATAATTGCTTTATTCGAACGCAGTTACAATTAAATATTAACATAAGCTTTGGTGTGTTATCCATATTTTCTATATAAATTAAAGAGTGTGTCATAGACAAAACAAAACTCAATGGATATACACTAATGACTACTCTATGCTAGCTGCACACTCGATCATCATTGCTCTATTGATATAATAACACGGATGTATATTAAAACAGTTTTTTTGCGGCTCCGCTCGCATGCTAGATAATAATCGAGCGATAAAATTGTTATTAAAAAAAAAAACTGTAAATAACGAACTAAAAATATGGGAACAAGTTGACAAAAGAACATAGTATTATGCAGTCGAAGACATAAACATGTCCATGTTTTATACTTTTTACATTGGGAAATACATTTATGCATATCACCTGCATATGTATATAACGATGGAGACATTGCCTGGAGAAGCCAGTATTGTATTCAGCCCTTTTTAATGTCCCACTGCTGGGCTCGGGCCTCCCTTCAATACGAGGGGGATTAGGCCATAGTCCACCACGCTGGCCAAGTTAGCGGACTTCACATGTCTTTCGAAAACTTGCTAGGTTCTCTCAGACATGCAGGTTTCCTCAAGATGTTTTCCTTCACCGTAAGGCAAGTGGTAATCATGTTAGAAATAATTCGCATATGGAAATATTAGAGGTGCGAGACCCGTGATTTGAACCCGCTTCACTCGGTTTCCCAAGCGAGCGCGTTACCACTGGGCTACTACTGATACCACTGATACTGATACTGAGAAGCCAGTATTGCCCACTAAAAGGGTATTACACTCCAATGCCCCGAGGCTAAAAATTAAAGAAAAATTAAAATGTTCTTTTTAAACTAAGCCTTCGTTATCTGTCTGTCCACCCGTCAATCTGTATTACATTGAAAGGAAAGATTTAACATCTAAATAAAATAAATATGGATTCACCAATAGAATGACGGAAATACGAAATGGTTATTTTAAAAACTACTTAATATTATCGAGTTAAGTTATTATAAGCTCTAAGAATAGACTAAAGTAGAATAATGATAAATTCAGAAATTTATCATTATTCTACTTTAGTCTATACTTTTTTATCTATATTCTATATTAATATTATAAAGAGGCAAAATTTGTTTGTTTAAACGCGCTAATTTCAGGAACTACTAATCCGATTTGAAAAATTCTTTTTGCATTAAATAGCCCGTTTGAGGAAGGTTATAGGCTATATATCATCATGCTACTACCCAAGGAAGCGGGGCAGTAATCGTAAATATCAACAAATCGGGCAGACTGCCATACATTATGGTCAAATTATATATTATGCATACATAGGGCCCGAGGGAAGTGAGGGTGAGTTGCTAGTATAATATAAAAGTGTTAAGAAAAAAGTTAACCTATAAGATAGACTAGCCCTTAAAAATTGATCACTCCTTAATTTACGACTTGATATGAAAAAAGTGTAACGAATATCATTTGTTTCCATATTAAACTAGTTATAAAAACGTTTAAAGTCCAACTGGTTTTGCTAATAAAACCTAAAGGTCGAAAATGATAAAACTTTGAAAATATGACAATGAACTTTATTGTTATCGAAGTTATACATGGTAATTATCGATAATATCGAAAATAAACTACCTTTGTATAAATGTTAAGGCCAGTGAAATGTATAATTTCATTTAGCTATTTGTATAATTATGAATTATCCTACTGATTAAGTAAAAAAAACATCTGCTAGATATTTTTTCCCGAAATCGATACTATTATACGATATTTTTTACTTATTGTTCTAAAAATCATTGGAACATATTTTTTTTTTTATTTTTTTTTTTTGCTATAATTATAATTTTTCATTCTTTTTCTGTATATAGGTAATTAAAAAAAATAAAAACATATTTCATGATAATAAAGACATGTCACGACTCATGAAGCGTCTAGGAAAATAATTTGATATATTAGCAACTAATTTTCATAACAGAACCTACCTGTATATTAATAACTGGCGACTCACCCTCGCTCCGCTCGGGTTCGTACCTAGTTACGTTTTAACGTTTAGTATAGATTTCTCAGAGATGAGATATTTTCCCGCAGTAAAAAGTATCCTATATGTTGATCCGGATAACCAGCTAAAACCAGATAAATTTTTGGTTATTATATAAGAGCTTAGCGCATATACAATACCCAGTTATTTGTAAGTAGGTACAATATTTATGTTTAATAATGTCGCTATGTTATTTTATTTATAAAAGAAAGAATTCGATTAACTTAGATAGGAAATGTCTGTTGAATATTTTCTTGGGTAATTATTTTCATATAACATAAGATGATTCCTAAGAAATTTAATATAATAAAATTGTGATTGAGTTTTTGTGTTGTGTAAGTTTTTCTATTTTTTGTCTGTCTGTTTATGTAACACAAGCTTGGCAAATTTTAAAGTAAAGTTTCACATGGTGCATAGTAATCTAAATTATATTTATTTCATAGCTAAATTATTAGTAATTTTACATTTTATTAGTAGTATTAAAATAAAAAAGGGTAAACCCTAAACTCAAGTTATTGAATGTTACTACTTCATTGTTAACAGTTAATGTTAAATTAAAGAATAACATACAATTCCCTTTGTATAAACTACGTCAACGCGAAATAGCAGTAGGCTTATCTTATATATTTAAACGAGCAATTCTTGTATATTCATTTATTTATACCAGCGATCTCGGAAACGACTCTTAACGATTTCGCTGGGTATTTGGGGGTTTTCGAGCGAAAAATCGATCTATTAGTCTTATGTCTGGGAAAATGCGTGCGTGCGGTTTTCTTTCGCATTATTCCACGCAAAATATGAACGATAATTTCTTTCGCTCTGTCATAAGCATCGTGGTCAAGCGGACAAGGCGCAAGATTGATATTCACAGGTTCCGGGTTCGAGTCCTAGTCGGATACGAAGTTTTCACTTTTGTTTTTTATTTGTTTTTAAGCCAAATTAAAAATAAAATTGTTCCTTCGGCTAAGAACTCCGAGCGAAGCTCGGTCGCCCAGGTACTATAATTCAAACTCGATGATATTTCGAACTCCTTATATCTTTTTGAGGTAAATAAGATGATGTAAATAATTTAGATTATTTTATTTCAAAACTTACATCTAAGATGTAAATGATTTCAAAATTTGGTAATGGGCAGGTTACTAAATTATTACTTACATACTTAAATCTGTCAGGGTTTTTGTCGTGAGTCACTTGCTTATGAAATGAAGTATCGATTAAGAGGATTGTGAAGTGTCGATACGCGGCGCGAGTAGGTTTTTAAGAAAATGCTATCTGTTTTATACCGCTTACTTTGTCTACCCTTATGGGGCGATAGAGAGAGTTGCAAATCTTAGAGGCAATTACCTACATTTCCTGTTTGAAATATTGTTTCGGGCGATAACGTTTTCACCCCCCTAAACATTTACGAAATGAGACAATTTTGGTCTCATTAGATTCAGTACACCTTAATCTAGGTCTGTACATTTTTTTTTTAGTAATTCAGTTTAGTTTAATTAAAAAAAAACGCTCGTAGAAATTTTTAATTCAAAAATACAGATACTTAGATGCTAATAACTTCTATCATACACAATATTTCTTTAAAATAAAAAAACATACGGACCTAGTTTTTCATTATATCTACAACATTTCCAAAAATTATGAAAATTAGACCAAAAAAGACCAAAAATTATGAATGTTAAAGGGGGGAAAAATGTTATCGCTTTTTGTATGAAAATTTACTTTTTTATTTAGCTTTACAATCCTCTTAACAAGTAAAAATGTAGCTATATGTATAGTAGCTATCCTCGACGAATGCCATATTATTCGAATTAAAAAGATAAATATTTTTTCCAAGTCTGTTAAAAAACTCAGAAGTATTATATAGAAATGATATGTGCGTGTTAATACGAGCAAAAATGATACATTTGACATGTTTTAGTCAATTTTTTTATACAATAGAGTTATTCGAACTGCTATTCTGTCGAATCGAATCTATAAATTAAATATTTTTTGGTAAATCTTATTGAAATAGTCATTATTATCGATACAGAGGTCAAATCTATAGTTTTTAGAATTTTTGTCTGTGTCTGTCTGTCTGAGAACGCATCACGAGAAAACCACTGGTCAGATTTTGATAAATTTGGTATGATGATAATCCGGATCAACATATAGGATACTTTTTACTGCGGGAAAATATCTCATCTCTGAGAAATTTAAACTAAACTTAAATAAAATATACAACACTTAAACTAAACGAACACTTTTTAAAATTCTAACCTGTTTCTGTGTAATTATTAGGTACTTAAGAAATAAAAGGTATCATGTCCAAAATATTTTTAGATCAAGATTTTTTGAGCTTATTTGAGAAGTTTGAGAACTATTACCTATTTGACTACAATTATCGTATATTCATATATTCAGCACTCATGTAGTCGTTCATGATGATGTCAAATATCTCAAAAACGTGACACTTTAAGCACAGTATCTAATATTTTTTTATTTGTTTAAGTGTCTTATATTCAAAATCTTTTATACTAGTTTTATTTAAAAAAAACACAACACATCAGATTTAAAAAAAATGAAAACGGTGGAAGATTGTCAATGCCAAAAAAGTTTATATATTATGGTAAATAAAATATACACATTTGAGAGTTAAATGTAGATTAAAATATCTTGTATTAAAAAAATAGACATATATTAAGATTGTTAGTTATAATTTTAATTAGTATTAATTTTAAAATTAGTATTTCTGTTTTTTAAAATATAAAATCGAGCGAAATTGTATTAAAAGAAACAAGCCCTCAAAACGCATAACATATTGGTACTAAAAACGCGGTTTCTATAATATATTCAAAGAGTGTTTCAGGTGAAAATAACATGAAATTAGTTGGGTACAGTGATTGATGGTGGCAGCTGTAAGGGCTGAAATTGTTAGCGTTTGCAACCGAAGACATTTATAGAAGTACTCTTAATAGATTGGTTTGGTTTTGCTGAATGTTAAATAAATAAAACATAAATAATGATTTTCAAAGGAAATATTAAAACTCCATTTGAATCATCATTTATAGTTATTAGGGTTCCGTACCCAAAGGGTAAAACGGGACCCTATTACAAAGACTTCGCTGTCCCTCCGTCTGTCTGTCTGTCCGTCTGTTACTAGGCTGTATCGCATGAACCGTGATAGTTAGACAGTTGAAATTTTCACAGATGTTGTATTTCTGTTGCCGCTATAACAACAAATACTAAAAAAAAAAAAAACAGAATATAATAAATATTTAAGGGGGCTCCCATACAACAAACGTAATATTTTTGCTCGTTTTTGCTCGATATTGATAACGGCAACAAGTAGACGCTTGAAATATTCACAGAATATTAAGTTATATATTCACTTTATAAATAAATAATTAAATTAAAACAAATATTTAAACGAGCCCTCCTTAGATATTCTTAATACAAAAGAGATATAGAACAGAATACAAAAAGTCATTTCAAATAGAGTTTTACAAAATTTCATATAATAATAATAATAAGCCTTTTATTTTTTTAATAAAAAATAAAATATACAATTGGTTTAACAATTATTTGATTTGATTGAATGAATATTTCTATGTGATATTTATAATTAATTTAATGAATAACTAGATAAATAGAATGAAATAAATTAAGTTATAATAAAAATAAATTAAATCTAGCAAATTATATTACATAAGTCAAATTGAATTAGTATATAAATTTATCATTATTTTCAATTTTTTAGCAAAGTTAGTTTTATATGATATAATGTAATTAATAGATTTCCAAATCACCTGTCATAAATGGGCAACGGACAAATATTTTCGGTTTCTAGATTTACTGGATTTGAAATTTCTGTTATTAAACTTAATTATGTAAAAAATCCTCATCCTAATAAATAATTTTAGCAAAAAATATATAATATAGCCCAGGTAGTATGAACCATTTTAATTGCTTACAAATTAAAATAAACGCGCGATGGCCCTTAAAGTCGTGTCCCGAGCTGCTAACTAATTCGGGCGGCAGAAATGTATGCAGCTCGGGCTCGCCTACCCGCGTCTCACCCCTCACACCCCGCACGATTGCCCTGTCTAGACGGCTTCGTTGGATGACTGTATTGTTTTATAGACTGTGCTATTACTCAGTCTCCGCTCTCCATCCGTCTGTACGTCAGAGGGCTGTATCTCATGAACTTTAATAGGTAGAGTTGAAATTTTCACAGAGTATGTATTTCCATTGCCGCTATAACAGCAAATAATAAAAGTAAATGAAAATACAATCACATACAGAAATCGTAATCGATCATCGAAGTTTATATACTACATACATAGAGTAAAAGTCATATTAATAATAAACACCTACATGTATGATGAACGGAACCCTTCGTGTGCGAATTCGACTCGCACTTGACCGATTTTTAAATATTTTCATAAAACCCATCAAGGATATGCGAAGTGTCCTCGTCATTTTGCTTATAAATAATACAAACATCAGTTACTAACTACCTTGCTTTTCTTAGTAATCGTGTTTTTGTTGTTATCTCTATTATTTTAATATGCTGAATGGAAGAGTTCATATTTTTCCAAAGAAACAAATATTATCCATACTTTAATATTATAAATGTGAGACTGTATTTGTTTGCTTGTTTGTTTGTTCGTCCTTCACGTCGAAACAGAGATGGATTGGCATGACTTTATACGTTGCCTACTTTTTACCGCGGGAAATCTCATTTTCATTAGAGAAATTATCTCATTGCCACAGGAAAACACGTTATATTACAACCCACAACAACTCATCATACGGATGTATATGCATACATAGGTACATACATACATGTATATAATATAAAGTCTATCTATTCCATACTAACCGTTAAAACGTACCTAGAGACGACTAAGTCGCTAGTAGGTATTAATCAATACTAACGGCTCACCCTAACTTCGCTCGGGTACGTTTTACATAGATATTTAAAACAGTTATTTGCCAGCGTTAGCCATATAAATTTTAATATATATTTTTTTTATTTTTCTGATGGTTTAATACAAGTTATTATACTATTCCGGACTAAGAGAAATCCAAAAAATCAAATATCATAAAAATTTCTCCAGCCATTCTTCAGTTATAAATGGTGTAACTAACACGACTTTGTTTTATTTGAACAACGATATTACATACCTATCAAGTAATGAATGAACATTTCTATTTTAAAAGCTACATAACTAATGTCATGTTGCTAACATAAAATAATAGATTACAAATCTATACATATAATAAAACTGTAGAGGTCGAATGTCTGTACATAGAAAAAAATGCTAAAAAGCGAGTCGGGAGATGTAAGAAGACAAATAGAACAAATCCAGATTATTTCAATTTTTTTGTTTCTCTGTCTGTTTGTCTATTTGTACGGGCTAATCTCCGAAACTGCTAAATCGATTTAAATGAAATTTTGCATGGTGGTATCTTATAACCGATCAACATTGTAAATACTTTTCATCCCAGAAAGTTAAAGAGTTCCCGTGGGATTGTTAAAAAATATAGTAACTTATACAGCTTAGTACACAAAAACTATTGATTGAACTTTTAATGAAACTTTACAATAATATAGTACATACACCAGAATAACAAATAGGCTACTTTTTATCCTGGAAAAATGTACAGTTCCCGTGGGATAGATTTGTTTTTGTTTGTCTAGAGGCGAACCCGAGCGAAGCGAGGGTGAACCTCTAGTAAAAAATATTTATTTACACGTGAAGTATGTACGAAGGACTATTTGCGTAAGCTTGTAGCGGAAGTTAGAATGGCTGAGTTATTTTAATTGTCCGTTCGCTTTTCTGAGATATATTCTGTAGATGTGTTGAGTATTATGTATGCTTACTTAGAGCATTCACACAATGAAGACTGTTTATTGACCTTCTGTATGTATCAGATTATAGGTGCATGCATTTCCCAACATAAAAAGAAAGGTGCCTAAGCCATGTTACTCTTATTACCTAATTAGCAGAACTCGCGGTTTCGCTCGCGCTAAAATTACAAAAAAAAAACTCGTGGGCTTTATGCAAAAGGCATTTTTTATAGAAGCTCAGTAGTTTCTCAGCTTAAAGCACTTAAACATATAAACATCAGTTTTACAATAATGTATGGAAGTCTGCCCGATTGGTTGATATTTATGATTACTGCTCCGCTCCCTTGAGTAGTAATATGATGATATATATCCTATAGTCTTCCTCAATAAATGGGCTATCTAACGCAAAAAGATTTTTTTTCAAATCGGATTAGTAGTTGTTGCGATTAGCGTGTTCAAACAAACAAATAAACTCTGCCTCTTTATAATATTAGTGTTGATGTGTATTCAACCCTTTATAACATCCCACTGCTGGGTACTGGGCCTCACTTTAGTACTAGAGATGAGGCCATAGTCCACCACGCCGACCCAGTGCGGATTGGCGGACTTCAGTTCACATGTCTTTCGAAAACGTACTAGGTTCTCTCAGACATGCAGGATTCCATTCAGGTAATAATGTTGGAAAATGATGAAAATAGCAGAGGTGCGATCCCGAGATTTAAATTCGCTTCACTTGGTTTCCCAAGCGAACACGTTACCACTGGGCTACCACTGGTAGATTGCAAAAATATTTTTTTATACCTAATATGCCTTGAAGAAATTATTTTATAAATACAAGGACTAAAATACATTCAAAAGAAGTTTAACAATTAAAACTTCTTGCAATCAAAAATAGGTTAAATGAGATCATAAATCGCAACTCTATTTATGTAGTAATAAATTATAAGACAAAGTTTAAGATTCATAATTAATTTGCTTAGTTCGTAAATCTAATTTGTTACATGTACGTTTCCGCACCGAATAACAGTAATTCTTCAAGTTAATCAGATATAAGCTAAATTATACACAATTTTAACTTGTAGGTATCGTATCGGACAACTATGTATTGTAAATGCCAAATTCTGTATGTGTGTACGTTTGTTACTCTTTCAATGTGAAACGGCTGGACCAATTTGGATGTAATTTAGTACCTCGATTATGACCTAGACTCTAGATAGACTATTGTTAGGCATCTAGGGAAACACCCGAGCGAAACAAGCGTAAGTCGCTAAATGTTTTAAATAAAAAAAATAAAGAGTGCGTGTATGAATGTATACACGCGCAAGAAGTATAACTTCTGTAGGTTATCGGTACTCTTTATGAAATTCAATTTATGTTTTAAATAATTAGGATAGGTGAGCTACTAAAAATAACGCATATTACGCATCTTACAATCATATATTTATAGAATATCATTTAAGGGAAGAATATAATATTATATATCATTTGTCAGACAGTAACAACGGTTACCATGGCAACAAACGTACGTACATTTTTTCGTAACGCATTCACGCTTACCCCTCAAGTCAAGCATGCGTAAAGAAGTTTTATTTCAAAAATTGTTATTTTGCACTTCAGCTGTTAAGTTATAACAGCTTAATGTTATGTATGTATATAATTATATACCTACTCGTATATCATATATTTCTTTAATAAAATGTAAATAATGTGTAAATAAATAAAAATCTACACTAATATTTAGATTAGATAGAGGAAAGATTTGTATTTTTGTATGTTTGTAACGAATAAACTCAAAAACTACCGGCCCGGTTTAGATGTAATTTGGTGAGAAGATAGTTTGAGACCCTGGGAAGGATATAGGATAGTTTTTATCCCGGAAATCATCCCTTAAGGGGGTGAAAATGCGAATGAAAGCTTGTATGGGGAAGCAAGCTAGGGACGAACCCTAACGAAGCGAGGCAGAGTTGCTATAAGTTATAAGTTATGTATTCCCATGATCGATTTCCATTAACATTTTGCATTGTTAATTTTCTAAGTAAATGACGTAATGAGTAATTAGTGAGTGTACAACTTATTAGAATTGTTGAGAAATGTTAAGAAACCGCATATAAGTATTATTTATCGTACTGTATCTAGGATATTTACCGAGGCTTCGCCCGCGTTCATACGAAAAACTCGAGTTTTTACGCTTTGTCGCTGGAAAAAGAGTAATTTTATTACTCTTTTTATCCAACTTGAAGAAAAAAGAAGTGTTCTTGTTTTCCCATTAAGTGTAATTATTTTTTTTTAATAAAATCATTTACAATTATTATTTTTTTATTATCAGTGCTATAATTATTATTATTTAATGACCATTTCCGTTATATTTCTTAACCGTGATTCAACGGTGTTTTTTTTATTTTGTTAAAACATAAAAGCTATTGACGTCATCGCAGATAGAAAAATATTAACAAGAAATAAACATAAGAATATAAAAACTCATATTGAATACATTAAATAAAAAATCAAATTTGCTTGAAAGAAAACAAGTTTATTTTAACGGAACAAAACTTAGTATGACGCAAATCCGAATGGAATGAATACTGCGAAAAAAGGTATTTCCCATTTTTTGTAGATGAATCAAAATTATTATAGTTTTAAATTGTAAAATGTGTTTGTTTGTTACTAGTGGGTTTGATTTTATGACGTCACTAAGTTTATACTTAGGCGCATGAGTAAGTATAGAGGACATTGCCTTTTTTTTTACGTTGGGACGCATTTAGGCATGAGGTGTTTTTAAAAAAAAACTAAGGTGTGGGACTCACTGGCAAAGCCAGTACTACACACACGGAATCTCCGCCATTTTAATGAGGCGTCACATGATCGCTTACACACTTAACCACGACGCCCCGACGGCCGGTCTGCCGAAGCAGGCCACAATAACCATTGGGTTGCTCCTACAGTCCACTCTGCTATCAAAGAAGTACCAGGAGCAACCCGTATGGTACACCTTCCAGCCTCCCACCACAAGGTGAACGCACGATTTGGGGGGACATTAAATTGCCTGTATCATGTATCAACTCAAGAGTATTGAACTCTGTTGAGCAATTTTTTGGTTTGGAAGATAGTTACACTTTACCATTGACTTTTTATTTTAGCAATTTATACAATATTTATTGGTACAAAACACAAGTAGGTACCTACCTATCAACACTAATATTATAAGTAGTAGTAAGTTTATGAGTTTGTTTGTAGGAAATAATCTCTGCAACTACTGAACCGATTTCGATGAATAATTGTATGAAGATAGTTTAAGACCCTGGGAAGGACATAGGGTGGTTTTTATCCCAGAAATCATCCCTTAAGGGGTTGAAAAGGGGGATAAAAATTTGTTTGGGGAATCAATCATTTCTCAAGTAAGGGATATAAAACTCATCATATATATATATATATATATATATATATATATATATATATATATATATATACACATATATAGTCTATCTACACCTTACTAGTCATTAAAACGTACCTAGGGACGAACCCAAGCGAAGCGAGGGTGAGGAGGGCGAGTTGCTAGTTTTATATAAACTCGTGACACGAGATCATTGACGATTGAGTCTTAAGAAATTAGCTCTAAATTGTTAAAGATTATCGATATAAAGCAACATAGCGGTAACAAAATTGTGTGAGTTAAAATCGCAAGCATATTAATTCAAACCTAACCAGTATTTTGAAGTCAACGCCCGACATACTGTCAGCCTCACCCTATCCCAAATATTCAAAGTTTATATTTTGATTTTTCAAAAATATTCCTCCCGATATAAGTCATTATTCTTCTGACTTAGACAAAATGTCAAGCTATAATCATTATTAATTAGTAATATTAAAAATTGTATTGAAATAAGACTTAAATTTACACGAATATTTGACATTTAAAATAAAACTATGTTTTCGGATGTTGTATTGACTTTATTTATACTACAATAATATCAAAGCTTTATTATGAATTCACTATATTAATTATTTATTTTATTTATTTATTTATTAAATAGTTCATACAAGTACAATACAAAAATAATTGAAATTTAAAGGTACAATCATAAACTCATTCGAGTTTTACCATGCACCATTAATTCGAACATGTTTTTAAAAGCACTAAAAATATAGCATAAATTAATTATTAATTAGTAGCCAGCGCCATAGCTTTACTTAGCAATGTCTCCCGGGAGCACTTTAAAATTGAAATAGAAGTACTCTTGTACATTGTACACATGTATATAAATATGTTGGGACATTAACACAGCACCATCTAGTTCCATGGTAAGCGACGAGGCTTGTGTTATGGATACCAGATAGTTGATACACTACACATATATAACTTGAAATACATACATATCATAACTGGAAACCAAGAAACCAAGACTGGAATACAGACATTCATGCTCATCACAGAAATGAATGTCCCCAGCGGGACTCGAACCGGCAACCGATGGCACAGCAAGTAGGATCACTACAAACTGAGCCAAACGTGTCGTCGTATATATTATGGTGTATGTAAAAATCACTTCGAATACATAACAATTTATGTAAAAGAAGGATAAAGCAAAATTAACACTTTCGTATTTATTAATAAAGGCATTTATAGTATTCAAGGCTAAAAAGAATTATAATCAAAAAAATAAAAATATATTTCCGTGCGCGCCACAACTAAATGGAAAAGTACTTGATCGGTTTTAGCTTTCAATGTGGTTCAATAACTTAAAATGTCCTTCCAGCCTTATTAAAGACTTTACCTCCGGATTCTCTACGTTATATGTCAAAAAATGGAGCATTGGTATATGGCCTTATTGGTAATGCTACCTTGCAATTTTTATTTGTGACAGACTGACAACTTATGTGTTGCTCCAGGTCTATCAACGCATTGGTCTCATGAGCGTCTGGCAATTCAGCCAAGCGTGAAGCCATGAACACACTGGGGGGTAGCCCACTTCGGCGGGCAGAGTACCGTGCGGATTGCTCCTGGTACTTATCTGATAGCAGAATGAACCGTAAGAGCAACCCCATGGTTATTTGTGGTTTTAGTGGGTAGTAGTACTGGTTTTTTTGGCCGGTTAGTCTCACATAACCACTTGTATATGCAGGTGGTGACAAAAAAAAATCATAGTCTATCTATGTACTAAATTTCATCCAAATTTTCAAAATCGATCAAAGGCAAGGCTAATGACTATTCCAATCTATACAGATAAATAAAATTGAAGTGTCTGTTTGTCATGTCAAAATAACAGATTTTTACTAAATGCCTATGAAATTATTTAGGTACGGTACCTACTTATAAGAAAAACACAATTTTTAAAGTGCCTGCCTGTCTGTCTGTTTATTACGGCTAATTTCCGAAACAGCTGGACTGAGTTTGACTGGACTTTTACTAGCGGATTGCTGATATTATAAGGAATAACTTAGGCTACTTTTATTTTAGAAAAAAGATTAGGGTTTCGCTCAAAAAACACACTCAAGTGAAGCGTGGATAAGTCGCTAGTAGTGTGAATGTTTTAACACCTTTACGCTACATCGAACAAATAATACATGTACGTTGATATTCTTTTTGCAGCCGAGCATATAATTTATCCGTATTATTTTTCATATAGTAATATACCAGTTATACTTAATAAGAAATAATTTTTGTCACTATTATTTCTAGCACACTTACAGAATAAGGCAATTTACTAAACGATTTAACAATTTATTTCTAAAGATTTTTTAATGATTCAATGAATTCATTTAGTCGTGGAAAATTATAAATGCTGTTTCTTGTGATGGTTTTTGGCATTCAAAAGGTTTTAGGTTCCTTTAGAGAGAATAAAGTAATATCAAATTTAGTATATTGTAATTTCCAAGTAATTTATGATTAAAAGATGAGAATAACTAGTATTTTTAATTAACGTAGTAACCGTAATTATTATAAAACCATTTTATTATTTGACGACACGTTTGGCTCAGTTGGTAGTGACCCTACTTGTTATGCCAGAGGTCGCGGGTTTGCTTCCCGCTGGAGGCATTCATTTGTGTGATGAGCACGAATGTTTGTACTCCAGTCATGAGTGTTTATATTTATAACATGTATTTAAAGTTATATATGTGTACTGTATCAACTATCTGGTATCCATAACACAAGCCTAGTAGCTTACCATGGAACTACCATACCCACATATTTATTATTATTATTTACTGTTCACCCAAAAAGAAAGTATACAAAAATATAATAGGAAAATGTACAAGCTGCCGTTGCTAAAAAACCTATTTCTTCCAGGCAACCTTTAGGTGGAAATAGTACTAAGATAGTAGGGGCGCGAATATTAAATAAAAAGATAATAGAAAATGTAGCGTATTGTAGGAATAATTTTGTAAGGACTAGCTTTATATAGCTCCCGGGTCCCTGTAGGTTAAAATTTTAAAAACATATTATGTTAAAAATAATTTCTTAATACGGTGAAGGAAAACATCCTGAGGAAGGAAGCATGCATGCCTGAAAATACTGCTTAAAGTAAAGAAAAAGCCCACCAACCCTCAAAATGCCAGAGCGGTGGACTACAGCATAACCCTCGTATTGAGATGAGGCCCTTGCCCAACAAGGGAAGGTAAAAGGGCAGAATAATTTCATACATTTAAGTATCGATTCTGTTCCTACAATTAAGAATTATAATGATAAACTATCGTTCAAGGTTTTAAATAAAACTATGTTTTCGAAATTTTTCGCGGATTCTTTTTAATTTTTGGCTCCCGACATGTCGAATGCTTTACAACAAACATGTTTACGGAAAAGGATTCGAAACGTCAGGAGACAAAAAAAAAACAATAAATCCGCGAAAAAATCCGAAAATGCAGTTTTACTTAAAATGTCAAATATTCGGGTAGATATAAAAAAAATGAGTATCAATCAAGATAATAAGATATTATGCAGAAAATTGAATAAGGTATTATGAATCACGTTTACTTTGTTTTCCATTAAAGGACGTTGTGGATAATTTGTTTACTATAATATTAGTTATAAAAGTTAGAGAATGTTCATTTATCCTTCTTCCAAGCCACAAAGCTTCTTTGAACAGAAATACTTTTAGGGTGAAGAATACTTTTACACTACACTTGCAACGAATAGTATATTCGGCCATACGTCGAATACCGAATATCGAATATTCGGTGAGCTTTCTGGCTAGCCGAATGTAAGGCAAAAGTATTCGGTCAGCGCTAAACTTATGGGGGAAAACTTGTATCCACGTGTTTATTTCTTGTGTGGTGCCAGAAAGTAGTATTTATTCAGAGCGTTTTTTCTCCGAAGCAGGGATTATCACTTATAAATTTTAATTATGATAACTAAAGTGTATAGAAATTTATTTGTTTTTTGGTTTTTTTTGGTTAATTTTCGTAATACAGAACTTGATTATTAACTATAATTGACTACTTTAATAATTAGAAGAAAAATATATTATTATTATAAAATAAATCAATATTTTCATTTTACCAATTATCTGTTTACATCATAACATATTGCTTAAGTATTCGGTATTCAGCCAAATAGGCCGAATACCGAATAACAGTCGAATATTCGTTGCAAGTCTATTTTATACCCATAATTAAAGTGTTTCATAAAATATTACAGAAGTATGCGCAAAAAGAGGGCGAGTAAATCTATACTTAAAATTACAAAGCTGTTTTTTTTTTTTATTTCTTTGAATACGGTAATTAGTATCTGTATGATAAGAAAACTTATTTTTGTATTTAATGGCATATTTATTAAGAAATAGAAAAGACTGTCTATCACCACACTACGACCTTTAGGATTATACATAAATAAATTATGCGAGCAGAGCCGCTAGTACGAGCTTTATAAAATCTCGATACAGTCGCGCTATATGACGTATGCTTAACTTGCAATATTTATTATCAAAAATCGTAGATTCTATTCTCCTGCAAGGCAAATGTTTGTATTGATATACGCTGGTTAAAATAGAGCGTGGTATTGTTACTAATATTGTTTCCGAAGAAGACAGTGGTTTCAGATATTATATCATACATACATACATACATATAGGTATATTTTTAATAATATAACAAAATATATTTAATTTTGTCGCATTCTGTTTCATCATAGATGTAGGTATATGAATTCAAAATTTTAGCAGTTTGAATGATCACTTTGTTTGTTGGGAACCAAAACTTGACTTTAAAAAGTTTAGAAAAAACGTGAATTATGTAGGTGGGTAGGTAGGAAATATGTAAATATTATTTGAAATGCGAATAAGATAAATCAAATTAAAAATATACATTTTAATTCTGTTATTTTTTATATCATCATATTTATACTGTGTGTACTTGATAAATAAAATATTTAAATATGTATATTTGCAAAATAATAAAAATATACTCGTATAAAGTTCCTTTTATATTTTACTTTTTAACCGACTTCCAAAAAGGAGGAGGTTCTCAATTCGTCGGAATCACGGATTACTCGAAGACGGCTGAACCGATTTGGAAAATTCTTTTTTTGTTTCTTAGGGTATTCTTCCCCGGTGGTCCCATTTAAATTTTATCGAAATCGGTCAAGCGGTTTTTAAATAAATGGCTTAATCGAATATGTTTTTATTAAAAATCTTTCTTCTTACAAATTACCTCTACACTAATTACGTCTACACTAAAAATGGAAAAATAAAAACTTTAAAAAATAAAATAAAAACCGAATCTATTCTAAATGAAAACCCCTGTTTAGTTATTTTTTAATTTTCAGTGCCTGAAAGTCGGTTTTTATTTTATTTTTTAAAGTTTTTATAAATGCGCCACTTAATAATGAGAAATGGATATATGGAATATATTGTTTACTTTACAAGATGCGAGTGGAGTCACGTGCAAAAACTAGTGTTTTAACAAAATAGAAGAAATAACCAGATTTTTTCAAGGCCACATTAAAATAAACAGGAAATGTTAATTATGAATTTAAATAGGCTGAAGAAATTCTATTAATGATAAATATGTACGTAAGATTACTATTATCCTTATTACGAAATGAATAAATTAGTGTTATAAGTTGTATTTGTGCTCGAAAAAAAAAACAAAAATTGAAAGCCATTTTGACAAAGACTAAAGATTTAATTTAATAAAATAGGTCGCAATTTCACATTTATAATATACATTTATAGCATAATATATAAGGAATTATTTTATATATAATAAAATCCTATTAATGTACCATTTTATTATTTAAATCTTATCAAACAGATCTTAGCTCGAAGGTCTTTCCGACCTCAACACGCTATTATTTCTCAATAAATTAAAGAAATTATAAACAACACAAATTTGTAATATTCTTAATTAAAGTTCTACAAATATTAATTATAGTAAAGAATTAGTTACATAATGAATACTTACAGAAAAATTCCAATTCGACAAAAACTACAAATCCATAAAAAAACTTTTTCACAACACAATAATGGCGCGAATTTTGAAATTCGAACGCATTAAATATGACCAACGCGCGCTCGACGCACGCTCGTGTAACACTGAACTTGTCTTCGGTCTTGCGCTTACGCTTCTGCTAAGAAATACTACCTTTATGTTGTAATAAAAAAATAAACTTCATTACTAATGCAATAAGATACATTTTAGTATAACATATAAATAAATTATTTTTTTTTAATAAAATAAGCTCTATATTATAAAACATAAGGTTAAATTCAAATTGTTTAAAAAAAAATGTTCATTTTGTAGTGTAGTCTATATCTTTAAAGTAGTCTTTATGTATTTTGAAATAAAGTCTAATTTAGTCGTGTTTTTAATTTCATATAATATATCTTTACTTTATTTCGCGGATTTTCCAAGATTTCGAGGCTAGAAGGTACTACAGTTTCGTCACTGAGAAATGCAGGTTGCATTATAAGCGGTGAATCGTGAGTTTTAACAAATGTCGATGTTGTAATGAACTTTATTTTTAAATTATTCTCTTTATTATAACATTTTGTTAAGTAAGTTTTGACTTGATTACATTATTATTATAGTATATCTTGTAATAATTACATATAATGAATTTTTCATCACACCTTTTTGTAGTTATACTTCTTTTGGCGCGTTTGAAAAAAAATATGAGAGTAAAATTTTTACAATGCGCGCGCACAACGACAGCCAAAAAGCGATATGATGAAGTACGCTGAAAGCGACAGGATGAAGTTAGCTGCATTCCTTTTACAAACAGAGAGTTGTGACATACGGGATGAAATCTTTAGCTATTTTTGTTCTGTTACGCCACAGAAGTATAACTTCTTACGTGCGTACATAAGTACACACAAACGTTTCTTTTATTATATTAAATCAATTGTTATTCAAAGTTTAAGGTATAAAATCACATAGTTTCGCAACCTGACACAATTATTATTGTTATTAATTATAAATTTTAATATTAATACGGATTATATTACATACATTATTTATTTTCATTGTTAAGAGCTTAAAACAGATTAAAACATTTGCCCATAGATAATTAAAGTATTATACGATTTTCAACATTTCGGATTAATTATAATCCCATGAAAAGCATAAATGTAAAAATGGGAGCCAAGTTCAATATTAAGAATATGCGTGGTTGTCGACTTCGCCGACAAAAGTTTTGATATCTAAATGGGTGCTAAGTTCTGTAGATAATCCTGAAATTTATTCATAAGAACATACAACATTCTAAAGTAAATTTAATACACAATTTCTTGTTTCTTTTTCTGCTACAAAGGTATTTGTTATTTAAAAATAGAATTTCTTAAATTTGAACAATCAAATTATTTGCCCAAGTTAGGTTAAGAAGCGAAAGAATAAAAAAGTTTGAACTATTGGCATCTACTGCCACTTTTAATGTAAACGGTCTAACAATACAAGAGCTTCTACAACTGCCAGTAGAACACGGAAATTGTCCCAAGTATTATTCCTTATCAGACCAAGTACTAAAAATTTTAAGAAATGATTTCAAATGTAACAATAATGTATATTCATCTTTATTTGACAGAAATTTATGATACTGGTGACGTTGACAACGGATGGTTTAGTAGAATATACGACCAACCCTATGCTTATCTACTAATTTTTAAGAGACATCTTTCATCATGGAACCTATATTCCTGCGAAAGAAAAAGGTTTTGCTTTTACTATGATTGTTATTGCTATTATATTTCGAAAGGCGCTACGTGTTATGCTATTGCTATTTTTGGAAGGCGCAAGGAGTAAATAAAAAAAATTGAAAAATATTTCAAATTGTAAAAATTCACTGTTTCCGGATTTTTTCAATCACCGTTTGAGCTGTATTTATCAATGAATGAATGAATGAAATAAACTTTATTCAATTAGACTTATTACAAGTACTTTTGTATAAATTTAAGGGTTCTAGTTTATCTAAGGGAATTTAATAGATTTTGAGTTATTAAGTTTGGCTTGAACTTGGCTGGACATGCTACCGCGTGTCTTGATAACTATTTCTCTTTAAACTATTAAAGTAATTAATGGGTAAATTTTAATCATTTATTATTAACCAGGACTATTTGTAATCATAAGTTAGTCGTAACTCATTAATTATAACTTATTAAATACTAAAACTGACTTTAGAATTACTCATCGCAAATTAATTAATTTGTTTGATTATACAGTTAGCGACTTACCCTTGCCTGATCGGGTGCGTTCTTAGTTCCTGTAGTTACAGCGTGAAGGACTAACAAACATACACACTTTCGTATTTATAATTGTCCGATTATGTCTCTTACATGTCCACAAGTTTATTAAAGTCGCTCGGCGAGAAATGGAACGCGCGATGCTTGAGATTTTTCTACTAACTAAAGTAACTGATCGAAATAAAGTCATCGCTCGCAGAACTGGGAATATGCGTGTGATTTAAATAACAGTGAAATATTTTTTTTATAATCTTTTTTGCTTTTTTATTAAGCCTATATTATAAAATTTTTTATGTAATTTCTGTTTTGATTACGAAAATAATTAATACTATCTTAGACTTACGCGAATATTTGCCATTTAAATAAAACTATCTTTTCGGATTTTTTCGCGGATTTATTTTGATTTTTGGTTCCCGACGTTTCGAAAAATTGTAATAATTATAATAATAACAGATAAAATTATATAAATAATATTCTATGTTCAAGTATTATATAGTATAGTAATTAAAATTATAAAATGTTTTAAAATTAAAGTTAACAAATACTGTAAGGTACTGTGGTGCCAATTTTCAAGTTTTTTGAATTCATTTTGCTATTTGTGGGTAGGCTGTCTGTAACAACTATATAATACCTTTGAGACATCTAACACCTAAGTTTCTCCCGTGACCATGATTGCTGTAAAGCAATCGAAACGTCGGGAAGCAAAAATCAAAATAAATCCGCCAAAAAATCCGAAAAGATAGTTTTATTTAAATACGAAAATAATTATTAAAAAACCAAAAACAGGTGGGAAATTCAAAGTAATTGAAACGTAACGTCATTGGTCCAATATGACGTCAGGGTATATCATAACAGAACGATTAACGATTTTGTTGGGTCGTAATTTCTGTGTAATGTGTATGTCATACTGTGAGTTGTGACGTCAGGCCAAGCGCGCTAAATGACGAGCGTTTAAACTTTAAAGTATCCGTAATGGTATGATATTTAAAAAAAAATTATACTAAATTTTAGTTTTTTGAAGCTGGATTTTTTTTACAATTATGTAACGATGTAAGCTATTGTATAGAAAATAAAAAAAATCATGCATATTCCCTATTAGCATGCTTAAGTGGATGTTATCAAACCATGTCCCCAAACGTAGTGATAGTCAATGGATTCTACACTTGCTAGAGTGGAGACAGCGTTGCGATGCCTTGTGCCCTACAGCACGACGGACTGATGACCTAAAGGAAGCTGGCGGACAGCCATTACAGGCATTTTTTTTTTCTTTTTTTTTTATAAATGTTGAACTGTAAAATAGCTCGACAACCTTATATACCATTATAAACCTACGTTACGTGTCAGTTAAGCAATTACTTTAAATTACAATACAAAGAACAGAATAGACTCAGCAAAAACATGTTATTAATTAAATACGCACGTTTTACACGTGTTTTTTCTCTCATTTTGTTATCTATTAATAAATACCTATAATAAAAAAATATTTTTTATGTCATATCTATGCAGGATTTTGGTAAAAAACATAAGACAATACATGCTTATAGTGCTAGTATAATAATAGTACCTACTACCTACTAAGTCTAAAACCTGTCCACATCCCGGTCCAATAGGTACTTTGGATACTAAGCCCAATCTTAGTCATTCGTTTACTTATCTCTAAATATCTGTAAAATATAAAAAAAAACATATTTTTAAATGGATATTTAGTAAAAAAGTTTATAGGCTATCTAATATCACAGTACGACTTAGGAATTGTACTATGCATGCATAGCCGCAGGCAAACGCTTGTCCTTAGAATAAATGACTATATAAACAATTATAAGATTATTGTAAATTACAGAATTTAATAACTCAATTATATCACTTTTATATTTAATCGGGTTATAAATTATAATAAAGGCAAATAATTAGCTCGATACAAAATTATGAATATTTCCCTTCTACAATTTCCATTGAAAACTGGTTAATCAATCAACACGGTTGTTTAATTCTATCGCGGAAGAATTTATCAAGGCAGGTATTTTTTCATTTCTACGTATGTATGTACGTGTACAGTAGTAGCCCAGTGGTAACGCGCTTGCTTGGGTAACCGAATGAAACGGGTTCAAATCCCGGGTCTCGCACCTCTGATATTTTCATGTGCGAATCATTTTCAATATGATTACCACTTGTCTTACAGGGAATCAAAACATTGTGAGGAAACCTGCATGTCTGAGATAACCTAACAAGTTATCGAAAGACATGTGAAGTCCGCCAACCCTCACTTGGCCAGCGTGATGGACTATGGTCTGATTCCCCTCGTACCTATTGAAGGGAGGCCCATGCTCAGCAGTGGCACGTTAAAAAAAAGGGCTGAATACACAAGTATGTATTTCCTATAATTTTAATGTCGATCGTTTACTTATTAGGAAAATGTAGAGAAATTCTCACTTTGTTTATCTCTTTTCAATTATTATGACTCGAGTTCATTATCATTATAGAGATTTTATTTTTATTAGGGATACAAACAGTACAATCTTACTAATATATACTAATATCTATACTAATATTATAAATGTGAAAGTTTGTGAGTATGGATGTTTGTTACTCTTTCACGCCAGAACGGCTGAACGAATCTGGATATTTGGTACAGAAGTAGATTATGGTCTGGAATAACACATAGGCTACTTTTTATCCCGGATAAAGGTACGGTTCCCGTGGGATAGATTTGTTTTTGTCTTGGGACGAACCCGAAGCGAAACGAGGTGAGTCGTTAATCATGATATTAGTCCGATTGACATTGGGTACTAGGGTAGCCTGTAACCTGCTTTAATAAAGGTATGCCGTAATACAGGTCTTCTAGTACGGCAACAGAGGTACCTGTATTATTTTGTAGTGATAACAACTTAAATTATTTATACCAAATTGTATTGTACCTACTTATGTTTTTTCAAGTAAAATACATATTATGTCTTTTTGAGAAATAAACTATTATTATAATTATAATTATTTATTATTATAATAAATTGCAACAATGAGTTGCATAACTACATAATAGCGCGTTCAAACAAAAAACCAACAAACAAAGAAACAAACAAACGAAACAGACTCTTCAGCTTTAGATATTGTTATAGAGTTAAATGTATGAGCTAAAAATAATTATCATTATAAATAATAATAAAAACGAATAAACTGATGAGTAGTGATTTTTAACCGACTTCAAAAAATAGAACTTAACTAAAGTAAAGAAACTTTCAATCTTTATCACCATCGTCTTTGCAATTTTGTTTTATGATATAGAGTACTAGCGACTCACCCTTGCTCCGCTCGGGTTCGTTCTTAGTTGCGTTTAACGTTTAGTATAGATTTCTCAAAGATGAGATATTTTCCCGTAGTAAAATAAATATTTAGACCTGTATAACCATAATAATAAATAGCAATCTTCATACCAAATTTCATTAAAATCTGTCCAATGGTTTTCTCGTGATACGTTCCCAGACAGACAGACAAAAATTCTAAAAGCTATAAACACGTTCTCTATATATATCGATAATAATGACGATTTCAATTAGATTTTCCAAATCTATTTATTGTACAGATTCGACTCAGAATTTTATTATATGTATAGATAACGCTGGTCGTATCTACATCACAGTGCACACTTTCTTGATTACTAGCGACTCATGCTCGCTTCGCTCCGAGTTCGTCTCTAGATAAAAACAATTTTACCCCACGGGAACTGTAAATTTTTCCGGGATGATATATAACCTTCCTCAGTTAACGGGCTATCTAATGCAAAAAGAATGTTTCAAATCGAATTAATAGTAGTTCCTGAGATTAGCGCGTTCAACCAAACAAACAAAGAAACTCTTCAGCTTTATAATATTAGTATAGATTACATAGGAATTTGTTTGCGGACAGAAAATATACAAAGAACGTGTGACTACCGTATGAGACATACAAATCACTTTGTATGCAAGGAGTATATTTAGATGCCCAAAGCTAGGAGAATTAGGAAAACATATAAGGCTATAGCCGTCTATGTTCCGCCAGCCAAAGGAATCAATAGTAAGGAAACAAAATGTCTACATCAAATACTTCTGTTGACTTAATGGACTTAAATATTTGTATTTTTTAACACTTTAAAACACAACTATGTACATTTAAATAAATAAATAAATGTGTTGGGACATTAACACACAGCACCATCTAGTTCCATGGTGAGCTACGAGGCTTGTGTTATGGATACCAGATAGTTGATACACTACACATATATAACTTTAAATACATATTATAAATATAAACACTCATGGCTGGAGTACAAATATTGGTGCTCATCACTCAAATGAATGCCCCCAGCGGGACTCGAACCCGCGACCACTGGCGCAGAAAGTAGGGTCACTACAAACTGAGCCAAACGTGCCGTCTATTATCTATATGATGATAATAAATTTATTAAATGCATATTCCTTAAATTCATTTAATCATACTTAAGCCACATTGACTTTCTGAAATCGATATCCTTAATAGAAAAAAATATGTGAAGAAGATGTATTCTGAAGAGGTTACTTAATGATTAGATATATGAAATCTGTATATTTTACTATATTAGGTACTAGCGTTTAACGGCAGGTTTTAACGGTTAGATTAGGATTAAAAATAAAGGAAATTATGTCCCTTACTTAAGAAATGATAGATTTCCTATGCAAACTTCCACCCCCTTTTTCACCCCTTATGGGTTGATTTCCGGGATTAAACGTATTCTATGTCCTTCTCGGGGTCTCAAGTTATCTCATTACTAAATTTCATCTAAATTGGTTCAGTGAATTAAGCGTGAGAAGGTAACAGACAGACAAACAGCCAGACAGACTATTACTTTCGCATTTATAATATTAGTAATTAGTATGTAATTATAAAGTAGTAGTAAGGAAAAAGAAAAATGTGATTTTTACGTTTTTCCGTTTAATTTTTCCAAATTTTCATTTTATAAGAATCTTCCTCGGACTTCAACGAATATTTGAATTTTGAAACAAAAAATCTGCGAATTGGTCTAGCCGTTCTAGAGTTTTGCGCTTAGCAACACATTTAGCCATTAATTTTTATTTATATAGATTTACAAGCAGAACCCGCGACTATACCTGCGTTCAATCTACAAAAAAAACTCTTTAGCTTTATGTTATACAGCGATTCACCCTTGTTTCGCTCGGGTTCGTCGCTATGTATTTATATAATATTGTTCATACAAAAATACTAAAATCGCGATTAAAAAATGGAGAGTGAGGGTAGGAAGGTGAAAAATACTTTACGACCTATTCTCATACATGCCAAATATACAAAAAAAAAACATTAAAATCGGTCGAGCCGTTTTGTGAGTGCGACCACAAACATCATGACACGAGATTTTTATATATTAGCTATATTGTATATAATAATATTCCAAAAACTGACATTGATCTTCAAAAGGGAGAATAATATTTAAGATGTAGGAAGAAAATTTTAACCCCTTAAGTTCATTGGCTCGTTGGATCGTTCACCTTTTTCATTTAAGTTCAATCATACGACTAGACTATATTTACGGTTTAACTGTAGGTATGTAAAATGTAGAAGTACTCGTAATACTGAGTGAACTGACAAATAATTCTAGAAATTCTCAAATTCAACTTCAACAAAACAACAACAAAAAAAAATCTTCATTTTATGATATTATGATTATAATGTAAATAGAGGAAAATCAATCAATATCAGTTTAACTAAATATATTATTTTAGACTAGTATTTGATCATGGCTCCGCTCATGTAGTTTATTTAAGCGTTAGCGACTTACCCTAGCTTGCTCAGGTGCGTCCGTAGGTGCGCGAATTTTATTCGCAATTTTATAGGTTCTAATTTTTAGCGCGACACTCTAATTCTTTTTCTAAAATAAAAACAGTCTAAGTTACTCCTTATAATATCAGCTATCTGCCAGTGAAAGTCCCGTCATAATCGGTCCAGTCCTTTCGGAGATTAGCCGAAACAAACAGACAGACAGACAAATATTTTATAAATTGTTTTTTTTTCTTATAAGTACCGTATATACTTATATGTATTTAGTAAAAAGCTGTTATTTTGACATTAAAAACAGATATTTCCATTTTTTTTATCTGAAGGTAGATAATAAATAATTGCTTCGCTCAAGCATGATATTAGATAGCCTTCATAAATAAATATGGAATAGACTATCAAATGCAATAGATTTTTTCAAAAAACCAAATAAAAACAAGCTGTTTAGCTTCTAAATATTAGCATCTATGCAAATAAATAAAATTGGAGTGTCTGTTTGTAATATTAAAATAACCGCTTTTTACTAAATGCATATGGATATATACACGGTACATATACTAAAACAACATTTTTTAAAATTTTTATCTGTCTGTCTGTCTGTCTGTTTGTTCTGGCTAATCTCTGAAACGGCTGGACCGATTTTGACGGGACTTTCACTGGCAGATAGCTGATGTTATAAGGAGTAACGTAGGCTACTTTTATTTTAGAAAAAAATAGGGTCCCACGAAAAAAAAAATTAAACCCAAAAAAAATTAAGATAAGGTTGTTTTGGGAAGTAACCTAGGGACGAGCCCGAGCGAAGCGAGAATAAGTCGCTAGTAGATAATATAATTATAATGTAAATAGGTATAGGAATAATGCTCATCTCAGTTTAACTAAACGAGTCGGCTTTATAAAAAATAAATATCTAACAGTACGGACTGGACCAGAGCCAAGAATATTAATAAGGTAACTTAGGTCATTCCAACCACAAGCTATGCAGTGTACAATTTACACAAAGAACGAATATTATCAAGAAAGTATCAAGACTATCGCAATGCAGTACTTATCATTGATAACAGATTCGATTTTTGGGGGAGCCAAGAAAAGTGAAAGTTTATGTACCTACGACACACGTTGCTAACAGACTGAAAAACAAAAGCTTAGGAATAAAATAAAACCAGAAGTTTGGATACTAAGTTATAAAAAAAATATATTATAAGAATATAGACGACACGCTTATCTCAGTTTGTAGTGACCCTACTTGCTGTGCCAGCAGTCGCCGGTTCGAGCCCCGCTGGAGGCATTCATTTGTGTGATGAGCACGAATGCTTGTACTCCAGTCATGGGTGTTTATATTTATAATATGTCTGTATTATGTATTTAAAGTTATATATGTGTAGTGTATCAACTATCTGGTATCCATAACACAATCCTCGTAGAAACTACATGGAACTACATGGTGCAATGTACAAAAAAATAACTAACCAAAAACGTATAAGGTAACATCCGCAGTAACGTACTCGTATCACATAAAGGAAGCATAGGAAGCATTGGGAACGTCAGTGATCGCCTTAGGGGTAGCTTTCAAACAATGGTGAAAACGAAACAATGGTGGAAATGAAACAATGGTGAAACGGGCGGCATTCAGAAGTCATGGGTTAAATTTACGAACTATTTCCCGAAGATAAATTGTGCCTATATCATCAATGTAGAGGATAGTCAGCCGTCGGGGCATCATGGTTGGGTGCATAAGAGAACCAGCGATGCCCCATTAAGACGTAAAAGATTCCCTTGGGTTTAGTGAGTGAAATAGACATTATTATCGATACAAAGGCCGAATCTATAGTTTTCAGAATTTTTGTCTGTCTGTTTTTCTGTCTGTCTGTCTATTACCGCATCATGGAAAAACGACTGGAGGGATTTTGATGAAATTCGGTATGATGATAGCTGGTTATCCGGGTCAACATATAGGATACTTTTTACTGTGGTAAAATATCTCATCTCTGTGAAATCTATACTAAACGTTAAAACTTAAGTAGGGACGAACCCGAGCGGAGCGAGAGTGAGTCGCTAGTAATTCTATATTTATTTATTTTGACTGTACAAATATTTACTACGGTCTGGATGGGACAAGTCCAATTGTAGGAGATTACCGAACGTCTGCATTTTTTGCAGTATCATTGAACTTTATGCATGGGGTGACTCGCCCCTAGACTGGGTCTTATAATTTGGCGTAGGTACTGTCTCCGATAGCATTATTGGCGTGTTTAACTAAGTACACTCTATACGACTCAAATTTAGCAATTCCTAGTTTTTACATTACTCCGATCTAGAATGCTGAATGCCAATGTAAGCAAGCCAAATGGGGGACAGATGCTGTTTCCACCATGAGATGTCAAGTCCGTGATGTTTCAACTTATATTTGGCAACACACCGCGCTGCGGATTTATGTTATCAAAAGTTTCACAGCTTTCGTTAACGTTAATTTATTAAACTTAAAACTTTAATCTCTGAAAGTAATTCCAAATAACTAACGGCGGCTCCGTGCACCGAGCAATTACGAATCCCACTTGACTTTAGGTATTTCATTGAATCTCAGCTGTAACTTAATCGTCTGTATGATACATCAAAGAGAAACTTCTGGGTAGTGGAAAATGGTAATTGACTGTATAAAAATACAGACATGGAATAATTAATATTGTACCGTCCCAGTTAGAACAGTACAATATAGTTGTTATTAGAGTGGTGGAGTGCACAAGTTAAAATTATTATAAGTTTGAAGTACTTTAATTACTGAAGTTACAGTATAATTTTGACGACTAACTGGCCACGTCTGTTCGGCTCAGTGTCTTTAAATGCGCTCGTAAAAAATGTAGCGACGCATCGCAAAGTAAGCAAAACTAAAAATGTACGTGAAACTGTACATATATTCTATACTTACTAACTTAAATGTAACTATAGGTATTTCATAAATCTAGAGAGTTTCTTTTCCTGGAAAAAACTGTAAAGTACATAAATAAATAAATAAAATGGGATGGTATAAGAAAGGTAGAGTAACTATGTTTACATAATATGTACGTATAAAAAAAACTAAGCGAGATAAAAATTGAATTGTCCGTCTCTAATTTCAATATAAAACACCCTATCGTTGACCCCAGCTTACCAAAGCTTAACATCAAGGTCTATTTATTTTTAGTCTATTCTTGTGTGCCCACTTATGTCTAAAATATAATTTTTACATTAGCTAATTCTTATCCAGGAAAAGACGATTCTATTTACTCTGGTGTATAAAGTTCATAACGGTAAAGTTTTATTCAAATCTACACCCTCCTGCCGACGCCCATGAAAGGATTGCAGCAACAACAGCTATATTTTTTTTATTGTGTTTTTATTGTATTATTTTGTCGCAAATACATGTGGCAACACATTGCTAAATTATTTACAAAGGAGAAATAACTGTAAAGCGTAAAAGAATGATTTCTGATGATCACATTTCGTCGGTCATAGTAACATTATTCCTAAAATTCCTATCAAAAATACTTGCCATAATATTGATGTATTAAAAAGTTTCAGTCTAATTTTAAAATTACTTACATTAAAAAGAAATAGTAAAAAAATATTTTAACTTACTATGTACTTAATTAAGCTCCAATTAAAAATAAACGACTTTAATCTTAATCTTAAATGTCATGTCAATGTTTAGATTTATTTGGATATTACTTAAAAGATAAGGGGTAGTAGGGTGAAAAATACTTTACGATCTATTCTCATACCTACCAAATATACTCAAAAAAATTCAATCGAAAATCGGCTGAGGCGTTTCGGACGAGTGCGACCATATACACCGTGACACGAGATATTTATATATTAGACTAGCGACTCACCCTCGCTTCCCTCGGGTTCGTCCCTAGGTACGTTTTGATTTTTTTGAGGTAAGCCCTAATTCTTTTTCTAAAATAAAAATAGCCTAAGTTACTTCTTATAATATAAGCTATCTGCCAGTGAAAGTCTCGTTAAAATTCAAGACAGTCGAACAAACAGACAGACAGACAGACAAAAATTTTAAGCATTGTTTTTTTCCTATAAGTACCATATATAATATAATTCCATATGCATTTAGTATAAAGCTGTTATTTTGACATTACAAACAGACACTTCAATTTTATTTATCTGTATAGATAATAATTTGATATCATTAAATTGATCTGATGATAAAGGAATTCTTCAATGGCTATTAGTTAGGCAAATCTTCGCGTTTAAGCTCATTTAATTAGCTTTGATAAGGTCCATACATTGCAGTTGAACACAAGCGTTTTTTTTTGTTTTATCCATGGCCCAATACAGTCATGGCGGATACAAAGATTACAAAATTAAAAACTAAAGAATGTATCTATCGAGGGGATTATCGAGGGGTACCTCGGACACAGAAAATGTTACTTTATCCTCCACTGAAATAAATAAAAGAAATGAAGTTAAAAAGAAAACACACAAAGACTATCTGAAATCGAATCTGCAACTTACACATCCAAGATTATAGGCTTAACTGACTAGGTATGACAATTTCAATAGATATTTTATTATTATTATAGTAATGACCTCCCGACCGACTTCGGTTACGGCGGCCAGTCTCATTGAGTCTACCCATCTGCGCAGGAGATATTAAAGTGCAGCGCGTGTACGCGCAGATACAAGTGCAATCTCCGTTCCTGTCACTCTCATACTCTGGTGGGACGACACGAGACACGACCGGCGAGAGTTAAGGCGCAGGACCGACGGCTTTACGTGTTCTACGAAGCACGGGGGTGAAACACCGCCAACTTCCCAACTCCGGGCTGTTCTTGAAACTTACTAAACAGAAAGACTCAATAACTAAACTTGGCCTGACCTTGGACTCGAACCCAGGACCTCTCGATGTGCAGCCATACTTGCTAGCCACTGCACCACCCAGGCAGTTAATTTTATTATTGTTCAATAAACAAATATATTCTAGTATAATTTATTTCGTATAGGTATCTCGGAAACGTCTCCGACCATTCTGATCATATTTTGTATTTAGATAAGGTTTTGCTATTTAACTTTATCTATAAAAATAGGTTAAAAAGACACTACCTATTAACAAAAGCCTGGGTATTCTTTTTTTTTTATTTGGCAATTATCAGCTTTCAATTTAATTAGCATGCTTATTTTTAATACAAATTATTTTATTAGAATCCCTAAATGCATAATTTGAAATAATAATTAGATTTTTTTCAAATATTTAGTTTTAATATTTCAGTTAAATACCGCCATTTATCTACTAATTCCATGCAAAAAATCGTATGTGCGTTTATGTTAGTCCTTCACACTAAAATAGCTGGACTTGAGGCAACTAGGTATGCAACCAAGCGAAGCAAGGATAAATCCATAGTTATTTATATACATACTAGCGACTCACCCTCGCTTCGCTTCGGGCTCGTCCCTATACAAAAACAAATCTATCCCACGGGAACCGTTCATTTTTCCGGGATGATATATAGCCTATAGCCTTCTTCAGTTAACGGGCTATCTAATGCAAAAAGAATTTTTCAAATCGGATCAGTAGTTCCTGAAATTAGCGCGTTCAACCAAACAAAGAAACAAACAATCAAACAAACTCTTCAGCTTTATAATATGAGTATAAAAGTATAGATAATAAAAGTTTTTCACACATTTAATTTGCCTGCAAAATTAGTCCACGTATCTTGTAACTCGGTCTTACAGGTAATTTATCACGTCACGTACATTTCTCACGAAATAGAAAGTCACGTAAAATAATGATTTCTGATCATCATATTTCTTTGTTCATATTAAAAAATTTTTCTAAAATTTCTATTAGGTAAACATAACTCATAATATTAATTAACATAATAAAAATTGTCAGTCTAATATTGGAATATGTATTACCTAGGTATTACGAGTATATTTGTAAGTATGTGTATTTAATTGAAGCTAAAAACGTGCAAACTGCTTCAACTTTGTTTACGGCAACCCTCGCTCTTGAGTAATCTATACTAATAATATTATAAAGCTGAAGAGTTTGTTTGTTTGCTTGGTTGAACGCGCTAATCTCAGGAACTACTAATCCGATTTGAAAAATTCCTTTTGCATTAGATAGCCCGTTAACCGAGGAAGGCTTCCCGTGGGATAGATTTATTTTTTTCTAGGGACACATACATATATTAATAACCAACGGGATTCACATTATGTACTGACTATAATATATTAATCTTAAGCCCACAAACTATTCATATACACGACGACGTTTCGAATGCTTTACAGCAATCATGGTCACGGGAGAGACTAAGGTTTTAGGCGTCTCAAAGATAATTTTACACTTGTTACAGACAGTGCCTACTGCCTACCCACTTTACAAACTGATTTCAAATATCGAAAAATGGCAAAGCCGAAAAGCTTTTCAATATTTGTTGATTTTAATTCATTTTAATTTTTTAAAATTTAAATAGTCTATTCCATTTGTGTATAGTAGAACTATTGGTACTAGGTTCGGCGTTCATTATTTCCAATTCTAGCGTTGAGACACGAGGGATATTTTCATAAAGTCTGCAATACAGTTCTTCCGTAATAAGTGCAATTTCACTCAAATTCGAAATAAAAAAGTGTCTCAAGTCTTGGCCCGAAAATTTCGGGACCCGAAACGACTAAAATTCACATAATGTCCAGGACCTCAATAGACACGAGATGTCCTGGGATCAAAATCCTACTTGTCGAGTGGACGCCGCGAACTAAACTTATTGTCTGACTCGCTAGAGCAAAGTTTCTGATGGGTGTGCGGAGTGGTACTGGCAGGCGTCAGAAATTTTCTGACAGAAAAAATCTTAAATTATTGCGGCCGGCCTAACAGACGCAATACGTTCTGCCAGTATCACGTAATGTGAGGAAGACACGAATAAGTAAAACTTCTTATTATTTATGTTATAACATCTAACTAATATTATAAAGAGGCAGAATTTGTTTGTTTCAACGCGATAATCTCAGGAACTACTAATCCGTTTTGAAAAATTCTTTTCGCATTAGATAACCCGTTTATTGAGGAAGGCTATAAGCTATTATATATCTAATATCATCATATAATATGTACTCTATCTATTCCATACTAATCGTTAAAACGTATCTAGGGGCGAATCCAAGCGAAACCAGTGAGTCACCAGTTTACAATAATTTTAAGTATGGATGACAAATAAAGATGTTATTTTAGCACTAGCGACTTACCTTTTAACGTTTAGTATAGTATATATTATTTCTCAGAGATGAGATATTTTTCCGCAGTAAAAAATATCCTATATGTTGACCCGGATATCCAGTTATAATCATACCTTATCAAAATCTGTCCAATGGTTTTACCGTGATGCGGTAACAGACAGACAAACAGACAGACAGGAATTCTAAAAACTATTGATTCGGCCTGTGCATCGGTAATAAATTCTAGTTCAATAAGATTCTCTATAAAATATTTAATGTACAGATTCGACTTAGTTACAATTTTATTATAAGAGTATGTATAGATGACAGACGTGACATATATTGCCATCTATTAAAGATCATTTGAAGTAGTATTAGTATTATATACCAATGAACAAGCCATAATTACTTTGAAATATTACAATAAAATCATAGATGGCAGCACTTAAAGATGTCAATCAAAACTTTAATATTCATATTTTAAAATAGATGGCGGTTTTACTGAAATATAAAAATAAACTGAAAAATCTTAATTATTGTTCCTAATCTCGTAATGCATTTAATAATTCTAAAAAAATATTAGTAATAAAAATAAATATGCTAAGCAAAATGATAGCTGATAATTGTCAAATAAATAGAACAAAAAAATACTCAGTAGGCTTTTACTTAATATTTATTATTTTTTCAACTACATATTGCACTATTTAAAGTTTCAGAAAAGACACCTATAATATGTATTTCTAGCGACCCACCCTCGCTTCACTCGGGTTCATCGCTAGGTAGGTTTTACATAGATATTTAAAATAGTTCGCCAGCGTTAACCATATAATTTTTAATAATATTATTTTTTTTTAATTTTTCTGATGTTTTAATACTTATTATCCTATCCGGACTAAGAGAAATCCAAAAAATCAAATATCATAAAAATTGGTCCAGCCGTTCTTGAGTTATAAATGGTATTACTAACACGACTTTGTTTTTTATTATATATAATATATAGATGTGATCTGTGCCTATATAAATTAACTTAACAAGCAAAATGTAAACATAAAATTTTATCAAAATCATTACAGCCGTTTCCACGATAAACAAAATTTTATATACAAGAATTGTTTAAAGTGAGACAAAAATGGAACAGAGCTTTATTTTGTTCTTGAAATAGTCCAGGAGGTACCATTACATATGTTACTGTTCATGCCAATTATTTTTTATTGAAAAAACAAGGTTTAATTTGCCTAATAAGTAATGAAATAAAAAATTATAGCACTAGTGGTTTGAATTCAAATTATGCAAAAAAACTACATCATATGAGATCTAGTTTTTTTCTAGTACCTCATAAAAAAGTCATCAGCGAGATTAACCGTGAATTTATAAACCTGTTGATTGTCCTGTAAATAAAATGATGGAATGCTGTTTCAAATTCAATAAAACTTATATATTTTACTTGAAATAGCCTGTGGTCATGGGTAGCTAGCTATATAAGCTAGGATATGCGCCAGTGGCATTTCGCCTGTAGGGTGTCGGCAGTCAACTGTGAAACGCTCAGACTAAGGAATATTATATACAGAGTGTCATAGAACTGAACATGAATACAGTAATACAAATCTATTTATACAGATAAATAAAATTGGAGTGTCTGTTTGTAATATTAAAATAACCGCTTTTTAATAAATGCATATAGATGTATACATGGTACATATACCAAAATAACATTTTTTACAATTTTTGTCTGTCTATCTATCTGTCTGTCTGTTTGTTCACTTTGTTGTCACGTTGTTTCACTGGCAGATAGCTGATGTTATAAGGAGTAACTTAGGCTACTTTTATTTTAGAAAAAGAATCAGGGTTCTGCGAAAAGAAACCCCATGAATGTTCACAATGAACAAAATCCGCGTACGGCATACGCACTCGAGCGAAGCGAAGGTAAATCGCTATATAATTTAAATGAATACATTAGGAGTAGCAAGCTACTATTTATGTATAAACATAGCTAACCGTGAAAACATACCTAGGGACGAACGCGAGCGAAGCAAGCGTGAGTCGCTAGTACATATAATAAAATTCTGAGTCGAATCTGTACAATAAATATTTTTTTGGAAAATCTTATTGAAATTACTCATTATTATCGAAATAAAGGCCGAATCTATAGTTTTTAGATTTTTTGTCTGTCTGTCTGTCTGTTACTGCATCACGAAAAAACCACAAGACAGATTTTGATGAAATTTGGTATGATGATAGTTGGTTATTCGGGTCAACATATAGGATACTTTTTACTGCGGGAAAATATCTCATCTCTGAGGTAAACGTTAAAACATAATTAGGGACGAACCCGAGCGGAGCGAGGGTGAGTTGCTAGTATTTATATAAAACTCATTACTATGATAATTAAATATATGTTAATAAATAAAAGCTGACGTATTTTATTATAATAAGGAAAAAATATTAATAAGTCAAGCTGAAGTGAACAAATGTTTAAAAATACAAAAGAACATAGTATTATTTTGAAAGTTATGATTCTTTTTATTTATAAAAAAATATTTTATTAATTTATCATTCCTTTCACAAACAAAGAGTTGTGACATTCGAGATGAAACCTTTAGCTATTTTTGTTCTGTTACGCCAAAGAAGTATAACTTCTTACGTGCGTGCATAAGTACACACACACACGTTTTTTTACTATTCATATTTTCTTCTTATTCTTTAAATTAAAAAAAAACGATCTGTACAGCAAAATCGAAAATAGTAGTACAAACAACAAAATGACGCTACTATTCTTGACTTTGACATTTTTTTGGCGGACTCCGTGTATATAATCCTTTAGTTCAGGGTTTTTAATATGTGTGCCAGGGGTCCACAGCAGCTCAATTAGTTCTATTAAAAAACTAGAGTAAACTAACTCATCGTTTCTTTCATCCATCACTCTCGCTAGTTATTGCTGAGCAGCGCGAGGCGCGGAGGTACTGCAGTCTGCACCTACAGTGTAGGTGCAGTCCCCCCGTGTTTGTATACTATTTTTTCCGGGGTCCATGAAATTATAGAAATTCTAAAAGTAGTCTATGACTGCAATAAGTTTAAGAAACACTGCTTTAGTCTGAGTGTTACACCTACAGTTTTTTTCAACGTGCAACTTAGATACACTCTAGTTTTTATGACCATCATTAATGATGTTGAATATTTAATGATATTATTAATATTTAAATATATCAATTTAATGCTTTATCAATACATTTAACGATTAGTAAATTTCCTTCGAAGTTTTATGATTTACCAATTTTTTTTTACATACAAAAAAATAAAAATTTCAAGAAAATATAGAGATTATTTGAAACTTTTTTAAGCATCAAAGTATCAGAAAAGAAACAGATTTAAACGAACTTATCGATTATAGCGTTTACGCTGAAATTACAGACAGTTTACACTCATTTGTATATGATTTGATTCTAAAAAATCTTTAATAGAAAACTATTTCGGAGTGGCTTCTATTATTCCTATAATATATCCTTTAGTATATAAGTACCTAACGAATTAACTTGAGGGTAGCGAAGGTGAGAAGTTGGTATAAAAAATATCTAATAAAATACCTCATTCCTAAAACAAGCCATCTTTACGTATATTAAAAAATGGTATGTGTAATAATGAAGATGGAAGGCAAAAATCACGCGGTCGAGCACCCACCCGCTGGTCCGACCAGATTCAAAATATAACGGGACTCAATATTCCGACTGCCCTGAGACAAGCCGAAGACAGAGTGGTGTGGGGGAAGCTACTCGATACATCGGTGAAAACATTTCAGGAGAAGTACGACCTTCCGCAATGAAGTATACGAAAAAGAAGATAAATTAACTATTAATATCAAAATATGTATTGAAAGATATTCTTATTCATCTTGATTAAAAACTAGATATTGGCTATTATATAATTTATTTCATCTCTCAGCCGCAGGAACAACGAGCACTGACCACAGACGTAACGTGTAGACAAATATTTTGATAGAAACCGGTTTGATACAGACGAAGTGGTACACTGTACGTGTATCATCGTATACTTTCATTGAGTAATCTTTTGAGTGTTTTTACAATAATAACTAAATTTTTACAGACCGAAAAGTATTTAGTCATAATAAAAAAAATACAAAAATTAAAAACCCGACTGTGTAAAAAGCGAACTAAAAAGTTGAAAACATGTTGACGAAGGAACCTACTATTATGCGGTCGGAGATATAGATACATATTATGTATATCATGTTTTATAATAGCTGCGTATGTGTTTCCGACTGCATAATACTATGTCCCTTCGTCAACTTGTTTTCATCTTTTTAGTTCGCTGTTTACGCAGTCGGGTTTTTTATTTTTGTAAATAATATTTTTATTTGTTGTTTTTTTAGCATTTCTCATACCAAATCACATTTAAACATATAAGTTGTATATACATTTGTACGCCATTTATAAAACCCTTAATTTTGAAAGAAATATACATACATACATATGTATATACATACACTCGAAAAGCATAACCCTCCTTCTGGCGCAGCCGGTTAATAAACACATGATAATTTCAATTACACTGTTTTTTGTAGTAATTTTATTTCGTCATATTATTATGTTTTAATAGTTGTTATTAATATTTTATTCTTTGTATAAGCTGCGTTATCTATCTTATGACCTTGTTTAGTTGGATTCCGAAAAGAATATTAAAAAATGGATTACCTTTGAATCGGATAGACAAACATATAGATAAATCAAGCAAAATAAAATAATAATAGATGAAAAATATCTCAAATATTCTGGCTTCGAAATGATAAATGTTGGTAGAGTCAACATAAGAGCCAAGTTAGTCCAAATAAAACCTGCGACCATCAACATAGGATATGCTATTCAGATTTGTGTCCCAATTCCATTTAACTGTCGTCATCAACGTTGTCGGTAAACATAAAATGTACGTTATTACCCATTGAATACCAAAAAATAACCTCTATTGCTATTGCGGATAAACATTTACCATGTAAAGTATTTTGATTTTCTAGCTGTTATTTTAGGTTTTCCTTATTTTTGTTTTATACTTAAACCATCCCTGATACATCCCTCACAAAACAAAAAAAGAATTATTCAAATCGGTCCAGCCGTTTTTGAGTTTTAGCGAGACTAACGAACAGCAATTGATTTTTATATATAATAAGGTTCATGAAAACAGCTTGTTTTTTTTTTTAACAAAAAATATCTTTACAGATAAAGAAATCATAGTGGATTACCCAATAAAATCAAAGGCTAAGCGAAAAATTCGGCGCGGAAGTAGTTCCACATACTTATGTCAAGTCAGCGACCAGCCTGGGCCGAGTTGCGAAAAAAATATTATATAACTGTTCTCGACACTAACTTGATGTTTAATTCTCACTGCTCTATAGTTTTGTTGATATGATAATTCTATATTACAGCATTCTGGTTGTCGCTGTCCTGTTAAGAGGTGACAGCGGGTTCTATAATGCAAGGGTTGAAGTATCAAGTAAGAGAAGAAATATATCTAGTACCTTCTGTCAAGTGTCAACATTAATTTTAGTTTATAATGTATTCTCTAGTGAATAATAATTTCTTATTGCTTAGGAAAACGGATTTTATATTGAAATTATAAATAAAAGTAGGCCATACTAGTAAAGTACCTACTGTGAATATCATTTTATGAAACTTTAATCATGAAATTATATTCTTATTATCGACTAGCAACTCACCCTCGCTCCGCTCGGGTTCGTTTCTAGTTACGTTTTAACGTTTAGCTCAGAGATGAGATATTTTTCCACAATAAAAAGTATCCTATATGTTGACCCGGATAACCAGCTATCATCATACTAAATTTCATCAAAATCTGTCCAGTGGTTTTCCCGTGATGCGGTAACAGACAGACAGACAGACAGACAGACAGACAGACATACAGACAGACAGACAGACAAAAATTCTAAAAACTATAGATTTGGCTTCTATATCGATAATAAAGTCTATTTCAATAAGATTTGCTAAAAAATATTTAATGTACAGATTCGGCTTAGTTACAATTTTATTATATGTATAGACAATTTATACATTATTTTATTCACAAATTTATACATTATTTTATTCACTAAATTTACAGAACCATAACAAATACACATAATATATAATATATACAGAAAATCTACTCGCTAGTCGCTAGGTACTTAATATTTTTATCATCATATTCTTATCATCAACAATAATTAAATCATTATTTTGTTTACTAAATTTACAGATTCATCATATATACAGAAAATACGTACGTACGTAGGTAGATTTTTTGTTTATTTTTTTACTTGAGAAAAATCTTCATAGACGAGCTACTTATAACAATACGCTTTAAATTATGATAAAACCTTCCGTTTTATCATAATTTAACCCAAAATACTTAATTATTTTTTTTTTATCTCCCATTATATTTTTTTACGTCTAGTAATGATGAAATAAGGATATGATTTAACTACGTACGTAAACTTAGAAAATTCTTTTTTTTTTTCTTTACTACTGCTTATAACTTTGCTCTCATTCGTATTTTTTGTCTATAACATCTAAAAACAACTATCTGATTATTTTAATATTAAGTTTTACCATTTGATATAGCTAATATACTGTAGGTACTTACACCGCACTAAATTAATTAATTATCTCTCATCTGAAGGATTTCTGGAAGATAAGTTTTTCTTTGTCCGCATTCTGTTCTTTTATTGTGCACATACCTTATGAAAATCTTTTGCGTGTTTAAGAAGTAAGCGGAGAAACAGGCTTCGTTTTCTATAAATATAAACACGTGTAACACATAAAAAGTTACAAATATTATGCGTTACAAGTGTTACCTGCATCATCAGAACCATTGTCTTTTGAGTTTAAACGTAAGAAGTGTAGACGCATTATAATAAAAATAATGTCTACATATTACATAGCTACTAAGACTAGTCTGGAGATATATTATAGTGCACATGTGTGGGCGTAAACAGGTTAACTCTATATTCCCTTATTCTTATAAGCCCATGGGTCATAGGATGTGAAGTGATGGCGACTGGACACACACTGGAGAGGCAAAGACCTGCTTGAAAACGACTTTATCTTTCCTCTAACGCACGAGTTTGAAAAATTTCCTACTGAGTATTGCTAGAAAAATTAATAGCATAATATTAGTATCTTCGCCCGGCCCGCGATTCGAACCGAGGACCACAAAGCAAAACGAAATAACATGGAAATTTTTAAGTCATTATTTCAAGATAATAACCCAAAAAAATGTTATAAATTCAAAAATTAACCTGTACAGATTTGACTGTTCAAATGTGGTTTTGACCTATATTTTACATAATACTTTTTTTTTAATTTATTTTTGGGAAACAAACAGTGAAATAATCCTTATAAGTAATTAAAAATTAAAACATTCACACACCAGTAAAGTTTCCACCTATAAATATGTTACAGGTAGAGTAAACATGATAATTCGTTTAAACTTTAAAAACATAAAATAAAAAAATAAAAAAAAACTACAAAATATAAATACTATAAAAAGGACAACAAAAAAAATGACAAGTGAAAATTATAAAAAAAAAAAACAAATTATTAAATAAAAAAAAAATATAATAAAGCAATACTTAAACATTTAAAAACAAAAACAAAAATTTAAAAATTGAGTTTTTCTTATCAATACCGTACATAATTCCATATGCATTTAGTATAAAGCTGGTATTTTGACATTACAAACAGACACTTCAATTTTATTTATCTGTATAGATGTATAGATAGAGAAGGTACAAAACTTAAAATTAAGTTACGGGATTGGTGTAAAAGAATTAATTTTTTAAAATCAATATATAAAAACAAGCGGAAAGCATGCTTTAATAATGTAATCAGTGCACTCGGTCTCGAATATCATAACAGAAAAGAAAGGCTTATTCGGCATGACGTCATAATAGCTTAGGCACTGAACAGATAGACATGGCGCGTAAATTTTATTTACATTTTTAATAAAAACAATAATAAAACTGAATATGTATAAACTAATAAATTAAGTATAGTGCGAAGTTTCTGATAATAATTAGTGCATTTATTAACTAAAAATTACATTTATCAAATATTAAATATGAATGTAAAAAGTAACATTTTAGAATGATTAAATAAATATGTAGCTAATTTTTCTATTCTAGCTTACAATTAATTTCATTTCAATTTTATTACTTTAGAGAATCTGTTTTGAATTAACATATTTTAATTTATTATTACTAAAATAATATAATTATATCTGGCTATGTACTATTACAATAATTGTAATAAAAAGATCACTGGTATTTTTTTTATAATGGCATTATTTTAAATGCGAAAGTTTGTATGTGTATGTATGTAGGTATGTTTATTATTTCTTCGCGCTAAAACGGCTGGACGTATGAAATTTAGTGAATAGATAGATTATGACCTGGAGTAACACATCAATTTTTGTATAAATTACATAAATAAAATTAACTGCACTTATCAAATAGAATTTTCGCCGTTGTTTAGGTCAATTTTAATATTGTTTCTGTATATTCTTCAGTTAACAAAGTCTAACTAACTTTTATATTTCCTGCCTAATTAATAGGTTTATTTAATAAAAGTTATGATATGTTACATATATTAAATAAAACATGTTTGCATATTATACATTTCATTAAGGTTCTGACGCACAAGTTTCAAGTTTACTAACTAATTAACTTAGTAAATAATTTTTTGTGTGCGTATTATGTAGTAAAACCATTTAAAATACTGTAGAATATTTTAATACCTATCAAATTATTTAATTTATTTATTTAACTGCCTAATAAATAATAATCGTAGTGAAATAAAGATAACTTTTTAAAGTATGTATTTAGTATTTAGTAAAAATATTTAAAAAAAAATATCACAAGTAATAAATAAGGTACAAACGTTTTTATTATATCAACGTGCATAGTTTACAAATAAGTTTAAGGGAAGTATATTTAATTCAGAAAAATAGCGAATTTATACGGAAAAATTGTGTATATTATGCAAATGTTGGTAATCAACTTATCATTAAACATTGTTTTTCTATCGTTTCTTAAGAAAATGTAACGAATACTTACATTATATTATTACAATTGTTAAATATAACAGTCAATTATTTTTTCTTCCTTCTGTTATTACACAAACATGTTTTTGTTAGTCTTTACAAGGAAACATTCTCAATGTCAGTCCTTCTAGATTATTAGCTTTACACCCAGATCTCTTGACCTAAGCATAAGACGAAAAGCTAATTTACAAAGTATTAACCAAGTTTAAACATTAACTTGACTAAACAATGTTGTACAGTTTGCCATCTCTCAAGGTTTCTTAACTCTGTACCACGTATTGGAGAGAGCGATCTTTCAACCTATCTGGCACTTCTGGCAGTTTACGTACGACTGTGCCGCGTTGATGTCGTGTCAATTTAAAAAAAAAAGTAAAGTCCACGCGCGCGCCAATTTTAAACGTCACATTTACTCGTCATATAATTTAACAGTGAATTTGTTTGTTTTAAAAATATTTTGTGTTAGTGTGTGTTGCAAAGTAAAAGGAGGTGAAGCTTTTATAATTTGGTGAGTCTTTTGTGCTAACTCTTCCATTTGTAACAATTTCTTTAGGTTATAAGGAGATTTGCATATAATTATAATTATTCATTTATTACTTATATCTTAATTCTATCACTGTCAAACGAATTATTAACGTTCATAATTCATTTAAAATCGTTAAACATAATTATATATCTCACATTTACGTTTAATTTTTAAATGACACACTTTTGAGTAAAAGTATATTGACACGGTAAGTTGAACAATCTTAAAGTAAAATTAAAAGCAAATCGAAAGAAATTTTAAATTAGATATAAAGACTTGCTCTCGGTACATTTGCTAAATTAAAACATGTCACTCTCTCTCATAAACTACGCATTCTCTATGTATACAAATAAACATGTCGATTAATTATACCATAATGATAGAAAAACGATCAAACACTTTTGTATCTACGATGTTAGTTAGGAATACTATGACGATAATCATCGCGTAGTGGCTATGTACATAATAAAAAACAATCGGCCATTTTAATACTTTTATTCGATTTATTACAGTTATATTTGTCATTAAATATTGGGGACAAATTAGTTACGCAAATTAATGGCGTCGATCAAATAATCGTAACAGTTGGCGTAGTTGGTCGAATTGCGAATTAAAATATGACATGGGGATTCGTGGATAGACTGTCTAATCTGGTCTTTGGGTCCTTCTGGAAAATGGCCTTTTTTCCACAGTTCCATTTTCATATTAAAAATATACGCCTCGTGAACTTATTGTTAGATCTTTGACCAAAAATTTTTTTACATTTAGTCTACGAATAAATAAATTATTTATTCGTAGTATTTAATGCATTTAAAAGTATTCTAAAGCAGATTAGTATTTTTTAAACATGTTTAAACATATTTTAATGCAAAGTTTCGTGATTTTAACGGGAATGGATGACTGTTTGACTTTTAAACACTTCAATATTTTGTTATTGTGAATTCAGCAAAAAAAAAGAAGACGCGTATGTAAAGGCAAAAAAATATATTTTCGTTTAATTTCTAAAATATTATAGTAAATTACTTTAAAAAATTACCTTCAGATTTTTAGTAAAATAGCGTAACAGTTTCTCTATTTCCATTTTGTGACTATTACATACTATAACCATAGTTTTATTAACCGACTTCCAAAAGGAGGAGGTTCTCAAATCGATTGGTATTTTTTTTATGTCGGTGTCTGGTGTCTCTATATAATCGGTGTACATACACCGATTATATAGAGTTGTGTAGAAGAAGGTTAAATTTGTATGAATCAACATTACATGTTGAAAAAAATATACTTTGTTTTCAAATCAAGAAAAATTGGTATAATTAAAAAGGTTTAATTAAATTCATCTTGTTTTTCTCACGTGGTTTGCCTACAGACAAAAAAAACAGCTATTGTGATTTGTGCCTATTATCTTCTACGTTCTATTTACGGAGAATAATAATTGTATTAAAGTAAAAACAATATGAAAACTTGATTTAGCTATTACATTATTATATATATATATATATATATATATATATATATATATATATATATATATATATTATTTTTGTCTAGGGACGAACCCGAAGCGAAGCGAGGGTGTCGCTAGTCTTTAATATAAAGTCAAAGTCTAGGCTGTTTTCTATAATCGTATAATGCAGTTTAATTATTTTCTTATTTATATGATATTAATGTTTTTCTTTCGTTTACCTGTTTTTTTTTTATTTATTAATGCATACTACATTGTGACATATTTATTATTTATTATATTATATACTAGAAAATGAGCTAGATATTAAACATAAATATATATTATTTACAATTTCACCATTTAAAGTAACTGTTGTATTGCGTGCACTTCTGAGAAGAAACTTACTCAATCGGTTCTGAATTCTTTGGCAAGTGGTATGGTCAGAAAAAGGAAAAAAATGACTAGTTTTTGTTCACGGTTTCGCTTCTGCGGTACGCAAGGTATTAAAATTGTGTTATTCAAGGATGTAAACTATATTCATTCTGTATTTTATTAAAATCTGCTTAGACTTTGAACTTTAAAAAGTAACAACTAACAAACGTTCGTATTTATTATGTTAATATAATGTGTAATTTAATGTGTGATAAGGTTAAAATAGTGTTGCCAAATCCTATTTTTAAGGGACTTTTTGCAAAACTTATATTTGAACAAAACTTAGGTTTTTTCTTAAAACTTTATAACATTTTTTATACATTTTTGCTTAAAATAATAATATAATTTATTGTTTTAAAAGTACATAATATGTGCTATATGTGATATTTAACCTGTCATTTCGAATTATAGTAAATACTAAACAAGTACTGTAACTAAGGTTGCCAACATTTCTTCGGCGAAATATAGTATTTTTCAAAATTTGCTATAAAAAGTACACTTAGTAAGTAAAAAAAAAAACAAAAAATAGACAAAGATATATATGTTACTTATTTTTGCACTTTTTGCATTTCTTAAAAAAATGGTTCTAAAATAAAAGTGTCATAATATTATGCTTTATTACATTCAATTTTTAAATAAATGTAAATCGAAAGCTCTTTTTTTTATTACTGAGACACTACTTCTGTTTCTTTCTTCTTTTAAAAATGAACGATTTGTTTGTTAGATTTCGGTGATGAAAATATAGTATTTTTGCGTACCATATATTTCTCCAACAGTATATAGTACGCAGACCCGAAATATAATACAACACTATATCTTATAGTACGGTTGGCAACCCTAACTGTAACCGTTGTTATGCGGCAGCAGCTTATTTCACTTAAGCAAAGATGTTTGGAAGAGTTGGTCTGATAACGCTGGATAAGAAGTAGGTATATGAAAATCAATGATGAGAAAATTTAAATATAATTTAGGACCAAACGACAAGCATGCATAAGGAGATTGATGATGTGTTACAAAGCCTAGTAGCTATAAAGCCATAACGTAAGCATGAGTCAACACAAAGATGACCTAAATGTAGCTGTTACCTATACAGTTTGTATGTATACATAATACGTACATATGTATATGTATGTATTCCCTTACGTATGTATATAAATAATTCTTTCTAACTGCAGAGTCCTATCCCACGGAATTGAGAACCATTTCATTGGTTATTTTAAATTTTAAATGGTCTTTTATAAATAAAATCAAATTATAAATTATATTCAAATAGACTTATGCAAGCGCTTTTGAATCGTCAATTTTACATTTTAAATTTAAATTAAATATCAGTGTAGTCAGTCCGTGAGGAATCTACCACCGGCTCGGAATGCAATTTTGCTGAGAAAAGCCGGCGAGAAACTCAACAGTTGCTCTTTTAAAATAATTATTATTTACAATATTGTAATACAATAATTATCTACTTATCTTACATGAGACCCAATCAGACATTAGTTCCACACATTGACATCTACGAAGTGTTCCGTGATGGAATATACTGTGGTTAAATGGAGGCTTTCAGAGTTTAATATCTTTAATCATATAATTTCTTATAATCAATATAAGAAATTAGCATAATGTAACTTATTTTTATAAACAGAAGTTTTATGCCTTATGGCATTACTAGTGTTAATATTCCGCCATTTTTAAATTTTTTCTAAAACTGCGGCACACAACGAAAGTAGTATTATATATGATTAGAAGACACTTAAAACAAATAAAAATATTAGCAATATAGTGCTTAAAGTTTCAACTTTTTGCGAATGTTTAAAGATGAAGATTGCCGTATGAAAACGACTCATTCTTAGTGCCTACTCATATAAACGATCGTTACATAAAAATATCATGGAAACCTGACACCTTAAAGAACTATGTATATTATTAAAATTTTTTGTTCAAAACAATTTCAATCGTGCGCTACTTTACTACTTTGAAAAATAAATGTCAACGAGTGGCTAATGCCAGCTTCCGTAGAAATGTCTTTTAATGATTTCTGGACACATAATTTGTTTATTATTAAAGGGCATGGCCGCATTGATTAAAATTGTCGTAAACAGCCTATGCTGAAAAGTTCAAGTACATCAATTTTGTATTTTGGAATTAAGTTTACTCTAAAAATATCCATAAACTAGCAGAACCCGCAGCTTTGCTCGCGCTAAAACTACAAGAACAAACTCCAAAAAAGTAGGTTTCATACAAACTTTCATCACCTATTTTATCCCTTTATAGGATGAATTTCAAAATGTGCCAAAGCACGTATTTATTTAATTGTATTGAAGAGCATTCATAGTAAGTTTCTAGTAATTCTGATCATAAATATTTTTTTGGGTAGTGTTATAACGTGTTTTCTCGTGGGAAAGAGATAATCTCCCGCGGTAAAAAGTAGCCTATGTCACTCTCTAGCCTTCCAACTATCTCCACATAAAATATCACGTCAATCCGTCACTCTGTTTCAATATGAAAGAAGCACAAACAAACAAACACACTTTCACATTTATAATATTAGTATGGAATATGGATATACATATAAGTTACAGTACAAGTACATTGTCGATACATCTCAGATATATCGCAAAAAAAATATATGTGTATAAGATTCTATATTTAATTCTATTTTATTTATATACTTGTAGGCCAGATGAGCAAAGTTTACTTCGCTAAAATCACGTACGGTGAAGAAAATATGTAAGTTTCTTCTAATTATAGGTATAAATCTTACATACTACATAAACATCACAAAAAAATATGTTCGTAATTATCAATTTATGGTCAAAAAAAACATCAGGTTATCAGAAACTGGTTAAAAATTCGATTCGCTTTGAGAACTCATTCGCTGTCTTCGCTTCGAGAATTTCATAGTCTTTTTTATAAGAAATATTATGACGACACGCTTGGCTCAGTTTGTAGTGACTCTACTTGCTGTGGCAGCGGTCGCGGGTTCGAGTCCCGCTGGGGGCATCCATTTGTGTGATGAGCACGAATGTTTGTAGGTACTCCAGTCATGGGTGTTTATATTTATAATATGTATGTATTTAAAGTTAAATATGTGTAGTGTATCAACTATCTGGTATCCATAACACAAGCCTTGTCGCTTACCATGGAACTAGATGGTGCTGTGTGTTAATGTCCCAACATATTTATTTATCTATTTATTTAAATATTACCCGCGGTGATACTCTATAATATCTTTATGTATATTATATAGTTACTCCGCTTCTAATAATGGTAGTGTGATGTTAGAACGCTATGAAATGTAAAAAGTTATGTTCAAATCTGACTTGTTATTTTAGAGATTAACGTATTCAAATCAACAAACACATTCTTCAGGTTATATAAATATATATAGTAGAGATGTATCGATGGTCCGACTGAGTAGCGAATTAGTCGGGAAAGCCGACTATCCAACCATATTTATATTCGGTGACTAGTCGGCAAAAAGCACCGACTAGTCGGGTCATTACTTTATTCATATTACTATTCGTAAAATAGGGTGATTGGAACATAATTATGTAATCTCTTGTTTATTATTTATTTTTGAAACACTATGCATTTATTATTAAATGAAATATAACCTAAAAGCAGGAACCGACTAGTCGGCTTTAACACCGACCAGTCGGCAAGTCGGCTAGTCAGCAAAACTCATAGTCGGTCCATGTCTAATATATAGGTATATTTATGTACATTACGTATAAATAAATAAATATGTTGGGACATTAACACACAGCACCATCTAGTTCCATGGTAAGGTACGAGGATTGTGTTTCGGATACCAGACAGTTGATACACTACACGTATATAACTTTAAATACGTAAATATAAACACCCATGACTGGAGTACAAGTATTCGTGCTCATCACATAAATGAATGCCCCAGCGTAGACTCGAACCCGCGACTGCTGGCACAGCAAGTAGGGTCACTACAAACTGAGCCAAACGTGTCGTTAAACGTATGCCTATAAACTAGAAGGTTTTAAAAGTTTCCTCTTGATTTTGAAATTAATCATAGTATGGAAATTGATAATTAACTTTGTTAATTTAAACAAAAAATAAAGAACTGGTCAGTTATCAGGACGTAATATTTTATAAGTTAATTAGTTGACATTGATATAATTTATTCTATCGTCCATAAAATTATATTTTTTTTACACAAACCCAATTTTATATATTATATTTGTACTTTGTACTTATAAAGTTGTAATGTTTGTCTGTTTATTACCGCTAATTTTCAAACTTTTAAATTTATCACATGAGCTTTAAGCGACAGGAAGCAAAAAAATAAGTTTAGTAAACGTGTTTCTTTATAGTTTATACAGTTTGTACATTTAAAAGTACCTACAGTGCACACATTTCACTTCTGCATTAAGTATCCCACGAGAAACGCGTGACATACCAGGATAAAAAGTGCCCAATATATTGCTATCGGGTTTCAACGTTATAATTTCCATGCAAAAAATAAACGAAGCGCGCTATTAATGCGCGATTTCGAAATGCGCTATTCAAGGCCAAAAATGCATATATCTATAAATAATAAAGATTGACATAGATTGACATTTGTGTCAATTTATCGAATAAATATATATTTGGTGATGTCATCCTATAAATATGATAATGACTACTCTATCATATCGATAAAAAATAAATACAATCATAACCACTTTAAACGAAGTTAATACACCCCTAAAAGTGAATTCTTTTTTATTACTCGTCACTAAATTCCCCCACACCATGGAAATGAAAAAAATGTAATGAAAAAAATAATAAAAAATCAATTAAAAAATGTATACCTACATGGAAAAATATTATGAAAATTGATTTATCACCGTGAAATTTATTGCGTAGCATATACATAAAAAACATACATACCCGTATTGAACACATCGTCTCTTTACAGTTAACTCCTTTTTACTCTTTTTAAATAAAACTATCTTTTCGGATTTTTTCGCGGATTTATTTTGATTTTTGGTTCCCGACGTTTCCTTTTTACTCCTTTTTATTGTCAAAATTGGATATATTAAACCTACCCTTAGAGACTTACCCTCGCTAGGGTGCCCTAGATCCCTTATGTAGGTTATGTGTTATTCCAAGTCATAGCCTATTTGTACTAAATTTCAGCCAAATCTGTTTAGCCGTTTCAGAGTTAAAGAGTAACAAACATACATTTTCGCATAAATAATAGTAGTCCGATGGCATTGAGATCGACATCAGCAAATTTTTATCCAAGACCAAGAAATATTTTCTGTGAGGCATGTAATTTAATACTTTTTTAATACTTTCTTAGATTTACGCGAATATTTAACATTTTAAATAAAACTATCTTTTCGGATTTTTTGCGGATTTATTTCGATCTTTGGTTTTCGATGTTTCGAATGTTTCACAGCAACCATAGTCACGGGAGAGACTAAGGTGTTAGATTTCCCAAAAGGCATTATATAATTGTTACAGATAGTCTACCCACAAAATAACAAAATGAATTCAAAAAATTTAAAAATGGCACCATAGTACTTTGCGATATTTGTTAATTTTAATTTTAAACATTTTTATAATTTTAAACATATACATTTTTAATTTAGCCCATATTTCATTTTTCAAAAGAAGAATAAAAAGCTGGATTACGATTTGAAAAAAAAAATTATAACCATAAACAATTTATTCTTTCATAAACAAAGGAGACGGATAAACATATGTTATTTTTGGCATGTAATTTTAAAACTCATAAGCTTATCTTCGACCTTTAAACGTCGTCGTAAATTTTAATATTGAAAAATGACATACTATTTAATTAAATTAATCAATTCATTGCTGTAATACTACTCAAGGAATTTTTACAAACCCCTTTGTTGTTAAAAATAGCTGTTGCACATGAGTTTTTCAAATGGAGGAACGAAGTTGGAAAAGAGGAAGGTATTCGTAAGTTATGCTATATTTTTACTAATTTTGTATGGATTTTCACAGTCCCATTTTTAATCAAAGTTTACTTGTAAGGATGAGCAATAAACTTTTTAAATATTTTTGAAGTCTATGTTTTAAATAGTGCATATTAAATAAAACTATCTTTTCGAATTTTTTCGCGAATTTATTTTGATTTTTGGTTCCCGACGTTTCGAATGATTGACAGCAATCATGGTTATGGAAGAGAAAAAACCTGTAAATCATTCGAAACGTCGGATACCAAAAATCAAAATTAATCCGTGAAAAAATCCGAAAAGATAGTTTTATTTCAAATGTCAAATATTCGCGTAAATCTACGAAAATATTAATACATAATATTATGTCTTCCGTGTCACATTTGGGAACATTTTTATCATCTACATCCTACAGAAACCTATTATTATACTCGATCGAATCGTTTCAGGTACAAGGACAAACCAACACACACTAATTTTGTTGTGTATTATCTGTAAGATTTTAAACTTATCATCTGGCATCTGCCAGCGCACTGTTGCATTATTCATGTAAATATGTACATACATACATACATACATATTAATAGGCAAATACAGAACAGTTCAGTTCTATTTTCTTCTCTGTATCTTCAGAATAGTTCTCTTCTCTGTTACTTACTTGCTTCTTTTTCTTACTTTCTCTTTCCGGAACCACCTTCACCTTGATTTTCCTTTTTTTTTTTTGTTGTTCTGTCTTTTAACCGTGCTGTTTGTTAAAACTGTGGATTTTTTTTTGATTCGAAGTTCTTTGTTTAGTTGGAGCTTTTGGAAATAGTCCTATATTTTCAAGCGTCGGTAAATGGTCATGTGACAACTAACCTCAACATTTTTGGGACAATTTGTACCAGAAATAACATCACACTTATAAACTTTAAAAGGAAGTAAACAAAAACAACTTGCATAGTAATATTAAACTTGACTATTTTTCTATTTAAATTATATCAGAGACAGCCTTAAACATTTTTATATTTTTTAAAATACACTCCGACACAAAAATATGGCGACGATGACATGTTCCAATGTTAGTAGCACTGGGGTGCGTACCGACTTGCCAATTATGGCATATATACATACATATATGTATACATATATCCTTGTACTTTTTTTAAATATGGAACTTTTGACAACTAGTACTTAAGACAGCGAGGGCGCCCTTCCTCTAGTGGTCGCATAGTGCGAATTATTAAAGCACTACATATTATACATCAAAGTACTAAACTTTTGTATGGATTTTGACACAGTTTTCACCATTTGAAAGAGGGATTATCTTGGGAGGTTATAAGCTATTATGAATAATTTGTGAAAATAAGCTACTGTTGAATTAAGCCTGAAAAAAGCGTACTTTTTAAGACCCGTTTGATGCAGGGTAGGCCACTACTAAATCATAATGCACGCAGTTGGTCACTTGAGACCATGACGTGGTCAAGGTCGATCATTATTTGACCAACTTCATCGTATGTGTAGTGCAAAATATGTGAAAAAATAGGCTACCCACTAATAATGGTATTAGATGTATGTAGTATAGTAACATTGTTATAGGGTAATACATAATCGTCTGGAATAACAAAACGGACAATTGTAATTCGTACACGTTTCCATTCTTTGATTATTGAAATTTTTGTCACGCTGTAGTCATATGTAAATAAACGAATATAATATTAGATACTATACAATGTAATATTTAAATTTTAATTTTAATCGACACTAATATTATAAAACTGAATAGTTTGTTTGTTTGTTTGTTTGTTTGTTTGAACGCGCTAATCTCAAGAACTACTAATCCGATTTGAAAAATTCTTTTTGCAACGTATAATCCGTTAACTGAGGAAGGCTATAGGCTATATATCATCCCTGAAAAATATACTGTTCCCGTGGGATAGATTTGTTATTGTCTAGAGACGAACCCGAAGCGAAGCGAGGGTAAGTCGCTAGTAAATGATATATAAATATGTACTTCATTATATAGGTTTATTTAATTTAATTGTAGTGTGCCTGCAGAATTTAAAACAAAACTAGATACCGTTTATTGTTATTTGCACACTACCAAAGCCGCAGCAGCCGCAAAAAATGAGCGGAGGCTCTCCGTAATTGCTTAACTTAGTTTAACGAGGCCTTTAAATAAAGGCAAATTGGCAAAAAAGGCTATCATATTTGGCAAATAGGGAATTTAAGTGAGAAGGATAAGCTACTCTTTATTCCAGGCAAAGAGGGATAGGTAAAAAGAGTTCTCATGGGATAGGTAGGGACTGATACATAATTTGGAGTCTTTTTGCTAAGGATATAGTAACACTCGTAGTGAGTTGGGATGGTAGTTAGAAGAAGTAATGATATGCTATTGCATTCTCTGTATTTGTTTTCGTGTTTCTTACACTAAAGGCATTTATACACTAGATCTTACACATTATCTTTGTATACAATCTTTATGCAACGTCTCTACATTAGCTGAAGAAGAATTAAGTGCCTCCAGTGTCTTCTTTTTGACTAAAAAAACAATTGTTATTGATAACAAATGGACGTTATCATACGATACGATATTATAAAAGCGAAAGTTTATTAGGAAGTGATTTGCTACTTTACTACGTTGATGCGTCACTAGAATTGTGTTTTTCTTCATTGAAAAGTTAACAAATATTGATATTTACAATACATTTTAAAATGAACGTATTAAAATATGTAAACACATACTAAAATGCTCTGTAGATTAGACTCGTTTATATTATCGTAGTATCTCTCTTTGTTGATATTATTATCGTCGTATTTAGTGACCTTCAAATTTTATATTTTACTTTAACTCAGGGTCTAACTTCTATTGCCTGCGGAAAATTTTCCAATTCTTCCATAACTTCCAAAAAAATATGTAGGTACCTATAAAGCCCGGAAAACGTTGCACTACATTTTAATTATATTTATAAAAACTAGCGACTCATCGTCGTCCCTAGGTTGCTTCCCAAAACAATTTTATTTTTTATTTTTTTTTGGTTTATTTTTTTTTCCTGGGACCTTATTTTTTTTCTAAAATAAAAGTAGCCTAAGTTACTCCTTATTACATCATCTACCTACCTTTGAAAGTCCCGCTGAAATCAATCCAGCCGTTTCTGAGATTAGCCGGAATAAACAGACAGATAGACACACAAAAATTGTATAAACTGTTGTTTTGGTATATGTACCGTGTATACATCCATATGCATTTAGTAAAAAGCGGTTATTTAAATATTACAAACAGACACTCCAATTTTATTTATTCGTATAGATAAATAATGACAACGTAAAATGTTGTTATTTCATTATTTTAACTTGCTTTTGCTCGCAGTTCCGATCGCGTACTTCATGAATTGCTATCTTATGTGTTTATGTTTTTTGGCTTCCCGTATATATTACACTAGCTTTTGCCCGTGATTTCGTCCGCGTGGAATAGTTACTTTGCTCGCAGAGCTACCGAGCGGCGGCCAGCGCCCACCCTCGCCTTGCATCGGGCTGACAGCGCGCTGACCCATAGTCCGTGTAAAGTTAATGTATATTTTAAAACTATGATATCTCCTAAGATATTCATTGAAATCAAATGATGTCAAGGGCAATTTTGTTCAAAATTAAACACTTGTGATGAATAACGCAATTATTTTGATAAAGATTAATATCATGTTTATAAAAACACCTTCGGAAGTAATGCATTATTGTAGAACAAAGTTGATTACTATAAAAAGGGTTATATTGAGTCAACCTTAAAAGATAGACATATGCTGTCGCGGACTTTTTTTTAGAACTTTTAAAGGGGAACAATTCCGTCATACACTGTTTTTGCGTAACTTTAACCGTTTAGGTAGCGCACGCAACGGAAGCTCTTAAAAGGAATCATTTTTTCCCGTTTTTGCAACATTTTTCATTTATGCTCCGCTCCTATTGGTTGTAGCTTGATGTTATATAGCCTAAAGCCTTCCTCGATAAATGGACTATCCAACACAAAAAGAATTTTTCAATTCCAAACAGTAGTTCCTGAGATTAGCGCGTTCAACCAAACAAACAAACAAACTCTTCAGCTTTATAATATTAGTATAGATTTTTCACTAAATCTATACATATAATAAAATTGTAACTCAGCTGAATCTGTACATTAAATACTTTTTGGAAAATCTTATTGAAATAGACATTATTATCGATACAGAGGCCGAATCTACAGTTTTTAGAATTTTTGTCTGTCTGTCTGTCTGTGACTGCATCACGAAAAGACCACTGGACAGATTTTGATGAAATTTGGTATTGATAGCTGGTTATCCGGGTCAATATATAGGGTACTTTTTACTTCGGGAAAATATGTCATCTCTGAGAAATATAAACTTAACGTTAAAACTTAAGTAGAGACGAAGCCGAGCGGACCGAGGGTAAGTCCCTAGTCTATACATATAATAAAATTCTAACTGAGCGGAATTTGTACATTAAATATTTTTAGAAAATCTTATTGAAATAGTCATTATTATCGATACAGAGGCCGAATCTATATTTTTTTAGAATTCTTATCTGTCTACCTATCTGACTGTCCAGGAACGCATCACAAGAAAACCACTAGATAGATTTTGATGTAATTTGGTATGATGATAGCTGGTTATCCGGGTCAACATATGTATAGGATACGTTTTACTGCGGCAAAATATCTCATATCTGAGAAATATATAGTAACCTTTTAAACGCACCTAGAGATAGACCGAAAAATCGAAAAATAAACAAAGTAAAGACGAACTCTTCAACTTTAGAATTGAATGAGTAATCTTGGTTCATAAATATTAAATAAGTGATCTGTTAACATGGCTACACCGCCACATACGGAGTCGTCGTCTCGAAAAAACAAATATGTTATAGTGGATCGATTAATATCATGTTAATCGTTTAGAATAGTCTTTCCCAAAGTGGGCGATAACGCCCCCTTGTGGGCGCTGTAGGCCTAAAGGGGGGCGGTAAGAGACCCAGAGAAAAAATGGGGGCATTGTGTAGAGGCTTAGGGGGCGATTTGTAATTTCATGTAGCTAGGAGGACTCTTAGTAGGTGAAAAAATGGGGGCGCTAAAAAATAATTTATTGTCAAAGTGGGCAGTAGACAAAATAAGTTTGGGAACCCCTGGTTTAGAAGTTGCGAGGCCACTAACATAATATCAATAACTATGATGATCTCCTGATCGATTTCGGCCCGGCAATCTCACTGAGATTATTATTATGCTCAAGTTTGCGCGCATACACAAGTGCACTCTATTCCTCTCACTTTCAAACTCCGATGGGATGATACATCGACACGAACGGTGAGAGTTAAGACGCAAGAGAACAGGCAGCTTTTCGTACTCTGCAAAGCACTGTGGTGTATAAAACCGCCAACTTTTCAACTCCGGGGTAGTATTGAGAATATATAATTACGAAAAACTCAATGAATAAACTATGCCCGACCCAAGACTCGAACCCAGGACCTCCGAATCTGCAGCTGTACACGCTAGCCATTAGATTAAGGCAGTTAGCCAATAACTATAATATTACTAGTGACTCGCCCTTTCTTCGCTCGGGTTCGTCCCAGGGGTGGACCACCCTTATCAGTTAGGGGTATGAAAAATAGTGTACGTCCTATCCTCAGACCTACTGAATATACACAAAAAAATCATAAGAATCGGTCAAGCCGTTTCAAAGGAGTTTTGTTACAAACACTGACACGAGAATTTTATATATTAAAGAATGTACACATAAGACTATACGTTTTATTTTATGCCTAAATGAGATACGTATATTTTAGTAAAGGAATTATTTTAATAACTCAAAATAAATTATCTTAATTGACTAAATAACGTGTTTCCGCCGTGTTTTAATAAAATATACTACAGGAAAATACCTCATTAAAACAATCTAACTTGTTCTTCACATACCAACTCTCTCTTTCCACGCCATGTGCGAGAAAGGGTTAAGGATATATTATAATTCAATGGACGATGGAATACGATCACATCGATTACTAGAATGATTTTGATCGGTTCTATTTCAGTACTTCTCCATTTTTTTGTTATAGAATAAGTGTTATTTTTGTTTCTAAGGGGCACAATAATAAATATTTTCCATGAAATCGTGATTGTTATTTAGTTTCATTTATTTTTTTAAACAAGACTTCCTCTTTCTTAGTTCTTCTAGAGAGTCGTCAGTTCTGCTAGGTATAATGGCATGAATGTATAATATCTGTATATAAAAAAAAACTCATAAAAATATTAAATAAGTATAAATATGTTATACACTACACATTTGTAACTTTTACATGCATATTATAAATATAAACATCCATGACTGCAATACATATATTCTTGCTCATCACACAAATGGATGGCCCTAGCGGGACTCGAACACGCGATCGCTGGCACAGCAAGTAGGGTTACCTACTATAAAATGAGCCAAACGTGTCGTCGTATTGCTTTTTCAATTTTTTTGACTGACGCCAATCACTAATATTTTGATTGGAGCGTAGGTTTTTTATGTACAGATGTTACGCGCATCTTTGCAAATTGGATATTTTAAAACTACGAGTACCTTTTAGTTAAATAATTATCATTCGTCAATCTATACTAATACATTTTGTAATGTTTGTGAGTTTGTGACTTTGTGAGGTTTGTAGGGGGTAATCTCTGGATCTACTAAACCGATTTAGATGACATTTGATAAGAAGATAGTTTGAAGTCCTGGGAAGGACATAGGATACTTTTTATCCCGGAAATCATCCCTCAAGGGAGCGAAAATAAGATTGAAATTTTGTATGGGAAATCAACATAGTTTTAGATAAAAATAAATCTTTACTATTGATTTTATTATAAAATAAAAGTATAAATTGGTACACTATTAAGCTTGAATTGTTTTAGAGTAATCTATAAGAGGGTCACTAAGTATAATAATACTTACCGCGATTAATCTCTTACTTGCATAATATAATATTGAGAGTACTGTATGAAACTGCCACGCAACTGTAAGGAAATCATTGCGAGAGATGTTATTGTACCAACTCTCTTAGAATATATATCCGTAGTTTATCGAATGGTACCAAGGGCGCGTTGCGTGCGAGCGCGTGACTCGAATGCGACACGCAAGGTTAATTTCACCAATATGCAATAAGAATAGCAAATGCAATCAAACCGTTTGGTCGACGGTGATAGAGTTTGTTGACCTGTTGTTAAGTCTGTCTGTCTTAGAAGTAATAATTTAATTGATTTAAGACTTACTCTCGCTTCGTTCGGGTGTATCGATATATACGTTTTAAATGGATAAAAAATTGTTATCTTTAGTGTACTTTAGGTAGTACCCCACACAAAATTTTAACCCCCAAATCACCCTCTTCTGTTTTTTTTTTCGACAAAAAGTACCCTATAACCTTCTCTAAGGTCATATCTATCTCTATACCAAAATTTGTTAAGAAGTTTAGGCATGAAAACGTAACAGACAGACAGACAGAGTTATTTTCGCATTTATAATATTAATTTGGATAGAAAACCATTCAGGTTAACCTTTTGAATCATTAATTTGTAAAAGGAAAATAGTTCAGTTATATTATGAGACAAGCACTTGCCCGCGGTTGCGTCTGGATGTCTTCTTAATTCTTTGTTAACCAATTTTAACATCCTATATAATGTCAATATCAATTTATATGTTGTTACTTTTAAAGGTATGAAATCTCAAATTTTTACTTCTCATCCCTTATTTTTCATCCCCAGAGGGCAAAGGGATATGACTAAATTTTTTAAGCTAATTAGCAGAAGCTCCCAAGATTTATTAGAACTGAGAGCGTAGCAGAGTAATCTATTATTACAATGAATGTCAGTTGGTATAAAATGACTTGCTACTAAAAAGTAAACTACTGCTAAAAAGTGTCAAATTCATTTGAAAGTCCAATTATTTTGGGCGAGTCTGATCTTTGGGTTTGGATATGATACCATTCTACAATCGTTGAAAATCGCTGAAAACAAATACCAAAAATTGTATTGAAATAATAAATGTAGTCGTTGTGTCATAGAATCATATATTTCCTCTTAAGATTTCTATTTTTCAACGATTGTACAATGTCATTTGCCTCAATCCCTTTTAAGAATTTAACACTAAAAAAATCGTACCTAGCCCTAATTGCTAAAACGACCCCAACTCTAATCCTAAAAATATGATACGTAAAAATGCCATAAGTAAAACGTATAGCTAGTAGCGTCTTAAGTAACACGTTTAACTTTCCAAACTATATTATTTTCTTCATATTATTATATTAACAAAAACCAACCCACTTAGGAAGTGTGCACATCACAAATACATTTAAGAAAATGACTGTCCTATGTCCATTCTCCGAGTTTCCGTGTTTTATCTTATCTAACACATATATCCGCTTCTATAACAGTGATTATGATGACTTAACATATAAATATAGTTCATCTGGAAACTATTAGAATAAAGCATAATATTACTATATATCTATACATATAATAAAATTGTAACTAAGCCGAATCTGTACATTAAATATTTTTTGGAAAATCTTATTGAAATAGACTTTATTATCGATACAGAGTCCGAATCTACAGTTTTTAGAATTTTTGTCTGACTCTCTGTCTGTTTGTCCGTCTGGGAAGGCATCACGAGAAAACTACTGAACAGATTTTGATGAAATTTGGTATGGTGATAGGTGGTTATCTAGGTCAACATATAGGATACTTTTTACTGCGGGAAAATATCTCATCTCTGAGAAATCTATACTAAACCTTAAAACGTAAGTAGGGACAAATCCGAGCGGAGCGAGGGTGCGTCGCTAGCACCTTAATACTTTCTTAGATTTACGCGAATATTCGACAGTTTAAATAAAATTATTTTTTCGGATTTGTCATGGTTTAATTGGTGCGTGTATGGCATGGGAGATTGCGGTAATCATGATTGCTGTAAAGCTTTCGAAACGTCGGGAACCAAAATCTAAAATAAATCTGCAAAAATATTCGAAAAAATTATGCTTACAGCATTATAAATAAAGTTTAAAAGAAAATATTCAAGAGTTCCTATTTTCTATTGCGAGCAAATACTCTAATGTAAGATAACTATAAATTACAAATATACATATATGTCACAGTCAGAACTCTTTCTTAGTCAAAACTACTTTTGACTTACAAAAACAGTTAAAAGTAATTTTGACTGCAGGCCTTGGTCAATAGCGGTTATTACTGGCATATCGGTCAAAAATCTTAAAATTATGGCACTTGCTAGCCGCTACCGCGGCACGCTCGCTTTCCTCGCTCGGCTCGTGCGCTGTGGTCACTGTTCTGACCTAACCTAACCTAGAAAGAAAGAAAGGGTTCTCCCGAGTAACCTTCAACCTACTTACCTCCTTAATTTTTTAAGAGTTTTGACCGATATGCCAGTCAAAACTGCTATTGACCAAAGTCTGCAGTCAAAATTAGTTTTGATTAAAAAATAGTTTTGACTGTAACATATATACATATAAAGATATAATTTTAACATTATAATTACGTGCAATTTAAAACTGTTACAAAAGACAAATATTCTTGACGTGAGAATATTATAAATTATCAATTACAACCTTTTATCGTGGATTGACACAGTTATTGCTATTGTGTTATTGAGAAACTATATTTATATTGTTTATATTTATCTGTATAGACTAGCGACTCACCCTCGCTTCGCTCGGGTTCGTCCCTCGGTACGTTTTCATTTTTTTAAGCGGAACCCTAATTCTTTTTCTAAAATTAATGTAGCCTAAGTTACTCCTTATAACATCAGCTATCTGCCACTGAAAATCCTGTGAAAACAGGTCCAGCCGTTTCAGAGATTAGCCGGAACAAACAGACAGACAGACAGGCAAAAAATTTAAAAAAACGTGTTTTTCCGTATATACTTTCATCTGCATTAAGTAAAAAGTTGCTACTTTGACATTACAAACAGACACTTCAATTTTATTTATCGTTATAGATTTATTAGATGCTAGCAACTTACACTCTTAGAACGTTAGTTAATAATAAAAAAATCTTATAAAGAAGTGTATTTTGACAGAATAAAGAAAAATCATACAAAGAACAGATACATATTTAATCTATACATATAAATAAAAATGAATCATCGAAATGTATGAACGCGCATACTTCCAATCGACTGCACCAAATTGGTCAATTCTTTTTTTTTGTGTTTGTTATTGTCAGGACAAGTTTTGTATAGAAGACAATTAAAAGAAAAAAAAAAATTATAAAATAAGATTTTTTTTAAATCTCATGATATGAAAAGTGAGTGAGTGAAAGTTTTTATCCCGGAGATCATCCCTTAAGGGGGTGAAAATGGGGATGAAAGTTTGTATGGGGAATCAAGCTAGGGACGAACTTGAACAAAGCTAAGGGGAGTCGCTAGTTATAGTATAAAATATAAGAATTATTAAGAATCGGAGCTTAATTACCATCACAGTTACGTTAATTAGGCTCCACAGTTGAAGTTACACTAGTTTTTTCAAATATAAAGATCAGTAAAGAAAGTTTGTATGGGTAATCAATCATTTCTCAAGTAGGGGATATAAAATGCCCTTTATTAAAAAGTTATTCAATTTTGTCTATATATAGGAACATGTACAAAAAGCCCGATGGGTTTGACAAGAAAATGAATTCATTAAATCAACCGCAGACTTCACACGATAGGCGAATAGAATAATTTTGTAATAAATTAATGCATGAACACCTAAAGCAAAATATAATTTAATTTGAAAATTTTTACAGGCATTTTTTTACTTCATCTACTTAATTTTTACTTTATTTTAAACTAGCAGAACCCGCGGCTTCGCCCGCGATCAAACTTTGTTACTTGCAAAAATAAGGAAAACAAATTTAATTTTAGCGATCATAACTAAAAATATCCAGTATCTTATAAGATGTTACGCGTTAATTCTGTAAATAAATTTACACTTTAGGCACTTAGCAAGTTCCACTACCTGTATGTTTTCCACATTTTTCTACTCTCCATCCTTCCAAAGTTAGGGGAAGAGAGTACAATGATACAACTCTCATACAATGTTTACGACTTTAGAATCATGTAACTCGGCTAATATGGGTTTTTTAACTAACATACTAACAGGCTAACATCTACGTTATTTTTAAAGACCCAATGCTATGTACACCTGAAGCTTACAGTCTCTCTCCTTCTTCTTCTTTTTTAAATTACATATATAAAGTACCATTCTTATTTTGCTGTAACTTTCTGTCCGCGGCTACGCTCACGTAGACTGAAAAATTTGCTCAGTTTTAATTTCCATTAAATTTATATGATGTCATATCGTGTTTTTAATATTATGTCTAGAGTAAAACTTTAGATTCACTTAAGTTAGTCTACACTAAAAAACCAACCACAAATATACCACATTAATGGATGTTTTGTCTAGTTGTGGTTTCTACTAAAATGCTCCTGTGAGAAGCAATCCTCTCTTAAGACTACGGCAGCTACTTTTAAGGACTGACCATTGTATGAATTTCATGGTATGAATTCTAATTGTCCCGGAGCACATCCAGCAAACACAGTGGCCACTATAATGTTTAATGAATTACCGACAGTCTAATCCCGTTACATAGCTTAGGCTACTTTTTTTATTGCAGATGTGCCAAACTTCAGAAGAAGGATATAGATAGCAGGATACTCTCTAGCTAGGTTTTCTCTCTCGCGCTCTAGGTCTGTTATAGTTTTCGCTGCTGTGGCCAGCCTAAAAGTTATACATATTTTTCCTTTGGATTTGGAATAATTTCCGTTCTCTACTTTATATCACACACAGTAGTGTGCACTTACAGAGAACTTGAGCCATGTTACTCTATTTAAATATACTCAACAACTTAAACTTCACCCAGTTTTACCCACTTAGAGGCTGAATTTAGAAAAAATCTACAATACACGTTTATTTAATTGTATTGAAGAACATTAATACCAAGTTTCAAGTAATTCTGATCATAAACAATTTTTTCTTCATATAAACAGCACAACTCCCTTTTACTTTTAAGGAATGAATTTCGAAAAAAAAATATATTTTAATTGTTTTAGTTTTCATTTTAAAGGTAAATACCATTTTACGTGCATCAATTACAGAGTTTCATACAAACTTTCATCCCCCATTTGACAGTCTTATAGGATTAATTTCAAAAAATACTAAAATACGTATTTATTTAATTTTATTGAAGAGCATTAATACCAAGTTTCAAGTAATTCTGATCATAAATAATTGTTTGCCCATACAAACTTTATTACCCCCTTTCACCCTTTTAAGGGATGAATTTCGAAAAAAATCTAATACAGATATTTCTTATTTTTTGTCTTAAAGCTAAATACAACTTTCCGTACATTTCGCGTTAAAAATGACAGAGTTTCATACAATCTTTTAGCCCCTATTTTACCCCCTTAGGGGATGAATTTTGAAAAATCCTTTCTTAGCGGGTGCCTACATTGTATAATAAATATGTCCTCCAAATTTCACGTTTCTACAACCAACGGTTTAGGCTGTGCGTTGATCGATCAGTCAGTCAGGACAAAGCATTTTATGTATATATAGATATCCACTTAAACAAAATTAACTTGCTTAGATGAACAAAGTAACTTGTTTTGTCATAGTTCACTGTGGTTTTCCTAATTAAATATAATTTATATCTAGTATGAAATGAATATAAAATTAATTTATACATATAATAAAATTGTAACTAAGCCGAATCTGTACGTTAAATATTTTTTGGAAAATCTTATTGAAATAGATATTATTATCGATACAGAGGCCGAATCTACAGTTTTTAGAATTTTTGTCAAACTGTATGTCTGTTTGTTTGTCTGTTACCGCGTCACAGAAAAACCACTGGAGGGATTTTGATAGCTGGTTATCCGGGTCAACATATAGGATACTTTTTACTGCGGAAAAATATCTCATTTCTGAGAAATCTATACTAAACGTAAAAACGTTAGTAGGGACGAACCCGAGCAGAGCGAGGGTGAGTCGCTAATAATAATATAATAATGTATAATAAAAGTAGTTATAGCGAGTGTATCTTAGGAGATAGACGTATACTATTGCGGACTTTTCTGTAGACCTTAAAGACCTACAATTTTCTAACTCATTGTTTAACGTAGCTACGGACGAATCTGAGTGAAACGAGGGTGAGTCTCTAGCTGTTCATAATTTGACTGAAGCATTGTATATATGAAAGCTGTTTTACATACTGCATACTTAATCATAGCATCAATGGCACAGTCTCGGGGAATAAAATGGAATTAAAACGGGAATTACACCCGTTCCGTTTTAGCCTTTGGTTACAAAACCCTAGAAAAAAATATTTGAATAAATAAGTACCTAGTAGTCTAAGGATGTAGGCTTTATGTAACTAATTAAAGTCTCTCTTACTCTCCTTAAACTCCCTTAACAGATCCTGCCAGTTTTACGTCATTTTGACACGTTTGGCTCAGTTTGTAGGGATCCTACTTGCTATGCCAGCAATCGCGGTAAGCTGGGGGTAAAATTTGTAGCTTATAAAAAAAACAAAATTATTGAAATAAAAAAAGATAGCCCACTGATTTTTAAATTAAAAAACTGATTTTTAATAATTAATTTAAATGGGTGTGAGTGAAAAAAAAATTTTTCGCGTTCATCTTTGAAAACATTCAAGAATTGACGAATATAGTCATTTTCTACTCAACTTTCACTGTAGTAGAAAAAAACTTTTTTAAAATTGCAATAATTGCAATATTACCTACTCCCAAGCAAAGAAAAACAAAACAAAAAACAAAAATTTTTTTCGCTCCACCCTAATGTTCACAATATAAAAACAAATCTTGGAAGTTAAATTGAACCAATTTATAATTATTGCATTGACTTAAAACTTTGCAAATAACCTATGACAATACAATAATTTGGTTCCATCAGAAATGGAACTGGTGATGGGACCAGGTGGATAGTGGAATTCTTCAACAGCTACTACTAATATTTCCGAATTTGGACTCATTTTATTCGTTTTGACGATTCCGATACATCACAGTTTGTTTCATAATTGTGAAAGTGTGTTTTTAGTTTATATTTTCGCTCCATTATGTTTCCGCTTTTTAATATTATAGAAGTACGCAAAGATTGAATTGAAGACTGATCGCGAAGAATATAAAGCGATTGGTAGAATCGCAAACAATGGAGCCCTCTTTAAACAATACCTACTAAGAATCGGCAGCGGGTCAAAGTCAAATCTTTTTTGACGATAAACAACGTTTTGTAATGACGAGATATAGGCATAAGGTATAAGGACCATATGGTGTAGTGGTTACTTTCTGCTAAGCATATCACGAGTTCAAGCTTTGCACAGGGCTTAAGTATTTTAGCTTTATAGATAGTTATTTCTACTTAGTTAAAAAGTTTATTTATGTAACACTAGCGACTCATCCTCGCTTCGCATCGGGTTCGTCCCTAGACAAAAACAAATCTATCCCACGGGAACCGTATATTTTTCCGGGATGATATATAGCCTATAGCCTTTCTCAGTGAACGGGCTATAAAATGCAAAAAGAATTTTTCAAATCGGATTAGTAGTTCCTGAGATTAGTGTGTTCAACCAAACAAACAAACAAACTCTTCAGCAATTTTTACATTATTCATATATTTTAAAAAAACATTTTAATTATTCGGTCACTTGCTGTGTGGAAGAAGGACAAACCAATAAACATACTTTCGCAATTATATTTATAAAGAAGCAAGGATAATATAAACGCATATTACCTACTGTATTTCTTTATTATTAGTAGGTACGTACGTCACACTATTTTATATTTTTTTTATATTTTTTTTGTTTTAATAGTGACCAAATTGGTATGCATAAAATTAAAATAATCATAAAATAAAATAAACATATATATATTTTTTTTATTATTTTTTTTTTATTAAAATTTACCAGTGGTAATTATAAAATTACAATAAAAAATAATATTAGGTTACAAAGTCCTTATTGCTAAATGCATTAATTACCTTTTAACTGCCACGGTGGTGAAGTGCCTAACATGTACGGCACACCTGGAGGCCTTGGGTTAGAGTCCCGGGTCGGGCCAAGGTTAGTTATTGAGTCTTTCTGAATAGTAAGCCTCAGTAACAGCCCGGAGCTGGGAAGTTGGCGGTGTTTCACCTCCGTGCCTCGTAAAGCCGCCGGAGAGCACGTAAAGCCGTCGGTACTGCGCCTTAACTTTCGTCGGTCGTGTCGAGTAGTCGTTCCACCGGAGTATGAGAGTAAATGAGTTGATAGGTCTCGGCACAGTTGATTAGATACAGGTGATATTTGATCAGGTCCAGCATCCTTGTAGCAATCGAGACGTTTCAGTTTCTGAACTATGTTATCTCGTTCACTGTATAGACGATAGTATTGATATCAGAAATTCAATTACTGTTATATTATATCAAAATACCAACCAAAAGCAAAAAAAATGCTAAGATCTTATAAAAACTGCCAAAGAAGTATATAGATTAGCCGACTATTTGCAGATGTTTTATTATTCTAAGATATGGTCCACCTGTGTACTACATTTTTCTCAAGATCGTGTAATGATTCACACGTTGTTGAGAAAGAAACTTCCAAACATCCTTATAAACTTTTACATTACCTTATGATTCACAACTTAAATATTGTCAGTATATAAAAAAATTGACGCCAAACTAGAATCGAAGCTTTGACCACGTTGTGACATTCCAAGACTCTTCGAACGATCAATAATAATGTATCTAGTTGAATGGATAATAAGTAGTTTGTAATAAAGAAACGTCCGCTCGTTGATGGCATAATTTTTTGTTTGAGATATGATTAGTCATGAAGGCAATTTGTAATATCGTGTGGATAATATCACATATAGAAGTTATGTCACGAAATATCTTATTTGACATTTTGGTTATAGCTTTCGATAAAAGAAATATTAGCTTAAAATTTAAAAAAAATCAACAAATAAGAATAACATTAAGTGAAATATTCTAGCAGCTCACTCTCCCCCTTAGGTACGTTTTAACGGTTAGTAAGGAATAGATAGACTGTATATACCTATGATACTCGTATATAGTCTTCCTCAATAAACGGGCTATCTAATGCAGAAATAATTTTTCAAATCGGATTAGTAGTTCCTAAGATTAGAGCGTTCAAACAAACAGACTCTGCCTCTTTATAACATAGTATAGATATATAACATAAATTACTTAAGAAATAATTTAGATAGTATTAGATGTACTCTAGTGTATATACATATTTATCTAGTTTTTTACGCAATCTAGATAAAATGTGTTTGTTTATTGCTTCGTAATTCTACGCACTTCAACGCCTCGACACTAACCATCTCAACCTCGACAAGTATAATGTAGGACGACCTTCAGTTAGGTGGAACGACGATATATGTACGTAAAGTGGCTTGCAGCAGTTGGATGCGTACAGCTGAAGATCGAGCTCACTAGCGTGCTATAGAAGAGACCTATGTCCAGCAGTGGGCTAAAGCAGACTGAATATGATGATACAAACCATCAAACTTTAAATGACATTTTCTCTTCCTGATAATCAATAGCATTAAAAAAACTAAGGCATCTTAATAAAAACAAGAAATACAAATATTCATATTATTTAACTTTGGGATAATCTTATCGTGTCCGTCTCGCCTTGTATAATTTTTACCACACCACCGTTATCCGATGAGGAATCGAAAGGAGGTTTTTGTGTCGCATTTCTCATATTCTATACATAACACTGTACTTAGTGAGTTGAATATTAGCTATTTAAAAATAAAAGTTATGACTTCCCATGCTACCGGCTTACCTTCGCTTTACTTGGGTGCCCTAGGTTCTTTTGTGTAGCTGAAGTCTTAGTCTATTTGTGTCCTAAACTTCATCCAAACATGTCCAGCAGTTTCAGCGTTATGAAGTAACAAACACACCTACAAACTTTGCAATTGATAATAATAATAGTAGTGGTATGGTTATTTAATGAACATCTCTGTGGCAATTGTTCAGTGTCTTTATTTTGCGTCTTTATTGTATTGAGATTAAAATTTAATCTTTTTATTAATACTTTTTGTTGATAGTTTAGTTTTACACTTCCGTCCCTAACTAATCATAGAGTTTTTTAAAATACTTTAAATATGTTTCTTAAAATTATCTAGTCATGGATGAATCGGCATTAAAGCACAACACAATAACTACTAACTTATCTGTCTAGAATCTTCTACCATAGTACTATAGACAAGTGCAACTTCAAAAGGGTTGTTACATCACAATGACGGTCTATCTTTGCCAGCGATTACAAATTATTCAACAATGCGTGTCTTAAGCATCACATTATAATTTTCAGTCGGCTTTTAGATCTCAATATATTATAAATAATTTCTTGATAATGTCAGTTCTTTAGTTAGGCCTCTATTACACCTTTGAATACTTTGTATATTACTATGTAATTCTTCTAAGCGTAGAAGCATAGGTTAATAAATTTTCAAGTTTTTGAATTAATTTTGTTATTTTGTGGGTTGGCTACAACAACTATTTAATACCTTTGAGACATCTAACACCTTAATCTCTTCCGTGACCATGATTGCTGTAAAGCATTCGAAACGTCGGGAACTAAAAATCAAAATAAATCCGCGAAAAAATCCAAAAAGATAGTTTTATTTAAAATGTCAAATATTCGCGTAAATCTAAGAAAGTATTAAAAAATATAGCTAAACCCTGTCCGTTCCCGTTTTAAAATGATGCGCTTACCACCACGCATTTAATTTTCATCTAATAGGTATATAAATACCTCATGTTACGGTGTTTATGGTCGCACTCCTCCGAAATGGCTCGACCGATTTTAATGTTTTTTTTTGTATATATGTGGTAGGGTATGCCGCGCGGCAAAAGCAAATAATGCAAAAGGACGGGTCCTTGACCTTGGGGACGGCGGCAATGTATGTAGGAGCCTCAACATAAAGCCAAAGAGTTTGTTTGTAGATTGAACGCGGGCGTAGTCGCGGGTTCTGCTAGTTATACCTATAGATTACATACATATATATAACGATACTGTAATATTATTACACAAGTACCTGCCTTGTCATAACAATGTCGATTCGTTCGCTACTATATTGGAATTTCCATTGACATACGGCCACTATTATTAGATGAAATATGGAGTGCACTGCCTTCTAATGAAGACTGTTTAAATGGCAGTGTGACGTACATATGCAGTGGACAATTTAAAAACAATTAACACTATGTACACTACAGTTAAAACATGATATAGATACGAAGCTTTTAGTTTAAAAGTTTGCAAGAAAGTTTTTTGATGCGTTTAAGTTAAGGCGTTGGGCTTAGTAATGACTTTTAGCATAAAATTAAACTGACTGTAATACAAAAGTGTTTCCCTTATACCTAGTGGCACTGAGAACTACGAATCATGTTTATGATTATGTCTTATAAATTCTGAAAAAAAAAATTAGAACATTATATTAGGTGTTGAAATATGTATTTTGCGAATTGCGATGAACCGATGGGCTAGTTTTTTTTATTTAGTTCTTTTTTTGAAAAGTTCACGTATACCTATAATATATATTTACTTACTTACGCACGCTGTTAAATCAAAAGTAATTTTTTTTTTTATTTCTTCGACGAATACAATATTTTTCGACGAAATTAATAAGAAAAAAGCAAGAGAGCTGGCTTGTGTTTTTGTGAGCTGGCTTGTGTGGCCTTGCCGTACACCGAGCACTGTTACCACAATTTCGTGCGGACATGACTTGTACAGTAATATTTAAGTGATGTACAGTTGTTTTGCAATTTTAATTGTATTTCTTTTAACTATACTATATTTTTGGATTACTTATATATATAACTAGCAAAATAATGTTATGTTACTTCAGTTATGAACTGTATCTGTGTACAAATATTCATCCAAAGCCACGCACACACATGCACAAGTACACATACAAACTCTCACAATTACAATAATCTATACTAATATTATAAAGAGGTAAAGTTTGTGAGTTTGTGAGGTTGTAGGAGGTAATCACTGGATCTACTGAACTAATTTAGATGAAATTTGGTAAATAGATAATTTGGGTCCTAGGAAGGACATAGAACACTTTTTATCCCGGAAACCTTTGCAAACAAAAATTGTATTTTAACCACTGTATTTATTTAATTTTGAGTGCAATAAAGAATAGTATATATCATTCCTTAAGGAGGTGAAAATGGGGATGAAAGTTTGTATTGGGAAGCAAGCTAGGGACGAACCCGAGCGAAACGAGGGTAAATCGCTAGTAATATATATAATATATATAATATATAATTATATAATAATATTATAAAGCTGAATAGTTTGTTTGATTGTTTGTTTGTTTGTTTGTTTGGTTGAACGCGCTAAACTCAGGACCTACTGATCCGATTTGAAAAATTCTTTTTGCATTAGATAGCCCTTTAACTGAGGAAGGCTATAGGCTATATATCATCCCGGGAAAATGTACGGTTCCCGTGGGATAGACTTTTTTGTCTAGGGACGAACCCGAAGCGAAGCGAGGGTGAGTCTCTAGTTGTAAATAAATCTTTATAAAATAAAAAAAATAAGAAAGAAGAAATTTTGTACTATTATTGACACTGTCACTTTTTCTGACATATTTTGCATGATAAAAACAAAAACTTTGACAGGGGGCATTCATTTGTGTGATGAGCACAAATGTTTGTACTCCAGTCATGGGTGTTTTTATTTATAATATGTATGTATTTAAAAATATATATATGTGTAGTATATCAACTATCTGGTATCCATAACACAAACCTCGTAGCTTACCGTGGAACTAGATGGTGCTGTGTGTTAAAGTCCCAAGATATATAAATAAAAAAAATGTTTACATATAAGCAAGCGATTTTTCATAGTTTGCATATGAAAATAGGTATTATATCAATAACACTGAAGAGTTTTGCACATATGCTAATATAAACTCAGTCAATGTACCGGTGAACCACCGTTAGTTAGACCGTTAGGATTCTAAATACTTAGTTCTATCTTCCTTTCGCGCGTTAAGAGCAACGTATTTTTACGTACATTGTACAACACGTAGTATTCTTATATATTACTTGAAATAAGAATTACATATTTATATACTCTTTTTATACGAATATTTGACATTTTAAATAAAACTAATTTTTCAGATTTTTATTTTGATTTTTTATTCATACATGATCGAGAGAGATGAAAATTTTTGACGTTGAAGTTATTTTATTAAATGGTTATTATTATAATATCATGGTATATAACAATATTATTATTATTATTATTATTATTATAAATAAAAAAAAAACCGTCCAACAAATCCGAAAAAAAATTTACTTAAGTGTTGTCTTTTATTTATGATAATGGGAACTTATACAAGATGTCACTACAATCGTGAAGAATATAAAAAAAAAGTGTATTGGAACAATCGTTATGCCACAGTATCATAATTACATATCATAACAGAAATCTAAAAAAAAAAATATGGGAATGTCTAAACATTTCCATATATTTTCTTTTAGATTTCTATTCTGATAACGCCATTTGTTGTTAGGTATGGTTAATAGTTTTACTTTTTAGTCTTACCGTTTCTTTCAAACGTAACATTTCACGTAACGTAACATTTCTTTTGACTATACTATACCTATCAACTAGTAAAAATAATTGGCCGAAGTTGTAGTAGGTTACTACAACTTCGCCTAATTATTTTTTCTTTCAAATTTACTTGTTTTTAGGACCAATTTATCAAATGACTAGCGACTCATCCTCGCTTCGCTCAGGTTCGTCCTTAGGTACGTTTTGACGCTTAGTATGGAATAGATTTTTTTTTTCATGAATTTTTCCTATGTTTTAATAGTTAACCTGCTAATCGGGGTGAAGACAATGGCAACAAATCAAAGATCATAGAAATCGGCCCAGCCGTTCTTGAGTTATAAATGGTGTAACAAACTCGACTTAGTTTTATATATACTCTTATGTATATAGATTATAGATAGATGTAATTGCACTATTCAATATAATTTTAAACTTGATTCTTAATAAATGGAAGGGGGAAACACTAGTTACCATATAAATACGGTAACTATTGTAACACATTTCAATTTCACAGTCGACTCTACTTATTTAAATTATATGCCACGTGCCTGATTGACAGCGAAATTTCATGAGAAAGTTCTTCACTTGGCCAGCGTATTGGATTATGTCCTGAACCCCGTCTCATTACAGGGAAGCCTGTGTCCAACAGCGGGATGTAAAAAAAGATTATAATTATTGTAGGTACTTTGGACTAGGTATCTAATTAATGGATTATGAATAGGAAAGTGTAAGGGAGACAAAGCGAAGATGCGGCCATTACTTTTGTCTTACTTCTTCTAATTTGTTTACGGTCAAGGTTACACTTAATGAAAACAAATTTAATATTTTTCTAATATTCCATCATAGTGGTGTAATATTAAAGAAAAAAATGTTTATCAAATGAAAATGATGCGAAGTATTATGCATATGCAACTTGTTGTTCGCTTGGTCTTATATCACTGTTGCTTGGCCCTTAAAATTAAAAATTGGAGTACGGTGAGATGTGTGAAAGAGATGCAATATGTTTTCGTTTTGGTGTTGTTGTTGTGTAAGACGTAGCATAACTGGTAACTGTATTCCATGCTATGTCAAGTGTACTATGCTAATTAGTGAAATATAAAATTAGTATGTACATACATATTTTTTTTATAAACAACTAGCGACTCACCCTCGCTTCGCTCGGGTTCGTCCCTAGGTACGTTTTAACGGTTAGTGATTCCCATACAAAATAAACAGTTTAGAACTTTTTGATTTTCCAGCTGTTTTTTTTTTGTTTTCGCTAAATTTTTTTATATTTAAACCACCCCTGACCCCAACAAAACAAAAAAAGAATTATTCAAATAGGTCCAGCCGTTTTCGAGTTTTAACGAGACTAACAAACAGCAATTGATTTTTATATATATAGATAGGAAATAAATGAACATATTTTACTTGGCAATCTATTTATCAGCAATACATGTAAAATAAATATTTGCCCTCAGGGGAGGAATAATTATCCTCTATCTCTATTATTCCATTCCACCTTCCTTAAAAAAAAGTATAATGAAAGTTGGCTAAAATATCGCCGAACTTACTCTCGCTTCGCTCGGGTTCGTCCTTATGTATATATACATATAATAATTTAATGTTTAGTATAGATTTCTCAGAGATGATATATTTTCCCGCAGTAAAAAGTATCCTATATGTTGATTCGGACAGCCAGCTATCATCATACTATCAAAACTGATCCAGTGGTTTTCTCGTGATGCGTTCCTAGACAGATAGACAGACAATAGTCAAAAAAATATAGATTCGACCTCTATATCGATAATACTATTTCAATAATGTTTTCCAAAATATATTTAATGTACAGATTCGACTCAGTTAGAAATTAATTATGTGTATAGTTAGATATAGTTTTACAATAATGTATGGAAGTTTGCCCGATTTGTTGACATTTACGATTACTGCTCCGCTTGGGTTGTAGCGTGATGATATATAGCCTATAGTTTTCCTCAATAAACGGGTTATCTAATGCAAAAAGAATTTTTCAAATCGAATTAGTAGTAGTTCCTGAGATGAGCGCGTTCAAACAAACAAACAAAAAAAAAAACAAACTGCCTCTTTATAATATTAGTATGGATTAAATCAGTGAAGCCAACTTAGGGGATTTCCCCCCAAATTAAATGGTAAAAAAATTGCAACGGGGTTTTTTAGGGGGAAAAATTGTTTAGGGTTTTTTTTCTTTAATAGCATGACTTAGATATAAATAACGTTTTATAAAGTTTGATTTAAAGACTTCGAAAAATCATATATCTTTAAATATCATTTATCTTTTTTTTATTATTTTCTAAGTTATCTATTAAAATTATTATTATTAAATAGCTATATGTAATTATTATAATAATAACAATAAATAAGTTTTTTACGCTAATTGTAATAATTAAAAAATATAAACATAAAAAAAAATAGTATTAGATAAAAAACCTACATTTTCAAATTGTCAGGTAGCGGGTTTTAGGGGTTTTTGAAATTACTCTTAGGGGGATATAATTTCAAGTGTTGGTAACACTGGATTAAGTATAGATTAAAGGCTAAAGCGTTTCTATTTTTTAAATATGAATTCTGTTACACAAAATCTGTTTCATGGTACCATGGATGTTTCAGAAATTTCAAATCTTTATCTATCTACTTATCTCAACCTTCATATCAGGTACAACTAGTAATTATTGTGGATGTACTTAGACATGATATATCAACAGCATTTTATACCGAGGAGAAGTGAAGGCGGACCACTAATCGTTAATTGCAAACATGACTTTGTATGAACTATTTTTACTCGATATGCAGCAAAAGTAGGGCAGGCTTTTTATTTAATTATATTAAAAATTTTCAATGTAATGCCATTATTAAATTATCATATTTATCGGTTTTCAATAATATATTGAATACGATAAAAAATTTAAACCTTCAAGGTGCTTAAAAGTAAGAAATAACTTTTTTTTTCATCTAGGCGTACTCTATACAGATAAATAAAATTGAAGTGTCTGTTTGTAATGTCAAAATAATATCTTTTTACTGAATGCATATGAAATTATATACGGTATTTATAAGAAAAAAACACCTTTTTATATTTTTGTCTGTCTGTCTGTTTGTTCCGGTTAATCTCTGAAACAGCTGGACCGATTTTGACTGGACTTTCACTGGCTGACTGGTGATAACTTAGGCTACTTTTATTTAAGAAAAAAAATTAAAATCCCTGAAATTTTGAACAAAATCATACCTAGGGATGCACCCGAGTGAAGCGAGAGTAAGTCTCTAGTTTACAATGTAACAAGATTAATTCGTATTAATTATATTATTATAAATGTGAAAGTTTGTGAGTATGTATCTATGTTTGTTACCCTTTCACGCCAGAACGGCTGAACGGATCTGGATGAAATTTGGCACAGAGATAGATTATAGTTTGGAATACATACACATAGGTTACTTTTTAACCCGTAAAAATATACGGTTCCCGAGGGATAGATTTTTTTTTTTGTTTTTCTAGAGGCGAACTCAAGCGAAGCGAGGGTGAGCCGCTAGTCGGTCAAAAAAGCAAATACCTACATTTTCTTTTTAATATTTGAGGCCCTATTAAGAAAACAATCAACAGATAAAGGGCGTGGAGGTTTTTATATTAATTTCTCATCCATAGTAATAAATAATATCACAGATATTCCCAAGTTTTACTGAAATTAACATAAATTATATTGTAATATACAAAATTCCTTGACATACATATATGACGCAGCATTTAACTGTTCTACTTAGTTCAATTATATCTAGACTACTTTTACTTAGATTTAATGAATGAATGTTCATTTACATCTCCCGTGACCATGATTGCTGTAAAGCAATCGAAACCGCGTCGGGAACCAAAAATCAAAATTAAATCCGCGAAATAATCCGAAAAGATAGTTTTATTTAAAATGTCAAATATTCGCGTAAATTTAAGAAAGTATTCATTTACATAATTAATTAGCAACTTACTTACTGACGTACGTTCTTAGGATTGAATGGTTTAGGAATGTATAAAAGACGAATGAGCAAAGAAAAATTCTTTTTTTTTGTGCCAGGAACCTTCACAGGCGTATACAATTATACATTAACCCGCTAGTTTCAATGATTTAGGAACGCATAGAGGACAAACATACGAAAATTGAATTTCGAATTGAAATATGTAGATTCATTTTGCATGTTTCATATAATCTGTATATCTGTATAATAAATATTATAAATGTGAAAGTTTGTGAGTATGGATATTTGTTACTCTTATACGCCAGAAGGGCTGAACGGATCTGAATGAAATTTGGCACAGATAGATTATAGTCTGGAATAACACATAGGCTACTTTTTATCTCGGAAAAATGTGCGGTCCCCGTGGGATAAGTTTGTTTTTGTTTTCCTAGAGTAGTATTTAGTAATCTTATAATTTAAATTTTTATTCAATTTTCTAATATAGTACCTGACCTGCGTCATAGGTATGCTATGATAGTAATTGTGTGCGTCTGACTCTACCTGCCCTGTGGCTTGAGGTCCCAGTTTCGATTCTTGTAATAGAATATTACTTTTCTATTTTCATTGCACGTTCTTTGCTTCTTCTATATACATATATTTAGGTATACAAGTGAAATATCTCTCACTTATTAATTACGAAATCTTAGAAGGTATAATAATAAAGATTTTTTTGGAAAAGTAAGGGGTAGAAAAGGGGTTGCGAGATTTTCAAAAATCTGTTAATTTTTAAAGTTATTTAAAAAGGACGACTTCTTTAATTCATAGTTTTAGGCAATATATCTCTGAGGGTAAAAATAGTGGACGATCAGATACATCAAGAAGAACAAGAAGGAAATTATTGTTAAGACTTTATAGGGTGTAACAAAAGGCTATCAAAAGCCTTTTAGAAATTTAAATATATAAATAAAATACGCGGTAGGAGCCGCGGGCAAGCGTTAGTGGAATTATAAACATAACTTATTTTAATTTCAATGGGTCAAGTGAATCTAAAGATATGCTTCCATATAGGGCCCTGTTGACTGGTTATAAACAGGTAGCTAGATTATCAAAAAATCTAACCTTGTTTTTATAGATTGACTAGCAAATCCCGCGACTTCGCTCGCTTTAAAACTACAAAAAACAAATTCTTTGGCTTTATGTTATAAGTTATTAATACAGAAACGCCCCTCCCCCGCATGCTCTGCGCCAGCCTGCGCGCCATGCGCCAGTCTACCATGCCGTGTACGATTTTCAAAGCCCTATTTGACTCTGTTGGGGGACGATTTTGGAAAAAGAATTTGAAGAATATGCGTACCAATTTTTGAGACATTTGATCCAGAAAATAAAAAGTCTCACAGAAAATTCAACTCCCCATTTCACCCCTTTATATACATATATATATATATATATATATATATATATATATATATATATATATATAATGTTATTACTTTATTTTATACATACATATACCTACAACTTTTAAGCCGCATTAAAATTTGTCCATGTCTTTTTATAATAAGTAGACATTAAAATTTAAATAAAACTTTCATAAAAGTCTAAAGCTTTATATTTTAGTAATTTAGTTAAATACCAAAATTCCATTTTGAAGTTCATATAGATATTACATACGAGACTCGTTTGATGGGCACTGTGTAATGTCAATGAAATCATTTACTTTGGGAATAGCGTTCATCATAAATTATTTAAAGTCACAAAAAGTAACTTTTTTATTTTATTTTTATATAAATGTGAATTATAATTATAATGCATTTATCATAATATTTTTAAACGTTTTTTTATTGGTTATAGTAATAAATATTATAATTATATGGTACTCGTACTTATACAAAAAATATCTTATTATATTGTAAACTAGCGACTCGCCCTCGCTTCGTTCGGGTTTGTCCTTAGCTTGCTTCCCAATACAAACTTATCATCCCCATTTTCACCCCCTTAAGGGATGATTTCCGGGATAAAAATAGCCTTTACATTACCGCATTATAACTGCCAATTTTTTAAATTTTAAAATGGATATACATAGTATGTTATCCTTAAGAGATAGACATATGCCATCGCGGACTTTTCTGTAGACCATACACAACTCCACCATACATTATTCTGTTATATCGTTGAAAGCTCCCAGACGGCTTATTTTTTGCGACATTTTCAACAAATATCGTTATATTTTAGTCAATCTATACGAATATTATAAAACTGAAGAGTTTGTTTGATTGTTTGTTTGTTTGGTTGAACGCGCTAATCTCAGGAACTACTGGATGGAATTGGAAATTCTTTTTGTGTTGGATAGTCCATTTATTGAGGAAGGCTTTAGACTATATATCATCCCGAAAAAATGTACGGTTCCCGTGGCATAGAGTTATTTTTGTCTAGAGACGAACCCGAAGCGAAGCGAGGGTGAGTCTCTAGTGTATACATAAACTTAACAAATTATATACTAAAACTTCCTCTTGAATCACTCTATCTATTAAAAAAAAACCGCATCAAAATCAGTTGCGTACTTTTAAAGATTTAAGAATACATAGGGACAGACAGACAGCGGCAAGCGGCTTTGTTTTATACTATGTAGTGATGATGAAAAAATTACTGGTTAGAAAAGCTGTACAGTCATCAATACGAAATTTCAACTTGAGGTCATTCGACTAAGGTCTTTGGTCCCTTGCAAATATGTAAATTGTAATATTTATAGATTTATTATGATGTTTTCAAACGCTTTTTATGATTTTGTCAGTGGAAATAAAAAAAGCTATACGTTTATTGATCCGGAATTTTTTAATCTGAGGTCGTCCGATTAAGGTCGTTCGCCACTTGCGCCGGCGCGGCATTTGGTGTGACGTAACTAAGGTTAGCACACTGTTCCGGTCATCCGATAGCACGTAATAGTTGCGTCAAGCGGGGCTTGTCCATTGGTGTCGACTTAAAATATTTTTTTCTTAAACATCTATTTATATAAAAATCTTTGTTTGTACGTTATTAATTATTATGGACTTTTAAAAGAGCGATTTTTAAAGAAATTTTCAGGCAATCTTTAGATTAGCCCAGAAGGTGATCGTCTGAAGTTTGATAGCGATCGGAATTACTAGTAAATGATAAAAATAAATAAGAAAGGCTGCTTTAATTACACATAAACACATAGGCTATAATTTATTAAAATATAGAAATTAATACCTAAATAAACTATGTGAGCGGAACCGCGGGAAAACGTTAGTGTAATATAAAAGCAAAATACCACTTACTTAGTGATTAATCAGGAAATCTCAGAAGAAATAGGGAGTATGTGTCTGCTAAAAAAAATCTTTTGTAAATCCTAAGTTAGTAAAAAATAGGTTAAAAGCTTGTATGAGAATCCTGACTTTAAATTGTAAATAATGTCAAGTACATTAAATTCAAAGGTAAAAAAAAAAATAGTTTTTATGAATCATTATTAAAATTAATGTATGGTTGTACATTATACAAGAGCAGTAATAAAATTACTCTGAATGTGAAACCTTTATAAGGCCTTTACATATTCGTAAGCATATGTATACATACAGATAAATAAAATTGAAGTGTCTGTTTGTAATGTCAAAATAACATCATTTTACTCAATGCGTATGAAATTATACATATACGGTAATTATATGAAAACAACAATTTTTAAACTTTTTGTCTGTCTGTTTGTTCCGGCTAATTTCCGAGACGGCTGGATTGATTTTGACGGGATTTTCACTGGCAGATAACTAATGTTATAGGAAGTAACTTAGGATTACTTTTATTTTGGAAAAAGAATCAGGGTTACGCGCAAAAAAAATTAAAAAAAAAACATGAAATTGTGACTGTAATCCTCATACCTACGGACGCCCCCGAGCCAAGCGAGGGTAAGTCGCTAGTCATGAATAAATTTAATGTTTTTTAGCTAATTCTCTGTGAGTTCTTCCGGCTTAACGTTTTGAACTGATTTTATCACGGATGTTTAATATCAGTTAGTGGATTTTTCTTATTTTTAATTATACATCAGCATCATTAAAATACGGTTTACGTACGAATAGCTAATTAAGTTTAAAAAAAATACTATAAAAAAATTCTTTTGGATGTAGAATATGAATTAAATGTTTTTCTCTAACAGTAAGCTAGATCATACCTAAATGTATTATATACAATATAGTAATTAAGTGGTTTTGTATAATATTAGTATATTAATAGCGAAGCCGAATAAATTAAAAATTTAAGAAACCGACGACGAAAAATTGTGACATGAATTTCAAAATCGGTCTAGCCGTTTCCGAGAAAAATGGTAACAGACACACACACACACACACACAAACACCTCTTACCCCAAACTATTATATTGATCTGTGCCCAAACGCATGTACCGTCTCCGTGGCCGTTGCGGTTGTAGGCACACACAAATGTACATACACATATACATATATATATATACATCCTTTTTTATACTTGTACATTTTTTTATAAAGACCTTTTTGTTAACCTTTTTTAAAAATCATATTTGTGACATATAGAAAAATATTGGACATTAAAGCGAATAATAATTCAAGGAAATTATTTTATTTATATTTCAAGTAATTAGAGAAATATAATAATACATTGCCGCAACGACCATATTGGTGACCCCGACGTTCCTGTATTACAAAATGCAGAACGAAAATTTTCAAGACGCCGAATTAAGGCATTCGTCTCGGGATGCATCGACGTCTGAAATTCATAAGGTTGGAATCCGTGTACCACCATTTTATCCTGATGACCCAGAGATATGGTTTGCTCAACTGGAAGGTCAGTTTGCTCTCGCTAATATTACAAACGATGTCACTAAATTTTATTATGTAATTGGTCATATCGAACATATGTATGCTAAAGAGGTTAAAGACATAATTGTCAACCCTCCAGCAACGCAGAAATACATAAAACTCAAGTCTGAATTAATAAATAGACTTAGTGCATCAAAAGCATCAAAAATTAAACAATTGCTTACTCTGGAGGAACTAGGCGATAGAAAGCCAACACAATTTCATCGACATTTACGTAATCTAGCTGGCCCTGATTTTCCTGATGAATACTTACAGACTATCTGGATTAGTAGACTACCCTTAAATGTTCAAACTGTCTTAGCCGCACAAGCCTCAACATCTTTAGATAACCAAGCAGAGCTTGCAGATCGAATAATGGAAGTTACAGCGCCAACAGCACAGATACACGCCGCCGCCACGTCATCTAATGATGTATTAGACGAGGTAAGAAATTTGCGTAATGAACTTGCGTCTCTTAAATTACAAATGCATAGAAAGAGCCGTTCTCAACACAGAGAAAGAAAATGCTCACGAACAAGATCGCAATCGAGCTACAGAAAATATCCCATTTGTTATTACCATTCAAAATACGGCATCAAAGCCCAAAGGTGTGTTCAGCCTTGCGATTTCAAGCAGGAAAACTCCAGGGGCGGTCGATAATGGCGACTGACGATTGCCCATACACACCTGGTCGCCTGTTCGTCACCGATCGAAGATCGAAGATCGAGTTCCTAATCGACACTGGCAGCGATGTTTGTGTTTTCCCCCGGTCGAAACTCCACGACCGTCGTGCTCCGACGAACTACCAACTCACCGCGGCAAATGGCTCAATTATAGTGACGTACGGTTATATCAATCTGAATATTGATCTTGGTCTACGTCGCGATTTTCCGTGGCGTTTTATAGTGGCAAATGTAAATAAACCAATAATAGGTGTAGATTTTTTATCGTTTTTTAATTTGTCTATTAATTGTCGTAATAAATGTCTTATTGATAATACAACCAATGTAGTAGCTAGCAATTTTATAACTTCTTGTATATATGTAAATATTTCATCTGTTAAAGTTGTAACAGGTAATTCTTGTTATCACAAAATACTTGATGAATTTCCTGAGATTACACGTCCAGCAGGTTCTTTGCGAAATATACAACATAATACTGTACACCATATTAGAACATAACAAGGCGTATAATTATTTTATTTATATTTCCAAATAAAGTATAAAAATATAACAATATATCGCCGCTACGACCATATTGGGGTGATGTAGGCACACACAAATGTACATACACATATACATATATATATATACATCCTTTTTTATACTTGTACATTTTTTTATAAAGACCTTTTTGTTAACCTTTTTTAAAAATCATATTTGTGACATATAGAAAAATATTGGACATTAAAGCGAATAATAATTCAAGGAAATTATTTTATTTATATTTCAAGTAATTAGAGAAATATAATAATACATTGCCGCAACGACCATACGGTTAATAAAGAACATTGGACAAACGCTTTCGACTCGTATAACTTTTGAGGGAGATTGCTTTGTGGGTCTGCGAACAGGTTTTATGTGACCTCGATTCTATAACATTTCGCGGGTCTATTTGTATAATTATAAATCATGCATATACGGCATCATGTGGCCACAGATCCGGAAGTCTTGGCTTCGAATCCCGGGTCGGGACAAGTATATTTATTGGAATTTTTAACAGTCAGGAGTTGGGATGTTCGCGGTGTTACATCCTAAATTCTTTGGATATCAAGAGCTGTCGATCTTGCGCCTTGTGCTCTATAATATCTCCTGGTCTAATCCCAATAAGATTTGTCACCGTAGCGGAACTTGGTCAAGAGAACAGTATTATTATTATTATCAATACTAATATTATAAATGTGAAAGTACGTGAGGATGGATGTATGTTTCTTACTCTTTCACGCCAGAACGGCTGAACGGATCTGGATGAAATTTGACACAAAGATAGATTATAGTCTGGAATAACCCATAGGTTACTTTTTATCCCGGAAAAATGTACGGTTCCTGTGGGATAGATTTGTTTACTAGTCTTCTATATATGTATATAAATATCGATGTGTGTACTGTGTATGTGCATATGTTCCCTTTGAACACTAAGTAAAACAGCCTAGCCGGAGCGACTTTGATGAAATTTTTAGGCAATCTGCAGATTAGCCTAGCGGGTTGTGAAGTTTGATAGCGATCGAAAGTTTGAACGCGGGCGAAGCCGCGGGTACTACTAGTTTATAATAAATCTTATTAATATTTATTTTTTGTCATGAGTACAATGTTTTGACAAGATAAAAAGTAAAGCTATCCCACTCTATAATTTGTATGTTTACGTACAAAATAAAAAGGTCGTGTTGGTCGTTCCTACAAAAATAATGCTAGAATTATTTGTATAAGGTGAAACTCGAAACATTTTTAGTTTTTTTTATACAGTTACAGGTCAAATTTCAAAGGGACTAGGGATAAAGACTATTTATTTATTATCTAAAATTTATTATTAGTACCTCAAAAAGACAAATTTAAATTACTACTATATTAATAATTTTTAAAGTTAATAAGCAAATCGACACACGGAATAAGACTCTTTTTTAATCGTTTTTTGATAGATTTATTTCCGTGTGCTTGTGTCTTCGAGCGGACAATGTCGCGGTTGTTTTGTTATTGTTAGTGTAAAATTTTAGACATATGATAAAATGTGTTGGTGTTAAATTTATACATCAATATTATTTCGAATGTTTTTAAAATTTGATATATCTACTAGTTTAGTACTGTTTCAAAATAAAAATAAAATACTTAAGGTACGTGTTTCAAATTTAAAAAAATGGTTATATTACAGCTTTCTGCTCCCATACACAGAAATTGTACAACCTTAAATCGGGATATTCTTTGGGCTATTTATGTTATTTTTTTTTTAAATAAAGGATTCATTTGTATGCACTGAATATGTTACGTGTAACAAAAAATCATTTTGCTTTAAATAAAATAAATTTCAATGACTACACAAAAAATTTTTGGTAAACAACTCATAAAATGTGAATACGCAGTAAGTTGTTATCTAATGTCTGATCTTATGGCATAATCTGTAAAATTATGGTAATTTGGTTTTTTTTTAATTAATTTGACATCAATAACAAATACGTACAATACATATAACGCCATCTAGTGATATTTATTGGAACTATTTTTTCATTGTTCTTGATTATATTTCATGTTATGAAATACAGTTGGTATTTATTGGGTTTTTTTTATATATATTGTGTATGTGGGATCTTTGAATTTTTTTATTTGTATTTTTATTATTTTAATATCTGCTTTAATGAAGGCATTGTGAGGATTTACTAATTAATGATATCTTCTCATATAGATAGCATGTTATTTTCGACTACCCTATACTATTAAAATATACATATAAAGCCAAGGAATTATAGTTTTATAGTGTACATTTAATTTTATTATGTGAATTCGTTAAATCGCAAAAAAAATAGTTGGATTATACAAATGAATAAGTTCTTTACGCGTTATAATAACTACTATGTAATATAAAAACAACGTTTGCATTTTTCCCTTAGATTCCCACTAACTATGAAATAATAAAGGCCTTAAGTACTTTAAGGTCTGAGTTCGTGGTGTCGATTCCTGTAAGTGGCAAATTTTGTGTTGAATTTTTTTAAAGAGACGAAAGTTTCTCCTTTACGCTGGACGGATTTGGATGAGAACACATATAGACTATGGAGTATCAAATAGGCTACTGTTGATCAATAGAACCGCATCTTAGCGCAGTGAGCAATTAAAGCACACAAGTCCAGCTTTGGAATCAAATCAAAATATATTTTATTGAAATAGACTTTACAAGCACTTTTGTGTAGTCACTTTTTTCATTATTAAAATTTAAATTAAATCTCAGTAAATAAGTTTGTGAGGAATCTAACTACAGGCTCGGAAGGCAGTTCTGCTGAAAAAAGCCGGCGAGAAACTCCTCCTTTAAAATATTTTTTGTTTACAATATTTCAATACAATGTAATAATTTTATCTACATATACTACGTAAAATAACTTATGGCTATCGAGTGTTCGTCTCTACAACGTGAGATTTCACAGTTAAAGTCTGGCGGGCTTCAATTAGTTTCCGGCTAGATGGACACCCACCTGAATTGTCTTAGGCGCAACATGATGGCCGGTCGTCTAAGACTGTCGAGTAAACCGTGATGGTGAAACCAAATGTTTTACCATACAAAACCAATGGTTTTGAGTGATTGTTGCCGTTATTATGCGCATTAATCATGACACTTTCAAGCGCTTAGCTAATGAGTACTACTCTGTACGGCAAATGAAGGCAAGTAAGAGTCGAGAGACATACATCTCCTGAAAATCTTAGGTTCGTGATATCGTTATTCACGATAAAACGTTCTGCAAGTCTTAATGTTTTCTTATCAGTATTTCTGTACTTCGATATGTGAACGTACATATTTTTTAAGCCCCTAAAGCAAACTTTTGATAAAGTTATGACAAATCTGACCTAACCTTTTGTTTGTGAGTTAAAACTACATAATAATTGGCTCTTACAATTTGGAATGAATGGTTAGACATGACAAAATTTTGATGTTATTGGAAAATATTAGACAGGGCCATAATTTGAGATATTACAGTATTATGATTATACTGTATATACATAAAGTATGTACTAAACATTCTAACAGTTTTCCTTTTATATAACACACTAGTGACTCACCCTCGCTCTGCTCGGGTTCGTCCCTACTTACGTTTTAACTTTAAGTATAGATTTCTTAAAGATGACATATTTTCCCGTAGTAAATAGTATCCTATATATTGACCCATCCAGCTATCATCATATCAAATTTCATTAAAATCCCTCCAGTTGTTTTTTCGTGATGAGGTCACAGACATACAGACAAAAATTCTAAAAACTATAGATTCAGCCTCTGTATCAATAATTATCCAAAAAATATTTAATGTACAGATTCGGCTTAGTTACAATTTTATTATATGTATAGATAATAATATAATATCTGATGTCAGTATGTTAATAATCAGTTGTTTAATGTTTAAACTATTTCCTTGAAGGTCGACTTTTATATAAGTTCAAAATCTACTAATTACTTCTTAACCATATGTTATATTTGTTATTACTAATTAGTTATTACATATGCAAATAATACGTTAATGGAAGATGTGTACCGTGTACATTGTTTTTTTATTTGATGAATATAATGAGTTTCTTAATGTGAAAAATATTATTATGTTTAGATAAATTAAATTTAATATATTAGTGGTTTAGTTTTGATATTGAGTTTATATTAATAATTAGCGAGTCACCCTCGCTCGGGTTCGTCCCTCCTAATACGTTTTAACGGTTAGTATAGATGTTTCAAAGATGAGATATTTTCCTGTAGTAAAAAGTATCTTATAAGTTGACCCGGATAACCAGCTATGATCATACCAAATTTCATCAAAATCTGTCCAGTGGTTTCCTCGTGATGCGTTCCCACGTTCCCAGACATACAGACAGAAAGATAAACAAAATTCCAAAAACTATACATTCGGCTTCTATATCGATAGTAATGAATATTTCAATAAGATTTTCCAAAAAATATTTAATGTACAGACTCGAATCAGTAAGAATTTTATTATATGTAGGTATAGATTTCTACCTAAAGCTCAAAGATTTTGATATAGTTTTTATACTCAAAATAAAAATAAGCTTTACTCAAAAGCTTTTTGCTTTGAATGACATACTACTACTATTCAAATTTTAATTAAATATCAGTAAAAGTCCTTGGGGAAGCGGTTTTACAAACATGTAAAAGTTGCACTTTTCATTGATATTTTTAATGCAATCGAATATGAGTTGAATAAATACTTTATTTAAAAATACAGTAAAATTAAAAATAAAGTTAATGTACACCCAACGGTTACTGTATTGCGTGACTATTTAGTGAAATAATTTCAAGCATACATAGATAGGTAACTCGTACATGTACAGATATAAAATCACGAAAAACCCACTGGACAGATTTTGATGAAATTTGGTATGATGATAGCTGGTTCTCCGGTTCAACATATAGGATACTTTTTACTGCGGGAAAATATCTCATCTCTGAGCTAAACGTTACAACGTAACTAGCGGAACGAGGGTGATTCACTAGTACATTTATAAAGCAAAATGCTTTAACCGACATGAATTGACATACTGACTTTAAAAGCTTAAAAACGAAGCTTATTTACTAATTTTACTTATTTTTAGTTTCAGTTAGAAGAAAAACAATGTATCAGTAGTGGTGCAAAACAAGAACACGATGGCCGCCCCCGCAGTAATAGTTAAACGCGCCTGCAAATACTATGGGCAGCAAGACAAACAAGACTTCAAGCCTGTCCTGCACTACTTGGACATGACAGTCGAGAAAGGCATTATGTAAGTAAATAAATGTACATTATTAATACTCTCTTAGATTTACCCGAATATTTGACATTTTACATTTTTCGAAGTTATTTCCAAAGGAACTATTACTTAATCTGTAGTTATACTTCTTTTGGCAAGTTTCGAAAACATTATGAGAGTAAAATTTTTACGATGCGCGCGCACACCGACAGCCAAAAAGCGACATGATGAAGTTAGCTGATAACTGTTTGTCGCCATGGTAACCGTTGTTATTGTCTGACAAATTATATATAATATTATATTCTTTCCTTAAATGATATTCTGCAAATATATAATTGTACTATGGCTAATATGCCTTATTTATATTATTTTATAAAATGTTCATTTCTTTAACAAACAGAGAGTTGTGACTCACAGGATGAAATCTTTAGCTACTTTTAACCCCCGACGCAAAAAGAGGGGTGTTATAAGTTTGACGTCGATGTCTGTCTGTGTGTGTGTGTGTATCTGCCTGTGGCATCGTAGCGTTCAAACGGATGGACCGATTTCGATGCGGTTTTTTTCATTTGAAAGCCAGTTTCCTTGCGGTGGTTCTTAGCTATGGTTGGTTAATATCGATCCAGCAGTGTAAGAGTATCAGCTCTTTTCCAAAATGATGTAAGGCATTTCGGCGTGTTTACTCGATTAAGTCCTTCACGCGTGCCAGTGTAATTGTTTTGTAAACTTCTTTTTTTTTAATTATCATAAAAAAGTGTACTTTATTGACCAAATTATTATGAACTGATTACACCAATGTATATTTCGGGAAAAAGGAAAAAAATGGGATCCTTAAGTTTTTTATTTGACGCTTATTATTTATTTTACACATTGTTTTTGTATCATTAAAACTACATTATATCAAAAATGCAAAGTTGAGTGCCAACATTTTGATTTCAGACCTTATTTGACTGGACAGAAAATTTCTTTAGCTATACAAACTTGGGAACATTATTTTTTAGGGAGTATTTTTCATTAAAAATATTTTTATCGACGTATTAATATAGTAATAAAATTTTCATTTATTGCGTTGTTTTACATGAAAAAGAATGATTATTATCTACATTATACAAACAAAATAAATAATATCAATTTTATAAAATATAACTGGCGTCATTATCTATCTCGCTCGTACTATTCGTGAAACGACTCTCTCCGTCTCTGTCACCTTAGCGTTACTGTATCTGAGCTAGACGGTGATGCGAGTTCAGTGCTTTTTTCCCCATCCCAAAAGTGTCTAATGTGCCTAAAGAAGATTTCACTTCAAAATTATTTCATGTGCAGATTTCGCTTTGTTACTACTTTATTATATACTAGCATTTCCCGCGGCTCCGCCCGCGTTCAGATGATCAAAAACCAAATTCTTAGGTTTTACACATTAGTATACTCTTACATATACCACTTTCATTGCGCACCGCATGATTGGTAAATAATGGCAGAGATTGACAATGCTACAAAGGTTCCTCCGTTAATCTCATACCTATTTGATTTAGTAATATTGCACTTTTTGTTTTAGCAATAACATTTATGTAAGTCTATACTACTGTTTTGTATGTTTATTTAATTTTGGGCAATAAACTCTCAAACTACGGAATTAATTTTAATCATTTTTTACTAATAGACAGCTAACGCCCTCCCCCCTCACGACCGCCCCGCCCTCGCCTTGCGTCGAGCTGAGAGCGCCCTCACCCATAGTCCGCGTAAAGTTAAATATGTATATTTTAAAACTATGATATTTCCAAAGATATTCATTAAAATCAAATGATGTCAAGGGCAATTTTGTTCAAAATTAAATACTTGTGATGAATAACGTATTTATTTTGATAAGGATTAATATCATGTTTATAAAAACACCTTCGGAAGTAATGCATTATTTTAGAACAAAGTTGATTACTATAAAAAGGATTATATTGAGTCAACCTTAAAATATAGACATATGCTGTCGCGGACTTTTTTTTAGAACTTTTAAAGGGGAACAATTCCGTCATACACTGTTTTTGCGTAACTTTAACCGTTTACGCAGCGCACGCAACGGAAGCTCTTAAAAGGAATCATTTTTTCCTGTTTTTGCAACATTTTTCATTCATGCTCGGCTCCTATTGGTTGTAGCTTGATGTTATATAGCCTAAAGCCTTCCTCGATAAATGGACTATCCAACACAAAAAGAATTTTTCAATTCCAACCAGTAGTTCCTGAGATTAGCGCGTTCAACCAAACAAACAAACAATCAAACAAACTCTTCAGCTTTATAATATTAGTATAGATACGTCTAGTGGTTAGCATGTAAGACTGCAGATCTAGAGGTCCTGGGTTCGAGTCCCGGGTTGGCCAATGTTTCATTATTGAGTTTTTCTGTTAAAATATGCTCAGTAGTAGCCCGAAGATGGGAAGTTGGCTGTGGTGCACCCCCTTGTCTCGAAGAGCAAGTAAAGCTGTCGGTCATGCGCCTTAACTCTCACCGTTCGTGTTGAAGTATCGTTCCATCGGACTTTTGAGAGAGACAGCAATAGAAAGTGCACGTTGTGTCTGCGCGTACACCTGTGCACTATAAATATCTCATGCGCGTCTGGCTAGTCTTAGTAAGATTGACCGCCGTGACCGAAATTGGTCTAGAGGACATTACTACAAGGAAAGATATTCCAAATAAAACGATAAAGCTATAAAATACCTACAAATCAAGTAACTTACGTATTCACAATCTGCGTAATCTTATTTTATTTGCCACTTAAAAATAAAAGTGTAAGAAAGAAACTAAAGATTACTATTATTATCCATCCAAGGATATCTAGAAGATAAAAATGTATTTATATCTAATAAATAACACACGTGTAAAGTTTGCTACCTAATTCATTGTGTGATAACTTTTAATAATTTATTTACTTAAATTTAATTTCAAAAGAACAATTGATTTTTTTTGCCGGCTATTCTCATGCAGAACATCGATTTAACCAGTAGATTCCACTCGAACGGACTACAGTAGTCAAATCTATATATGTAATAAAATTGTAACTAAACCGAATCTGTACGTTAAATATTTTTTGGAAAATCTTATTGAAGTAGACATTATTGTCGATATAGAGGCCGAATCTATAGTTTTTAGAATTTTGTCTGTCTTTCTGTCTGTATGTCTGTCTGTCTGTCTGTCTGTTTGTCTGTCTGTTACCGCATCACGGGAAATCTACTGAAGGAATGTTGATGAAACTTGGTATGATGATAGCTGGTTATCCGGGTCAACATATACCTAGGTTTTACTGCGGGAAATTATCTAATCTCTGAGAAATTTATACTAAACGTTAAAACGTAACTAGGGACGAACCTGAGCGGAGTATGGGTGAGTCGCTAGTAAATGTATAAATTAACAAAAAAGTATGTATGTATACAATTTACTCACGGTAGATGTGAAACTTCAGAAAAGTAACCTACGAGAGAATGAGATGAACTTATATAGAATATCAGGAGTAGGATCATTGTAAGGTTTTTTTACCAAGTTTAAAAGTTAATTTACATTTTATTTAACATACATTACATAACATATTATTCAGTATTATTTTTCCTTCTTGTGTTATGTACTCTATCTCATTCTCTCGCCGGTTTAATCCTATATATTTATGTGTTTGTCTCTTTCTCGTATCGCATTTTCGTTTCAACGAGTTTCAAATCACAACGATTGTAAAGAAATTTCACTTCAAAATGCTAGAATCTATTTGATAAAAGTACATTTTATTTATTCAATTGGTTATTTATCGTGTAATTATTAAGTTATACCTAACGAATAATATAAACATTATGAATGTGCAAAAACGGAGATAAAAAATGGCGGGAATTAAGTGTGTAAGTAATCACAATGTGTTTTAAAAAAAAATATTATCATTATAGTGTTAATTCAGAATTAACAGGTTTATAATAAAATTAAGATTTTTTTGGATTTGCTACTACTCGTAAGTAACATGCCTTTTTTATCCCATTTACATGCTTGAGAGTTATTGTTTTCACAAGACTTAAACCGCTCTTGGGTGAAGTTAGCCTCTTAATATTGCACAATACATGTTGGGGCATACACAGTACCATCTAGTTCTATGGTAAACTACGGGGCTTGCGTTATGGATACCAAATAGTTGATACACTACACATACATATGTAACTTTAAATACATACATACTATAAATGTAAACACCCATGACTGGAGTACAAACATTCGTGCTCATCACACAAATGAATGCCCCTAGCGAGACTCGAAACCGCAACCACTGGCACAGCAAGCAGAGTCACTACAAACTGAGCCACACGTGTCGTTACAATGTACATTTCCTTGTGACTATCTTCACAGATTTCATATTCTACTATCTATGGCGAAGCTATTGGTAAACGAAAATAAACAAATAACTTACGTCAATACTTCCTTAGGCATACTCTTTTTAAGATATTTCGGTGCCATCTTTCTTTTTTTCTAAATTATTGTATAACTCTATGGGTAGACATACTAGATCTGTAATAACCACGACAATTCTAACGTTTAACACCTTAATCATGTTCGCTGTAAAGCATTCGAAACTTCAGGAATCTACACTAATATTATAAACAGGAATGATTTGTATTTTTGTATGTTTGTAACGGATAAACTCAAAAACTACTGGACCGATTTAGATGATTTTTATATTAAGGGGGTGAAAATGGGGATGAAAGTTTGTATGGGGAACCAACCTAAAAATAAAACGTGAAGGGTCCATAAATTATCTTCTAAATATGTACTAGATTTTATTTTTTTATTTACAGATATGGTCTTTTAGGCGCATCTGGATGTGGTAAAACGACACTTCTTTCTTGCATAGTTGGAAGACGAAAATTAGATAGCGGGGAGGTATGGGTTTTGGGAGGAAAGCCAGGCGAAAAGGGTAGTGGGGTGCCAGGACCGCGAGTGGGATATATGCCTCAGGTATGCTAACATATTTTGACTATTATAATACACTCGCGTATTCGTTCGTATGACAATAGCAAATTAGTAAGGAAAAAACCGTATTGTTACAAAGATACCTTTTTGAGGAAGCCCTTACAGTATATAGTACATATAAACATATGTATGTATGTATGTATATATTATGATCTACTTGATGTTAATTACCATAACACTTTCTTAGATTTACGTGAATATTAGACATTTTAAATAAAATTATCTTTTCGGATTATTTCGCGGATTTATTGTAAAAATTATATAACGCCTTTGAGATGTCTAAAACCTTAGTCTCTCCCGTGACCATGATTGCTGTAAAGCAATCGAAACGTCGGGAACCAAAAATCAAAATAAATCCGCGAAAAAATCCGAAAAGATAGTTTTATTTAAATGCTTTCTAGGATTTTTTCTATTTCATAAGTGACAGAAGTGCTAAGGACCGACCGAATACCGAATTTAAAGCTATAGTAACCTTAATATTAAGTTTTCGTTCGGTAATATACCTTGTTATATTTTAGATAAAATTTTGACTTAATACCTCAATTCGATTTTGAGAGAAAGTATTCGAATAATGATACCACATATTACTTATAGTACCTGGCGACCGAGCTTCGCTCGAAGTTCTTTTTGTTATACAGTATTTTTTAAATAAAAAAAACGAAAAACTTGAATAAACACAAAAAAAAAAAAACAAAAGTAAAAACTTTCTATTCTGCCTGAGACTCGATCCCGGGCATATGTGTTATCTAACTTGCGCCTTGACCGCTCGACCAAAATGCTTATGCTGGAGTGTAAGTAATTATTGACCATATTCTGCGTAGAATAATGCAAAAGAAAACTGCATGAAAACTCGAAAACACGCGTTTTCCTAGACATGAGACTAATCTAGATCGATTTTTCGCCCCCGAAATACCCCACATACCAAATTTCAGCGAAATCGTTAGAGCCGTTTCCGAGATCGCTGGTATAAATAAATAAAGATATAAAGATATAAATATACAAGAATTGCTCGTTTAATTAATAGTACCTGGCGACCGAGCTTCGCTCGGTTCTTTTTTATTGTATCATATTTTTTAGGTTAAAAAAAACTAAGAACTTGGATAAATACAAAAAAAAAGTAGAACTTTGTATCCAATATCCAATATGATCCATATAATGTTAATCTTGCACCTTGGTCGCTTGACCACGATGCTTATGCCTGAGTGTAAGAAATACGAACATAAATATCGAACATATTCTGCGTAGAATAATGCAAAAGAAAACCGCATGAAAACTCGAAAACACGCGTTTTCCCAGACATGAGACTAATCTAGATCGATTTTTCGCCCCCGAAAGCCCCCCCCATACCAAATTTCAGCAAAATCGTTAGAGCCGTTTCCGAGATCGCTGGTATAAATAAATATATAAAGATATAAATATACAAGAATTGCTCGTTTAAATATATTAGATAAAATAATATATTAGATATTTCCAAAATGGATGTAAAAACTTTAGTCGTATCTTAAACAAGGAAATCAACCTTAACAGCTTATGTTATTAATATTAATTAAATTTTAAAAGCTGCATCCTGCTGCTATTTTGTTATAAGGAAGTATATACCTATGTATGACAACTATGTATTTTTCATCACAGGACATCGCTCTCGTCGGCGAATTCACAGTACGTGACGCGATATACTACTTTGGAAGAATCTATGGGATGAAGAAGAAGAAAATGATTGAGAGATTCGACTTTCTATCAAATCTTCTAGAACTTTCTAGCGGTAATAGACTGATTAAGACTCTATCTGGAGGGCAACAAAGGCGAGTATCGCTTGCTGCTGCGTTGGTCCATGAGCCAGAATTGTTAATTCTGGATGAACCTACTGTGGGATTGGATCCTGTTTTACGAGAACGGTGAGTCTATCTCTTTTATTTATACCTTTTTCTTTTTATTTAGATCTTACTTATTTTTACTATAAATGAAATTAATTACGATTAAAATTAAGTTAAATCAGTTAGACGTTTACAAGCATTTTTGAATCGTCAACTTAACTTGAAGAGTCTGTGTAGTTATTCGGTGCCAGAAAACTACCATCAGCTAAAAGGTAGTTCTGCGAGCAGAGCCAGCCAGAAACTCAACAGCTGTTCTTTTGATTGTCGAGTTACAGTATTTCAATTATATCATAATATCTATATATAGCTCGTATATGAGTTAATTTATCTTAACTCTACAAATTTTTATTAACAAAAACTCTAGCGCAGCGTAATACTGCGTTACTGAGAACATTTTCAATTTTAGTTTTTTTTTATTGTTCCAAAGATACATCTAAAATGTTTGTGGATTTTTATTATATTTGAGTATAATTAGACACATGAAAGATTTATTCACATTTTGGACATGAAATCTGTGTTTTATAATGTGTCTACTAATAAACAATATATATGTACGTACTAAGTAAACTGCTAATTAAAGATTCAAATATTAGATATACCTACTGAGAAAAGAAGAAGGTCACATAGTTTTATAGTTTATAAACTATCTATATACATATACATTATACCTTTGTACAACTGCCTCGGTGGTGTAGTGGCTAGCATGTACGGCTGCACATCCTGAGGTCCTGGGTTCGAGTCCCGGGTGGGGCCAAATTTAGTTATTGAGTCTTTCTGTCTAGTAAGCCTCAGTAGCAGCCCGGAGTTGGGAAGTTGGCGGTGTTTCACCCCCGTGCCTCGGAGAGCATGTAAAGCCGTCGGTCCTGCGCCTTAACTCTCACCGGTCGTGTCGAATAGTCGTCCCACCGAAGTATGAGAGTGACAGGAATAGAGAGTGCACTTGTGTCTGCGCGTACACGCGCTGCACTATAATATCTCCTGCGCAGTTGGCTAGTCTCAATGAGATTGGCCGCCGTGGCCGGAATCGGTCAGGAGGACATTATACCTTTGTACAGTTGTTGCGTAAAAGGACAAATCAAGACTTTCGCATATATGCGAATATATAAAATACTAGCGACTCACCCTCGCTTCGCTCGGGTTCGTCTCTAGGTTGCTTCCCAAAACAAACTTTTTAAAAAAAAAAATTCGTGGGACCATATCTTATTTTTCTAAAATAAAAGTAGCCTAAGTTACTCCTTATTTCATCAGCTATCTGCCAGTGAAAATCCCGTCAAAATCGGCCCAGCCAATTCAGAGATTAGCCGAAACAAACAGACAGACAGTCAAAAATTGTAAAAAATGTTGTTTTGGTATATGTACTGTATACCTATACATCCATATGCATTTAGTAAAAAGCGGATATTTTATTATTACAAATAGACACTCCAATTTTATTTATTTGTATAGATTGTACGAGGTGTTATGGTATATAACTGACACGAATTTTGTTAAAGGTCTTGGTATCGCGATGCGTTTTATTAGCTCGGGTTCGTCCCTAGGTTGCTTCTCCATACAAACTTTCACCCCCATCCTCATCCCCTTAAGGGATAATTTCCGAGATAAAAAATTAAATCGGTTCAGTAGTTTCGGAGCCTATTCGATACAAACAAACAACAAAAAAACAAATTTTTCCTCTTTATAATATTAGAATACCTAGATACAATTTCTATGTCTATGCGAGATTTTTTTTACATGCGACCGCTATCGTAGCCTTCTGAATAGCTGTCATTGGGTTGAAAGTCACTAAACGGTTTTTGGACTCTTTAAAGATCTTTTTTGTTGTTGGTGCCTCCTGTAGACCGATCATTCACTCACTTTAATTCCACGTTAAAACTGCTAAATTTGTAAATTACCGCTCAAATCCATTTGTGTCTTCCTCACAATACGTGACACTGGCAGAATGTATTGCGTCTATTAACGCAACCCTAAGCCATTAAAAAAAAAATAATAATTCATATCGTTTTGGTAGAGTTAATATTTTTTTTCGAATTTAAGTTTGTTTCATAGTGAATGATAATGCTTCTAAGCTCTGGTAAGAATTATTAATTAATAGCTAGTATTTTTAAATGACTTCTAAATGATGAGGTACTCGGCTGTATAGTTTTTTATATGTAGGTTGCGTGAGTTTATATTTAAAAAAAAGTAATACCTCAAGTTGTAACTTATTAAAAACTAGCAACTCACCCTCGCTTCCCCTAGACAAAAACAAATCTATTCCACGGGAACCGTACATTTTTCCGGGATGATATACAGCCTAGAGCCTTCCTCAGTTAACGGTCTATTTAATGCAAAAAATTTTTTTCAAATCGGATTAGTATTTCGTGAGATTAGCGCGATCAACCAAACAAACAAACTCTTCAGCTTTACAATATTAGTATAGATTCTTAAAAAAATTATCCCTAAAGATGCAATGTTTACTTTTAAGTGGTTTTAAATTTTATATTTATTATAATTTATTATAGTTCTTTGAATTGACAAAAAATGTTGAATTTTGTACCAAATCTTTATTAGCATTATTATAGTTATATATTTTACCTCAAAACAGTTTAATTGTAAAGGAAGGCTATAAAAAGAAGGTTAATTAAATTGTCGTTTTTGTTGGTATTTTATCCAAAATGAAGTAATACAAAAACAAGTTAATTTAGATAATAGTATAATTTATTATATATAATCTATACTTATATAATTATTAATATTATAAAGCTGAAGAGTTTGTTTGATTGTTTGTTTGGTTGAACGCGCTAATCTCAGGAACTACTAGTTGGAATTAAAAAAATCTTTTTGTGTTGGATAGTCCATTTATCGAGGAAGGCTTTAGGCCACAGATATAGATGTATATAGATAACGCAAATGCATGTACTTCGCGTGTCCGAACCCCGACCAAGCGTCCAGGTTGGTCGCCGCTAACTTCAATCTGTGCGCGTCCATTGTTGCAGCCAGACGGCCGCAAAAACTAAAAAAATGCCTCGTTGCGTGATAATTAACTGCAATAGCCCAAAAATTTCGAGCACAAAAACGCAGGAACATATTTCCTATCACAGGTAAGTTATTTTAAAATTATATTATGCGTAAAATCATATTAAAACTGTTTTTTTAAGTATTCCAAGCTGTGTGTGAGTCCCAGAATATACATAACTATAAATTAACGTTAAGTAAACGGTATTTACATTACATTGCCGCGTTTGCTTTGGACGTTTGATCTGACGTTGTGTGTTAGGAGACGATGAATATCGGAAAAAGCGATACTGTCGCACATCGCTTCGACTTCGTGATACAGGCAATTTGTCATTCTTCTGTCAAATCTAGCGACTAGTGTTGTTCGTTCTACAACATATATCAATAATCGATATCGGACGGACATATTATAAAAAATAACAATTTAGTAAATAAAACAAGCTCATGCATGACCTAATTTTAAACGACAACTTTAAAAAAAGGAGGGTAATATTTTTAGGGTTCATGTATTCAATGTGTTTTTGTTTATCCTTTCAACATATACAAGTATGTTTATATATTAAATGTATTTATAAATTTCTATTGTGTTTAAAAATTATTTTTTTAGTTTCCCACATGATCCAATCATAAAAGAAAAATGGATTGCGGCCACGGGACGGAAAGACTGGTTCCCGACTAAACACAGTACTATTTGTTCTATACATTTTGAAAATATTAGTTGCATTGAAGGAAAAAAGTTAAATATATGTGTATGAGCGAAACGATCACGGCGGCGGCTCCAGCTGAATCGTAGCGGGGCGGAGAGGCATCGGCGGCATCGATGTCTTTGAATCGGTTTGGATTTTCCGTCACTAAATTTCGGCTGTGACGTCACAGTAGGTGTTAAAAAGTCGGCACGCTTGGTTTCAATACAAATCGTGATACTTGCGTTATCTATTATATCTATATCTGTGCTTTAGGCTATATAACATCACGCTACGACCAATATGAGCGGAGCCGGACCATAAATGAAAAATGTTGCAAAAACGGGAAAAATGATTCCTTTTGAGAGCTTCCTTTGCGTGCTCTGCGTAAACTGTTAAAGATACGCAAAAATCGTGTATGACGGAATTGTTCCCCTTTAAAATTTCAAAAAAAGTCCGCAACAACATATATCTATCTTTTAAGGTTAACTCAATAGTCCACCACGCTGGCCAAGTGCGGGCGGACTTCACATGCCTTTCGAAAACTTGCTAGGTTCTGTCAGACATGCAGGTTTCCTAACAAAATTCTTGTATCTACATATACGAATTTACTAGCGACTCACCCTCGCTTCGCTTCGGGTTCGTCCCTAGACAAAAACAAAGCTATCCCACGGGAAACGTACCTTTTTCCGGTATGATACATAGTTTATCCTTCCTCAGTTAATGGGCTATCTAATACGAAAAGAATTTTTCAAATCGGATTAGTAATTCCTGAGATTAGCGCGTTCAACCAAACAAACTCTTCAGCTTTATAATATTAGTATAGATTTCGTGTATCTCAGAAATGGCTTTAACGATTTTCATCAAATTTTGAATTTAGGTAAGACTTAGCTTTTTAAGTTTATCTACCTATATAGGTGTCTTTTTTGAAAAAAAAATATTTATATCTTTTCCGAAAAATCGTCAGAGAAACTACGAGCTACTGCGAGTATTACGCTTTAAAATGCAAAAAATTTTCTTCTCAAAGCTGACTAGATGTTCCGGAGTAAAGCGCGTTGAAACAAACAAATAATCATTTTAATTTTATAATTTTAGCGTCTTAAAATATGTTTATTACTTTGATTTTTTTTCTATTAATATTTCTTGCTTGTCTGTGTATATTTTTATTACGGAAAGTAAAAAATGGCAAATGACGTCAAAACATTAATTGAACTTATCTTGATTCGGAATTATGAAATTAGTTCATATTTTTATGGTATGATCAATTCACTATTTTAGGAATTACTGTTTTCATCCACGGAATAATAAAATTTTACCTTATAAATGTTTTTTTTTTTAATTTATAACACATTATTATACACGAAAATGATACATTAATAAAAAAAAATACAATTAAAAAGATGTGCAAAAGCGGCCTTATCACTAAAAGTGATCTCTTACAGGCAACCAATAGTTATACCAAATATAATAATTTTGTATATATTTTAATTGTTTAAATATAATATTTGTTAAATAAATATTTGCATACTAGCAGTAACTTCCGTAATAAAAAACGTATGTAGACACTTCTACCAACATACAAAAAATTATAATAATAAATAAACCTACCAGTCATTTATCAGTAATTAACTTATTTTTAAAATCTGTGCCCAACTGGTATGATTAAAAGCCAAATAACAAATAATTGAATTAAATTGAATGATTTATTAATGTCAATGTCACAAACGAGGTGATTTGACAACATTAACTTAAAACTGCCTTTGCCAGTTTTTTTTTTAATTTTTAAATAAAATAATACCACAGTCTACTAATCCGTACCGTCGTCGAAGACGTCTCGACAGGGCGACAGGTTTGAGGGAGGCGCACTCGATTGTCATATACGTTCTTTTATATGTCGGGAAACGGTTTGGGTTGATTGATACATATAATTGTAACTTTTTTTTTAATATTGGAAAATGCATTTACGCACACCATCTGTATACATACAGGTGGTTATGTGCGACTCACTGGCTAGAAAAGCCAGTACTATCCACTAAAACCCAACAGAACCCCTCTCGACTTAATGGGGCGTCGCAGGATTGCTTACTCACTCATCCAGTACCGACCATAAAACCGAGGGGTTGCTCTCACGGTCCACTCTGCTGTCAGAGAAGTACCAGGAGCAACCCGCATGGTACACCGCCCACCGAAGTGAGCCACCTCCCCTGTGTGTCTCTTTGCCTCCGAACGCTAATGAGCCTCCCCACCACCTCAAGGTAAAGACACATCGGGGGGAGGGGGGGTGGGGGGGGGGATATAATAATATCTTGCTACAAGATAGCACAACAGCGCTTTAAGTTTGAAATTGTTCACTATGAAAGTTGATATTTTGCTTGTCTTCGCTTTTCTACGTGATATCGGCGAAGTAATTTGTGTTCAAGTGGCACGCTTTGAAGCCATTGAATTGAATTAATATTTTTATGACAACTTTTGCAATGATTTAGCAGCATTTTTATTAAAATTTTGTACTTACTATAGGCATGGATTTTTATACTGTAATAACATGGCTATGTCTATTCAAATTTACTCACGCTCATTAAACTACTAAGTTTTTATGGCATCTAAGAATGATATATTAGCAAGGTTGTTGAACTTGATGTAACTAATTGCTAATTCCCTGAGTCCATTTAATTTTTTATGAATTTAAAATAATTAATTAATAGTAAAAAAACACTTTTCAGAACAAGCTTTTATTTAAATGCTTTAAAAAGAATAAAATAAACTTTAAATTAAATCAAACCCAACAATTTATTATATTACACAACTTATATGATATGAAAACGAAAAACAAAAACAAATCTATCCCACGGGAGCCGCACGTTTTTTCAGGACAAAAAGTAGCCTATGTGCTATTCCAGACGACAATCTATCTGTGCCAAATTTCATCCAGATCCGTTCAGCCGTTCTGATATGATTGAGTTACAAACATCCAAATATCCATCTAAACTTTCACATTTATAATATTAGTACGATAAAAGTTTGTCGCGAGATTACCTACCTATTTTATAAAAAAAAAATCCTTATTTTTTTTAAATTACCTTTGTCAAGATCAAGTTATATATTGTATTCTTGTTTATCTACACAGGTTATAAAGTTAAAAGGTTAAAGGTTAAAGTATAACTTTAAAGTTTTAGAGAAAATTCCTTAAAAATATATTGAATGGTAGCCAGTAGTACAACATAAATTCTTTCGAGTTTCGAGATAAATACAGGTAGTAACTATTTACGATGTTTAAACTTAATTTGATCATTTATAAATATGATGGGACATTAACACACAGCACCATCTAGTTCCATGGTAAGCTACGAGGCCTGTGTTATGGATACCAGATAGTTGATATCCTACACATATATAATTTTAAATACATACATATCTATACTATAATAAAGCAGTAACTTAGCGAAATCTGTACATGAAATATTTTTTAAAAACAATGACTGTAACGTATTATGTATACGATATAGACCCCAAAACAATAGTTATTAATTTTTTTGTCTGTTTGTCTGTTTGTCTGTTTGTCTGTTTGTCTGTACGCGTTTCACGCAAAAAGTAATGAACCGATTTCAACGAAATTTTGTGAACTGATAACTTATTACTCGGGTCAACATTTAGGATAACTTTTACTTTTGGAAAATCTTTGTTTCCCGCGGGAAATCGCAATAACTGGTTTTATCGAGTCCTCCTTAGGAACCCTCCGCTGGCTAAACCTAAAGACATACATCAAAACAATGTACTAAAAAATTGTAGATCTTGAAAAGGCCAACAGAAATATCTACAACAGTATATGTCTATCTCTCAAGGTACACTCGCAACACCTATTCTTATCTATACCTATAGCAAAACTAACATAGTTAAATCGATGTGCGCGTTTCACGCAAAAAGTACTGAACCGATTTCAATTAAATTTTGTATAGTGATAGCTTATCACTCGAGTCAACATTTAGAATACCTTTTACTACAGGCACATTTTTCGTTCCCGCGGGAAAACGCAATGACTGGTTCTATCGAGTCGTCCTTAGAAGTTTATATGGCTAACGCTGGCTGAACCTTAAGAGATAAATCAAAACAATGTACTAGAAAATTGTAGGTCTTAAAAAGTTCTACAGAAAAGTTCTCAACGGTATATGTCTATCTCCTAAAGTACACTCGCTATAACTATTTTTATTAAATGATATTACTGTTTTCTTATACGAGTACGTTATCTATACTATAATAAAGCAGTAACTTAGCGAAATCTGTACATGAAATATTTTTTAAAAACAATGACTGTAACGTATTATGTATACGATATAGACCCCAAAACAATAGTTATTAATTTTTTTGTCTGTTTGTCTGTTTGTCTGTTTGTCTGTTTGTCTGTTTGTCTGTACGCGTTTCACGCAAAAAGTAATGAACCGATTTCAACGAAATTTTGTGAACTGATAACTTATTACTCGGGTCAACATTTAGGATAACTTTTACTTTTGGAAAATCTTTGTTTCCCGCGGGAAATCGCAATAACTGGTTTTATCGAGTCCTCCTTAGGAACCCTCCGCTGGCTAAACCTAAAGACATACATCAAAACAATGTACTAAAAAATTGTAGATCTTGAAAAGGCCAACAGAAATATCTACAACAGTATATGTCTATCTCTCAAGGTACACTCGCAACACCTATTCTTATCTATACCTATAGCAAAACTAACATAGTTAAATCGATGTGCGCGTTTCACGCAAAAAGTACTGAACCGATTTCAATTAAATTTTGTATAGTGATAGCTTATCACTCGAGTCAACATTTAGAATACCTTTTACTACAGGCACATTTTTCGTTCCCGCGGGAAAACGCAATGACTGGTTCTATCGAGTCGTCCTTAGAAGTTTATATGGCTAACGCTGGCTGAACCTTAAGAGATAAATCAAAACAATGTACTAGAAAATTGTAGGTCTTAAAAAGTTCTACAGAAAAGTTCTCAACGGTATATGTCTATCTCCTAAAGTACACTCGCTATAACTATTTTTATTAAATGATATTACTGTTTTCTTATACGAGTACGTTATCTATACTATAATAAAGCAGTAACTTAGCGAAATCTGTACATGAAATATTTTTTAAAAACAATGACTGTAACGTATTATGTATACGATATAGACCCCAAAACAATAGTTATTAATTTTTTTGTCTGTTTGTCTGTTTGTCTGTTTGTCTGTTTGTCTGTTTGTCTGTACGCGTTTCACGCAAAAAGTAATGAACCGATTTCAACGAAATTTTGTGAACTGATAACTTATTACTCGGGTCAACATTTAGGATAACTTTTACTTTTGGAAAATCTTTGTTTCCCGCGGGAAATCGCAATAACTGGTTTTATCGAGTCCTCCTTAGGAACCCTCCGCTGGCTAAACCTAAAGACATACATCAAAACAATGTACTAAAAAATTGTAGATCTTGAAAAGGCCAACAGAAATATCTACAACAGTATATGTCTATCTCTCAAGGTACACTCGCAACACCTATTCTTATCTATACCTATAGCAAAACTAACATAGTTAAATCGATGTGCGCGTTTCACGCAAAAAGTACTGAACCGATTTCAATTAAATTTTGTATAGTGATAGCTTATCACTCGAGTCAACATTTAGAATACCTTTTACTACAGGCACATTTTTCGTTCCCGCGGGAAAACGCAATGACTGGTTCTATCGAGTCGTCCTTAGAAGTTTATATGGCTAACGCTGGCTGAACCTTAAGAGATAAATCAAAACAATGTACTAGAAAATTGTAGGTCTTAAAAAGTTATACAGGGAAGTTCGCAATATTATATGTCTATCACCTAAGGTACACTCGCAATTACTATTTTTATTCACTACTCGCGACTCACAGACTGACTTATCAACGTTTAGCTCAGTTCAGCAGTGAAACGTAACTAGGGACGAACCCGAGCGAAGCGAGGGTGAGTCGCTAGTTATAAATATAAACACCCATGACTGGAGCACAAACATTCGTGCTCATCACACAAATGAATGCCCCCAGCGGGACTCAAACCCGCGACCCCTGGCACAGCAAGTATGGTTACTACAAACGTTTATATTTATACTTATTAACACCGCCTGGATAATATCTAAGAAATTAATTGTTAACTGATACGCCGCGCCGGCGTGCCTGCGATTCTCAACTGGTTGAAAATATTTCGTCGCTGACATCCGTGGTCTATGCTAGCTTTGTCGAATTTTGTTCACTCGTTATCTTAGCCTTTTGATTAAATAACATCAGAATAACAGATAAGAAGACGCACGAAAAGTCTATAAGTGATTGAGGCTTACATAAAACCTTAAAATTTTAAAATTATAGGTAAACACATAAATAAACATATTAAAATACCTATGTAGAGTCGCGATAAAGGCTTGCCGTTGCGTAAATGAGGATCCTTTTAAAATTTTGCTTATATACTTCGTTTTTAGGGTTTTTTTTTATATACTTCGTTTATTACTAAGATTCCGATGTCCGTCCGTCCGTCCATCTGTTAGAGAGATGTATCTCATGAACCGTAATAGGAAGAGAGTCGAAATTTTTACAAAGTATTTCTATTGCCGCTATAACAACAAACAATAAAAAAAAATACAAGAAACATTTTTTTAACGTTTAATAAACGATCATTGAAGTTAATATGCTACATACAAGGAGTAGAAGTCTATTAATAAAAAGTATATGTACGATGATACGGAACCCTTCGTGTGCGAATTCGACTCGTACTTGACCGATTTTTTTAATATCTAATAATAAAATACTTTTATATATATATATATATATATATATATATATATATATATATATATATATATATATATATATATATATATATAACTGAATCCTTGAGATAGTTATCAATCAAAGGCTAAATTTACATATATCCTTGCTTTCCTAAACTCATTATAAATTACTTCTTAAATGAATATTAAAATATTAATTTAATTGAGCAACTTAATTCCATTAGTAAGATTAATTAAAAAATAAATAACGATGTGGTTTTCTTAGAAGGTTTAGTAAATCTTCTTATAAGCTTTTTTAATTATGTTTTAATGTTAGTGAACTCTATTCCTTTGTGTCAACATATCAGTATTTTGTGCGTCGTTGGTTTAGCATGATAGCGTGTACGGCTGTATATCCGAAGATCCTGGGTTCGAGTCCTAGGGCTATTATACTATACTCGGTTTTCTAAGCGTGCATGTTACCAATGGGCTATTAGTAACTTATAGAAGCATAATATGTTATATATGTATGTACATCTATACATATAATAAAATTCTAACTGAGTCGAATCTGTACATTAAATATTTTTTGATAAATCATATTGAAATAGTAATTACTAATTATTATCAAAACAGAGGTAGAATCTACAGTTTTTTGATTTTTTGCCTGTCTGTTATTTATTTATTTGATTATTATAATATATACTAATACAAATATTTTACATAAGGACCCACAAAACTGTTTGCACAGTTTGTCTGTGGGATCAGAGTTTCACGATAGACTTATGTTATAATATTTAAGGTTTAATTATGTTAAACTGACCATATAATAGGTTTTTAATAATTTGGCAAATTTACTTTTATTCGGTTCATGTTTGATATCAGTCTATCTGTCTGTCTGCCTGGGAACGTATGGCGAGAAAACCACTGGACAGATCTTGATGAAATTCGGTATGATGATAGATGGTTATCCGGGTCAACATATAGGATACTTTTTACTGCGGGAAAATATCTTATTTCTGAGAAATCTTACTAAACCTTAAAACGTAATATACGAGTAGACGTAAGCATTTATACTTACTTTTATATTTATACTTACTACGTCAAAAGCTTAAGTATCCAAACTAAAAAAAAAAAAACATGTAAATTTTATGTTAATTGTTTTTGGTTGGTTTTATCTTTACGACATAAACACGAATCAAATGATAACTGATTTGATAAAACCTGTTTTCGATAAAATGACAAACATACATATGTATGTACAAGCATGTCATCAAACCTGTTTTTAGGCTGTCGAAATTTATTTAAAAAAAAATTTTGTTCGCTATTCAGAATAGGCCGGCATACTATTTTGTCCAATCTTGTTTTGACGTGGGATGATATACTCATACGTGCGACTATGTTATACAATGTAACACAAGAACCTATGTATACAAGTGCGCAAATAAAAGGTCATATGCATAATTTTAATTTTTTAATTGCAATGAATACTATGTTTTCATATCACTTATGTTATTTAACGACTAGCAACTCACCCTCGCTCCGCTCGGGTTCGTCCCTAGTTGTGTTTTAACGTTTAGCCCAGAGATGAGATATTTTCCCGCAGTAAAAAGTATCCTATATGTTGACCCGGGTAACCAGCTATCATCAAACCAAATTTCATCAAAATCCGTTCAGTGGTTTTCCCGTAATGCGTTAATAGACAGACAGACAGAGAGACAGACAAAAATTCTAAAAACTATAGATTTGGCTACTTTATCGATAATAAAGTCTATTTCAATAAGATTTTCCAAAAAATATTTAATGTACAGATTCGGCTTAATTACAATTTTATTATATGTAGATGTTATATACGAACCTGTCACTTAGGTCATTTGGCAAAATGTTTGTATGAGAGAGATTCCGGCCACGATAGTTAATCTCATTGAGACTAGCGCTGGAGATATTATAGTGTACAAGTATGTGCGTAAATACAATTAGGTATACCTTTATTCGTATCATTCTTATACTCCGAGTAACAGGATAATTTCTAGCCGTCGGCTTTACTAGCCCTCCGATGCCCGAGAGTAAAACATCGTCAAGTCCCTGACTTTCCTCCTCTTACCCTCTACTTTATACAAAAACTCAATTAGACCTAATAAAACTTAAAAAAAAAAACGACTTCCAGGCACTAAAAAGTAAAAAACAACTAAGCGGGAGTTGTCATTTACTATAATATACCTAATCAGATGTTTTCGAGGTCGGCCGATACATTTATTGGCCGGACTATAATGGCGAAACTAGCAAGTTTTATATATTAGTGGCTTCTAAAATAATTATTACAAAGTATAAATATCGTTAATAACGATATATCAAGTTGACCTTTTTGTAATAAATAATGTAATAACCATATCATGATTCATGAGAGTCAGAAGTTCTATGCCCTTGACCACTTCACCTCAGTTTTCCATATACTTCTAAACATAACTTTTAAATTCGAGAAAACTTTTTACTTTCTTGACTAACTATAATTTCTTCATACTAGTGATCGCCGCGTGATTGAAAATATCAACCATAATTCATTAAGTTTGATCCATATTGATGTTTTTTTTTACAAAGTTATATAGATAATCTATAAAATCCAAAAGAATTTTCAAACGGGCCCATAGATTCAGATATTTGCACGTATAGACAAATAAACTTTTCATCCATATATTATTTAAGTACTCCTATAATATTGATGAAGGTGTATAACGTCATGCTACATCTCTTAGCAGTGAAGTAATTATATATAAATAAAATATATAATATTTTCTCTTCTATCTTCTATTATCTATAATTCGAGTCCCGCTGGGGGCATTAGGTTTTGACGACACGTTTAGCTCAGTTTGTAGTGACCCTACTTGCTGTGCCAGCAGTCGCGGGTTCGAGTCCCGCTGTGGGCATTCATTTGTGTGATGAGCACGAATGCTTTTACTCCAGTCATGGGTGTTTATAATACGTATGTATTTAAAGTTACATATGTGTGGTGTATCAACTATCTGGTATCCATAACACAAGCCTCGTAGCTTACCATGGAACTGTTAATGCTGAATCTCAATGTCCCAATATATTTATATTTATTTATATTTTATCAAAATCTGTCCAGTGGTTTTCTCGTGATGCGGTCACAGGCAGACAGTAATTGTAAAAACTATAGAATCAGCCTCTGTATCGATAATAATGACTATTTCAATAAGATTTTCCAAAAAAGAAATAATATTTAATGTACAGATTCGGCTCAAAATTTTATTATATGTATAGATATAGATTAAAGTTCTTTTATGGCATTGCGAATGTTATCTGAGAACACAAGTATCTCCACAGTTCAGGTTTCAAGAAACGTAATTTTAGTTCGAGCTGTATGACTTTTAGACTTGATCAATGATCATATTTGATCAAAGTACTGCTAATTCTCAATAGTATTTCATCATGTCGATAATAATGAGAAATCTGTACCGCAAATTACAATTCTATTGCAATTGCTACGTACAATTTTGCAAGACAAATTGGATTTTGAAATTGATTTCTTAACTATCTTCATAATTAAATAAGAAATAAGGATTTTATTGTAGCACTAGCGACTTACCCTCGCTCCGCTCGGATTCGTCCCTACTTACGTTTTAACGTTTAGTGTAGATTTCTCAGAGATGAAATATTTTCCCGCAGTAAAAAGTATCCTATATGTTGATCCAGATAACCATCTATCATCATACTAAATTTCATCAAAATCTCTCTAGTGGTTTTTCCGTGATGCGGTCACAGACAGACAGTCAGACAGACAAAAAATCTAAAAACTATAGATTCGGCCTCTGTATCGGTAATAATATATATTTCGATAAGATTTTCCAAAAAAATATTTAGTGTACAAATCCGGCTTAATTGCAATTTTATTATATGTATACGAGTATATTGTAGCATTAGTCAATATCTGTATCTATAACATCTAATCAATGAAGAATGGCGCCTCTTTATTCGAGAGCGCGTACAAGAAAAAAGCTCAAGCTTGGCCATCAAATCTCCCTGTCCGTTGGAATAAGACTTGAAACTGCTATTACTAACTTTTTGACTTTTTTGACAAAAAATTACAAAAGTAATTTTTTCGCCCATTAGGTTTTGACGACACGTTTAGCTCAGTTTGTAGTGACCCTACTTGCTGTGCCAGCAGTCGCGGGTTCGAGTCCCGCTGTGGGCATTCATTTGGGTGATGAGCACGAATGTTTGTATTCCAGTCATGGGTGTTTATATTTATAGTATGTATGTATTTAACGTTATATATGTGTAGTGTATCAACTGTCTGGTATCCATAACACAGGCCTCGTAGCTTACATGGAACTAGATGGTGTTGTGTGTTAATGTCCCAACATAATAATTATTATTATCATTCATTTTTACTTTTTCTTAAAATTCGGAATCGATGATCTTTAAGACGTAACTTATTCTGAATTACAAAAATTGCCGAAAATATAGCCTAATGTACACTTTACTTTCTTTTTGATTACTTATGAATCGAAAAGAGCTAAAATTCATCCAATATTGTTTGCTATACAAAATTGTAAAAGTAAATTTAATAAGAAATTCATATATATTGTTGACTTAACCGCCTTTATTTAACGATCCTAATTAAACCTGCCAGTAATAAATATAGCGAAAAAGGGTCCCACGAAAAAAAATTAAAACCAAATTAATTAATTTTGTTTTGGGAAGCAACCTAGGGACGAAAGAGCGAAACGAGGGTGAGGGTGAGTATACAGTAAACTGTATACAATGTCCTTTCCAAATAGTTTTTAATTTTTACTAAGTCGATTAATATAATACTTATAAAATTTCAAGCAAACAGATAGACCAACAGATCAAATTATACTTATTATTGGTTGGGCTTATATCGACAATCATAAAAAGAGTTATACAATTTTGACCTCGTTACAATTTTTAATATTATGTATATATGTACCTACTACTACTAACTGGATAACCCTAAATGTTTTTATTGACTCTTATGGCGAAGGTCACGCGTTAGATTTCGGCGCGATAAATGTTTGTATTGATCTTGGGCTCATACTTATGTACATATAATATGTATTTTTGCTTTTTTTGTTCTCTATGTATTGTTAACTACTGGACATGGTTTTCCACATGCGAATATTTTTATACGAATTATTATATTATGGTGGATGAATAATTCGTCACGATCGGTTAGAGATCATGCGGAACCAAATTCTATACGAGGTGCTGTAAAGCAATTGAAACGTCGGGAACCAAAAATTAAAAAAAATGAAAATAAATCCGCGAAAAAATCCGAAAAGATAGTTTTATTTACAACTAGCAACTCACCCTCGCTCCGCTCGGGTTCGTCCCTAGTTACGTTTTAACGTTTAGCCCAGAGATGAGATATTTTCCCGCAGTAAAAAGTACCTATCCTATATGTTAACCCGGATAACCAGCTATCATCATACCAAATTTAATCAAAATCTGTCCAGTGGTATTCCCGTGATGCGGTAACAGACAGACAGACAGACAGATAGACAGACAGACAAAAATTATAAAAACTATAGATTTGGCTTCTTTATCGATAATAAAGTGTATTGCAATAAGATTTTCCAAAAAATATTTAATGTACAGATTCGGCTTAGTTACAATTTTATTATATGTAAAGATGTCAAACATTCGCGTAAATCTAAGAAAGTATTATTATCTATACGAGGTGTCAACATCACCAATTTCCCAACTCTTTCCGGAAAAAACCTGACCTAGGACTCGAAGCCAGGACTTTCCGATGCGGTTAAATAACCATTAGAACAATAAGGATTTTTTGTTTATAATAATATAAAAAAAATATAAGATAGTATAGTAAAATATTATAGTAAAATAAAATTTTGCTAATAGATTTATTTGTATGTAATTAAATAAACTTGCTAGTTGTCATTTTAAAACAAAATAAGTAATCGATGTTATTAATGTGTCAATAAATCATATCTTAAGTCTTACATTTGACGTTAAATTAACAATGTCAAGGACATCGTGTTTGCAGCAGTTTCTTTTGTTTCAAGATTCTTCACGCCGTGCTAAGTATAATTTAGGTAATTATGGCTCATTAGAACATTAGAATTTTCTACTTGATTCTAAAGATGCTTCCACACAGAGTTAAAAAATGTTAGTAAACATTTGTTAGTGCACTTTTTATCGCAAAAAAAAACATTTTATAACAAAAGTTATTAAATATTTTCTTTTTATTTAATGTTTTTTAACATTTGCTAACAGAACGATTTGCAGCAAAATATAACAATACTAGCGACTCACCCTCGCTTCGCTCGGGTTCGTCCCTAGCTCGCTTCCCAAAACAAACTTTCATCCCCATTTTCTAAGTTCTTGGGAACGTTTTCTTAATTTTTTTTTATGTCAGAACCTTCTCCTGACAATAACAAATGCAACGGAAAAGAATTAGTGATATCGGTCCAGCCGTTTACGCGTGATAGCGTGACCAAGGGAAATAGGGATTCATTTTTATATATATATATATGTAACTTTTCTTAGAAAACTTTAAACCCGGACAACAGCGGAGTTTGCAGAATGGTTCTACAATATTAGGAAATGTTCTACAGCATATTTTATTCACGTTTTATTGACGTTTAGTCACATTTAACTTGTAAGATTTGATTACATACAGACAAACAGACACCGGGACAGGTGAAACTAAATAAAAGTTTGTAATGATAAATCGCCATTTTGCGACGTAAATCCAATATGGCGGACATATTGGATTTAAAATGATATCACTTTACTCATCATATTTCGCTTATCAAGCCCTTTTATTTGATACCCGTATCATAGGGTTTAATCGGAAATTATAAATCGCCATTATGCGGCAGCCACCATATTGGATTTACAATCATGTCACGTTGCTTATTGTGTTTCGCTCATCAAGATTTTTCATTTGATACCCATATCATAAAGGTCACTACGGAAATGATAAACCGCCATTTTGTAATTTCCGCCATATTGGATTAAAAATACCGGCATTTAAGTAATCATGCATTGTATCGGGAACCAAACTAATGTGCCAAATTTCAGCTCAATCTGACACTGGGAAGTGGGTCAAATTTTACTTGCAAGATTCCATCACACAGACCCGGATAGATGAAACTAAATTAAAGATTATAAAAATGATATAATGTTCTGTTATAATACTTCATGATTCAATAGATAAGAGAAGTTAAGAAATTGCTTAAGTAATTTGGGATTTTTTACTTCTATCAGATCATATTTAGATACTGTTTTAGTATGACTGTAGTCGTAACGTTAATTATAATCATTCATTGTTGTATTTACGCAAACAATAAGATAAAAACCGTTCGCGTGTTTATTTTACCTCAGCAATCAATTTTCTACATGAATATTAAGTAAAGTGTTTATTGCTAACACCAATAACTACCATCTTCTCCTTATATAATAATAATAATAGCTTATTTCTCAAATAGACATACATACATATTGCAGTTGAAAACATTCAGTACAGACTACAGTACAATTTGAAATAAATAATTTTAATCTATACTATAAATTATAATATTATAAAGCTGAAGAGTTTGTTTGTTTGTTTGGTTGAACGCGCTAATCTTAGGAACTACTAATCCGATTTGAATAATTCTTTTTGCATTGGATAACCCGTTAACTGAGGAAGGCTATAGGCTATATATCATCCCGGAAAAATGTACGGTTCTCGTGGGATAGATTTGTTTTTGTCTAGGGACGAACCCGAAGCGAAGCGAGGGTGAGTCGCTAGTTATCAATACAAATAATACGGTTGTCTCTATTGCCGTACTAGCAAACCTGTATTACGGCATACAGTGCCAATCCCCCAAAAAATGTCATAATTTAATTATCATATTATAAAATATCATATTATAATAACTAGTGGCTCACCCTAGCTTCGCTCGGGTTCGTCCTTAGGTACGTTTTAACGGTTAGTGTGGAATAGATAGACTATATATTATATGTTTACATAGGTATGAGTTGTTGTGGGTTGTATTATAACGTGTTTTCCCGTGGGAATGAGATAATCTCCTACGATAAAAAGTAGCCTATTTCACTCTTCAGCCCTTCAAATATCTCCACACAAAAATCACGCCAATCCGTCACTCTGCTTTGACTTGAAAGAAGGACAAACAAACAAACAAACACACTTTCGCATTTATAATATTAAGTATGGATAAGTCAGCCCTTTTTGCATCCCAATACTGGGCACCCCTCAATGCGAGGAGGAACAGGTCCACTAAGCTGATCGCATATGACATAATATGTTTGCACGTTTTATGTCGATTAGTTAGTTTCTCTCAGACATGCACGTTTCCTAACAATGTTTACCTTCAGTGTTTTAACAAATGGTAATTATGCTGAAACTAATTCACACACATTAAGCTCGATACGAAGTTCCGTAATAAGACCCTTCCACTTGGCTTTCCAAGCGAGTGCGACTGCTGCATAGACTTTATGCATCAATGAACCACATAATGAGGCGATTTTTAACTCACTCTTATTAGTTTCTCGTACAAATAACCAAATTGATAGCAATACAATAATTTAATACTATCGAACTGATCTAAAAGGGGGTCAAAAGGTGGATATTGAACATTTTCCATGGTTCTAGTTAAACCTTCGATTAATTTTTACAGGCTCAAGGGCCTATACATAACATATATTTCATACGACGAAGAGTAACATAAACTATTATTATCTGACTTGAGATACTATTATTAAAAGTTACTTAGAGATACTTGACCGAAACGAGAACTTAGTTGTAAGGTGAATAGTAAAAAATAGAGTGCAATTAATCATTATAAATGTAAAATGCCGGAACCCAGCTATAATGAATGTTTTTTTTTTGAGGCTTTTTTTTAGTTCAAAAAATTCCAAAATTAGCCAAATCCATTCATTATAGCTGAGCTCCGAGGTATAAACCTAATGCACTCGACTAGAATTGTATTTAGATAAGCGTAGAAGGCACGTCAATGTTTATTCAAAAGCTAAAGATATAGTATTGACACGTAGAAGAATCCTTATAAATAGGACGATAGGTGAAGAATAATAACTGAATTGGATAAATAAAATTCTTCTCGAAATATAACATTTTGGATTTGTTTCAAATATCACGCACGAAATGTTAATTTACATTATTTATCAAAATTCTATATAATTATTACTTATAGCGACTCACCCTCGCTTCGCTTCGGGTTCGTCCCTAAAACAAATCTATGCCACGGGAACCGTACATTTTCCGGGATGATATATAGCCTATCCGGGATGATATATGATATTTTTAAAGTGGTAGTGCCATGCTTGTTACCTTCGGGTAGCAGCCGAATTGGCCGGCACGCCCCGTATAGTACCACTCTCTCACAGGAGACCGGCGTGAAGTGGCAGCTATGCTGTCGCGTTTCGTCAGGTAAGTGAGAGTCCGGGAGGCCCACTCCCCATCCCTCCTCCCTCTCTCCCCCTCCCTCCCTCCCTCCTCCTTCCCTCCACTCTTTCACTCCCTCCCTCCCTTTCCTGAAAGGCCGGCAACGCATCTGCAAGCCCTGCAGTGTTGCAGATGTCCATGGGCGGAGGTGATCACTTCCCATCAGGTGAGCCTCTTGCCCGTTTGCCCCCTTTTTCCCATCAAAAAAAAGCCTATATCTTTCCTCAGTTAACGGGCTATCTAATGCAAAAAGAATTTTTCAAATCGGATTAGTAGTTCCTGAGATTAGCGCGTTCAACCAAACAAACAAACAAACTCTTCAGCTTTATAATATTAGTATAGATGATTTAACTAGCCAAATACTCTCGCTAGTCTAGTACTAGTATGTTCCAAGTTGCCTAAAAGCCTATGGGCTATTCCAGCTCTTAGTCTATATGTATACTAAATTTCATCTGTAATACCCGTCCGTTTCATTTTGAAGGAGTAAAAAACAATTAGTTTTATTATTTTGTTAGAGTGTTTGATGAATACAGTTACGAATAAGTGATTCAATGAATTGTGTCCTTTTTTTAATGTTGGGAAGTACATTTATGCATACCACCTGTAGGCATAATACAGGTGGTTATGTGGGACTCACCGGCTAGAAAGCCAGTACTACCCACTAACACCCAACAAAACTTCCCCCGTCTTAATGGGGTGTCGGAGGGTCGCTTACGCACTCAACCACGACGCCCCGACAGCAGGTCTGCCGAAGCAGACTACAACAACCATGGTTACTCCCACAGTTCACTCTGCTATCAGAGAAATAACAGGAGCAACTCGCATGTTACACCGCCCACCGAAGTGGGCTACCTTCCAATGCGTTTCTTGGCTTCGGCTGATGAATTATGACCTAATACATGTTTATTTTTTACAGAATTTGGGAGTTCCTCGGTGGGTTGGCTAGGGGTGGCACAACTGTTATTATAACTACACATTACATTGATGAAACCAAGCAAGCACATAAGGTAAATAATATTTTCATTATGAATAACCAGTGATTTACTCTTGATTTACTCATGTACGTTTCTAGATCCTTCTTGCGGCCTGGTACAATTTTTTTATTTTATTTACTACATAATCACTACATAGTACCTACCTACAAAACAAAGTCGCTTTCCGCTGTTTGTCTGTCCCTATGTATGCTTAGATTTTTAAAACTACGCAACAGATTTTGATGCGGTTTTTTAAATAGAGTGATTCAAGAGGAAAGTTTATATGTATAATACATGCATATAATAGTGCAGAAAAGCCGAGAAATTCAAAGATTTATATTTCTTACTAACTGTTAAAATGTACCTAGGGACGAACCCGAGCGAAGGCGAGGGTGAATTCGTAGTGTAATATATATGTGTTCATCTTTTAACAAACGATTAGCGCCATCTTTCAGCTTTTGTTATTAACAATATCCTATGGTGTTACTCCAGGTCAAAGTCTATCTATGCAATAAATTTCATCTTTTTTTTTAATGTTGGGAAATGCATTTATACATCACACCTGTAGACATACAGGTGGTTATGTGGATCTCACCGGCTAGAAAAGCCAGTACTACACACTAAAACCCAACATAACCTCCCCTGTCTTAATGGGGTGTAGCAGGATCGCTTACGCACTCAACTACGACGCCACGACGGCAGGTCTGCCGAAGCAGACCACAACAACCATGGGGTTGCTCCACAGTTCACACCGCCCGAAGTGGGCCACCTCCCTGTGCGTTTCTTGCTCCCCACCACGACAAGGTGAAAGCACGTCGGGGGGTAATAAATTTCATCCTAATCCGTCCAGCCGTAACGTTAATTACGATTTTTTTTATATAAAATGATGTGTAAACAATTCTTTTTTTTGCGAAAATATGTTTATCAGACTTTATATTTATAGTCCATTGAAATGTTACATTTTTTTGACCTTAGCGTGCATTTGTCAGAGGACGCAATTTTATTTTTTAGATATGAAGGAGGAGTTAGTGTAAACTTAAATCCAAGTTTGTGGGGTTGCAACCCTTGTCCCCCGGCCGCCATCTTGGAAAAAGTGGTACAAATGGTTTTTATGGTTTATCTGACAAACGAGAGTGATCTTATAATTATAAGGGTTCCTTTTTTTACCTTTTGATGTACAGAACCCTAAAAATGAAAAGATGATTGAAAATTGTAGCAAATCATTAATATTTATGTACATATAGTTATGAATACTGAATAATACTGAAGAATAGTATCCGTTTCGCAGCGCTGTAAAACCTTAATTAATGAATAAAATTTTAAAAATTCATAATGAAAATTATTCCTTAAAAAGCCCTCTATAAAAATGGTCTATGGATATATTTTTTTTTGTAAAATGATCAGAAAAAAAGTTATTATTTGATGATGATGATTTTCACTTATAACTTCGTTATCTTTGGTTCTACGACTAAAAGTTACTTGACCAAAGTTGTAGAGAATGTTATTTGCAACCAAAAATGGTTTAATATAATTTTTGTGAGACCTATACTTTGTCAGATAAACCATAAAAACCACGTGTACCACTTTTTCCAAGATGGCGGTCGGGGGACAAGGGTTGCAACCCCACAAACTTGGATTTAAGTTTACACTAACCCCTCCTTCATATCTAAAAAATAAAATTGCGTCCTCTGACAAATGCAACCCCAAATGTAACTTTTCAATGGACTATTAACTATTTTAAAATAATAATATGTATAAACGTAAATAAATTCATAAATAGTAATCACGAATACAGAAAATAATGAGGACTCGTGCAATTATTGGAATCGTTTGATGAGAGCAAGTGTCATACAATGACAAATGGTTGTTGAGATAATTTATACACATAATAAAATTCTAAGTCAACTCTGTATATTAAATATTGTTTAGAAAATCCTATTGAAATAGTCGATAATAATTATCGATACAGAGGCTGAATCTATAGTTTTTAGAATTTTTGTCTGTCTGTCTGGAAACGCATTATGAGAAAACCACTGGACATATTTTGATGAAAGATAAGATGATAGCTGGTTATCCGGGTCAACATATAAAATACTTTTTACTGCGGAAAAATATCTCATCTCTGAGAAATCTATACTAAACGCTAAAACGTAAAACTAAAATAAATTCATATCTGTTGCATAACTTCAAACAAAGGTAAATTTACCTTAAGGATAATTAAATTCGCTTTTTTGTAATACTTTCTTAGATTTACGCGAATATTTGACATTTTAAATAAAACTATATTTTCGGATTTATTATGATTTTTGGTTCTCGACTTATTTAATGTAATACTTAAATTTTAATAATATATATATATATATATATATATATATATATATATATACGTATATATATATATATATATATATATATATTATAAAAGTTACGTGCAATATGAGTATATATGTTTACCCCGAGAGGGCAATTCATAAATATTGGAATGTTTTCGACAACACTTGCTTTTGCAAGATTTTCGTAAAGCGAGTATACTGTATAGATTCTTATATAATACTTTAAGCGTAAAATAGTACAAACAACAGACAAATGGACAGACAGATTTAATAATATATAATTGATAATATAAGTATGGATAAGTATTTTCCATGGTGCGTTCTATATTTGCTTCATAAACTCTCGACACAAGGTAATCTAGTGGGCACTGTAGTGGGTGAAGTGTTATTTATTTAAAGCTATAATATTATTAGGTTTATTTAGCCATTTAATTTTTTTTTGCTAGAGAATTACCATTATTAGTATGCATTACAATGAAGGAAATAACAAAAAATTTACACAACTATGTCATATTTGATCAAATATTAAAAACAACTAACAGGTAAAAAATTGTTTTTCCGTTATCAAATATCATAATTTTTTTGCGCAAGAGATTCATACTAGTGGATATTTTTCATGATAAAAATTCTATTATTTATTCGAAAGAAGTAATTTCTTGATTCATTTCTTACTATGTGGAAATGTAAGACAATTTTAATGTAGTTTAATAGCTGTAGTGTCAATATAAAACTTTGTAAGCATATGAAATTCTTACGATCTCATAATTAGACGACACATTTAGCTCAGTTTGTAGTAATCCTGCTTGCTGTGCCAACGGTCGCGGGTTCGAGTCCCGTTGGGGACATTCATTTGTGTGATGAGCACAAATGTTTGTACTCCAGTCATGGGTGTTTATATTTATGATATGTGTGTAATTAAATTTATATATGTGTAGTTTATCAACTATCTGGTATCCATAACACAAGCCTCGTAGCTTACTATGGAACTAGATGGTGCTGTGTGTTATTGTCCCAACATATTAATTTTTTTATTTAATTAACATGGAGCTGACCTACAATTTAGTCAGGAGCTGGAAAGTGGAATTCTTTAATGCTTACCAAGAAAAACATAAATTAGAACTTACGCACGCCACATAAAGTACTTTTTTAAACAAAACAACGTGCGTTTTAATTCTGTCATCCGAAAAACAATAAACCAAAGATATTTGAAAAAAAAAAAACACAATTCAATTCGATTCGAGTTGTGCACTTCTTTTTTGGGCACTTTTGAGAAGCTAATTGTGTATCTTGAGTTTTCGTATATCAATGGGTATAAAAATGACATAAAATATATAAGTTTGTTAAGTGTTACAAAAATTTACTTAAGATCACTAATACTTTCTTAGATTTAAGCAAATATTTGACATCATAAAATAAAACTATGTTTTTTGGATTTTTTCGCGGATTTATTTTGATTTTTGGTTCACGACGTTTCGTAAGCTTTACATGACCATGTGACCATGATAGCTGTAAAACATTCGAAACGTCGGGAAGGAAAAATCTAAATAAATCCGCGAAAAAAACCGGAAAAATAGTTTTATTTTATAAGGTCAATAGTATTAAATTATCTAGTTAATTTCCTGCGGTATTCCCACTCACTAAATTAAATTGTACGATGTCTCTAAATAACTGGTTTTAATATTTTCCTTAACTAAAAATTAATAGACCAGGGCCGATGCCTTTGAAAATAGTAAAAAGAGAAAAAAAAATTGTAGGATGACACCCATTGGAAAAGGAAGGGAATATTACAAAAATTATAGAAAAAATAATTTACTTTAAACTTTTTTCAGAACAGAATTTTCTCAGAACGGTTTTTATAGCTGCTACGAAATAACAGGTAGTAAGGCCCAGACCCTCCTAGCCCCTTCCCCACTTCTCTATGAAATACCTTTTGATGGGCTAAAATTTTCCGTATGTCTCTCAGGTATATAAGTTATCTTAAAATAGCAATACATAGGCATCTACGCATATAATTTAAGGAACATTCTGCAACTTTCTCAAAATATTGTAGATGTCTTATTAAATTTTAACTTTATTAATTGCATTTTATGAGGAAATTTACCATGGTGATGTATATTTTTTTTACACCATCAGAAAGTAGAGATTTCAACGAACAAAAAGCCCACCGAATTTTATAAAAAAGCAAATATTTTGACGCGAGAATTTTCGATTGAAAATTAGGGTGATCTTTCAATATTAAGTCAAAATAAGGTAAAAAAATAAATATTTTAAATCAAAAAAAATACAGTGTGTTTGGGGCATAAAAAGGTAAGTTTGCACCAAATTTCATCAATAAAATATACTTTTTATAAAAGATAAAAATAAAAAACCAATAACTTGGTTATTTGAATTTATCACATAAATTTTGAGGTTATTTGAAAAAAACTGTAAATACAAAAGTTGTAGATATTTATATTACCTACAACTTTGCCATTTAACTTTTTTCCATAGGACTTGTAGTTTTGCCGGAAATCGAGATAAATCGTTTTTTACTTAAGGGGGGGATCCCTTCCACTTCCCGACCTCAGATCACCTGTAAATTATTTTTCCTATAATTTTTGTTATATTCTCTTCCTTTTCTAATGGGTTTCATCCAACTATAATTTTTTTTTGTTTCAAAAATTATCGACACTGGTCTATAAATGCCCCAGACAATGTTAATTAATTTTTGACAGATTCCAAAAAAGTAGGTACTTATCGCAGGTGAACGATTTTTAGTGTTTTAATGCGGTATGTTCACTAATAAAGAACCAATTTTCTTTATTTTTTAAACAAATATAGGAATTCCGCGATATTAAGGAAAATCTACATACAAATACGAATAATAATAATTTTTTATACTAATTTTGAACTCGGTGTAGATTTTTAGTTAAAAAATAATAAGCTTCCATTCTGGTACATGCTAATTGACCGATTTCAAAAAGGAAGAGGTTCTCAATTCGATTGGTTTTTTTTTTCACTTATTAACTACATGAGAATAGTTTGTATGTGCATTAAAGCGACGAGGAAACGCGACAGACTTTAGTGAGTCTGAGTTGGGTTCGTGTACTCTCTGAAGCATCTTATCTTCGGTGGATTATTTCCGTACTAACAATAAGACTGTTTTTTTTTTTGGAAATTGTGAATTTGCCATAAAAATTAGTCTTTTCGTAAATCTAATAACTAAAATTTGAGATACATAGATATTAAGCCTAAACACGAAATTTTTATCAAATATATATCGCCATTACTATAGTTAAAATGAAAATTTTTAACCTTTATATTCCTATAATGTAACACAGAAACGTTCTCTATGCAAATGTGATTTAAACTTAATCAATATTTTTACTATTCTTGCTTAAGATATCTCGTTAAAAAATATAATTCTGTTTATTATACTTTTTTTTTTAATTTTTTTTTATTATAAGGAAATCTTCAAGCAGTATTTACTTCTAGCAGATATGTTCTGAGATTGAACATTTTTATTATACTGAATAAGACGTTTTGTAATATTAAATAAACATAGGAAAAAACCTATTGCCAAGGCTGAAGTATCGTTTGATCTTAAATTATCTTCCAACACGCCAGACCTGGTTAACAATGGGTGGTACTTCAATAGTAATTAAACATCTAAATGATCAGTGTGTTGAAAGTGCATGACTTCATATTTACACAAGATTTTCTGATTAATTTGCATGACGCTAGCTTCTCTTAGAGTTTGCTTCACATATAGTTGGTAACTAATAAACGTGATTTATATGAGTTTAACTTGTTTTTTTATAGTATGTATAATGTATATATTTGATGTATTTAATGTTTTACTAGCGGCTCAACCTCGCTTCGCTCGGGTTCGTCGCTAGGTACGTTTTACATAGATATTCAAAATAGTTATTTGCCAGCGTTAGCCATATATAGGTATATTTTTTTCTGATGTTTTAATACTTATTATCCTATTCCGGACTAAGAGAAATCAAAAAATCAAATTTCATAAAAAAAATCCAGCCGTTGTCGAGTTATAAATGGTGTAACTAACACGACTTTGTTTTATATATATATAGATATTCAGAAAATTGCACGTGTCATATATTTTTATAGTTAGAACATTAAAATCAGGCAGAAATATCAAAATTCTAAATACCTTTACTTCCATTTTCTACACTAAGGACTCTTTTACTTCGACTTTAGTTAGCTATTTTTAATTATAGATTTAATGTATTCGTAAACTAGCTTTTGAACATGGCACACTTTTTTGTTCGCATTATAATTTCTAATCTCATAAAGATCGATACTGTATGTAATCTTCCCATGATCTTACTCAAATACAAGATATGCGAGTCCGACTTGCCCACGAAGGGTTCCGGCAAAAAAATCATGTTTGTTGTATAGGAAATAATTATACAGATTCCAGTTAATATCAAAGGGGATCTCGCTACAAAGGTTTAATGAGTAGTAATTTAGTGCATTTGATTCTTTTGGTCATTATATTCCGTGACATTGAATAAAATGATACTGAAAACTGTTTTTGGCAAAACGTTTATCATGATAATTATAACAAAGGTTATAGAGCATTAAATTCGCAAATCTCTGCCAAATTAGAACTTTCCTTTATCTTTTGTAAGTCATAACTTACCTACGTATTGACTGGAGATAACGACATATATATATATATATATATATATATATATATATATATATGTAAAGAAAACCACTTCATAAGCGAGTGCTTTTCATAAGTTTATATATAATACATAAATACTTTTTAATTAATTCCAAATTTACTTTTAACTTTTTATTTTTTATTTATATTTGACATGTTAATAAAATAATAGAAATACGTACTTACAAATCTTATTTAATATAATATGTTAAAATATAAAGAGATTTAAAATAGAGGCTTTAAATGTAGTTTCTATTATTGTTACAGAAACGCAATTAGGCTTTTATTTTTAAACAAGAGAGGAATATTATTATATATATATATATATATATATATATATATATATATATATATATATATATGACTGATATGTCGATAAAAGATTGTATGAAACTCCGTCATTCTTAAATATATATTTATATTCTTGTGAAATATACGGAAAGTGTTATTTCGCTTTAAAATGAAAATTAAAAAATATATTTATTAGGATTTTTTCGAAATTCATCCCCTTAAGAGGCAAAAGGGGGTGGTAATGTTTATATGGGAAAAAATTGTTTATGATCAGAATTACTTGAAACTTGATATTTATGCTCTTCAATATAAATAGATAAATACGTATTTTAGAAGTTTTCAACATTTAGCCCTTAACATGTTATAACATAAAGCCAACGAGTTTGTTTTTTTTTTCTAGTTCGAATGCAAGCGAAGCCGCGGGAACTGCTAGTTACAATATAAAAATATTTTGTTATAAAACAAATACATATATTTTATTTTCATTTTTACACAGTAAAAATATATAGTGATATTTTTAACAGATCGGCCTTCTCCGTGATGGTCAACTCTTAGCGGAAGACTCACCAGATGAAATCCTACGAAAATACGACTGTGATACGCTCGAAGATGCCTTTTTGAAGATGGCTCTCATGCAGCACGATTCACATAGACGAAGATCGAGTAAGTAAAATTATAAATCAATAGCAATTCACCCTCGCTTCGCTCGGCTTCGTCCCTAGGTTGCTTCCCCATACAAACCTTCCCTCCCATTTTCACCCCCTTAAGGGATGATTTCCGTAATAAAAACTATCCTTTGTCCTTTCCAGGGTCTCAAACTATCTTTTTACCTCAACTAAAATAGTTTAATCGTTTCGGAGCCTATTCGATACAAGCAAACAAACGAACAAACAAAAAAACAGTTTTGTCTCTTTATAATATTAGAATAGATAAGGTATCATGGCTAGCTTGTACTTCTGTACATCCAGAGATTCTAGTTAGAAAATCTTTAGAATAAGTAAAATTCTCTACGAAGTATGAGAAAATACTATATTTTCTTTGTCAGAGTTCCAGTGACATAATGGGTTTTGTAGATTATGAAAGCTTATACTCAATATTTTTATCTAGAACTAGCGTCATTTCCTAGCTAACCTTTAGAAAGGAAGATTAGAAATTTGCAGGTAGTCCGAAAAAGATGGACAACACTTTTTTTTGTAAACGGAATGACTCGTCCATCATTCCAGAAGGAAACTTATTAAATTTTATTAATAAATGCAAGATTTATGATGATGATGGGAGTTATTATAGGAATTATAAGATTAATAATCGGAGGAATCTTATGAATCTTAAGAATTACAACTTACACAGTCTGCTCGAATAGCAACATTGTATTTATAATATTGTTTATATATTACAGGCAGCGTCACCTTTGTAGAATTTTATAATTAACTAGCACCTTACCCTTGCTTCGCTCGGGTGTGTCGTAATTTTTGATGATTCTTTTTCTAAAATGAAAGAAGCCTATGTTAGTCCTTATAACATCAGCTATATCCCAGTGATAGCCCTGTTAAAATCGATCCAGCCGTTTCGGAGATTATCCGGAACAAACAGACATATATTTTATAAATTGTTTTCTTCATATTTCTACTTCTTTTTTATTTATCTGTATAGACAATAGCCAATGTCTCACCTATCAAAGTCATAGTATATGAACTAATTTTCATCCAAATCCGCACATTCGTATCAACGTGAACAATTAACACACATAAAAACTTGCCTATCTAGAAGAGTGATGTGATTGTGATTAGATAGGAATCTATATGATGATTATATTAAAGTATTCTACATAAAAAGATAAGTTATTTTCCTTTAAACACCGAGGACATGTTTTAAATAGCACAATGTAATTTTATTATAGCTTCAATTAAACTGTAAATTATTTATTTACCTGTTTTAGTTAAGATTTTATACCTATGCGTTTATATTTAACTTAAGACTAACTTCAATACCTAGTGTTCTAACTTTGAGCATAACATAATATATATGAATAGAATTTACCTATCTTTATAAAAATCTATACATATAATAAAATTCTAACTCAGCCGAATCTGTACATTAAATATTTTTTGGAAAATCTTATTGAAATAGACTTTATTATCGATGCAGAAGTCAAATCTATAGTTTTTAGAATTTTTGTCTGTCTGTCTGTCTGTTACCGCATCACGGGAAAACCGCTGGACAGATTTTCATGAAATTAGGTATGATGATAGCTGGTTATCCGGGTCAACATATAGGATACTTTTTATTGCGGGAAAATATCTCATCTCTGAGCTAAACGTTAAAACGTAACTAGGGACGAACCCGAGCGGAGCGAGGGTGAGTTGCTAGTGTAAATATAAAAATGCTTTTTAATCAACATGAAAAACTCAAACAAGCATCTCCGCTTGCTTAGCTTAGATCGAGACTAATATTATAAATGTGAAAGTTTGTGAAGATGGATGGATGAATGGATGGATGTTTGTTACTCTTTCACATCGAAACCTCTGAACGAATCTGATAAAATTTGACACAGAGATAGATTATAGTCTAGAATAGCTCATAGGTTATTTTTTATCCCAGAAAAATGTACGGTTCCCGTGGGATACATCTGTTTTTGTCTAGGGACGAACCCGAAGCGAAGCGAATGTGAATTTTTGAAGTTGTTTTATTGAAAGTTATTTCATAAATCCTATATTATATTTCCGAAATTTTCATCCCACTGATGAAAGTTCAGGCCATAGTCCACCAAGACGCGCTGGCCAAGTGCAGGTTGGTGGGCTTCACATGAACTTTGAAAACTGGCTAGGTTCAATATCAGAGGTGCGAGACCCGGGATATGAACCCGCTTGGCAATCGGGCGCGACACCACTGGGCTAACGCCGCCTTTCATTTCGTATAATAAATTTAAATAACATATACTAATATTGTAAAGAGGCAGAGTTTGTTTGTTTATTAGTTTGAACGCGCTAATATCGGGAACTACTAATCCGATTTGAAAAATTCTTTTTGCATTAGATAACCCGTTTATTGAGGAAGGCTATAGGCTATATATCATATAGTATATACTATATAGTCTATCTATTTCATTCTAAGCATTAAAACGTACCTATTGACGAACTCGAGCGAAACGGGGGCGAGTCACTAGTTATCATATAAGTGTAAAATAGTTTGTACATAAATTGTTTACATTGTTTGTGGTAAGAAAATATAATTATAAATTATTCAATTAATGCTAGTTATATAAGTCATAAAAATGCTTGACAAATTACTGCACTTTAGACATTTATTGTATTAGTCGAGTGCGACTAATCATTATAAAATATGAAAAATGATGGAACTCAGTTATAATGAATGGATAGAAAATGGATTTGAAGGTTTTTTTTTGGTTTATCTATACTAATATTATAAAGCTGAAGAGTTTGTTTGTTTGTTTGTTTGGTTGGTTGGTTGAACGCGCTAATCTCAGGAACTATAATCCGATTTGAAAAAATATTTTTGCATTAGATAGCCCGTTAACTGAGGAAGGCTATAGGCTATATATCATGCCGGAAAAATTTTCAAAACGTAGTTTTTGTGTACTAAGCTGTATAAGTTACTATATTTTTTAACTATCCCACGGGAACTCTTTAATTTTCCGGAATGAAAAGTATCTAAAATGTTGACCGGTTATGTAAGGTACTACCATGCAAAATTTCATTTAAATCGGTCTAAGAGTTTCGGAGATTAGCCCGTACAAACAGACAAACAGACAGAGAAACAAAAAAAAAATGAAAAAAAAAACTGGATTTGTTCTATTTCTCTTTTTACACTCCCTGACTCGGTTTTTAACATTTTTTTTTATGTACAGACATTCGACCTCTACAGTTTTATTATATGTATAGATTTAAAAGTGCAAGTCTTAACATTATCTATACATATATATTCTTTATTGCACATTAAAAAAACATAAATTACAAATATTAAGAGAAAATTGAAGGCAAAGGTGGACATATCTCTAAAAAAGATCTCTTCCAGTCAAACATCTCCTAGGTGAGAAACATATAGTAAAATTCAAACTGAGTCGAATCTGCACTGTAAATATTTTTTTGAAAAATCTTATTGAAATAGACATTATTATCTAGTCTCGTCAACAAGCGAGTGAAAGTGAAAAATAACATTTTTTTAATTTTACCAACGGGGATCTATTCTGAAGCCTTAGAAGAATAACTCCAAGGAAGGAAAAAATCGCAAAGGCCATAGGACGATAAGTCTAGTGAATCGGCCCCAGAAAGATATCTGGGTCATCAATTCAGGGCATATAGGTAACAATAAGATAAATTGTTCCTGCAAGTATCAGATTATATGTAATATTACCGTTTTTTTTAAATCAAGAAAAAACGTTTTTCTCAGAAACTTGTGAATCCATTAATTAGAATTTTTTATATGTTTTGGGGGCTGATGGTAGCTTCTAAGAATAAAATTAAGAAACTATTTTTTTTGAACTCCCCATTCCTTTTTCCTGTAAAGTAATAAGTCTTTCAAATCTTAAAAAACGGTACGCCACATTGAAAAAAATAAAAAACCGATTTTTATACAAAAACCAATTTGGTTATAATGTAACTTTTGAAACAACAGAAATGGAGCTTAATCGATTACTATACGAGTGCAAATAACATCATTATAAACATGAGTTATCGCTACGATTAAGTATATAATTTATTATAAATGATAAAAGGCTTTTTATAGACTCGTGACTAATCTTCGTCACTATCTTCATCAATAACGGTGGTAATATTGTCCTTATTGAATAAAATGTTGAGTAATGCAGCTTGGTCTGAGGATTTTAGTCAAATATCGTCCGTGTGTGAGGTAAAAAATTATTGCAGTAGCGTGTGAAAAGCAACCGATTGTCCTAAGTCCATTTGCATATTCGCAGCAATATCTAGATATACTACTCCATCCAATCGTATTTGGTTTATATTCAATAAAACATCTGTAAGCCTTTCTACCGATATGACGAGATTGTACTTGAGCCTTCAATATATTGGTTTTATCACTGACGAATTGAATAGTTATATTATCTAATTCATCTATCATCTCTGCTAAGTATGATATTGTTTATTTACACTAATAAGTACTCGTAAATAAAAGTTTCAAGTCCTTTTCGGTCATTTCTGGAAAATCCATTAAATCACAAGATAAGATTGTTCCAAATGGAAGTTTTTGTCGCAGTGGAAATTCTATTATTTGGGGCTATTTTAATGAGCCTAAACCAGTGGCGTAGCGTGCATTTATGCCGCCCGGGGCGGAAGTCAAATTCGCCGCTTTTTTCTTTAGGCAATTAAGTATATTAAGGCAATTAAGTATATTAATTTTTCTTTAGGCAATTAAGTATATAACGGGTCTATTTCCGATTAATAACTCTGGTAAGCGATTCGACTAGATCGAACGAGAATTCAGGTTGTAATGGATTATTTAACAAAAAGCCCCAATGCTTTTGCAATTTCAAATCAAGAAATATTTAATGGAGCAAAATAGGATAAAATCTATAGTGCTACAGGTTCGAGATCACATATTGGTTGGTAATTAAATGACAGCGATCAGAGAAGAAACTGTGAATCATATGATCTTCAAGAAGTTTGTAAGATTATAATATGAGAGTGCAATAGACTTGAACTATGCCATGTTATCTGCAGTCTGATGGAATGGTGAAAAGGTTAAGCTAAACCTTGAAACGGCATCTAGCAAAGGCTGTGGATAGAAATTAAAGAATTAGGTCGAATAATATATAATTCATTCATTATAACGGACTGCCGTACCGTTGGAATAACGAAAGTAATTTACACCAGCTTATACTATCGGGTTTTGTTAAGTATATGCCCGGAGGATATTTCCAGAAACATTATCACAAATCCTAGTGACAATAGACTAATACGGACAAGAAAAGTATTGCAGAATGCCTATAACAGAAGATGCCTGCCTTGATAATCACAGCAGGCTTAGAACACGGGACGTGAACAAAGCCACAAACAACGCCAAACACTGATAAGCTTGCTGAAGCTCAAAGCGAAAACTACAAGCAAGACCAATATCAGCGATTATGAGAGAAACTGGAAAAACGCACCTTGCAACATGTGAAATATCAGACAAACCTTCGAACTTGAAAACGAGGGCTTGCTGAAAGTATTACTCGAGGAAGAAAAAGTCGCGAACACAACATCAGAATACATTAGGGGCAACAAACCATGGAGCAACTCAGCTAATCACATGGCATCTTATAGTGTGAGGCACGGTCTCGTGCAACTAGAGAAGTTGATAGAAGAAGGAATCGGACACCTGAAATGGAGTTCTAATACACTACAATGACTAAAGATAGCAATCACGCAGAGAGACGAAGAATTATAATCAGAATTTGGCATCCTATACCAAACGTGCCAGCATAGGAAGCCGAAGAAATCAATCGGGAAGCTGGCAACCTACACCAATAAAGGCAGGATCTCACACCAAGATGACCTGAGAGCACCGTGAGAAAAAGAGGAAATCTCCCGCTAAAACATCAACATACAAAAAATCAACATTCCACACAAAGATAACTTGAGAGCGCATTACCATCTTGTAACACAACTGCTCTCAAAGCTCCGAAAAGTTGCAACGATGGGTTCATTTAGCCTGAATTATCTGCAATTTGAAAATTTTAAAACCAAAGAGAAATCACGACAAATTAAAACCACTTCTCAAATAAAGGCACGGAAAAAGTATATGTGGTGTTCGCATACTGTTTAAAAAAACGTTCTTTCTGAAGCGTTCTTTGAGGTGAGGTGAAGCATTGTCAACTTCCCAACTCTGGAGTATTACTGAGAATTTCTCGACAGAAAAACCCAATGATTATACTTGGTGCAAACTAGGACAGGATATTTTCAATTTTATACTAACCAAAGTTAACCGTGGAAAAATAACCGATCAGTAAATGCAAAAATGATGCTGCAACCATTTGCTTTTTGTTTTAATTAATTTTTCATTCTTTTATTAAGATAATTTTGCTATAAATTAAACGTGTCGCCTCTAGCAACATAGTATATTTACACGTGGATGTGATAAAATAATAACTGTGAAATAGTAACTGTTCTTATTTCAGTGTGTATGAGTTGTATTTTTTAATACGAATAAATATAACTGTGTGTTGTGTTGTGCACCTTTTGCACTCTTAAGCCTCTTGCGTATGAAGACTCACCCAGGGCGGAACGGATTTTTTTAATCAATTATAATCTTCGAGTAAATTGACTAAACTTCGAGTAAAATGATGATAATAATGTCAACATTTTAAAGATTTCGTTTGAACCTTTTGGCTATGAGATTATATAATTGAATAAGTAAATAATAAAAATAAATAGTTTTTATTCTATAGTAAATAAATATTCATTTAAAGTGATTTTAATTACATTGAAACATCCATAGGACATATTATTTTATAACACAACAATGTTACTTTAGCAAGTCATTAGATTCGTCTATTTTTATAATTCGAAGTTTTTTCAAATCGTGTTTTTTCGGAAAAGATACAAAAATTGCGTTTTTTTTTCACAAAAGACTTAAACTTAAAAAGCAAAACCTTATCTAAATACTAAGTTTGATACAAATTGTTAGAGCTGTTTCTGAGATACGAGAAATAGATTTACATACATACATATATACAAAATATGCTCATTTAATGTTATAAGATAAAAACATTTTTGATATTTTACAGCATTAACATCATCTCCCGACGTAGTTCCAGAAAACAACGTAATAAACGACAGTCGGTATGAGTCAAGAGAAGATTTCAGTGTCGTCACCAGTAGTACGGATGTGAGTATTAAGAGATTTACTTATGAATATATTAAAAAAAAATCGGTTGGGGCTGTGTTGGGGATCGGGGTACACCGCCTTTGGTTTAACATGAAACGCCTATTGTCAACCAGTTCCGTATGCGACCTTTTTCGATACGGTCCACTTTTCTGACCTAATACCTGCATGTTTCGGTATGAATGTAAAGACGTTTTACGTCAAAATCGTAATAAGCAAAAGAAGATAGCAAAATTAAAAAAAAGCGTTATTCCATGTTTTTTTATTAGTACCTACTAGTATTTTTCCTCGCTACGCCGAGTAAGATACGTAGATAAAAAGCCTGTAATAATAAATAATACAAGTTTCCTCCATTATCTCCTCAAATCTTTACAGCGTAAAGATGTAACACAAGTAAATGCTAAAGTTAATAATATAATAAACTAGAAACCCCGTTATATAATAAACTAACAACTAGAACCCGCGTTAATCTACAAAAAAATCTTGTTTTATGTTATATAGCGACTCGCTCTCGATTCGCTCGGTTTGGTCCCTATGTATTTATATAATAAGGTAAGTCAGGAGAGACGCCTATAAGGCATAGATGCCTACTAAATTTAAAAATTAAAATGAAAATTTTGCGTGATCCAGAACGCATCCATAATTCGTCAGTCGAAAGTTAATGTCAGTGTGGAGGTTTTTACACAAATATATATTACTTTTAATTAATATTTTGGTGTTAATTTGTAAATTAAGGTAAGATTAATTAATATATACGTTAAAATATAATCTTTGAGATAGTTTGCAGTATTTTTTTCCCCTGAATTCTGCAGTTAAGTAGTATTAATTTGTTTTATAATCTAACACTGTGATCTTGTTTTGTTAACAATACCCCATTTTGTATTCTAAATGCTTAAGGGTGTCGATAGGCATCTCTCCCTAATAATCGGGAGAGAAGCCCAATGATATTTCGGTGTAAAATAGCCAGTATATTAATTGGTTCTCCCCAACGTGCGTTCACCTTATTGCAGTGGGGAAGCTCATTAGCATCCGGCAGTTCAGCCAGGCGCTAATTAAGGCACTGGTAGTCCAACGCGCACGCTTAGGAAACCGAATGAAGCGGGTTCAAATCACGGATTTCTGATATTTTCATCAATCACCTCTGATATTTTATATTGTATACACTATTTTCATCAATCACCTCTGATATTTTCATGTGAGAATCATTTCTAACATGATTACCAGTTGCCTTACGGTAAAGAAAAACATCGTGAGGAAACCTGCATGTCTGATAGAACCTTTGCTAGGTTTTCGAAAGACATGTGAAGTCCGCCAACCCGCACTTGGCCAGCGTGCTGAATCATGGCCTGATCCCCCTCGTATTGAAGGGAGGCTCGTGCCCAGCAGTGGGACGTTAAAAAAGGCTGAATACATACAGTTCAATTGGGTGCGAAGTCAAGAAACGCACTGGGAGGTGGCCGTCTTTTGTGGGCGCTGTACCATGCGCGTTGCTCCTGGCACTACTCTGACGGCAGAGTGGATCGTGGCCTGCCGTCGGGGTGCCCCATTAGGACGGGGTAGGTTTTATTGGGTTTTAGTGGGTAGTACTGGCTTTACTAGTACAAAGTACAAGTATAAATTGCCCTCACACTTGTTGAGAGTATTATAACACCACTAAAAAGAAATGCGACTGATTACAGTGTGTTCATTGTGGTTTTATAAAGACTGCAGTGAAAATTGATCGGAATGCTTAATGTGTAACGTCTGATTATGCTCTAATTACTTGTAGGCATCTATCCCTGATAACTATAGGCAACTAACTCACATGTCTGGGTGAGATGCCTATTTTTTATTATTTAAAAAAAAAACATTTTTTAATCTAAAATATATTGCACAATAGTTCCAAATTTAATCTGAATGATAAACTGTGATTCAAATAAACTATGCGTATTTTATGTAGTATCTTACATAATTATAATTAATATTGATCTTTTTTGGAAACTGTAGGCAACTCTCCCTGACTTACTATATTAAATATTTATTTGGATATTGTTCATACAAAAATACGAAAACCGCGATTAAAAAATCAGACGATTAAAAAGCGTGGTTTGGGGGTAGGAGGGTGAAAAATGCTTTACGACCTATTCACATACCTACCAAATGTACAAGAAAAAATCATTAAAATCGGTCGAGCCTTTTTGGAGAAGTGCGACAACAAACCATGACACGAAATATATATTATACTAGCGACTCACCCTCGCTTCGCTCGGGTTCGTCCCTAGCTTGCATTAAATCACGATTGATCAGTTTTCGACCGGAGAGGAAAAATGATTAAATTACTAAAATGGCTATTAAAAAAATAAGGGTCGATCGTAGAAGGGTGAAAATTGAGGATTGTATGTATTTTTGTATGTTGTATCATAAAAAAATAGAAATTAAAAATTTTGTCTAAAAAATAAAAAAAAAAATTTTGTGGTGGACTACCCCTAACATTTAGGGGGATGAAAAATAGATGTTGGCCGATTCTCATAGATACCGGATAAGCACAAAAAATTTCATCAAAATCGGTCAAGCCGTTTCGGAGGAGTATGGCAACGAAAACTGTGACACGAGAATTTTATATATTAGATTAAACTTTAGCATTTAGTATTATATTGGTACGATAAATGTAAACATATTAATGTGATGATGATGTTATTTAGAATGCACATTCATGGTCATTTTTTATCTTATGGGAACAGAACAATCGATAAAAAAAGTTACTGAATAGAAAAACAAGTAGCAACTGACCTTTAGGACTTATGTAAAATGTTATAAGCTTATAAAATTCTATAAACATTAAGAAATAAGTAGAATAATAAGTAAAGCCTCACGCAACCATTATCACGCAAATGCTATAAAAGATCGAATATGTTGATATTTCTAACAAAGTTAGTAAGTAATTGCGAAAAACAATATAATCTTATCTCTTATCTGATATTTTCATGTGCCAACCATTCCCAACATGATTACTTGATCCCCTTTACATGGAAGGTAGGTCCATCCCCAGCAGTGGGACTTTAAAAAGGGCTAAATACATACATAAATACATAAATACTTCATATCGATTATTGTACACCTTTGAATTTCTTACTCTAAATATGTAGTTAGAAAATTGTTATCGTCCTTGACATTTAACTTATAAGTTATGACCCTACGTTACCTTGTGATAGTTAAAATGCCTTTCCAAATGTTAAAGCATACTGATTATATTAACTTGTTTCTCAATAAGTGTTGTTTATTCGAATAATTATTCATTTTTATTATACACTAATCACTTATCTTCGCTTCGCTTGTTGTGCGTGCCCGCTATACGGATTTTATTCACAATGTAGCTTTAGTTACTCCTTATAACATTAGCTATCTGCCAGTGAAAGTCCCATCAAAATCGATCCAGTCGTTTCGGAGCTTAGCCGGAACAAACAGGCAGACAAAATCTTTAAAAATTGTTATTTATTTTCTTATAAGTACCGTATCGGTATTATACTTTCATATGTATTTAGTAATAAACCTTTTGTTACTTGAAGCATTTGGATAAAATTTTGTATATACCTAAATAGACGACAATCTGGAGTAACAAATTGGCTACTTTTTGGCACTCAGGGACGTACCCGAGGGAAGGGCGAGAAACTTGATAGTAGGTATTCGTATTCAGCCCTTTGTAACGTCCCAATACTGGACACGATTCCTGTAACACAAGGCCAGAAAATCAGGCAACAATCCACCAAGCTGGCCAAGTACGAACTTCATGTCTTTCGAAAACTTGCTAGGTTCTCTCAGACATGTAGGTTTCCTCACGATATTTTCCTGCACCGTAAGACAAGTGGTAATCATGTTGGAAATGGTTCGCACATGAAAATATCACAGGCGTGACTCGGAATTTGAACCCGCTTCACTCAATTTTCCAAGCGAGCGCGTTACCACTAGGCTATCACTGTTTTTTTTCGATAGTAATAATAATTAAAATTATTAGCTTTATCCATGTTTCCACAGCAGAATACGGGCCTCTATAAAATGCGAAGGATATTAGACGATAGTGAGAACAAATCGTAAATCTCGTCCTCTATATGCTTACGTAGACAATTTTTTGAAATCTCATAAAGGTATAATTTTTTATTTTTCAGGTTTTAACAACTAAAGAAAAACCAGAACGCATTCGAAGTTTGACAAGAGCACGATATAAGGCAGTATTTATAAAGAGTATACAACAATTTGGCAGGCACCCGGGGTAAGTGAAAATTATGTATTGAAGACGAAGTAAATAAATAAATAAATATTATGTTGGGACATTCACACACATCACCATCTAGTTCCATGGTAAGCTACAAGGCTTGTGTTATGGATACCAGATAGTTGATACATTACACATATATAACTTTAAATACATACATATTATAAATATAAACACCCATAACTGGAGTACAAACTTTCGTGTTCATTACACAAATGAATGCCCCCAGTGGGACTCGAACCCGCGACTGCTGGCACAGCAAGTAGGGTCACTACAAACTGAGCCAAACGTGTCGTCATGTAGAAAAAAAAATACGTGTAATATATTAGGAAACTTTTTAATAATAATATAATAATATAATTTATTATCCAAAAAAATGTTTACAAGTTTTCACAAAAAAATTATTTAAGCCAAGAAATAATATCGCTAATTTGTGAACAAAGCATCTGTGGCTGAACTAGGAGACCTGTATTTCAGCTCACAGCGCCCAATCCCTCCAGAAAAATACATTACTTGACATGCCAAAGTAATATTTAAAACAAGAAAAGAAAAAAAAATACCAACAAACGATATAAAAACAAAAAATTCTGCAAAAAATTGGAAGTAAATGTTCCTCTCCAAGATAAATGTGTGTGTATGTGTGTGTAAAAGTATGTGTAAGTGTGTACATTTAGAGAGGGTGTGTGCATGTGTGTATAAATAAATATATATGTGTGTGTGTGTGTGTATATATATATATGTGTATATAATAGTAATTAGTTATTAGATATTTCAAGTACAAGCATATCATACAAAATAATTATAATTATAATTACATAGATTACTTCAAAACGGTGAGTAGATTTTCTGTTTTGTCATAGCATAAGGTTAGTAGGAAAGATTTAATTTTTTTCTTAAATATTGTTTTATTTAGTTTATAAATATCTACTGTTTCATTTATTTTGTTATATAAGTACGGTCCAAGGAAGCAGTAAAATCTTTTTATAAAAGATGTATTCAAATGTGGCGGTATTTCGGCTGCAGCATATTTTCTTCGCTTATTTTCGGTTAAACGATTATATGGAAGTTCCCTATGCTGCTTCAATAGAATATTTAATATAAACAATTGACGTACAGATAGCACTTCTGATTCTTTATAAAGCAAAGTTGTTGGATATAAGAAAGGTTTTGAAGTGTATACTTTTATAATAGTGCGTTGTGCAATTTCAATTCTTTTTATTGTAGTTTTTGCAGCTCCACCCCATGATGCTATACAGTACGTCAGTAAAGATTCACATAACACTTGATATATACATTTTAAAAGTTTGGGCTCTAGAATATCTCTAAGGCGTTTAAAGATATACGTCATTTTATTTAAGCGTTTAACTAAGATATTAATATGTTGCTTAAAGTTTAGGTTACTATCAATGGGCACACCCAAATATTTGATATTCTCAACCCGCTCAAGAGTTGAACAGGAGCAAGTGCGTGTTGTTTGTAAAATATGTGGACTGGAGTGAGAAGATAGATTTATATCATTAACTATCTGATTTGCCTGATTTATAGAGAAAGTAATAAATTTAGTTTTGTCTTCATTAAGTGCAAGAGAGTTATTATGTAACCAATGAACAACTTCATTGAATCCCGACTTCGCCAACTTAAATACATCATCCCAAGTATTTGTTGCAAACAAAAGAGCAGTATCATCTGCATACGAAACTACTCGACCCTGGCAGAGCGATATTCGTGTCAGTTGGTCAATATAGACAAGAAATAGGGTAGGACCCAATATACTGCCCTGTGGAACACCATGGGTGATTAATAGGTCTGAACTTATATAGGTATCCATTTTAACACATTGATATCTCTCTGAAAGAAAACTTTCGAATAGTTTTAACTGATTTTCTCTGATACCGATTCTCTCCAGTTTATTAATTAAAATAGGGATAGAAACGGTATCAAATGCTTTCGCCAAATCTAGAAATATACCAATACATTTATTTCCATTATCCAATTGTGAAGAGATAAAGTTTGTCAAGGTATGTACTGCGTCACTTGTGGATTTTCCTTTTCTGAAACCAAATTGATTGTCTGAAAGGAGTCCATTTTTCTCTATGTATCCAACTAGTCTTATATTAATCAAAGTTTCCAAAATTTTTGAAAATGCTGGTAGGATAGAAATCGGTCTATAGTTCTTTAGGGTAGTTTTATCGCCGCCTTTAAATATAGGCCGTATTTCTGATTTTTTCAAAGCATTGGGAAAGATGCCATTTTGTAAACAACAATTGAATATGTGGGTTAATGGGGGGATAAGGACTTTTTTGGATTGTTTAATTAGTTTATTTGAAATCCCATCCCATCCAACAGAGCTATTTAATTTAAGGTTCATTATTATATTATTAATTTCTTGTTCGTCAGTATCTATTAGAACCAAGGAACCATAATGTAATGTCTAATGGTATTGATTAGTACTGTCCACATTACGCATTTCTTGTGAATGCTTCGCGAGGTCTTTACCTATCTTATTGAAATATCTATTTATGTGTTCCACAGATAGTTGGGGAGAATTTTGTAAATTTAATAATTCATTATTTTGCTCTTTTTGTTTTGTCGTATTTATTATGGTTTTAAGAGTTTGCCATAACTTTTTGTTATCACTTCTAACTTTATTCACCTGTTGCCTATCATATTCTTTTTTTATTTTCTTTAGTAAATCATTACAAAAATTTCTATAACGTCTGTATATTTTGTTAACTATATCATCATGTGAACAGCGTCTAGCCTGCTTGTGTAACTTGTCTCTATGTCGAATACATCTAAGCAGGCCAGGCGTTATCCAGGGCTTGATAATTTTATTTTTCCTCGACAGTTTAACCATTACCGTATTATTATCTATGGATGCTTTTATAGAGCCTATTAAATAATCAATGGAAAGATTTGGATCGGTGGAATTTAAAATAGGGGCCATATTGATATTTTCTATATCTTTGAGTGTTTTATCATTATTCGTCTTATTTATAAAAACTTTGGAAAATTGTATATTTTGCTTAAATTTCATGTATAAAATAACTAGTTTATGGTCGGTTATTAAGGTTTCCAGAACTAAAGTAACTGGACTACAAGTTGTTTTGAGCAAAACATGATCAATACAAGAACCGCTTAGATCTCGCGTCTGAAGTGTATGGGCTGGTAATAGACCATGAAAAGCAGTTAACGTTAGATATTTTTCAGCAATTGAGTCATATTTTCCTGTAGTTATATCGATATTTATATCCCCTATGATGGCTATATTTTTATATCTAGATTTTTTTTCTAATATTGAGTTTAAGGATAATAAAAAATTATCTATGTTTTTGTATGATGGAGATCGATATATAGCAATAATAATCATTTCCTTTAATTTCACTATTAGACAGTTGCCATCTTGAAAATAAGGTTCTTCAATAGTGAAAGAGAGAGATTTTTTGACATATACTACTACACCATCATTTTGATAGTTATGTGATTTAGTAGCCATCGACGAATATTCATGTAAAGCCGGTACATTTTGTTTATTTAATAACCAACATTCCGTTAAAATTATAATATTCAAGTTCATGTTTAGGCGAGCCATTAGGATCTCAAAACTATTTATATTACAATTTATACTTCTAATATTTTGCGTAATAATAGATAAACCAGAGAAATGCGAGGGAATGTATTTAAAAAACTTAGCCCATATACTACTTTTTTTCTTAAAATCTTAGTGTATAGTTCCTTCTCTTTCGTGCAGGTACACTGTACTTAATAATTATATATTACAACTAGCGACTCACGCTCGCTCTAAGATATTCATTTAAATTATATAGCGATTTATCCTCGCTTTGCTCGGGTGCGTACGCCGTACGCGGCTTTTATTTACAATTTCACGGGTTTTAACTTTTTTTCGCGGAACCCTGATTTTTTTCTAAAATAAAAGTAGCCTAAATTACGCCCTATAACATCAGCTATCTGCCAGTGAAAGTCCCATCAAAATCGGTCCAGCCGTTTCGGAGATTAGCCGGGACAAACAGACAGACAGACAAACAGACAGACAGACAAAAATTCTAAAAAATGTTGTTTTGGTATATGTACCGTGTATACGTCCATATGCATTTAGTAAAAAGCGGTTATTTTAATATTACAAACAGACACTCCAATTTTATTTAATAAAACTAGAAATATTAGCTGAAGAGATGATTCTAGAGATTCGGTGTAATAGTAAAAAAAAAAAATACTTGGGCTGAGCTTCCTAACACGTTGCGCACTTTTTTAGTTTTTTCTCGTTAGCCGGTTATTTTAACTTTTGGCCCCAACTTAGTATGAAATGTGAATGAGACCTACTACTAGAGAAAGGGCTAACGCTGGCTGCGAAATAGATTTTAAAAATTGTATCGATACGTTAAATTTAATCGTCGTCATGTCTCCCATTGTTGCGATATAATTTTTTTTAGATTACAAACACAAATAAACATACACCGTAATCGTGTACTTCCTTTTTTTTGAAATCGGTCAAATCATTGAACTATTTTGTTCACAAGAATTGTCAAGTGTGTATATCATTTACTAGCGACTCACCCTCGCTTCGCTTCAACAACAAATCTATCCCACGGGAACCGTACATTTTTTCCGGGATGATATATAGCCTATAACCTTCCTCAGTTAACGGGCTATCCAGTGCAAAAAGAATTTTTCAAATCGGATTAGTAGTTCCTGAAATAAACAAACAATCAAACAAACTCTTCAGCTTTATAATATTAGTATAGATTGAAGGACTCCTAATTTTTAACTACACTAGGAAGTGTCATATCGTAATTAATTATACTGGCTATTAAATTCAAATAACAAAGACAGGTAGTATACAATAATAGAACAGAAGTGGGGTCAAATGGCTAGTTAAAGTATTAATTTGTAGGGAAGTCTTTCCGTCTTTCCATTCACGTTTTAGTCACACTCCATATTGGATGTCGGAAGGAATTTTAGTTGTACGTGAGTGTTTTAATGATATTGATTTATAATAACAGTGTTTGATAGCTATTACACGACCCGTGGCTTTGTCTGTATTTTATTTAATCGATTACTAAACATTGTTCTTGCTTGCAATTTTTTTTCGAGATTTTTCAAGTTTTTGTTTGTTTTTTTTTATGAAAATATTTTTACAGTTTATCTTATATACTATACTTATAATCTATTTGAATTGAGTATATTTTGATTTCTACGTTAAATACACATATATTATATATTTTTATTGACTAGTTCAAATATAACCTTGAGGAAGATTTTTTAAACCACCAATTTAATAAGTTGCACCTCTCACTTTGTTTTTTTTTAACAGTCGGTGAAATTTTGTAAACGCTCAACTGTAAATAATTTAATTTTGTTTTCTATTACAGTATGTCTCAAAACATACTGTTATTGAGAAATAAATAAATATATATTGGGACTTTAACACACAACACCATTTAGTTCCATGGTATGTATTTAAAGTTATATATCCACATATATAACTTTAAATACATACATATTATAAATATAAACACCCATGACCGGAGTACTAACATTCGTGCTCATCACACAAATGAATGCCCCAGCGGGACTCGAACCCGCGACCGCTGGCACAGCAAGTAGTGTCACTACAAATTGAGCCATACGCGTCGTCAAATACTTCTATTTATGTAGATTTTTTTTTATTTACACAGAGGACTGTTTTTCTCCTTACTGTTCCCTATCATACAAGTGGTGGCGTTCTTCCTAGCGGTGGGACACGACCCAAGAGACTTGCATCTTGCCGTTGTTAATGATGAAGCGACTTTTTTCAACGGTGAGTTTATTTTTATTATTAGACTAGCAGAACCCACGGCTTTGCTCGCAATCAAACTAACAAAAAAATATGTTCAAGGAATAAAAAGTTTCATACAAACTTTTATCCCCTATTTCACCCCCAATTTTGAAAAATCCTTCCTTAGTGGATGCCTTCGTCATATGAGGAATACGTGTACGAAGTTTCAATTTAGCCTTAAGGGTTTGACCTGTGCGATGATACATCAGCCAATCACTTTTGCCCTATATATATAGATTAGTTCATACATACAGCATTTCTACAGTTTAATAGATCTTTTTAAGAGAAATAATTCCGTAATACATTGTTCTCACATAACTTTACTGATTTACACGGCGCACACCAGTAAAACTCCCAATCGGCATAATTTTTTCCGCCATTTTCAACAATCATTGTCATATTTCAGCCAATTTACACAAAACCTTAATGAATACACTTAAGCCTTCCTCATGAATCACTCCGTCTCTTGGTGAAAACCGTATGAAAATCTGTTAGGTAGTTTTTGACTTTATGGGGCTCTAGGATGCACCCGAGCGAAGTAAGGCAAAGTCACTAGAAATTTTAAACAACTACAACTACAATAATATTGTATAAAAATACAAATTTACATAGATTTTATATAAATTTTATTTATAAAATATAGATGTATATAGCTATAATTCCTCATTTCCAGTGGATTACGAAGCGTGTAGAAACGGTAGCGCGACGACTATACACCGGAGAGAGGACGAAACCTGTGATCAACACATGATGAGTTGCAGGTTCTTATTGGAAATGGAGAAACGGAAGCTATACGCAGTGAGTACACATACATACATACATATATACATATATACATACATACATACATACATACATACATACATACATACATACATACATACATACATACATACATACATACATACATACATACATACATACATATATACATATTACATACTAATTAAATACACAGACAGGGGAGATGAGGATCCTAATATCCCAATACTTATTGATTGATAAATGGATACATTGATACATGGGATATATTTAGCGATTTTTAGTGCTTCCAAAGTTATTTAGATTAAAAAAATGTATAATAATATAATTATTTATTTATTTGTCCCATTTACGTGCAATAGAACCGTACATTTATATAAAAAAATAGTGAAAACAAAAAAGTGATTTTAGACTAAACTTCGCAGGTACAGCCGAAATTTCAACTATACTATTGTGGTTCCTTTTTTGTGGTTTTCGCTATTTATTTTAACTTTTTCTTCTTTCTCGACCAGCCTGCTTTGATCCATCAGTCACGTTACACATTGTATGTATACATTGTATTAGATACTGCCTGCCTGATAGAACTGCCTCGGTGGTGTAGTGGCTAGCATGTACGGCTGCACATCCTGAGGTCCTGGGTTCGAGTCCCGGGTCGGGCCAAGTTTAGTTATTGAGTCTTTCTGTATAGTAAGCCTCAGTAACAGCCCGGAGTTGGGAAGTTGGCGGTGTTTCACCCCCGTGCCTCGGAGAGCACGTAAAGCCGTCGGTCCTGCGCCTTAACTCTCACCGGTCGTGTCGAGTAGTCGTCCCACCGGAGTATGAGAGTGACAGGAATAGAGAGTGCACTTGTGTCTGCGCGTACACTTGTGCACTATAATATCTCCTGCGCAGTTGGCTAGTCTCAATGAGATTGGCCGCCGTGGCCGGAATCGGTCAGGAGGAAATTATTATTATTATTATTATTATTAGATACTAGCGACTCACCCTCGCTCCGCTCGGGGTCGTCCCTAGTTACATTTTAACGCTTAGTATAGATTTCTCAGAGATGAGATATTTTCCCGCAGTAACAAATATCCTATATGTTGACCCGGATAACCAGCTATTATCATACCAAATTTCATCAAAACCCCTCCAGTGGTTTTCTCGTGATGCGTTCACAGACAGACAAACAAAAATTTTATAAACTATAGATTCGGTCTCAATATCGATAATAATGACTATTAGAATAAGATTTTCCAAAAAATATTTAATGTACAGATTCGATTCAGTTAGAATTTTAATAAGCCCATTCTAACGGCTTATATTTCAGGAAATCAGTCAATTTATAATAAACAGATTAGCTTTTTAGATTCATTTATTTCGAGCAGCCTATATATACATATAAAACACAATATAACATTTTAACATTAGAATCGGTTGGTAATTCGAGAACGACAATATTATGTTAAAAAAATTTATTTATAAATAAAACTATCTTTACCAAATTTTTCGCAGATTTATTTTGATTTTTGGTTCCTGACGTTTCAAATGCTTTACAGCTATCATGGTCACGGGAGAGACTGAATTATTATAAAGTACTAGCGACTCACCCTCACTTCGCTTCGGGTTCGTCCCTAGACAAAAACAAATCTATCCCACGGGAACCGTACATTTTTCCGGGATGATAAATAGCCTATAGCCTTCCTCAGTTAACGGGCTATCTAATGCAAAAAGAATTTTTCGAATCGGATTAGTAGTTTCTGAGATTAGCGCGTTCAACCAAACAAACAAACAAACTCTTCAGCTTTATATTTAGTATAGATAATGTTTCTGAACACATTCACTATTTTTTATCGACATGCTTACCTCATGAAAAATCACGAGCAAATAAAATATCTAATACATAAGACGATAATGTAATTCTACCATATAACACCATATTACTTATATATAATTTAATTCCAGACACCATACGATTCAGTAGAAGAAGCAAAACATGCAGTGGCCAAAAAAATTTTATACGGCGCCCTTCATTTTCGTCGCAATTTTAGTGACGCACTCGCCATGCGCGTGGCCGACGGCGACGTGGACGACGAGACGGTGGACCAGAGCACTATCAGCGTGTGGGTGGATACGATCGGTGATTATTTTGTTTTATTTTATTTATTGTAGGGAAACAAACAGTATTATAGTTAGGGATGAAACGGATAGTTGTTTGGCCGGATACCGGGTACTGGATATCCGGCGAGCTGCAAGGCCGGGTGGCCGGATAATAAGCCGGTTGTACGTTGTGACAAGTGCATATGTAAGTGTAAGAATTTTGGCTTATTCGGGTGTCATCATGACTTAATGATTAAAATCTCGATCACTTTGCAACCCTTATAGTCGGTATAATTCGGAGTACACATACAATACTTTGACAAGTGTATGTGGGTACTTACACGTGTCAAAGTATGCCAGAGTGTACCTTTCAGCATCTTGCTGTCTTTACAAGATAATTTTGTATTATTTACCGCACCGATTTTTTTCTTATAGTTTACTAAAGAAAATGTCACAATTTTTAAATATCCGGTATCCGGCCGGATAGTAAAACAAGGCCGGATGCCGGATAGTTATCGGATATCCGTTTTATCTAATTATAGTACATACAATTTACAATAAAAAATACACACATTTACCAGTTAAGTTTCCACAAATAAGAAACACATGATTAGAAGAAAGAGTAGAAAGCATTAGGCTAAATTAAACAAAATGTTGACACATATATAAGTATACTATAAACATAATTAAGTATTAAATATTATGAAAATTATTGGACTATGTTATTAATAAACTTGAAATTTAAAACAGAATAGTTCATTATATCTATATGGTTAAAGTGAGTATTATAATCACGACATGACCTAAGTAAGAACAGATTAGAAGCAAATTTTGTTCTGGTAAAAGGTACATGGAATAGATCTTTTTTACGTGTGTGAAAGCTTGGACATCTAAAATAAATATTACTCAAAAGATATGGAGAGTGGATAAGGTTTATCAGACTAATGTTTAATTTTTAATGTTGGGAAATGCACTTACACATACCATCTGTATACATACGTCTGTATAATGAGTAGTACTGAGTATGTCTTTCGAAAACTTGCTAGACATACAGATTTTCTGAAGATATTTTTCTTCAAACAAGTGGTAATATCGGAAATGATTCACACATGAAAATAGCGAGACTCGGGATTTGAAACCGCTTCACTCGTTTCATAAACGAACGCATTACCACTGAGCTACTACTACATTAATTTCCTAATTATTAATACTGATTTAAATATTACAAAATATTTTCCAGATTATCAGATATCGTTTTTCATCAAAGCGCAAATGCACAAAGCGTACGAGGCGTTCGCGCGGTACTCGATGAGAGCGTGCGGGAATAACGAAGATCTAGTACAAGTAAGCTGAGCAATTATTTATTATTTATTTAATAGGAACACCCCAAATTTCTCAAAAAAAAAAACAAATCTCGATGACTGCGATAACGGAAACCATACGAATATGACACGCGGATGATACGGGGTTGATACGCGGATGCTACGGTCACTATAACCGTTATGTACGGGCATGATACGCTGTTGATACGGTCTAGTGGGCATAGTAGTCCGTGCCGTGCTCGTTTCCGTGCCTGATACGTTCATAGCACGGTCATGGTATGAGACGGTGTAGTGAGCAGACACCTTTAGACTCACATGGTCTATTATCGATTTGAAAAAAAAATCTATGGATTTCTTAATAAAAAAACCTAATGACCATACTTAGCCCGTATCAGGACTCGAACCCAGGACTTCCAGATATAGCAGTATATAGTGGTCATTAGAACAAAGGAGCAGTATCTAGGGATAATATTATAAATACGAAAGTATGTCTATTTGTCATCGGATTTGAGTGAAATACGGAATGATGATAGCTTATTCAGCTTTTAGGCTACTTTTTATCTACTTACATAATATACTATGGCTGTGAATAAATCAAAGTATTAAAAATAAATATGTAATATGAAGTCTCAATATAATTTTATATATACATTTTTAGATACCAGTGAAATTTGAAGAGCCAATATATGGAGTTATGGAGGCTGAAATCGTAGCGTATATGGCCCCGGGAGTTATGGTTACGTGAGTATTTTTTTTTGTACTAACTAACTTACTAACTGTATATTATGCGGCTAACACTCTTGCTACTATTCCACGCGGACAGGACTTGTACAGTAATAACTAAGTGTACTTTTATTTTGTATATATAATCTATACATATAATAAAATTCTAACTAAGCCGAATCTGTACTATAAATATTTTTTTGGAAAATCTTATTGGAATAGACATTATTATCGATACAGAGACCAAATGTATAGTTTTTAGAATTTTTGTCTGTCTGTCTGTTACCGCATCATAGAAAAATCGCTAGAGGGATTTTGATGAAATTTGATATGATCAACATATAGGACACTTTTTACCGCGGGAAAATATTATCTCATCTCTGAGCTAAATGTGAAAACGTAACTAGGGACGGACCCAAGCGGAGCGAGGGTGAGTCGCTAGTTATAAATATAAACACCCATGACTAGAGCACAAACATTCGTACTCATCACACAAACGAATGCCAGCGGGACTCGAACCCGCGACCGCTGGCACAGCAAGTAGGGTCACTACAAACTGATATTAAACAATTTAAGTCTAAAATTAAAAATGTATTAGTGAATAAGGCTTATTATACACGAAATACTTCGTAGATGTCAATGTTTGGAACTAATGTCTGGTTGGGTCTCACGTAGGATAAGTAGATAATTATTGTATTACAATATTGTAAATTATCATTATTTTAAAAGAGCTGTTGAGTTTCTCGCCGGCTCTTCTCAGCAGAACTGCCTTCCGAGCCGCTGGTAGATTCCTCACTAACTGACTACACTGACATTTAATTTAAATTTAAAATGTAAAATTGACGATTCAAAAGTGCTTGTAAAAGTCTATTTGAATAAAGTATATTTTGATATGATAGTTGTGTCGTTAACAAGATATTAACGTGTGTCTGTCTGTGTTATTACAGTATAATCTACTTCCTAGCGGCGATAGTGACGTCGACGCTAATGATAGCGGACCGCCTGGAGGGTGTGTGGGAGCGCAGCGCGGTGGCGGGCGTGCGCGCCGCCGAGATGCTGCAGGTGCACGTCGTGCTGCAGGCGCTCGTCATACTGGTGCAGGTGGGTGGGATCGTTGACTCACTGGTGTACTGGATAGCTTGTACGGATGAAGATCCGGAGGTTCTGTGTTCGAGTCCCGGGTCGGTCCAAGATATTGAACTTTTCTGTTAAGATATTTACAGTACTCGATGGTGTAGTGGCTAGCATGTATGGTTGAAGATCCGGAGGTTTTAAGTTCGAGTTCCGAGACCAAATTTAGTTATTGAGTTTTCTGTTATCTGTTAAGATATTTATAGTAACAGCCCGGAGTTGGGAAGTTGGTGATGTTTTATCCTCGTGTCTCGGAGTATTGAATAGCTCCTGCGCCTTAAATCTCACTGTTCGTGTCGAAGTATAGTCCCATCAGAAGTGCAAGAGTAAAAGAAAAAGAAAGTGTACTTGTGTTTGCGCTCTCTTTCACACGTTGCACTATAATATCTTCTGCCGCAGATGGCGAGTATAGCTAGTAGTAAATGGTTGTAGCCAAAATCGGTTCGAGGGCATTAATTTTTAAGATACTGGATACTTATTAAGATTATTTGTGATGACATGAACTGTATACTAAGCATTGTTGTCTGATTAAAGGTCGAGAGTGAATATCACTAATTGTATGAACACGCATAATAATTTCTATATAGATTCCAACTCGCTGCAATAAATTTCTACTACATGTATGGAATGGTATAACGTATACGATTCAAGTTCTATTAAGGATAAAATGGAACTCTTATAATTTTATAATATCCGTCTGTACGTATCTTTGTTTGTTACATCCATTTTGATAAGAAGCTATTGGAGCTATATTGCTCTTTTAGTAAGCGTCTCATGTAAACTAGCAACACAATTTTATAATATGAAATCTGTAATCTGTATACTTTTACTTAAGTTTGCTTTTTAGATAGATTTAAGATAATATAACTTCGAAAATAGTTTCAATGAAAAATATATGATTAGAAGATACGTTAAGTAAACAAAAATATAAATTTAATGTTTCAATCTACGGAACCCTCAGTGTGCTGTATTTCACACGTGTCCAATTTTCTAAGTTTGTTTTTGTCAAAATATTCTCTCCACACTTATATTTTTAAAACTATTTATTTTAGCCTAATTACCATAGAAATACACGATTTATTTATCATAAAGGTTTTAACATTAAATTATATAACTATTTTATTCCAGACTTTAGAAATGATGATAGTATCCTACTTAGGATACAGTCTGCCCTATAAAGGCTCTCTATGGACAATGGGTTCCCTTTTGTTCCTGCAAGGGTTGGGAGGGATGTGCTATGGGTTCCTGCTCTCAGTGCTATGTTCCAGCTACACTTTATCCTTCTTTATAGCTACGGGCAGCTTTTATCCCATGATTTTGTTATGTGGTATGTATTTTTTTTATATAATTATTAACCTACACGGTCGTTAGCGAAGAGCCCTTTTGAAAAAAATATCGACTTAGCTTTAAAAATGTAGTAATATTTCTTTTTTAATATGTATGTTTGTTTATTATTGTTAAATAACAAATCAGCTAAGAGTATCTCTAGTTTTTAAACGTAAATTAAAATAATTTAACTATAAGAGTTAAAAAGGTGGTGGCGGAGCGCTGATATAAGTTCCAATATCGAACCCACTACCTGTGAGAGTTTTATAGTATAATTAATAAACCACTCTCTGTTCCCAGGGATAATTTGGCCATTAGAAGGCATGCCAACAGCCCTACGGCTGTTCTCAGTGGTGCTGCCCTTCACCCTGCCAGCAATATCTCTCCGGGGGCTGATGGAGAAGGGCTCCACAATCCTCGACCCTGATGTGTACAATGGGTTCCTCGTCACAATAGCCTGGATCATTGGTGCCCTCGCCCTTTGCTTCTTACGGCTAAAGTACAAAAAGACCTAAGTTATACTTCTTCATCTTCTCCATATCTAAGTTATTCTATTTGTTTGTCTGTGACATCGATCAAAAAAGTACTAAATACACAATCCCATGCGAAAGTTCTCTTAAAACTGTCACCGATTGTGTTTAGGTAATTATTCTAGTTGAAATAAATAAATGTAAATTGAACCTTAAATGCAATGCTTAAAGTTGTTTTCACAAAAAAAAAAGCGCGCTCAAATGTCTAAATCAGCGCTCATTCGGTGAGGACATTTTTTGTCGCAGATGTATCTAGTAGATACTATTTTGATCGATGGTCTGTGAATTGTATTTGGGTTGTTATAGGTATAGGGATATGTTTTTGTTCAAACATATTTTGATGATGATAATAGTATTAGATAGTTTTTGCTTAGGAATATTCGTGTTGAGTTTCATAAAATTTTATTGGTTTTGGATGTTATTAATATAATAACTGGTAATTACTTGTATTTGTCTACAATTTTCTATGGTATTCCCAAAATAGTTTATGATTGAGAAGTTGGTGCTGACATCTTTATTTTTATGTTTAGAATTTTCAATGTAACCTGTTATTATGTACTTCGTCATAAGACATTATGGTGGAGAATAATTAATATATGAGAATTTAATATTGGTACCATTCAGTACTTTCTTACTACTTACGTTAAAACTTTAATTTAAATCTACCTTTCTCATTTTCTCTAACCATTCTTCTCCAAATTATTATTAGTTTAAAGATAATTTATTACAATTCAAAAAAACTATACATGATCTAGAAAAAAATATATAAAAAGTATATCTAATAAATACTTTCGTTTCAATAATATCCCTTATATGTCAACGGACAAACAGACAAACGTAGGTTATTATATTATTATTAAAATAATTGACGGGTTAAGTAATTTTGATTGTGTCGAGTGTTTGGATTGTGTGAAATTAGAATCTGTCCAAAAGGAAATAGTATGGGATGTGTGGAATGTTTGTCTTATAATTTTTATATAACGGTGAAAGATCTTGTTATAATAAATACTTATTGTATTGTTTTCTAAACAATTTTAGCCTAAGCATTCATAGTCACTGGCAATCTTTTGTGATGTAAAACGGGGTATTTACCATGATTTTTCTACTTAATTTTATGTGTTTCATGACTATCGTCATAAGAAAGAAGGCTCTAACTAAAAGTTTGGTCAAAAATAATTTAAAAACTAAAGATTCGGGCCTCTGTATCGATAATAATGACCATTTCAATAAGATTTTCTAAAAAATATTTAATGTACAGATTCGACTCAGTTAGATTTTTATTATATGTATAGATAAACCCAAAGTACAATTTATGTAAAGTAAAAGCGCCGATTAAATGACTCTGAAAGATAATTTCGCTCTACCCTGATCAAAGGCTAAGACCGGCACAGTTCATGGGTAACAATATGGGGTCCATAAAATTAAGGGAAAATATGGTAAATAACCCCTTTCATCTCATAGAGTTTTAGGTGTTTTTTTACATATGAAGTGATATGTGAGTTTTTATGCGAGTGTGTTTTTGTTGATTTATAGGTTTCATTTTCTAAATTGTTTTATATTTAACGTCATCTTAGTTCAATATAAATATTAATTATTTAAGAGCTTTATTTGTTTAAACTTTAAATCAATTATTTAAATTAAAAAAAAAAAAACTTTTAGATTTGTTTTCACTTAATATCAAAATATTATAATATGGCCTAAAAATTAGTATTTTAAATAAGTAGATGACGTTAATATATAAAAGTGGTGATGATAAATTAGGAGTTTAGCTCTCGGGTAGCTGTGCAATGTACAATGTACAACTTGTAATGTTCAATGTGCATTATACAATGTACGTGCAATGTACAATTTATTACGTACAATGTGCAAATAATTTTTTTTTTTTTTATTCTTTATTTTACATAATATAATTTAAAATGTACTGTGTATAATGTGCAATGTACATAGTATAGTGTTGATGTCACAGCATTAGTAGTCGTAAGTTTGGTTAAATACCAATTGTGATTTATATTTAGTTTGTTTGTATGGCTTTTTGTAAAATAAAGTGCTATTTCGATATCATTATTAAGTTTTATTATTTTCATATTGCTCACCCTTTAGTCAAAGAAGAGGAAGAAGAAGTTGAATAAATTAAATATGTTGGGACATAAACACACAGCACCATCTAGTTTCATAGTAAGATACGAGGCTTGTGTTATGGATACCAGATAGTTGATACACTACACATATATAACTATATTAACCACTGCCTTCATATAATCTATCTATATACTAAATTTTATCCAAATCTGTCCAGCAATTTCAGCGTGAACGAGCAAACATACATGCATACAATATTTTAATATGGTTGTTACAAAATAAGCCTTAACATATTATATGTAATAAAGAAATAAATCGACGACACGTTTGGCTCAGTTTGTAAAGACCCTAATTGGTGTGCCAGCGGTTGCGGGTTCGAGTCCCGCTGGGGGCAATTCATTTGTGTGATGAGCAGGAATGTTTGTACTCCAGTCATGGGTGTTTATATTCATAATATGTATGTATTTAAAGTTATATATGTATAGTGTATCAACTATCTGGTATCAATAACACAGACCTCGTACACGTACACGTACTTCTGTTTTTTAAACATATAAATAAAACTTAATGACATAGCCACAGATTAAGGAAACTAATAATATTAGTTTAAGAAATGTGTCACAAGATGACGCTAGTAGTTCCTATATTTTGAAATTTACAACAATACATTTCTTAATTAAATCTTTTTATTATTATTCTAACACACATCACTTATCTGTTCCATTTTTTACAAAAAAAAATATCTTAAACATAAAAATTCAGAATAATATATGCATGCATGCATGTTTTTTTTTGTTTTTTTTCTACTTTTATACAAAATCATTAAATAAAAAATAATAGTCGGGATATAATGTACAGTCGATAAATATTTGAAACAAATATAAGCGACAAGCATATTCCCTATTGCATTTAATTTCAACAATTCACATATAAATAAAAAAAATCCAAATTACACATCATTTTTATCACTCAACACATTTACATCTTGCTTTTCGTCCTTTTCACCTAACACTATTTGAATTTCGTTAAACGTTTTCCCCTTCGTTTCTGGTAAGAAAATGGCGATTATTACAAAAATCAAAACACACATTGAGGAAAAAAACCAGTAAGTAGTCGCGGGACCTAATGCTGTGGTCACCAGTGCGAAATACTTAGTTGTTACAAATATCATGAAGATAGCGATTGCTATACTTATAGTGACTCCTGTAGCTCGGGATGGTCCATCAAACAACTCAGACGGAATTATCCACACAAGAGTTCCAATTCCTAGGAAAAAAAAAAAAAATTAAAAGTGAAAACTTCTTTTGCAAATATCACAAATAAATTGAAACAAATCAATAATTAAAAAATATTAGGCATATTACAATCATATATTTATAGAATATTCGGAAAGAATATAATATTATGTATTATTTGTCAGACAATAACAACGTTTACCATGGCAACTATTTTATCATAATAGCTTTTATTTAATTTTTGCACATTCATCCCACAATAATAAATATTCATTTTTATTATAAGTAATAAGTTTAGTTTTTTTACCAAGTTAAAAGTTATTTTACATTTTATTTAACATATATAACATACTAGCGACTCACCCTCGCTTCGCTCGGGTTCGTCCCTAGTTACGTTTCACTGCTGAACTGAGCTAAACGTTGATAAGTCAGCCTGTGAGTCGCGAGTAGTGAATAAAAATAGTAATTGCGAGTGTACCTTAGGTGATAGACATATAATATTGCGAACTTCCCTGTATAACTTTTTAAGACCTACAATTTTCTAGTACATTGTTTTGATTTATCTCTTAAGGTTCAGCCAGCGTTAGCCATATAAACTTCTAAGGACGACTCGATAGAACCAGTCATTGCGTTTTCCCGCGGGAACGAAAAATGTGCCTGTAGTAAAAGGTATCCTAAATGTTGACTCGAGTGATAAGCTATCACTATACAAAACTTAATTGAAATCGGTTCAGTACTTTTTGCGTGAAACGCGCACATCGATTTAACTATGTTAGTTTTGCTATAGGTATAGATAAGAATAGGTATTGCGAGTGTACCTTGAGAGATAGACATATACTGTTGTAGATATTTCTGTTGGCCTTTTCAAGATCTACAATTTTTTAGTACATTGTTTTGATGTATGTCTTTAGGTTTAGCCAGCGGAGGGTTCCTAAGGAGGACTCGATAAAACCAGTTATTGCGATTTCCCGCGGGAAACAAAGATTTTCCAAAAGTAAAAGTTATCCTAAATGTTGACCCGAGTAATAAGTTATCAGTTCACAAAATTTCGTTGAAATCGGTTCATTACTTTTTGCGTGAAACGCGTACAGACAAACAGACAAACAGACAAACAGACAAACAGACAAACAGACAAACAGACAAAAAGACAAACAGACAAACAGACAAAAAAATTAATAACTATTGTTTTGGGGTCTATATCGTATACATAATACGTTACAGTCATTGTTTTTAAAAAATATTTCATGTACAGATTTCGCTGAGTTACTGCTTTATTATAGTATAGATTATTCAGTATTATTTTTGACTTCCTGTGTAATGTACCCTATCTCATTCTCTCGCCGGCTTAATCCTATATATTTATGTGTTTGTCTCTTTCTCGTGTCACATTTCCGTTTCATCAAGTTTCAAATCACAACGATTCTAAAGAATTTTCACTTCAAAAATGAAGTTTGGTACAAAGTTAGCAAAGAAGAATGTATTCGGAAATATTAATCTTAAAGGTAGAGGTAGGTAAGAAGGGTGCAGAACAGAGATGGTTGGATAGAAGATATCTTTAATATAAAGCTATTTAGACTGCTTTGTTGGTCTAATGCAAATCGGAAGGTCCTAGGTTAGAGACGCGGGTCCGGCCAAATATAGTTATTGTAATGTCGTGTCTGTCCATACACCTGTCCCACCAGAGTACAAGAGTAGAAGGATTATAGTGTCTGTTGCATACAATTGTGCTCTATAATTCTTCTGCAGTTGGTTAGTCTCAATGAAGTTGGGCATTATGGCCGACATCAGTCAGAACGATATTGTTATTATTACAAGCATTAAAATTACTTATTTTATCCTATTCAAGCTTACTCTAGATAGATTGAGTCTCTCCCGTGATCATGATTGCTGTAAAGCAATCGAAACGTCGGGAACCAAAAATCAAAATAAATCCTCGAAAAATCCGAGAAGATAGTTTTATTTAAAATGTCAAATATTCGCGTAAATCTAAGAAAGTATTACTTTAGATAGTTTCCTTCTAAAATATTTAGGTTTACATATGTTCGAAATAATCACTCAATGTCGATTACCCGATTCAAATGAATTTTAGACACAGATACTCGATAAATTACCAGCAATTAGCATAAGTCACTTAGCCTTTAAAACGTGGACTTACTTCTTATACTATCAAATAAGATTAAAAATATGCATCAAACCAATCGGCTTTCAGTGAATCATAGAAAGTATAGATGCACTTAAGTACTAATGTCTATTAATAATGAGATAAAGAAAACTTACCGATATTATAAAATACTATGATGATGACTATCGACACAATCGGCAGATAGTTCATAATCCCGGCTATTACATAGCTTTCATCTTCAGTAATCTTGAAAAATGTACCAAGCCCCAACTAACAAAAACAAAACAAAATAAAAAAAATACCTAGGTATCCGACGATGATTATTTAGGTAGTAAGTTATTCTTTGAAATACGATTATAATCATCCAGAAACTTTGAATGATTAAAATCGTATTTGAAGATTCTGAATTGGACTCTACTATTTTCTTTTTTTTTGTAGGTATATATAAAAATTGTTATTAATTTTACATTAGATTTTATATTAGTCATGTAAATCAAAGTAAACGCCCTTAGGTGATTTATATTTTACCATTATGTGGAAAATTCTCTTAGATCTATATACATGTAGCATTAAGCGCTCACCATTCCGATAAAGAAACCAATTAGCGACGACAGCAAAATAGTCCTCCTGCCAAACATATTCATGATCAAAGTCGTACCAACACAAGCCAGTATCTGAATAGCCCCGACAATAACAGACCCCACTTCAGACGGTAGACTTGTATTAGTTGTTTCCATAATAGTTTGTAAATAAAAATTTATACAATTTATTCCTATCGCTTGAGTCCCAATACTTAATAAAATGCTTAGAGATAAAGCCTTTAAAAAAGTTTTGCTTTTAAATAAAGCAGATTTGTCTATTTTCTCCTTTTTTTCTTTGCTGAATATAATGTAGTCTTCTAGTTCTTGTTTCGCTTGTATTTCGGAATTTCTGATCATTTTTAATATTCTCATAGCTTCATCAATGTGACCTGTAAATTAATAACTGGTAATATTAAGCTACCATGACAAAATTATGAAAAATATCTAACATATAATATAAAGGTATATTATATATGTTATTCTTCTTTTTTAATTCTCTAACTCTTCACAAATATCAAAATTATATTTATTCGATTCAGTAAAAGATTTATGCACTATTAGCGACTCATCCTCGGTTCGCTCGGATTCGTTCCTAGGTATATTTTGACGGTTAGTATCGATAACCCACGGGAACCTTACATTTTGCGGAATAAAAAGTAGCCTATGTGCTATTCAAGTCTATAATCTATCTTTGTGCCTTTCATCCAAATCCGTTCAGCCGTTCTGGCGTGAAAGAGTAACAAACATCCATCCATCCAAACTTTCGCATTTACAATATTTATGGGATTTAAGGAAAATGAACTTATTATCATTTTAACATCTTTTGTCAAAAAATCTTCACCCAAAACGAAAATGCGTCGTAATTGTTTTTTACAAAAACCTAGTAATAAGATGAAAAACAGACAATAATCTACAAATAGGTAAAGCTAGCCTTATTATCATTATTATTAGAATTCATGTTGTTTGCGCGTATTTTGCGCTAATATTTTTGCCGATAGTTTTATAAACGCGCCGATAATACGCGTTATGACGCACTTAAAACACTTGCAACTTTTTTGCATTCGTACTGAAACAAAAGCGCGACTTAAGCGTTTTAACAACGCGTTTAAAAGACGTCATGTCATATCCCCTTTAAGCTTTTCAATTTTTGTATAAAAGTTTTAAAATGCAATATACCTTTAGAATACATATGGAATGGTGTTTCCGGTAAAAACAATAAAGGTACAGTAGCGACAGCAAGGACGCCCGCGTATACGATGCTGAAAGTAATATACGGCAGAAATGGACCAACAGATAGACTGAATAATATGCCTATTGACGAGAACAACTGGAGCAGAGTACCGAGAGCGCCACGGTGATCTTTCTGCAAAAGAAAACAAATTATGCATTTCATTTGTTATTCATTTGCTGTTTTAAAAAAAAGCTATCAAATCAATTTATCGAATAGTTTAAGCTTAGGGATCGTTCATTAATCACGTGGAGCTCGAAAGGGGTGATTTATATTTTCGTAGAACTTCGTCGGTCGTCGTTCTTTTAGAAGTTGAATTCAGAAAGCTGGAGAAGTTCTCACAGAAGTATGGAATAATATGGTTATCTTTGCTTCAGGTACTGCAATCTTAATGTCTGTTTGGACATTTTTATTACGGTGCATAATTTTCTAGAATTAGATTATACCTGTATTTCAAGTAATATTCTGATTTTTTTTAAATACTTTGTACCAAAAAAATGCACGTGATTTTGGGTAGGAGAGGTTAAACTAAAACTTCCCCATGTATCACCATGGGGGTGAAAAAGATACTAAAAAACATTACCCCTTATAGGTATGTTCTCAGAATTTTCGTACGCGAGATAATACTAAAATTGCTGTGAAAATTGTAAATTTTATTTCAAAAATTTGCTTAACGTGTCATAATAAATCGCTAGGAACCCTGATTAAAAGTTAAGAAATTATAGTAATAAGTATAGTAATATAAAAGTAAGTAAGTATAACGCTGATATGTTGGCCTGGATATATTGGTGTGGATATTAGTCGCTAGCATAGATATATAAAGAAAATCACCCTTTTTTACCCTCTTAAAATTTGAATTTCAAACAATGTCTTCTTATCAAAGGACTCAAAACAATGCTAAATTCAAAAAAATATATATATAGTTGTCTTTACTGAAAAATAAATAAATAATATATTAATATAACATTAACACACAGCACCATCTAGTTCCATGGTAAGCTACGAGGCTTGCGTTGTGGATGCCAGATAGTTGATACATTATACATAATTATATAACTTTAAAAACAAACATATTATAAATATAAACACCCATGACTGGAGTAAAACATTCGAGCTCATCACGCAAATGAATACCGCCAGCGGGACTCGAACCCGCGACCACTGGCACATCAAGTAGGGTCACTACAAACAGCCAAACGTGCCGTCAATTTATATATCTTTTCCGAAATACAGGTTGTAAATTTAATAATAGCAATACTTACACTAGCTATCTCAGAGGCGTATATTGGAACTACGATTAACAGGAAACTGTCAGTAACAATCATCACAGCTCTACATAATATAAACATCCACACTTCATTGGCGAAGATTAGGAAAATTGCCATAAAGAACTTCGGTATCGTCACAAGTAAAATGCAGTTCTTTCTGCCTACTGTGTCGATAAATATCCCTCCGAAGATGCAGGCTGAAAATATGACAATATTTTGAGATATATGTATGTATATTATACTAGCAGAACCCGCGGCTTCGCTCGCGATCAAGCTACGAAAAATATGACATGCAAATATGTCCAAGGAATAAGAAGTTTCATACAAACTTTTATCCCCTATTTCACCCCTGGGGGTTGAATTTTGAAAAATCCCTCTTTAGTGGATGCCTTCGTCATATGAGGAATACATGTGCGAAATTTAAATTTTCTAGCCCTAAAAGGGTTAGGCCTGTGCGTTGATACATCAGTCAATCACTTTTGTCTTTTATATATATAGATATTAAAAGAATTGCATATAAAACTCACTGACTGATGCTAATAAATAGCCTGATGAAACTATCCAGGAGCCCTCCTCCATTGTAATAGGTCTTGAAAGAGGAGTGTCCATTGGATTTTGCAATTTTATAAGAGATGGCGATGGCCACGCTATACTCATGCCACTTGTTAGAATAGCTAAATTCACTGAAAATAATGATATCGCTTGAATATCTTCTTTATATATATATATATATATATATATATATATATATATATATATATATATATATATATATATATATATATATATATATATATAATTCTTCTGTACGTGTGTATGTCACTGAACTCCTAAACTGCTGGATCTATTTTAATAAAAAAATCTGTTTGTGTTTGAGTGGATCTCTGGATAGTTTAGATTGACAACTGGACCCGGTAGGTGGCGGTGCCCGTCGGGTTCTAGGTTTTTTTATTATACATACGTACAGAAGATTTATAGTATATACTTTCTATTAATATATTTCTTAAATGAAATAGTATTTAATCTTCCTCCACTCATTTTCGCTTTTACTTATTATGCAGTTATAATCATATTGACTTTAAATTGTACTTTCTCACTACATTTTAGTGATGACGTATCTTAATTTCTTGATTGTAAAAGATTAATACTACAATCTTTAGTAAATAATCGACCTAACTTATCTTTATAATAGCCTTATTTAAAACTTTACAAACTCGTTTAATACTTTCTTAGATTTTCGCGAATATTTGACATTTTAAATGAAACTATGTTTTCGGTTTTTGTCACGGCTTTATTTTATTTTTTTGTTGTAAGAATTATAATAACTAGTGATCGCCGCGTGGTTGAAAATCAACTATAATTCATTAAGTTATATATTTATTGTCTTGCGTATATTACAATATTAATCTATTCTCAGTTTGGCCACAGACTTTAACAATAAACAAAAGAGTATATATGCGTGTGTGTGTTAAATACACGGGAGTTTGTGTAATGTTTTTTTTATTGATTTAATGTAATTTTTTTAAAAATATTAGCATTCTGCACTCTTTCTCTATATAAACTATAAGTGTGGGAAATTTCATACTCCTCCGTCCGCGCAATTTTCGTAAAAAGAGGTACAAAGTTTTTGCTTCACGTATTAATATATAGATAATTATTTATTATTACAACAATACTTAGAATATAATATTTAATATTCAATTATTTAACTAATTAAAATTAGCAAATATTGTAAGGTACTTGAATGCCATTTGTCTATATCTTCCAAATTATTATAGGAAAATAATTTTGTGTCTAAAACCTAAGTCTCTCTTATCTATCGATTTTCTTTTTGTTTTGTTTAGAAGATATTGGCGATTTTTAGTCTCAGCAATAAAAAAATTATAAACATTTTTTGTATATAGATAGGTAAATTCTCTTTTTTATAAGTTTTCCTCAAATTTTCAATAATCATAAGTACCCTAGTTTAACATAGATACCTATATGTATACTCAAAAGTTAAGCGAATGGTCACAAAACACAAACGAAACTGGTAGCTTTATACATATATCTAGCCATTTTTATAAATAACTAGCGATTTACCTTCGAACTTGAATGGTTTAAGAATGTATGAAACACAAACTTTTTAAGATTTTTTTTTGCACCAGGAACCTTCGCAGGCGCATACTGTATAACCCACCAGAGTTTCATCACAATCGGATCAATTATTTAGGATAAACATACGAACATTCATTTTTATTTATATGATAAACTAGCGACTCACCCTCGCTTCGCTTGCGTTCGTCCCTAGGTTGATTCCCCATACAAACTTTCATCAACATTTTCACTCCCTTAAGGAATGATTTCCGGGATAAAAAGTGTCCTATATCCTTCCTAGGGTCTCAAACTATCTTCTTAACAAGTTTCATCTAAATCGGTTCAGTAGATCCAGAGATTACCTCCTACAACCTCACAAAATTACAAACTACCTCTTTATAATATTAGTATACATATAGATGTACTTCGCTGTAACAATTACATACTACATAAATGAATAATTTCGGATGATTTTCTCATCATGCATTCTTTAAAATATTTCTAAAATTAAACGTATAGTTGGTCTGGTTAGTTTAAAAATCTTTCGACTCGCCTTTCGAAGCCTTTCCTTGGTAAAAAGCGAGAGAAAAATAGCTGAAGCTTTAACCCAATAATATTACAATTAATCTATTCATACAGTTGATGATAAGTATTGTCAACGTCTTTGGATACCATGTATTTTATATTTATTTCTATGATATAGGCAGTGATAGCCCAGTGGTAACTGGTAATGCGCTCGCTTGGGAAGCCGAGTGAAGCGGATTCAAATCCCGGGTCTCGCACCTCTGATATTTTCATGTGCAAATCTTTTCTAACATGATTACCATTTGTCTAAGTCCGCCAACTCGCACTTGGCCAGCGTGGTGGACTATGGCCTGATCCCCCTCGTATTGAAGGGAGGCCCGAGCCCAGCAGTGGGACGTTAAAAAAGGCTGAATACACATATATAGGACTTATAAAATAATGAATAAAAAATATATAATATTATTAAATAACTTTATTTATGGTTTAAGAATTTATTTCTCAAAAAAAAGAATACAATTTACTTAAGTATTTGAGAAAACAAGCTACATCTTAATAGTAAAAATAAGCATACAGACGGTATACAAAAATGTAGAACTATAGAAAATAAATTCATCGGTTACAATAATGTGGGTATAAAAAAGCATCGTGAATCATTACGTATTGTTTTTGCGATTGCAATTGGATAGCAACTTATGTAAACGCTCAATAGTTGTTGATTTAAAAATAAAAATATTTAAATCAAGATATTAAACAATAATTGCACAATAAAAATTTTAGTAGCAAAGTATTAAAGAATAATTTATAATATTTAGGTTCAACTATTTTAATGTCTTGAAAATTCTTTTGAGATGTGATACTTTTGTGTTTTTTGAATAAGGTGAAAGATTGAATTTCTTTTATATTGTTTGGTATATATATGTATATATATATATATATATATATATATATATATATATATAAACAAAGTCGGGTTAGTTACACCATTTATAACTCAAGAACGGCTGAACCGATTTTCATGATCTTTGACTGACTTGTTAAATTCGTATCCGTCCCGAATAACAAAATAATATTAAAACATCGAAAAAATTCAAGAAAAAAAAATTACTTGGCTAACGCTGGATAATAACTATTTAAACGAAGCGAGGGTAAGTCGCTTGTGTATTATATAACTATGCTATATAGCTTCCTTCATATAGTAAGCTTCTTTTACCGTAATTGGTTGTAGTTATTATTAAAGAAATGTTATTCATCCGTTCAGTTATCCGTTTTTCCGTTTTTGTGTTTATCCTATTTTTGTAAAGAATAATTTTGTGTTAATATTTTTATTTAAAATCTTTTGTACCAAAATACATATGCTATATTTATACATTTGTTATATGGTCATTAGCCCTGTTTCTTTATACACTTTCTCTGTTAGAATAAGATTGTTATAGTGGAAAATTAATTTTATGATTTTGTTTTGTTTTATTTGTAAAGCTTTTAGGTTGGTACTTAAGTTACGTATACATAAAAAAATAACTCACCTGTCATAACCAGTGCGTACTGTCGGATTAACGGAGAAAAAAACTTCATTTTATCGATTAATACACTCCTAGAAGCCACGAAATAAAATAATTGAATTGAATTATTGGAAAACAAGTATTGTCAATTAAAAATTACGTTCAAAAATCGCTATAAAAATTTATTTTTTAATACTCTTCATTTAATCTTAGTGGCAGATAGCACAGTGTGATTGTTCAAAGAATTAATGCGTTGTGAACTGACAGCTTGATGTACACTGAGTGGAGAATACATAAGTATTCATAATATACATCTGCACATATTATCTACTGACTGTTGCCCATGACTTTGCTCTCTTATTCGCGACCATAATTAACGAATTATTAAAAACTATATTATTTTAGCTTTTTCTAGTGAGTACGGAGGTTTCTTCGCTGCGTAAACTGTAAAGGATGAAGCCGAAGCCTACAAAACTGATCAAATTAAAAAATATACATATTTTTTTACTCTCTTATTTATTTATAAAATTATTTTATTCACATAACTGTAACAATTCATATAAATTCATATACACAGTTTGATTTTAAGGCAACAAGCTCAGTCTCCAGCTAGGATTTTTTTCATCTTATCATTTCGTCTTGTGTCTTTTTTTTTATGACTGTCGTCAAGGTTTGAAGAAGAAGTTTGAATAAGTATAACTTCAAAAAATATCTGTTATCAAACACAGATGATAAAAAATAAATGAAAACTGACTTCAAAATAAAAACACAATAAATTAAAAATTCACTGATTGGCAAGTCGGTGCCAGTCGATACAAATCAAGTCTGTTTTTATTTATTTTTTTATTATCTACAACTATACTATTACTAGCGACTCACTCTCGCTTCGCTCGCGTTCGTCCCTAGGTACGTTTTCACGGTTAGCTATGTTTATACATAAATAGTAGCTTACTACTCCTAAGATATTCATTTAAATTATATAGCGATTTACCCTCGGTTTGCTCGGGTGCGTACGACACGACCGACAGACAGACAGACAAAAATTGTAACAAATGTTGTTTTGGTATATGTACCGTGTATACATCCATATGCATTTGGTAAAAAGCGGTAATTTTAATATTACAAACAGACACTCCAATTTTATTTATCTGTATAGATAAAGCTGAAGAGTTTGCTTGTTTGTTTGTTTGTTTGTTTGGTTGAACGCGCTAATCTCAGGAAGTACTAACCCAATTTGAAAATTTCTTTTTGCATTAGATAGCCCGTTAACTGAGGAAGGCTATAGGCTATATATCCTCCCCGAAAAATGTGCGGTTCCCGTGGGATAGATTTGTTTTTGTCTAGGTACGAACCCGAAGCGAAGCGAGGGTGAGTCGCTAGTTTTATTATAATTATTACAAAAGTAACCCGAAACAAAAATAGCGCAAAATAGCTGTTCAAGTTCTTTGTATGAGATGGGGCGTGTGTATTGTATAATAATATTATGCCATCTGTGCTGTAATATATTTATATACAGTCAATCTATTGTAATTTAGACTTTAGAACATTAGAACAAATTCCAATAATACATTTTACGTAATTTTTCAAGAAGTTTATTAGAAAATGAGCAAATAGTAGTTGTTGCATTAGGAAAAATAACAGGCGTTTCATTTGTCACTTGTCATAACTAAAAGGTGTTTGTTACAATAGCAGAAGACAGATTATTATAAGCAACGATTTTATCTACGTAACTAGCGCCTCACCCTCGCTCCGCTGGGGTTCGTCCTTTCTTACGTTTTAACGTTTGCTATAGATTTCTCAGAAATGATATATTGTCTGACAAATGATATATAATATTATATTCTTTCCTTAAATGATATTCTATAAATATATGATTGTAATATGCCTAATATGCGTTATTTTTAGTATCTCACCTATCCTAATTATTTAAAACATGCAGTTCATAAAGAGTACTTATAACCTGCAGAAGTTCTACTTCTTGCGCGTGTACACGTTCATACACGCACTCTTTTTCTTAATTAATTTTAACTTTGTTTTCTTAATTTTTTATTTTTAAATTTTCACTCATTGCTTTATTTTTATTTACCTTACCAATCAGTAAAAATCCTGTTATAATCGTTTTAACTATTTTAACCGTTTCGAAGGTTATTTTGAACAAACACAGGCTGGGCAGACAAATTTTGAAAAAATGTTTTATTATAATAATAGTAGGTAGTAGTATTATTATTTATTATTATTGTAATTCGCATATTATACGGTATATCTGTGAACAGGTAGACTCAATGCGCACTTCAATACAAATATATCTATTTATACTTCAATATAAATATATATAAAATTGTAACTAAGCCGAATGTGTACATTAAATATTTTTTGGAAAATCTTATTAAAATAGACATTATTATCGACACAGAGGTCGAATCTATAGTTTTTAGAATTTTTAGCTGTCTGTCTGTTACCGCATCACAGGAAAACCACTTGTGGGATTTTGATGAAATTTGGTATGATGGTGGCTGGTTATCCGGGTCAACATATAGGATACTTTTTATTGCGGGAAAATATCTCATCTCTGAGAAATCTACACTAAACCCTAAAACGTAACTAGGGATGAACCCAAGCGGAGCGAGGATGAGTCGCCAGTAAATAATAAATATATTTACTAGTGACTCACTATATACAAGGTCTGAATTCTATAATTAATACATTAAGATAAAAATAAAAAAAAATCGTAGTTGTTTAGTCATTTATTTATTTCGTCTATTCTTAACAATATATTGTTAAAACAAGTATCCAGGTATTAATATTATCTACACTCTACATGGAGCCATTGATCACGTGATATCCGTGAAAAAAGAAAGCTTAATACAACTTTTATGTGACAGAACAAGACAGCATGATAACTAATGTCGTCCCTTACCGCATAACCCATCCCTTTTCGCATTACCCGTGTTTTTTCAAAACGCTTGCTCATCTCAATTTAAAATTTGGCAAGCAAAGCGCCAAATCTGTCGCTTTCGATAGTATTGTCGAATTGATTAATTAGATTGCTTATTTTACCGACCAATCTCCTTCGTGTCTTCTCCATTCTACGTGACACTGGCTAAGTAATCTGTGCTCAACTGACACGCTTTAAAACCATTAATTAACAAGAAAAATGAATTAAATAATTAGACTGTTACGTGACGGACAGACAGACAGATAGACGTGACTTTGACGCACACATCATCAAAGTGGAGTGCGCTCACAGAAGCTGACAGTCACAAGTTTTTTTATATCCAAGCAACATAAATCATCAAAATCAAATCAAATCATCGGCAAACTCGTGATACATAAAAAAAAAACATCACAAGAAAAATGCTAGGTGGGACACCCATAATCACTATTGATGTCTTTCCTTTTTTAGGGTTCCATACCCAAAGGGTAAAACGGGACCCTATTACTAAGACTTCGCTGCCCGTCCGTCTGTCTGTCTGTCCGTCTGTCACTAGGCCGTACCTCATGAACCGTGATAGTTAGACAGTTGAAATTTTCACAGATAATATATTTCTGTTACCGCTATAGCAACAAATACTAAAAAATAGAAAAAAATGTATTTAAGGGGGCTCCCATACAACAAACTTTATTTTTTTGCTCGATTTTTCTTGATATTCATAACGGCAACAGGTAGACGCTTCAAATATTCACAGAATATTTAGTTATATATTCACTTTAAAAATAAATAATTAAATTAAAATAAAACAAATATTTCAGGGGGGCTCCCATACAACAGACGTGATTTGTTTGCCGTTTTTATAGATAATGGTACGGAACCCTTCGTGCGCGAATCCAACTCGCACTTGGCCGGTTTTTTTTAATTTTCAATTGAACATCAAAATATTCTTTTACATTTTTGTCAAAAAGGGCAGGTTTTGGCCACAGTCGGGTAAAAAATGTGAAATGTACATAAACTAAGGTGCTTAAAACATTTTTAACATCACATATTATAAATAGTACCTACTTTATCAAATAAACTTTGTGATGCCATATATCGGATCTCGTTTAAAGACAAATCCTGTGTTTAACACATGACCGGACCAGACCCCACTATTCTCAATCATTTAAAGCCGCAAAATTACCTGTTAAACATAATCACATAATAACTAAAACATCAAATATCTAAAACTTATCAAGTCACGCATTATTTTTGCTATTCGCCTCAATAGCTTCCATGTTGACTTTTTCACCTAATGCTATTTGAATTTCGCTAAACGATTTACCCTTTGTTTCTGGCAAGAAAATGGCGATTAATATAAAAAGTAAAACAGACATTAAGCTGAAGAACCAGTATGTAGGAGCAGGGCCTAATGCTGATGTCATGAAGGCGAAATATTTAGTAGTTACGAATATTAAAATGGTAGCAGATGTTAGGCTAGTGGATACTCCTACTGCTCTTGATGGTCCTTCAAACAATTCAGATATTACAATCCACATGAGTGATCCGATTCCTGTGAAATAAATTCAATATTAGTAAATATCTACATATTATATTAATATAAAAAGTTTTATTATACTAATTACTTATTAATATTAATAATTACTTATTACAAGTATATTACACTAATATATAAAGCTGAAGATTTGTTTGTTCGTTCGTGTGTTTGTTTGAACGCGTTAATCTCTGTATCTATTGTTTCAATTAGAAAAATCAGTTTTGCGTTTTATAGCTCACTAGCGGCTCACCCTCGCTTCGCCCGAGTTTGCCTCTAGAAAATCAAAAACAAATCCATCCACGAGAATCGCACATTTTTCCAGGATAAAAAGTAGCCTATGTGCTATTCCAGACTATAATCTATCTCTGTGCCAAATTTTATCCAAATCCGTTTAGCCGTTCTGGCGTGATTGAGTAACAAACATCCAAATATCCATGTAAACTTTCATATTTATAATATTAGTAAGATTCATTGAGACTCATACATATAGATAGATATTATACTTCACACTACGACCTACGAGAGCGGGTAAGTTCTAAAAACTGAAACGATCTGAAATGAACTGTTTAACTGTTTGTGAAAAATGCATTTCTTTAAAATCCAACCGATTATGATAAAGTTTTGTACAGTAGTTGTAGAATTAAACTTATTAATCTATACAGATAAATAAAATTGGAGTGTCTATTTGTAAAATTAAAATAACCGCTTTTTACTAAATGCATATGGATGTGTACACGGTACGTATACCAAAACAACATTTTTTACAATTTTTGTCTATCTGTCTGTCTGTTTGTTCCGGCTAATCTCTGAAATGGCTGGACCGATTTTGACGGGATTTTCACTGGCAGATAGCAGATGTAATAAGAAGTAACTTAGGCTACTTTTATTTTAGAAAAAAATAGGGTCCCACGAAAAAAAATTAAAACCAAATTAATTAATTAATTTTGTTTACGGAAACAACCTAGGGACGAACCCGAGCGAAGCGAGGGTGAGTCGCTAGTACATAATATAGTAATTACCTAACATAAATGATAACAATAGGTTGATTCTACGTGATCAATTATTCAGAATACGTGACATTTGCATGTTAAATTATGCTAAACTAATATGTTTGAAAACTATTAAGACGTGCTTTAAATTACACGTGGGTACTATGTATTATTTTATTATATACTAGTAGAACCTGCGGCTATGCTTGCGTTCAATCTACAAAAAAAACTCTTTAGCTTTATGTTATACAGCGACTCACCCTCGCTTCGCTCGGGTTCGTCGCTATGTATTTATATAATATTGTTCATACAAAAATACTAAAATCGCGATTAAAAAATGGAGGGTGGGGGTAGGAGGGTGAAAAATACTTTACGACCTATTCTCATACATGCCAAATATACAAAAAAAATCATTAAAATCGATCGAGCCGTTTCGGATTACTGCGAACACAAACACCCTGACACGAGATATTTATATTATATTAGAAGATTGTAAAAAAATAGAATAAAAATATTTTTACTGTTCATTAATTTTTCTATAACTTTGGAAAAGCGCCTTAACAAGAGAATTGAAATTAATCAAATTCACAAAATATGATCCTCTATCTCAGATCTACGAACTACGAAGTGAGTCAAGGAACGTAATTCTCAAAACAGGTCCACGCAGACACGACTTGCAGAATAATTATAATTAAATGTAACATAATAACTTATAACAATAATATATTATATGTTAGTTTAGTTTTATATTATTTATTTATGTATTTATCTATACATATAATAACATTCTGAGTCGAATCTGTACATTAAATATTTTTTGGAAAATCTTATTGAAATAGACACTATTATCGATACAGAGGCCGAATCTGTAGATTTTGGGGTTTATGGGATTTTCGTCTGTCTGTCTGTCTGGGAACGCATCACAATAAAACCATTGAACGAATTTTGATGAAATTTGGTATGATGATAGCTGGTTGTATAGAATACTTTTTACTTCGGGAAAATATCTCATCTCTTAGATATAGATTGATGAAATATAAATTATATTAAACTTTAATTGAAAACGTACGAACCCAAGTGAAGCGAGGATGAGTCGCTAGTACTTAATATAAATGTAAAAGTACATATAATAAATGTAAAAGTAACTATTTTACCGTTTCACGCTTAACCGCTGACCAGATTTCGATAAAGTTGCAAGGATACCTACACATAGATTGCATCCTGATTGGACATAGACTACCCTTGAACCCCTACCCTTATCACGCGAGTAAAGCCGCGAGCAAAAACAGTAAAAAAACCACATATGCGTTTATTAATATTAAAATAGTGTCGACAAGTTAATAAATTATTAGGCTTTTTCCTATAATATACACTAAATCTGTCTTCCAAATATAAGTCACTAGCGACTCACCCTCGCTTCGCTCGCGTCCCTAAGTATGTTTTAATTTTTTGAGTGAAACCTTAATTCTTTTTCTATAATAAAAGTAGCCTAATTTACTCTTTATAATATCAGCTATCTGCCAGTGAAAGTCCCGTTAAAATTGATCCAGCCGTTTCGAAGATTAGCCGGAACAAACAAACAGACAGACAAAAATTTAAAAAAATGTGTTTTCCTTATAAGAACCGTATATAAATCGATATGCATTTAGTATAAAGGTGTTATTTTGACATTACAAACAGACACTTCAATTTTATTTATCTGTATAAATTAGTAAATTTTAGAAGTAGCCTGAGGCTAACATAATTGAGCTTACCAGCACTATAGCAGAAAACGATGAGGATCAATGACACGATCGGCAAGTAGTTCATAAAACCGGTTATTTCATAGCCTTCACTTCCACTTATCTGGAAAAATGTTCCAAGCCCCATCTGGACAGAAATAGAAATGGATAAATAGTATAGATAAACTCTTTATAAAAATAATTCTTAAAAATAATAAAATTCTGAGTCAAATCTGTACAATAAATATTTTTTGAAAAATCTTATTGAAATAGTCATTATTATCGATACAGAGGCCGAATCTATAGTTTTTAGAAATTTTGTCTGTCTGTCTGTCAACGCATCACGGTAAAACCATTGGACAGATTTTCATTAAATTTGGTATTTATATTTGGTAGCTGGTTTTTCGGGTTAATGTTTAGGATACTTTTTACTGAGGGAAAATATCTCATCTCTGAGAAATCTATACTGAATTCGACCATTATCATTATTTACCTATTTATATAAAAAACTAACTGTTTCCTAATTGTTTTTGTTGCTAAAGCTCGCCAATAGCTCCAAAAAAAAAAAAAGAAAAGAAAACCGGTTGACAAACAGAGAAGAAAAAGGTACTGAACTGTTTTTTCTTTGCCTTTTTATACAGGTATGTTATGATGAAAACATGATTATTTTATAAATTCACTATATTATTTAATTTAAATCTACAATTAATAGCTTAATAACGAATGAGTGAAAAGATTCCATTCTATCCGTCGTCAAAATTGGATTGCCTTCATAGGGTTTAGTTATTGGGATTCAGATAGGAGATCGATCGACTGTCACTGTTTGATCTAAGATTGATTTCAATCTGAGTTTGTGGTTTCATTATTGGGTTCGGTCGTTAGTTAAGTAATGTGTTCACCCCTTTTTAAACGTCCCACTGTTGGGAACGGGGAATCCCTTCAATGCGACGGAAATCAAGCCATTGTCCACCACTGGCCAAGTGCGGGTTGGCGGACTTTCGAAAACATGCTATGTTCTCTTAGACAAGCAGGTTTCTTCATGGCATTTGCCTTCATCGTAAGGCAAGTGGTAATCATGCTAAAAATTAATCGCACAAGAGAATATCAGAGGTGCGAGGACCAGAGATTTAACTCGCATCATTTGGTCTATCTAGTGAGCCAGTGTATTACCACTGTACAAAAAGTACTTCACTAAATAGTATAAAACAAAGTCGCTTCCCGCCGTCTGTCTGTCCCTATGTATGCTTAGACCTTTAAAACTACTCAACGGATTTTGATGCGATTTTTTTAATAGATAGAGTGATTCAAGAAGGTTTATATGTATAACACATGCATATTATAGTACAGAAAAGCCGAGAAATTCAAAGATTCGCTAATAAGTGATATTCTTAAAAAATACACTTACCATACCAAGAAAGAAGCCCACAAGAGACGTCAACATGATAGTCCTCCTTCCAAATTTGGCCATAACCAACGTCGCACACATACTTGCTATCAACTGAATAACTCCTATAACAACGGACGCTATTTCTGATGGTACACTGGTCTTAGTCGACTCAAGAATTGTTTGCAAGTAATAATTAATCGCGTTTGAACCGATTAATTGACTCCCAGTGCCTATCATTAAGCCTAAACCCAATGCTTTTAAGAACATTTTATTTCTAAATAAAGCAGCTTTATCCAGTTTCTTCTCTGTTTTTTTACTGGACGCAATATATTCTTCTAACTCTTCTTTTGCGAGTGCTTCTGAACCTCGTATTACTGTTAACACTCTTATCGCTTCTTCTGTATCACCTGGAATATTTAAAATGGAAACATCTATACTAATATTATATAGAGGTAAGATTTTTATTTGTTTGTTTGTACCGAATAAGCTTCGAAACTACTGAACCGATTTACATGAAATTTGGTAAGAAGATAGTTTGAGACCCTGGGAAGGATATAGGATAGTTTTTATCCCGAAAATCATCCCTTATGGGGTGAAATTGGCGATAAAAGTTTGTATTGGGAAGCAAACTAGTGATGAATCCGAGCGAGGCGAAGTTGAGAGGCTAGACTAATATAAAGTCATATAATATTTGAATTTATTTATACCTACTATAAATTGTTAAGCGCTCAATTCTTTATTATCTTATGCTGTTGTGGTAGTTGACGATATTAATATATTGGTCATATTAATTGCTTTTACTCCAGAAGATAAAGAAATTTATTTGATTTAATAACTATTGGCTTGACCAAAAAAATAAACTTTTTAATTTAACTTAGTAACGACTTAGATCAAAATAACTTAGGTTAAAAATATCTATATTAATCTTAAAGACCTATTTAGATATCCCTAGAGGCTCCAATGAAAACATTTTGTTTTTCACAATCAGTTGGATGTATGGAGTGCTACGAGTACACCCATTTCTTTATTTCGTAATTTGATTGGAGAAATTGTCTAGAGATTCACATGAGACACGTATTTATCAAACACTCAAGTCTTCGACAAATCTAAGTAAAATGGCTGTGACGTACATATGTATACAGACAGACAGACAGACGCACATGATGAAATTGTAAGGATCCCGTTTTTGCCTTTTAGCTATGGAATCTTTATTAATGAAAAAAAAATATATAATAAGAAACTTATCTACAACTTAAAAATTAATTTTTTTTACATAAATTAATACAATTATCTATTTTTTTTTACCTGCAGGTAAAACAGATATAATATCATTTACCTAATTTATATATTACTAGCAGAACCCGCGGCTTCGCCCGCGATCAAACTACGACAAAAATAAACTTTTTCGCATTACATATTTTATTACTTTGAAAAATAAGTTCGTGTAAGTTTTATCACACACAGTCACACACTCACAGTCTAATCCCGTTACATAGCTTAGGTGACTTTTTCATTACAATTGTGCCAACCTTCAGAAGGAGGATATAGATAGCTGGATACTCTCTAGCTAGGTTCTCTTTCTCGCGCTCTAGGTCTGTTATAGTTGTCGCTGCTGTGGCCAGCCGAGAAGTTATACATAAACCTTTAGATTCGGAATAATTTCTGTTCTCTACTTTATATCCTACACAATAAGTGTGCACTTACGGAGAGCATTACTTGAGGCATGTTACTCTGTTTAGATACATTCAACAACTCAAACTTCACCATCCAGCTTACCCACATAGGGGTTGAATTGGAAAAAAATCTAAAATACATGTTTATTTAATTGTATTGAAGAGCATTTATACCAAGTGTCAAGTAATTTTGATCATAAATAATTTTTTTCTCATATAAATTGCACAACCCCCTTTTACCCTTTTAAGGGATGTATTTCGAAAAAAAAATTATATTTGTATTGTTTTAGTTTTCATTTTAGAGGTAAATAAGACTTTACGTGCATTAACTATAGAGTTTCATAGAAACTTTCACTCCCCATTTTACCCCCTTAAGGGTTGCATTTAAAAAAATCCTATAATAAGTATTTATTTAATTGTATTGAAGAGCATTAACACCAAGTTTTAAGTAATTCTGATCATAAATAATTTTTTGCCCATATAAACTTTATCCTCACTTTTTATCCTTTCAAGAGATGAATTTCGAAAAAATTTAATACATACATTTCTTATTTTTCATCTTAAAGCTAAATACCACTTTCCGTGCATTTCGCGTTAAGAATGACAAAGTTTCGTACAGTCTTTTATTCCCTATTTTACCCCCTTAGGGAAAGAATTTTACAAAATCCTTTCTTAGCGGATGCCTACATTGTATAAGGAATATGTTCTCCAAATTTCACGTTTCTACGACCAGCGGTTTAGGCTGTGCGATGATCGATCAGTCAGTCAGGACAAAGCATTTTATGTATATATAGATTATAATGTATTCTTAGAAACATGTTTCTCTTTATTTGAATGCAATCACCTTAGTCTGTTATTAATTAAGAAATTAATTAATGTTTTTTACAAACATATCTATATTATTATTAACTGCCTCGGTGGTGTAGTGGCTTGCTAGTACGGCTGTCCATCCAGGGGCCCCAGGTTCGAGACCCGAGTCAAGCCAAGTTTAGTTATAGAGTCTTTGTGTTATATCCCATTTAGGAAGTCATTCTAAGCCCGAATAGCCGTCGGTCCTGCACCTGATCTCTCACTGATCTTATTGAATTATCGTCCCATCAGAATATGGGAGTGAAAGTAATAGAAAGAGCCCTGGAGTCTGCTCGTACACTATGCACTATGCAATGCGCGTATACTATAATAATATGTCCTTTAAAGTTGGCTAGTCGCAATGAGATGGCCGCAATGGCCATAATCGATCAAGATAACATCATACAAATATATACCCTACATATTTTATCAAATAAATATATGTAGGTACAAAAACTAAAAATTAAATAATGAAATAGATATACTAGTACAGAATTGTGTTATATGTAATTATATTTTAAGATAGACATTTAACTTTTATCTTAAAAATATAGTTTAAAATTAAGAAAAAATTAAAAATATACCTTTTGAATACAAATGAAAGGGCGTATCCGGCAAGAACAGTATAGGCACAGTGAGGGCGGCCATGACGACTGCAAGAACAATGCTAAAGGTGTTATAAGAGAGGAACGGACCGACTGACAGTGTGAATACAACGCCTAGAGATGAGAAAAATTGAAGCAATGTGCCTAAAGCGCCGCGATGTTCTTTCTGTAAAAAATAAAAAATAAAAAAAATAATGTTGGGACATTATCACAAATCACCATCTACTCGTAGTTCCATGGTAAGCGACGAGGCTTGTGTTATGGATACCAGATAGTTGATACACTACACATATAACTTTAAATATATACAAATCTATACAGATAAATAAAATTGGAGTGTCTGTTTGTAATATTAAAATAACCGCTTTTTACTAAATGTATATGTATGTATACACGGTACCAGTGGCGAAGGGTGAAATTTTAGCAGAGGTAAGCCGTTCCAAAAAAATAAACAGACAAAAATCATTGATACACTATTTTTATATATCAATGCAAAAAAAAGACATGTAATTGTGAAGATATTTTTCTTTTTTTTATAAGGCTATTGTGTTTTTTAAATACATGTAAAATATTCAAGCAAAATACATTTAACATTTAATATAATAATAAAACCTCATAAAATATTAATAACGCCATCTATGAAAAATCATTACGCATCACTTAGTACGAGTATTCGTAAGTGAAAATACGGGAATTTGATTTTATTTTTCTTTATTAAAAGTGTATTACATCCTATATTTTTTGGGATTCAAATATTATTATTATTTTTTTGTTAATTTTACATAAATATGTTTGATCAATATAATATTTAATATAAATACCGCCATCTTCTTAAATCTCATTAAACTACTTCGTCTTTCTTAGTGATGAAATTGATCTATTGTTTTATTGTATTTTATTTATCAAGCCAAATTGGACGAAAATTATGAAATAATACACAAAAATGAACAATGAGAAGCGCAGGCGTAATATCCTATAGCGATACGTCCGTTTTTAAAATGTCTAAATAACCTATTTAGTATTTAGCTTAATTCGTCAAATTATATTGTTAATTAATGTAACATTTAAAATAACATATTGTTTTTCTCTCTAAACTTAAATAGAATCAGAATATAATAAACATGGAAAACTAAATATTATTTTAATTTAGCACATTCACATATTTTAGCATATCTTTAATAAAAAGTTTTATGAAAATATATAGGTAACTCATTTCATGTAATAATTAAATCATATTTCAATCAAATAAGTATCTTGATGACATGCTTTTTAATTATTGAACAACTAAGTTTATAAAACTAAAGTCAATATTGTGCAAATGAATGCCATAATGGCTAATCGAACTCACCGAAATTAACAAATATGTGAAACACTCACTTTCCACAAACAAACAGCGCAAAATGTCTATATATTACACTAAAATCAAGTTAAAACTCAATAAAACAAAAAAATTCTTAAGCAATGCACTAGTAGACAATAACAATCCGCCGTATTATAAAATTTATATTAAATCTGAAATCATTCAAATAATAACATTGCTCGTCTGACGCTTCGCTTGTCAAATTAGGGACGTTTTGTAATTTTTGACCAATCACAGGCAGGATAAGACGTAAAGAAGCAGCTTTTCGAGCAACAAAAATTTGATTAGTGCGCATGCGTAAAATACTAAAAATGAATGAAGTCACGTGACAATGTTCAATCCAAAACATTGAATGAAACACAATTTTGTATGAACGCGGTAAGCTAAAATACAACGTCTTATCGTCGCATTTCTATGAAGAAACGCGTAAGCAATTTGGAGCGCAAAAATGTATTTTGCATTGCTTGTGATTCTTTGCGTTATATTATTTTCAGAAATTAACGTAGTGATAATAAATAGATTGTTTATTAACTAATTATGTTAATTCAAAAAATAAATATTTATAATGAATGAAGGATTATTAGATTTCTAAAAGGTAAGACGGTGGGAATCGTCATGTATGGACCCTTCGCCACTGCACGGTACATATACCAAAACAACATTTTTTACAATTTTTGTCTGTCTGTCTGTCTGTCTGTCGGCGTACGGCGTACGCACCCGAGCAAAGCGAGGGTAAATCGCTATATAATTTAAATGAATATCTCAGGAGTAGCAAGCTACTATTTATGTATAAACATAACTAAACTATAAATAAGCTAACCGTAAGAACGTACCCAGAGACGAACGCGAACAAAGCGAGCGTGAGTCGCTAGTTATAAATATAAACACTCATGACTGGAGTAGAAACATTCGTGCTCATCACACAAATGAATGCCCCCAGCGGGACTCGAACCCGCGACCGTTGGCACAGCAAGTAGGGCCACTACAAACTGAGCCAAACGTGTCGTCAGAAATAAACAACGTAATTAAACTTATGTAAAGTTAAACATTAAAAAGATTAAGTTTTAATTTACAAAATTACTAAATTTTCTTAACCATATTATAGTTTTATTTTATTTTAGCGCGGAATCCAAACTCTTTTTATAAAATAAAAGTAGCTTAAGTTACTCCTTATAATATGCTGGTAAAAGTCCCGACAAAATCGGTCCAGCCGTTGCCAGATAGACACAAAAATTGTAAAAATGTTTTTTTTTTAATTATAAAAGTAACTATAGTATACTTATGATTTATGCATTTACTAAACAGCTGTTATTTTGACATTACAAACAGGTACATCCATTTATTCACGCGTTAAGTCCCGTAGTATAGCTAGTATATAAATATGGAACGCGATAATTTAAAAAGTTATATTACAAACAGAACTTCAACTTTATGTATTTGTATTATTTGTAGAGATTAATATTATGTGGATTTACTTTACATAAAGCTAACCACTCTTTTTTGTTCGCCTCGCCTTATATGTGTCAACTAGCGACTCACCCTCGCTTCGCTAGGTACCTACCTACGTTTTAATTTTTTTGAGCGAAACAATAATTGTTTTTCTAAAATAAAAGTAGCCTAAGTTACTCCTTATAATATCAGCTATCTGCCAGTGAAAGTCCCGTTAAAATTGGTCCAGCCGTTTCGGAGATTAGCTAGAAGAAACAGACAGACAGACAGACAAAAAATAAAAAAAATTGTGTTTTTCTTATAAGTACCGTATATAATTCAATATGCATTTAGTATAAAGCTGTTATTTTGACATTACAAACAGACACTTCAATTTTATTTATCTGTATAGATAAACATTATTGGCTCTAAAAATACTTTGTACAAAAATCCAACTTACATTTTCGTTTTAATTCCTCTATATATAAAATTAAAATTACTGAATATTTCTTTTTAAAGACTATGACCTAATAGAATGTTAGATTGTGACGAAACATACGTAAGTAAAATGATAATGAACAGGTAGTATTTACCAATTGACATTTCTATATTATCTATGCAAATTGCAATAAATTATAGAACAACTTAACAACTTATAATTATACGTATATTTCTTTATATTATTTAGAATTGTATAAGTACTTTAATTTTTTTTTTAAAGTCTATATAATTAAAGCTATCAAGTATATTAATAGTTATTTTTTAAATATTGAGTTACTGTATCTACCTACACAGATAAATAAAATTGAAGTGTCTGTTTGTAATGTCAAAATACAGTTTTTTACTTATTGTTGAAATTATAAGAAAAATACAACTTTTGAAATTTTTGTCTGTCTGTCTGTCAGTTTGTTCAGACTAGTGTCCGAATCGGCTAAATTGATTTGACGGAACTTTCAGTGGTAGATAGCTGATGTTATATGGTGTAACTTAAAGTACTTTTATTTTAGAAATAGAATTAGGGTTCCACTCAAAAAAAAAGACATATCCCTAGGGATGCATCTGAAAGAAGCGAGGGTAAGTCGCTAGTTATAAATATAATATATTATATTATATTTTTAGGATACTTCAGCAAAAATGTACTTAAATATGCATCGTGACTATTATAAATAGCCGTACTGATGTCTGAAAATACTGATCCGATCTGAAAATTCCGTCAATGTGAAGAAAAAAACATGTGTGTATGCACGTAAGAAGTACATACTTCTTTGGCGTAACAAAACAAAAATAGCTAAAGATTTGATCCCGTGTGTCACAACTCTCTGTTTGTAAAAGGAATGCAGCTAACTTTATCATGTCGCTTTCAGCTAACTTTATCACGTCGCTTTTTGTTAACTTCACCACGTCGCTTTTTGTTAACTTCATCATGTCGTTTTTTGGCTCTCGGTGTGCGCGCGCATCGTAAAAATTTTACTCTCATAATTTTTTCCAAACGTACCAAAAGAAGTATAACTTCAAAAGATGCCAATCATAGTAACTTTAACTGATGCCGGAAAAAAACCAGACGTCGAGTTTGCTTTACCGGCATACTCACCCTAAACAGTTTAAAATAAGGCAATAAAAAGACACCTAGGAGCGCACCCAAGTGTTTATAAATCAACTAGACACTTACATTAGCCATCTCAGAAGCGTAAATCGGGGCTGTGATTAACGTGAACGTATCGACCACCGTCATTATTATTCTGCATGATATAATCATCCAAATTTCATTAGCAAATATTAGCGCAATGGCCGCACACAGCTTTGGTATTGTCAATAACAAAATACAGGTGTTCCTGCCAATTCGATCCATTGTCATCCCTGCGATGATGTTGACTGAAAAAAAAATGGATTTCCACTATAACAGTTCTTACTTTTTATTCTTCACACCAAGTCACTCTTGTAAACTCTTTCAAAATGTAGGAAAAAGAAGTAAAATACAATAAAAATGTTTTGTATGGTGCGCCTTAAATTATAATCTATATATATAAAAATCAATTGCTGTTCGTTAGTCTCGCTAAAACTCAAAAACGGCTGGACCGATTTGAATAATTCTTTTTTGTTTTGTTGGGTGTGTGTCAGGGGTGGTTTAAATATAAAAAAAATTGACGAAAACAAAAAAAAAAACAACTGGAAAATCTAAAAGTTCTGAACTGTTTATTTTGTATGGGAATCACTAACCGGTAAAACGTTCCTAGGGACGAACTCGAGCGAAGCGAGGGTGAGTCGCTATTTATTTAATAATTCTTTTTTAATTATTTGTTTGAGTATACGAATTCTGTACTAATAAATTTGTCTATCTATATAAGAAAATGATCGTATGTTTGTCCTTTATACGTCCTTAAATCTGGGCAGGGTAATTACGTATCTCGCGACAGGCTTGCGACAGTTGTAAATCGCGCGATCGCTGCTGTCAAACGTCACTTTTGTATTACGTAACAGCGGCTAGAGAGCAGACTGCAGTGCTCAGCAGTGGGACGTTAAAAAGGGCTGAACACAACACAACGTACCTATTATAGGTTTTATATTGTTGAAATAAAAGGGTACTGAACTGTTTTTTCTTTGCCTATTTTTAATATATAGATGATGATTGGTTAAAAAACGATTTATACATACCTACGAGTGATCGCCGCGTGGTTGAAAATCAATGATAATTCATTAAGTTATATATTTATTGTCTTACGTATATTACAATATTAATCTATTCTCAATTTGACCACAGACTTTAACAATAAACAAAAGAGTATATGCATGTGTGTGTCAAATACATGGTAAGTATTAGTGTGTAATATTTTTTTTATTGATTTAATGTATTTTTTACGCATAATTAAAAAAAAATATTAGCATTCTGCACTCCTTCTCTATATAAACTATAAGTGTGGGAAATTTCATACTCCTCCATCCGCGCAATTTTCGTAAAAAGAGGTACAAAGTTTTTGCTTCACGTATTTATAATATAGATAAATTAAAAAACACATTATAAAAAACTTACAAAAGGGTCCAATTAAATAACCTCCAGCAACTACCCATGATCCCTCCTCGTCTGTGATAGGTCTCGATAGAGGCGTCTCGGACTCATTCTGCAACTTTACTAGCGATGGTGACGCCCATACTAAACTCATGCCAGTCGTTAGAACTGCTAGATTCACTGTGGACAATGGCAATGTCAATCAATGTCAATGACAAGGTCAATTATAAACTTATTCTTTATAATCATACTATTATTATATACATATATAAAAGTTTGTTTGGGTGTATGTTTGTTACTAATTTGCGTTGAAATTTGACTGATTTGCATGTAATTTACACATAAGCTAACCCGCGTTTGGCTTGCGTGCTGCATGATGGACTATGGCTTGATCTCCTTCGTACTGAAGGGAGGCTCTTGCCCAGCGGTGAGGCATTAAAAATAAGGGGTCATATACAAGGTAGCGTTAGTAGGATAATTTATCAAATGCTGAGCGTTTGTTAGAAGTAAGAATACTTAAATATTTTATTAGTATAAAGAAAAATCGTTTTTGCATAAAAGGCATAATAAGAGATGCTGACGTACGAAGCTAGGGTATAGCGCTAGTATTAGAAATAATTTTTACAATATTAGAAAAATGAAAATTACTTTATTTAGAATCAAAATCAAAATATCTATCTATAAAGGGGCTTAACATATTATCTTAAGACAAGCTTTTGCTTTGGTGCCTAGGCTATAATTTATTCTGCTCTATATTTAAGCCCATGCGTTTATAATTCCTTACTAAATAAATTATGCTAAAAATTTAAATTACAAAAATTACAAAAATAAGAAAACCCGACGGCCTAAAAATGTATACATATAATAAAATTCTAACTTAGTCGAATCTGTACATTAAATATTTTTTGGAAAATCTTATTGAAATAGTTATTATTATCGATACAGACACCGAATCTATGGGTTTTAGAATTTTTATCTGCCTGTCTGTCTGTTTGGGAACGCATCACAGAAAACCCCTGTAGTTTTCTCGTGATTGTGCGTTCTTAGACAGACAGATTTTGAGGTATGATGATAGCTGGTTTTCCGGATCAACATTTAGGATACGTTTAACTGCGGAAAAATATCTCATCTCTGAGAAATCTATACTAAACGTTAAAACGTACCTAGGAACGAACCCAAGCGGAGCGAGGGTGAGTCGTTAGTCGATAAATATGTTACAAAAATAAAAAAAACTCCGACTGCGTAGAAATCGAATTAAAAAGCACAAGTTGACGAAGGAACATAGTATAATGCCTTAGAAACATACGTACATGTATTAAGACTCATAGTAAAGTATACGACATACATAACCTTCTTTAGGGCACGTCGCAGATAAAAATATTAAAGCCGACTAATAGTTCCACAGATTAACATATTCAAACAAAAGAAATGAGTGGGTGTATGTAACCTTTAAGCGCGATTGAAGTAAAACGTCCTTGGCACTGTGGCAGATACCGCAGTTATTCATGTTCATTTTTATAAGTAACTAGCGTCTTACCCACGCTCCGCTCGAGTGCCTACTTACGTTTTAACGTTTAGTATAGATTTCTCAGAAATTAGATATTTTCCCGCAGTAAAAAGTATCCTATATGTTGACCCGGATAACCAACTATCATATCAAACTTCATCCAAATACCTCCAGTGGTTTATCCGTGATGCGGTAACAGATAGATAGACAGACAGAAAGACAAAAATTCTAAAAACTATAGATTCGGCCTCTGTATCGATAATAATGACTATTTCAATAAAATTTTCCAAAAAATAGTTCATGTACAGATTCGGCTTATTTACAATTTTATTATATGTATAGATTATTAATATAAAATTATTAATAATAAATATATATTTTTGTAAATAATAATTATTATAAAAATATAAATATAATATTCCTTTTTAAATTATTAATAATGAATTTGACTGTCACTTCCGCGACACTAATTTTTTTACAATATTGACTTACCTCTTAGTCGCGCCTAAAGAAGTATTACTTCAAAATTCTCTAGAGCTTTACTATATTAGTAGATAGTACCTGGTAGACCGAGCTTCGCTCGGAGTTCTTTTTTCTTATATCATCTGCTCGTTTTCTTATGCCCGAGTGTAAGAAATTGTCGACCATATTTTGCGTGCAACAATGCGAAAGAAAACCGCATGATAACTCGAAAACACGCGTTTTCCCAAACATAAGACTAATCTAGATCGATACTTTGCCCCCGAAAACCCCCTCATGTCAAATTTCAGCGAAATCGCTAGAGCCGTTTCCGAGATCGCTGGTATAAATAAATAAAGAATTGCTCGTTTGAATATATAAGATTTATAAAGCTCGATTTACTGTATCAAATCGATGACATTTTTCTTTTTAACAAATTCGAGTTTCTACGACATCAATTTCGTTTTAGCCTTGTTTCATTTATGTTAACTTCTCATTTCATATCAACTTTAATTTCATTGATGTTTCGTTATTATGAAACTATGTAGTTTCACAACTTAAAAATACTATTAAAAAAAATCTTTATAATGATAGAAAAAATGTTGTAAAAATTAAAATTACTAATTATAACGACGGCATGTTTGGCTCAGTTTGTAGTGACCCTACTTGCTGTGCCAGCGGTCGCGGGTTCGAGTCCCGCTGGGGGTATTCGTTTGTATGATGAGTACGAATGTTTTTCCTCCAGTCATGGGTGTTTATATTTATAATATGTATGTATTTAAAGTTATATTTGAAGTGTATCAACTATCTGGTATTCATAGCACAGGCCTCGTAGCTTACCATGGAACTAGATGGTGCTGTGTGTTAATGTCCCAACATATTTATTTATTTTATTTATAATAGATAGAAGTATAATAAACAACCGACTTAACTTGTTTACTTCGGGTTTAGTGATTGGAAAAACGATATTTAATGGTGCATAAATTTACGCCCCATCAAATATCTAGATCAAGATCCGGCTGCAAAATTGCTACATTCATAGCGTATTTAATCAAAATCATTTTTTTTTTTTATACAATAATAAAAGGGACAATATGTTCTGACCGGGGTGCCTATTAAAATGTGACCGCTAGTATGTTTAATTAAATAAACAATGATTGAATTTTTGGAACAAAATCGATGCACTTGTCATTAAAATGAATTATACTCCACTTCACAGAAATGTATGTACCGTAGAGTACTTGAAAAGTGATAGCTGCCGTTGCGCACTTGGCCGCAACCTCTTCGCAGCCAGGTGTAAGCAGTAAGCAGGTCATATTTTGTTACATTTATACGTTCATGGCATATATTCATTGTTTATATATCAAATTAAAGCTATTTTTTTTTCTATATATTATAAAAAAAAAATATATAATAATAATTTCTTTTACATTGACGTGAGATTTTCAATTATGCCTCAGTTTAAGCAATACTTAAAACAATTATAGTTAAAACAATAGATTTGATGTTATTTTACCGACTTCGTGACCGAGTCGCGGTGCGTAAATCAGACTCGTACTGATTTAGTAAAAATATAATATACTAGCGACTCACCCTCGCTTCACTCGGGTTCACCCCTAGCTTGCTTCCCAATACAAACTTTCATCCCCATTTTCACTCCCTTAAATAATGATTTTCTATGTTCTTCCCAGGGTCTCAAAATATCTTCTTACCAAATTTCATCTAAATCGGTTCAGTAGATCCAAAGATTACCCCCTACAACCTCACAACCTCACGAACTTTACCGCTTTAAAATATTAGTATAGATTTATTTTTTGTCAATGAAATTAACAAAAGTAATATTTATCTTTTAAAATAATATATTTATTTTTTATCAAAGAAATTAACTTAGTTTTGAAATCATACTCTTATTTTATATAATAAAAGTGATACCAATTTAGATTTAATTTTTATTTCCTACAGAATATTTTTTTTTCAAACAACCGGTTTTCATATTTTTTAAACTATTCATTTATAATCATGGTTTGTTCTCAATTACTTTAATTGGCAATCTACCTTTTTTCTGATGAAATATTGTACATTCGTTAGTACTATATCATATACATACCTTGTGTTTAATGAAGATCAGTTATGGGATCCGGAAAAAACAAAAAACGCACGTTTGCGAGTCGAGTTTTTTTTTTTTAATAATCCATAACCAATTTTTTCGATTCCTATAATTATGTTTTTTTTTATTTATGATTTATTGGCACAATTAAAAGTTATTACCAAGAAGAATTTAATTACATCTATATTTTTTTTAGTACTGCCCAGTTTAGTTTGCGTTTATTTAGGGAAGGCCAGAGTATAAACTACGTAGAACTATGTTATTTTATTTATATGTGTAAACTAAAATATATAAAACTTTGCAAAATTCATTAGAAGTTTTTAAGCGTGATAAAAAATCTCATAAATGGTAGTTTGGGACATGTTGGGACATTAACAGACAGCACCATCTAGATCCATGATAAGCAACGAGGCTTGTGTTATGGATACCAGATAGTCGATACACTTCACATGTATAACTTTAAATACTTACATATTGTAAATATAAACACCCATGACTGGAGTACAAACATTCGTACTCTTCATACAAATGAATGCCCCCAGCGGGACTCGAACCCTCGACCGCTGGCACAGCAAGTGGGGTAGGTATACGAGTATACCACCATCTGTGAATATGCACTACAAACTCGCAGATTTTCCGTAAAATTGCGTGATTTACGGGTGCATTAGGTATTTCGTTTTTATTCACTTAGGATATTTTTTTAAAACCATAAAATACGTTTTTGGGATGTATGTATATTTTTATCTTTTGTTAATTTAACACAACTTTAATAACGAATCGATACATGTAACATCATTATTATATATATTAATTTGAAAAAAAAAAATAAAATTCTTTGGAGCTCTTTTAGGGCGGAGTACCATATGGGTTTCTTCTGGTACTTCTCAGATAGCAAAGTGAACCGTGTGAACAACCCCTTAGTTGTTGTAGTCTGCCTCGATAGGCCAGCCGTTGGGGCGTCGTGGTTAAGTGCGCATGCAAATCTGCGACACCCAACTAAGATGGCGGAGGTTCCATTGGGTTTTAGTGGGTAGTACTGGCTTTTCTAGCCAGCGAGTCCCACATAACCACCTGTATGTGTACATTTCCCAACATTAAAAAAGGATGCATTATTCATCAAAAATCTTTATAATTTTGATAAAACATAACTTATTCACTTCTCTATCCATTTCAGAATAAAAAATAAGCTCTCCTGCTTCAACAAAACAAAATCAACTATCTGATTGTAATATTTTGTTATATTATCTTGATTTATTCGTATACATGTACATATTACATTATACTTATTCATCAAATAGAAGTATAGTAGTTAACTATAGATGATTTATTCATACATTAAAATATATTTTCATAATATTGCTATGACAAGCATTACATATATTATATCATATGATAAGATTATGTATTTAAAAAGATTTCTTATTGATTACTGATTCCTGTATGTTAGTCGAGTAAGCACTGAGTTGTGTAAAGAGAAATACCTATTATTTTCTATACAGATAAATAAAATTGGAGTGTCTGTTTGTAATATTAAAATAACCACTTTTTACTAAATGCATATGGATGTATACACGGTACATATACCAAAACAACATTTTTTACAATTTTTGTCTGTCTGTCTGTTTGTTCCGGCTAATCTTCGAAACGGCTGGACCGATTTTGACGGGACTTTCACTGGCAGATAGCTGATGGTACAGGGAGTAACTTTTTATTTTAGGCTACTTTTATTTTAGAAAAAGAATCAGGGTTCCGCGAAAAAAATTAAAACCCATGAAATTGTGAACAAAATCCACGTACGGCGTACACACCCGAGCAAAGCGAGGATAAATGGCTATATAATTTAAATAAATATCTTAGGAGTAGCAAGCTACTATTTATGCATAAATATAGCTAACCGTGGAAACGTACCTAGGGACGAACGCGAGCGAAGCGAGCGTGAGTCGCTAGTCTGTTATAATTTACTTCTATGGTCTAAGTAATACCTTTTCTCCTGTACTCTACTCTATTTTAAAGTTGATGTCTCACTTGTCTATAAACATCATCTTATCTACTTAGATTATTATTTAAATAAAAATGTCTACAACACATTTCTGCTTTCAAGTTTGGCAAGCTGTTATCAATGCATTGTCTATAGTTGGCATCATCGATAAAAAAAGTACTTTTTTAATCGATGATTGACAGTTCATTTTAGAACTAAAATATATGTATCTATCTAGTTTCTGATTGCGGCTATGTCCATATCATCCAACCAGTCAATTATGCTCGATTTTGTTACTGGTGGAGGATGGGCCTCGGTTCAGTACACAAAATAATCCCTAATAACGCTGTGCACATTTTGTTCAAATATACACACGCTTGGTTCAGTTTGTAGTGACCCTACTTGCTGTGCCAGCGGTCGCGGGTTCGAGTCCTGCTGGCATTCATTTGTGTGATGAGCACGAATGTTTGTACTCCAGTCATGGGTGTTTATATTTATAATATGTTTGTATTTAAAGTTATATATGTGTAGTGTATCAACTATCTGGTATCCACAACACAAGCGTAGCTTACTATGGAACTAGACGGTGCTGTGTGTTAATGTCCTAACATATTTATTTATATTTATTTATACTCCATTATCTTTTGGCACTTTTATCCACTATATCTTCTTGTAGGTACAGATAACGTTATTTAAATTTAACAATTTTTGATATTTAAACACATATATAAGTATTTGTTTCTCCGAGTACCCTTTTAAACCGTTTTTTTGAGGTGATGGAATTATCAACAAGAAACTAAAACGACTGGAGCCAGGCACATGTCCACACGTTTTTTTTTTTAATTAAAAACAAATGTCAACAACGATAACAACTAATAATAACAATTTATACATTCTACGTGATATTGGCGAAGTAATCTGTAGATTGTAGCACGCAGTGGCGTAGCGTGCACTTATGCCGCCGGGGGCCGAAGTCAAATTCGCCGCCATCTTATTAATTCAATTAATTTAAGGCCAATAAATCGGGACCATTTCCGATTAATAACTTGGCAAGCGATTCGACCACATCAAGTGAGAATTCAGTTTATTATGGATTAATCATTTAACAATAAGGCCCAATGCTTTAGCTATTCCAAATCAAGAAGCATTTAATTGCGCAAAATAGGTTAAAATCTATAATGCTACAGGTCCGGGATCACAAATTGTTTGGAAATTAAATGACGGCGATCAAAGAAGAAACTGTAAATCACATGTGCTTCAAGAAGTTTGTAAGATTATAATATGAGAGTACAATATGCTTGATAATTATGCCATGTTATCTGCTGTCTGATGGAATGGTAAAAAGGTTAAACTAGAACTTGGAACGGCATCTAGCAAAGGTTGTGACTTGTGGATAGAAATTAAAGAATTAGGTTGAACATTTACCATTAATATATAATTCATTCATCGTAACGAACTGCCGTACACGAAAGTAATTTACATCAGCTTATACTATCGGCAGTCTGCTACGCATATGATCGGGGGAGATCCCCAGAAACATTATACCACATATCCTAGTGACGTGAGAAAAGTAGCGCAAAACGCCTGCAACAGAAGATGCCTGCCATGGCGATCACAGTAGGTAGGCTTACGAAGCGGGACGTGAACAAAGCCACAAACAGCCCCAAACACCGATAAGCCTGGTGAAGCTAAAAGTGAAAATTACAAGGAAGACAAATAGGACAGGAGCCGACACGGAACAGGTTATTACACCAAACCTCTCACCAACCAAAGAAACCAGACACCACATGCAAAACTTTGTGAGACTTTGTGGTTGTGAGAGAAACTGGGAAAACGCACCTTACAACATGTGAAATATCAGACAAGCCTTTCGAACTTGGAAACGAGGGTTTGCTGAAAGCATTACAACATCAGAATACATTAGGGGCAACAAACCATGGAGCAACGCCGCCAATCACATGGCGCTCTATAATGTGAAGCACGGTCTCGTGCAACTAGAAAAGTTGGAAGAAGGAAAAACCAAACCCCTTAAATAGGGCTATAATATACTACAATGACTAAAGATGATAAGACGAAGAGTTAATCAGAACGCTAGCATCCTAAACCAAATGTGCCAGCATAGGAAGCCAAAGAAACCAATCGGGAAGCTGGCAACCTACACCAATAATGTCAGGATCTCACACCAACATCACCTGAGAGCACCGTGAGAAAAAGAGGAAATCTCCCTCTGGCATACTGCACCAAAAATGCCAGCATTCTACGCAAAGAGGACCTGAAAGCGCAGTACTAACTTATAGCACAACTGCTCTCAAAGCTCTTAAAAGTTGCAGCGATGGGCTCATTTAGCCCGAATTAAAATAAAAAATCTCAAATAATGGCAAGGAAAAAGAGTATGTGGTGTTCGCATATTCCATGAAAAACGTTCTCTCTGAGGCGTTCTTTGAGGTAAGGTGAAGCATTGTCAACTTCCCAACTTCGGGATGTTACTGACAATTTCTTCACAGAAAAAAGAATTATTATCTCTGGTCTAAACTGGGACTCGAACACAGAATATTCTCAAAAATATGTATTTTCAATTTTATACTAACCAAAGTTAATCGTGGAAAAATAACCGATCAGTAATTACAAAAATGATGCAAAACATTTGCTTTTTGTTTAATAATAACTATAACTACCTACTCCTTATCACACTAAAATAACTAAATAAATATAACTGTGTGTTATAATTTTGCATGTTTTCCACTTTTCACGCCTTTTGCGTATGAAGATTCACCCAGGGCGGAAAGGTTTTTTTTTAATTATTTATTATTAGTCTTCGAATAAAATGACTAAACTTCCGAGTAAAATTAAATGGACGAAAGATGATGATGATGTCAAAATTTTAAAGATTTCGTTTGAGCCATTTATTTATGAGATCTTATAATTTAGTAAATAATAACAATGATGTTATAACCTCGTTGAATAATAAAAATAAGTAGTTCTTCTTTGTCAAGTTTTTTTTAAATTTTTTCGCACCGTTATATTTCAAAAGTAAAAAGTCTTTCGTAATCATAGTCCAGTAGCTTATATAGGGGGCGGCATGATCAGAATTCCTATTCAGCAATGAAAATTACTTAGCAATAACCCGATAGAATGTGTTGGTAGTGATTTTTGTGACAAATAATTAATTTTCTCTATTTCATGTTGGTACACAATATTTATTGTGAAATTTTGCCGCCACTTTAAAAATGCCGCCTGGGGCCGCGGCCCCTACCGCCCCCCGCACGCTACGCCACTGGTAGCACGGTAATCTATATATACATAAAATGCTTTGTCCTGACTGACTGATCGATCAACGCACAGCCTAAACCGCTGGTCGTAGAAACGTGAAATTTAGAGGACATATTTCTTATACAATGTAGGCATCCGCTAAGAAAGGATTTTTCTAAATTCATCCCCTAAGGGGGTAAAATAGGGGATAAAAGCTTGTATGAAACTCTGTTATTCTTAACGCGAAATACACGGTAAGTGGTATCCAGCTTTAAGATGAAAAATAAGAAATATATGTATTAGATTTTTTTCGAAATTCATCCCTTAAAAGGGTAAAAGGGGGTGATAAAGTTTATATGGGCAAACAATTATTTATGATCAGAATTACTTGAAACTTGGTATTAATGCTCTTCAATACAATTAAATAAATTTGTATTTTAACATTTTTTGAAATTCATCTCATAAGGCTGTCAAATAGGGGATGAAAGTTTGTATGAAACTCTGTAATTGATGTACGGAAAATGGTATTTACCTTTAAAATGAAAACTAAAACAATACAGATATCTTTTTTTTTTCGAAATTTATTCCTTAAAAGGGTAAAAGGGGGTTGTGCTGTTTATGTAAGGAAAAAATTCTTTATGATCAGAATTACTTGAAACTTGGTATTAACGCTCTTCAATACAATTAAATAAACATGTATTGTAGATTTTTTTTTATTTCAGCCCCTAAGTGGGTAAAACTGGCCGGTGAAGTTTGAGTTGTTGAATATATTTAAATAGAGTAACATGGCTCAAGTTCTCTGTAAGTGCACACTATCTGTGTGAGATATAAAGCAGAGAACGGAAATTATTCCGAATCCAAAGGAAAATTATGTATTACTTTTCGGCTGGCCACAGCAGCGACAACTATAACAGACCTAGAGCGAGAGAGAGAGAGAGAGAGAGAGAGAGAGAGAGAGAGAGCCTTACCTATATTTGTGGTTGGTTTTTTTAGTGAAGATTAACTTAAGTGAATCTAGAGTTTTACTCTAGACATAATATTAAAAATTCGATATAACAACATATAAATTCAATGGAAATTAAAACTGAGCAAATTTTTCAGTTCACGCGAGCGTAGCCGCGGCCAAAAAGCTACAACACAATAAGAATGGCTCTTTATATACGTAACTTAAAAAAGAAGGAGAAGGAGGGAGACTGTAAGCTTCAGGTGTACATAGTATTGGGTCTTTAAAAATAACGTAGATGTTAGCCTGTTAGTATGTTAGTTAAAAAACCCATATTAGCCATGTTACATGATTCTGAAGTCATAAACATTGTATGCGATTGTATCATTGTACTCTCTTCCTCTAACTTTGGAAAGATGGAGTAGAAAAATGTACAAAAAATACAGGTAGTGCAGCATGCTAAATACCAAAAGTGTAAAATTAATTACAAAATATACGCTTAACATCTTTTAAAATATTGGATATTTTGAGTTACGATCGCTAAAATTAAATTTGTTTCCATATATGTATACTTTAACAAATAATAAAACTTACACAAACTTATTTTGCAAGTAATAAAGTATGTATTGCGAAAAAGTTTATTTTTTTCGTCGTTTGATCGCGGGCGAAGCCGCGGGTTCTGCTAGTGTTATATAAACATTACCGTGACTGTAGATACTTAACTCTCACGCTTTGAAGCATTAACAAAAGAATTGAATTGAATCACAATAATTAATTAAAATAAATTAAAGCGATGCAAAATATACATATTTTTAAAATATTTATCTATACATATTATAATAAAATTCTAACTGAGTCGAATTCGTTTTGGAAAATCGTATTGAAATAGTAATTATTTTCGATACGGAGGGCAAATCTATAGTTTTTAGAATTTTTGTGTCTGTTTGTCTGTCTGGGAGCGCATCATGAGAATACCATTAGGCAGATTTTGATGAAACTTAGTATGATAATAGCTGGTTATCCGGCAACATATAGGATATTTTTTACTGTGGGAAAATATGTCATCTCTGAGAAATCTATACTAAACGTTAAAACCTAAAGAACGCAAACGGAGTGAGGGTGAGTCGCTAGTAGGTATATTATATACTAGCGACTTACCCTCGCTTCGCTCGGATTCGTCCCTAGGTTGATTCTCCATACAAACATTCATCCCCATTTTCACCCCCTTAAGGGATGATTTCCGGGATAAAAATGTCCTTCCCGGGGTTTCAAACTATCTTCTTACCAAATTTTATCTAAATCGGTTCAATAGAACCAGAGATTACCTCCTACAACCTAACAAACTCACAAACTTTACCTCTTTATAATATTAGAATAGATTTATTAAAAATATTGAAACGAAATTCCTTATCGCACGTTACACGCTCTGAGCGGATGGGAGCGAGACCGAAAAAAGTGTAATAAGACTTTTTTCCGACACTTGTTGCTATAGTTACAGCCGTGTACGAACTATATATGTATATACATCGCCGCACACAGCTCTTCCGAGCGCCGAAACACTCGACGGCTCTCTTCTTTTCGTCTTTTTTAACATTTATTTATATTTTTTTAGTAAATAATTAATGATTATTTCTAAAATTACAAAAGTATTATTAATAAAATAACATTTATACAGTTCTTAAATTTTTATTTTTTATCAACGTAATTATCCCAGATCATTCAGTGTTTCATTTATCATTATTTATTATATACATAATAAATATATTTTATCGTAAATATTTCAATTGAACTCTATCAACTTGATATTTTATAAAATAAATTATAATGACTGTATAGCAAACGTCGACCAAAAATCGAAAGGAACCTCGTTCCGACCGGGGGTCAATAGACCCCTCATTTTTTCTCTATTTTTTCTTTAATTTTTTTTCTAAGAAATTAATTAAAACATGTGTAGGTATACATACTCGTGTGTAAAAAACATACTCCTTGATAAATTTAATATGTATAGTAGTTTACCTGCGCAATTTTATTTTTCCAGGCTAAAGCCCTTTCTCAGCGCTTATAACAAACAAGTTTTACCAACGTTTGCCTTGTCACATATTCTCAAATATTATTTAAATAATCAAATAAAGAATGGAAATCGCACTGAGTTTATCAGCAGCATAAAATGCATTTACTGTTTAAATATAATAAAAAAAAGCTTAAATAGAGCTTACTAAGTCTTATGGTAGTAAAGAGAAAATGAAGTAAAAAGAAAAGAAAATGAAGGCAAACCGCAAAAGGAAAGAAAAACAAATATGTTAGCTCATCCACGTTAACGACTATTTTGAAATGGTCCCATTGATATTTTATCAAAATGTGACCATGATCTTTAAATATGCTTCACGGAATTTCATGTTATTTATGATCATAACTCGTGGTAATTTATTTTAATGTAACATGCCTTTCATTAATAGTATTTTTTAATTAAATTGTATTTCAAAATGATTCTGGTTTTTTAGGTCTTAAAAACTTTAGTAAATAATTATCTATAGTATAGTAGTACTAGCGACTCACCCTCGCTCCGCTCGGGTTCGTCCCTACTTGCGATTTAAAGTTTAGTATAGATTTCTCAGAGATGAGATATTTTCCAGCAGTAAAAAGTATCCTATATGTTGACCCGACCAGCTATCATTATACCAAATTTCATCAAAATCCCTCAAGTGGATTTTTCGTGATGCGATCACAGACAGACAGACAACAATTCTGTAAACTATAGATTCGACCTCTGTATCGATAATAATGTTTATTTCAATAAGAATTTCCAAAAAAAAATATTTATTGTACAGATTCGGCGCAGTTACAATTTTATTATACATATGTATAGATATACAGGGCCAATTAAAACACTTTATTTAAATAATTTAACAATTATAGCTTTTGTACCTGGACGACTGAGCTTCGCTCGGTGTTTTGTTTTATAAAATTGTATTTATCAGAAAACATATAAAATTATTTTTTCAGATAATACACCTATGTATATGTAAGACAGATAAGCATTTTATATATATATATATATATATATATATATATAAAATATACCTATATATAAAATGCAAAAGTGAAAAGTGAAAAATTGAAATTTAGCACACGTATTTCTCATATGACGTAACCATCCACTAAGGAAGGATTTTTCAAAATTCAACCCCCAAGGGGGTGAAATAGGGGATAAAGGTATGTATGAAACTTTTTATTTCTTGGACATATTTGCATGAAAGAACAATGGCAGGTCTCTATACAACGTTTTACCTGATACCCATTTGAGGCGTCTTGAAATGAAAAAAAGCTAAAACGATAGGGATTAAATAACACAAGTGTAACCAGAAAGATTTCATTAGGAAGTCACAAAAAAAAGATATTAGCATTTTTATTTTATGATTTGCGGTTATATACCTACCTAGCAATGACAGCTGTCACTGATTATTGTACCGAATATTATAAATTAAATCATATGAAAAAAAAGTACGTTAACGTTACATATATGTACCGTTTTTAATTTCTTTATCATGGATGAAACAAGGTACTATTTTGAGTCCGTTAGGAGAAATCACTATTAATCGTAGGTATACACAAGTCGTCGTATGGTCCGTGGGCAAAGCGACAGTTAAAACTTAAAATAATCTAGAAAAATGAAACAGTAACAGCAAAATCAAACGCAATAGTCAGAGGCATGTATGAATTAATCATGGATGACAAATCTGCAGAGTTTGTTTGTTTGTTTGTTTGGTTGGACGCGATAATCTCAGGAACTACTGGATGGAATTAAAAAAATATGTTTGTGTTGGATAGTCCACTTATCGAGGAAGGCTTTAGGATATATATCATCCCGGAAAAATGTACGGTTCCCGTAGGATAGAGTTCTTTTTGTCTAGAGATGAACCCGAAGCGAAGCGAGGGTGAGTCGCTAGTAAAAACAACCAATTAGTAGCTTATTACGTAAACGTTTCTTCGTGGCTTTGCCATGTAAAACTAACGCCGTAAAAAATGAACAAATTAAATAATTCAGTTTTGTATATGTCCTAATCTTAGACGCTTTAAAAACGTTCAGGTAAAAACTTGCCATTGTTCTTTCGTATGAATTGAGTACGGTAAAAATAATGAGTTTACGTATTTCAGCGTTTTCTAAAATTCAATCCCTAAAAGGGTAAAATAGATTATGAAAGTTTATATGAAACCTACCTTTTTCGTAATTTTTTGCAGTTTTAGCGCGAGCGAAGCCGCGAGTTCTGCTAGTATAATATATTACGTCTATTATATTATATTACGTAACGCATATTACAATAAAATTAGTAAATATTTATTATTTACAAGAATTGATCTTTAATATTATAAAATTAATTGCAGATTAATTGCTAATACGACGTAGAATGGAAAAGACGCCAGTTAATTGACATCGTTACCGCATTTATGAAAAGTGGTGTAAATAACTGTTTTTAAGTTATACAGAATACGCGCGATTATAAAGCGCGATGTGCCCTAAATCACAAAGCTTATTCTGGAAATACTATATCTATACAAATATTATATAAGTTTGTTCATTTGTTCGTTTGTTTGTTTGAACACGCTAATCTCAGGAACAACTAATCCGATTTGAAAAATTCTTTTTGCGTTAGATAATCCGTTTATTGTGGGAGGCTATATAACATCCCGGAAAAATGTACGGTTCCCGTGGGATAGATTTGTATTTGTCTAGAGACGAACCCGAAGCGAAGCGAGGGTAAGGCGCTAGTTATGTTATAAGCATAAGCAACGTTGGCAACCCTATCAGCTATAGATTACATTTACGGTAGGTAAAGCTACGTCAAATGAAAATGTCAAATATGTATGTTTAAGTACGGAAGAGTTTTATCTCCCGTGTGTTTTCCTACAATATAATGCAATACATTATGTACTGAAGACTACCCATTTAGGTTCATTAAAAAGTGATACAAATAAAATCATCCGACTTAATATAACTTTATTACTTGACCATTGATTATTATAACTTTATTACTTTATTTCTCCCGTTACCTCGTAGGCCACAAGTCCCGGCTTCACCCATTTGGAGTTTTGTAGTTTGACGTTTTCGGAAAAGTACTGACTCTCATTCAATTTAAAATATAATAAAAGTTTATCTATACAGATAAATAAAATTGAAGTGTCTGTAATGTCAAAATAAAAGCTTTATACTAAATGCATATAGAATTATAAACGGTACTTATAAGAAAAACACATTTTTTAAAATTTTTGTGTCTGTCTGTCTGTTTTTTCCGGCTAATCTCCGAAACGGTTAGACCAATTTTAACGGGACTTTCACTGGCAGATAGCTGATATTAAAAGAAGTAACTTAGGCTACTTTTATTTTAGAAAAAGAATTAGGGTTTCGCTTAAAACAATTAAAACGTACCTAGTGACGCACCCGAGCGAAGCGAGGGTAAGTCGCTAGTTTATAATAATTATTGAGCAATTCATAAATGCATGCAAGTTTGCAATGCAATGCAACACGAAATTTAAAAACGGTAAAAATATTCGATTGAAGTTTAGGTCCCGTTAGGAACGTATCATTTACTTTCCCTTGAGCATCTTTAGCCGATGCGTTGAAAACTACGCGTTGCTTCGTTGTATCGCTATCAAATCGGTTGCAAGCAAGTCTTGAATGAATGCAATCGTTTGAGAAAATCTACAGATGCAACTTGATCTACTGTTAAATCTACTTACTAGTCTAAAGATGCAACATGTTTCATTGGATGGAGAATACAAATATAGTAGAAACTCGATTATCCGGATATACGGATTAGTTATACGGATATACGGATACCTCAGTTATACGGATCGCGATTATCCGGACTACCAACCGCGACCAATTATATATCTACAAGTCGAATTTATGCAAGCACTAAAGCACTAGCGGCTCATCCTAGCTTCGCTCGGGTTCGCCTCTAAACAAACAAAAACAAATGTATCCCACGAGAACCGTACATTTTTTCCGGGATAAAAAGTAGTTTTAGTTAGTTAGCAATTGTTTCAGGAAAAAACCTGCTTTTCTTCATACATTCGATTATCCGAATACCTATGGACAACAATTAGTCCGGTTAATCGAATTTCTACTGTACTCCTTACTCCATATTATCTTTAATGCTAAGTAATGTTTTAAAACATCATTTATTAAACATGTTTATAAATACAATTTATAAAACATCATGTCTAAGTCGTTTTATTTATTGCGAAAATGATTGAGGAAAACAATCAATTATTGCTAAACGTCATACTTATTTGAAGTGCCTCGGTTGTGTAGTGGCTAGCAAGTACGGCTACACATCGGAAGGCCCTGGGTTCGAGTCCCGGGTCGGGCTAAATTTAGTTATTTTGTAAGTCTTTCTGTTTAGTAACTTTAGTAAAGTCGCAGTAACAGCTCGGAGTTGGGAAGTCGGCGGTGTTTCACCCCCGTGCCTCGGAGAGCACGTAAAGCCGTTGGTCCTGCGCCTTAACTCTCACCGGTCGTATCTCGTGTCGTCTCACCGGAGTATGAGAGTGACAGGAATAGAGAGTGCACTTGTGTCTGCGCATACACACGCTGCACTATAATATTCCCTATGCAAATGGCTAGTCTCAATGAGACTGGCCGCCGTGGCCGAAATCGGTCGGGAGGTCATCATTATTATTACTTATTTAAACGATATGTATCTATAGTATAATATTTGTCTTTATTTATATTGAGTTTTTGTCATTATGTGTATGTTTTTCATTTCCTGATACTGTATTCAAATGATAAAACAATCAATGTTTTTTCGAAATATAACAACAACGTCAGAAAATAATTGCAACATTATAAAAAGTATCTGTAAAACGATGTTTTACGTTAGACCAGCGGTCGGCAACCCGCGGCCCGCGGGCCGCATGCGGCCCTCGGCCTGTGACTGTTTTATAAAGAAAAGTTTTTATGTTTTTTAAGTATTTTGAATTTGTAATTACCGAAAAAATGAAAATGTTCCTTGTCTCATAGATAAGCATTTAAGAGTCATTTTAGAAATTGTGACATTGACATATTTTGTGGTTTAAGGGTTTTTTTTTGCTCTCACAAGTGCGGCCCGCCTTTGCTAGGTATAGCCACCTTGTGGCCCCTGCCTGCTAAAAGGTTGCCGACCGCTGCCTTAGACCATTGATAAACAAAAACTATTATAATCAATACCTCACACTAAAGGCACCAAAAATGTAAAGTCAAAAATAGTAGCGGGATTTTATTCTTTACGCTCCTATTCTTAATTTCGCCGTAGAGATCGTTTATTAGAAAGTAAAATTAATAAGGGAAATTATAAATAGGTATTAGTCGTTTTACAATTTTCGATAAGAAACTACGTTCATAATGAAAAAATAATACTTGATAGTTTTTGTATTTATAGTATTAGTTCTCCTCCCCTTGAAATGGAGATAGCACAATATTAGCTTACGAGTAACATTTTTTTCTTTATTATAATAAAATCCTTTAGCTATTTTTAATGTTATTATACTATACTAGTGACTTATCCTCGCTCCGCTCGGATTTGTCCCAACTTACGTTTTAACGTTTAGTATAGATTTCTCAGAAATGAGATATTTTCCCGCAGTAACAAGTATCCTATATGTTGACCCGGATAACCAGCTGTCATACCAATACCAAATTTCATCAAAATACCTCCAGTGGTTTTTCCGTGATGCGGTCACAGAAAAACAGACACACAAAAATTGTAAAAACTACAGATACGGCCTCTGTATCGATCATAATGCCTATTTCAATTACATAGATTTACCAAAAAAAATTAATGTACAGATTCGGCTTAGTTACAATTTTATTATATGTATAGATTATCACATAGTAATGAGTATATCAATCAGCCTATCGCCGTCGACTGCTGTACAAAAGTCTTTTTTTTTTTTAACGTTGGGAAATGCATTTAGGCACGAAGTGTGGGACTTACCGGCAAAGCCAGTACCTACTACCCACTAAAACCCAACGAAACCTCCCCCATCTTAATGGGACGTCGCAGGATCGCCTACGCATTCAATCAGGACGCCCCGACGGCAGGTCTGCCAAAGCAGACCACAACGACACAAAGACATGGGGTTGCTCCACGGTCCACTCTGCTATCAGAGAAGTACCAGGAGCAACACGCATAGCATACCGCCCACCGAGGTGGGCCGCCTCCTTGTGCGTTTCTTGGCTTCGCGACCGGTTGTATTGCCGGGCACTCGCGCTACTAAGCCCCAAAAAAAACAAATCTATCCCATAGGAACCGTACATTTTATTTCTATCGTAGCGTATTGTAGCGTAGTGTATTGTAACGTTCATTCAGTAGTCTTTGCGTGAAAGAGTAACAAACATCCACACATTCGTACATCATCACAAACTTTCGCATTTATAATATTAAGAATATTAAGAATTTAAACCAACATGGTTTGGTTTCATGTTTAGTTCTATGATACTCAGTTTATATTATTCTTTAGTCTGACCGTTTAACATAGTTCGTGATGTAATTATTATTTATTAACTTTGATCAAACGTACATATATTCAGAGATTTCGAAGAAAAAAATAAATAATGCCTAGGAATTGTGGAATTAATGTAAATTAATGGTAAATTAATTATCATTGCGATATGTACCTACCTATATCTATTGTCGCACTCTATATACTTATTTGCTTGATCGAAAAAGAATAAAAGAATTTCGCAATAAATTATGTTATTTTATGTTTGCAAAGTTTACTACCACAAGAGTAATTATAATTTATTAATAAATTAAAAAAAAATCTACTCTTTTAATTCCCTTAGTATCGTGCAATTTTTGTATTAAAGAGACCCAACGACATTAAACCCTTTGTAAAACGTGAGTGCAAAGCAATTAAAACTTTAAAGTCTAAAATTTAGGTTCATTTTCATTCGCACTGAAGTAATGGCTGCGGCAAAAAAAGAAGCTGAGCGGTTGGTTGATGTCACAATATAATATTATGTAGGTACTGTGTTATTATAGGTATATCTTCACAATAACACATCTATACTAATATTATAAAGAGACAGAGTTTATTTGTTTGTTTGTTTGTTTGAACGCGCTAATCTCAGGAATTACTAATCCGATTTGAAAAATTCGTTTTGCATTGAATAGCCCGTTTATTGGGGAAGGTTATAGGCTATATATTATCATGCTATTACCCAAGGAAGCGGAGCAGTAATCATAAATGTCAACCAATCGGGCAGACTTCCATACATTATTGTAAAACAATATATATATATATATATATATATATATATATATATATATATATATATATATATAATATTTTATATAAATACATAGGGATTTTTTGTAGATTGAACACGGGCGAAGCCGCGGGTTCTGCTAGTTCACTATAAAAACAATTAACCATTGTCATGAATGTCATGTCAATGGTACTTACCTTATACCTTACAATAGTGTTGTGACAATTTCTAATTCAAACGTTCCAGAATTTTACGTTGACCTATTTTTCTATTAAATAAAACTTTAAGAAATATTCTATTACAATGATATACGTAGATTGTTAAATTAATATTCAATTTTAATTTATATGTGAATCTATTATCAATTATTTACAATAGAATTGAAGTGTTTATCTATAATTTACAAATAGCCACCCCGTATTAAATTAATTTTTGGTCACCATCATTAATTTTTCTGTCTGTCTGTTTGTTTGGCAATTTATTATTTATCCTAATTCATTTAATAGTTCTTAGTCTTCCAATATTTATTAAACTCTTATAGACGATATCGATTTTTTTTTTAATCGGGAATTATTTGTAACGATTTTTGTTTCACACATCTATATAAATACATATATCTGACGAACGAAACGAACTTAACAAAAGTGAAGTCCTATTATTTTTTTTATTAATTTAATTATTTTTTAGACGTGCGAGAGGATCCTTTCGGGATAGATAAGCATGCCAATTTTGTGACATTAGTTTTTAGTGACATAGACGTAATTTGGTATTTTACTTTTATTTATTCAGGAGAACAAAAAGGAAACGGGGATGACAATCTGTATTTAAATCCGGTTTTTTTTAATAAAGAAATTTAAATATTCATAAACTTTTTTTTGAAACACATTAGATACTGTGTTCCTTTTTTAGTTTCTTAATCCAAGTACATTCTAGTCCTTGCTGAACTGGTTCTTTAACTATAGTTAAGTACTTACCTATAATAGGTAACTTTACTATGATAAAATTAATACCTCACTACCTATAAGATAGCTGAAGTCTGAAGTGACTGTCAAATAGTAGGTACTTAGTAATTATATATACATATTTTAAATAACTTTAAAGGGCTTTTCGATCATGTTTTTTTTTATAGAAATACTCCTAGAAGTTTTCAAAATTAATAACTAAGTTTTACCTATATACATTTTATTATTTTTTAAAGATTTGGAATTGTGTTATCGAACATTATATTAATTAAAAAAATATAAATTAAAAAAAAAACTTGCCTGTCACAACCAGTGCATACTGTCGGATTACAGGGGTCAAATAAAATTTCATTTTGCTTGTCTTCTTGAAATTTCTTAATCACTTGTCTAATATATTTTTCAGTATTAATGTTTGTAATCACTTCTATAATAAATGTAAAAAAATATATGTAAATATTTATCTTAATCACAATTATTGAAAATAAGTTCTTTGATTTTCGGCCGTGACACAAATCGAGATGTGCTTCGCATGGCGTATAAATATGTTGTAACTACTGCAGCGAGGCTTATACTGAGGCCAAGAAACATACATCTACAGCGTAATGAAGGTGTGATTGTACTATGGATGATATAACGCTTATTTTGGTTACGTTTGTAAAATCGCAATAAATTACTTAAGGTATAGTAGATACTAGATATTAAAGTAATGTTAAGCGGATTCAAGTGCCATTCAGAGTTATGCAATATCTATATTCTATAAGTGTTCGATAAAAAACAGATAATCGCTTATTTTCTCAAAATTACTCATACAAGTCGCGTATTCGCGTCTACTATATATTTGATTTATTTATTTTACATTTACTCCGTTCTTACTAACTCCGATCCCGTATTTGATCTCTATATAAAAAGATACAAAATATAGAGATGAGATATTTGAATAATAGATATTAAGGGTTTATTTGTTCCAGTGAAATTTACAACGTCATCAAGGCATTCGAGGTAGACAGAAAATTTTGTCTCAGATATAACACTACTATAAAGACGCAAAATTCGTTTAATTATTAAAATGGTTGAACTGATTCAAAAATTAGTTATTTTGATAAGGCTACACTATATCTTACTAACAGAGGATGTTTTTATTTACACCAATAAACGTCAAGTACAAAACTTTCGCTTTGAGAGTCTAACATAGAGGGCTTACATTCTTAAAGAATGCAGAGTAGAGTAGAAGAAGTATAGTATATGAGGGCATGTGGACCAAATCAACACATACTTATATTATGTGCAATATAAACATATTCTGTAGAAGTTACTTAGACAACAACATTAATAAATAAATAATCTACATTACACAACTAATGTAAATATTTTCACTACATAGTATAGCACAAAGTCGCTTCCCAGTGTCTGTCCCAATATATTAAAAAAAGCGTTTTTTTTAATAGATAGAATGATTCAAGACAAAGTCTTAAATGTATAATACATACATAATATAGTAGAGAAACACTGGTAATTTTAGGGGTTTCTAATGTGATGTCATAAAAAAAAAACACATTTTTTTGCGCTTACATTGCAAAACACTGGCTGAACCCTACGAGATAGATCAAAATAATGTGCTACAGTATTGAACACCTTAAAAAGGTCTATAAAAAAGGATCTTTCTCTTAAGGATAACATACTATATCCATTTTACTATATCCAAGCTAGGGACAAACCCGAGCGAAGCGAGGGTGAGTCGCTAATAATGTATATTATAATGATAAAATTATGACGCTCAATGTTCTACATTACTTTTTTAAAGTGTTATGGATATATTACAATCTACACTTACAATATAGCTCGAGCTATATTGTAAGTGTAGATTGTAATATATCCACATCTATAATTAGAACCTTTTCATTGTACTCAGTATTCTGTTATTGTGAAAATAATAAAAAACATAGCTTAACTTCATCTGAATAATCCAAATATGTTACAAATCCAAAGAAATTCTTTATTTTATGCGATATAAGTATTTATTTTATGCGCATTCTAAGCCGAGATTATGTTATAAAAATATAGGTACATGCATTCATTATAGATACGATAAAGAATTTATTGTTTTACTGATAGATAATAAATTATCTATCTGAATAATTAAGAATTATAATCCAATGAATAATAATATTTATAGTACGTATACGGTATACCTACATATACGTATCTTAAATATTTTGAGTACGCTTTAAAGTTTAGTATAAATCTCTCATAGATATTTTCCCGCAGTAAAAAGTATCCTATTTGTTGACCCAGATAACCATCTATTATCATACCAAATTTTAATAAATTCTGTCCAATAGTTTTCTCGTGATGCGTTCCTAGACAGACAGACAAACAAAAATTCCAAAAATTATAGATACGGCCTCGGTATCGTAATAATGACTATTCAATAAGATTTTCCAAAAAATATTTAATGTACAGATTTGACTCAGAATTTTATTATATGTGTAGATTATTTCTACACCCAGTATATACGAGTACAGTCCAATATATTATCCTTGTTATAGTTTAGCAGAGTTGTCGCACTAAAATTTCTATACATTGCGATTGTAATGGCAATCGCAATAAGTAGTAATTTAACTAAAAATAGCAGCTTTTAATGGTATAAACATTAAATCTAAAGTAAAAAAACAACTTAGAAGCATCGATTATATTATTGCATATTGCATTCTGCAACATACATTTGGGCTGACAGAAAATCTCAAACTATTTTTGCTTGATCCGGGCCGGTGTGTGTTAGCAACTACACACCAACAAGTCAGTTAGAGTACTTCAAAAAAATAATTTGTCAGAATATTTAGAAGTAGGTACTTTCAAGGATTTTTTCTATAGTGAAGATTAGAATAGCTTACACAAAGCTCGTAAGTGATTTTTGATGGAAAAAAATAAACCTGTATTGAAGTAACTCGTTTTTTATTTACAAACTTATAATTTTAAAGCAAATCACCTTTAATAATAAAAAGAGGTGGTTTGCTTTTTGTGTTTAATCTACCGCTATTTTTTTTATTCTTATAATACTGTTTATTTGTGACGTCTCTATCGATATCTATATTTAGCAAACTCTTTGTTCTTATTAATTAAATAGATTAGATTTCTTATCGATGACAAAAAGTATTTAGTAAAGTAGTTCTAAAAATTCAGAATTTTATGCAACACAGCCATCTTAAAACCAATGTCGGCAACATTGCTTTAAGGGTGTGTTATAATATTTTCTATACAACCCCACTCCAAGCCATTTGTTTTTTTTTTTTTATCCAATCTATATAAAGTAAGAAATTGACTGGCTGACTGATCAATCAACGCACAACTGAAGCCGTTGGGTCTATAAGCATGAAATTTTGCACAAATATTCCTTAACACGTTAGCAGTCCGGTGTACCGTATGTGGTACACGGGGAGCGGTTCCGCCGAGTTCGTGTACCCTATGAGGCACACGAGCCCTGTGTTACTCTAAGGATCCTCTGACCACGGACTTGTCAAATTAGTTAGTGTTTTGTTTGTGGACTTGTGGCCAAGGATCTAATAAACAGAAAAAGCCAAAAACATGTCATATTTTTTTTAAATTGTTGCTATAATAACACAAAATAAAACAACTTAGTAGAAAATAAATAAAATTTTATTGGTGAACTTGCATTTAAAAAAAAACAAACAATATAATATGCTTTTTTGCAAATTTTACATTGCGTTCATATTCTTTTGGCTTTGGCCCGTGCGAATGGAGCAAGTCGACCTTCATCAAGGAGGTTTTGGTAGCTATCTATGGTTGTAGGCTTGGAAGACTGACATGGAACACTTCTATGCACTGCACTTTTTTAGCAAAACTTTCTACTGATTCCTCAATCTCTGGCCCGACTTCTAAACATACTTCCTCATCTTCATCGTCTTCGTCGTCTTGGTCTTCTTCCTGATCCAATAATTCCACGACCTCGTCTTCACCATCAGAATTTTCTGAGATTCTTTTTATGTATTCGTCTGTTATTGTACTTGACATCCCAACACTTTACAAATATTCAGCAAGCAAAAATAAAAACAGTTTCACGTGAGTAAAAAATCGTAAACGTGAAAATTATCACGAAATATTGTGAGTCTACCTTTTATTGATACAATAATTATTACGATTGAGGGTAGGTCGATATTTTTCTGTCACAGTATGCATTATGTTGCCTAATTCATTGTCACAGATTAAGGAGACTACATTCATTCTCTATAGTTAATAAACTAAACGTACATATATCTACTGGCACACTCATGAGTCCGTGGTACAAGCTAAGGGTACACGGTAATTTTAATTAATAAGTTCGTGTACCGCCCGGTGTACACGGGTATATCCGGGGTCAGCGACCTATATTATGTTACTTTTATGTATCAGTTGATAAATGGACATCGAATAATGACCAAAAAATATATAATCGCACATGGACATGTGGGGTGTTTCGGAACGCTTGTATGGGGACTGTTAACGTGTTAAATGACGTATGTGTGCAATAAGAAGAGATTTTTGGAAATTCATCCTCTAAGCCCTAGGAAATGTGCAAAAAATTGAGGAAGTGGGGCTTGCTAAATAATATGAAACGCGTACTTATAAAACGCAAGTAATAAAATATGTGTTACGGAAACGTAAAATAATTATTTATTGATCGATCGATTAATTGACCGATAGATCGACCGATAAATTGACCGATTGGCCGACAGAGTGGTTGACCGATTGATCGTCCGACCGGGCACCGACTGGTCGTGCGACTGATCGACCGACTGGTTGACGGACTGGTCGACCGACTGGTCGACAGACTGGTCGACCGACTGGTCGAGCGACTGGTCGAGCGACTGGTCGACCAACTGGTCAACCGACCAGTCAACTGACTGGTTGAACTACTGGTTGGCCGACCGATCAACCGACTGGTCGACCGACTGATCGACCTACTGATCGACCGACTGATCGACCGACCTGTTGTGCGACTGGTCGACCGACTGATCGACCGACTGATCGACCGACTGGTCAACCGACTGGTTGGCCGACCGATCAACTGACTGATCGACCGACTGATCGACCGACTGGTTGACGTACTGGTCGACCGACTGGTCGACCGACTGGTCGACCGACTGGTCGACAGACAGATCGACCGACTGGTCGACAGACAGGTCGACCGACTGGTCGACAGATCGGTCGACCGACTGGTCGAGCGACTGGTCGACCGACTGATCGACCGACCGGTCGACTGACTGATCGACCTACTGGTCTACCGACTGATCAACCGATCAGATCGACTGATCGATAGATTGATCGACAGACTAATCGACCGACTGGTTGTGCGATTGGTCGAGCGACTGGTCGAGCGACTGGTCGAGCGACTGGTCGAGCGACTGGTCAACCGACCGGTCGACCGTTTGGTCGATCGACTGGTCAACCGACCAGTCAACTGACTGGTCGAACTACTGGTTGGCCGACCGATCAACCGACTGATCGACCGACTAATCGACCGACCTGTCGTGCTACTGGTCGACCGACCGGTCGACTGACTGATCGACCTACTGGTCTACCGACTGATCAACCGACTGATCGATAGATTGATCGACAGACTGGTCGACCGACTGATCGACCGACTGGTCGTGCGACTGGTCGTGCGACTGGTCGACCGACCGGTCGACCGACTGATCGACCGACCGGTCGACCGACTGATCGACCTACCGCTCGACCGACCGACTGATCGACAGACTGTTCGATCGATTGATTGAGTGCTTAAATGCGCAAATGTCAATCTCGCTAACTACTAATCCGATTTGAAAAATTATTTTTGCATTACATAGATAGATTTTGGCATTAATTTAGGAAGGCTATATGCTCATATATCAAATCATAATATATAGACTTCAATACTAACCGTTAAACGTACCTAGGGAAACTCGAGCGAAGCGAGGGTGAGCCACTAGTATATTATAATTGCCATTCAAATTCACAGACAATTTTCAGTTTATTAGAATATAAAAACAATTAAAAGTCGGTCACGACAATCAATCTCAATAGATTTGACCTGGACACAGAAAATATAATTGTGCAATATGCAATGCATGTGTACGCAAATAAATCGCCCTCTCTATCTCTCTTTTTGTTTTCTGATGTCATGTGTAGTGTATTATGAGTGTACCATATTCTCAACTCCTAGCCATTATAAAGATTTTTTTGATTTTTGAAGATGATACCACGCTTTACGCTTAGACACTAGCTTATTGATTAATCTTTTTTTTTTCTTACAATTTAAACATTTTTTTTATATAGTTAAAAAATTGTTGCCTTAAATTCATTATTAGGTACCTAAAAAAATAAAATGGTCATACGAAAAATAATAATTAATTTAAAATAAAACTCGATTTTATCATCGCATCCCTATTTGTTTTGAATCTCTTGTCAAATGTCAAACTGTATAAATGTCAAACTTGCGACTTTATGAATTGTTGTTCTTTTGCTGTAGAATAAATTAATTTATTAATAAATATTAATTACATATTTATTTAATTATGGACGATGACGATTACTGGAATACTAGCGAGACCAAAGCCAAAGCATTTAGTTTTGACGATGACGTGGTAATATACTAATTTCATATTAGCTTATTAAAATATCTTTTTCTGCTCTTATAAAATAGACATTATGTTTGATTGATTTTAAAGTTTATAGATGTTTATGTTATAATATCATTAATTTTCCAGCTATCCCCTCAAGAAATTCTTGCAATTGGTCAAAAGTCTTATTCTGGTCAAACGGACGACAGTGTATTTAACTCAACCCTAAATAATGCTAAATCTCCCCTCTTACCATTAACCAGCCTGGTATCCCCGAAAGTTTTAGATTTAAGTAAGCATTGTTGAAAAACTTTATTTTTAATTAAAAAAACAATGATAATAAACCAAATAATATCATATAAAAGGGTAGTAAGAACTGTAACTTAATACTAGTATTATTTAATAAGCAATATAAAGAAGAATATACACTTAACATACTTCCTTTAGTTGTTTTAGCACAATCAGGTAAAGATCTCAAGGAGACGCAGGATTCAGGACCGACAGTAGCAATAACATTAAAAAGACTTATTTTAGGTAGAAGCTTCTCACTTCAAATTCATCGTAGCTTAAAAAGTAAAACAGAATTGTTAGATGCTGCAATAGCTATTGGTGATGGAAATGCTATATTAACTGTAAGTAAATTTCTTAAAAATAGACCAATCATAAAGTTGTTGGTGTAAAAAATGAAATGTTATTTTAAAATATTATATAAATTAGGGTAATTATTATCAGCAATGCCTCATGGCACTGTGGTAATGGGTTCCTCTGTGGATTTTAGAGAGTAGGAGTCTTACAGTCCCATACCTGTTGATGACTGGCAAGGATCCTGTGTAAAAATTTAAATAAGTTCTTCCATTTATTATTTTTTAAATATTAAGTTAACCTGCTGTGCTCCTTCGCCTCTATGGATGCCCCGTTTAGGAGTTAAAATGTATCTTCTCTTATTTAAAATTATTATATTAACAACTAAAATACAATAAAAATCTATCAATGAAAATCATATTTTTAAATACTAAATTATTATTCTCAGTCCTTTTTCAGGTTGTGTTATTTTTAATACAAACTCTAAGTAAAAAGCTAGTGTATGAAATTTTATCATCAAGAACTCTTGCTTTGAACCATTATATAAGCTTTCTGCAAACTGAAGGCAAAATTACAGAACTCACTGATTTACTAACGTAAGTATTGAATTGTATCTTCTTGTTTCATTGATCTTTGCAGTGTAACAAAGCAAATATGGTGAAAAACTCATAAAATCTTCTATCCCTGAGGAGCCTATATATTATCATTCTCACTTAAATTTTCAATTTAGAAATATAGTTTTTTTATTTTATGTGTATAATAATTAATATGTTTTTTTTATTTCATGTGTATAATAATTAATATATTTTAAAATATATTTCACTAGCGAATTACCTTTGCTTCGCTTGCATCGTACGTTTTAAATATATATAAATAGTTATTAGCCGGTGTTAGTTAAGTTAGTTTTGTTTATGTTTTAATAGTTATTCTAGTATTCGGGGCGGAGGCAAATCTAACAAATCAAAGATCATAAAAATCGGTTCAGCCGTTCTTGAGTTATAAATGGTGTAACTAACCCGACTTTGTTTTATATATATAGAAGATACCACAATTTAATAATTTTGTTTTTCTTAGAATGCTGGGGCGCAGTCCTGAGGCAGCTGTAAGTATATCTGATGCAAAATTTAGTTTACCGATATTTTATATATATATAAAATATTGATAGTATAAAATATTTTACTTGTATTTATTGTATCAATGCATAAAAAGTAACAAAAATTGGTTCTTTCTTCAAGTTGCGTATTTTTACTTTTTGTAATAAGTATTTTTATGGTACTTGTAAAAATTATAAAGACTAAAAAAATTACTCAAATGGCAATTAAATTATAAAATATAGAAATCAAAAACATTATCAGAAACAATGTGTAATTTCATATAGGGCTTAAAAAAAATACACTGTTAAAAAATTATATAATTTGTGTAACATTGTGTTTTTTCAGATGTACCAATTTCAATATATTGTCAAAACTCAAGGGAACAGTGTAGATGGATTGTTAAAAAAGTTAAACAATTTGATGTCAAATCATTTCAATCAGCCCGGCATTGACTCTCATCAGACAAAAATGCTCTCGGACTACATAAAATTACTAGGTTTGCTTATTATTTTTTTTTTTTTTTATAGTGCCAATGAGAAAAAACTTTTGAGAAAGTATAAACTTTTATTACTTGCACATTGATCGAGTCAAGATTTGAACAATCAATGTTAGATATAAGATAAAACTTCATAAAGTTTTAGATTTAATTATTTTTAATTCACATTATTTGTTTATATAATACTAGCGACTCACGCTTGTTTCGCTCGCGTTCGTCCCTAGGTACGTTTTCACGGTTAGTATAGAATAAACTATATATGTACATACATAGGTATAGAAAAGTAAGTAGCTACTTTAAAAATTAAAAAAGTATATATATCCCTTACTTGAGAAATGATTCCCCATACAAACTTTCATCGCCCTTCTCAACCCCTTAAGGGATGATTTCCGGGATAAAAACTATCCTATGTCCTTACCTGGGTCACAAACTATCTCCATACCAAATATCATCTAAATCGGTTCAGCGGATTAAGCTGGAAAAAGTAACAGACAGACAGAAAGAGTTACTTTCGCATTTACAATATTAGTATGGATTATGTTAATGTAAAACATTTTTTTTTTAACCTACTTCCAAAAGGAGGAGGTTATTGTAATTTATGATTTTAATATCAATTTTCATTTTCAAGTGCACTTTAGAAGTTTAAAGTTTTTGGTGTTTCTTATACAATACAAGCAAACTGTAATAATCAGTTAAAAAAATCTGTTTCTTACAGAATGGCAGAAATGTGCGAATAAATCGGATTTGAATAATAATTCGACCCTACAATGCCTCTCTCACTGCTGCGTCCACCACTGGAACGAGGGGGCGGGCAATATGATGTCACCGCTCACGCTTTGCCAACGACAGCAGGTTATTTTTTCTTTCTCTCTCTCTCTCGTCCTATCTCATTCTCTCTCTTACTGCAATAGATAATATAATTTTCTCTATTTCTCTGGTGAACCAGTTACATTGTTTCACTTTAGATTTTAGACAACAATACAAGTCATGTCTTTATTTAAAAAAAAATTGGAACAAGAAAGTTTCAGAATATTGTATGATATATGCTTTAAATATGTATTAATAGTGCAATTTTTTTTATTTCGTCTTTTTTTAAACAAACATGTAGTATTTAAAAAAAGTATGTAAGTATGTAAAAAAAACGATCTTTATTTGTACGGAACACTGCAAAATAAGTAAAATAATATTATGCACTAGTGACTCACCCTCGCCTCGCTCGGGTTCGTCCCTAGGTACGTTCTAATTTTTTTGAGCGAAACTCTTATTCTTTTCCTAAACTAAAAGTAGCTTAAATTACTCCTTATAATATCAGCTATCTACCAGTGAAAGTCCCGTTAAAATTGATCCAGCCGTTTCGGAGATTACCCGGAACAAACAGACAGACAGACAAAAATTTTAATAATGTTGTTTTTCTTATAAGTACCATATATAATTCCGTATGCATTTAGTATAAAGCTGTTATTTTGACATTACAAACTGACATTTCAATATTATTTATCTGTATATACATAAAAACTATGCCAATTACGTTACACGTGTTGTCTTTCCGCACACATACAATACCGCGGCGCCTTTAAATTGTTAGCTAATTGTATGTGTTAAGTGTAATTGACTTAGTTTTTATGTATAATATTATTTTACTTATTGTGCAGTGTTCCGTACATTATTTTTTTTTTTTTTTCAATTTTCAGGTGCCCCCACTTCAATACGACTGGGTGGTGTTAAATGTACACGCGAATTCAAAGAAATGGGACATTGTAGAGTCTTTGTTTACAAAAAAAGTTAGTGTTTTTATTCTTTTTTTTTTTTATTATTTTTTCCCAATTTTTTTTTGGTACAAAATATAAAATTAAACATAAATTTAGTACAATATTTGACTATCAGTAGATGCTGCATATGTTTTTTTCCTTTTTTTTTATTATAAGTAAACTTTTTTTTTGTTAAAAAAAATCTAACAATAAATAAACAATTTTTTTTTATTACTAAAATTATTTTTATGTTATAAGCATACTTTTAATATTATTTTTTGTTTTAATTTAGCTTACCAAATATACAAAAACCCATCTCGTACTAAGTGGTAGGCTATTCATAATTATACAATATTAATTCCAGGACTGGTTCGGACGTACAACAGTATCATCTCACATTCCCATAGAAATATTATTATCGAGATTGAATTCCCTCTCTGCGAGTAAAAACTTGCTGGCGACATGTTTGAATAAGCTGCAAAATTCGGAACAAAGATTGGCACTGGCACAAAAATATAAGGTATTTTTGCTTATTAAAAAAAAGATGTAAAAAGTTTGCAAGATCAGTTTGCAAAGTCAGTTTGTAGTGACCCTACTTGCTGTGCCAGCGGTCGCAGGTTGGAGTCCCGCTGGAGGCATTCATTTATGTGATGAGCACGAATGTTTGTACTCCAGTCATGGATGTTTATATTTATAATATGTATGTATTTAAATTTATATAATTATGTATATTGTATCAACTATCTGGTGTCCATAACAAAAGCCTCGTAGCTTACCATGGAACTAGATAGTGCTGTGTGTTAATGTCCCAATATATTTATTTATTGCAATAATAATCGTGAATTCCCTTTTTGACTTAAAATAAAGGCTTAAATAAATTGATATATAAAAACATAGATACACATTTCCCAACAAATATTTCTTCAAAAAGTGGCGTCGACGTGTCACGTTAAGTCAAACCAAGGAAAAAAAAAATCAAAAATCAAATGTTCTAATTGTCCAAACACAAATTCGAACTTATGCACGCCACGTAAAGTACTTTTTTAAACGAAACAAGGTGCGTTTTAATTTTGTCATCTGAAAAGCAATGAACAAAAGAGATTTGAAAAAAGTGCATAATTTTGAATTATGTGCATCTTTTTGAGGATACTTTTGAGACGCTAATTGGATGTAGTTATGCAAAATGGTTCCAGCCCATAAAAACCGTTTTTTGAGTTACTGTCATGAATGGCACCTACACATACGAGTATCAACCTTAGTATATGAAAAAAATATCTAAGCCGCAAAGTGCCTTTTTTCTTTTGAAACGTACAGACGCTAACGATACCACCAAAATATTAAGTATTTTCGTAGAGTTAAAATATTATAATATATATATAATAAAATATAATATATATAATAGAAGTTATACTTCTTTGGCGTAACAGAACAAAAATAGCTAAAGATTTCATCCCGTATGTCACAACTCTCTGTTTGTAAAAGGAATGCAGCTAACTTCATCATGTCGCTTTTTGGCTGTCGGTGTGCGCGCGCATCGTAAAAATTTTACTCTCATATTGTTTTCCAAACGTGTCAAAAGAAGTATAACTACAAAAACTACGGTCTTGTTATTTTAAAATACCAATTTTACTAAAACTCCGTTTTTTCTAAAAAGTTTTTGTGGTTGGATTTATTTTGCATAACTACGTCCAATTATGTATCTTGATATTTTTCAATGCTTAAATACAATAAAATTTTAATGTTTTAGGTACATTCAGTTGTGATTGAGACACTAGCGAAACAAAAGGACCGTACTTCTTTGACAAATTATAAAATGACACTAAGCCCTCAATCTGAGGAGTATATTTTAGCAGATAACACTCTCAGAGACCATGTAAGTATGAAATTTAAATCCATACTTCCTATTGATCAAAAAATTACTAGATACAGTGATAGAAAAAATGTCCTCACCGAATGAGCGCTCATTTGAACATTTGAGCGCGCTTTTTTGTGAAAACAACTTTAAGCATTGTGTTTAAGGTTCAATTTACATTGTTGTATATTTATTTTAACTAGAATTATTACCTAAATGCAATTGCTGACAGTTTTAAGAGTACTTTTACATGGGATTGTGTATCTAGTACTTTTTTGATGGATGATACTAATATTATAAATGCGAAAGTAACTTTGTCTGTCTGTCTGTCTGTCTGTCTGTTACCTTTTCAAGCTTAATCCGCTGAACCGATTTAGATGATATTTATGGAAATAGTTATGGAAATAGTTTGAGACTCTGGGAAGGACATAGGATGGTTTTTATCCCGGAAATCATCCCTTAATGAAATGAAAATGGGGATGAAAGTTTGTATAGGGAAACTAATTAGGGACGAACGCGAGTGAACTGAGGGTGAGTCGCTAGTAACAATATTAATACAAAATTGATTTTTTATACATAATTGGATTATTTTATAGATAATAACAAATGATATGTAGATATTTCAATAAAACATATTTATTTATATTACAAGCGACTTACCCTCGCTTCGCTCGGGTACGTCCCTAGGTTCATTTTAGTTTTTTTGAGCGGGACCCTCATTTTTTTTTATAATAAAAGTAGCCTAAGTTACTCCTTATAACATCAGCTATCTGCCAGTGAAAGTCCCGTTAAAATCGGTCCAGTCGTTTCGAAGCAAACAGAGATTAGCCGGAACAAACAGACAGAGAAATTTTTTTCTGTGATGTTAAAATAACAGTTTTTTCTAATTTCTAATATAATAATAGTTTCTAATATAACAACTAATATTATTTCGTTGCAGTCAATTAAGTGGAAAAATTGAAAATGGACAGCAAGATTCTATGTTTTTATACTTATATCCCTATTCTCATGACATGAGAGAAGAAAACAAAAGGCAGCAATTTAAATTAAAAAATGTTTTTATGAATCAGAAGTTGGAAGTAAATGTAATAAGTAAATCAATTGAAATTAAACTTTAAACAAGTTAACTCAAAAGTGAATTTACTATGATAAAATATGGATATTGGATAGATAAAAAAATAGAGTGAGAAGTCTAATGTCATTGGATGCTAAGAGTTTTCATTTGGGAATAACTTGACAGTGAGAAAGTTTGATAAAAAATTGAGTGTATCGGAGGATGGTTAAATATTATTTATTGGACATTAGTCCAACTGTGCAAGAGAAAAGAAAGAGGAAAACTCAATAATAAAATTTGAACCGACCCAGGCTCCAACCCAGGACCTCCAGATTTGCAGACATATATGCTAGCTACTACACCATCGTGGTGTTTATTTACCACCGGAGTATGAGAGTGACAGGAATAGAGAGTGCACTTGTGTCTGCACTATAAGGCCCGACCCACACTATAGAGTCCATCAAGGTTCAGTCTCACACTTCACACTATCACTAACAGTCAAATTCCGGTAAATCACACTTCAGCTATTAATGTATCAAATATATTATTAAATATATGAGTTTTGGTGACATAACACACTTATTTCATTTCTTTCATATAACTACATTGAAGTAAAACTTCTTTACGCACGCTTGACGTGGGGGGTAAGCTGGTGAATGCGTTACGAAAAAATGTACGTACGTTTGTTGCCATGGTAACCGTTGTTATTGTCTAACAAATGATATGTAATATTATATTCTTTCCTTAAATGATATTCTATAAATATATGATTGTAAAATGCCTAATAAGCGTTATTTTAGTATCTCACCTATCCTAATTATTTAAAACATAAATTGAATTTCATAAAGAGTACCGATAACCTAAAGAAGTTTCTTGCACGTGTACACATTCATACACGCACTCTTTAATTTGTAGCGTTACAAACACGATTGACGACATATTATTTCTAAAAGGTTCAAGACAAAGACAGAGTAATGTTGCCAGTTAATTTAAGGATAGAGAAAATCCTAACATCAGCAACATTTCTTGTATAGAAATACTTTACTAGACCGAGAACGGACTGTCATTGACACTATAGTGTGGATTGGCCCTAATATCCTCAGTGAAACTGACCTCCGTGACCGACAGCGGTCAGGAGGACATTATACTCACAAGGAGAGATAAGACGCAAAATTCGTGATTTGTACATTATTTATTATCATCTCCATCATATTTATGACTCATTACAATAAAAAAAGATAAAAAAACTAAAAAAATGACTGAAAACGGTCAGAAGGACATATTATTTGATAGCTGGGTCAAGGACTCTCTGTTAATTGAATAGAACCTTTTTACTTGTATTGAAAAAAATTGAATTGAATTTTACTTATTGAAAAGTGCAACTTATACAATAAGTCTAATTGAATTGAAAGAGAAGAAAAAGAACTTGATTTGTTACATTATAATATATTATTTTTTAATATATATTTTTTTTTAATTTAAATCTATTGTAAGTACTTACAAATGTAAACTGGATATTACTTTATTTAAGAATAAAACTTTTATAGCATTTTTTGCGTTTTTTTTTTTTGTTTTTTTTTTTTGTTCCCAACATTTTGAATACCTTACAGCAAACAGGTTACAAGTTCTTCTGCGGTTTTTTGTTTTTATTTGTTATATTTACTGGTCTATCTAAAAATATAACTTAATTTGAAAGAAAAGAGAAATGACCGATTTATAATTACATAATAATTACAATTTTAGTAAATGTTATGCAATGTTAGTAAAACAATTTAGGGTTGTTATATTAAAATTTGTCCAAAATTGTACAGGATAGCAGATAGAGCATCTGCAATCTGCATTTCTAGTACCTATATATGTATAGTTCAATTTTGTAATTTTTAGCCAGTGTTTTTAGTTTAGTTATATAGGCAGTGGTAGCCCAGTGGTAACGCGCTCGCTTGGGAAACCGAGTGAAGCGGGTTCAAATCCCGGGTCTCACACTGATATTTTCATGTGCGAATCATTTCTAACATGATTATCACTTAGCTTACGGTGAAGGAAAACATCGTGAGGAAACCTGCACGTCTGAGTGAACCTAACAACTTTTCGAAAGACATGTGAAGTCCGACAATCCGCACATGGCCAGCGTGGTGGACTATGGCCTGATCCTCGTATTGAAGGCAGGCCCACTCCCAGCAGTGGGACGTTAAAAAGGGCTGAATTTAGAATTACTTTCGCTTCATTCGGGTGCGCTCCTGAGTGTCTAACAGTAGATAATTGATGTACAAGTGATATTCAATCAAAGTCCACCCAACCATTTCAGCGTGAAATAACAGGCATATCAGCATATGGACATGTAGTTATTACTTGATCGATTTTTAATTTGACTTAGGAATATTATTAACCGACTTCAAAAAAGGGGGAGGTTCTCAATTCGACGGAACCTTTTTTTATGTATGTTCACCTGTACTTTGATTTGTATTAGCTGACACCGACTTCGAAAATATCTGATTAGGTATCTATTCTAAATGAAGACCCCTGTTTAGTTATTTTTTACTTTTCAGTGCCTGGAAGTCGGTTTTTTTAAGTTTTTTTTACTTTTCTTTTTTTTACATTATTTAAATTAATTATTTTAGCTGACAAGTGTTGACTTGTTATGAATCATTGTTATTGTATTTGAATTGTATTTGTTAATTATATATTATGAATTTATTATGATTTTATGTATACTTTTGATTATGTAATTATAGCGAATGTTATGTACACTTGTGAAGACATACATATCTGATTACTGATTAATGTTTTCTATATGTATAGAATGTATAGAATGTTTTAATATGTGTGTTGTTAGTGTACTTTTTTAATAAATAAATAAATAAATACATATCACTGGTACAAATTTTCGCATAATTTATAATAGTAAAATTGAGTCCCTTCGGCTGAATAAAGTATGTATTAGTCACTATTATATACTGTAAGAAATATTGGCTATGTGAAAATTCATCAAAATCCATGGGCGACGGGAATTGGGTGTAAGGGGGTGCACTTCCACCCCCTAGTCATGAAGGAAAATATATAGAAAAATTAAAGAAATAAAATTATATTTGTAAAATCCTTGTTTAAATTTAGATACCTATCTACGATAAATATTACATCTATACATATAATAAAACTGTAGAGGTCGAATGTCTCTACGTAGAAAAAAAATGCTAAAAAATGCTAAAAACCGAGTCGGTAGGATGTAAGAAGAGAAATAGAACAAATCCTGATTTTTTTTTAATTTTTTGTTTCTCTGTTTGTTTGTCTGTTTGTACGGGCTAATCTCCGAAACTGTTTAACCGATTTAAATGATTTTTTTTATGGTGATACCTTATATCCTCGGTCAACATCTTAGATACTTTTCATCCCGGAAAATTAAAGAGTTCCCGTGGGATACTTAAAAAATTATAGTATTTAAACAGCTAAGTACACAAAAACTACTGATTGAATTTTAATGAAACTACAATAATATAGTTCATACATCAGATAACAAATAAGGTACTTTTTATCCGGGATAGATTTGTTTTTGCTTGTCTAAAAATTATAAAGTTAATCATTTAAAGATTAGATAGTAGTTTAATTTGAAGTATCAAGAAGCAGATGCCCCCCCCCCCCCCTCCCTCCTCCCTGGAAATAATCCTGCCGCCGCCCATGTCAAAATCCGTTCAGAAGTTTTTGACGTGGAAGACTAACAAACATCCATCCGCATAAACTTCACATTTATAAAGTAAAAAAATAGGATTGCAGGATATTAAGAGGCCTATCACAAAATGTACTGAGTTCTATGTTATTGTATTTGAGCGGCCGACGCATCGCTGTTTCTAGTGTTTTCTGCAGTTGTAATTACTTCTATGTAAAGTTTTATAATAAGTCATTTAAAAAAAGTAGGTATGTAATTACGTTTCTTTTGAACTGACGTATATTCTGGTATAAATTTTACTTAATAATATTAATGTTGTAACTTGTAAGGATATATTTACAGCTATTTCTGAACGTTTTTAGTAGTTTTTAAGATTTTGAAAAGGATTTTTTTTTTGTACAAATCCAATAGGTACATATTTTCAAATTCCGAGGCCGCTATAAACTCAACCACTATATACGAGGTATTATTATATATTTTTCATTTCGTTTGCTTATTATAGTATTTCAATCCCTGAGTTTGATAATGTGTCGTCGCGTATTTTATTGAAAACTCGCTTCGGAATTTTGGCTTTATTTCAATTAATAATAAAATGTGCGAAAAGCGAGGACGCTATGAATAATAATTATTCTCCACCATACAATAAGTCAAAATTGTCGAAGAGTTTCAGTTTCTCTGAATAAGAAGGTCAAAGATGTCTTAATGCAAACAGAATTTTTCAAATCGAACTGGTAGATCCCATAAATTTTATTTATTTTTATTCCCATAAAACAAAAAAGCATCTATAGCTTTATAGTTAAAACTCATTGATGTACAAAAACTCAAGGTACACAGTCAGTGTCTCCAAAAGTGTCAAAAAAGGGCTCACATTTCGAAACATAGGTACCTACATAAAATACTACGTATTATACAGTCGAGGACATGCCTACTCATATAACATACACGTAGCAAGACTCGCAGCTAGTATAAAACACGACATATAGTAGGTATGTCTGCGACTGCATAACATTTATCTGTGACTAGCGACTCACACTCGCTTCACCTCGGGTTCGTCCCTAGACAAAACAAATCTATCCCACGGGAACCGTAAATTTTTCCGAGATGACATGTAGCCTAAAGCCTTACTCGACAAATGGACTACCCAACACAAAAAAAAAATTAATTCCAACCAGTAGTGCTTGAGATTAGCGCGTTCAACCAAACAAACAAATAAACAAACTCTTCAGCTTTATAATATTAGTATAGATAATACGTACGATATTCTTTCGTTAAGAGGCCTATTACATTTTGACTGTGATTTTTCAATTTAATGTCCATCTTTGACGTTCTTATTCAGAGAAACTGAAACTCTTCGACAATTTTGACTTATTGTATGGTGGAGAATAATTATTAATATAGTTCATAGCGGCCTTGCTTTTTGCAAATTTTCATTATTAATTGAAATAAAGCCAAAATTCCGAAGCAAGTTTTTAATAAAATGCGCGACGGCACTTTTTCAAGCTCATGGATTAAAATACTATACTAAGCAAACAAAATGAAAAATATAAAATGTTATCTCGTATATAGTGATTTTTACAAAAAAATCCTTTTCAAAATCTTAAAAACTACTAAAAACGTTCAGAATTAGCTGTAAATATATTCTTACAACATTAATATTATTATGTAAAATTTATACCAGAATATACGTCAGTTCAAAAGAAACGTAATTTATTATGAAACTTTGTACATAGAAGTAATTAGGGACCATCCATAAATTACGTCACACGAATTTCGTGATTTTTTTACCCCTCCCCCGTCCTTGTCACAGCTGGTCACACTTGTGAGACCCCCCCCCCCCCCCTCCCTAGTGTGACGTCACATATTTTGCAATTTTATATCCATTTAAATTATTTTTTATTTATTATTTATAACATGAACATCAATTTAAACATTTCAAGAAATTAACAAAACAAAATACGATTACTTTACGATTTGGAAATATGACGTCACGAAATCTAGGACCCCTCCCATCCCCCTGTCACACAATGTCACACTTCGTCGACCCCCTCCCTCCCCCTTAACGTGTGACGTAATTTATGGATGGTCCCTTACAACTGTAGAAAATGCTAGAACCAGCGATGCGTCGGCCGCTCGAACACAATACCATAGAACTCAGTACATTTTGTGATAGGCCTCTTAACTTGTTCGCAGATGCGAAAAAAACCAACTAAAAAGATTTTTAGGTGGTTTTTTACACAGTCGGTTCGGGTTTTTTTTTATTTTTGTAATATAATTTTATTATATGTATAGTTATCAAATATTCGCGTAAATCTAAGAAAGTAATATTTTTATATTTTTTTTTAATATAGTACTTACCTACTGATTTCACTTATTTAAATATATGTATTTAGTTAAAATTAACCTGCTTTCATTTATAACGAATAATGCATTACTTAATGATTTATTTTGAAGAAATAAATGCAACTTGGGAGTCATTTGTTTTTAAAATATTTTTTTAATATTTAATTAATAGTGAAAGCCATTACAATAAGTTTAATAAACATTCCTAATTCTTAATGATTATAAGATTTTTTACGGCAAAATTATCAAATTTCAATTTTTCTTAGAAAATAAAGTAAATATAATATGGACACTACTCCATGTGGCTATTATTCTGCTTGAATTGCAAACGCCAGTTCTCAGAACTCTTCGAAAAACAATTTTTTTCGTTTAATAAATAACTTTATGTGATTAGCATAAGTACGATTTTGTGTTAACACAATCAAACCTTGTTTAGATTTTTGGGTTTTTTTTTCTTTGATTTGAATTAACGTCACTTACGACGTCAGGAACTGCATTTTACATATATTATATATATTTATGTATGTATATATATATATATATATATATATATATATATATATATTAAAACTAAGTAAATATTACTTAATTAATACTTAAAAAAATAAATATTCAAAAACCGATATCAAAAAAAAAAAAAAACAGTAAAAAGTACTCTGGCACCGACTTCGAAAATATCTGATTAAGTATCTATAGTAAATGAAAACTACCAATCAGCAATCAGTTATTTTTCACTTTTTGTGGGTTTTTCTTTGAAGTCGGTTTTTATTTATATTTTTAAGTTTCTATTTTTCCATTTTAAGTTTACCTAGACATAGTAGTAGCAAAGTAAGAAGAAATGATTTAAGTAAAATATTCGCTTTAAGCTCAAGTTAGTTTGATGCCAATTTTTATATCAAAACTGACAAAATAAAATTCGCTTTTATTAATAACACTAAAGATCAGTCTCTAAAATCTAAATTAACGTATTGGGTTGGTCAAATCAAACAAAACAAGCCCAAACTTAAAGTATCTACTATTAGCCGCTGTAGAGTTCCACCTATCCACCTTAACGCAATAGCACCCAAAACAATGATTTTAAGTTTTTTTGTCGGTTTGTCTGTTTGTTTGTGCGTTTGTTCGCGCTAATCCTAGAAACAGCTTAACCGATTTGGGTGCGGTTTCCACTAATGTATTGTGGTAAGCTTCACTTAACATTTAGTATTTGTTTTATTTCAATCGATTCCAAAATAAAAAAGTTATAGCAATTTAAAGAATCATCTAATCGGTTAATAAATGACGATAAATGAGTTTTGAGGTAACAAACATAAAAAAAAAATACAGTCAAATTGAGAACCTCCTTTTTGAAGTCGGTTGATTATGTATTCTTAAACTGATTTATACAGAACGATAAGGAAAAGATTTAATTATATTGTCTACTGTTTGCTCACTTTGTCTCATATTACCTTTATCAAAGCACACATTACTTAGCACATGCATATATGTATGCACATAATAATTTACTTAATGGTCGGAAAAATGTTTTTGAGTATACCAAAACTATTCATTCGGCTTGCACGACGCATTTCTATACCACGTTGTATAAAATATCCTAATAAATTATAACAAAAACAATAATCTGTGTATAGATATTATTAAAGTAACTATTAATTTATATTATAAAGATGTGTTAAAATTATATTAAATTAATTATTATAACTAGCAAGTGCGATAGATTGGAAGATAATATGAAGTTCATTTTTACACCGTTGATTCGACAGTACGTGTTGGTTTTGACAGGCAAGTTGTTTAATTATATTGTTTCTTGACAATACCAGTAGTAGTTCAGTGGTAATGAGCTTCATTGGTAACCAAGTGCAGGGAATTCAAATCCCGGGTCTCGCACCTCTGATATTTTCATGTGCGAATTATTTTCAACGTGATTACCGTTTGTCTTACGGTAAAGAAACATTGTGAGGAAACCTGCATGTCTGAGAGACAGCAAGTTTTCGAAAGACATGTGAAGTCTGCCAACCCGCACTTGGCCAGCGTATGATCCCCCTCGTATTTAAAAACGGCCCGTGCCCAGCAGTGAAACGTTAAAAAGGGCTAAATATTTGACAATATCCTATTGATATTATAATTAATAAACGTGAAGGTTTGTTAGAATATGTATGTTTATTACTCTGTCACACAAAAACTATTGAACAGATTTTGATAAAACTTTATATCTAATATCTTTAAATGAGCAATTCTTGTACGTTTATTCATTGATACCGGCGATCTCGGAAACGGCTCTAACGATTTCGCTGAAATTTGGTATTTGGTTCAGGGGCGAAAAATCGATCTAGACTTTTATCTAGATCTTATGTTTGGGAAAATGCGTGTTTTCGAGTTTTCATGCGGTTTTCTTTCCCATTAGTTCAAGCATAATATGGTCGATAACTTCGCATGCTCTGGCCTAAGCATCGTGGTTAAGTGACCAAGGCGCGAGATTGACAATCTCAGTTGTCCGGTTTCGGATCCGGGTCGGATACAAAGTTTTTACTTTTGTTTTTTTTTTGTATTTATTCAAGTTTTTGTTTAAAAAAAATAAGAAAATTGTACTTTTGGCTAAAAGCTCCTAGCGAAGTTCGGTTGCCCAGGTACTAGATATTTATACATATAATAAAATTGTAACCATGTCGAAACGGTACATTAAATATTTTTTGGAAAATCTTATTGAAATAGACTTTATTATAGATACAGAAGCCGAATCTATAGTATTTAGAATTTTTGTCTGTCTGTTACTGCATCACGGGAAAACCCCTGGATAGATTTTGATAAAATTTGGTATAATGATAGCTGGTTATCCGGGTCAACATATAGGATACTTTTTTTTTGTATGTTCCTTAAGGTCCACAGAAGATTTTAAAACTTAAAATAAAACTATACCCATGTTATTATATCCAACGGGACAAACCCGAGCGAAGCGAGGGTGAGTCGCTAGTTATGAATTAAATGAGCATCAATGATCTTCGATACAATTAATGAAAGATATATTTTAACTTTTTTAAAGTTCAAGATTATTGAACAAAGGAGTATTGTTTCAGAAAATGGTAAATTAAAAAAAAAAGTAAGCAGCTAAGTAAGAAGCTAAGGCAGATTGTTAGTATATTATGTACCTACTAGCCGCTCACCCACGCTTCGTTCGGTTCGCCTCTAGAAAAAAAAAGCTATCCCACGGGGACCGTACATTTTTCAAGATAAAACGTAGCCTATGTGCTCCAGACTATAGTCTATATCTGTGCCAAATTGCGTGATTGAGCAACAGACATCCATCTAAACTTTCACATTTATAATATTAGTAAGATTACAGTATTCCTGACAGATTTCGGCCGCAGTGGCCAATTAATTACATTGAAACTAGCCATCTGCGCAGGAGATATTATAGTGCACAAGTGTACGCGCAGACATAAATGCACTTTCTATTCCTTTTACGTTTAAAGACCGTTTGGGCGAGTACAACTACATATCTAGTTTTTGAAAGACGTGTGTCCGTCAACCTCCATTTGACCAATGTGCTGCGTGGTAGACTATGGCCTAGTCCTTGAGACATTGAGACATTTGAAGTAGCAATTAGAAGTTCAATACCGCTGTGCATTGAACTTCTCATTCGAGAAGTTAAAAAGGAATTAAATTTAGTGTTACATCTTATAACATCAGCTGTCTGCCAGTGAAAGTGACGTCAAAACCAGTCTAGCCGTTTGCGAGATTAGCCAGAACAAACAGACAGATAAAAATTTTACAAATTGTGTTTTTCTTATAGTACCTTTAGCAGATAAACAAACAGCGGTCTGTTTGTTTGAAATAGATATAATTGAGACTAGCGACTTACCCACGCTTCGTTTGGGTGCGTCCCTAGGTACGTTTTAATTTTCTTGAGCCGAACCCTAATTCTTGTTATAATTCTATCATAAAAGTTGCTTAAGTTACTCCTTAAAATATCAGCTATCTGCCAGTGAAAGTCATGAAATCAATCCAGCCGTTTCGGAAATTAGTCAAAACAAACAGACAGACAGATAAAAATTTTAAAAATTGTGTTTTTCTTATAAGTACCGTATATAATTTCATATTATGCATTTAGTAAAAAGCTGTTATTTTGACATTACATACAGACACTTCAATTTTATTTATCTATAGATTACCATCTATATATGATCTGTGTTACCATGTATAATTATTAGATTAACGATGTAGTCCTACATGTAACAATTATATAATGTAATTCAAGGTACAGTGCAGTGTAATGAAAGCTATGCAAATATTGTATGAGAATTAAATGAAATTATCCAGATAAAGATAAAGAAAGGACAAACAAAGAACTAAAGACATTATCCGTGAGCTATTTTTATTTGATACTTTCCATAAATTCCATATCTAATACAAGCGACTCACCCTCGCTTCGCTTCGGGTTCGTCCCTAAACAAAACCAAATCTTTACCACGGGAACCGTACATTTTTCCGGGACGATATATCAATACAGATAAATAAAATTGGAGTGTCTGTTTGTAATATTAAAATAACCGCTTTTTACTAAATGCATATGGATGTATACACGGTACATATACCAAAACAACATTTTTTATAATTTTTGTGTCTGTCTGTCTTTCTGTCTGTCTGTCTGTTTGTTCCGGCTAATCTCCGAAACGGCTGGACCGATTTTGACGGGACTTTCACTGACAGATAGCTGATGTTATAAGGAGTAACTTAGGCTACTTTTATTTTAGAAAAAGAATTAGGGTTCCGCGAAAAAAAAATTAAAACCCATGAAATTATGAACAAAATCCGCGTACGGCGTACGCACCCGAACAAAGCGAGGGTATATCGCTATATAATTTAAATGAATATCTTAAGAGTGGCAAGCTACTATTTATGTATAAACATACCTAACCCTGAAAACGTACCTAGGAACGAACGCGAGCGAAGCGAGCGTGAGTCGCTAGTAAGCTATATATTCCTTTCTCCATTCTTCCTTCGTCAGTAAACGAGCTATCTTTTTTTTTTATGAGACAAAGGGGGCAAACGGGCAAGAGGCTTACCTGATGGGAAGTGATTATCCGCCTATGGACATCTGCAATACAGCAGGGCTTGCAGATGCGTTGCCGGCCTTTCAGGAAAGGGAGGGAGGGAGTGAGAAGGGAGGAGGGAGGGGGAGGGGGGGGGAAGGGGGGAGGTTGAGGGAGGAGGGAGGAGAGGGAGGGAGGTGGAATGGGGAATGGGCCTCGCGAACTATAATGCAAAAAGATTTTTTTAAATCGTATTAGTAGTTCCTGAGATTAGCGCATTCAACCAACCAAACAGACAAACAAACAAACACACAAACAAACAAACTCTTCAGCTTAGTTATTAGTATAGATTCATATTTACCCACATCCTTGCTTGAAATGGCTTGAATTAAAAAAAATGTCGAAGTACAATGTCAATTACTTTCATCGAGTGCATTAACATTATTATCAATATGCCAAAGAATATTCATACGTGTTTTCTTTTAACTTCATAACAATTTTCATTAATTAGATTTTTATTGTATTACTAACGCTATCTATAAGAAAGTTAAAAAAAAAATACTTTTACAGTATGAATGGAGCATAACTTGACAATTAGCTTTCGTGATTACAATTCATAAGTCACAAGGCTTAATATTAGATAAAGCTGTTGTAGATATTGGAGATAAAGAAACATCCATTGGTTTAACCAAAGCTTATATATTGGTTTAACATATTATGTAGCGTTTTCAAGAGTAAAAACATTTGAAGGATAAGCGTTATATAAACGATTCCCTTAAAGACCAGGGTCGATAATTTTTGAAAACAACCATTTTCGGATTCGAGTTTTTTTCGTTTTTTTTTTTGCATTATCTGAGAAAATTTACCTTTGTAATGTATATTTTGTTACACCATCATAAAATAGAGATTTCAACAAAAAGCAATCAACCAAAAACCCATCGACTTTTTTAAAAAAGCAATTATTTTGACGGGAGAATTTTCGATTGAAAATTAAGGTGCATTTTCGATATTAAGTCAAAATAAGGTGAAAAATAAATATTTTAAATCAAAAAAATTGCAGTGTGTTTGGGACATAAAAAGATAAATTTTTACCAAATTTCATGAAAACAACATTTTTTTGTAAAAGATAAAAATAAAAACCAAAAACTTGCTTATTTCAATTTTTCACATTTTTGAGGTTATGTGAAAAAAGTGTAAATAAAAGTGTTGTAGATCGTTTTATTACCTACAACTTTGCCATTTAACTTTTTTCCATAGGACTTGTAGTTTTGCCGGAAATTGAGGTAAACCGTTTTTTAACCTTAGAAACTCACTCCCTTCCACTTCCCGACCTTAGATCGCCCATAAAAAATTTTTCCTTTCATTTTTGTTATATTCTCTTCCTTTCCCAATGGGTTTCATCTTACTATTATTTTTTTCACTTTTTACCATTTTCAAAGGCTTCAACCCTGGTCTATTATGATAAATTAAGTAGTATTAAAAACTCATATATTATTTTAAAATGAAGAAAACAAAAAAAAATCGTATGAAAAATGTTATGTTTGGATAAAACTAGCAGCATTAAGAATCACGAAGAAACTTCTTAGTTTTATAGATCGTTATTGTTATTTTTATTTGAATGAAATAGAAATGAATAAAAACAATTTATCGTATGTATTATTTACAGAATCCCATGTTAATAATCGACAAATTAAAAGTGAATACTCTTTAAAAAACTGCCGTTAAAATTACTTGGTAGAAAACTTCGCGAGCCCTCCTAAAGCATCGCTTTTTTGCTTTTCTCTAATCGTGTTAAATAAAAAAATACACAAATTATCTGTCTAATTAATTGTGTAATGAATCATTTTTTTTTTTAATTTTGATAATATTTGATGTAATAGGGGTTCCTTAGGTCGAAATGATCTGTTACAGAATCAGTCAGGTCAGTCTGCCCTAAATTTTAAAAGGCTGGCGTTTGAAATATAATATCGGCTATAATAAAGGCCGGTCAAATATTGTATTCCCACGGTAAGAAAAAAATCATGTTATCCAGACATGCTACAGTCATAAATACCCATACAATGGAGGATGCCAAATAACGTTAACGTTATGTCAATTACATATAATAATATGTCATTACCATATGTATGTATGTATTTAGCCCTTTTTAACATCCCACTGCTGGGCACGGGTCTGCCTTCAATGCGACGGGGGATCATGCCATAGTCCACCACGCTGGCCAAGTGCGGGTTGGCAAACTACACGTTTTTCCGCTAGGTTCTCTCAGACTTGGAGGTTTCCTCACGACGATCTCCTTTACCGTAAGACAAATGGTAATCATGTTGGAAATGACTCGCACATGAAAATATTAGAGCAAGCGAGCGCGTTACCACTGGACTACCACTTCCTATTTGCCATTTATCTTTAGTAAATTGTGACAACACGGCACTCCTAGAAGCCACTAAATAAAAAAATCGAATCGAATCGAATAGAATCGAATCGAGTCGAATCGAATCGAATTGAATTGAATATATGTTTAAGTGTATTAGCGATATCGATTATAGAGAGTAAAATAATGTAAGAAGGCTGTGGTTAAGCACACAAACGGACAGAAGAGAGATATTCTATTTTATAAGTTAGAAAAAGTAAAAAATATTTACTGTCGTATTTTAATAGTATTATGATTAAAATATAACAGATTCAAAAATATTAATTAAATATGAACATTTTCAGCAAACTTGGCTATGTTAACAGCTGGTATGAGTATGGCTTGGCCATCACCCTCGCTAGTAAAGTTGCGGGATGCTGCCGAGACTCCCCTACCAAGACCTATCACGGATGAAGAGGGGTCATGGGTCGTTGCTGGGGGGTTTTTAATTGGAATATTTAGTAAGTGTTCAATATCCAATTTGAAACTATAGCTTAAATGCTCAGACTAAGAAATAATACAGACAGAGTGTCATAGAACTAAACATGAAGCCAAATAATAATATTTTAAAATAGTATAAGTATAGTATAATATATAAGTTCTCCTGACCGATTTCGGCCACGGCGGCCAATCTCATTGAGACTAGCCAACTGCGCAGGATATTATAGTGCACAAGTGTACGCGCAGACACAAGTGCACTCTCTATTCCTGTCACTCTCATACTCCGGTGGGACGACTACTCGACACGACCGATGAGAGTTAAAGCGCAGGACCGACGGCTTCACGTGCTCTCCGAGGCACGGGGGTGAAACACCGCCAACTTCCCAACTCCGGGCTGCTACTGAGACTTACTAAACAGAAAGACTTACACAATAACTAAACTTGGCCTGACCCGAGACTCGAACCCAGGACCTCCGAATTATTAATGTTAAATTCCGTTATTGTCTAATGTATGGCAAAATCGAGAATAGTAGCATAAAAAGCAAATCACATTACTTTTTTTAACTTCATTTTTTTTGCGGGCTTTATCTACGAATATATAATAAATTATTTAGTCTGAGCTTAAATATAACAATGCTAGTCGTCGCCATTTTTTATTTTTTTTTTTGAATATGTAGATTATTGGCTAGCTTTAAAAAAAAATAAAAAATGGCGGCGGATAACTAATCACAGCTACTCTAGAAGAATAAGCGAGCCCAAGTTTTATCTATGTTGAGACTTGAGTCCTTGTAACAAAATATATTGCCTGTGTTCAAATCCTGATATCTGGAAAAATTTTATACAATTCTATCAATTATAAAAATCTGAATGTGAGAAATATATTAAACAAATATAATGTTTTTTATCGTTATTGAACTAACTACTAGCGACTTACCCTCGCTTCGCTCGCGTTCGTCCCTAGGTATGTTTTGACGGTTGGTGTAGAATAGATGGATTATATATACTTGCATAGATCTGATGAGTTTTATATTCCTTATTTGAGAAGTGATTGGTTCTCTATACAAACTTCAACCCCCGTCCTATGTCCTTCCCGGGGTCTCAAATTATCTCCATAACAATTTTTATCTAAATCTGTTCAGCCGTTTAGTCGTGAAAAGATAACAAACAAACAAACAAACAATCAAACAGAGTTACTTTCGCATTTATAGTATTACTATGGTCTGTGGATTACTTACGGTATTTAAAATCTTGATATTTTATATAATAATATGTAATTATGAATAAAAGTCACATTTGGACACAATAAATACGTGGGAACAGAATATTTTCAGCCATTTTTTACCAAAAAATCCTTATCTACTTTTATACATATAATAAAATTCTAACCGAGTCGAATCTGTTTCATTAAATATTTTTAGGAAATCTTATTGAAATAGTCATTATTATCGATACAGAGGCCGAACTTATAGTTTTTTAGAATTTTTGTATGTCTGTCTGTGATCGCATCACGGAAAAACCACTGAAGGGATTTTTATAAAATTTGGTATGATAATAGCTGGTTATCCGGGTCAACATATACGATACTTTTTACTGTGAGAAAACATCTCATCTCTGAAATGTATACTAAACGTTAAAACGTAAGTAGGGACAAACTCGAGCGGAGCGAGGGTGAGTCGCTAGTATATTATATATAGTTTATATTTTTCGCATATTATATTATTATCTCCTATTTTAATGATTATCATTCTTTGGAACTGCGGCGCTAACGTAATAACAGTATGATTTGTGAATTAGCCTGTTATCAATAACATTACAAAAATACTTTGAAACATTTCAAAAACGACTGTCATTTTTATTTACTTTGTGTATTCTTTAAAGTTAAAATATAAATTCTTTAGCGTGCATTTCTAATCTGTTAATCAATGCAGGGCCGGCAGTCTCGGTATAGTTAGCGATCGCTATTTTATCGTTTTGTGCCGCTTAATCGCAACCATCAATGATTACGACATTGAAATCATTCATGATTACGATTTAGCGACACGAATCGATAAAATAGCGATCGCTAACTATATCGAGACTACCGGCCCTGATAAACATCGACAACAAATAGCTACATGTAACGTTTTCTATATAACTTTTTGGGACTCTTCTTGTTTATAATGATAGCCCATTGCAATATCGATTCATAATTCAAATACAAAAACAATTTAAAATTATTGTGGACAGTGAATTTTCATAATAAAATGACGAAAATAATTTTTCAACAAAATTTCACAGTTTATATATGTGTATTGTTATTTTTAGCTAACTATCTATCAAGAATAATGACCGATAAAATAGGCAGAAAGCAATGCATTGTAATCGCTTCTATAATCAAAGTTATTGGGGCGATCGCTCTGATTTTTGCCAATGAAGTTTGGATCTTCATATTATGCAGGACTGTAATATTAATGTTTGATTGCTGCATATTCACCATAATTCCAGTGTATGCTTCTGAAATAGCTAATGTAAGTATTTTGTAGAAAAAATTATAGCGACCTATAGACAGTACGAGTTTTCTGTAAATTCAAATTTGGACATTCCAAAATGAATATGGAGAATATTATTCAAATTTATTCAAAACTTATTTATGCCTAGGTCAACTCCCATGTTAGGTAGGTATATATATACAGGATGTAACATGACTGATGTTATAGCTGGCATAATCGATAGATATTGATTTTATCGATAATCGATAAGTATTGATGTCCTATCGATTGAACCCGCATATATGTTCAGAAATTTTTAGTGGTTTCAAAGTCATTTAGATTTTAAAAAATAAATAGTGAAAATTTTAGACTAAACTTTACAAGTACAAATGAGTAAAAACCACTATCATGTATAGTTGATATTTGGGCTTAATCCATTAGTTATGTTACACACTAAAAATGTGTAGGTACCAGTTAATTTAGCTCCTAGGTACAACCTGTCATCATTCTGAATTTCATCAAATTCCGTTTAGACGTTACAGTGTGAAGAACAATCACACTTATTTAATTTAAAATTAAATAAAAAAAAACTCTCTATAATAACTGATATCAAGTTCCACAAACATATGAAATAATTTGTGTGTAATGTGTCCTTACATATTATATGACCACTTTATAGTATTAGGCATTAGCATAGATACCTTCGTAAAACGATGATTCTCCTTGAAACTATTAACTATTTTTTTCAATCTATACATATAATAAAATTGTAACTAAGCCGATCTGTACATTAAATATTTTTTGGAAAATCTTATTGAAATAGTCATTATTATCGATACAGAGGCCGAATCTATAGTTTTTAGAATTTTTGTCTGTCTGTCAGTCCGTTTGTTACCGCATCACGGGAAAACTACTGGAGGGATTTTGATGAAATTTGGCATGATGATAGCTGGTTATCCGGCTCAACATATAAGATACTTTTTACTGTGAGAAAATATCTCATCTCTGAGAAATCTGTACTAAACGTTAAAACGTAAATAGGGACGAACCCGAGCGGAGGAGGGTAAGTCGCTAGTAATATTATAATTTTCTATTACTTTATTATTTTTACAGAAGGAGCAAAGAGGTGCTCTAGGCTCTTTTCTTCAACTGTTTTCATCAATGGGCGTGCTGTTTATTCTGTCAGTGGGTCCATTTTTCCAATATAAGACATTTAGCATCATAAATGCGAGCGCATTTGCTGTCCTTACTGTGCCATTGCTGTTCTTACCAGATACACCATATTATTTTTACTCTAAAGGTATATTTTAATCACCTTATTTTTATCTTTAACCGAAAGACACACAGGCCTACATGAGGTAAATTTTGTACTGAATATACCTATAAGTCAAAACAAACATGTGAAATTAAGGGTTTGAGGCATAAGCACACGTCATCTGCGCATATTCTGCGTAGATAAACTTAAAAAATATAGATCTAAAATAGAAATATAGAACCTGTAAAAAAATTAAATATAGACAATCTATATTTTTTCGCTTGGTCGTTCGTATCGTTCGTTTGTTTCATTCTTATCGATATATACGCGTTAGAAGCACGTTAAAATATCGTCTTGTGATTAGGTCCTTTTCACGCTATGAATTTTGCTATTTGTAATTCTTTATTTAAATTAAAATTAATTTAAGTTTTTATAATTTTAACACCTGAGGTAGCAATGCAAAAAAATGTATTACAAGTGAAGTTACAAGGCGTCTAACGACTAAGAGATCTAAGGTCATCACACCTTGGGCCCTCTACGCGATGTCGGATGAACAACGTCATTTTCAAAGAGGCTTGATGTCAGGTAGGCGGCCGGTCGTAACACTTTTGCCAAAACCGATTAGCAGGACGGAAGATATTGCTCCGGTCTAAAGTAATTGGGAAATAGGCAGCGAGATGATGAACTAAGGGAACGCATATAACTTACGAAGACTAAACAGTAAACAGTGATGTTTAGTATCAGGAAAGCCCCTGACTGTATGTATTTTTCCACCTTCGTGGTATATCTTATAAAATTAATAATAATAATAATAATGTCCTCCTGAACGATTCCGGCCACGGCGGTCAATCTCACTAGCGCTAGAGACTAGCCTACTGCGCAGGAGATATTATAGTGCACAAGTGTACGCGCAGACACAACGTGCACTCTCTATTCCTGTCACTCTCATATTCCGACGGGACGACTGCTCGACACTCGCGGTGAGAGTTAAGGCGCAGGACCGACGGCTTTACGTGCTCTCGGAGGCACGGGGGTGAAACACTGCCAACCTCCCAACTCCGGGCTGTTACTGAGGCTTACTATACAGAAACACTCAATAACTAAAGTTGGCCCGACCCGGGTCCTTCGAGCCGGATCATATGTTGAATGCCAAGCTCCAGGTTTGATGCTGGTGGTCTTGACTTAATAAAAATGCGGTTCGCTACTGAAATGGACTGTATTATTGGTTTTAAGACGACCGTTGTGCACACGGCGAGAGGCGGCGAGCGAGTCCCCGCGATGAGAGGGCATGGCGCGTCGATAGAGTCCGTCGCGAAACCGGTTCGATTACGAGCCGCTGGCGTGCCTCGATGTGACGTAGGAACATTCTTATTATAGCTATTTCTCAATTATATTTATAATATTAAATAAGTAGGAAAGTGAGATTTTCAAGTATTATGTATTTCATATAACGTCTTGGAAACTCTATTTTTAGTTAAACATGTACCCATATCTAAAAAAGACTACGGATAGAACAACCGTTAAATAAAATAAATAAATTTCGAAACGTAATATAAATAATTACTTTATAATAATTAAATTACATTAATTATTTTATAATCATAATTACAGGTCGTCTAGATGAAGCTATGACAGTACTGACAAGTATACGTGGGTCAGAAATTTTGGCAAAAGAAGAATTAGAAGAATATAAAGTTTCAAGTGATAAGTCGCAAAAGAAAATAGAGAAATCTGCTTTATTTAAAAATAAAGCTTTCTTAAAAGCTTCATGTCTAGGTCTTATGTTAGCTGGTGGAAGTCAATTGATTGGTTCAAACGCCATAAACTTTTATTTACAAACAATTCTGGAATCCACAAAGACCAGTGTACCATCAGAAATAGCATCGGTTATTGTTGGAAGTATACAAGTTTTGGCTAGTTTTTCCTCCACTTTCATCACGAACACCTTAGGAAGGAGAAATATTATGATGTCATCCCTTGTTGGAATATTACTTGGAATGGTATGTTTTTATTAAAAAATATATATATAATTTGTAATCTATTAGGCTAGGCTTGCTAATGTTGTTATTTTTATTCAGAGTACATTTCGCACACCTAGATAAAGAGTAGCACAACTCAAAATATCTCTTTTTTCAGGAATAGAAAAAACGTTTTACTCTTTTTCTATTTGATATATTAAAATAAAGTAATATGTGTTCTTGTATGTAATTTTACGAAGATATTTTTAGATCAATGACTTGTCATCAAATAGCAGTAACACTTGTAACCAACTCAATATCAAACACTTAAGATATTTATTTTGAACACCAACTAACCAATTATATTAAACACTAACAATTCAAAAAATAGTTTTATTTTTTCTTGTTAAATTAGTAATGTACGGTACGGTACGGTACAGTACGGTGAAGGAAAACATCGTGAGGAAACCTGCATGTCTGAGAGAACCTAGCTAGTTTTCCAAAGACATGTGAAGTCCGCCAACCCGCACTTGGCCAGCGCGGTGGACTATGGCGTGATCCCCCTCGTATTGAAGGGAGGCCCGTGCCCAGTAGTGGGACGTTAAAAAGGGCTGAATACAAATTAGTAATCGTGACAAAATCATATGGAATTTATGTAGTTTTTAACGCAGATTCCTATAATAGTAATAACTCGAATTTGGATTATTTGGAGTTGTGCTACTCTTTATCTAGGTGTACGATTTGTATCATTTCCTTTAAGTTTAATCGTTATAAAATTATATAATTTATTAAATTAATGTAGATATTTGCCTATACAGATATCAAAATCATTTAATTCCATACAGCAGTTTTCTATGTGAACAGATATTCAGGGCAAAATCTAAAAATTATTGATTTTATTTATTTATTTATTTATGTACCAAAAAAAAAATACAGATAAAATAGATAACAGTAACCATGTGTACAAAGGATGACTTATCTCTTTAAGAAATCTCTACCAGAAAGGTGCGATGTAGGTACAAACTACAAACATCAATTGTGTCTATATTATATAAACATACACATATACAAACATTTGATTTGATTTTGATTTTACTACTTTCTGAGTTTAGTTTTGACCTAAAGTGATGTCATTTTACGAAATTACACCTAATTTCGTTTAAGTTGATTTTAGTATTATATATCGTAAGTGTTTTGCTTCTTCCACTGTACCTATTTTATTTCCCTTTCCTAAGCGCTTCTCATATGAGATAACTAAGATCTTATTGAAGCCGTGTTTTTTGCCCTATCTCAACACATTTCCAAACCATCTCAAACGGTTAGGTTATGGCTATCTTTTTTGTGAACATGTTAACTTTAAAGGAAAATTTTTAATATATTATTAAACAGTTATATGGACACTTAATAACAAAATATTTTTATTTATCTCACTTTAGTTGGGACTTGGAACTTTTTTCGAGATAAGTGGAGTCGAGGGCTACGTAATAACTGGTTTTATGAACTACTTGCCGATCATCTCCTTGATACTTGTCATATTTTGCTATAACGTTGGTAAGTAATATATCTATATAATCTTCCATACATATTATAAAATTGTAACTAAGCCGAATCTGTACATTAAATATTTTTTGGAAAATCTTATTGAAATAGACATTATTATCGATGCAGAGGCCGAATCTATAGTTTTTAGAATTTTTGTCTGTCTGTCTGTCTGTCTGTTACCGCATCACAGAAAAACCACTGGAGGGATTTTGATGAAATTTGGTATGATGATAGCTGGTCTTCTATATAAATAAAAATGAATGTTCGTATGTTTGTCCTCTACGCATTCCTAAACCATTGATCCGAGTTTGATAAAACCTTTGTGGATTATTCTGTATACGCCTACAAAGATCCTGGTGCAAAAAAAAATTTTTTTTGGACGTTTGTCTTTTATGCGTTCCTAAACATTTCAAGCACCCGAGCGGAACAAGAGTAGGTCTGTAAGCAAGCAAGCAAGAGTAAGTCTGTAAAAAAATATAAATAAATAGCCGTCTTAAAGTACTTTCTGCTTGATTCACCAGCTCCCCCATATTTTCTTTCTTTTTCCAACTTTATTCTTATTTCCATTTTTTTTTAATATTGTTTTACTTTTTCCAACAGGAATTGGGTCAGTCCTCTGGGTTGTCGTGTCAGAGTTATTTGAGGGACCGTCCCGGGCGCTGGGTGTCACTATCAGCTTGACATCATCCACCATCTTAATATTTGTAACGACTAAATATTTCGCAATGATGACGACAGCATTGGGTCCCGCAACCACTTTCTGGTTGTTTTCATCAATGTGTGTTCTACTTTTTGTAATAATCGCCATTTTCTTACCAGAAACCAAAGGAAAATCGTTTAGCGATATACAGATAGCGTTAGGGGATAATACCGAAGTTCAAGAAAACATAAATGAAAATAAAAAATACAATATACCTTAGAAGGTAATATTATATTATTTTATAGATACAATGACTTATATTTATTAAAATTATAATAATTATTATAAGTATGACTAAAATGTATGAAGTAGCTATTTAATAAATTAATTATTGTTCTATGCCTGTTATGTCTTTCCAAACAGTTCTCAACTATCTTGGTCCTTAAATTTTGACGGAATCCATACTAATATTATAAAACTGAAGAGTTTGTTTGTTTGGTTGAACGCGCTAATCTCAGGAACTACTAATCCGATTTGAAAAAAAATTGTTGCATTAAATAGCCCGTTAACTGAGGAAGGCTCTACGCTATATATCATCCCGGAAAAATGAACGGTTCCCGTGGGATAGGTTTGTTTTTGTCTAGGGACGAACCTGAAGCGAAGCCAGGATGAGTCGCTAGTTCTAAAAAAGAGGTTAATATTAATGATTTATGAAATTCTCTTCATTTAATTTTGATAATTACTTTAATGAATACGATGATACCTCAAGGGAGACTTAATAAATAAAAAAAAAATTGCATTACCTAAAATTAAAAACATTTTTTTACTAATCACTATGTAGGTGCATTTATCCTAACTTGTCATGAGTAATATATACAGACAAATAAAATTTAAGTGTCTGTTTGTAATGTCAAAATAACAGCTTTATGCTAAATGCATATAAAATTATATACGGTACTTATAAGATTAAAAAAAAATAAAAACCGACTACCTGGCACTGAAAAGTAAAAAATAACTAAACAGAGGTTTTCATTTAAAATAGATACCTAATCAGATATTTTCGAAGTCGGTGTGCTTTGATTTGTATTGGCTGGCACCGACTTCGAAAATATCTGATTAGGTATCTATTTTAAATGAAAACCTCTGTTTAGTTATTTTTTACTTTTCAGTGCCAGGAAGTCGGTTTTTTTTTTTTTAAGTTTTTATTTTTCCATTTTTAGTGTAGACGTAATAAGCAAGTAATTTGTAAGAAGAAAGATTTTTAATAAAAACATAATATTCGATTAAGCCATTTATTTAAAAACCGCTTGACCGATTTCGATAAAATTTATATGGGACCACCAGGGAAGAATACTCTTTGAAACAAAAAAAAAATTTTCCAAATCGGTTCAGCCGTCTTCGAGAAATCCGTGAACATACATAAAAAAAAAAAGATTCCGACGAATTGAGAACCTCCTTCTTTTTGGAAGTCGGTTAAAAAACACAATTTTTATTGTCTGTCTATCTGTTTGTTTCGACTAATTTCCGAAACGGCTGGACTGATTTCATGACTTTCACTTGCAGATAGCTGATATTATAAGGAGTAACTTAAGCTACTTTTATTTTAGAATTAGAAAAAGAATTAGGGTTCCGCTCAAGAGAATTAAAACGTACCTAAGGACGCACCCAAGCGAAGCGTGGGTAGGTCGCTAGTCTTAATTATATCTATTTCAAAGTAGGTAACATAGTGATAACGAAATCAATTATTTGTCTATCTGATAGTTAAAGCTTATCTCAAGATTAGCCGGACCTATTCTGCCGTCATAAGAAAGAAGGCCGTAACTAATAATTTGGTCAAAAATGACTCATATACAGATTAGAAATCAGCGAAAAAAAAATGCTACTTGATAGTCTTACTCATAAACCTCTAAGTCTTATGAATCCGGGGATACCATAAGCATTTTCATCGTAACTACGTACAAACAACTCGTAGTAGTAATTTTGACGTAGTGGTAAGACAAAACTTCAAATAATATCTCGAAATAAACTTCAACGAAGTTACGGCCTTCTTTCTTATGACTGCAGTATTTAAGGCGGATCGCAATTACTTGTTTATCTGTGATTTTTTTATTTACTAGCGGTAAGAATTTTACTTAACCTTTATGAAGCTTGTTATGTCAAATTTCGATCTCCAGTAAGGAAATCTTCAAAAGTTTAATTAATTATGTATTCAAAGCGCTGGACACACTAGAGGCATCCGGGGCTAATACCCAGAGCGTCAAATTTTCAAAGTCAGCAAAATTCGGAGAGTGAAAAAAAAAAAATTTTTCTTCGCGTTTTCGAAAATGTTTTTTTTATTGATAAAATGAATAATTAAAAAAATTAACTAGCACATTTTTCCAAAAATTGTGAACATTTATTTTTCATTTTTTTTTGTATTATTAAAAAAAAATTGAACTTTATCGTAATTTTATCAATAAAGCGGAATTTTTTACAGTGCACAGGAGCGGCACTGACGTTGAATCCGGGCCTGCGTATCCATATTTTTACACAATCAGATAAAGAAAAAAAAATGAGTGATGATAAGATATTAAAGTTTAGAAATGTTTAAACGTTTAAATGGAATATTTTACTGTACAGACTTAAAAACAAATTAATTTAACCTTCGCACACTATGTTATGTTCACATATCGCCTTATACGTGGAGTTTGTTAAAAGTCATGAAAAAGGCTATAAAGTAAATTAAGTTATCTAATATATTTAAACGAGCAATTCTTGTATATTTATTTTTTTTATTTATACCAGCGATCTCGGAAACGGCTCTAACGATTTCGCTGAAACTTGGTATGTGGAGGTTTTCGGGGGCGAAAAATCGATCTAGATTAGCCTTATATCTGGGAAAACGTGTGTTTTTGAGTTTTCATGCGGTTTTCTTTTGCATTATTCCACACTAAATATGGTCGATAATTTTTTACGCTTGGGCAAGATTGACATTTACAGGTGTCCGGATTCGAATCCCAGTCGGATACAAAGTTTTACTTTTGTTTTTTTTTTGTATTTATTTAAGTTTTAGTTTTTTTTTTTATCTAAAAAATACGATATAACAAAAAAGAACCCCGAGCGAAGCTCGGTCGTCGAGGTACTGATTTTTAAGTAAATTAAGTTATGTGTATTAAGTTATAAAATAAATGTTCGCATCTTTTGTTTCCTGTCACCCGCGAAGCGTCGGCATTTCTACATTGAACATCCTATAGCTATAGAATAAAAAGTTTTAATCAAAAGTTGTAGAGAATAAATGCATCTTTAAAAATAGATACATACCTACATTTTATTGATTAAACCAATATTTTAAGATTTATCGGCCAAGATAGAAAAACCGATTCATTAAATAGGCCATAAATCGTAAACGGAAAGTTTTACAAAAAAAATTTTCACAAAACAAAAGATGCGAAAATTTATCCTCTACAAAAATGGTCTCAATGACTTTTGCCCTAAAGTATATAACTTCCGAGATATCGGCCAAAAACGTTTCTTCAAGATGGCGCCTGAAGCTCCACCGGAATCTGTCAGCATTGTGATTTTATACTCAGTAAGTGATCCTAAACCTTATAAAAAAAAATTGAATCGGAAATTTAGTGCAAAGTTAAATTCTATTTTTACTGGCCTAATGTTTCAATAAAACAAATTTAAATTATCAATGATTTATTATGCCTCATCTCCGCCACAACCGCAGTTGTCGCCGGTGTCGACGCCGCACAATCTCAGCAGGAACACACAAAGTGTTACACAAAAGAGACATCTCAATACCTTTCCGCAGCATCCGCAGTCACAAGAACAACACATAATTACGTTTTATAATAAAAAAATATTTAAATCTTCATATATGATTGTCGGTGGGAAGTAGATTTATGTTCTTGATAAATAAGTTTATTGAAGAATAAAACTGAAAGTTAACACTTAAAATAATCACCTTTTATCAAAAGAAAACAAACTTTCGGTTCCTTGTTTGAATAATTTCCTTGATTAACTTAAAACGTAATGACTATTCTAAAGTTATTTTTGATAAAATCGCGCACATAACACTAAAATGCTAATATATCTGATAGTAATAATAATCTGATGATAAAGCACGATGTCTCAATATGATTTTGCTATTCAGAATGAAGGTATGGTATGATTATATTTACGTTTTTATTAAACAGGTATCTGTTATCAGTGCGAAGCAAATGAGATAACAAAACTTGTTTTGGACGTCGTTTGGTGTCGTAGTTTTTAATGATTAATGTAATGCGATATGATTCACTTGTTGGGTTTGTCTAATGTCTATGACAAATACTAATATTGCTTTTAAATTATTTAAGACTAGCGACTCACCCTCGCTCCGCTCAGGTTGATCCGTACTTACGTTTTAAGATTAGTATAGATTTCTCAGTGATGAGATATTTTCCCGCACTAAAAAGTATCCTATATGTTGACCCGGATAACCAGCTTTCATCGTACCAAATTTCATCAAAATACCTCTTGTGGATTTTCGTGATGGCGGTAACAGACAGAGAGGCAGACTATAGATTCGGCCTCTGTATCGATAATAATGACTATTTCAATAAGATTTTCCAAAATATATTTAATGTACAGATTCGACTCAGAATTTTATTATATGTATACATTACTTATGAGACTGAATATTTATTATCGATATCAGAGCAATAAAATTGGGCGTGCCAAATCATTTTTGAAAGGGTCTAGCTAGCTAAAAATCCAGCGAACCGGCCCCCAACAAAATTCTCTTTTTTTTATAGTTATAACTTATAAAAACGTTTCTAGAGGTGCGATGAAGATGGTTGCCAGAATTTGAACTTGCTTCACGTAGGTCACTCGAAAGTGAATTTTTGCTTTGAATTAATAACATATAATAAAACACAACCTCAAATTGAGAACCTCATCCTTTAAAATCTGTTAAAAATAATGGAGTTGAAAAGAGCAAATAAAATGAAAGTCCCGAAAAGAAAGATAAGTGTACAAAAATTATATTACTTTTCTTGTATACGGTATAAATTGTTATAAAAAATATTTTAGTGTTAGTGGAAAAGTCACAAGAAAAAAACATGTTACTAAATAACAATATCACACTAATAATGTACCTAAATACGAAATCTTCAGTGTGTCTATATTTACCACATCGTCTAGTTTTCAAAAATAGTCTACTATCTAAACTCTAAAATATTTTATATAATTTATTACACATTCAAAATTGTATTACAATAGCACAATTTTGCACAGATTTAAAGAGTTTTAATCATCATCAGGCAGTCGACAGTCTTCGCAACAGTCTTCCCACCCGCACAGATGCAGAAGCCACACACAACACGACAAACAACAAAGAGTCCGCAACCATCGGCAACAACAGTCGGAAATACAACACATGACAGTTTAAATTCCAACTCCTAAATATTGGGAGAGATAATATTAAATTAAGTAAAAATTGGTCAAAAAACCTGTCTTAAGATTTTTATAGTGTACCTCTTTTCGTGAGTCTGTTTCGGGTTTGACCATATTTTCTATAATAAAGATTTTTTCAAAAAAAGTTATCAAAGTAGATATTAAATTTTCATGAATTCTCAGATTACATACTTGAAAAAGTAATATTCTCCACACACTAAATGTCAGAGATCGTTTTAATCATCATCAATGTCACCTATACAGCTGCAGAGGTCTTCCTGTCCGCACAGATGTAGCAGCCACACACAAGACGACACACAACACAGAGTCCGCAAACATCGGCAACAACAGTCACTACAACACCAGCACATGGCAGTTGAAGTCTTTGAAATTTATAGTCATGCTTTATGATATTTTAATTTCTTCTTGTGAGATTTTCATCCTCTAATAGTGGTTTAAGAAAGTTCTGTTATTTTATTATTCGTTTAGAATTATCTAGAAGAATATTAGATTTTTACGTGATTTTATTCCCCCCGTCACTAATAAAATTACACGTTACAATTCTTGTAATTTAAAAAAAAATAAAAATGTAAAATAATTATACTCAAAATGCCAAATGTCAGATATATTGAAGAGGTTTTTCTTTTTTAATTTACATATTTTAATAGGCATAGATATTTTGGTTTGGCAACCTCAACTTGGTCAAAAAGAAATTTTCCATACTTGCTTGATTATTCCGCCCCTCTTAATTGAGAAATCGGGACAGATTTAGCTGGATTTTTGCATTAGTCTGAAGAATAGTTTCGTTTTAACCGGTTTAATAAGTCAAAAGATATTGAGACCTTTATTTGTAAAGCACCCGGGATGTAACATTGGCGAAGTTATCTGCTCTCATTTAGCACGCCTTAAAGCTACAAGAGAATTGATTGAAAGCACCCGGTTCATATCTAAAGGCTTGTTAAGTGTGTAGTTCTGAATTAAATTGAATTGCAAATGCGACTTTTCTAGTATAGAGGGAACGAAATTGTCAAGTTTTGGAAAAATCTTACCTTACAAAGATTCTATCTTATCTATGATGTATTTATCTCCATACAGTAACTAACTAGAACTTATTATAGCTTCATTTCGAGGATTAAGTCTTTGTATTGATCATACAAATCTTTGTTCCGGGTAAAATTAATCATTCTAAACCTTCTTTCGACACGCAGTGTCTGAATATTAAGGGCATTTGCCATTTTTTTTAAGCAGCATTTCTTTCGTTCAATGCAATTGGTTTAAGAAAAAGTTATTAACACACCAACCTAACCTCACCCCATACCATGTATAGCAGAGTAAAATAATTGTAGCGTAAGAACGTTTTTGTTAAATAACTAAGTATAATACAAATTAAAACAAATTAAGAGATAAATAGAACAATCTATTATTTTGTTAAAGATTTCTCTCTCCAGTTAAGATCGAATCCAGTGTCGCGGAAGAATTGGTCCATGTCGTCTTCATCTAACATTAGGAACGACTGAAAACAAAAATCTTTTAAAACAATTTAATAGACATTTTATGTACAACGGTCTTGTTGATCTAGTTCTAGTAGCTAGCATTTACGGTTGTGGATCCGGAGGTCAAGGGTTTGACTTTCGGGCCATGCCAAGTATAGTTATTGGGTTTTGCTGTCAAGAAATCCTCAGTAATAGCTCAAAGTTGGAAAGTTGGTAGTGTTATAACTTATATCCAAGTGTACCTCACGAGTATCGAGTTGAAGTCCCACTAGAGTTTGAGAATGAGAAAAATTCATTAATTAACTTACTATTGACGAACGTTGTAAAAGTTTCTCAGGTGTTTTTTTCAATAGAGCATTTGCACCGGGTCTGTGGTAAAACAATTCAAATATATAACTGTAAAATAACGTAATACAAGCTTTTGCCCGCAGCTGGGTTCATGTGGTAGGTACTAGGGTTGTTGATGGTGGGGGTTTTTGTTATATCAGCGGATGCCAATGCTGAGCTTATGTTATGTAAAAAAGCTACACTGATAGACAGTGTAGCTTTATATTAGTGAAGAATTATCGAATTCGGTTCAGTAGTTCCAGATTACTCCTTACATTGAAGAAAATTTTAACCTCGTAATTAAAAGTAGTATTACAGAATTTTAAATAAATCTATCTTTTAGGATTTTTTCGCGAGTTTATTTTGCTTTTTATTATTTTGGTTCCCGACGTTTCGAATGCTTTACAGCAATCATGGTTATTGGTCACTCGTCAATCTCTCCCATGGCCATTAGAAGATAGTTTTATTTAAAATGCCAAATATTTGCGTAAATCTAAGAAAGTATTATATGACCTAGCACAGAATTATGGATTAATTGAATAAAATAAATTCTACAATTAAATTGTTAATATTCTTAGTAATTTAACAGTATAATAGCTTTAAAATATTATGTTGTTTCTGTTTTCAGGTAAGATATAATTATATTTTTGTTTTCTTTCCTAAGCAACGCAAGTCAGTTTTAATTTCGCTAACCAAAATTAACGGAGTGTTGTTCAAAACACGTTACATATTATATAGTACCTATTATTATATACCTAGTTAAATTATATAGTTTTAAACCTACCTCTGCGGTCTCTTTCTAATCTGTTTCCACCTCGGTCTTGGAATTGGATCCTGTATTTAGAACATAATGGAATATCTGTACGAGAATTATGTACTATATACTATTACTAGCGACTTACCCTCGCTTCGCTCGGGTGCTTCCCTAGGTGTGTTTTTTTTGAGCGGAACCTTAATTCTTTTTTAAAATAAAAGTAGCCTAAGTTACTCTTTATAACATCAGCTATCTGCCAGTGAAAGTCCCGTTAAAATCGGTCCAGCAGTTTCGGTGATTAACCGGAACAAACAGACAATCGGACAAAAAATTATATATAATTTCATATGCATTTAGTAAAAAGCTTTTATTTTGACTTTACATACAGGTACTTCAATTTAAATTATTTTTGTCACTTATAGGCAGAATTTTTATTTATGTTTGGCCCCCTATGGCTATGTGGTGGTACCCACATTTATATGTAGCTATAGGTGGTCGTTTTCGTGGTTCTTTATTTTTATAAACTAATTATCTAGTTCATAAAAATAAAGTACCACGAATATCGATTCTGTAACATATACACAAAAAATTACAATCGACTTGAGTAACCTACTTACTCCTTTTTGTAAAATCGGTTACTATTAACTAATATACACAGTTTTATACATTTTTTTCATTTACTTGTTTTATAGGTTTTGGATGAGATTCTTGTATAGGATCGTCATTTACAAATGTCCGAAGCTTTTTTAAATTGGAATCATTTATATTTTCGGAATTGTCCCTGGAAAACAAAATGCTATTAAAACAAGTGCAGCATTATAGATTTTAACCTATTTTGCGTCAATTAATACTTCTTTCTGGCTTTGGAATAGCAAAAGCATTGGGCCTTTTTGTTAAATAATCCATTACAACCTGAACTTTCGCTATCTGGTCGAATCGGTTGTCGGGTGGAAATGGTTCCGTTATATTAAGAGGATTTTGAAGAGTCGATACGCGGCGCGAATAGGTTTTAAAAAAAATGCTTATCTGTTTCATACCGCTCGCTTTGTCAACCCTTATGGTGCAATAGAGAGAGTTGCAAATCTTAGAGGCAATTTTACCTACATTTCCTGTTTGAAATACGAGTATTGTTTCGGGCGATAACGTTTTCACCCTCCCTAAACATTTACGTAATGAGACAATTTTGATCTTATTAGATTCAGTACACCTTAATCTAAGTCTGTACGTTTTTCTTTTTTAGTAATTCAGTTTGGTTTAATTAAAAAAAAAAAACAACGTTCGAGGAAGTTTTTAAGTCAAAAATACAATCTACAAATTTTCAAAAAAATATGAAAATTAGACTATTAATGGGGGGAAAAACGTTATCGATTTTTGTATGAAAATTTACAGCTTCACAATCCTCTTAAGACTTAGTATCATTGCCCAAAGAAGGGAGCGGTGAATTTGACTTCCGCCCTGGGCGGCATAAATGCACTCTACGCCACTGAGAACAGATATTCACATTTCCTAAGTTATATTACTATTCTATTTGGTCTACAAACTTAGAGCGTGAAGTCTAAGTTGAAAAAATCATATAATATTTGGTGGACGATATAACTGTTATGTTTTGCAAAAACTTGTTAAGTTCATTCAGATGCAAGTTTTCTCATGATGTTTTCCTTCGTGGGAAGGACAGTGGTAGTCATGTTGAGGTGAGATACGAAATCCGGATTTTATACCGCTTTTACTTCCAAAATGTTACCTTAAGTGTTCATAATACGGTCTTATCATCGTCTTTTGATTTTCGCCAACAAGGTCCTTTTGACTTTTTTCTCTTAGATTGTTTTTATGGAATTCTACTTCGTTAATTTCTAAAAAAATAGACTATTTATAAATAAAATTAAATTAGTATTTCATTTTTATTTAATCCACTATAATATCTCCCCTGCCAACCCGCACTTGACCAGCGTGGTGGACTATGGCCTGATCCCCTTATATTGAAGGGAGGCCCGTGTCCAGCAGTGGGACGTTAAAAAGGGCTGAATACAATATCTCCCCTATGTGGAAATGCAATCTATTCAACGTAGGTAACTATTAGTATTATTAGGTATACTTAAGTAAGCATTATGAAATGCTTTCGTTTTTTTTCTAAAATAGCCATTTGAGAAATTTAATAAATATAACCGTCAAATATAAGTATAATAATGGACGTCGGAGATTGCAGATTCGAATCCCGCCCAAGTCAAATATTTATATTAGACGTATGGCGGTGAGTGAATAAGTAGAGTAAATAAATTCTATATAATAATAGCTTACAAACCCGGTTGCAAAGTTATTTTAAGTCGGCTACCCTCAGTTTCAAAAGCATTGTGGTGAACTAGAGTCATTTCCATATATTTGTGGCTGTAAGTTCTTCTTTTAGTCGTTAGTAGACTTGTTGGTTCATCAAAATATTCATCATCATCGTTTTCATCATCGTATATATCGTAGTGTGATGGAGTAGGTCTTCTAACCTTATCAGAAATGTAAAAGCATATTACTTAAATATTAAACTGAAGAATGCAAAATAATAATTACTATAAGGAAACCCATTTTCGTCATTATAATGGACAAGTCTATATGCCAACTATAATAGTGCAATAAGGCGCCAAATTGTAATGGCCGGAGAAAGAACGTACGCAAGTAAAACTTGCATACAAAATGTAGACTGAAAAGCTAATTCAAAAATTTTGGTTCTTTCGATATATTGTAGCTAGTAGACCATCGAGTCAATTAAATTTTGGGTACACTAACTGGAGCACAAAGCAGAGGATAAGCAGTTCTCGTCCTCCTTGCCGTATGAGGAGGACAGGGTGCAAGCGGTCCAGGGTTTATTGTCCTCTGTCCCAACATGTTAGTATGAGAGAAATCACAAACTAATAACATTCTGGTGTAAGGATGGCCGTGGCGTACTGCTCCACAGCCTACTGCACGCAGAGTCCACACTGCTAGCTGACTGAAGTGACCCCAGACTGTTCTCCTGTCGATTTGGTATCATTTGATGATTCTTTGAAAGCTATAATTTTAAAAATTAACTGCTTTCCCGATTTAAATAGTATTTTTACTTTTTTTTAACGAAATTCCATATCAGGAAATAATCGGATCGTTGTGAAATTTATATCAAAACGATGCAAAGCATTCTAACTCTCTGCTCTTAAATAAGCGCTGTTATCAATCAGTACAAACATTTACTTCTCGAGAATAGAATCGGAGAGGTCCGATGCAGAGACTAGTAGGATCTATTCATACTAGCTCCGAGCGTTTAGATGAATTCGTTCGACTACGTGCGTACTACTATATACCTACTGTATGTGAGTTTCTTTCGATGACTGAAAACACTGGAGACTGATTAGCATTTGACCCACTCTTTCCTTCTCTCCCCTTCCCTTCAACTCAAGTGGTGCAAGTTCACATGAATTTAGAATACATTTTCCACAATAACTATTCATATAAGTTGTTTACTTATTACTATTAGAAGTAGTACAATTGAATACGGAGACCTTTATACTTAAAGGTTAACCTTCTTTATAAACTCAAGTTATATCAATACTAACTAACTTCGCAGTCATTTTGACTCGTTTGGCTCCGTATGTAGTGACCCTACTTGCTGTGCCAGCGCTCTCGGGTTCGAGTCCCACTGGCGGTATTCATTTGTGTGATGATCATGAACAGGGTCGGACTGGGCCGGAAGGGCCCGGGTGGCTCCACAAGCCCGGGGCCCGAGACTAGATAATAGATTTAATCATAATTAATTTTTAACTTCTCGCTATGAAAATTCAAAACTTTGACTTTCGCATTTTTTTAAAAGATATGTACCGAATCGATAGAGTTTTTAAGAACATCTAAAAATTAAATTTCATTTTACCTCTGAAACAATGTCAAATGTTAAAATAGACCAATCGGGATCCATTTATTTTTAAGAGAACAAAAAATTAAAATGTGAAGTTTTATATTTTGAAAGCGTTAGTAGTTATGTAAAGTACAAAAATCTGTAAAATGCTGCCGATGTCCAGCTACCTTCGAGAAATGGAGGGATGAAAAGCGTTGAAAAATAGTTTTTTTCAATTTTCGGCTTACTGTGACGTCCTATCGAAAAATGTTCTTTACAAAAGTTGTAAGTCTAGTGAAAATCTACAACTTTTATAAATGACACTTTTTACAATACCTTAAAAGTTTTTGAGATTTTTACAAAAAAAAGGGTTTTTAATTTCTTTTTTTGATTTTATTTTTAATTACTGCAATAATCTCTTCATTTTCATGACACTAGTTACTAGGGGAATGTAATCTTCGAAATACGAATACCAAAATTTTTTAATATTTAGCCGTTTCCGAGAAATTAATGTTTTATGGTCTCGGGAGGCTGAAAATCGCCCCCAACTTCAAGAGGATGCTTACATTTAAAAAAAAATCTTTCGATTTTAAGATAGGGTTAATTTTTTGTCTTGAACTTTACTTTTCGAAGAAATAAAAACATTCTATGGTCATTCTGTAAAAACACCTTTAAAAATTGAAAAAAAAAAATAGAGAAATCGATAATTTTTACTTTAGTCCAGTCAAATAAGGTCTGAAATCATAATGTTGACACTCAACTTTGCATTTTTGATATAATGTAGTTTAAATGATAAAAAAACTATTCCTTATATACCTGCTAATGATTTAAAACCATAAAACTTCAGGTTTTAATTAATTTTTTTTCTTTTAAAAATAAACTTATTCCGATCGGTCTAAAAACCTTCCTAAGTCGGTTAATTTTGGCTGGAGGAATAAATTCATGAAACCTTTTTTATGCAAAATTTCAAGCTTTACACATTTTTCCTAAAACTTTTTTGTCTAATTTTTACCGTTTTCGAGTAATAGCGAAAAAAAACTTTTGACAATTTATTTTGGACCCTTGCCGGGGGTTGCGGACACGAAAACCTTTACATATTGTTTATGTATCATTTAAACTACATTATATCAAAAATGCAAAGTTGAATGTCAACATTTTGATTTCAGACCTTATTTGACTGGACTATTTGTAAACTACATATATTATTTTTAATAATCATTGAAAAAATGTACTACAATGACCAAATTTTTATAAGCTGATTACACCAATGCATTTTGCGGGAAAATAAAAAAAAAGTGGGGGTCACGTAAAGTATACTACTTCTTTTTAATTTTTTTCCTTAGAATCTATTTATGTTATTAACTTATTATTTTTTCGAAATTATCGATATTTTATTAATTTTTGATCGATTTTGGAGTTCAATTAATTGTTTTTTTTTTTTTCTGAAAATTTAGATTTTAAGTTAATAACGGAAAGAAATGAATTCATTCATAGTCTAATCTTGCTTATTAATTATTCAAAAATATAACATAAAAAAAAACAAGTTGATATTTACAAAATGTAGTTACAGTTTTGTTAAAAATCATTAAAAAATGTCATAAATAAATGCTAAGATATTGATGATTAAAGAGAAAAGGATCCTTTTTCATTGAAAGTCGACTATCTCGGAAAAAAATCAACGTAAAGAGATGACGGATAGATCAAGTTAAAGCTGAATAATCATGTTATCCAATTCATGTATTGGTTTAACTTTAAAAAAAATTAAGTTCGAGTAATCAAAAAAAAAAAACAAAAGTTTCCAAAAATATTTTTATAACCGTACATTGAAAAAAAAAATATATCTAAATACCTTAAAACTAGAAACTTGAAGCAATAATATACTTTTTTTTCATCTTAATACAGTTATTTTCCGCTGAGATACAGCCATTCAAAAATCTTTAAAAAATTTAGGTTTTTTTTTCGATCCTTTGATTTTTTATAGTAGTGTATCAAGAAAGTGCAGATTTATGCGGAAAAACTTGAAAAATATAGAAACTAATCGATCACGCTAAAGCCTCATCTCAATCAATTATTTAGGATATTTATCAGTATATATTGTCAATTATGCCATACTTTTTTTATTGTTAAAGATTTAAAATTTAAATTTAACTCCAAAATCAATAAAAAATTAATAAAAATATCGATAAACTCGAAAAAAAAAATAGATTTTAATGGAAAAAATACAAAAGAAATAGTATATATATATATACGCTTTCCAATTTTTTTATTTTTTCACGACTCATCAAATGTAAAGTTGGAATGTTTACGGCGACATTGTTTAAATAATAGCGTCAAATTAAAAACTTAAGCACACCATTTTTTCCCTCAAAATTTATGGTGTAATCAGTTTATAAATATTTGGTCAATTTACGTCACATTAAGTCGAAAATTAAAATATTTTTTTTAACATTTTCATCCCTCCATTTCTCGGGGGTAGCTGAGACATCGGTGGCATTTTACGGATTTTTGTTTCTTATATACCTACTAACGTTTTAAAAACATAAAACTTCAGGTTTTCGTTTTTTGTTCCCAAACCGGATTCCGATCGGACTATAATGATACACGTCTAAATAAGTTGATTCGATCAAAAGTTATTGCCGTTCAGAAATTTTCAAAACTAGTTTCAGGGAACAGGAATGGCCTGTTCAGGTTCAACTATTTTCATTTTTTTCTATTTCTATTCTCTTCTTCATTCTTCTCTAATTTTATGAACGAACTATCTGATCTAGTTTACATGTAGGTTGCAAGAGCTGGGCCCTCTATCGTACCTACCACCTGACTTGCGGGGTTTACCGCTTGCCCGTGGGGGGGCCCGCGCAGGCTGGGGCCCGGCTGGCAAATGCCAAATCGACTGTATGGCCAGTCCGACCCTGATCATGAATGTTTGTACTCTGTATTAAAAGTTATATATATATATATATATATATATATATATATATATATATATATATATATATATATATACATGTGTGTGTAGCGTGTAGCTTACCATGGAACTAGATGGTACTTTGTTAATGTCCCAACATATTTATATATATATATTTATTTATTTTAAGGGAAGCACAGAAATAGAATACGGCCAATTGTTAACTTTCTATAAATTTAAGTTATATCAATGGTAGGTTACTAACTTAGCAGTTAGTTTGAAGGGTGCGGTGAGTTGTTCCGGCTGAACCCTCCGTCTTTCCCCCCACCAAGCATCGAACACACGACGGATAGAGCGCTGTACGCTCAAGTGTTCCGAGTCACTGGGGACTCGCCAGCGTACTTCGCCTACAGTTTGACCCGCATATGGATATCGTACTGGGGATAGAAGTTATTGTTAAGTTAACTTTAGAAATTAATTAATCAAATTAAACTAACCTTAGAAATTACTGTACGAATTTTCATACCAATATATATGGTTTCAACAATAGAAAACTATTCAGGCTTATGAGCATATCTTTCTGACTAATCGCCAGAGCTAATAGATAACCTTGTATGGATATCGCGTAATGTATAAGCGATGTGAAAAATATAATCATAATAAGTCAAACCCATTTCGTAAATTCTCTATTAGCGATATAGATTGTAGAAGATCACCTTGACATACATATTACAATTCTTGTATATTTATTTATTTATACCAGCGTTCTTGGAAACGGCTCTAACGATTTCGCTGAAATTTGATATGTGGCGGTTTTCGGGGGCGAAAAATAGATCTAGATTAGTCTCGTGTCTGGAAACTCGGAGCGAAGCTCGGTCGCCCAGGTACTATAAAATAATAATCATAAAATATATGATTCATTAATTTAAAATCGATTATATAATGACATTGGTAGATTATATGATTTGGTCGTCACTAACTGATTAACATAATATTCTAGCACTTTTTACTAGCACAATTCTAGTTCACTGAGCATATCTATATTATATGTATATGTTACAGGCAACTTGATTGACCAGGCAGTATCAATATGGACCAACCATTGTGAATAACGACCGGGAACATCGGTCAAATTGATTTTATTACTTTGGCCGGCCCATATTAATAATGTTCAACGGCCCATGGTCCATTCAAAAAAGCAAGGTTTGAAATAGCTTGAATCTATTACTTGGACCGGGTTCCTTTCATCTAGCCGGGCAATGTGATAAAATGTTACGAATTTAAATTTCATTATCCGGCTATCATTATCTTTGCTTCGCTTCACTATCGTCTTGATAAATGATATATGAGTCATAAAAAGGGTATTTTTGTATTTATATCTACATTTAATTGAAAGGTAAAGATTTTATAGATCATTTGATAAAATTAAAACAATCAAAATAACACTATTATAAATAATTCAAACATATTATTTACCAGTAGCTCTGCAGTCGTCATGTGCGAATTCACACTGGTCAGCGAGACGCTGCGCAAGTTGTGCCAACTCCCGATCCCAGTTCTATTCCGTGGGATAAAATAAAAATAATAATATAACTACCATACATATGTATGGTATATAGGTACATCGAATCATGAATAGGTCTTTTTTTTTCTAGAAAATATCCTTAATTGTGATATAGCATGTAAAGGAGGATATAATATGTAAATCTTAAAGCGTTAACTTAGCAAATTTTTAGATCACATAGTCGACCTTAGTACGTGTAAGAAGACAAGTCAGCAAACTGAGAAAGCCTTCGTTAATTTTAACGTTTTCTTTTAATTTTATAAATTTCTAAAATCACATAAATAACTTTATCTTAATAAAAAAAAACTTTCAATAATATCGATTCTATAATATTATTTTTATCAGATTATTACAAATAGAGTTTCGTTTAAAGATAAAACTTACAACTAACATCATAATCTCCGGTTTAGGCAGAGGCGCTCCGCCGCGTACGTGTTCATTTCCAGACGCGATGCGTTGGCGGCGCCTTTACATATTAATTATTTAATCTATATTTTCCTTTTTTTTCTTAAAATGTAGAAATTAAGGAGGGAGGGAGGAGAGAAAATACAAATTAACTCTCCGTACATTCTTTGTACATATTTTTAGATTGCTGTTATTTATTAGTCATGAATAACGGGTAAATATATTTCATCCAGCCGTTTTTAACGTCTCACTGTTGGTTTTAACGTCATTGTGAGGGGAACCAGGCCATAGCCCACCACGCTGGTCAAGTGTGGGTTGGCGGACATTTCTTTCAAAGGCTTGCTAGGAACTAGACATGCAGGTTTCCTCACAATGCTTTCCTTTACCGTAAGACAAGTGATAATCAATAATCATGTTGAAATTGATTTGCTCATGAAAATATCAGAGGTGTGAGACCGGGGATTTGAACCTGCATCACTTAGTTTTCTAAGCGAGCGCGTATTTTAACGCTAGATTTTACAGTAAAAATTAATATCACTCACCTATTAATATAATGAATAATGAAATGCCTTAAATCGGATGTAAAAGATACTTGTGAGTAATTTCGACATGACAGTCCTGGGCCTGGCTGAAATTTGTGGCATGATTTAAAGTTTAACAATAAGTCTTTACTTAGATAATGAAGCTTTAACCTTATGTCTAAGGAAGTGAGTTCGAATTCTTGACACATGATAAATATAGGTATTTTCTTTGACTCTGCTGATTGTATGTAATTCGAATGGTCCAGAATTCAAATCACTGGCAAACAAATTACTTAACGATACGTTTGGCTTAGTCTGTAGTGCCAGCGTACTTGCTGTGCCAGCGGTCGCGGGTTCGAATCCTGCTGGGCGCATTCATTTGTATGTTGAACACGAATGTTTGTAGTCTAGTCATGGGTGTTTATATTTATAATATGTATGTATTTTAAGTTATATTATGTGTAGTGTATCAACTGTGTGGTATCCACAACACAAGCCTCGTAGCTTACTATGGAACTAGATGGTGTTTTGTGTTAATGTCCCAACATATTTAAATTATGAAGAATAAATAATTGGGATATATAACACTACCTGTGTTATAACTTTGTGCCTAGAAAAGCAGAAATGAAAGCAGTCTTTATATTTGATTTTTCCGGTCGTGGCAGATTGCCGTCAAGTTGCACAATGGTGGATAGCATTGGATAAGTGAAAGCTAATGCATTTAAGATTTTACATCATGCACATACATACTTACATATATATATATATATATATATATATATATATATATATATATATATATATATATACATATATATGTAATAAACTTCGGCGTAGGTGGAAAACTAAATAACTGCGATTTTGGCCAAATTGTCATTTAATAATTTTCGTAACACCCAAAAAATTCCGCATATTTTACTCTAACAAGCATTCTCATAACTTGTCCCGTTTCAGAAATATAGCCGTTTTTGTATTCCAAATGGTAAAATAAATATTATGTAAAAACAGTAACGTAGAAAGAGACGTAAAGTATATAAAATTAAGGACAGTAAATTTTTCTCTCATTTATAGATTATGCCAAAAAATTGGGAAAAAAATCAGTAAATCGCGATTTTCTCCAAACTAGAAAATTTGAGTTATTTAGTTCTCCACCTACGCCGATGGAATGTATAATACATTATAAAATATCCCGCATTAAAAACTATTTGTTAAAATTAACCGCCATGACCGAAAAGAGTCTTAAAGATATTTAGGTATAGAAAAAAAGAAGAGATAAAAGTGGAGAGATAATTATTATTAAATACCTACTTACAATTGGAAATTGGCAGGCCACATGGCTTCCCTTCCCTTGACACAACCGCCTGTACCGCAGAGTGCAATACGGCTGATCGTCTATCAATACTGAAGCTAGTAGGTTCAATTCCAATAATAGGATTATTATTCTATATAGCATGATTGGAGACCTAAAAATACTTGTTATGGTAGATAGTTTTAGGATACCTAATTATAGGGAATGGAAGAACGAAAATGTCTGGATGTAGGTAGGTTAGATACATAACTTTTGGCTCTATTTTTTCAAATTAAATTTCATTTAATGCAGTTATTGCCGGTATATCACTCTGATCGATGATGAAATAGGGAGGTTGATATGCGTTTTCAACTGATCCTAATAAACCGTTTGAATTTTTTCATTTGACTCGTTTTAACGAGTTCTATAGGATTATTATTTAAGTAGAACATAATAGTATCTCAAAAATTTTCAGTCCTTTAAGGATTGATAGTCTTTGGGATAATAGATGCGTAGGTTGGTCTGGGAAAATAAATGAGTAAAGAAAACTACTCATCTTATAAATAAGCTATATAGATAAGTCTTATATATATTAATACTAGCGATTCACCCTCGCTCCGTTCGGGTTCGTCCATAGTTGCTAATATTTAATAAGTATATATGATTCATACTAATATATAAATGCGAAAGTAACTCTGTCTGTCTGTCTATTTGTTACCTTTTCACTCTTAATCCGCTGAACAGATTTAGACGAAATTTGGTATGGAGATAGTTTGAGATCCTAGGAAGGATATATTACAATGTTTTTTACCCCGGAAATCATCCCTTATGGGGTAACCCGAGCGAAGCGAGGGTGGGTCGCTAGTGCAATATATTTTCATCAAAATCTGTCCAGTGGTTTTCTCATGATGCATGCCCAGACAAACAGACAGATAGGCAGACAAAAACTATAGATTGGGCCTCTGTATCGATAATAATGACTATATCAATAAGATTTTCCAAAAATGTTTAATGTACAGATACGACTCAGAATTAATATTATTATATGTATAGATTAGCTTACCTTATGTCACGTAATCAGATACATCGTGTGTATAATATTAGTAAATATATGTTATAAAAATATATGTTATATAAATACATAGCTCATTAAAAATGTACAAAATAAACTTTTCTATCAAAATCTGATTAGATGACTGATAACATCAAATCTTGTGTGACAGATAATTGTTAGAGTTAAGACTTGTTATACACATTAGAAGCACAAAAATTGTACTAATATTATGAGCTCAATCATTGTGCCATTTTTGTATTGCATAATTATCTTGTTATTGTTGTAGGTTGCTCCTGTAGACTGATCATCTATACAAATAAATAAAATTGGGGTGTCTGTTTGTAATATTAAAATAACCGCTTTTTACTAAATGCATATGGATGCATAGACGGTACATATACCAAAACAACATTTTATACAATTTTTGTATGTCTGTTTGTTTCGGTTAATCTCTGAAACGGCTAAACCAATTTTGACGGGACTTTCACTGGCAGATAGCTGATGTAATAAGGAGTAACTTCCGCTACTTTTATTTTAGAAAAAAAATAGGGTCCCACGAAAAAAAAATTAAAACCAAAAAAAAAAGTTTGTTTTGGGAAGTAACCTAGGGACGAACTAGGGCGAAGCGAGGATGAGTCGCTAGTTCTTTTATATTTTAAATTCCACGTTAAAGCTGTTAAATTTCAATATTACCGCTCAAATTCATTCGTGTCTTCACCATAATACGTGTCACAGGCAGAAAGTATTACGTCTGTTAACGCAACTCTAAGCCACTAAAGAAAAGAAAAAATATTATGAGCAGAGTAAGTAGTTCTAGTTAAAGGTTGCAATAAATACCAAATGCTAATCTATACTAATATTATAAAGAGGCAGAGTTAGTTTGTTTGAATGCGCTAATCTCAGGAACTACTAATCTGATTTTAAAAATTCTTTATGCATTAGATAGCCCGTTTATTGAGATTTATTTCGGAAAAAATGAATCGTTCCCGTGGGATAGATTTGTTTTTGTCCAGGGACGAACTCGAAGAGAAGCTAGGGTAAGTCGCTAGTAAAACATTAAAAAAACTTTAAACAGCTTGCGGATTAACGCCATCTATCGACTTTTTTTACAAACAGAATGAATTAGACTTTAGAGCTGTCTTTTTCGTCTTGAATGAAGCCTCCCGTACTTATCTATTATATTGCCGTGCCATAGTTGTTGTTAACTTCAATCAGCTAAGAATTAAATACATACATACATGAAGGAGCCATGGTGTCATCAGTCCTTATATTCACCATAAGGTTTGCCATCACCAATAAGCTAACAATTAAATCTATACTAATATTATAAATGTGAAAGTTTGTGAGTATGGATGTTTGTTACTCAATCACGCCAGAACGGCTGAACGAATCTGGATGAAACTTGTCACAGAGATAGATTATAATCTGGAATAGCACATAGACTACATTTTATCCCGGAAAAATGTATCCCGTGGGATAGATTTTGTTTTACTACATACATAAAGGAAGGATATTAAAAAGTCATTTCATTTCGATCGGTTAAATTTTATTATGAAATACAATAATTTATATGTCAGGATATTTACAACGTTATGCCTTAATACCTAAACTTACTTTCGATCTACTTTACACGATGCGATCTATATATTGTACACGACAGTGTGGACGAAAGATAAAACCTTTCAACTAGCACTAGCCCGTGGCTTTATTCGAATTTATCAACTTATAAAATAGCCATTGTTGTATCAAAAACTGTTAAGTAGTTCAAAACGTTGGTTTCAAATAATTTAGAACTAAGAAAATACCAATTGTATCCTCTTTATTTATTTCAGCCCCTAAGTAAACATTCATATATAAATTAAAAACTGCAATTTTTTATATTTTAATTTTTAAGCCATTAAAGCCAACAAAAAATATTTCTATATCTGTGATATTATAAGTTGTAAAACATTTCATAATCTTTAATTTGAAAAAAAAAAACTTTAACAGCTATATATGTATTTACTTAGGTGCAGTTTCTATATCAAATAAAAGAGCCCACACTGTGTTGCCATGGTTCACAATTTATTATTTTTTTAAATATACAAAAATAATAATAACTACGAGGAAAATATTTTGTTCACTTATTTAATCTGTATTTACATTTTATTATTGAATTATAAGCAAATAATTAAATATGACACAAAAATAGCGTATATTTTAAAATTGAAATAAAAATAATTGTATTATTGTAAGTTCTATTATTATTTATACATAAAATATATAAATTGTGACCCAAGTCATCATTTATTTCACATATTATTAATAATATAGGTTCGATTTATACAGATAATAATAATTATATCATAATTGTAACAATAGATAATAATTGTTCTTTATAAGGAACCATTTTGAATGCATTTTTGTTAAAATTAAATTAAAAAAAAATACTACTACAAATAGAAACCATAGATTATAAACGTTGATTGAAAAAAGCAAAGACATCAATTCATTAGGTCCTTGCATGAATTTTAAGTTCGTATTTTTTTTTTACAAAAATACATTCAAATCCGAGTACAGATAAGAAAATACAAAAGCTAACTCACAGATAAACACACGAAAATGACATATATTCCTTTTTTTATTGCTTTCCGCTGAGCACGTGTGAGGTAGACTAACGTGAGCTAATATTTATTTACGAATAAGAAAAAAAAAAGGTTGGAAAGACTATATTGTAGAAACAATTTAATACAGCTATTTATAATTGTATAGGTACTTTATGTGATGTTTTAAAATAAACAGTAGGATAATTAATTTATATATATTTAAATTAGATCCATGAAAAATTAGAAAAAAAACTTTGTAATGTAAGTCGAGATTCGTTTCAAGTCAATATTTAAAATGGAATTTGTTCTATTGATACCAGTTATATTAAAAAAAAAATTGCAGTATAGTATTTATATTCTATTAACATTTTATTGTAATCTGTGACACAATTTGGTGTGTGGCAGTTTCAAATGTCATTCAAATCGTGATTAAATATTGATTATATAAATTATAATAAAGAAAACTTAAACTAAATTAAAACATAAATTAATTACGAGAAGAAATAAAACGAAATTCGACCAAAAAGGGTCATGAATTATGTGACTTTCAATTTTTTTGAAAAAAAAAACTGACAATTAATTAAAAAAAAAGAACGTTAAAATAAAAAGCACGAGATCATCGAACAATAGAGCGGCCCAAGAAAATGAGATAAAAAAAAAGAAAATTCGAGAGAAAACTAAAGAAATTGAAAAAAATACACTCATATAATAAAAATTGTGTAAAATATTATTTTTGAATGTTTAAATCCATCATTTCACGTACATTTTGATCGTAGCAATACATTTTCGAGTAAATTTCGACACAGAATATTAAAAAAAAAAAAACAAACACGAGAACGAGGTCGAAATTCGCTTAGGTATATAAAAAAAAACTTATTAATCTATAAATATGACTCAATAAAATACTCATCAGATAACAGAATTTACATACCATAGATAAAACAAAGTCAAAGTACACAAACCATTAGGTAAATAACCTAAAACAAAAAAAATCGCAATTAAAAAAAAAAACGTCTATTTCTTTACGATTTTTTTTGTCCAATTTTTCTTACCAGCCATATTAAAATTCGACTTTACTTTACAACGGTACATAATAAAGAGGGAAAAATTGGCAGTAGACAAATTATACAATAGGGAATATGCGTGTGATTTAAATAAAAATGTTTTTTTTTTGTTTATTATCTTCATTGCTTCTGAATTAAACCCACGTCAATATTTTTAGTATAATTTCTTTTTGATTAAGAAAATAATTATAAAAAAGTGCAAATATAGGTGGGAAATTTAAAATAGTTGAAACGCAACGCCATTGGTCAGACCGAATGTGACGTCAAAGTCTATAATAACAACGCTGTTGCTTAATACTTCTAGTCCTGTTCATTCGTTGGTTGCAAAGTTATCATAAACTATGACGTCACGCTAAGCGCTAAATGATTGGCGTTTAAAATATCCGTATCTATATATTTAAAAAAAATGTTATACAAAATTTTTGGAGTTGGATATTTTTTTTTCCAGTTATATAATAGGTATAAAAAAACACGCATATTCCCTATTCAAAATATAAAAAGTTATGTAAAGCTAACGTCTTCTAATAATTGATATTATCTCGATTACAATACTTTCATTACAGGCTATGACTATACAAAATATAAATATGCCTATGCTATGATGTTGTGTTCGAATTAAAAAAAAGAAAAAGAGAGATAAAAAACAATAAAACGTAAAATAATTTGATTGGCATAAACAAATCATGTTTTAATATAATAATACTGTGTATATATAAAAAAATATATATTCCTTGTTGGACTATACGTATTTTGTACGTATGTGAGATGTTATAAATACTGAACATAAATTCTTTATTTCGAGTTCATCAGATCTAGACTATTACCTCGAATGAGAATCGAACTTATGACTTTCAATTCTGAACTTTAGTCAAAAAAGTAAGATTTAAAAACGTTTTTATAGTACATGTACTCCTACTTGAAAGTTTCTAGCTGCCGTACTAATAAAGTATAAATCATTTTAAATAAAACTATGTTTTCGGATTTTTTCGCGGATTTATTTTGATTAATTTAAATCCGCGAAAAAATCCGAAAAGATAGTTTTATTTAAAATGTCAAATATTCGCATAAATCTAAGAAAGTATTAAAGTATAAATCATTTACAATTATAGTCTACAGTCTCCGAAGATATTTTTTAATGATTAATAACAACTTCACTTTTTGTTTGTTTGTTTGTACCGAATAAACTTTGAAACTACTGGACCGATTTATATAAAATTGGGTAAGAAGATAGTTCGAGACCCTAGGAAGGATATAGTAAAATTGTGATGAAAGTTTAACAAACAAACAAAATAAACAAAAGTATATCATTAAAAAAAACCCCGGACTGACGGCTTATTATAATTTCAAATGAAACAAAAGTAATATCACATCATATAGTATACATATAAATCATCCCTAGAAGGCAATATTTTCATCTAGACATTAAAAGAGTCAATTTATACGAATACCACGCAGTTTGCGATAAAACTTTTTCAATAATAAAATTCGACACAACATCCACAAATTAAATGCCATCATAATTTTTTTACACGATTTACAAGTCTGTCGTATGAAAAATATTATGTTGTAGTTTATATACAAGTGGGTGATAGACTCGTGACGTCATACTAGTGATGAGACCATCATCTATACAGATTAATAAAATTCAAGTGTCTGTTTGTAATGTCGAAATAATACTTTTTACTAAAAGCATATTAGTATATACAGTACTAATAATATAAAAATATTTTTTTGTCTGTCTGTTTGTTTCGGCTAATCTCCGAAACGGCTGGACCGATTTTGAGAGACTTCCACTGGCAAATAGCTGATGTTATAAGAAGTAACTTAGCTGCTTTTATTTAAAAAAAAAGATTAGATTTCTGCGCAAAAAAAAATAATTAAAACCCATGAAATTGCGAACAATATCCGGTACCTAGGCACAGAAAAGCCCCGAGCGAAGCGAGGGTAAGTCGCTAGTAAATTAAATATATGAGAAAAAAAATACCTCTATATATTTTTTTTGTATACCAACCATAGACACGATGTTAAATAGTAATTGTTACTGGCTATGACATTATAATAATGTCGACAAATCATTTCATTTTTCTAACCGGAGCTATATTGATTTATACCGCAAATATGTAGGTGCATGAGCATTTAAATTTTTTTATTACAATTCAAATAAGCAAATTGATACAAAATAATAGCTAAAAACATTTTCAACAAATAAATAATATTTGTTTAACTAGCGAATAAATTTAACGCTAGATAATAAAAAAAAAACATCTTTCTAAGGCGGACAGCAAATATAATAATATAAATAACACAAATAACACAATATAAACAAACTAGCGACTCACCCCCGCTTCGCTCGGGTTCGTCCCTAGTTACGTTTTACCGTTTAGTATAGATTTCTCAGAGATGAGATATTTTCCGAAGTAACAAGTATCTTATATTTTGACCCAGACAACCAGCTATTATCATACAATTTTATTATATGTATAGATTAGAATCTATTACAATTTTATAATATTTCATAAATATTGGAAATTAAATTTATATGTTCTTTAAGGAGTTTAACTGTAACATACTGATGGTCTCATACACACATACGAATATCACTTTTGTGATGATATATCACATCGTTGTTAGTTGAAATATTTCGGTTAGTCAAAATAAATACTATTTAATTTATTCTATACCGCCATTTTTCCTCAAATTCAGCCAAATTTACATTTTCTAGAAACTTTTTCTGTCCGTTTACATTTCCGGACGGATTTGAATGATATATTTTTGTTTTGTTTAGAAGACCCATAAACACATAGAGCTGCCTGTCACACGACTATTCATACAAAATCAGGGTCATATTTAATGGCTGAATGAATTCGTAAAATAAAAGAAAATGGGTGCGCGCGGTTCAAGTAAAACTTCTTTGGCAAACATCGCACTTGAATTAGAACAAATAAATAATTATATAAGGCATATTAGGCATATTACAATTATATATTTATAGAATATCATATACGGAAAGAATATAATATTATATATTTGTTAGACAATAACAACGGTTACCATGGCAACATAACAACATATTATATCTCATTCTATTGCCGCTTAATCCTATATATTTATGTGTTTGTCTCTTTTTAGTATCGCATTTCCGTTTCATCGAGTTTCAAATCATAACGATTCTAAAGAAGTTTTACTTCAATAATATATAAAAACTTTTTTGTGACATCGCGCACGCGCCACCTTACGTGCCGGGCGTGTTCTTTGTTCGCAGTGTATCCATTACGGTGCAATTTCGAAAAATGACGTTAAAGTGCAATAACTGCAATTTAGTTATTAGTGAGCTTCTAGCATACGTGCAAAACAAGCTGTCTGTAGCAGATGAGGACAGCATTGTGAGAATATGTGTGGCGACGTTTACGTCTGAACAAATTGAGGAGGCAAATAATTTGCTTGTGCAATCCCTACCGACGGACCTGCGTAAAACTGCGAGAAAAGGAAAAGGCAAAGCAAACCGTTTAATGAACGATATAATCAGCCTTTTTAAAGTCACCGATCCTGATATTTTGCCAGTTTTTGTGGCGAGAGATCTAGATAGGTTACCCCCGATTACTTTCGATCACCTCGATGTGTCAAAATTACTTAAAGATCTAGCTGCTGTACAGGCTGAGCTAAAGAACATCAAGTCATCATACGTAACCGTTGACCAGCTGGAAGACGTGAGAAGGGAGTGCCGAATCCTTAAGCATACATCGCCGCCCTTTTCAGCGGCAAAAGTAAACATGAGAAGAGGAGCTTATCGGGACAGTGGGCCTATTGGATTGTCTCAACTCGATGATACGATCATTACAAATAAAAGTGATCGTCCTAACGATAAAACTTCATCTCCGAGAGATTTTAACGTAGATCATAAGAGCATAAATTGTATGGAGGGTAGTGCTTTTGAAAATTACAAATCTCAACGGACGGTCGAAAGCGGTGAACGAGAGCGCGACGTGGAACGTGTCAGTGGCAAGGACGAGGGTGAGAGAGAGGCAAATAATGTGTTATCGCATGCGGTAAGCGCGCCGAGAGGTACGCCGAGCGAGACAGCGTTAAATCAAGTAACACGAACGGATGTTACTCGTATGTCGTTCGCACAGGTGACAAGGACAGAAGGCGAGTGGAATGTTGTACAACGCCGAAAACCTAAAACGGGATCGTATCGTTATCGAGGAGCAGCTGGTGTCTCTAATGACGAAAATTGTAACTTTAAAGCCGCGGACAGGAAAGTACCTATTTTTATTACGATGGTGCATAAGGACACGACGGAGAGTGATATTATGGAGTACGTTTACAACAAAACACAAGAAAAGATAAAACTCGAAAAGATTTCTTTTTTGAAAGGAAACAAAGATTACAACGCATACAAATTTTTTGTATCAGAGCGTAAGATATCAATATTTTTAGATGAAACACTGTGGCCACAAGGCGTGATATTCAGGCGTTTCGTCAATTTCAGACGGAAGTACAGCTCTGGCACGGATGGTGTAACGGTAAAGACAATACACGGCCCTACCCCTACTGGCAATGGATAATAGTCTCCCATGTAACTTAGTAAGCTTCAACTGTAAAAGCATAAAACGCTCAATTGACAATGTGAGGCGTCTGTGTCAGCTGGCGGACATAATAGCATTACAGGAAACATGGTTATTCCCACACGATATTCAGTTTCTTAGCGGGATTGATTGGCGGTTTGGCAGCACGGGCACTTCTGCTATCGATACGGCGGCTGGCATTGTGCACGGCCGTCCTTATGGAGGTGTGGCGCTGCTGTGGAATAAAAGTGTATTTCCAAATGTGTCGGTGGTGGATTGTGAAAACCCACGTATATGTGCCATAAAAATAGTGTTGGGCGATAGGTCCATTTTAGTGTTTAGTGTGTATATGCCTACGGATAAAATGATAAACCTTACGGAATTCACGGATTGCCTCAGTTCGGTGAGTGCTATTATTAGTAATATGAATATCGAATGTGTTTACATTCTTGGTGACTTTAACGCGCATCCAAATAATAGGTTTTATGATGAACTAACGTGTTTTTGTGACGAACTAGAATGGGCATGTGCTGATGTACAGCTTTTAGGTGTTAGGTCGGGCACTTACACTTTTGTTAGTGAGGCCAACGGGTCTAGAAGGTGGCTTGATCACTGTGTGACCACGAAATCCGCTATTTCGTCAATTTTAAATGTATATGTTAAATATGATGTGTTATGGTCTGATCATTATCCTTTAATTATTGAATGTAATCTAGATATTATAAAACCGAAGTGTAGTAGTAGAAACATAGTGTTTAACGAGATTCTATGGGGAGATAGAAAACCGGAGGAAATACAAATATTCACCAAACTATGCCATGAGAAATTGAGATCTATCGATCTTCCCGAAGAATTTCGTTCTTGTTGTGATTATATGTGCGAGTGCATCGATCACACATTACTTATAGATAAATTATATAGCGAGATTATTAATATTTTATCTGTAGCCGCCACTGAATCTAAAACGGTAAGATCGCGCGGTGGGAAGCGTCCTGTGGTTGGGTGGAATAGGTATGTACGCGACGCCCACTGGGAGGCCAGGTCTAAGTTTTTGATGTGGGTTTGGCTAGGTAAACCTAAGAATGGTTATGTCTATGAAGACATGCAACGAAGTCGCAGTATATTTAAGTCGCGGTTAAAGTGGTGTCAGAACCACAGTGAACAAATAAAAATGGATATTTTGGCTACGCAGCATTCAAAAAATGATTTTCGTAACTTTTGGAAGTCAACAAATAAATTAAATAATAGATCTGGTCTACCAGAGAGCGTAGAAGGTATTAATGATCATAGTCGTATAGCAGACATGTTTAAGGAACATTTCACAGTGACATCACCGTTGGGACCATCACAGTCCACAAGAGATAAGGCTACGCGTGGCCAGCAGGTTGAAATCCGATTTACAGCGAAAAATGTTAATGTTGCTATAACTTCTATGTCGCGTGGCAAGTCTCCTGGCCATGATGGACTTAGTATTGAACATCTAAAGAATGCGGGTCCTCATTTGCCTGGGGTACTTGCCATGTTTTATAACTTATGTATAACTCACTCGTACTTGCCTGCAGCACTGATGAAAACTGTGGTGGTTCCTATTGTGAAAAACAAAACGGGGGACATATCTGATAAATCCAACTACAGGCCAATTTCACTTGCCACGATTATTGCGAAAGTGCTTGACAGTATGCTTAACGTTCAGCTTGATAAACATATACACTTACATGACAATCAGTTTGGCTTTAGGCCAGGTTTGTCAACGGAATCAGCAATATTATGTCTAAAGCAAACTGTGAAGTACTACTCGGTTAGGCGAACGCCTGTGTACGCCTGTTTCCTTGACCTCAGTAAGGCATTTGACCTGGTCAATTACGATATTCTATGGCAGAAACTAAAAAATACTGGATTGCCTGAAGAAGTTACCGGGATCCTCAAATATTGGTATCATAATCAGGTCAATGTCGTGCGATGGTCGGAAACTTATTCGCAGCCATACGGATTGGAGTGCGGGGTGCGACAAGGGGGCTTAACTTCCCCTAAGCTCTTCAATCTCTATATCAATGCACTGGTGGAGGCGCTCAGTACTACTCATGTCGGTTGTCATATTGACGGAGTTTGCCTGAATAATATTAGCTATGCAGACGACATGGTGTTGCTGAGTGCGTCTGCTTGTGGGTTGGCGAAACTGTTGAGTATATGTGAAGCTTATGCCTACAGTCACGGCTTGATTTATAATGTAAAGAAAAGTGAATGCATGGTCTTTCGTGCCAAAGGAAAATCGCAGCCCTCTACTCTACCACCTATTAAGTTATACGGTACTCCGTTAAAAAAGGTGTCTCAGTATAAATACCTAGGTCATGTGATATCCTTTGACCTGAAAGATGATGCTGATATAGAAAGAGAACGCAGGGCGTTGTCTGTGAGGGCGAATATGATCGCACGCAGGTTCGTTCGTTGCTCCATCCCTGTAAAAGTGACCCTCTTTAGAGCTTACTGTACTTCCTTTTACACTAGCAGCCTGTGGGTCGATTACACACAGAAACAGTACAATGCCCTGCGTGTTCAGTATAATAATGCATTCAGGATGCTGATGGGCCTGCCTCGTTGCTGCAGCGCGTCGGGTATGTTCGCTGAAGCGCACGTAGATTGTTTCTACACTATCATGCGCAAACGGTGCACATCCCTGGTGCGCAGGGTTCGGGCCAGTTCCAATGGCATCCTGAGGGCATTTGCTGACAGGTTTGATTGTCAGTATCTGAACCATTGTCAAATGGTGCACATGCTGACAAATCGAACCTGTCTTAGATAAGGTTTAGGATTAAGTAGGTTAAGTGTGCTACTAACATTAGGTTATTGTGTATCTTTACTAACAAAATATGATCCTTTGGTGGTTGAAATAAATGATATTATTATTATTATATTATTATTTTAACTAACCGAAATTTTACTTACACCGTATCTTAACTAACAATACGAATGGCGTTTAAAAGCAAAACGAAAAGCACCTAACATTAAATTCTTAATTAAATAAAACAATAAATACGAATATTTATATTCCTAAAAAAAAAAAGACATGTCGCAGTACGAAAATGAAATCGGTCATTTTGCGTATCGACCATCTTTATATAGTCATGTTGAAAATATATTTTATATATATAAAAAAAATGTCATTTTATTGGCATAAATGCATTTGGCAATCTCTCGAACGGAAGTTACGTGTAAAATATTTATTACTATCTCATTTTAATATCGTTATATTACAATTTCGATTCAAGCGTTTCATAAAGAATTACAAAAAAAAAACGCCTAGCTTTCTACAATCCAATCTTTATACAAAAGGAAGCGCATTTCGTAAGTGTCTAAATTTTTTGAATTTCGAATCTAATTATAATAATATTTTTTTTTATAAAATAAAAAGATTTAGGGGGAAAGGTTTATATAATCTACGAAAGATAGAAAGAGAAAGGGGATAATTTGCTACGTAAGAATTTACAAAATTTATATATTTGTTTTATTACGTACATCTAGTTTAATTATTTAATTAATAGGAAAAAACAATACAGACAGTTTATAGATCGTTAAAGTATTATTTAAAAAAACCCACATAATTCATTTTTTTTATGAATAACTACAAAAAAATCCTACTAAAATTGAAGGAAAATCCAACGTAACAAACCATCCCCTAACGTTGCAGTCAGTAAACATAAACGGGTCATTATCCAAACAGTCTGGTTCTCATAACGCCGCGGCATACGAGTGAGTATTACATTACCTCCATTGAGCAACGCACTCCGTCCTATATACACTTACACATGTCTTATTTACATTGGTTGTCTCTTCTCCACCTGAAATAAATATATAATGTTAAATATTATTTTATATATTATTTTTCTATTGTATTGTATTTGACCCTTTTTAACGTCCCACTGTTGGGAGTGGGCCTCCCTTCAATAAGAGGAGGATTTCGGCCATAGTCCACCACGCTGGCCAAGTGCTTGTCTTTCGAGAACTTGCTAGGTTCTCTAAGACATGCAGGTTTCCTCACGATGTTTTCCTTCACCGTAAGGCAAGTGGTAATCACGTTAGAAATAATTCGCACAAGAAAATATCAGAAGTGTGAGATCCGGGATTTGAACCCGCTTCACTGAGATTCCCAAGCGAGCGCGTTACCACTGAGCCGCCACTGCCTTTATTCTCATATAATAGAAACATTAAAACAAGGAATGAAAATCAACGTGGCTTTAGCTGTCGTTAGGGAAAGTAAATTCAAGGGTTCATATGAAATGGACCCTACATAAACTTGTTTTATATATATTTCAGTACTAATGGTATTTATTTAATAATCTGAATAATATAATGTATGATTGAACCAAAATTACTTTAGGGTAAGTTACTAGTGTATTTACAAAATTACACACACATACACACGAACAAACAGACAGATAGACAAACAATTTAAAAGTCTTTTTTAATAAATACTGTATATATTTTTATATGCATTTCGAAAAATGCTGTTAATTTGACATTATAAATAGTTACTTCCTATAAATAGTTAATGGTTAAACCGAATGAAAACTCGAAAACACTACACCCAGACATAAGACTAATCAAGATTGATTTGTTGCTCCCGAAAACCCTCACGCACTAAATTTCAGCGAAATCGTTAGAGCCGTTTCCGAGATCGCCAGTACAAATAAATAAATATACAAAAATTGGTCGTTTAAATATATTAGATAATTATGTAGAGTGTATACGCACCGGTCGCCCTGCACGGCGGCGCAGGCGTGCGCGTGGCCCAGCGTGACGAGCGCGGAGGCCAGCGCCAGCCCGCCCAGCGGCGGCGCGCGGCCGCTGCCGCCCGTGGGCAGGCGCACCAGCAGCGACAGCACGGCCGCGCGCCCCGACCGGCACGGCTCCAGCGCCACCGGCGCCGGCACGCCCGCGCCTGCGCACACGGACAGATAGATGACACAACTCATACACACTTTATATGACACGTTTGACTCAATTTTGTAATAACACTATATTAATTTAAGTTTAACTTAATCAATTGGACAGATTTAAAGTAATGTGTAATATCAACACTGTTTTCGTGCATGTAGTGTTCTCCAGTAATTGGGGGTACATTTTAAACACTGTTCAAAGAGCTACTATTTTTTTTTTTGTATTTTCATATGTACTTCTGTTGGAGATCCTTAATAAATAAATAAATAACCCTACTTGCTTTGGCAGATGTCGCGGGTTCGAGCCCCGCTGGGGGCATTGTTTTTTTCTCTTTATTAGGTTCACCAACAACTTTACATTTCATACATACACAAGAAACCATATCAAAGATACAAATCTAAAATGCAAAGCCATTAAAGGTAAACGCAACATGCATCATTTAAATATAAAATTAGAAGGTAAAAATACATAAGATTATATTGTAGGCACACACAAATGTACATACATGAGCACGAATGTTAGTACTCCAGTCATGGGTATTTATATTTATAATATGTGCATACATAATAAGTTGTAATGTCCACATGACACAGTGGTTCGCTCAGGTATGAGTTGATTTTATCAATATTCTTGTAAATGGATTCAAAACCGTTAACAACAAATTTTGACATTTTTGGCAAAAAGTGACCCTACTTGCTGTGCCAGCGATCGCGGTTTAATGATTAGCATGTACTGCGCGTCCAGAGGTTTGGGTTCGAGTTCCGAATCGGACCAAGTATTATATTGGTTTTTCTGTTACATTATATATTCTATGCAATACAATTACTTCTAATATTGTGTATGCAGATATAGAACAGAAAACTTAGATTATTTAATTTAAATTAGATATATTTCAACTATTTTATACAACTCAATTGTTATTAACAACTCTATTAACTGCACTATGCTTATTGTTTCGCTCAAAAAAAAAACAAAATGAGCTACATGTCCACTTTTTTTTCTGGATATACAATAAATTAATATAATAATATATATTATTTAACTACAAATTATATTACACTCACCCCCTCCACACCTTTCTATCTCAACGCTAACTTGACTGAAAGGGCGCGACGCCATTTGTTCCATTTCTACAAATAATCTCTGTCTTCTTCTGTACAAGTCATATCTCTGAAAAAAAAAAAACATTTTAAATTAGTTTTAACGCATCTTCTAAATCTATACTTATAATATTATAAAGGCGAAAGTAATTCTGTCTGTCTATTACATTTTCACGCTTAATCCGCTAAACTAATTTGGATGAAATTTGATATGGAAATTTGATAGCTGAGACCCTGGGATGGGCATAGAATAGTTTTTATCCTGAAAACCATCCCTTAAGGATGTGAGAAGGGGAGTGGAAGTTTGTGTGGGGAATTAATAAATAAAATTCCGCAACATACTGCGTTCATGTTGAAGCTCATCAAAGAAAATCTTTTTCCTAACACTGGGTTACCTAATTTAGCTTATCTTAGTTAAATAATAAAGTGTCGTGACGGTTGAAATATTTTTTGTTTCGTCTATCTCTCATTCGCCATGTATGCAGATTATAACGTGCGACCAAGAACTTCGTGCCAATAACTAACACAATAACTAACACAAAAATACATTACCTGTTTAATCTTCCACAAGGCCGCCGCAACAAACAATAATAGCAGGAAACACGAGGAGAATGTGATGAAGAACTGTTGCAGATTCAACTTGGGGTATTGCGAGAATGATATCTGTATCCACAATGGCGGGCGGAAGTCGTACACGTACACGAAGAACGTCGTCAGCGTCACGTTCTCTTCTACACCGAAAGCGTGTTCCGACTTCGCAAACCTGTACAGGAATGGCCTTTGCGTCATTGTACTTGCGTGTTTGGTATCAATCATTTATTTATTGTCATATAATATCTTGACGATACGTTTGGCTCAGTTTGTAGTGACCCTACTTGCTGTGCCAGCGGTCGCGGGTTCGAGTTCCACTGGGGACATTTTGTGTGATAAGCACGAATGTTTGTACTCCAGTCATGGGTGTTCATATTTATAATATGTATGTATTTAAAGTTATACATATATGTGTAGTGTGTCAACTATCTGGTATCCATAACACAATAAACAAACAATAATAGTAGGGTCACTACAAACTGAGCCAAACGTGTCGTCAGTCGTCAGAATTTAAAGTGTCATGTTTCCGAAATATTTAAAGGTCACCTAACATCTTCATATGAAGACGATGACAATCATTAAAAACGAATTCATTATAATACATAGAAGTAAAAATATCCCGAAAACGTGACACCTTAGGACACTATATTAATAATATTATTTATTTGTCTAAGCGTACTATATCCATTCGTACGTTTTATTATGCGCCGATACTTTGAAACAAAATCAAAATGGCGGCGGGCTGCTCATGCCAGATTTTACAGAAATCCGTATTACAACCCCTTTATTAAAGACTGACAAAACCTACGGCTTCGCTCTCGTTAAACTACAACAAAAACTCTAAAAAGATAGGTTTCATACAAACTTTTATCCCCTATTAGGGGTTGAATTTTAAAAAAATACCTTCCTTAGTGGATGTCTTTGTCATATGAGAAATACGTGTGCGAAATTTCAATTTTCTATCCTTAAGGGTTTGGCCTGTGCGTTGATACATCAATCACTTTTGCCTTTTATATATATAGATTAACACACGTATCTACACGGCAGTAGCGCACATGTGTGTGCGTGTGTGCGTGTACGTCCGTACAGCACTCACTTATATCTAAAGTTGGTGCAGTTGACGTCGCTGAAGAGCACGCGCTCGGCGCGGTCGCTGCGCGTGCGCACCGTGAGGTTCATGCGCGCGTGCGCCGAGCACGTGATGCTGAAGTCCGCGTCCACGTCCGGCTTCACCGGCGCGTTGCGGAAGTTGATCGCCGACAGGTGCCTGTCCTCCTTCTTGGACAGGTTGAACGTGAACTGGTAGTCCACTGCTAGGTCGTCTGGAATGGAGTTTATAATATTTACTTAGGGTGTATATTAGAGACTCATCCCCGCTTCGCTCGGACGTGTCACTAGATACGCGGATTTTGTTCACAATTTCATGGGTTTTATTTATTGGCGGGGAACCCAACCCTTTTTTTTTAAATAAAAGTAGCCTAAGTTACTCCTTATAATATCCAGCTATCTGCCAGTGAAAGTCCCGTCAAAATCAGTGATCAATCAGACAAAAAAATGTCTTTTATTTTAAGTAAACTGTTATTGTGACATTACAAATAGACTTCAATTTTATTCTAAATCTATAGAGATATGAACGTTTTGGCGAAATATAATTCTATTTAAAAAAAAATCATTATTAAAAATTGTAAAGTTATATGAATTATATGACTATTTTTTATTACTTCACCTCCCAAATATTTTCTACTAAATCACACATACAATAACATATCACCGGAACAAAAACAAACCAACACTCACAATAACACCCCTTGTTGTACAAATCCGCGTGATAGTGATTAGTGTTATCACACTTATCACACCTATCACCGGCGAGCCCCTTGGTGCTGCAGTAGCAGCGGCCCGTGTCCGCCGCGCACGACACCGCCTGCGCGTTGCACTCGCACGCTGGTAATTATAAATAATTAATTGATAATAATAAACAAATAATAATTAATATCAAATAAATATAAATAATAATAAATAAATAATAATGTTTATTTTATTTATTTATAAAATAGATCCGCGAAAAAAATCCGATAAGAAAGTTTAAAAAAAAAAACAATAATAATGAATAAATAACAATTAATAAATAATTTAATATAATTGCTGATAAAAAAAATTAAAAACTCTTGTACAATCTTTTGTACTCACTCCTTTACTGTTCAATCTGGACGTCTGTGGAACTCTACCAAATAAAGTTAAACAATCCGATTCGCTATCAATATTGAAAAAATAGCAAAAAAAAAAAAACTATCTTAATAAACAAGTGTAAAGCGTAAAATATTATGTAAATGATTTTTAATTCAAAAGGATGAAATTAACTTTAAAATTATTTTTGAATACCAATGAGATAAGAATAATTAATAAAATACTTGAAACACAACCCTTCTTATTTGAGTCGGTCCAGAAGTTCATTAATTTCCTTTTTGCTATAATATTTTTTATTACAATGCAATACTCAAATCAGTTAATGATTTATAAAATTATGCTTGTTATATATATTATTTAATATATAAATATCTCGTGTCACGGTGTTTGATTTCGCACTCCTTCGAAACGGCTCGACCGATTTTAATTATATTTTTTTTTATATTTGGCAGGTATGAGAATAGGTAGTAAAGTATTTTTCACCATCCTATCCCCACCCTTCATTTTTAATCGCGTTTTTAGTATTTTTGTTTAAACAATATTATATAAATACATAGCGACGAATCGAGGGTGCGAACAGAGTGAAGCGAGAGTGTGTATAACATAAAGCCAAAGAGTTTTTTTTTTGTAGATTGAAAACGGGCGTAGTCGCGGGTTCTGCTAGTATATGTATATTACTGTAAAGCTTCAAAACCCATTTACTAGTTTTTGCATGATGACTGATGAGTGAGAAACATATAGACACACATTAATACAAGTCAGTGTTCGTGCAGTACTCACGCTGGCACACGCCGCCGTTGAGCGGGCTGCCCCAGTGCGCGGGCGCGCAGGCGTCGCAGTGCGCGCCGAGTGCGCGCGCGCCGCACGGCCGCACGCAGCGCGCGCGCGCGTCGCACACCGCGTGCCCGTTGCACTGGCACGCCGGGCACGACGTGAAGTGCCAGCTGCGGCGGGGACACGGGAAATTATGAAATAATAAGCAAGAAACATTGATTATTTCTATATCACATTGTTCACCGCGTGCCCGTTGCACTGGCACGGTGGGTATGCCATATGGTGTAAAATGCCAGCTGTCGGTATAGGGACTAGTTAGTTGGGAGTGCATGTCGATAGGTGGCGATGGATGGCGTTGTGTTATGTGAAATTATTACGTAATCAGCAACAAAGATTGATTATTCCAATATCACATTGTTCACCGCGTGCCCGTTGCACTGGCACGGTGGGTATGGTGTGAAGTGCCAGCTATCGGTATAAGGGCTAGTTAGTTAGGAGTACATGTCGATAGATGGCGTTGTGTCATGGGAAATTATTACGTAATAAACAACAAAGTTTGATTGTACAACGTCAAGTGCAAGCTGTCGATATGAGGACTACTTAGTCGGAATAAATGGTGGAGTTGTGTGGAAGGAGTTTTTATGTGAAATTAATATAACAAATAATATGAAAATACTAAAATATGTGAAAGTTGGTTATGTTGTAGGCATAAACAATAGAGGAAATAATAAATTATTATATTTAAGCTGCGTATATGTATTAAAACTTTATCTAGACAAAAGAAAAACACATTATTAAATTGTTTTTCACACTTAAAAAAAAAACTATTTATATACTCCAAATTTAGGGAACATTTTGATTTTTTTCTTTTTATACTAAGCACTCAATACCAGAAAACACGAAATCCAGCAGCCAGAAGACTCATGTCACATAAAACTCTCAGAATACAAAAATTGCTTCAATAGTAAAGCTACTATTTATAAAGATAAAAAAATTAATTAAACACAAATTATCCTACAACCGACAAAAATCAAAATAATAATATGTAAATATCACACGAGCTTCTTACTGGCTCTTATGATATGGGTCTCAACTCCCATCACAATTGAAAGTAGGCTAATAATCTACACTACTATTACAAAGAAGAAATATTTGTATTTTTATGTATTTGTATGTTCGTAATGAATAATCTCAAAAACTACTGGACCAATTTAGATGAAATTTGGTAAGAAGATAGTTTGAGACCCTGGGAAGGACATAGGATAGTTTTTATCCCGGAAATCATCCCTTAAGGGGGTGAAAATGGGCATGAAAGTTTGTATGGGAAATTAATCTATAAAAAAACCATAAAAACCACACACTAACCGTTTATGCGGACACACGTGCGGGTGGTGTGCCCTCCTCTCCCCTCCCGGCAGGCACACCCCGCGGCCCCCGCCCAGCCCGTCGTCGCACCAGCCGCACGCCGGCTCCGTGAGGCACGCGGCGCACGACGCGTGCGCACTGCAGCCCGCGCCCGCCGCGCCCGCCGCGCCCGCCGCCGGACACCCGCCCGTGGACCACGCGCGACACCCGCCCAGCGGGAACGAAGCGCCGTACGCGTTCTGTTGAACGGGTGCAATGAATTTAGTCACTCATTAGTATTATTACTAGTATTATTTTTGTATCGAACGTTTCTTTTAAAAAAGTCACATTTATTTTCGTAAATACAAAAACAATAGTTTAGTTTTTTTTTCTCTTACCAGAGACAAAAATTTAATAATCTTTGGAGTAGTTATTAATTTTGATCGCACATATTTCAAGACACTATTAAATATATAGCGCTCTCGTCGCAGCTCGTACGAAATAACTATCTTCTATAAAAGTTGATACTTTCTTCCTTTCAGTTCCTCACTCTCTTTCCGTCTCCCTTTCTTTTGCATCACCTATTTTACTCATACGTTATAAGAAATCGATTCCACTCTCCTTCTTCTTTCTATTCCCTCCCAATGCTATATTCCTCCCAATAATCAGCAACACGTCTTAACAATTTATTACAAAAATCAACTAGCTAATCAAACTTTGGCGTATCTGTAGATATCTTATATATTTATAATAAAATTATATACAGGCAACTTTTAGGAAATTTTATAACGTGTTACGTCAGATCATAGTCTATGTGTTTGCAAAAAAAACCGTCTAGCCGCTTCAGCGTAAAGGAGTAATAAGCACACACGCATACTCACCCACACACGCGCACGCACTGTTATACTCCAACACACATGCACAGACTCAGAGATACAAACTTTCGCATTTACAATAGTACATTACAATTTCTTTATACACCCTCTATCCGTATTTTTCCTTCTTCCATCTGTCTCCCTCACTCACCTTGTCCACACATCGCTCGGCGGACGCGCACCAAATGCACTCCTCGGCGGTACAGTTGGCGCACGTCTTGAAACTCGCGCACGCGGCGCTGCACACGCCCGATGTGGTCGCTGCTACACTTCTAAAACAAGATTTATTCATTACTGGCGACTTACCCTCGCTTCGATCGGGTTCGTCCCTACATACGTTTTAACGTTTAGTAAAAATTTCTCAGAGATGACATATTTTCTCGCAGTAAAAAGTATCCTATATGTTGACCCGGATAACCAGATATCATCATACCAAATTTCATCAAAATCCCTCCAGTTGTTTTTCCGTGATGCGGTGACAGACAGAAAAAAAAATTAAATACTATAGGTTCGGCCTCTGTATCGATAATAATGTCTATTTCAATAAGATTTTCCAAAAAATAATTTACGTACAGATTCGGCTTAGTTACAATTTTATTATATGTAAAGACTAGGTAAGTTTTAGCGTGTAATATGGTAGTAATAGATTATATATACATAGGTATAATGAGTTTTGTATCCCTTACTTAAGAAATGATTGGTTTCCCATACAAAGTTCCACTCCCATTTTTTTATTCCTTCCTTTTATTCCTTTTTTTCCTTTTATTCCTTTTTTTATTCCACACAGTACTTTTTTGACCGATGGTTTAATATGTGAAATAATTGTTTAATTACTATAAAGGTATACCTTATATCGGTAGACGAGTTAGCAGGACGACATTTCACAGTATCATAATCCCAATAACACGCTCGTTGACTTAACTCTTCTGAGCCCTGTGTACAAATTAAAAAAATGTTAATAATTAAAATTTTTATTTTTTTATATCTATTCAGCCTTTTTTTACGTCCCATTGCTGGGCACAGACATCCCTCCAATGCGAGGGGGATCAGGCCATAGTCCACCATGCTTGCCAAGTGTGGGCGGACTGAACATGTCTTTCGAGAACTTACTTCTCTCGGACATGCAGGTTTCCTCACGATGTTTTCCTTCACCGTAAGACAAGTGGTAATTACGTTGGAAATGATTCACACATGAAAATATTAGAGGTGCGAGACCCGGGATTTGAACTCTGTTTTATAATATGTAGTAGACTAGCAGCACCCGCGGCTTCGCCCGCGTTCAAAGTACAAAAAAAAACAAACTCTTTTTTCCCTTCCTGTATAGAAGTTTGTCCGATTTGTTGACATTTACGATTACTGCTTCGCTCCCTTGGGTAGTAGCATGATGATATATAGCCTATAGCCTTTCTCAATAAACAGGCTATCTAATGCAAAAGAATTTATCAAATCAGATTAGTAGTTCATAAGATTAACGCGTTCAAATAAACAAACAAATTATCTCTTTATAATATTAGTATATGGTATAATTACATGTGGATGTCGATGCGTGTGCGCGTGGCAGGCGGCGCACGAGTGGTAGCGCGCGCACGTCTCGCCGCCCGTGCTCGTCGCTATGCACTCGTCCACGGAGAGGGCTAGCTGGAATTCAAGAGATTCACCATTTTTTTTTTAATTAAGATCAAAATTAAAAAGAAATATATGTATATGTCGCCGTAAAATTGTAAACACCGCTAGATTACAATATATCTAGCGAGATTGTAAACTGTCGATCCGACAGTTTACAATCTCGAGAGATAGTTTACAATCTAGCGGCACTTACAATTTTACGGTGACATTATATATATCATAAAATGACGGACGTATATATAAAAGTACGTTAATTCACTTTTTCCTCCATCATTTTAATAAAATGTGAAATAATTATTCGAAATATGTAACACATACCAGGGTAGTATGAGAGGTGAGTAAGTAGTAGCAGTATACCATACTTCAAAAAGAATGAGACCAATATACATACATACCATGGAAACAGTAAAGGTACCAGGGCGTCATATACCCAGTGGGAGTGGCGCAGACAGCGCTACGGTATACGAATTCAGAACAAGGCACACATATCGCAATAAAAGTTATAACGATAGAGAGAGAGAAAAAGAGAGAGAGAGAGGGAGGGAGGGAGGGAGAGAGAGAGAGGGAGGGAGGGAGAGAGGAAGGGAGGGAGAGATGGAGAGAGGGAGAGTGAGGGAGAGAGCGAGGGAGGGAGAGGGGGGAGAGGTAGAGGGAGGGAGAGGGAGAGGGAGAGAGGGGGAGAGGGAGAGAGGGGGAGAGAGGGGGAGAGGGAGAGAGGGGGAGAGGGAGAGAGGGGGAGAGGGAGAGAGAGAGAGATAAACAAGCAAACAGCAGTACCATGAAAGAGCGAGACAGACGTATCAGTACGCAATATACCTGGTGTGAGTGTCGCAGACAGCGCTGCGGCGCGAGGCAGGCGCCGCACCACGCGCAACCCAACGCCACGCACGCCGCGCAGTAGTCCGCGCCGTTGCAGCGTCGCTCGTCTACCGGCGATAAAGACAATTTGGTATATTATTTTGACATTTTGTCTCACAGTATTGTGTTCAGCCCATTTTAACGTCCCACTACTGGTTACGGGCCTCCCTTCGATACGAGGGGAATCAGGCCATAAGTCCACCACGCTGGCCAAGTGCGGGCGGACTGAGCATGTCTTTCGAGAACTTGCTAGGTTCTCTCAGACATGCAGATTTCGTCACGGTGTTTTCCTTCACCGTAAGGCAAGTGGTAATCAAGTTAAAAATGATGTGTTACAGTATATTATTATTATTAACTAGATGATCGTGGTGCTGAGATCGGCCCTTGCTACTTCGACCAGTATTGATACTTAGTAGCTCCCTTGATAATAGATTTAAAAATTCTCCGCTTAGTCCTGTTGATTCCAGAAATTTCCAGATCTTCTGAGCGGAGATCTTCTGTATCTGTCGGTTGCATGATATGCTGCCCTAGATGGATACTTCTGCAGTACATGAGTGTTCCATCTTACAGACACCTGAGCTATTTTTAAAAATATAAGCTGGAGCTTTCACGTTTTTATTAATAAATATATATTTAACAGAAGTTTGACAATAGTGATGATTCCAATCCAAAGATAGATTAGTAATTTTGACCATTACTTAACTAATTTAAAAGAAACGTTAGTAAGTTGTTTTAAATAAAAACTATTTGTTTTATTTGCCCTTTTTTACTTATTTATGTAAAAAAAATTACAATAACGCAGATAATTAAATTACTAGTATAATAAAAGTCTAACATCACACTCACCAAACACAGGTTCCACGTGGCATGCTTTGATCGACTCATCGTGTGATTGTTTCCATCCAATCTCTTCTAACTGCAATAAAACATTGTATATAATACAAGTAAATTAACACATTCTACATATTACATAATATTATATGAATACAAACAAAAAGAATATTTTTAATATAACTAACTCTTCAAGGATACATACGTTCTGGAATGAACACGTTTACTTCATTTGGGTTTAAACTTAAGCATAATCTTTCTCAATAATAATCTTTAACCAGTACTATTTCGCTTTATTAAACCGTCCATTTATTATAACATCGTCCGTATATATTAACGGTTTTTACTCGACTGCGGTGAAGCTCACAGAGCTCATACGTTTGATCTGTATGTACATATATGCCTATGTTCCCTCGTAATTACTAAACGGCTTAACTGATTTTAATGATTCACACGCCATTAGATTTGTCCTGATCACTCGAGTGTCATAGGCTATATAGAAATACATTTAAAATCAAAATAACCGATTTCAGGCATCAATTTATATCTTTAAAAAAAATTCTTCTAACCCTATTGATCGATAGGGTTAGAAGAATTTTGTTATTGAAATCAAAATAAAGCTTATATAAAGGCAAAAATCACTAAAATCTACACAACCCACGCATAATACTATTCCTTCGTCAACGATATATAATTATAAACCGGTTGTAGGGTTAAGCAATTTATGTATTCATATTTCATTTAATGTTTAGTTACGGCTAATATATATTTGTATAGTTTTGTGTCGCGAGTCAGTCGTTCGATAGCAGTGGTAACAAACAGACAATAAACATATTAATTGGACTTCAGTATAACATATATAAAAACAACCAAACAAACATACGGCAACACAAGCGCGGTCGGCCGGCCGCCACGCGCACGCGACGGCCGCGCGCCGCGCCGCGTCCAGGCAGGCGAGCTCGTCGCGCCACGCGCCGCAGCGGCCGCCCGCCGCGAACGTCAGCGCGTCCGACCGGAGGCGGCCGTCGAAACTGGAAACAAACCAAATCAAAATATACTTTACTAGCAGAACCCGCGGCTTCGCTCGCGATCAAACTACGAAAAATACGAAATTTTATAAGGAATAAAAAGTTTCATACAAACTTTAATCCCCTATTTCACCCCCTTGGGGGATGAATTTTGAAAAATCCTTCCTTAGTGGATGTCTTCGTCATAGGAGGAATACGTGTGCGAAATTTCGATTTTCTAGCCTTAAGTGTTTGGCCTGTGTGTATATATATTATATAAAAATCGACGATTGATGGTCTACCGTACTTGTAAGTCTATTTGAATAAAGTATATCATATATAATCAGTTTATGCATGTCTCCAACAGATGGTGTGACCTGCGTTACATAGCTCACACGTAAAGTTCAAGTGCACCCACAGTGCTCTCAAAGGCATACGTCGAGAGCGTCTATAAGCAACAGTAATGATATTGTGATTCGAAGCCCTCACCCGCCATGCACGATGACGGTGGGGCGCGGCGCGCGCGGCAGCATGGCGGCCGCGTGCGCCGCGCGGGACGAGCTCTCCGGCCCGCTGATTGTGTACCACGTACTACATCTGTAATAGAGAAAATATTCGATTATACCTAATCTATACTAATACTATACTATTATAAAGAGAAAGAGTTTGTTTGTTTGTTTGAGCGCGCTAATCTCAAGAACGTTTGAACGCGCTAATCTCAGGAACTACTAATCCGATTTGAAAAATTATTTATGTACTAGATAGCCCGTTAATTGAGGAAGACTATAGACTACCCAAGGGACCGGAGTAGCTATCATAAATGTCAAGAAATCGGACAGACTTTCATACATTATTACTAATAGCATAAAGTCAAAGAGTTTTTTTTGTAATTTTAGCGCGGGCGAAGCCACGGGTTCTACTAGTTCTAAATACTTTCTTAGATTCACGCGAATATTTGACAATTAAATGATAATGATAAAGATACTTTATCTTTTCAGATTCTGTCGCGATTTTAATTTTAGAAACTCCTTTGACCATGTTTGATTGAAGCATTCGAAACGTGAACAAAAATATAAAATAAAATCGCGACAAAATCATAAAACATAGTTTAATTCAGATTATACCTCAAATAAAATGAAATGGATTTTCAAAGATTAGGGTATATTGAATGTAAATTCAAATTAATTTGAAGTGATTGATTAATTTGAAATAACTTTTTTATTATAAACAATAAAAATATATGGACAAACAAAAACAGATCTATCCCACAGGAACCGTACATTTATTCGGGATAAGAAGTAGCCTATTTATTATTCCGATGTATGAACTATATTATTGTAGTTTTTGTGTACTAAGCTGTATAAGTTACTCTAGTTATTTAACTATCCCACGGGAATTCTTTAATTTTCCGGGATAAAAAGTATCTAAAACATAAGGTACCACCATGCAAAATTTCATTTAAATCGGTCCAACAGTTTCAGAGATAAACCGTACAAATAAACAAACCGACAAACAGACAGAGAAACAAAAAAATAAAAAAAAACTGGATTTGTTCTATTTCTCTTCTTACACCCCCCTGACTCGGTTTGCAACATTCTTTTCTATGTACAGACATTAATGTAAGTCCCAACATATTTATTTATTTATTTTATTTAAAGCCTTTCAACGGACACTTTTCCATCACAGAGACAGTACCCCCTCACGTCTCCCCTCCATATTGGTGTAGTACCTGACGTCGTATAGGAGCGCGGCGTCAGAGTAGCACTGGTCGACGGCGCCGGTGATGGCGGCGGCACTGTCGTTGTGCGCATTGCCACCGAACACTAACATTATACCTGTGGGAATTGTAATTCGTATGATTAATTAAATATTATTAATAAAGCAAATCTATCCCACGGGAGCCGTACATTATTCCGGGATAAAAAGTAGCCTATTTGTTATTCTGATGTATGAACTATATTATTGTAAAGTTTCATTAAAATCCAATCAGTAGTTTTTGTGTACTAAGCTGTATATACTATAGTTTTTTAACTATCCCATGGCAACTCTATAGTTTTTTGGGCTGAAAAGTATCTTAGATGTTGACCGGAGATATAAGGTACCACCACGCAAAATTTCATTTAAATCGTTCCAACAGTTTCTGATATTGGCCCGTACAAACAGATAAACAGTCAGAGAAACACAAAAATAAAAAAAAACATATATGACGCATTAAATAAGTGAGCGAGAAATTAAGTGTCATTGAACAAAACTAGACAGTATTAAACAAAAATAAAAATCTTACCAGGCGATATAAAAATAGCTGTATGTAAATATCTAGGCGTAGGCGCGGGCGGCAACGGCCGCCATATTCGAGTTTCCACTTCGTATTCATATAGTGCGGCGGAAGGTGCCTGGAATAAAACAAATTAAACATTACATCTATACAGATAAATAAAATTGAAGTGTCTGTTTGTAATGTCAAAATAACAGCTTTATAATAAATGCATATGGAATTACATACGGTACTTATAAGAAAAACACAATTTTTATTTTTTTTGTCTGTAAGTCTGTTTGTTTCGGCTAATCTCCGAAACCGCTGGACCAATTTAAACGGGACTTTCACTGGCAGATAGCTGACATTATAAGGAGTAACTTAGGCTACTTTTATTTAAAGAGAAAGAATTAGGCTTTCGCTCAAAAAAATTAAAACGTACCTAGGGACGAACCTGAGCAAAGCGAGGGTAAATTACTAGTTCTAATTAAAATCCTCACCTGCGTGGCCTCCGACTCGGACACGAGGCCGGCGTGCACGTACACGCGGCCCGACAGCGCGTCCCACGCCGCCGAGTGCGCGAACCCGCCGCGCGCCGGCCAGCCGCGCGTGGGCGCCGCCGCCCACACGCCCTCCTCTATGTAATACTCCTGTGGGAATATAGGGATAGTGTTATATTGGGAAAGTGTGCGTGTGCGTGCGTGTGTGCACATGGCTGGATGGATTTTGATGAAATTTGTTCATTATTTATTAAACACGTTTTGATTACCTTTAATTGTAACTAAAAAACCTGTGAAACTAAATTTTTGGAGTTAATTTTTATTGTAATTTTTTTTTCAATTGTATGTGATACAATAATGTATGATGATACAATAAATGAATATAATCCAATGATAATGACAAATACAACTATTTTATCATCGATCATAAAAGTACTAGATACACAATCCTTTGCAAAAGTTCTCTTAAAACTGTCATCAATTGTGTTTAGGTATATAATTATTCTAGTTAAAATAAATATATACAACAATGTAAATTGAACCTTAAACGCAATGCTTAAACTTGTTTTCACAAAAAAAAGCGCGCTCAAATTTTCAAATGAGCGCTCATTCGGTGAAGACATTTTTTGTAGCTGTTTGTGTATCTAGTACTTTTTTTTGTGAAAACAACTTTAAGCATTGCGTTTAAGGTTCAATTTACATTGTTGTATATTTATTTCAACTGAAATAATTACCTAAACACAATTGGTGAGTTTTAAGAGAACTTTTGAATGGGATTGTGTATCTAGTACTTTTTTGATTGATGATAACAAATAACGTGAATGAAAAATATTCTAACAGTTACATTTCTATATTCAAAAAAAAAATTATAGAGAGAACAGTTTTTACAAATGGAAGCAATAATATTACAAATAAATACTATTCATAACAACCTGTACAAGATGCAAGTATCCATAATGCGGCGAGTGACCAAAAAACACTAACATAACAGGTTTCTTCGTCGCCCCTAAATATACCAGCACGGCCGTGTGGCCCGACAGGTGGAGGCCACCTGGAAATAACAAATCATTAAAATTATATATATAAACATATAATATACACATTTCCTGACAAATATCTCATCAAAAAGGTTCCATATCGGCATAAAAGCGGCAAAAACTCATGTCTGTTGTATGGGAGCCCCACTTAAATATTTATTTTAATTTACTTTAATTATTTATTTTTAAAGTGAATCTATAACTAAATATTCTGTGAAAATTTCAAGCGTCTACCTGTTGCCGTTATCAATATCGAGCAAAAACGAGCAAAAAAATCACGTTTGTTATATGGGAGCCCCCTTAAATATTTGTTTTATTCTGTTTTTAAGTATTTGTTGTTATAGTTCAACTATCTAACTATTACGGTTCAGGAGATACAGCCTGGTGACAGACGGACAGACAGACGCGGACAGCGAAGTCTTAGTAATTTTAGGGTCCCGTTTTACCCTTTGGGTACGGAACCCTAAAAAGTGCACGATTTTGAATTGTGCACTTTTTTTGAAGATACTTTTGAGAAGCTAATTATATCTGGAGTTTTTGTATATTTTTGTATAATAGAAATACAAATTATAGTTTTATTTCCAGTATTTTTTACCATTTTAATATTGTTGCGCTCGCTTGGAAACCTGAATGAAGCGGGTTAAAATCTCAGGTCTCGCACCTCTAATATTTTTACGTGCAAATCATTTTCGAACATGATAACCATTTGTCTTACGGTGAAGGAAAACAACGTGAGGAAACCTGCATGTCTGAGAGAACCTAGCAAGTTCTCGAAAGACATGCTCAGTCCGCCCGCACTTGGCCAGCGTGGTGGACTATGGCCTGATCCCCCTCGTATAGAAGGGAGGCCCGTGCCGTACCGTACCCGCACAGGTATACCACAATACCTCCAGTATTATAATATGACTAGCGACTTACCCTCGCTCCGCTCGGATTCGTCCCTACTTACGTTTTAACGTTTAGTATAGATTTCTCAAAGATGAGATATTTTCCCACAGTAAAAAGTATCCTATATGGTGACTCGGATAACCAGCTATCATCATACCAAATTTCACCAAAATTCCTCCAGTGGTGTTTCCATGATGTGATAACAGACAGAAAGACAAAATTTCTAAAAACTTATATTCAGTCTCTGTATAGATAATAATATCTATTTCAATAAGACTTTCCAAAAAATATTTAATGTACAGATTCGGCTTAGTTACAATTTTATCATATGTGTAGATGTATATCGTACCGCACTGCTTCATGGGCGGCGCGCGGTGCGGCGCGCAGGCGGCGGGCGTGGCGTTGCGCCACTGCGCGTGCGCCGCGCCCAGCGCCGCGCGCCACACCTCGTTGGTGACGGCGCCCGCGCGCCCCTCCAGCCCCGCCAGGCCGCCGCTGGGGGGTCAAATATTATATTTAATACTTTCTTAGATTTACGCGAACATATGACATTTTAAATTAAACTATATTATCGGATAATTTCGAGGATTTATTGTAACAAGTATATAAAACCTTTGAGATGTCTAAAACATTAGTCTCTCTCGCGACCATGATTGCTGTAAAGCATTCGAATTGTCGGGAACCTAAAATCAAAATAAATCCGCGTAATAATACGAAAAGATAGTTTTATTTAAAATATTATATTATTTACGAGCAGAACCCGCGGCTACGCACGCATTCAATCTACAAAAAAAAACTCTTTGGCTTTATGTTATACAGCGACTCACCCTCGCTTGGTTTGTTTGCACCCTCGGTTCGTCACTACGTATTTATATAATATTGTTCATAAAAAATACTAAAATCACGATTAAAAATGGAGGGTGGGGGTAGGAGGGTGAAAAATACTTTATGACCTATTCTCATACCTACCAAATATACAAAAAAAAATAATTAAAATCGATCGAGCCGTTTCGGAGGAGTGCGACCACAAACACTGTGACACAAGATATTTATATATTAGATTGACAACATAGGGTAAAGGTTTTTAAAACCAATATATACTTTCTTAGATTTACGCGAAAATTTCACATTTTAAATAAAACTATTTTTTTCGATGTTTTCACGGATTTATTTAGATTTTTGGTTTCCGACGTTTTTTGCTTTACTTTTGAAAAGACTTGTTAGTTTGTTTGTTCGTTTGTACCGAATAGGCTGCGAAACTACTAAACTGATTTAGATGAAATTTGATAAGAACATAGTTTGAGACCTAGGTAAGTTTTTATCTCGGAAATCATCCCTTAAAGGGTTGAAAATGTGGATGAAAGATTGTATATAGAAGCACCATAGGGATGAACCCGAGCGAAGCGAGGTTGAGTCGGTAGTAAACAATATAAAACTAACCCTCTCTCCAGTTCCTCCGAAGCAACCACCCCACCGTACACAATCAACTCGTCCTCGTATATGACGGCCGCGTGTGCGAACCTCGGCAATGGCACCTCGCCCTTCGGCTCCATGGTTATCCACTCTTTTTCTGCTGTTTTGTATCTGTGGAAGACAAAAAAATATATAAATGTTTGTATGAAAAAAAATTCTATCATTGGCAATTCGCCGCCATACTGATTTGGCTTCAAAGCCAAGACAATGGTTCTATCCCCTTTCGATTACTAATACATAACATTTACTTGACAAAGAAAAGGATAAAAATGTATGAAATACGTAATATATAGCGGTTTATAGTATATTATAATAGTATGTAATCTCAAAATTAGGAGTCAAAATTAATAACAATAAAAAATTATATATTCCTTCATTCTGTTATTTTTATAACAACAATATAAATCAATCACAGAAAAAATAAGTTACTTTATAACATAACCCGTCACTCACCTGTATAAAAACGACCCCTCCCCAAACATCTCTCCACCAACCCTTAACAAATCGTCCGAATAATTCAACAAAACATGTCCAGCACTAGCAGGCGGGGTATTTTTCGGCCTAGTTTCAACCCCCTCCCCCTCCTCCCTCCACGCCCACCCCCATCCCGCGGTACTTATATCTCTACTGCAGTCTATCCCGGTTTTTGAAGGGGTACATTCACATCCCATTGTGGTGCACAAACCGGCGCCATATTCCGCGTTACAATCGTCTGAAACATTCGTTTTTTTTTTCAATTACATTATTTATACAAAGTTAGGCTAAAAAATAATAAAGGAAAAACAACAACTATGTGATTTTTTCTCTCACTCATTTTCAATACTTCTTAAATGATGTCAAAAAGATTTACTGCAGGAAATGGTAATAATAATATAGATTGCGAATATAAATAAATATGTTGGGACATTAACACACAGCCCCATTTACTTCTATGGTAAGATACGATGGTTGCGTTATGGATACCAGATAGTTGATACACAACACACATACATATGTATAACTTTTTAAATACAAACATATTATAAATATAAACACCCATGACTGAAGTATAAACATTCATGTTCATCATATAAATGAATGCCCCTAGCGGGACTTGAATCCGCGACCGCCGGCACAGCAAGCACAGCACTACAAACTGAGCCAAACGTGTCGTCGGTTCAAATCCAAATATACAACTCGAGACTTTCATTGGTAATGCAATAATATTTAACCCTCAATGTGTTTTTTTTTAAATGAATGAGAAAAAACAAAAAAAAAAAGATAATTTCATCCATAAAACATATTATTTTATAACTTAACATACTTAACATTTGTCGTAGTTTGCTTTGAATAGAATACCTTGGCACATTAAAACTATAATACGTCTTTAAAGAGAATGTCCATGTTCTACGCCTTATAGGCTTAACTAGTGTCTTACATCGCTTTTATCGGATGTCCTTATTTTATTACTAACAGTAACATATTACAACAGGTCTATGTACTGGAGTAAATGTGTATTCAACCCTTTTTAACGTCCCACGGCTGGGCTGCTCCTATCAATGCGAGAAGGTACAGGCCATAAGTCCATCACGCTAGCCAAGTGCGGGCGGACTGAGCATCTCTTTCGAGAACTTGCTAGGTTCTCTCAGTCATGCAGGTTTCCTCACGATGTTTTCCTTCACCGTAAGACAAGTGGTTATCGTGTTGGAAAATGATTAGCACATAAAAATACCAGAGGTGCAAGGCCCGGAATTTGAACCCGCTTTACTTGGTTTCTCAAGCAAGCGCGTTACCACTGGGCTACCATTTTCTCCACTACTGTGTACCAAACTTCATCTATTGCATATAAAATAATAGTGTTATTTCTATACAATAATCAACTATGTTTTCCACCTAAAAGTTAACTTACTCGGACAAAGTGGTTCATCACAAGCCACTCCGACCCAGTCGCCTTCACATCTACACGCACCCTCGTCACATTCACCATGATCTGAAAATATACAAATAATATATCTTATAATATTAAATGAGCATTTCTTGTATATACGTACATACATATATAAATTTATTTCGTGTATCTCGGAAATGACTAACAATTTTGATCAAGTTTTGTATTTAGGTTTTGCTATTTAAGATTGTCTGTATTGCGTGTTTTCTAAAAACGCAATTTTTTGTTCTTTTCCCAAAAAAAAAGTATGAGTTATGACAGATACTAAGTTGTGTACATATATGACTTGTGATATACTCTCGCTTCACTCGGGTGTGTGTGTATCCTATGTGCATGAAATTTAAATCTTGTAACGCATGAGATAAAGTTCAATTTCAACAATAAAGTTAAAAAGTAATGAACCTGAAAACCCTTTTATTATTTAATAAGAAGTTTTTCTATAAAAATAATGTATTACTACGAGTAAATATAATATATTCGTAATTCTATACTTGAGCTGCCTTAAAAAGTTTCTTCGGAAATGTCATCGGAAGGGGTGAGAATTCCCCTAAAGCCATACAAATACAAGTCTGACAAATGCATAATCCAGCAATCGAAGTTAAATGAAAGTATACATTTTACACATTAGTTTATATAAACATATAGTACAGTTTTAGCACGCGTCTCTGCTCGCATGGTAGGTACGCCAATAAGGTCTATAATTTAAATAAAACTATCTTTTCGAATTTTTTCGCGGATTTATTTCGATTTTCATTTTATTTTAACAACAGTTATTTTGTGGGTAGGCTGTGAGACATCTAACACCTTTGTCTCTCCCGTGACCATGATTGCTGTAAAGCAATCGAAATGTCGGGAACCAAAAATCAAAATGAACCCGCGAAAAAATCCGAGAAGATAGTTTTATTTAAATGTCAAATATTCGCGTAAATCTAAGAAAGTATTAAGGTCTATAATATCAAATCAATTCTCTTGTTAATGGCTTCAAAGGGATGGCGTAAAATGGAGAAGACACGAGGGAGATCGGTCGGTGCCCGTAATATCAATGTTATTTGAAAACACCAATAAAAGATTAACCTATTGTAACCGTTATTATATGCAATGCAAATGTCAGTTTAAACTACATAGTTTATTTAACACTATCGGCTTACCCTTACTTCGCTCGGCCTAAGCGTTGCCCTAGAGATGAATGGTTTAGAAACGCATAGAGGACAAACATACACAAATTCATTTTTTTTATTTAATAATTGTATCAGCCCTTTTTAATGTCCCACTGCTGGGCACGGGCCTCCCTTCAATACGAGGGGGATCAGGCCATAGTCCACCACGCTGGCCAAGTGCGGGTTGGCGGACTTCACACGTCTTTCTAAAACTTGCTAGGTTTTCTCAGACATGCAGGTTTCCTCACGATGTTTTCCTTCACCGTAAGGCAAGTGGTAATCATGTTAGAAATGATTCGCACATGAAAATATCAGAGGTGCGAGACCCGGGATTTGAACCCGCTTCACTCGGTTTCCCAAGCGAGCGCGTTACCACTGGGCTACCACTGCCTCTCTTTAATAATTAATTAATATGTAATTGTTATTTCGGCCCTAACAACAAGAGTAACCTGTTATTACTGTTAGTTACTGTTAGTACTTCCCACGTCAATCTATTAAACCGATTTAGTGTGAAGAAGTGATAAACAAAAGAAAAACAAACAGACAAACAAACAAACAAACAGACAAACAAACAAACTATCATTCATATGTTAATTTTGATGTCTAAACATAAACTACTCATAACATTCGCATTGCCTTAAAATAAAGTAATAAGCTGTCTCACTTACTAGAACAATTAGTCCGATGATCGTTCGAAGGACACGAGTACGCCGCATACGTAACATTAAAACCCTCCATCGCATATGCGTCGTCTGAGAAGAAATGCAATAGCACACTCCCAGATCGAGCTATCACCTGGCGAGTCCAACTCGACTCGCTTTTATCTAGCACCCCACTGAAAAAAAAAGCGTTAAAAATCTTTTAACTTTTATGTATGAGACCATTGAAACCATAAAAAACTTCTGTGCACTGCAAAAAAATTATCTAGTCTTTTTTTTTTCTTTAGTGGAATATCTACTCTATAATCTGATATCGACCGATTGCTTAGTCGGGCTCATAATCCGACAAAATGAAGGTGTTTGCCAATGCGCACATTAGAAAGAAGTTGTTAGACTACATCAGCATACTGATTACGATACTTATTAAACTGTTTGTTTGTAATAAGCAGTTTTCAGGAGTCCTTAGGACCATAACTTAACGAACCTCTAAGGGCTTCAATCAAGACAACCCACTGAACAGTTGTCTATCTACACGTATATGCGCGTTAACCTCGAAAACTATAGAACGAATTCAAATTTAGTGTTTGCTTCCAGACAAAATTTGCCCTATGCCCCTTTGGTAAATTGTCCTAACACTTATAGGATGCTCAGGGCATTGACAGCATTAGCGAATCGAATCGCCAGAAAAACTCCTGCATAGTTGGTTTATCAACGTGTTTTGACCAAGTGGAATATATGTATGTGTAATCAAATATCTACACATATAATAAAATTCTAACTGAGTCGAATCTGTACATTAAATATTGTTTTTACTCACTAAAGATAAAATTTACCATATATTTGGTCATATAGAAATAATTAGAAATGAAAATAAACAGCGCCATGTAAAAGTTCCTAACGAAACGGGCTTCAACAAATATGTATGTATGTACATAGTGTAATTGATAAGACCTAAGCCTCTACAAACATTGACAGAAAACAGACTGAATAATTATCTACACGTATTACGAGTATATCCAAAAGAAATTAAAATTACTAATCTACGATCTTAATATATATAATTCTTCTGTACGTGTGTTTGTCACCTTACTCCTCTTAAAGGGCTAGACCGATGTGGATGAAATTTTGTGTGTATATTTCAATGGGCTCCTGGATGGTTTGAAAACACAATTAGACCCGGTAGATGGCGCTGCAGTCGGTGTGTCAAAGGGTTTGTTTTTTTAGTAGTTTGAACGCCGGCGAAGCCGCGGGTACTGCTAGTAACTCATATAATTTCATACGTAATAAATACAAAATACAATCCTTGCCACGTGTGTCACACTTGAAAGAATTAGGGTCAAGAAATCACTTCCCTTTTGAAGGCACGTTCCACGTATATGTAGTGCAATAGACTGAGATTGATTTACTATTTTGATGTTACTACTTGATTAGAGCAAGCTACCTATACGTACTATATTCGCCACTAGCGCGCGGTCTTGGTCTTCACTTCGCTTCGACCCTCACTATACTTATTTCCAAAAAAAGTCATGGAATTTTAAAGCCATACCCGGACAGCCCTTTTGTTATTTCTTTGAATAAAAGTACAACTTAGACAAATTACTCTACCAGCCAGTAAAAGTTACATTAAAATCGATTCAGCTGGTTTGAACTTTACCTGATATAATTAATAGGTATCGAGCAAATAACCCTGTATGCTCTATATGGCGTATCTTTTTTCAAACCACAAACAAATACTTTCATTTTATTTACATTTGTAGAATATACATGGTAGATGTAGGATCTGTGAAAAGGTGCCCATTTTGGTAATCAAAAGCATATCTAAAAATAAGCTTTATACAGCCTATTAAGCTCCAAAATTGTTCGTGTTTAAGCCTAATGCTTTCACTTAAGAGAAAGCAGGCACGTTTTACCTGAAACACTATTAGATATAAAGAAAGTTTGGGAAAGTTAATGTAATGCGACAGAATTTTGTGTGAAAACTCTTATCTTGTACTAGCAACTCACCCTCGCTTCGCTCGGGTTCGTCCCTAGTTAGGTTTTAACGTTTAGCTCAGAGATGAGATATTTTCCCGCAGTAAAAAGTATCCTATATGTTGATCCAGATAAACAGCTATCATCATACCAAATTTCATCAAAAGCCCTCCAGTGGTTTTTCTGTGATGCGGTAACAGACAGACAAAAATTCTAAAAACTATAGATTCGGCCTCTACAATGCCTATTTCAATAAGATTTTCCAAAAAATATTTAATGTACAGATTCGGCTTAGTTAGAATTTTATAATATGTATAGATTTAGTAAATACAAACTCATGCTATAGTGTTTAAAAAAATAAATTCCAACGATCTAACCGATTCACTATCTATACAAAAATTTATGTGCACAAGCAATTACATAGTCATTACCAGTATTTGATTTTTGGAAAAGTATCGATATTATACAGTATTATACAGTATTATTATACAGTAATAAGTCGCTTAAAAGCATCGATCAAAAAAGTACCTACCAGATACACAATCCCATGCGAAAGTTCTCTTAAAGATGTCACCAATTGTGTTTAGGGTAATTATTCTAGTTGAAATTAATATACAACAATGTAAATTGAACCTTAAATATAATGCTTAAAGTTGTTTTCAGAAAAAAAAATTAAAAGCGCGCTCAAATGTTCAGATGAGCGCTCATTCGGTGAGGACATGTTTTGTCGCTGATTGTGTATCTAGAACTTTTACGATCGATGCTGAAAAGCGTTTTTCCTATGCCACAAAAAATGGTAAATTAGCAACTTGTCATGATAATAAGTACCAAACAAAACCTGTACACATTTGTAATATCAGACACCACACGGCATAGGTACCACCTTAGAGGCTTGATAAGAAAGCATTTAAATAAGAAGACGAGCTTGGTAAAGGAGAGAAAGGCTAATAAAGAGGGGATGGTTGTTGGTTAGACCACAACACAATCACTATTGAAACGCAAGTCATCATGTCGATATTCTATAAGATAAAATACTCCCCTTCGAGATGGACGCTTCTAGACTAATACTAGTAAACTACTACTCCACCAAGGTCCAAAGAAATTGTAATTGTTTTTTTACAAAAGGCGCACTTCATATTTTAGACACCAAGAAAAGTACGTTAACTGGCCAGCTTTAATAAGCCTATTTAGTAGAGTTACAACTAACAGACCTACAACTAACCCTTACTTTACAGACCACATTAGAATAGACAAGAGCTACGATTCATATAGAAAGAAACAGCGCTACACTATCTGGTCCTCCGAATCTTTCCAAAAAAAAAATCTGGTACCAAGATTTTCTATAAAAAAGATTTACAGAATGAATCTTTCATCGTAAAATAAAGACGTGCAGGTGACCAAAATACCTGAACACAGCCAACAATTTCTCAGCTCGTACGCTATCACCGTCATACACGTACAGGTGATCCCATCCACACTCAGTCGCAAAACTCTCGAGACGCACGCGCAGTACCGGTGGGTTGGGACCGAGTCTGGGCGGCGATATTAGCCAAGAACACTGCGTGCTCACGCTGTAGTTGCCTGGACCATCTGTTATTATACCCGTCGGGTCTGTTAATCTGAAAAAGAGTAAAAGGATTTTTTGAATCAAATCAATCTAAATATTATACTTTATTTGCACACTACTTATCGTAAATTTTACATAAAAAAAATTATATAAATATGGACATTAACACACGGCACCATCTAGTTCCATGGTAAGTTACGAGGCTTGTATTATGGATACCAGATAGATGATACACTACACATATGACATATATAACTTTAAATAAATACATATTTTATGTTCATCACACAAATGAATGGCCCCCAGCGGAACTCGAACCCGCGACCGCTGGCACAGCAAGTAGGGTCACTACAAACTGAGCCAAACGTGTCGTCAAAAAATTAAATTAAATGTCAATGTAGTCAGTCCGTGAGGAATCTACCACCGGCTCGGAAGGCAGTTCTGCTGAGAAGAGCCGGCGAGAAACTCAACAGTTGCTCTTTAAAAATAATAATTGTTTACAATATTGTAATACAATAATTATCTACTTATCCTACGTGAGACCCAAACAGACATTAGTTCCACACATTGACATCTACGAAGTATTTCGTGACGGTATAATAAGCTTTATTCACTAATATTTTTACCATATTTTCTATTACTTTAATCGGGAAGTCATAACATATATCACGAAAACAGTGAATATAATAGTTTAGACTTTATAGAGTTAGAGGATCTTTAGTGACAGCTGTTTCTAGAAACATGTCTTTTCCATGGAATAACAAAGTGGCTTAATCAACATGAAATAACAAAATTAATAGTCATGTCAAAATAAATCATAATAATATTCGATTTCCAAATATTGTTTTTTTATTTAGCTCTTCAATAATATTAGAATAACATCTTGTCAAAGCCTCAAGGACAACTATGCAAAGTAGCCTACATGTTAATCCAAGGTTTTTGTTATAACCGTCGAGTATTTATAACGTAAATAAATAAAAAACGCTCTCACTCACAAACCTTCGCATTGATTAATTAGCGTAATGTTAGTTTTTAGTAGTTTTAACGTTTAGTATAGATTTCTCAGAGATGAGATATTTTCCCGCAGTAAAAAGTATCCTAAACGTTGACCAAGGTAACCAGCTATCATCATACCAAATTTCATCAAAATCTGTCTAGTGGTTTTCTCGTGATGCGATCACAGACAAACAGACAGACAGACAAAAATTCTAAAAACTATAGATTCGACCTCTGTATCGATAATAATGGCTATTTCAATAAGATTTTCCAAAAAATATTTAATGTACAGATTCGACTTAGAATTTTATTATATGTATAAATAATGTCTAAATGAAACCTATAATTTTGACAGATTAATCCTATAAAATTGATAGAAATTAAAAAATCAAAACAAGTGGAAATGGCAAAGTTTATGTAACTCTAGACACCACTTTCTGTAGGTTTTTTGTAGCAAAACAGGTTGTTAGTATAACTAATAACTAATAATATATAACTTGTTATCTTATCTATACAGATAAATAAAATTGGAGTGTCTGTTTGTAATATTAAAATAACTGCTTCTTACTAAATGCATATGGATGTATATACATACGGTACACATACCAAAACAATATTTTTTACAATTTTTTGGCTGTTTGTCTGTCTGTTTGTTCCGGCTAATCTCCGAAACGGCTGAACTGATTTTGAGGAGACTTTCACTGGCAGATTGCTGATGTTATAAGGAGTAACGTAGGCTACTTTTATTTTAGAAAAAGAATCAGGTTTCCGCGAAAAAAATTAAAGCCCATGAAATTGTGAACAAAATCCGCGCACGGAGTACGCACCCGAGCGAAGCGAGGGAAAATCGCTATATAATTTAAATGAATATCTTAGGAGTAGCAAGCTACTATTTATGTATAAACATAGCTAACCGTGAAAATGTACGTAGGGACGAACCCGAGCGAAGCGAGCGTGAATCGCTAGTTACTCTGTCATAAATTTACATTAAAAAAAAGTTAGTGTTAATAATGAAATTTCATGCTCAATAAAAACGATGTTCAATTTCATCCATAATGTTATCATCAGTGATAGTGACAATGTGACATTATTTTATCTGGTAAATTGTTATTGTTGGGTTATTTCATAAACAAAGAGATCGTATAATTTGATTTTACTTTTCATCTGATTCATAGCAGGCAGAATCACAGGCTTTTTTTTAGAAAAAACTTAAAACATTAAGTATTACAATAAAGGTTTACAATACTAACATTCTGCGGGAACTAATTTTATATTCAGCCCTTTATAACGTCCGCTGCCGGGGGTGGGCCTCCTTTCAATACGAGGGAGATCCGACCATAGCTGCCAAGTACAGGTTGGCGGACTTCACATGTCTTTCGAAAACTTGCTAGGTTCTCTCAGACATGCAGGTTTCCTCACGATGTTTTCTTTCACCGTAAGAAAACTCATTTGGTATACCGATATAAAAAGTAGCTTATATCATACTCCACCCATAGATTCCTGACTCTCTTCGCAAAATAGTTATAACAAATTGATTTGTGGTCGTGAAAGAATAAAGACGATAATCCTACTAAGATTACCTATACATGTGAAATTTTACGAGGATATATGGATGTGAGGATAACGGATTAACGGATTTTGGTAAAATTTTACAGTAATATACATTTTACATCAGTGACAGTGGCATTTCTTTATATATACTATTATAAATATTCTTTATATATGTATAAAAAAGAAATGAGGCAGTGGTAGCCCAGTGGTAACGCGCTCGCTTGGGAAACCGAGTGAAGCGAGTTCAAATCCCGGGTCTCGCACCTCTGATATTTTCATGTACGAATCATTTCCAACATGATTACCACGTGTCTTAACGGTGAAGGAAAACATCGTCAGGAAATTTGCATGTCTGAGAGAACCTAGCAAGTTTTCGAAAGATATGTGAAGTCCGCCAACTCGCACTTGGCCAGTGTGGTGGATTATAGCCTGATCCCCCTCGTATTGAAGCCGTGCCCAGCAGTGGGACGTTAAAAAGGGCTGAATACATACATACATAAAGAAATGCATAGTTGAAATACGCGGTTGGAGCTGCAGCAACACACTAGTAAATAACAATCAAAGTGGCATTTGTGCAGTAATAACATTTGTAAGGACCACTACTATTCATCTATCAGCGTATGAAGTTCACAACCACTAAACATGATCCCCAGTTTATATAAGAACGCACCTTGAGTTACCATACATAAGGATGCAGATGGCCAAGGATCGAATCCCGGGTGAGGCTAAAACCGATGGTATCAGATGCCGTCTTAGCATGAACTACATATAACAATAGTAGAAATTAACTAATTCTAAGTCTATCATTTCGAATTTTTTCGCGGATTCATTATCAAAAATCAAAATAAATCCGCGAAAAAATCCGAAAAGATAGTCTTATTTTATTTAAAATAAAATTTCAAATATTCGCGTAAATGTAAGAAAGTATTAATTGCAAGTCACTAATCATGTAAGGTCTTAAAAGCAATACAGTCAGTCCAGCCTTTCTAAAAAGATGTAGGTTTTAACAGTCTAACAAAAAAAATCCATAACCTAAATCTATACATATAATAAAACTGTAGAGGTCGAATGTCTGTACATAGAAAAAAAAATGCTAAAAACCGAATCAGGGGGATGAAAGAAGAGAAATAGAACAAGTTCAGATTTTTTTCAAATTTTTTGTTTCTCTGTCCGTTTGTACGGGCTAATCTCCGAAACTGTTGGAGCGATTTAAATAAAATTTTGCATGGTGGTACCTTATATCCCCGGTCAACATTTTAGATACTTTTCATCCCGGAAACTTAAAGAGTTCCCGTGGGATAGTTAAAAAACTATAGTAACTTATACAGCTTAGTTCGCAAAAACTACTGATTGGATTTTAACGAAACTTTAAAATAATATAGTTCATACATCAGAATAACAAATAGACTACTTTTTATCTCGGAAAAATTTACGGTTCCTGTGGGATAGATTTGTTTTTGTTCGATTTGTTTTTGTGTATTTGTAGAGGCGAACCCAAGCGAAGCGAGGGTGAGCCGCTAGTCATAAATAAATTTTACATAATTCAGCATAAATTATTCAATAATTATTTCTGAGTATTAAGTATAAGTAATAAATAATTTGTAAGTAATTGCTTACGTTATACATTAATTATACATGCTCATTTCCAATTTGAATATTTTTTGCTTAGGCTTTTCTACTTATTTACTTGCAACATTATTTTGCTGTTCAATCAATAATAATATTTTTTTGGACTTATTATACCTACCATTTACATGGTTAAATAAATTTTATAATACAACAATTTTCATAACATTTTATAGCCATATTTTCAAAATTAACTGACTACTAAAAAAAAACAATTTATAAATAATAAAATTTGTCAAGCGCAAGTTGGACTGTAGAGAAAAAGATTTTTAAAATTGTAGAAATTGTATTGTAGAAAAAAATCGTTTAAAGTATGAGTGAAACCCTATTATATTTTTCTAGGAATTCTAGGCTCAATAGTTTTAAAGACAACAGTTTTCAGTATAGAGAATGCTAAATTTTTGACACCTACCACACTTTTGTTGGTCATTTTTAAATTGTGTCTTCTCTGGTTTATGAAAGATTTGGAGCACATCATAGTTCTTTTAATTCAGTATATTCAACTTATTAATTTTGGTTAAAGTTCATCACACAGAATCACAAATGCATACTATATAGGTAAGTTTGAACGGCTAGTATGGAAAAGATAGACTATAATATAGTATATGATATATAGCCTATAGCCTTCCTCAATAAACGGGCTATCTATGCAAAAAGAATTTTTCAAATCAGATTAGTAGTTCCAGAGATTAGAGCGTAAAACAAACAAACTCTGCCTTTTCATATTAACTTTAACTATAGAATAAGTATAGATAACCTTATAATGAAAATACATATGTATAGAAAAATATAACAATTTAAAACTATCTAGGTATATACAACGCTATGAGACACATTTTTGTATTTAAAAATAGGATGTGATCATTGACCATGAAGATCCATAACAGGTTTTTATCAAGCGACCTTCTCCTGAATGAATTGGTTCACATACCAAAGTGAAAATAAAAATACCTTTAAAATAGTTTGTGTATATTAATATGCCAATTTTATTATTCATCCAACTAGGATGTAACGAAAATAATGAATATATACATAATTTAGAAGAAATTGGTGAGTTTTTATCATAAGATGAAAAATTAATAATTTCAACTCTTACTATTTATATTTATCATTTTTTTGTATGTTTGTTTGCATCGAATGGGCTCCGAAACTATTTTAGACTCAATTTAGATAAAATTTGGTAAGAAGATAGTTTGAGAACCTGGGAAGGAGATAGGATAGTTTTCATCAAGGAAATCACCTCTTAAGGGGGTGAAAGTTTGCATGGGGAAGCCACCTAGGGACGAACCCAAGTGAAGCGAGTTGCTAGTCTATACTAATAAACAAAATTGGAGTGTCTGTTTGTAATATTAAAATAACCGCTTTTTCCTAAATGCATATGGGTGTATACACGGTACATATACCAAAACAACATTTTTTACAGTTTTTATCTGTCTGTTTGTTCTGGCTAATCTTTGAAATTGCTGGACCGATTTTGACGGGACATTCACTAGCAGATAGCTGATGTTATAAGGAGTAATTAAGGCTACTTTTATTTTAGAAAAAAAAATAGGGTCCCACGAAAAAAATTAAAACCAATGAAAAATTGAATAATATCCGATTCAAATAGAGAGGTTGTATAGATACATTATATGTTTTCTATATTTCTTCAACTTCAATTTAGGGATGAAAATTTGTATGGGGAATAAACCTAGGGAGGATCCCGAGCGAAGCGAGAGTGAGTCGCTAGTGATAAATAAAATTGAAGTGTCCGTTTGTAATGTCCAAATAACAGCTTTTTACCAAATGAATATGAAATTATATACGCTATGCTACCTAAAAGAAAAACAACTTTTAAATTTTTTGTCTGTCCATTTGTCTGTCTGTTTGTTCCGCCTAATCTCCGGAACGGCTGGACTAATTTTGACGGGACTTTCACTGGAAGATAGCTGAAGTAATATACTTCAGCTATCTTTCAGTTCCTTATTAGGAATAACTTAGGATACTTTTATTTTAGAAAAAGAATTAGGTTTCTGCTCAAAAAAATTAAAACATACCTAGGGACTCACCCGAGCGAAGCGAGGGTAAATCGCTAGTCATGAATAAAAATAGACTTAATAAGTTTAAAAAAGTATAATATGCAAATAATTATTTATTAACTACTAGTTGGTTCCTTCTCGTGGTTCCAACCCCACGTTACGACAAAATAAAAATACCACTCTCTTCCATCTTCCACAGGTGCCATTTTTCTACTATAATAATAATCTCTAACATTCTAGCTGAAATTATTTCTTTGCCGGTAAGACTCCTTTGTGAATCAGTTTAGTTATTCTTTATAACATGGGTATAAATGAACAGACAGACAATATTTTTTATTGTAACTTTAGTGCTATACTACACAATTTTAATACAGTAGCCATTTTAAAAATTACTGACAGATATTTCATAATAACATTATATTTTCACAAAATACTATTCAATCCAAGAAGCAACAGCAAGTTTTTGTTGTCCTAGGATCAATTGTTTCAAAATATTGTAAGCAAACCACTCACCCTTGCTTCGCTCCAGTTGTCCCTAGTGAAAAAATAAACAAAAAAAAAACTATCCCACAGAAACTGTACATTTTTTCTGTATAAAAAGTAACCTATGTGGTATTCCAGACTATCTCATCTCTTTGCCAAATTTCATCCAGATCCGTTCAGCTGATCTGGTTTGATTGAGTAACAAACATCCATCCATCCACACTTTCACATTAATACTATCATAATGTGATAGGCAATTATTAGATTATAATTATACAATACATTAAAATCTATTGTGGAAGTTTCCAATAAAAACAGAATGTTCTTGATTTTACATACATAACACAAAACCAAATATTTAACCCGAAGAAAAAATTGTGTATACCCTAACACTTAACTAAATATTCTACCCACCAGTGAAAGTTCCCTCAAAATTGGATCATCTATTTCAGACATAAACAAAGAAAAATGTAGTCATTTTATATGATGATTGCACCAATAATATTTATTTAATTATTCTACAGATATAATTAGCTTTAACGGAACCTCAAACTGCAATATACATTAAATTTTTAAATACAAGTGTTATTATACAATCTATGTCGTTATAGAAACGGGCTATCAAATTTTACAAAACATTGTAGAAACTTGCATTTCTTCATGTCTTCTCAATAATATGTGACATTGGCGAAATAATCTGTGCTTAACTGGCATGCTTTGAAGCCATTAACGAGAGAATTGAATTGAAACATGCAATTTTGATATAATTAAACACAAAGTATAAACTCAAAATCTTATTTTACTTTCACTCATGTTAAACTTTTGACAACATATTTGGCTCAGTTTCTAGTGGCCCTACTTGCTGTGCCAGCGGTCGAGGGTTCAAGCCCTACTGTTGACATTCATTTATGTGATGAGCACGAATGTTTGTTCTCCAGTCATGGGTGTTTATATTTATAATATGTATGTATTTAAAGTTATATATGTGTAGTGTATCAACTATCTGGTATCCATAACACAAGCCTCGTAGCTTACCATGGAACTAGATGGTGCTAATGTGCCAACATATTTATTTATTTAAACTTTGACAGATTCATTTCACTGTATATCATCTTAACAAGCTAAACAAGAGGCAGGAATAATAATTGAAGAGTAACCACAAACTGTGTAGTCATTAAGCAACTTTTTGTTAAAAGTAGTAATTATGTAGCCATATTAGACATATTATAAAATAGTTCTTTTGAAATCACAAACTAACTAATGTATGAAATAAATTTACTAATAACATATGGAGTAGTGTTTATTGAATTTTAGGATAAATAATTAATATTGAGTCACAGTAGTATGTCTTTTTTTTGTTTGAGTTTGTTTCTGTTAGATTTAAGTGTTATTTCTGTTAGTAATTACTAGCGACTCACTCTCGCTTCGCTTGGGTTCGTCCCTAGTTTGCTTCCCTATACAAACTTTCATCCTCATTTTCACCCCCTTAAAGGATGATTTGTGGGATTAAAAGTATCTTATGTCCCTCCCAGGGTCTCAAACTATCTTCTTACCAGGTTTCATCTAAATTGGTTCAGTAGATCCAGAGATTACCCCCTACAAACTCACAAACTTTCCCTCTTTATAATATTAGTATAGACAATTATTTCTTAGAGAGTGTATAAGCCTGTATTACAATATGGTGCATGTTGTGACATCTTAAAATGTTAAACATTTTACTATATTTTGTATTAAGTTTTTAGATAGGATGTTATAATGTTTTAACAACTGTGTGTCCAGTAAATAAATAAATAAATATTCAAAGTGTAAAGAATCTGTAGAAATTCCTATGCATTCAGCTGTATAATAATTGTTGAACCATCGATATAAAGACTATCATGGTCACTGCTAATAGGATTACTTCTATAAAGTAGATTCTTCAATGATATATTAAATTTATCAGTATTATATTATATATAAATTAAAATAGACATACATAATAGAAATTAGAAATTTCATGTTAAACAATAACAATGCTATAAATACATTTGTCAACTTCTGTTTCATTTGTATAATGACAAAACAAAATGAGAAATCAAAACAATTATAAACAGATTATAAGTTCATAAAATTTTAATTTGATTCAATTCTTTATACCAATTCTAATCAATCTGTTTTCTAATCGGTCACCTTTACCTACACTTTGTGCTACTTATTGTGCTCTTCAAAAGTTAGTAAAGGGCAAACAGTAACATAACTTCGCAATTTATACCTTTCTAATCGTTCTTACATTACTTTACACCTATATGCGACCTTCAGCAGAAAGTCAGGATAAAATAAAGAAGCCAAAGAAGATAATTAGATAATCCTACATCGATGTTTTTGCGAAATATATCTACACGACATGCCGTCTGTCATATAGGTCAGTGAACTGGCAAGCACAATTCCTAAGCTAAATCAACTAAAGGGCCACTTACTTTATTTTGCCGCCACAGTGCTGGCACTGGGGGCCCTGCCAGCCATCGTAGCACACGCAGGTATCATTTTTACACACACCGTTTAAGCAGTTATGATCACTACACCTAGTGAGAACACCATGACAAAACAATAACACTATAAGCACTGAACACAAGAAAGGAGAGAACCAGGACCATTTTCGTCTGTATTTTGATTTGAAAAGAAATAAAAACATTTGCAGAGATTCTACCATTTTGATGTATGCATTTTCTACGAGTTTTGTTAGCTTATCGCGGACGTTAAAAGCGGTCGTGCGTCGTGTAGAATCCGTACGGTACTAAATCTAGTGTTGTCATGCTTCTAAATGGAATTTCCCTGTATAGTTTGTTCCTTAATTATAAAATAATTTGTTTACACATTGAATTTAATACAAATTCTACACAAAATAATCACAATAAAATAACGCAATACATATTATGAAAGACGTATATAGACAACTAATTTTTATAAGCCAAAGAAAATATAATCTTACAAGAATTATTATATTGCACTTAGTTCGTTCATGTAAACACTACACAATCTATCTACGTACGGGGACTCTCCGCGTTTTATAATTTCATTCCGCTAGTTTTTTTTAAATTGGCACAAATGATATTTTGTTAAATTACAATTTCCAAATTTCATTACTTAACATTCTAAATAAACATTATATGTATAGATGTCGTCTGTTTTGATATTTTCTATCCTAAATTCATAGCTTTTTACTTATTATACCTTATGAAGCCTGTAATGTCCGTATCTGTATTTGTACCGTATCGGCAGAAGTACGTATCGATATTGTATCCATAGTTAAAAGTCGTTTCATTAGCTATTATAATAATGAATGACCATTAGTATTTTAAGTAAGTTTCAATTTTTTCAAAACAACAAAAGTTTCTGTTATTCTAATACAATATTCTTTGTAAAAAAAAAAGTAAAGTTTAACAATATTGTACTCATAACTTGGCAAACTATATAAAATGGCAACTCTAATTTTGACGTCTTATTATTGCCATAATATATTATTGCAACAGATTAAAAATATTTTGTAGCTGAAAAAAAGTATTAAATATGATTTAAACATATTGATCATATAAAAATGTCAATATTCATTTATATAAGTTGATATTTATTTTGTATTTTTTAATAACTATGCACCGTCATCTATACAAAAATAGTGAAACTAGGATATAAAAATTTTAGTTGTACTTCAATAAATGTCACTTCACTCTTTGTTATGTTTGTTTGTTTGAACGTTACACTCAGGAATTACTGATCCGATTGGAAAAAAATATTTTTACATTAGATAGCCCGTTTATTGAAGAAGGCTATATATCATCATGCTACTACCTAAGGGAGCGGAGCAGTTATTATAAATATTGACAAATCGGGTAGACTTCCATACATTATTGAAAAATTGATGCTTCTAATAATTTAAGTACTTTAAGCTAAGAATATATTATATATTCTATCTATCCCATGCTAACCGTTAAAACGTACCTAGGGACGAACCCGAGCGAAGCGAGGTTGAGCCGCTAGTATTTTAATAACTGTGCACTGCGATCTATATAATAATAGTAAAACTAGAACATACAAGTTTTAGTTGTATTTCAATAGATGGCACTTCATTCTATATTATAAAATTTGCCGGATGAGACTGATGAGAATATTACAATAATAAAATGTTTGATTTATACGATACATTTTATGAGTGACATTGGTTTTTCCCATAAAAATTCGTTGCTCACAGAGTGCATTGTTTCATATCTGTATAGGATATGATTTTGATTTTTTCTCTTTTTTGCACAAGCTGAATATTATTTTTGTTTCTCTTCAACGTCTAAGAATAAGGAATATGTCCTTTATATTATAATATTAAATAAGTTAACATTTGCTTACATATGATGTAATAGCTGTATCCGTATCTAACCAACGGTAAACCTGGCAATATTTATTATTTACTTCCTAGAAATATACATACACCAGTGACTTACCCTTTCTTTGCTCGGGTATATCTCTAGGTATGTGCACATAGCATTACTGCAGTTTAATAGGAAGATCTTTTTAAGAGTAATAATTCTGTAATACATTGTTTTTATATCACTTTATTTGTTCACACGCCGCACGTCAATAAGGCTTCCAGTCGGCATGATTTTTTCCGACATCTTCAACAATCATCGTCATACTTCAGCCAATTTTCACAAAATTTAATGAATTGTACACCTAAACATTCCTCATGATTTACTCCATCTATTGGTGAAAACCGTATAAAAAGCCGTTCGGTAGTTGTTGATTTTATCGCGTTTAGACGGACAGACAGACGCGGCGGGGGATTTTATTTTACAATATAGTATAGATTAAATATTGTAACGGATCATGTAGATGCCGCTGTAGACCCAAGTTTTAGATATTTTTTAAATTAGAAATTTTTCAAACGATTACATTTGTTTTTAATTTTATCTTAACATCAATACTAGTATATCAATACTGCCCTGATAATAAAGAATGCAGTAATCAACATTTTTGGGATTTTCACTTTTTACTGGAAATGGCATTCCAAAGGGTTCTCCTACATGGAAAAAATATATTTTCATAAAAATTTTCACTAGAAGTATGTTTTCTATCTAACGGTTTTCGCAGTACTTGCATGAAAATAGTTTCAATACTAAGGAGGAGTGCAGCATTAAACATATGCTAAAAAATAATGCAGTACTAACAAGAATACCCTAGAGCTAAGTGCAGTAATTGCCACTACTACAGCATTTTCTTTTAAAATCAATAGACTAGTTACTAAATCAAAACGCAGTACTCCATATTACTGCATTTGAGAGTAGTAAAGGCTTGCAAGATCTTGGCCGTACGATCCAGTGCCGCGTTTTGTTTTAGCAAATCAGTTATATTTAATTAATGTTAATTATTATCAGTCTGACTGAATATTGTGATTTTTATTTGTATTTCTTTAGATATTCATAAAGACAGATATTGTCTAAATAAAAGTAGATTTACACAAAAATGTTTCATTTTTATTTCACCCTGATAATGCATATAATACGTACAGAACATGAAGTAGGTTTTCGTCAACCTCACAGCAAACATTTAAGAAGGACTGTGTAATTGTTTGAGAGATAATAATGAGAGATAATAATTTAAGACCACTTGCACTTAGCCCCGAGCATAAAAAATGTAAATGAATACTAACCAACAACGCAGTAATCGACATGTGCTAGACTATAATGCAGTAATATACGCAACTGCTGCATTTAGTTTTAGTAGCCTATGATTCTCACAAGACCTGATGCTAAAACTAAACGCAGTAATACGCATTATATTTAGATAGATTGATAAATTAAATAAAATAAAATTATGATTCAAAAGCTTGATTTATTTTTGAATTTTTTGATATATTTTTTTGGTCATAAAATATGAACATCTTGCTCAGATGTCTAAAAATATGTTTTCCGCGTTTTTCTCGAAACCGCCATTTTGCAAGTACTGCGTTCTTAATTATCACGGCAGAATAATAGTATACTAGTACAGATGCCTCATCCTATACAAAGAAATTGGACAGCGCTTATTAGAGACTATTCTTCGGGCTATTTTATTGTTTGCTTAAATATAATATAATAATGTTCTCCTGACCGATTCCGGCCACGGCGGCCAATCTCATTGAGACTAGCCAACTGCGCAGGAGATATTATAGTGCACAAGTGTACGCGCAGACACATGTGCACTCTCTACTCCTGTCACTCTCATACTCCGGTGGGACGACTACTCGACACGACCGGTGAGAGTTAAGGGGCAGGACCGACGGCTTTACGTGCTCTCTGAGGAACGGGGGTGAAACACCGCCAACTTCCCAACTCCGGGCTGTTACTGAGGCTTACTATACAGTAAGACTTAATAACTAAACTTGGCCCGACCCGGGGCTCGAACCCAGGACCTCAGGATGTGCAGCCGTACATGCTAGCCACTACACCACCGAGGCAGCTTAAATATATAATAGATGTCGTTAATCGTCAAACTTTCGTATATTAATAAAAAAAATTAAAACAAATTTAATTGAATTTAACAGTGTTTAACCGTAGTAAATAATTCATAAAAAGTAAAAACGCTATTTTTGACCCATTGCTAATTTAATCAGTAAATTTATATTCCATTATAATTTTGAGAATTTTTTAAAACAATTTTCGCGCTCTATTTGTTATTTTTAGTGCTCCTTTTATACAAAGTTCAATAACAACTCTATAGATATAACGCCATCTATTGACATTTTTTTAACTAATATATAATAAATTTACTATTTTAACAGTGCGTACTCAAGTGACTGGAGATATTATTTAATGAATGCAAAAATTTGTTATAAATGTGTTGTTTGTTTGTTTGCTTATTACTTATTCAAGCTTAAATGGAATTGCATAAATAATATTTAGTATAAAGACTGATCTGGAGGAACATATAGTTGTTAATAATAGAAATTGCCAAAAGATGGCGCTGACTGTGTATAATTTAAAAAATAATCACTAGTATTTCAATATCCAAAAATATATTAAAAAAATAGCAGCAAAGACAGACAGATCCATTTTACTATTTATTATAAAGTTACCAAATATACTTATTTTTACTTATAACATATTTTTACCAATTAAACTTGTAGCAATATACATAATTTAAATGTTATAGTAGGTATAATAAAAGTTAAAACGTAAATTATGTTTATAATTATTTTTAATCTGCTTCAAATAAGCTAAAAATATTAATATTTACAAAGATAAAGAAGTTTTTTTGTTTCGTGTAAATAAATGATAAATTCATAATTTAATTAAGCAAATAATATTAATTATTAAAATTTACTTGCTGATTTCTTCTAATGGCCGCTAGATGGCAGAAGGCGGCAATCGCGCGATATAAAGCAGTAAAAACAATAGTTACCACAGCTGCAGCATACATGTTAAGTAAAGATCTGAAAAGCTCAAAATATAATTTAAAAGTTTATTCGAAGTTATTTCATTATTACATAGTAATTATTGATTTCAATTTAATTGACTTAATTTGAATTAATATCTACAGTTATAAATAGCTCTTAAATTGTGTTTTATGTATTTATATTTGAATTTGTTCAAAATACTGTATTGTTTTTTCCAAAGAGATAAAGATATGAAGAAGAAGAAAGAAAAGAAAAGAAAGAAGTAGCCATTAGAAACGATTTTCCGGAAATCAATCCCTTAAAATAAAATGGGTGGTTTATTGTTTCAGAAATAACATTTTCGATTTCCGACTAAAAATATTTCTTTAAAAGATTTCACTTTGTACTTTTAGGTTTTATGAAAATCAGCTTGGAACTGTTTTAAATAATCACCGTATGACAAAAAAAAAAAGCTATTTTAAAGTCTAAACTCTAAATAATATACCACCTATAAAGCACATTTTCCCTCATTGCACGCGTACTTAATCAACAGCGCAAGAAGTTTTCTTATTTAAAAATTTTAGACCACAAATTCTAAGCGCAAAGTAACAATGCACCTAAAATTGCGAATAAAAAGTAATTGAGAAAAAAAAAATAGCTCGTTGTTTTTTTGTTTTAAAATAGAACAATGTTTTTTAAGTAAAACGAAGCATCACGTAAATTACCACAATTCCCTTTTGTGAGGAATAGTTCTTGCGAAGTTCCCTCCTGACGCGCCTTGAGATTAGTTTAGGATGAAAAGATTGTTTTTTAGCCACGTTTAGATGAACAAGTTTAAAATAGAATGTATATATTTTATTTCTTATATGGCTCAGTTGTTGTCATCCATTATAGTTACGGGTCGGGAGTTCTATTTCCTTGTAGACAATATAAATCTGTCATAATATTAAACTTTGTACTTATGTAATAAAAATGTAAGGTTTCAAGGAATAATTGCAATAATTTACAATTTTCTTATATATTTGTTTTTATACATGTATTCAGCCCTTTTTAAAATCCCACAGCTGGGCACGGGCCTCCCTTCCCCGGGATGAATTTTGAAAAATGCTAAAACACATGTTTGTTTAATTGTATTAAAAGCATTAATACCAAGTTTCAAGTAATTTTGATCATAAATATTTTTTTGGGTTGTTTTATAATGTGTTTTCCCGTGGGAATGAGATAATTTCCCGCTGTGAAAAGTAGCCTATGTCACTCTCCAGCCCTCCAACTATCTCCACACAGAAAATCACGCCAATCCGTCACTCTATTTTGACGTGACAGAAAGACAAACAAACAAACAAGAAAATATTAGTATGCATATGGATAACGAAATATTTTAAAGTATTTTCTACATTTCTAACACGTGTCAGTATATGAAGACAGTATAGGATCGTGTCAGTATAGGATAGACAATTAGTTATAAACGCCGAGGGAGTCACGCGATACCCTGTCAGGTGACACTTGAGTTTTTGCTATTTTATGTGACATAATAATTACTAATCTAATAAATAGGTAGGTCCATACGTTTTGAATATTAAAAAATTATATATCACGTATTTCTTTATGTCAAAACCAGTCTTAAAGCTATATTTCTTTTTCAACCGACTTCTTTCAAAAAGGAGGAGGTTCTCAATTTCTTTTTTTTTTATGTTTTTTACCTCAAAACTCCGTAATTTATTGCGATTTGGACCATTTTTGGTTTGTTTGAAAGTGTAATGGCTACTCAATAGCGTCCGGTAGTTCAGCTGCGCGCGAAGCCAAAAAACGCACAGGCAGGGGCTTCTCTGACTAGAGTGGACCGTTGGAGCAATTCCATGGTTGTTGTGGTCTAATACATCCATTAAGCTGAAAACTTTAGCGGAGCAAGAAATGTACCTTACAAACCTTAACAGCTTTATACCAGAACTTATAAAGACTCAAAATAACTATAATGTGGAGGTATACTACCAACAAATCATTCACTTTATCAAGATAAGCCTAAAAAACATTAAAGGAACACAAAAGAACAAAATCCTATCGGAGCAAGCGCTAGAACTCATGAAAGAAAGAAGTGTACTACAAAATAAGCCTAAATTAAACAAAACTGATAAAGAAAAATTGAAAACTCTATATAAACTTACTAACAAAGAAATAAAAAGATGCTACGATACCTACAGAACAACAATTATACAAAGACACCTCGATAATTCTAGATCTGCTAAAAAAGCTTATAAAGAACTAAATCAAGCCAAAGCATGGGTTCCTTTTCTCCAGTCTGGTAATAACAAATGCAAGTCTCGCACAGAAATCATAAATGCTGCTACTAACTTTTACGCTAATCTATACAGCCAACCAGACACGCTAAAGCAAAATAAGGTTGTTTGCCATTGTACAGACACCTCTCCAATACAACAGTTTACAGAAAAAGAAATCTTGAAACAACTGATGAGACTTAAGCCGGAGAAAAGCCCAGGACCAGACGGGATCACAAATGAATGTATCAAGGTTGCGAAGACTCTACTACTGACACCAATCACTATCCTATGGAATAAAATACTCGAGGAAGAAGCGGTGCCACACCAATGGATGGAATCTGAAATTATACTACTATATAAAAAAGGCGACCCAGCTGACATAGGCAACTATCGTCCCATAAGCCTCATGCCTTGTTTTTACAAGCTATTTTCCTCCTGTCTACTCGAAAGAATAGCCCCAGACATCGATGCTCACCAACCGATCGAACAAGCCGGATTCAGAAGTGGCTTCAGCACAATAGATCATATCCAAGTAGTAGACCAGGTGATAGAGAAATACCTAGAATTTAATAAACCCCTATACGTAGCTTTCATAGACTACAAAAAAGCTTTTGACTCAATTTCACACGAAAGTATTTGGGAATCGCTGAATGAACTAAACATAAAAGAAAAATATATTAATATCATAAAATACATTTACAATAACAGCACAAGTAGAGTTAAGCTAGATAGAGTAGGTGAAAAAATCAACATAAACAGAGGAGTCCGGCAAGGTGACCCAATTTCACCAAAATTGTTTATAGCCGTCTTACAACACGTAATGGGAAAACTACCATGGTCCAATCGAGGTATTAATATAAATGGGAACTTTTTAAGTCATCTCAGATTTGCTGATGACATAATTTTGTTTTCGGAAACCCCTCACCAACTACACAAAATGATAAATGACCTAAACCAGGCTAGTATAAAAATTGGTTTAGAAATGAACCTTCAAAAAACAAAAATTATGACTAACCGCAGTGTATCGCCCATCACAGCAAATAACACCCCTCTCGAGTTTGTAAAAAAATACATATACCTAGGGAAACAGATCTCTTTTAACAAAGAAAGGAACATGGAAGAAATAAACCGAAGAGTGGCGATTACCTGGAACAAGTTCTGGAACCATAAAGAAATACTTAAATCGCAACTTCCGCTGCCGACCAAGAAAATAGTCATGGATACAGCAATATTACCGTGCCTCACCTATGGGTGCCAGACTTGGACCTTCGATCTCAAAACCAGGAATAAAATTCAGACTACCCAGAGAAGAATGGAAAGAAGTTGCCTAGGTATAAAATTGAAAGACAAGATTAAAAAACGTTGACATCCGAAAAAAGACAAAAGTATGCGATGCCTTAACTTTTTCACTGAAGGGAAAATGGAAGTGGGCGGGTCACTTAGCGCGTTACAAGGATGATAGATGGACTCTGAGGTCAGTAAAGTGGTCAGGTCCAAGAGGCACCAGAACAAGAGGTCGACCAAGGGCCAGGTGGGCAGACGAAATAGTAGCGATGGCGGGTGGAAGTTGGCTGGACACAGCTAAGGACAGAGAATTGTGGCATTCCTTGGGGGAGGCTTTTACCCGAACGGGGTCCATACAAAAAATAAAGAACTTAAATAAATAATAAATAAAACTTAGAATTATATACATGTGCTTAACTTACAATATAACTTATAATAGAAAGTGTTAGATTTAAAAAAAAAAAAAAAAAAAAAAAAAAAAAAAAAAAAAAAAAAAAAAAAAAAAAAGTGTGAACTTATATTGTATGGAATTAAATAAAGCTCTATTATTATTATTATTATTATTTGTGGTCTGCTTTGACAGATCAGCCGTCGGGGCGTCGTAGTTGAGTGCGCAACCTGTATGTCTATAGGTGGTATGCGTATCTACTTAATGCTAAATGCATTTCCCAAAATTAAACAAAAAGGTTAGGTACTTAGTGTAATTTTATTTTAAAACTAGCGACTCTCCCTCGCTTCGCTTCGGGTTCATCTCTAGACAAAAACAAATCTATCTCACGGGAACCGTACATTTTTCCGGGATGAGCCTTTAGCCTTCCTCAGTTAACGGGCTATCTAATGCAAAAAGAATTTTCCAAATCAGATTAGTAGTTCCTGAGATTAGCGCGTTCAACCAAACAAACAAACATTAGTATAGATTATTATATGATGAGAAATTCAGTATACCGTCCGTCATTAACGGAATGTAATATTTAACTTCTACGAATAAATAATATTTATTGGTAGTTTAACTTGTCATTTTAATATGGAGATGTTCTTAATTTAACTCTACATTTTATATACGCCTGTTAATCTATTTTTTTTATGATCTTGATATATCTCATCCAAATAAAAAATCGTCCTTTGATAGTAAAAAAATATATATATATTTTTTTTTATGGGAGAAAGGGGGCAAACGGGCAAGAGGCTCACCTGATGGGAAGTGATGACCTCCGCCCATGGACATCTGCAACACTGCAGGGCTTGCAGATGCGTTGCCGGCCTTTCAGGAAAGGGAGGGAGGGAGAAGAAGGGAGGAGGAGGGTGGGGAGGGGGGAGGAAGGGGGCGATGGGGAGTGGGCCTCCCGGACTCTCACTTACCGGACGAAACGCGACAGCATAGCTGCCACTTGACGCCGGTCTCCTGTGAGAGAGTGGTACTATACGGGGCGTGCCGGCCAATTCGGCTGCTACCCGAAGGTAACGAGCATGGCACTACCACTAGGAAAAATTTTAAACAAAAAGATCAATAAAGATAGTTTCTATATGAAAAATTATAATATTACTATTTTAAAATTACTACTTACACATATAAGTATGTACCAACTTATCTACTTTTTCACTGTTTTGCTGAACACAAATAATGAGAAATAATTATATTATTTACTGTTAATTAAAGCTAGTAATAATAAGATAAGTTTATTTTAAATAATAAGATTAGGAGCAGGAAAACAAAAATGCTTTGAACTACTATTAAAATGTTCAAAATTTGTGTACGTATGTTTGTCACTCGTTCACGCTGAAACAACTGGTTACTGGACGAATTTCAATGAAATTTATTACACAAGATAGATTATGACCTGGAGTAGCACATTCTAAGTGTTAGTAATAAAATTTGTCAAAAGATGGCGCTACCTGTACATAATGTTATAAGAAGTACTATATAGTAATTACTACTTATTGTAATATTATTTTAGTTTTAGTTACACATTTAAGTCTATGTCTAAAAACTACTAAACCGATTTTGATGAAATCTTTACTAATCCCTAAGTTGAAATAAATGTAGGCAAATAAAAAAAGAATGATCACGATCCGATTTCTAGTTTCGGAGAAATGCGTGGACAAACATACATACATACACCTATAAAATTTAGTATATTGGCTTGGAAGCCCTAATAGATTATCATATGTAAATATTTTGCAGTTCTAATAATATTACATACATACGTGTCGAATTGATAACCTCCTTTTTTCTGAAATCGGTTAAAAAGGAACCCAGTGAACAGCGACTCTACTGGATAACGCAGAATTAACTTGTGTCAGGTAAAGTCATTAATTAGTCTATTATATATATTGTATTCAGCCCTTTTTAACGTCCCACTGCTGGGCACGGGCCTCCCTTCAATACGAGGGGGATCAGGCCATAGTCCACCAACGCTGGCCAAGTGCGGGTTGGCGGATTTCACATATCTTTCGAAAACTTGCTAGGTTTTCCTTCACCATAAGGCAAGTGGTAATCGTGTTAGAAATGATTCGCACATGAAAATATCAGAGATGCGAGACCCGGGATTTGAATCCGCTTCACTCGGTTTCCCAAGCGAGCGCGTTACCACTAGGCTACCACTGCCTATTATATATCTATACAGATAAATAAAATTGGAGTGTCTGTTTGTAATATTAAAATAAACGCTTTTTACTAAATGCATATGGATGTATACATGGTACATATACCAAAACAACATTTTTTACAATTTTAGTCTGTCTGTCTGTCTATTTTTTTCGGCTAATCTCCGAAACGGCTGGACCGATTTTGACGGGACTTTCACTGGCAGATAGCTGATGTTATAAGGAGTAACTTAGGCTACTTTTATTTTAGAAAAAGAATCAGGGTTCCGCGAAAAAAAATTAAAACCAATAAAATTGTGAACGAAATCCGCGTACGGCGCACGCACGCGAGCAAAGCGAGGGTAAATCGCTATATAATTATATATGTATAAACATAGCTAACCGTGGAAACCTACCTAGAGACGAACGCAAGCGAAGCGAGCGTGAGTCGCTAGTACATATATAAAACAGGGTATTATATAGCTTGTAATAAAAACGATTGCCCAAGTGTCATTTAAAAAAAAAAAACAATTTTAATTTTCCTCCATTCTACTGTAAATAAAGCGACACGTGTACGTTATATATAGGCCAAATTTTAAAGACTCTTAGCCTTGAGACTAAAAGCGTGACAAAAATGAAAACTTTCATGTAACGATATGCGCTCAAAATATACATATTTTTGATATTAAACACTTTTTTACCTTAAAACTTGTTAAAGTAAAGTTAAGTTATTCATGTTTATACAGAAAATTATTCTTTATTGATCAGTTATCGACCCTGTGCCTTATCAGAGTTGAATGTACAATTAGGTTCGCTTATACAAAAGTAAAATATTATAATAAAATAATGTAATGCTTAGAAACTTACATAAAGATTAAGTTTTAAAGTAGAATTTTTTGAGAGCTCAAAATTAGTGAGTGTGTATATATACACACATACATGTACAATGTACATATTATACACTCACAAATATATATATATATGTATATATATATTTTATTGTTTCAGGTTGACGACTGTATGGAGTTGGATAAAGTTTAATATGTACAGAGATGATCGGGCGTAAACGCATAGACTGCCTACTGTTAGGTAGGCATCTAGGGACGCATCTAAGCATAGTAACGCTAAGATTCTATTAATATATCAAAATGACTTGAATTAATCCAAAAGTTCTTATAAAAGTCTATTCAAATATAGTATAAAATTTGATTTTTTCATAGATAACTTCCTCGTCGGTCTAGTAGCTTGCTGTCAAGCCGGAGGTCCAGTGTTCAAATACTAAATCGGGCCGAGTTAAATAGATATTGGTTTTTTTCTTAACTTAGCACTTTTTACTGCGCTGGAAGTCGCAGTATCGATTCTCGTACGACGTGATATTTTGAACGTATTCTGGTATTTATCTCAATCTGTTTAAAATAGAAAATGATCGTACTTTCTCATTCTGAGAAATAGTAAATAAATTAATCATATAATGATATGTATTTTTTATTTATATGAATATCTTACTTATCATTGGTTGTAGTATTAGCTCACATGAAGAATTTTAAATCATTCTTTCTTATAACTGCTTTAACTTATTACTTAGCAGAAACAATACACAAATATACATACACTATAATTTTCAATGCAAAAGTTTTTTTTGTCTATATGTTTGTTTCGCCTTTTAGCTGGACGGATTTTGACTATAACCTGGAGAAACAACAAAGGCTACTGTTGTTGATAAAAGTACCAAAAGGTGTCAATTTATAAGATAAGAACAAAAAAACCACCTAGAGACGTACTCGAGCGAAGCGATGTTAGTTCGCTCGTAATAATTAAAAAAATGTGTGTGTACTTATGTACTCACGTAAGAAGTTATACTTCTTCGGCGTAACAGAACAAAAATAGCTAAAGATTTTATCCCGTATGTCATAAGTCATAACTCTCTGTTTGTAAAAGGAATGCAGGTAACTTCATCATGTCGCTTTTTGGCTGTCGGTGTGCGCGCGCATCGTAAAAATTTTACTCTCATATTTTTTTCCAAACGTGCCAAAAGAAGTATAGCTTCAAAAACATTTTATTTTTTGAAATTGTCGTAAATCCGGCGTCGAATTTACTTTCATACAGCTGTGTAACCAAGGTCAGTGTTGCGAGTGCATCGCCCAACTGATTGCGAGAGATCCTAAATGAGCAAGTACAAGTATCCGAATTGCGCGGCAAAGAATGCACGACTTTTAGAGCTTTATGGCAGAAAATTACGAATTACCAGAATATATTATAGTCGTTTTCATAATTAAACTTATTTATGTAAGACAAGGTTAATTAAATAAATAAATAAGTAAATGAATATGTTGGGACATTAACACACAGCACCATCTAGTTCCATGGTAAGCTACGAGGCTTGCGTTATGGATACCAGATAGTTAATACACTACGTGACTACACATATATAACTTTAAATCCATACATTTTATAAATATAAACACCTATGACTGGAGACAAACATTCGTGCTCATCATAAGAATGAATGCCCCCAGCGGGACTCGAACCCGCGACTGCTGGCACAGCAAGTAGGGTCACTACACACTCAGTCAAACGTGTAGTCAACAATACTTTACTATGAAAGATAGAGAAAATATAAATATAGAGATACTTGGTTTTTTGTTTTGTAAATTTTATTTTATTATAGGTCGTCACCGTGAAGTGAATCTTAGCTACATTAGCTGAACAAAATTCGCAAAAGTGGCATCACAACAAACCTATGTAAACACGTGAACGTACGTGAAAATTGTTTTTTTTTTTTAATATATTATATTCCTTATTTTATCTATTCATTCCATCATGAAGAAAATAAGGAGGTAGAGCTTATTAATTGTAATTAAACACCGTATAAATTATTTTGTGGTTTATGTAACAAGTAAGTACTTTTAAACCAAATCAGGTACATTACACATATGAGTAATATAAAATTTATTATTTCAACCGTACTATTTTTTCAAGACATAGAATAACTTTTGATGTTAATCTATTTACTAAAAATAGAATTAAAAAAAATCATTATTGGTATCACGTAATATATTATACTCAAATTTGGCATATCCCCCCCTTTTTTAGGTCGATCAAAATTAAAAAGAGACAAGTACAACGTGAAAATAACGTAACAATATAGTGAAAAATAAAAACACTGAACAATTAAGTTTTATAAAACAATTTTTATCAAAAAATATAAAGAATCGCATCTACGTAAATTAGTGTATAATCTTTGTATACAAAAGGGAAACTACAGCGAGTTGAAGCGTCCGAAACTCACACAGACACAATTTGTAAGTAAGAGTAAGGTCATGGTTACTAGCGATTCGGCTTTTTGTCCTGCGCCCGCGCAACAAGAAAAAGTATTTAAAGGCGTGCCAAATGAAACCTTTTTATTTTGTTTTGTGATTTCTTATATACCTTATGTGATTTCTAATTCGCGATATGTTTCATATTATTGCATGTATTTAGAAAGGCGAGTATTGTTATATTTTTAGAATTACTGCATATACCTTTGAAATCAGTGATAAAATTTATATTAATACTAACAGACTGATAGAAAAATTACAAAAAAGTGTTTTTCTTATAAATAGGTACCTACTATATATGATTTCATATGCATTTAGTAAAAAGCTATTATTTTGATATTACAAACAGACACTTCAATTATATTTATCTGTATAGATTTAAATTCATAAAACTACGAAATAAAATAATTGAATTGAATAGATTTAAATGATTAATTAATATTCACGAACTTTCTCTAGTGGCGTACCACCATCTACTACTAATATAATATCACGGGAATCCTGTAACAGGATATACGAGTACGTACGTGCCAAATTTTAAATGTGATTGATAAAAATGCATATTTAATTAGTATTAATCAGGTATACATTATGGTACTGCTAATTTTTCTTAAGTCCATACAGTCCTTTACTTCCTTCAGACATTGTCGGAGTTATCTTATGTATATTGTGATGTATACTGACTTTTTGCTTAATGCTCTTGATGCAGGTCATCAGGTTGATGCGGTGTATACCGACTTCTCGAAAGCGTTCGATAAGATTAATCATTCTCTTTTAATAAAGAAGCTTTCGAGAATTGGTATACACGGCGATCTTCTTAGATGGGTATGTTCATATATCAACAACCGTAGCCAAGCTGTTGCACTCAAGGGGTATGTCTCAAGTTTCGTGGAAATCTCTTCTGGAATCCCTCAAGGCTCTCATTTAGGGCCATTTTTATTTACGTTATATATAAATGATATGAACTCTTGCATTAGAAACTCGCATCATTTGTTATACGCAGATGATACCAAGATTTATAAAATTATCCGTTGTAATGATGATTGTCTTGAGTTACAGCAAGATTTATATCAATTTGAACAATATTGTAATGATAATCATTTGTTCCTTAATACTGATAAATGCTGCGTAATAACTTTTTCTAGAAAACATCAACCTCATATTTATAATTACAAATTACTAGGAAATACCCTAAACAGAGTCACCGAAGTACGTGACCTTGGCGTCACGCTAGACTACAAACTGCACTTTAACCTTCATGTTGACAAAATTGTAGCTAAAGCTTTTAAGCGTCTAGGATTAATCCTCCGTCTAAGCAAACCTTTCACTCGAGGTAATACACTAAAAATACTATATAACGCCTATGTGAGAAGCATTCTCGAATTCGGAAGTGTTGTCTGGAGTCCTCAATATATGGTACACATCCAAAGAATTGAAAAAGTGCAACGGAAGTTCGTGAAATCTCTGGACTATCGTACTGGTTTTTATTATACCGACTACGAGGAGAGTTTGACAAGACATAATATGCAGCTTTTGCACTCCAGACGTAATTATTTAGATACCATATACTTATACAAAATTGTTAATAACTATGTAAAGTCCACAGATTTATTAAACCTCATCTTTTTCAAAATTCCCCGCTCGTCTTCCTCTCGTTCCAAAGATACATTTCATGTACCTTCTTATCATACTAGCTATGCAAAAAATACCTTTCTCAGGCGTTCTTGTTCATACTATAATAATAATTTAACTGTTGTTGATATTTTTTCGTGTAAAATAAGTATGTATAAAAAGCAAGTTTTTCATATAATATTCTAACTATGGGCTTCCATTGTTTGTACTATGATAATATTATTAACATTTATTTGTAACTATTAGTATAATTGCTTTCTATATTTTGCCAGTGGGGATATACCAATCAATGTTTTTAGTTTTTTCGGAAATTTTGTATTAACTTATTTATTCTTAAATCTTGTATAAGATATAATTTTTGTTTATTTTTTAGTAGCTTCAATTTAGTTTCATTTAATATTTATATTCAATTTAGTTTTGCTTATTATTTTTTTTGTAAAACATAATTATTTAGCATCCGTCACTTTTTTTGATGACAAATCAGGTAATTTGTAATAACTTAGGGTAATATAGGTCTAATTGTGTTCTTATTGTTTAAGATGTTATTGTATACGACTGTTTTTACCTGAACAAATAAATAAATAAAAATAAAAATAAAGTATAGTCAATAGGGTTGCCAATCGTACTATCATATATAGTGTTATACTATATTTCGGGTCTGCGTACTATATACTGTTGGAGAAATATGTAGTACGCAAAAATATTATATTTTCATCACAAAAATCTAACAAACAAATCCTTCGTTTTAAAAAGAAGAAAGAAACAGAAGTAGTGTCACATTAATAAAAAACAAGCTTTTGATTTACATTAATTTAAAAATTGAATGTAATAAAGCATAATATTATGACACTTATTTGAGATAAAAAATGTTAAGAAATGCAAAAAAATTGTTTTTATAAAAAAAAGTAACAAATATACATATCTTTGTCTATTTTTTGTTTTTTTTTTTCTATAAAGTACTATATTTTTTTGAAGTGTAATATATTTTTTTAAGCAAATATTTAAAAAAATACTATATTTCGCCGAAGAAATGTTGGCAACCCTAATAGTCAACATAAACATACGGAAAATAAAATCTACATGTCTGTATTTCTAGGTCTTGGTATACATTTACTTTTATCAATTTCTGTCTTGGTTAGATAGGCTTTACCAAATTTAATTTACCATAAGGCGAGAACTACCATGATACAAAAATTTTTTATAAACATCTATCTAGTTTTGTTAATGCATAATCTATACTAATATTATAAAGCTGAAGAGTTTGTTTGTTTGTTTGTTTGGTTGAACGCGCTAATCTCACTAACTACTAATCCGATTTGAAAAATTCTTTTTGCATTAGATTGCCCGTTAACTGAGGAAAGCTATAGGCTATATATCATCCCAGAAAATGTGCGGTTCCTGTGGGATAGATGTGTTTTTGTCTAGGGACGAATCCGAAGCGTAGTGAAGGTGAGTCGCTAGTATAAAATAAAATATTAAAAATTAGAAATTGATACATAATGATTTTAGGTTCCGTTCTGTCCTATATTACCTACATGTATCCATAATTTTCACCATTTTTCTTTTTAACAAAAGTTATACAAATAAATAAAAGGTTGCCATTTTAAATGTTATTTTGTTGCAAACCAGATATCTATATTTGGAATAATAATTCAATAATTTCACTGCCGTCGAAAATATGCACAAAATTGAACTGGCTTCGGAACTGGTTATTTCTTCTCATTTCGACGGCGAGTGTAACGAATTTACTTGCGCCGCCATGTTGTTTTTGTTTTTTTTAAAACGGCCTTGGAACCAAGTGCCATTGCCCCGAGGGTGGTACGAAAAATACTTCACGAACGAAATTGTAAAACCAAAACAATTATTTTGCGTATGTCATTTGCGGTTCCTTTGTTAATTTACAGATCTTATTATATTTTATCTATATATTTTATTCATATTTTTTTTTATTTCCGAATTGACAGATGGCGGATGTTGTCAAATTAGCGGGAATGTCTTTTCGAAATTAGGTTTCGAGGTTATTGTGTCGCATATGAACATGTGGTTGTATGGAACCCTTAATTTTATTTATCCTATAATTTTCGATTTTACCATATGTAATTGTGTTATCCATATTGATTGATGTAAATTTATAGGTTTCCTAAAATGGTTCATTTGTTTTTTTCTTTAACTTTTATTGAATTAAGTTTGAACATTAAAATTTACTTTCATTTACCATGTGGATTTAAAATAATGTATTATAAATATTCATAATATTCTTTTAAATGTTAAAACTACAAATAAAAAAAATCGTCATATGTACATATATACCTGGTGATTCGGTATATAATGAAATTATATTTTTTTTTATATTTAAAGCCAAAAGACAGGGTTTTATGCATAAATAAAACAAAATAAATTTTCAACAAATGAAAGAAATTTATTGTATACAGGTTTTAAATATCCTCGCACATTCTTACACCTGCCTAACCATCCACTTCGTTAAGATATAACGTAAGACATAAAGATCTTATAGATAAAAGGTATTACATAATATGAAAAAAATTTCACTTCAAATGATGCTACGATACATTAGTTATACGTAAGAAACAGTTACAAACATACACGTGTACAATTCCACATTTTCAAATCAACTTTTGTGTCGCCTAGCGACGTTTTTGGACGTTAAATCTTTTTTTTTACAAAATGTCAGTCGAATCGTCGTAAGCTTAGCTTTCCAAAAAAATTTTTCCCATCTAAAATTTGACTAGATCAATACAAGTGCTGTGCCAATCGCGTACCAAACTCCATTTTTTTTTTACAATTTACCGCAACAGGTGTGAGACAATGTAGACATAGTGTATAAAACATCACTCTACTACTGAGGAAGTGAATGATATATGTCTATAATAAAAAAATAGTTATTGAGTCGCTTAAATCAACGAATCGATTATCTGTAAAGAAAACTAAACAATATCAATAAAAACTAAAGGAACAAAAATAACAAAAATTAAAGAGGCGAGTAAATGTATATTGAAAAAAAAAATATTCCATTAAAACTTGTACTCAATAATTAAATAACAATATTATAATTTGATCTCGATAGTTCCTTTCGGTTTATAAAAAAACACGAGCCGTTAAATCGTTTAGGGAATAACAGTTTCTATCTTTACATTGGTCCATTACCTAAATCATTAGAAAAAATTCTTACCCGATGACAAATAAAAATATATTTTTATCAGCAAACATTAGAAAAGCAATGTTCCCCAGTATGAAGTATGTGATGTGAATTTAAGCGTTACTTTCACAAATAAATACCAAGAAAATATGTCAAATAACACTATTATCTTTAATAAAGTTAACATTATATTTAATATGTCTAAAATTAAATGCTTTGTGTTGTACATATTTTTAACGTGGCAACCCACGTCCGAACCGCTTCTTTGTTTAAAACAAAATCTCCCGTCCGTCCGTATATCTAGTGTAATAAGGAATTATCCATATAAAAGTTCATAGATATAGAAGGAAAACAATAGGTGAAGCTTACATTATCGACCTATAGGCCGGTCCGGTCGGAGGCGCAGGCGACAGGGTGCACGCTGCGGGCAGAGCACCGTGTCACGTCGCCTGCGACTGGGCGCGGTATACACAAGGATACAGTCACACAAACAAACAACATGTGTTTATGAATGCTTAGAAATAAGATCTGGCAATGTCTTTTAAGGTATAACGATCATATAATATAGCATGGACCCCGCGATCTGTCCGCTTTGATTATTAAAATATGGTTGAGGTTCTTTAAATAGTTATATCTGTTTTTGATTTTTTTTACTTAACAGATCGCGCGTCCACATTATAAGTGTATGATAACGATATCTTCGCACAAAGTAGCTACGAATATAAACTGTATTGAGCGACGATTTCGTTTGAAACGCGTTAATGTTAGATTGCACGTTAATTCGCGGAAATCTTATAGATTATTTATGATTTTTAGTAAAAAAATGCAACTTCCCTTCATTGTCTTTTTGTTCCTAGACCAGTCGAGGACCGTTCAAGATTAACCTAACTCTTAAGGAATTTATTACAAATACGAAAAAAAAATTAACAAAATATTAAAAAATTACTACCTCCTACCTATTAATTCAAAATTACGCTACATTATCAACTAAAATGCTTAAAACTAGGTGGAAAAATGATTGAATATACAATAAAACCATTCACTAATAGCACAGTGATCTCTTCCGAAGCAATGGATATAAACTCATTACCAGTAGAGTTGCCAGTACAAAATATAAGGCAAAGGCGTGGTACTACTTGATTTTAAGTAAAAAAGTATACAAAAAATCCTTCGCGAGTAAACAGCGTGTTGTCTCGTCGCATAAGGTGAAGTTTGCGGAGATCACTGTCAATAACATTTAAAATGTTAAGGCGTATACCATTTGTACAGACCGACCGAGCCACTACTCGGCATTATTCTACATATCAGTCGCAACTCTCTTTTAAACCGGGACTCGAACCCCAAACACTTGCACAAAACAATGACATGTATAACATCTCAATATAATATAATCATATATAAGGTTAAAATAAGACACTTAAAAATTAACTAACGTTACAAAATAAGATTAAATAACGTAATCATTTGTTCCCGATGTGAAAAATATTTATATTAATTAAAAAAAAAATCTAGTAACATTCTAAGCGGAATGTTTAACATCTAAATTCTTTGCAAATTGTCCCATCCTATTATCTGTACAACTTACACAAAATAACCTTTTTAAGCTATCAACAAACGGGCGTTGTGTACGTATTAAAAAAAAAAAGTTGTTCGATTTTTAAATTTGGAACATTTGAAATGCGGTCTGACGCGACGTCACGTGACATATCTGTCATTTAAACGCTAAGTCTTTTACCAATACAATATAAATGCAGTAACAGTTACAATAGATCTTTCGAGAAACGCTAAAAATACATCAAAAATTATACACAGGGAAAGGAAACAATGAACATGCTATCGACTAGTTTAAATTTTGAATATAAAAATTTTTGTTTGTTTTCTTTTCTTGAGAGTGTGCGTTCGACATCTCGGCATAGGATATGTATGACAATTTTACTTACAGATTATATAAACATTTATCTTCTTTTATTATATACATATAGCTATTTTCGGGCCCTCGATAGAATGATATTACGTGTCGAAATGTCGAAGTCAGACTCCGTTCTATTTTCACGCACTCGTTCGTGGTCTCCGAAGAAAAATGTACGACAATAATTTTTTTTTTTACTTGTATATAATAATATGTATATTTCAATTACATACATAATACAAAGACTTCTTAATTTCCATGAGGCGCACATTTACACGTAACTTACTAATAATCGTATGATAACTTTATATCCAAATATTTTTACCTAAATTTATTCTGTCAGAGCGTATACATTTTTCATTTCCACATTATATACTTCGATTGAACACCAAAAAATGTCACAAATGTGAAGATATCAAGTTTTTTTTTGAGGATTTTTTTTTGGGTTAATAATTTTAAAGTTGACAAGAATATAATAATGATTATTCATATTTTTGTATAGTCGATAAAACATTTAAAACTTGGACCATGAAAAATAAGAATATATCTTCTTAAGATACAATAATAGTACATAAAATATATAAGTTCACTAAGACGCACGTCGCGTCGGTGTAAACACCTCGCGCGTAACGCAAACCGCACTCGTAATACCTAAATATCACATTTAGTAATATGGAGACCCACGTGTCGCACAGAGCCACAGGGCCATGAGCCACAGAGCCATGAGCCACAGAGCCACAGACCCACACACACACAAATTACATTACTATTTTATACAAAATAATAATTGCACAAGTCCGATACTTCCGCCCGCCCCAGCCAGACGGCCACGGCCAGATAGCGCGACGTGAGCGTCCCTAGTTACTTCATTCAATATATTACCTATCTAATTATAAAAACACCGCACAAAATCTGCGTTTATTCACTTAAAAATCGATAACATTTACACTCATAGCTAGCTTTATAATTAATTTGTTACATTGTTTTTTTTTTATTTACTTAAAAATATTTAAATAGTTGATTTCATAACATTAACTTTTGGTTGTCTTCACTTAAATAAGGTCAAAAACTGAGGTTTCCGGAGACTTGGGAAAGTAATTTTGGACAACCTGATGGGGTGGGCTCGGGGTTACTTTGAAATAACTACGAGTATTTAACTTAAAGTTGAAAAAGCAAACTCAGTTTTGAAACAATGCCTGCCATTTTATAGAAAATTATTGTAACTAGTTTTTTTTTCATATAAAAAGTACAATTTAGAAAATTTATAGCAATTTCAAAATAACTCCGAAACTGTAATGCAACGGCCTACTTATGGGCGTAATTGTGATATCAGTAAAGCTGTGTATTGAACCGGTAGGTAACTGTGATATTTGGTGATGAAGCGGAACAGTAAGTAAGGGAGAGCGTCGCTACGTGCCGCGGAATGTACATTATCACTAGTGTTGCCAGATGCCCCGAGCGCGGGACTTACATTCTGAGTAAATGTTACCCGCGTGTTAAACACTTCACAGTTCCCGAGCAAGTTTCCATGTCTCGTTCGATCGTTTGTATCGATTTTTAACTAAAAGTCCCGAATTTGTATATTAGATCTGGCAATACTAATTATCACAGTGGCTAGGCGCCCCCGGGGGGTGCGGGTGTGGGGGAGGCGGGCGGAGGGGTGGGGGTTCCGTTCCTGGGCCGCAACTTGTCCGCGCGTAGGCGCTGCACCGCCTCGCGCATCTCCGCCGCCAGCTGGTGATCGGAGTCGAGGCGAGGTCGTCGTGCTGCGGGCTCCTCGCCTAGTTCCCCGCGCCGCCTCAGCCCACTCACCCCCAACCCTGCCATACCACTCCCGGGGGGCGACGCAGGCGCATTCAGCCGCTGCATCAAGGCGCCAGGCCGTTCTAGACTCGAGCGAATGATGCCTTCTAGGAAGGACCCGTTGGCGGGCGGCGGTGCCTCTTCACGGAGACGCCTCATCATATGCGACGCGTACAGGTCCGGTGCTGGCGGAGCAAAGCTTCCCGGCCAAAACGGGTAGTTAGGGTAGTTCTCGGGTCCGTTCAACCCGTTCGTGAACTTTGTAGGAGGCTTCGGTGGGGGTTTTGGAGGTTGAGGCTTGACTTCCTGTTGGGGTTTCGGCTCTCGTTTCCTCGGCCGCATTAGATGCCGTTCTTTCACTTTGTACTCTAGTGTAGAATGCGGCACTCCATAATACGAGCCCGCGCGGTGGACTGACATCTCGCCGCGTTGAACAGCTTTTACGGCTTCTACTAAGCTATCTCTGTCGTAATTTCTGTATTTTCCTCGTTTGGGCCTAGTACCTTTTCCACCAGTGGCTGGCTGGCCGTTATTGGGGTTAGCTTTGGAGTTGCTGGGCATTGCATAATTCCTCTGGTTATCCGGAGGAGTTTTTATTACGGATACATGTCTATCGGGCGCCCTCATGTACGGAAGGTCCGAAGGTTGTGGTCTATCTAGTGGCTGTTGGAACTTTTGGCTGATGCTTTTCGCTATGACATCACTCAACGAGGTGAAAAGATGCTGGGAGGAAGGTGGATCCGCGAAGACTGATGGCGGGAGAAGAAGTTGTGAGGGTGGATTGAGAGAAGGTTGTGGAGGCAGCAGCGGAGTTATTGGGGTAACTGGAGTTGTGACTGGGGTCGCCGGGGAGGGGCTCTTTTCGTCAGGGGGTGGGAAGGTTGGTATTTTAAGGATAACGGATGGTGGCGATTCTGGTTTATCAGGATCGCTATCCGGATCCGATTCTTGGCCAGTATCCGACGTAAGACCGAACTTGTTGACTTTGTTACGTAACGTCGAGCGAGGAATGCCGTAGACCACGGCGGCTCGGCGCGTTCCCAATCTCCCGGATTGGATATCCCGCAAAGCAGAATTCAGTTCATCTTCAGTGTAGGCTCGTCTCGTAGCACTGTTACTGGAGCCTTCGAGGACTGCCCGTTTTAATCTGTAACAAACAAAATGCACTGTAAAAATTTTGGAACTTAACTGGAATATTGTAACTGTACGTTATTTTAAATTTTCATAAAAATAAAAAATAAAAGAATGATTCTTTCCAAAAGATATATAAATAAAACTATTTAGTTTCACATCACGAATAACCCTACAGGCGATATACAATGAAAATGCTACAGTAAGAGAATCCATTACTTTGCTTCAATTTCAGGATAACATTTTAAAACTAGAAAGCTAAAGGTCATAAGACAATATACGTTGAATTATATTAACGGGTTAAATGGACAAAAGAATAGGGGCTACCGCACATTGAGGAATAATAAGGGCCCGACGGACCTATAATAATAACTTAAATATAACAACTTACGATTAAATTTTTAAAATTTTAGGTACATTATCAAATTTTCAATACATTTATCAAATTTCAATTGTTTTAAGATGGATAGCTAATTGTGAAAGGTGTAAAATTGAGCTTTTAAAATTATGTATATCTACTAATAATACGAGAATTGCTAACTCATATATTTTTTATTGCAACAGCCGTAATCTAAAAGTTTATTTCGTAATATTTCCGTAGCAAATTAAACAAATTTATTTGTTCTTTAAACACAGATAAACGTTTAATCCCAAGTTTGACTTCATGAATCACTAAACAATGTGGGTCGACAGCTGGCCATCAACCGGCAATCGGTCGCAAAACTAAATTCAATATTTCAAAACTGCATTAATTCATGATAACGTAAAACGCGAAATATTTACTCACGGACTCGGCGATAACGTACTATGAATGCGTCTTTATCTTCCCGTCTTTTATATATCGGGATATCGCGAAATGAAACTTTATGGCGCACTTTTACGGTCGGCTCTGCTGTGAATCGGGGCGGTCGTCTTTAGTTTCATCTTGGGTTTTACTTTCTTATTTTTCGATATCGTTGACAGGGAATATCGGACCTTATTAGGAGGGGAAGGGGGTCATATTGGTGTTTTGCGGGGCGAGGATGCAAGGTCGATGCACCGTCGACTATCGATGCATTTTTATTTGTTTTGGCGAGTCGCGCGACCCACATCGCGGGCTCAGAATGAATTTATTCTGTTATCGATTGGGTATCGTGCATAATATCGGTGCTGAATCGAGACAGTGCCTCATTCTTCTACGGTGTACGCTTTGAACTTAGTTCATGCGGACATTTCGAGTAATGAGGGTCCGTTTGCTGGCTCAATGATGCGTTAGGGGCATTGGAGATTTCATCTTGCTATTTTATTGGAAACGGACAATTGTACCTTAATATTGAAGTTGTGGAACAAAAACTTTATGTAAATATTATGTATAATTTAAAAATATTATACTATATTATTTTGTATGCATGTATCGTATATATTTAACTCTTTTTAATATCCCACAGCTGGGCGTGGGTTTCCTTCAATACGACGCTTCACGCTGGCCACGCGGGTTAGCCTTCACATGTCTTTCGGAATTTCTAGGTCCGCTCGGACATGCAGGTTTCCTCACGATGTTTTCCTTCACCGTTAGGCAAGTGGTAATCACGAAAATGATTCGCACATGAAAATATAGAAAGGTGGATTTGAACCTGCTTCATTCGGATTCAAAAGGCACGTTACCACTGGGCTACCACCGCCTTCTTCTTTTAATTTTTTTTTTTAATTAATAGGTCTGTCAGTCTCACTTTAGTCACTAATCGTACTGTCGAATATCGGATTCGGATATTAATAATTATGTAAAACGGCTGCTAGTTAACACTAAAAACCTATAATTAGAATTGCATGCGTGGGTAAAGACCTATAATGGCTTAGACGTTTTTGACTACTTAATTTTAGATCGCTGAGTAAATTTGCTTTTTTGAGCCCTAAATGCCCTAGGAATTAAGTTGGGTAACTGCACTTATAAGAGCAATAAAACTTAATATATAAATTAAAAATGTAATAAAAAAAATTTTCTTTGGCTAAGCTAAGAAAAAAAAGAAATAAGTACCATCACATAATACACAAAAAATCTATAAATTTTATAAGAGATTTTTCCATATTATAAAGACACTACAAAATATGACTCTTCCCATTTATCATTGGGGGTAAAAGTACTATAACAACCCCTTGCCAGATATAAATTCTAAGTCCAACCCCTGAGGGCGTATAACGGAAAGGGCAGTGCGCCATTGTAGGAATTATGCTTAAAATATAGGTCAAGTGCGAATCGACTGCATCGTTTGCTCATTAATTAACTATTCGATGTTACTGGATTATTATTTTTTAAGATTTTTTATTTAATTTGTAGCTTTTAAGTACGTTTTGCTTGTGTTAAGTAATATATTACCTTCTTTGATTGTTTATTTTGTTTTCTATATTTTTATTTGAAAATATTATTAATAATATAAATAAAAGTCATTGTATAAAATATTTTTGTTTTATTTTTAGTGAAAATACGAAGTTCCAGATTAAGAGTACAAACACAAAGACACTAAAACTTTATGTAAGAACATGTATTATCTATTCAAATAACGTTGCTTTGGATAGGCATTACTAATTATAATTTTTAAAAAAATAATAAGAAGATCACAACCATTCAAGTTTCTTTAGTTACCGTATGAATATAAAATATTTTCTTAAAGACCAGCTTGAAGCGAATATTTATAATATGAACACTTTCGAAAGAAATTTAAATTAGGTAATATAATTATGCAAAGCGTGTATCAGCTTTTTTCTACTAATAGCCTAAGAGCTTATTATACATCCATAAATTACATCTGATTAATTATTTTAATAACTTTATTAAAAGATAATTGGCTGTCCATGCATGGTCTGTGGTCTGGCATTTAAAAAACATCCATCATCTCTACCAATTGTAAAAACATTTGTTTTTCAGATGATATTACATGAACTTAAAAATGATTATAAACTCCCATACGTTATTAATTCCATTTCCCAAATAAGTACCCGTGCTGTTGGAATGGGATTGAAAATGGCGGCTTATTAAGCTTGTACCTACTGGAAGCATAACATTTCAAATTATCGTGATTATAGTAGCGGACTCAACAGACGTTGTCCTGAACCTTACTGCAGCGACACCTACAGGGTCCAGCTGTGATTCTAAACCATCCAGGAAGCCTCTCAAATAAACACAAAAAAAATAATCAAAATCGGTCCAGCCGTTTAAGAAGGAGTTCAATGATATACACATGTACAGAAGAATTATATATATAATATATATGTATAAAGATGCACGCCTACAATATAAAGAGGAACATAAACTTTTCATCTGTAATTATTATTTAAATAAATCAGAATTCTATTGTAAATATCATAGTATGAAATGTCTATGTAAACGTGTAAACGTAACTTTAGCGTACAGATAGATTATATTATTGAAAAAAAATCCCTTAGGGACGGATGTAAGATATAGTAAAGCTTTAGCGAAACCATAATTAGTTTCTAAAAAAAAAATTTAACGTTTGCACCAAACGGGAACCAACCCAGCACCTCTGTTATAATATCCCTATCCCTATTTCCGATTCCAAAGGTTACTTCTTAAGATGAGTCATGAATAATAAAACTGCGAGTAAATAACTTTCTTTCGTAATCTTAATATGACGCGAGAGCGTTGACTTACGATACCAGTGCTTTGACACCGAAATGAAATATTTATTCATATGATTCAATGCACTGTTTATTTCGAATGCGAATTTTGTATCTACATTTTTATGATAGTATTTAAATTGAAACGTGGAAAATATTTTCGTAATCCTATAATGGGATATTTTTTTTTATTTTATTATAATGTAGAAGCAGTGGTAGCCCAGTGGTAACGCGCTCGCTTGGGAAGCCGAGTGAAGCGGGTTCAAATCCTTGGTCTGGCACCTCTGATTATTTTCATGTGTTAATTATTTCTAACATGATTAACATTTATGGTGAAGAAACATATCGTCAGTAAAACCTGCAAGTCTGATAGAACCTAGCAAGTTCTCGAAAGATATGTGAAGTCCGCTAACCCGCACTTGGCCAGCGTGTCCATCGTGGTGGACTATGGCCTGATCTCCCTCTTATTGAAGGGAGGCCCGTGCCCAGCAGTGGGACGTTAAAAAGGGCTGAATACAATATGTATAATAGTTTGAATAGGTCCATCATGACTCAAAAATCAATCAATTTTTAAAAGAATATTCGAAGTTTTAAATACCAATATTTAACAAACACACACGTCTTATTTTTTGTCTCACATGTTTTTGTAAGACATAAATATGAGCAATTTTTTCTATTAAATTAAAATTGTTCTACATTTTACTACAAATAATTATTTTACGCGAATAATATACTATTTCTTAAATATTAATACATTTATTCTGTAAATTACTAGATTTGACTCTACTTCTTCATAATTTATTTTACTACTATTATACATGCGAAAGTTTGGATAGATCGATGTTTGTTTCTCAATCACGCCTGAACGGCTGAACGGATCTGGATAAAATTTGGCACAGAGATAGATCATAGTTTGGAATAGCACATAAATTACTTTTTATTTCGGAAAAATGTACGGTTCCCGTGGGATAGATTTGTTTTTGTTTTTCACTGAGAAAGGGATCGACATGGTAAAATCTACAATAGCATAAGTTTTTCTTCTAAAACACACTCGCAATAACTATTTATATCCATTTAAAACGTAGCTAGGGACGCACCCGAGCGAAGCGAGGGTAAATCGCTAGTTTAAAATAACATGAAGAATAGAGCTAGAGCTAATATAAAATATTTCAAGCCACTCACATTTACGTACATAGCACTTATAAATCACAATGGCTGTCAAAGGTCCTCGACCGCGGTTTTCACAGTTTAATAGGTTCAAACACCATTGTGTAATCCAGTATAGTCAATAGGAAGCCAGCCATGGGTAATATACCATGGTCATGGCGAATCGACTTTTCCTGAAACTTTTCCTACATTAAACGTGAAGTCGGATTGTTTGCTTTGTAATTAACTTTTGCGTTTGAAGAAATGACACTTGATTACATTTTATAGGTGCTTGCAAAGAACAGCGTTGTGGTTCTATTATGAAGTAATTCCTAATATAATAACTTTTTTTCATGGGAGATTATTTTCGTGGTAAAGAAACCTATATTATTCTCCAGCCCTAGAAGTATTTCTGGATAATAAAATCACATGAATACGTTGTTACATTTCGGCGTGAAAGATGGACAAACAGATAGAAAAACACAATATCACATTTATGTTACTACATAGTATGAACTTGTATGAATAATTAGATTCTGGTGTGCATGTCGTAGACGCTTCTTTCCTAGACAATGCTTTATCTAAACACTATATACGAGAAAAACTGGGAAAAACTATATTTGTTTGTTTTTTTTTGAAGATAATGCTTTAAACAAAATATGTACTTAATTTTGTTAATTTTTAATGGCACATTTTAAAAAATACTGCATGATTCGTCCAAGGAATACCTACTCATCGTTAAGTAGGTGAGACATCTCTTGACTTTTAGCTACACTATAAGTTCGGACAAATTCCAGAAACCCTATTAAAATTCTAATATATATATATATGAAATCTCAGAAAATATTAATGTTACAAGCTTGTAATTTAGCAGGTAGATTTTTCATGGGAGGTAGGTAGTCGCTAAGAAAAGATTTTTGGAAATTGAATCCTTATAAAGGTAAAAAGGGATTGGAAGTTTATACTAAATTCATCCTTTATTTTTAAACTACGCGGGTAGAGCCGTGGGTAAATGCTAGTTAACATATACATACGTACTATTCCCATATATTTGTCGTCTACTAAATTAAAAGACCGTCTCAAACTTCTATAAGAAAGATAATTTTGACGAACTTTTTTCTATTTCATAAAATTGGGTCGAGACTCTCAAGATGTTCTTTACTGATTTTTGAGCGTTAACTTTTAACGTTATTTTTGCATCATCGTATTATATTAAACCAAGTCATATAAAGAATTATTTATACCTACATATGTACATATATGTATATTTTTAATATGACGACACGTTTGGCTCAGTTTGTAGTGACCCTACTTGCTGTGTCAGCGGTCGCGGGTTCGAGTCCCGCTGGGGGCATTCATTTGTGTGATGAGCACGAATGTTTGTACTCCAGTCATGGGTGTTTATATTTATAATATGTATGTATTTATAGTTATATATGTATAGTGAACCAACTATCTGGTATCCAAAACTCAAGCCTCGTAGCTTACCATGGAACTAGATGGTGCTGTGTTTTAATGTCCCAACATATTTATTTTATTTATTTTATTATGCTAGCGACTTACCCCCGCATCGCTTGTTTTTATGTTAGTCCTTCACGTCGTAACGGACGGATTCGGATGAAATTCACAGATAGAGACTATATCAGGTAACTATTAGGCACATAGATAATCCGCTAGCATAATATAGAACGAGGGCCATATATAGAAGTCGTTAACTAAATTTAATTAAACTAGCTACACACCCTCGCTTTACTCGGGTTCGTCCCTAGATACGTTTTAACGGTTAGTATGGAATAGATAAAGTATATATCATATAATATATAGCCTTCCTTAATAAACGGGCAATCTAATGCAAAAAGAATTTTTCAAATCGGATTAATAGTTCCTGAGATTAGCACATTTAAACAAACAAACAAACAAACTCGCTTTTTTACAATATAAAAGGTATTCTGGTAAATTCAAAGTGATTAGCGAGTAGTATTCACAAAACATTTTTAAAACAGTATCAATATACAGTAAATGGATTAAACAACGGTATGGCCTTAATTTGATGTAAATTTCCTAACTCGTATCTAAAAGGCCATCTATTTTATGCCGCACCGAGTATATTTCGTCAGGTGAAAATACAAGTCTCTAGGGTGTGGGTGAAAATCCATTATTCTAATAAGGCTTTTTCTAGTGACCTAATGAGTTTACGGTTGTACTTGCTGTTTTAGAACGGTTCAACGCAAAAATTTTATACATATAATATGTAAACTAGTCTGGATGTAGTGTAAGTTTGCTTGGAATAGTGGTAAAGATGCCAATTTGGGGCTTGAGTTCGATTTTTGTGTGGGATAATAAAAAAAAAACAAACACAAAAAGAACAAAGTAAAAATTTTTTGTTTGCGTAATAACTATTCATAATTTAATAGTGTTTGAAATGAAAACAATTATTTAATTTCTAAATGTTTTAAAAAATAAGAAAAACTATTTCTATAATATAAACAATGTATTTATTTTAATAGGGCTAGAAATAATGTACTGTTAAGTAGAACCTCAACAATTTTTAATTTCCCTAAAACTTACTACTTCATTACTTTGATTATCAATTTATTTATTACTAGCGACTCACCCTCGCTTCGCTCGGGTTCGTCCCTAACTTGGATATAGTAAAATAAATATAGTATGTTATCCTTAAGAGATAGACATATGTCATCGCGGACTTCTTTGTAGATATTTTTAAGGTGTACAATACTGTAGTACATTATTTTGATCTATATCGTAGGGTTCAGCCAGCGTTTGCAATGTCAGCGCAAAAAAATGTGTTTATTTACAACATCACATTAGAAACCTCTAAAATTATCAGTGTTTCTCTACTATATTATGCATGTATTATACATATAAACCTTACTCTTTTATCACTCTATCTATTAAATAAACCGCATCAAAATCCGTTGCGTAGTTTAAAAGATCTAAGCATCTATAGAGACAGACAGTGGGAAGCGACTTTGTTTTACACTATGTAGTGATTCAAAAACCTGCTCTTTTCAATAAGTAACGTTATAAAACATATGTAACTCACCTAGCATTATCGAGGTTTTTGGTGTCAGGGGGTGGAGTACCGCTGGTACTGGAGGTCGACTTGGCGCTCAGGTCGAGGGGCTGCTCCGCGATCGTTGGCGACGAACTGGGAGCTGCTACTTTGTCTTCTGGTAGCCTGCTGTAGGAATACATTTAATTAGCTTAAAATATATTATAATTTTTATTTAAATTCTAGTTTTTGACGCGGTTTAGTCCATAGAAATAAAAATAGAAATTTGAGTGGATGAATTGAGGAAAGAACCATTGAAATGTTGATTTGATGAGACGTGATACTCAAATAGGAAGTCTATGTATCCCCCCCCCCCAACCCTAACTTATATGCGATATTAAAAATAATTACAATCATATCAAACCTTCAAGCAAATTTTCTCCCCATAATGATAAATTATTTTTAATTTTATATGAGACATCGATAATTTCAAATTCGTAAAGATATCGTGTTACATACATAAAAAAAACCAAAACTCCTTTTCAAAATCGATTAAACCAAAACTCCTTTTCAAAATCGATTAAAAAGAAACTTTAAAGTTTAGAGTCGTGTCACCATTTAATTGCGTCTCATAAAATACTTTAAGGATTTTCTAAAAAAGACTCAAGAATTTCCAAGTTAAAGTTAAGATTAGGTCCCCATCAAAGGTAAGAAAGACCAATTTTCCATAAAAAGCTTCATTTACGTACAAAAACAGCCATGTCTGGGCGGAATGCATTAGCCGGCTAGTCACTGTTTGTATTAGTAATGATAATGATAGCAAAGGGCGTAGATTATCATACGTTTACGTTACGTGTAGAGTACCTACGTCCTACAGTGAACCGAGCCGCCCTTTCCTTCCCCCTTAAGGTATAAATTATCTTAGGGTTATGCATTATATCATGATCGATATGGCAGTTATATCGACGTTATTGGAGTCATCTTCACGTTAAAATTTAAAGTCTTGAAATTTTAAATTATTCTTGACTTGATCCTACATTATCTATTTTACTTTCTTTACAGGTAAGATAGTAAGAACCTTTTTTTTATAAGACTATTGCATACGAAAATGGTACATTAAAAAAATACAAATAAAGAGATGTGCAAAGGCGGCTTTATTACTAAAAGCGATCTCTTACAGGCAACTTTGTGACATTATTGAAGTCTGGTATTATATCTTCTTTTTATTACTAGACTAGTTATATTTCTCATATGGGATTTAAACCATAGACATAGAGAGTGGACTGAGTGTTTCTTTGCCAGCCGTCAGTTCAAAATGGCGTAGAAGCGCGACAGAGACAAAATGAAAGTGCGGCCAGAAGTCTTCTGTATTCATTGAAATACGATTAATAAAGATAGATATTGTAACCATTTTACAATCCATTATAATATTATATTTTTTTAGATTCCATTGATAAATTCAAATTAGAATAAAAGATAGGTATTGGCCGCATGTTTGCTTTCTCTCTTTCTAGAGGGTGGTCAATTTAATGACAGTATTGCTCAGTTCATACTCTACTAAGCTTCAAACCTCTAGTGTTGTCAATTTCGAATGATAATTCATAAATTTCAACATACATTTTTAAAAACGACGTTGTACCGAAACTTTCATTACTCAGTTATGAAATTTCATAAACTACCCTCAAACCCAACTCTACTAATTAGTCAAATTATATGTTATTTTCGTTCATATGAATTTTTATAGGTACTTTATTATGTTTTGAATAGGACTGTACAAGAAATATTTTTTATTTTTATTTTGTGTATATATTTTTAGGTGTTCAGTTAAGGGTTAGTATTACAATTTGTAAGTTTTTACGCTGTCTGTTAGTCTGTCCGTTACATTTTAAGGGTGTGTATCTTTTGAATCAGGCTGGCAGAATTTTCAATCAATCTATTAATCTATACATATAATAAAACTGTAGAAGTCGAACATAGAAAAAAAATGCTAAAAACCGAGTCAGGGGGATGAAAGAAGAGATATAGAGCAAATCCAGTTTTTTTTTCAAATTTTTTGTTTCTCTGTTTGTCTGTTCGTACGGGCTAATCTCCGAAACTGTTAGTCCGATTTAAATTAAATTTTGTATGGTGGTACCTTATATCCCCGGTCTATATCTTAGATACTTTCATCTCTGAAAATTAAACAGTTCCCGAGGGATAGTTAAAAATCTATAGTAAATTATACAGCTCAGTACTACACAAAAACTACTAATTGGATTTTAGTGAAACTTTACAATAATATAGTTCATACATCAGAATGACAAATAGGCCACTTTTTATCCCGGAAAAATGTACGGTTCCCGTGGGATAGATTTGTTTTTGTTTGTCTAGAGGCGAACCCGAGCGAAGCGACGGTGAGCCACTAGTCGATGAATAAAATGATTTATATTACAGTTGCATGAAATATAGCAAGTACAATGTACTATGTAGTTTATAACATAATGTTAAAAATAGCGCTTGTAAATAACGCATATGAAAAGTGTCTAGCAATAATGAATATTGATTTTTGACAAAATTTTGTAAAACATATGACTCAGTATTTTTAAATAAAACTATCTTTTCAAATTTTTTACCATATTTATTTACTTTTTTGGCTTTTGACTAAATTATTACACTTTTTATATTTTTTTAACATTATTTTTTTAAAAGGTATTATTTTAACAATTCAATCTTCTTGTAAAAGTAGTTATTGTGGATGCAAGTGTTCCAAACTCTTCCCGACGTTTCGAATGCATTACAGCAATCATGGTTACGGGAGAGACTAAGGTGTTAGACATCTCAAAGGTCATTTATATCGTGAAATGTCAGTTATTCGCGTAAACCTAAGAAAGTATTATGAGAACACGGTTGGTTTGACTCCATCTTTGTGGTTTTATTATTTTTACTAAGTTAATTACACATCAAAATAACTTAGAAAACTGAATCAAGTGTACATGTGTTCAATTATTCAGTAGTTAGTCAAGAACATGACCATATTCGGATCTTTTGCTTAGGAACAGTGTTTGGTTTTTTCCATTATGTTGAGCTATCGTAAATTAACCAGTAAGCACTGGCTACGATATATATATATACAATTCTATACTTAATAATATTATAAAGAGGCAGAGTTTGTTTGTTTTTTTTTTTATTTATTTGTTTGTTTGTACTCGCTAATCCCAGGAACTATTAATCCGATTTGAAAAATTCTTTTTGCTTTAGATACGCATTTATTGAGGAAGATTAAATACATCATGCTACTACCCAAGGGAGCGGAGCAGTAATATAAAATATAGCCTATCTATTCCATACTAACCGTTAAAACGTACTTACTGACGAACCCGAGCGAAGCCAGGGTGAGCCACCAGTGGGTTCATATTTTGTTATTACTTTGTTTCACGATGGATACATAACAATAATAATAAAAAAGAAATTAAGCCAGCAGGGTAATAAAAACTAACATTTTTTAAAATTTGAAAAATGTAAATGTCATCATTTTATGTTTTTTGTTTCTTAAATTATTATTTTTTTTAATATATTTTTTTTATTAGGTATAATTTTAACTATTCCAGCTTCATGTAAAAGTAGCTATTGCATCTACAACTAGCAAGAGTTCCAAACTCAACAGTATATATTTTATAATTATTATACAATAGATAATAATTATAAAATATATTAGAACCCACTACCACTTTTCATCAACTATATATAATGGAACCTACACCTTTCAACAGGTTTAAATAGTAACAAGCGATTCTTTACATTATAATAAAAATTGAAAGAAAATGAAATTCTTGTCAGTATTGCCTTCAAATAGTATTTAAAAAAAATCTATATTTTACTACTCCATTTTGCCAATAAGATGTAGAATTATATTTCATCTATATACAACCATGTTATCTTACATTATGGTATTCTCTATGTAGCAACGTTTCTATAACGAATAGAAGGTGTCAAACCGAGCATTCGGAAGTATACTGAGGCACACCGGTAAATGACACACTGTAATGTTATATTATACACAAGCAATTTACCCTTGCTTCGCTCGAATGAGTCCTTAGGCACATTTTAATTTTTTTGAGCGGAACCCTAATTCTTTTTAAAAAATAAAAGTAGCCTAAGTTACTCCTTATAACAGCAGCTATCTGCCAGTGAAAGTCCAGTCAAAATCAGTCCAGCCGTTTCGAAGATTAGACGGAATAAACAGACGGATAGACAAAAACTTTAAAATCGTGTTTTCTTTATAAGTAACGTATAATTTCATATGCATTTAGTAAAAAGCTGTTATTTCGACATTACAAACTGACACTTCAAGTTTATTTATCTGTATAGATATATATTATACTGGTGATTATTTGCAAACTTCTAATAATATAATACATAAGGAAACTTTTTGATAGTGTAATAGAATGAACAGTAACTTAGTTGTAATTGAATCTTAGTATTGTAAACGTAAATGTTATTTTTATAACAAAACTGTTGAGTTTTACGTCGACTCATCTCAGCAGGATTGCATTCCAAGCCGGTGGTAGCTTCCTCACGGAAATATAATACTGTAATTTAATTTAAATATACAAAATTACTTCTAAATTCAAAGTTTCAATATTCAAAAGAGCTTGAAAGTTAAATAAAATATTTATAAAATTATACATTGCTAGTGACTCGTCCCTAGATACGTTTTATTTTTTTGTGCGGAACCCTAATTTTTTTTCTAAAATAAAAGTAGCCTAAGTTACTTCTTACAACAGCTGTAATCAGTGAAAGTCCCTTCAAAATAAGTTTAGCCTTTTCGGAGATTAGCCGGAACAAACAGACAGACAGACAGATAGACAAACAGACAAAAAATTTAAAAATTCTGTTTTTCTTATAAGCACCGTATATAAATTTCATATGCATTTAGAAAAAGCTGTGGCTGACATTACAAACAGACACTTCAATTTTATTTATCTGTATTTTAGATATTTGTCTTGGTAATGTTGACAAAGGCGCGTCTTATTGGTGTTTTTGACTATTGAAATTATTAGATACTAAAGCTATTCTACTAAGTAAATGGATAATACTTTCTTAAGACTAACCCTCATTAAATATCACGTCTATATCTCATATTAAAGAAAAATAGTTTTCTAAGTTTTTCATACAAAACTAGTACATTTGTTATAATAATAATATATAAAATAGTATTAGCACGAGGTAGTGAGGGCAAGTTTCTTATATAATATAATTATTTTAAATTACTTGTAATTTAAAAACAAACAATGAAATTATTGAGAGCTGTACCTATGTGTCAATCATTTATCTATATATACATAAAATGCTTTGTCCTGACTGACTGATCGATCAACGCACAGCCTAAACCGCTGGTCGTAGAAACGTGAAATTTGGAGAACATGTTCCTTATACAATGTAGGCATCCGCTAAGAAAGGATTTTTCGAAATTCATCCCCTAAGGGGGTAAAATAGGGGATACAAGATTGTATGAAACTCTGTCATTCTTAACACGAAATACACGAAAAGTGGTATTTAGCTTTAGGATGAAAAATAAGAAATATATGTATAAGATTTTTTTCGAAATTTATCCCTTAAAAGGGTAAAAAGGGGTAATAATGTTTACATGGGCAAACAATTATTTATGGTCAGAATTACTTAAAACTTGGTATTAATGCTCTTCAATACAATTATATAAATACCTATTTTTAACATTTTTTGAAATTCATCCCATAAGGCTGTCAAATAGGGGATGAAATTTTGTATGAAACTCTGTAATTGATACACGACAAAAAATAGTATTTACCTATAAAATGAAAACTAAAACAATACAAATATCTTTTTTTTTTCGAAATCTATCCCTTAATAGGGTAAAAGGGGGCTATGCTGTTTATATTAGGAAAAAATTGTTTATGATCAGAATTACTTGAAACTTGGTATTAATGCTCTTTAATACAATTAAACAAACATGTATTGTAGATTTTTTTAAGTTCAGCCCCTAAGTGAGTGTAATTGGGCGTTAAACTTTGAGTTGTTGAATATATTTAAATAGAGTATTATGGCTCAAGTTCTCTATAAGTGCACACTTACTGTGTGGGATAAAGTACAGAACGGAAATTATTCTGAATCCAAAGAAAAATTATGCATAACTTTTCGGCTGGCCACAGCAGCGATACTTATAACATATAAATTCAATGGAAGTTAATACTAAGCAAATTTTTCAGTCCACGCAAGCGTAGCCGCGGGCAAAAAGCTACAGCAAAATAAGAATGGCACTTTATATGTGTAACTTAAAAAAGAAGACTAAGGAGGAAGACTGTAAGCTTCAGGTGTACATAGCACTGGGTCTTTAAAAATAACGTAGATGTTAGCCTGTTAGTAGGTATGTTAGTTTAAAAACCCACATTAGCCGAGTTACAAGATTCTAAAGTCATAAATATTGTATGCGATTGTATCATTGTACTCTCTTCCTCTAACTTTGGACGATGGAGTAGAAAAATGTGCAAAAAACACAAGTAGTGGAGCTTGCTAAATACCTAAAGTGTAAATTTTTTTATAGAATATACGGTTAACATCTTTTAAGATACTGGATATTTTGAGTTACGATCGCTAAAATTTAATTTGTTTTCCATATATCTTTAAGAAACAATAAAACTTACACGAACTTAGTTTTGCAAGTAATAAAGTATGAATTACGAAAAAGTTTATTTTTTTCGTAGTTTGATCGCGGGCGAAGCCGCGGGTTCTGCTAGTATATAATAAGTGATAAGTGATTTCGATTCATTGCAATGAGATGAGATAAAAAAGATTTTTCATTGTTCTACTTGGCAATTGCAAGGTGACTTGTTTCGTGTCACGAAGGCGTTGAAAACTAATTATCAAAAAAAAAAATTGTAACAATTCGCTTTACTTGATTCTAATACATTTAAAGCAATTTTTGTATTTTTTTATTATTTTATAGAAAAAACAAATACAAAAAAATTCGCTATGGTTTTATTTTTAGTCTACATTGACTTACTGGTGTCCTAAAATGGTATAAATAATACTTTTGATTAATCGAAAAAAATCCGTCCTTAAGTTAAGTTATATTTTCATTATCTAGCTATCATCTAATTACATTGAGTTGTGTTTTTCAATAAATAAGTCTCAAAGTTTAATCTCATTTCAGTGAGTGCTTAAAAAATGCTTTACAAATTCTGACCCCAAATAATAGATATGATTAGTAATGACGCTAGCTTAAAAAAGCTTAATAATTGAACTATTATTAAAAATACTCTCTATGTCCTTCATACTGAAAAAGCTGAATATTTTTTTATTTTTCATTTTGGGACAATATAACACATAAAACCATCTAGTTCCATGGTAAGTTTGTTCTATCGATACCAGATAGAAGTTTGGGTGAAATTTAGTACACATATAGACTATAGTAATACATGTAAGATAATGTTTCCTAGTAAAATTTGATAACTTTAATATTTGAGGTACTTTTTTTCCATATTTCCTCCATTTGTTTCACCCTGTATATTATCTATACCTACACATAATAAAATTCTGAGTCGAATCTGTACATAGCATGTAAATTTTATTGAAATAGTAATTATTATCGATACAGAGGCCGAATCTATAGTTTTTAGAATTTTTTTCTGTCTCTCAGAGAAATCTATATTAAACGTTAATATATATAATTCTTAGAAGACCCAGAAACGCATCAGAGCGACAGGAGTGTAAGTTACTAGTAATAAATACAACCTTTAATATAAAGAAATACGTTAATACAATTAAAAGTAGGTCCTTTCTAAGCCCTGTCGATACGTTTCAGTGTCGCGCGACAGTTCAGGATGTGGCACGAAAAGCTACATATTGAATGGAGTGATGCGGCGACAAAAGCGTTGCACTGTCGTCTTGAGTATTGAAATTATTTGATACCTTTGTTGGTTGTTGGGAAATAGGTTATTGAGGTTCGTTTTTAGTCTATAGAAATGAATAGCCTTTATAAAATTGTTTGTTAAAATTATGCCGATTTGCGAAAATTATGTCGAATCTATACAAATAAATAAAATTGAAGTGTCTGTTTGTAATATTAAAATAACCGCTTTTTACTAAATGCATATGGATGTGTACACGGTACATATTCCAAAACAACATTTTTTTACAATTTTTGTCTGTCTCTCTGTTTGTTCCGGCTAATTTCTGAAACGGTTAGACAGATTTTGACGGTACTTTCACTGGCAGATAGCTGATGTAATAAGGAGTAACTTAGGCTACTTTCATTCTAGAAAAAAAATAGAGCGAAGCGAGGGTGAGTCCATAGTACTAAATATGACTTGGAAGTTAAAAAAATAACGATTATTTGATTATTGTTAATATTTTTTAAGACAATTAACGTAGAACTAATGTTTTTTTTAATGAAATAAACATCATCTGTAGTTTCTTTTTCCATTGATGACTATTCTCGAGCTGAACAATTTGTTCGTGATGAAAGCATGAGTCCCGATGAAATATCACTACCGTGAAGATAAGAACATCGCTAGTGTACGATTTAACAGTACAGTGTTACCAGATGATGGTGCAAGCCATTTCGATAAACGTTGTACAATAGTATTTCTTGTCGTGGGGATCTGGAAACCATAGATATTGGAGGAGTAATAAGCAAGCGTTTTAGCAATAGAAGATGTATGCACGTATTAATATGTGATTCAAAACCTCAAATACTATATATAACATTCGTCCCTAGGTTGCTTCCCAAAACAAACTTTTTTTTAATTTCTTTTTTGGTTTTAATTTTGTTTTCGTGAAACCCTATTTTTTTTTCTAAAATAAAAGTAGCCTAAGTTACTCCTTGTTACGTCAACTATCTGCCAGTGAAAGTCCCGTCAAAATTGGTCCAGCCGTTTCAGAGATTAGCCGGAACAAACAGACAGACAGACAGACAGACAAAAATAGTAAAAAATGCTGTTTTGGTATATGTACCGTGTTCATATCCATTTAGTAAAAAGCGGTTATTTTAATATTACAAACAGACACTCCAATTTTATTTACTTGTATAGATTTAATTTGTACAAGTTATAGTTAGTTTAATAAGCTTAATTATTTTGATTGGAATAGATTTTACAATAATAAGATTACTTTATTTAAGAACAGAAAAAAATAAGAAAGACAGATACAAAACTTGAAACGATATTGGAATCACGAATATCAATTTCAAGGACATCTAGATAATTACTATAAGTACTAGATATATGAAATATAAAATAAATTTTAGTGTTTATATTCAAAAAATAGCAACTACGTTTGAAGCCCGTCGATATTCCAGTTTCGTTGGCAGATCTGGAACGAAAGGCTCAATGGCTGAAGGGATATGATGACAAAGGCGCGTCTTATTGGTATTTTTGACTATTGAAATTATTTGATACTATAGCTATTTTACTAAGTAAATGGGTAATACTTTGTTATATTTAAGCGAATATTTAATATTTTAAGTAAAATAACATTTTCGGATTTTATCGCGGATTTATTTTGATTTTTGGTTCCCGACGTTTCGAATGCTTCACAGAAATCATGGTCACGGGAGAGGCTAAGGTTTTAGTCGCCCTTCAGCGATGAAATGTCAGGAACCAAAAATCAAAAAATATATCTGCGAAAAAATCCGTAAAGATAGTTGTACTTAAAAAGTAAATGGATGTCACATTTCTAAAATATTATCTACGTTTGACCGTAAAAATATTATCAGACTACAATTATAATAAACTCCTAAAATCCTTTAAAGTAAAATAGTTTAAAGTTTTGGATAAAATATAGAATAAAGATTAATCATTCAGACCTTACGTGATAGTCACAGGTTCAATTTCTCAAAAAATAAGTTATGTTTATACGAAGGTGAAAGAGCTTCATTTCATGTTAGGAAATATGCATCTTCCAAACTTTTATTTTTCAATCTGCTATCATCATAATGGCGATAATCAGATATTTTAAATTATTTTTATTCTTCCAAACATGAAAATGTATATGTTTGAAACAAAGTCGTGTTAGTTACACCATTTATAACTCAAGAACGGCTGGACCAAATTTTATGATATTTGATTTTTTGGATTTCTCTTAGTCCAGAATAGGATAATAAGTATTAAAACATGAGAAAAATTAAAAAAAAAATTATATGGCTAACGCGGGTAAATAACTATTTTAATATTTAAAATAGTTATTTGCCATGTAAAACGTACCTAGGGACGAATCCGAGCGAAGCGAGGGTGAACCGCTAGTTAAACAATGAAACTTTGTACCGCATTGGATTTTCTTCATATGTAAGGAATATAAAGTTAAATGTAAATGAAATTAGCTTACTGTTCTAGTTTAAATATCGTAAATTCATATAAAATTCTGTTATTACAAAAATCACGGCATTAAAATAAATCAATCTAAAATATATTTGGAATTTTATGAGTTTTAATAACACGTTGTGACTACATTATTTCATAGTTTCATGCTCATATTGCTGAAGCAATTGAAATTTTTATTTTATTCACAGAAAAATGATATATTTAGGTCCAGATAATTTAGACGAATGATAGGCAGTGGTAGTCCAGTGGTAACGCGCTCGCTTGGGAAACCGAGTGAAGCGGGTTCAAATCCCTGGTCTCGCACCTCTCATATTTTCATGTGCGAATCATTTCTTACATGATTACCACTTGCCTTACGGTGAAGGAAAACATCGTGAGGAAACCTGCATGTCTGAGAGAACCTAGCAAGTTTTCGAAAGACATGTGAAGTCCGCCAACCCTCACTTGGCCAGCGTGGTGGATTATGGCCGAATCCCCTTTGTATTGTAGGGAGGCCCGTGCCCAGCAGTGGGATGTTAAAAAGGGCTAAATACAATTGAGACGGTAGAAATTATTTAGTTATTAGTTAAGTCTTCACATGTATATCTGAACATTTCATGCTTGTTTAATACTCATATACGTTTAGTACTCATAAGAAAAATATAACTTTTAAAATTTTTGTCTGTCTGTCTGTTTCCGAAACGCCTGGACTGATTTTAATGGGACTTTCATTGGCAGATAGCTGATGTTATAAGGAGTAACTTAGGCTTTCATTTTAGAAAAAGTGTTAGGGTTCCGCTTAAAAAAACTAAAACATACTCTAGGGACGCACCCGAGCGAAGCGAAGATAAATAGCAAGTTTAATCTAAAAAAGAAGCGATAAAATTTTCAATAAATCAAATACATTTAGAAAACGTGAATAAATATTTATACAATTATTTACTATATTTGGGATTTAGTAAATTTTAAAACAATTGGAGCTTTTGTTACTGTTTTACTTTAAATTATAAGAATTAAATAAAATGAATAAATAAAAATAAATAATCTAATAAATTAATTTACTTCTAAGTTATTATTTCAGAAAAAAAAAACTTGACAAATAAAACTTAACAGTAAACTACAATTCAACGAAAACTGAGGCATTGCCAATTCTGAATACCTTGAAATCTGAATACAACACCCGTCTAGTGAAGAAAGAAAATTCTGGAAGGATCGTGATTAAAATCCGTTAAAGTTCGAACCCATCTCCGCGGTGAAAGATTGTCGGCGCAGCATCCGCCGATAGATATGAATGCGTTTCAATGTTGATATGTCAGATGCCTTGTTGTGGAATTATGGTAGCTGTGGTTTTTTCACTTGCTCATATCAGTCGATTATTCTCTTATATGGTCATAGCGGCAATGTATTATTATTTTCGTCTATTTTGTTGGAAATATTAATAAAATAATCGCTTATTAAAGAAATCGCATTTATACGCCTTTTAATGTCAATACTTTTTCTTATTCTATATGTCACAAAAATTATTTATAAAAAAAAGGTTTATAAAAAGGTCAAGTATAAAAAAGGATGTATATATTTGTGTGTGCATACACTCTTTAAATAAGTAGGTATACATTTATCTTCAAGCTTTCATTATCACTGACATTATTTTTAAGATGTGAAATGAGATATTTGATCAAGTTTTTTTATCATTGACACTAATATAATATTATGAAGATCAAGGATTTGTATTTTTGTATGTTTGTAAGGAATCAACTCAAAAACTGCTGGACCGATTTAGATGGAATTGGGCAAGAAGATAGTTTGAGACCATGGGAAGGATAAAGGATATTTTTTATTCTGGAAATCATCCCTTAAGGGGATGAAAATGGGGATGAAAGTTTGTATGGAGAATCAACCTAAGGACGAAACCGAGCGAAACGAAGGTAATAATATAATTGAGAAAGCTTGTATGTTTGTTTTTTGTGTACTTTTGATACTCTTTCACGTTGAAACGGCTGTGCGGATTTGTATGAAATTTTGTATATACATAGATAGACTATGGACTTAGAATAGCACAAGTAGAAAGTGAGAATAAGTCGATAGTTTACAATATTAAGTAAACATATCATTCAGTTACTTGCGTCTCACCCTAACTTCGCTATGGTTCGCCTCTAGAAAAACAAAAACAAGTCTATCCGACGAGAACCGTACATTTTTTGGCGTGATTTAGTAACAAACATCCACACATATCTTTCACATTTATAATATTAGTATAAATATGAACATAATACGAGTTTTATATATCATTTTTTCATATAACTGATAGAAATCCATTCCTTTCTCACGTGCAAGCAACATTGCCGACAGGATCTGAGCGCGATTGCAGACACGTGTGTCGTGTACTCGATATTAACATGTGTTCGATTGAACGTCTAGTTTTATGAGCTTGTGAATTCTGATACGCTGTTTGTATCGATTTTCTAATCAATGATTAATTTTGTTAATTTTGTACCGACTTCGAAAAGTAGAGGTTCTCAATTTTAAATTTCTTGTATTTAAAAAATATTTCTCATCTAAATGTGTAATAATTAGAGGTCTTTTCCAATGATTCTGATGTCGCTATATATTTAAGTTAGAAAGTACATATTCAATTATTATATTCATGGCTTTATTCCTCCTTGTATTCCTCAACTTGCTTCTTTTATTTAAAATATTTTCGTTATGGTGAAGACCAATCGATGATGAGTGAAAATATGTTAGCAATAAATGTGATAAAATAATAATTTAGTTCTATATAAAATCGTATTAAATTCTATTCAAAAGAAAAGTTTTCTACTCTACAGTTTACTACATCAGCTTTTTTCAAACAAAATTCAAGGAAAAAATGAAGCCTACATGTATTTCAAAAAACTGTAAATATTTTAAAGACGATTTGAAAATGTGTCCTGTAACACCCAAAATTTTACATTCAGAAAGAATGAACAAGGATCTGTTTAGATGTGAACAGTCGTTTTGAATTATTTACACATGGGTAAGTTTTGTGCTACGTCTATATCTATTTTTAGATGTAAAACTTATAGTTTATTTCAGTAAGTTTTAGCTACGTTTTATAAGAAGACTAATTTTGGTTGTGGATAAACATTTAAAGAAATTGTAAAGCACGTTATATTATATCATCAGTTAGTCTCACTTAATGAAAAATATATATTTTTTTATATATTTTAGAAGTAATCTAAACATATAATAAAATTCTGAGTCGAATCTGTACATTAAATATTTTTTGGAAAATCTTATTAGATTAATCATTATTATCGATACAGAGGCCGTATATAGGGTCTTTAGAAATTTTGTCTGTCTGTCTCTCTGTTTGTCTAGGAACGCATCACGACAAAACTACTGGATAGATTTTGATGAAATTTGACATGATGATAGCTGGTTATCCAGGTCAACATATAGGACACTTTTCACTGCGGAAAAATATCTCATCTCTGAGAAATTTATACTAAACGTTAAAACGTAACTACGCGAGCGTAGCGGGGGTGAGTCGCCAGTTTAGAATGAAATATTATTTAATGTTAGCATTAGAAATATATATATATATATATATATATATATATATATATATACATGTTGATTTTACTGAATAATAGATGGTTACTGAATATTTAAAACAAGAAGTTTAAAATATACTTTAAGTACTGTACAGTGTAAGATGCCTTGTATATTATATACAGATGGTTCGTTGTAAATATTTACTTATTTACTATGTAATATTCTGAAAAGGCCATAGAAACTAAAAACAAACAAAATGTATCTTAGCATATTTAACAAATACTCTATACATATATAAACATGACCCAAAAACTTAGACCTAAAGTAAATTCACTGTCATTCTAATTACTGGCCTACTTGTGATGCAAACAATAGCCGATACCGAGTTCATTTAAATAACAAATCAAACTAAATATGCAACCTTGCTTTATTTTCGATACGTTATGGATTTTTGTTAGAATGTACATAATATCTATTATTATATACATATATCTATACATTTAGTTTTTACTTCTAAGGAAAAAAAGCCTTTCACCATTTTCACCTATAGGCTCAGGAAAGATATTTTTTCACTTTATATTATTTACATCTTACATTATTATTTACAAAAAAAATACATTATTACCTACTTTTATTTTATAAGACAAAATTAAATTTTACTTTAATCATAATTGTATTTTTTATACATATATATGTATAAAATATAGATGACATTTAGAAAAAAATCTTTAATTTTGAAAGAAATAACGTTCATTTCAAGAGAAACCACGAAATAGAAATAAAAGCGCATTCAGTGGAAAATATAAAACTGTGTGTAATGGATGACTGATGTCTGTGGTAGTGATATCCGTGGTACTAAACACTAGATTTCCCATCCGAATAGTTGCTTTGTAGCATGAAAAAAATTTTTTTACTTTGGTTTCGCCCGCGGCTCATACATATGGTATGTTTTAAACGAATATTACTTTTGAAACGTCAAAAACCCTGACCTAGTCTCTAGTGACAATATTTGTTTCTAAAGTATTAGTAACATCCGACACAAAAAAATTAAATAAATCCGCAAAAAAAAAATTAATAGTTTTATTTCAAATGTCAAATGTTCCCGTACGTCTAATAACGTAACATATTACACAATAATAAAAATACCATATATATTACTCAGAAATAGAATGGCCTTATTTTTTTTGAAGTTATACTTCTTTTGGCACGTTTGGAAAAAAATATGAGTAAAATTTTTACGATGCGCGCGCACACCGACAGCCAAAAAGCGACATGATGAAGTTAGCTGCATTCCTTTTACAAACAGAGAGTTGTGACATACTGGATGAAATCTTTAGCTATTTTTGTTCTGTTACGCCAAAGAAGTATAACTTCTTACGTGCGTACATAAGTACACACACAGGTTTTTTTTTTAAAGTAAGTACCTATAGGTATACAAATAAATAAATTTTACAACTTTACAATAAAAGATAAGTAATTATTGAAAAAGTATATAAAACATTTTCTTTAAAATAGCGATACTAATATTAGTACGTAAGTTACATAACGTAGTATTTGAACAGAAACTTCAAGGCTGGTATAAATCAAAGGCTATTGATAAACTATGGAAATTGAGGAGTAGCATTGTTTGTTTGTATGTGTCGTACATATTAATGAACCTCTTGAATTTTCTTGTTATTTTTAGTTGTGATTATTATAGCGATTGATTGGAGTTCTATTCTTTTAAGTGAAAGCGCATATTTTATATCTTTTGTCTCCAAGCTTTTTTTCATACACAAGTATATACTAATATTATAAAGCTGAAGAGTTTGTTTGTTTGGTTGAACGCGCTAATCTCAGGAACTACTAATCCGATTTAAAAAATTCTTTTTGCGTTAGATGACCCGTTAATTCCGGAAGGCTATAGGCTATATATCAACCCGGAAAATGTACGGTTCCCGTGGGATAGATTTGTTTTTATCTAGGGAAGAACACGAAGCGAAGCGAGGGCGAGTCACTAGTCCTATATAAAATGTGCTTTTACTTTTCCTCTATTTATTAATATTCCTGGGAATCTTTTCCAATTGTTTTTCTCTTCAGATCTAACTAGATTATTACGAACATTTGAAAAAAAAGCCAAATCGGAGCTGCCGTTCTCAAGTGTAGCGCTTAACGAATAACATCATTTCATTTTTATTATACATTGATTTTTTAACTATATCTAATACAAAATCTTGATCTAAACCTCTATAGTTTAGTTAGATTTATTTAAAGCCATAATGCATCCCAAATGTAATTCATAATGTTTCAGATTTATTCAGTCCGATCGCGGTGGGAACGCGTGTTACATAAAATGCTAACGAGGTGCATCTCGCCGATCGAAGGTTGACTTGAAAATTGAGATATACAGTATGTTTGTTTTGCTATATGACATTTTTATTAAACACTTTTTGATGAAACTTGAAATATGTTTAGGAATTTCAAAGGAAAAGTCTTCAGAATTTTATATTTTACGCGTAATTAAACACATTTTGACGACATGTTTGGCTCAGTTTGTAGTGACCCTACTTGCTGTACCAGCGGTCGCCGGTTCGAGGCCCGCTGGGGGCATTCATTTGTGTGATGAACACGAATGTTTGTACTCCAGTCATGGGTGTTTATATTTATAATATGTATGTATTTAAAGTTATATATGTGTAGTGTATCAACTATCTGGTATCCATAACACAGGCCTCGTAGCTTACCATGGTACTAGATGGTGTTGTGTGTTAATGTCCCAACATATTTATTTATTTATTTTAGTTAAATATAGCCAGATATGTTATGAGAAAAGAAACATTATGGATAAATAAATGAATGTAAATCCTTAATTATATTAAAACTATGTTAGTATATTTTTCCACTAAGCATTTTAACGCCGAAGAAATTTGTTATGTAGGTACACTTTTTAGAAATATCTCTTGAAAAGTTTTAAGATTTTTTATGTTTACTGTTATTTTCAATAGTCAAGATATCATCTAACCAATATTTTATAAGGTATTAGCGACTCAACCTTTCTTCGCTCGGGTTTGCCCTTAGGTACGTTTTAACGGTAAGTATGGAGTAGATAGACTATATATTATACGGTATATATCTTACTCAATAAATGGGCTATTTAATGTAAAAAAAATTTTTCAAGTCGGATTAGTATTTCTTGAGATTAGCGCGTTCAAACAAACAAACAACCAAATAAATAAATAAACAAACTCTGCCTCTTCATAATATTAGTATAGATTAACAAAACCAAGTTACTTAGCAAAAATAAATCATTATTAGTTGGAAATTAAAAAAAATAACTCTAAAAATAGAATTATATATGGTAAAATACAACACTTTAGATGGACATGCTCTAACAAAACCCTCCGATGAACAATTACGCATTCGAGTCATTTGATCTGAAAGTCCAAACCGGTTTCAAAGTAAAACCGCGGTACAAACTAGTTCCGTATTGAGTAACGATTCATTGCGCGTTTCAAGGATTCATCTTTATTTATAGGGACGCTTACCTATATACATTTCTAACGAAATTTCGACCTTATCCCTTTGTAATACGGCTTCTTTTGATATATTATTTAGATACATTAATCGTAATGACACTGATATAAGGCATTAAATTACTGTGACGATTTTCATATGATTTAGTAATTCCGTAGCGGCAGGCTTGTAGCTATGAGTAATCTATCAAGATCTCATGTATGGCAGTTTAAACAAACGATAAGGAAGTAAAGAGTAAAACCGTGATAAATAAAAAATCCACTAAGTGCGAATCATCTTTACATATAATAAAACTGTAGAGATCGAATGTCTGGACGTAGAAAAAAAAAATGCTAAAAATCGAGTCAAGGAGATGTAAGAAAAGAAATAGAACAAATCCAGTTTTTTTTTTCAAATTTTTTGTTTCTCTGTCTGTTTGTCTGTTTGTACGGGCTAATCTAAGAAACTGCTGGACCGATTTAAATGAAATTTTGCATGGTGGTCTCTTATATCCCTGGTCAACATTTTAGATACTTTTCATCCAGGAAAATTAAATAGTTCCCATGGGATAGTTAAAAAACTTAGTACACAAAAACTCCTGATTGGATTTTAATGAAACTTTACAATAATATAGTTCATACATCAAAGTAATAGATACGCTACTTTTTATCTCGGAAAAATGTATGGTTCCCGTGGGATAGATTTGTTTTTGGTCGTTTAGAGGCGAACCCGAGCGAAGCGAGGGTGAGCCGCTAGTATACAATATACATATATACCAATAATATAAAACCTTGTATAAAATAGAGGTTATAAGCCCTTTAAATGTAACAAGCGAACGGATAGACGTTGTTGACTTAATCAAATTTCAATACAAAACCTGCCAACCTTCGTTGAATTTTTAGTTTGTACAAATTTGCCTTATTTTGAGCGGTTATCTTTTATTTTATAATAATCAAAACAAATGCAATATACATAGCTAATCTAGATTAAAATAAGTAAATAAATATGTTGGGACATTGATACACAGCACCATCTAGTTCCATTGTAAGCTACGAGACTTGAGTTTTGGATGCACATATATAACTTTAAATATATACATATTATAAATATAAACACCCGTGACTGGAGAATAAACATTCGTGCTCATCACACAAATGAATGCCCTCAGCTTGACTCAAACCTGCGACCGCTAGCACAGCAAGCACTACAAACTGAGCCAAACGTATCGTCATTTACTTGGCTTTTCCACTTGTTCTAGATGTTGATTGATTTAACAGGTTTACTTATACTACCATATTTATATTTTCTCTAGTAATTTGACATTACAACTTTGTTATAACTCCACAATGACATAAGACAAAGGAGAAGGTCCCATTCAGCCAGTAAATATTTCAATCAGTCATAAAACATTAACCCATAAAAGATCTTTACTTACGTACTTTTATATTTCGACCTTATATAGTAAACTAGCGACTCACCGTCGCTACGCTCGAGTTCGTCCCTAGTTACGTTTTCACGTTTAGTATTTTTAACGTTTAGTACCTAAAGATTTCTCAGAGATGAGATATTTTCCCGCAGTAAAAAGTATCCTATATGTTGACCCGGATAACCAGCTATCATCATACTAAATCTCATTAAAAACTATCCAGTTTTCTCGTGATGCGGTCACAGACAGACGGATAAAAATTCTAAAAACTATAGATACGGCCTCTGTATCGATAATAATGACTATTTCAGAAAAAAAAAACAAAAAATACTTAATGTACAGATTCGACTCAGTTAGAATTTTATTATATACTCGTAGACTATAGACTATTAACTAAGTTTTGAGTTCTTTTATCCAGTTTCATATAGAATGTGAGTCATAATTAATTGGCAATCTTATTACAAAGAAACTTCTAGATACTAAACACACTATGTATATGATGCAGTCCTTTTAAAATGTCGTCTAAATAATTCAATCGATCTGATTGTATCCTCATGATATTTGAGCCAATGCCATTAGAATGGTGTTTCGAGTCCGAACTATTTTGCACTGTTTTATTATTATAAATTACGTAGGAACCTTGTAAAATGTGAATACATAAAGATGTTGTTTAATTTATTGATTTTGATATTATCTGTGAATATATTTGTTCATTTACGAAATAAATTGTTTTAGGTTAGTTTTGTTTATGAATTTTATTTATTTATTTACTAGAGACTCATGCTTGATCCACTCGGGTTCGTCCTTATGTACGTTTTATTGATTAGTATAGATTTCTCAGAGATGAGATATTTTCCCGCAGTAAAAAGTATCCTATATGTTGACCCGAACAACTAGCTATCATCATAGCAAATTTTATCAAAATCTGTCCATTAGTTTTCTCGTGATGCATTCCCAGACAGAGAGGCAGACAGACAAAAATTCTAAAAACCAAAAGATTTTCCAAAAAAAAAAAAAAAAATTCTCACGTTACAATTTTATTGGATAATTGGGATATCTCTTATTTTATTTCTCTCAAGTTCGTTTTGAATGTACAGTATCGATATAAATTAACATTATTACTGCTTAAATGCGAGTTAAATAAAATTTTTGCGTAGTGGAAAAACAAATAGAAGCTGCGCGATACCGAATAAAAGTTTGTTTCAAAATTATGTAGAAACGTTACAAAGACTTCAATATATTAAGTTAAAAATAATTAAGTTTAATTAACAATACCTTTTAATAATTCAGATCTAACTTAACTAGTTTATATAAAAAGTTAAAATATTACTTAAACTCTTATTAAATTTCCTTACATTTTTTACTCGACTTTATATATTATTTATCTTTTATTTCGTTTTACGTATATTTATTTATATATTATTAATTTCCGCGTCCCAGATACGGATATCTAAAAGTGTTTTCTAATGAATCACAAAAACCAATTTATTGCTCGTATAAAAGAGCTTTGTTTAGCGTTTTCTATTATTTTTCTAAGAATTTAGTCTCGAACGTTATATTATTATCTAAAACTAATAAATATTAATTATTACATAGCTTTTAATAAAAAATGTAGAAAAATTATAAATGTTTTACAATTTTTTTTTATAAAGACTATTTTGAAATATTGGTAGTTTTTTTCAGTAATTTAAGGTTTTATGAATAATTTGAGAGACGCCTATAAAGCTCGCTCGTTTAAAATTTTTAATATATACTGGGGAAAGTCTAATGAACTTGATTTCACATTATATATTTTTTATCTATACCTACATATAATAAAATTCTGAGTCGAATCTGTACATTAAATATTTTTTGGAAAGTCTTATTGAAATACTCATTATTATCGATACAGAGGCCGAATCTATAGTTTTTAGAATTTTTGTCTGTCTGTCCGTCCGGTAACGCATCACGAGAGAACCACTGGACAGATTTTGATGAAATTTGGTGTGATGATAGCTGGTTATCCGGATCAACTATAGGATACTTTTTTTGCTGGAAAATATCTCATCTCTGAGAAATCTATACTAAACGTTAAAACGTAACTAGGTACGAACCCGAGCGGAGCGAGGGCGAGTCTCTAGTTATATACTCGTATATTGACGAAATAGCAAACTTTAACTCTTTATTTAATTTCTCCGGGGGATAAAAATTCAAAAAAATCTTCTTAGTACCTACCTTCATTATATAAGAAACTCTAGCTTAAATGTTATTTAGATTATGGTATATGCGTCAGTCTGTCTGTCAGAATTAGAGTTTTTACCTATACCTTATAAAAATGAAAAAACAGAAAAAAAGCATTACCTAGTAATTTTATGTTAACACGTATTAAAAATACAAAAGAATTTGTAAGTAGATTGTCTTGATTTGATTATTGCTTTTTGAAACTATTTATCAACTTCACAAATGTGCTGGAAGAGACCTGTTTTAGATGTAAACTTTACCCACATTAGTATGTGTATGGTTTATATGAGTTTTTACTAAATCTGTATAAAAATATATTTCGTAGCTACAATTTCTCAATTATTAGGTACTTTATATAGTACTAGCGACTCACCCTCGCTTTGCGTGGGTTCATCCCTACGTACTTTTTAACGGTTAGTTTGGAATAGATAGACTGTAATATATACATACATAGGTATGATGAGTTGTCGTGAGTTGTATTGTACTATTACGTGAAAGAACGACAAACAAACACACTTTTAGATTTATAATATTAGTATGGATTTTAAATGAATAAGTATAAACTCACCTATCAACCTGCCTCGGGCGCATCATCCACGCGGGCGGGAGCAAGCCCGTGCCGAGAGCCGCCAACGCCGCGATCATCTGCTGGAACTGCACACACATCGTGTACGCCTGTACCAATCAACATGTACTACTGATCGGTACGGGTATATTTAAATAAAACTATTCTTTCTTTGATGTTTTACAGAAAAACATTAACTTTTGAAACTTTAAAAACTTTAGATCCCGTGAATAATCTCGGGATAGCAGCAAAACTTATGTTTGCTGTGAAGCATTCAAAACTTTAGTAACCAAAAATCAAATAAAATCTTGAAATATCTGAAAAAATAGTTTTATTTAAAATGTCAAATATTAGCATAATCTAAGAAGGTACTAGACACTAGTATATGTTACTGCATAAGCATGAGCTACGGCAAATTGTAATATTGTCGAATGTCAATATTTAATTTTGTTCGCAATTTTTTTATTATAATTACCTACTTTTTCATTAAAAAAGGTACAACTTAAAAATTACTTAAAAAAACCATTCTGCTCTCAGGAGGAAGTTAATTTGCCTGAAATCATCCTCTATGGACTTTTAATAGAATACACCCTTCTATCAAAAAAATAAATATGACGGGTATCTTTGATTTAAAACCTAAAATTTACTAAGTGTGTATATATTTATATGTACGTAAAAGCAGTAATAACTCATGGACACGAATGCTCGCTTTGTGCCAAAAAGAATTAGGTTCAAGCCCCGAGTGTCGCACGTCTGAGATTATAACGTGGAAGTCCCCATTTTCTCCATTTCCGACGTGATTTAATATTTGCTAATATGGCGAAGAAAAACATTATGGAAAAATTTGCATGTTTAAAACGAAAACTTTACTAGTTGATAGGTCTCTGAAATCTGCAAACTTGCATTTGACCAGCGTGATAGATTAAGAGAGGAGGCCCAAGCCTAGAATAAGTGCTAAGTGCAACGGAACTAATGTTAGCAGGAATCCAAAATAGACAAAAAATGTATGAGGGAATACTAAACTGTCTTAAAACAATTTAGACTTTTACCTTTAAGGATTGGCAAGTCTTAGGACTTGTTCTAAAATAGGATATCTATACATGTAATAAAATTCTAACTGAGTCGAATCTGTACATTAAATATTTTTTGGAAAATCTTATTGAAATAGTGATTATTAGAGATACAGAGGCCCAATCTATAGTTTTTAGAATTTTTGTATGTCTGTCTGGGAATGTATCACGAGAAAAGCACTGGACAGCTTTTGATGAAATTTGATATGATGATGATATCTGGTTATCCGGATCAACATATAGGATACTTTTTACTGCGGGAAAATATCTCATCTCTAAGAAATCTATACTAAACGTTAAAACGTAAACGTAAATAAATAAAAATTTTAAACTTTACCGTAGCTCTATCTTCTGCAATAACATATAACCTAATATATGAAACATAATTAACTCGACATATTTTACAAAAAATTGAAATAGCATTGCTTAAAGTTCTTCTTGAGTTCAAAATAAAAAATTGTTCCGTATTTAGACATTTTTAGATTGTAATAATAATTATTTTTTTTAATTATTTTCTAAGCGCTTTCTAAATATGTTCAGTATTTTTGACTTTCTCATTATTGTGCTCTTAGTTCAACTAACATTTAATTAAACTAATTCTTCTTTATAAGACTTATAAAACTAGAATTATTTCATAAAAATTTATTAAAAAAAAAACTTAAAACTTATTGCCATATTTTGTTTTATAAATAAAAAATGTTTTAAGTTTAGCTAATGATGAGTAAAGAAAACAAAATATCACACTCCGATGACATATTTTCGTTTAATTTTATTCAATATTTCTTTATTTTCTTATAAGAAAAAATCAATTTATAACCAAATAACTGATTCTGCTATAGAACGAGTTATTTAACAAATGTATCCCATACAAATAACACTATGAGGCTACCTGTGCGATCGCCTGTGGGTTCTGCCCTTGTAGCTGTAACTGCAGGAGGTGTTGCAGTAGCGGCGGGCCCGCCGGGCTCTTCGCCCCCGACACGGAACTGCTGTCTGATTCCGATGCCGGACTCTGTAACAAATATTAAAAATACATAAATAAATCGTCTTTTTTGAGAACTTATGTTAATGTTATAGTATATATTGTTCTCTAGCCCATAAATTCAGTAACAATAATTAAAAAAAAGATGTGTATTTACCTACTTATGTACGCACGTAAGAACTTATACTTCTTCGGCGTAACAGAACAAAAATAGCGAAATATTTCATCCCGCCTGTCACAACTCTCTGTTTGTAAAAGGAATGCAGCTAAATTCATCGTGTCGTTTTTTGGCTGTCGGCAAGCGAGCGCATCGTAAAAATTTTACTCTCATATTTTTTTCCAAACGTGCCAAAAGTAGTGTAACTTCAAAAATAAAATAACGTAAAAATTATTTACTAAACCTCAATAACTCTACCATTGTTTCAAAACGAAAATACTTCAGCTATGAGACGACTTGGCGAAAGTAAATAAATCCACGGGACTAAAGAACATTTTTAGTTTTTTTTATAAACTATATCTATGCATAATTCACGCCAATTCGTTGATATACAAATATTATAAATGCTAAAGTAACTTTGTTTGTATGTCTGTTACCCTTTCACGCTTAATCTGCTGAACTTAGATGAAATTTGGTATGGAGATAGTTTGAGATCCTGGCAAGGACATAGGATAGTTTTTACCCCGGAAATCATCCCTTAAGTGATGAAAAGGGGGGTGGAAATTTGTATGGGGTATCAATGAGTTCTCAAGTACAGGAATATTTTTTAATTTTTTAAAGTACTTATTTTTCTATATGTATTTATGTATATTATGTATAATATATATTATATAGTCTATTCTATATTAACTGTTAACATTATAATTATAATATTAGTAGGAATAATTCATATTGTTTCTCTACTAACGTAAATAATTTAGCGAGCAATCAGTGAGAGACAGATCCAAGGTTGTTTAATAAAGATCAAAAGCAGTGTAATATTAAAAAATATTATGAACACTAATGTTGCAGTGGTTTTGTTTATAATTAACTATTAAAAAAATTAAGACTTTATTTATATATTAAATAGCGGCTCACCCTGGCTCCGCTCGGGTTCGTCCCTTGGTACGTTTTAACGGTTAGTATAGATTTCTCAGAGATGAGATATTTTCCCGCAGTAAAAAGTATCCTATATGTTGACGCGGATATACTTAGCTATCATCTTACCATATTTCATCAATTCTATCCAGTGGCTTTATCGTGAGACAGACAAACAAAAATTCTAAAAACTAGATTCGGCCTCTGTATCGATAATAGTAACTATTTCAATAATATTTTCCAAAAAATATTTAATGTACAGATTCCACTCAGAATTTCATTATATGTATAGATTTCATGTAATTCTTATATTCTGAATCTGGGTAAGTTTATTGAAATTTAAATCGCAAACTTAGCCATTTATATCGTTAACAGATATTTTATTTTCTTATTTTTATTTATTTGATTTATTAATTAATTAAATGATTGTTATATTTCTTTATGTATAACAGGTACCTAGTTTAAAAAAATGTACTATCCGTTTCTAAATTAATAAAAGTTTATAAAATACTAGCGACTCACTCTTGTTTCACTCGGGTTCGTCCCTATGTATGTTTTAACGGTCACTGTGGATATTCCACGGGAACCGTACATTTCTCCGGGATAAATAGTGCTTTTCCAGACTATAACCTTTCTCTGTGCCAAATTTCATCTAGATCCGTTCAGCCGTTCTGGCGTGATTGATTCGCATTTATAATATTTATGGGATGGCGATGTGTTGTTAGAGAGAGTCAATCTCGATAAAAAACACACATTATTTAAAAATCACTTCCTAATACGTAAAATTAACTATAGTATACTAAGCCGATTATAATGAAGAGCAAAAGAACTACAGTTTTCTCTTTTTTCGTGTTAAAGATGTTTTTTATTTCCAAAAACAATGTTAACTTACATTAGGTTTAATAGTATAAGATTATAGTCTATAATTTAAACAGTATTCTAAACAAAATCTAGATTCTTGCATGACCTAACGTAATGTTTTAAGTGTTTGCAGTAGGTACGTACCTAAATTAAAAAATAAAACCTTTTAATTACGTTGTTTCAAGTAATTTTAATGGTTGTCCAAACACATTTTAATCCAATACGATTTTCCTTAGCTATTGAGGTGTCAGCTTTCCTCTATTTTAGTTTATCAACAACAAGGATAATACGTTATATATGTATTTTGCAAGCTATTAATTTATATACACGTAATATATTTCCTTTTACGGCAACATGGTGTGCATTTTTATATAGAAACTAGTTGTGATTTTGACTTTGTATTTTTAAATATTTGTTTCAGTCTTATTTAGTACCTAGATATCCATAGGTTTATATAATAAAATTGTAACTGATCGCTGTCTGTACATGGAAGATATATGTAAAAAAAAACTATTATTGGGATTTGGGGGTCTTTATTAACGCAATAAAACCCAAAACAATGATTTTTTAGAATTTTTATCTGTTTGTCTGTGCGCTCGTTCGCGCTAATCTCAGAAACGGCTTAATCAATTTGGAAGCAGTTTTCACTAATATATGTAAGCTTCACTTAATATTTAGTATTTGTTTTATTTCAATTAGTTCATAAAAAAGTTATGTCAATCTCAATTCTAAAGAATCACCTATTAAAATATTCTTTTAAGTTAAAATTATAAGGTAAGTTTGTTTGAGTAGGTAAATTAGATCTACCGTATATATTATTATTAAAAAGGCTTAATTTATATTAAAAGTAAGCAATATATAAAAAAATATTTAAATTTTTAATTTTTTAAATAAAAAGCGCTTTGTTTCAACAGAAAATGCCTTAAAAATATTGTTGTCGTGAACATTAAATTGAATTTCCATAACTGATTCTTTGCTATTAACATACGTAATATGATCGATGTAAAATATGGACATACACATAAAAAAAAACTATGAGTGTTTCTTAGAAAAAAAATATCAGCTCTATACATAGGTACTGGCAGTTAATATAAGGTAAAATAATTTAATTGGTAGTTTAAAAATGTAAATAATGGCGATATTATTCATCATGTATACAACTAACAGAAGTGTATGTAAATGGAAAAGTAACATTCCAAACCTATATAGGAATAAATTTGACTAGAAAAATGCTCATTTAACACGCGAACGTCATAATTTTAGTTACTTGGTACAGTTTAACGTCATTTATAAATCTGATTTTTTTCCAAGAAAATGATTTAATCGCATATCACACTTCGTAATAAAATGAAATATTAATAAAGAAAAAAATGAAATTCTTTGGATATTTGACGGAAGCTTTAGAAATTAACTGTTTAGGGACCTAAGTGATGACGCTAGTGTAGAAGTAATTTTAGATTAATCAAGAAGATCGTGTAGTCAAATAAAAGTTTTTATTACCATATTTAATATATGTATGCGTAATATTCCATGCGTAATTCCTAAACAAACCTAACTTGAATGCTGGATACATTACGCTACATAGATCTGAGGGTTAGTTAAAATTTTCCATTAGGCGTACTCGATGCTTGCATAAAAATATAAGCTGTAAGTATTCTATTTCTATCTCCCCACAGACCTTAGTTTTTTCATTTGCGCAATCCGGACAAAGCCATGGATAGAAGTTGTTTTAATATTCTTTTGAAGGTCTTTTCAACCAAGCTCTTTTGTCATCTACACCATCAAAAAATATAACCCATGAAAGTACACGTCTAATCCATCTATGTAGTACATAAAAAAACCATTGTTCTCTAACGAACGCGTTAATAAAAAATACTATTCTAAATTCAAACAGCCCATTAACCGGTTCCCACGACGCCATGTTTGTGGATCCTCGCTCGCGATTGGTCGAGGTCGAGTTTAGAATTAGAACCCCACCATTTGGCGAGTAAATTATGTGTTTTTTTTTTTCATCAAATAATGGCAAGGGAGCAGCTGTTATGCGTACAATGGAGTTAGAAAAAATATTTGATTGCTTCTTATTTAGTAGTTGACCAATTAGTTGGTGTTATTTCGTTTGAAGATTAGGGCCATAATTTTTTATGTGGCTGTTTAGTTGTTTATTTTTATCACTAAAATATGTATAGAATGCGAAATATATTAACTTTTTTATTTTCTGTTTGGACCTTCAAGAAAATACGTTGAAAAATTTTGCTTTTTGAGGACCAGAGTAAATATTACTTGGAATATCTCATTTCTCATTCGGTCTTTTGCTTAATTGTTTTTTATATAAACAGTTTAAAATAACCACTATTATTTCGCTTTACATATAAAAAATAGTTGATTCTATGGTGCGGATACATTATTTATGGTTTTGCCCAGTCTAAATTGACTGGATTGATGTTTGTTTCGTCAAGTTTTTACTTAGTTAAGACTCCTTGTTACCATTTAGTTCCAAAACCGTTTATTACGGTGCTGTTGCGTTAATTTCAAATCTTATAATATGTTCACTTTTAATCTATACATACCTGTAATAAAATTGTACCTGATCGCTGTCTGTACATGGAAGATAGTTGAGAAAAACTATTATTGGGGATCTTTATTAACGCAATGGAACCCAAAACAATGACTTTTAGTTTTTTTGTCTGTTTGTGGGTTTGTCTGTGTTTGTGTGCGCTAATCTTAGAAACGGCTTAACCGATTTGGGTGCGGTTTTCACTAATGTATTGTAGTAAGCTTGACTTAACATTTAGTATTTGTTTTATTTCAATCGGTTCCAAAATAAAAAAGTTATGTCAATCATCAATCGTCAAGAATCATCTAGGCGCGAAACCGAGCGAAGCGAGGTGAGCCGCTAGTAGTATATTTAGGCACGCGGCAAATAGTTAAATGTTTTGTTAGAAGAAAATAAGTTTACAACTAAACAGTCGAGTGCTTCTGTATTTATTGGTCATTGAACTGTTAAATTTGACAATTATAACTTGTTAAGTTATAACTATTCTTTTTCAATTTTTTCAGGCTATTTTCTAGATGGAATAGAGAGATCATGGTGATATAATTTAGTATTTTGATATTTTATTGATTTTTATTTGGAAATTGTGCTTGGAAACATTATTATTATTTTTATTTCATTATTTTTTTTATATTTTAAAATGTTTGTTTTGCAATTTGTTTTATTATATACTAGCGACTCACCCTCGCTTCGCTTCGGGTTCGCCCCTAGACAAAAACAAATCTATCCCACGGGAACCGTACATTTTTCCGGGATTATATATAGCCTATAGCCTTCCTCAGTTAACGGGCTATCTAATGCAAAAAGAATTTTTCAAATCCGATTAGTAGTTCCTGAGATTAGCGCGTTCAACTAAACAAACAAACAAACTCTTCAGCTTTATAATATTAAAAAAAAATATAGTATAGATTTGTTTATGGGAAATGATGCAATAGCGACAAGTATTAAAACAGACAAGTGGATTATTATTTATTTTCAATATAAAATTCATAAAACTATATTTGGTGACAAGGAATAAGGAAAGATCAGTTTAAAATTTGGACATATTTAAAAAAAAATATAAGCTCAAATATAAGCTTACAGAAAAAATAATTACACGACATTTCAAGTTCAAATAATAAATAAATGGCGATTTCTGTAACACAATGGTAGAAGTTCCTGATTGTTAGTAGCATGAAGCGTACTATTAGATGTTGTTACAATTTAAGTGGCGGTCTTTCATGTGACCATTGAACTATTTTTATGAACATTGTGTTTAGCAAATTAAAAATTACTTTTTGAAGTTATACTTCTTTTGGGACGTTTGAAAAAAATATGAGAGTAAAATTTTTACGATGCGCGCGCACAGCGACAGCCAAAAAGCGACATGATGAAGTTAGCTGAAAGCGACATGATGAAATTAGCTGCATTCCTTTTACAAACAGATAGTTGTGACATACGGGATGAAATCTTTAGCTATTTTTGTTCTGTTACGTCAAAGAAGTATAACATTTTATGCGCGTACATAAGTACACACACACGTTTTTTTTAACTCCATTGAATTAAAATTGACATATTTTGACATATTTGCGTTTTGAAAATTGACATAATTACTTTTTAAAAATAATATCAAACGTAAAGGACAGACATTTTAGGTTTTATAATAACGCGATTATTTTAATAACATTTTTTATTGAACCAGTAGTTTTTCAAAGTAATAATAACCATTAATTATAGCAACGTTATAAAAGCGACGTATTTATTTAAGTGTATAAAATAAAATCTGCTTTACGTAATATAAGGTGTTTTATAGGTAATTACTTTCCTGTTAACTTCAGTAATTAGCTGCTATTTATTATGCTTTAAATATTTGGCAGATATATTAATATGTGATACTTTCTTAGATTTACGGGAATATTTCACATTTTAAATAAAACTCTCCGGGAGAATCTCTAACGTGACCATGATTGCTGTAAAACAATCGAAACTTCGGGAACCAAAAATCAAAATAAGTCCGCGAAAAAATCCGAAAAGATAGTTTTATTAAAAATATTAATATGTGGTCAAATTTAGGCCATTTATATTTTGGTATTTGTTATACAATATACAGCAATGAGAGTGGTCAAAATGCAGCAAATAAATTGTTTAAGCTATATTGGTATGGAAAAATCATGTGTAGAAACTTTATTTGCAAGGAAAAACCGTGGAACTAAATCTTTAATTAAATATATGCATGTATATTGATTTTATGACAAAGATCTAATCCTTTCGAATGATTATAGCTGTCGTTCTCCTTCTTTAATAACAATTAATAGAAACTTTGAAGCAATTGAATTGAAATAATAAAAAAAATTTACTAAAATTTTTAACAGCGTTTTTATTATAATATTTTCTTAGATTTACGCGAATATTTGACATTTTACATAAAACTATCTTTTCAGATTATTTCGCGGATTTATTTTGATTTTTGGTTCCCGACGTTTTGATTGCTTTACAGCAATCATGGTCACGGGAGAGACTAAGGTTTTAGACGTCTCAAACATTGGGAACCAAAAATCAAAATAAATCCGTGAAATAATCCGAAAAGATAGTTTTAATTAAAACGTTCCTATTAATAATCTATATATACATAAAATGCTTTGTCCTGACTGACTGATCGATCAACGCACAGCCTAAACCGCTGGTCGTAGAAACGTGAAATTTGGAGAACATGTTCCTTATACAATGTAGGCATCCGCTAAGAAAGGATTTTTCGAAATTCATCCCCTAAGGGGGTAAAATAGGGGATACAAGATTGTATGAAACTCTGTCATTCTTAACACGAAATACACGAAAAGTGGTATTTAGCTTTAGGATGAAAAATAAGAAATATATGTATAAGATTTTTTTCGAAATTTATCCCTTAAAAGGGTAAAAAGGGGTAATAATGTTTACATGGGCAAACAATTATTTATGGTCAGAATTACTTAAAACTTGGTATTAATGCTATTCAATACAATTATATAAATACCTATTTTTAACATTTTTTGAAATTCATCCCATAAGGCTGTGAAATAGGGGATGAAATTTTGTATGAAACTCTGTAATTGATACACGACAAAAAATAGTATTTACCTATAAAATGAAAACTAAAACAATACAAATATCTTTTTTTTTCGAAATCTACCCCTTAATAGGGTAAAAGGGAGCTATGCTGTTTATATTAGGAAAAAATTGTTTATGATCAGAATTACTTGAAACTTGGTATTAATGCTCTTTAATACAATTAAACAAACATGTATTGTAGATTTTTTTAAGTTCAGCCCCTAAGTGAGTGTAATTGGGCGTTAAACTTTGAGTTGTTGAATATATTTAAATAGAGTATTATGGCTCAAGTTCTCTATAAGTGCACACTTACTGTGTGGGATAAAGTACAGAACGGAAATTATTCTGAATCCAAAGAAAAATTATGCATAACTTTTCGGCTGGCCACAGCAGCGATACTTATAACATATAAATTCAATGGAAGTTAATACTAAGCAAATTTTTCAGTCCACGCAAGCGTAGCCGCGGGCAAAAAGCTACAGCAAAATAAGAATGGCACTTTATATGTGTAACTTAAAAAAGAAGACTAAGGAGGAAGACTGTAAGCTTCAGGTGTACATAGCACTGGGTCTTTAAAAATAACGTAGATGTTAGCCTGTTAGTAGGTATGTTAGTTTAAAAACCCACATTAGCCGAGTTACAAGATTCTAAAGTCATAAATATTGTATGCGATTGTATCATTGTACTCTCTTCCTCTAACTTTGGACGATGGAGTAGAAAAATGTGCAAAAAACACAAGTAGTGGAGCTTGCTAAATACCTAAAGTGTAAATTTTTTTATAGAATATACGGTTAACATCTTTTAAGATACTGGATATTTTGAGTTACGATCGCTAAAATTTAATTTGTTTTCCATATATCTTTAAGAAACAATAAAACTTACACGAACTTAGTTTTGCAAGTAATAAAGTATGAATTACGAAAAAGTTTATTTTTTTCGTAGTTTGATCGCGGGCGAAGCCGCGGGTTCTGCTAGTAGATTTAAAAAATACGTAAAGTTTTGTACGGCTCTTCGATTATATACTTACATTTTTTTTAATCAATACAAATGTGGTAAAATTATTGACTAGAACGTTCTTATTAGAATTCCATTTCCGGGTATTTTTCTAATTATTTGAATTTTGCTTCTTAATAGGTACGTTTATATTATCAGATTTGCATACAGCCATCTTTTTAGTTTATATAATATAATATTTAAAAAAAATAACATAATAAAAAAATCAGAATATAAAAAAAATGGCGACACTTTAAAATATATTCTTTGGCATTATTTTAGCAATTATAATTTAACAAGGTACATACAATAACACGTAATATACCTATCATAAATTATTACAGAGATAATACAATCATAAAATTACTACTGGATAAAATTACTTTAATTTATTACTAACTAGCGGCTCACCCTTACTTCGCTCGGGTTCGCCTCTAGAAAAACAAAAACAAATCTATCCCACGGGAACCGTACATTTTTCCGGGATAAAAAGTAGCCTATGTGTTATTTTGATGTATGCTATATTATTGTAAAGTTTCATTAAAATCCATTCAGTAGTTTTTGCGTGAAAGAGTAACAAACATCCATACATCCAGACATTCATACATCCTCACAAACTTTCGCATTTATAATATTAGTAGGATGGTTACATAATTCTAAAACGCAATATTTTCTAAACATCCAAAATATTTGTGATGTATAAAAAACTGCCGGATTGAAAACTTCGTCTAAGTTTTATTTATACGTTTGCTGTAGGCTACTCCCTACTTTCTCCACAGTTATTTTTTCGGATTTTAAGCAAAAATAATATCAAAATACATTTATATTTTCGGGATAGAGAAGCGCTACGATCTCTACATAGAGATACTACATGGTATTGGTATCGTATTAAGAGGATTAGCGGTATTTTAAGTAAATTTTCTGAAATAACCTAGAACTATTTCATGTATCAGGATAAAAAGTATCCTATATATAAATAGTCTATCCTTCAACAAAATCTTCATCCTATAATATATCGTTTAACCGTTTAAGTATCAAACACGAAAACAAAAACACATTAGCGGGTATACCTAATAGGAGAAGCAAACAGAAAAATATATGATTAAAAGTACATAAATATATAATAAAAAATAATTATAAAATAGGTTTGTTCATAGTTATTTGGCTAATAGGTATTTGTTTTTCCTCAAGGAAGTTTATAGATTCAGTTAGGCAAGCTAACTCGTCACGTGTCTGGTTTGCACTCAAGGTGGACGTGGTTAGCAAAAATCAAGGTAAGAAGGCTGGTTTAGCCGCTTTACTGTTTATATATGTATGAATGTGCCTACTTTATACGTAAATATTTAATTGTGTTATGTTTTTATATATTTCATTTTGTATCAAGCTGTTTTTTTTTAAATCAAATTAAGGCTTGGTTTCTGTGGAGTTATAATTTAATGTTAAGATAATTCATTATAAAAAAATTAAAATGCATTGGTTACCTAGTACTCATGTTAAAATTATATATACTTTGAAATACTAATTTGAAATTATCACGCCGTTATCGATATTATGGTCGCCATTATATTAAAAATTATGTAAAAAATTTTTATACCTAGCTTTTTGTTTTTTTTTTTTTTTTTTTTTTTTTTTGGTTATTTTAAAAGAAATATTGGCGATTAAGAGGAATAATAATATTATTATTAGATCAATTTCTAATAACTTTATATGCAAAAAAAGTAATTATATGGAAGGCATAATACGTTTTAATTTAAATATTCATGGGATATTCGTTTGTGAATGAAAAATAAGTTTTTTTCTTACCATACAGTAAAAAAAAATGTTTATACAGTCATTAAAAAATTTTTTTTCGGAATAGGTACCTACCACGCAAAGTGGTCTACATTCCCAAAATATATATACAAAATTGCAATTGCTGTATCCACATAATTAATGAATCGTTCGACTAATTATTTATAGTACAATAAAAAAATATTTAAATGTGTTACTTTGAAGGATTTCATACTTTTAATGAAATAAGATGTGAAATAGACATTTGTCATCCATTAGAGAACCAAGAACACTCGTAATGAGAGGCCTTTGACTAAAACCTTCTTTTAAGCCACCGCACTTTTAACTTATGAATAAAGGTTGTATATGGAACACTTTTTTTCAATTTAAAAGGTGCGTAAAGTTTTGTTTTATCTGTCACAAATCATTTTAATGTTGCATTATTTTTTATTTGCTGAATTTTAATGCTTACTGTTCTTAACAACAGCTTTTGAAAACAACTCATATTTAAAAGCAAGTCATAGACTACCAAACATTTTTTTTATTCGCTACAGCAATACCACTAATAAAGATAAAACAAATAAAAAACACTTCTTGATAATTGAAGTGATAAATCAAAAAGTGAATACAAAAATCTAACTAACCATGAAATCGCTTCATGTTCTGTTCCCTTCCATTTCACATTTAAAAAAACAACACTCAAACTGTAATCACTTACACCATTGCCACTTTTGAACTATTAAAAAATTCCCGCCTATTTTCAAAAATGGAATCGAAACGTCAAAAGCGCTCGTTCATTTTCTTTTTTTACGAACGGCAATGATTAGTAAAGGCGTTCGTATACTGAGGCTATTTGGCCGCACGTGTTTTGTTAAGGGGTGGGTCTAGCACGTGAATTTTCCGAGGTTTCCACCCTCTGCGGACCGCCCCTATAGGCTTTTCTGTCCGGCCTATGCTGTTTAACCGATCGCTTACAGACATCCGTGGAGTCGCTACACCAATGTAACTTTTTATTTTTTTTTGTCGTCGAAACTTCATATATGAAATAATACCGTAAATATGTTATACACGATAAAACGCTTTAATTTGAACTATGTTATAAAGACTGTAAAATTAAGTGTAAGATACATTATTTAGCTAGAAAAAGTAAAAAATTCATACGATAACTACACTTAATTGAAACAATTTCGCAGTATCTATGGCTATAAATTGTGAGGCCAATTAGTTTTATGCACTGTTCGGAATTTTTAAGAGTTTTTCACGTGCTTATAAATTCTAAAGATGGGAATGTATTTCAATTTTAGTAGAAAGAAATAATATATAATTACGGTTGGACGCAGTCAATCATTAAGGTAACGTTTCATTTTGAGTAATAATACGAAAATTTTAACTGCAACGAACAAATAGCATGAATTTATTTCACGGTCGGCGTAGTTTTGCTGCGTAATTATGCCCCCTTGCTTAGTTAAACTTTGTAGAATCGTGTACCACTTATTGAATCTGAAGAATTTAATATTTTTACTTTGTGCGATAATTTGAATGAATTGAACGAGGAAAACCTTGAAAATTATGATATTTAAAATTAATTTGCATATGTTATTTGAAGGTTGAATAATAATTAGGTACGGAGTACACTGTCAGTAATATATTAGTTATTACCATTACGATTTTATTACTTAATAAATTTTAATTGCTAAAGTTTGAAGTTGTATTAATATTTTATTTATAATTTAAAACATTTCAGCGGTTCTAACAACGAATATTAAAGTTGAAATTTCACACAATTTAATTGTTTATAATTTACTGAAGCTTAACTCAACTCCCTCTCAACTGCTTGTAACTCATTCTCTCAAATTAACTATTATGTAAAACAACACTCGAGTTAAAAAAAAGCACAATTATACAATCGCCACTCCGCGGCACTCTCTGTTCAAACACTGCCTACTTTCATGCTCTACGCCTACACGCTTACTATTTCAGTATCAAAACCGCCCGTTGAGGAAAAATGAACTTTAAATTTGAATATACAAGGTGTATATTCGAATGAAACTAAAAGCTTACGCACCCCATCTCTTTCTCGCGTATTAATCAAAATACTAGTTTTCTACTTTGACGTGGAATCGTAGCAAATGGATAAGGCATTGTTTCGTAAATTGAAACTATGGTTAGCCGTACCACCGGTGTACTATGACCCCTTCTAGTCCCCTCGATGAAGAAAAAGGCATACGTTTAGACGGATTGTATGGAGTCCCGGGGGTCGAGGCAGTTGGTCGTTCTAAAGCTTGGTTTAGACAAGGTACATAATTGCTATTGTAGGCTAAAGGGTTTACAATATAGTGCAATTATGGACAGACAATGATTAGAAATGTTGATACGGATGCAACGTTTATTAATTACTAACCCACGTTTATATTTTATCATGAATGCCCTTTGTTATCACTCTTAATTGTTTTTATAAAAGTCGACGCCCGATAATGGCTTCAAATTCATTAAAACACTTTGTCGATTGAATGTTGAACGTAATACACTAATATTAAGATTCAATAGGATTATGAAGACCTGATTGTAGGTTTTAAATGCCTTATAATTGCTATATAGTCAACTAGTCTCGCCCTCCCTTTCCCATAAAATAATACGTTATAGTAATTACCAATGTAAAATGAACTGCCGTTAGAAGCGTTGTCCAGGCTATGAGAGTTCAGCTTATAACACAAACTATGTGGGTATTGAATTAAAAGTTATAAAGAGCAAGGTAGTGTGAATACTTCTTGAACAATTTTTGTTTTATAAAAGTGCGTTTTTAGCAAATACTTAAAAATATTATTATAAATAATAATAAATTTAAATATTTTTTTTATTTATTTTATTTTTATTATTTTTAAAATGTATATTTATTTCAATGGAAGACACAAAAAGATTTATGAAAGTTTATTCGTATAGTAACAGTACTCTGCTATAAACATAAAACGAAAACCTTTTTTCTTAATAAATTAAAAAAATATGGACTTACTCCTCACTCACTACCTTTAATTTAATTGGTATAAATTAAAAAAAAAAAACTAACTGTCAACAATCTCATTAAATCGCATCCATCCACATAATTACTAATATTATGAAATGTGAAAATGAACCTCAACAAATCGTGATGATGCATGCAGATAGTATTTTATGACTATAGACATATGCTACGTTTTATCCATGTGTTGCAAAATAATGCCTGAGGGATAAAACTACTGTTTTTAACTTTTAATCTGAATGAAACAAAGCAAGGATAAGTCTCTAGTATTTAAAATTCTTCGTATTTAAATTTGCTAATATTGAAATTTCACTTTATAAATATAAATACTAATATTATAAAAAGGCAGAGTTCGTTTGTTTGTTTGTTTGAACGCGCTAATCTCAGGAACTACTAATCCGATTTGAAAAAATATTTTTCCATTAGATAGCCCGTTTATTGAGAAAGGCTATATATAGGCTATATATCATCATGCTACTACCCAAGGGAGCGGATAAGTAATCATAAATGTCAACCAATCGGGCAGACTTCCATACATTATTATAAAACTATATATTAGATATATACATATTATATATATATATATATATATACACTAGCGACTCACCATCGCTTCGCTTCGGGTTCGTCTCTAGACAAAAAAAAATCTATCCCACGGGAACCGTACAGTTTTCTGGGATCATATATAGCCTATAACCTTCCTCAGTTAACGGGCTATCCAATCCAAAAAGAATTTTTAAAATCGGATTAGTAGTTCCTGAGATTAGCGCGTTCAACCAAACAAACAAATAAACAAACAAACTCTTCAGCTTTATAATATTATAAATGAGTATAGATAAGGACGAACCCGAGCGAAGCGAGAGTGAGTCGCTAGTTGAAAATATAATTTAAATGCAATTTATTGGTTGTAATATTTGGGCCATGTTGTGTACGCACCTTTTGAGTTTGAATACTTTATGAAGTGGATATTTTATCGTATAGAGCGATAATATCTGATAAATTTTGATGGAAAGTGTATTTTACAAGTATTAAATACAATTGTATTTCAAATTATATATGAAACTTTGTAATAAAAGGAAATATTTATTTTCATTGTAATTACTAACCTTATTTATATGTATTTTGATGGATAAGTTTAACTATTTCATGAAATAAATAAAATAATATTTTAGAATATATTTTTTTGTATATTTTATAATTTATATATTTGTTTTTTTTTATTGTAAATAAAGTTAATAATTTTAGAATAAATATTAATTTTTTTTTATAACGTCTCTGTTAATATTGTATGTGAACGAAAACTTTATAATGTAGAAGTTTTTATATATGAATAATTTATTTATTGTGAAAGCTTAAATTATTATCTTCGATAATCGCTTTTGTTCAATAACTATATTTTAAGTTTTATAATAAAATGACTATTTGACAGAACAATAAATAAAAATTAATAATACTATTTTAATAATATTTTAAATTTTTAGCCCTTAACAAATCAAATAACCAATTAATATAACTCACATTTGATTCAAAAAGTAAACGACAACAGATAATCATATAAATAATATTTTACAGTAGCGATTTAGCTCGTCCCTAGGTACGTTTTAATTTTTTTAATGGAAACCTAATTCTTTTCGGAGATTAACCGGAACAAACAGACAAACAGACAGACAGACACAAAAATGCTAAAAATTGTGTTTTTCTTATAAGTACCATATGCATAATTCCATATGCATTTAGTAAAAAGCTGTTATTTTAACATTACAAACAGACACTTTTACATTACAAATTTAATTATTATGATAACAAAATAATAATTTACATTAAAAACTTGGTGATAAAACGTGTATATTTTATATCTAATATACCTATACAATAAATAAGCAAGTCCGTTGTACATCGATAAGACGAGTTGAGATGTGGTTTATTTATAACATCCGTTTTTACCTTCCAGTTAGTTTAATTTGAATTTTATTTTTTTTTATTTATCATCTTTTTGCGCTTGCGCACACACTATAACACCTGTGGACGGCCCCAACTTAACGTGGACAACTCTTCAATAGCTAGAAATAAAATTTTTGAACGTCAATTCTATATATCCAGTACCTGGGAAACCGAGCTTCGCTCGGAGTTCTTTTTTGTTATATCGTATTTTTTAGAAGATGCTTATACCCGAGCGTAAGAAATTATCGACCATATTTTGCGTGGAATAATACGAAAGAAAACCGCATGAAAACTCGAAAACACGCGTTTTCCCAGACCTAAGATTAATCTAGTTCGATTTTTCGCCCCCGAAAACCCCCACATGCCAAATTTCAGTGAAATCATTAGAGCCGTTTCCGAGATCGTTGGTATAAATAAATAAATAAATAAATAAATATACAAGAATTGTTCGTTTAAATATATAAGATTGATATGAATTTTAGTTTTCTTTTGAATTTGAGAAGTTAAATGCGTATCTTTTAATAAAAACTATATTTTTTCGTTCAACACATTTTATTCGGAACCATAATTATATAACTAGTATTTATTATTTACTTTATATTAATAAAATATAATTAAATGTTTTACTTTAACTGGCATATTTTTTTTATTATATAATATTTATTTATTTATCTTTGATATATCTACGCATAAAATAAAAAATACATATATCAGAATAATATTTTTTTAGATTTACGCGAATATTTGATATTTAAAGAAATCAAAATCGGATCGAAAAAATCCTATTTTATTTAAAATACATAATATATCACAATATTATTGTTAACTACTATCTAAATTAATTTAAAATAACATAATCTCCATAACTAAAACATTTTGTTAAAATATTCCACCTAATTCGCTTTATAATGTAAACTAAAAATCGGTCGAGTGCGAGTCGAATTCGCACATGAAGGGTTCCGTACCATCGTACATACTTTTTATTAATATGGCTTTTACTCTATATATGTAGTTTATTAATTTCGATGATCGATTACGAACGTAAAAAAATTTTTGCTGTATTTATTTTTTTACTTTTATTATTTATTGTTTGATATATATATTCTGCGAAAATTTAAACTCTCTACCTATTACGATTCATGAGTTACAGCCCTCTAACAGACGGACGGACGGACAACGGAGGCATAGTAATAGGGTTCCGTTGGCACCCTTTGGGTACGGAACCCTAAAAATTGAACCGTACTTGAAAAGTCCACAATCACTTTCCTAGCGGTACAATCAATCATACGCCGTCGTTCTTGAAGAAAATAATTCGTTTGCGTGAGAATTTACGACATAGACCTTCTATTATTAGTTATAACATTACGTTTTATTTTCAAATGCAAGTGGAATAGTAGTTCTTAGTTTATAATTTTATATTATTACTAGAAACTCACCCTCGCTTCGCTCGGGTTTGTCCCTAGTTACGTTTTAACGTTTAGCTCAGAGATGAGATATTTTCCCGCAGTAAAAAGTATCCTATATGTTGACCCGGATAACCAGTTATCATCATACCGAATTTCATCAAAATCTGTTCAGTGGTTTTCCCGTGATGCGGTAACAGACAGACAGACAGACAGACAAAAATTCTAAAAACTATAGGTTTGACTTCTGTATCGATAATAAAGTCTATTTCAATAAGATTTTCCAAAAAATATTTAATGTACAGATTCGGCTTAGTTAGAATTTTATAATATGTATAGATTATTATAAGTATTATGTATAATCTGATATATAAAATTTCAACAATTATTATGTTATTGTGTATATTTTATTGAACAATGGCAAAATTATTCGTTTATCATTTTTTTTTAATTTATTACAGTATTTAGAAATACTTTATAGGAAAAATAATATTTCTCCATTTGTGATTAAATAAGTATTTTATCTATAATCTATACATATAATAAAATTGTAACTGAGTCAAATCTGTACATTAAATATTTTTTGGAAAATCTTATTGAAATAGTCACTATTATTGATACAGAGGCCGAAAACATAGTTTTTAGAATGTTTGTCTGTCTGTCTGTCTGTGACCGCATCATGGAAAAATCAGTGGGGGGATTTTGATAAAATTTGGTATGATGATAGCTGGTTATCTGGGTCAACATATAGAATACTTTTTACTGTGGGAAAATATCTCATCTCTGAGAAATCTATACTACATCTTAAAACGTAAAAACGTTTTAAAATATAGAGAAACTATACATCTAAAGACGTAATTATTTTGATTTAACTATGAGACTATTATACCTATTTCCGATAAGTATTAAACAAAATGGATGAACGCATAGCTTTAGTGTTATTCTACAGAATATCCACAATGATATAACAATACCTGATGTAAAGGCCAAGGATTTTTGACTCATCGCATAATATTACTGCACCTGCAGAACTAATGCTAAATATGTAAGAAACAAATATAATCAAGTACACTTAGGAGGATTGTATGAAGAATTTTATTAGTTAGAAAAAAATTATTGGGTGATATTGTATTGAAATTATTATTAAACTTGTATGGAATATTATAATTGTTTTTTTTTTTTTTTTAATTTTAATTTTATTAAGATTTTTTATTCTTTACCCGAATTTTAGCTGTCATCTATACTATATTAATCATGTTGAACGCGCTAATCTCAGGAACTACTAATCCGATATGAAAAATTCTTTTTGCATTAGATAGCCCGTTAACTGAGGAAGGCTATAGGCTATATATCGTTCCGGAAAAATGTACGGTTCCCGTGGGTTAAATTTGTTTAAGTCTAGGGACAAACCCCAAGCGAAGCGGGGGTGAGTCGCTAGTATGTTTATATAAAAACTAAACAAACAATATATTTAATGTCGATATAAAGTGAGAAGAGAAAAATGAAGTTTTTTTAGAATTAATACAATTTTAAGTAATTACAAACTACAACACATCAAATAATTTAAGAAATATAGTCCGGAAATTGAACTGTTAAAGTTAAAATATTGAATTATTATTATTTTTTAAAGACCACATTGAAATGTGATTTATTTAAGATATTACAAAAACAGCGCGCAAATCTCTGTAACTAGCAATACGATTTTAATAAGTCCTTTTACATTTTATAGCCTATTTAATATAACCATCCTCCCTATTTTATAGCAGCCAATTAAACTTAAATAAGGTACACGAGTGAAACTGCGGGCAAAAGTTAGTACTAAATATTTTACATTATCTATTCTAATATAATAAAGCTGTATGAGTTTATTTTTTGCTTGTACACGCCAAGATCTGGTACTACCAGTCGGGTTTGAAAATGTTTTTTGCATTTGATAGCCCAATACGTTGTCTAAAATCATGCTACAATGTTTAGGATCAAGACAATTATTATGTACTAGCGACTCACGCTCGCTTCGCTCGGGTTCATCCCTAGGTACATTTTAATTTTTGTGAGCGAAACCCTAATTCCATTTCTAAAATAAAAGTAGCCTCAGTTATTCCTTATAATATCAGCTATCTGCCAGTGAAAGTCCCATTAAAATTGGTCCAACCGTTTCAGAGATTAGCAGGAACAAACAGACAGACAGACAAAAATTTAAAAAATCGTATTTTTCTTATAAGTACCGTGTATAATTCCATATGCATTTAGTATAAAGCTGTCATTTTGACATTACAAATGGACACTTCAATTTTATTTATCTGTATAGATAATATCTATTATACATCTATAAGACTACGCGAGAGGAGCCGCGGGAAAAGCTAGTGTAGTTATAATTTCCACACAAGTTCTAGTTCATATTAAGTTTTGTAATTATTTTGTATTATAATATTAAAACATCTAGTAAACCGTCACTAGAATTTATAAATGTGCAAGCAAAGCTGGGAGCAAAGGTAGTTTATTGCATAATAATTAAAACGTACATAATAGGGTATTGAACCCGCTATATCTACACATAATTGCGTGTATGTCCGTAGATCTTTGTAAGGAACATCTGGCGAGTAATCACTTTAAATCCGGTTCGCATACAGCAATATATGCACCTGACTGGGATGAATGTTTTTTTTTTTACTTTTTCTATTTTGTCTATGACTAGTTTTAGATCGCAGCTTTTCTTATAGATGGTGAGAATAGTTTTTTATGTGAGAAAATCTTGAAGTATTTTTTTAACTGTCTATGTGTCTGTTTGTGATATCGTAGCTACCAAATTATATGTATGTATATATTTATTGATTTTAATATGTTTTTTTTTGTAATAAATAATGTAACTTTGAATTAAAAAAGATTTAGATGTCAGTATTTTTAATATTTTTTTTATAGTTCTGCTATTATGCTTTATTTTTCTTTTAATTATATCTAGTTTATATGATCAATGTCTTTTTTTAATACGTTTTCTTGTCGATATATTGAGATACGAATGACGAATATACTCGTATTGGAGAAGATTCAAGTTTTATTAAAAAAATGTCGGCTTATAACTTAATGTAAGTTAGTTTTCTTTTCAAACTATTATTCTTTTCTTAGTTCCATCAAATAAATATTCATTTTCAATTGTAATTATTATTGTAAATATTCAATTCAAATAATAACGATATTGGGATATTAAAACAACATTGTTAGCTTATGATTTCTCTCTGCACTTGCTGTTTAAAAAGTTTTAGAAATAACAAAAAAGGATTTAACCAAAAAGGCGTTACTAACCGTCGCGCCGCCCGCCGCCCCCCGGTCGCCCTCACCCTCTACGCAGAAATAACACCTGTCCGCCGGCTTCCAGTCCGTCGGTTCCTCTGGCACTTCCACCTTGGGTTGAGTAGCTGGCCTCTTGATCAAACTCTCCAGAATCGTCTCTCGTTTCTCCGGAATCTCCTGTTTCTCCGTTTTCTCCGTTTTCTCCGTTTCGTTGATCTGCTCGATCGTCTTGATCTTGAGCGCGGGCGGGGGGTCGGTAGTAGCGATGTTGTCGTCGTCGCTCGACTGCTCCTCTGTGTGATGTATCAAACCGTCTTGGTATTGTTTCCATTTTCTGCGACCCATCAACTCCTCTGCCACCCGTTCTAGACCTGGAATTTGCATATATACCATTAATATAATTATAAAGTCATCTTCTATACATGCAATAAAATTTTAACTGATCGCTGTCTGTACATGGAAGATATTTGAGAAAAACTATTATTGGGGATCTTTATTAATGCCATAGAACCCATAACAATGATTTTTACCATTTTTGCTTGTTTGTCTGTGCGTTTGTGCGCGCTCATCTCAGAAATGCCTTAACCGATTTGGGTGGGGCTTTCACTAGTTTATTGTGGTAAGCTTCACTTAAAATTTAGTATTTGTTTTATTTCGATCGGTTCATAAATAAAAAAGTTATGTCAATTTAAAGATTCACCTAGGGACGAAAACGCGGAGCCGCTAGTAATTCAATAATTTCCATACTATATCTAAATATTTAAATCTTTTAATATTACTTTAAATCATCATATAAAACTCATAGAATAATATACTACTAATATCAATCAATTTTGTTATTTTAAAAGTTAAAAGTATTTGTCTGTTTGTCCTTCTTTCACGTTGAAAATGAGTGATGGATAGCTGACTTCTGGTATGGAGATAGTTGTATGGCTAGAGGTTGATATATAAAGGTATGCGTTGGTACCTCTGATACCTAAGCGAAGCTGGGGTGTGTTATCAGTTAAGTAAGTTAGTTTTAACTGACTTCAAAAAGGAAGAGGTTCTATGTTTTTAATTATATATTGTAAATTAAATCTATAATACATATTGTTATTGCTCTGAATTTCAATTGATAGCCTTTTTTAGGGTTCTGTACCCGAAGGATGCCAACGGAGCCCTATTACTAAGCCTCCACTGTCCGTCCGTCCGTCTGTCAGAGGACTGTATCTCATGAACCGTAATAGGTAGAGAGTTGAAATTTTCACAGAGTATATATTCCTATTGCCGCTACAATAAAAAATAATAAAAATAAAATAAAAATACACGAAATATTTTTTTATCGTTCGTAATCGATTATCGAGGTTAATATACCTACTACATACATAGAGTAAAAGTCTTATTTATAAAAAGTACGACTAACGAAAAGTATGATGGTACGGAACCCTTCGTGTGCGAATTCGACTCGCACTTGACCGATATTTATTAAATATCAAATGTCACTGATTCTTATTTTAGAGATACATATATAATAAATACATATGTATGTGAAATATATAGATACCTACATAATATATTAAAATTTGTTTTTATGCTGATTGCATAGAAACAAATAATCTATGTATAATTAATTAATCGATCCTTAGAACATTTTCCTTTTAGAAGCTTAGTCTTTTTTCGTAAATGATAGAAAGAAGAAGAAGAAAAGAAATATCTTTATATATTTTAATTTCTATTATTTTAATAAAAGAAGCGCTTACCAACTTTAGTATAATAGTATAATTTAATGTACTAAAATCCCACAAGCTTTATTTGATTCATAGCAAAACATTTTTTTTTTCAATTTTAAAACTGCCATGTTTTTTTATTATCGACACCCAAATCCTAATAAAATATCTCATATTATACGACCATAAAATATTTCAAACGCAAAAAAAATTCCAGCGATCTTATAAAAAGCTTTATTACGGTAATTATAAATTGTAATAATTGTAAAAAAATCAAAACATTATATGACAAAAACAAAGTCTTGCAACAGTAGGCAACGCAAAGTCACAGAGCGTGCAATGCGAGTACCGCGCGGTGATTAAGACGAAAACTCACAAATACAAACATTCAATAATTCAGAAAAACTCCCATATTGAATATATCTCCATATTCCAATATTGCTAAGGCATGTTTACCACATGATATTTATTGCTATGAATCCATATTACATATATTTGCAACCAGCTATCATCATACCAAATTTCATCAAAATCCTTCCAGTGGTTTTTCTGTGATGCGGTAACAGACAGACAGACAGACAGACAGATAGACAGAAATTCTAAAAACTATAGATTCGGCCTCTGCATCGATAATAATGTCTATTTCAATAAGATTTTCCAAAAAATATTTAATGTACAGATTCGGCTTAGTTAGAATTTTATAATATGTATAGATGTATCATAGTGGCATCCTTCGAAAACTACATACGTTATTTACTGCTTAAGAGCTTACTTTTGCTTGAAGATCAACTAACAAATAAATATAATACTGCATTATGCTTCTAGGGCTAGGTTAAGAAAAACAAAATATTACAGCTTATATCTCGATTAAAATAATACAATAAAATATACAGTGCAATCAAATCCAAAATCAATGACAAGCTGATATTATCGTTTAATTTAATAAATAAAATAAACAAAAGACTAAATTTCAAAATGAAAATAAACATATTGCAAGCTATAGAAAGCTATAAATTCGTGGACGACCACCCCGAGGCAATACCATTTAGAAAACCCATGGAAAACCAATGACCGTTGATGTTGGAAGCATTAACTCATTCGAATTAACATAAAATATCGCGTAAAAAGCCGCTATCGTTAAATAATCAACCAACCTTTCATATGAATACATTTAAACTGTAAATTTTAACGCACTTTTTATTTATATGTATCTATTTAGTTTTGCACGTGACTGTATTGAAATAAATATTTGTATAAAATATATATTTTTTTATTTTAAAAACGGTTCTTTTTGTAATTTACGTTTAGAATAGTTAAATACTTACATTTATTTATCATTCACCTTTATTTCGGAGTTAAATTTAACTGAGTGGTGTTGAAGTTGAGTTAAACTGACACTGTGTTGTATTTAAAAGAGTTCGATACGTATGGGCTTAGTTCGGTTAGAGAGTGGAAAATAGAAAAAAAAATTTTTGAAGTTATGGTATGATCTAAACTCATATGTAAGCGATCCTGCGACCCCCGATTAAGACGGGGGAGGTTTTGTTGGGTTTTAGTGGGTAGTACTGGCTTTTCTAGCCGGTGAGTCCCACATAACCACCTGTATGTCTACAGGTGGTATGCGTAAACGCATTTCCCAACATTAAAAAAAATGACCTAAACTCATATTAAAGAATTATATAGATGGAGCCCGCCAAAATAAATTTGAAATTCAGAAATAGTAGTGTGATTTGCTGTTTATGCTACTATTCTCGATTTTGCCATACAGGTCGTTTAACTTTTTTAAAGAATAAGGGAAATTTTACATATGTATTATTTTAAGGGAAAACACAATCTTTGAGAATAAAATATGAAAAATTAAAAGTAACGATATTCTTTCGTATATTTTAGTATTGTATTCAGCTCTTTTTAACGTCTTTAATTACCTAAATTTTTTTTATTATAATAATGTCCGTTAGCTATTTTTATTTATTTCTTTATCACTCAGTATATAAATTGTCATTTGTAAATTATTTTAAAACATTATTATGTGGCTTTATTTTAGTTTTATGACACTGTTTATGTTATTCCTTAGTCTGAGAATCTTAAATATAACATATTATTATATTATTATTATTTTGTAAACCATAATTATATGAATGTAGATAAAAGCGTATAAATTGAATAAAAAAAACCATCTTAAATGTAATAATTTCCATACATCATGGCGAAAATGCCATCAGTCCCATCTATCCAATTATTTACGAGAGACAATTAGAGCTGCCTGATTAAAGCATCAATTATCCACGATGTGAAGTTAATTAAAAAAAATCGACTAAATATTTCATTTAGATTTGAACTTTTTATTTTGAACGTTTAATTCAATTTTAAATTAATCTTAATTAAGAAATACTTAATGGCGTTCACTTTGTGTGGTAATTGAAGTCGAAATCAAAGTTCTAACAGATGTAGAGCTTAGAATGTCTGAGACCTGACACTGGAATTTTTTTTTTGTATGGACAAATCAGGTAATAAAAAACACAGCACGTCCATGATATGGCGCGATATAATGTACCTTATGTCACTCTAGCGCATAGTTTCGCTATGGAAAAAAAAACCATCGATTTGTTGCTTCGTTGCTGAGTGAGAATGATCATAAATAAAAAAGTTATGTCTATTTAAGGAATCGTCAGGGACGAACTCAAGCGAAGCGAGGGTTTTAGTAGATTTTTGGTTCCCGACGTTTCGAATGCTTTTCAGCAATCATGGTCACGAGAGACTTTCATTTCAAAGAAATTTTAGTAAGCAATATTTACCTACAGAGCTTATAATTAATTAGATTGACACATAAAAATTAATGTCCTTAGTGATTTGTAATTTAGAAGAAATATTCCTTAATTTAACGTAGCATTTATTGAAACTGTCTTTAACGCTGCTTTATATAGGAAATAATATGGCTCTATAAAATTATGAAAACTATAGATCCGACGCTGTGTTGATAATAATGATTATTATGTTAGCAAATTCTCTTCTCCTTCCGATTCTCGATTATGCAGACGCAAGCTATCTGAATCTGACCGAGGACCACCTTAATAAACTTGAGCGACTCCAAAATCTTGCAATTCGATTCATATTTAACTTGCGAAAATATGACCACATTTCGGAACATCGAACAAAACTCAAGTGGCTCCCAATCCGCTGTCGCCGGAATCTACACATTCTCTCTCTTTTGTACTGTTTATGTTTTGATCCAACATACCCGCCTTATCTAAAGGAGAAGTTTGAATTTTTAGGAACTTACACAAATAGGTTAAGATCTTCAGACAATTTGATGCTAAGAATACCTGTACATTTAATTTAATTTCTTCGAGTACTCCTTCTCTGTACAAGCAACCAAACTCTGGAATAGTTTGCCTATTAATATAAAACGTTCCAAATCCTTAAAAATATTTAAAAAATCTGTAAAAAATCATTACCTAGACCATCTGTCTAAATGAGAAGTCGACATTGTGCAACCTTTATATTAATTATTTAAATTTAAATATGTATTAGTATAATTTATAGATATATATTATATATATAGATATATGTGTAGTATTTTTAAGTATTAGGTTGTATTGTGGTATGTATTGTATATAATATTTGCACCACCCACCCTGTATAGTCTTCCATATTTCCTTACCCAAAGGTTGTCTGGAAGAAATCGCTAATTAGCGATAAGACCGCCTTTTGTACACACTTTTGTTTTTCTTTCGATATGTTGTTAACTCCATTTACTTTATGATTGTGGTGTACAATAAAGTATAAATAAATAATAAATAAATTATTTCAATAAGATTTTCCAAAAAAAATTTAATGTACAGATTCGACTCAGAATTTTATTATATGTATAGATTGTATCATTAAAGTTCATTGCGTATCACAACTTGTGAATGACTAAAGATTTTTATACATATCTTTATTACTTTTAATACAATGTTAGTAATTAATACCTATGCATTTATTATTATACACTATTAAGTGCGTAACGCTGCAGGCAACAGCTAGTCTATACATATAATAAAATTTTAACTTAACCGAATCTGTACATTTAATATTTTTTTGGAAAACCTTATTGAAATAGACATTATTATCGATACAGAGACTGAATCTATAGTTTTTAGAATTTTTGTCTGTCTGTCTGTTACCGCATCACAAGAAAACCACTGGAGGGATTTTGATGAAATTTGGTATGGTGATAGCTGGTTATCCGGCTCAACATATAGGATACTTTTTACTGCGGGAAAATACCTCATTTCTGAGAAATCTATACTAAACGTTAAAAGGTAACTAGGGACGAACCCGAGCGGAGCGAGGGTGAGTTGCTAGTCTTATATAAATGCCGTCATAATTGTATAAAAGCAGCGGGGCGTTGCGTTCGACACTAACAGATTATTCTTTCATTGAATTATTTAAGAGATATCAATCTTTATTGTTTTATATGTAATTTTATGTTCTGCTATTAAATTACGTATGGAATGTTTAATAAGGAAAGTTCGTGTATGGATGATATTAAAGTTGTGCTTTGAATTAAAGTTAATGTTTTGGGACAAGAGAAAATTTTGAGATAAAAAACAGTCATGTTAAAGAAATTAGATATGTATAATCCATACATGTAATAAAATTAAATATTTTTTAAAAAATCTTATTGAAATAGTAATTATTAATAATATTATTATTTAATTAATACAGAGGCCGAATGTGTAGTTTTTAGAATTTTTGTCTGTCTGTCTGCCTGGGAACGCATGACGAGAAAACCACTGGACATTTTGATGAAATTTGGTATGATGATAGCTGGTTGTCCGGGTCAACATATAGGATACTTTTTACTACGGGAAAACATTTTATTTCTGAGAAATCTACACTAATCTTAAAACGTAGGGACGAACCCGAGCAGAGCGAGGGTGAGTCGCTAGTGATATAATATAATATGATTGACATTATTTTATTATTTCAATATTTTTTAATTTCTTAGAGCTTTTTAATTTGATACTTTTTTCTAATTATATTATATTTAATTGTGTCATGACTCATGAGCAAACTTTTTACTGAACACGTTCTCATTAGAAAAATGCCATATTAATAGTTTTCACTTTGAGGGGCGTAGACAAGATGTCATTTTACAATCAATCGTTAAAGAATAAAAATCTAATTAGCAAGTATATGGGAACGATATAATTTAAATTCAATTTTCAACCTTTTATACAATTTTTAACAGAACTAAACACAGCCAAGGAAAACATTAGACAAAGCTACTTTTAAATCAAATTTTTATTGCTGATTACTATCTGCTTGTTTTTCATACCTAAATTAAACCTCTATTGAGAAGAAGTTCGTATAAAAAATATTAAGAATAATATATAAGCAGTTGCCTTAGTGTTTTAAAGTAAAATAAAAATTTTAATAACTTAAAGGCAAGTATTTATAAAATAATGAATAAAATATTGTATTTTTGAAATAATTTAAGCCAAAAACTGTCCAATTTAAATATAGAGAGTTCAGACTAGTGAGTCTCCACTACAATAGATCATAGTAAAAATATCTAAGTATACACTTTCTTCATCTATTGTCATGAATATAATATATAATAAGCACATATTGTAAGAATTGTTTTTTACTTCAACGTAACTCAAGTTTCGCAGAATTTGATTCTTAATATAGTGAAGTCGCCAGGCTTGGCCGAGCTTGGCCAACTCAAGCGGTACCAGCAATTAAAAGTCAAAGCCCCTGGGGCAGTAAAAATAATTACACCAACCTAACTATTACTTGGGTTATGATTTTTGATTACGTTTTTCATAGTAATTTGATACTTCAAAGTGCAGTTATCTCTTTTGATCTATACGTATACTTATGCAATAAAAGTGTAACGGGGACAAAGTAAACTTGTTCATTTATGTTTAGAGTTTGTTTGGGAAATATTTGATATGGGATAATTTCAATGTTAATTTTCTCTGCTTTAATGTACTTAACTTAAGCAAAGGTAAAAAGATTTTTGAGTTAAAAAAATTGAGATTTTAAATTTAAAAACACTTTTTTGATCGACTCTAATGTAAAAGTTCCAGATTCAGACACATTCTGTTTTCGGGAATATTCTTAAATTTGAATAATTTTTGGTTTTAAATTCATTAATTTATTTTATTACTGAATTTTATATTTGTTTTTATTATTCTCTAACAATTCCCCTTAGCTTTGCTCGGATTCCGAAGACCCAATTAAAATAAAATAAATACCTACTAAATGTTAAGTGAAGATTACCACAATACAATAGTGAAAACCGTATCCAAATCGATTAAGCCGTTTCTGAGATTAGCAAATGCACAGACAAACACACAAAAATTCTAAAAATCATTGTTTTATGTTCTATTGCGTTATAATAAAGACCCTAAATAATAGTTTTTCTCTAATAAATTCTACGTACAGACAGGGATCAGTTACAATTTTATTATATGTATAGATTAGAAAGAATATAATACTTATAAACTTATAGAAGTAAAAACTTAGGATATATATATATATATATATAAACTTACGAAAGCCTTTGAACCCCCTTCGTTAACTGTCACGAAAATTCTTAGCTAACGTGTCTTACCAAATTTTATATTCATACGTAGTTTTCAAGATTTTTTGTTTAGTTAGTGAGTACATCAATGACCTCTCACTTTTTTACAAATACTAGTGTTTTACCCGACTTAGCTTGGGTGCGTTTCTAAGCTTAGCCGTAGCTTATGTGTTAATCCAGATCATAGTCTATCAGTATACTAAATTTCATTCAAATCCATCCAGTCGTTTTAGTGTGAAGCATTAACAAACAAACAAACACACATACAAATTTTGGCGTTCATTATTATAGTCCAATAGATAATAACAAGATATTGTACAAAAAATTGAACATTTACCCATATATAATAGAGCAAAGCTCAAATCTAACAATTAAAAGCTAGCAATTTTTTTTTGAATTTGTTGAAACAACACAGCCATCAACTTACTATGACGAGTGGTGTAAAACAGTTCATTAACGTTGAGTATACTTTTAATTGTATTACGACTAATTAAACTAAAACACGCTGTATAGTGAAGTGCAGGCACTTTTCAATGTCATATTTTACAGAAGACCACTTTTTACTTAAATTAAACAACTTAATATTAAGTTGCATTCATAATTATACTATATCTAGATTTAACTAGTTTTTTCACATGACTCCGCTCGTATAGATAGTTATCTCTAACCATAATTCTACTCTTTCTTAAGACGTTACAATGTGATTAACAAACACACACATTCATAAACATTTGTATTTACATAATTAATGCGGTAAAATCGATCAGTAGATATAATTTTAGATAGCGATTGTTTTTAAATTATTGATACATTATTAGCGGTGCATTAAAAACAAAACAGTTTGTAGAATAGTGGTCCTGAGTGTGCCTTCGAATAGAGTTGGAAGGATCCAAATATGTAGGTGAATAATAATAGATAATTATTTCTGTACACTTTTAATAATAAGGTTTGAATTAAAAACATAGCTAAGTCTAATTTTCATCCTTATAACATTGGTAATATTATTAAAATTTTGTTATAGAATTCAAAAATACAAAAATTTCAATTCATTTGGTAATTTTGTGGGTAGGCTGTCTGTAACAACTATATAATGTCTTTAAGACGTCTAAAACCTTAGTCTCTTCCATGACCATGATTGCTGTAAAGCATTCAAAACGTCGTGTCGGGAACAAAAATCCGAAAAGACAGTTTTATTTTAAAATGTCAAATATTCGCGTAAATCTAAGAAAGTATTATTAGATTATGTTTAATTAAAATTATATTACTTACACATACATATATTACTAATTTGAAAGTAATTTTTATTATCCTGAGATTAGCGCATTCAAACAAACAAATTCGGCCTCTTTATAATATTAGTATAGATTTAATTAAAAATTAATATGTAAAAATATTAATTTTGCATGCTAATAATAAAATAATATCACTATTGTGTTATGTGTGTTATTAGTGAGAATATTGTTTTTCTTTAATATTTTACTTATATTTCTTTTGTATTTTTTGTCATCTTCTATGCAATAAAGAGTTTTTAACTTACTAATTAATTCTAACAACCTAACAAACACACATAAGCATTAAAAACTAAAAACACTACATAATTATAGAACATACAATTTAATGTTTAGTAAATATCGTTAAAATATCCTCACAAATAAGATATTTGCATGTGAAAATACTAGAAACATGTTTTCCTAAACCATTAACGAAATAACAGCTGTGTAACAAAGCGGCGCGTGCGCAGACTGCTGATTGGCTAAAACTGCGATTAGACTATTCCAAGGTCACACTGACTCAGGACGAGTGTATGTGAAATATGGTATATAGCAAAAGATGTAGCGGGTTCTACTTAAAAGTGCTTGTTAAAAGTTTAATTAATTAAATAAACTTTATTTTCATTTCATTAATATGTTTTGTTTTGTGTTTAAATTAATTGAATATATAAATATGGTTTTCGCCATATTAGTTGAAATAAAAATGCTATTTCCTTTTCAAACAATTTTAAGCATGTACCTAATAAGTAGTTATAAAAATTAAGTTATATATAAATTCACGTAAAATATGTATTATAAATGAATACATAAAACAAATTTATATACGAATTATTTAGTTACTATAGTTTTTTAGTACCCCACAGGAATTCTTTTATTTTACGGAATGAAAAGTATCCAAAATGCAAAATTTCATTTAAATCGGTCCAACACTTTCGGAGATTAGCTCGTACAAACAGACAAACAGACAGAAACAAAAAAATTGAAAAAAATCTGTATTTGTTCTATTTCTCTTCTTACATCCCCCAGACTCGGTTTTTAACATTCTTTTTCTATGTACAGACATTCGACCTCTACAGTTTTATTATATGTATAGATAGACACCCAGTATTTTTAAAACGTGTCATATCTTATTAATTAATGCAAGTAGTATTAAATGAAAATATTATGTTTGTTAATTTTACATACCCACAAGGCCTTGAGGCGCGATGCAATTTAATTAACTTCATTACATAAATGTACCGACTACCATTACGCAAGTCTAGAATATTATGAATCTTAAACTTAAGAATTTAGTTAAGTGTTGTTCTAACGTAAAGGTAGGAATAGTGCGTGCTGTTTTAAAATATGTAATACTCATTACCATAAATATTCACATCCTTTTTTTAATGTATATTCTATTCTACGTATATGTGTAAAATATATTATGAAGTATATTATAAAAAAACGTGTGTCGTATACTTCTTTGGCGTAAAATAACAAAAATAGCTAAAGATTTCATCCCGTATGTCACAACTCTGTGTTTGTAAAAGGAATGATAAATTAATAAAATAATAAAATAATTAATATTAGGCACATTACAATCATATACTTATAGAATATTATTTAAGGAAAGAATATAATATTATATATCATTTGTCAGACAATAACAACGGTTACCGTGGCAACAAACAGTTATCAGCTAACTTCAGCAAGTCGCTTTCTGGCTGTCGGTATGCGCGCGCATCGAAAAAAATTTTCTCTTATAATTTTTTCAAACGTCCCAAAAGAAATATAACTAGAAATATAACAGGCGATATTCTCTGTATTTTCTGAAATAATTTAAAAAAATCTTACGTTAATGCTAAAAATCTGCACTATAGCTGAGTAACATATGTTATTTTTGTCAACAAGCAGAGCCGTTAAGAACAAAATAATTATGAAATAATGTATATCAGTGATAAGGTAGTGAAAAACTTAATAGAACCAAATCAGTAGTTGCCAAGTATAGATAATAAATAGATTTAATTTTATAGATAAAGAAATATTGCAATACCCACAACTGAAATCGCTATCTCTATAACTACTTTAAAAACCATTTACCCGTAACATTTTCTTAGATTTACGTGAATATTTGACATCCATACTAATATTATAAAGCTGTTGTTTGTTTGTTTGGTTGAACTCGCTAATCTCAGGAACTACTAATCCGATTTGAAAAATTCTTTATGCATTGGATAACCCGTTAACTGAGGAAGGCTATAGGCTACATATCATCCCAGAAAACTGTACGGTTCCAGTGGGATAGATTTCTTTTTGTCTAGAGACGAACCCGAAGCGAAGCGAGGATGAGTCGCTAGTTTTAAATAAAACTATCGGTTCTCTGTAAATCATTCGAAATGTCGGAATCCAAAAATCGAAATCCGCGAAAAATCCGAAGATAGTTTTATTTATAATATGTATGTGTTTAAAGTTATATACATATGTGCAGTGTATCAACTATCTGGTATCCATAACACAGGCCTCGTAGCTTACCGTGGAACTAGATGGTGCTGTGTGGTAATGTCCCAACATATTTATTTATTATTTATATTTATTTATTTATTTAAAAACCATTTACCCGCTGACTCTTATGCCTTAGCACAGCCGTATGAATCAACGCGGAAACGCACAGTGTCCTTGTTTGGCACATCGTATGCACATACAACATATTCTTTTAATTGTCACTATTAAAAAATATCCTTGTACTTTTTTATTTATTCTAAAAATGGCCAAACACCATTCTTCGCGTGCCTTCGAGTTGCGTGAGACAAAATGTTACATAATTCTCACTGTTTATTTAATAAATTGTAGCAAATGTTAAGATATTGCATGTATTGATTGTTGCAGGTGTTGCTATAAATACGACAAAGTATATAGTTTCTAGGAGTACAAAGATTTGAAGCCAAAATTTGTAAGCTACACTACTCTTATAAAGAGGAAAGATTTGTATTTTTGTATGTATGTATGTAATGAATAATCTCAAAAACTACTGGACCGATTTAGATGAAATTTGGTAAGAAGATAGTTTGAGACAATGGGAGGACATAGGATATTTTTTATTCCACAAATCATCCCATTATCATTATCCCATCATTAAGGGGGTGAAAATTGGGATGAAAATTTGTATGAGGAATCAACCTAGGTACGAACCCGAGCGAAGCGAGAGTGAGTCGCTAGTTATAATTATATCTTTATTAGTATTACAAATTTAGATGTATTAGTATATACTTATTTATATAATTGACATGAATTTTCGTACTAACATAGACGAGCCGCAAAATGATCTAAGCTTTTATTTATCTTTGGCATTTGACTAAACCTCAACAGTCGAAATCTTTTACAATTTACAATTTTTTTTAATTTTTTTTTTTAATAAATAATACTAAATAATAAATATGTTGGGACATTAACACACAGTATCACCTAGTTCCATGGTAAGCTACGCTTATGCATGGCTTGTGTTATGGATACCAGATAGTTGTTACACTACACATATATAACTTTAAATACATACATATTATAAATATAAACACCCATGACTGGAGTACAAACATTCGTGCTCATCACATAAATGGATGCCCCTAGCGGGACTCGAACCCGCGACCGTTGGTGCAGCAAGTGGGGTCACTACAAACTGAGCCAAACGTGTCGTAAAAAGAGACATTACTATATTTATAATTTTTAATTAATTTTCTTAGGAAAATAAATTTGTTTGCTAGCTCTTGACGCTACTAGATTACGTCTTACTTATTCTGATAACATTTTTCGCCCATTTTGATTATAATATGGAGAAAATACACTAATTTTGTAAGTTGTGCTATCTATTCAGTCTATAGTCTATAGTCTTTGTAAACTCTGAATTTTGAAGAAGCAACACTAAGATAATGTGAAACCAGTTATTGTTTTAACTTTACGAAACGAAAGAAAACACCAGAACAAAAATAAAAGAAGAATTTTCGTAAAAAAAAAAAATAGTTGTTTTCAACATAATTAGTAAAAGAGTGTAATTAGTAAAAAGACAAAGGCTTTAAAAATTTAAATGAGATCTCGAGACGAAAAGTTCATATTTTATTTATTTGCAAAAGACACCTGAATTTTTAACAGGCCGTTGTTTCAACGTTTTTCATAGTCGCGTACACAAATGAATAGTGTAACTTGAGTAGTGCGAGGTGAGACAAATCTACATCTTACCTTGAAGAACGGTTGTCACACAAGTGTTTAGTTTTACACTTACACTGTAACATTACATAAAATAAAAGAAAGGGAAAATTTTATATGAAATTTTTTATTTTACAATTCAGTTATAAGCGAGCTTTAAGCTGAGAAAAAGTTAGTTTTTAAAAAATGTATACAAAAAGATGCTTTTGCTGAATATTGTTAAAAAGTTATTATTAATGCTAAAGCTTTATAATAAGATTGATTTAAAAAAAATATTACGAAATTATGAATTACATTTTTTACATTTTAACGTTTAGTATAGATTTCTCAGAGATGAGTATTTTTCCGCAGTAAAAAGTATCCTATATTGACCCAGATAAGCTATCATCATACAAAATTTCATCAAAATCTGTTCAGTGGTTTTCTCGTAATGCGTTCCCAGACAGACAGACATACAGACAAAAATCCAAAAATTATAGATTCGGCTTCTATATCGATAATAACGACAATTTCTAATAAGATTTTCCAAAAAAATATTTAATGTACAGATTCGACTCAGAATTTTATTATATGTATAGATCAATTGTATGATCGAAATAACGTAATGGCATTATCAAAGTGCACTTATAAATGTTATAAGATGAAACTTGCTAAAGTGTATATTTATACTATCTAGTTCTTTAAATAAAAAAGGCAGTGCGTTTCTTCGGGCTAATCATTACATAATATTCGTAGTTACAATAAACACTATCGTGAATATCTATTGAGATGGACTATCATGGACTATCTAGTCTATCTATATCTAGTCCGAATTTGAGTTAGCATTATTATTGATGACATGTTTGGCTCAGTTTGTAGTGACCCTTGCTGTGTCAGCAGTCGCGGGTTTGAGTCCCGCAGGGGGCATTTGTTTGTGTGATGAGCACAAATGCTTGGACTCCAGTCATGGGTGTTTATATTTTTAATGTCTATGTATTATGTATTATTAGTAACTAGTTAATTGGGGCGACTTTTTTTGCGTACCTAACATGTCAGCGATCAGTGTCAATAGCTTTTTATATATATGAATTTTATAAAAAGTTTTTATACGAACGGAAACATGAACATCAAACTTTTAAGTTCGTCATCGACCTAGAACGTAGTCTTTAATATGATATATCAATTATTAATTTTGATAATGTATTAAGTAAATACCAACCGGCGTACCAACAAAGGTACGTTCGATAATTCGTCCTCATATGATGCCTTATTACTTATTTGATCAAATGACAAATAGGTACTTGTTATACTCTACAGTAGATATTTTTTCTTCTATCTTAAAAATCAAGTGTTATTCCAAAGATGTATATACATATTTATATAGACAAAATATATTTTTTTGGCTTCATTACAGTAAAATGTGTATTTTATACAGATATATTTGACATTTGAAGTTAATATTTCTGTAAAAACTCTTTCGGTGAATTGGTCTTTTGGAAAAATAAGCACTGAGATGACGATATGTGTAATTAAGATCAGTGTTATCAAAGGAACTTCTTAAGCTTTCAAATGTATTTTTTCTGAGGCAAGTAAACAAATGAGTAGAGTGGAGTATGAGATGCGACAAACGTACGAACAGTAGCGAACACAAGTTTGAGTGGTGTTCTTGAAGATTTAAGTAGGTACTAAGCAAAGTTATTGTTGTCTACTGTTTACGTCAGGGGGGAAGGAATTTCAAAGACATGATGTATTCGAATTTTTACCTATAAATAGGTAAAGGTAATTTGGAGTAAGACTATATTTTTTTTGTTACTAAAAGTAACCGTATTTTTTTTTTTCAGATTAGTGTAATAATGGTATTTTATAGACCACCATTCATGTAAATAGACAAAAAATATGATTTTGATTTTAATTTCTTATACTATACTATAATACTTAAAAATTGTACTGAAACGTTAATGAACATCGAATATAATAATATAATCATTAAAAAATAATTAATAACTAATCAGACAGATCACTAGACAAAAATTAATTTTACTTACAATATTATATAAAATAATTGAATTTGAGAGAACACTATCGTGTAATAGTTTGCTAAGTTATATAGTAAATGCTAGATCTTTTTCAGTATTTAAACATAAATTAAAAAAAATATTTAGAAGCTGTTTCTTACTAATTTATTTATACATAAATATGTGAAATAAATTAATGAGTAAATAAATGTTCTTCAACCCAGAAATTCAGTTTTAAAATTTTAAGCTGTATAACATTTACTGTTTTATTTAAAGTCACATGTAAAATATAACGTCATGGGACCTCAATTTCACGTTTAAAAACAATTGTAAAGAAATGACGCACATAAGTGCTCAAATCTGAACGGATGCACATCCTATGACCTCGCCCGCTCAGCTGATAGTCTTAATCCAAATATCGCTATTATGCATGGGTGGACAACTGTTTTTATTGCTTTATTATTTTATAAAAAAATGTTGTGGGTTTTTAAAGTTATACTTCTTTTGGCACGTTTGGAAAAAAATATGAGAGTAAAATTTTTATGATATTTATTTCAATATTTCAATACATAAGTGATGAAATCTTTAGCTATTTTTGTTCTGTTACGCCAAAGAAGTATAACTTCTTACGTGCGTACATAATTACACACACACATTTTATTTTATTATATAGAAATATATTGTTTATTTTGTAAAATAAGATGAAATTGAATCTGTAAATTTTAAATAATGCGTGGTTTTAAAATGTTCGGATCATACGTAATTCTCGAACTAATTTGTTTGTTATGTAAAGTCACTGAAGCATCTGTGACATAATGTTTAATCATCAATTATTATTATAAGTAAAGCTATAATTAGAAGTAAACATAATATATCAAACGAAAAATATCAATTTGAAATAAACAATTTACATGAACGTACGCTTGAGTGCAAAAAGCGACAACAGTAGAATAAAAACAATCTACTTATAAATATAATCGGTATCTATATTCCCATCGCGCTACAAAACATGCAACTCGTAACCATGACCACGTAAAACAAGGCGTATGTCATTTTTATTCATATTGTTATTATAAAACGTAAAATTTGTAAGTTTGTGTGTAGAAGATAACTCCGGAACTATGGATCTGATTTTAAAAACTCTTTCACTAATAAGATGGTACAGAATATCTAAGTGATAAATGTAAATTATTATTTTGATTATATTGTGAGATATACTGATATATAAATAGATGTGACTGAAGGTCAAATAGAATATATTTATGACTGAAGCGAAGCGAGAATATTGAATACTATACGTCTATTATTACTCAACAGTTTATTATTTTAAATAATGCGATACTTAAGATATGTTTATATATTAACTAAAAATTTATTAGATAAGACACTATAAATAAATAAAAATATCAAAAGCTTAAACAGCTAAAAACATTTCACTAAAAGACAATTCAATAAATTTTTTTGGGATCAATCGTGACATAGCAACCTACAATAAAGGTTGAAACACGTCTTCGTGCTTATATTCAATTACAACAATATAATTAATATAACAATATAAATAAAATGCATTAAATACCAAAATTCTCAAAACTAAAAAATGAATACCTCACCTTCCAAGAAAAAGATTAATTAAGAGAAAGGTTACGCGCCTCTGGATTCCGATGCGAGCCATTTGAATGAGGAATTAGAATAAGATGGCAAAAAATATGAGCATTAGATAGAAGAGTACAACCGATAGGGGAAAGGGACAGGTGATGAGAACGACCTCTGATTGGCTGACCGCTTTTTATGCCTTACTTCCCCTAATTCCTAACGTAATGTTTATTCGAAATAGCTCTTTAATTTTATCAGGTTACGGGCTTGTTTGCGCTCTTCTTTATTTTTATTTGAATTTTTAATACATCTTCCTTTAAAGGTATTGAAAATGTTTTTTTTTTTTTTACTTCGGTCAATGGACTATAGATGGAAACAACTTCGCTAACAATCGATACATACTTAATATGCTTAATCACAAGACGATCACTTATAAATTGTTGTTTATGGGTTTCATCGGCATTTGATGGTTTAATTCATAGTTTTTACGTTGACGGTATCTACTTGAATATATGTAGATTATGCCCGTTGTGTTAAACTATGTATGTTATTTGACTTTGTTTGGGTATTTTTTTGAAATATATGTATATTATAATATTTTATTTTATTATATATTCTGAAATTTTATAACGTAATTTATTATATGAATAAATTTGAATTAAATTTTCTTAAATTTATAGTAAATTATGTTAATTTATGTCTTAAACATGGCTTTGGCTAGTGTTTATCTATACTAATATTATACAGAAGAAAGATTTGTTTGTTTATACCGAATAGGCTCCAAAACTACTGAACGGGTTTAGATGAAATTTGGTAAGAGGATAGTAACCTTGGAAAGGATATAGGATTGTTTTTATCCCGGAAATCATCCCTTAAGGGGGTGAAAATGGGAATGATTTACAAACACATAGACAAAAGTTTTTAGTTGTAAAGCAATCATATTATGAGATTAGTAGGCAAGAGGTTTTTGACCAAAAAATTAAAAGGGAGAATCTACAAAACGGATGTATGTTTTTTTGTGAATGTTACGCGATATCTTCATAATATAATAAATTAATAATAATTGATTTTCTTAATACATAGTTTAGAACTAATAAATGTCAAAAATATAATTTGCAATACTTTTTAGTTTAAAATTATAATGTGGATATTACAGATAGACACTAGAATTTTATATATAAATTTAGAATTATATAAGAATATTTAATAACTGGTATCTTGGTTCAATGTACCTTTCAACCGTCTGTTCTCCACAGCTGCTGTCATAATACGTCAATAGAATTAAACTACGAGTCATATGCGTGGTTAAGCTACATACGTTTAGTATAATAATTGGATGGGTGACCGTTGTTTATGTGGCAGAGAGCTTTATATTTCCGTCTTATAATTACATTAGGGGGTATTTTTATACATCTACGTGAGTAAATTCTTAATTGAGAGGCATAGTGCAAATTAATGGTACATATTCATTCTTAAAAATAACTTATATATTTTTTTTATTAAATATTACTATTTCTTAATTAGAACTTAATAAATAGAGCTTTGCTTGCTTTAATTTTTTTATAATAATAAAAAGAAACGCTTCGTTAAAAATGTCAAAATTTTTAACTTTACTGTAAATTAATTCAAATTTTAAGTAAGTAAAGGAAGAAAATGATAATAGTCTATGTAAAAGTACTATAGGACGTTATAAATAATATTATTATTTATCACACAATAAGTGGTTATAAATAATATGAAGTTTTCATTGAAGTTATAATACTCACTCTCACTCCATCACTAACTTTCGTATTTATAATTTATTTCGTATTTAAAACGTGGTAACATTATAGATGAAAAACGAAATATAATTTCTAAACAAATAGATATAATATAATTGAATCATTTATCATTCATCATTTGAAAATCTTATTAAAATAGTCATTATTATCGACACAGAGGTCGAATCTATAGTTTATAGAATGTTTGTTTACCTGTCTGTCTGGGAACTCATCACGAGACGACCACTGGACAGATTTTGATGAAATTTGGTATGATGATAGCTGGTTATCCGGGTCAACATATAGAATACTTCTAATTGTGAGAAAATAGGTCATCTCTCTCTAAATATCTTAAAACGTAAGTAGGGACGAACCCGAGCGGAGCGAGGTTGAGTCGCTAGTAATATATAAGTAGGATATTTCTGTCAAAGATTCGAAGTTGACGCAGATATAACTCAAGTTCACTTTCATAAAATATAATTTAAGATTATTTCAATAAAGTACGAATGTTATACTCGTAATTATAGATTAAGACATTATGATTTAATTTTTATAGAATCGATAGAGAATTATAATAGGCTCAAATCATATGCAATTTTTTTATTCTGATTTTCAGAGCTGAATCACGTGACTGGTTATGTGGAATGAATGAATAACTCTTTATTGTACACCCAAAAAGAGAAAAGAAAATATACAAAATATAGAAGAAGGTACATGAGGCGGCCTTATGGCTAAGAGAGCGATTTCTTTAAGGCAACCTTTAGGTTTTAGGTAGAAATCATGGTATTTTGTATGGTGTGGTTTGGATGTGGTACAATTTAGGTATGTTGATGTGGTAGATTAAACAAATATTCTTATCGATATATTACTTATAATATTATTAACTAGTTTAAGTACTAAAGTTTGGGACATCTTACTGCAGTTTCAAATAAAATGTAGCTACGAAATACGAAAAAAAATCTTTTCTTCGGTAGTTCTTATTATACACCGATGTATATCAAGCCATCCAACCTTTGTAATGTTACATTATACTATAATTTTACCAACAGATGCTTCTCACGGTGCTCTCTAGTGAGCCATGACCGCCTTATTTGGTTCACTTTTTGCAATACATTTCAGATTTCCGCTTAACTAACTGTGGATATTTTACTTCAATTTACTTATGTGTTTTCTTAGAATTGCAATATGTGATTGTATACGCCCATTCCATAAATATATGTGAGGCATTTAACCGTAAAAAGATATGCTATAATAATTGTAAATGATATTAATCTAATAAGTGTTTAATGATTTTTTGTTTTTATTTTATACGTTAGTAGTTCTACTTGAACGGTATCTATTCTATATTTTATAAAAAAATCTAGCTGATCCGACAGACGTCGTTCTGTCAAAAGCTACTGGAATGTGGCAGTCCCACAATCTTACGATTTCTATGTTTTTTTCATGAATTTTTCCAATTTTTCTCGGACTTTAAAAAATATTAAAAAAAAATATTAGCCGTATTGGTCTAGCTGTACTCGAGTTTTGCGTTTAGCAACTCATTTAGCCCTTCATTTTTATTTATAAGAAGATATACTCGTATAAGACTAGCTACTCAAGCTTGATTCGTCTTTAGCTTGATTCGCCATACAAACTTTCATCCCCATTTTCGCCCCCTTGAGGCATGATTTCCGGGATAAAAAGTATCCTATGTCCTTCCCAGAGTCTCAAACTATCTTCTTACTAAATTTCATCTACCTTTACCTCTTTATAATATTAGTATAGATAATATAATTTCGAAAGAACTTAGTAATGAATGTAGTCTCTACTTTGATGATCTGATGAAACTTTATATAATGTCTATTCAATTTATTTATCTATTTCTTCCTTGAAGGAGTCCCTCTGGAGCCTTTGTTAAGTAGATACTCTACATTTGCTATCGCTAAATTATAAGTTAAATCAAAATATTTTTAATTATCTATTAGCGATATTAATTATAGTTACTATCTATAATTTGTTACTTTTCGAGTTGAGGCAATAATAAAACAAGATCTGAATTAATTATTTAAAACAATACGTTTCTATCACAGTAGCTAAGAGAAAGTCAACCTTAAACAAAACTGTACCGTTCTATGGATTTCAAAACAAAATTTTGTTTTAAATCTAGGCAGGAATTTCATAATAGGCTATTCGAGTGACCTAAAACACTGGACTTGAGAAGAAAAACTATAAACAATATATTGAATGGATGACTAGTGCACAGGTGTGGGTTACGCAATTCATAGGCTAAAGTGGAAATACTAGGTTATACCCTGGTTTTACTTTCTCTATATAATATGTACCTATTTGAAAAGATTTTTCCATAATCTCAAGAAGTGTTGATCTTATAATCTTTCTTATGTTAACGATTACTAATTAAATAATAAAATCATCAAAAGAATTTTGTACATTGCCATATTTTAATATTTTTTGTAAGTAAGAATTTTGAAATTGAATAAATTAAGATTTTTTTTCATCACATTATGAAATAAAATTACGTATATTATCGAATTAAACACAAATGATAAAATATTTTAAACTTGAATTTAATTCTTCCTTTTTCTTTTCATTACTTTCGTAATAAATGTTTAATGTTACCAGTAACAAAAAAGCAATATATGTATGTATATGTATGCGTAAGTATGAAAACACTAAAAACCTCCGCGCTATAATTTCATAGAAATTCCAATGAAAATATTAAAACGTACTTCATAACGGGACGGTTTTATATTAATAAATACGGTCTCGAGAGTTTCTCATTTATTATTTTACACGTCGATATTGTCCGAGTGGCGGTCAAACTATTTCAATATGGCCACCGGCGGCCATCACTTCTGGAACTTTCAAACTATCCTAATTGAAATTGTTGTTATGTACAGCTATTTTCCCCTCTTGAAAAATCCCGTTCTATTAAGAATGGATTAGAAAAAAGATTGGAAACTAGAGAGATATTAAAAAAATGGCCTTTTCAATGAATAGCTGTGATGACGCTGAGGGATTTAGTTGCTAGTTCTGTAGTATTTTAAAATGTCTTTGTATAGATTGTGTCTATTATAAAAAAAATGTATAATAGTTGGATTAAATAATAGATAAATTGATCTGCAATATTATAGTTATCTGTAAATATGGAACTTTCATATAAAAAAATAATTAATTGTAAGATATTGTTGTCTTTAATTAAACTTATTTTTAAAACGGAATATAATCAAAGAAATTGTAAGGTCTTGTTCGTAATGTATCTTTATTATTACGGCTTGTTGTATCAAAACTTTAACATGTTGTGGTATCTTCTTCCAACAAACAAGTACTGAATTCCCTTAGAGCTTAATTTTATCAGATTCTCACATCCCAAATTACTTTTTAAACGACACAATCACCTACAGTAATAAGAGCCCGTAATTTAATTCAACCATAGATAACTTGTAATTTTACAATGGCAACACAGCGTAATGACAGCGCGCGAATTCCAAGCAAAAATGACGGAATGACGCGTTTCAAATCTTTATATCGTACAATTTTGTTTTATTGTACTATACAATTTCTAAGTTGTGAAGTGGAAATATCTTTTGTTTTTTTGGAGTTTATTATTAGATATATTTAAACAATAAGGTAATATTATAATTATTTCCAATGTAGACACTTTTTTTTAAATCGCGTGGTCTTTTTTTTAAAGCTAAATATAACAATTTTCAAAATTATACGCAGCGTAATTCATAATATTTTTTCAAATTATATCATATACGAGTATTTTATAATTACTTGATAATTTTATGTGAGAGCTTCTCTGTAACATTTCGTACATTTACGCTTATTATTTCTATCTATTATTAGATTTAATTGGGGGAGATAAATATAGGATTGTGTAAAATATACAAATACTAGCGGCTCACCCTGGCTTCGCTCGGGTTCATCGCTAGGTACGTTTTAACGGTTAGTATGGAATAGATAGACTGTATATTACTTACTGCTCTGCTCCCTTGGGTAGTAGCATGATGATAAACAGGCTATCTATAAACGGTCTATCTAATGCAAAAAGAATTTTTCAAATCGGATTAGTTGTTTCTGAGATTAGCGTGTTCAAACAAAAAGAAACAAACAAACGAGTCGATTAGACGAAGAAGTAGATTGGAAACGAGATAGTATAGATAAAGATTAAGGCGACAATCAATTCTGAAAATTTCCTCCTATAGCGTAAATTGATTTTGGTAATGAAATCAAAGTAAACCCATACTAATGTTGTAAGTTTAAAAATAACCGTCTGTTTATTCCCTTTTCATATTTAAACTACTAAACATAATTCAATAAAATATCAATAAATAGTAAAAAAAAGGCAAGTATAGATTACATCGTAGGACGTACAAAGACTTCGTTTTGCCTCACTTTGCTTTATTTGCGAGTGGATTCGCAGAAATAACAAGTAATCCATATTTTTTTTGTATTTTTATGGGTTTTTAAAATAACAACATCCTATTAAATATAATAAATACAACTCCATCAGTTGTTTTAGGTCAAGGAAATATATCGCCTCATTAGTACTTAGATATTTATTCATATTTTATTTAGACTCGTTATTTACATAAGTACCTATGTTTTTACACTGTTTTCTGATAATATTAGGGTTTTGTACTTTAAGTGACTTAATTTAAGCAAATAATGAGATGTTTTATTAAGCTTTCTTAGTATAAAATACAACAATGAGTATGTTTTTGTTTCTTGACAGTTTATCGCCTGAGCTGATCAATATGCTGCAATACCTATAATTAAGCTGCTATACGATTAAAAATAGAATCTCAATAACTATAGGTGAGATATTAATCTATCGTTATCCTTAGCAGATAATAGGAATCTTACTACTATATAAATGCGAAAGTTTGGATCGATGGATGTTTGTTACTTAATCACACCAGAAGAACGGATCTGGATGAAATTTGATATAGCGATAGATTATAGTCTACAATAACACATAGGTTACTTTTATCCCAGAAAATGCACGGTTCCCGTGGGATAGATTTGTTTTTGTTTTTAACTAAGGACGAATTTGAGCGAAGTAAGGGTAAGCCGCTAGTTTGACATAATTTGTATAGAGCTAATATCAAATATCTGTCTCTGGTAAGAAAAACATAGGATAGGTTATTGGCATATTTTCATCAAGTAATTTAAAACAAACGGCATTACAAAGTATCGTATTATATTACAGTTTAGTAATAAACTGGTAAAATGCGAAAACCTCCCTACAATATATTTACGTTTTTTAAATAAATCAACATTAAAAAGTTTTACCTCTATACACGGCGTCAAGTTCTCTCAGTGACACAACAATTCCTACGCAAAAGCTTTTAAGCTAAAAATTTACGTACATCACAGTACTTTAAAAGCTAGGTGTTTTGCCAAGACTAGACCTATGATGGAATGACGGTATGACTCAATAGTCATTAGTCATGTATTGTATCAATTTGAATTTTCATTTTTTCTTTAACACTAGTTGCGGTATTTGGGTTGACTTGAAAATAATTAAACTTATTTCTTTAATACTATAATTAATACTTAAATTTTAGAATGTAAATCAAAATGAAGATTTCTTATGTTCCGAAAAGCTTAGTCTGATTTAGTATAAAAACAACTTACGAAATAGATGGTCTAGCCTAAAAGATAACAATAAAAAGTAATCAATTCAAAATCGGATAAAGTATTTTTTATGTATACAACTTATATTATAAGTGCGAAAATGTGTTCGTTTATTTGTCTGTCCTTCTTTCAAACAAATTGATGTGATTTTTGTCGGAAAACGGGTAGAGAACTGGAGAGTGACATAAGCTACTTTTTGTGGGAAAATATCTCATTCCCAGAGGAAAAGAAATGATAATATATAACCAATTATATGAGCATAATACTACAAATAACGTTACTAGTAAATATATAAATATTATAAAAAGTATTTACTGCTGGCCTCAAAACTGTGACACAAAACTTATAGCGTAGGGAAAACCTTGGAAGGAAGATAATTTCATACGCACGTGTTCGGTAGAAAATATGATATTACTTATTCATCAAATCCATACTAATATTATAAAGCTGAAGAGTTTGTTTGTTTGTTTGTTTGTTTGGTTGAACGCGATAATCTTAGGAACTACTGGATGGAATTGAAAAATTCTTTTTGTGTTGGATAGTCCATTTATCGAGGAAGGCTTTAGGCTATATATCATCCCGGAAAAATGTACGGTTCCCGTGGGATAGTTGTTTTTGTGTAGAGACGATTGTTTATTCGCTTTAACTATTGATCGTATACAACTGTCGATATGCTAAGATTCGTGTACTTTAAAACAATTATTATGTTTATTTGTTTGTTATCACTTTAGGCCATACGAAGGCTTTGTTATGGTAAATATGGACTATTTTATTCCATAAGATGGATTTCTATACTAGGACCTTGACATGAGCATGTATGGACAAATAAGCACTAAGGCGACAAATTGTATTGTAAATACAATGAGCTAAGCGAGAATCAAACCCGCGACCTTTTAAGTTTATGAATAATGCTAAATTCACTTTTAAGCCCAAGCCAGACAAGTTAGCTGTTACACAGTTCAATTGTGTTGTCTTCATCTGTCAATGTTGTCAGTTTCGCAAAGGAGGTTTGGAGATATTCCTAAGATGTGATAGTAGATGGCGATTAGAGGTCGCGGGTTCAACTTTCTACCTAAATAGAGAAATTACTAACTGTTATTGTGGGTTAGGCGTAATGTTAACGACTGTTTGCGATTTGTCTTCATATTTATCGAATACTAGTATCTAATTGCGAATTTACTTGTGTTATTTAATATATTTATGTTATAGGAAGCATTGTATAGATTATTTTACAATATAGAAGAATTTTCAGTTCAATTTTTGTATGGAATAGATAGAAAGAAGAAAAAAGTGATATCTCATAAATTTTTTCTGTCTATATTATAAAATTATTTAGTTAATACGGTTATAGTAGAATTTAGAAATTTTCATAAAAACCTGTCATTTATGTGTGTTTGTCCCGTTCTTACCTAGAAACAAAAAACAATCATTACTAACACACTTCTATAATATCACAATGATTACTTACTTTGAAGGATTACTAAAACACATAGCAATGAAACGAACATTCACAACATCATGTCTAAACACTAAAAGTTATTTTCCAATAATTACATAATATATATTATATATATCTTTCGCAGAGCAATGAAAGAAAAAGACAACTATAAATTATAATAAAAACTCAAATCTATCATATGTAGTAGGTACTTCAAATATTATCAAACGTCAGATCAAGGTTATGTATTATATAGTATATATATTATAGTAAAGTGTAGTATAGCATAGATGCATTACACGACCCTGGCACACAATCGCGAAAACATGTAGCTATCTAGTTTTTCCATCTATATTTAGGTGTTTTATTAAATTGCATGCCTCGGTACGACATTGAACGAATTATCATTGTACATTCGTAAGCAGAAAGTACTTGTTGTTGCGTTTGGAAAATTAAATAGAATTTTGTATTTTTCCAGTTAAAATTAATCATTCTTTTGCATAAAATTTATAACGTCTATTGGTTATTTTTGATTATTTATCGATTAATTTATTTAATATATTATAAATACATATGTATAACCGATACTAATACTTGTAGTAGGTAGAAGTTATGCTCCATCGACACAGGTTCTGTGACCATAATTCATCAATATATCCTTTTTGAAGTAAAACTTCTTTACGCACGCTTGATTTGGGGGGTAAGCTGGTGAATGCGTTACGAAAAAATGTACGTACGTCTGTTGCCATGGTAACCGTTGTTATTGTCTGACAAATGATATATAGTATTATATTCTTCCCTTAAACGATATTCTACAAAATATATGATTGTAATATGCCTAATATGCGTTATTATTACTATCTCACGTATCCTAATTATTTAAAACATAAATTGAATTTCATAAAGAGTACTGATAACCTACAGAAGTTTAACTTCTTGCGCGTGTACACATTCAAACACACACTCTTTAATTTTTTTATTAGTTTTATATTCTTTTTTTAAATAACAGATCACATCACTAGTAATTAACGTTTAAAATTTAAGCAATACAACTTATTAAAACTTATTAAATTCTACTACTCTAGTGTAGTCTTTTAAATAACTAATAGACAAAGCTTCTAAAACTTTAGGTCTTACGTTTTCCTATTTGTATTTAGTTGTAAATTATGTTGGAAAATTTTGTACATGACGAATAAACTAGAAGGAAAATCATTTAAACTAATTGCAATTTATACAATACCTATATTAGACTTGTTTCATATTGAAATGGCCTTGAAATGCAATCTTTGTTGAAATTAAGAAAATATTAGTTATACACGATTTTTTTAAATAGCTGTTTATAGTTTATAGTTATTTAAATACTAATTAAATTATTATTTTTACTAAAATGATAAAAATATGTATTTTTTGTCTACTTCGTAGCGTCTGATTTGAAATAATCAATACATAGTATAAAAAAAGTTGCTTCGCGCTGTCTGTCTGTCCCTATGTATGCTTAGATCTATAAAACTACGCAACGGATTTTGATGCGGTTTTTTTAACAGATAGAGTGATTCAAGAGGACGGTTTATATATATAATACATGCATATTATAGTACAGAAAAGCCGAGAAATTCAAAGATTTGTATTTCATACTAACCGTTAAAACGTACTTAGGGACGAATCCGAGCGAAGCGAGGGTGAGTCGCTAGTATATAATATAAAAAATAAAAAATCTGTCTATCTACATGTTTTTTTATGTAGCGTATAATTTATAAATAAAATTAATACAATTAAATAAAAGTATTACTTTTTTAAATGTATAATTAAAACGACAACTTTATGTACTTTTTCAGACTTTCATGTATTTTGTTGAAAAGTTTAAAAAAAAAACTGTTCTATAAAACTAAGCGAGGTTCAGTACTAGGTCTCGTAATTTTTCTACAACATCGATAAATACATGCAGCTAGATTTATATTTATAAAGGTTACAAATAAATATTTGCATTGGCAGTTGACTTTGTACTTAGAGCTAGAATTTTAAACGTGTGTGTCATAACTATCATGGCTATTAGGAAAAACCAGTAGAATATATCATGTTTAAAACAGCTTATTTGTTAAAGGATTTAATAATTAAATATTATTTATTATATATAGAAAATGAATCTCAAACTTTACGTTTGGTTTGGACAGAGAATATAGAGTCAAGTACTTGATTTTTCATTTCGGTTGAAAGTTTTTTGTACCATGAGAGAATTTAATGTTAGGTCACTCAATGATAAGAGATAAAAAGACTGGACCTGATAGACATAACTAATTTTTGCCCGCAGTGTCACTTGTAACATTGATAAAATATAATGTATGTATGTTAATTAAGGTCATAAACTTAGCCATTGTAGCGTGAAAATTAACAAACGCTTATAAACTTCTAGACCGATCGTAATCACAAATTATATTATACAATTAAATTAATTACAATTGTGTTAAGTGGTATCTGATACATAATATATATATATATATATATATATATATATATATATATATATATATTGTACTTTTTAAATAAAACTATCTTTTTGGATTTTTTCGCGGATTTATTTTGATTTTTGGTTCCCGACGTTTCGATTGCTTTACGGCAATCATAGTCACGGGAGAGACTAAGGTGTTAGATGTCTCAAAGGTATTATATAGTTGTTACAGACAGCCTTCCCACAAACTAACAAAATGAATTCAAAAAACTTGAAAATTGGCACCAAAGTACATTACAATATTTGTTCATTTTAATTTTAAACATTTTTATAATTTTAATTACTTTTATACTAAGTACTTTAAGTATTTTATATATTGTACTTTATATATTTTTGAAATAGGTATCTAGATATAGAGATTTCCATAATATCTGTTCACTTTACAAGAAAGAAAAAAAAAGTTACAAAATATTCTATACATATTATATTTGATATATATACATATATTTTAACAATTTCGTGCGTCAGTTTATCACGACCTCGGCGGGAATTTAGCTGAATAGCCTCGCCTATTTACCTACTTGTCGGCTTACTGAAACCTGTTATGTGAATAAATTCTGAGAACTATTCAATTTATGTTTATTCTTGTAAGTAAGGCTTAGTATATAACGATGTTTTGAGTTTTCACTTTGTGCGAAATATTGGCAGTGTAGTAGTAATATTATTTAAAATTAGGGTCAAGAGTTCAGTCCCGTTCGATACTTATGTGTTTAAAGATTTTTTTAAGATTTTAGGATCCCTCTGATTGCTCGCCAGTTTGTCACAAATTGTTTTATTTTGTCATCTTTGAAAATAATTAGCCTAAAAGTAATGTTGAAATAAAAATGTAATAAGGAAATCTCACTTTTAGTTACAAAATATAACGAAAATATTAAATATTTAAGTAAATTCCCTTAAAACTCCTTCAAGACAGTCTGACACTTGACTATTATTAAAAATAGTATTATGTATTTAAGTAGTATCTTAATGATAGTAAGAGCGAAGTAAAACTAATAAAACCGGTCATGAAGACTGCAGACAGAAGTGAAAACTTAAAACTATAAACAAACAGTTGTTATTTTTATATATTCAAATTAATTGTTTGATCTTAAATTAAAATTTGTAAATTAAAACTGTTTACATTCATCTGGTTTTGACATCTATCGGCACTCTGAGTGTTAGAGTTAACACGTCACGTGACCATGTCGATGACGACATCCAAACTATAGAATTTTTCACTTCAAAAATCCAAGGAATTTGTAACATTTCATATTTTCTTCCTCTATATTCAATCGAAAACACAAAAACAGACAAAAATTAACTCAAACGAAAAGTTTGTTTGTGTGTTTCAAGGTAGTACAAATTAAAAAAAAAAACAAATAAATTTTATCTTCCACTTTATGTATTTAAATATATACTACGTATATAATAAAATTATACTTTTATTTGAATACTTAATTAACATTTAATAGTAAATACTGTGACGCATACGAATCATTGCGGTCTACAGGCAACGCCCAGTGATAACGTATCCTTGCCTAATTACGCGATTGGTTAAAATAACCGGAAATCGTATGGAATTTTAACAGCAAGTAGTTACTTTGTGATAATACTTATTACTAATTTTATCGCTACTTGACTACGCTTCCGGTGTAAAACTGTCTATATAAAGATGATTTGAGTTACTTAAACGGTCCTTTAATATTTTTTTTAATGAAAACAAAGTAATTTGTCGGTTTGTTTGTATCAACTGTTTTTTTTCTTTTTATAATAATTAAGATATCATAGAGTAAATAATATCATTAAAATTACAGATGTTTGTAAAACGAAACACAATCGTTGTTTGTATAATAATTTTACTTGAGATTCTCTTAAGATAACACCTTCTCTTTTTTAAATTACGTTAAAAATATTAAAACTTGTTAGACTTAATAAATAAAAAAATATACATCAATATAAACTTGTCATAATATAATACATAAAAAATTATTATTTAAAAACAATAATGGGTACTAGATTGCTGAAATCACCAATGTCTACGTCATCTCCTTAATGAGTCAAAGAGGACGGATGCAACTAACACATTTACAACCAACATATTTTATTTTATTCTTAAAACTATTCGAACTTGGTGTATTAGACCATACTTGCGAATTGACCTTGTGGCACTCTAAACATGAGTCCTTAGTCCTTAGACTTGTTTAGGTCTTGCTAACCTTGGTCTACATCACTGGTACAAAAACGTATCGCCTCTAAAACGCTCTAAACTAACAAATCATTTCAAACGCTCAAACTATTATCGTTACGCCCATTTTATCATACGAAAACCGACCAATGCCATGTCAAGTATCTAACAAATTACGACTATTGAAGTGTTATGTGAAAATGTACTTTATATTTAGGTAATAAAGTCGGAAATATTTATTTGTAAATAATAAGTCACTGTGCTAATGTGTGTTGAAACAACAAACGTGAATGGATAGGTACGCACACATACAAGCTGCGAATGTCACGAAATCTAGCCTGTTTCTAGGTTAGAATATGCGCGGGCGCATGTCCGTTGACCATGATTTATTTTTATTTGAATATTCTATCATATCAATTAGAATATTATAATGTTATATATTTCTGAATGTCTAATTAAAAACAGTTTAGTTATTTATTTATTTGCTTTTCAAAGGAAACATACAGTACAATAAATAATTAGATTTTAAAACATATAAAAGTAATTCTTAAACCAATCGAGATTCCACAGATAACAGTACTTCATTTGTGACTTTCATCACCAATAGGTATATAAACTATATTTCTTTTATAGACCAAAAACATCTTTAGTGGTGCCGATGTTGACGACACGTTTGGCTCAGTTTGTAGTGACCCTACTTACTGTGCCAGCCGTCGCGAGTTCTAGTTCTGCTGGCGGTATTCATATTTTGTGTGATGAGCACTAATTTTTGTACTCCAATCATGGATGTTTATATATATTTATAATACGTGTGTACTTAAAGTTATATATGTGAAGTGTATCAACTATCTGGTATCCATAACACAGTCCTGGTAGCTTATCATGGAACTAGATGGTACTGTGTGTTAATGTCACAACGTATATATGAAAATAATTCAATAAATAAAAAAAACGATACCTACTTCAATTACATTCATTGGCAATAAAATTGGCTTTGACATAAACCTGGCATAAAAGTAGCTACATTCTAAAATATTCAACGAATACTTAATAAATTATTAATATTATAATTATAATAATTTATTAAGGATGTATATGTATATGTGAGATTTTTTCGTCCTGAAGACTAAAAATAATATCTAGGATTTATCCACTATATAGTAAAGCGATGGTGCTCTCCATGGCGACCTTGTAGCTCAGATCGACGCCGATTCACTGTTTATTTGATACAAACCTGTTATTCGCTTTCGACTCGCTTTGTAACTTGCAAACTAGACACTTGAATAGATACTTCTCATCAACTTTTATTATAAAATTTCATTTGCAGGTTTCATTTTTACATAGTTTCATGGATTTCACTTAGCCTTGTTCTATATATTTTAAATGGTGTATTTAATAATAGCATATGTAGCTTAGATTTTTCCTTGGAAGGAACTTAAAATCATATAATCGTATGTATGTTGATACTTTTATCCAAATAACAATAACATTTTTTAGTTATTAATTAAATCTCCGACTGTTCTTTTAAATATTTATATTTAGGTTTAAAATAATTTTGGAAAAATCATTCATATCAGACCTAGTAGTAGGGGAGACCGGGGCTAGTTGACTATAGGGGTAGGTTGACTAACTATCAAAAACTCGTCCGAGGCAATAGCCTTCAGCTAACCAGTGAGACACGAAAGACCGTCACCTCCCCCCGCTTCGCCACCGGGAACGCGGCGTCGCGCACGCACGTCGTTTGAGAGAAGGAACGTAATATTGAAAAACAACACACGTAAGTAATTTTTTTTGTCGTAATATTATTTGTAATAACGCCTATTTATTCATGGTTATTGATTGTCAAAGAGTTTATAACGAATGTTTGATTCATGTTCTTTCTTTTATGTATTATTTTATTTGATTTCGTCGCAGTTTTGAGGTTATGGAATGTGGTTAAAAGTTAAAAAGTGGTTCGGGGCTAGTAGACTAATGTATAAGGGGGTTGGTTGACCACCTGGTCAACCAGCAACATGATATTATGGATATTGTTTCAGGACCATGCGAACATACAAAAGAAAGACTAATAGAGGGAGTACATCCAAAGATGTAATAGAAAAGTGATGTGGATGAAACATTTTGTATGGAGTGCACTGAATCTTATCGCTCCAGTATTTTTGGAGAAGAATGGGTTCAGTGCACTGTGTGCAAGTCGCGAGCATACACAAAATGTGTAAACGGGAACATATTGTTCTATGAATGCAAAAATTGCACCTCCGATTTAGAAGACTAATTGGATAGTATGATCTCAAAATAATTTATTTTATTAATAAAATAATATACCTATAACATATACACAAATATATATATATTTATATATATATATATTAGAATATATATTAGATAGATATGATAATTTGTTACCAAATGGTTAAAGTTTGCAAGAAATTATTTCATTTTGTTTTAAATACTTAATGAGAAAGTATTTTGTGTTTTGTGAAAAAACTTTGTTTATTTTTAGGTACTCAAATTGCCTAATGTTTAAATGTCTGATTGTTTATTCTTATAATTTGAATTTTATTGTGTTTAATTGATATGGCGGAAGATCGCCTTGGTTTCAATAAAAAAAATGAGTAATACATTTTTGTGTCTTTTATCCTATTTCCTCGTAGATTTTGCCCTTACAACTTCATAGGTCAACTTACCCCAGGTGAATAGTCAACCTACCCCAAGCATGGGGTAGGTTGACCAGTTTTTCCTATTCTACAAAAACTGGCCTGTACTCTAAATCATAATGAATAACGTGCTTTTTGCAACTTTTTTGCAAAGCTTAATAGTTAATCTATGAACTGAACCCGTTTTTAAATTAATATACTCTAAAGAAATAGAAATAGAAACCTTTAAGCTGAAACTTCGTCAACCAGCCCCGGTCTCCCCTAAATATAAAATAATATTCTATTCATAATCTCTTTATTATTAAAGGTTTTTTTTAAAGCAGTACCAATGCTAGTCACTGCTAGTTTATCCTAAAGATATAATTATCCTAAAGCTATATATTATGCTATAATTATCCTAAAGATGACGCTGCCTGTACACTGAATTTTTACTAAAAATTGACGTGTGTGGACTATGGACTCTAAAACGGCTGGAGTGATTTTGATGAAATTTTCAGGCAATCTTCAGATTAGTTTAGCAGGTAATCTTGCGAAGTTTGGTAGCGGTCTGAAGTTCAAACGCGAGTAAAGCTGCGGGTACTGCTAGTCTTTATGACATGTAATAAAATTCTGAGTCGAATCTGTACATCAATTTTTTTTGGAAAATCTTATTGAAATAATCTTTATTATTGATACAGTGACCGAATTTATTGATTTTGGAATATTTGTCTGTCTGTCTATTCGTCTGTCTGTTTGTCACTCTGGGAACGCATCACGAGAAAACCACTGGACAGATTTTGATGAAATTTGGTATGATGATAGGTGGTTATTCGGGTCAACATTTAGGTTACTTTTTACTACGGGAAAATATCACATCTCTGAGAAATCTATACTAACCCTTAAAACGTACATAGGGACGAATCCGAGCGGAGCGAGGGTGAGTCGCTAGTAATATAATAAATACAAAAGGTACTGAGGGATGCAACCGAGGAAAGTGAAGGTAAACCGTTAGTTTATGTATGATAAAAGTAAAACCAAAGTCACCTATTGAATTGAAAAAACATTGAAACACTTGCAAACACTTCACTCAAGGCACACATCGTTAAATCGAAACAACACCTTTAAAGTATACACGTTATATTTGTATTTAAATACTCCTTATTGATTTTGCATACAATAGATGCATTTTAGTTTAATTAATTTTATCACTTAATTTTTTTTTCTTTGTTTGTAAATCTTGTTGTTGGTGGTCTTCATTATAATAACATACCTATACGGTAAATGTAAGTTAAAAAGTTATTTTATGTAGGCACTTAAATAATAGACTATTATAGTTGGTACTATTTTTTTTATATTTTCTAAAATTATTCTAGGTTTTGGCTTCATTCATGATATTGATAAATAAAGCTAGAGATAATATGAGGGATTAATTTAGAAATCAATAAAATAGCGAGATATCGACGTATAAAAATATTATTTTTTTATATACGTAAAAAAACTAAGTAAATGTCATAGGTGTGGGGTGTAAATGTGAACCTCGAAAGATTTGAGGCTTCGCCAAAAGGTCGAGACTGTGTAAAAAGAAAGCATTTATGTATGTATGTTGATCAACAAAAAACCTTAAAAGTAAAATACAAAAAATGTTCTTAGACCCAAGATATGCACTGAAATTATTATAATGGAAATTCAAATGATATTATATTCTTTATTGCACTTTAAATGTAATACCGAAAAAAAGTAAACAATAAAAAGTAAAAGTGGACTTATCTCTGAAAGAGATCTCTTCCAATCAACCCCTGGATGTGGAAAAAGATGTCAGCGGGCAATATAGTGCAAGAAATAAATATACTAGAAATAACAGTAAAAATCATATATACAATATAGGTACATATATTATTTATAAAAATATATACACGTTATATATGTAAAAAATATTATACAAATAGCCTCGAAAATTGCAAGCGTAGCCTGAATCTAACATTAGTCTGTAACCGAAGCTGCTATAAAGCAGTAGCATCTAAAGTTCAACAGTTAATAGTGTTTTTTTTTTCAACCCTCATCAATCACACCCAGCTCGTTAGACAAAATCATTCAACGTCATTTATGAGTATGTTCTGTTTTGTTTAAGTAATGACATTTAGGATTTTGATCGATGATTTTGATCCACAACGACCCACTTTACTTTCGATTGCTTTTAAAAAAAGTATACATATGTGTTATAGGAATTAGATATTGTGAATCTGTTGTTTGATGTTTTAAAGACAGTGAAAAATAAAAAAATATATATTTTTTTTATTTTTTTTTAACTTTTCCAAATCCAAATATATAAACTCTTTATTCTTTACAAAGAGTTTATTATAGCACCTTTTAAAAATTCATTAATCAAAGGATGACTAAAAAGGTTTCAATACCATTATTACTTATTTTGTCACGTTCACACGCACAGAAAGTTTTGACGACACGTTTGGCTCTGTTTGTAGTAAACCCTACTTGCTGTACCAGCGGTCGCGGGTTCGAGTCCCGCTGGGGAAATCCATTTGTGTGATGAGCAAGTTTGTACTCCAGTCATGGGTGCTTATATTTATAAAATGTATGTATTTAAAGTTATATAGGTGTAGTGTATCACCTATGTGGTGTCCATAAAATAAGCCTCGTAGCGCAGCTTACCATGGGATTAGATGGTGCTGTGTGTTAATGTCCCAACATATTTATTTACCCTAACATTTATTAAAATCGATTAAGTCATATATTTTGTACTCCCGATACTGTGTGAATCCTTATAAAGTGAAGGTAATGTTAAGTGATGACGAACTAAATGAAAATACACTGTCATATTATGCGAAAGTATTAAACTAGTAGGTACATACATACATACATACATACATACATACATACATACATACATACATATGTGTTTATATATATATAAAACAAATTCTTAACATAGTTTGAAGTCATAATTACATATAATTGCATAATAAATCAATATATTATGTTGTCTATGGAGGCATTAACATTCTGACATTTATTTATCTATGTTTTTGCACTGCATGCTGGAAAGACGGTTACGAGTTCGATTCTCGTAATATTTTAAACATATAAATAATATAGCTCGTTATGATGATGAAATTAACATATTTAGAGCTCTTAGTACAGTGTGTGGTGTTTTGAATAATATTAATATTATTAATATGAAAGTTTGCATGTACATATGTTTATTACTCCTCCACGGTGAAACGGTAGGGCAGATTTGAATGAAATTCGGTGAACAGATAGACTATGACTTCTAGTAAAACATAGACAAGAGTTACAAAGCGAAATAAGGGAAAGTCCCTTAGTTTTAAACTGTACGAATATCTTATTAAAATTATTAAATTATCAAACTACCCCAAACTCTGAAGGAGTATAACAATACCTAAGTATTATATTTTAACCTTTAGTATAGATTTCTCAGAGATAAGATATCTTCCCTCAGTAAAAAGTATCCTATATAGTACATGTTGACTCGGGTAACCAGCTATCATCATACTAAATTTCATCAAAATTTCTTCAGTGGTTTTTCCGTGATTCGGTCACAGTCAGACAGACAGATAGACAAGAATTCTAAAAACTATAGATTCGGTCTCTGTATCGATAATAATTTCTATTTCAATAAGCTTTTCCCAAAAATATTTAATGTACAGATTCGGCTCAGTTAGTATTTTATTATATATATATAGATAAATATGTAAATAAATTTTTAAAAATTAAATAAATCAAATGTTATAAAGTTGGAAATCCCTTAATTTTTTTTTTACTATAGAAAATACCTTAAAACAAAACCAATCTGCGACCTTAGCGAAGTAACAACATCTTTGACAATGAAGGTGTTTACGTAATTAATATGGAATTACATACATATATTGTTTGGTGTCACTAATATTGACCAAGGCTTCGGCGTCATGTTACTTTACAATGTTGTGTGAAATCAAGCGGAATGTGGTATTATAAATAAGTCATTTTTTTGTTCGTATGTGACAGATAACCTCTAAACTATTTAATAGATTCTGAAAATTCTTTCACTTATCAAAAGCTACATAACCTATGAAATTTTTCTTATTTAACTTTAGACTCTCCCGTGACCATGATTGCTGTAAAGCATTCGAAACGATGGCAACCAAAAATCAAAATAAATCCGCGAAAAAATCCAATAAGATAGTTTTATTTAAAATGTCAAATATTCGCGTAAATCTAAGAAAGTATTATCTCTGTTATCTATACATATAATAATTTTCTAACTGAGTCGAATCTGTACATAAAATTTTTTGAAAAATCTTATTGAAATAGTCATTATTACTGACACAGAAGCCGAATTTATAGTTTTTAGAAGTTTTGTCTGTCTGTCTGTCTGTCTAAAAACGCATCACGAGAAAACCACTGGACAGATTTTGATGAAATTTGGTATGATGATAGCTTTTTATTCGGGTCAACGTATAGGATACTTTTTACTGCGGGAAAATATCTCATTTCTGAGAAATCTAAAAGGTAAAACGTAAGTAGGTACGAACTCGAGCGGAGCGAAGGTGAGTCGCTAGTTTTTACTAAAACCCTATGCTAGATCTAACCAGTGACATAACAATATAAAATTTTCATAATACAGTAAGTTTTTAATAAAAGTAAAAAGCCTTTATTGCTAAATTTAAAAAAATGTTAAGCAACATTAGTACACTTAAGGTTATTACATAATAATTGATTTTATAGAAGATAATTAGGATTGATATAGGTAATTATAATAAAGTAGAATTATTGTAATTTAAAAACAATAATTTTAATCCCGCTCAAGCTCTTTCTCAGGACTGAGACTTTTGTTCAGTAAAAATTGTAATAATTTAATATGTTTTTTTTTTTAATTGAATTTGGTTATGTAATATTTTATTATATACAAAATTTCATTGAAGATCTAAAAAAGAACCCGCGACCTTCACATTTGAGAACCTATCTGACTACGTTGCAGAACCATCGAAAATGTGTTAAAATGAATATCTCAAAAAATGATCACTCTTCGAAGCGATGGCCGCGCGTCGGCGGAAACAGGTGTTTATAATTACTTGTATAGTAAAGTATGAATAGATATAAGTACTATGATATTATCATCACTACGTTATAAAGGCTGAGGACTTCTTATTAAATATTAAATAAAGTAAATTTAATCTAGACATATTAAATTACAATGTTGATTGAGTGACTCTTCAACTCACTGAATGACAGACAGACAGTGTGACAAACCATATGAACTCTAAAATAACAAACACCTATTTAAAGGCTGTTAAAGAAACTTTAAAGTAAAACATTTTTTTTCAGATGTATTCCCTGTTTTATTTTACTTTAAATCATCAAAAACTTTAGTCTCTCCCGTGATGTTTTAAAATCCAAATAAAACCGTGAAAAAATCCGTAAAATAAAACAATACATTAATGAATATTAAGCTAAACAATACATTAGTGAAAACCGCACCCAAATCGGTTAAGACGTTTCTGAGATTAGTGCTTACATACGTACAGACAAACAGACAAAATTCCTAAAAAAAAATATTATTGTTTTGGGTTCTATAGTGTTAATAAAGACCCCAAATAATAGGTTTTCTCAAATATCTTTACAGACAGCAATCAGTTACAATTTTATTATATGTACCCAATACCCATAGATGTATAGATGACAAAATATTTTTAAATAGGCTCAAACCTACAGTTACAAACACGTTAGATGTACGTTAGAATTGGCTTTTCTTTGCATGTGTAGTAAAGACTTTTACATTGTTAATGTTACTAATATTAAGGAAAGTTATAAAAACTTATTAATATCACTTAATATAAGTTGTAGGGTAAGTCATTTATATCAAAAACCATTAAAATATATTTTTTTATACAGTATTAGTACCTACCTAGTTCAATTAATTGAAAATGTTACACTTTGACAAATAATTATGATGATATAATGCAAAAACCCAACCTACGATCTTATAACACAATCTATTATTATAATCTAGAACAAATTTATTATAAAGCGGTTAATTATAATATTATAAAGAGTTAGTCTTTTTGTATACAAAATTTTATAAATAAATAATATCTAGACAATTAGAAATGTCATTTTGTAAAATGACTAGTCAGATTAGATAATTTCATTTTGCATTTTTAGCCTATTTATTGAGGATTCGGCTAGGCTATTTTACTTACTACGACACATAGTTATCCATACTATCCATACTAATATTATAAAAGCGAAAGTAACTCTGTTGGTTTGTTTGTTTGTTTGTTTGTTTGTTTGTTTGTTTATTACCTTTTCAGGACTAAAAGGCTAAACTGATTTAGATGAAAATTAGTATGGAGATAGTTTGAGACCCTGGGAAGGACATAAAATAGTTTCTACCCCTTAAATCATCCCTTACGGAAATGAAAAGGGGGTGGAAGTTTGTATGAGGAATCAATATTTGTCAAGTGATATAAAACTTATCATAACTTTGTATATATAGTACCTATACATATCTATTCCATACTTACAGTCAAAACGTACCTAGGGACAAATCCGAGCGAAGCGAGGGTGAGGCGCTAGTCTTATATATAAATAAGCCAATATAAATAAATTGGACGAGCGAAGTCGCGGGTAAAATATAATATTAGATAATAGTCTAAGGGGTGACGTAACGATTCATTACCAATACTAAATGTATATTTTTAGCGCGCTCTAAAATAATACTTATGTACAAGTAGGAAGATAATTAACGTGAGTTTAAACGAGTTATTGTATTATTATCAAGGTTTCTTAGAAATTATTTTGATAAAGCTTAAAATACGAATGTTTGTGTGTACGGTCCTGAGATAATGGACGATTCTCATAATTAACTACATAAATTTATAAGTAAATTTAATTGTTTTTTTTTGTGTGTTAATTAAAATAGATAAAGAAAAAACTATAAAATATAACTCCATTACTTGTAGGTAAGTACTACAAAGTATATGGATAATTAGTATAAAGTGTATTAATAAATAGCTTAAGAAAACTTAAGGTTGTCGGTTATGTAATAGTTATGTTAATGATCACGTTAAAAAATATCAATTTTGAAATTTCATTCATAAAAACATCGCTATTCATAAATACATATATGACAATCGATAATCGGAGCCGAATATATCGAGTAATTTACCTATTCACAAAAAATATAGACGAATGAAAAAAATAATAATATCTACTCCACAGTTTCTTGTGTATGTAGCCCTTTTTACATTCCACTGCTGGGCACGAACCTCCCTTCAATACGAGGGGGATCAGGCTATAGTCCACTACACTGGCCAAGTACGGGTTGGCGGACTGCATATATCGTTCGAAAACTTGCTAGGTTTCTTTCAGACATGCAGGTTTCCTCACGATATTTTCCTTCACCGTAAGACAAGTGGTAATCATGTTGAAAATGATTCATATCTGAAAATATCAGAGGTGGGAGAACCGGGATTAGAACTCGCTTCACTCGGTTGCCCAAGCAAGCGACCACTACACAAGTTTTTAGGAAGAGCTAAAAACCATTATACCTCTTTATGACTAATGCTAGAAAAAAGTAAGGATATTTCGTCAAAATTCCACAGATAGTGCGAGGAACATGAAGTAAACCTAAAAAAAACATGATACAATATTAGTATAAAGGCAAATATGCAACTAAGTATAAATCATTCATAGAGAGGTTCGAGTAAAAATGAAATAACTACAGCTAATTATTGTGTAATTAATGACCGCCATCAGACTGTTTAACAACGTGCAATTATATTACAATTATTACATATACGCATTATTTCGTTACTGTTTTAATAGTTCTGAACTTTATACGAGTTGCTGCAGGTAAGTTATTAGTCCTAAGTACAATGTATTTTTAATGTTAACTTAAATTAAAAAAAATATATAAATTTCTCTGACTGACTTTCAGGCTTATGATTTTTTTGGGTGTGTTTTGTGATGTTTTAGTTTTAATAACTAGCGACTCACTCTCGCTCCGCTCGGGTTCGTCCCTACTTACGTTTAAACGTTTAGTATAGATTTCTCAGAGATGAGATATGTTCTCGCAGTAAACAGTATCCCATATGTTGACCCGGATAACCAGCTATCACCATACCAAATTTCATCAAAATCTGTCCAGTGCTTTTCTCGTGATGCGCTCACAGACAAACAGACAAACAAAAATTCTAAAAACTATAGATTCGGCCTCTGTATCGATAATAATGTCAATTTCAAAAATATACACGTACACTTACAGAACTTATTATATAGAAACTTATACACTATATAAAGACAAAGCTACTACCTTTATCGTTCGATCGATATTGTATTATATACCTAAAACCTAGTAATTATCGAATATTGCCCCAATAAAGCATTGTGCGATTACGATTAGTAATAAAATCTACACGTTAGTTTTCAACGTAAATTGTAAATACGTATATGTCTATTATTTGATACAAATATATGATTTTCAAATATATCCACTTGTAATAGGGTGAAAGAAAACATCGTGAGGTAATCTGCATGTCTGAGAGAACCTAACTAGTTTCAGAAAGACGTGAAGTCCACTCGCACTTTGCTAGCGTGGTGGACTATAGCCTGATCCCCCTCGTATTGAAAGGAGGCCCACCCCCAGCAGTGGGACGTTAAAAAAGGGCAAATTACACGGCCCAACGTTTTATCTATACCATTATTTTCTCATTTAATAATATTTAACTGTATTCAATAATTAATTACATTTAATATTTAATTGCAATACGAGGAAAAATCAAAATTGCAAAACTCAACACCATTGTTTAGAAAAAAATGTAATGCCTGAGACTGTTATCTATACAGATAAATAAAATTGGAGTGTCTGTTTGTAATATTAAAATAACCGCTTTATACTAAATGCATATGGATGTATACACGGTACATATACCAAAACAATTTTTTTTACAATTTTTGTCTGTCTGTCTGTCTGTCTGTTCCGGCTAATCTCTGGAACGGCTGGACCGATTTTGACGGGACTTTCATTGGCAGATGGCTGATGTTATAAGGAGTAACTTAGGCTACTTTTATTTTAAAAAAAGAATCAGGGTTCCGCGAAAAAAAATTAAAACCTATGAAATTGTAAACAAAATCCGTGTACGGCGTACGCACCCGAGCAAAACCAGGGTAAATCGCTATATACATAATTTAAATTAATATCTTAGGAGTAGCAAGCTGCTATTTATGTATAAACATAGCTAACCGTGAAAATGTACGTAGGGACGAACGCGAGCGAAGCGAGCGTGAGTCGCTAGTAATATTATAATAACTTTTTTTATTTTGTTGTGTCTGATGAGAAATATAGCCGTTGTTGCAGTCCTTTACTTAATTATTTTAGTTAATTATTTCATTACTACATGGGTATAGTATCTGATGTTATTCCAACTAAGTGAATGTGACGGGGTTTATATCATACTAGCAACTCACACTCGCTTCGCTTGGGTTCGTCTCTAAGTTGCTTCCCCATACAAGCTTTCATCCCCATTTTCACCCCCTTAAGAGATGATTTTCGGGATAAAAACTATTTTGTCCTTCCCAGGGTCTCAAACTGTCTTCTTACCAAATTTCATCTAAATCGGTTCAGTAGTTTTGGAGCCTATTCTGTACAAACAAACAAACAACAAAAAATCTTTCCGCTTTATAATATTAATTAAAGTATAGATGAGGTTTAAAATTTAAACAACCCAATTTACTTCTGTTTTAGTATATTTTTTTTAATAAAAATTAATTAAAATATTTTTATCGGTATTTATATTACTATAATACAATTTATGAATTAAAATACATTAAAGAGTCTTCTATAAAGAAGGACGTAAAAAAAGAAAATTATGTTTTAAAAGATATCGTAAAAAAATTTGTTAATTCATATGTCCAATATTTTTTTTTTAATTTAAACTTATTATTTAGTCCAAAGTTGATTATATTAGATACATGTATTTAGATCTAGAAATTTATTTAAAAAACTTCACTTCAAATAAAGAACTGCTTATTTTCTACGAGCTTTTTAAAAATGTATGTTTTATTGATTCTTTTTTATCGATGACAAGTTTTAAAAGTTCAAGGGGAGACGAAACATTATATTAAAAAATATTAGAGTTGAATCAATTGAGGGGTAGTAATTAGTAGTAAGGCAATACAATTTAGCCCTATAAGGGAATAGAATCTATGACCGTCAAATTATTATGCAGACACTGGAGCAAATCTGACATCAAATTCAAATTAATTCTTCCTCAAAATACGGAAATGGACTAGACCTTGTCACATCGCCTTGGGTCCGTGTAGAATACTAGATTTCTAACGATTTCCTTAAAGTATGAAATTTATTAACCTTAACTTTCTGTTTAGAATTATAATCAGCACTTGATTCCAGTGTCGCGTATAACTTAAGCATCTACAGAAACACATTGTTTTTTCGTTTAATTGGTTAATACCCTTATTATACTAGTAACTCACCCTCGTTCCGCTCGGGTTCGTTCCTAGTTACGTTTTAACGTTTAGCTCAGAGATAAGATATTTTCCCGCAATAAAAAGTACCCTATATGTTGGACAATCAGCGGATAACCAGCTATCATCATATCAAATTTCATTAAAATCTGTCCAGTGGTTTTCCCGTGATGCGGTAACAGACACACAGACAGACAGACAGACAGACAAAAATTCTAAAAACTATAGATTTGACCTCTGTATCGATAATAAAGTCTATTTTAATAAGATTTTCCAAAAAATATTTAATGTACAGATTCGGTTTAGTTACAATTTTATTATATGAATAGAAGTAATTACTTTTAAATTAAGTTTTCATCAGCTAATTCGTAGCTAAAATTAATAATCGCTTAATTTTAAACTAAGCATTTTTGTTAAAAGTTTAAGCTTTTTTTTCTTACAAACTCAACTCTTTTGGAACTCTACTAATAGCTAAAGTATATAGGAATCTGAAATAGTAAAATGTACAGAAATACGATTGTAGCAAACAATTTTTTATATGTAAAACCAATATTTCCTTAAAAATGTAGAAATATCAACAACGAAAATATTTTGCCTTAGTTATTCTACATGTAAGGACCAAAAATTTTAAAACACGCATAACTATATTGAAAAAGATATAAGGTATTATTTCTTAATTATTTCATATGTAAAAACCATGTTAATTTACACGAATTATTGGTTGTGACATTAATACTTTGATCATTTTAAAATTAAAATAAAAAAAAAACATTCAGAAGTAAGGTTTTTTTAATCTGAATAATTTAAAAAAAAAACCTTTCACAGGTAACCCTATATCTTAACGTAGCAACAACAAAAAAATATTTAACTTTCTTATAAAGCACGTTAATAAAGGGCAGCTACTAATTAAGTGGCCAAGGTGTGGGAGATTATCATCTCATCGAGATACAACGTAGTTAATATGTTATTCTGTTCTTTATTTTTAAACCAGTAGTTTTTGTTGCTATATCTGTTAGAATAAAACTACATTCATGTTTTATGGAATATGAATATTTTTTTTGTAATTTAGCGTTTAAATTTTGTTGCTGAAAGTTAACGTTTTGTTTATTTTAAACTAGCGACTCACCCTTCGCTTCTTCGCTTCGCTTCGCTTGCATTTTAACGTTTAGTATAGAATAGATAGACTATATGTTATATGATATATAGGCTATATACCAACCTTCCTTAACAAACGGGCTATTTAATGCAAAGAGAAGTTTAGTAGTTCCTGAGATTAGCGCATTCGAACAAACAAACTCTGTCTCTTTATAATATTAGTGTAGATATTCTTTATTTATTTGATTGAAGTTAAAAAAATATTTTTTTATTATTTCCAGGTACCATCTTTAGATTCTCGTTATCATGTGTAATGGAAAGCCATCAGGGAATTCCAGTCCAAAATACCGGCTTCATCATCATATCAGTTCTATGGTACCAAAATTGTCAGCAAAATTACATAATTACAAAAAATCCAAGTTATCTTTATAAAAAAGCTATAAGTCATACCTATGCAATATTTAACATGTATTCAGAAATAATTTTGTGCAGTATGAGAGTGTCAGTTTGTAAGTTTCCACTTTACCTTTGTTTATTTTACTTTTAACTAGCGATTCACCCACGCTTCGCGTGGGTTCGTCCCTAGCTTGTTTCCCCTTAGAAACTTTCATCCTCATTCTCACCCCCTTAAGGGATGATTTCCGGGATAAAAACTATTTCACTCACTCACTCTTCATATTATGAGATTTAAAAAACTTATTTTAGTTTTTTTTTTTTAATTTTCTTCTACACAAAATTTGTCATGACAATAACAAACACAACAAAAAAAGAATTATCCAATTTAGTGCAGTCGATCAGAAGTTATGCGCGTACATACATTTCGATCATTCATTTTTTTGTATAAATTACTTTTTAGTAATGATAAAATTAGCTTAACTTCCTTTTTTAATCTAACTCGGACAAAGTCACAGATTTGTTAATTTTACATCTTAAATGAAAGGTTTTATATTATATTTTTGTTCCCGACGTTTCAAATGCTCTACAGCAAACATGGTTATGGTAGAGACTAAAGTTTTAAGGGTATCAATATTAAAACGATTTTAATGAAAATTACAAAATTATTTCACTATTTCTAGTATAGTGGTTACATTTACTATTGAAATAACCACCCGTGAAAACTAGTCATTAAAATATTTCCTAGCTTTATTTTAAAAAATACTTTAACACCAAATTGCCACTTAACATACAGCCTATACTTTAAATATGTCCCCTATAGAGCTTATTTTATAGTTAGAACTATAAAAATTGATATAAATCCTATCAAACACACGTATCCTATCATTTACAAATCTAATATGACGTTATTATATGAAATGGTTGATCCCACTTAGTACATATAGTTTAAATGGTATCTTAACGATATTGTATTAGCTAAATTACTTGAAGAAATTATTTATAAGTAGGCTTGCGGTGTGCCACAGGCTGCTATTAAGCCGCAAACATGGCGACGCACTAAACGGGAAGTGTCGTTTTTAATTTATCATCAATTTGAAAATGACAAAATTATATTATTTAATACTAGCGACTCGCCCTAACTTCGTTCGGGTTCGTGCCTAACTTGCTTACCAATGCAAACTTTCATCCCCTTAAGGGATGATTTCCGGGATAAAAAGTATCCTATGCCCTTTCCAGGGTCTCAAACCATTTTCTTATCAAATTTAATCTAAATCGGTTCTGTAGATCCAGAGATAACCCTCTACAACCTCACAAATTCACAAACTTTACCTCTTTATAATATTATAGTGTATGTACTCGTAGTATAGATAATCTGTCATTATACTGGGAATATGTTTAGCTTATTATTTGATAAGAATTTACAAGGGATAGGTGTTATAATAGAAAAAATTGGTAATCATCGTCTGAGATGAACATTGGCACACAAGAAAATACTGAAAAATAGATAGATGTAGATTAATTTTTCAGTAGGATTTTTTTATAAGATGAAATATGCACATTTTGTTTCGTTGTAGGAATAGGAGCCTAATTACTATTTGAGAAATCAAATAATTATGTATGTAGGTACCTGTATATAATCTTAGGAATATTTTTAATTTATTATACTGCAAAGACAAAGACATATATTTTTGAAAAAAAAAAATCTAGTATGAAGGATGTGTTTTTAATCAAACAACTTCCATATTTACAATAAAAAGGCATCTTTTTAATGTCACCGAAAGTAAACATCGTTATGCGGGAAGTTAGATACGGTTAGGGTTGCCTACAAAATAATAAAAAAAAAATACCCTAGAGACATGACTATAAATAGATAAATGTGTTAAATATTATAAACGATATATTATAAACGAGCGAAGCGATTATAACGAACTATTTTAAACGAGCGGCTAACCTTCGCTTCGCTCGGGTTCGCCTCTAGAAAAACAAAAACAAATCTATCCCATGGGAACAGTACATTTTTCCGGGATAAAAATCTATGTGCTATCCCAGACTATAATCTATCTTTGTACCAAATTTCATCCAGATCCGTTCAGCTGTTCTGGCATAATTGAGTAACAAACATCCATCCAAACATACAAACATACAAACATCTAAACTTTCACATTTATAATATTAGTCGATAAGAATGAATATAGACCATTTATCAATGTAGTTATTTTTGATTGATCTAAGCCTTTTGTAGCATATTTTACGCATCTGCTGGTCTCCATTTGACAACTTTATAGCGGTCTCTTACAATTTCGTGTTACTGAAAGAAAATCGGATCTCTATCTATTATAATATATAGGAAAATTTGTATGTGTATGTATTTTTTTCTCCTTCAGATTTGAATCTAATTTAGTACGCAGATAGTCTGACCTGTTATCTAGGGACGTACTTACGTTTGGTTCAGTTTGTAGTGACCCTACTTGCTGTGCCAACGGTCGCGGGTTCGAGTCTCGCTAGGGGCATTCATTTGTGTGATGAGCACGAATGTTTGTACTCTAGTCATGGGTGTTTATATTTATAATATAGTATGTATTTAAAGTTATATATGTGTAGTGTATCAACTATCTGGTATCCAAAACACAAGCCTCGTAGCTTACTACTAACTAGATGGTGCTGTGTGTTAATGTCCCAACATATTTATTTATTTACTCGATCAAAGCGAGGGTAAGTCGTTAATGGTTAAATAAAATATACAGTAGCTAATTATCAATTTAGTATTGTCATTGTACTTATTTTATGTAAATGTATTAAATAAAATTCAAACTACAGTTTAACATAAATTAGTATAATTTATTTTATACCTCTTCACTATAAGGTCGTAACTTTTAAATTTAGTTCAAACATTTTACTTTCAATACATTATGATTAAATGAAAAATATATTTTTTTTTATTATGTATTATTATAATAAAAAAAACACACTTTCACGAGTTATTTTTATAGATTGATTGATGATTTTGAAAGACGTGAAATGATTTCTTAATCACAATATAAATTTAAAAACCTATGTATGATTCTTAAATAATTAAAATATACCTAATTATTTTTGAAAATATGAACATTATATGTCTTTTTCTTTATAAAAATTAAAAAGATAACTTGTTATTTCTATCTTTTTTGAAATGGAAACCCTAACACGAACCGTTTGGGCCGTTATCTAACCGTGAAAAAATGCCGCACCCGCCCACCGCTTACGGTATTCAGAAAGAGATAGCTATTAACTTTCGCACGAGTAAAAAGAGACAGCTATATTTTAGAGCTACGTCCTCAAGGTTTGGAGGTTTCATATTAATTGCGTCTATGAAGTCTTTGGTTATTTGACCTTTAAGTCAATTAGATTCTAATTGTTTTAAAAATGGATGTCCGAATTAACGAGTGAATACATTTTGTATTGTTACTTCGTATTTGAATAGTTTATTAATGTTTATCAATATTTAAGTACGTGACTTTATAGTATTTTAATATATAGAGGTATTCTATAATAAAAGTTCACATTAAAATATTTAAAAAGTTAAAAGCTCAACAAGTAAGCTATTTAAAAGGTGAATAATTTAAATAAAAAACAAAAACGAATATAAGCCAAAAATTAGCCCCTGTAAAATAACCTACAAATTATAGCGCCATCTAGCGTTAAAAAGTGGTATCCCCATTCAACGCCATCTACCGGTGAATAGATTCAAGTGCCGTAAGCTCAGTAATTAGCATGCCGTATTAAGCACTTGTAACGGCTCATTGGTTCAAATCCTGAGTCGAGCAAGCGTGTTTAACTTATAAACGTGCTAAATGATTGCTTTTTAGTCTATTGGTTCGGTTGAACAGGGCCTTTCACGTCGATTAATCGATTAGAGGGACAACGGTTTGTAAAACGTAAATTCATTTATTTACCTATGCTTTATTTTTAATAAGAAATATGTTGCTTAATGATTAATGTATTTGATTATGATTTACTTATAAAATATAATATTTTTATGTTTTAAAATATTTTTTTGTTAACTCATTATATTTATGTAATACTAGGTTGCTTCCACATACAAAATTTCACCCCCCATTTTTACCCCCTTAAAGAATGTTTTCCGGGATATAAACTATTCTATATCCTTCTCAGGTCTCAAACTATTATCTTACCAAATTTCATCTAAATCGGTTCTGTAGTTTCGGAGCCTATTCAATACAAACAAACAAAAAAACAATTTTTTCCTCTTTATAATATTAGAATAAACGACTCACCCTCGCTCCGCTTGAGTGCGTCCTAGATACGTAGCAGTTTATAGTTCGAATATAATTAAATATATTCATTGAAATTGAAATGGAATCAAGCTACGATTATAGCTTTGGCTATGAACTGTACAATAATAAAAGTTTTATCAAAATTCATATAGACGTTCACTAGTAATGTGTAACTAACCATATGGATAAACAAATATTTAAAAGGCTATTGATGATCTAGGTTGAAGGTTCTATCAATTGAAAAACATCATGATGGATGTACATTTTTAACTCCATTATACCTTTATGAGAATTTATCTTTTGACCGACTTTAAAAACAGAGACGAAACATTTTGATTTGATCTAAAGTTTAATATAGTTCTTAGAACATACCTACATATAATTATGTATGTATTCAGCCCTTTTTAACATCCCAGTGCTTGGCACGGGCTTCCCTTCAATACGAGGGTGATCAGTCCATAGTCCACCAAGCTGGCTAAGTGCGGGTTGGCGGACTACACATGTCTTTCGAAAACTTACTAAGTTCTCTCAGACATACAGGTTTCCTCATGATATTTTCCTTCACCGTAAGACAAGTGGTAATCATGTTGGAAATGATTCGCACATGAAAATATCAGAGGTGCGAGACCCGGGATTTGAACCCGTTTCACTCGGTTTACCAAGCGAGTACGTTACCAGTGGTTCACCACTGCCTTATAATTACGTATATTGTTATAAATTTCCAGCGCACACGGTTTTGAAATACAATATGACGTTTATCAGAACCTTGAGCACTAAAGCCCAATTAAATTGATAGCACACAGCGGATTAAGATTGTGTCTAAATTATCTTTCGGCAGCCATTTTGTTGAGCGTCGCTTATCTAAAATATTATAGTGCATTGTTAGTCATAGCTTAATAGATCTGTGATAGACGTAAATTACCTACTTCTTGTTAATTATTATGTACCTAGCGTTGGAGATACGTTTCAAAACTCTTTATAAGATATCAATATCCTATAGAAATCCATGAGTTTGATGATGTGCTGAGATAAAAGTAGCATCATATATCATTTTTGAGAACATATTTTAACACTATGAAATTACCTACATCGACGTCATAATTGTTTTAAAAGTATAGGTTACTTTACCTAACTTACCAAAATTCTAAATTATTTGGCTCTACCTCTACTTTACTTTATGGATTGATTTCTTTCTTGAAATATAGATATTTGGAACCTCTTCATTCACTGAACAACAACTTATTCATTAAAAAATAATCGTAATTCAGTTTAAAATGGCAAAGATATGACATGACAAAACACAAAATTAACATTAACAACACCAAAAGAGCCTACCTTCGTAGTTCAGTAATAACCTCATTAGTTACGGAATTACTATAACAAATGCATAAGCGAGAATATATGTACAGATATTTGAAAGTCTTTACGCAAAAACTACTAAATAGATTTTGATGAAACTTTAAAGTAATACAGCTTACAATTTAGAGTATACATAAATGAAATACACGGGCGTAGTCTCGAGAAAACACTAGATGTATGGACATTATTTTAATTACATATAAGCATAATAAGTCCTATGATTGATTGATCGTGAACTATACGTAATATCTGTACGTATGTTACGCTATACAATGTAACGCCAAAGTGATTTGATGTCTTTTATATGCCAAGTTAGGTTTTTTTTTTATATTTTAGTTTATTTTAATAGTACATTTGCGAAGGGCTGCATAGATTTCTATGAATTTTTTCTATTAAATAGATGGTAAAACCGTTATATCAAAAATCGTCCCATAACATTAAAAATCACCTGCTTTTACGCTTTAGTTCACTGAGGTTCATTTATTCAGAACTAGCGGCTCACTTCACTCCGCTCGGGTTCGCCTCTAGAAAATCAAAAACAAATCTATCCCGTACGGGAACCGTACATTTTTCCGAGATAAAAAATAGCCTATGTGTTATTTTGATATATGAGCTATATTATTGTAAAGTTTAATTAAAATCCATTCAGTAGTTTTTGCGTGAAAGAGTAACAAACATCCATCCATAATATTAGTAGGACTAAATAGTCAGATAAAAACTGAAAAGGAGTGTTTTATTCGTAAAATATAAATTTCATTAGAGTTAGAGATAGAAACGATAAATTGGCAGTGAGATGACGAAATCTCATTTAATTCTACTTATCTATTAGCGTTTACGCACTCAGTGATTGCAGTGCCAGTGTCAGCTAGGTCATTGCTAGAAGGGCGGTCTAGCTCAGGCATTGAAAGGTCGACTCTGTGGTAATATATTCGTGTATTATAATACTAATTACGATCAACGGCGTTTCTTGAGTATGACGATAATATTATATGATGGATTATAAAGTTAAGCTATTTGCTAAGTGCATGCTTTTAGAATGTATTCAGCCCTTTTTCTAACGTCGCACTGCTGGGCACGGGCTTCCCTTCAATACGAGGGGGTTCGAGCCCTAGTACACCATGCTGGCCAAGTGCGGATAGGCGGACTGCACATGTCTTTTGAAAATTTGCTAGGTTCTCTCAGACATGCAGGTTTCCTCACGATGTTTTCCCTCATAGTAAGACAAGTGGTACTCATGTTGGAAATAATTCACACATGAAAATATTAGAGGTGCGAGGTGCCACTTGTGTTTAGAGTATATTTTATCAATGAAAAGTAAATAATAATGTACATTTCCACTTATATGTTTGGGATTTTAGAAAAATATGTCTATATTTGTTAGAGATAGCAGTTACAAGTTAGGACGGAGGGAAAGAGTGAGACATACTACTTATATAGTATATTAAGGTAAATATAATCTGATAAAACATTTAGGTAATAACATTCTATTGACTTACCCTCGCGCCACTTGGTGTTATTTGTACTTATAATATTTATTACTAGCGACTCACCCTCACTCCGCTCGGGTTGAACCCTACGTTACGTTTTACCGTTTAGTATAGATTTCTCAGAGAAGAGATATTATCTCGCAGTAAAAAGTATCCTATATGTTAACCCGGATAACCAGCTATCAAAACCTGTCCAGTGGTTTTCTCGTGATACGTTCCCAGACAGACAGACAGATAAAAATTCTAAAAACTATAGATTCGACCTCTGTATCGATAATAATGACTAATTGAAAGATTTTCCAAAAAAAATTCGCCTCGGTTACTATTTTATTATATGTATAGATATAGCTGACTCCTTTCTGGCAAATTTTATAACTAAAACTATACGTATTAATCCAGGGGCAAAACGTAAATATAACAATCATACACACATACAACCTCACGCATTCATATCAGTAGTGTGATTAACAAATAATTTACACACACACACACACACACACACATATATATATATATATATATATATATATATAAAAGTCGGTTAAAACAATACGAGTGTGCGCACTGTCATTGGAAAGGTGCGGACATAGCATAAGAGTAACCAGAGCGTGTAGTGTCGCTGAAACGGACAAACCTTGGCACTAGTTAACACATTTATACTGCATGTGGTAATGTGGTTTAAAATAGAATACATATGTACAAGTTACGTACGAGAAAAAAACTACAGTATATTTTCAAGTAAAAATATATACAAAATTTATATTAATTTTAAAAATAATTTCAACATTCCCCACCCTTACTAGAGGATATTTCTTAAAGTTTAATGACACCATTCTTAAAATGATTTTTATTCATTAAAACAAGAATAAAGTATTAAATACTTAAAAAATCATTTAAGTTGAAGACAAATGAACAAACAAGCAGACAAAAATCTTAAATCTTAAATTCAGTTAAATCAAAATCATCATCCAAATCCAGCAATTCATTTCAGCAAAATAAAAAAAAGCATCTATTTCAGCAAAAAATAAGTAACAAACATATATACATACACACATTGATATTTAACGGTCCGATAATACATAATTACCCAGAGAACCTTCTTCGATTTGGTCGGTTTACAATATCATATCAAAATCAACGTTCTACGTATCTAGGCTATGGTCGCAAGCAGACCCTGACTTTGAACAAGATGAAATTACACGCCAGAAGGTCTAATTTTCAAGTAATTTGCTGTATCGATACACCCGTATGTTAATTAATATCTCCGTAATAACATACTTGTGTTCCGTTCGTAGCTTGTGAAACGCGAAATAGTTATATGAAAAATTTTCTTCACTTTCGTAATAAAGTCGCGTTTGGTTGAGACTAATCTGTGATTTTTATTTGTCTTACAGACAGATATTACGTATATATGTATGTACCTACCTATATAGGGAACTGCTGCTAAATAAATTTAATTTGTTTAATGTCTTGATCCAAAGAAAGAAACTCTACGGTACTCTAAATCTTTTTTTAAAATTTATTTGACGAAAATTTTAAATATTAGCTAGAATATCATATACGGAAAGAATATAATATTATATATTTGTCAGATAATAACAACGGTTACCATGGCAACATGGTAATGTATTCTATCTCATTCTCTCGCCGGTTTAATCCTATATATTTATGTGTTTGTCTCTTAACTTTGAACCTTTCTCCTCACAAAGGAGTGAAATATTTTCTTGAAATTTATGAAGGCCCACAGTTGAGATGCATAGCCTATTGATTAAAGCAAGAATCATGAAAATCGGTAATCGGTTTTTTTGGAAAAGCTTATTTAAATATCATTATTATCGATACAGAGGCCGAACCTATAGTTTTTAGAATTTTTGTCTGTCTGTCTGTCTGTGATTGCATCACGGAAAAATCACTGGAGGGATTTTGATGAAATTTGGTATGACATATAGGATATTTTTTACTGCGGGAAAATATTTCATCTCTGAGAAATCTATACTAAACGTCAAAACGTAAGTAGGAACGAACCCGAGCGGAGCGAGAGTGAGGCGCTAGTAGTACATATATGTACATACATAAGTACCTATACATAATAAACCGAATAAAATATCAACCTTGCGTTCCGACCTGTACCGTGCTATCTGCTGCGTTATAGCTTTATCTTATCAGCGGGGTTGCCATATTTGCAGTGACACCCGGAAAATTGCCATATTAGTTACCTATATACACAGATAATAATAATACTAATATTTCCTTAGACTTACGCGAATATTTCACATTTGACATAAATCTATCTTATCGAATGTTCTCGCGGATTTATTTTCATTTTTGATTCTGGAAACTTCGAATGGCTTACAGCAATCATGGTGACGTAGAGATGTCTCCCCCGTGTGACAGTTTTATTTATAATTTAAATTTCATTATAATTAATCATTTATCGTATACATACATTTTTAGTGTATTTTTTTAATTAATAATTTCTTTCTAAGTATTCTTTATGCATGTATAAAAATCGCTGGTACTCTTTCTATACACCTACAATGTTTCAAAGCCATAGATAGCCAATAATTTCAGCTATATAGCCATAAGTTAACACTTTAGCTATTATGTAGTTAAAATCAAATGATAAGTTACAATTTGAGTAACGTATGGCCACCCTAGTTATATAAAGTATGCAATTTCGGTGTAGACAAAGCTGCATACAAAACTGCACTCAACGCTTATCAACTGATAACTAGTTAGTATCTACACTAACAGTGACTCTAATCTATACCGCGATAAAAGTGTAATATTACTTAAATACTTATGTACTTAGATTATGCATATACCTACATATATTACAGCTTTTGCCAATTGCCAGCGTAGTTTATATACGAGTTTATAATTGCCTCATTTCTAAGAGTTATCTATGATACCTATAAATTTCCTCAATAAATAGGCTATGAATGGCAAAAAGAATTTTTCAAATCGAACTGGTAGATCCAGAGAGCGCATTCAAGCTTCAAATGTACACATTAGGATTAATTCAAAAATTTTGTTTTAAGAAACTTACTACTGCTTATATATATTATAATTTAGCAATCGGACATAAAATTCAACATACTTGAGTATTTTCATAATTTCAGAGACTAGAGACTTAACACGTAAAACGTACCTAGGATTAGGACTTAAAACGTACTTAGGATTCCTAGGAACGTTTTAAATAGATATAGATAATTATTAGCCAGCTATGTAATTTTTTGTGTGTTTTTTTGTTCGAAGTTTTATAGTTATTCTGCTATTCGGGGCGGTGACAAATCCAACAAATCAAAGATCATAAAAATCGTGGCTGCACCGATTTTTATGATCTTTTTTTTCTTGAGTTATAAATGGTGTAGCTAACCTGACTTTGTTTCATATACATTATATAAATAAATTATTTTTTTAATTATTGCAATCGGATAACACTGATCTTTCATTATATACATGTGGCTGCAAAGTATAATAGATTTATTTTATCGATAGAATCAGAAAACTTGTTATAAATACAAACTAATAATAAAAGTTTGATATAAACTGAGTTACATCAAGTTTTTTTTAAGTAACCATTCAGGTGAGATCTCGAAATAAGAAGAATTTCACGAGGCAAATGTCCAATCACAGTTTGACAAGGGTAAGCTCTACAACAAAAATGAATCGTTACATACATTATTACATGGAATGCAAAGAAAAATTATACTGTAAATATTTTCAAATGTAATAAAATTCAAATACCATATTCCAGACGCATAATTTCAGCATCTCATTCACAAAACAAACAAATGGACGGACAAAAAAACGAGGATCGGATTCAATACATACGAAATGAGAATAAAATGCATTGGCGTAATATAAGTCAGCGTCTTATTTGAAGCAAAGCTCAAGATATATAAAAGCTATAAATGTTAGTACTTTAATAGATATAACTAGCGAGTCAATCTCGCTTCGCTCAGTAACTATCCTACTCGTCTTTACTATACCAGGATATCAATATTCCTTAAATTATTATCATATGTTACTCAACATCAGCTGTTTCAAGTAGAAGAGAAGAGAAGAGCAGAGAAGTCTGTATGAAGTAGCCCAAGAAGTAGCAAGAGTAGCATAAACTACTTCTCTATTTAAATCACGAGGAAGAAATACAAGCAGTTTTAGAAAATGCGAGAAGGAGTGAAATAAGAAATATCATTACGTTTTAAATATTTCTAATTGTTATTTTTTTATCGAAATCACCAACGTTCATTTAACACAGCACATTCGCTCAAAGGCTTTTATTTTAGTTTTTATAAAAATAAATATTCTGTATATCAAATATCATATGCATACAGTGATAAAGATAGGCAGTCCAATGGTAGTCCAATGGTAACGTGCTTACTTGGAAAATCGAGTGAAGCGGGTTCAAATCCCAGGTCTCGCACCTCTGATATTTTCATGTGTGAATTCCAACATAATTACCACTTGCTTTACGGCGAAGGAAAACATCGTGAGGAAACCTGCATCTCTGAGAGAACTTAGTAAGTTTTCAAAAGACATGTGTAGTCCGCCAACCCACTTAGCCAGCGTGGTGGACTATGGCCTGATCTCTCCTCATATTGAAGGGTGTCCCGTGCCCAGCAATGGGACGTAAAAAAAAAGGACTGAATACAATACCAAATATCCGTATTGATCAGTCTGAATTTAATATATACCAGTAATGTCATTAGACTCATAGATTAAGAAGTTCCAAAGACAACAATAGCTCTCATATAATGTACATCTATATTAAACCACATTTTTATATTATAGTTATGAACAAGCGTGCAGTTAGTAGAAATAAGTCTTCGAATCTATTTAGTGACGGGACATATAACTAATTCTAAACAAATATTCGTATTAAAGTATTGTGGACGGATTACACTGCCTGTTTTCTTGTTAGTAAGCCTTTGGCCCACAAAAGGTTTCATATAGGGCTTCGTCTACACTCAAATGCAATTTTAAGTGCTGAATTCAATTAGTACTGGCGTTTTTCAATTAGTATTGAATACGTTATGATTTAAAAGTATTGATTACGTGTATATGTTGTGTAGAAACAAATGTTTGTGCACCATTAATCAAGGATAAGATGGTTATGAAAATATAATATCGTCCATCTGGTTTTTTCTGATTTCGCTAAACTTGTAAGAAGGAGAGAAGAATAGGAAAAATAAAAAATATGTTTTTTCATTCTGCATTTCAATTTGGATGTAAGATACCATGATACTACACTAGTCATGATGGGCCCCGAAATCCATCCATAGAAATTTCTTAGCACTGAATTACTCCTGCCGCTACCTCTTGAGGCTTTGACAAGATGGCATATGAATACAAGTCGAAAAAATATATGATGCGCTATATTACGTATTTAGAATGATGATTTCATTCTAATATATCTATAATATAAAAATGAATCGCTGAATGTGTTGCTAAGCGCAAATCTCGAGAGCAGCTGAACCGATTTCGATAATTCTTTTTTTTTTAATATTCCTTGAAGCACGAGGATGGTTCTTACGGAGAGAAAAATTTAAAAAATTGCCTGAAAAGTCTAAAAATAACACTTTTCTATATTCCCATACAAATGATTCGTAATAATACTTAAAAGTCAATTTGAACTTTAATATCATACCATAAAGTTTATGTATTAGTAGAGGGGTTGCGGAAAAGAATTATTTCGCTCAAAAAAATTGAAACATACGTAGGGACGAACCCGAGCGAAGCGAGGGTGAGTCGCTAGTTTAGAATAAATAGAAGACAAAAAAAAAAACGGGGACTTGTGTGTTTGTTAAATGATACTGCAATTGTGAATCTTCAGATTTGAATCATGGAATATGATTCATTATATCTTAAGGGTTCAAATATGAATCTAAGAAACACCCACCACCTCTAAGAGCAGAAATATTAAGTTTCGTGCACATCTTTATTTAAAAAGTAATTATATATTCTTCAGAATGAACTTATCTAAGAGATATTTCAAACTTGTTACATTTATTAAAACTAATGATTGCCTTTTGGTTGAAAATCCTACTAATATTATAAACGCGAAAGTTTGTAAGAATGTATGTATGGATACATGGATGTATGTTTGTTGCTCTTTCATGCCAGAACGGCTGAACGGATCTGGATGAAATTTGGCATAAATATAGATTATAGTCTAGAATAATACATAGGCTACTTTTTATCCCGAAAAAATGTACGGTCCCGTGGGATAGGTTTGTTTCTGTCTTCCTAGGGGCGAACTCGAGCGATGCGAGTGAGACGCTAGTCAACCATAATTCATTAATTTTGGTCGATATTGAGGTTCTTTTTTCAAAGTTATATAGATAACTAAAACCCAAAAGAATTTTGAAACGGGTCCATAGATTCAGAGATTTGCACGTATAGACAAACAAACTTTTCATCTTCATATTATGTAAGTACTCGTATAATATTGATGAAGGTTATCTAATATTATGCTACATCTTTTAGCAGTGAAGTAATTATATATATAAGAAACAAATTAATTTTGGCTTTCTGCAGTCCTTCTCTATATAAACTTTAACTATACCAAAGCTCATACTCCTCCATAGAGGTAATATGCTTAAAAAGGGGTTCAAAGTTTTCTCTTCATGTATTTATTAGGTATATCGCTTAGCTTCCCTGAGTGGAGACGCAGCTTTCGTTCCATGAACCCGCCAGTGGGTAACTGGGCCAAGCTTCAGCAATTCGGTAATAAAGGACAAGTGAATCATAATGAATGTATTCAGATGATTGTGTGCATGAATTAAGGCATTTGGTTGATTTAAAACGAGACTGATAAGTAAATGTCTACTTATTGGTAGTAGAGAGTTTTTATTCATTGTAGGCGATATTTTAATAGTTTTTTAAGTATAAGAACTTTCTAATATCCTAGCCAGTTGAGTTTTACATTTATAAAAAAAGATGAAAATAATAATAAAACTCTAATATTTGTGTCTAGGTCCAGTACAGTAAGTTGTTGGTGATATTATGTAAAGTTTAAGTTAATCCATATTGTTTAAAATTATGCAAAAGTTAAATAAATAAAATTTAAAATAAGATAACATAAAAACGTTACAATTTAATTTTTTTTCTAAAATGTAAAATTTTTTGAAACATAATACTTTTATATAATACAAGCTATCTAATGCAAAAAGAATTTTTCAAATGGGATTAGTAGTTCCTGAGATTAGTGCCTTCAAACAAACAAACAAACAAACTCTGTCTCTTTATAATATTAGTATAGATTCAAGCCTTAGTTACCATAAGAAACTAATTAGGAAGTAATTGTATGTATGTATCATACCTACATACATGACGTATAATTTTGCATAAAATGAGAATCGAACCTATATTCCACAAACGATGTGACATTTGTTGATATTGCTAATTTCCACTAACCTAAAAGTATAAAAAGCTAACCAAATGATACATTACAAACCAAAAGGTAAAACAAAATGTTTCATAACTTTAAATTGCATTGCTTAAACTCCCGGAAATAACTTGTTAAAACGAAATTTGTTTTATACAATTTTCAAATGCAATTTTGAAACTCAGTTAAGTTAAAACTTAAGTTAGCGAAGTAACACCTAGATTGGGGAAAAAAGTCTAGAAAAATGTCTGTACCTAGGGGGGGTAAAATGAACTTTCTTAAAACTAAAAGTCGGACCTACGAAATTACTTCCCTCGGTCAGAGCAATAAAACTCTTTAGGAAATGTGTGGCCTCAGTGCGAGCTGGATTTGCATATGTTTATTGAGTAATATTAATTTTGCGGATTTTTCACAGAATACTCAATATTAAAACTTATAGTAACACTACGTACGTGATACGTTTTAGCGGTTAGTACAGATTTCTCAGAGATGAGATATTTTTCGGCAGTAAAAAGTATCCTATATGTTGATCCGGATAACCAGCTATCATTATACCAAATTTCATCAAAATATGTCTAGTGGTTTTCTTGTGATGTGTTCCCAGATAGGCAAAAATTCTAAAAACTATAGATTCGGCCTCTGTATCGATAATTAAGACTATTTTAATATATTTTTCCAAAAAATATTTAATGTTTGAATCAATTAAAATTTTATTATATGTATTGATTTTCATAATAGTTTTTGTTTGATTTAATAAATTGTCATAATAAATTATTATAATATGTATTTTTATTTTTTAAGTAGGTATTAGTATTTTTTTAACATATTTTTTTTTCAATTTAGCTTAAAACTGTATGGATTATAAACTAATTCAAAAAGACATTATTGAAAGAAATAAAATATGTACATTTTGTTTTTTTTTTTTAATAGTTTTTTATGCTTTATATTTATTTCTAAAATAAATAGTTAAAAGTACATTTATTAAAAGTTGAAAACCTTTTTTTGTCAATCTGTACGGTCAAAGTTGATATTAAATATTTTTTTTATTTAAGCAAAATGTCTGCCATCATCTAATGATTATAAGCAAATTTGAAATTTCTCCTTCTCTTTATTAGAAATCTAAGCAAATACATATCCATAATAGCAATATATAGATAAATCTTCAAACAAGATAATACCATGTAATGTATTGTACAGTATACGTTATATGAACTGTTGGAAAGTTCTAAGATCCCGCTACAAAAGTGACCGCGCCCGAGGGAGATAAGACGGGGGTCCGGCACCGGGTAATTGGGACTTTTTCTTTGGACTTTAGCCTTTTGTTTTGCAAAGTGACTCTTTCTTGTCTCGGCACAATCGATTGAAGCTCTTTTGATTTGAAAATCTTTATTCCGCTGTTAATGAATTCTGCTTAATTGATAATTTCTTACAATCTTTAAATATTCTAAATAAAACTATCTTTTTGGATTATTTCGCGGATATATTTTGATTTTTGGTTCCCGACGTTTCGAATGCTTTACACTTTACAGCAATCATGGTCACGGGAGAGACTCTCCCTCGAAATAATCCGAAAAGATAGTTTTATTTAAAATGTCAAATGTTCGCGTAAATCTAAGAAAGTATAATCTTTAAATATGTAGCATCTTTTCGTACAAATTCTTGATTTGATTTAAGTGTCTTAAAATTTTTTTAGTACACTACCAATATGACTAGGAAACCTTTAGTGAATGAAAAATGGATTCTATGCAAAAATAAAATCCTAGCTAAAATTTTAAGAAGTAAATCAGTGTCTAATAACATCTATAACAGATTTTAATAAAACACAAATAATATTATTTATCTATACAAATATTATAAAGAGGTAAAGTTTGTGAGTTTGTGAGGTTGTACGAGTAATCTCTGATTTACTGAACCGATTAAGATGAAATTTGGTAAGAAGATAGTTTGAGATCCAGGGAAGGACATAGGATACTTTTTATCCCGGAAATTATCCCTTAAGGGGGTGAAAATGGGGTTGAAAGTTTGTATTAGGAAGCAAGCCAGGGACGAATCTAAGCGAAGCGAGGGTGAGTCATTAGTTATATATATGTATAGTGATTCTTAAGTTTAGCTTTTAAAATTGAGCAATTGACATAAAACGTACGCATTAACTGAGAACGTACCTATCTTTTCATGTTCAAAGTTAGCCAAAATCATACTATGAGCAACAAGCATAGCTACGGGAATATACCTAGTATCTTAAGTATAAAAGTTTACTCGATATTTTTAAACCAACTCCCCGTTGTATCGCAAACGCAAATCCAATTTAGTTTTATAATATAGGGATAATAGAAGTATTTAAATGCAAAATTCGTAGTCGACCATCGCGACCTTGATTACACGACATCATTATTGGTCACCTATTGTTTAAACAGCATTAAAAATGTGTTAGTCGATTTATTTTTAATGACTTGTTAAAGAAACTCTTTGCATAAGTACTTTTATTGGTGCTTGTGAAACGTTATTTATAGATAAAAGGAAATATTTGTATATATATAATATATATACATATATAATATAATAAAAAAGTAAATTTAATATATTTTTGTTTCGTGAATGCTTCAAAAATAATTATATTTTTTTATAAAAAGGACTTCAAAATTACTTATTTTCACTCACTAAAGTTTTACATATATTTAAAAAAATCTGGCTCTTACCGAACACTAGCGACTCAACCATGCTTCGCTTCGGGTTCGTCCTTAGACAAAAACAAATCTATTCCACGGGAACCGTAAATTTTTCTGGGATAAAAAGTAACCTATGTGCTATTCCAGACCCTAATCTATCTCTGTGCCTACTCATTCACGACAGAACGGCTGAACGGATCTGGATGAAATTTGGCACAGAGATAGATTATAATCTGGAATAGCATATATGTTACTGCTTATCCCACAAAAATGCACGGTTCCCGAGGGATAGATTTTTGTTTTTCTAGAGGCGAACCCGAGCGAAGCTAGGATGTGCGACTAGTAAAATAATATAAGTTAATTAAAATAATTTAGCAGGATCAAACGATATCATGCAGCTAAATTATACATTATCAAGATCTTATTTCATCATGGGAAGTAGTTTAATGATAAAAAAGTTAGAACCAAGGTTGCATTGCATCATATGAGGAAACGCTCATCGTAATGACTCAATACGATATTAAAATTTGAATTTCTATTCAATGTAAATCATCTATTTCGATGAAACTGATTTTCTATTTGCAAGAATATCATTATCTTTAGTTAAAGAAAATTGTTCTGGAAATTGTCTCAAAGCGTAGGTTCTTAGGAACATTATAATTTAATTTTAACTAATATTCTACACTAGAGTGCCGCCATGGCTTCTTTCAAGACGTCTAAAATAACTTATTAGACTAAAAAATCTTTAAACATCCAAATATCCGACAAATAGTATAACAATTCATATGTTACGGACAGATGAACAGATTAACTAACTCATTTTTCTTTAAATAGTACTTGGCCAGCGTGGTGGACTGTGATTTGGACCCCCTCGTATTGAAGGGAGGCCCATGCCCAGCAGTGGGATGTTAAAAAGGGCTGAATACAGTATAAAGTTGATCTAAAATATATAGTGAATTGATTCAAAATTGAAACTTTACAAGATATTTCCAGTATTCACTATCAGTTCGAATGTTATAACAAAAAACAAGTGCTCAAATAATCCGAGCGGAGGGAGATAGGGCACGCACGTTTCGTAAACACCGCCGAAACTCAAGAGCTAACAATGTGTAAACAAACATTCGTACACCTGTAGATATGGCGTTACGTATTTTATGTTTGAATTATTTTTTTTTCAGTACTTTTACAAGTACTTATGACATTTTTTTAGACTAGACTAACGACTCACGGGTTCGTCCCTAGACATATTATATTTATAATGTTAAGATTAGTATAGATTTCTCAGAGATGTTTTCCCACAGTAAAAAGTATTCTATATGTTGTCTCGGATAACCAGCTATCATCATACCAAATTTCATCAAAATCTGTCCAGTGGTTTTCTCGCGATGCGTTCTCATACAGACAGACAGACAAAAATTCTAAAAATTATAGATTCGGCCTCCGTATCTATAATAATGACTATTTCAATAAGATTTAAAAAAAAAATGGACAGAATCAACTCAGAATTTTATTATATGTATAGATAGATGTTGAAGCGGTGGCAGTATGTTTCTATGGTATCATTGTATGGATAATAATTACGAAAAGATTTATTGTGAAATTTATTGGTTTAGAAAAGTGATTTAAATCTTTCAAATTGAAAAAGGGAAAGCTTATAAAATTTCATATAGGAATTTTACATTTGTATACTTTAAAACTTTAACATAAGCTTTGTTTGAAACTATAAGTTAACAGCGACTATTGATTTATATGGGACTACATTGTATAGAAAGCTCAAGGAGTAACTGTTGAATAACAACCGAGGAAAGATTTTTACCAAACCGTTAAAGAAAATAGATTTTATATTATTTTATTTCAATAATTTTTATTAGAAAAGAAAATCAACTATTTTATATACGATATCATTTCAATGTATTTTTTAAAAAGCAGACTAACAAACAGACAAACAATAGAATATTACTTTTTTAGCTTCTATTTCCAATAATTATGCTTCAACAAATCTTTTCTAACCAACAGTGTACAAACTCAACCTTTGTTTTCTTTTATAAATATATATAGTAGATACCTAATTGTTATGTAAAACAGTCTTCAATAATAATCTATGATTAATAATTATCATATTAAGCACTTACAGGTACAGCTTATGTTATAGAAACAAAGATCGTTACATCCCTATTAGACAAGATCCCGAGGGAAAATATGTTTTCTGTACGAACCCTTTCAAATAAAGCTAGAACCCACTTACACATTACAGTAATTCATGTTTAAATCGTCTAAAATACATATTATTATATCAAAGGAACTAGAGCTATGTATGTATTCAGCCCTTTGAAACGTCCCACCGCTGGGCACGTGCCTCCTTTTAATACGAGGGAGATCAGGCCATAGTCCGCCACGCTGGCCAAGTGCGGGCGGACTATGTATGTCTCTCGAAAACTTTTTAGTTTCTCTCAGACATGCAGATTTTCCTCACCGTAAGGAAAGTGATAATCACGTTAGAAATGATTCGCATATGAAAATATCAGAGGTGCGAAACCCGGGATTTGAATCCACTTTACTCGGTTTTCCAAACGAGCGCGTTACCACTGAGCTACCATTGCCTGATATGTTGGTATATTTATGCTAGATCTATATATATTTTATTAATTTCTGAAATAATGTAATTTCATTTTGTTTGTCAATACATTTTTATAGTAATGTGACATCATTTTTCTGTAATCATCTCATATTATATTTACCTAAACGTAAACATTCTATTTATTTTTTAATACACCTAACTTACATGAAACCTTAAGTCTCTTATTATCTAGGCATTAAAGCTCATAATGCACAATCTTTGCCTATTAGCTAGTCCCTTTAATCTTTGAACTACAATATTGAAATTAACAACGCACCTATCCCTATATTGGCAATATCAAACAAAGATAGTCCCCATAAAAGTTCCATGATTATTTAATTCTGTGAGAGATATGGGATTTATTCTTCCTGAGAGGTTACTTTGTTTTAAAAAACATTGGGTTTGGTTTGTGATATTATTATATTATATCTTTGCCTACCTTTGTTCAACCCTCTCTCATTAAGAGAATGTTCCGGAGGGAATGTAATAGGCTGATACTGTTTAGACAATGGAGTAAGGGACCGGAATTGTCATAGGCTCGAAGTTTTTGTAAAAAAAAAAAAATATTTGTATCGTTATTATTTTTAAATGAACATCGCAAGAGCTATACTTGACCGTTAAATCAAGAAATGTGTTTCTACCCACGAATGCCACTCCACTCTCGTTTCATTTGGCTCGAGTTTTACATCACTAGTTGTTCATATGACCCTTATAAATAATGTATTGTTAGTAAATATTATATATAAGTTTGATTATGACAGATAGAATTGTGAAAATTAATAAGATTCCATGTAATAAAATATCCTTAAAATAAAAAAAAATATGTCACATACAAACTTACATGTAAATTTTAAAGTCACGACCTCTGCTAGAATAAGAAACAGATAGTGTCTTTTTCACTATAAACACCTTTAAAAAACAATCAATGAAAAATTACATATATACTTTTTTTAATTATTTTTTTTTTAATTTGATATAATACTTTGAACGGGAGTTAATAATATTGCATAACTGTAATCTATGACTCGATAACTGACGGTTGCACGAACAGCTGTTAAATACAAGGTCATAGGTACATTATTGACCCCTTGTTCTAGTTATCCCTATTATGCCCATAAATAATAAAAAACATGAATAGTCGGGGTATGAAGAGAAAAGTTATAATTTTTTTTTAATTATTTAAAAAAAAAATTGATTTATCGTTACTAAGTGTTTTGCAATTACGAATATTTTAGGTATATGTTTAATGTAACAGAATGAATTTATTAGTATTTTTTTAATTTTATTTTCATACAAATTTATTTCTATAACAAAAATAAACCATCGATACAAGCAAAGCCAGGGCAATAAAATAGTATATTAATAAGCTATTGCCATAAAAACAGTCTTTGTAAATTTTCTTTAAATATGAGCTTTATCGTCAGTTAACAAAAACAAAAAAAATATATAAAAAGATACTGAGTTCATTGTGTGCGTGTACACACACAGTCGGCTAAATACGTTATCAATGATAGGACACCCTTGCAGTTTTTCGCCTAGGTTTGTAACGAGCCTAGGCAATAGGGTGCCTAGATAAGGTAGTGGTAGCAAAAAAATATTTCATATTCTTGAAGAATTTTAGTGAGAAATCTCAAGACAAATTCGTCTTCTCTAAATTCTCTCAATTATTTGCATATTAAATAAATCTAAGTTGTTAATAAAATAAACTGTAAAGTAATTAACTGTAACTAATTGATAAATAAAAGTTATTGGATTCAAAGGCATAAAAACTATTTTTTTTTTAAATTAGCTTTTATTTAATTAAAAAAAATCTTGTTCTTAGTTTACGGAAGTACAACAAAAATAATTAATAATATTTTTCTAATAAAGGTAAGTAAGTACTATAATAAAAATAATTATGAAATACTAACCAAACAAATACAAAATCCAAAAAAAAACTCTTTAAACTATTGAAAGAAAATATCATTGAACGTGAAAAAAGTCACTAATATTTTTTCTGCTGTCCATATTAAAACCGAACCCTCTCTACCAACGATTTGTTTTAGAGGTCATCGCCCTCATTCCGTCCCCCTCCCACGCGGCATTACGCACATATTTTATCCCTCTCGCACACTGGGGAAACGCCTACGGAAAGTAGAGGCTTTTGATTTTTTTCTCAAATAACCGGAAGTTGGGTTTTCGGAGACATTTTGTTTTAAAAAATATAAGCCGGAATCATAAAATGACTGAAGGGTACAAGGGTTTGTTTAAATTATTTAATTAATTAAATCAATTAAAAAAATATAAAATAGTTTTAAAATATAACGAACGAAATGACTTCTTTGAAGTTCACCCTTCTTGCGTTAAAGTTTATAAATGTGTTAAGGGTATATAATTATTTTTTTTTAAATATTATTTTTATATAAGTACAGTTAAGTATGTAACATTTAAAAAATAAAATAATGAATATAGTAAAACGACCTCAATTTTTTTCAAAGTATTTATCTATATATTGAAATTGTAATTATCTATATAATTAAATTTTAAGTTTTTTAAGTTTATAAATTCTTATAAGGTCTAAACTAAATTATAAAACTAAATAGTTTTTTTTTAATAAAAATAATACAAATAGTAATTAGTAACAACAGTATACAAAATAGGAATATAATTTTATTTACATGAAGAAGTTGTTGTGTTATTTTCTTTAAAGCTAGCGAATTCTATATTTATCTCATATTTTTCTCAAAGTTAATAAATGTTCTGAACTTATAAGTTGTTAACGCCACTGTATCGTTATTATGAACTAGCGATAACCCTTAACTAAGCTCACGTAGCCAGTGAATTGAACATAACCTATTGAATGAAAGACGTAAGTTTCTACGTAACTTTTTTTAATTGATAAATAAAATTTTAAAATAATCATAATAATATGTTTTATATAAAAAAAATATACAATAATAAATCATTTATCAATATTATCATTAAAAAAATAAAAATATTATAAAAAAAAACAGTTATAACCCGTTCAAACTTCTTACTGACTAAAACTTTATTCTAAAAGATTGACGTAGGTCAGTGACCCAGCCGTCATTCATTCCAATTTCAAACTTGGAATTCCGCGCGAAGAAGCCACGCACACACTTACACGCACACGGATTGAACACTAATTTGTATTTGTATTTATGTGGGGCACGCACACATGCGTATTTATATGGGTCGGCGAACACACACAAAGAATGGTTTATGAGGTCTTTTAGATAGTATTTATTTTTAATTACAATCATAATTTATGTTAACAGTCAACGCTTTGACAGTTTGTCCTTTGGCTCTATCAGCTACCATGCCTCAAATTATATTTGTTATTGTCCTATACATATAAGAAATGTAAATTTTTAAAATCATATTATACATACTACGTACTGTAAAATCTATATATATATAAAGTCGAATTAGTTAACCATTTATAACTCGAGAACGGCTGGACCGATTTCTACGATTTTTGATTTGTTGCAGCATAGTAACTATTAAAACATCAGAAAAAATCACGAAAAAAATATAACTATTTATATCTACTTAAAATGTATATATTATATCTATTTAACCCGAGCGAAGCAAGAGTGAGCCGCTAGTAATATAAAAATATATCCATGTAAATTATTACCTACAACTTAATGTAACATTCCCAACGATACAATTTTTTAGCAATGTAATAAAAACAATTAAAAAGTATATTTAATGTTATATATATATATATATATATATATATATATATATATATATATACAGGGTGGATTTTTGAGACGGGACAGTAAGGGCAGGTACCTTAAATACTATAGTTACAGGAAAACGCTCCTAGGAGACCATCCATAACTTTTTGAGATATTCTGAACTGCATTCACAGATTTTGGAAAAAATGTACAGTCAGCGAGAAAAATGCTAAAATTGGAAAAAAATTTTTTTCATGTCAATCGATCCTATTTCATGTAATGATCAAAAGACTCTATGGGAGCATTTAAGGTTTGAGTACTAGAAATGACAGAAATCGCCAAAATCCTTCTCCATACATTTTGTATGGAAAAACGTTTAATCAACTCGAAATATTCTTTGTTGCCAAACGGTCCTATTTTTTAATGTGATCAAAAGACTCTTTGAGAAAATCATAATTGCATTGCCAAATAAAAATAAAATAAAATTATATCAACTAAACGTGTTTTTTTGAAACACGATATCCATTTTAAGCAATTTATTTTGTAGATCACCTAAATGTGCCCTATTTACGTTTGTATTAAGAGTTTTTGGATTACATTAAAAAATAGGACCGTTTGACAACAAAGAATATTTCGAGTTGATTAAACGTTTTTCCATACAAAATGTATGGGAAAAGATTTTGGCGATTTCTGTCATTTCTAGTACTCAAACCCTAAATGGCCCCATAGAGTCTTTTGATCCTTACATGAAATAGGATCGATTGACATGAAAAAATCTTTTTTCGTATTTTAGCATTTTTCTCACTGACTGTACATTTTTTCCAAAATCTGTGAATGCAGTTCAGAATATCTCAAAAAGTTATGGATGGTCTCCTAGGAGCGTTTTCCTGTAACTATAGTATTTAAGGTACCTGCCCTTACTGTCCCGTCTCAAAAATCCACCCTGTATATATATATATATATATATATATATATATATATATATATATATATATATATATATATATATATAAATAGTCATTCAAGAAACCCCATTTTATATAAGTGACAAATGTGACGTATTTGCGAACATAAATAAAATTATCTAAAATGTTTTATGTGGCTCTACTTCATTGAGTCTGATTTATGGCTCTATTTAATGTAACAAAGAAAACGAGTTTCTAAAGATTAGATCCCCGAACGCAAACAAGTGTGATTTCTGTCGAATTCTATTAAAGATTTTATTCGCTCGACTATACCAAATCTGTATAACCTTTTGAGATTCTGAAATATAAAGCATTAGTCCCGCCTTTTTAGGGTCTTCAAATATGGTTTTAGAAGACGTAAATATGAACCCGCCTATTAAATTATTGGTATAAAATAAGAATAAATATGCATATAGAGCCTTTTGTCATTCTAAACTTTAAAATAAAACAATAAATATGTACTACTAGTACCTGCTTCTTATTTTAAATTTGAGATTAGAACAACAAACGTGGTCCCGCCCTAAAAGTAAGTTTAAAATTAGAACAAAAACTCCCACTTTTATATTTAAAATTAGAACAACCAAAAACGGTCCCGCCTTTTGAATTTAGAATTTAAAAAGCGAGAGCGTAAAACGAATCGAACGTCTCAATGCACGCACACACGCAGCGGACAGACGTCTGTAACGCAACGTGCGTCAGCTTGGGGTAGGTTCAGGACGGAATTGGGGTGGCTCGCCGAATGTTAGGCTAGGTCCGGAACGATATAATGGGGGAATGAAGAGTTGGCCGGTGCACTCTTTTGTCTCTATATTTTTTTTGTTTACGCATTTCATTGAGAGATTTTTTTGCATTTGTGCATTAAGCGTGATTATGTCAATCCTTTCGTTATATAAATAGGTTCAACATAAAATACGCCATTGTATAAACTCGACCACAATGCTAATCTTGACATTCGCGCCGTGACTCATAATGGTTTTGTAATGTCAATAACATTTTACAAAGCAGACACTTTTATTTGGTCTTGTGCTAAAGCGAGTTAATGTTATTAGAGTTCGTAAACTTTAATATGCATATATGAACTCATGCCTATTTCTAATTGCAATGTACTCGAGACCACAGACTTCCAACTGTTACGATCTCAATTTAGCAATCACGAAGTTTACTTGGTCGACCAACTTAAATAGGCCAAGTCAAGTATATTAGAGAAATCCGATTCACCTAGTAGTAATTTGTTTGCATGTGCAGAACTTACAGCGATAAAACTAACGAGTAAGTGGCCGTATGACTTCGGATATCGAAAAGCATGAGAAAGAAAACATACCAATTAAAAAGAAACTTGGAGTTACGAGCATAACTATTAAAAGCTTCCGATCGTAAAATTTACGGAGCAACTGAGATGTTTACAAGTATTATTACTCAAACTACTCTTTGTCGGACGTTTCCATTTTTAGTTCGTATTCAGATGTTGCTCTCTTTACATTTATTCAAGTAGCGGTACTGTATAAAAAGTAGCCATTAACAGCTTGAACTGGTGTAAGCGGAACAAGGTTAGACCTTTAGGCGTAATATGGCATTGGTTTATGATTAATGCTATACGAAATAAATAACCTGCTACAAATCTATTGGTCTTGATAATTTAGAAGTGACTCATATAGAACACTGACAATTATTATTTATAGACTTTAAATCACTAGGTAACTAAAAACTGACCATTTTATAAAATGAATTTACAAATACAAATTATCTGCAATCTAAATAAACGGTATACACGTCGGTCCGGTTAGGAAAACTGACATCATATCCCTATTCCCACAGCTATGCGATCAACATCGAGTGAACGATCTTTTGGTCGAAGACGAAAAAAAAAAATAAAAAAAAAAACGCATCGGCCAATGCACGACGAGAGCAGTACGCGGTGCGGCTGCGTTCGCTCGCAAAAAACTCGGGGTTAACGACCTCGCCGCATGTCCTTCGAGCTTACGCTTATGTGTAAGTGCGTATACACACACAGACACAATTTCGTATTAGCGCGCTAGTGTGAGTGGGATGCCTTCGAGTGCGTTAACTCGCACGCAAAAAACGCTAGTGTTACGCATTTTACTCTTAATTCTTTCTGCGGACAAAAATACAAAATTTCCCATAATTTCGTTAGCGATTACGTTTTTTTTTACTGAAATTACTATAGTGCATGTAGTTTAATAACACTTTTAGACATGCATCGTTTCGCTCACGTCTGCGTTTGATAGATAGCTTCATAAAAACTAGCTATTTTTAATTTAACGACAATATCTATAATGATATAGTCATGTGGCGTTTCCATTACTTTTTTAATTTAAGAGAGGAAGTTATAAAAATACGTTGATAAGATCCCGTCGGCAAATTGTTTGTGATACTTTACTCAAAATAATGAGATTTGTTTCGAAAATAGATCGATTTTTTATATAATAGTACCTACATATGTTATAAGTTTTGCTTAACATCCTTAGCAGAATTGCGAGGAAATTTTAACATACTTGACCACTGTTTTCCACGATTGATTAAAATAATACTTATAATGGGTTACTTTTCAGCGACGCGGTGTATTAAACTGAATATTTCAACAATTTTAATTTACAAAGTTATTTATTTATCTATACATAGATGAAATGAAGTAAAATAATTGATGATATTAGAAAAATTACTAACAAAATCAAAAGAAATCTAAAACGTGTCTTTAAAAATATCTCCGTAGATGTCCACTTTAAGATTACCTACCTACATGATGCAGTCAAACAACTCAATGTGGTCAATTTTCAATACTGCTCTTAATAACGGTGATCTAGAGTTCTATTCTTGCGTAGAGCAATTTTTAAATGGGCCCTAATAATATTTTACAAATGTAAATATGAAAAAACTTTATATTGTTAAAATACACATTAAATATGTGATGAAGCGCGAAAAAATGATTTTTTATATATTAGTTGAAAAAAATACTGCATTATACATAACTAGCTAATCACCCTCGCTTCGCTTCAAATTCGTCCCTAGACAAAAAGAAATCTATCTCACGGGAACCGTACATTTTCCCGGGATGATATATAGCCTATAACCTTACTCAATAAATGGGCTATCTAATGCAAAAAGAATTTTTCAAATCGGATTAGTAGTTCCTGAGATTAGCGCGTTTAAACAAACAAACAGACTGTGCCTCTTTATAATATTAGTATAGATTTTTATGTTATGTTAAATTAACGTTATTTAAGTGTATAGTATTTCAGAAATCGTTCCATTTCACGTGTCAATTAGGATAAAGGCAAGTATACACCACGAACATGGATAACAAATAAAGGTGTGCGCATACATGGGCGCGGTCTATGTGCTATTGCTTCCGATAACGATACGATAACGTCACTTTTATGTACTGTCGAATGTATATTGGAGTCGTATCATCGTCATTTTTCTACAATTTAAAGTACAATTTCTCGGGAATATTTAAAGAAGATAAACTTATATATTATATACATATGTACATAAGTATGAGTTTTTGTGGGTTGCACCTATTATAACGTGATTTCCCTTAGGAATGAGATAATCTCCCGTAGTAAAAACAAGCCTTAGTCACTCTCCAGCCATTCAACTGTCCTTACACAAAAAATCACGTCAATTCGTCAATCTGTTTCGACGTGAAAGAAGGACAAACAAACAAACACACTTTCACATTTATAATATTAGTATGGGTGTGTCTCTAAAGAACTTTTTGCGATAGATGTATTGCAAGATGTCCAAGAAAAACTCTTTATTTATTAGGATTAAAGCAGCTTATGTGCGCAGACACTTAACAAACGAGGTCAATATAACACTACGTGATAGGACAAATTTAGAATCAATGGTATTTATAATAATAATAAGGACAATCCATACTAATATGAAAGTGCGTGTGTGTTTGTTTGTTTGTCCTTCGTTCACGTCGAAACAGAGTGGCGGATTGGCGTAATTTTTTGTGTGAAGATAATTGTGAGAGCTGGAGAGTGACATAGGGTACTATTTAACGCGGGAGATTATCTCATTCTAACGGAAAAACACGTTATAATACAACCCACAACAACTCATCATACCTATGTATATTTATAGTCTATCTATACCATACCAACCGTTAAAACGTACCTCAGGACGAACTCGAGCGAAGCGATAGTGAATCGCTAGTAATAATCATAACAAACCAGTTATACAAAAGAAGTTATGTTTTGTGACATAACTTGTGATAAAAGTTGTTTATTATTACATACGTACCTACCTATATTGAAATTCAATTAACTTAGGTTTTCTAGAAGCTAAATTGAAAACAGGAAAACATTATTCACGTGTCTGTATATTTTAATTAATAATAAATAGCTATTGTTTATATATTTTTATGTTAAATCAAGTTTTTTTAAAAGCGGAAAAATTATAATTATTACGAATTAATTACAATTATTCCCTTAGTCAAATAATATATAGTAATATTATAAAGAGGAAATATTTGATTTTTTGTTTGTTTGTTTGTACCGAATAGCTTCCGAAACTACTGAACCAATTTAGATGAAATTTGTTAAGAAGATAGTTTGAAACCCTAGAAAGAATATAGGATAGTTTTTATCATAGACATAGGATAGATGAAAATGGGGATGAAATTTTGTATGGGGGGATCAACCTAGGGACGAACCCGAGCGAAGCGTGCGTGAGTCGCTAGTGATAAATATATTAATTGTCTGATAGAACTTAACATCACTAATTAAAAATATAGAATAAATATACGATGGTGTGAAGTTTACCTTATACTAAGCAAATTACTTAGAATATAGCGCATGCACATTAAGATAGTAAAGCTGTTTTATTTCGATAAATTTTTGTATGTACCTACCTATAATGTGTTTACTTTAAAATGATTTAAATTATTAATGATGCTTTTTTAATCTAAACAAAAGAAGAATAATTATAAATAAAGAAATAAATATGTTGGGACATTAACACACAGCACCATCTAGTTCCATTATAAGCTACGAGGCTTGTGTTGAATACCAGATAGTTGATACACTAAACATATATAACTATAAATACATACATATTATAAAATGCCAAATCTTTATCATATTAAAAAAAAACAAAGATTTAAAAAAAATATAAAAATTTAAAAAAAAACTAATAATATGATCAATATTTGGTATCGTTGCTGGTTCTAATGCTTTACGGCAATCATGGTCATGGGAGAGACTGATAATATATACTAGGTAGTTGTTTTATTTTTATAAACAAACACCTTGAATAACTGTTTTGGTATCAAACATTTGTAGCGATAATACAATAACCGTAAAAAGTGTTATTTAGGTACTATAATAAATTTAGTAAGTAAGGCACGTTTGACAGGAAAATGAATCATGCGTCTGAAATGCTTTGTTCTGATAAGAAAAATAAATATTTTAATTTTTAAATAATTCAAATTAAATAAGGCTGTAACTACACTGTGTATAATATTTTTTTTTTTATTAGTAAATTATGATTTTATCACATTATTTGTGATGAAAATAATATTAAAGACAGAAAATTATATTATGTTATTTCATGGTTTAGTAGTATTTTATAATTTGCTAATACTTTAATTAGCACTACGTTTGCACCCCTCACTCTCCGACCCCTAAGCTATATATTAAAAAAAATAACGTCTATCCATCACACAGTAGTTTTTTTACTAGTAGGATGTGTAGTGTCTACAATATATAGTAAATAAAATTTGTTTCCTGATTGGTCGAATATTTGTATTAATATAGTTAATCTATACAGATAAAAATAATTAAAGTGTCTGTTTGTAATGTTAAAATTATAGCTATTTATTAAATCCATATGAAAAAACTAATAAGATTTTTTTCTACCTGTTTGTTCCAACTAATCTCCGAAACGGCTAAATCGATTTTCACAGGACTTTCACTGGTAGATAGCTGACGTTATAAGGAGTAATTTAGGGTACTTTTATTATAAAAAAATCAAGGTTCTACGCAAAAAATTAAAACCCATAAAATTGTGTACAAAGCGTACCTAGGACGCATCCGAGCGAAGCGAAGGAAAGTCGCTAGTCAAATATATAATATAAAAAAAAAACCTCTGTTCTCTTTCCAAATTTTTACAGATAGTAATAATATAATTTTTGATTATACGTAATCACACCAAAGATGGCGTCATACAGTTTAATCTACTGATAAATTTTCACTTCCACGTTCTAGCTATACGTGGGCATAAACAACTGAATACGATTGGTTCAACCCTGAAGCAATTTGTGCGTTATCTATAGGTATGACACACATTTATTTAAGGCGATTTATTATAGTTTATTTTAGATTTTTTTTGCTACAAAATATATAAAATGTTTATTAATAATATACTAAATTATAAAGATTTTTTTTAAGATTTCAATTTGAAATTAGCTTTTTGTATAAAGTTTGTTAATATTTTCATATAGATAATTGAATATTTTGTTATTTTTTTAAAGTAAAACTTGCTGGAGTCATTTTAGCATGTACTACGCTGAGTTATATATATTACTTTTTATTTATTTGATGTTATAAAAAATTAATAATAACCTAAATAACTATTATTAATAAACATTTATAGCTTAACTGATATTATGAAAATTGTTTATTATTAAATAAAATGGGCATTTATTTAAAATAAATAAAGGTGTCTCGATTTAAAATAAAACGTTTAAAGCATACAATGTCATAATAAATGTATCTTAAGAAAGAACGATAAAAAAATAAAATAAAAAGTTAATAGGTAAGTCATAACTTAATGGGTATAAAGTAAAATTTGTTTATTTCATAGACCTTTTTATGTTATTGTTACATAATTTTATGTAACAATAACACAAAAAGTTAATATTATTTTTATTGTATATACTAACGAGTTACCCTTGCTTAGTTCGGGTTCATCCCTAGGTTGATTCCTCGTACAAACTTTCATCCCCATTTTCACCCCCTTAAGGGATGACTTCCGGGTTAAAAATCAAATCTATGTCCTTCTCAAGGTCTCAAAATATCTTCTTAACAAATTTCATCTAAATCAGTTCAGCAGTTCCAGAGATTACTTCTTACAAACAAATTCATAAATTTACAAACTTTACATATTTATAATGTTAGTATTAGATTTTACATTGCTGAGTGTTATTTTAAAATTAAATACTGTTTCAGAACTTTTATCTCTCACTCTATAAAAAAGTATAAGGAATATCTAGAAAATCAACCAAAATTAATTATTTAATATTAAAATTATAAGCTAATTCCGTTTATTATAAAAGGCACCATCTTTTTGCAAATTTTATTTCTAACAATAATATATGCGTTAATCTAGGTTATAGTCTATCTATATATAAAATTTCATCCAAATCTGTTCAGCCAATAACAAAAGTGATAACCCTTAACGCTTACATTAAACTTCATAGTATTGAGGTATAAAGTGATTCTTCAATACACTCTCACTGCCATTGGCGTCTCGCCAACAAGATTTGTGACTCACGTTGTCTGTCTGTTCGTTTACAATTGAAATAATAATTGCCTATTACTTTACTTGTGTGATAAACATTTTTATGTAATCCTAATGCAGGTATTTTAAACAAAAGTATGTTCTCGGATTATTTCGCGGATTTATTTTTATTTTCGGTTCCCAACATTTTGAATGCGCGTAAAAATCCGAAAAGATAGTTTTATTCAAAATGTCAAATATTCGCGTAAATCTAAGAAAATATTATAGGTAATGTATGTAGTTTATTTATTTATACTAGTATTCGCCTAGTGGTCGAAATTCATCTATCATCGTTATTGAAAATTTGAGGAATATATTATACATATATGAACAGAACTTATCTATATATAGGTTTATAAAAAACTAACTGTTTCTAAGTTTTTTATTGATAACACTAAGGCTCGTCAATAGCTGCTAAAAATAAAAACATAAAAAAAAGAAAATAATTTGACAAAAAGTAACTGAGCAATGTTGTCTTTATCTATTTATATATGTAGTAGATGTTAAGTATAGTATCGGTAAATCTGGAGGAGGGATATGAAGATCCATTCTATTAAAGTATTAGCTATTTGTTTAATATTTGTATTCATTATACAATCATTCTTACTAGAGTTATTAAGAAACCGTTGCGCTATAAACTCTATCCTTGTTTCAAAAGACAAAGATCAAAATTTAAATAAAAATATCTGAATATTTCACCAATGAAGAAAAATTAATAATTGCTCTGAATTTTAGTATACCTAGGACTTAAAATGTAGATTTCGTTCTAAAATGCGCTACTTCCTTTCCTTTTAACTATATTTAGTATCTTATCAAAATGCTATTCAGTATTAATCCTTAAATTGCAACGATTTAAAAAAAAAAGTAATAAAAAGTATTTATTATCTGTAATATTTAAAACGGACGTACAGACATTTTTTTATATATTTTAATACTAAATCTATGTAAAATATATTTGAACGCATGTATATTTTAAGGAGTTACGTTGGGAATTCACTCTCAGTGTCACAGTTGGAAGCGAGCCAAGAACTAACCATTAACGATTGTTAAAGTTTCATTGATTTATATGGACTTGACTATACATATTTATATTTAAGACATAAACACGTTACAATTAACTTATATTATTATATCTATTTAAATAATTATAAAAATAAAAATCTAATAAACAAACAAATATTTCTCAATTTGTTTTGAACTTAACAATTGTAGAGTCGAACTTAAGCCTATATTATAATAAAATCGAAAAACACTCTATAATTAATTGCATAATAATAATACCCAAAACCCATTGTCCGTACAAAAGGAAAATCCTCTACATAATAGACCTAATTGGTTTCTATTCGTCGCTGGCTGAAAAAAAAAAAAAAATATTTTCCTGCTTATACAATGATGGCGGATCCTTTGTTTGCAAAAAAATACCAGCCTCGAAGAGAATACGGGGAAAAACAAAGCTGGAACAAAAAATCGTGGCCGAAAAACGTAAAAACTCTAACGTGTCCGAATCATCAAATGAAAAAAAAAAAGGTCATTGTGTACATCAAGTCAGTGGAATTGACAGGCCCCGCCCGCGCACGCTATTGGAGGGCCGGTTCGAAATTTGTGCAAAAACCCCAACCTAGTTCCGCCTTCTAAAATGTTTTTAACGAACCAAAATGGCCGACCGCTCTATTTGTTTATACACTAGACCCTCATTGTTTCGCCTTGAATTAAATAACTATCGAAATTCTTTGGAATTTTTAATTTTTAATCTATATTACGTTTGCTATAGGGTCGTATTAAGATGATGGATTGAGTTAATGTATAGAGTTGGGGTTATAGTGTTGGATATTTTTTTGTGTAATATTAAAATGGTTGAAGCACTTCTTTTTATTCTTTTTTACAAGTGATAACCTAATGGATTTGTTTGTGGTTTTGGGTTTTTTTATATGATGATAATTTTCCAATTAATGTGTAATTATTATTATAAAGCCTCAATTATTAACTTAAACGTAATAATGTATATGATAAATTAATTATATAAGTTTATTTTTAAATAAATTATAATAGTTTTTAATAATCAATTAATTATAATATTATCAAAATATAATAATGCAAGTATGAGTAATTATTTGGATAGTAGTTTTTATATTATTTTTAACAAATATTTTGTGTTGAACATTTTACCTATAATTTCAAGTGCAAAATTTATAAAATAAAACTGTTTTTTTTTTTAATATTAATGTTTTATTTTTAATTGTATCTATTGGTAGAATATAATTTAAAAAAGTATACTATGTTATATTCCTTGAATATAATAAAAAAAAATCATTAACACAGTCATTACATAATAATATGAATCTGAAAGCATGTTTGTTTGTTTGTCTTAATTCAAGCAGCTATGAAGCGATGATTTAAAATATTTTTCATATAAATAATAAACGGATCGAAAAAGTCACATATTGTTTTAGAACTCGGTACATTAATTAGTGCCTACAAAGTAGAGTACGCGATGAGATGTTTTTATAACAAAGATGTCAATAATGATTAATAATAATAACAATGTTGTCTGTTACTACATATCTTTCTATTAAAATTTAGGAGTTTTAAGTTTATAAAGTTTTTTTTTAACTATAATAATATATCTTAAGTAATAAGTTATCCTTTATTTGTTTCGTAGAATGAAATTGAAACTTTGTAAGTACTTAAGATTCAGATGAAATACAAAAAATCGACATCACCAAACCGATGAGTGGAACTCTAGCTACTACTAAAACCTTCTATTTTGTTAAATTGTTGACATTTAACTTATTTGGTTGACGTCAGAGTCCTAAACGCTGAATGTTATTAAACAAAAGTATGTTTTTTAACTTTAAAAAAAAAAATTTACAAAGAAAATTGTCAATAATAAAATGTCCCTACAACATATTTTATAAAAAGTTCAAGTTTAGAAAATTAACTACCTACCTGTCAGTATTTTATTCGATATAAATTGGTTAGTGTTACATTTATTCAAATTCTAATTGATATGATGTGTAACTTTAATATATCTAATAATTAAAAAAAAAACAAACCTTACTAAAGTGTATAAATAATAACTGTCAATTATTTAAAAAAAATTTTAGGGTTCCGTACGCGAAGGGTGCCAGCGGAACTCTATTACTATGCTTCCTCGGTGCGTTTGTCCGTCTGTCAGATTGCTGTATCTCATGGACCGTAATAGTTAGAGGGTTGAAATTTTCACAAAGTATATATTTTTATTGTCACTATAACAACAAATACTAAAAATAAAATAAATAAAAACACAAGAAACTAAAAAAAAAATAACGATTGAACGATAATCGACGTTAACATACATACGAGTATAGTAAAAGTCATATTAATAAAAAGTGATGATGTCCTCCTGACCGATTCCGGCCACGGCGGCCAATCTCATTGAGACTAGCCAACTGCGCAGGAGATATTATAGTGCACAAGTGTACGCGCAGACACAAGTGCACTCTCTATTCCTGTCACTCTCATACTCCGGTGGGACGACTACTCGACACGACCGGTGAGAGTTAAGGCGCAGGACCGACGGCTTTACGTGCTCTCCGAGGCACGGGGGTGAAACACCGCCAACTTCCCAACTCCGGGCTGCTATTGAGGCTTACTAGACAGAAAGACTCAATAACTAAACTTGGCCCGACCCGGGACTCGAACCCAGGACCTCCGGGTGTGCAGCCGTACATGCTAGCCACTACACTTCGTGTGCGAAGTCGACTCGCACTTGACCGACTTTTTATAAAGCAACTATTTCGGAAATAGAAATAACTATTCAGTTTAATAGAATTATATATAGTACTAATATAAGTTACCATGTCAAAACTTAATATAACAGTTTTAAAGTCCACATTCACGTCTTAGCAGACTCCCGGGGGACCTTTGACCGTCTCTACGTAGAGATGATTTACTAACATTGGATACGGTACATGTTTGTTGTGGGATGTTAATTTTTATTACCAAAAAAAATATATTTTAATCTACGTCTAAATAAAAAAAAAAAACTTTTTAAAAATGAATATATCACAAAGCAAAAATAAAATATAAACAATGTTAAACTGTTGTATTATATATTTTTTTTAATTGCGATGCAAATCTTAATCAATACCTATTATAAAGTCAATTTCAAATTATATTGCGAATTATTGTATTTTTATCTTAATTATTAATAAATGTATTTATTTTAAATTACCCTATAATGGTTCAAACTTCATAATTAAGAGATAATTATATTTATATACTTATAATAATAGCTGTCTATATATTCAAAGCGCTGCATTTCCTATATGGCATTGAATAAAAAGAATAACTGCCTTATCCATTATTTCGTAGATTATCGCTACGTCTTTGGTTTGGGTCGTCGATTCGTCCACTCTATCGATCGTCTCACACCCGACCCGGCTTTGTCTCTTAAAAACCGACACTTTTATAAGCTACTGATATCTACGCTTCTAAATTTACTTATAAAAGAAACGAACTATTTACGAAATGTCTTGTTGTTTATTTATATATATAATAAAATTGTGACCTATGGCTGCCTGTACATGGAAAATATTTGAGTAAAACTATTACTTTATTAACGGAATAGAATCGAAAACAATTTTTAGAATTTTTGTCTGTTTGTCATGTGTTTTTGTGAGCGCTAATCTCAGAAACGGCTTAACCGATTTGGGTGTGGTTTTCGCTAATGTATTGTGGTAAGCTTAATTAAAATTTAGTATTTGTTTTATTCCAATCGGTTCGTAAATAAAAAAGATATGTCAATTTAAATAATTACCAAGGGACGAATCCGAGTGAAGCGAGAATGAGTCGCTAGTATGTTCATAAGTTTAAAAACATTCTATCATAAATTGCTTAGATATATATATTGTATATAGTATCATATTACTAGCATCGAAAATAGTCTTAAGCACAAAGCTTAAAATTTTTTTAGATGAATTATTGAAACATATTTTTGTTAAGTTAGCAGTTAAGTTAGATTATAAAATGAAAAATTAAAAGTCTCTCATAGCATAAAACAAAACATGAACATTAATATTTTTAAATCTTAAATATTAGTATTAAAAATGGCAATTAATTTTAATACTAAAAGTAACAGATAACATAAATAAAAAAAAAATTGTTCCAATTTGTTTTTGAACTTAGTTATTACATAACTTTTATGATAGAAAAAATAGTTTTTAATCTATTCTAAATGTTGCCAATTGCCAAAACAAGAAATATTAAAATATTTAACAAACGAGTAGTAAAGTCAAATAAATATCTCACTCCAAGGTGTTTACAGTATAGAATTATTGAGATCGGTCATCGCCCCGTCCAGACAGAAAGCTGGATCGTCTATTAGAGATAGATATAATACTTATATACCAATCATGCTCCCTAATTGACATGACATTTTAAACGTTTATTATAGACTGTTTTTATATATTTTAAATTATCAAATATAGCAAAATATGGGTCAACTAGTTTGCGGCAGCGACTTCACTTATGTTATACGATGATGAAATTTAAACTAACTAACACATCTTCATCATCAATAATGTATTATTTGAAATAAATATTTTTCATAATATAATTAAATTTAATAGATACATGTTAAAACGAAACACTAAAAGTCAATTATTATAGCATAATTTCATTTTTATTCCGCGTAGGTCGTGGGTTTGATTCCGGTCCAGTCAAAACATTAGTAGGCGTTAACTCTCACTTTCTTATATCTACATCTCGTAGAAAGTGGATCTACATTCTATTACTAGAATGTAGGATAAATCACTGTTATATTATAACTTTATATTAAAATGTAAAATAAAAAGTACTGTAATGTAAAAATATTTCGATACAACATCGACTACGAGGTGAGACTATTTGCAAATATTACGGTATACTCTAAGTTTTCGCAACTTTCGAGTTGTGAAGAGTAAGGAAACCCAAGTTACCAATTTTGGCTTCACCGCCCCGTAGTTATTAAAGATAAACTTTGTAGGTAGACTGGTTTAAATTTAGCGTCTTTTTTTGACTTGATAACTTTAAACTGAAAGTGCATAATCGAAAAAAAAGGCTTATTATTATAAGAAATTAAAAAAAAACTAAAGATTAAAAATGTAGGTACGTTTGTATCAAACAAAAATATAAATTTAATCTGCAATTAAATTATATAGATTAAAAAACAAACATAAAACATAATTATTGTTAACGATATTTTTTATCTATTCCTCAAACGTCATTTTATAGTCCATTCACTTACAATGTCTCAGTTCAATGATCTTACGTCAAGTTAATGACTTACTACTTAATATTTAGAAAACAACTTTTAATATACTCCTCTTAAGATCTATTTATTCCATTCAAAGAAGTCTAAAGCTATCAAAAGTTCGATTCTCTTGACTCATAAAAAACAGATTACAAAATGACTAATAAAATATAAAAATATAAACAATGGCGTGTAAATAAAACGATTTCATTGATTTATTGGAATATTTAAATAAATTAATTTATTATGAACTGTCAAAACATATTTTTTATCTGTGTGAAATATATTTTTTATTATTTTTAATATAATGTAGGCGGTATTTAAGTCACTAAGATTTATGAAGGGCCTAATTAATTCCTGAAAGTTCTTCATCGCCTACAGCATCTATTTAAATCCCACGTACTAAACAGTCCCATCAAGCTTTATTTTAGACTAGCGATTTACCCTCGCTTTGCTTGGGTGCGTCCCGTACCTTTTAATTTTTTTGAGCGAAACCATTCTTTTTCTAAAATAAAAGAAGCCTAAGTTACTCCCTATAATATCAGCTATCTGCCAGTGAAAGTTCCGTTTAAATTAGTCCAGTCATTTCGACAAACAAACAGACAGACAAAAATTTTAAAAATTGTGTTTTTCTTATAAGTACCGTATATAATTCCGTATACATTTAATATAAAGCTGTTATTACAAACAGACACTTTTATTTATCTGTATAGATATTCCCTACAAATAAACAGTATTTCATAACGATAATATAAATTGGTCCAATAAAATTTTCAACGAAAGGCCTCTGACTCTACATTATTTATACATAAGACGAAGATGTAACAAAAAATGACGATTGAGAAAGAAACACCAAAGTTGTCAAACTGCCCGCACTGACGTAGAACCTGCCCTGCCTCAACCGCCTCGGTCGTTCACCGAACACTTATTTCGTTTTTTACCCGCATACAAACTAAATGCACGTATATACGTAATAAGTGCGTTCATATAAATATAAGGATGTATCTCCATTGAAAACAGCTAGATAGCGATAAGCTTGGGCTATTTTAAGATTGCTAATAAAATTGCATTTCGTTTGACACTAGAAATGAGTGAGAAACGTTTCAAATAAAAATATTGGCTGGTTTTAAATATATAACTTTAAATACTTTATTACATATATTATTGTAAATTGCTACAAAAACACACATTACTATTGAATTTCTACGATGCGCGCGCACACCGACAGCCAAAAAAGCGACATGATGAAGTGAACTGAAAGCGACATGATGAAGTTAACTGCATTCCTTTTACAGAGAGTTGTGACATACGGGATGAAATCTTTAGCTATTTTTTGTTCTGTTACGCCAAAGAAGTACAACTTCTCGCGTGCGTACATAAGTACACACACAAGTTTTTTTTATTATATATAATAATTGAGAAAACAATCCGCCAATAAAATGATGGAAAATATATCTCCAGATCGCGCAGTCTGATTACATTTCAGTGGAGAGTTAGGCTAGAATATATAAAGCATAACTTTCGTATCTGACGTACAAACTGGTTCGTAACAGGATTCTTCTCAGTAGCGTTGGTATTCTTCGACTTAGAATCTATATAAAAAGTCGACCATTTAGACGTTCTTTTTAATTTCGGCTTATGTGGTACCAGTCCTGTATAGATTTTCTCACGATTAGATGCTTTTTTTTGTGGGATGTAACTTTAAGTACATGAGTTTTAAATGAATTCACTCCACTGCCTTTTATTTTTAGTTTTACGGTTAAACGAATATATATTTAGTTTTGATTTTCTTGCTTATATATTATTGCTGTGTGTAAATAAGTTATTTTGTATGGAATTATTTTTAGTTTTTTACTTATAAAATTGTTTTTTTTTATTATGAGATATATTAATAGTTAATAGTGTTATGGAACTTCAAAATAAGTCTACAACTTACTTCTATTAGTTAAATGATTCCAAAATACAATATAATAAGTTTATCGTACGAAACAAGGACGAAGACCTAATTATAACGATATAATATTTATTTATTAATACATATTTCCTTAAAAACTCTTATATTAATAAAAATATATATTTTCTATACAAATAATTACTGTTAGTTATTGCCATTACAAAAATAAAACATAAAATTTATTTAAGGTGTCGCTCGATTAAAAAGGAAGCATAGATAAAACAAGATGGTGGCAACAAATTGCGTTCAACGACAAGTGTTCTTTTTTCTTTTAGCGGATGAGTTGCATCACTTTTTGCTAGCTAGAATTTATTTTACGATAACCTGATATTCAACTTGGGGCTACATTGATTTTAATCTGCGCTCGAAATTATTGGTTACCTGCAATGGTTAACGATTTTAGTTTTGCTATTTTATGATTTTATAATTGTTAGTGTTGGCATTACTTGATTTTTTTTAAATGGTTTATTTTTACAGTAATAATTGTTTATGATGGAAAATTTTAGATAACTATTTCAGGCATACATGAAAATCTATAAAAATGTTTAATATTGCATATATTTATAATATGTATGTATTTAAAGTTATATATGTGTAGTGTATCAACTATCTGGTATCCATAACACAAGCCTCGTAGCTTACCATGGAACTAGATGGTGCTGTGTGTTAATGTCCCAACATATTTATTATTATTATTTATTAATATTTAATTAAAGATAACTTAAAATTAATCTTTAACAACCAGTTAAGAATTTTCATTAATCATTAATTACCATTTAAAGTGATATAAAGCTTCATTGTTTTTGGCTGCATAAGAAAAGTTATTGCGATTTCGTATTTTTCAAAACTTGTTTTCAAATAACTATCTTAGTCATACTTTGTTTAAAATGTCAAGTAAATATTATAGATACAATATATATGCGGAAGCAAACATTTTAAAAACAAAATTCATTACGATTGTGTTTTGAATTCTTTCGAATATTGATTAATCCATATAATGTAATCTATGAATCTTAATTATCAAGATTACAAAATAAATTATTAATATATAATAATTATACATATATAATACTGTATGTTTGTATGTATTAAGAAGATAATTTCTTATTATAGCTTTTGTCTATATACTTCTACTTTACTTTTTTCTTCTTTTATTTATTACTGAAAGTTAAAATTTAAAGACTGGCCAGTTAAAATTTTTGTACTAAAAATACTTTTTTAAAGTACCTAACATAAGTTATTTGCTATTGACATGCTACCTCTTTTTTTGTTTTTAGCTTAATATAGAACATTTTGAATTTCCTTAAAGCTGCTTATTCTAGATAAGTCGATGCTTATAAATTTCAAGTTCTTTTCAATCAAGTACAATTTGAAGATTTTTCGTTCAATATTCATAAAAAAATCTTTCAATTTTGCAAATTAAGGAATAATTTTAAAAACTTTTTGTTGGCAAATTAAAAGTTTCATTAGTTTTAGTGATTTCAGTTAAACATATGCTCAATTACACTTAGTACCACAATATTTAGACATTACTGGTGCTGAAGAATCTATCTATCAATATTTACATAAAAAATCGCCAAACACAAGGATCAAACCCGCGACCTGCACCATAACATTAAATATCCATACATCCTCTGAGCCACAGTACCTACACAGCACATTTACGTAATACCCAATAATCACAAAACATGCAGACAATAAGACACGTTGAAAAACATAAAAAAGGACGGAAAAGGAATGAAATGAGGTCATTCAATTTCGGGCCGGGCGAAAGTGTGATGTTTTTTTTATATTATTTGCCCGTTGCTTTCGTCTGGAGGCCGCGGTCACTGCGTACTTATTGTTGTCTGTTAGGCTGTACTTACACTAAAGTTCACAAGTTACTTTTGGAATTACATCTCGCTAAGCTTAAGAGCTTTTAATTTTTATGTTATAACTATGTTATTTAATAGAACGATCGTACTTTTCTTAGATAGGTGTAAATATATATTTTTTTTAATTTTTGTTCGCAATACGATCTTACATTATAAAGTGTAAACGATTTGATTGAAATTATAACAAGATTCTATAAGCACTTATGATCGCTAATTCAGTGTTTTAATTCTGTACAATTTTATTAGGTAAATTGTATGATATTTTCAATGTTTTTGAGTAAATTTAATAATTTTTATATCAAAATATAAAATATAAATAAATCTATCCCACGAAAACTGTATTTTTTTCCGGAATAAAAAGTAGCCTACGTGCTATTCTAGACTATAATCTAACTCTGTGCCAAATTTCATCTAGATCCGTTCAGCCGTTTTGGCGTAATTGAGTAACAAACATCCATCCATCCAAACTTCACATTTATATAGTAAATAAGATATAAATAAAATGTTTATTTTTCGTATATAAATAACAAAACTCATCAGTGGTAAGTTGATGGGTACACAGCCTAACGGGATGTTAGCAAGCAGATGTTTTCGCAAATTGAGTTATGACTCACTCTTCACTCATACCCTGTCCTTTTTCCACGAATCATTTTGATTTCGTTGTGCGAGTACATTTTTAAATCGTATGCACTAAATTATGCTAATTGTCATTTTTGTTTTTAAATTTATTTTTAATATTAAATGAAGGCTCTGTAAAATATTTTTAGTAGGCAGAGAATCTTTTCGGACAAAGAATGTGAAGGTATATTTTTTTAGATTTACGCGAATTTTTGACATTTTAAATAAAATTATCGTGTGCCCCACACCCCCCCCCCCCCCCACCCCCCTCCCGTCCTAGTTGCCCCCCTAGTTTTGAACTCCTGCTTTAGAGCGATATCGGTTAATGTAAAGTCTTTACCATGACATAGGTATTCAGATAATTTAGGGGAATCACCCAACATTCTCGCACTACTCTACTAAATCTGTGAGCAATAGTATGGTATGTGACATAGTTTTTCTATTAACCTAAGAAAATAATTTAAAATAAAATAATAGTTATTTTATACATAAAGTCGGTAGTTAAAAGTAAGATTTATAAAAATAACCAGGTTTTTTAACTCTTTGTTAGTTCAACTATTGTAAAGAAATAAATTTACATATTTAATTCCTTTTAACTAACATTTTTATGTGATTTTGCAATTTTTTATATAATATGGCGCAACTTTTAAAGTCATTTAAATCTTACTAATATTATAAATGTGAAAGTTTAGATGTTTGGATGGATGTTTGTTATTCAATCACGCCAGAACGGCTGAACAGATCTAGATGAAATGTGGCACAGAGATAGATTATGATTTGGAATAGCCCATAGGATGCTTTTTATCCCGGAAAAACGTACGGTTCCCTTGGGATAAATGTTTTTGTTTTTCTAGAGGCGAACCCAAGCAACGCGAGGTAAGCCGCTAATTTAACATATTTTACATGTTAAGTTAGGAAGAACAAAATAAATAATTATTTAGTGAAAAGGATTTTTAATAATAATAATGAAAGTTTCTTTCTGTATTGGTAGTAGAGTGTATATTATAACGAAACAAAATTGATAGAGTAGGTACTTCTAAAGAATAACCTATTTCACACTACTTTATATATCCTATAGAATAGTTGTCTCAGTTTCTAACAATTGTTCATACAAACAAACGAACTTACATATCTATTATATTAGTAAGGATTAAGCTTTCAACTATCTAGTATACAAGATTTGATTTTCACAGACAAACAGGTGTACTAGAAACGCCCACTAGGTGATTGCATTGCGATACTGTACGGGAATAGCACAGTGGCTTACAGTGTTCTAACATTGACCGTTGCGGACTGAGGTTTGACTTGACCTTTAAACTATATAGTCTGAGATCAGAGAGATCAAAGCAAGTTTAGTAAATTATATATAGATATTATATCAAACGTTGAGATATGAAAATTTTCCGTTATATATTCTATGCTTTTTTAAATCTTTTTCTTTCCTAATTTTGCTAAACGGCCAAGTTAAATAGTAATACTATAGCCTGATCCCCCTCGTATTGAAGGGAGGCCCATGCCCAGCTGTGGGACGTTAAAAAGGGCTGAATACAAATAGTAAATAATCATTTCCATATTTTTAGGTTATGTATATTATTATTATTTTTGTATAAAAATAAAGTATTTTATATAAAATATATATAGATTACTTTAAACTAGAACGAATCAAACCGGATAGATCTAGCATAGAAACTTAGGAATCATTTGATTGCAACACGCAGACCGGAATACCGTCGTAACATTGACCGTTCCTTCTCAGGTTCGACTTGACCTTTCACTATATTATCTGTGGTTAGAATATGAATAAAACGAAATATATATTTAATCTACGACATTTTAAACAGATTAAAAATAAACGTAGATTAAAAAAAGCTCTCAAATACAATTATGTTGTGTTGTTCCAAGGAATTAAATTTGAATTGAAAGTCAAAACGTTTCAAAATGTTATGACAACGACCGAAATTATTTACAAAAGCACTAAATTCACTTTGTCTCGTCTCAACTCAAAAGTGTTATTGTAATAAAGTACTTATCTTAAATTATATTAAAAGGGTAATGACACAACTTTCTGCACTTGACATTTCAAAGCTTCCTCAACACTCAAGACTTTTTTTGTAGTTCGACTTATAATTATATGTCATAATGATACACAGAGTAGGAATAAGGTTAAATGTCACTTTTATAAATATGTATCGGCTGCCGAAATTGTAATACCGTCGATATTTATTGAATATTTTAATATTATTTCGACCTTTCAGTCATATATATAATATATTTATTGTATACATTTATTATTGTAACCACCATTGCGTATCTAACAATTTTTTTGCGAAATTGTTAAGTTTTTAGTCATTAGTTGAAATAACAACGTATTTCCGTTAGTAAAATATAATTGGATATCGCAAATTAATAGAAAAGTTTAGTTAGTAAAAATATTTTATAAAACAATAAATAGAGTAAATGAACGAAAGCAAATAAAAATGATTTTTATTGCCGTCTTAATCGGACGTCGTAAATATGTATACGTTTGCTTAATGAGCTTTCAAATATAGCCAATAGTAGTTCATTATAAATTAATTGGAGCACACATCTAAATAACAATTATTTTACATTAATTAAATGTAATTTTAAAATAATTAAGCATTTAATTAAAGATATTAGTTAAAATCTAAGTTAAACATGGTTAAAGCTAAGTATTATCTCGATAGAATTTACAAATACCGTCCCGATATTGAGACACGAGCGACATTTGCTAAGCAAGATGGCCGCCGTAGTAACATTGACAGTTGTGTAAGTTCGCCTTGGCCGAGCGCGCGCGCAAGGACTCGCGCCAATGAGGGCGCGAACTTGCACTTTGAATTTGGAATGCATTTTTTTTAATTTTTTTTTTAATCTAAACTTTATGCCAGTATTTTCCACGTAATATTTTTAAGTGTTAATTATTTTTTTTATTCTTAAATATATAGTTTTAATATGTATGAATGTTAATGTTAATTTAAATAATATAAATATTGTAAATGTATAATTTAGTTTAATATTTAATGAATTTCCTTGAATAAATATATATTAATATGAAATTTATGAGTAAAAGCTTTATACCTACATAAATGTTTTGGCAATTCCACTTAACAGTGCTAAATTTAGATTGAAATTGCAAGTGTGATTTTATCAAATATCCTGAATGCATTCATGACCTGCTTTCAATTTATTAATATAATTCAAGGACGACAAACCGACAGATTTTATCAGTTTTAATATACGTATACAATGGCAGAGAACTTTTTTCATTGGAATATTTATAAGAATTATCATCGTAAAATATTTAATTTGGTTATAATAATGAAAAAGTATTACTTATTTTCATAGCAATGAAATGTATTATTTAACATTTCTATCGTAATAGTAAAAGATTCTGTCTAAGATATTTGGGGCGCCAAAAACTTTCCGTCGGCTGGTTTTTAGCCTACGACCCCGCGTAGCCTCGTAGCGACATTAAGAAACTTCTACTAAAACTTAATAAAAGTTAATATTTATAATAAATCGTTGCAAATTAATATAAAATCAATTAAGTAACATTAAATTATGCAAAGATATATATGTTTAATTAATAAAAAAAATATATGCCGGTTTAAAAAAAAAACTAAATTGAATCGAAAAGTTTATAATAGCGCTATGAAAACAAAAATAAAATTGAATATTTAAATGTGAATTAGAAATCTAGAATGGCATTTTCTCTATGCCGTCATTGGCCTTCGATCAAAATATAGGTTGCAATTTATTAACGCACACACGCGTTAACACGCACACGAGTATGGTATAGTCATAGAAAAAAGAGCGAGACAGATAAACGGTAACGAGTATAGGAGGGGATATTGTGGGGGGAGGGGGAGGAAAACACAAAAAATGTGCGTGAACCCTACACACACACGCGTCACTCAAGGAGAGCCCAAGTTTAAGACTATCAAAAAGTACTAACGTAATTTCTTTGTTTTCGCTCCTTTTAAATTGAATTGCTGTACTTACATGCGTCAGAGGTGGCCTGTTCCTCCTCGGTCCAGTTTGACACTTCGGTGGTAATTTTTGAAAAAAAAATTGAATAACAACGAAAAAGTTCCGATGTACCGTCGGTCACCTGGGCATCAACACTCGGGCCGTACTTCGGCTACACTGTCACTCAAAACAACGTAACACATCACGTTTGTCACTTACACAAAATATCTATTATCTTAAAAAATATAGTTCGGGGTCCTAAGTTTCCATCTGATATGTGTGCATCGCAGCGCAATTTCGTTACGAAAAAATACACTAAATCCCAAAAATATTTACTTTAAGTGCACTACGCGTTGATATGAATATATTTTTTGTTTTATAAAATATAGTCTGTTTTTTTTTTAAATATTAAATTTACTTTTTTTGAATGAGGGTTGTTTTTTGGAGGTTTTTAGCGGTTGTCGCGTGTGGTCCTGAATGGGAGCGGAAATGCGACTCTCTACTGATTGTGCATAGGCGGCACTGCACCGACGGCGCACACTGTACTAGACCGCGTGCGTACTTAGCCATTACCTTGTATTTACTGCGACCGAGAATGCTGAGCTATGCGCTCTTGATACTTGATGCACCGATCAAAATATTACTAAAATTACATTTTTATTTTTTTATTTTCGTTATATATCCCATTTATATTAATTTGTTGATTATAAATAGCGTAATCGATTATGTTATTTGTATTTACAAAGAAATAAATTAAGTTTTGTAATTTTTCAATGAATCAACGTATATTTTATTAAAATAACTTCGAAATGCTGTTAATAAAAAATTTACATTTATATCGAGATCCTATCTTCTAGTATTCAATATATTTAAAGCTTATATATTCATTTAAAGCAAATTTCTGAATGTATACAAAAATGTTTACGTTATCAGATACATAAATAAAAGTTCGTTATACGTATCAAAACTCTCGATCGCGCTATACGGCACACATGCGCAGAATGCACCGTCGTTGATGCAATCTATCTCTGTGTGAGAGCCCGCGCTTGTATTCGAACCTTGGCCATTTGAGTTATACTCGCTTATCTTACCTCCTGTATGAACCAAAACACTTTTAAATTTAGCCGCGTATCTATTAAAGTAGTAAAACTGCGTAAAATTTCGAAAAACTCCGAAACTTCAAAATAGAAAGATTCATGCTAGTGTGCAAAGTATTTGTGTTTGTGTGCACTTTTTTATCGTTTTTTTCTCAGAGTGTGGGTGCGTTCGATTGTGTAGCCGCCGTCTGTGTGTGGGTTAATGCATACAGAGCGTCGTAGTGAGCGTAGTTCTTATAAGAAATGGTTCCGTGAAAAATTTTGTGGGAATCCGTATAGATGGCGCTGGGACTGATGCAAATAGCACCATCAAAAATTATTTTTGGCTGACGTAAGGAGAAATCGCCTCTATCCACTTAGTTTTAGAAGTTTAAATTGTTTGTTGATTACTTTAAAAAAATTTCGAGTCTAGCATGACTATACTCATTTTCCAATCGCGGTGGGAAGCCATTTTATTTCGTGACGCGTTGAAGGTTATTAGAGATAATCGTTAGTTTGTTAATAGCGGTTAATAATAATGATTGTAGCAGGATGTGATCAAAACCGACTTGCTATATTTAATTACGCTTGGTTAATTTTACTGTAGCTTTACGTAAGGGTTTAACCTTTCTTACAATTAAAAAAGTACTTTCTAATGGTTTTTCCTTTTATATAAAGTCTAATATTGAATTTACACCGACTTTGTATAGAGAGTTATTTGTTTCTTATTACAGCATTTCGGTTAGTGATATCGGATGTTATATAGTAAGATAATGCCTGTCAAAGCAAAATGGTTAACAGATTTTGATGAAACTTTAATATGTTTTATTTATATCGCCATTTTTACGTTGACTGTGAATTTAAAGATAAGTTATAAGTTCTAATGTTATTGTATAAAAAACGTTCTTATGTTGAACTTAGTATAGAGTGGCGCGCGACTGATTCACCGTCGTTACGAAGCCAGAGGTTGCGGATTCAATTCCGGCGCAGGGTAAATTTTAAATCGGTAATACAAATGCTCTCATCTTCACTCAATTAAGATACATAACACACTTAACACACAGCGCTTTAATACCACTGGAAATCTACGAAATAACAAATGTCTATATTTTTTAAATATATCCCTGAGAAAGGGAAAGTTTGATACTAAATAGTATAAGTAAAAAGGGATAATAAATTTTATTTATTTACTTCAATCAAGGAAGGAGCCTATGATAATTAATTAAAGCGGTGTAATAAAGTATCTATATAATAATAAAATATATGAGTTTAATAGAGATAACAATTTATTTTATACTACTTTTCCACTGCAGCTTCGTTCACATTTTTTGACAGTTAAAATAAAGATTTTTTTCTTTGACGAAATAAATATAGTCTTTGCCACTTTTACCTAAATTCCCTATCCATCAGCTAAAGTCGCGTTAAAATCGGTTCAATTATTTTAGAGTTTAGCATGTACAAACAAACATTTAGCTGTTTGATACAAATAAAGAATTATAAAATACTAGCGACTCGCTTCGCTCGGTTGCGTCCTTAAGAACGTGTACATATAAATAGTCATTAGCCAGGGTTATCCATGTAAATTTTAATTTATTCAAGTTTTAATAGTTAATCTGCTATTCGAGGCGGAGACAGATCCAACAAATCAAAGATCATGAAGATCTGTACAGCCGTTCTTCTATAGTAATATTATAAAGAGGTAAAGTTTGTGAGTTTGTGAGGTTGTAGGGGGTAATCTCTGGATCTACTGAACTGATTGATATGAAATTTGGTAAGAAGATAGTTTGAGATCCTGGGAAGGACATAGGATAGTTTTTATTCAGAAAATCATCCCTTAAGGGGGTGAAATTGGGGATGAAATTTTGTATGAGGAATCAAGCTAGGGACGAATCCGAGCGAAACGAGGGTGAGTCGCTAGTGTATTATAAATTGATACACAACTACCTTTAAAGACAAATATTTAAAAATACTTATATAGGAAATATTTTAAAATATAAAGATTAGTCAGAAATAACAAATAATTATATTAATAAGACTTGTTCTAGACTGCCTCCAACCCCCAGTAGCAGTGCCGAGAGGTGCTTGTCGAACTTAATGACAGTTAATGTGACAATATTCTCAGTTAACTACAATGTTAGTATGACAAATATGCATTTAACTAGTTTGTCTTTCGCAATACAATGTTTGCTTTACTTAAAGGACTCACGACCTACGAATGCGTCATGTTTATTGCTCCACTGAGTATGTCGCGAGTTTGATTCCGGAATCAATGTTTTTAATTTAAATTTGGCATGTTATAAGTATTTTATAGTAACTATTAGTGGCAAATAGTGTGTTTTTAGGTGCCGTTATATTTATCTGATTATATTAAACGAGCAATTCTTGTATAGGTTTGTATATTATTTCGTGTATCTCAGAAACGGCTGTAACGATTTGGATCAAATTATGTAGGTATTTAGATAAGGTTTTGCTTTTTTATTTTTTCTATATAGGTGATATTCTTTTGGCAGACTGTATAACTAATAGTAGCCTATATATTATACTCGTAGTATGTATGGGTAAATATCAGTTTCATATATCTTCTTTGTTAGGGAAAAGAACCCACGACCTTCGGTGTGGGCAGCACTATTTATACCGTATGTTACAATACACAACTACAGTGAGTCTAAGCTACGAACTTATTATATTAATAAGTATGAAACTTGTTATTTCTTCAGGCAACGTTTTATCAACGTACCACGCAAACGCTGCCGCAGTCCAAACTAGTAGTAAATCTATACTAATATTATAAAGCTGAAGAGTTTGTTTGTTTGTTTGGTTGAACGCGCTAATCTCAGGAACTACTAATCCGATTTGAAAAATTCTTTTTGCATTAGATAGCCCGTTAACTGAGGAAGGCTATAGGCTATATATCATCCCGGAAAATGTACGGTTTCCGTGGGATAGATTTTTTTTTGTCTAGGGAAGAACCCGAAGCGAACCGATGGTGAGTCGCTAGTATTATATATAAGAAACTATGTTTTTCAATTTGCTCTTTTGTCACGTAATAAAGAAGCTACAGATCAATGCGATAACTTCCATAGAGAGTTTATAGACCGGAGAATGACATAAAGTAATTTTTCATTTAAGGATTTGGTCTTTCCGTAGGTTATTACTAACTATTAATCAATTGCAAAAAAAATTTTTAGGTAAAGAAATAATAGAAATTGATATTTACTAGGTTATGTTATCTATACAGATAAATAAAATTAAAGTGTCTGCTTGTTAAGCCAAAATAACAGCTATTTACTAAATGTATATATGAAAAATGATGGATGCATGTTACATTTTCAGGTAAAAACTACTGAACGGATTTCGATGAGACTCTACAGTAATATAGTTGATCCATCAGATTAATACATCCGTATTAATATTAATATTATATTAATATTATAAATGTGAAAGTTTCTATGTATGGGTGTTTGTTACTCATTCACGCCAGAACGTCTGAATGGATCTGAATGAAATTTGGTACAGAGATAGATTATAGCCTGGAATAGCACACAGTCTACTTTTTATTCCGGAAAAATGTACGGTTTCCGTGGTTATTTGAATTATAGGTTTTTTTTTTGTTTTCCTAGAGGTGGACCCGAGCGAAGCGAGAGTGAGCCTCTAGTAGGCTATATTTTATAAAGATATAGTAATGTATAAATGAAATAAAAAAGGCGAAGGAAAGTGTTAGTAATCAATAAACACGAAAATATGTTTGTTTAGGTCTTTTCAGGGCGTTGCAAGAAAAGCTGAAATAACTACTCGCATCCTACACCAGAGAAAGTATTATTGTACAATACTGCATTGAATATTTATAGGTGAAGTGATAAAAATAAAACATACCAATTTTCATATTTTATATTAATACCAACAAAAGTAATAAAAGTTCTCCATTGAAATCCAACTCTCCATTCAAAGGAGAAAGTTAAAAATTCTTACCTATTTCTATTACTGTTGAACCCAAAGTTGTCAAAGTTATCGTAAAATAGACTGCATGGAATTTAGTACCTAGTCCCTCTTTGTAGAAAAAAATAAATATTTTAAGTATAACTTTCTTTATACTAATAGAATTTTATTATTTTTCTACACGAGTACCCGGTCAAGCAAATTTCCACTCCTTATTTAACGCCTTTAGGGGTGAATATTAAATAACCATTCCTCAGTTCACCTTCGATATGTAAGGAACCTTGCTTCCAGAATCTGGAATTTAGACTGTGCGTTGCATATCAGTCAGCGTTAGAATTTTACTAATGTATGCAAATATTAACTAGCGACTTACCCCTCTACCTTGATTATCTAATATATAAAAATCACGTTTGTGATCGCACTCCTTCGAAACGGCTCGACAGATTTTAGTGATTTTTTTGTATAATTTAGTAGGTATGAGAATAGTAGTAAAGTATTTTTTATCTCCTACCCCCACCCCCTTTTTAATCACGATTTTAGTAACAATAATATATAAATACATACATATATAATATATGTATGTATGTACGCTGTATAACATAAAGCTAAAAAGACGCGGGCGTAGTCGCGGGTTCTGCTAGTAATCTAATAATATGCTGTCTGTAGGTCATCTGTGTATTAAAATTTCATTCAAATCCATCTATCCCTTTCAATGTAAAAGAGTAATAAACATACACACGAAAACATTCACGTATTTCTAATAGTAGCCTAATTAAGCAGGCGATGTCGGGCACTATCACTAGTTAATTTATATTCTTTGTATAAAATTGTTTCATTTTCATTTTAGGGTGTCGCTGACAAGGGCTCACGGTTCAGTGGCTTCGTGGGTCGTACGTCTGGAGGTGACGTCTTCGAATCCGGGACACAATGGCAGATGAAATAGATGTAAAAAGTTTGGTTATCGAAATGAGTAAAGTTAGGTAACAATAATATTATTTGTCATTATTTATAAAATTCGATGGCACAGCTAAAAAAGTACACGGTGTTCAAAGTCAGTTTTTAACAAGTAGATATCAAAAAAAATTCTAGGTCTTGGTATTAGGATACTCACACTGCTTAGGGTTCTCCCAACAATTCCTAGTTCTAGGCAGGTTATTCACAATTATATTATTAATTTCTTTTCATATAAAATTTTTACAGATTAAAAGTTTTTTTTAAAGATTTATTCCACAAATAATACGCTGAAAAACTTATTAGTGGCATATTATTAAGTTTTTAAGAAGCCTATACTAATATTATAAAGAGGTAAAGTTTGTAAGTTTGTGAGTTTGTTTGAAATGGATTTGTACTAAAAATCTGCTGAACCGATTAATTTTGGTATGAAGATAATTTGAGATCCTGGGAAGGACATAGAATAGTTTTTATCCCGGAAAGCATCCCTTAAGGGGGAGAAAAGGGGGAAGAAAGTTTTTATGGGAAATCAATCATTTTTCAAATAAAACTCATCATACCTATATATCTACCAATATATAGTCCATCTATCCCATACTAACATTTAGAACGTACCTATTTAGGGACGAACCCGAGCGAAGCGAATGTGAGTTGCTAGTTTTAGATATATTCGGTACAGTGAAAACAGTTCCGCATATAAAAACGTTTAAACGTTACTAAAAGTAAGCAATAGGCCCAATAACGTATGGAATAATCCAATCAAAATAAATAGATAAAAAGAGCAATGTCGGCAATTTTGAGAGAAATCGTGTTTGGGATCACACTCCGTGTACACTCGGGCTCTGCGCTCGCTTGCCAAATAAATTGGACACTTTTGTTTTCATTTTAGTGGCAAAGTTGGAAATTTTGAATTTTATATATGTACATATCAGATCGACTCTGTTTGTTGGATGGTGATCGCCTGTTCTATTTCTAGTTGAGGTAAATTAAGGTATGATGAAAGTATTTTTATTGTTGTTGTTAGAGAACAGAACAGAAGTGGAACAATGGTTATAAACCTACTGACACATCCTGACTTTACTCATTTACTTAATATATACAGAGAGTTTCGTAACTTTGCTGGGATTGAAAAAGTAGCCCATATTGCCAATCTCTGGCAGATCTGACTTTTGTTTTTGAAAAAAAAGGTATATTACTCAAATGCTGTACAATTTACAATCTCACTTTCTTATTTGCAATAATTAATAGTAAGATTTCCTTTGCGAGGAAACCACCATTTTGTGATTTGTCCCTCGTTTTTATGTGTAAGAAGGTAAGAAGTAAGAAGGTTCGTGTTATCTGGTAATTTCAATCGAATCAACCTTAGTTTTAAATTTTCTTATTATCTTTAGGTACTAATAGATTTTATAATTTGCATACTTAACTCTTAACTGTTATAGTTTTCCTGAAGTTAATAAGCTAAATAACACTAAATAAATATTCTTTTATAATTAAGCTAAATTTTCATCTGTGACGACATGTTTGGATCAGTTTGTAGTGACCCGTTTGCTGTGCCAACGGTCGCGGGTTCGAGTCCCGCTGGTCCCGAGTCATTCATTTGTGTGATTAGCACGAATCTTTGTACTCCAGTCATGGGTGTTTATATTTATTTATAATATGTATGTATTTAAAGCTATATAATATGTAGTGTATCTACTCTCTGGTATCCATAACACAAGCCTCGTAACTTACCTTGGAACTAAATGGTGCTGTGTGTTAAAGTTCCACATATTTATTTTTATTCTTTTAACTAAAAAGGTACTAACACAGATTTGAAAATGACTTAAAAATGTTTTTTTTTGTGGTTTTATGGAAATTTCAAAAAAATACAATAGTCCAAGATGCAAAGACAGTCCAAGTGAAGCGGGTCTATGTATCAATTTTATTTCCAGTATGATTATCGCCAAGTGACATGGTCAAAGAAATTGCTGTGAAGAAACCTAACTTGGCTTAATTACTCATATGTAGCCATGTACAAACTATTATATACGTATTCTAAGAGTAAAATCAACATAATATATTCGTACGTACGTTCGTCATACATACTCGTACTTTGATAATGCATTTAAAACAAAACTATTAAAACAATATTTTATTCATTAATTTTAACTGCAAAATAGTTTATAAAATACCGCTTTAAATGTGACCGAATTTCAATTTTAGTTGAAATAAAATTCCCAAAATAACTACCTATTACAATAAATAAACTATTCCGTATATGTAGGTGTACCTTTATTTTGGTAGAGTGTGTAGTTCAGGCAGAAATTGTCGGTACCTGTGAGTATTTTTATCGGTTTATTGTAATCTACGAAGTATCGCCGTCAGTGGATTTTTAGCCTTTTGCAGCTTTTAAGTACTTTTAAAAATAAAAATGAACTATGTAAATGAAAATGTTTGTTTGTATGTGTAAATATTTTTTTAAACTCCACTTGTTAAAGTTTGTTATATTATTTAACTAGTGGCTTGCCCCGGCTTTTTTTACATATGCAATTCATATTAATTGTGATAAAGAGAAATTTAATTAAAATCTTAAATATATTAGAAAAAAAAATGTTTCATTTTCATTAGAAGTTAATTAAAAAGTCTATAAAACAGTACAACGATTTTTGGTGTCATTTTTGTTATTTTTGAAAATCATTGTATAATTATATTTGTAGGTGCTGTTTGTAACAACTATATTATAACCTTTAAGATGTCCAAAACCATAGTCTCTCCCGTAACCATGATTGCTGTAAAGCTTTCGAAACGTCAGGAACCAAAAATTAAAATAAATCCTCTAAAGAGTCAGAAAAGGTACTTTTATTTAAAATGTCAAACATTCACATAAATCTAAGGAAGTAAGAAACATTTTTTTTAAATAATAGGTTTAAGAAATTAAAAAAAACAGGATATTTAATTATGTAAAATATTACACATATTTTAATGCGGTAACATACAACTAAAAAGAGAGTAGAATTTCTATACATAAATAATAGATATCGCAGGATGTTAGCCTGAAACCTTATCCACCAATTAATTACAGGAAATCTTACGTGTACGTGAAGGTTTATTTAATATATAATCTATACATATAATTAAATTCTAACTAAGCGAAATCTGTACATTAAATATTTTTTGGAAAATCTTATTGAAATAGTCATTATTGTCGATACAGATGCCGAATATATAGTTTTTAAAATTTTTGTCTGTCTGTCTGTCTGTCTGTCTGTTACCGCATCACGAGAAAACTACTGGATAGATTTTGATGAAATTTGGTATGGTGATTGCTGACTATCCGGGTCAACATATAGGATACTTTTTATCGCGGCAAAATATCTCACTTGTGAGATAAAATACAAAAACTGCATTGTGAGAGTATACTAATATGTAATACCTAAGAATTTGGTTTTTGGTCATCTGAACGCGGGCGGAGCCGCGGGCAATGCTAGTATACATATATAAAATTGTTTGTATGTCTTTTTATTGTCTAGTTGTAAGACAGATTTGTATGAAACTTTGTTGACTTGCAGCTGTCTTATTTATATTTTATATTAAATTCGCTGTATTTTTACATAAAAAATAAATTGTTTATACGAGTACACATTCCATCCTATAAAACAAGAACGATAAAAGCTAAAGTAAAATAAACTAAGCATAACAATGATCATAACTTATCAATAAAAAGCACATGATGAAAAACACTTAACGCTTAATTAGGGAACAACCAAGAACGGAAGACAATGAAGCAAGGAAAAATCGTTACGTTTAAAATTTAAAATATATCCAATAGACCGTTTCGAAACAGCTGTAATACTGCCCAGAAGCTCATCACTTTGTGCGCAAACCTCATACTAAGCGTTAGAAGCGTTAAGAACTTAAATGCACTCGCAAAAAAGTAGAGCAAATTCCTTTTATAGAAGCCGCCATGACACTTTTTTTGTCGCCGACCTAAGATGGCGCGTCATCTAAAACAAAAGAAGTATCGACCCCACCCACTCGCACGAAAAAAAAAACGGAAAAAATTCAAACTAAAATTCCAGCTAAATAAATTTAAAACAGTGCTGGGAAAATCAACAATGGGATAGCAAAAATAAAAATCACGGAGTCGGGCACACGTAGTACATAATCCCGTAAAGCGGGCATGCAAAGTCGTATAACAGTGGCACAGTTACCGGGAAAGGCATCAGGCGACCACTTGTTGCTATTCCCAACTCTCGCCTCCACGACGCTGGTAAACTTCGGCTATTCACCCCTACTTGCTCCAATTATCCGCACTCACTACGATCCCGGGATCGGAATTTAAATTCCAAAACGTTTTTGTCTTACTTATTATACAAACTTAATTTCTATATTAGCGCTATTTTTAAGCACGATCACTACGCGAAGCCTAATAAAGCGGAACTTACGGAACTTTTAAAGGAACTGCGATATACAATCGTCCACTTTCGAAAACTTTTTTCTATACGGATATACGTCTACAAAATATATAATCGATTGGGAGCACCTATTTCAATCAATTCTCACAGCACTTCACCGTCTTAAAACTCGCAAGACACTTAGACCGCACTTACAAGAAACGTTACGTGGTGGATATTAGTGATGATTTTGTTGTCGCTATACCGGAATAGTTATTGTTTTTTGGATGGTGTTTTTTTAGTCGCGGAATTTTAGGAACAAATGATTAGTCGAAAATTTAGAATTTAGCTTGTGATTGCGGAGCGGAGAAGTTGCATTAGTGCACGCCGGCCTGGTTGCAACAGGTTGTTTGGCGAAGGCACGGGTACACGCATGCGCTCTGCGCACCCGATGCACCGCGCCACAGTGGCAGCGAGTGCTACTCTATTAAACTTTATATTTACGTCACATGTTTTTCAATGAAAAAATCCATGGGGTTCATTAGTTCCAAATACTTTTAGATGGCTGTAAAAAAGTTTTTAGAGCGCATAGAGTCTTTTGCTGTAGTAACTTTATATGTCTTGGAAGATTTCTTAGTTTCTTATTTGAAAAGATTATAACAAACAGATGAACGTATAAATGTACATATATTTATAAAATATATTTTTTAAGCAAAAACATTCTAAATAAGCTTTTCAAATACTTTATTTTTACTAGCAGTTTTAAATCTTACTTCAGGAAAACACCATATAAGAAACGTGGCTACTGTGGAACAAACCGTGCATTGCTCTGGCCCTCCATAGCCGCATGTAGAATTAGGTACAGCCTTTATCTCTGAATACCCATAGACGGCATACGAACTGATACTGATAGCGATGCAGGGTAGTAGCGTTTGTAGAACAATGTCGATATATAATGGCGATATCTATAGTTTTAAATTTTGTTTGTTTCTACTATTGTTTAGTAATAGTTAAAGAAAAATAACATTTTGGAGATATGAAGGATAGGACGAGATTTTGCTTATTATTTAAAGATTTAAATCGATTTATGTTGTAAATGTCCACATATCCGGTTAAACATTATAATACGATTTAGAAACAAGCTCCATGCACTTCCTGCCATCGAGATGAAATCTGACATTTGTAAAGACTAAGAAAACGTATCATGATGCTATTGCATACATACATATGTATATGTAACCTCCTTAGTAATACTACATGTTCAACAAACTACTCGTAATTCTAGGATTGGATTTAACGACTCTATATATAATATATTATATGGTCTTAGTTATGCTTAGGAAAATATTTTATTTCATTATATAACAATACAATTTTGTATCAGTATATTTGGATTTACATTTCGCGGGAATCGAACCCACTATTATAGAGATATTTGCTATCAGGCTTTTAGATTAAACTAATGGTGAAACAATTTAAATGCTTATAATAGATTATTTGGATAAAACGTGAGCTATTTATATCTAGAATCAGTAATCCTAAATTATATTGTAGTACTGGAGTAACTACAAATTAGATAGTTTTTACTAATAGTATAACTTATTGAATACGTTTTTTTTTTTAAATTAATTTAGTTTCTTTTTTTGCGAAAGTTTGTAGGCATGTATGTATGTTTGTTATTCTTTCACGCCGAAACGGCTGAATAGATTTTGAAAACATTTAGTACGTAGATAGACCTGGATGGACATGACCTGGAATAATAGAATAGAGTACTATTAGATTAGCGAGGGTCCTTAATTAAGAGTCACTCCTTCATTTTTTTTTAAATGAGCTCAGAAATAGTTCGATGGAAATTCCGAAAATAATAGCTCTATTATAAAATCAAGCGTCATGCATGTACCTACATATAGATGGCTGGAGTATCCTTTTCTATGCTGTAGATTACGGGTTCGAGTTTGGACGATGTTTAAAAGTATCTATTACAGTCTGGGTATGTACGGCTACGTGTATATTTAACGAGACTCCTAAAAACCCCAATAAAACTTAAATCAGCAGTTTTTTTTATTTAATTTGGAATTTTAGAAAATAAATCAGTTAATTTTATAATTTCTATATAAAACTGAAAGAATTTATAATTAAAAAAAATCGTTTTAATGACATAAAGCGGCAACATTCTCAGACAAACGAAAGAAGCTGTGTTGTTATAGTTTATCTAAAAACTGGTATTTCAATCATTACATAAAAGTTATTCATACGATAAAATATAATGTCCAAAGAAAAACAAATATAGATACATAAAAATATTTACATTTAAACTAAAAAAATGCACACTGACTTTATTTATTCCACATATTCTCGTATCGTGGGTGTGGAATATTTCTTGATATATATAGAAGTTCATTCACAATTGGCAAATAAGAAAAAAAAATACACTCAAATTAAGTGCTCTCTTTTCCACAGTCGGTTAACATAGTTTAATTTATTTTTATATAAACTCACATTTGTTCATACATATTTATTTTTAGTTCTCTTAGAGGTTTGAAACATGAAAGATATACGTACAATTATACAGTACCTACCCCTTATATATATCCATTTGGTGGGTGTAAAAACTATAAATTCGGACTCTGTATCGATAATAATGACTATTTCAAAGAGATTTTCCAAAAAATATTTAATGTTCGTAATGTAACAGATTCGACTCAGAATTTTATTATATGTATAGAATATAAGGATATATATAAGGACTGCAAGATTCTTACAATAAGAAAATATTTGGAGTTGTTCTGAGTTTAAGAAACATTTTCTAAAATTTCATGAAAAGCAGAGAATTAATCTCTATTTTATCTCCGTATTCATTAAAATTAAAGATAAATTATTCCTCATAATAACAAAATACGTAAAATAATATGGACTGCCGAACTCTAAATGGCCTCTATCGAGTTATCTGCGTCCTTTAGAACATCCGTATTGGATTAGAGCTTGGTCCTTCGTCAAATTAACTACGAATTTATACATAATGCTAAATGTTTAATTTTATTTTTATATATATTTATTTAATATACATAATTTAAACTGAATATTTACAGGAAACTAAGTGAAAATTAAGTCTTCTATTTAGTCTTGTTATCTTTTTAAGTTTTTTGTTTAGAAAAATCGTTAGAGTCGGTCATATAGATGAATAAATCGATCTAGCTAAATAGGCGCCATCACCATACATGCAGCTTAAAAAAAATAATAAATAGAACAATACATAGAACAATGCACTTCCAACATTAAACTTGAAGTGATTCCGAGAGCTACGTAGTCAAATTCAAAAGCCTCAGTACGATAGTAAAACTCAAAATGATGACGAAAAGAACGTAGAAAATGAATATTAATATCCGACGAGTATCAAACGCTCGAAATTATAAATTCTATGCGATACAAGTCTACAAAATTCCATATTTCCAGACATTTTAACTAGAACTAGTGTCCTTATTCTCAGTACAGGAAGGATTTTGGCTTCGCATACGAGGCAACGCAAAACGAAATCAATCTCAAACAAAGTTTGAACTCTCCAAAATGTTTAGTGGCAACTTTACGTAATAACCCTTTCCTTCATATTATGACTCGTAAGGTGCAGGCACGCGATGGAATTTAGCGGAGGAGACTAAGCGATTTGTAAATAAAAGTGGTTGATATATTTTTAAAATAAGTAAAAATAATTTTAATAATCTGTCCTACAGTTATTTAATTAGACGTACAAACATACAGAGTGACAGATTGATAAGACTTATGTAAAAGTAAAAGTGATGTTTTGGTTCTTTTCTATACACACAAATATAATTTTTGATTCTTCATAATAATTATGATGCTCGGCTTCCGTCCCTTGGTGCCTAGCAGTACTTACTTTAGATCATAGTTTATCTGTATATTAAATTCATCTGGGTGTTTTAGTAAGATCTCATTTCAGTTCAATTCAGCATTTCTCAGTAGTTCAATAATATCTCATTTGGCAGACCAGATCACAAAGATTTACCAACTATCTAGCTGAACTAAAACACGCTGCCAGCAAGTACTATACACGCAAATCCTAAAACTCCCGTACAAACAGAGCAAACAAAATTTTATGGAAGTACGAAGAGTAGAGTATGGAGTATGATATTAACTCGCGAACGTCCGACGTCAGGTTTAATTTGAAAATTTCGAGACCAAATACATGTCTAGGAAACTCTCAACTTCTAAGCGTAATAACCTTTTTTTAAACTTAGTTTCGAATGAAACTACATATCAAGCATACAGCGCAAAAACGGCCTAACTCACCCTTTTGAAAACAATTTACTATGGTAAAATGTTTAGTCTTATACTGCCTCGGTGGTGTAGTGGCTAGCATGTACGGCTGCACATCCTGAGGTCCTGGGTTCGAGTCCCGGGTCGGGCCAAGTTTAGTTATTGAGTCTTTCTGTATAGTAAGCCTCAGTAACAGCCCGGAGTTGGGAAGTTGGCGGTGTTTCACCCCCGTGCCTCGGAGAGCACGTAAAGCCGTCGGTCCTGCGCCTTAACTCTCACCGGTCGTGTCGAGTAGTCGTCCCACCGGAGTATGAGAGTGACAGGAATAGAGAGTGCTCTTGTGTCTGCGCGTACACTTGTGCACTATAATATCTCCTGCGCAGTTGGCTAGTCTCAATGAGATTGGCCGCCGTGGCCGGAATCGGTCAGGAGAACATTATATATTATTATTATAGTCTTATACATAAATTTTAGTACAAAAAAACGTGTGTATGTACGTAAGAAGTTATACTTCTTTGATTTAACAGAACAAAAATAGCTAAAGATTTTATTCCGTATGTTACAACTCTCTGATTGTAAAAGGAATGCAGCTAACTTCATCATGTCGCTTTTTGGCTGTCGGTGTGCGCGCGCATTGTAAAAATTTTACTCTCATATTTTTTTCCAAACGTACCAAAAGAAGTATAACTTGAAAAAGCGTTCCAAGTATTATATTTACATTTTAAATGTTTCACTTGTTAGTTTATTAGAATTTTACATTATACTGTATAATGTGCCATTTTCCATTATAATTGTTTTTGAGTTAGGTCTCTTTTTCACTGACAGTTACATACGTAATTAAAGTTTTCTTAGTCTTACCTAAGCGTAGTGTAATCGGTGACACAAAGGTTTTAGCAGCTGTTGAAAGGGTAAAAGTTCGACTGGTATATTTTTGCGTTCCCTCGCGCGTGTATAGGGTTGATATTTCAAAGCGCGTTTATCGTTTTATTTCCCGTTTAAATAAAGTGCCTTTGGTTTTTTTTTGGTAACAAACAAACAAGTATACTGTTTACTACTAATAAAGTACTAACTTATCTATTTTTGTTCTTTATGTTTTTCTTCATAGATAATAAATAATACCTAATCTATGTTTTTTTTTTTAATACTTAATGCTTCTTTGTTTGGTCTTATTTTTAGTTTTCTATATTTAAAGCGGCGTTTTCTATTAATTAATAATTTAAATCACAGTTTAAGTGTAACAGGAAAAATAAAAAAAAAACAAAGATTATAGTATTATTCTACGAAGAATTAATTTTCTTAATTCTACAAAGGATAGATTTTATATTAATTTACAATTTACTTTGAGTGAGATAAAAAATTTCCTTGCTTTTAGTGATGTAAATAGTTTTTAATATTGCCATTTGCTTGATAAGTTATGATAAAAAAGAAAAATATTATAAGAATGGCAACGTTATTTTATAATACTCATTGTTTCTTGCAGCTCCGCTCATGTAGTACATTAATAAGAAGCTAATATATTAATTCAGTATATAAGCTATCTCATTTTTGAAATTTTACTTAAAATTGTTAAGCCTTTATTGCGAGATGAAGAAAAAATCACACAAACTTTCCCACTAAAAGAATTAATGTGATCAGATGGTACAGTAGTCTTAACTAAGCTATTTACTAGGTAGGTAGTTACATGTTTAATCACCGAAAAAAATCAAATATTTACAACCGACTTCAAAAAAAAGGAGGTTCCCAATTCGCCTATATTTTTTTTTATGTTTGTTACCTCAGAACTCCGGTATTTAGTGTTTTTTAAGTCGGTTTTTACTTTTTTTTAAGATTTTATACAGATATTACCTTTTTCGATATTACCTTCAATGTAAATGTATGTAAGTTTGTACGTAAAGTTTGGGCTGAGAATTTACATTGTACTTTTTTATCCCTAAAACATTTTTATGTACTAATTTCAAACCTAATATCACCAGCCTGAAGTCTGCATGTCTATAAGAACCTAGAACTAGTCTTTGAACGACATGATAAGCCCTCTAAATTATAATTGTGGGATATAAAATAATCATCATCACACTGTGATTATGAGCGTGAAAGTTCATATATGTGTGTATGTTTCTTCACTTCAAAACCCCTGGACGAATTTGGATGAATTTTAATACACAGACAGACTATAACCTGAAGTACCATATAGGTTACTGTTAGACACGTAGGCATTTAAGTAGGTAGTAGTAAAAAATTGACTGACCTAATATGTAAACCATGTTTTTCGTCCAACGCTGGAGCTCCTTGCGTATCGCGCGGCGTTCCTGCTGGCAGCGCGCGAAAGAGCACTCCGCCATGGCACACGTGCGGCAACCCTGGGAACAAATAATAGTATAAATTAAATAAAAAATTATTTATATACCTGCATGTCTGAGAGAACCTAGCAAGTTTTCGAAAGACATGTGAAGTCCGCTAACCCGTACTTGGCCAGCGTGGGCTATGGCCTAAACGCTCCCAATTATATCGGGGGTCATGTTTAATAGTTTTAGGCCATGTAAAACCACAGACTTTAGCTAGTATAGATATAAAGTAATATTGGAAATTTGATAAATGTTATTATCATTTATATACGCAACGCACTTATCGCACGCAACACTTTGCTACTATTAGAATTTCCATTAAAACATAGATGAATAACATTTTTAGTGCATTGGAATTGAAATGTTTTTATTATTGCTCCAATATATTTATTTTTGAAGATGTGTTGCTTGTATGGGAACAATGATGAACGGCTTTTTTATATATTCAAGATTTAATAGAAAATAGAATAGATATAGTATTTTTTAAGACCAGAATCTTCTACAATAATATAATTCTACAATAAAAGTGACGCCACGTTGGGCTCAGTTTGTAGTGACCCTACTTGCTGTGCTAGCGGTCGCGGGTTCGAATCCCGCTGGGTGCATTCATTTGTATGATGATCACGAATGTTTGTACTCCAGTTATGGGTGTTTATACTTATAATATGCATGTATGTATGTGTAGTGTATCAACTATCTGGTATCCATAACACAAGCCTCGTACCTTACCATGGAACTAAATGATGTTGTGTCTTAATGTCCCAACACTTAATACTCGAATTACTATGATAAATGTGAAAGTTTGTACATGTGTGTATGTTTATTACTCCGCTCTAACGGCTGAACAGATTTGGATGAAATTTAGTACATAAATTAGGCAGCTAGGAAAGCATCAGAGCTGTGCGAGGGTAAGTCGCTGGTGTAGTATAAACTAGCGACTCACGCTCGCTTCTCTCGCGTTCGTCCCTAGGTACGTTATCACACAACAAACTTTTATCGCCCTTTTTACCCCTTTAAGGGATGATTTCCGGGATAAAACCTATCCTATGTCCTTCCCAGGGTCTCAAACTATCTCCATACCAAATATCATCTAAATCAGTTCAGCGGATTAAGCGTGAAAAGGTGACAGACAGACAGATAGTTACTTTCGCATTTATAATATTAGTATGGATTATCATATCATTAACATAAAATAAAATAAACATAAAAAATACGTATGTTTTTGTTTTTTTTTCATCGTATATATATTAAGAACACGTAACATAACACTTAGATATGTCACTTTTATAATACTATATGTATGTTTTAACTATCTATTAGACTTAGCGATCGTAGAATACCGTCTCGTCTAATCTCGCACGTTTATTTTACATAAATTACAAATGCTGTTTTAATGTAATGTAATAAATTATTTTTTGTGCCAGTTCTACTCAGGACCATCAGATATATTTTGTTTTCCCAACTACTGGTAAGGTTCACGTAATATTTTCTTAAATTTAAGCGAATATTTGACATTGTAAATAAAAACTATCTTATCGCATCTTTTCGGATTTTTCAAATTTTAACAACTATATAATACCTTTGAGATATCTAACACCTTAGTCTCTCTCGTGACCATGATTGCTGTAAAGCATTCGAAACGTCGGAAACCAAAAATCAAAAAAAACCCGCGAAAAAATCTGAAAAGATAGTTTTATTTATAGTGGTTAAGGTGTTAGACAGTAAATAAGTAAGTACAATATTATAGGTATCAACTAAATAAGGTTTTTTTTTTACTTTTTTCATGCACGAAGTGTTTAAGCAGTATAGCCAGGCAACAACAGACAACAGTCGCTTTAACTATATCAAAGGAGATCCTACATACATATGTCATAGTTATAAAAAAATAATGATTTCGTCTAAAACTTGTGGAGCCCTAAATACTAGCATGGCTAAATATTCCTAACCACCATTCCTTTTAATATAGGGCTCATGCCTATACAGATAACGTGTCTGTACATACATTTTGACAAAACACTTCAATATACAGGGACTACAATAAAAACAGCCTATGTTATTTTCCAGTCCTTCTGAAAACAATCCCGTCGAATCGATTCTACGTTATGTAGAAGAAGGTTAGTTAACCTTAAGACATTTTTTTTGCATCTAAAATATTAATAGAAACAACAAGCATTAAAGGTGTAATTAAATAAGTATTTAATATGAAAAAATACAGTTGAAAAGAAAACTAGAGGCTTTAAGATCCGTTTGGCGATCCAATTACTATCGTATCGGCGCCGGTGAATGACCCCTGACGGAATTCCTCAAAAACCTCCTCCTCATCAAGGAACACCCTATATCCCCGAACCACCCGATTTTAGCCCCCGAATTCTTATAGGTTCGCTTTGAACGGGACAGTTGGTCGAGCAAGTACTAGCATCCTGTAAATGCTACTGGTTAAAGTTAAGAATATTTTTTTTTAATTGGTCGTGAATGACAGTTTTATGATTAAAAATAAACAATATAGATATAAAAAATAAATTAAATTATGTATTTAGTTAGTCAAGCTGTCTTATTAATTATATATTAGAATATAATTTTAAGTAATATTCACTAAATATCTTAAACATTTATAATTCGTAAATATTAGTAGTTATTATAAATAATAATTTTATATATAGGTAGGTAATTGATATCGCAGATGTTTAGTACATTTTAATATCAAACGCGTCTTTATTTCGAACTCCAGACGAGGGAGGCAGGGGGTATCGCGAAACTATTCTTATTTTAAAATCTCTCCACGGAATATGCCACGAAGAGGTTCTTATTTTAAAAATATCACGCCCCACCGAAATTTTCTTTTTAAAACCCGAGAGGGTGAGTTCCGAAATCCACCCCCTGCCAGCGGCCAGTGATAATTTTCTTATTTTATTCAAGACGCCATTACGCTTGAGTGGGTAGATATAAAATTATGTGAGGGTTGAATCGATACGTAAATTGAGTATAATTGTTTTTGCTTTGCTTTAGCGTCTTCGGTTCTTATTGAAAGAGGAAAAGAGAGGGAAGATTAATATGAAATGAAACGTACTATGCGACAAAAAACTTTAACGAGAACTAAGTAAAGTAAATCTAGGAAAACAAAATGTTAATGTAAAATGAAAATAATAGAACAATAGTAGTTAGCATCACTTTGTGACAAGAACTTAAATTAATTTTGCAGTCTCGTTTACCCGTTTATCCCAAATTGAGAGCTTAAAAAACGTTAAACTCGAGACAAAGACACTCCAGACATTAAAATAACCAAGCGACAAATAAAACTTGAAACTGGCCGAAAATAATATGAAATTTCACCGAAAATCTTTTTTAAATTCAAGGAGGAGGAGTCCACCCCCTGGCCAGTTATGATATTCTTATTTGAGGCTGATCGTCCATCAAATGCAAGGATATGCTACCATTTGAATTATAACTGTAATATTGCCTCACTTGCGTGTCACTGTTTCGTGGAATAGGATGTATATTTGAAATTGCATTAGGCATGTCGTGTAGTGAAAGTAAATTATTTAAGAATCAATGTCTCTTATTATAATATCGAATATAGAAATAAAATATTGTAAGGTTTTTTTTTTTATTAAATGTAAAAGTCGATTTCACAAGTGTAGTGTTTTTTGTAATTTATTATGAAAAATTATAAAATGTATAGTTAGGAAAATAATTCTAACGGGATAGCAATGGGCCAAACAATGCAGTCTGCTGAAAAAATAAAATGACAAATCTAACCTTCAAATCGCACGTTCAAAATTTATCAAGCAGTATTATTACTATTTTAAGACAATCTGTAAAATTTCTAGAAATTCTTTGTAAGCCCTCCGCTTATTTCGTGAAGCTATATTCATTAAATGCTTCCACATTATAAATTCAGTGGAAGCCCACCCTGTTATCGCTTGCAGCGTTCCGATTTTGTTATTAAGATTGTGTGTGTGCTCTTTTACGTCCCAAGACGGCACAAAGACTGTCTTCGCCATGTTCACTTTTGAAAATAATAATTACTTTTTTAAGAATATGTAAGAAAATTTTACTTTGAGACAACGGTTTTATAAACAAAAGTATCTGGACATTTTATATTAAACTTTAGTATTGTCTAACTTTAGAGACGTATAAATTATGAAAAATAATGAATTGCTATTTTATGCAAGGATCTATACAATACTAGAATTCCAATTTGAATGTATTCATAAGTAAAAACCTATCATTTAGTTAATTTTTTAATTTTTTTCTGCAATTGCTAAAAATCTGAAAATTACAAAAAAATATATATATTGCTAAGGAAAGTAATATATACTGCTTAAATCATCAACCAGGTAAAATCAGTAATGTAGGTAATTCATTAAGTGAGTAACTTAGATTATATGTTACAAAAAAACAATTAAAAAATAACTTCTAAATTATTCCTATAACTGATCTAGTCTAGATTCCCTAAAGTCTGAACAAATTGTTATAATTTTAATAACTAAAAACGGTACTTGTTTTATTACACATATAATTATAAGCCTTATTTGTATATGTTTAAAGTCTTAATTTGTATATCTAGGCACGCAGATTCAAACTAGAGTCACTGGTGTGAATTTGTGTCACTGGACCATTGTAACTTTGTTTTAATACACTCTCAGTTAACTTGATAGCTAAAAATCTTACTTTCAATACTAAGCTTAGCTAAAAAATCTAGATTTCAATACTATTTTGATATAAACATTAAAATAGTCTTAGCACTTTTAAAGTAATTAAATTTTCTTTTGTTTAAATAAATTAAAATTATAAATACGGAGATAGCTTATATTATAGATTAAATAATGGACAAGAGGAGTCGCGAGAAGAAACTAGTATTCATATATTTTATATCCATCTTTTCAAATCAGTAAGATATTTTTTTAAGATATAAATGATTTGATGAATGATAAGGATTTTTGACGTAAAGCCATAGACAATAATAAACAAACTATTGAAAGCTATATATATATAGATAACTACGTCTTATCGTTTAGCTTAGAGATGAGATATTTTCCCGTATTAAAAAGTATCCTATATGTTGACCCTCATAACCAGTTAACATCATACCAAATTTCATCACAATCTGTCCAGTGGTTTTTTCGTGATGCGGTCACAGACAGACAGACAGACAAAAATTCTAAAAACTATAGATTGGGCCTCTGTATCGATAATAATAACTATTTCAATAAGATTTTCCAAAAAATATTAATCAGTGTACAGATTCGACTCAGTTAGAATTTTATTAGGTATAGATTTAATTTTTCAACTCATATTAAACTAGCGCTTTCCAAAGCAAAACAAAGAATGAAATTAGAACGCAATCTAATTTACACGGGGACGCTACAGGGGGGTAAAACCTGATAAATGATAAAATATTCATCATGCAGATTCCGATACATGCTAATTCTGTACAAAAAAACCTCTGATATTGCCGCCAATTTCAATCGCTGTCAAATTTAGGTTCCCCCCTTACCCCCTAGATCAATTTACGATAACGCTCTCCGTCTCATACCGCCTTAAGACACCCGACGACCCCCCGGATAACTTCTAGAATCGGAATCGGGCTGGGTTATAACCTGGTATATGGATTTTATAAAGAAATTATGGGCTTTGAATTCTTTAAGTGCGTTTTTATTGATTTTGTTTTGGCAATTTACTTGTTTTGTTGGTTTAAGAAATTTTATTATTTTACGTTGTGTTTCTACATCAATTGTATCAATTGTATATTCGTTTACATATAGGTAATGTAAAATTCTTATATACATTTTGCCTTCATATTTTTTTATCTTTCTTACGAAATACAGAAACAAATGGCGGTCAGTTTGGTGATGGTTGGAAACTTTCAACTTACAACTTAAATTCAACATCAAAACCAACCCACATTAAAAACTATATATAACAAATTTTATATAATAACTTACAATTTATATTTATAACAAAATCTATAAAAAAAATATAAATGTCAATTACATGATTCTTCCATTCGCACGCGACTACGTAGTGTGCGTGTTGTGTGTGTTCACGGGGGTGGCGTGTGCGTGTGTGCGTGCGTTTGAAATATTCCCCCGTACTCCTCGGGAATTGATGTTTTTAATTAGTTCGTAACGCTTTTCGTTGGTCGACACCGTCGCATTTTTATTATTTATTAAATTAATTTATAATATGGTCGCCATTTCTTAGTATTGTTGCGGTTGTCTCGTGAAATGTTTTTCTGTGTCTCGAAAGAGATGTTTGTAATTAGTTTGCAGCGATTTTAGTTGCCGCCTTTTGGATTAATGGTTTGGGTTATGGTGGGTAGATGGATTTTCATATTTTTATGTTACTTCACGTTTTATTTAATTTTAATTTTTGATTATTATTCAAAATACTTTTAAGAAGCTTTTTGGGGAAAAAATGCAATTAACTACAGCAGGATTTTTTATAATAAAAATAAAAGGAAATTTAGCTATGACATTGACATATCGATCCATATTAACATTACAATGGCTGGATCAAGTGATAATGGATGTGAATTAACAATCATACTTTCACATCTATACAGATAAATAAAATTTAAGTGTCTATTTGTAATGTCAAAATAACAGCTTTATACTAAATGCATATGGAATTATATACGGTACTTATAAGAAAAACACAATATTTAATTTTTTTGTCTGTTTGTTGCGGCTAATCTCCGAAACGGCTGGACCAATTTTAACGGGACTTTCACTAACAGATAGCTGATATTATAAGGAGTAACTTAGGCTACTTTTATTTTAGAAAAAGAATTAGGGTTTCGCTCAAAAAAAAACTAAACGTACCTAGGGACGAACCCGAGCGAAGTGAGGGTGAGTCGCTAGTATATAATAATAATAACGATTAATAAGAGTTAAGTTTAGTCTCTTTTCTATAGACTATGATTTTTTAAATAAATTTTCTTACACACCGTCTATCTATTAACATTAATTCACAGCAAATCGCATCTGCGTATATTTAAGCTAACTTTAATTAAATAACATCGCTTGAAACAATTTCGTCAAAGTTCCACATGAAAACGGTAACCCAGCCGCTTCCTCGCATTGTTCATGAAACGCGAACTTTCTCGCCGCGTCGCCTTTAATATCCGACAAGTGATTTTGGTACATTGATGTTAGTTGTTAGTAGATTTTGTTATAAAAACTAAATTTTATTATTTTGATATTTTTTAAATATTTCCACAGCATAAATATTATTTATTTTAAATATAACGATTATAAAGATAGCCCAAACTAAATATTTTTAAATCATTGTACCAGATGAGCTGATACTTCTCCTATGTCGCGTAGGTTGGAGAAGACGCAATGGGGATTGACCAGTAAAAACATGCTATTCTACACTGAAATTAGATTGTAGGTAGACACCATCTGTAACACTAAAAACTATGACTTTTATAATGTCAAACCCCTCAGGCTCTGCGATCGTCTGAAGATCACTTTTGTGTTAACTAATACGGAAAGAGACTTACTGCAAAAAATTGATGAAAATTGTTTTTGTGTAAAAATATTCGTATTTTCAGCTTATTTCAGAGCGATATAATTATTACTACACAGATGTTTTCCCAGTGAAATTCATCACCTTTGAAAGCTGGAGGCAATAGAAAAAGGCGATGGAAATGGTCAGCCAGTACAACCTCGTTATATACAGAAACAGTATCAACATTGGGAATGTTCAAAAGAAACCATTGTTTTTTTTATTATTAACTAAGTGTTATTTATACGACTCCTTATTTTGAAGTAGGTTAAAGATCATTCACCAACCTTACTCAAGCTTTCTATATAAAGCTACTAAGCAAGTAAAGCCGATCTTATGTTGATAAATGTAGTACTGATTGAGGATTACTAACTTTAAGATGTATACTTTTCCATCCAAAGAAACCTTGGTAGGAGATACAAATATATACTTTTAAGTAAATATTTATTTATATAATCCATTTTCTGTCAATGAAACATATTTTTTCAACACAGATTTTACTAATTACTAGATAAATAACTAACTAAAACAGGTTAACGTTTTCGTTTAAATTGACTCATACACTGTATTATATATTAAACTAGCGACTTTCTTTCCCTTATTTCACTCAGATGCGTCCTTAGGCACGCGATCTTTGTTCACAATTTCATGGGTTTTATTTTCAGCTATATGCCAGTGAAAGTCCCGTCAAAATCGGTCTAATCGTTTCGAAGATTAACCGGAATACACAGACAGTCAGACAAAAAAAATATATGTTTTTCTTACGAGTACTGTACTTTCAAATGAATTTAGTAAACAGCTGTTATTTTAACATTACAAACAGACAATTCAATTTTATTTATCTGTATAGATGTTATAGGCTAATTCAGTAACAAAAAAAACAAGCTGAATTAAAGTATTTTTAAACTAAATAAAATTTATCGTATGATAAATAAATACGGTACATTACGGGACCGTTTTTTAAAAAATATGCCGCGTCACAAGTTTGAATTTAAATTTGGAATCTCTTCCGAATCATTGGTAAATTTGAATGTGACCCACAAATATTCAGCCAGGCTTTTACTTTTTTCACATGAAAAACCTACTCGGGTTCAATTTTGGTTGAAATATAAAATGCTCGTAGGAACTTTATGTAGTTTGTTAAATTTAAAGTAGTAATATATTATTCATGGTTTTTTTTTTCATTAAATTACTAAATATACTATATAATGACTTAATAATTAAAAAGATACATCAACTTTAAATTCACTTAAAATATAAAAATTAAATTAAATATTTGATAAAATTAATAAAACAATCTTATATTATCATATATTAAATGTGTTTGTTTTATTTCGAGGAGGTACAATCTGTTTTCTAAAAGTATACCTGTTGCTGCTATTGTTTGTAAATACTAAAATATTTCACATAAGTAACTAGAATGGGATATATTTTTTCTTTCATTCTTTTTAAATTATTAATTATGTTAATATTTTAACATTAATGCTATAATTATTAAGGTTTTTTCTTTATTTATTTATTTGAGGTCGCTTTTTAATATCTAAGGTCATTAGCGACCACATTGGACATACTAGGACACATAGGTTACATACAATAATTTATATTAGTCGGTACATATTTATCATCTATACAGATAAATAAAATTGGAGTGTCTGTTTGTATTAAAATAACCGTTTTTTACTAAATGCATATGGATGAATAAAATTATAATGTTTAAAAAAATAATAATAATATCTGTTTGTGCCCGCTAATCTTACAATTTTAACAAGAATTCTAACAGATAAAAGATGGAACATTCTAGACTAGTTTTTCTCAAGAAAAGAAAAAGGGCCCTTACTGGATAGAAGTTTCGTAAGTTTTTGTCTTGAGATAGCTGTAAAATAGGATAAAAATGTCATACTGTAATTTTCAATCTATTCGTAAGCAATTACTTATGAAATAATCAGTAAATATTTAAAAACAAATTTATTGGTTTAATATTATTTTTATTTGATTTTGATGATGCTAAGGCCTTATCAAATTTTTCGATTTTTTTTCAGCGGTTTAAGCGCTAAAATAAAAAACTTCACATCGGGCTATTATTATAAGTGAGAAAGTTTGTATTTATGTCTATTATTCCATCACGTTAAAATGGCTGCACGGATTTTGATGAAATTTAGTATACAGATAGACTATGGACTGGAGTAACACATAAGCTATCTAGTTTATAGTATTAATATGAATTAATAGATATTTCAAACTGTTATCAAAAAACCCATTTGAAAACAAAATAATCAAAACAGACAAGTTGAAACTTTGGAAGTCAGTTAAAAATGTTCAACGTAAATACGTTTGACAAAAGTTTCCATCAGTTCGGTGCCGGTGAACGTTGCCGTACCTGTTGCAGCCTTTGTTTTAGTAGTTTGGGCTCGACCAACAAGTTTATTATGAAAACCATGCCCAATAGAAATATATCAAACGAAATGTTATTTTTCTCGCTTTTTCTTTAACTGTTACTAGGATTTTGTGTATTATTTGTCTGGACATTTTAAAATAATCTATAATGTCTACACTAATGTATTCTATACAATCTTCTATTCATATAATAAAAATCTGAGTCGAATCTGCACATTAAATATTTTTTTGAAAATCTTGTTGAAATAGTCATTATTATCGATACAGAGGCCGAATGTATAGTTTTTAGAATTTTTGTCCATACTAAACGTTAAAACGTAACTAGGGATGAACCCGATCGGAGCTAGGGTAAGTTACTAGTACTTCTATAAAGCTAAAGAGTTTGTTTTACTTGCTTATTTTTGTAACTTTATAACGTTTATTTTTTGAAAAAGCTTATAGTAAATTATACTTAAACTAGACTAATTGTGAGATTTAGTATATATATGGTTTCCATGGAATACTTATCTATGGTTTAAATTGACTTGGAGAGACGAGTCACTCTAAAAATATTTAATGAGGCACTGCCAGCGTGTACCTGTTGAGCCTTTGTATTACTTAGCTTATTATGAAACAATGCCAAATAAAAACTATCAAACGAAATGGATGTTTTTTTTTTAATTTTCCTTTTACTTCGTAATACTTTCTCAATTATTCGTTGTTTCAATTGATTTAGGTTAACAAAAAATAGATTGTATAATTTTCATTTTATATTATTTTAATTATTATTTATAATTATAACAGATAATTATGTTTAAATTCAAATTGAGGAATAAATTATAAACAAGGCTCCTTTTTTATGTGAATTATCGGTTATTAAGATGATTTCTTTATTTTATTGAAATATCGACCTTTACTTTAATTATGTTCCAATACCATTCGATTGTATGACATTTAAAGTTCTTATCAAATAATGTATAAAATATTAATTAAATAATAACTATATTGTATTATATTTTACTTATTTTTTATCTCATTCTTACATTACTTTAACCGTAACATTTTGCTATACTTAAACAACTTACGAGTACATATTACCTACACAATACAAATCAATTCTAGAAATTCATTTTTCTAAAAATATTTTATATATCAATATACAAAATCCTTTAAAAATTTCAAAGTATCGAGAAGCCGAAAAAAATCTTAACCCCCGGTTATCCGGGCGGGGTGGTCTTTTCCGCGCCTGTGTGAAAGAATGCAGGAATCAATACAGCGGCCACTTTAAATTGCCCTCTTCCACCCCCCCCATTTGGGGGGGATAATTAATGTGTGTTATTGGTTTCGTAATTATATTATAAATAAGCTTTGATTTGCTTCTTGTTAGGAATGAAAAACTGGGAATGGGTTTTTTTGTTATATTTTTAATTGAATCTAATTGAATTGAATTATTGATTAATTGTTTAAAAGTAAAGACTTAATGTTTACGTATAATAACTAGTTATAGACTGACTAAAATTATTGTAACAAAAAATAAAAGTATACATTATATATTTAAGTATAAAATAGAAATAGTTATCTAAGTATAGTAAATAGGCTTAAAAATTAATAAATTATGATAAGTTTCCGTCTAAAGAACTTCATATATTATAAAGCTGGCTTAAATTGAATACTTAATTAACTCTGACTAAAGACCGTCTAAAATATGACAGTAAGTACACAAAGTAATCTTCTATCCTTATTCACAATTTTATAAGACAAAGTTAATATAAAACTGTCATAATCCATCCCGAAACCGAAAACGAACAGATCGACCCATTAACCCTCCCATAATTGTCGAGAAAGAAAAATTAAAGGAACAAAAACACAAGTCGTTGAGATCTTAACAAAAACCTCAATGGAAGACAGAAATGAGCCATCAGCTAAAACAATAGCAGGAAAAATAGTGGGGGTAAAATTGGTTATAATGAGACACCCCCCCCCCCCCCCCCACCCCCTAGGGTCAAGAGGGAAATAAAATTTTAAATTGAAGCTGTGAAAAAGACAAAATGAACGACTTAAGCGATGTGCACGGCGTTATTAATATTTTAAAGTAGAAGTAGAGAACTAGTTGTTACATGTCGTCTTAGTTGTGAAGCTGAAATTCGGCATCCGTGTGTGATCGCAATTAAGTATTGTATTTCTAAAATATGAAACTATGCTGGGTTAAATGTTTATACATACATATTATGTATATCAGATTTTGTCTCCAGTTTTTTAATATTGTTTTTTTTTTACAATATATGTATATATTATGTACTATATACATCCATGAAAATCTTAATATATTAAAATAAAATTAAAGTTTAGAAGAAAAATAAACTGCACTATCGTAATCAATTAAGTAGTCTTAAACCATTTTTAATAATATTAATATAGCAAGTTCTGGCATAATTGTTAAAATATATCATACTAGCGACTCACCCTTGCTCCGTTCGGGTTCGTCCCTATGTACGTTTTAACGTTTAATATAGATTTCTCAGAGATGAGATATTTTCCCAAAGTAAAAATTATCCTATATGTTTATCCGGATAACCAGCTATCATCATACCAAATTTCATAAAAATCCCTCCAGTGGTTTTTCCGTGATGCAGTCACAGACAGAGAGACAGACGAAAAATCTAAAAACTATAGATTAGGCCTCTGTATCGATAATAATTTCGATAATTTAAATTCGATAATAATGTCTATTTCAATAAGATTTTCCAAAAAAATATTTAATGTAGGTACAGATTCGACTTACTTACAATTTTATTATAACTATAGATAAAAACTCGACACAATAAACAATTAGATGAGACATAAATAAGCTTTTTTGTCATATACCAAATTAATTTAATGTATACATACATATGTTTGTAAAAAGAAAATTATATTCTTCATAATAAGCCCTGTCTTGGGTCAGGCGGGGAATAAAATTTTAAATTGAAGCCATGAAAAAGACAAAACGGGTAAGTTAAGCGACGTGCACGATGTTTGTCACGTTTATTATTTAATTTTTCTACTTGCTTTCAAGAGCTGGCCTTTTACGAATTAAAAAGTAGCTCTAATGTAATTATTTTATTGAAGTTAATATATAATTGTCATTGTAATTATTTAACTTAATTTAACAATTGACTTAACTTAACTTACTTAACTTATTCTAAAATATATATAAATACAGTGAATGACAATGAGATGTATATTATAAATATAAATGTGTCTGTCCATACGGCCTTCTTTCACGCGAGATCACAAAAAGTAACTGTTTATTCAATATATGTATTATGTACCATTGTTTCAGCCTAAACACGTCCACTGTTAGACACAGGCCTCCCCATAGGCCTATTATATACGTATGTAGTATAAGATATTTACTTACAAAGTAAAGGGTGTCAAGAACTGAAAAATATTTATAATACATTATAGTAGCAATGAATTTTTAATTTAAAAAGGTATATCGAATTTACATTAAAGTATAATTCTAGCCCTGAAGATGGCATTTATTTGGGAAATTTATTTACTACATTGTTACACAATCAAGAAATCGATTTATAAGTTTAAAGTCTCCAATTGGCAAAAACACCTCTTTGTTTTAAAGTCGGTAAAAATATAATAAAACTGTACAATACTTCGAACTAAATGTAAAACGATCCTTAGCGTAACCTCTGTCTGCGCAAGAATTAAAATTATAACCATAAATTAAACATGAACTTTCATATTTTAAGGACTTTTTTCAATTCTGCTTTATTTCATACTGTATTATTATTTCATGAATGTAATTCTCTCATTGTACGTTGTATTCAGCATTTTTTAGCGTCCCATTGCTGGGTACGGGCCTTCAATGTAAGAGGGGTCAGACCATAGTCGACCACGCTGGCCAAGTGCGGGATGGACTTCACATGTCTTTCGAAAACTTGCTAGGTTCTCTCAGACATCCAGGTTTCATCACGATGTTTTCCTTCACCGTAAGACAAATGGTAATCATGTTGAAAACGATTCGCACATGAAAATATCAGAGGTGCGAGATTGGATTTGAACCCGCTTCACTCGGTTTCCCAAGCGAGCGCGTTACCATTGAGCCACCACTGCTTTAGTTTCCTCATGTTTTTGGATAATTCATGGCAGAGTCCTAATAAATAACTCGAATTCGCGTCATAAAGTCCTAGCAACTTTTTTAATATTGTTGGTTTCATTTCGTGAGTGGTTTGCCAGTTAGAATATATAACCTAGGTGCTTTGAAGTAAAAAAATATTACTCTAAAATCTGTGAAAAATAGATATGTATACATATAATAAAAGAGTAACTGATCGCTTTTTGTACATGGAAGATATTTGAAAAAAACTATTATTGAGGATCTTTATTAATGCAATAGAACCTAAAACAATGATTTTTTAGAATTTTTGTCTGTTTGTTCGTGCGTTTGTGCGCGCTAATCTCAGAAACGGCTTAACCGATTAGGGTGCTTTTTTTAGTAATGTATTGTGGTAAGCTTCACTAACTTTTAATATTTTAGTATGTTTTATTTCAATCGGTTCATAATTAAAAAAGTTATGTCAATTTAAAGAATCACCTAGGGACGAGCCCAAGCGCAACGGGGGTGAGTCTCTAGACTAAAAATATACGTAAACACAATGCATGTGTATTCAGCTCTTTTTAACCTCCCACTGCTGGGCACAGACCTCCCTTCAATAGGAGGGGGATCAGGCCATAGTCCACCTCGCTGGCCAAGTGCGAATTGGCGGACTTTACATGTCATGTTGGAAATGATTCAGACATGAAAATATCAGAGGTGCTAGAGACCCGGGATTTGAACCCGCTACTGTCATCACTGCATGTATTATGATTTAAAGACTAAATTCACTTCAGTACAATCTTTACTATTCTTCAACAATTATAGAATGATATCTTGCCTAGGAACCCTGATTAGAATTAGTTTAAATATATGTATGTAATCTTTTAAAATTAAAAAAGAGAATTACTAAAAATAAATAATTTCATTTTAAATAAAACATTAACACGGTTAGTACTAATAGGTTTAGTAGCGAAATATTTTTACAGTCAAGACATTTTTTATACTATACACTTTTAAACTTATTATTTCTAAAACTTCTTATATCATTAAACGTACATCCATTTTATTATACTTTTATGGTATTTCATGGTTAATTCAGAAAAATCGAAAATTCCGTATACTTCCAAAATGTTCTAATATTCAGAGCGATAATCGAATCTGCACCCCCAAAAATTACCAAATATTGAATTTTCTTAAAAAAAAAGAAAAGCCATCTATTTTTAAAATATATACACATTATAACAATACGTATAATAAAGCTCTCTACATAAGGCTAATCTGATCGGAGCGAGTTCGAGACGCGTCTGGGGTTAGACGGTTACCGAGTTACCGGGACAGACGGGTATACCTATACATACGAGTTATACTTATGAAATGAAGAGATAGCGTCATAGCGAATTCCTAGGGCGAGGAGTATACTCTGTCTGTGCTTTTGTTAAAACAAAACTAAAAATTATTTTAATATGTAAGGTTATTTTTATATTATGTTAAATACAATTGACCAACTTGAGGATAAAAAAGGTACGTACTCAATTCGGGTTTAAAATCTTTTGTTACACAATATCTTCGCCAATATACATCGATTTTAATGGTTCATTTTGAATGAATTAAAGACTAAATTAAGTAGTAAATTTTAAGAAAAAGTTTATCCTTAACAGACTAGTCATTGTAAAGTTAAAAATTGCCTTGTAAGTTAAAAATTGCATTTATTTTATAAAACTGCTCAACCGATATTGATGAAACTTTTTGGGTGCATAGATGGGTTATATGGACGGTTCTTAGCTATATTTCGACCTGGTAGGTGATACTGTTGTCGATATATAGATTTTTCCAATTTTCGACAAAAGAATTTGTCGACAACGTCTGCCTATCGGGATCGCTATATTGTACAATCCATATTATCTAATCTAATCTCTCTATCTATGTAATAAACCTAATATTCATAATATATTTAAAAGAGTAATTCTTGTATATTTATTTATTTATTTATTTATACCGGCGATTTCAAAAACGGCTCTAACAATTTCGCAGAAATTTTGAATGCAAGGGTTTTCGGTGGCAAAAAGTCGATCTAGATTAGTCTTATGTCTGGAAAAACACGTGTTTTCGAGTTTTCGTGCGGTTTTCTTTCGCATTGTTCCACGCAAAATATGGTCGATAATTTCTTACGCTCGGGCATAAGGATCGTGGTCAAGCGGCCGAGTTGCAAGATCGACAATCACAGGTGTCCGGGTTCAAATCCCGGTCGGATACAAAGTTTCTACTTTTGTTTTTTTTTGTATTTATTCAAGTTTTTAGTTTTATTTAATCTCAAAAACACGATATAACAAAAGAGAACTCGGTCGCCCAGGTACTAATATTAAAAATAGTATGTCGTGACTTAACCAAAGAATAAAACTTAGAAAGCACAGGCCCTTTTTATCCTGATATTATAACGTGGCCTCAGTGAGATAATTTGAAAAGCGATATTGCATGAGCTTTTAGAATAGATTCTCAAATAACAATCGAGCTACTAAGGATAGAAAGAGTAGGTACCTAGTTAATAATACCTATGTTAGCGTATTACATTTTAAAAGTACTAATAACTTTTTAACGTCTAAAGGTCGTGAGTTCGATTCTTAAATAAATATGAGGACGGAGTAATATAGCATTTTTGGTGGCGGTAGGAGATGAATCTCAAGACTAAAAATATAAAAGGAAATATTAGTTTAAAATTTATTCATTTGTATTAAAATATATTATTAATGGATTCTACACCACACTAAGATATAAGGCAATAAGCAGAACAAAATATATCTCAGAAAAAAAAAACTATAAACCCTGAGACTCCTAGCAATAAAGGAAACGGTCCCATAAATCAGAAAACAAAAACGAAATTAAAACAAAGAACTGAGAAAACCACCCCTATATATTCTAAGTCTAAAATATTCTGAGTGACCACAAAATTCAATTTGCACGTACAGAACGCTTCTTATACTCCCAGACGAACAAAATGAAAACATGCTTCAGAAAAAAGTAGGGTGGCAGGAATTAAGTTGGGAAGGGGTGGGAAGACGTTGGATGATTAATTATTAGTTTGTGTGTGTTCGGAAGATAGCGCTCTATCGTGGGTTATATTTTATTAATTACGCCCATAATTGAATATCGCTTTTTTGTTTCTATCTAACATGTTATCATTGGAAACGTTATTACTATTTAATATTGCTATCTTTTATTACTTTATTATTTTAGAGGGAGAAAGAGAATATATAAAGGCATTTCATTCGAGTTTAAATAGACAAAGGTATATCAATATTGTTGCATCTCCAAGAAATCTAGCTCTCGTACGGTGCAGATAATAACTACCAGACATGCATTTTTTTAAATATAATAAAAATTCAAATTAATTTGTTAGTAATTATAATAAATTAAATTTACGTATTATTTAAATAATCTATAAATAAAAAAAATATAAATAAGCCGAATCTGTACATTAAATATTTTTTGGAAAATCTTATTCAAATTGACATTATTATCGATGCAGAAGGAATCTATAATAGTTTTAAGAATTTTTGTCTGTCTGTCTGTCTGAGACCGCATCACGGAAAAACCACTAGAGGGATTTTGATGTAATTTGTTATGATGATAGCTGGTTATGCGGATCAACATATAGGATACTTTTTACTTCGGGAAAATATCTCATCTCTGAGAAATCTATACTTAACGTTAAACGTAAGATTAATTTGTTGTATTTAGACAATTCAAAAATAATAACATAGTAAGTAACACAGTGCAATGAGTTTTGAATTGTCTGTCTGTTTGAATCTGAATCTTTCATTTTTTTTATAAAAAAATTAGATCAGTATTAGCAAATTTAATAGATACATCTTGATATATTAATCTTGACGAAGACTACCATTTTCTTAGCATTTTATAAGATGCTCGGCCAGCTGATATTGGCTACTAAAGCTTAGTTTGAAACTACATAGGGGATGGTTTTCAACGATCTTTCCATTTTTGCGATCAGATTCTTTAAAAGGAATGAAAATAGCATCATTTACTCATTTTTTTCTATTCAATTTCCATTAAGATTTCTATAGATCAAGGTGAATGAATTATAATTCAGTAGAGAATAGCCGGTTTCTTAGATCATTTCTTGAATTAACGTATGACCTCTATTTAACCCTAAACTCATTTAGTTAGTTAATTCTTGCAAAGGAAGTTAATTTTGAAGCGAAATTCATTGCAATCGGATATTGTAAAAACATTTACTATAAAGTTTCATTATGTACGTGTAATTTTCAAGCCTTTTCTATTCTAGCCCTTTCTCTATGATGGCCCTAAAATATAAGTTTAGCTTTTAAGCTTTATAGCGATTCAGTCTCAATAACACCGTTTTGTACTTCCCAAGCCTTCCTCTATTCAAAAGTATCACGGTTGTCGTATGGCGATCATAATTTTACTTGATATTCTATTAAAAAATTCATTGGAGTTTATACCTTATCTCATATGAATAGGTATGAAAATCCTTTGACAACGTACACTATTATTAGGATCGTGACGGAGTTGACCCAGTGACTCAGTCATCGCAATATTTTGTTGTATCGACAAACGAAAAACAATTTTGATGAAAAATAATTTTGCTGCGTTCTTATAAAAGAGGTTAAGACTCCGGAAGATTTCAGTATTAAAAAGATGTTATTCTTATTCGTAATACCTCCAAGTATAATTTAGATTATGGTAGAATAAAGAAACGATTTCTAATATATATTTTAAAATCACTATTTAGCATGTTTGACGGAGTATCTGATAATTTTTGTCTTAATCTTGTAACGATTTTCCAAGAAATGAAAGTGCAAGGATGGAGCGAGAAACTTAGCAAATTTAATTTAAACGCCAAAAAGTAATGACAACTACATTAGTTCCAACAAATTGAATTTGTGCCATTGTATTGAAGAAATTTTAATCAATATCGAAATAAATTTTGTACTCCCAATTGATTACTATTAATCTAATCAAAAATCTTATCCCAGACAAAGAATATAACGACAATTTTAAAACACAAAAGAGACGCCGAAAAACTGCATATCCAAAATCTAATTAACTGGTCCACCAACAAAGAATCCTTTGTAACATCTTACGTCCGAGAGAGAGCGGGACCGCGAGAAAAATGCACCCCCATACACCCCTTTCTAGGGGGGCAACCCTCTCCCTAGCGAAAGGGTGGCTGTATACATTTTTTCTTTTCCTTTTCTTAAGACGAAAATTTGTTACGCTTTTTATACCTATACACTTGGGGGGGTTGGCGCCGATCAATAGTACAGTTACCCCCTTATCACGCCACCCTTTATCAATATTTTGAGCTTCAGTTTTTATGCGATGCGTCTAAATAATTAATTAGGATAGGATTTAACTTCAGATCTTCAATCTTGTGTAATGAGATGTACTTAACTGTTCATTGTATTATAAACCATGAAATTATTTTTGACAAATCTTCCAAATTGTGATTTGGGTACAGAAAAGTAAGTGTAAGATATGAATATTAGTAAATTTAAGGTTGACTGTTTTATCATTGTTTGTAAATGAGCTAAAGTTTATTTTTTTAATATCCAAATTAACAACTTAGCTATGGTCTTTTAGCTCTCGCCCAGTCGCAGGGTAATATGAAAATTAGGTCAAGCAGTTTTGAATACGAGAAATGCAATTTCGTCTTAAATGTGCTAATCTTTAGTCTTTTGCTATTACTTGCCCATTCTTCGATCAGATTTTAATTAAATGAATGATTTATATTTATTATTAGTATAAGTTTCTATACATATAAAATAACAGCACGGCACGTTTTAACGGTTTAATGTTTTAACGGTTAGTATGGAAAAGATAGACTATATATTATATGATATCTATTATAGCCTTCCTCATTAAACGGGCTATCTAATACAAAATTTTTTTTCAAATCGGATTAGTAGTTCCTGAGATTAGTGCATAGAAAACAAAACAAACAAACTAGCAAACTCTGCCTCTTTATAATACTAGTAAAGATTATTTTATATAACAGTTCTACTTTATTATTATACTTAATATGGTCGTAGCGACAATATATTATTATATTCTTCTATTTTATTGGAAATATAAATAAAATAATTTCATTGAATTATTATACGCCTTTTAATGTCCAATGTTTTTCTCATATGTCACAAATATTATTTATAAAAAAAAATGTTAATAAAAAGGTCTTAATATAAAATGTACAAGTATAAAAAAGGATGTATATATATATATATGTATATGTGTATGTACATTTGTGTGTGCCTACATCACCCCAATATTGGTTTGGATGAAAGAATAAATAATTAAATAATTGTTTTAATAATAACCTACAACCTATACAAAATGCCTATACGGAATAAGAGAAAAAAAAAAAAAACAAGTTAAATCAAATCAATTATTACACATCATATCGGAAAACAATTTATTTGATGATTAAAATGACCTTAGGGCACTATGTCATGCGCCTGGCCAAAGCTGACCAAATATACACTTTAAGCAAAGGTCACGGGTTATATTAGTTTTATTAATTTATTTTTCACATTAGTTATATTACACATTTTCACATTAGTTATGTTTCACATTAGTTATATTAATTTTTCTTGTTATGTTATTTTTGAAATTATTTACCTAGATTATGTTTAGTATAAAGTTCAATCTCTTAGATGATATTTAGTTAAGTATTTTTTACCTGCATACTCATTTTTGTATAATCTAACCGTGGGGATTTGGCGCTGACAGCTGATGCACAGGGTATCCTAGTTCGGCTGCAGATGCTATTTTCACACATTTGTACAAACTTTTTTGGAAATAAAGAACTTATTATTATTATTATATTATTATTATTATTCCTGTTTAAGCTTATTTTTTATATTATTTATACAATTTGCCCCAGTTTTGTATAGCTAAGTTTATTGCACCTATATAAGAAGCATAATTCTAATATTGATAGAAAAATAAAAAGATCGACCACAATACAACATGTGCTTTCCTTCGACCAACTAAAATAGGGTAGAACTATAAAAATTATAATTAAGTAAAATGTTCACGAATTACAAGATACATTTTTATCTCTGGTTATCAAGAATAATCTGAACTTTAGGTAAGCTTTGAGAGCAAAGTGGCGTACCTGTGTTTTTTACGTTTTTGCCATCCTTTGGCAGCGCTATTAAAAAGTTCCTGAGGTGAATTATAAGATATTCTTTTCCTGGCTTTTAAATGGTACCAGTTTATTCATTTAATAAACGTCTTCGACTTTGTTCATGTTCCGGAAAAACCGAATAAATGTTTTCTCATGTATAAGTACCTACTCGCCATGCCATTATATTTAGGTATTTTTTTTTCTCTTTAGGCTCACAGGTGTGTGATGATCAATTAATCAGCTAAGATATAGGAATTTTTATAAGTGTACCTTTAATTTACGATTAATGTCAAAAATTTAGGCTTTACATTCGAAAAACATCTTAGCAAGACACCATTATTATAAAATAATATTAATTCTTTAATATGTTTTTTTCTAATATGACGTTATCATACATTAAAAGATTATAGTTTTGGTAAACTTAGAGCGTAGTTCCGGTTGTTATAAAAACAAAGGTCGCCATATTCACATACAGCTCTCAGCCCGGATGTTTTACATAAAAAAGTAATTAAGTTATTAAAAAGCCCTAATAGGGCATACAAAGAAATACTAGTAGATAATGGAAAAATATAGATCGCAATCCTTATTAAGACGCTTCATATATAGAAGTTTGCAAGATTAGAATGTACTAGATTACGCATGAACTATATTTTTTTATACTTAAAAAGCTTATATAGATCTGTGCCCACGAAGCTTTTATGTAATGGCCTGGCGGGTAAAATAAATTTAGTAAGGTTTTACCACAAATATAAACTAAGTGTTTTTTGTTTATTGCCTGACCACAAATTATTTTGATATATTATGATTATATAATACTATTTCTATTTATAATTATATACTAGGTATCTACTACTAAATATATATATTATAAGAGTAGTTTATGAGGAAATTGAAACTGTGAAGGATAATTAAAAATATGTAACAATAACATACAAACTAAACTATTATTTAATTACTAGCGACTCACCCTGGCTACCTATGTCCTTCCTAGGGTCTCAAACTATCTTCTTACCAAATTTCATCTTAATCGGTTCAGTAGATCCAGAGATTACCCCCTACAACCTCACAAACTCACAAAGTACCTCTTTATAATATTAGTATAGATAACTTCTTTATACAATCGCTTTATTATGCCAATCGGTTTTCATGAGAACTTGTTCTAGAAAAATTAAGTCGTACTTATGATCCTATTTTTAGATTTTTATAATAATAAGCAAGCCATTCCTAGAATTACAAATACTATATTACTTTCTTTATAAGCATGGAGTACAAGTACTAGTATTTCTTTAAGAAACTATACTAGAAAAATATAATTCTCTTAGCAAGATTATTAAGCCTTTATTGCTAAAGAACTAGACACAAGTATAACCTAATAATATAAAAAAATAGCTTAAATCTAACACATCTGGTTTTCCGGTTTAGTGATCAGCGCGTCCTGTGACACATAGGCCTCTTCCAGCTGCTTCCACTTATTTCTGTCTCTAGCTTTTCTAGACAAGGTAGAGCTCCAATTTTTCTTATGTCATCTATCCATCTCTTTGCTATCTATCAATCTCCAAGATACATAATCTATAAATACATAAAATGCTTTGTCCTGACTGACTGATCGATCAACGCACAGCCTAAACCGCTGGTCGTAGAAACATGAAATTTAGAGGACATATTCCTTATACAATGTAGGCATCCGCTAAGAAAGGATTTTTCGAAATTCATCCCCTAAGGGGGTAAAATAGGGGGTTCAAGATTGTATGAAACTCTGTTAATCTTAACGCGAAATGCACGAAAAGTGGTATTTAGCTTTAAGATGAAAAATAAGAAATATATGTATTAGATTTTTTTCGAAATTCATCCCTTAAAAGGGTAAAAAGGGGTGATGAAGTTTATATGGGCAAACAATTATTTATGATCAGAATTACTTGAAACATAGTATTAATGCTCTTCAATACAATTAAATAAATATGTATTTTAGCATTTTTTAAAATTCATCCCATAAAGTCAAATAGGGGATGAAAGTTTGTATGAAACTATGTAATTGATGCACGGAAAATGGTATTTAACTTTAAAATGAAAACTAAAACAGTATAAATATCATTTTTCTCGAAATTCATCCCTTAAAAGGATAAAAGGGGGTTGTGCTGTTTATATAAGGAAAAAAATCTTTATGATCAGAATTACTTGAAACTTGGTATTATTGCTCTTCAATACAATCAAATAAACATGTATTGTAGATTTTTTTTTAATTCAGCCCCTAAGTGGGTAAAACTGGACGGTGAAGTTTGAGTTGTTAAATATACTTAAATAGAGTAACATAGCTCAAGTGTGGGATATAAAGTAGAGTAAAATTTACAGAATATACGCTTAACATCTTATACATATTTTTGCAAGTAATAAAGTATGTATTGCGAAAAAGTTTATGTTTTTCGCAGTTTGATCGCGGGCGAAGCCGCGGGTTCTGCTAGTTTTAAATAAAACTATTTTCTCGGACTTTTTCGCAGTAAAAAAAGATTTTATTTAAAATGTCATCAATCAAGATTTGTGTAAATCTAAAAAAGTATCGAGATATATCATAAATATAACTATAGTTTTAAAAACATTGGTACACAAAAACTACCTATCAATTTTTAAAAAATCTAAAATTAATCGCTTTTTGACACCTGTAATGTATCTATGGAAGTAGGTACATATATTCTCCATACTAGAAGCCATTGAAAAGTTCCTTCTCCTAACTTCTTCATCAGGTCATCAGAACATTATATGGTATCAAACTAAATCATATAAATTATATACATAGTGTAAATTATTGTACTGTCATCCGAAATACAAAGTTGCAAATCCATATAATATGTAATAATTAGAAATAAGTACTAGGTCAAAATCTAACATCAACAGACAACCAAAAATATTGCACAAACAAACAAGACATCCAAAATTAAATTGATATGACGATGATTATAGATATAGGTGTATGTCAGTATGATTATATGTGAAGTACCTACCACAAGTAAAGCTAATGCTTATAGGAGATTTTTATGCCCACTTAGATAAAAAATCAATATCTGTATTTGGTAAAATCTAAATTCGAAGCAAAGCAATCAAAGTCAAGCAGTGCAAAGTGCATCTTTTGTTCATCCCTTGTTAACATCCCACTGCTGGGGGTGGGCCTCCCTTAAATGCGAGGGGAATCAGGCGCTAGTTCACCACGTGGCCAAGTGCGGGTTAGTGGACAAAGTGCATAGATATACTTATTACCATATTTGGGAAAACGCGAATAGTGTAGTATAGTTAGCTATGTATACTTTTTATATATACGTTTTCCTACACTACAGTACAGCGAACTGATTCTTCTTACGTCATGCTAAGATAATTTGCGCATTACATAAAGTACTTTTGACGCTATCAAGGTCGTATTATAAAAGATGTGCGTACGAGCTCGCTGAAAATATTAGTTTCAAATTGAAATTATTGATTAAGTATGAAGGACTTTGGGTTTGGGAGATGATTTTCCCATATTATTATCTATAAATAATTTTTAGATTTTCCCTTCCCTAGATAATTATAAACACTTTTAGATTATAATAATATAGTGATGCGTTTTAGGGATTTGAAATTATTACTATAGTAACAATTTTCATATTTACGTACGTTAATTTTAGTAATTTTGTTTAAACATTTATATAGGTACAGATACATATGTCATGTATTGGTCTTTTAAAGGTTAAATGGTTATAGAAATTTCTAAGCATTAGGTACCTAGGTGTTTCTTTTATTACGGCATTAGAAAAAATCCATAAAACATTATTAATCATTTTAAACCGACATAATCATCAAAACAATAGTTAAACACCTATATAGCATTTAAATATGTATAATATTTTATTGGACTATAACAAAAATTGCTTTTTACACATAAATAATAATTACACATTCTCTATCCACTTACATTAGATGTAATATAAAAGTGACTGAACATTTATAACTAAAAAGTTTTATTTAGAATTTAATAAAAAATAATATATTTTTCCACACAATTAGTGATGCTTAAAATTTTACCATCCTAATCAAAATAAAATAAATTTTAACAATCAGTTTCTTTATTTAATAACATCATAAAATATACAATTTATATAACCTTAACTGTTATCACATAGATAAATGTATCGCAACAAAATGGCTGCCAAACTCTTATCTATCATAGTAACAAGTGACCTAGAACAATTTACTAGGAAGCGTTTTGACATTGGGCGCGACCTTGCAGCTCGATCGTGATTGGTCCAAAACTCAACATGGCTGCGCCTACGCATGTCATTGTTTCTGCTAATTAGATGACCGGTTTGGTTAAACGTTAATAGATATTTGTATTTTGTTTTTACTAAGGTAGGTATTCATTTAGAATTTATCGCTTATTTCTGCTGTTATTGCTTATATAAATTGATTTGGTTTTTAATGCATTTGTTTCACGTTTTTCTATTTTATTGCGAATTGTTTTGTTTGTGATTTGTTTGATAATTACTTGGAAACTACGATTTATGTAACCGGTTACTTTTAATTGTCGCTGCATAATTTGTATGAGGTCGTAAGTTTGATTTTTGTATTCGGTAAATTGTGTTAATTATACAAATAAAGAGTTAGGAGATGCTATATCCCTTTGATCCATAGCAGAGAAAAATGCATCAAGAAGATATTGACGCATATAATTAATTGTCTCTTTTGTTTTTTTCTAGAGGTTCATTTTTTTTTATTTTACTCGACCTTTTTAAATATTTTTTGACAAATATAGCTATATATTATGTAAATCAAAAATAGATGAGACTTAGGTACGTATTGTTATATCCTGTTTATTATGAATAGTTCTTTGTTCATTGAGTGTATAATTAATACTTCTTATCTATATTCTTTAAGACTTAAGTTTCTATCTAATCATAGTTAAAGTTCACACTAACATCATAATTTCTAACATGGACAAATAAAGTCGGGGTCACAGCTAACCACAAATTATTCAAATAAACAAGTACTTTCTAAACACTTCCACCGGTGCATTATAGAGATAGGTTTTTGCTAAAAACATAAACAATTTGGTTATATAAGATTTATTAACGATTCAACCGTCGGCACATTTTCTCAGGCCATAGGTGATGCTTTCCCTCGAGATTGTATTTGTATATCCATTTGTTATGAACTACTAGGTTTTGGTTATAAATAAAGTATTTTTTAAAAATCTGTACATTAAATATTTTTTGGAAAATTTTATTGAAATAATAATTATTATCGATACAGAGGCCGAGTCTATAGTTTTTAGAATTTTTGTATGTCTGTCTGTCTATGACCGCATCACGGGAAAACCAATAGACAGATTTTGATGAAATTTGGTATGATGAAGTTGGTTATCTGGGTCAACATATAGGATACTTTTTACTGCGGGAAAATATCTTATCTCTGAGAAATCTATACTAAACGTTACAACGTAACTAAGGACGAACCCGAGCGGAGCGAACTAAGCTAATTTCTACTCCTTATGTCATATGAAACTTTTATTTAATTATCAAAAAAAAATATCTGACTTCAAAATCTCTTCCTGTAACTCTAATTTAGCTTTCAATATGAGAGACGATCATAGTTCGTTGACTAAGTGTAGACTATTCCACATCCAAAGGTGTTTTTTTCTAAATTCAATAGCAACCAAGTTTGCGGCACCACTGTATTATAAAGAGTTACACAATATCAGAAAGACATCGTATTACTATCATTCGTATCCTGTACACAAGACAGTACAGACGAAATGCCACCTCCATTCTAAATCGGTTGAAAAACAAACTTATCTATACCAGATTTTATTGTCAACAGTTTTATGGTTCTAAATTACTAAAACTACATATACTCGAATATGTACTCGCTTTGAAATTTATATGGGACCATTTAATCATTAAAAAGTCTCTAGTCACGCTGAGTTCCTTTCGCCAGTTATTCTCAGGAGTAAGGCTTTTTCTTTCTGAACTGGTGGTAGATTTAAGATATTTCGTAAATAATTGCAATAATTTAATCCTGAATATAATAGTTTTGAATTTAGATTTTTTAATACCTATTTCATTTTGAAGTCGTTCAAACAAAAAAAGTAAAAAAAAAACATAAATTTCGCAAAATTATATTATTATGGATAAGATGCTATCATATCAACAAGTGTCCTTAACTAAATCATATCCCAACACAATAACAAACCACAGTAGAAAATTGCTACAATTTTACTCTTAAAGTAAACATTTTCACCTGTTGGTGTGATTTTCGTCGCTTTGCTGCAAAATGCAAGAATTTCGGCGATTAAGCAAAACAATGGAGAGGAGCCAACATAAATTCGTAACCAGTTCACCAGGATTAACCGAGTGTGGGTAAATACTAACCGGCTAGTGATGGGACATAGCATCGACTTTAACGTTTCTGACTTTACAATTCTTGCCTATACAGCTAGCAATATTTAGTAAATACTACTGACTTACCCTTGCTTCGCTCGGGTGCGTTACTAGGTACGTTTTAATTTTTTTCAGCGAAACCTTAATTTCTTTCTAAAATAAATGTATGTAGAATAAGTTACTCCTTATAATATCAGCTATCTGCCAGTGAAAGTCCCGTTAAAATTGGTGCAGCCGTTTCAGAGATTAACCGGAACAAACAGACAGACAAACAGACAAAGTTTTAAAAATTGTGTTTTTCGTATAAGTGCCGTATATGATTCCATATGCATTTAGTATAAAGCTGTTCTTTTGACATTACAAACAAACACTTCAATTTTATTTATCTGTATAGATAATTGATTTGTCTATGAGCTGCTAAGTAGAGATAAATGTGAGAAATTTTATACGAGTAACTTTTCGTGATTTTTGATCCATTTTGAGAATCAGTTAAGTAGAATAGTTTAATTTAATTTTCTATGACGTCTTCTAACATTCGTCTTTTAACTGTAGTTAGATGTTATTTTCAAATTAAATAAAGCGTTATCGCTATTTAAGTTGATTCGAATCTCGTATAAAGAATTTTTTACCGCGATATTTCGCCTTGCATGTTAAAAAGAAAATAAAAAAGTAATTCTGTAGCCATATTTTAAACTTAAAATAAGCTTTGCCATATCTCTACTCTTATTATACGAGAAACGCGTAAAATGATAATGAATTTACGTTTCTATCGTAAAATTTTATGTTCGCTGTAAATTATTGTTTTTCGTACGCGGTTTTCTATATTTAAGGTTTTTTCGCTTGTGTTTAAATGTAATAGTAACTAAATATATATTTTTTTAACTATGTATCTGTGTGTTTTAAAATAACTCAATAACAGATGACTGGATTTGAATGAAACTTTTTGAGCCAGTTCAAGATTATATGCTTTTGCGAATAAAACTTTAGATATACTTACCTCAAGCTTTTTTCTTTAAATTTATAAGAAAAAAATCCAGCTATAATGATAGAATCAATAAATTCAATAATACTTTATTAGATTTATGCGAATATTTGACATTAATGGGAGAGGTACTCCCGTGACCATGATTGCTGTAAAGCATTCGAAACGTCGGGAACGAAAAATGAAAATAAATCCGCGAAATAATAAAAAAAAATGTTTTATTTAAATATATTTTTTTTTTAAACCGATGTAACCTTTTTAGTTAGAAAATAAATACATTTTTATGGGCTTAGCAGATTCAAAATATGTTGAGCGTTATTTTCTACGCTCTCGTATATAAAGCGGGGTCCATGATAAGTTGTTAAAGGCTGAAAAAAAAATACAGTACCTAAACTACAGGTACAGTTCCTCCATTATAAGTTTACTATATAAGTAAGCATGTAAAGATACTAATAATTCTAATGCGAGTAATTTGTCGACAAAATTAACCGAGTTACTTAAGATATATTTTTATTAAGAACTGTTATAATTCAAACAAACTTGTATTGTATTCAGCCCTTTTTAACGTCCCACTGCTGGGCACGGGCCTCCCTTCAATACGAGGGGGATCAAGCCATAGTCCACCACGCTGGCCAAGTGCGGGTTGGCTGGCCAAGTGTTGGTTGGCAAACAAACTTAATAATATGAATTTTGTTTCCTGTAGATAGTAATGTATGGTGGACACAAATCTTACTCAATGGAAGTAAAAAACACACTCTATATTAGTGATTACATGGGATCACTCTAATAACTAAAAAAAAAAACATTTTATTTGAATAAGACATTAATTATATAGGTACATTAACCAAAAAGTTTCAAAGACCTTTTAAAAAAAAAATATTTGATATATATACAATGTACCGACCTATAAGTTAATCGTGTTTTGTAAATGTGACTCAGTCTATGGTGCTACAATTAGATGGTTTAAAATACCAATAAAACAACGGTGTATAAAAATAAATAAAAATATTGTAATAAAATTTTCATTTTACCGAGTTCAGGTTTTCCAACACCACATCGACAATAGTTACATCACTATTTATTTTAAATCGCATTATATTACAATCAGAATGCGTCGTGGCTGTATTTCCCTACCCTGAAACTTTCAGTAAAGGCTAACAAAGAGTTCTTAACTTCAAACTAACATAGCAATATCAACCTTAATCATACAATATACAGTTTATTTTCCATTGGACATAATATAACGTTTTCTATGTTGTTTTCGGATGCAACTTATTTGTGAAAACATGCTAGAGTGAAATAGCTATAGGATCATGTTATAGACGGGAAAGAGACAGGGATATACTAAATTTACGAAGCCACAGGTGGTGCACCTCGTGTACAGACGCAGGGTGCATTGGATCTTGGAATTCCTTTATCTTCTATACATCAAATTTATTATTATTTATTAGTATTTTGTATTCATATAAAGAAGCGAAATATATTTTTAAATATAAGGAAGTTTGAAAAATTTTTTTTTAATCTATTAAAATATTAAAACAAGTAATACAGTTTCTATAAGAATATTTGCTCATGTACCTATACTAAAAAAGTGCGTATGTGTGCACTTCACACATGACAAAAATGAAACTGTCAGACAATAACAACAGTTACCATGGCAACATGGCAATGTATCCTATCTCATTCTTTCGCCGGCTTAATCCTATATATTTACTCGTATGTGTTTGTCTCTTTTTAATGTCGCATTTTCGTTTCATCGAGTTTCAAATCACAACGATTCTAAAGAGTTTCACTTCAATAAATATTAAAATATAATAATAAAGTAATATTATTATTCATAAAAGTAAGGACATACAGAAAGACTTTGTTAACTTGTATTTAAATATGTAACTAACCTATCCTAACCAAATAAACCTGAATACTACCGTAGTAGTAACAATTGCCTCAATTCAAAGCAAAATTAGAAAGGAAACAACACACTATAATTTGATTATTTGATGAAGTGATTTCGCATGTCTTCAGAATACGCCTTGTCATAAACGGAGTAATCTGCTTTACAATGTAAAGAAATATGTATTCGAGGCTTGTAATTTTGTACCAAACCCATGTTATTTATCAATTAATAAAATCATCCGTAAACAAAAGTTGCAAGTTAAATTAACTGACATGTGAAAATTCTCATATGTCTTAATCTTTATTTATATTTAGTCTTTACCTCCATATTTTTCCACCTTTTTTCTTCTCTGTTTGATTAGCGATTTTATAATTATTTTTTTAGTATTTTTTGGCTTAAATAAATTAAATTCATATAATATGTTTTCCTTAAATTTTGATGAATAATTATTGTCGATTTTTTTTTGAGGGAAAATTTCGTATTATACAAAATATGTACACATGTTCGATTTTTTATATAAACTTAGCTAATAAGGATATTTTTAAAATTGCTTTATTAAACACATATTTTAAATATTAATGGCAACTTATTTTTTAGGTTTTAAAGCCTTGTTGGCACGCAGTGTATAGGTACTAACATAATGTTAATCCGTATTAGTATTATAAACGTGAAAGTTTGTAAGTATTTATAGATGTTTGTTACTCTTTCAAGCCAGAACGGCTGAACGGATCTGAACGAGATTTGGCATAGAGATAGATTATAGTCTGGAATAACACATAGGCTACTTTTTATCCCGGAAAAATATACGGTTCCCGAGAGATGATTTGTTTTTGTTTTTCAAGAGGCGAACCCGAGCGAAGCGAGGATGAGCCGCTAGTAAATAATAGTACGTAATGTTAATAATGCTAAGACAGTCAACCTCACTGAGACCTACTGTTAAACAACGAATTACTACGAAAGCTTCACGCTAAACAGATTATAATGAAATTTAGTACATAGGTAAATTATGATCTGGGGTAAAATAATAAAACATTAGATACATTTAGACACGTAAGTTACTGGTAATATAAATACAAAGCGATCTATCAACACGCTCGAGCGAAGCGTGGGTATGTACTTAGTTCATAATCATGAATGTTTCAACGTAATATTAACATACAACTAATAGCGAGGCACAGGTGTTCCTTCCCACCAACGTCGCGCTCAAATTAAAGTTCAATCGATTAATATCAATATACGAAAAGATGGTTGCTAGTTATTTTTAAACGTCTCAAAAAGGTTAAGAATTTGCACATTACTAGAAAATATATGTAAAACTAAGTAGGTATAGTGTCTAAATAGCATTTATTTCAAAACAAAAAATATTAGAACTAGCGACTTACTCCGGCTTCACTCGTGTACGTCCCTTGGTGAACAATTATAGCATATACGTTAACTCCATCAAGTGTACTTATTTACGTAAATTCGTCAAGTTCGAGTAACAAACATATACACATACAATCTTTCGTATTTTATAATAGTAGTCCGGTTACTTTTTTTTCTATATTTTGATGCGAAATATTTAAAAATAGTTAATCGTCGTTTATTAGAGTTTAATTAGCATAATAATTATAATTTCTTTGACCTAGTTTTATTGTTTACACGATTAATTAGTTTACAACAAAATGCTTCTGGCTCTCAGATGCTAATCAAGTCTTTTGATATATGTTCAATAGGGTCATTATTTGCTTTTGCATATTTCAAGTTTCTGTGGTAACAAGTTCGATATCCGCTAGAGACAAATAGTATTAGTTAGTGTCATATACATATAACTAAATGTGACTTTACGTGATTTTCGTAAGCGTACAACACCTTCGTTAATCATTTACTTAATGAAATTCCAACGCTTGCTGACAATGAGTAACAGAGAACACAACCCAAGGCACTGTGACCAGAAGCCTGAAATTTTACACCAAAGTTCCTAATAATACAAAGCATTAAAAAAGGATCTTTGATTTTTCCCCTACATTGTTCAAATAGGTCGAAAATTTTGTAGAAAAGTTGAAGTTAGCACTTGAGTAGTTGCAGATGGATAATCTCATCAAACATATGTCCTCGTCAACTGATAATTCTATTTTAGGCTCTAAGGTCTTATTCATTCTTTTTCTAAAATAAAAGTAGACTAAGCTACTTGTTATAACATCAACTATCTGCCAGCTATCCAGCTATCCCGTCAAAATCGGCACAGTCGTGGAGATTAGCCGTAACAAACAGGCAAACAGACAAAGAGACAGACAGACGAAAAAGTTGAAAATTGTGTTTTTCTTATAAGTAACGTATATACTTTCATATGCTTAAAAAGCTGTTATTTTGACATTACAAACAGATACTTCTTTATTTATTTGTAGTATAGAGTAGAGATAAATATCTATATAACCCACGAATCGAACCGGCGCAGCGGTACATCGCTCGTGTATATGAATATATCTAATATTAAGGTAGTTCCAATAATTGAGTCATTACTGGAATTGACAGCTGTTACTGAATTATTTATTTCAAATTATTTCGTCCACCGGCATTCTATTTCGGTTGCCTATTAGATAATTTTATATGCTGTTTGACCTGAATACTCTATACCTATACCTAAGCTAGGTAAAAGGCAGTGGTAGCCCAGTGTTAGCACGCTCGCTTGGGAAACCGAGTGAAGTGGTTCCAATCTCGGGTCTCGCACCTCTGATATTTACATGTGCGAATCATTTCTAACATGGCTACCGCTTGTCTTACGGTGAAGAAAAACATCGTGAGGAAACCTGCGTGTCTGAGAGAACCTAGCAAGTTTTCGAAAGACATGTGAAGTCTGTCAACCCGCACTTGGCCAGCGTGCTGGACTATGGCCTGATCCCCCTCGTATTGAAGGGAGACCCGTGCCCAGCAGTGGGACGTTAAAAACGGCTGAATACAATACGTTAATCTTGATATTTTTAAGAAGTTTGAGTTTATTTTGTTTGTATTATTTTACATGTTTTCTGAAAATGTCGAGAAAAACACATAGAATTTAACTATATATTGAAACATTTAGTACAATTCAAGTGGAAATTGAAGATTTTTTTTTTAAATTTACTCAAATCCACTCAAAACTTAATTTTAAATGACAATGGGTATACATTATAACAAATAAAGCCTTTATAGCCGAAGAAAAAATTATACCTATATATATTATATATATTAAGTTTATGGACATACTGAAAGAAGTAGAAAATCATATACGCGTACAAAGTCCTTGCTCTAATAAAACCCGTCAAACTGTAGTACATTTTAAATTCAAAGGACGAGAATAAGGACAATTTTTACATAATTCTAAACAGTTTTAACTTGAAAGGACAGAATATTCTAGTCAGGTGAGGTCGCCAACTGTTTCCTTTTGTGCAACGTCCAATTATTGAGGAACGACTGTTTGCTGATTTATAATAATTTTAATGGATATTTTACAATTAGTATGTCAATTAAACTGTTAAGTTCACTTGATTTGGTTTTGATTCTTTTTATTTATTTTGTAACTACACTCTAGGACCACTTCTACCTACTATATTATTAATTAACGACTTAAATGTCTTAAAGTTGAAACTGAAGTTTGCTGTGCACATTTAAAAAAATTCAATTAAATTAAAAATATTTGTGCAAGTGATCCTTAACCCCTTATAATACCTATAAGCCAAAGCCACAAGAATTAATCAACGATGTCTTTTTAGCAAGGGACTCAGATTGTACTTTACCATGAAATTTCTCTTAATTTTACTATAAAATATATTATAAAGGTAAGTACCTTATAATATATATTATAAGGTAACCCAAATCATAATCTGAAAACAAAGACGAATGAATCATACACATTTTTGTCCATACGACCTTGATCTAAAGTACACCTAGTAATCTGTAACAAGAAACCTAAACATATCACTTATGTTCAAACCAAAGTTGCTCTAGTTCATGAGTAATGCGAAATAAACACACCAACCTTGACGCATGCGCCATTGACGCGATGCAAATGCCTCGAAACTGGGTCTAATTAAATTTCAAAGCATCGGCGCGTAGAGGACAAACCCGAGCTATGGAGATACAAGCAGCTGTTATACAGTTATCTACTATTATTAATGCGAATGTATGTATGTATTCAGTCCTTTTTAACGTCCCACTGCTGGGCACGGGCCACCCTTTAATATGAGTGAGATGAAGCCAGAGTCCATCACGCTAGCTAAGTGCAAGTTGGCGGACTTCACATGTCTTTCGAAAACTTGCTAGGTTAGGTAAGGCAAGTGGCAATCACGTTAGAAATGATTTACACATGAAAATATCAGAGGTGCGAGACCCGGGATTTGAACTCGCTTCACACGGTTTCCCAAGCGAGCGCGTTGCCACTGGGCTACTATTGCCTTACTGTGTTATATACGTATAATAGTTTATTTATTATATATAGTGTGTATTGTGTCTATTTATTTGTGAAGGTAACTGCTAGCTCTGATTGCGATAGAATTTCTGATAAGATGTACCTACAAAGAAGTTTAAATATTAATTTTCATATGCTCAACTTTGTTATAATAGGGAATTTTTGAGCAAAATTGCCACTAAGTCCAATAGTTGAGGCTATGTGCTGTCTGTCAATCAGTCAGTTTTAGGCTTTGATCAAGATGCTTAAGAGTATATCGTGGAAGATGGGAACCTAGTGTAGTGTTACCAGTTTTTTTTTTTTAGCTTTCTCGTAAAAAGAATAGTACGATTAGTCTCTAAGCAGTTTTCTTTAAATAGATCATGAAAAACATATTCGGTTTATACAAACTTTTATAGTATCTACAGGGATTTTTTGCTAAATTTTTAGATAAAATACTTCCCACTCCTTCACCTAAATTCTCTTATTAAATATACTCAACTGCTCAAAAATATTTCATTTTAAAAATGCAGTCGTATAACACAACGGTTATAACTGTTATGAAAACAAAGTTATTCTATTTATTAGTATTAATATTCTATAACTGGCGTCTGTGTCTGTACCTTGGATATTTAACGATAATAGTCAATAAAGTTCCACAATCACATCGTCGTTCCATTATCCCCTGCGGGTGTACTAACTGTTGCTGGTGCCGTACATACAGACAGACGTGACGGTGAACACTTTTGTATTGATTCTCGTCGATCCGTTGAAACTTACCAGCGTCTCGTGTTGCCAAGTTTTCGCTGGACAAACACGGCTTACTTAGTGATATCGTTTCATTGACTCGTCAAAGAAATCCTTCTTCACTTCTGCTTCTAGCACTTCATACTAAATATTTGAAGTGGATTTTACTTTATTTATGACTCACAAATCACAATCTATACTTAATATTATAAAGTTTTTTATAACTCACAACTTACAATCTATATTTATATTATAAAGTTTTATGTATGTTTGTTTGTAATGGATAAACTAAAAATCCGCTGAACCGATTTAGATAAAATTTGGTATGAAGATAATTTGAGAACCTGAGAAGGACATAGGATAGCTTTTATACCAGAAATCATCCCTTAAGTGAGTGAAAAAGGGGATGAAAATTTGTATGGGGAATGAATCATCAAGTAAGGGATATAAAACTCATCATACATATGTATATAAAGTCTATCTATTCCATATTACCCTGTTACACCATTATATATGTGTATATAGTATCTAAAAAGAAATTTGGTTACTAGAGCAAGTATTTGACCTACTTTTATGAACAGAATTGTGAGTCACAAAAATAATGAATCACAAAACTTTTGTAATTAAATATATGTGATTTGGTTTCATTGGAAGCATTTTCTAATCATTGATTCTGTCCTTTGGTCTGACAACTGAAACATATTTTACGTGATAACAATTAAATATATATATATATATATATATATATATATATATATATATATATATATATATTTAAAAATAAAAAATTTACTTAAATTTATTATCTAATAATAAGTTAACTAAATTAACCTTTTGCTTATACATAAAATTATAAGGCACCGTTAAGATTTGTATTTAAATGACGCAAATATTATTGTTTACTTTATGAAATAAGAAAACCTCTCCCAATTTCCGATTAATCGTCCCAATGTGCCAATAAGTAATTTAGTCTAGACAACATCAAGTAAAGCATGAAAAATTCGCCAAACCTTTGTCTGGTCGTTTTAAAAAGGAGGGGGTGGAGGGGTGGGTAAAATCAATAGGGGTGGAATGGATCCTACGGCTTAAGTGGACGTCGCCCCCCGTCACTGTTTGCGTTTAAAAACCGAAGTGAAATAATTAATATTTACCCCTTTTATTGGCTATTTTGGGTTACTTGACCGGTAATTGCTTGATTTTCGTGTATCTTACGTACTTTCTTGTTAATGGCATAGCTACAAGATAGTTTTTATCTATAACTATATACAGCTATGTAAGCGTTTAAAACTTTATCATTTGTTAACCCAAATTAGATAACTAAAACATATTTAAAATTGTACAGGGATAAGGAGAAATCTTAGATGATCTAACAGTTGTTACACCCTCTAATATTAATAGCTATGATTTATAATTCAACTAAATACTAAATTCGTTTATTCAGGAACGGTGTAAATTCCATCTCTCTAAGCTGGTCACGTAGGGCGTTAATCACGTCGCTTTTAGCTATCCCAGTGGAACCCTAAATGAGATTAGTCTAATGATTTCATACATTACTTACAGTTAAATAAACCTTTGGCCTTAAGAAAATGTGCTAGTTTTTGTATAAACATTTTTTATAAAGGTTTTCAGTAATTATGTCACTCGGTCGTCGCAGGTTAGAGTCCTGTTTGAGGCAAATAAATGATAGGGTTTAAAAATATCGTATGTATGTCTTAACCACGTAATGTAACATAATAGTAATTTTCCAAAATAACCTCTTTAAGATAAATGAATAAAGAAATTTTCAAGTTAGCAAAACTTAAGCTATATACAATAACCGTAAATTTTATTGCAGTGGTTTATTTTTTTATTGTTAACAGTTTTCGACCTTCTTTCGAACAGACTGACATACATATGCACACTTTAAAACAACCAAACTATATATAAGTCATATGGTAAGTGAACCAGCTTCTTCTGGTTTAGTATACAGTAGATATGACACACTATCAGAATTACCCTAACTTTGTTTTACGTAATAAAGGCTTTTGTATATCCTCATTAGGTATTTTAAAAGTTTAGTTATATTGCTTAATTGAAATAGTTGTATAGTAACTGCCTCGGTGGCCTAGTGGTTAGCATGTACGTCCATAGATCCGGAGGTCCTGGGTTCGATTTTGAGAGTGAAAACGAATAGACAGAGCACTTGTGTCTGCGTGAACACTTATGCGCTATAATATCTCTTGCTCAGTTGGTTCTCAGTGAGAATTTCCGCCGTGGCGGAAATCGGTCAGGAGGACATAATCAGTTTCGAATAAATAGAGTGATGGTAATAATTTCAACCTTTTCCAAAGGTTAGAACAAAAGAATAGTTAGTTTTAAAAACAAAAAGAACAAAACACATTAACAAACAATTTAACAAAAAGATAGTTTTTTAGTAATATTTAAAAGTAGCGACTCACCCTCGCTCCGCTCGGGTTTGTCCCTAGTTACGTTTTAACGTTTAGTATATATTTATTAGAGTTGAGATATTTTCCCGCAGTAAAAAGTATCATATATGTTGACCCGGACAACCAGCAATCATACTACCATATTTCATCAAAACCTGTCCAGTGGTTTTTTTCTGATGCGTTGCAGACAGACAGACATACAGATAGACAGAAAAACTATAGATTCAGCCTCTATATCGATAATGATGACTATTTCGATAAGATTTTCCAAAAAATACTTAATGTACAGATTCGAATCAGTTAGAATTTTATTATATATATAGATAGATGTCAAATATTCGCGTAAATCTAAGAAAATATTGAGCTATCATAGTCGATCAAACACTTTCATAAAGTTGCTGATTACATAAAATTTATATAACTTAATTGCTAAAGTTATTAAAGCTTTTAGAGCTATTAACAAACAAACATGACGTTATAAAATATTGTATTTAGTCTTAAATAACATCTGGGTATTCTAGGAATATAGGTTACATGACATGTGTTGCCGATGCTTGAATCAACAAGTACGATTCTGGATATCTCTATAGTACAGGCTGTGAATTTTGTTTGAATGTTTGTTTTGAATTTGAGGAATACATAGATATATATAGATGTATATAATAATATGCTATTTATTTTATATGTTATTAGTCATAATGTATTCAAAAATATGTGTTATATTATTATTTAGGTAATTTTACTCACATAATTGGTTAATATTTGTTTTTAATATATTCGATTTGGGAATTAATAAGAAGAATAACTTTAAGTATTAAAAAGTTGAATTATTGAAAAACAAAATTTTATTTCGTACCAATAGTACATATTAGAATTCACTTTTTCTAAAATTTCAAAAAATACTGCCTAATATTTTTCCTTTTCAGGTTTCGAACCTACACTCCCAGGTATTCAGAAGTCAATCCTATATTTAGTTATTTTATCTGCATAATAACATAAGAACTTACTGCAAATATGATGTATGCATTATTCACAAATTCGTAGTTAAGTCTATGCATATGACCCTCCACCCTTAACACCGTAGAAACACACACGAGTGCAGTATATTGGATTTTGTTTGCAAAATGGCTTCCTTTGGCCCTGCTGTGGAGATTTCTAACACATATGTTTTACAACGTTAAACTTATATTTGATTTGTAGAACTCAGTTCGATTCCCAAAGCAAAAACGAGAACATTCTACTTTCATTCAGGAACAATCGTTCTTATAGGATAGTGTGAAAGGGGCCTGATTTAAATATGTACTTATTTTACTTAGCCTGAAAATTATTCTAAAGTTTTTTATTTATCTGCTTAATTTAATTATATTTGAAACAATGCTCACTACATTATGTAAATGTATAGAAATGACTTCTGTACATATTTTTTTTAATTTTTTAACCGACTTCAAAAGAGAAGGTTCTCAATTCGATTGGTATTTTTTTTACAACTTATGTATCTACATATGTAAGTTGAAAATTAGTTAAAAAAAGTTAAAATATATTTATTTCAAGATTAGAAGAAAAAGACAAAAAATCTTATTGTCCTTCTTCATGGCACTAGCGAAGTAAATTTTTCTTCACTTATACTCCCAAAGCTATGAATAAAAGATACGAAACTAGTTTATGATGGTTTTTAATTAATACCATCTTAATCTATAGCGTACGTCTGTGTTATGACCCTATTGTCTAATTTCCCGTACAATATTAAAGTATTCAAAACATTGATGATTCAGAAGGTTAAATAAGATATAACGCACACTGTCGATAATTTATTAATAGATAGATATTATATAAATAAAACGTAACGGTTTACGTACTTAACGTATATTATAGGTAATTAACTTTCAATAATTACGTTTTAACTGAAAACGTGTAGACAGACATCAAAGGCACTTATTTTTTTTTATTTATTTAGGACCGTCCTTGAGGTGAAACCGAAAACTTTCCTTTCTGGAAACGAAATTTAGAAATTTCTTTAATTTTCAATTCAGCACCTAAAGAAGTCAATGGGGACGGTAATCACTACATATTATAAAATAAAGTCCGATCAAAACGTTTCTCTGTCGGTCTGTCTGAACGCGATAAACTCAAAAACTATCAAACAGATTATCCTACGGTTCGTGCGTGCGTTTCATTCAAAAATGTATTATGGGATTATTCCTCTTAAGAAGATCTATTAAACTGTAGTTACGCTAAGTGCACGTACCTACCTATGGACGTACCCGAGCGAAGCAAGGATAAGTAACTAGTATTTGTGTAAGATATAATTTCTCAGGTATCAATTTCAGGAACAGGCAAAAAAGACCTTTTGTAATGTGCTTATGCTAAAGCAAGTTTTATCAAAAACTCAACAAAAACTAAACATATAATAGTAACTCTATTTCATGTTTTATAATTTGATTTCAAATTAAAATGGACTTTTAAAAACTAAATAGCCCCAGTGCACGCTCACACTTGTCAACATCTAGCCTGTATGAATCAAGTCATAGTCAAAAGCCCAGATAATAGTGTTTTGAGTTTTATTTCCGGTGATGTCATACTTTTGAAATATCCATCTATTATTGTAAAACATAATGAATGTATTGTCTCATTTATACTTATAGGTAGCTATATATAAAATAGATGTTTCAAATACTTTATTTATCTGATGGCATTTTATTAAACTTGTATTTAGCCGTTTTTAACGTCCCACTGCTGGGGTCGGGCCTCCCTTCAATACGAGGGAGATCAGGGCATAGTCCACCACGCTGGCCAACTGCGGATTGACAGACTACGCACGTCTTTCGAAAAACTTACTAGGACCTTTCCCTCAGACATGCAGGTTTCCTCACGATATTTTCTTTCACCGTAAGACAAGTCGTAATCATGTTGGAAATTATTCGCACATGAAAATATCAGAGGTGCGAGACTCGGGATTTGAACCCGCTTTACTCGGTTTCCCAAGCAAGCGCGTTACCACTGGACTACCACTGCCTGGCTTATTCGTCCAAACCGCCAATACTTATTGTGCTTTACAGTAGAACGATTTTTCCTCTATTTTAAAAACAAAGCTTTATTTCTAAGATTTATATACATACGTATAGATAAAATACATGTTTTCGTTTTTTTTTAAGTAAAACGCGTATTTCATACTAATCGAATTGACATTTAAAAGTAAATAATTCTGTATTAAAAACTCTTTCTGTAAATTGATTGTTTGGACCAATAGGCATTGAGACGACGATATGCCTATCTTAGTCACAGTGAAAATACTTTAAAAATCAGTTAAATAGTTCCAGAGATAATAATCCTCTATTAAACAAACTGATAAATAAAAGAACAATCGTCAGAATTTTATCATAGTGTCTGATAGAACAAGGTTAATATAATTAAAATAATTTCAATTATTATTATTGAAGGCAGCGGCAGATCAGTGGACTTGGAAAACCAAGTAAAGCGGGATCAATCCCGGGTTTTACACTTTTGACATTTTCTCATGTAAATCGTGTGACGGTGTCACGGTGAATGAAAACATCGTAATGAAATATGTTGGGCATGCGTTATCTAAAAAAGCTGAATTATTATTATTACATGTAGAGCTTTGTAGCCATAGTCACTACATATTATTTGCATCAGCTGGGAATCAAATTTAGGACCACATTACGACAATTATTAATAATAGGTGAAATAATCTTTGTAGATTTGTTTCCTGAATTTACTTAGGTACCTCTTACTTACTAATTAAAGATAATGATCTAATAATTTTCAAAAACCTAATTAATATATATACCTTTTAGTTTCTAAAATTAACGCGAATATTTAAAATTTTAAAACAAACCATATTATCGAAATAACGTTGCTTTGAGGAAACAAAAACCAAAATAAATCCGCGTTTAAATCTAAAATTTAAAAAGTTACTTTTATTTAAAGTGTCAAATTCAAAACTACGAAAAATTCACGTGACTTTGAAACATTTGTTTTTAAAAATTAACATGAAAATAAAATTTAACCATGGTCGAGACATTACAATACACGCATTAGGCTAGGTTAGGATATATGTTTGTATGCCAATAAGTTTTTTGTTAGGTCAGTAAAGCTATTTTATTATTCGTCTAGACGAAACTGCATTTGGCCGAGGTCACTGCATACCCGCGCCACGGTCAAGTAAACCAATTTTCGAAGGCCGGATACAACCTGTTAAAACAGGAAGTTTTGACTTAGTAAGTTAATAAGGCTGGAGAGATTTTTATTTTTGTCTGAACGATCTAAACTGTGGAACTATATATAGCATTCTTTATTGCACTTATATGTAAGATACAGATGAGATGAGATTAACAAACAATAAAATTAGTTAGCAAAGGTGGACTTATCTCTAGAAGAGATCTCTTTCAGTCAACCTGAGTTAGAGAGATAGTATTAAAAAACAGGCTAATGTGCAGTTACTCAAATATAAATAATTAAATTATATATATATATATATATATATATATATATATATATATATATATATATAAATATATAATAAAATATTATACACACTATATACCATTGTATGGTGTAAAATATATGTATTATAAGTATTATTGTTATTTATGTATTTTATATACTTGTATGTTTGTATTATTTATTATACTAAGATTACATATAGTATGCTATTTTTATATAGACTGTGATTTCTTTTTTCTTTTTATTTTATCTCCATATCACCTTGCACTTTTCTGCTCCGCTAAATGACAATCTTTCTCACCTCCTAGGTTGACTGGAAGAGATCTCTTTTAGAGATAAGTCCACCTTTGCCACTAATGTTCTCTAAATACTTTAAATTTTTATTTTTAATATGCAATAAAGAATATAATACCATAACATATGTACATACTACTACATACACAAATACATATCTATATATAATACATAATAATAGTAGTTAATATAATTGTGAATTAACTTGAGTGAGAAAGTGCTATTAGTAATATTTGGATATTTTTTTGTTATATAACCTAAAAATTTTTGGCTGATGTTCTGCCCGATGCTTTGTTAGCGTGGTGAGTAGGGCGGGGATTATTAGTACCCTATGTCCGTCCCCAGGATGCAATTTATGCTATTGCCAATTTTTATCAAAATCCGTTCAGCGGTTTAAGCGTGAAGAGATAACAGTTACATTCGCATTCATAATATTAGTATGGAAATATGGATTTACTAGAAGCTAGGAGAAAGTACCTTTATAGTGGAACATAAATAAACTCGAGTAGAACCGAGGGTAAAACCTAGTGATTTCATATTGAATAGATTTTCCTACATGTCGGTAAAAATGAAAAACTCTTAAGACTGCATCCTTACGATTTATACATATAATAAAATTGTAACTGAGTCGAATCTGTACATTATATACCTATATATTTAATTATTGATTTGTTTTAATTTGATTGCGATATTTACCAAAGAAGTTTTACTTCAACCGCGCGTAAAGGTGACATGCGTCCATTTTTTATTTGTAATACGAACTCGCTAAAGAAGCAAATAAGCTGAAAGCTTAGTTTCATCACGAGATCAGTTCCAAGCAGCCAAATCACTTTTTCTCATCCCAATCGTTCATTCGACAACTCTGTCGTCATAAGAAAGAAGGCCGTAACTAACAATTTGGTCAAAAATAACTTATTTGCAGATTCGGAATCAGCAAAAAAATGCTACTAGATAGTCTTATTCATAAAGCTCTAAATCTTATGAATCCGGAGATACCATAAACATTTTAATCGTAACAACTCGTATGTCAAAACTAGTAGTAATTTTGACATAGTAGTAACCTCAAATATCTCGAAATCAACTTTGACGAAGTTACAACCTTCTTTCTTATGACTGCGGAAAAATCATTTCAAATCAATATAATAATGTAAAGTAATTTCGATTACCTGATTTTACACACTACGTTTGTAGCGTGTTTAAAACACATTATAGTATAAATAAATGCCAAGTAACTATTACCAAAGCGCTAGATAATTTATTTGCTTAGTAAGAGGTTAACAGCTATTAAAATCACGCACTAATTATTATATGTATAGAAGTTACATATATATTCAAATTCAGCATAATTGCTAACCTACTGACATAGCCAATTATGTACTTATTACTAAATCTACACATATAATAAAATTCTGAGTCGAATCTGTCCATTAAATATTTTTTTGGAAAATCTTATTGAAATAGCATTATCATCGATACAGAGGCCGAATCTATAGTTTTTAGATTTTTTCGTCCGTCTGTCTTGGAACAGATTTTGATGAGATTTTGTGATAAGATAGCTGGTTATCCGGGTCAACATATAAGATACTTTTTACTGCGGGAAAATGTCTCATCTCTGAGAAATCTATACTAAACGTTTAAACGTAACTAGGGACGAACCCGAGCGGAGAGAGAGTGAGTCTATTGTCTATATATAAATAGGTAAAGACAAATCAGTTCAATACCTTTTTTCCTCTATTTGTCAACCGATATTCCTTTTTTTTGTTTAGTAGCTATTAATGAACTTTAGTTTTATCAATAAAAAAAAATATTATTGTCGAATTTAGACCACTGGTCGAACATTAAAGTAAATAGCATGTACTAAAAATAATATTTTTGACACTCTCTTTTTTTAAAATAATAATACTTTTAACTAAAAAGCTGTTTTGTATTATGTCCTTAAGGATTGAATTTTATTATGAAATTTATATGAGACTGTCTTCGAAGTATAACTCTTTATTAAAAAAAGAGAACATCAGTTCCCAATTGCAAAAGGTATCTTTGAGGTAGGTAAATAATTACCCATACGCAGTGAAACCTCATTTTCTGAAGTCGGTCTCTAATAATAATAATAATTAGGTATTATTCTTGGTATTGATTTGTATAATAAATCAGACATTATCTCTATTTAACTTAACTAAAGGTTAAAACTATCCTTCCTTTACTACAAGGGTGAGCAGGCCACCACGCTGGCCGAGTGCGGGTTGGCGGACTTCACATGTCTTTCGAAAACTTGCTAGATTCTCTGAAACATGCAGGTTTCCTCACAATGTTTTCCTTCGCCGTAACCATCTTGAAAATGATCCGCACATGAAAATATTACAAGTACAAGATCCGAAATTTGAACCAGCTTCACCCGTTATCCCAAGCCAAGGCGTTACCACTGGGCTACCACTGTTACTTCACTTATCAGATATGATACAATATTATTTATTACTTTATCATATACAGTGCATAAACCTGATATAGTTAAACAAAGCAATTATAATTCCAGTCGGTAGTATAAAAGTAATTTTTGCAACCATTCAAAACTTCTTAGCCCCATAGATTGGCGCTCATGTGTCATGCGAAATATTTTAGCGCAGTTTCACACGGCTCTGCTTTCGTGCGTTATTTGATGCTAGTCGCGATTATATTGCAAATAACATAAAATTCTAAAATGGGAACGTTTTTGTGCTTGTTTAGGTTATTTTTTTATGAATCAGAAATATTGTTCAGAAATAAATTTTATTATACATTATTAGCGAATGCCGTGTAAATTAGGTTTTAAGTGAATTCTACAAGTGATTGTTATATTACTTATCATATATACATAAACATACATGGACAGTGGTAGCCCAGTGATAACGCGCTCGCTTGGGAAACCGAGTGAAGCGGGTTCAAATCCCGAGTCTCGCACCTCTGATATTTTCATGTGTGAATCATTTCTAACATGATTACCACTTACCTTACGGTGAAGGAAAACATCGTGATGAAACCTTCATGTCTGAAAGAACCTAGCAAGTTTTCGTGTGAAGTCCACCAACCCGCACTTGGCCAGCGTGGTGGACTATGGCCCTCGTATTGAAGGGCTGAATACATACAATACATATACATAAAAGTAATTCATATTTGTTTGTTAGCTATACATAATAACGCCATTAAGTCTTAATAAATTTATGTTTGCACGTCCGTGAAGGTTTCTGACATAACACCATCAAAATGCGTCAGGTACATGCGAGTAGACTAATTTGTGATTTAATTCTCTAATAACAACGTTAATACAACGTTAACATTTAATAGGTGCATTGGATTAGTAATTAATTTATGTATGTATTTATTTGTATGAGTGTATGTAAATTTATACTCGGGCATATTAATGACCTCGTTACCGATTTGGGCCACAGTGACCTAATTATCATGAGATATCAGACTATCAAAACCAGGTTCTCTCGATCTTCAGCCATAATTTCTAGAAATTAGACAAGACCAATGTTATAAGGTCAAGTATATTACAGACGTTCAAAGTTTCAAGTTTCAGGAACACATAAAGGACAGACATACAAAGAAAAATTCTTAATATTTTCTTAGATTTACGCGAATATTTGACATTTTAACGGCCAGTCAGTCTCCCCCGTGACCATGATTGCTGTAAAGCATTTGAAACGTCAGGAACCAAAAATCAAAATAAATCCGCAAAAAAACCAAAAAGAAAAATTCTTATTTTTTAAGCCAGTAACTTTCGCGGGCGTACTTACGCATAACACCTCGCCAAGGTTTCATCACAATCGGATAAACAGTTTTGAAATGCATAGAGTATAAACATACAAAGAAACATTAATTTCTTTTTATATAGATATCCTTTAAATGACATGACTTGCATTTATACTATTTATTATGAATACATTCGAGAGTTAAGTATTATCTTTGATTTTATTACCCATATAATTTAACACTCCATGAATATAATATTAAAACTACTTGCTATGTTTAATTACTGACATAGGACTCTGGTGGTTTTAAGTTCGAGACCCAGGTCGGACAAAAAAAGAAATTCAACTTTTTGTAAATCAATTCTCATTAGTATCTCGAAACTACTTTCATTTTTAAAGAAAGGAGTCAAATGTATGAGGTTTTTTTATCACTACATAGTATAAAACAAAGTCGCTTCCCGCTGTCTGTCCGTCCCTATGTATGCTTAGATCTTTAAAACTACGCAACGGATTTGATGCGGTTCTTTTTAATAGATAGAGTGAGTCAAGAGGAAGGTTTATATGTATAATACATGCATATTATAGTACAAAAAAGCCGAGAAGTTCAAAGATTTGTATTTCATACTAACCGTTTAAACTTACCTAGGGACGAACCCGAGCAAAGCGAGGGTGAGTCGCTAGTTTACTTATAAGCTTAAATCAACAATCAAGCAGCAATTCGGGAGTCGAGTAATGCGGGTTCAATTCTGGTCTTTGAGATTTTCAATTTATAAATCATTTTTAATAGTTTATTACTTTTTAATACAAGTGTAAGTGTAGTTAATAAAACAATCTAAAAAGCAGATACAGTTGCTAGGAAAATATCCCAGTGACTATAATTCTAAAAATAATTGAAACAATGTAAATCAAATGCATTGAATACGTATCGAGCTCAAGGGCATTACTACGAGTATGTTACTATCTACCTTTCATATATACAGAAAAACGATAGCTTTTAAATTTTCAATTGTATAATACTTATCAGTTAGGCAATAAAATGCCATCATCTACATCAGGGTTACTCAAAGTGGGGTACGCGAACCCCTAGGGGTTCGCTATTTCACGGTAAGGGGTTCGCGACAGGATTTATGTAATGGCGGCTGGATGGCTCCATGGTCCAAAATGACTCCAAATGGGAGGAGATGGTTTGGGGTTCGGTGTTGTCCGGGAACTTCAACGGGGATACGTGGGGCCATAAGTTTGAGGAACCCTGATCTACATAATTGGAAATTATAAAGAGGTAAAATCGAAACACTGTTAAAACGCGAAAGATATATATGTGTTATATATGTGTATGTTTGTTTCTCCTTCGCGTTTAAACGAATAGACAGATTTAGATGAAATTTAGTATACAGATAAATTATGACCTGGAGTAACATTTAGTTTATAGTTAGGTACCTAGGGATGCACTCGAGCGAAGCGAAGGTCGCTTATGTGTTAAGCAACGTATTTTATAAGCCCTTATCAACTATTGAAGGTGATTAGGAATGCCTAATGGTTGTTTTCAGAACTAACGACTGCGGTTGACAGTACTACTTATATAATAAAAATTTAACAATGACTTTACTGTTTATTATATAATTTGGCACAGATATAGATTATAGTCTGGTATAGCACATAGGCTAATTTTTATCCCGGAAAAATGTATGGATCCCGTAGGATAGATTTGTTTTTGTTTTTCTAGAAACGAACCCGAGCTAAGCGTGAGCCGCTAGTAAAACATTTTGTCGGAGGAGGATTTAGTTACATTTTTCTGCTATAATGTAAAACCTTATTTTAAAGTCACTATGTTATGTTTCGTCAAATCAAATTCAAATTAAGAGCAGAGGCTACGTCTAGAGGGGTCGTGATGCCATCATGACATTCGTTGGAGGTATGTGGCTTGGTAATGTTTGATCATGGAGGATTATTGGAATGCTGTGTGTTGAAGTTAGATAGATGTCGAGAACCCGCTGCTCAATTAGGTATACTATTAGAATTATCGTTTCAAGTTTATAATATTGTGATTTACCTCATTAAATTGTATTGAGCATTGAATACTTTATTTTGTGCCCGTATTAAGCCCTATTAACGCCCACAGGATTCATAACAACTAAAGATGACGTCAGTAGACTATGATCGATAAAAATCTTCCATCCATTTTGATTATTTAATTTAACTTCTAACTATTCGAATAAACAAAATAACAATCGGATTATTCTAAATAGGACCAATGTATAAAACCCTCGTACCTACACGTTTCAGTTTCACGCCTTATTACATTGACATAAAGGTTATATTGCTGTAAATGTAACACAAGCGGTCCAATAGATACTCTATCGAGCACAAGGGCAGTGGGATCTAGGTTAAATGTTTTGGTACCTAGATGTAGGGTTGACACTATTCATATTATATATGCATAAAATAATATTTACGAAGGAAAATCGTTTAGTATACAGATATTTCTACTAAATAGAAATTAATATATAATAATAGTACTACTTTAGCTCTCTATAGATTACTACTAGCGACTCATGCGACTTACTACTACTAGCGACCATGTTTCGCTTCGGATTCGTCCCTAGTGAAAAACAAAAACAAATCTAACCCACGGGAACCGTACATTCCGAAATATAAGTAACCTATGTGTTATATAATCTATCTCTGTAGCAAACTTCATTCAGATCCGTTCAGCCGTTCTGGCGTGATTGAATAGCAAACATCCATCCAAACTTTTGCATATATAATGGTATTCTATTTCTCACTAATAGGTTAAAATGGCTCTCTCTTAGAATTCAACTCTTAATAATAATCTAACAATATATCAATTATATCACTAACTTTTTAAAAATCCAATACAGGATATTCAAAGTTATTTAAACAGTTAGCCAGATGCAGGTGAGTTTGATCGCCTAGCAGAGTCTCTCTCATTGAAGGTCGCCACTTTGAGTTCCGATTACGACAAATATTTTAGGAAAAAAAAAATTATAGCGCTCTAGGCGGGATTGCACTTGTGCTGTCTAGATCGTGTAGTCAATCAAGTGAGTTCTGTTGAGTATGTAGGGTTATTAGTTTATTTATAGCATAAAGCTATTTTTAGGGTTACGCCATATCTTTGCCTTAGTAGGTACGTTCGTAGTACGTCAGAATAGCAATATGATGAAAAATTGCACTCATTTTTCAAAAAGATCGTAAAGAAAATGTTTTATAACTTTTTTTTTTGCAGTAGTAATAATACTAATGAAATTATAGATTTGGTTTGCTTGTTTGGTTTATAAAATTTAAGGTAGAAGTAAAACTTTGAGTTTTATTAAAGATTAATCAATAACTGTAAAGTGTTCATATTAGAACATAGGGAGTCCACCAAAAACTGAACCTATTATTTCAGTAGTTTCTACCTAAAAATAAAATAAACATTGACTATACTCCTTCTCTGGTACCTATCAAGTTATCGTAACAAAATATATATGTATAATTGACCCATTACCCATACCTTTATAATAGCTGTACAGACAGACTAATTCTTGCATTAATATACTAGTAGTAGTAGTATTCAGCCGTTTTAACCTCCCACTGCTGGGCACGGGCCTCCCTTCAGTACGAGGGGGATCAGGCCATAGTCCACCACGCTGGCCAAGCGCGGGTTGGCGGACTTCACATGTCTTTTGAAAACAGCTAGGTTCTCTCCGACATGCAGGTTTCCTCACGATGTTTTCCTTCACCGTAAGACAAGTGGTAATTAGGTTGGAAATGATTCGCACATGAAAATATCAGAGGTGCGAGACCCGGGATTTGAACCCGTTTCACTCGGTTTCAAAAGCGAGCGTGTTACCACTGGGCTACCACTGCCTAATATACTAGTAGGTATAGATAAATACATAAAGTATAAATTGTAATCCTTTTAAGTGCCAACCCTAAGTTTTCTAGACTACGGCCAACTACCAACCTAGGTTTTCGGTGAACGTTTCCATTTAAGGTCATAATGTAACCTTGAACATGTATACGCAAAATAGCAAACCGGTCCAGCTTAGATTTTCTTCCACTGCTCGCCGTGTTGAGATAAATCCCACTTAACGTTCTTAAAGTGAATGGAATATTTTATTTAACCAGCATTTGCCTGCATCTTCGCATGTAGGTATGGTGTTTTAGTTTGTTCCTATGAAACAAGATTTCTGATGTATATGAAGACACATAAGGAGTAAATAAAGCTGTATTTTTGAAAATATTCTATCATTTTAATTGAAATTGTTTTTTCTTTTCGGATTTTTCCGCAGCTTATTTTAGGTTTAGGATCTCGACGATTCGAGTGTTTGAAAAGTTATAAAGTATTTATAGATAGTACAGTTTTGATAATACATTAAAAAATAATTGAAACTTATAGAAACATTCAAAATATATTTAAAAAAACTTATTTATGCATCTGCCTTTTCTAAATATATATGTACATCCTAAACGAAAAAGTACTATCTTTAATAAAATATTCGTGACATACTAAAACGGATTCGCCTTTTTTTAGTACCTATATCTATACTAATATTATAAAGCTGAAGAGTTTGTTTGATTGATTGTTTGTTTGTTTGTTTGTTTGTTTGGTTGAACGCGCTAATCTCAGGAACTCGATGGAATTGAAGAATTCTTTTTGTGTTGGATAGTCCATTTATCGAGGAAGGCTTTAGGCTATATATCATCCCGAAAAAATGTACGGTTCCCGTGGGATAGAGTTATTTTTGTCTAGAGACGAACCCGAAGCGAAGCGAGGGTGAGTCTCTAGTATAATATAATGCTCATGTCGCACTGATTTATTAATAACTAGAGACTCACCCTCGCTCCGTTCGGGTTCGTCCCTAGGAACGTTTTAACGGTTAGTATAGATTTCTCAGAGATGAGATACTTTCCCGCTGTAAAAAGTATCCTATATTTTATCCCGGATAACCATCTATCATCATACTTAATTTCATCAAAATCTGTCAAGTGGTTTTATCGTGATGCGTTCCCAGACAGACAGACAAACAAAAATTCTAAAAACTATAGATTCGGTCTCTATCGATAATAACGACTATTTTAATAAGATTTTCTAAAAAATATAAAATATAATGTACAGATTCGACTTAGATAGAATTTTATTATATATATACCTAGATAAAAATAAATATTTTATTATATATAAATGTTACGCCAACAAAACTAAGAGTAAAGGATAACAAGTGATTTAAACACAAGTTTCCTGTGACAACAGTACGCTATCTGAATGGCGATGCATTTATAGATCAACAGGTGAATTTGGCATACCAGGGACTTATACTTCTATATCTATTCTAGATATCGAAACTGAGTATATTCTATGAAGAATAATATATAATAGAATAGGTTTGACCCGCGGCTCGTTTTGCGAGTTACTGCGATAAAAAATAACCGATTATTAGCGACATTATTTATTATTTACTAGCGAGCGTCGCACTATGGAGTATTTCATTCAAAAAGCTGGCCAAAATTATTTATTAGTATTTTCCTACTAAGTTGGTTATAGAATGCTATTATATAGACAAATATATTTTTTTGGCCCGTAAATATTGATATAGTATTAATTTTAACACAAAATAATGTATTTATTGTCGTTTTGTATTCATTGATGTTTTCGTAAGGGTTAAGTTTTCCATGAATCTATTTACTTATTACATATGAACTTTCCTCAAGAAACTCTACAAAGTATTAGCGAAAAATGCAGCGAAATCCATCCAGTAGTTTAGGAGATATATTTCAGTAACACAAAAACGCAAATTGATTTTATTATAGAGCCTCTTTCACCAGCTGTAAAAGATGTAACTTAATATGTCAAACAATCCTTTTTACATAGTGTTATAACAAAAATCGATATTGAGTTTCATCAAGAAGTTTTATAGTAATATGGGCACTTGATTTTAAAACTACGAGATATATTTTATACAATATTGAATTAAAAGAAATATATGAACTGAAAATTTTATTCATTTTTTTAAACAAAATTTAATCTTCAGTGTTCATTCTGAATCCTCTTCATCCAGGTTTATCAAATCAATCTCTCCGGGTAGAAACATCTGCATTGCAATAGTGGAGAACGGGTTTCACATACGTTGAGGCTTGGGTCTCACACTGCTCAACAGAGTATCAGACGTTAATAAAAGCCTGTTAAGGAATTTTGATAAAATGCATTTCACATAAGCGTTGAACTGAGTGATTTACAAGTGCCTGAGTCTTATTTCAGCACAATTTTCTGTAACCCTGAAGGCATCTTGAGTAGGGTAACAGTCATTTTTAGTTTTTGTGAGCCCCGCTTTGGTTGCCTTCTTCGCGTAGCTTCATCTAACCAACAAACAAAAGTTCGTTCGCATCCGTTTCTTCTCTTAACGGTTGTGTCTTACGTCTTTTACTACATTCTGATAAATGATCAAAAGTCATGTGAGGTCGCCCAACATTAAATGCAGTATGGTGAGGTATATTAAATGTACCTTTTAGCCATTCTCGGTTTTGTTAAGAAAATTGCTTTCAGTACGAATTGTGGCTGTCCAACGAGTTTTCATTTCTTTCTTAAAATACGAAAATTTTCGTATAAAATCAGCTTTAAATTCGTTTGGGAATGACGGATTTGCATGGATGACCTTTACTGAATCCAATTTATCAGCAAAATTTCGCTTCTAATGTTTTTTAAGCATATTAAATATGTCCAAACGTGTCACTATCTTAACACCAGATGGCCCTAAAATAAGTAAAAAAAGACTTTAAAAAACATTGTCAAAATTAAAGTGGTTTTGGTAATACGCGATTTCAAAAAGATTAAGTTCTATTTTAGAAGGGGCACATTGGGGCAGCGTTTTTTTAATTAGTTATTAAGGAGACTCTCTGGGGATATCAAAAAACTCAAAATAACAACCGCATATTACCCGCTTGTATTACTAATATGCTCATAAAAATTTTAAACTCAAAAATGTAAGTAAATTTTAAGTACACTTCAAATAATATTATTTTTACATGTTATGTGAGTATTTATTTCTAATATAATGAAATATAATAGTACAACATACCTGGCTCAATATCATCCATTATGAAAAGCACCACAATTATCTCCACAAAATTAATAAAATATTTATTAAAAACTATAAGAATATCGTACTACGAAATCGTAATATTTAGTCAGCACACGAAAGCAGTCTAATGACGACTGGTGGCCGAAAGTTTGTAAAGATAAGGACAAACAAAGGCGATGTACAGGTAGCCTGGACTCTTTTGCTTACCCAGGTACCTTTTTTATTAATGAATTCAAATTTTTGTATAATTGAATATTGGCCAGCTTTTTGGATGAAATACTCCATAGTGCGTCGTCGCTAGTTACTTTTTAATGTTAGTAGGTATATATTTATCAGAGATGATATATTTTTCCGCAGTAAAAAGTGTCTTATATGTTAATCCGGATAACCAGCTATCATCATACCAAATTTTATCAAAATCTGTCCAGTGGTTTTCGCGCGTTCCCAGACAGACAGACAGATAGACAGATAAAAATTCTAAAAACTATTGATTTGGCGTCTGTATCGATTATAATGGCTATTTCAATAAGATTTCCTAAAAAGTATTTAATTCGACTAAGAATTTTATAGGTACATATATAGTTATGTTCATTTTTGTGACATTCATTAAAATAAATTTTAAGGTAGGTACTAATGATTAAAAATTTTGACATTAATAACATAGGTTATAAAGAGAAAATTAAGACGTGGGTTGTCGATAGAAAATAAAAAAGGATGGATGTGTGTGGAAGTTAAAAAATGTATATTTTAACGATATGCTTAATTTTTTATTTACATTTGATTGTAAGGAACATACAGTATTTGTCTATTATTGGAAAACCAAATTCAACACTCATCCGAATCCACTAAGTAAATGTTGACTTCAAATCGTTTATATCGGGTCCATGTTGTTGCGTTTTAAATTACTTAAATCAAAAGTCTAGACCTTTTAATAAATATTTAATTGCACGATGTAGATTTATACATGACACAAGCTTCCAGAAAAAATCAGTTAAGAAATTAAGTTGAAACAAAAAATAATTTTACTTATACTTCTCTTTTTAACAAATGTTGCCAACCTAAAAAATCCTAACAAACTAACAATAAATACTATTATTATTATACTATATACTATAATAAAAATAAATTATGTATTACATTGTACTGTAACACCCCCACTCAATGTAATACATATATAACTAACTTATGTAAGATGCATAAACTTATAAACTCAAAAGAAACTACATCAAACCACACCTAGTAACAAATTTAAACAATAGTTCCTTGTTTAATGACTTAGTAAACATATCAGCAATTTGATCCTGAGTTTTTACATACATTAAACATATTTTACCTTCCTTTATTAAATCTCTGACAAAATGATATTTTATATCGATATGTTTTAATCTTCTAATATTATCAGTATTTGCAACCATTATGGCGGATTGGTTGTCGCAGTACATAGATACTGGATACACATTTACTATATTAAAATCTTTTAATAAACTTGCTAGCCAACAAGACTCACTAGCCGCCATACTGACTGCAACATACTCAGCCTCCGTTGATGATAAGCTCACCGAGCACTGTTTCTTGGAACACCATGATATAAGGCAGTTAGAAAACTTAAAACAAAAACCAGTGGTAGACTTTCTGTCTCTCAAGTCACCACCCCAATCTGCATCGCAATGCCCCACGAGCCCATCATCATTACATTTGTAAATTAATTTATACTCTAAGGTGTGTTTTACATATCTTAAGACTCTTTTCAAATGAGATAATAATATATCACTTGCATTATTTTGATATCTACTCAAAATAGATACAGCTACACAAAGGTCTGGCCTAGTGCCTGACACAGCATACAATAAACTACCAATAATTTTTCTACATGTATTTTCAATATTCTTGTCTAACTTGCACTCTTTAACTTCTAGGATTTTTACATTAAAATTTTGGTCAATAGGAGTAGATATAGGTTTGCAATTTTCCATATTAAACCTTTTTAATACACTTTCTAAATAGGATTTTTGACTTAATTCAGTTACACAATCTTTGAAATTTTGTTTAACATTAATGCCAAGAAAATTTGAAATCAGTCCTAAATCTTTCATTTTAAATATATTCTGTAACTGTGACTTAAGGTCACTTAATTGTTGTTCATTACTACTAAACATTAAAAGATCATCAACATAAAGTAATACATAGGTTTGGTTTTCTTCATTACATTTAGTGAACAAACATGGATCATTCTTTGACTTTACATAGCCTGCTTTACTTATTACATGGTTAAATTTTTCATTCCAATACTTAGGTGATTTTTTTAGTCCATATAAAGATTTATTAAGTTTTACAATATTTTCACAACCATTATATGCCCCTTCTGGTAATTTAATATATACATTTTCTTTTATATCCCCATATAAAAAGGCCCCAGTGACATCCATCTGGTGTATTGGTAAATTTAATCTAGTAGCAACGGCAACAAATAACCTAAATGTTGACAACTTGGCAACGGGTGAATAAATTTCATACAAATCTAATTTATCATTCTGTTCAAAACCTCTGGCAACCAACCTAGCTTTATATTGAATAACATTATCAAGTTTCTTAATTTTGAATACCCACTTACTGCTTATGATGTTTTGGTTTTCAGGTATTTGACACACCGTTAATGTATTGTTTGCTTTTAGGGTCTCAAGTTCTTGTTTGACAGCTTCTTCCCACTGACAGGCATCACTTCTCTGCATGGCTTCCTTATAGGTTCTTGGTTCTGTGCCTGTGTCTGCAGTATAGACATTTTGACAAGTATAGAATTGTGGTGGTTTTCTGACACGTGTACTTCGACGAGGTGGAGATGGCTGTGGTGCATTGTCACTATCACATTCACTATATTCATCACTTGTTTCTTCAGGTTCATATAAGCTATGATGGTCTTCATCTGTCTTCTGATTTGTAAGGTTTGAATCACTCATAACCTCTTCTTCAAAGTCATGCTTGTTATCATCAACAACTGATGTTTCATTGTTGTGCATTTCTGTTACAGATTCTAAATTCACTCTTTCCCATTGATCTTTCATGACAGGTTTCAAAAATATGACATCCCTCTTCACTAACACTTCATTTTTTTCTGGATAAAATATCCTATACCCTTTCACATTTTCTCCATAACCTACCATAATTCCTGTCTCTCCTTTAGAATCCCATTTTCTTCTTTTCTCTTTTGGAATATGGACAGACACAGGTGTACCAAAAATTTGTAAGTTACTGAGGTTAAAACTTTTATTTGTCCATATTTCATAAGGTGTTTTTCCTGGTTCATTACTTCTACCTGTTCTGTTTAGTACATATGCTGCAGTGTTTACGGCTTCAGCCCATAATTTCTTAGGAAGACTCTTAGCACACAACATTGATCTTGCGGCTTCTGTCAGGGTTCTTATCTCCCTTTCCGCTTTGCCATTCTGTTGTGGCGTGTATGGCACAGAGGCTTGATGTACTATACCCCGCTGTGAGAAAAAATTTGACACAGCCTTATTAATAAATTCTAAGCCATTATCACTTCTAAAGTTGATTATCTTGTTACCAGTGATATTTTCTGCTCTGTTTATGAAATCTTTGATGCAATTTATCACTTCCTCCTTCCTTTTAATGAAATATACAGTTCTATAACATGAGTAATCATCTTTTAATATTAAAAAGTATTTTGATCCTCCAACAGATATTTCCTCCATGGGTCCGCAAACATCAGCGTGTATTAGCTCACATGTTTTCGACGTTTTTGTATCGCTGCTATTAAAAGGCAATCGGTGTGCTTTTCCCCCTATACAGCCTTGACAATATTCAAGAGACTCGTCAGATACTTTGATGTTGTTGTTTGCTAATACGTTCTTTACATGCTGTATATTTTGATGCACAAGTTTCTCATGCCACTCGATTAAGCTTGATTTAACTACTGTTATGTTTGCAAAACCGCATTTATATCGAACGTCCATGATATACATATTTCCGACGCGATTTGCCACTGCACATACTTTTTTTCTCTTTAAAAACTTGCAAGTGTTTTGATCTGTCACCATGACATAACCTTTGTCTGCCGCGCAATTTACTGAGAACAGATTTATTTTCAATTCTGGAACACATAGTACGTTATCTATCGTCGTTTCAACCCACTTGTTTCCATTAAATACTTCTAGCTCCACTTGTCCGCAACCAATGACACTTATCTGTGTACCATCGCCTATTATCACAGATTTTTGTGACGACAACGGCGAGAATGTCGAAAACAAATTTTTGTTTTGGCACATATGTTCGCTGGCGCCTGTGTCCACCAACCACTTAGATTTTTGATAAAGTTCTGTAGGTGTTTGTTGCACTACGAACGCATTTTTTTCTTTTCCCTTTTTATACCAACACTGACTTTTATTATGTCCAGTCTTGTTACAATAATAACATTTCTTTTCATTTTTGTTAGCAACGTTATTACGATAGTTACTATTTACATTACTCGTACACTCAGCTTGATAATGACCCATCTTATTACACTTGAAACACTTTATATTTCTTTTATTTGTAACATTCCTTTTTGCAATAAACGCAGACGATGATGAGGCACTTTCACACTTTCCTTTTACTCTCTCTTCTTCTACCAACAAACGAGCAACTAGATTATCATAAGTTTGTTTGTCATCCGGCGCAGACTCCCACGCAGATACGAAATGTTTGTAAATATCTGGCAATGACATTAACACCTTTGTTATGATGAATTTTTCCGAAATTTCTTCCCCCATTTGTTTCAACTGGTTTTGTAACTCCTGTATTTTCGATAGAAAGACTGACATTTCCATTCCTTCTTCGTATTTATATTGGAAGAATCTTTGCTGGATTATGTGAATACTTGTTTCACTTTTTTGTTCATAAACGCTTGCTAACTTCCTCCACATTTCAGCTGAAGTAGTACAGGATATTATATGCAGCATCACTTCCTCAGTCATCCTGGTCACTAACATCGTTTGAGCCTTAGCATCTTGTGTCTCCCATTTTTTTCGATCCTCTGAATTTTCTCCTTTTATAACTCTTCCTTCCACAACGTCAATTAAATTTTGACCTCGAAGTAAAACCATGGTTTGAAATTTCCAAACATTCCAGTTTTTGATTCCTTCCAGTTTAATAACTGTATTACTTCCGTCCATCGTGTACTTTTTAGCTTCTTACTAGTTTTCTATATCCTTCCTTGCTACTCAATTATTTAGCAAGTATTTTCCACCTTCCCGGCAACCAACGCCAACACGTGGCGATTTTCTTTTACCGATATATATTCAACTAAGTAAACTTTTTCACTAGACTTTTTATTATTCTTAGGTATGTGGACTGGGCCCATAACCTGTTGTTGCGTTTTAAATTACTTAAATCAAAAGTCTAGACCTTTTAATAAATATTTAATTGCACGATGTAGATTTATACATGACACAAGCTTCCAGAAAAAATCAGTTAAGAAATTAAGTTGAAACAAAAAATAATTTTACTTATACTTCTCTTTTTAACAAATGTTGCCAACCTAAAAAATCCTAACAAACTAACAATAAATACTATTATTATTATACTATATACTATAATAAAAATAAATTATGTATTACATTGTACTGTAACAGTCCAGACTTCAGTAAATACATACAGATAGAAAAACAAAAAAATATATAGTAATTTTAAATAGGTTCTTTTATTCAAGTCGCAAATCCGTTTCCTAGTTAGGTATAGGAAAGCAAAATAAAGATAAGCATATGTACCTAATGTATTTTCAGAAATGACATTAAAAGTATTGTCCGAATATAGCAACGGATGTGTTTCCAAAACAAGTTCAAGTAAGTACCTACATATCATAATTTAGGAAATTAAAACTCATATCTTTTCCACGTTTATCACCTACTAGCGACTCACCGTCGCTTCGCTTCGGGTTCGTCCCTAGACAAAAACAAACCTATCCCACGGGAACTGTACATTTTTCCGGGATGATATATAGCCTATAGCTTTCCTCAGTTAACGGGCTATCCAATGGAAAAGGAATTTTTCAAATCGGATTAGTAGTTCTTGAGATTAGCGCGTTCAACCAAACAAACAAACAAACTCTTCAGCTTTATAATATTAGTATAGATTATATACATATTTATATAACCTACAAGAATAACTCGATAGTCTAGCTTTAATCGCTATATCCATCTCCATATAGGCTACGAGCTACATTCATACATTTTATAATTTAAGCCAAATATTAAGCCATATACACACATTCAATTACATTTATAACTAATTGTTTCCAAAATCATACAAACTTAGATAAAATTACAATGATAAAATAAAAAGTACATAATCTAACAGAGAATATTTCACTCATTTAGCTCCTTTGATCAAAGCTGGGTGTTTAAGATAGAAAGTAAAAATAAAGCTACAAAGCTACCGAGCCTACGAAGCGAGCAACAGGTGAGTCTAAACTGAAATCTTTTGGCTTAGTTTTTTTGAACCGTTCGAAAAACATGTACGAAAATTCCAATAGTGTTAAAAGGAAAAGGGATCTAAAAAAGGAAAGGCAGGGAAAATCATTTGGACAGATTTTTATCAAATATAACTTAGACCCATCATATACCTATCTATTCCAATTACACAAGCTTCCTTTGCCCAGAATCGTTAATTCATTTCGTAACTACGATGCCACAAACAGACAGATAAAAATAGGTGTCAAACTTATAGTACTCCTCTTTTTGCTATAAAAGATTTAAAATACATCTATACATATAATAACACTGTAGAGGTCGAATGTCTGTACATAGAAAAAAATGCTAAAAACAGAGTCAGGGGATGTAAGAAGAGAAATAAAACAAATCCAGATTTTTTATTTTTTTTTATTTATTTGTCTGTCTGTTTATCTGTTTGTACGGGCTAATCTCCGAAACTGTAGGACTGTTAAATGAAATTTACATGGCGGTCCCTTTATTCCCGGTCAACATTTTAGATAATTTTCATCCCGGAAAATTAAAGAGTTCCCGTGAGATTATGATGAGTTAAAAAAACTATAGTAACTTATACAGCTTAATATACAAAAACTACTCATTGGATTTTAATGAAACTTTATAATAATATAGTTTATACATCAGAATAACAAATAGGCACCTATTGCAATTTTAAGTAAGTTCATACTAACTATAACGTTCGTGACGATTATCAATAGTTAGAAATCATCTTTTTACCATAAAAATTCAGCCAATTGTTGAGAGCAAAATTATATTTTTAAGTTTAAAATTTGCAAAGGAAGTACATACTCGTATATCTTTTTTTATTATCAGTTAAAATTATGTTAAAAAGTATATTTGTTTGTATTAAATTACTAATAGCATTAACGTATTTTAAGAACAAAATAAATGATAAAATGAATAGAAAAACCATATCTGGAGTATGAACTTAGGACTATTACTCCTAAAACGTAAAATATATTCACTAGAGCACCACACTTTATAACGTGCAATACCCGTGAAATAACAACCGTGGTACTCCTCTAAGTTAAGTACTTCCCTATCTTAAAATAGTAAAATTACCCTGACATATTTTAGATAAGACATGGCAACATTAAAAAAAACCATAACCGGCACTAACAATAGATGAAAAACAGTAAAAGATGTCAAAAGTTAAAATTTTCCGACCATTAAGCAAGTATTGACAAACGTAAAAAGCGTGTTGAAAATATAAAACGTAATTATCCCCAAACGAATCGTTTTAACATGAAATGTACATTTTTACAGCAAAAAGATTTTATTTTTACTGTTCAAAAAGCAGTTTCATTACAATCCTTTTGTTCTTGGACAGACAGTCACCGCACGTGACGACGTAACGAATAAAAGGTTTTCGTGGAAAAATCGAAAACGTCCCGTTGTCGTGTCGCAGCCGTCACGACAGGACAGTGTCTGTCGATGGCTCGTAACTAGTTAGCCGAAATGGATCGGAATAGAGAAATATATAGAGATTGCAATAAATTTATTCATTAATTAATAATTTGCTATGTATGAACCCTTTTACTTAATAATAATACCACCAAATATCTTGCATTATTAATATCAATTATTCCTTTTTTTGATTTACTTAAAATAATTTAATTTTTTGTAAACTTATTTAATTAAGCTATTTTTTTTTTGTTTATATTTTTGTTTTTATAAATGTTGTCTTTGATTAGTTTTTGAATGTACGTACATATTTTTTCTGTAATGTTGCTGGTGGAGGGCGTTAATAATTGCGACACAGTTTCTTAACTTCTATAATTATTATCGTTTATATCTGTTTTTTGCTATATATGTACTGATATTTCTTGATTCTTCTGATTTATATATTTAAATAAATAAAACCATTGAGTGGAATGCCATCTCAAAAAATGCTATTATATGTAAAAATTATACATAAAGTTTTTGACTTTAAAGTTATTTACGTCGTAAACTTTTGTAAAGTTAACCCATCTTTAATAAACCTTTCACAACCGTCTAAAATATCTCACGAAAAACGCTTGATTGAAAATTCTACCTACTAAAAACCTACTCTATTAATACATATATTATTTTTTATCCAAAAATATATCGAGACTTTTGTTACTGCGTAAAAGACGGAAAAATTAAAAAACCTCTTATAAACATAATTTTATACTTATTATTTTAAAATATTAAAAATCAAAAATAAGAATTATATGTATCTGAGCGGTTTTTTGTAAAATAATGCTTTTTTTCAGAGAAGATACAAAAATTACGTTTTTATCTGATGTGACCTGTATACTGTATATATGTTTAACGGTTAGTATAGATTTCTCAGAGATGAGACATTTTCCCGCAGTAAAAAGTATCCTGTATGGTGACCCGGATAACCAGCTATCATCATACCAAATTTTATCAAAATCTGTACAGTAGTTTTCTCGTTATGCGTTCCCAGACAGACAGACAAAAATTTTAAAAACTATAGATCCGGCCTCTGTATCGATAATGACTATTTCATTGTGTTTTTCTAAGAAATAATTAACTACAGATTCGACTCAGAATTTTATTATATGTATAGATTAACAATTCATGATAACTAATTAATACTCCATACATTTCTCTATCCAAAAGTCTTTTAGTAAATCGTATTCGGGTTGAAAGCGAGTGAATTTCGTGGAAAACAAAACGAATAGGGCTAATAGGCAAAACGGGCAAAAAATATTCAGGTGCACTGAAAATAGACGAAAAACGTTAAAAAACACCGACGTATGTAACCTCGTAAAGTTAGTTCTGCATCGTTTTTAAATTTAGGCAAACTTTTACTTTTAAAACGGTTTAAATTTGAGTTTCTAAATAAGAGTGCTTTGTTTATATAGTTTTAAAAATACTTTTTGTAGTTAGTAACATAAAAGTATACTGATGTAATTTAATATTATTTATAACTAGCGAGTCACCCTCGCTTCGCTTCGGGTTCGTCCCAAGACAAAAACAAATCTATCCCACGGGAACCGTACATTTTTCCGGGATGATATATAGCCTATATATATATATATATATATATATATATATATATATATATAATACACGGACTGTAATGCAAAAAGATTTTTTCAAATCGGATTAGTAGTTCCTGAGATAAGCGCGCTCAAATAAACAAACAAACAAACTCTGCCTCTTTATAATATTAAGCATAGATATACTTATATTTCTTTTTTTTTTAATATTACACCGAGAAAATAATAAAAAATCTCCGCTATCCATTTTCAGTCATTATATGTATTGGTCTATATGTGTGTATGCTTGTTACTCCATCACGTTAAAACAGCTGGACCGATTACGATATACACAGATAGACTATAACCTGGAGTAACATAGGCTATTAGGCACCCGAGCATAGCAAGGGTAAGTCGCTAGTAAGATATATTATTAGATGCCATTTTCGGTACCTATGTAACTTTTAACATAAGAATTAATATTATTATACATGAAGATTTAATAAAGCCTGTTATGAATCTTTTGATTAGGAAGAATTCGCTAACTCTTGGTTTTACCTATAAATAATAACTTAGACAATTAAAATACATATTCTGCATAAATCAACAAGCGAAGCCACAGAAAATGCCTATATATTTAAGCCATTATAAAACCATTTAACATACGAGGTCTCCAATATTAATTTACTAACGTATAAGATACAAAACAAAATAATAATTTCCAACAAAACATTAAATTGTGCGTCTCAAAAGCGAACTTACGTCTAGTTCTAGTTATAGGGTAAGCTTCCTGCGTTTACTCTTTTTCGGAAACCCAACGTTTAAGTCCGCAGTCCACCCGAAAAATTGCACTATCCGTAATTACGTGAATTTTCAGCACCGCATTACGCTATTCGACTACGGCTGAGTAATTCTTTGAATTTTGTACTCTGAATCCGCCTAACTACTGTTAAACTTTCGCGATTGTTAAGTAATTCAACTCTTATTAACTTTATTAGAGATCTGTCGGTTTGTGTCCATTGTTTTTGGTTTTGGGATATCCCATTTTTGATTTTTGATATGTAAACAAGTAGATAACATAGTTTTAATTAGTTTTAATTAAAGGGATACAGTGATTTGGTTGAAAATCATTTTAATTTTTTTTTTTTGTTCCACGATTAAGGATGTAATTTTTATATAAATTATCATGGAATAAGCGTTGATAACTGATGGATAACCTATTCATAAAAAAAAGAAATAACAGACATATACACAAAAACAAGTCCTCATATTTGAATAATTTTAAGTTTAATCCTTTTTTAATTCAGACGGACAAACAACACAAAAAATATGTTTCTAAGTAGTCGAGCATAGGTAATGTATGTACGTATGTTCTAGAATAAAATACGTGCGAATGTTTCTATGTAAAATATACATACATACATATGTACAATAGTCTGGAACGAAAAGAAATTTTTTTTCTTAGCTTTCTTAGCTTAGCTTTCAACAATTTTCTTTTTTTTTATAAGCTACAAATTCTACCCCCAAGCTAAAAAAAAAAACAAAAAAATTTTCAATCCTCCCTAATGTACAATGTACATGCATACATTTGTTACTCCTTCACGCTGAAGCGGCTGTATAAAGGATGAAATTTAGACTGTGATCTAGAGAACCACATAGGCTATCATTAGGTAAGTAAGAACGCGAACCCGAGTGAAGCAAGGGTAAGTCACTAGTTATGGAATAAACAGTAAATAACGCTTAGTGCAAGTAGCTATTAAAACAAAATTTCTTAATATTTCTGTAAGAAGTATGCATATACAATAAAAGTCTAAGCTGAAAGCTATGAAGAGAAACGTTTAGAGTACCGTTACACGTTTAGTTTTGGTTTGATTCTGGTAATCTCGCCAGGTTTTGCTGACGCCGGTTTTATATCCGTAGTACAGTCGGAATATTAATAATATTTGCTTTAAAATTTTCTTTAGCTATTTCTATATATATGAAAAAAAAATACTATATTATTTAATACAAAACAAAATTGTATTAATATAATCTTTTATTTTATACTAGTGATGTTCCCTCGCTTCGCTCGTGTGCGTATTAGGTGATTATTATATTAAAAGGTAAAGTTTGTAAGTTTGTGAGTTTGTGACGTTGTAGGAGATAAACTCTGGATCTATTGAACTGAAGATATTTTGAGACCCTGGGAAGGACATTGAATACTTTTTATCCCGGAAATCATCTCTTAAGGAGGTGGAAATGGGGATTAAAGTTTGTATGGGGAATCGAGCTAGGGACGTACCCGAGCGAAGCGAGGGTGAGTCGCTAGTATTATATCCAGGCACCACTTTTTGGTAAATATTATTACTAACAGTAGCGTATGTCCTCCAACTCCTCCATATCCTCTAAGTCATAATCTATCTGTATACTCTTCAAGTTTTAGCGTGAAAGAATAATAAGTATATATACATATAAACGTTCGCATTTATCAATGATACTGTGTTTTATCAATTTAATTTTTTTATTGCAGTCGCAATTATTATTTTTTTTAAATGTGATATCTCATTCCGTAGGAATATTTTTCTGTTATTTAAAAAAAATATGCTAATAATTTATCTCACGTCTGAAA